>JASKUP010000002.1:6190000-8690000 GCA_030448955.1 Trichopoda pennipes
CATTTAGTCTGTTGCTTAAACTTGTCGTTATTTTATTATTTTTTTTTTTTTTTGGTTTCGGGATGCTGGTGTCGTTTTCTTGTTTCTTTAAGATAAGGAAAGGGGATGGCTGTTTCTTTGGGTCTGTGTTTGTTATTTGTTTTTATTAAGTTCTTTCTCTATTTTGTTTGGTCTGTATTGAAACTTCTGTGTTGTACAAGTTTTCTAATTTCAGCAACAAGATGTTTTTATACAATTTTTATTTATTTTATTTGGTATTTTGTTGCTCAATGACAAAGAAAACTTTTTGAATTGTACTTGAAATTTTTTTGGGCAAAAAAATTTTTTTTTTTTTAATTTTTTATTTTTGGGTTAAAAATGCCGGGTAATTTTATTTGTTGTTTTTCTTTAAGGGTTGTAGGAGATTTAAAATACTACGTAATTTCCTTTAAACATTGTTATAAATTATATTAAATTTTGTGATTGAATAAAGTGTGGCATTAAGCATTAAAGGCAAACACAAAGTATTCTTAATTTCATGGTCTTTTCTATTTGATTTGTGCAAAATTAAATTTAAAGACCCTCAAGAAATGCAAAAAAGAAAAAAAAAAATATCAAAGCTGCTTTAAAATGATAGAGATTAAATTTGCTAAATTTGTTACACCATCAGTTTTTCTTCTTAATTCTTTCAATTATTTCATCTTGAACAGATTGTGACGAATGGCCAAATCTAATACGACACATGGAAAATTTTTTATATGATCTCAAAACGTAGGAATTATTAGGTATAAAAAATGCAATAAAATCAAAAAACTGTCATTTAAAGTTGACAGTTTGATCAAATTTGAAAACACAATCAAATCGTGCAATCAAATAAAATAGACAAATTTAAAGAAAACAAAAACTATTTTTAAAAGACTTTTATTTTTAAAAATTCTTAATATTGGTAGATAAGTTTAGAAAAATTATTTTAAATAACATTTATATTCTCACTATACTTTAGAAAATATAATCAAATTAATTACTAATCAGATATCAGATTTTTTCTTAAAAACCCACACCTCTCCCTTTGAGTATTCGAATTTTCTTGATTTAACTTCTGTGTTTACAAATTGATTGAATAAATTTCTTCCGTTTTTAATAAAGGATATCCACCGGGAAGGTATACTACTTTGTTTTGCCACCATTTTGGTAAACATTAGTCTTGGTAGTCGTAAAGTAGACATGTGACAAATTTGTTATGGAAAAATTTTCGATAAATCAACGTGTTTACTATGACGATAAGAGAGTTACGTGAAATTTTTGGAAGAAACAAAGTGACAACAAAACAAGCGCACTATTTATCGTGTAGTGAATGATTTCGAAAAAAGATAGTCTTTAGGTGATAGCCCCAATCGTGGACCACGATGTACTGGAAGATCGGCTTAAAACATTACTGCTGCTCAAGAAAGTGCTCAATTCGGTACGGTACTTGCATTAAATTAACGTAATTTATGAATTAAACTTCCTACGTAGCCTTGAATGTGTTCAAATGCTATTTGAAATCTTAACTGCATTTTCCTTGACTCGAAGTTTTTTTTTTTTTTGGAGTTATAACTCTTT
Organism: Trichopoda pennipes; assembly: GCA_030448955.1. Lineage (NCBI taxonomy): Eukaryota > Metazoa > Arthropoda > Insecta > Diptera > Tachinidae > Trichopoda > Trichopoda pennipes. Next base: position 6,191,582 of record JASKUP010000002.1, read on the forward strand.
TGCGGCAAAAGCCCAATAAGTATAATGGAAACTGCAAACATGTTCAAACATGTTGGTTTTTGTTTTTATAATGAAAAGGATAGAAAAAACTCTATACGAGCTTAATTCAATAAATCTTTAAAAAACATAAAAAATTTTTATTTCAAGTGGATTCGTTTTTATTTTCCAACAAAGTCACTTTAAGCTTAAGTATTATCCCACGGATTCTCTTTATGCAGGTCTAACTTAAATTTGACATCAATGTAAAGTAGAAAGACAAAGACAAGTGGAAAGCTATAGCATTTCGACAGATATCCACTCTTTTTACAAAATTTTTAAAAAAAAGCTAATCTTATACGTTAATGTGGATTGATCACGTAAACCCGTACTACAAAATAGCCCAGAGAAAAAACAGTGGCGTTAAATCAAGTGGAAGGCTATAGGATTTTGGCAGAAAACCACGATTTTTACAAAATCTGGAAGAACATTTTGAAACAAACCTGTAATTATTTCGTCAATGGAAACGCAAATTTAAGCTTTCAGAGCATCAGTTGTTTGTGGATTGTTCACGTAAACCCGTACTACCAGAGAAAATAATCCAACGGCTTTAAATCAAAAAAACGAGATGGTCAAACGATAAAGCTAAATCGAGAAATTAGGCGACCGGGAAATCTCTCATGTAATAATTGAGTGGCTGTGGCCACCGTATTGTTAAAACCAACGACCACTGATATCAACATTAGCCAATTGTGGCCTTCAAAAAATTGGTTGTCATATTTTTGGAATGCAGGGAATACACGGTGACATAATTTTGTTGCTCATTTCGGAATAAATGCAGGCCACACATGCCGGCTGACCATAAACTGAACCATACAATCGGCCACTTCCTTTGGATGTAATGGTTTGTGCGTTTCGTTAGCACGATATTTGACAATTTTGTTCGTTTACATAATTGCCTAATTGAAGATGAGCCTCAGTGGCGTTATTTTACGTTTGTAATTTTAACCCTCGAACTTTTATACAAATAACGTGTTATCATATTCGTTAAGTACAAAATTTAAAAAGCAGGAGGTTCCATAGAATACGTAATTTTAACGTAGGTGGAATCATTGGACGTTACTTCTTTGAAAATACAAATGGCGTCGTATTCTTTATTTGTTGCCCTTTTTAGAAATAATACAAAATTTGTAATGGAAGCACCTAGATCATGTTGAGATTAGGAAGCCCCTTCCTATCACCTCTTACAAGTCACAAAGATTATGTGTGACTATTTTTTGTAATTAAAAGAAAATAAAATATTTTTTTTTTGTCTTTTAAACTGGACATAAAAATTTTAGCATTTTATTACATCCCCACCCTGTTTTCCATGAGCTTTTTATTTTTTATTTTTTTTCAATACATTTAACTTTTAACCTTTAATCTTAAAAAATTTTGATTACATTTGAATTAGTTTTATTTTCACATGAAATCATTTTTTTTTCGATGCATAAATAAATACGCAGGCTATGAAAATTTCAACAAAGTTTTTCCCCAAAATAAACTCCCAGATTTGCCTGTGACTTTTTTTCTCTAAATATTTCGTTGCTTATTTTTCGTTTTGTTTTTGCTTTATAGTAACAACAACAACAAAACTAACTAACAAAACACTTATACAAGCAAACAAAAACATGATACTTTTTAAACATGTCTCCTGGTATGTTTATTACGTCTACTGTGGCTACAACTCATACTCCAGCCAATTTTAACAGCAGCCCAGAGTTTGTAGGAAAGCAATAAAAAATGCCAACGACAACAACATACACAAAAAATATTCCCAAAACAAACAAATGGCATACGAGTCACAAGGACATGCTGTAGAAATGGAAGGACATTAACTAACAGAAATTCAAAGGAATTAAATTAAACAACAGCAACCAACAGAAAATTTGATATTTTTAAAGCTTTTATAGCTTTAAACTACAGTATTTTGGAATTCTGTATCCCCAATCCCCCTGATTGGGGGGCAGCTTTCTTCTATGTTGTTATTATGAACGATATGCAAAATATGCGTAAAAACAACCCTCATGTTTATTGCGAACTTCAAACATTAAATACATTTTCAACAAAATTTTTCCCCATTCCCCCTCCTCGAAGCCAAAACAAAAACAGTTGTTTTGCAAACAAACAGAAAGCTTCCCAACTGAAAAATGCCTACAAAAAAAAACAAAAAAAAATATTTTACTGTTTAAATAACAAAAAAGGACATCACAGCCAAATCTTCGTTATTAGAATGATGGAGAAGGAGGGAAACACGACATACAAACGGAATGAATGTTTGTCAAAATTATTTAAATTCATTTTCTTTGGCCATTAAAGGCAGCAACATAGCTCGACACAGTTGAGCGGCTGATAAAACAGCATATTTTTAATATTTTATCCTGCCATTAGGTTCCAGCAGGACTACAGTGTTAATAGTAGAGGGAGTCAAACATGTTGACAAGTTGTTTTTTTATAATTTTATTTTTTTTTGTTGTAATTAAACAATTGCTTATTTTTACTAACTTTTACCGAAGCGAAGCGTTAAAGTGAGTAGTAGATTAACAGCACAAAAAAAATATTATCACTGAATTTCTCTCACAGCAGAAATTTAATTTTTTGTTTTGTTTATTTTTTAATACTGTGACTAAAAATTGAAAGTGTCTGTCAGGGAAGTTTTTATATATTTTTTTTTAATTTCTTATTCGACTTTAGTCACCTGTTGCCATGACAAGTGCGGGGATTTTAAAATCTAGTTAATTAGTGGCTTATCAGCACAATGTATGGTAAATTAACACAATTGTACTTTGTTTTTTGGACCAGCACTCCCCCTACAGAACTAGGAAATCAGGTTATGTGGAGAAGGAAAGAGGGAGTAGTGTTTGTGGACATTCAATTTGAACTTTTCTACATTGAAAGTGTTAGGAAAGACCTCTGGAAGGAGTTTATTCCACATACGGGCTGTTCTGCTAAAAAACAAATTTTCCCTGTAATGCATAGTGCGATTCACTGGCCAATCAACCACAAATGGATGTGCTCTTAACGAAAATCTCGTTAAGCGCACAAACAACGGGAACAAGTTCCCTAATTTTGTTAAATCACTTATTCAATGTAGTAACGACAAAACGGTGAAATACAACCCACATTAAGAGTTGGATACCCTACTGTCCCCAATGAGCCTCTTGGCTCTCTCCTGTACGCAGGCGAGAAACTCTAAAATAGACTTTGGTGCACCGGTCCACACATGAGAGTTGTATTTCATCTTTGGTGGGATATAGGTGGAATAAATAGTACAAGAGCGAACCCCCCGGGGGCACATTTATATGGTCTTTATAGCTATAGTGCAACTGGGGAAAAAGAGAGCCTAGCCCCTGAAGTCAGCAGGGGTACAACTGGAAATTCCACTTTATTTCTACGGGAATCAGTGACCCGCAGAGTTTGTTATTTTTCTCTTTAGACACTTAACTGTTCTCTGGCTGATTATTGAGGTTGGCCCTATATGGGAGTATCGTTGTGGTTGTGGTTTCGCGGCCCCATATAGGTTTTTTGTTTAATATGGTGGCCAGGATTATTTCGCCGTTATTGACACGCTAGGTGAATAATCCAGTCCAGCGAGCATGCTAGACATGTGTTCTGGACAGGAGTTGGAAAGTCTCCAACTCTTACGCAAGGAGTGAAGATTTGCAGCCCTGCTCTGGAATCATTAAAGTTGCAACTAGGAAAGACGTCTTGCTAGAATTAGTCTTCGGCTTCCTAGGACGAGCATGACGTCCCAAATTATGCAGTGGTTTGACCACCATCCGATTAAGACTACATAGTCAGGCGCAGTTGTAAATCTAATCACACAGTACGAAGATCGGATGCAGCGAAGTACCTCTTATAGCATTTCAGAAACCCAAGGCACTTGAAGGCTTCTTTAGAAACCGGAAAAATGTGTTTATTACATCGAACATCACACTAAATTTTCATGCCAAAAACGTCAAGAGCTTCCGATTCCATAATACCTATATCAGCCATAGTAACAGATTCAGCACCATTCCGTAACACAAATCAATGCGTAAGCATGCAACATTGTTTCTTACGGGCATTAAAATCCACTCTATTCATACGACCCCATTTCGAGATTACTATGAGATCGTGATTGAGCATATCATTCATGTTCTGTCTTTTGGAACTCACCGCCAACTCATTCGGTCTATTACTAAAGGAATACGAATGATAAATGGTGCTGTCATCTGCGAAAGAGTATATAAGATTGAAGGTTTGACAAAGAAATAGATTAGGATAAAGAACGGAGTCTTGTTGTACTTCTGAATTAATCTTGAACTCGTCTAATGAAGTTTCTGAAGAAATTTTCATCGACACTAAATGCAACAAGTTTAGACAGAAGTGCATCATGCCTTGGAAATATCTAGAGCCAGCACCTTACTCTCTTCGAAATTTCGTGATAAGATTTACATTTGCACTTGGCCGAAAGCCGTATTCAGATGGTGGTCAAACCACTGGGAATGAAAAGCAACGTCATTCACGCCCTGGAAAGCCAAGGACTAATTCCAGCAACAGGTGTTTCCTAATTGCAATTTCAGCTGTTTCAAAGCAGGGCTGCACTCTACTATTCCTTGCTGAAGAGCCGGAGATTCTCCAACTCCTAATCCAGAACGTAAGAAGCTTAATATAATTAAGAACACCACGGCATTCATACTCACTGGACCTTCATTGTGTTAATTGTGAATGATCCGACCCACTAACTCAAATGAGGGCCTCAAAACACACAGCCACCACGATACTCCCGAAGGGCTAACCTCAATAATCAGTCAGAGAAACAGCTAAGAGGCTAAAAAGACAATTAGCGAAACTCTGGGGCTTTACTGATTCCCGTGGAAATATAGTGGATTTTCCAGCTGGCTTTTTGTTAGCCTGGTAGGGGACTGGGCTCCCTTTTATCCCCGCAAGGCACAAGTCTAGATGGTGGTGTGATCCATAAAGACTTATAAATGACCTGTGGGGAGGACTCTCTCCGAAATGATGTTGCACCATTGTTCCGCCAGCAAGCCACCCGTAGAGTGCCCCCTACGGAAACTATACTCTCAGTCGCTAAGTAAGCTGTTGGATTCTAGGTACCACACAAGATGAAAGTAATCATACTTTCTATTACTGTAGAAACTGCTGAATAAATTGCTTAACACGACATTGTTTTGCTTAAAAGATCCTTATCTATAAAAAATTATTTGCAAAAGGAATAATTTTGTGTACAAAAATTAATATTGCTAGAGGTCACATCTCTTTTTGTCACAAAAAAAAAACATAATTATAACCAATTTTGCACTGATAATCACTGTACAAATACGTTTTACAGGAAAATGTTTTCTAATAAATAAAAGTCACTTTTGTCACAATAAGTCATTTTTGTCACAATAAGTCACTTTTGTCACAATAAGTCACTTTTGTCACAATAGGTCATTTTTGTAACAATATATAATTTTTGTCACAGTAAGTACATGTTTCTTTAAAATTATTTTTGGCCACAAAACTCATTATTGTAACATGATTTCTCTTTTTATATAAGAAGTCACTTTTTTAGAAAAAATTTGGATTATGCTACAGGAAGTCACTTATGCTATATGGAATAGTTTGAAGAAAAGCCACTTTTACTTTAAGAATTCACTTCCTTTTACAAAAAGTCACTATTGCTATAAGAGATCAATTTTGTTATAAAAAGTCACTTTTGTGACAATAAGTCAATTTTCTCATAATAAGTCAATTTGTCTAAGATACATTTTTTTTTAATCAAAAATAATTTTTTGCCATAGAAAATTTTTTTTGCTCGGTTTTTTATACATGAAGTCACTTTTTTAACCAAAAGGTCGATTATGCTACAGGAAGTCACTTATGCTGTATGAAGTAGTTTGAATAAAAGCCACTCTTACTTTAAAAATTCACTTCCTTTTACAAAAACTCACTATTGCTATAAGAGATCAGTTTTGTTATAAAAAGTCAATTTTGTGACAATAAGTAGTTTCGTCACATTAAGTTAGTATTGTCACAATAAGTCACTTTTCTCACAATTAATTACTTTTGCCTTGCATGTGCGTATATTTCATCCAAAAATTCATTTTTTGCAACATGAATTCTATTTTTTATCCAATATGTGCGGTTTGTCACAAGTACTCACTTGTTTTTGTAACCAAAATATCATTTATGCTATAGAAAGTCAAAAGAAGTCGCTTATGCTATATACGAAATAGCTATGCTATAACAACTCACATTTTTTTTTATACACAAAGTCATTTTTGCTACAAAAAGTGACTTTTTAAATACGACGTAAGTTTTGCTTAAAAAAGTCAGTTCTTTACACAAAAAGCCACTTTTGTGATATAAAGTCAGTGTTGTTATAATGTCACATTTATAAAACAAAATAACATATTTAATAAGACGTTAATTTTTAAGAAAAAAGTAATTTTTCTACCAGAAGTCATTTTTTTTTTTTTGGTAAAAAAGGAACTTTTTCAGAAGTCACTTTTTTATACAAAAATTTTGTTTAAAAAATTTCAAAAGAAAAAGTAACTTGTATCACAAGAAGTCACTATCACACCCAGAAGGTAAATTTTCTCCATGGAAAGATACTTGTTAAAACAATAAATCAGTTTTCAGAAAAGAGATCAATTTTTTACAAGAAGTCACTTTCTTTTACATATAAAGTTACGTTCACCAAAATATGTTATTTTATGCAAGAAAAGAAGTCACTTATGACACCAGTGTCATATTTTTTTAGCAACTAGGTAATAAAAGGTTTTGCTTCTTTAAGAAGCCACTTTTATAAACAAGAAGTCACTTTTTGTGATAAGATTAATTTTATCACAAAAAGTCACGCTTTTTTTAAAGAGTTATTTAGGTAACAAGTCTTTATTTTGCAGAAAATCACACTATTAGGCAGAGTAGCGAAGTGTTCACTCACTGTTCATACATGTATGAATATGCACATTTCATTTTTTAGCCGCTTCTTCTCATACATGTGTGAGAGACTGAAAAATATTTTGCGTTTTCTCATTTATGAATGCGACGATTTATTTTTTTCTTTCTATTCATAAGTGAATAAATGAGAAACACACAAGTGTTCATTTTTGAATATGTACAATTTTGATAATTTTTCATAAATGAAAAGATCGTAAAAATATGTGCGTTAAGCATTCGCGTACATAAACGCACATATTTGATAATGCGCAATTGTCGGCGTATGTAGAAAAAAAATGTTTTTTTTTATTTCTTTTAGAATATATTGCAATATTGTATTTTGTGTTAATATGTACCCATGTGTTTTTACTACATTTTACGGTAAACTGCGATCGTAGGTAGAAAATTTTTTCACATTCATTTATGAGAAATTTTATAAAATTTCAACGTTCATAAATGAACATGTACATTTATGAAAAATAACATTAATGAGAAGTAGCTGATTTATCATTTATCACATATGAATAAGACTAATAATTCTTGTTGTGCGCATTCATGTATGAACATAAGCAGAACATTTTTTCTTGTTCGTTTATGCGCGTGAAAAATAAATATAAAATTTTAGATTTCTCATTTATGAAAAATATCATGAATGTTGATTTTTGAATGTTCATAAATGAAAAATTCTGAACCCTGCTATTAGGTGATATAATTAGTCTTCTCTGAACAAACAGTGGTGTTCTCCACAACGATACTACTTTACCAAAATATCATTTTTTGTCACCTAATTCACTTTTACCCAAAAAAGTTACTTTTCTCCCTAAATCACATGTTTTCCCAGATTTTTTTCTTAGTAGACATAAGAACTCACTATTTTACCAGAAATCAAATTCTTGAAAATTTTTCTACATTTTTTTAAACAAAGAAATTTAGTTTTTTGTCCAAAAAAGTTTTAGTTTTACAAAAATTGTCAGCGAATTTCAACTTGCCGTTTTGGCATTAATTTTTCTCCAAATTATTTTATTCAATCGTCTAAATTAAACTTTAATTGATAACTTTTATCCAACCACATATCTTTTTACTCCCACAGTGTCATCGCTAGATTAGATTTTAAGCATTGGAAACCCTGTTCAATAAAATTTACTTTCCAAAGCAACAACCAGCTATCGTTTCTTAACATTTAATAACTTCAATTAACTTTAAGATGTACTCACCTATTCACCATGGTGTCATTGCCGTTTTGTATCGATTGCACATGTTGTTGTTGTTGCTGCTGTGTATTATTACCCAACACTATGTTGGCATTTTGTATGGTGGAGGTGGAATTTGTTGAGTTGGTTTTGTCACCACCAATGCTACTGCAACCGCTATTCGATAAACCAGTTGTATTGTTGCCTGTGGTTGTGTTATTGGGTGGTTGATGTATTTCAGCTTTTATCGATAGTCCTGCCGTGGCGTTACTACACTTACTTTGTTTCGATTGCTGTTTGTAGCGGCTTAAAGCAAAGAACAATGCCAACACGGCTTTTAAACGGCCGCAACAGATGTCATTGGTAGTGATGTTATCCAAGCCCGAAACCGTTTGTGAACGCAAAACATTTAAACAGGAATTAACGTTGTCGTACTACACAGGGTGGAGAAAGAAAGTAGGGAGTTATAAAATTAAATGTGATAATGAATAGTAAGAGCGTTTGTTAAAAATGATTAATGACTTGTCAAGCATAAAAGAAATTTGAGGAGTAGAGTATTCAAACTATTGAATTTATTTAAAAGTGATTTTTGTTTTCATTTTTTAAATAGAAGAGTTGTTGTTTGTGTTTAAATAGATTTTTGTTTTAAAACTGCTGCTATTCTTTGTTAAATTTTTATTTAGTTTTTAAGTTTTTAAATCGCTTTTATTTAAATAATTTCCCCAAGAGTTTCAATTTCAAATTATTTTTGGTATTTGACACAGTAGAACTGTTATTTAAGGCCTGAATAAGGAGCCGAACTTCTTCCCGTAAAAGCTACTCTTTTATTGACAAGATGTGTGTTCGAAAATGGTGCTGCATTTGTTACTATGGGTGATATAGCTATTAGGGAATAAGAAGCTCTTGATGTTCTTGGCATGAAAATTCACTGTGATGTTCGATGGACTAAACACATTTTTCTGGTTTCTAAAGAAGCTTTTAAGTGACTTAGTTTTCTAAAATGGTGTAAGAGATGACGTGATAAGATTTACATCTGTACCTGGCCGTGAGCCTTAACCAGATGGTGGTCATTACCACTGTGAATGGTATGTAGCGCCATCACGCCCTAGTCGGCCTTCGAATACGTATATCCTCCGGTCACTCCTAGTTGCAATTTCGAAAGCCAGGTAATTTTGGGTATGCCATCGTATTTGAGAAAAAAAAAAGTTGATTTATGGAATTCTTTGACCTTTAAAGCGTTTTTAAGCACAAATATTTTTGACATTTACAAAAACAAACAAAATTCATTTTTTAAAAAAATTTTAATTTTTTTGCAATTCTTTACAAAAAGTTCAAGTTCATTGTTTTCGTTTTTGCGTTATATATAAAAAAAGCTGTCAGCAATTATAAATAACATATGGTGAAGGTTGAGAAATTTTTGGAATATAATTTCAACAGCTCAACGTCAGCAGTTTTAAAAAGTCTTTTAAAATTATTTTCATTCGCATCTTTTCATCAAGTTTTATTTTTGTACAAATTACCTCTTTCAAAATTTAATTAAAAAAGTTTTTGTTAATGATTTTTCTTTTTTGTTTTAATTTTCTATCATGGAAAGATGTTGTTGTTGGATTTTTAAGGTTTTTATTAAATAAAAAAGTGATCAATCAAAATCACACAAAAAAAATGTGTCTTAAAATTAATGTAAAGTTTGAACTTCAAATGGAGAAAGACATGAAAATAATTAATTATAACGCACACAAATAGTGTTGCAAGATATAAATAAGAGTTAAGTTAAAGAAAAGATACGAAAAAAATGAACTAAAAACAAAAAAAAAATGGTTGTTAACTTGTTTTTAAAGAACTAAAACAATAATCTTATCATTTACTGCTTAACAAAAATATAATGACAACAAAATTAAATAATTAAAAAAAGACACACAATAATATTTTTATCTTAACAGAAAACAAAAAATCCCTTATTAAAAACTAACAAAAGGTCACTCCCTAACAATCGCCTTTTTTTAAAAAAATATTTTTACAGTTTTCTCTTGTCACATGTAGAAAGTCAGATTTAGATCAGATTTCAGAGTTATTCTCATGATCTCTTGTAAACCAAAAATGAACTTTAAATTCACACTCATGAAGTCATACACTCAATATCGTGCTACATAGGAAAGACTAAAACTATGCTGTGCCCCTAAGCCGTGCAAATATGGACATTTGCCAATAATAATTGCCAAATTTTTCTCTTAGTAATACAATAAAAAATTTAATCATCTTAATTAAAATTTTTTTATTCTATTTTAGAAAACAAACTTTTTGTTGAAAAACCCTTTATAGTATTTTAGGGAAATTTTTGAAAAAAATATTTTTAAAAATTCTTTCAAAAGAAAACTCCTTGCAATAATTTGCTCCATGTAGAGTTTTTCTAAGTTTTCTGTAGTATAGAAAATTTATCACACTTAGAATTTTTATCATAGTGATATTTTCTTTAGAATATCATTAATACTACGGATTAGTTTTCTTGCCTTTCGCATAGATAATTTTATAGAATTTTTTTAATTATTTATTTTCTATTGCTATAAAAGTTAATAATGTCGATTTGGATAACACATGGAATAACTATCACATATCGTTTGTGCCAATATTAACATATATAGTATTTTGGAGGTTAAACATCTGTCTTTGTCATTCACCAGTCGACAGACGTCAAAATGTAAACACACAGTGTTTTCAATCGCTATAATAATGTTGAATTTTGTGGCTATAGAAAATGATTTGCGGGGAAGTCAGATAACCTTTCATTTGAAGAAAATGGCTGCTGGAAGTCTGATATCCTTCTTTTTTTTTAAGAAAATAACTGCTGACAGTTATCGATTGTTGGCAAAAAGCTTACAGTCGACATGCTTCACCTAAAACAATTTTGAGCGATGGTTTGTGCGCTTCAAAAGTGGTGATTGCAACAAAACATACAAGGAGAAGACCTGGTCAGCCGAAAAAATGTGAAGATCCTCGAAGAGGATTGTTGTCAAATGCAAGAAGAGCTTGAATTATTATTGGAAATCACACAAAACACCATTTTCATGCGCTTGAAAGTAATCGGATTAATTCAAATGCAAGCAATTTGGGTCCGATATAATGAAGTGAAGCCGAGAGACATTGAAAGGCTATTTTCAACGCTACAAAAAGAAATCATTTGTCCATTGTATTGCTACTGGTGATAAAAAATTAATGCATTACTGTAAGGGAAAAAGTCATAAGCAAATCCCAGCCAACCAGCCAAATCAACGCCTAAGCTGATGTTCATCCATACACCAATGAAATGCTCGGTATGAGCTGTTGAAAGCAATCAGATGATCACGAAGACAATTCATTTCGCTTTTAAGCCAAAAAAAAAAATCCACATTAATAAATTGTTTATATATTATAAAATAAGTTGTGTTTGCTGTGGAAAATTTATTATAAAATAGAGTTTATATCATGGTGATATTTTTTACAGAATATTCTTCGGGATCCAGATTGCTTTTTAAATCTTTCATAGAATATGAAAAACGTTATTCTTGCAGAAAAAAATTTTTATGGGAGATATATCACAGTGATAATTTTTTTTCTACCAAATATGTCAGAGTGATATTATTTCTGTTTTGTGACAAAATTAATTATAGTATTATAATCCCAACAAAAACAAAATAAGTTGTGTTTTCTAAAGAAAATTTATCACAAAATATAGTTTATATCACAGTGATATATTTTACGGAATATTATTCAGGATCCAAATCGATTTTTAAACCTCTTCATACAATCTGAAAACTTTTATTTTTATAGAAAAATCTTTTTTATGGGAGATATAACACAGTGATATTTTTTTTCACCAAATATGTCACAGTGATATAATTTCTTTTTATGGAAAAATTAATTACGGTATTACCGTCCCACCAAAAACAAAATATGTTTTGTTTTCTAAAGAAAATTTATCACAAAGCAGAGTTTATTATCATAGTGATATATTTTATAGAATATAATTCGGGCTCCGGATTGCTTTTTAAACCTTTTTATACAATCTGAAAACTTATATTTGTATAGAAAAATTTTTTTATGGGAGATATAACACAGTGATATTTTTTTTTTACCAAATATGTCACAGTGATATAATTTGTTTTTGTAGAAAAATTAATTACGGTATTACACTTCCAACATTATTTTCTACAAAAGTGAGATTGTTGTTCTCAAACAGTATTATTTCTTTTAAAATCTATCACAGAGATAAATTGTATTTGTGATATTTTCAGCAGCAAATTCGTTATATACAAAATTTTCTAAAAATCGGAAACAAAAAATTATTATTCTGCTGAAGATTTAAGGTTATAACGAGGATGGATATCTGCCCCTAGCATTTTACAGAAATTGTTTTCTTTACAAGAAAAGTCCATAAATGTAAAAAATTTAATGGGCAAGATTTCCACATGTCACAGACATGTTTCATTTTTCTCCAAAAAATTTTTACAAAAATAGTTTCGAAAAAATTTATCGCTGTAATATTTTCTAGACAAAATTTCTTACAGTAGAAAAAAATGTTTATAAGAATTTTGTTATAGAAAATTATTTATGATGTAAAATCATGTTAAAGCTTTAAAGCTGGGATTTTGTCGAAGACTTTTAAAAATATTTTTTGGTTCGAATTGCTTTTACAAAATTTGTCATTAGGTTTTGTAATGCGTGACGTATTTGATATTTTCTTATGATATCTTTCATACAGATATATCTTCGATTTTTTTGCCCCAAAAATGCGTCACATTCTAGTTTTTTTTTAAATTTTAAACAATTTTTGTTCTTTAAAAGAATTTATTAGTGGGTTTCTATTTGTTTAAAAATGTTTAAAATAATTTTTAAAAATCTGTTTCCTTAAAGCATCTTATGCTGCAATTTTGTTAGCTATCCAATATAATTTTATGCAATAAGAAGTTGTTATTTTTTCCTGAATTTTAATTTCTACGAATTTTATTTGAAATTTGATATGAAAATCAGCTTGTTGCCATCGCAAGCTCTCCAACACTAACCCACTTCTTAACAACAGTATCAAATTCATAATCTTTAAATAAAATCTATAAACAAAGTTAATAAAAATAATAATAATAATAATAAAAAGCCATGAAAAGCAAATATGTTATGTTAAAGCAAATAAACTGATTTTGGTCTTTGATTGCAGATGAGGAGAGAAAAATTATAAAATAAAACTCCAACTGAAATGCAAGACCACGACGACCACACAACACAGTCTTATTTAAAATGTTAAATTGTCAATGATTGTAATGACGATTAAACGATAAACTTCATAAAAAATAAATAGAAACTGAACAAATAATAAAAAATAAAAAAAAATTAAATAAAAATAAACAAATGAAAGATGCAATACGATATAAGCAGACAGACAATTTAATATGAAACCTGCAACATAACAGAATCATGAGCCAGCCGCCACATGGCCGTAAAGACAGATGAACATTTGGAAAATCAAGAGATATAAATGAAATACAAAATACAAACACGAAATATTTTTTTCAAAAAATTTAAAACAGCTTAATATTGAATTGCAGCACAAGAGTCCATGGAATCATTAAAAAAAAGAATATAAAACTTTAAAAGGTGGCCAAGTCCGGCAGACAGGCAGGAAGACCGATCAAATTATTGTGGAAATAGCAACCGCAATAAGTTTTTTGTTATTATTGTTGTTGTTGTAATGTTCAAGTAGTCATATTGGTCATACACTATCAAAATACTACTACTACAACAACAACTACTAGATTCAACTTTAGCGCCTGCATTTGCATCTGCTGCTGTTACTGTTGTGACTGTTGCAACAAGCCAAACTGACTGAAAACCACTGGAAACTGTGCGCACTAAGGAAACAGACAAACCATCTCGATAACCTCAAACTTTAGCAAAAATACAAATATTTTCATTCCTACAAATTATTTATTTTAATACAAAAAAAAAAAAAATAAATAAATAAAATTTCATATTTAAAATGTTCAAAGTTTTATTTAACGGAAAAACATGATTATTTTAATACGCAAAATGAATTGCAGACAACATCATCTGTGTGTTAGCGGCGTTAAGGATTTTCTTTTCAGGGAAATAAAACTATAATTCAGTTAAGGGTCTGCAGAGTAGTTACTTGACTAGTGAAAGGAAAGGAAATGACAATTATAGATATGCTCACGTGACTGCTACAGTGCTGGTGATTAAAGAAGTTGCAGATAATTAAAAATAAGCAAAGGTGACAACTCATTTCCATTTCGGAAAATAAGTGACAAATAACTCACTAATTTATAACCACTAAGTAAAGCAATATCAAGTCAATTCTCCCACCCTCTCATTTCGTGAACTCCCAAGCAGCTCTTAGCTGGTTTAAAAGCATTAACAAATATGTATTTTGACTAACCAGCGGAGGGCCACTTCAGTGATAATGCCACGACCTAGAATCAATAGGTGCCCCTATAGACTAGTAGGTAGTGCGCTAGCTTACATGACTAGGGGTTGTGGATACGATTCCCAACAAAGACCTTGGTTTTTTTTCACTACCAAACAAAAATTGATTGCCGGTGGGGCCGCTCAGTGATGAAGGCATGGTCACTGATCACTGAGCTGTCTTATATGACAGTTAATTTCCCTAAACTATCCTTCTACTTTCACCACCTGTCTCATCTCTTCTCTATCCCTTTCCTAAAGAATGTAGCACGGTACTTGACTAAATAGGCATTCTTGCCTGAAGTGCTAATTCTCTTAAAAAAAATTACTTCTGCTCATAAAAAAGTCATGTGACAGCTTTCTGTCTTAAAAAGAATTTTGCTATTCACTCGTAAAGCAATTTTTCGTTAAAACAATAACTGCCATGTGTAACACATTTTAATGTTGTTTTAACTTGCGGCAGGGATTTACATTGCTCCTGCTCTTTTTCTACTAAAAATGCTTTTTAATAAACTAATCCTTGCTACAATACTCTATAACTATGGCAGGACTTGAGTTCTTGCCTTAAGCCTATGTAATCTTCTCGATCACAATAAACTAAGACTTTGGGCGATAATCAAACCGAAGATAGTTTGTTTCATCAATCAGGCCTTTTTACCTTGGTCAGCCACGACTGCCACGACTGTTATTATTCTGCTATTTTTCTTAATTTTTCTTATTAATCAAGGCTTCTTTGATCCTTGGAACTACTATATATCCTTGGTACTCCTTATAGATGAGACTACACAAGGATTGTTTTTTTGATATGTGCGTGAATTTTTGTGTTTTTCTTATTTCACGACTCCAGGAGGTTTGTTTCGTGGACTGCCATGGACTGTTATTATTCTGTAATTTTTCTCATTAATCAAGGCTCCTTAGAAGCTTCGAACTACTATCTAACCTTGTTTTTACATAGAAATGAGAGGAGGTCTCCTCTGGGGTCGTGGGAGGTTTGTTCGCTTCCCAAAAGCAATTAATTTTTTCTGCATTTAACGCGCTGATGGCAGTTGAACTTGTGTTCTAGAGACTCCGGGAAGTTTGTTTCTTTTCCTCCTTCTCATTTAAAGACTTCCCCACGTTTTTTTTTATAATTTTCTCTGTATTCGTCATGCTGATGGGAGTTGAACTCGTGTTATTTTTTTTTCTAATTTAAAAATCTGGGAGATTTGTTTCTTTTTCTATTTCGTATTTAAATATTTCTGAAGGATTGTTTCCATGTATTCGTTTCTAAATAACAATTAGTTTTCTCTGTATTCATCGTGCTGATGGGAGTTGAACTCGTTTTATTTTTTTCTAATTTAAAAATCTGGAAGACTTGTTTCTTTTTCGCTTTCGTATTTAAAGACTTTTAGAAAATTGTTTCCATTTATTCGTTTCTCAATAACAATTAGTTTTCTCTGCATTCATCATGCTGCTGGGAGTTGAACTCCCATTCATCATGCTGCTGGGAGTTGAACTCGTGTTATTTTTTTTCTAATTTAAAAATCTGGAAGACTTGTTTCTTTTTCGCTTTCGTATTTAAAGACTTTTAAAGAATTGTTTGCATCTATTCGTTTCTCAAAAACAATTAATTTGCTCTGCATTCATCATGCTGATGGGAGTTAAACTCGTGTTATTTTTTTTCTAATTTAAAGGCCTGTGAGATTTGTTTCTTTTTTTTGCTTTGGTATTTAAAAACTTTAAAAGAATTGTTTCCATTCATTCGATTCTTAATAACAATTAATTTTCTCTGTATTCATCATGCTGATGGGAGTTGAACTCGTGTAATTTTTTTTTAGTTTAAAAATCTGGGAGATTTGTTTCTTTTTCGCTTTCGTATTTAAAGACTTTTAAAGAATTGTTTCCATTTATTCGTTCCTCAATAACAATTAATTTTCTCTGTATTCATCGTGATGATAGAGTTGAATTGCTTTCCCAATTTAAAAATTTCTGGAGGTTTGTCTTTATTCATTCGCTTCTCAATAACAACTCATTTTCTCTGTATTAAGCGCGCTGATGGCAGTTGAACTTTTGTTCTAGTGACCCCGGAAAGTTTGTTTCTTTTCCTTCTTCTCAAAAACAATTAATTTGCTCTGTATTCATCATGCTAATGGGAGTTGAACTCGTATTATTATTTTTTCTAATTTAACAACCTGGGAGATTTGTTTCCTTTTCGCTTTCGTATTTAAAGACTTTTAAAGAATTGTTTCCATTCATTCGTTTCTCAATAACAATTAATTTTCGCTGTATTCATTATGCTGTTGGGAGTTGAACCCGTGTTATTTTTTTTGTTTTAATTTAAAGAGTCTGGGAGATTTGTTTCTGTTTCGCTTTCGTATTTAAAGAATTGTTTTCATCTATTCGTTCGTGCTAATGGGAATTGAACTCACTTTATTCTGGTTTCTAATTTAAGACTCTGGGAGATTTGTTTTTTTTCTTTCGTATTTATAAACTTTTGGAGGTGTGCCATTATTTATTCGCTTCTCAATAACAATTCATTTCTTCATCATTTGCTGATGGAAGTTGAACTCGTGTTATTTTTTTTTCTAATTTAAGGAGTCTGGAACATTTGTTTCTTTTTCGCTTTCATATTTAAAGACTTCTGAAGAATTTTTTTCCATGTATTTGTTCGTGCTGATGGGAATTGAACTCAGGTTATTCTGTTTTCTAATTTAAGACTCTGGGAGATTTGTTTTTGTTTTTTTTTTGCCCAACACAGTTACGACTGCCATACACTCTTATTGTTCGTTTTCTTTTCTTTCTTATCTCCGTTAAGAATTGAAATTACTATCCCTATTGGTCCATAGAGATGCGGCTTCACAAAAACTATTTTCCTTTTTCTTATTTAGTATCAAAAGGAGGCTTGGTTTTTTTCCATTTTTAAAGTTAAAGACTTTGGGAGAGCTACCTGTTGTCATATTTATCGTGCTGATGCGGGTGGAACTTACTTTTTTTAATTTAAAGACTCTGGGAAACTTTGGGGCACTGCCTCAGCTTCAAACGTGGATAGAATCCAACGTATGCAAAATAAAATTTTACGGTTGATAACTTCCGCCCCATGGTACATTAGAAATTCAAACATACATTGTGACTTAGACATACCGCTGGTGACTACAGAAATCATCAAATACGCAGGCAAATACTTGATGAAGCTCGAAGACCATCCTAATCCCCTTGCTCGCAATATCTTGGATTATAGTGGACATAGCCGATTAAAAAAGAGGGATACGGCAGCTTTAATCCTCAATGCTACAGATGACACATCTTAGAAACATTTGTTTTGTTTTTTTTTTTAATGTCAATTTTTTTTTTACCCAAAAGGTTAGTTCTGACATGGTCGGGACTAATGTAACTTTTTTTAGAATTTAAGATTTTAAAACTTATTGATAGTTCTTTTTATAGAAGATACAATAAATAATTTTGAGAGTTGAAAAAAAAAAAGACTAATGTAAAGGCATCGTGAGTTGTTTTCTTTTAAACGTTTTCCAACTGATTTTCGTCATGCTGATGGGGGTTGAACATGTGGTTTTTAATTTCTTATAAGCGATCGCTTCTACCAGTGTAAACGTAGCAGTTGCTTAATATGTTTAACACACTTCTCTACAGGGAAAGTAATAAAAGAAACAGAGAATAAAGAGCCACAGAAGAGTAAAACAAATTATAAAGAAATGTTACTTGAAATAAAAAGAACCTCCGAGATTGGAAAGAGAAAGATGACACTATTATCTGAGTAGCAAAATGGTTAATGATGTTTAGTTGGCTTTCTTTTGTATAGATTGTTTTTGATACTGAGCGTTTAATATATACAATTTTAGTAGGGGTTTTAATTAGATTCACCATGATAGGTAAATGGTGTGGTAACCTCTATAGAGGATCTCAGCTCTATCACAGGACTAACTTATAAGAAAGCAAGCGCTAAGGTTTGAAAAAGAATTTTGAAAAACGAAGGTGGTTAAAAACAGGTCACAAAAGTATTCGAAGGAACTAACCGGGTTCTTTAAAAAAGAATTGGATGGGTTTAAATTTTAGGGAAATAAATGTAAAATATTGAGAGCTGAATGAATGTCAACTCTCTAATCAAAAGAAGAGGCAAAAAATTCAAATATTTAAAACGGCTCATTTCTCCTTAAGCATACAAATTGTTTACTGGGTTTTGCGTTAACTCTACCCTAATTGTTTGTTGGGTTTTAATTATTATCAGAAAATCATCTATAATCACAATAATATAATCAAAAGGAAAAAACAACAAACAAAATTGCTAGCAGCAGTAAAATTCTCACGCTACTTATCGTAATGAACTCGTACAAACGTAAGAGTACGTTAAGAGAGAGAATGTCTCAATTTCAAATATAATCCTGCCACCCATAACATGCCACAACAACATATTTTCTACAACATAATATCTGATGACCATCTTTATGGCCATTCCAAGCTGATATAAAAAAAGAAAAGGAAAAAAGGCATCCACAATGTGACACAAAATAAAATTATAAAAAAATGAAGTAGAAAAAATATAAAGAAGACATTTATATGGTTGAGCGAACAGTTCAATATGTGCTTGAACGTGAGTGCTTGTGTGTTTGCTTTATAAAGGATAATGATTTTTAAGTTGTTGCTGCTGTTATTGCTGTTGCTTTTTTCTGCTATTGTAGTTTAGATCATCATATTCATATGATTGGAATTCATTTTACGATTTGTGACCAACATTAAGCTTTAAACGTACCAAATGGAATGTCACTTCTAAACTGCTACTTCTCAGATCATGGTGGTACACTGTGACACAAATATATTGTTGATTTCACATCGCTTCATTGTTGGTGGTCAGGTTTCTTCATTTCCAAATGCATGTTGTCTTTTTTATCTTTTCCTTTTAGTTGTTTTCCGATGTCGTTTTAAATAAAAACCTTAAACGTGTGAAATAACAGGCGCTTAAATTGTCTTGTTTATTTCATGTTTCTTAATTTGATCTGTTATCGGTTTTTCTATTTGATTGGATGAGGGTTTTGATGGCAATTTAACTTTTGAATTATTTTTTTTTAATAGTTCAGTTTAAAGTTTCATTTCTTAATTCTGAATTTATATCTATTTATACAGAGTCGAAACTTTTAATGGAAAAGCTTTAAGATTGTTTAAGTATCCAGCCTAAAATTTGCTCTGGCATTCAACAAAAGCCATGAGCAATTATTTTAATGCTTTTGAGAATCACAAACATTTTAACCTTTTAAGCTTTTTGGTACTAATCAAGAAATTTATTTATTTAAATATTCGTAAAGTGTAGCTTTTGGGGTTTTAAATACTTTTAAAAATTTGGTTTTTGTACAAAAATTATTGAGTATAAAAGCTTTAAAAATTATTTACGACATTTTAGCGTTTTTATATTTCTATTCATTTTGTGTGCCCCGATCCAGAGGGAAAAGTAAGATGATAAGTAAGCTTTTTTTATAAATAAGCTTTAAAAAAAAGTGAAAAATACAAAAGCGCGTTTTGCTATTTTATTTTAGCTTAGGAACTTTTTGTAAATAAAAGCTTTGATTAAATTTCCAATGGCTACTTTCTTGGTAAGTAGCCATTGGTAATAAGGCTTGTGTGAACAAATAGTTAAAAAAGTCTTCTTTCAGAAGCCATTTGTAGTAAACTTTTGGCGAACAAATAGTAACAATAGCTTTCTTTCAGACAATCCTTTTTTTTTTTTTAATTGCTGCTGCAGTTTTAATCTCCTGTTTGGCTTAGAAGATTTTTTATAAATAATTTGTTAAAATGCCTTCTTTTGTTTTAACCGAAAATTGTATTTTCTTTGTAAACGGCTTTTAGTGCTACGAAAGCTTTTATAGTAAACCAATAACTTTTTTGATAAAAATACTTTTATTAAAAGCTAACTTTTAGTAAAAGCTTGCAAGCATGATGGAAAATATGGATTACTTTTCCACAGAGTTGTATTGAGTTGCTATGATTTTAGTTTTATTTTTAGGTAATTTTTTAAAAAATTTCTTTTTAAGAAAACTTTACGCATCGCATGATTTAAACGTCACGCAGAAAAAGCAAGCGGATTAATTTAATCATGTTCCGGTATGAGGCGAATGGGTTCTTCTAGCGATTATTTATATTCTGTCTGAGCTAAATTTTGTGTTTATAATCGAAAGTTTTTAAATAGTTTAAGCAAAGTAGCGCCAGTATTTTACTATTGATCAACAGATGGTACTAGCTGGAAAAGAGAAATATAAACTAAAAGTGCTATTTGATTACGAATATTGAGGAGAATATTGTTGCATTTGAAGATCACAAGTTATGACGCTGAAAATACCACCTTTAACCATTTTAGTTACAAGCGCTATTTATTTTATTAATTTTTCTTCCACCTTTTTCCCTATAAATGACATCCCTAATTACAATTGTATAGAACCGAGGGAGCGGGCCAATTTGAGGGACCAAGGCAGTTTGAGGGATCGAACCAAATGTTCACCTTCAAATAAATTAAATTGCACAAGACAAGTAATTTTTTCACAATTCGAAAAATTGTGCATGATAATTCTCTTCCTGCTAAAAAGCTGGATTGCGGGTACGGAATTGGATGGGTTCGTTCAGTGGAAAACATTCCAGAAACATTCCACATTAGGTGCCCCTGTAGGCTAGTAGATAGTGTACTAGCTTGCCAGTCTGGAGGTTGTGGGTTCGATTCCCAACAAAGACCTTGTTTTTTTTTACTACAAAATAAAAATTGACTGTCGGTGGGGCTGCTCAGTGATGAAGGCATGGCCACTAGTCGCTGTGCTGTCTTATACGTTCAGTTAATTTCCGACTATCCTTATACTTTCACCACCTGTTTTATCTCTTCTTTATTCCTTTCCTAAGGATTAAAAAAAAATAAAAAACTAATTCTGCTACAATGCATTGCATATGTAGTGGTCATCCCCTAAGTGCTGGTCCGAAACAAAAAAAAAAGAAAAGCTTTGAATATATTAAATAATTTTACATTTTTCAGTGGTTTAATCATTTATCAACTTTGACAATTAAAATAAATGGATGCCGCAGAACGAACGGATGCAATTGTTTTATAATTTTGAAATGCGCAGGCTTTAAAAATGTAAGAACTTTTTCCGAAGCAAATACTTTTTAAAATTAAAATTGAATGGGGTCGTGTGAATAGAGTCGATTTTAATGCCCGTAAGACACAATGTTGCACGCTTAAGCATAGATCTGTACTCGGTAATGTTGCTACACCTGTTACTATGGTTGATATTGGTATTACGGCATCGAAAGCTCCTGATGTTCTTGGCATTTAAATTTAAATGTAATGTTCGATGGACTAAACAAATTTTTCGGGTTCCTAAAGAAGCCTTGAAGTAACTCGGTTTTCTAAAACGTTGCAAGAGATACTTTACTTCATCCAATCTTCGTACTGTTTATACCACCTATAGCCGTTCAAACATGGAATACAACTCTCATGTATGGGCCGGCGCTCCAAAGTCTATTTTGAAGTTACTCGACCGTTTGCAGTAGAGGGCCAAGAGGCTCATTGGGGGCAATAGGTTGATTTTCAAGAGCATGGATGCAATGCAGGTTGTATTTCGCTTTTTTATCGTTACGACAATGATAAGTGCTCGAACGAAATTATGGAAGTTGTTCCTAAAACTCCTACGTTTTAACATTTGACTCGATTTTCGTTGAGAGCGCATCCATTTATGGCTGATTGGCCAGTGCAACGCACTACGCATTCGTTTTTAGGGGAACTGTCCCGATGTGAAATAAACTTCCTCCAGAGGTAATATTGCCATTTTCCATCCTAACTGGCTGGTTTGTAGTCGAAACTGAGCGCTTTCAATGCGAATGCATCATTCTCAAGCCGCATTGAAGTTTGTACTGGTGAGTCAGTGTTGGCGTTCAGGCAGTTCTATTGTTAAGTTCGTATCTATTCAGGTAAGCAGAATGCCAGACACCTGGCATTTGTATGCAAAGTGAATTTATCGATATCTCCGTCTTTTATTATTATCTAGGTATATCTGTCGATGCCTCCGTCTTTTATTATTATCTAGGTACGTGTGTCCGTCTGAGGGTGTTTTTAGTTCGCCCATTTGCATGAGTGGTTTTAATGGTGTGAAAATTGTGTCTGAGGCCGTGTTTACCTGCTCGTTTATAATGTAAGTGTTGAAAGTTTTGTTTGGTAGATTTCCATGTTTTCAAGAATGTCTAGTCTTCGCCCTATTTTGCTAGGATGTAGTAATGTCATAGATTCATCTATTTCCCTTGGTGTGTGTCCTTGAGTGTCAAGGTGTAATGCAAAGTTGGAATCTTCTCTTTTCCGTTTGTGTGAGCGTATGTGTTCTGTAAACCTTGTTTTTAGTGTTCGTCCATTTTTCCCTATATAGGTTTGTTTGCAGGTATAGATAAGTCTGTATACCCCGCTGGAACTAAATTTGTCAGTTATTTCTGTCGTTGTTTTGAGATTATGTCTCCGGGTGTTGCCACTTTTTAATGCTGTGAGTATTCTTTCTTTGTGAAAAAGGTTAGTTAGTCTGTATATTTCTGGCCCTGTGTAAGTAAAGGTGTGCCGTCGTGTTGTATCAGCTGTCTCTTTGTCTTCTTTATTTCTGTTTTTAGTGTTGTATTTTGTAAAAAGTTTATCGATGGTAGTGACCTTGTAGCCATTATTTATAGTTATAGTGTAAATTGTGTCTAATTTTTTGTTGTACTTATCTGGAGTAAGTGGAATTATCTTAAGCCTAAATGCTGCTAGTTTATGTTGGGTAGGGTGGTTTGAGGTGTTGTGGATGGTAGTGTCCGTCGTAGTTGGTTGTCTATAGATATCAGTTGCTCGTATTATAGTGAAGTCAAGATAATGCAAATTTCTGTCTTGTTCTTTTTCCATTGTGTATGTAATCTTATTATGGATTGTGTTTAAGTTTTCTAGAATTTGTCTTGTTCGAGGATGCATATAATGTCATCTACGTATCTATAGTAATGAGTTATTTTGTGTTTTTCAATTAGTGTTTTTTTACGTGCAGTAATTCGAGACGTTGTGTGAAACTTGCCATGAAGATTGCGGAAGTTGGGTTTCCCATAATGCGGCCGTCAGGTAATTTAAAAAAGTGGTTATTAAACCTAAAGTGGCTCTATTTTATTATCGTCTTTGCAATATCTATAATATCAGTGATGTATTGGCTTTCGTATAGATTGTCTAGTGTGTTGCGTAGAATATCTAAAGCTTCATGTGTTGGCATTGAAGTATATAAAGCCTGGATATCAAAGGAAATGAGTCGTGTGTTTTCGGTTGTTTTGATGTCCTTAAGTTTATTACGTATTGTATATGTATTTTGTAAATTTATCCGTTCCTTAAGTACGCTGGTGAGGTGTTTAGCTAGATGGTATGCCGGTGCAGGTCTGTAGTTTATAATGGGTCTGATTGATGTGTTTTCCTTGTGTATTTTTGGTTGTACTTTGAGTGTTGGTGGTCCTGGATTCATGTTCATGTATTTGTATACTTTTCTAAAATTTTTAAACTCTTCTAAAACTGCCCACTCTATTTGAGATAGTGTTAAAGAAATCAATACAATAATTCGGCTTACATCAGTCATCTTTAAAGATCTATTTTATAAAGTCAAACAACGTTTATTCTCACTCTAAGCGAGAGAAGAAGGTTGTTGTTGGGTTTAGAATGCGTTCCCAAGCATTCCCATGGTATTGTAAAAAGGGCATAAATTTCAGGATATTGATGTGAACTTTAGAAATTATTTAAAATAATTTATTACATGCTGCTTAGTGGATGTCCTTTTTCACTAAAAAATCCTTTTCTTGATGTATTTAGTATTTCAAGGCAGTGCTGATTTAATGTCCTTTTTAAAAATATAAAATAATTTTTTTTTCTATTATTTAATGAAGATGAAGTTTAACATTTTTGTGATAAACATTCTCCCAGCAAACTTTATTTATTTACGCTCAAGTTATTTTAATGAAATTTTTGTTCAAGAAAATTCATGACAAAAATATATATTTTCTGGCACTTCAAACTGCAAAATGAAATGAAACCAATTTGATGGTTTTGGTGCTTTTTGTTTTCTTTATTAACATCTAGTGTTTGATGTTGCCAACAATAATTTGCCAATAGCAAAAATAGCAGAGCCTTTAATAGTACACACGCTAAAAATATATTTATTCTCCGATTTTTTTTTTTTTGTTTTTTGGTATCATTTGCAGTTTCCTCTACACATTTCTCAGCACAACGGAAACGATAAGATAACGCAAAAATGTAATTTAAAAAGCAAGTGTTAATAGAATTTTCTCTAAACTCTTCTCTAAAAAGAAAGAAATAACAAAAACAGCAAATCCACATTCATATATGGGAAAATTTCATAAATATATAGACAGACTGACAGTCTGCTAACAAATGGAAAGGAAGTCAAGGCAAGAAATATTCAACAAAAAAACAAAAAAAAAAAACCAAAAACAAAACGATAATAAAAGACAACATGACTTCTAACAACCACAAAACGACCTTAAAAAAGTTTTATTAAACGCAACAGTGAAAATAAAATAAAAGGAAAGGAAAGAGTGTAAAGCAAATTCAAAAATAATCAATTTTTACAATTGAGCACAAAGCATTCCTTGAGGAAACAACACAGAAAGAAGAAAAAATAAATAAATAAATAAAATGAAAAATGTGGTCAATTTGCCAAACTTCTTTCGAATTAATAGACAACAAAATAAGACATCCATATAGAAGGAGCTGGATTTGTCTATTAAAACCTTTTCGAAATGGAAGGTCAAGCATTTCAATCTCTTCTTGTGTACAGTAAAGGGCAAAATAATGCAACTTTTTATAAAATTATATTTATTTTGTTCTGTCTTTCTTTCAAGCAAGAAGAGCTGGAGCTGTTTCCTTCTTTAGTAAGTAACTAAATAAATAATGTCGATTTGAATAACATATGCCATAACTATCACATACGGCTTGTAGGGTAAATATCTGTCATTATAATTCAGCACCCAATAAGCGGCAAAGTGTAAACTCACATTTTATTCAATCGCTTTATAAATGTCGAATTTTGTGCGTAAAAAAATAAGCGGAGACGTTCGATAAACTTCTTTCATTTAAATAAAACGGCAGCTGAAATTTATCGATTGCTGGTAGAAGATTACGGTTAACATGCGCTAAAAAAAATTTATAAATGATAGTTTGAGCGATTCATAAGACAAGCAGAGGCCTTTTTAGCCGAAAAAGTTTGAAGATGAGAAATTTAAGGCATTATTCGACGAAGATTATTGTCAAACACAGAAGATATTAAAATATCAGTGGGAGTCACATAGCATTTCCCTACGTTTAAGAGCATTGGGCTTCATTCAAAAGCAAGAGATTTGAATTGAAGCCAAAAAGCATTAAAAGGTGATTTTTCATGTCGAAAATGATACTTGAACGCTACAAAAAGAACTTATTTCTGAAACATATTGTTACTGGTAATGAAAAATGTATACGCGACAACTCCAAGCGCAAAAAGTCATATGTAAAGACCCCAAGGTAATGCTTAGTATTTCGTGGGATCAGAAGAGTGCTTTGTATTATGAGCCGTTAAAATCACGTCAGACAATCAATAGGAGTCTGTACAGAAGACAATTAATTCGTTTAAGGAAAGTAATCCTGCTTTGCTTATATGTCACAACAAATTTTTATTTTGTTGGAAGGCGATTCATAGATGCCCCTACGTAAATACCATTCAAATCATGAGTTGAGCCAACCAGCCAAATCAACCCCGAAGCCAAGGTTATGATTTGTATTTAAGGGGATCAAAAGAGTGTTTCGTAATATGAGGAATATATCTCTGCTTTTATACTAATGAACTAACATCGCACAGCTATCGCATTTTTGCACATCGTTTAATTTTTTTTTTTTAAAGAGAAGTAGCACTTCAGGCAACAATGCCTAATTAGTCAAGTACCGTGCTATCTTCTTTAGGAAAGGGATAGAGAAGATACAGGTGGTGAAAGTAGAAGGATAGTCGGAAATTAACTGCCGTATAAAGACAACACAGCGACCAGTGACTATGCCTTCATCGCTGAGCACTCCCACCAACAGCCAATTTTTAATTTTGTAGTGAAAAAAACCAAGGTCTTCGTTGGGAATCGAACCCACAACCCCCATACTGACAAGCTAGTACACTACCTACTAGCCTACAGGGGCACCTAAAGTATGTGGAGCGAAGAGAAAGTTTCTTCGAAATCATAGTCCGATTGCATGGACTATTGCCTTCCAAATATATCGCGATCTCTACTCAATGAAAAACATTTGGTTAAGATAAGACATTTAGATAAGACAAGCGTGCTTTTTATAGAGGTATAGAACTTTTAAGTGGAATAAAACAAGAATAAATTTTTTTAATTAGCATGAAAATTACTTTATTCGAAAAAGACCGCCATGACTGGCTCGCACGTTGTTCAATCTGGAGGTACAATTTTCGATGTCTTCTTTTAGCAACATTTATGAGCGTTTTCGACAATAATGCGGCGAATGTTGTTTGGGGTTCATTGGCGTAGACTAGCGACTTCACATATCCAAATAGTAAAAAAGTGTATCGGCGTTAAAACGCAGAATTTTTGAGAACAATTCACGGGTATGAAATGTGAAGCTAAGCGTTTACCAAACGTTTCCTTCAATAAATCAATTGCTGCAGGAGCTATATAATATAACGTGAGGTTTCCTCAAAATCATAGTTCCTTCACGTCATAGTTGTTTAATTGAAGAACGAAAAAGTCAGTTCTCATGACCATTTACTCTCTCGTTCTGATTAGCATCCTTTTAACAGAAGTATGGACCAAGGGTTCTATCAACCCATAAAAAACTGCAAATAGTGCCTTCCAAACGGTGCCTCACCGTCCGCCAACTAACTTTTTTTTGTTTGAAATGCTATAAACAAAACTACTAAATTTTTTTTTTGAAATTTCTTTTTTTAATTGAAAGAACAATCCTTCCGGTTAACAATGGAAAATAATTTCATTTAAATGGCTGCCTCGGCTGGCCATGCAGCAGCCTACATAATCGTTTCAATTTTTAAGTACATTATCGATTGTGGGCAGCTGTATTTCACCAATGGCTTCACGAATATGGTCCTTTAAAGCGTCAATTGTCTCTGGCTTGTCGGTATAACAATTATCTTTGACGGCACCCCACATATAACAGTCCAACGGCGTTAAAACGCAGCTCCGAGGTGGCCAACGACTTCAGCTCTGCGGCTGATAATGCGATCTTCAAAAATAGGGCGAAAAACATCGAGTGTAGCTTCGGCTGTGTGGCACCTAGCGCCGTCCTTGTTGAAACCAAATGTTGCCAATAACCTCCTCTTCAACTTTTGTGAACAGAAATGGGACTTTATATGGCGTCATACCAAGGTCTTTCTGCAAAATTCGTCTCAATGATGTCTCTGAAATGTTCAACTGTTGAGAACGACGGTGAATTGATGTTGACGTTGCTTCACGCACACTTTCTGCCACAACAGTAATATTCTCGGCTGTACGCATTGTGTTGGCACTGTTTTTGGCTTTTCACGCTTTGGTTTATCGATGAGGATGCCAGTTTCTTTCACTTTTTTCACCAGATAACGAACATGCAGAGCTGATGGTTCTTCTCTTCTTCCAAAATCCCTACGCATTTTGCGCACACATTCTGCAACATTATCATGATTTTCAAAGTAATGTCTGGCAATATTTCCCAGCATTGTTCAAGCGTATACACAACCATAATCGTTCAGCGGAAGGATAAAACTAATTATCTGTCAAAGCAAACATGAGCTAAGTGTTGCCATTTAACGAAATAAGCACTTGTAGAAAAGAACGTTAGATGGCGGACCCTTTACTTAAGGATTATTATCACTCCCAATATGTCAGTTTTCCATTTTGACGTATCCATTCAAGCAAAAGTGAGCTGCATCGCTAAATAAAATTCGCTTAAAAAACTAGTTTTAACTGAAATCTTGTTTTAGGCCTAGTTTGCACAATTTGGTAGTGTTCTTTCCCTTAAATTATGGTGACGAGATAAATGCTGGCCAAAATGCGCAAATGTTTTCTTCGCTACTGTATTTCGCCCACACAAAAATGGCATTAAGTTTTAGTAAACTTAAAAAAATAGCGAGAGAGAGAGAGTGAGAGGAAGGGGGAGGGAGACAACAAAAAGGCTTAAAGTATGAAAGAAGTACATATTGAGATGTAATTGAAATGTTATGGTTTTTGGGGAATAGGATGTGAGTATTAGAGCCAACCAATAAAACTCATTTAAGTTGTGTGTGAATGTGTGTGTGTGTGTGTCTAGCATCTGTTAATAATTTAAAGTTTCTGGCAGGGCTTATGTTCTAGATTTTGCTGTTGTAGCCCAGTATATAGTGATTATTGTTTTATTAAGTTGGCGATTGTTGTTTTCGTTTTTTTTTCCTTTACAAGCACATTCTTATGGTCTTATCATTGCAATAAGAAGAATTTTATCAATAAAAACTTGTAAAAGGCATAGGGATGTGGTCAACCAGGAAACAGTTGGTTGGTAATAAAGAAGTAATAAAGAAACAAGTGGCTGCAGTGGAAAATAAATAATATTAAAGCAAGATCTTTTGGCAAAGAATTAATAATCGAAATGGATACAGGAAATTCATAAGAAAAACTTCAATTTCAGTTTTCTAAAATGAAATATGATTCCTAATTATGGACACTTGAAATCTTAACATGATAGCAAGTAATAATCACAAAAGTATTATTGATCAATTTCAATTTAAAGTGTTAAAAAAAGTCTTTTTCTATATTTACTTTAAAAAGTAAAGCATACCTTAAGGGCTCATTAAAGTCTAAAATTAATTGTTTTGATTAATATAATTAAACTCCTTAACTTAAATTCAATCAATAATTTTACATTAAAAACTCATTTAAATATTACAAAATTAAATTCTCCATTTTAATAACATTTAAATCAGCATTGATAGCATTAACTATTACAAAAATAAAAAAATATTTAAAAATCCTATTAAAAGTATAAATAAATCTGTGATTTTTTTATTTTAAATAAGCAAAAACATTAAAGTTTATTTACATAAAATTGTATAGACGTTGTACAATATAGAAATTAATGATTAAAAAACTATAAAATATCAGTAGACTGTAAAAAATAAATTAAACCAGCAACAGCAAAAATAAACTATAATCGTTAATTGTAAAGCATACATTAAGGCGAGATAAAAAAAACATATGAATAGTAAGTGGTTTTTAATTTGAAAAAATCATTTATTTTTTTTTTATTTAAAATTACAAAGTATTTAACAATTATATTAAAAGTCATTGATAAAGTTAATCAAAATGGATTTTTTTTAAATAAATTAAAATCACGAATAGTAAACATTTTTTCGTAACTCAAAGGTTTTACAATTTCAAATTCAAATGTAGCAGAGTTTAGGGAGGTAGAGAACTTTAAAAGGAATTAAACAAAAATGAATTTTTAAATTGCTATAAAATTTACTCTACGCGAAAGATGCTCTTCTGGCATTATAGTTTAAATACGAGTTCTACCATATGACCTCCATGGGTGGTTTGGGCGGAGTCTAATCGGGAGGTTAAATTTTCGACGACTGTTTCCAGCAATTATATCGTTAATAACGCGACGACTATTGCCCTCCAAGTGGTTAATCGTTTCGGACTTAGCGGTGCAGACTTACGATTTTACATACCTTTACAGAAAATAGTCAGGTGATGTTAAATCTTCCCCTCTTGGAGACCAATTCACAGCTGTGAAACGTGAAACTATACGGTTACCAATAGCTTCCTTCAATAAATTAACACCTAAGTGAGGTTGCGCTATCTGACTTTAAACCAAAGTTCCTGCACATTATGGTTGTTCAATTGATGAACGAAAAAGTCATCAGTCATGGCTCTATAGCAGTCACCTTTGGGTGTAATAATCTGAGCAGTATCATTTTTAAATAAATATGGACCCATGATTCTACCAGCTCGTAAAGACAGTAAACAGTATAGAGAGAACACTGAAGATGGCAAATAGCCGAAACCGAAATTTGACGAGGGTCGACGCAAAACCGTACCCATGACTACATGACTAGCATGCTCACTGGATCCGGATCATTCACCCGTAGGTGTTATTAAAGGTGAGATGATCCTGGCCCACTTGTAATCAGTTCATGCTTAGGGCCGCAAAACTATAACCACCAAGATACTTCCGAAGGGCCAACCTTTATAATCAGTCAGAGAAACAGAGTGTGATTTGTTTTACATCCGCGCCTGACTATGTAGTCTTAATCAGATGGTGGACAAACCACTTTGTATAATTTGGAACGTCATACATGCGTCCTAGATAGCCGAAGCCATAATTCTATGCAACAGAACCACCTAGTTGCAACTTTAATGATTTCAGTACAGGTCTGCAAATCATCACTCCTTGCTTAAGAGTTGGAAACTTTCCAACTCCTGTCCAGAACACTTGTCAAGCATGCTCACTGGACTGGATTATTCACTTTGCGTGTCATTATCAGTGAGATGATCCTGGCCACCATAGAACCATAGACTGTTATGGGGCCTCGAAACCACAGCCACCACGATGCTCCCATATAGGGGCCAACCTCAATGATCAGCCAGAGAACTATTAAATGTCTAAAAAGACAAATAATGAACTCTGCGGGTCACTGATCCCCGTAGAAATAAAGTGGAGTTTCCAGTTGTCTCCCTGTCTGACTTCAGGGGACTGGGCTCCCTTTTTCCCCCCGCAGCACAGGTCTAGATATTCAATTATTCTATAAAGACCGATAAATGTGCTCCCGGGGGGGAGGGGGTAGTTAAGGTATATATATAACCATTCGAACACAATTTAACGCTGCTCTGGTTACTGACTTTTGTTCATAAAATTCTTCTTTATATAGCCATTCGCCGCCACACTCAAGTACACATACAAACGTAACCCATCTTCACAGCTGATATATAAAACAGCTGGTGGCTGCGTTCATTATCAGCCGCCAGTTGTACCTTCACGTAAAGATGGCGCTACATAGTGAGCTGCCGTTAAATTTAAAATATAAAATACACAATCTATAAATCTAGTTTATAAAATATAAAATAAAAATTACAATTCATTCGACTTATGCAAAAATAAAAAAGAATAAGTCGACCTGGCCTGTGTCGCTAAAACGAGCATAAGCGCTTATAGCATTTTTTTTTTATAAAAAGAAGTAGCACTTCAGGCAACAATGCCTATTTAGTCAAGTACCGTGCTACATTCTTTAGGAAAGGGATAGAGAAGAGATGAAATAGGTGGTGAAAGTAGAAGGATAGTCGGAAATTAACTGCCGTATAAAGACAGCACAGCGACCAGTGACTATGCCTTCATCGCTGAGCAGCCCCACCGACAGTCAATTTTTATTTTTTGTAGTGAAAAAAAAACCAAGGTCTTCGTTGGGAATCGAACCCAAAACCGCCATAATGACAAGCTAGTACACTACCTACTAGCCTACAGGGGCACCCATTACAACCTTTCAGCGGTTAGCTTTTCGAATTGTAAAAAAATGCTTGGTCGTCCATTTGAAACCCACGAGTCGTATCAATAGCAATAGGGAGATGAAAATTTTTTAGAGTACAAACAGCTCCTCGTCTTTTGGGGGAGTGAATCGTAAAACTCAACTGCTTTATGTTCCTGTTATCCAACAGATCATGAGATTTATGTGATGTTACCTTTTTGTTTATAAACTAATTTTCAGTATCCGGCTGAAAATTTTAACATGACATTTTTTTACTTTAAACTTATAAAATTTTTTAAAAATTCAAAATAAATTAAAAAGCTTTTTTTAAGCTTTAATTAACATAAAATTAAACCTGCACATACTCTGCTGATAATTCAGAATTTTTGTTAAAGGTATCTAATTTCAAAGTGCTTTATAATTATAGATAATTTTTAAAATGATTAAATAGTTTGAAGATAAAAAAGAAAACATAAGGAAATATATATTTTAAAATTAATAACAAAAAAAAGCTGAGCATGGGCAGGTAAATTCATAAAAACAATGAATTTAATATCCCTGTTAATTTTTAAAATTTTATTTAAGAAAAATCTCTTAGTGCCTGCAGGAGTCAGTAAAATGTTTGCAAAAAATTCTTCAATTGAACACAAATAGAATTAAGTCTATAAAAATAAACTTTCTACAAATTCATCAGATTAAAGGCAGAAAGAAGTCTGTACCAACATAAACTCCACACTAACTAGCAATGGGCTCTTTAGAATTCAGTCACATCCTCAAGACATGAAAAATGCTGGCAATTTAAATATTTGTCTGAAGCTACTCCAACTCTTACTTCCTGCTAATAAAATTTTAAATATAAAAAAAATATAAATTTTATTTTTTTTGTATTCTTAAACTGGCGCACATTTGTTAGTTCGTATAGTTGAAGCGCCTACCTTTATGATTTTTATTTGATTTCTTTAACACTAATAGACATGAATTGTCTGCTGTGCTGAGTTGAGTTGAGAGAAGCCAGCAAAAATATATTGCATAAATTTTATGCATAATTTTTTTTAAAAAGTAAAAATAATAGAAATAAAAAACCGAAAACAAAAACACCATGTAAGATTGCATCAGCTTTTAAGAGCAGGGCTTGAACAACAAATTGGCAAAAAGTTGCTAAAACAGCACGTGCTTTATTGGTGGGCGTTCAAGTGTTACAAAACTTTATTTAAAAGGAAATATTTTTCAAGTGAACAAAGAACAAAACAAAAAAAATTTAAAAGATAAGTATAAATGAAGTATAATATTTAAGAATAAAGGTTGCACCACCAAAAGTATTAAGAACATTTTTACTAAATTAAATCAACACGAATGCTTTTTTCTAACCTTCAAAAAAATAAATTGCAAAGCCTCTATTTTAAGGTAAAGGGTTTATTTTTTCTTTTGTTATCTTACAAGAAGACTGACTAAATTGTTTGTTTTTATAAGTGTGTGACATTTTTGAAAATACGAATTTTCCTAAAAAAATTGTCCTGTATGAGAAACATTGTTTATTGTTCTTAAAGTCACTGGCAGCATAAAATCCACTTTTCAAAAAACCAAACTTGGCTTATTGTTTCTTTAATCTTATAAATTGTAAAAAAATTTTTAATTTTTTTAAAATTTAATTTTAAAATTTTATCATTACTGGTAATAAAAAAAATGGATGTATTACGATAACCCAAAGTGCAAAAAATCATATATAAATCCCTGGCCGAATAATCATGACGTTAAGGTAATGTAATAGTTTGTATATCAATGCTTTGAAGTCGAAATGTATTGTCCTCTCACAAGGTAGCAGAACTCTGATTAACATTAATGTGAGATTTGACGGGAATGTGGTCGAATCGGTAGAAACGGCATCTAATTTGGGCGTAATTTTAAATAACAGAACGACCTAGACTAATCACATTGTCACCTTTGTCGTTGGCAGAGCTTACAGTAAACTTCGCACCCTATGGTCGTTAAAGGACAAAGACTTATCTAATCCCTTCACTTCTTTACGGCTGTAAACTGTGTGATACGATTTACATCTGCGCCTGGCCATGAAGTCTTAATCAGATGGTGGACCAACTTCTTCATAATTTGGAACGTCATGCTCGTCCTAGGAAGCCGAAGCTATAATTATATGCAACGGAACTTTCTAGTTGCAACTTCGATGATTCCAGAGCAGGGCTGCAAATCATCACTCCTTGCTTAAGATTTGGAGACTTTCCAACTCCTGTCCAGAACACATGTCTAGCATGCTCACTGGATCTGGGAACATTTCAGCAGGTAGGTGTTATTAAAGGTGAAATGAACCCGGCCACCATAGAACTATAGACTGATATAGGGCCGCGAAACCACAACCACCACGATACTCCCATATAGGGGCCAACCTCAATAATCAGTCAGAGAACAGTTAAATGTCTAAAGAGACAAATAACGAACTCTGCGGCTTACTGATTTCCGTGGAAATAAAGTGGAGTTTCCAGTTGTACCCCTACTGACTTCAGGGGGCTGGGCTCCCTTTTTCCCCCAGTTGCACAGGTCTACATAGTAGCCCTCCATTAAGACCAAATGTGCCCCCAGAGAATAGTGTGGTCGGGGTGGACTTTTGTCAGATATAATTTTTCAATTTGTTTGTTGATGGAAAACAAACTTTGTGATGAAAAACCCTTTATTTCATTGAACACGCTAAAAAAACTTTTCAAAACCTTTAGTGTGTTAATACAGTTTTCATTTGAAGATTTCAAACACCATAAAACATACACTCATCAAATTAGGTGATATTTCGATAGGACAAATAGGGGTGGGTAGCCTTTGCATGTTAAAAAATCAATTACTCGTTTCTTCTTTTTCTTTTTTAAATATCGACCCACATGCAGTAAATAAATTTCAGTGCAACTTATAAAATATTATGCCAAAAAAGCCCCAATGTGTTGTTAATTATGAAGAGACAAAGACTTCTTTTTTTGTTATCAAGCTTCTAGATCTCAAGTTTGTAATAGATAAAGTTTTGCTTCCAAGACATTTTTAAACATTGTGATAATTCCCTAACCCATGAAAGCGTTCTCAAGTCAGCATCCTATAAGAATTGAAAAATCTGCCCATAATCCATCCTCATGGGATAGAACTGAAAAATATTAGATTTCTAATATTCGACTAATAAAATTAAATTTCTTAAAGTTTTGCTAAAAAAATAGTAAAGGTGACAGCTTAAGTTTTGATATTTCATCATTTGATGGAGTATTTACTTCGTAACTTCAAATTTGCCCACCCAATACGAAGAGTTCTAGAAATTTAATATTAATCACTAATGAGTGCGACATGTGTTATTTTGTTATATTATTATATTTAGCTATGGAAATCATAAAGGTAGAGTTACGAGTTAACTACTTTTTATTGTGTATGCAGCCATGGAATATAAAATCTCGTCATATTTACTTTCTAACCTCAAATTTGCCCACCCAATACTTCGAACAGCGTCGAACATGTAATCGAAAACTACTTGATCAGCTTTTGTGGCCCCTTTTTAGAGCCACAACTCTTCGTAATAAAATAAAAATGTTTATTTTGTTGAAAAACCCTTTATTTCTCTTTGTGGATATTTAAAAATTTTTTTTTATTCTCCCAAAAGTAGACAATAAATTATTATATTAATGTTGTTGTTTTTTTTATAAAATTATTACTGTTTTAGAAATACTTGCTGTTTTTAATTGTTTATTTATCACACTAATCATGTGTTGTCTGGTACTAACCTGCAAAAAAGAAGAACAAAAAAAAATATATTTAATTATTTATTTAACTGAAATATTATTTATTAATTTAAAAAATAAAAAACTTGTTCAAAATATTAATTAAGAATTATGGCAAAAAAAAAAAAAAATAAATAAAATGCCAACAATATATTTCACTTAAATATTTTATTTTTCTAATTATTAAAATACACTGGCTGCACTGCAGCAATAAATTAAACTTCAATGCATTTGAGAGTTTTTTGTTTGGGAACAGTTTTTTATGTGAAATAGCAGCATAACAGCAATTCATTTTGTATTGGATTTTTTTTTTTTTATTTAACGAAATGTGCTGGTTTTTATGCTCCAATTTATATGCTTTTTACTCAACATATTAAACAGAAACAATAATCATGTTTTTTTTTTTTTGTTATTTCACTGAGAGTACAAGGATTTGAATGAAATTTAAAGTACAGCAAACAATTTTGGATGACAACAGCACTCATCATTAAA
Source organism: Trichopoda pennipes (assembly GCA_030448955.1). Taxonomy (NCBI): domain Eukaryota; kingdom Metazoa; phylum Arthropoda; class Insecta; order Diptera; family Tachinidae; genus Trichopoda; species Trichopoda pennipes. The sequence continues at coordinate 6,227,903 of JASKUP010000002.1, forward strand.
CTTTAAAGGAGTTTTTCATTGAAGTATCTTGTGTTTTTTTAGCTGTTAAATGATTCATGCTATTATTGTGTAATTTTCCTAGATCGCGGCATCAAACTGTGTGTTGGGTTTGCCCTGAATCCTTTTATGAGTGCGAATTTTAGTGAAAACAAATGCGTTTTTTTTTTTTGTTTGTTCATTGCAAATGATTTATGGCTCAACTAACGCCGAATATAAATATAACATATTGTCATAAGAGTATAAAAAAAATTGTTTTTTTATTTTAAAAAATATTTATATTTAATATTTTCCATTCAGTTATTGTTTTAAGGCCGAAACAATTTTTTTTTGGCTTAAAAAAGTCAATATATTTTCTGTTTAACATTTGTATTTTTGTGTCAAATGTATTATTTTAAACAAAAAAAAAAATTATATATTATTTGAGTAAAGTAATTGATATGTTTTTGAATTTTCTGTTTATTTTTTTTTTTATTGCAGCTTTTGTTTTTTTATCATATTTTTTTAATTAAATTAAAGGAAAGCAAAAATAAAAAAAAATAAAAATCACCTAAGAAATATATAAAAAATAATTGAAATAAATTTGCGCCTGTACAAATAACCGAAATAAATAATTAAGCAAAAGATATAAAGTCATTTATAGATTCGCATTTAATTAAAAATAAAAATGAATATAAAAATCCAAAATTTATTCAGGACAAAATCCTTATAAGCCTATTTATTTTTAATATTATTTATATTAATTTTATATTTCAAATTATTTTGAACTCTTTGAACTGTAAAAAAATAATATTTTCACTTTGGATGGAATGCATAGAAATTTTTAAAAATGCTTGCTTTTGTTAAGGGAGTTTACCCTTAATAAACGTTTTTTTGTATTGAGTTCTTTTATTGCAAAATAACAACACAACACTTGACACTTTGTTAAATTAAACTACACGATTTTTTTCACTTTAAATACACACAGGCACTGTAGCGCCTAAAAGATGCTTTATTATTTTTAAATCTTTCTTCCATGATGCTTCAACTTGATTTCACTTGATTGCCCAGCAGATATATTTGATATATCAGATATATCTTATATATCTGTTTTAAGCGGTTCTTGCATATACAAGAAAATTCTCGTTTAACATCATTCTATATTGTTGTTGTTATCATCAGTTGTTTTAGGCAGTTGCTTGGCTATATGTTTTTTAATTGGTGTTTGCTTTAGTTGTTTCTGTTATCTGCTGTTTATTTTATTTCTTGGAATTTTTTATAAGCATCTTATTGTTGTCTTCTTTTGTGTATAAGATTTTTTAGAAACTATAGAGTTTGTAGAAGACACAATACATCATTTGGTTTACTTTTTTTACTGATAATTTTTACTTTTAAAACTTAGAAAAAGCATCTTCGTAACAATATTAATAAAAAATATTTTTGTTAATAAAATTTAATAAAAATAAATATCTGTTATTCTTTTTAACGGTCTTTTTTAATTAATTTAACAATATACATTTTTTCAATATTTCGCATCTTCAGGAAAATTAATTTTAATAACTACAATTATTAAAATTAGTTTTCCTGAAGAAGCTTTCCATAGGAAAGCGAAATATTGAAAAAATAAATATTGTTTAATTAATTAAATAAGACCGTTAAAAAGAATAACAGATATTTATTTAAGATATAAAAAGGTCGATTAAAAAAATAAAAAAATAATTTAATAAAAATATTAGAAGAGCTCATATAAAAGAGCAGTGCGAACTAGTTATAATCAGAGTTTTTAAGTATGAAACAAAAAATTGTTAATAAAAGTAATAAGGAGGACAAACCCTCAAACACTTAAGCAGTGTTCGAGAATGTACTAAAGTACGCTACGTTAGTATTCTGTACAGTAGTTTTTAAGATCAGTACACAAACACATTTTTTTCCGCAGAAATACAAAATATATTGTAACGACTCATTTTCTCTGGTGGCTGGGATATCCCCAGCGGCGTCCAGGGTCGTGTTATTCTTGTTATAAATCTTCCACCTATATTTACTATTATTTGCTTAACAGCCGATTGCTCTACGGGGCTCCTTTTGCTACGCAATCATGTGCGGTAGTACTGCTTGGCCAGGTATCACAACATAGCAGTTAGCGGTAGAGGCAAATATCCCGATCAGAAAAAACGGTGTCGAGTAAAAACCACTACACCAGTTTGCGACCTTACATTGTTAGTTCGAAATAATTAAAAATACTTGCGGGCGATACGCTGCAGTGAAAATATTTAGGCCGCCTGCCTACAAACTAACTAACTAAGTGCTGAGACTCCTATCTTTATACCCATATGCCATCACACACAACTACACACGTACACCATCCCTGACTTTAAAATAAAATATCTATTTAATCGAAGTTCTTAAAAGTAATTTGGTTTAAAAAATACTGAGGCCTTAGTAAAAAGCTGTTATAGCACAATCTGATATTTCTTTTAACACTCTGAATGATTTGATTTAGAAACGAAAATTTTCTGTTATTTATTATATTTATTTTGTGTTAAAATGTTTAACACGTTTTCCCGTGGAAAAAATCAAGAATTTAACAATTATGATCACGTTCTTTAAAAAACAAAATGATTTTGTTTTCATTTATTCAGCCACATTTCTGAATAAACATGTTCGCTGTTAAAAACCAAACACAAAAATGTATTATTTGTTATAATTTCGTATTAAAATAAAACAACTCGTTAGGAGGCAAACGCTTTCAAATTATGCAAATTGGTCCCAAAATGAGATTGCCAAGATGCTGATTTCCATAACGAATTTTTTTTGGCGATTAAAATCGCTAATTTCATGGATTCCTCAATAAACAAAACTGCCCTATTCGAGGTGATGATAATCCTGTAGTGTATTTCGTGATAAGATTTCTATCTGCACCTGGCTGTAGACCTTAATCAGATGGTGGTCAAACCGCTGGGAATGAAAAGTAACGTCATTCACGCCCTAGGAAGCCGAAGACTAATTCTAGCAACAGGTCTTTCCTAGTTGCAATTTCAGCGGTTCCAAAGCAGGGTTGCAAACCAATACTCCTTGCTGAAGAGCTGGAGAATATCCCAACACATGACTAGCATACTCACTGGATCCGGATGATTCACGCGTTGGTGTTATTCAAGGCGAGAAGATCCTGTAAAACCACAACCACCACAATACTCCTGAAGGGCCAACCTCAATAATCAGTCAGAGAAACAGCTAAAAGTCTCAAGAGACAATTAGCGAAAACTCTGGGGCTTACTGATACCCGTGGAAATAACGTGGAACTTCCAGTTGACCCCTGCTGCCTTCAGGGTACTGGGCTTCCTTATACCTTCAGCAGCACAGGTCTAGATATTTAAGTATTCTATAAAGACCGATAAATATGCGATAAATGTTGAGACAATGTTACATCCAGAAAAACTGATTCGTTTGTGTACTTTATGGGCTGGTGGAATCATCGGTCTATACTTATGTAGCAGCGATGGTGCTCAGGAAGCTAGAGTTACAGGAACATTTGGTTTCAACAGGACGGCGCTACGGGCCACACAGCCGAAGCTACACTCGATGTTTTGCTCCCTATTTTTGAAGATCACATTATCAGCCGCAGAGCTGATATCGTTTGGCCACCTCGGAGCTGCGATTTGGCACCGTGGGACTATTATTTGTGGGGTGCCGTCAAAGATAAGTGTTACGCCGACAAGCCAACAACAACTGACGCTTTAAAAAACAATATTCGTGAAACCATTGGTGAAATACAGCTGCACACAATCGATAATGTGCTTTAAAATTAGACCGATCGTAGAGGCTTCTGCATGGCCAGCCGAGATAGCCATTTGAATGAAATTATTTTTCATTATTAACCGGAAGTATTGCACTTCTAAATAAAAAAAAATATTTGAGAAAATATTCAGTAGTTTTGTTTAGAGCATTTAAAACCAAAAAACAGTTATTAGGCGGACCCTTTATATTAGGGCTTATATGTGAGGCTAACAGAGACGGATGTTTATCTGATATTGTTTTCCAAACAAAATTGCCAACACTAAATAAAACATCTATTATCTTTCATTTAATCAAAATTATAAACACCCTGTACTTGTAAAAAAAAATGGAGACTAATCGTGATTTAAATTTAAATTAGAAATTTAACTTCCGGAATATGAAGTAATTATTTATTAATAATTGCCAACTTTAAAAATTAGAAATCAGATTATTGTACCAAACGAGCCCCCGGGGGCAGGCACACAGTCTTAATGGATCTCTTCCCCATGTTGACATGTGCCTTTGGAAGGTAAAAGGCGCCACTAGTCCTCTGGGCTAGCAGGAGCTAGATACTGGAAGACACATAGTACTCTCGGAGTCCGACTGGTGACATAAATACAACTGGTACCATGGGCACTAGTTACTTGCAGGACTACGACCCTGTTCTGTTTATTGGTGAGACCTCTCGAGAAGCAATATGGTGGTTGTGGTTTAAACCGGGCTTTAAAGAATGTTTGGAAGAGGTGTTACTGCGCTTGTAACATGACCAGGAGTTGGATAGTCTCCAAGAAGAAAAGAAAGAGGTACGACCCTGCTACCGCGCACTCGAAAATTGAAACTAAGGCGTATATGCAGCTAGTGTGTATGCGTCTTAGGGTGTGGGTAGACGCGTTTTCTTACACCCAGTGGTCAGACCACCATCAGGTTATGGCCACATGGCTTGGTACTGCTGTAAATCGTATCACGTTTTGTATCACACGAGTCATTTATGTAGAGTGTTACCTTAGAAGCTTACATTATTCAAAAAGTATAATTTTGCAAACCTTATTATCTATAGTGCTTGATATGAAATGTTATATCAATCTTTATTTCTCTTTCACTCTCTCTCTCTCACTCGTTAAGGAATGCTAACCACTTTCTTTAATTCATTTGCAAGAAACTTTCAAACTTAAACAAAGTAACAGAAATAAAGTAAAAAAATATGACTTTTAAAAAAGTAACCAAATTTTTTTAATTTTCTAAATTTAAAAATATAATTATGAAGCGATTTAAATAAATTTTTGTTTTATTTATTTTATATTCATAAAATTATTTTTCAATAAAACCAAAACAAAAACTGTATGACATTGAAATTCCAAAATTATGGGTGAACACTGCAAAAAGAAGATTTGACGTTAAATAAACTTTGTTTAAGTTAACTGAGCAATAAAAAAAAATAAATAAAAGAAAAATAAATAAATAAAAAAAATGAAGACTTTTTAGTGATTAATGGGTTTTTTCGACGTCATTAATATTTCAACGATATTTGCTGTCAGCAATCAATTTATTTTGAAATGATGCAAAATTAATATTTTAAAAGGAATTAGCAATTAAATATAATTATTTGTGTTTAATTTATTATAAATTATTTAAAGCAATTATTTTGCAACAAATGATTTGAAAGCTCGCAATTAAAACAATAGAAACTTATAATTTGCAACAATTTATGAGTTGAAGCACAAAGGCCAGAATAAAGAAACAAAAACTTGTTGTGGAAAACATTTTTCTAAAATGTAAAATAGAAAAAGCAAAAAAGCATTCCTTAAATCAGGCACACCCTTTACTGAAAATAATTTTTTTTAAATATTACTAAATATTTTAAGCAACCAGCACACGTTCAAATTTATTTATTCTATTTAATTCTCTATAAAATCTAAAATAATTTAATTTCAAATACAAAAATTTAAACGTTCAAGTTTCAGTTTAAGGAAGAAAAAGAAGAAGAAGAATAAAAAAAAGAGGAAAAAACCAAAATTTATTTTGTTTATTCATAATTTTTCTGTGCAAAGGCATCTGTTGATAAATCAAACGATTTATGATGCCTTTTTATGCGGAATTATAACAACCGAATGTACGTTCTTACTTGGAGACGTTAACAAATTTTTGCATAAATTAAGAAAAGAAAAAGCAAAAAACAGAAAAATAAAGACAAAAAAAAACCAAATTCTCCAAACTGTCCACTGTCAGTTGTTATGAATGAATGAATGAAATAAAATCATACACACTCTCCTGACAGCAAGACAACTGAATATTTTAACGGATTCAAAACAAACAGGCATATAATATTAAGGCTATTCACTTACTCTTACTTTTTGCAAACTAATAAAAATTTTTTTTATTTAATTTAAGTTCTTCTTAAACTGTATTTCATATTATTTTCAAATTATTAAAGCTTTTCTATTTTCTTTGTAATTCTCCATTTGAAGTGAATACCCCTAATTTTGTTTCTTATTTTATTGCCTTGATTAAATCAACTCGCAAGTACTTAAAATATTGAACATATGAATGCCAGTATTAAAATTACAACACGTACAACATTCAAAATGAAGTTAAAAAACCATAAAATTATAACAAAAACAACAACAAATATGTAAAACATAATTTTAAATTCCTTTAAATTACAACAAAACCAAAAAAAAGAAGGTTGAAATTGTTAAATTTATTGCAAACTGTTAAACAATTTGTTAACATGAACAGTGTAAAGCTCCAGAAATTAATGACATTTTAAGTGTCTATTAAAATAAATACTTTTGGAGCAGCCTCAAAAGTTTTTTTCCTCCAAAATCAATTTAGATGACGTCAGCCAGACAAGTGAGTTAAAAATTCAGACAATAAATTATGGAAAAATTGTCTCAAAATCATAAAAACTTGAAAATTCTGCTTAAAGTGTTCTTTTTATATTTTAAAATAAAGTGGGGAAGCAAATCACAAATTCAGAAAATACGAGTTAATTATGGGGCACCTTTAAAATAAAATGTTATCACTTTTGTTGTTAGTGAATTTTCAAAATTTCTGTTTGTTACGCTTGAAAGCTAAGACAATCTTTAGCAAAACCAAATCTTTTATGGGAATAATCTTTAAGTACGGTGTTGATTTTATTTATTAATAATCTAGAGGGTAATGCAGGCTAGTGTAAACTTTGAATATCTACCAAAAATGGCTTACAAATATATAAAAGTTTCTATGGTGACGGCCTTTAATTTTTAATTTTTTCAACAAGAAGTTTGTTTTTCAATTCTGGCAACACCAACAACATTATAGTTTTGACATTTAGTTTTTTTTACTTATTCATAGTAGATTCAGTGGCATTTGTTACAATGAATTCAATTTCGCACAAAATCGCATTAAAATAATTAAAATCCACTAACGAAACTAGTGGTTCTCTTAAAGTTACATTTCGTAAAATTCGTGATATTTTCGGACACCATAATCTTGCTTCTGAGACCGCTGTTAAATTTGAGTCGACAGGCTCGATACAAAATGTACGACCACCAATAAGTGTTCGATCGATCCGTTCATCTAAAGAACATCTCAGCCGTGAGCCACTGTGCTGAAGCAAATCCAAATTTGTCAAATATGGTTATTTAAAACCATCACATGGCGATTTTTGATTTGATTTTGAAGCCCCACAAGCTTTAAGTAATGCAGCCTTTGAAGCGCGTAGATTCGCACAATTGAAGCAAGCGTCTGATTTTTCTGAAAAAATGTTTTTTATGACGAAACCCACTTGTCAGGGTATGCGTGATAAGATTTACATTTGTACCTAGTTATGTAAGCCATAACCAGATGGTGGATCATGCCACTGTAGATGAAATGTAGCCTCATACTCGCCCTAGAAGGCCTTCAGATACGTATATCCTCCAATCACTCCTAGTTGCAACTTCAAGAGTTGGGAGCAGGCCAGCGCCCCCACTCCTGCTCCAGACCGCATGAAGCTTAATAAAAATTAAGAACACAATCACAATCATGCTCACTGGATCTGAACCATTTATTGTGTTCATTATGAATGATCCGACCCACACATCTCAAACGAGTGCCTCGAAACCACAACCACCACGATACTCCTGAAGGGCCAACCTCAATAATCAGTCGGAGAACAGATAAAAGGCTAAAAAGACAAGTAGCTGAACTCTGGGGCTTTACTGATTCCCGTGGAAATATTGTGAAATTGTTCAGTTGGCTCCTACTAGCCTATTAGGGGACTGGCGCTCCCTTTTACTCCCGCTGACACATGTAATGACGGTGAGATTCCATCAAAACATATCAGTGTGCCCCCAGCAGGTTATGTCAACAAGCAAGATTTTGGGTCCTAAAAATTTTAGAGGGATTATTGAGAAGAATTTGCTTGTTCAACCTGTTACTGCATTGTACACTATGTGGTTTGGAGGCATGATTGCTTCCTTTTTTTTCGAGGATGAGGCTAGAAATAAGGTAGGTATCGCGAGATGCTTATAGCTCAATTTTGGCCCATTTTTGACGACCTCGATATCACTGACATGTGATTTCAGCAGGACATTGCCACATATCACACAGTCAATGAAACGATGAATTTATTGCAAACCAAATTTCTCGATTGCATAATTTCACCACAATCGGCAGTTAAGTGGCCAGCCAGATTATGTGATTTAACACCACTGGATTACTTTTTATGAGCCTTAAAACTCAAAATTCTTAATGTGATTAACGAAATAGAACCGTCATTTTGCCTTAAAGTGCTTAAAAACTTTGATTAAAGAATCGAGATCTTACTGCGTGGTCGTGATGGATATTTGGCAGATATCAGTTTTCATTCATGATTGCCGAAGTTTTCTCTTCGTAATACAATAAAAATTTTAATCATCTTAATCTAAATTTTTTGATTTCTGTTGTTTTAGAGAACCAACTTCTTGTTGAAGAACCCTTTATATCAAAACCAGATCTTCTACGGGAATACCCTTAACTTAGGCATTTATTTTTTTAATTATTCATATAGAGAACTAGAAAGGCTTATGTAAATGTCAATTTATCTACCAAAAATGGCTTAAAAACAAGTAAATAAATATTAAGCCTCTCTGAGGACACCCCTTAATTTTATATATAGTATAGTATATCTTTATACTTATAGTTAAAGCGAAAATTGTGCTACATACATTGTGAAAATTTGAAATGGCAGCCTATAATAATAAGAAACTAACTTTACTATGGGGACACCTATACACCCTTATTCTGTTTAGCGACGGCAATACAAGACGACGTTGTTTTTCATCGTTTGTTGTACATCCGTATTTTCGTTGGCAATATTATTATTTATCGATAACTGGCAATACATGTTTGGTATTCTGTAAGACAATTTGACGTTGATGTTTCCTTAAATTGCCGTTTTGATATTGTCGTTTGTGATTTTGGTGTCCGTGCTGTTATAAACAAAAATTTAAAAAGATTTAAAAAAAAACTAAAAATACAAAATAAAATATAAAAAAGTACAAATAAAATAGAAAATGGACAACATTAAAATTACCAACGCCATAACCAATTTGAAAAATTAGTGGAAGAATTGGTAAAAAATCCATCACTTGCCAGGGGATTTCAAAGAGGCACTCTTCAAAAATCCACAATCAAATTTAATCGATTTGCAATAGAAAGAAACCTTTGCTCTATTCGAAGAGAAGTAACTGTTCAAGTGATGTTTTAACATTAAAATCACCACCAAATTCTGGCGTATAAAAATACGTCAAAATAAAGAAAGGAATGATAGCAGTTAAATTTTTGACGTTTACACCACAAGTTAAGCTTCTTTCAGCTTTTTAATCCAATCACACTAAGGTTAGCTTAAAGTAAAGAGATTTTCGTTTTAAACAAGGATCAGTAATTGGCAATACCCACAAATGTAACTTACTTTGGTATATAAGTGGAGATGGCATTCAGCCATATTGTGTTTGGCGACGGCAGTACAAGACGACGTCGTTTGTTATATCGTTGGCAATATTGCCATTTATCGATGACTGGCAATACATGTTTCGTATTCTGTAAGACAATTTGACGTTGATGTTGCCTTAAATTGTCTTCTGTGATTTTGGTGTCGTGCTGTTATAAACAAAAATTAACGGAGGTTGAAAAAAAAAACTAAAAATATTAAATAAAATATCAAAAAGTACAATGGACAACATTAAAATTACCAACGCCATAACCAATTTGAAAAATTAGTGGAAGAATTAGCAAAAAATCCATCACTTGCCAGGGGATTTCAAAGAGGCAGTGTTCCTACTAATTTTAAGGAACAATGGGAAAATGTTGCAACTGCTCTAAACGCCTTTGGCCCACCAAATAGAACAAGTGATGGATGGCAAAAGGTGTAATATGTAATTCTTTACAAATACATGTTTGACAAAATTCTTTTTTCAAATTTGGCGCGACTTAAAATTTTAAATAAAAAAAGATGGTGGAAAACAAAATGGAATGCAAAACTACTGAAGGTGGCATATTAAATCAACTTATTTTGAGCTCCTTGGAAGAAGCTTTGGAACATCTGCAGAACATTTTGATTTTAATTTATTTTGATTTTTAATTTATTTTAGGATTAATTTAATACAGATTTTATTTTCTTCACAACAATTTTATCAAAAATAGTACACAAATAAATCAGCTGACTCAAAAATATTAGATATGTGTGTTATATTTTATTAAAATGATTGATAAACAGGCAACATCGCCATAAGACTGTTAGGGAATACCAAATTAGTATTGATGTTGTGTTAAGTGATGTTGTCTCAAAAACGACGACGTTGTTGCCGTCGCCAAACAGAATAAGGATGATTAATTTTTATATTTATAGTTATAGAGGAGATTCACTTACATAAGTCGTTTAAATTTCGATTCTGTGGCTATAATGATGTCAAGTTAACTTTGCTTTGTTTTGAGCACACCCTATAATTTTTTTATTTCTAGCTATAGCGGTTATTAAGTTAATTTGAATTTCAAGTGTCTGCCTATATCGATGTAAAAAATATAAAATTACTATGGGGACACCCTTTAATTTTTAATATATAATATCATTGATACAAAATAACTTTACTACGGGGATACCACTTGATTGCTTATTTATAATTAAAGCAGATATTTAGTTACATGATTTGTGTAAACTTCGAGAGTCTGCCTATGCCTTTGTAAAAGTAACTTTACTAAGGGGACACCCTTTAATTTTTTTTTATAGTTACAACGGATATTTAGTTACGAGAGTTATGTAAATGTCGAGTATGTGACCAAGTTTTACTTATAATTTGTTATTTATAGTTGTAGCGCATATTTAGTTGCATAATTTATATAGTTTTCGAGTGTGCGGCTATATTGAAATAAAAAGAACTCTACTAGGAGGACACCCTTTAATTTGTTATTTATAGTTATAGCGGATATTCAGTATAATTTGTATAAGTTTTGAGCGTTTGTCTTTAACGATGTAAAGATATTTTTAATATGGGGACACCTTTTAATTTTAGCAAAATAAATAAATATATAATCTTTTGAGGAACCCTTTACTTTATATTTTTTGTTATTTATTATTTAAGTGGCCTTAACAGAACAACTTTTGAGAAAATTTCAGGTCTAGAGTCATGAGACAAAGGGACACACATCCGAGCTTAACAAAAGAGTAGAATTTTTACTGTCTCCAAACAAAAAAATATTCAAAAATTATTTTAAAAAAAGTAAAGTTAAGTAGAAAAAATTCGACAATTTAGTTAAAAAAAAAATTAGAAAACAGAAAAATGTGTGTTAAAATGGAAAGTTGAAGAAATTCTTAATTAAATAAATGTGAATTAAAGCCAACAGGCAGCACTTAAAACCTCTTTTTATTTGCCGCTAAAACTTTAAATTCAAACACAAGCGGTTGCTTTAAAATTCTAATTCTTCAGTTTTTCCATTCAAAAACTTTCTCTTCCCATAAGAACTAATTTGGCGTTAATAACTTCTAATTCCTTAATAATTGAACTTAGGCCTCATTAAACTATTTTTGTTTTTTTGTTGATTTTAGTAATTTGACTTCCGCAAAAACCAGACATTTAGTTAACTGCTGTACTGATTGCAAACCTCAAAGCAACAACAACAATAACAAAAACAAAAAACTTGTATTACAAACACGTTAAAATTTTATTAAAAAAAAAGAAAAATAGTCTCTTAATAAACCGTTTTATTGACCAAAATAACTTAATTATTGAAATAGCCACAGCTGGTGGTAAAAATAAAATTTCAAAAAAAAAAAAATAAAAAATATTTAACAACCCGCGAAGCAGAGAAAAAAAAGACAAATTTGTTTAAAATTTTATTGACCAGTGTCAAGTTCAATTATGGAAATGACTATTAAACACCTGTATGTATGTCTGTCTGTTTATGCGTACTAATGAATGAATAAAAGTTTTACGTTCAACTGAAACAACAAATTAAAAGTACAAACAAAGCAAATAATAGAAATTATTACTAAACACTAGATTTCTAAACACTTAGAGAAAAAATGTTTTTTTTTGCCTTAAATATGCAGTTAGTATACATCGACTCAAATGTGGCAATTTTGCTTGTTGCCATACCCTGACAAGTGAAAATGGCCGTTGTTTGAAATAACGATTTTTTCAGACAAAGCAGCCAGTTGCTTCTGAGTGAATTGAGCGAAACTGCACCAGTTGAACCTTGTAAGGTTTCAAAGTCAAGTTTTTACACAAAATTCCTTCTGTGGTGGTTTTGGATAATCCTAATTGTTGAAAACGTCGAGGAATTGTTGCGGCTGCGATATTTTCAGTTGCACGACTGGGTCGAACACGTGTTGGTGTTCGCAGATTTTGTATTGAGCCTGTCGACTCAAATTTAGGAACCAAATTCTTAAAAGCGCCCTTAGAAGGAAGATTAAGTTGTCCGAAAATATGACGAATTTTATGAAATGTAACTTTAACAGAACCACTATTTTCATTAGTTGATTGTAATTATTTTAATGCGATTGTCGTGCAAAATTGCATTCATTGTAACAATGGCCAATTCACCTACTATGACTATGTCAATGCTGTTGGTGTTGCCATAAGTAAAAAACAAACTTCTTGTGGAAAAATCTGATATATAAAAAATATAATATTTATTGGTTATTTAACTGCAGGAAATCGTTTATTTGTTATCATAAAGAATAAATAAAATTTGCAATTATTAGCAATTTCAAACTTTTTTTCACGGTGTAACTGCAAACATTTTTTCTAGTATTCAATCGACAGGTGTTGTCATCAACATTTGCTTCAATGGAATTTATTTTGATTTGACTTAATTTGATAAATCCAAAAACAGCTAAAACTGTTAAATAATATTAAAATCAAATTGAAAACAAAATTAAAGTGTTTAAATTAATTTGAATATTTTTCTGGAATTTTTTTAAAATATTTTCATTAAAAAAAAGTGATGTCCCTTTTTTAGAGGCTGCAAATTTTTGCAAGTGTTCAACAAACCATTAAAACATGTAAATTGTTAAACAGTCCATAAAATCAAGAATCGTTAAAATACTGTCATAAAAAAAATTATTTGCGGCGCCTACTTAGGCAGGCAGCTTAATTTGAATACAGCAAAAAAAAAAAAAAATAAAATAAATAAGAAAATTTTCTAGCCACCAGCAAAATCAGGCATTCCACGCATTTTAATACTGTGTTATGGCTTCAAAAAATATAAAGAAAAATAAAAATATCATGAATAGTTTATTATTATTGCGCAGGCGCAGCCCTAAAAGTTATAACTACGCAATTCTTAAGAAATAAATAGGTAGGGATCCTAAAATAAACATACAACTTGTATAGACAGACAGATAGACACACAAATCTACACACTATAAGCCTTAATGTGATATCCTCTTTTAAGAAAATTTCCAACGAATATGTTAAATGAAAAGCACAATTATTTATCAAGTTATGCAAATTAAAAGTTAAAAACTTAAAATTCTTAAAAAAAAAGACGGACAGAATAATTAAAATTAAAAATATAAAACTTTTAAAATACATTCTTCGATATGACATCTTCAACAAATCCGATATTCATATTCACTTTTGACAGAAATATATCAGCAACAATTTTTTAATAATGAAACGTTATATAAAATAAAAAATAATTAAAAAAAAAATAAAATTAGAAAGCATTTGTGTTAAAAATAACCAATTTAAAAAAATATTTACTTATGAAAGGTTTTAGGCGGTTTCTTATAAAATAAACTTTAATTGATGCGACTATACTTTTAGTAAAAATTATTATATTTTTATTTGCTCCAATTTATTTTTAATTAAAAAATTTTTTATTTTTTATTTTAGTAAAATTCTATAATAGTTTTAATTGTTTCAATTACTTTTTTAATTAAAAATGAATTTAGTTTTTAATCCACTCAATTATATTTTTAGAAATTTAAAAACTAAAACTCAACAATTTTCTAATTGATTTAAATTGTTTTTATTTCAAATATTTTATGCGTTTTCCTATAAAATAATTTTTAATTGATGCAACTATACTTTTAGTAAAAATTTATAGAATTCTTAATTGCTTCAATTATATTTTTAATTAAAAATTAATTAAATGTTTAATCGATTCAATTATGTTTTTAAATAAAAAATTAAAAGTTTTTTTTGATTCATTAGTAATTTGATTGATTAGTATAAATCTATGATGCTGTTAAATGATTCAATTATATTTTTTTATTAAAAATTAATTAAGTTTTTAATCGACTCAATTTAATTTTTTGTAATTAAAAAATTTAAAATTCAAAATTTTTTAATTGATTCAACATGTCTTTTTCCAAAAGGTTTTATGTGGTTTCCAATTAAATTATTTTTAATTCCTGCAACTATACTTTTAGTAAAAATTGTAAAATTTTTAATTGCTTCAATTATATTTTTAATTAAAAATTAATTCAGGTTTTAATCGACACAACATATATTTTCATTGATTCAATTAAAATTTTAATTAAACAATTAATTACCTTTTTAAGTGATTCAATTATACTTTTATTTAAAAATTTTTGCAGTGTTTAATTGAAAAATATATATTTTTAATTAAAAATTAGTTAAATTTTTGAAAGATTTAATTATATTTTTACATAAAAATTAATTAAGTTTTTAATTGACTTAATTATGCGGGTAATGCAAAATTAATTAAGTTTTTAATTGATTCAATTACATAGGTAATGCAAATTTAATTCAATTTTTAATTGATTTCAAAATATTTTTACTTAAAACTAAATTAAATTCCTAATTGTTTCAATTATATTTTTAATTCAAAATTAATCAAAATTCTAAATGTTTCAAATGAATTTTTAATTAATTGATTGAGTATTTCGCAAGAAAAATAAATAATAAAATCTAAAATTTGCGATATCTGCAAACACAATTAACTGTTACCTAAATAGGTGCTTTGAGTAATCGAGAGTTAACATTATTTAACGCCGTGACCTGTCGGCACTCACTTTAAATAAATTTGTCTTCAATTATTATGATTTCATTTCTAAAATGAAAATTATACTTTTAAGAACAACAAAAAAATTTATTTCAATTACAAATTAATAAATTTAATTGTAACATTTACCCACATACCATTTATGGTAAAAACTATCAAAATATTTAACATCTGTTGGCAATACTTTAACGACAACTTGCTGAAAATCTGCACAAAAATCTTTTCAATTATTCATAAATCATACAAATCAAATGAGTTTTGTTTCTAGTCACCTTTTTTTTCATCTATTTGGCGCCTAAATGTACTCAATTTTTTCGTTAGGCATCAGCTAACAACTCATTAAGCATTCGAGTATTTATAACATTTAATATACATCGAACGAATATTTAGTTGAATAACCTTTGTTGGCCAAACTGAGAAAATTTTATATTTATATGAAAAATATACACCTATACCAAGTTAAACGGCTGATATTTCAACTTTAAGCCATAAATTTAATTTTTAACAAATTTTTCTAGAATAATTTCAAAGAACTTATTGTTAAGAAATATTTTTAATTAATACTTTATGAGTTTAATTTTTGTATTGTTTACAAATTTATGATCATTTGTGGAAAATTTAATATTTAAAAAATATTCGGTATTTAAATATTTTTGGACTATTTTTTAACATTGAATAATTTTTTTAATAACTAATTAATAACTATTTTAAAACATTTTTTAGACAGCCAAAAATATTTTTTTCGATATTTATTCATTATATTTATTCATTTTAATTTTATTAAAAGCATACCCGGCGAACTCCGTTCCGCCACCAGATGGCGTCGGTTTTGTAACATTTCGTTTGGGGATTAAAAGATAGAGAAAAATTATTTTTTTTTGTTTGAAAAGGAAAAATTTTATTTTATTGCACAACAGCAATGAATTCATTTCGATTACAAAAATTAAGTGGAATTTAGTTAAGCTGCTCTAAGTAAAAAATGAAAGTGAATCCAAAGTAAATACTGAATCGAAGCGTTATACGTGTCCACAAATTATCCGTTTCATTAAAGTGCTGTTGGTCTGACCTTAACACAAACAAAGCGGATGGTTACCCAACTCGTGAGCACGCGACGTACAGCTGCCCATGTGAAAAACAATGATTTTCAAAATTTATTCCGCAAATACTTAGCGATTGGCCTTACGACTTGTTAATTGACATTGCGAACGCAAGGCGAACAGGAAATTGCAATCGTTTGAAGTCAAACGGAAGATCAGTTAGAATCATTGGTAGTCGAGGAATACATAGATTTTCACCTGCGTACTTTCCGTTAATAATGGTTGCCTCAATCAAATTCGGCATAAGTCTTTTCACCGCAAGTCAAGTACCGTTGCAAAGTCGCGGTGGATTCAAATTACGCAATATCATAATAACTGAACTAACTTCGAGTTGCAAGTTATGTGGTGGAAGTCCTGGTAACACCAGAGAGTTCAAAAACTCTGTTGGATAATTTACTGCATCATCGGGATTTGTTATGGAATGGTGAAATTCAGCACATGTACAACATCATTATTCTTTGCGGCGAGAATTGCTGGTTGACTTAACCAAGCATAATTCTGATAATTCTCACTTTTTTACGTTTTTACGTTATTATGCCTTCAGGCAAGCATTCAATTCATCTGCAGGCGTTGCACGGGGAATTACTAGGAATGTCTGCCTGAAATCGCCTGCCAACAATATCATCTAGCCGCCAAAGATGTTGTTATTTCGCCGAAGATCCTTTTGTGTGAAGTTAAGTGCTTCAAGTGATTTCTTATGTGCCATTGTGCACTCATCATCCCAAACAATGAGCTTGCACTGCATCGGGAAATGTTGCATGTTGGAGTATCAATTGTGTTTAAATTGAGTGGCAACTTAATCGCAGAATGTGCAGTACGACCGCCAGAAGAGTCGTCGCAATTCCAGATGATGCTAACCCCAAAGCTATGTCACATCTGTTCTAATAATGGTCAAAATCAATGAAATGACAAATGTTCCTACCTGTTCCTCCAGGTGCGTCCAGGAAGAATAGAGCACCAGTATTATTGTCCACCACTTGCATAAATGCTTCGTATACTTGTTTTTGCTGTTCATTTAGCAACGGCACATTATTTCGAACGAATTCCTGCAATGTATGAATATTGTATTGCAGCTCTCGATTTAATTCTTGGTTGAATGCATCGGGTATCGATCGATCAGTCCTACTTCAATCAGTGGCTTGTTTGCAATAGCAATGAAGCATTGATCCTCAATCAGAATCAATCCTTCATTGTATTTGCATGTCGAATGTACTTATTTTCGTGGGTCATACTCACACACCACGTACTGGTGCCGTTGTAGCACATGCTACGTATCAGAGATGGCGCTGTATGTGAAAAATAATTTTCCCTGTTTTCCTGCTTTTCTCTTGATAGATATTTTTCCTGAATTTCCTTTGCTATAAACCTCACGGAGCCCGAGAACTTTCCAACAAATGTAAAACCGTGGAAGTGGAGTTATAGCGTCAAGAAGGAAACCCCGACTAATTTATATATATATAGATTAAGCTAATTTTTATTGTTAGTCAATAATTTGTGATTTATTTATCTTCTTTTCCTGAAGATGCCACACAATCTTGTGGCGAAATATTGAAAACAAAAAAAAAAATTTTTTTTAATTTTTATATGGCGACCTTGTGCTTAAACAAAAAATTATTTATAAAATTTTAATAAGCTCGAACAACTATAATTATTATTTGTAGAATTAAATTATTATAGATAAAAATAATAAAAACTTAAGTTGCATTAAGATTATTTATTTGGGTATAATTAAACAAAATTTTTAAATAATTTCCTTTTTTAAAATAAGTTTTTATTTTTATTTATTTTTTATTATTTATATTATATATTTATTATTATTTTTTATTTTTAAGCGACTTAAAACGTTTAGATTGCTGTAATATGACAACATCTGGCTGCTCGACTAAACCAAAAGAGTGCTGTATCAAGGGATTTAAAGAGTAAATATGTTTCTTGTTGCTAAAAGTATTAAATATACTTTCTTTGTAATATACTACCACTAAATATATTTTTGTTAAAGTTGTATAATTACATAATTTTAAAAAAACTTTACAATTTTTATATTTCAAGTGATTTTTTATTATTTAATATTTTTGATTATTTTGTATGTATGTGCCGGTTTAACTATGGCGAGGTGTTTCTTACGTCTTGATGGTTCTGTGCCACCCAAAAATTAGCTACAAAAGCATTTTATACGTTTATACTTTTTTTTATAACAGTTTACAATTTATAGTTAATTTATTCATATTAATTCAGAGAACTTAAAAAAAGTATAATCCAAACAATTGCTGCCTGTCTGTCTTAGAGTGCATTCATATGACTGGTAGATACTAGTTGTTATCTGCCAACTTCTACATAAAACACAGCAGGCGTTAATAACAAAATGTTAAATGAAAGCAATAATAATAACAACAACAACAACAGCAACAACAGAACTATTAATAATAAACAAAACACACCTATAAAGATGTCTAATTAGGCCGCCGCTTGTTGAAAATGAAATTTAATAAAAAAAAGAACGCGATTCATAAAATGTTTTAAGATAAAAAAAAATTGTTTCATTTTTTGTTTTTATTCGAAAAAGAAACACATGTGTTATTCAAATATAAAGAAAATAAATAAATTTTTAAGTACTTTTATCCTTTTCTGTTATTAAGAAAGCAACAGCCATTCAAAATTATGACACTAGTTACGTAGTTAAACAAATATTTCCGTTTTAAACAAAAGGCCACACTACAGTGAAGAGCATAAAAGGGCTCTACACTGTTGTTACAATTTTTAAAAAAAATTTTTACGCTTAATTAACTTTAATTATTAAGAAAGATATTTGTAAATTTGTAATTGAATGCTCTTGAATGAGCGAGTGAGTGAGTGAGTGTTCTTCAATTTAAGAAGATTTATATACTCACTGTACATGTCCATATTATTCACACTTTAATTCCAAGAAAAATTATAAACAATTACAAATTTTATATAAACATTTAAATAAATAAATAAATCACACAATCAGCATATTTTAGTAGAGAAAATAAATATGTCAGTTTGCCATCTGTAGCAGAGTTTTGAGTTTCCAAATAATTGTAGCAAATTATCAATTAGACTCGTGGTTTAGGTGTAGGTGGTGTTGCAATAGCTGAAATTTTAGAATACAATCATGCCACCACCTCAACAATTTTTCTAGCAACATCTAATTTTTGTTGCGGCTGCTTTTTTGTTTTTTTTTTTTTTTTGTTTTTCATCAAACTAAAAGTAGGTGTCTTTGAAAGTGTTTTAAATTACAAATTAAGAAATCCGACTCACACAAACACACACTCCAACACACACACACACACACACACACAACCATACATAGTTAATTCGTTAGAAACAAAATTCTATTTAATGTCTCATTTCCTTTATGTGTGTCACAAGTTGTTGCTGGTGTGGTGGCATGGTTATTTACCACATTAATCTAATGCCAGCAGATAATAATAAGTGCTAATGGCTATAGCCAAGTGTTACAGAGACAATGCGGTTTCTTCTTTTTTATTTTCGTGTTCTTCAATTAAAATTTTAGAAGCCAGATAAAAGGCTTATTATTCAATTTTGATTTTATTAAGAGAAGAAAATGGAAACATAAACTGCGGTCGGTCTTGCCACCAGATATTGAATACCACTAACAATAGTAAGACAACTATAATATTCTACTAAGCACACAAATATGTATTAATAATAATGCTAATGTTATGTCAGACATGTACGTGGGGTTTGTAAACGGTGTTTTTTTAGAGGTATTCAAATTTGAAATAACACAAAGTTGAATTTTTTTTAAACCGACATGAAAACAAGAGATAATTTTCTGGTATTATAATTCAAATATGTTATCTGTCATATGATCTCCATGATTGACTCAGTAGTAGTCTAATCTGCAGGTCTAATTTTCTATGAATTTTTAAAATATTTGTAGCTGTATCGTCAATAACGCGGCGAATATTGTCCTTCAAGTTGTGTATATCGTCAATAAAGCAAAAAATGTTGTCCTCCAAGTGGTGTATTTCGTCAATAAAGCGGAAATTGTTGTCCTCCAAGTAGTGTATATCGTCAATAACGCGAATGTTGTCCTCCAAGTGGTGTATATCGTTAATAAGGCGGAGCATGTTCTCCTTCAAGTGGTGTATACCGACAACAACGCGACTAATGTTGTGCTCTAAGCATTCAATCATTACGAGCTTATCGAAGTCGATCATATACCTCCACAGAAAAAAGTCGAGCGGCATCAAATGGCACGATCTTGGAGGCCAATTTAAAAGTCAAAACGTGAAACTATGCGACTGCTTCAATAAATCAATAATGGGACGAGCTCTGTAACATAATGCCTCGTCCTGTTGGAGCCACAGCACCTGCACATCGCTTTTGTTCAATTGATGAACTACAAAATCTTTAATCAAGACTCTAAAGCGGTCACCATTAACTATAAAGTTCTGATTTGCATTATTTTTTTTCAAAAGAAGTAGCACTTCAGGCAACAATGCTTATTTAGTCACGACCGTGCTACAGTCTTTAAAAAAGGGATAAAGAAGAGATAAGACAGGTGATGAAAGTAGAAGGATAGTTACATAGCCTTAAAGCTCTTATTTATTGCAGTGACAACAACCATCCCTAGATTGGTAGGCTAAGTACACTACCTAATAGCCTACCGGGGCAGCTTTCATTTCTAGAAGGCCAGCACAGCTACCAGTGGCTATGCTTTCATCACTGTGCAGCCTCACCGACAGTCAATTTTTATTTTTTTTATAGTGAAAACAGTCTTTGTTGAGAATCGAACCCACAACCCCCAGACTAAGCTAGTACATTACCTATTAGCCTACAGGGCGGTCCTGCCCCTCTTCTGACATGGTTTTTCACAACCCATAACTGTTCAAGTCTCTTACAAAGCTATAAGGCTATAAAAACCGTAAATTTATGAATCGTAAAAATATTTCTTAAAGAAGTACGGACATCGGAATACATCAGCCAGTAAAGCATCACAAACTCTCAGTGTAATGGTGTCTCAACATACATTTGAGACGTATCGTAATTCAAAATATCTCAGTTTTATTTATTGGTGTATTCGCTTGTAAAAATCGGGATCAACGGCAGTCTTGTTTTGGGTCCAATTTGCAAATTTTAAAAAAGTTGTTTATTGTAGAAATACTAAACCTTATTTAGCGACCGATAGTATGGTTTCCGCAAAGGGCGCTTTATGGCTGACTTGCTGGTTTTCCTATCGGAACAGTGATGCACCTACATACATCATTTCGAGGAGATTGCCCCCCGGGAGCACATTATAAGTCTTTATGGATCACACAACCATCTAGACTTGTGTCTTGCAGTGGATAAAAGGGAGCCTAGTCTCCTTCAAGGCTAGCAGGAGCCAACTGTACAATCCACTATATTTCCGCGGGAATCAGTAAAGCCCCAGAGTTCCGCTATTTGTCTCTTTAGGTATTTAGCTGTTCTCTGACTAACTATTGAAGTAGGCCCTTCGGGAGTATCGTGGTGGCTGTGTGTTTCGAGGCCCTCGTTTGAGTTTATGGGTCGGATCATTCAAAATAGGTGCCCTTGTAGGCTATTACGTAGTGCACTAGCTTGTAAATATGGGGGTTGTAGGTTCGATTCCCAACGAAGACCTTAGTTTTTTGTCACTACAAAAATAGATATTGACTGTCGTTGGGGCTGCTCAGCGATAAAGGCGTAGTCACTGGTCGCTATGCTGTCTCATATACGGCAGTTAATTTCCGACTATCCTTCTATTTTCACCACCTGTTTCATCTATTCTCTATCCCTTTCCTAAAGAATGTAGCACGGTATTTGACTAAATAAGCATTGTCGCCTGAAGTGCTGCTTCTCTTTAAAAAAAAAAAAAAAACAATGAACACAATGAATGGTCCAGGTCCAGTGAGTATGAATGCCGTCGTGTTCTTAATTATATTAAGCTTCATGCGTTCTGGACCAGGAGTTGGATAGTCTCCAACTCTTCAGCAAGGAGTGAAGGTTGCGGCCTGCTTCGGACTTTTACAGCTGCAATTAGGAGTGACCGGAGGATACTCGTTTCCAAAGGCCTTCTTGGGTGAGGGTGACGCTACACTTCATCCACAGTGGTAATGGTCCACTATCTTATATTGGCCCACACGGCTAGGTGCAGATGTAAATCTTATCACGCATATCAGAGAAAGTAAGGTGTAGGCTATATTTCTAAGGCGATTGATAGAGTGTGGCATGCTTTTGGTGTCGGTGATAATTTCTCCAGATTTATATGGAGGTTTCTTAAGAATCGCACTATACAAGTTGTAGATGGGATTTCATTAGAAGAGTTCAAGATTAATTCATCGGTATCGCAAGGCTCCTTTTTTTCTGCTGTCCTAATTCTTATTTTTCTTAGTGACCTTTTTTGCCAAATTTTCAACTCTATTTTTTCTTTCGCAACTGACCATTTATCGTTCATATTCATTTAGTAATAGACTGAACCAGTTGTAGGTAAGTTCCACAAGGCGGTACATGAATGATACGCTCAATAACGAACTCACTGCCATCTTCAAATGGGGTCGTGTGAATTGAATCGATTTAAATGCCCGTAAGATGTAATGCTGCATGCTTCGGAAATGTTGCATGTGTTCGGAAGTGGTGCTGCGCCTGTTACTATAGGTGATATAGGTTTTGCGGAATCGAAAGCTCTTGATATTCTTGGCATGAAAAATCAGTGTGATATTCCATGGACTACACATATTTTTCAGGTTTCTAAAGAAGCTTTCAAGTGTCTTGGTTTTCTACAACGGTGTAAGGGATATTTTACTTCGATCTTCGTACTATTTATACCACCTATATCTGTCTAAAGGTGGAACAAAACTCTCATGTATGGGCCGGCACCCCAAAATCTATTTTGCAGTTGCTCGACCGCGTAAAGGAGATAGCCAAGAGGTTCAATGGGGACGGTAAGGTGTCCAACTCTATTGATTCTCTAGAGCATCGATACAATATGGGATGTATTTCACTGTTTTGTGGTTTCTAAGTGCTCTAAAGTGCTCGGAAACTTGTTCCCGCTTATCGCACTTATTTGCGTTTGACTTAGTTTTCGATGAGAGCGTATCCATTAATGGTCGATTGGTCAGTGAATCGCACTATGCGTTACGGGGAAAATTCGTTTTTTAGCAGTTCGTATGTGGAATAAACTCACTTCAGAGGTCTTTCCAGTCACTTTCAGTGTAGAAAAATTCAAATTGAATGTCCACAAACACTACTCCCTCTTTCCTGCTCCCCATAACCTAAATTCCTAGTTTAATACAATGCATTGCATGAGTAGGGGTCATCCCCTAAGTAATGGGCCGAACGGAAAAGAAAAAACTAAACTAAAGATAAATCATTTAACATCTGTCAAATTAAAATTCTGTTACTTTTTTTAACCGGCCAACTTAAAGTTTTATGCCTCTATAAAAAATACACCCGATACAAACGCGTAAAGTAAAGTTCTTGTATATGACTTGTGACTACTTACAAGCAGACCGGTGGTGACCTCTTAATGACAGTTTACAATTAAGATGATTCATTCTTCAAAAGGCATAAATTAGCAGCTCTAAACGATTTTTTAAAGGATTAAAGCATATAAATTGAAAGGGTATTCAAAGCTTGAACAAATTCTTGAGAATGACTCATTTGTTTAAAAAAAAAATTAATATTAATTTTTTCAAATTTTAAACATTTTTTTTAAATTTTAATGTAATTAAAAATAAATATATATTTAAATATTTTATATACTTTTAATAAACTTGTTTCAGCAATTTTTTACATTAATTTGATTATGGAAAAGCAAATAATAATAATTAAAATTATCTACACGTTCGACATTACAAACTGGCCACAATTATTAAACATTTTTAAAACAATCAAGTGATAACATGACAACATTTTGCTGTTGCAACAACATCATGTTGCAAATATATTAAACATAACATTATGGTTTTTGGACTGAAAATTCAATTAACAATTGTTCTCATTATGAATGGAGGAAAGCAACTAAATGAACAACATTTTCATATGAACGACAGACAATTGCAAGCAGACATTTTGTAGATTGTAAATTATGAAAATACAGTAAAAGCTAAAGATATTTTTAGTTTAGACTTTGAACTTGATTTTGGTTTCTTAAGTTTGCTAAAATTTTGAATACATAAAATTTTTAAAAAAGTTTTCCAAAAGTTTATTAATGAAATGAAAAATTTTCAAAATCTGAAAAGATTTGCAAATTTTTTTTATTGCCTCAAAGATAGATAAATATTTTAAGAATTTTTTATAACTGAAAAATCTTTTAAAATTTGTTACATTAAAAAATATTCGAATATTTGCTATAAAGAATTTGTTTTTTGAAAATTTGGTGTTTTTCCAGTTTTCTTCCATATTTCGGCTAAACTTTCTCTTCAGAGAAAATTGATTTAAAATATTCTCTAAAGGAAACATGCTTCATAGAGATATATTTTAATTCACATCACTTTTTAAGTGGCAGCAATTTTGCCAGGTTTTTGTATTTAGTAGTTTTTTGGCATTTCAACATAAATAGACTGACAACTGCACAACGCTTTCAAATTGTGCAAATGGGGTCTCAAGCAAAATTGCCACTGAATCCCATTTTCATAATCGAATTTTATTTAGAGACATAGATCACTTTTATTTGAAGGAATACGTCAATAAACAAAACTCGTGTTTTTTTTTAAAGAGAAGTAGCACTTCAGGCAACAATGCCTGTTTAGTAAATTACCGTGCTGCATTCTTTAGGAAAGGGATAGAGAAGAGATGAAACAGGTGGTGAAAGTAGAAGGATAGTTACGGAAATTAACTGCCGTATAAAAACAAGCACAGCGACCAGTGAGCTCTTCGTTGGGAATTGAACCCACAACCCCCATACTGATAAGCTAGTACACTACCTACTAGCCTACAGGGACACCTTTTGGATTGATGATAATCCTTTATATTATAATTTTATTATTGTTTTTACCTAAATTATTTTGATTTGGCAAAATCTTTTTCCATAGTTTCAATACTAATTGTGGTTTTAGATTGTCCTGACAGATCTCTACAATTAGAAGGATGTTATATTTGAGCCAATCTTAATTTCAATATAACACGCCATTTGGTGTGCTTTATGGGCTGGTGGTCATCCGCGCTTACTTCTTTAAAACTGATGCGGGGCAAAATGTAACGTTATAGTTAATGGTGATCGGTATATCCGTGATTACTGACTTTTTCATTCGTCTATTGAAGAAACATGATTTGCATGAGCTGTGGTTTCACTAGGACGGTGAAACATGAAGGGCCCTCTAAGATCTTGCGCCATATAACACTGCTTGTCTATTATCTATAGGGATATGTCTACGCAAATAAGCTCGAAACGATGGATGACTTGCAGGACAACATTCACTGCGTTATTGTCTATATATGAACACAAATGTTAAAAATAAGTAATCGAAAATTGGACCTCCATTTTATAGGCCAAGTCTGACTTAGCCATGGTGGTCGTATGCAGCAAGTTATATTTAAATTATATTGACAGAAGATTATCTTTAGAGTAAAATATATTTCATGTCAATTCCAAAAAAGAATTCATCTTTGTTTTATGTTTTTTTAAAATTCTATAAAAACACCCTATATTTTTAGGATATATTTTAATAAAATTCAAATGGCTGTCTCGGCTGGCTATGCAGTAGCCTACACGATCGGTCCAATTTTTAAGTACATTATCGATTGTGGGCAGCTGTATTTCACCAATGGCTTCACGAATATTGTCCTTTAAAGCGTCAATTGTCTCTGGCTTGTTGGCGTAACACATATCTTTGCCGGCACCCTACAAATAATAGTCCAATGGTGTCAAATCGCAGCTCCGAGGTGGCCAAACGATATCAGCTCTGCGGCTGATAATGCGATCTTCAAAAATAGGACGCACGACATTGAGTTAGCTTCGGCTGTGTGGCACACAGCGCCGTCTTGTTAAAACCAAATGTTGCCAATATCCTCCTCTTCAATCGCGTGCGGGTTTTCTGTAACCCAAATGCGACAATTTTGCTTGTTTACATACCCGCCAAGATCAAAATGAGCTTCATCTGAAAAGATGATTTTTTTTTTGCAAAATCGGCATCTACGGTAAGTCGATCGCAGGCCCACTTAGCGAAGCGAAAACGCATTGGATGGCCACTTGGCTTTAATTCCTGAACAAATTGGACTTTTTACGGCGTCATATCAAGGTCTTTATGCAAAATACGTTTCAATGATGTCGGTGAAATGTTCAATTGTTTTTTCGTTTGTTTTTTTTTAAAGAGAAATAGCACTTCAGCCAACAATGCCTATTTAGTCAAGTACCATGCTACATTCTTTAGGAAAGGGATAGAGAAGAGATGCAACAGGTAGTGAAAGTAGAAGGATAGTTACGGAAATTAACAGTCGTATAAGACAGCTCAGTGACCAATGACTATACCTTCATCGCTGAGTAGCCCCACCGACAGTCAATTTTTATTTGTAGTTAAAAAAAACCCAAGGTCTTTGTTGGGAATCGAACCCACACCCCCAGTCATGTAAGCTAGCATACTACCTACTAGCCTACAGGGGCACTTCTTTGTTAAGAACGACTGTGAATTGAGGTTGATGGTGCTTCACACACACTTTCTGCCACAGCAGCAATATTCTCGGGTGTACGCACTGTTTTATCGATGAGGATGCCAGTTTCTTTCACTTTTTTTTACAAGATAACGAACATACAGAGCTGACGGTGCTGCTCTTCTTCCAAAATCCGTACGCAATTTTCGTTACTATGATTTTTCAAAGTAATGTCTGGAAATATTACCCAGCGTTGTTCAAGCGTATACACAACCATATTCGTTCAGCGGAAGAATAAAACTAATTACCTGTCAAATAAAACATGAGCTAAGTGTTACCATTCACGAAATAAGCACTAGTTGAAAAAAAAACGTTAGATGTCGGACCTGTTATAATTTAGGGCGCCTTTATTTGCATTAGGAAGCTGGAAATCTAAATGCGTGAGCTCGGATTCCATATGACCACAATGGCTCATTAAATGTAATGGTAATATTTCAGTTAGATTTTTGAGGGCTGTTAAACTCAATCTGCAGTAGACTTGCAGCAGTCTCCAAAACTATTTTATTATTTATCTACAGATGTCACTGCACTTCCTGTCATTAATCAATAGGCGTATTATGGTGTAAAATTGTGAAATTCGAGGCTCTTACTTCTGACATAAATCACATCAAATAATTATTTAATATTTAAATAATTTTTTTTTGAAACTGTTAATTTTAGTATAGAAATATAAAATTTTTGAATTTTAATTTTCACAAATTTTTTAGTAGTTAATTAGAAAGCACTAGGTCAATTTTAATAAAAAATGTTTAAAAAAAATAAATAAAAGTTTTTTAAACATTTTTTATTAAAATTGACCTAGTGCTTTCTAATTAACAACTAAAAAATATTAAAAAGGTCAAAAAACTATAACTATTATAATTTTCACAAACTTTTCTTTTTTATTAATTTTCCCGAAAATTTTCTATTTCCACATAATTTTACAACATTTGATAATTTTAGTTTGCTTCGATAAGATCTCGTAAACGTATACGGGAACCTAATGCAATTTTAAATATCCATTCCATTTATAAATGACTGTCATTGTTGTCGTTGTACAAGAATAGAGCATAATAAGCAGTGACATTTGCAGTTTAAAACAATCAGCTAAAACCAAATATGGACTTAACTTAAATACAGATAAAGGCCACAACTTAACAAATCTATAGGGAGATTTGTGAGAGACGCATATACAAGATAACAACAAAATGTACATACGTATGTTGTTGTAAAATAGTTTTGGGAAATTAGCCAACATTTATTTAATAAAATTAATATTTGAATGGGTATGAGTAGAGGTGGGTGTGTGTGTGTTTGAATGACATTTGGGAAAAAGGCCAAATTAAAGTAAAAGTTGAATTACATTTAAGACAAAAATTTTTAAATATTTTTTATATTTTTTTTTGCTTAATTTTAATAGTTTAATGAACTTTAAAAAAATTATTTAAATAAAAAACAATTTTTTTTATTTTTAAAATGTGAGATCATCTAAATTATTTTTTTTTTTTTTGCAATTGGCAAACTGTTTTATTTTACAAATTACAGTAGTCTCTGAAGTTGTTAATAAGATCTACATTCATAATTGATAACTTCTTTAAACCACAAAACTTTTCAACTCCAACTTCAAAAGCCTTTTTTTACCGCCATTAGCCCTAAACATTAAATGCTACACAACTTCATTATCAACATCACCATAGTGTGTTTGTCGATGGCAGTGGTAATCAGGCAACCACATGTTGTGTCTGTTTTAACCTACAAAACATGGACATAAAATGCAAACATCATTTAGGCAAAAAAACAGGAAAAAAAATTAAAGGTTTTTGAACTGTAATATAATATCAGCCATAAATCTACTTATGGAAAACCATTCAAACTTATTTTTACAATTGTTGCCACCAAACAAGCCATTCAACAAGAAGCTGAAAAGTGAACAAAAAAAAAAAAGAACTCTAAGAAATATTTCTCAAGCAGACAAGCAGGCGAAAGAACAAGCAAACAAGAAGTTGGGACGGACATAAAATGAAATATGAGTCATAATGAATTAAACATAAAAGTGTTTTATTTTAAGTTCTCTGGGGGCATATTTACCATCGAACATATGACTACGAAATTTCTCAAAAAAAAAAGCAAGAAATTAAACATGTTGAGCACAATAATGTACGTGAGCGGCCCTACAACTCTCTTGATCGGTGAATCTACAGCAGCATTTTATCTTAACTTAATTTCCCTTTTAAGTTAAATGAAGAGGTGTGTAGCTTGTTGCCTCATAATTTTGGGATGCCACCTATTTTATAATTATAAAGGTGGCATTTTTATTTTATATATACAAGTTAATAATGCCGATTTTTGCTTGACATAATAATAATATAAAGAGTTGATACATTATTGACAATATTGGCGAAGTATAATATGGATTCATCGCTGAAAGATCTGGTCGGTTTTGAGATACAAAAAAAGTAGAAATCAATTTCTGATACTCTGTTCTGAAATGAAGCATATTCCGTTAAGGACGTTCTGCAACGATCGCAAAAAATGGTAGTCAGAAGGGGAGAGATCTGAACTATAAGACGGGTGAGCCAAAACTTCTTATTCACTGTTTTCCAAATAGGTTTTCAACGGTCTTGTAACATATGGCCGACCATTAAAATAATGGAAGATTATGGCCAGGTGCCTGGTCGGATATTCTGTTCATTTGTCGTTGATTGCTCTCTTCAAACGGATCAAATGCCTTTGGTGCATATTCCCTGTGATCGTTTGACAATTTTAACACACCCTTCTGATCCTACTAAATATAGAGCACTAGCAAACCTGGCGAATGTGTGCACGGCGACCGTTTGCCGTTTGCCATGTTTGCCACCAGATGGCTTCGTTTTTTGTAACATTTCGTTTAGAAATTAAAAGATGAAGAAAAATTATTTTTTTTGTTTTATATTTGAAAAGGAAAAATTTTATTTCATTGGCCAACAGTAATGAATTCATTTCGATTACAAAAATGAAGTGGAATTTAGTTGAACTTCTCTAAGTAAAAAATGAAAGTGAATCCAAAATAAATACTGAATCGAAGCGTTATATGTGCCCGTAAATTATCCGTTTCATTGAAGTGCTCTTTGGTAAACCACAGTTTTTTTTTTTGATTTTTGGTCTGACGTTAACACAAACAAAGCGGATGGATTCCCAACTCGTGAACACGCAACGCATAGCTGCCCATGTGAAAAACAATGATTTTCAAAATTTATCTCGCAAACTAAGCAATTGGCCTTGCGACTTGTTAATTGTAATTGCGAACGCAAGGCGAACCGGAAATTGCAATCGTTTGAAGTCAAACGGAAGACAAGTCGGAATCATTGGTATTCGAGGAATACATATATTTTCACCTGCCTACTTTCCGTTAATGATGGTTGCCTCAATCAAATTCGACATAAGTCTTTTCACCGCAAGTCGAGTACCGTTGCAAAGTCGCGGTGGATTCAAATTACGCAATATCATAATAACTGAACCAACTTTGAGTTGCAAGTTAGTTGGTGAAAATCCTGGTAACTCCAGAGAGTTCAAAAACTCTCTTGGATAATTTACTGCATCATCGGGATTTGTTGTGGAATCAACTGATTTGTATGTCACTAAATTCCCATTGATTTTTTTATTGAATGGTGATATTCACTGCGTGTATATCATTATTCTTTGCGTCGAGAATTACTCGTTGACTTAACCAAGCATAATTCTGATAATTCTCACTAATGTTTGGGAAAACATTTTCAATAAGAACTAATTGAGAGTCTACAAATCGGCAAAAGTCGTTGGTAAAAGTAATTAATCCAGCTGTCGCATCAACTGGGACTTTTCCATGTCCAACAGCTAACAACTGTTTGCAAAATTATGCAGCACTTTGATAATTTTGAAGTTGAACTCTCATATTCGAGGTTAGCGATAATGTTCTTACGTTATTCCACAAAGGTGATGCCTTCAGGCAAGCATTCAATTCATCTGCAGGCATTGCACGGGGAATTACTGGCAACATTTGCCTGAAATCGCCTGCCAACAATATCATCAAGCCGCCAAAGATGTTGTTACTTCGCCGAAGATCCTTCAGTGTAAAGTTAAGTTCTTCAAGTGATTTCTTATGTGTCATTGTGCACTCATCCCAAACAATGAGCTTAAATTGCATCAACAATTTTCCCATTGCACTGGAGCGGGAAATATTCCATGTTGGAGTATCAATTGTGTTTAAATTGAGCGGCAACTTAAGCGCAGAATGTGCAGTACGACCGCCATTTACAAGAGTCGCCGCAATTCCAGATGATGCTAACGCCAAAGCTATGTCACATCTTGATCGAATAGTAGCCAAAATCAATGAAATGGCAAATGGTGTCCCTGTTTCTTCAGCTGCGTCCAGGAAGAATACACCACCAGTATTATTGTTTGCCGCTTTCATAAATGTTTCGTATACTAGTTCTCGCTGTTCATTCAGCAACGGCACATTATTTCGAACGAATTGCTGCAATATATCAACATTGTATTGCAGCTCTCGATTTAATTGTTGGTTGAATTAAATCGTGCATCGATCGATCATTCCTACTTCAATCAGTAGCATGTTTGCAATAGTCAAGTATTGATCCTCAATCAGAATCAATCCTTTATTGTATATTTCATCGGTTATTTGCATGTCAAAATTATTTGTTCAAATGCACAAGCGATGCAAGATATCTTCACATATGCCGTCTCTGTATTTGCTGCATTAACTGAATTGGCTGTGAAGGGAAAACATGTGATGATAATTGCGAACAACGTTCGCATTTGGTACGCATTAAATGAAACAACTAAATCCGCAAGAGCTAAATTCCAATCAGAATCCTTCTCCAGCAAACCCAATAGTTGAAATGTTTCTCGATATGCTTGGCATTGGTGGCCATTCACAGTTTTCAAATTCGCAAATGATTTTGGTCCACGTACATTTACCAACAGCAGTCGCAAATAAAAAAATGCATCATTTCTAGGATGAACCGTATACATGCGGCCTAGCGCAAGGTGCCCTCTACTTAAAATGAAACGTACTTATTTTCGTGAGGGATACTCACACACCACGTACTGGTGCCGTTGTAGTACATGCTATAATTCAGAGATGGCGCTGTATGTGAAAAATGTTTCTATCTGTTTTCCTCCTTTTCTCTTGAAATTCTTCCTGAATTTTCTTTGCTAAAAACCTCACGGGGCCCGAGAACTTTCCAACCAATGCAAAACTGTGGAAATCGGTTCGTGCGTTCTGGAGTTATAGCTTCAGGAAGGAAAACCCGACTTATTTTTATATAAATGGATTTGCCTTTCCACGTCTCTCGACTTGAAATCATATGGGATCGAATTTCCCAATTTGAATAAATCTCAGTCGCTTGTTGCGTGACTCCGAATGAAAATGCAAGTCTTCTTGCATTTGATAGCTTTCAATCTGTAAACGTTTTCAGCTCACCAGGCCTTTTCTTGTCTTCTGTGTCGTAAAAACCCTTTTTAACTCGCGCAAATCATCATTCACAAGTTTTTTGAGTTGGTACATAATGATCGTATGCTTTGTCAACAATCGGTTAACTGTTTTCTTCAAATAACAGAAAATGCCACTGTAGGCTAGTAGGTAGTGTACTAGACTGGAGGTTGTGGGTTCGATTCCCAACGAAGACCTTGGTTGTTTTTCACTACAAAAATAAAAATTGAGAGTGATGAAGGCATGGTCAGTGATCGCTATGCTGTCTTATACGATAGTTAATTTCTATAACTACGCTTCGACTCTCACCACCTGTCTTATCTCTTCTCTATTCCTTTCCCAAAAAAGAAGGTAGCACGATACTTGACTAAATAGGGATTGTTGCCTTAAAAAACAAAGAAAAGGTTATCAGATCGTCCCGCACAAAATGCGATTAAAAATATGTGTTTACATTTCGATGTCTATTATAACGATGCTTAACCTCCAAAATATTAAATTTGTTATTATTGACGAAAATATCACATATAGTTATGCCATATGTTGTCTAATCCGGTATTATTAACTTTTGGGAAAATTGCTAAGTAGCTTTAAGTAAATTAATATTGAGTTAACGTTTAAATTTAAAAGAATTAAGTCAACAGCAGGCAAAAAGGTAGCAGAATTAAGGAGAGCTCCTTAACGCTAAAAAGATAAGATTTACAACAGTTAGAAAATTGATAAAAATTCGCAACAGTTAGAAAATTGATAAAAAATCGCAAAAAAAAAAGTTCTGCTTTCTGTCAGAAAGAATTAAAGCGGATGCCTAAATTCACTTCCCGGAAAATTTCTGATTGAAAGACAATCTCGGTACCGTTAGCAGAATAATTGTTTCGATATGACATTAGAGTCACTGTTTCACCCGGTGGTACATTACAAGTCTTTATGGATCACACAACCATCTAGACTTGTGTCTTGCGGCGTAAAAGGGAGCCCAGTCTCCTTCAAGGCTAGTAGGAGTCAACTGGAAAATCCACTATATTTCCACGGGAATCAATAAAGCCCCAGAGTTCCGCTATTTGCCTCTCTTTAGGCATTTAGCTGTTCTCCATCTAATTATTGAGTTAGGCCCTTCAGGATATCGTGGTGGCTGTGTGTATCGAGGCCCTCGTTTGAGTGGATTATTCATAATCAACACAATGAATGGTCCAGGTCTAGTAAGCATGAATGTCGTTGAGTTCTAATTATATTAAGCTTCATGCGTTCTGGACCAGGAATTCGATAGTCTCCAACTCTTCAGCAAGGGGTGAAGGCTGCGGCCTACTTCGGGATATACGTATCCAAAGGCCTTTTAGGAGGAGGATGACACTTCATTTCATCCACAGTGGTATTGATCCACCATCTGATTAGGGCCCACGGCCAGGTGTAGATGTAAATTTTATCACATCATTAGAGTCACTGTATGAATTTATCTGCCTGAAATAGGGTGAGATAACAACGCTTTATTGGGCTGACTGTCCAGCTCTGGATAACGTAAGACTAAAGCAGTGTTGTTAAATAAGGTACTTAATTCCCAAAATGGGACTTTTTTCAATTGTAATAAAAAATTCCCCCCTGGGGGCACATTTATCGGTCTTTATAGAATACTCGACTATCTAGACCTGTGCAACTGAGGGAAAAAGGGAGCCCAGTCCCCTGAAGTCAGACAGGGAGACAACTGGAAACCACTTTATTTCCACGGGGATCAGTGAGCTCGCAGAGTTCATTATTTGTCTCTTTAGACATTTAATAGTTCTCTGGCTGATCATTGAGGTTGGCCCCTATATGGGAGCATCGTGGTGATTGTGGTTTTGCGGTTGTGGTTTTGCGGGAATAATGAAAATTATGGTGGCCAGGATCATCTCACTGATAATGAAACACAAAGTGAATGATCCAGTTTAGTGAGCATGCTTGACATGTGTTCTGGACAGGAGTTGGAAAGTCTCCAACTCTTAAGCAAGGAGTGATGGTTTGCAGACCTGTCCTGGAATCATTAAAGTTACAACTAGGTGGTTCTGTTGCTTAGAATTATGCCTTCGGCTATCTAGGACGAGCATGACGTTCCAAATTATGTATAGTAGTTTGTCCACCATCTGATTAAGGCTACATAGCCAGGCGTGGATGTAAAACAAATCCCACTCTGTAATAAAAAAATCTCTCAATTTTTGTTTAGAAAATTTTTAAATGTTTTAGAAATTTTTTAGGGATTTGAATTTTTTATTATTTTTAAAATTTTTTATCTGCAAGTTTTTTAATATGGCAACAATGTCCACTGTAAGAATTTTTTGTGATTTTGCTAAAAAGCAATAAAAGCATAGACAATGGTCAGTACAGATGTAATAAACGAAAAAGAAAATATTTTTCTCAGCTTTTTTCATTTTCGAACCAGCCTT
Source organism: Trichopoda pennipes (assembly GCA_030448955.1). Classification (NCBI taxonomy): domain Eukaryota; kingdom Metazoa; phylum Arthropoda; class Insecta; order Diptera; family Tachinidae; genus Trichopoda; species Trichopoda pennipes. The sequence goes on from JASKUP010000002.1 coordinate 6,262,711, forward strand.
GTGTTACAAAACAAAGTCTTGACAAGGTCATTCAGATAAGTATAGATTTTAAATCAATATACGAGTATTCACGCCATTATTTTCTTGCTTTTCAAGACTTTAAACAAAAAATGGTTTTTTGAAACCGAAAAAGAAACATTTCAATCTCTGCTTAAATTCTTTAAACTGTTAACTTAAATATCGCTGTGTATTAAAAAAAATTTTAAACTTCTTTGTTAAAAAAATAAGTTTTAAATAAAAAACAAAAAAAAAAAAACAAAAACCTTTTGGTTTTGTTTACAATCGACTGCAAATAAAAAGAACGAATTTAATTGATGCGATACCATTGAAAAAAGGTGTCGCATAAACAACAAAGACCGCACAGGATGTTTTCTGTGAATAAAGCAAAAATGTTTTTTGTTCATGATCCAATTGTGGTGAGAATAAACCAAAAAACCCAACAAACAACAAAAACAAAAAAAAATGTGAAAAATATATATTTCTGGCCAACGGTTATGGGCGAGTTACAAATTAACGCCATTGTGTTTATAATTTAAATGTTTCTGTGGTGGAGCTGCTGGGAAGACTGTTTATTTTTATAAATCCAAAAGTCCGCTTTAAATAAATATTTTTATTAAAAAAATCAAAGTTTGTTTTTCATATTCGTAAACAAAAGCAAAATATTGATTTAACATTTAAAATGTAACAAAAAATTAAAAAAAAATTATTGTGAACTTTTTAGAGCGCATAAAATAACAGAAGGCTGGGTTTTCTCACAACTCACAACTTTGAAAAATATATGGACGCCAATTAATATTTTGAAAGCTTTAAATATTTATTTTTACATTATTTTCAAACCCTTAGGAAAAGTAACGAAACAAACAGTATAGAACGGCTGGGAACTAAATTTAAATTAAACACACACGACCGAGTTATTTCTCAGGCAATAACTGAATTCTTTGGCAGTCTGTGCGGCTTCCTCCCCCCTCTTCCCCATCTTGACAAGCGACTTCGGGGTTAAAAGGCGGCACTAGTCGCCTGGGCTAACAAGTGCTCGAGACTGAAAGATACATTGGACTCTCGAAGTCTGATCAGTGACTTACTACACCCACACTGGTACCGCGGGAACCTGTTGCCTGCAGGGTTAAGGCCCTGTTCTGGTTAGGCAACGTGGTGATTGTAGAAAGTCCTGAAGAGATATGAACAAAAAAGTTAACATCCCTAATCCTAGCTTGCGCATGCAACAGGACTAGAAGTTGGTTAGTCTCCAACTCTTCAGCAAGGAATGGAGGCACGGTCCTACCATCATCCACTCAAAAATTGCTACTAAGGCGTGTATGCACCTCGTGTGTATGCGTTTCAGGGTGTCGGTGGACACTTTTTCCTACATCCAGTGGAAAGACCACCATCAGTTTGAGGCCTCGCAGGCAGGTGCTTACGTCAATCCTATCACATTCTTACTGTACGACTTTTGGCGATATTTTGCTGAACTAAAGAGTCACTAATGGGAACATTAGCCAATTATGACCACGAAAAATTGGTTATAATGGTTAGGTAGCACAAAAAATTTAAGGTCACGAAGGGCCGATGATGCCGCCTGACCACAAACTACACCATACAATCACTTTTTCTGAATCTAATGGTTTTTGCAGGACGGTTCAAAAATAGATAGAAAATTTAAAAACTTCTTTCATAATCATAATACGGCGTTCACTAAAAGATTTTTGAAACTTTTAAAAACAAATTTTAAAAAACTTCTTGAAATGAAGCCTTTGAAATGAACAACACGGCGGCATTCCTACTCACTGCACCTGGACTATTCATTGTGTTCATTATGAATGATCTGACCCACAAACCCAAACGAGGGCCTCGAAACACACAGCCAAGATTTTAAGCATAATCTTCTCGGTGTCTTTAATATTTTTCTAAGTAGACTTTAAAAAGGCCTATAAGAAGTGTGTACGTTTTTTAAGCTCCTTGCAAGTTACGTTTTAAGATTTAACAACTTTCACTAAAAGCTATTTTATGAAGCTGTTTTATTACTTTCATTCCAGATAATTGTTCTCCTATTTTTGGCAAGCTGTTCCTTGTAACTGTTTTAGAAAATAAAGAATAATCGTTTTTATTCAAAAATTAGCCGCTTAAGCGCCTATTTGCAGATCGTTTCAAAGCTTTATCAACTAAAGATGATCGATCAAATGAAGTTGGCTTCTGATTTAAAAAAACCTTAAAGAATTTTTAGCGGCATGTGAGATATGGAATTTATGTATTTTATTGAAACGCTAACCTTGTCAATCGTTTTGCCTTTTAGTTGTTTGCATAGAAGAAAATCAACTAAAAATTAACTACAAGTGTTAAAAAAATTAAAAAAAAAATTTTTGAATTTTTTTATTTTATTTTTATTTAAAAAAAATATTTTTTTTTTTAATTATTTTTATATAAAAAAAATTTTTTTGGGATTTTTTTAAATTGAAAAAAAAAATTTTTAATTTTTTATAAACCACATGTTGTTGTTTTAAAATTTTCTGCTTTACGCTTATGACAGTAAACCTGCGTCTACTTCCCCACTTTGTGTTAAAAATAAATTAACACAATTTCTTTTTAAGGGTCGTATGAATTACTTCCTTTAAAGGCTGCTAATTAAAATTTTTACTATTTTTTTAAAACAAATTGAAGTGCCAGAGGTGACCAATTGACACTGTTTTTTGTTTTGCACAGAAGAAAGAACAACTTGAAAGCAAAAATTTCTTAAAGCAAAAAAAAAATAAAATATTTAACATTATAAGTTGTGGTGTTCAACAACAACAATAATTTAAACTCTTTAATAAATACAAAAAAATAAAACAATCATAATCCAAAGTATCAAAAGTATGCCACAAAAATACATAAAATTATTCGAATTTAAAAAGGAAGTCATAAACACACAGAAGAAAAAGTCACAAAAAAATGAAACACAATTGTGATTTGCTTAATAGGAACTGAAATATAGTGCTAAAATAAAATAATTGGACTAAGTTTGTTGGCTGTGTGTGTGTTTGTGTGATTGATTTTTTTTTGGAAACCAAATAATTTTACAAATTATAGTCTAGAGGGTGAGGTCGTTATATTTAATAATTTTATGTAAAGTTTTTTTTTTTTGGCATTTCCTAAGAACTACAATTAATTTCATCATAACATGTGATTAATAAATATTAAAACAAAATATATATAATTATTTATTCTATTTGTTATTCATTTTATGCTTGGGGGAAAACGATTTTTGTTAACGTTTTTAATAGTGGGGGTAATGATTGTTTTAAACTTGTAACTATTATTATAATTTAGCAAAAACAAAGGAAAATTATTAGATTTTATTTTTTATAGGCTATTAAATTTAAATACAATATACAAATTTCATTCTAATAACCACTCCAGCACACCAGCTACCCATAGGCATTATTGGAGCAGTTTGGCGGTCTTATTAACTATTTTATACAAAATTTATCTTATTAAAAATATTGTTAATTTATTTCTGATTTTATACTAATAATAATGAAATTAATAATAATAACAAAAATAATAATCATAATTCAGGGTTGACACATGTAATGACGGTAAGATGATGGCGAGATTCCGTCAAAACATATCAATAAGGCCCCAGGGGGGAAGAAAAACTGATATAAAAATATTGAAAAGTGTCCCTATATGTGAATAATAAACAATGATATGGTCCCCCAAGCGGTAATACTCAGATACAGGGTGCCCGCTAGGAAGGTATACTACTTCGTTTCTTTATAATTTTTGATTGAATGAAAGAAAATAGATCCTTATATTGATAGATGTTTTATTTAATGACGGTAATTATGTAAGGAATACAATATCAGATAAATGTCCGCCTCTTTTAGCCTCACAAATGCGAGCTATTTTGAACACATTTCTTCATTACATTCTCGGCGGTATTTCATTAATTTCATCACGAATGTTTTGTTTCATTTGCTTAAGCGTTTCTGGTTTGTTTGCATAAATTTTGCTTTTCAGATATCCCCACTAAAAGAAGTCCGGAGCAGTCAAATCAGGCAATCGTGTAGGCCAATCAGCATCAGCATTTCTGGAAATAACTTGTTGTGGAAAGAGGTCTTGCAGTAATTCCATTGTAATCCTGGCTGTAAGTGAAGTGGCATCATCTTGATACCACATGTTAGTCAAGCCCAAAGCATGTAGTTGAGGCGTTAAAAAGTTTTAAATCATATTACGATATCGCTCCCAATTCGCAGTTATCGTTACGCCATTTTCAATTTCCAAGAAGTAAAGTCCAGTGATTTCTCCTGACCAAATTGCACACCCGGCTGTCACTTTTAATGGATGCAGGTTTCTCATTCTCCAGAACTGACTATTCTGTTTATTTACAAATCCATTCAAATGAAAATGTGTCTCGTCACTCATTATAATTTTTTCATGCAAATCGGGGTTGTCATGGGCGACTTGTAACATCCTATTAAAATATATACGGCGGCGTAAATGGTCTTGTGGAAGAAGCTTCTAAGCCAACTGAATCTATTATGGAACCAACTGCAAACTCTTGTGCAAAATTGCGGCTAAAATTGTTCTTTGGAGAACAAGCTCCTGAGCACGGTGTTGAATAAAGGTTGATGGATTGTTTTAAACACTTTCTTGAGCAGCACTCATGTTGTCAGCCGAACTTGGAGTACATTGTGGTCCATACTTGGGCCTATCACCTAAAAATCCTCTTTCTTCGAAATCATTCTCTACACAATAAATAGTGCGTTTTGTTGGCACGTTGTTTCTCCCAAAAATTTCACCTAACTTTTTCATCGTCGCAGTAATCGATGATTGATTTTGATAAAATGTTTTAACGATTAAAATACGTTAGTTTATCGAATATTTTTCCATAATAAATTTAGCAGATGTCTACTCCACGACTGCCAAATGTGAACTGTCAAGACTAACTTTTACCAAAGTGGAGGCAAAACAAAGTAGTTTAACATTCCGGTGAACACTCTGTACTTAAAATTTAAGCGAAATATGTCTTACTAAATCTGTTAACTAAAAAATTAAAAACAAATGGGTGCATGGACAATATAGATATTAGACTCAATGAACTTCTGCCCAAAGCTTTAGCTTGTTTTGCCTTTCAAATAAATTTCTAATTTTCTTTTATTTTGTAGTTGTGTTTTTTTGTTAGACTCATATCTTAAACCTGATGACGCCACCCAATAGTGTGGTGAAATATAGAAAATAAAATTTTTTGTAAATGTCTTGCCCTAAAAAAATGAATTCTAGAATAATATTAATTGTACAACTTAATAATATCGAGTTGGAGAACTTATGGTCTAACTCACACATAGGGTTTGTGTAAATAACAATATGGTATTTTGGGGGATAAACATCTGTCATTTTAAATTGCTATTCAATAGATGTCAAAGTTTAAACACATATTTTTTTCAATCGTCGAAAATGTGTTTTTTGCAGGGAAGTCGTAACACCTTCTTTCATTTAAAGAAACTAGCGGCTAAAGTTATAGATTACCGATAGAAGACTGCAGTTAACATGCATTAAATCAAAAAACCTTAAAAACGATGACTTGCGCGATTCAAATTGTGGTAATTTTAACACAGAAGTCAAGGAGAGACCTGGTCAGGTGAAAAAAAATTACTCGTTCAAGACGAACTTGCATTATCATTAAGAGTCACATCACACTTCATTTCCATACCTTCATAAATTTGCTATGTGCCTACTGCACGACTGTTAAATATGAACTGTTAAGACTAACGTTTACCAAAGTAACTGCAAAATAAAGTAGTACATTTTCCATGTACAGCAATAATTTAACGTAAATAATTTTTTTAAAAATTGTATCTATCAAAGTAGTGCGCTATTTCCCTAAGGCAGTTTTTTACGAAGCTTGGATATTTTTTTTTTTGGTATATTTAGTACAGTTCAGGCCATAATCTAAAGCCGCTGATGTCGGGGATGGCTTTGGAAAGGATATCAAACCAGCACATTTTATATCAATTGCTCTTGTATAAAGAATTTTAATTTTCCATCCCTGGCTGACAGTTGGAAATAAGAGATTCCTTTTTTTTAATTTTTTTTTTTTTGAAGTTTCTAAACATGTTTGTAAAAAAGCTTTGCTATTTTTCCTTGGGGCCTATTTATTTATAGAGAAAACAAAACTTTAATTACGTTTAATACTTTTTTGCCTCGCATTTATGCTGCCACTAAAAATCCCTGTAGTCAAATTATATATTTTTGTTGTTGTTTATTTTTTATTTTTTTATTTTTATTTATTTATTTTAAAATAAAACGTTTATTTTCATGCAACAGTGTGTTTGCTTGTCGGGAGATAAAAATTTTATTTAAACTGTCTTGTAGTTGATTAATTTTTTGTTGTTGTTGTATTTTTTTTTCTGTTTTTATTTAAGAATCTTTAAAAATCATTTAGCACATTTAACGCATGTCTGAAGCTGTCAATTTTAATAAAGTGTTTTTTATCTTCTCATTGTTATTCCAATAAATTGTTTTCAAAAAAGTAAACTCTTTATTATCGAAAATCGTTTATAGCACGTTGTCGTTATTTTTAATAAATCTGAAATAATTCCCTTACGTGTCAAGAACTCATTTAACTTTTTTCTTATTTTCCCCTTTTTTTTAATTGCAGAATTACAAGTGCAAAGATCGAAGATTAAAGAAAATTAAAAACTTCAAAACAAGTTTGCTTAATTCGAAGAAGTATAAGACTTTCAAGGATTTTGTTTTAAGGCTTTTGACAAAGTGCAAAAATAAAACCGTTTTGGCTGCGAAGAAAAATGCAGGCAACAAGTTTTTTATAGTTTTTGAGTTTTTTTTTATATTTTTTCTTAATTTTTAAAATTATTAAGTAATTTTAGTATTTAATAATTGAGTGAATAAATTTATTTTAGCTAAAGTTCATATATATAAAGGGTGTTTTTATAGAGGTCTACTACTTCATTATGGTATAATCAAGGACGTATTTTTTAAATTAACATTAAATTTACTTTATTCATAAGATAATCTTCTGGCATTATAATTTAAAAATGACTTCTGAAGTATGATCGCCACAGCTGACTTGTAGGTAGTCTAAGTTGTAGGGCCAATTTTCCATAACTTTTGCCATCTGTCATATATCGACTATAATTGGAAGAATATTGTTTTCCAATATTGTCTTGATGATCAACTCGTTTAAGGCTTATCGACTTCACACATCCCCCCAGAAAATAGTCTTGTGGCGTTAAATCATACGTTTTGGGAGTCCAGGAATTCGAAACGTTTCCATTAATAAATTAATTGTGGCACGAACTGTGTGACATCTTTCCATCCTATCGAAAGCACAGTTCCTATACTTCATGGCTGTTTAATTGATGAACATAAAGTTATGGGTCTATAGCGGTCACCATTGACTATAACCTTCTGACTAGCATCGATTTTAAACAAGGACGGACCCATAATATCACAAAACACACTTAACAGTTAGTTTTTCTGATTGCGATAGAGCCGTAACATACAGTGCCTAAGTCCCAGTGCTTTTAAAGGTAAGAAAATGGAGTGTGATGTGACTCTTAATGATAATGCAAGTTCATCTTGAACGAGTAATTTGTTTTCGCCCGACCAGATCTCTCCTTGCCTTCTTTGTTAAAATCACCACATTTAGAATCGCCCAAGCCATCGTTCACTGGTTTTTTGATTTAGTGTATGTTAACTGCAGTCTTCTATCGGTAATCTATAACTTTCAGCAGCCGTTTTCATCAAATGAAAGAAGGTATTACGACTTCCCCGCAAAACACATTTTCGACGATTGAAAAAATATTTGTTTACCCTTTTACATCTACTGAATAGCAATTTAAAATGAAAGATGTTTATCCATCAAAATATCACGTTATATTGTTATTTATACAAACCCTATGTGGGAGTTAAACCATATGTTCTCCAACTCGATATTATTAAGTTGTATGTATTATGTATGTATTCCAGAATTCTTTTTTTAAGGGCAACACATCTACAAAAAATTTTATTTTCTGTATTTCACTACACCATTGGGTGGTGAATCTAAAAACAAAATAATTACAAAAGAAAATTAAATATTTATTTGAAAGGAAAAACAACAATAAATAATTCCAGCTAAAGCTTTGGGCAGAAGTTCATTGAGTATAATATCTATATTGTCCATGCACCCATTTGTTTTTAATTTTTTACTTAACAGATTTAATAACACATATTTCGCTTAAATATACAGCTTAAGTATAGAGTGTTCGGCGGAAAATTATACTACTTTGTGTTGCCGTCATTTTTGTAACCATTAGTCTTGACAGTTAATATTTGCAAGTTCTGAAGTAGACACGAGGCAAATTCATTATGGAAAAATATTCGAATAACTAACGTGTTTTAATCGTTAAAACATTTAATCAAAATCAATTATCGATTACTGCGACGATGAAAAATTTAGGTGAAATTTTTGGAAGAAATTACGTGCCAAAAAACGCACTATTCATTGTGTAGTAAATGATTTCGCAGAAAGAGGATTTGCCGATGATAGGCTCAAGCATGGATTACAGCAACGTACGGCAAGATCGGCTGAAAACATAACTGTTGCTCCAGAAAGTGTTCGAAACAATCCATCAACCTCTATTCAACGCCGTGCTCAGGAATTTGGTCTTCAAAGAACAACTTTGTTGGCTTAAGAGTTTCTTCCACAAGACCATTTACGCCGCCGTATATATTTTAATAGGATGTTACAACTCGCCCATGACAACCCCGATTTGCATGAAAAAATTATAATGAGTGACGAGGCACATTTTTATTTGAATGGAACTGTGTATAAACAGAATAGTCAGTTCGGGGGAATGGGAAACCCTCAAATTATGCATCCATTAAAAGTGACAGCCTGGTGTGCAATTTGGTCAGAAGGAATCATTGAACTGAATGGGAAGCGGTATCGTAGTATGATTGAAAACTTTTTAACGCTTTGGGCTTGATTAACATCAATAAGACATATACAGTCAGGATTACAATGGAATTACTGCGAGACCTCTTTTCACAACAAGTCATTTCAAGAAATGGTGATGCTGATTTGCCTACACGATCGCCTGATTTGATTGCTTCGGTTTTATTTTTGTGGGGACATCTGAAAAGCAAGACTTATGCAAACAAACTAAAAACGCTTGAGCAACTCATACAACATATTCGTGATGAAATTAATGAAATACTGTGTTAAATGTGTGAGAATGTAATGAAAAATGTGTTCAAAAAGGCTCGCATTTGTGAGGCTAACAGAGGCGGACATTTATCTGATATTGTATTCCATACATAATTGCCATCTTTAAATAAAACATTTATCAATATAAGATTCATTTTCCTTCATTTTATCACAAATTATAAAAAAACATTGTAGTATAATATCCCGGCGGACACCCTGTATCTAAGTATTACGGCTTGACGGATCATATAATTTTATCATTCACATATAGGGACACTCTTTAATATTTTTGTATCAGTTTTTCTTCCCCCCTGGGGGAACATTGATATGTTTTGACGGAATCTCACCGTCATTACATGTGTCGTTGTGTAGAAGTTGTCACAAAAAATATTCCGTCCACTTCCATGAAAAAGATTGATGAACAGGTTCTTCAATACTCTACGTTTTTCTACCGTTCGCCCGCCGGATGATGCCAACTCAGTATAAATTTGTTTTTTCATTGCATGGGACGAGACGAAATCACATACCCACCATACTCCCCCAAGGGACGCATTGATATGTTTTGACGGAATCTCACCGTCATTACATGTGTCAACGGGGGTAAAAGAGAGCCCAGTCCCTTTCAAGGCTAGCACGAGGCAACGGGACAATTCCACTATATTTCCAGGGAATCAGTAAAGCCCCAGAGTTTAGCTATTTATCTTTTTAGCCTTTCAGCTGTCCTCTGACTGATTATTGAGGATGGTCTTTCGGGATTATCGTGGTGGTTGTGATTTCGAGGCCCTCATTGAGTTGTGTGGATCGTTTCATTCACAATGAACACAATGAATGGTCTAGGTCCAGTGTGCATGATTGTAGTTGTGCTCTTAAATTTTATTAAGCTTCATGCGTTCTGGACTAGAAGTTGGATAGTCGCCAACTTTTCGGCAAGGAGTGGGGTCGTTGGCCTGCTCCGAGCTCTTGAAGTTGGGACTAAGAGCGACTGTAGGATATACGTATCTTAAAGTCTTCTAGAGCGAGGATGACGCTTCATTTCATCTACAGTGGTATGATCCACCGTCTGGTTATGGCTTACACGGCTAGATACAGACGTAAATTTTATCATGCGTTGCTAGTGAAATAAATTTAAATTCTGGTCATTGGTTTTTTAAATGGCAACGGTCTGTCACTTTCAACTAAAAAAAAAAGAAACTTTCAAAACGGTTGTGAACTAACAAATATTCACCACAAAATAGACGAATTGATAAACTTCTCTTGCTATTGAAGACGTTTTATAATTTTCTTTTATTTTTACTCCGATTGCTTTTTATTTCAACAACTGTTCTTTTCCTTTGGCATTTAAAAGCATTTGGGTCGTAACGAATTGCTAAAAAAAACATTTTTTGGTTTGAAATTCCCATGAAAAATATGCATCAAAGTCTTTGGATAATTTCAAATAATTTGTAATTAAACGCAAGTCCAATCCTTGCCTTCGACACTCCTTAGACACATAACTTTGAGTCTTTTAGTATTTAACATCACAAAAATAATACTATTCCTACATGTTTTATTCGTACATGTACATATCTTCATTCCATTTCACTAATTCACTTCAACAACAAAATTAAATTGTGTGCTTAACAATTAACTGGAACTACAAACTAAAACAGACGAGCATATAGTCACGCTAACTCACACTCATCTTTGCACGTCTAATTGAATTCCTTAAATTTTCTATGCAATTAATTTATTTTTTGTTTTAAGCAATTTTCTAACACTTATTTCTTTGGGAAGAAAAATTTAAAATTTTAATCACAAACACTTAAACTAACACACACACCCATACACCCATACACGCATTTATATGCAAACAAATAAACACTAGATCTGGCAAACAAATTTGTTATCAATGCGCTGGTGCGTTTCTAAAACCTAAAGAAAACTTTATTAAACAGCTGTCATTTGTAAACTTAAAGATCTACAGAAAAAAAATTATAACAACAACAATATATTTTCTTCTAAAGAGCAACAAAAACAATAATAACAAAGCAGCAGCAACAACAATGGTTTACCACTGACGCCAACTTGGTTGTCAACACAAATTTTAAGACATTTTAGCCAACAAAACTCTAGCCACAGAGTCGCACTCTGATATACAAACACACACACACACACACACACACACACACGCACTCACATTCATACAAAATATAGGCTTTTATGCATGAAAGTATTCGTATTTTTCTTTCTATAAAGACTTTGTTTGGGGCCTATAAAATTATAAGGCAACAACAACATGGTTAACATGGTTTTAATGGAAGACGCCGAAATAAAACACCAGACTTTAAATGCAACTATTTGGTTGCGTGGTGTGATAATGAAGTTAAATGTTTTCAAATTTAATATTTAATTAAATTCAATAGCGCGTTCAAAATTTAAACGTTTTAACTACGACCATAAAGCTGCTTGATATTGTGTTCACAGATCTTAATGCCAGTCGCTGTTTTATAAGTGACAAATCCGTTTTTGTTGTTTGTTCTTCATAATAATTTTTAAAGCTGAAATATTGGGCTACAACAGCAATAATGTAATAAAGTAAACGACAAAGTTTTTTTTTTTTTTTTTTTATACTTTATCTTTATTTACAATCTATTTTTACAATATTAAGTAAATATTATAACAAAGTGAGTACTTAACCTATGTTATTAAATTTCAGTAAACCCAATAACCTATAACCTATATATATACACTATATACATTATTCACAAAACTACTACAATAACTATTTCATTTTCTGTAAGGTAAATCTAGAATATGTAATCTTTTCAGTCTTTTAATCTCCTCTGTTTCATCCAACAACGAAATGGCCAAAGGATTTGGATGGCTACTAAGCCTTCCTAGATAGCGAGAACTAAACCTGTTAATTTCATCAGCCACATATGGAATATCTACATCGTTGTGAATTTGTTTGTTTGTTACATACCAAGGCGCTTTAACAATTTGTCTCAAAGCTTTCGACTGGTACCGTTGCAGGATCTCTATGTTCGAATTACTTGCAGTTCCCCATAACTGTATACCATATGTCCAAACTGGTTTTAATACAGTTTTATAAAGTATGATCTTATTCTCAAGACTTAGTTCAGACTTAGGTCCTAACAGCCAATGTAGTTTTCTTGTCTTTATATTTAAATGCTCCCTTTTCTTTTTAATGTGATCTTTCCACGTGAGTCTTCTATCAAAATACATTCCTAAGTATTTCACACTATTTGACGTAGGTATTTGACATCCATTAATATAAATCGAAGGACTATCATCTTTCCTTAACGTGAAAGTTATATGTACTGATTTGTCCGCATTGATACAAATTTTCCATTTCTTAAGCCAATTTTCTAACAAGTTAAGTTGACTCTGCACTTTGGTTGATGCAATTATAGGAGACACATCCGACGATATAATAGCTGTATCATCAGCGTACGTCGCTATGGTTACATCAGCCGTTACAGGCATATCTGATGTATATAACGTATATAATATAGGGCCTAAAACACTGCCTTGAGGTACTCCTGAGTTCATTTGACAAATTTCAGACATTTCATCATCCACCTTGACATAAAATGTTCTTTCCTGTAAATAAGACTTAAGTATTAAGTATACTGGCGTTGATAGAAATGATTTGAGCTTAAACAAGAGACCTTCATGCCAAACCCTATCAAATGCCTGTTTAACATCTAAAAATGCAGCGCAGCTGTACATTTTTCTTTCAAGAGCATTCGCAATTATATCAACAACTCTATGGCATTGTTCTGGAGTTCCGTGTTTATGGCGAAATCCAAATTGGTGGTCCGGAATTATGTTTTCCTTACCCAAAAGTGGTAGCAAACGATAAGACAATAATCTTTCAAATACTTTTGAAAACGTTGGCAGCAAACTTATTGGCCTGTATGAAGTTATCTGATTTTCTGGCTTATTGGGCTTGTGAACCATAATAATTTCCGCACACTTCCATTGTAAGGGAAAATAAGATAATCTCATTACGGAATTAAAAATAAGAGTCAAATACAATATAGATTTCCTAGACAAATGCTTAGCTACCAACGAGTCAATTTTATCATAACCTGGCGATTTGCAGTTGTTTAATTTAAGAATTTCGTTTTTTACTTCTGACGGAGAGTATGATTTAATCGGAAGATCCATTTGACATGGAGAATCTAAAAAGTTAAAAATTTTTCTTTCGAAACGACAAAGTTGCTGGAAAATTTGTTAAGGCTCATTAACTTGATGATAAAAAACCATTTGAAATATTTAAAGATCAAATGATTAAATAAAATAAATATAAATAAATAAATAAATTTTGCAGGAAAATGTTGTTGAAGTTTTGCTAGGAAAATAAAAAGTATTTTTTTTAAGTATTTTTTACAAGAAATTGTTAACAAAAAGCTACTATAATAAAGGGGGACAGTATAGAAAAAAGAAATATTTTTCCGCCATATGAAAGTTTGAATCACCAAAAATTTTTTGCTTTTCGACAAAGAGTCACTTAAAAATTTTTTTATTCAAAAATGTTATTTGCTCTCACAGGAAGAGCACCTGAATTGAAACAAATTATATTTTTTGCACCAAAACGCAAAAAATAAATACTCACTAGCTGCATACAGCTATTTCCATAAAACAAGTTTTGTATCCCTTTAAAGGCAAAAGTACTTTTTATACCAAAAGGCACTTTGGTGCAAAAAAAAAACATTTTTTTTAACTTTTTGCTAAAGAAAATTTTTATTTAAAAAGGCTTTTTTGTCAAGTATATTTTTGGCCCATATATTTCTCTTTTTAACAAACACTTATTTTAGCCATAAATTGACAACTTTTGCCTACAGAAATGTATGTTTGCATAAAGGAACTTTTTTTCACAGTCGCATTATATTTACTAAAAAACACACAGTTTGTGTACAAAAAGAACAAACTTATATTCTTCAAAACAATCCTGTAAGAACAAAAAATTTTATATAAAAATTAAGAAAATTAATTATTAATAAAGGGTGTTTTTTTAGAGGTATATAATTTTGAAATGGACTAAAACAAGGAGGAATTTTTTTAAAGTTGACATGAAATTTATTTTATTGGAAAGATAATCTTGTGGGCATTATAATTTAAATATATTTAATCTAGAGATCTAATTTTCGATATCTCTTTGCAACACTTGTGGCCCTAGTTCATCAATAGCATGGCAAAATTTGTCCCCCATAAAGCCAATCGTTTTGAACTTTCTGACAGAGACTAGCAACTTCATATATCCGCAAAGTTAACAGTTTGGGGGGGGGGGGGGGGGTTTAATTACACGATCTTGAAGGCCAATTCAGAGGTGCGAAACGTGAAACTATTCAGCTACCAAAAGGCTCCTTCCATAAATTAATTGGGGCCCAAAATGTGTGATATATTGCGCTGTCTTGTTGAAACTACAGCTGCTGTACATCATTGTTGTTCAATTGGTGAACGAAAAGGTCAGTAATAAAGCTCTATTGCGGTTATCAATGACTGCAATGTTCTAATCAGTATCGTTTTCTAAGAAGTACGGATCAATAATTTCATCACAATCAGTTTTTCTGTTCTTCAATGAACGAAAAAGTCGGTAATAAAACTCTATAGCGGTCATCATTGATTGTAGCTTTGTGATTAGCATATTTTTTTAAATAAGTACGGACCAATGATCCGTAAAACACACCAAACACAACCGCTGTACATCATTGTTGTTCAATTGGTGAACGAAAAAGTCAGTAATGACGTTCAATAGCGGTCATCATTGACTGAAATGCTCTAATCAGTACCGTTTTTTTAAGAAATACGGATTACTAATTTCACCACAATCACCACCATCAGCTTTTCTGTTTTTCAATTAACGAAAAAGTCGGCAGTAAGTGCCCCTGTAGGCTAGTAGTGTAGTAGTGTACTAGCTTTTCAGTGTGGGGGTTGTGGGTTCGATTCCCAACGAAGACTTTGGTTTTTTCACTACAAAAATTAAAATTGACTGCTCAGCGATGAAGGTACAATCACTGGTCGCTGTGCTGTCTTTTATACGGCAGTTAATTTCCGACTATCCTTCTACTTTCACCACCTGTTTCATCTCTTCTCTAACCGATATGTCTTCTCTAAGCCGTTGCTTTGTTGCCTGAAGTGCTACTTCTATAGTGGTCATCATTGACTGCAACGTTTTGATTACCATCGTTTTTAAAGAAATACGGATTAATAATTTCACCACGCCATAAAGCACACCAAACACTGAGTTTTTGTAGATTTAACAGTATGTCGACATACACTTGGAGAATGATTATCCCTTCCAAATATGGCAATTTGGTTTATTGACGTAAGAATTCAAAAAAAACTGTCTCATTGGAAAATAAAATTATAAAATTCGGGATAAATAGCAATCTTGTGTTGGGCCAAACTTACATCATTTGGAAGCGTTGTCAGACGTCAGTTTATTCATGTTAAATCGTAAACCAAACTAAACATAAATTACTTGACAGCTGACAAAATACCCGCCAGTTAAAAAGTGGTGCCAACTTAAACTTCAGCTTAAACACATTGTCACAAGTGCGAATCATGAAGAAATTAAGTGGTTCTAATTTGGGAAATTTTAAGTTTTTTTGCTGATTTTTATTTTTTTTTTTATTGTTTAATAAATTATTTATATTATTAAACTAGCAAACCCGGCGAACTCCGTTTTACCACCAGCTGGCTTCGTTTTATGTAACATTTCGTTTGGGGATTAAAAGATGAAGAAAAAATTATTTTTTTTTGTTTTATATTTGAAAAGGAAAAATTTTATTGAATTGCACAACAGTAATGAATTGATGTCGATTACAAAAATGAAGTGGAATTTAGTTGAACTTCTCTAAGTAAAAAATGAAAGTGAATCCAAAGTAAATACTGAATCGAAGCGTTATACGTGTCCGCAAATTATCCGTTTCATTGAAGTGCTCTTTGGTAAACAACATTTTTTTTTTAATTTGTGGTCTGCCGTTAACACAAACAAAGCGGATGGTTTCCCAACTCATGAACACGAAACGTATAGCTGCCCATGTGAAAAACAATAATTTTCTAAATTTATCTCGCAAACACTAAGCGATTGACCTTGCGACTTGTTACTTGTCATTGCGAACGCAAGGCGAACAGGAAATTGCAATCGTTTGAAGTCAAACGGAAGATCAGTTCACCTGCGTACTTTCCGTTAATAATGGTTGCCTCAATCAAATTCGGCATAAGTCTTTTTCACCGCAAGTCGAGTACCGTTGCAAAGTCGCGGTGGATTCAAATTACGCAATATCATAATAACTGAACCAACTTTGAGTTGCAAGTTATGTGATGGAAATCCTGGTAACTCCAGAGAGTTCAAAAACTCTTTTAGATAATTTACTGCATCGGGGTCGGGGTTTGTTATGGCATCAACGGATTTGTATGTTACCAAATTGCCATCGATTTTTGATTGAATAGTGAAATTCAGTGCACGTACATCATTATTTTTTGCGGCGAGAATTGCTCGTTGACTTAACCAAGCATAATTCTCACTAATGTTTGAGAAAACATTTTCAATAAGAGCTAATTGAGGGCCTACAAATCGGCAAAAGTCGTTGGTACGAGTAATTAATCCAGCTGTCGCATCAACTGGGACTTTTCCATTTCCAACAGCTAACAACTGTTTGCAAAATTATGCAGCACTTTGATCATTTTGAAGTTGAACTCTCATATTCGAGGTTAGCGATAATGTTTTTACGTTATTTCATAAAGGTGATGCCTTCAGGCAAGCATTCAATTCATCTGCAGGCGTTGCACGGGGAATTACTGGCAACGTCTGCCTGAATTCGCCTGCCAACAATATCTTTCTTCGCTTAAGTTATGTGAATACGCTTGTTGCTGGCTTGCGTGTCTTGTGCGGCGGCCGGTGTTCGCACGTCGTCCTCTCGGCATTTTGGAGTATGGACAGACCGGTGAATTTAACCACCTGAAGGACAAATGCCTGCTGTTGAAGTTAAATTCCCCCCGGGAGCACAGCATAGTCTTTTTGGAACCTACTATTCCATTTAGACTGGTGTCTTGCGGGGTAAAAGGGAGCCAAGGCCCCTCAAAGGCTAGTAGGAGTCACCTGGACAATCCACATATTTCCACGGAAATCAGTTGCCCCAGAGTACACTATTTGTTCTCTTTAGACAATGATGTGCTCTGACTGGTTATTGAGGTTGGCCCCTATATGGGAGTATCGTGGTGGTTGCGGTTTCGGACCCTCGTGAGAGTTTGTGGGTCGGATTATTCAAATTAACAGAATGAATGGTTCAGGTCCAGTTAGTATGAATGCTGTCGTGTTCTTGATAAAAAAGAGCTTCATGCGTTCTGGACCAGGAGTTGGAAAGTCTCCGACTCTTCAGCAAGGAGTGAAGGCTGCGGCCTACTTCGGGATTTCAAAATTGCTACTAGAAGTGACCGGAGGATATACGTATTTGATGGCCTTCTAGGGCGTGGTTGGTGTTCAATCAACCAAGTGGTTTGACCACCATCTGATTATGACTATATAGTCGGTGCAGATGTAAATCAAATCACACTCTGTTGAACTTGAATTCCCCCCGGGGGCACATTTATATGGTCTTTATAGAGCTTTGACTATGTAGACCTGTGCAACTGGGGGAAAAGGGGAGTCCAGTCCCCTGAAGGCAGCAGGGGTCAACTGGGAACTCCACTTTATTTCCACGGGAGTCAGTAAGCCCCAGAGTTCCGTTATTTGTCTCTTTAGACATTTTACTGTTCTCTGGCTGATTATCGAGGTTGGCCCCTATATGGGAGTATCGTGGCGGTTGTGGTCTCGCGGCCCCATAACAGACAGGTCAGTTTTATATGGTGGCCAGGATCATTTCACCGTTAATGACACGCTAGGTGAATGATCCTAGATCCAGTAAGCATGCTAGACATGTGTTCTGGACAGGAGTTGAATAGCCTCCAACTCTTCATTAAGGAGTGATTATTTGCAGCCCTGCTCTGGAATCATTAAAGTTGCAACTAGTAAAAACCTGTTGCTAGAATTAGTCTTCGGCTTCTTAGGACGAGCATGACGTTATGCATAGTGGTTCGACCACCATCTAATTAAGGTTCCATAGCCAGGCGCAGATGTAAATCTTATCACGTAGTTCAAGTTGAATAAAAATTTGCACAATACCCGTGATTGATTTGATGGTTTCCAATTGGACTGTTAGGAAATGAATAACTTTCACCGCAATTTCACGGGCGCATAAGTAGCTGTCTAACAATGTATCACGCACCGGCGCCATCTACTTAAAATGAAACGTACTTATTTTCGTAAGGGATGCTCACACACCACGTGCTTGTGCCGTTGTAGTACATGCTACGTATCAGAGATGGCGCTGTATGTGAAAAATGATTTTCCCTGTTTTCCTCCTTTTCTCTTGAAATTTTTCTTGAAATTTTTCTTTGCTATAAACCTCACGGAGCCCGATATCTTATATAGTTATAGCGTCAGGAAGGAAAACCCGACTTAAAGAGGAGGCAATTAAAAATTATATCATAATTTCGAACATTCTCGAAATATTTTTATTTTTCGATATGTGCTTGGCTTTTCCGACGGGGTTATAATCAATTTTATTTGGGTACGGTTTTCCGTCGACCCTCGTCAAATTTGGTTTGTGAACAAACAGCCGAAACCGGTTTGTAAAATAAAATTTTTATTTTTGCTTTTCCTTCTTAAATTTAAAGTAGCCAAATTCAATCAAGTGTGGTTAATGATTACAAACATTTTTACTTTTACTTTTTGGTTCATTGAATTTATGAATTTTATTGAGAATTTGATACTTAATTTTATTTGTGAGTTTTATCTCACAGTTAGAGTGTTAGATAATATAAGAAGAAGAGTGTCAGTTTACATTAAGTAACATTTCTTAATGCCAATATGAATTGGCAACACATGGTGGTAAGAGGGATGGGTTAATATAAAAAGACAACGAATTTTGTTGGCAGTCAAATTTCAATTTGTTGTGTCATTCGTGCTTGAAGCACAAAATTAATTTCAAGCAGGGAAACCATAAATTTATTTATAGTGAAAAAAAAATTATGTTTAACCTCAAAGGAGTTTAAAAATGAAACAGAAAAAAACTTTTGTTTCCTTTATATTCATTATTCATTTAAAATGATTAAACACTTCCTATTTAAAATCCCTTAAATCCTTTAACATCTTAACAAAGACCACCCATTTTGTGTGTTCTCCATTAACTCACGCATCATTCTCTATTTACACAAGTGTTTTCTATTGTTGCTCAACCCTGACAAAAAAAAAAAAGAAATTATAAATAAAAGACGTTTACAAAATCATAATTTGTTATATTAATTGACAGCTGTCACATTATAATGTCCAAGTCATTATGACAGCCATAACAATAACCATAGCTCAGAGAACACAAAAATGTATATGTATTCGAGTATTATAATAGTAATTGTTTAATCAACTACAAAACCAAACAAAACAAAAAAATGTTAAATGTTTTAATACAAACAACACTTTACTTAACAACTTTATTAGACAGAACAATGAGGAAAGATTTAAGCAACAAAAATAAAAAACATTTTGTTTGTTGTGTGCAAGCACAAGACACACAAGAAAAAAAATATTATAAATTTATACAATTATGTTTGGTGTGATGATGATGATAATAATGTTGATTGGTGATTATCAAGATAATAAATGTTGAAGTAACCAAAAAGCAAACAAAGAAAAAAATTATGATAAAATTATGTTAATTGTGTTGGCAAAAGGAAAATTGCTTTGTAACAGGCAAAAGAAAAATAATGACAAAAAGTCATACAACACAAAATCATTAGAAAAATCTTAGATAGATAACACAAGAAAATTTATGATTCTGGGTGGTTTTTATGATACGAATGAATAACAAGTTTTTGAATGTTTTAAAACTTATGCAAGATTTTGGTGATATAGATAACACTTCTTGACTTTTGTTTCTTAATTTTCTTATTTACTTTGCTATTGCATTATAAAGTACAAAAGATAAGATAATGTATGGAATAGCATACAGCTCAAAGGAACTACAAGACTTTAAAGATCACAACTCAAATTACGAAAATTTTCGCAACTCAAAATAATTCTCTTTAGTTCATTGTGCAGAAGTAACTCACTTAACACAAAAATGGACGTAACTGTCCTGTTAAAGAAGAAAAAAAAATTTTTTTTTGCCGAAATTAGCGATGTGGACTCTGTATTAATTTATGAAAAAAAATTCTGTTTTGGAATATTTTGAGTTGTGACACTTTTGTATTTAGGGTGCGATATGTGCTTTTGTTTCATATTATACTGTGATGGAATTTCCATTGGAATTTTCCACTCTTGGTATAACTTCTTGACAACAAATCTATTGATGATAAGTTACAAAACCAAAGAGCCAGCCAATTTGGTTTCACAGGATTACACCCTTCAACAATCCACAATAAAATTTTATCGATTTTGTTTAGCGATACAAAGAACACTTTGCTCTATTCGAAGAGGAGTTAGTGTTCCTCAGACGCTTTTATATAAAAATCAGCATCAAATACTTAAATTTTGGCGTATAAAAACACGTCAAAATAAAGAAAACAAATAATAGCAAGTAAATTTTTGACGTTATCAATACTTACTACCACAAGTTAAGCTTCTTTCAGCTTTTGAATCCAATCGCACTAAGGTTAGCTTGAAATAATGACATTTTCATCCTAAACAAGGATCAATAATTGGCAGTACCAATAAACGTAATCTACTTTGGCATATAAATGGAGATGACATTCATCCTTATTCTGTTTGGCGTCGGCAATACAACACGACGTTGTTTTTTATCGTTTGTTGTTTAGTGATTCACTGCTTACTGATAATATAGCTTGCATTTGTTTTGGAAGACGCTGCATCTACAAATTCTTCAGTAAATCGTCCGAACATTTACCAGACGATAAAACAGACCTCTCACGATGAAGAGCTGAGAGTTTTTTGTCTCCCAATTCAACAGTTTCCTCATTTTCTTTTCTTGCGCATCAGTAAAACATTCCTCCAGCCGCTGCTTAAGTGTTTCGTTTATATTGCTTATCGGGGGTTGCAAAATAATGTCGCTTATCTCACAAATAACATTAGCTTTAGTGGAAGCTACAATGGTATGGATTTTTGTTGAATCGGAAGTAATTCCAGCAGTGATGAATTGGTTTGTAACCTGCTTAAATCGGATTGGTGACACCTTGACAGAAAGTCGAGCTATTTCATTGTTTAATAGAAGCGATGCAAATTAATCCTCTGAACTATTATGCGACATGTTTATGGTTTACAATATACGAATTCAATGCACGGGGTCACCAATTTTAGTGATTTATGGTTTCGTATAATAAAAAGATTTAAATAAAAATTAAAAATTTACTTGCTAAAATAACACAAGACAACCACGCTACAATACTAAAAATTTATGTTATAGGAGAAGTTAAAACAGCAGCACAAATTGATCAGCTAAAATAACACAAGACAACCACGCTACAATACTAAAAATTTATGTTATAGGAGAAGTTAAAACAGCAGCACAAATTGATCAGAAGAGAACTCGGAATACCATCAGGACTGAATTTATATGACAATTTCAGTTTATTTAGATAATAAAATACAGATACTACATCCGCAGTTGCAATACATAATATCCAAAATTGATTACCCGAGAAAAGGTTTTACAAAAATGTTATCATATTAATCCTTAAGCTGTGGCAAATCTGCTGAACATTTTGATTTTAATTTATTTTGATTTTTAATTTATTTTAGTTTCAATTTAATACAGATTTTATTTGATTATTATTTTTATTCGACCTCTTTTTTTATATTAAATAAATATGTATTAATCTCTTTAAACGGTCTTTTTTAATTAAATTTAACAATATATTTTTCAATATTTCGCCTTCCTTTAGAAAGCTTTCTCAGAAAATTAATTTTTATAAAAACAAAATTTATTAACAATTTGAAAAATAATTTTGAAAACAATTGTTAATAATTTTTGGGTTTTTATAAAAATTAATTTCCTGAGGAAACTTTCCAAAGGAAAGCGAAATATATATTTATTTAATACAGATTTTATTTAATAAATAATTATTTATTAAAGAGGAAACAAGACGTCGAATATAAATAATAAAAAATATACAGAATTTATTTTTTTTTCACACAGTTTATAATTTCTTCACAACAATTTTATCAAAAATAGTACACGACTCAAATATTAGATATGTGTGTTACATATTTTATTAAATCATCGAAATTTTTGATGAAGGAGAAGTCCGAGATAGCCCCCTTGAAGAGCACCAGATTAAACGGAGATTGGTTTAGCTATCGTATTTTTGTATACAAAATTCAGTTTCCTGTTGATAAGGTTTAAATTTATCCAACTTAAACAATTTCATTGGTTTTTTAAACAGTTTACGTAAGGATCTCTTACGTATAACACTCAGTTTAGCAATTTCTATGTAATTTCTAGGGTCATTTTTTCTACCAGACTTAATTTTTATGTGTCTAATTTTCAAGAATTTCACTATAAGGGGTCCAAAGATAGAGACATATAAATAAAACTGTATTAAAATTTTATGTTTAAATCTTATGCAGTTCAAAGGCTTGTAAGGATCATGTGTGTTGTGTGAGTAATGTGTTAATTTAAGTTATGACTGGTTTTCATGGAACCAACCTGTAAGACTTACTCCAAAGGAAAGGGAACAAAATCGATTCAGAACCAAAAAATACAAATACGAATTACCTTTTGCCAGATAACTGTTATATCTCCAAAACCAAAATTTTTTGCTAAAAATAATTCACTCCCTGTAAATGATATAAATTTGCAAATTTAACGAAATGGTTGATTAAAATTGATTCGCTTTTACATTCCTTTTTTTTCTATTTTGCCACCTGATTTACTTTAAAAAATATTTGTTATGTTTCGGCAAATATCACAAAAAAATCATATTGACTTTAATTTTCAATATTTTCTTTACACAGATGTTTCCTTCTTTTTTTTTAATGATTAACAGGCAGGGCAATTAAATAGTAAGAGAAATGTGATCCCTTGAAAAAAAATAATACTTCACAGTCCTGTAAGGACAAACAAAAAAATAAATATTTTCCAATAACAAACATGAACACACACACACACACACACATGCACAAAACAATACCAAAGATGACATTTGTCTACTTCAACACCTTAACAATGCATTGACACAAAGGATAACAATATAACAATAACATTGACAAATGTAATTTAATAAATTTTCTAAAACAAAAAATGAAATAATTTGTCTTTCTTTTTGCCGTAAAAGATAAAAACTCCAAAAATTAATGGCAACAAAAAAAAAAGGAAAACAACTGACATAAATAGAAAATAAAACTCAAGAGAAGAGATAAAAGAAAAAAACAAAAATAAAAATAATACAAACACTCCTTAAACTAAAAATGACAATACAGATAATGATAATAAGGATAACACGCACCCAGCCATACATGCCTACATACCTTCTACATATGTATGTATGTATGTCCATAACCTGACAAATATCTTAACAGAAACACAGCTAAACAAATATGATTGAAAAAAAAACACATAAAATACAAAGGACTTTTTGTTGATGTTGTGTCCTTATTAATATTTGTTTGTTGTTTTATTCTTGTAAATACATTCATTAGCAGTAATGAAGAACAGGATATAGGATATGGAACAAGTTATTGGAAGACCACCTTATGTTGTGCTGGTCTACTTTTTTTTGAATTTTTGTTTCATCTGGTTGTGTGTTTGTCTGCCTTTTTGGACTGGCTGTTTGACCATTTAGCAGGTATTTCCTTTTATTCCTTTTATAAACAAACTATGAGTGATGAAGATTTTTAATAACAAAATCACTAGCAACACATTTATTTTATAGAGAAATCAGGACTAAAGAAAATTTTTTACAGAAACATTTTAAATGATAAAAAAAATTTTTTAGTCATAACGGCTGCTTTTGACCATTTTGAAGATATTTCCTTTTTTCGCTTTTTTTTAATAGAAAAGCTATCAGTGATGAAGACTTGCTATATTTATTTTATAGAGAAATCAGGACTAATGAAAATTTTCATCAGGAAAATTTTAATTCATAAAAATTTTTTATATATATTTCTTTATTAAATTCATAATGACTGATGAATTATTTTTATAGCAAAATCATGAAAACTTTCTTTAAAAAAATTGTGGCAGATAAAACTATTTTCATAGAAAACTTATGACTAAAAAAAATTTTACTAAATAACGTTGATTAAAGAATTATTTGTTATAGAAAAATCATCAAAAAAATTTTTTTCTACACAAAAATTGCATGTGATTTAATTTTTCACAGACAAGTTATGATTGATAAAAATGTTTTACAAAAATTAATAATGATGGAAATTTTTCATAAAAAAATAATATTTCCGGGACTCTTTATAAAAGAAACCGTATGACTGATGAAATTTTTTTATACAAAAATCATGACTAATTAAAATGGCTTTTTAAAAAACTTCCGACTGATGAAAATGTTAATAGGAATTCGCGACCAACGAAAATTTCTTTAGACAAATTATGACTGATAAAAGATAAAATCATGATTAGAAACTTAGTAAAACCAAATTTGTATGATGACATTTTATTATACAAAAATCATGAATGACTCATTTTTTTGTAGAAAAATCATTACCATAGAAAATTTTATATAGAAAAATTCTGACTGGTGAAAATGTTCTAAAAAAACGCATAACTGATAAAAAGTGTTGGCATAAAAATTAATACTAAAAAAATTTCTTTAACAGAAAAGATACGGTTGAAATAATTTTCTATTAAGAAGTCATGGCTGACCTAATTTTTTATAGAAAAATCATGATTAATGAAAATTTTCTACAGAAATTTTATGTCATAAATTAAAACAAAAAACACAACTAATTGAAACAATTCAAGACTTTTTCGAGAAAAAATAATGACTGACGAGTATTGTTTACAGAAAAATTATGACTGATGAAACACATTTATAGAAAAAAATTTTTATGATACAAATTTGTAAAGAAAAGCCATTGCTAATGAAAGCTTTGTATAGAAAAAACATTTTTTTTTAAATCATGACTGATGAATTTTTTTAAGACTGACAAAATCATGACTGTTAAATTTTTTTTTGAAAGATTCAAAATATATTAATTTTACATATAAAATGTTTACAGAATAATTATGACTTAATATAATTAAGAAAATTTTTTATAGAAAATTAAAATAGATATAATTTTGTATACCAAACTATAAACAATTTAAGGCTTATTGTCATTCCCTTCCGCGAAATTAAAAGTTTCTACAAAAATTTTATGATGGAATTTTAAATTGTGACTGATAAGCCGTTTTTTTATAGAAAAATTATAACTTATGAAAATTATTATGTAAAAATCAGGACTAATGAAAATTTTCTACAGAGAAATTATTATTGAACAATTTTTTTTTATAGATAAATCGGAAAAATCACGAATAATTAAAGTTTTTTATAGAAAAATTATTAGTGATAAAATTTTTTTAACGAAAAAATTATAACTTATGGTGTTTAAAATTATGTATGATAAAGCTTTTTTTATAAAAATCTTATAACATGAAAATTGTTATAGAAAAACCATGACAAATGAAAATTTTCTACAGAGAAATTATTGAAGAAATATTTTTATAGAAAAGCCATGAAGAAAGTGTTTATCGAAAGACCATAAACTGTTAAAGTTTTCTATGGAAATTTTATTGCCGATAAATATTGTTAATGGGCAATAATTTTCTGATGATGACGGATGAATTATGCAATTTTCAAATTATGACTGATGAAACTCTTTTATAGAAACATTTTTGATTTGATACAAATTTGTATAAAAAATCCATGGCTAATGAAAGTATTGTATATATTTCTTTTTAAATCATGACTGATGAGTTTTTTTTAGACTGACTAAATCATGACTGTTAAAATTATTTTTAGACAAATATTTTTTTTTTTTGTTATTCAAATTATTATAATTTCACATATGAAATGCTGACAAGTCTTATTAAATATTTTAATATTTCGGCAAGTGATTGGCTGGCATTTTCAGGAAAAGCAAAAAGATGTCAACTAATGATTTGTCGAAAGACAAAAAAAAATAATATATTAAAAATAAAGATTAAAATTTTTTATAAAAAATACCTAGTGCTAAAACAATAAAATACATACTAATAAAATATTATAAAGGTACAATAACTATAATTATTATATATTTTTTAATTTTATTTTAAAACAAGTAGCAATTTAAAAGTTGCCTATTTGGTGAGGCACTAATATATTATTTTTTTATTAATTAAATTTTTAAAATATCAAAAAAAAATTTTTTTTTAACTTAAAAAAATTGGTTTAACATTTTTGGAATTTTTTAAAAAATTAAAAAAATATTAAAAACAATTAATTTCCATAACATTTTGACTTTTTAAAAAAAATTTCAAAATTTCATATTCACCCTTGTTCTGTTTGGCGACGGCAACATCGTCGTTGATTTTGAGGCCACATCACTTTAACACAACATCAATGCTAATTTGGTATTTCCTAACAGTCTTACGACGTTGCCAGTTTATCGATGATTTTAATAAAATATAACACACATATCTAATATTTTTGAGTCAGCTGATGCTTTTCGTGTACTATTTTTAATAAAATTGTTGTAAAGAAAATATAAACTGTGTGAAAAAAAAAATAAAATCTGTATATTTTTTATTATTTATATTCGATCTCTTGTTTCCTCTTTAATAAGTAATTATTTATTAAATAAAATCTGTACTAAATAAATATGTATTTCGCTTTCCTTTGGAAAGTTTCCTCAGGAAATTAATTTTTATAAAAACCCAAAAATTATTAACAATTGTTTTCAAAATTATTTTTCAAATTGTTAATAATTTTTGTTTTTATAAAAATTAATTTTCTGAGGAAGCTTTCTAAAGGAAGGCGAAATATTGAAAAATATATTGTTAAATTTAATTAAAAAAGACCGTTTAAAGAGATTAATACATATTTATTTAATATAAAAAAAGAGGTCGAATAAAAATAATAATCAAATAAAATCTGTATTAAATTGAACTTAAATTAAAAATCAAAATAAATTAAAATCAAAATGTTCAGCAGATTTGCCACAGCTTCTTCTAAGGCGCTCAGTATAAGTTGATTAAATATACCGCCTACAGTAGTTCTGCATTCAATTTTGTTTTTTCCCTTTTTTTTGCTTTAAATTTTAAGTCACTCTAAATTTGAAAAAAAGGACTTTGTCAAACATGTATTGAACCACATGCTATACCTTTTCCCGTCCATCACTCATTCTACTTGGTGGGCCAAGGGCGTTTAGAGCAGTCGCAATACTTTTTCATTGTTCCCTTAAATTAGTAGGAACACTGCCTGTTCAAAATCCCCTGGCAAGTGATGGATTTTTTTCCCAATTCTTCCACTAATTTTTCAAATTGGTTGTGGCGTTGGTAATTTTAATTTTTTCTATTTTTCATTTTATTTGTACTTTTTTATATTTTATTTTGTATTTTTTAGTTTTTTTTTTCAATCTTTTTAAATTTTTGTTTATAACAGCACGGACATCAAAATCACAGACGACAATACAGACGACAATATCAAAACAGCAATTTGAAGCAACATCTACATCAATTTGTCTTACAGAATACCAAACATGTATTGCCAGTCATCGATAAATGGCAATATTGCCAACGAGAATACGGATTTACAATAAACGATAAAAAACGACATCGTCTTATATTGCCGTCGCCAAACAAAATATGGGTGATTATTTTAATTTCGCAAATAACAAATTTTATTAAATATTTCGTCGCTTCTAGCTATATTAATAATACAATATTAAGTCATCTAATTTCTGTTCTCCGTAAAATTAAGAAACATTTTATTTTTACAATAATTTTGAAATGTTTATCATTGTTCTAATTAATTTTTGTTTATTATTTTCTGTTTCTTTTTCACTTACCTTCTTTTATTAGTACTATTTAACACTTGACCTAAATTTGTTTTAAATTTTTTTAAAAATAATTTCTTTGTTTTTCCATAAATTGAAAAAAATGTTTGTAAAAACAAAATGTAAACACTTTTGTGTGTTTTTAATATAAAAAATTTAACATGAAACTGCAATTTCATTACAAATAAAAGAAAAAAGAAAAACACTTGAAAACTCTAAAACACTTCACATTCAAATGAATAAGTGTTCACATTCAGAAGAAAAAACAAAAATAAAACAAACAATACACAACATTCAACAAAAAAAATTTTTTTTTAATTAAATATTATTCATAAAAAAATATTTTTATTTTTAAATAAAAATAAAATAAATGATTAAATGATTTATGTTTATTAAAGAATTTGAACATTTTTTTTTTGCCGCTCAATTAAAAATATGAAATATTTGCTATTTTTAGCATAATGGAGCGTATAAACAACAAACAAACAATAAATTAATAACTAAATAAAAATTTAAATGAACTCATACTTTAATTACTCAATTTTAATATTTATTTTTTTTTTCGCTTTTAAAAATTTAATTTTTTAGATAAATTAAAAATAATTTCTTTGATTAGAAAATTGTGTTGCGTTACATTGTGCGCGTATGTAGATTTTTAATTTTGCACTTTCAATTAAATGGTAGAACAAAAAAAAAATAAATAAAAATGATTATTCAATTAAGATTTCTTTAAGCATATAATTGCTTTAATTTATAAGATGAACTCTGTGTTAAGAAAAAAGAGTTTCTTAATCGTCTAAACACAAAACGGCGTAATTTGCCGCGTTTTTTTTTTCTTTAACTTCGTTTTACTCGCTCAAAATATCTCGTTATAACCGTACAACTCCAACCAATTACATTTTCTTTCAACAGTTGGTTGATTACTAAACCGAAAATATTTATCCATTGTTTTTAAATTGTTAAACAAGTTTATTATTGTTGTTGTTGTATGATCGCCTAGTTCCATAAGGCAAACGTAAAACAGCTGTTTTCAACACGAACAAAGATCAATTGTATTTTATTGTTTATAAGTTTCTCATACCCAGCCACACTCACCTACACTACTTAAAGAGTTCGAAGTGCTGCCAGACTTGATTTATATTCATTTTGTTAACGATTTTTGCTTCAAATTTCCTTAGAATAAAAGTAACACAACTTCAGTTTAAATAAATTTTTGGAGAGGACCCGTATTTTCGAAACAATACAGGGCGATAATGCCACCTGATCACAAACTACACCATACGATCACTATCTTTGAATGAATGGTTTTTCCGAAGACTGTTTGTGGATTATGGGAGTCTCATATGTAACAACTTTGTTTGTTTGTTTGGATATTGACCTAATTGAAAATGAGCGCCATCTCTTAAGATAATTCTGTTGAAAAATGTGCGGTTTTTGTTTGGTTTTCCGAAAAGCCAATTTACAAGCTTTCGGCGCTAATAATGATCGCAAGACTTCAATTGTTGAACAAGTTCAACTTGGTTATCGTAAAGATGAAGGTTTTTATGCATCATGTTGCGCAAAGTGCCTCTAATGATGCCAAATCGTTGCTATCACTGATATTCCAAGCTCATTCTCTACCCTTGATGTACAGAGGCTATGCTCCGTAAAGTGCCTCTAATAATGCCCAGTTCTAACTAACATCGACAAATTGTTATTGCAGGCTCATTTCCAGCACTTTGGTGTACAGCGGCTATGTTTGCATTACTATGGCCACTATCAGCTTGTTGTTTTTTTCTGCTATCAGCCTCGAATTGAGCGATTAGATTACGCACAGCAGACTCAAAAAGGCTTAAGATAACTTTGTTCAAAAGGCTTTTTTTCGTTTAGTTTTTCAAACAGCCAATTCATAAGTGTTCGGCGCTGAACATGGTTGCATGACTTCAATTGTTGAAGGAGTTGAATTTTACAATCGTAAGCATGAAGACGCCCAATTGATGCTAGCATCGACAAGTTCATACATCATGCTCTTTCTCTACACTTTGCTGTACAGCAACTATGTTTGCCTTACTATAGCCACTATCAGGTTGTTGTTTTTATCTATTATCATCCTCGAATTACGCGATTAGATTACGTGTAGCCGTCTCAGAGGGGCTTAAGATAATGTTGTGGAAAAAATGCGCTGTTTTCGCTCCATTTTTTAAATAGCCACTTCACAATCGATCGATACTATCAGTAGTCGCACGGCTTCAATCTGCAACGAGTTTAACTTTATAATCGAAAGGATGAAGATCTCTGTACATCATATTGTGGAAAGTGGCTTTAATGATGTCCAATTATTGCTAACATGAACACGTTTATATTTCAGGCTAATTGTCAACATTTTTCTGTACAGCGATTATTTGTTTTTATTTACTATCAGCTTTGAATTGAGCGATTAGATTCGGTACAGCGGTCTCAGAAAGGCTTAAGATAATGTTGTGGGGAAAATGCGCTATTTTCGCTTTGTTTTTCAAATAGCCAATTCACAATCGATCGATACTATCAGTAGTCGCACGGCTTCAATCTGCAACGAGTTTAACTTTATAATCGAAAGGATGAAGATCTCTGTACATCATATTGTGGAAAGTGGCTTTAATGATGTCCAATTATTGCTAACATGAACACGTTTATATTTCAGGCTAATTGTCAACATTTTTCTGTACAGCGATTATTTGTTTTTATTTACTATCAGCTTTGAATTGAGCGATTAGATTCGGTACAGCGGTCTCAGAAAGGCTTAAGATAATGTTGTGGGGAAAATGCGCTATTTTCGCTTTGTTTTTCAAATAGCCAATTCACAAACGATCGATACTATCAGTAATCGCACGGCTCCAATACTTCAATGAGTTAAACTTTATAATCGTAAAGATATAAAGCGCAAAGTGCCTCTAATGATCCCCAATTGTTGCTAATATCGTCACGTCGTTATTCCAGACTCATTCCCAATACTCTACTGTACAGCGGCTATGTTTGCATTACTATGTTCAGTTATAATGAGCTTCTTATTTGGATTTAATATCCAGCAATAATATCTTAAGTGTCATATTGAGCGATTAGATAACGTACAGGGATCGCAAAAGGAGCCGGATTACGTTACTCCAATTTAGCGAAGTGATACTGTGAAATTTTCACCATTTAAATAGCAAATTTTCATAACTAGAATTCGTTAATCACAAGTGTGACGTTCCATGCTTAGAACTTAAAATATGGGAATGAGACAGCTTAAAACACACCACTGTGTCTTTGTACAAAATGAAAATCAGAAAGATATGATTACTTTAGCAGTTTACGTGGATGATATGATTGTTTTCTGGAAAAATAAAGAAACCAAAAATACGTTGATCGGGAAACTGAAAGATGAATTCAAAATGAAAGAACTTGATCCAGTCAAAACTTTCCATGCTTTAAGAATAAACTACGTTTTTGGCAAGAAGTTAACAACCGAGTTACATTGAAAAAATGTTAGAGCATTTTAATACGATATCCTGCAATCCAGTTTATACTCCTATAGACCCAAATAGCAAGTTTTAGAAAAGCGACAAAGTCGTTGAAAGTTGTAAAGAAAAGTATCCTTATCAGGAACTAGTGGGTAGTCTACCTTTCGCTGTTCCAGTGTCTAGGCCTGACATTGCTTTTGCAATTCAACAACAGTCATTAATATCTGCATTGGATAGCGACAAAGCATATTTAACGATACTTAGAGGGAACAATCCAATAACGGACGAAAAGGGTTTAGGTTTTGAAACGAAATATTTTTGTGATGCCCACTATGCAGCGGATCCTCAGGAAAGGAAGCCAGTAAGCTGTTAAGGTCGCCCGATTGAATGCGGTTCGAAAAGACAGCAAACGATAGCCCTATCAATGTATTAAGCTGAATACATGCCAGTTGGTATAGCGCTGCAGGAAGTGCTATGGTTGAGATGATTAGAAGAGGAATTGTCGAAGTATCAACTAGAGCCTATCAGACTATTTCGTGATAATGAAAGTGCTATTCAACTAGTCATAAGCGAGTCGTTTAACCCAAGAACCAAGCCTATCGATATAAGGTACCATTTTATTATTTATAACCAGCTAACCCATTGAGAACGAATTTGTGAGATCGCAAAAAAGGAACGCAAACAAATAAGCTCGATACCCACCCTGACTGTCTTAACGGCAGCAGTAATCGAGTCCATGCTACTTTAAGCCTTTCACCGTTATCAGCCAGTGCACATGGGAGCCAGTTGGCGGTTGGCGACGAATTTACGCCGTGTGTGTATTTTTAAAGTAAACAATGCTCAATATTTACGTAACTGCGATGCCATATAATATCAAAACATAGCGCACCAAAAAATTAAATGCATTGAATGAATGAATACACAAAAATTGATGCAAGTCGATCCAGTCGTATAGTTGCAGTGTAATTGAATAACCTAGATACCATCTGCCGGGCTGGTTTGTGAATGTGAACCATTTAAGGTGGCACCCAAACGCATGAAAAAAAAAATTATTTAATGACATACATACATACGTACAGTAGAATTATATACATGAAGAAGATTTGTATGGCAGGTACCACGTGTCTTTATCAAAGCCCGCCTATATTTGCAGCAGAACTTAAAATATGTTCACTCAACCGAAATACCAAATTCTGTTTAAATACCGTTAGCAGGAGCAAAAATATTGGATTATTAATTTGTGGTTTGTATGGGAGGTACCACGTCCCTTTGTACAATCCCGCCCATATTTGCAGCGGCACTTAAAAATCGTATCAGGAGCAGAAATAATAGATTTTTAATTTGTGTTTTTGTGGGAGGTACCACACCCCTTTGTCCATTTGTACCGAATTTCAAATCTAAGCCATGCGGGGCGTTACCCAAATGCATACAAGCAAATCGTTCCAGCCGTTTAGGAGGAGTTCAGTCACAACACACGTACAGTAGAATTATATATATAAAAATATCGAATAAAATTTCTTCAAAATATGCAAATTCTGATTCAATGGTAGCAGACATTTTTAAAAAACCTCTGCTGAATGTAAAATTTAAAAATTTTCTTTCTATAATGAATTTAAAGGAAAAATAAAAAAATTGTATTCAAACGCTAAATTGGTAACACATATTTCTTATTAACTCTGTCGTGCTTAAATAAAGAATTCAATCTCTACTTTGTATTGGAATCTGTTTGGTCTTGTTTTTTTATTGTGGATAAAAGGTTGTTGTTTACTGAAACAATTTCATTAATATCGAAGAAATTATCAATTCTTTCGCCATTCAAAATTTGCAAATTTTTGGAACCCTTTAATTTTAGTGTAATTGCCCCATGGGTTATTCAACCTCAATTGTTTGGGATAAAAAATTAAGATTCTTTCAGGAAACTAAATGCTGCTTTCTAGTTACTACCCGAACATTATGCAGTCTTCTATTAAAAGTTTCAAATGTGTTTACCCTACCGCTTATCCAAATATTGAAAGGCTAAATTTTTATATTTTTATATAAAAAAACCGGATGTTATTTGTCTCTTTTTTTTATATAACGAAATTTCGCTCTAGAGAGAATCAAAAATTTATATTTTTCATTTAAACTAGTAACATTTCTAATTG
The DNA here is from genome assembly GCA_030448955.1 of Trichopoda pennipes. NCBI lineage: Eukaryota > Metazoa > Arthropoda > Insecta > Diptera > Tachinidae > Trichopoda > Trichopoda pennipes. Next base: position 6,296,536 of record JASKUP010000002.1, read on the forward strand.
ACGATTTTTTAACAATTAAAAAGGCAACAAGCAGCTTCATCTGGCAACAACAGTCGTACTGAGCATAAACAATACACAAAAACCATATAATTTACCGGTTCTTCATAAAAGTTTGAAAGCCACTGCTTGACATGTAAACATTGAACATTTGAACATATTGAGTCATTCCATTATGTTTCGCTGGTGTTTTAAAGATATTTTTGGACTTAATTAATTTTTTATTGGTTTTTAAAAATGTCAAAACGATGTCATTTGAAATATAAAGAAATGCCGTTGAAAACGTTGTAGGTGCGTTTAAGGATTTATGTTTTTTTTTTTATTTTAATTTTTTGTTTTTGTTTAGATGTTCTTTTGAATGAGTAATCAATTTTTACAGTAAAATTTCAATAAATCATCACGATTGTTTAATATGTATGTTATCATTCAATATTACAAAAAATGTTTTTTTTTTTAAATTTACATGGAAAAAAAAATAATCCCTGTTACAATTGGAAAGCAATTAATTGGAATAAGTGGTAAATAAATATAATTCAACTGATAAAAAGGTTGCCATACAAACGAAAAATGATAAATCATCACGTTTATAACTTTTATAAACGTTTTGTTATGAGTTCTTTATTGCAAAATAAATTACACGAGATTTTATACCATGTTCACACCTAGCGTGTTTAACATCTCAATCGTGTTCAAGCATTAAACACGTCGATTTTGAGATGTTTTACAATACATTGACGTCTTTTGTTAAACATCTCAAATGAGTTGTTTTTGATTTAAACACGTCGTTAAACATTTAAATTTCAAATACAACTCTGAATTTCATTTAATTTTGGGCTGTGAGTTTTGAGTTTTTGCCCCTGTATGCTAGTAGGTAGTGTAATTAACTAATTTGTCTGGGGTTTGGATTTGATTCCCAACTAAAATTGCTGTTTTCACTACAAAAAATCATTTTTAAAGTTAAAAAAATAGATAAAACGCCAGCCTTAAACATCTCAATTATAGGACGAACGGCTGTGTTTAAATTTTAAAACATTTTGCTTAAACGCGTTCAAAAACACAAGTGTGAACTTAGTATTAGAGCTTTTAAACTAATTACAAGTTTATTTACTTTAACTACACACAAAGTTGACGCTACACAGCAATTTACTTAAGCTGCACGTTTTTACTTTACGAGGTTTATTTTTGAACTAACTATCTAACCACTCAGACGCTGTCTTTTGTATTTGTCCACTAGAGGTCTAGAAAAAATAAGAATCTTTTACTCCCTTTGTATCACATTTTGTTGTTGTTATGTTATTCATTCAAGGCGTCTGTAGGTCTGCGTGTATTTTTTTGTTTTGTGCTGATAAAGTTTCTTCCTAGAATTTATTTAAAGATTGTTGTTGTTGTCTTGTATACATAAATTTTCTTAGAAAACTATGCAGTTAGTAAACAGTATAAACTATTGCTGTTATTTTGCTTGTATAAAATTTCCACGCAGCTTGCAACTAGAAAGTTAGTAAACAGTTAGTAAACAGCATACCCAGTTGTTTACTTTATTACTTAATTATTTTCTTTAAATTTTAAGCAAGCCACATCTGTAACAATCTGGAAATGGCACGTGAAAAATACAAAAAGAAAATTTTATACGACAAAAAAAAAACAATAACATTGCGCTAACAAAAATTTTTAATAAGAGTAGATTTTATAATTTCCTTTAAACGAAAGCAAATAGTTGAATATTTCCAAAAACAAAAGAAAAAATTGGAACAAACTGCCAGATCATTCTATATTAAAATAATTTAGGCGGTTTAACCAGCCTGAAAATGGAAATTGCAGTGCTATGTTAATATAAATCTATATGTCAAACCAAAAATCTTTCTTAATGTTTTGTTAATACGTAATTTCGACAAAGTTTAATATTGTCATTCACACAGGAGTGGAATAGTTAATCTACAACTATTATGGTTTTTAAGCCAAGCTTTATTTGTGCAATTTAGTTTCCGTATTTTTAAAAAATTTCGGTGGTAGGAAAAAATAGTTTTTGTAATAAAATTTAAGTAGTTTCTTTAAATACATTTTTGGTGAAAATTGGTGACTTTTAAAATTAATAGTAAAATATTTAATTCTCTGTGAAATATATATATGTATGTAATGAATTGGAATAATTAAACTGATATAATAGGCTGCCACACAAGCGAAAAATGTTATGAATGGCACGGACGTACTACGACAAAGAGCGTTTATTGAAACAAATAATATTCCCATCAAATCTTTATGATATAAAAAAAATTGAATATAGATAGATTTTAGGTTTTTCCTTAAATGATTGCAAAAATCTTTATAAATTTAAAAATTAAATAAAAGAAGAAATGAAAAAACGAGTTGCCAGATCATTCTCTATTAAAACAATTTAGGCGTTTTAAGCCGCCTGTAAAAGGAAATTGTTGTGACGTTTGGTAGGGTAATATAAAGTAAAATGTCGAACAAAAACTTTGTGTTAACCAAGGTAAAATTTAATATTTTGATTCACTTGGCAGAGGAAAATTTAATGCAAAATTCTTATGCTTTAAATGCGCTGCTATATCTGTGTTTGTATCTTTGTTTTTAACTTAATTTGCGGATTTTTGAAAATTATTTTTATTTTAGAAATAAATAGCTATTTATATTAAATTTATGTCGTTTTGTGAAATATATTTTTTAGTGAAATTTTCTGACTTTTAAAATTCCCCATAAAATATTTAATTCCCTATGAAATCTTCACAGAGCTTTTGCTAAAGGCTACGAATTTTACAAACATCTTAGCCGCGAGCCAGAGTGTTGAAGTAGATTGAAATTTGTAAATTCCTCGATGTTCTCAACAATTGGTGTTATCCAGAACCACCACATGGCGAATTTTGCGTAAGGATTTGATTTTGAAGTCTTACAGGGTTTAAGTGGTGCAGGACCGACCGATCGACCACTCGCATCGCCGTAGATTCGCTCAATGCATTCGGGAACAACCGGCTGGTTTTGCTGAAAAAATCATTATTGAAAAGCCTTAGCATGTGCAACGTAGTCTAGGGGCATGCTTGGGTCGTTTCTTTTTTCGAAGATGAGGCTGAAAACAGTCAATTTATTGCAAACCAAAGTTCCCGATCACATAATTTCACGACAATCAGCAGTTAAGGGGCCAGCCAGATCGTGTGACTTAATATCATTGGATTATACCGGCTGGTTTTTCTGAAAAATCATTTTTTCAGACGAAGCCCATTTTTACTTTTCAAAGTATAAACAAAGTCACTGAATTTTGGCGATTATTGACAAGCCTTTGCATGCACAACATGTCTGGTGTATGATGCGCTATGTTGTCTGGATGTGTAATTTGACGGTTTTTTTTCTCGAAGATGAGGCTGGCACTATAGTAACGGTCAATGGATCACGCTCTCGCAAGATGGTAAGAACTTAGTTTTCGCCCATTATTGACGACGTGGATATCACGGACATGTGGTTTCAACAGGACGTCGGCACATGTCACACAGCCAATCGCATAATTTCACTACAATCAGCAGTTAAGTGGCCAGCCAGAACATGTGATTTAACACCACTGGATTATTTTTTGTAGGGAAGAAAATATACGGCGCCAATCGAATCGATTTCATCTTTAAAACTCAAAATACGTGATGTGATTACCGAAATAGAATCCCCATTTTGGCAAAAGGTGATTAAAAACTTAAATGATAGAATTAACATCTGTCATCGAGGTCGTGGTGGACACTTACCAGCTATCACTTTTCATTCATAATTGCCGAACTGTTCTCTTTTACTTTGTCTTAGAAGAAATAATTTCTTGTTTAAAAACCCTTTATTTATAGAATTTTTCAAAAATTTCAAAATTTTTGTTTGTTCTTCTCGGTCATAAAAAGTGTAAAGAGAAAGAGAACATAAATATCCCACCATAGAAATGAGAAAAAGCCAACAGAAATCAAATTGGTACACACAAAAGGAAAATGTGGAAAATTAGTGAAAAATTAAATTCTGTTCCAATTTTAATTTATTTCTGGATTTTTCTTTTGAAATCGAAATGCTTGCGAAAGGCACCTTTTTATTCTTTTTTAATTGAAAAGCACAGAAATATCGACCGAAAGAAATATAAAATTTATGGATTTTTAAGCCAACAAAAAAAAAAAACAAATACAAAAACAGGAAAATAAAAATCTGTAAAAATGTTTAGCTGGAAGAATAGAAAACAAAAACAAAAACAAAAATCCATTGTGTTAAAAATGTTTTGTGTTTGAGGTTGCAGAATGTAGATTTTTGTTAGTTCCTGTTTATTCATGTTGTGCTGCTGCTGCTGTTTGCTACAGTTTGTTTGAAAATGTAAAAACACCGACCGGCACAGATGTGTTTTCTTTTTTGTGAAATCGAAAAGAATTTTCATCACTTTTTATTTCTTCTTCTTCTTTATTTACTTTTTATGCATTTTTTTTAATGTTTGCGTATTTCTTCTAGAACGTAAATATTTTTTAATGTTAAATTGCAAACAGAATAAACAATCATTTTCTGAATACTTTCAAAAGAAGAAAATCTGTTTGGCTAAGAAATGGCTAAAATTGACTTACAGCGGCTCACATTAAAAGTCGGGCAGGTCATTGGTAGTTTTTTATCAACTGCTTTACATCTCAAAATTCATTATTATTTTTGTAAAACTTGTGAATACTCTTAATCGAATAAGGTATAATCGAATAAAGTTTAATCGAATATGGTTAAATCATATAAAATTTTCTCAAATAAATTCAGTACAATAAGGATTAATCGAATAAGGTTTACTCGAATAAAATTTCACCAACTAAGATTTAATAGAATGAGGTTTAATCGAATAAGGTTTATTTGAATATGATTTAATAGAATGAGGTTTAACATAATAAGGTTTGATGGACTAAAGTATAATCGAATAAGATTTCATCGAATAAGATTTAATCATTTAAGGTTTAGTCAAATACGGATTATTAGAATGAGGTTTAATCGAATAGCAGCTTTAATTGAATAATATTTAATCGAATAATGTTTAATTGAACAAGCTCTAAACGACTAAAGCTTAGTCGAATAAAATTTAATCGAATAAGCTTTAATCAAATAAAGTTTAGTCGAATAAGATTAAGTCGTATAAAGTTTACTCAAGTAAATTTAGTCCAATAAGGTTAAATCGAATATGGTTTACTCGAATAAGATTTAGTCGAATATGGTTTAATAGAATGAGATTTAATAGAATAAGATTTGATGCAATAACATATAATCGAATAAGATTTCATCGAATAAGATTTAATCATTTAAGGTTTAGTCGAATAAGGTTTATTAGAATGAGGTTTTAGTCGAATAAAGTTTAATCGAATGAGCTTTAATCAAATGAAGTTTAATCGAATAAGATTAAATCATCTAAAATTTACTCAAATAAATTTAGTCCAGTAAGGTTTAATTGAACAAGGTTTACTCGAATAAAATTTAACAAAACAAGATTTAATCTAATAAGGTTTAGTCGAATAAGGTTTAATAGAATATGGTTTAATAGAATGAGGTTTTACAGAACAAGGTTTGATGGAATAAAGTATAATCGAATAGGAATTCATAGAATAAGATTTAATCATTTAAGGATTAGTCGAATAAGGTATATTAGGAATAAGATTTAATAGAATGTCGAATAAAATTTAATTGAATAATGTTTAATTGAATAAGGTTTACTCGAATAAGGTTTAATCGAATAAGGTTTAAAAGAGTAAAGTTTAATCGAATAATATTAAATCGAATCATGTTTTATTCAATAAAGTTTAATTGAAAATGGCTAAATGAAATAAAATTAGATAGAATGAGGTTTAATTGAATAAGGTTTGATGGAATAAAGTGTAATCGAATAGGATTTCATAGAATAAGTTTTAATCTTTTAAGGTTTAGTCGAATAAGGTTTAATAGGAATAAGATTTAATAGAATGTCGAATAAAATTTAATTGAATAATGTTTAATTGAATAAGGTTTAATCGAATAAGGTTTAATCGAATAAGGTTTAATCGAGTAAAGTATAATCGAATAATATTAAATCGAATCATGTTTTATTCAATAAAGTTTATTTGAAAATGGCTTAATGGAATAAAATTTGATAGAACAAGGTTTAATTGAATACGGTTTAATCGAATGAGGTTTAATGGAATAAAGTTTAATCGAATAAGGTTTAATGAATTAATGTTTTATCGAATAAGCTCTTATCGACTTAAGTTTAGTCAAGGTTTAATCAAATATGCTTTAATCAAATAAGGTTTAACCGCATAAGGTTTAATCGTATAAGGTTTACTGGAATAAGATTTAGTTTATTAAAGCTTAATCGAGCAATGCTTAAATAAATAAGGCTTAATCAAATAAGATTTAATAGAATAAGGTTTAGTTGAATAAGGTTTAATCAAAGAATCGAAGAAGATTTTATCGAATAGGGTTTAATCGTATAAGGGTTAACCGAATAAGTTTTAATCGAATAAAATTGAATCGAATAAGGTTCAATCGAATAAAATTAAATCTTGTCTAGCTTCATACAATGAAGTTTAATTGAATAATGTTTAATGGAATTTAATCGAATAAGAATTAATCGAATAAGATTTAATCGAATAAGCTTTTAGCGATTAATGTTAAAAATGATGTAGGCTAATGTATCATAGCACATATAATAAAATAAGCGTTAATCAAATAAGGTTTAACCGCATAAGGTTTAATCGTATAAGGTTTACTGGAATACGATTTAGTTTATTAAAGCTTAATCGAGCAATGTTTAAATGAATAAGGCTTTATCAAATAAGATTTAATCGAATAAGGTTTAGTTGAATACGGTTCAATCAAAGAATAGAAGAAGATTATATCGTATAGCGTTTAATCGTATAAGAGTTAACCGAATAAGTTTTAATCGAATAAAATTGGATCGACTAAGGGTCAATCGAATAAAATTAAATCTAGTCTAGCTTCATACAATAAAGTTTAATTGAATAAGGTTTAATGGAATTTAATCGAATAAGAATTAATCGAATAAGATTTAATCGAATAAGCTTTTAGCGATTAACGTTGAAAATTATGTAGGCTAATGTATCTAAGCACATATAATAAAATAAGCTTTAATCAAATAAGGTTTAACCGCATAAGGTTTAATCGCAAAAGGCTTACCGGAATAAGATTTAGTTTATTAAAGCTTAATCGAGTAATGTTTAATTGAATAAGACTTAATCAAATAAGATTTAATCGAATATGGTTTAGTCGAATACGGTGTAATCAAAGAATACAAGAAGATTTTATCGTATAGGGTTTAATTGTATAAGGCTTAACCGGAGAAGCTTTAATCGAATAAGATTGAATCGAATAAAGTTTAATCGAATAAAATTAAATCGAGTCGGGCTTAATCCAAAAAAGTTTAATTAAATAAGGTTTAATCGAATAAGAATTATTCGAATAGGATTTGATCGAATAAGAATTATTCGAATATAGTTTAATGGAATAAGCTTTTAGCGGTTAAATCCTAAAGCACGTTAAAAATTATGTAGGCTTATCCTATCAACTTTTTAACTTCTTATAGGTTGTTTTTACAGATAAAGCAAATTTAATTTGTTTGTTTCCGATGCCTAGCGTTGATTTGTGGGAAATACAATGAAGAATTTTTGTACAAAAACACTGAGCCATGGCTGCTTATCTGATCTGGCGCTGAGTGTCAGTTTCAAGTGTCGAAAGCCTTCACTTTGTAGAAGGTATCGTGGACAAGAACATGTATTTTGCATTTTAAAAACCAATATTAAAGAAAGTGCGCGTATTGCTGATAATTTTAAGTTTTATTAAGACAACGACCCTAAGCTCACATCGCTGATAGTAAAGAGCTGGTTACTTTACAACCACCCTAAGGTCATTGGAACACCTGCACAAAGCTCAGAAAAAAACATTATCGAGCATTTATCGGACGAACTTTTAAAATAACCTATTTTTTTTTAGCTGTTCACTGACTGATTATTGAAGTTAGTCCTTCGGGAGTATCGTGGTGGTTGTGGTTTCGATGCCATCGTTTAGTTGTGTGTGTCGGATCATTCACAATGAACATAATGAATGGTCCAGGTTCAGTGAGCATGATTGCGATTGTGTTCTTAAATTTTATTAAGCTCCATGCATTCTGGATCAGGAGGTGGATAGTCGCCAACTTTTCAGCAAGGAGTGAGTGGCTGCGGCCTGCTCCGAGCTCTTGAAATTGCAATTGAACAAAGCAGCTACAAAACAAAATAACACAGAAATAAGCTTCGCAACAAAAGATATTTCATATAAAATTATAAACATACTCGGGCATCTATTGACGTATGTGCAATTTTTTATCTGTTGACATAAAGGTAAATCTAAATTTAGTCTTTTTCACATTTCTAAAGCATACTTTTAGGTGACTATTACATTTTATTAAACCTCACAAATATTAAACATAAATGCCGTAAAATTTGCATTGCAAGCTAAATATTATAATTTTTTTTTTTGCAAATTTTCTAGTCAACTTAATATTTCAATTAAATGTAAAATTTGCTGCCAAAATATTTGTAATGTTACACCATGAAAGTAAAGATAAATTTCACCTTAAAGTTCTACAAAAATCTAAGATAAATTCAATAAATTTGTTTATTTTGAATAAAGAATTATTTCCCAAAAAAATTTATTCAATCTGAAAATACATTTATTTATTCGTTATAATTCTTCTTCTTTTTCTCACAACATTTATTTCAATAATAAAATAATTTCTTTACAACTAAATTTATGCTTGAGTAAATGATTTTTTGAAGAAAATATTTTACAAGAGAGAAAACTATAAAACAATTAAGATCTCCTTTCAAAAACATTTACTACTAAATGGCAGTTGTTAGTTGTTGTCATAAATAATCTTTCACTTGCCACATATTGTCTACATTAACACTCATACGAGTGTCTGGCCACTATTACGTTGTGTAAAGTAGGAAAAATGTAAATTTTATTAAATAAACAAAGTATGTTCATAAATTTACTAAACAAAGCCAATTTAATTTGCATGTTGAAGAAAATTGTTTGCATTCTATAAAGAAAATATGACAAGAATATTGCAAATTCCTTAAGGTACATCACAAGATGTTGTAAGATTGTGGTATAACTAAGTAAATTAAAGCAAAGCTAAATTTACTTATTTTAAGGACGAAGTTAATTTATTTAAATAATTAAAAGTTTTATTAACTCTTTGGCTTATTTTAATTGTAGAATAAAATATGTCAAGCATTTTTCCTTATCTTTACTTTATTTTTATTATTTATGCTAAATTTATTTGACAACACTATTGATTGGCACATACTTTAGTAATTAAACGTGCAACGACGTTTTGCTAAATACCGCCACTACCTTTCTGAACTACCGTTTCTAAATATAGGCGAGTAAAAACGCCTAGATTCTTTGAATATGAAATAATCTGGCATGCTGTTTTAATTTTTTCGTTTATTTTTGCAAACCTTTATAGTGTGTGTGTCTTTGTAGTTTGGTGGCATTTTTTTACAATGATTTCATTGTACTTTACATAAATCGTGGGTATTAAGAAGAGTGTAAAGAAATTTAAAAATTTCTGCTTAAACCAGAGTTTATAATTGGGCCATAATATTTGGATTTACCATTTTTATATATAAGAGATTAAAAACGTCTAGCTTCTTTGAATATGAAGTAATCTGGCATGCTATTTTTATTATTTCACTTATATTTGTGTACCTGTACCTGTATAGTGTATGTGTCTTTATAGTTATGTGGAATAATTTTACGCTAATGGTGGCTATTCGCAAAAGTGTAAAGGACTATAAAAGATTTCTGATTAATGCAGACGTTATAATTAGGCCGTAATGCTTGGAATTTCCATTTCAATATATAGGCGATAAAAAACTACTAGCTTCTTTGAATAAGAAAAAATCTGGCATGCTGTTTTAATTATTTCGCTTACATCTGTGTACCTTTATAGTGTATGTATCTTTATGGTTAGGTGGAATTATTTTACATTAATCTTGGGTACTCACAAGGGTGTAAATGAGTTTAAAAATTTCTGTTTATCCTAGAGTTCACAATTAGGCCATAATGCTTGGAATTAACATTTATATATATAGGCGATAAAAAACGCTTCGCTTCCTTGAATAAAAAATAATCTGGGGCGTTATTTTTTTATACACTCATTGGCTTCTTTTAATTGCAAACGTAAATGCGCCAATAACTCTTTTCCTTATATTCACTTTATTTTTTGAAATTGCTTAATTTGTCTCTAAAAACTATTAATTAATTGATAAGTGCTTAAATTTCCCAAGGGGGTTTAATTTACTCTTACTTGGGTACGGTTTTCCGTCGACCCTCGTCAAATTTCGTACGAAGAGAACACTTAAGATGGTAAACGGCCGAAACCGGTTTGTTCACAAACCAAATTTGACGAGGGTCCATGGAAAACCGTACCCAAGTAAGAGTATTAATTAATTCACATTTCACTAGAGTGCCCATGCAAATTCTTTGTGCAATTCTTTGGCAAATACTGCCATGCCTTTTTGAAGCAAGGTTTCTACATATAGGCGTATAATAACGCCAAGATTCTTGGTATATAAAATAATCTGGCATGTTGTTTTTAGTTGTTTCCTTTATATTTAGCCAAACTCTTTCTTTTTGGTGGTCGAATTTTAGTCCCTTGATCATCGCTTTTCACAAAAGTGTCAAGAACTCCGCAAGAATTTTAATTAATGTAGACTTTAGTAATATGCCATAGTATACTTAAGTATTATGAAATACGGTTTCTACATAATGGCGAGTAAAAATCTGACAGGTTGTTTTAGCTGTTGCATTTATTTTATGTACCTGAATTTATAGTTTCATTGGTGCTACTAACAAAAGTCTAACCGACACAGCAATAATTTAAAATAATGTATACTTTACTATGGTGACCGTGTAACTTATTTATTCCACGTTTTGCTAAATACTGTCGTACCGCCCGAAACTACGCTTTCTATATATAGGTGATTAAAAACGCCTGTATTTTTTGAATATGGAATGATCTGGCAAGCTGTTTTAGTTATGTTATTTTTTTTATATAGAAAACTTAATAATTTGATGGTCGTATATGACTCCTTTAATTTAATAAAAATTCATTACATGTTTAATCTATATATATATATCTTAGGTGCCCCTGTAGGCTAGTAGGTAGTGTACTAGCTTGTAAATATGGGGGTTGTGGGTTCGATTCCCAACGAAGACCCTGGTTTTCTTTCACTACAAAAATAAAAATTGACTGTCGGTGGGGCTGCTCAGCGATGAAGGCATAGGCACTGGCCGCTGTGCTGTCTTATATACGGCAGTTAATTTCCGACTAACCTTCTACTTTCACCACCTGTTTCATCTATTCTCTATCCCTTTCCTAAAGAATGTAGTACGGTACTTGACTAAATAGGCATTGTTGCCTGAAGTGCTACTTCTCTTAAAAAAAAAAAAAATATAATATCGAGGCTATGCACAGGAGTGTAAAAGATTTCACCAAACCCTTAAAAATCGGATTCGTGTTTACAGTTAGCTGGAAGGAGAAAACAATGTGGATTTTATTGAATATTTGTTTACTTTTGAAGCTTTGAAGCAATTGCGATAACAGTTAGCGTCAGATAGATAATTATCTTTAGTGACAACATTTATATTCCCCCCGGGGGCACTTTATAAGTCTTTATGGATCACACAACCATCTAGACTTGTGTCTTGCGGGGTAAAAGGCAGTGCAGTCCCCTTAGGCTACTAGGAACCAACTGGAAAATCCACTATATTTCCACGGGAATCAGTAAAGCCCCAGAGTTCCGCTATTTGTCTTTTTAGGCATTTAGCTGTTCTCTGACTGATTATTGAGGTGGGCCTTTCGGGAGTATCGTGGTGGTTGTGTGTTTCGAGGCCCTCGTTTGAGTTTGTGGGTCGGATCATTCACAATGAACACAATGAATGGTGCAGGTCCAGTGAGTATGAATGACGTCGTGTTCTTATTTATATTAAGCTTCATGCGTTCTGGGCCAGGAGTTGAATAGTCTCCAACTCTTCAGCAAGGAGTGAAGGCTGCGGTCTACTCCGAGCATTTGAAGTTGCAACTAGGAGTGACCGGAGGATATACGTACCCGAAGGCCTTCTAGAGGATGGATGACACTACATTTCATCCACAGTGGTAATGATCCACCATATGATTAGGGCCCACGGCCAGGTACAGATGTAAATTTTATCACATCACACCATTTATGTTCAGATGAATGGGTAACAAATTGCAATATTGCCCGAATGTGTGGTTGTAATTCCATCAGTTTCCTTAGAGTTATAATGCATTCTGGAAAGGTCACCAGGGTCATCTGTAGGGGATTAACTTTGAAAACAAAAATTGAAATTCAAACAAAAATGTAAATTGAAATTAAACTTTTCTAATTAAGTTTTGAATGGTCCTATATGCTTTAAGTGGTTGTGTACTGTACGGCTGTTTGTTGCTTGCAAACTATTTGACTTTTTGGAAATTCTTGGAAAGGCTTTTAGGAATATGTATGGTGCAGAATATTTTTTTTGCACTTCCCGTTTAGTTTATTTTTTTTTGTGCAATTTCAAAATTTCACTCAAATATATTAATATTTAAGAACGGTGAAATATGTCTGCCCATCTTGTCGCCACAAGTGTAAAATCCGGCAGTGGAAACAATAGTTTTGTTTCTAAAGAGACTAAACGTATTAGACAAATCATTTTCATAATATCTGACTTAGTTTTTCTTTATAAATAAACTTTTTTTATATTATTGCAAACAGACTGTGAATAGCCTTAATGCAAATTTGATGTTTATTTTAATAAACTCCTATAAATATAGAGTTGTTACAATATTTCTTATACTAAAAGACAAATATAATTGAATTGTGTTATACAATTTTCTATTTGTTGATTTAAAAGCTTCTAAGAAAATTGAAAATATGGGTGGCAAAATACAAATAAAATAAAATTTTGATTTTATTATGTCTTTATTTAATTTCTTTTTGGTAATAACACATCAAAACAAAAATTGATGAAAAAAGATTTCAGAATTTATTATTCGAATTTTCATAGAAAGTTATCAAATTTTGTGCTGAAGTGTTGTTTGTGTTTTTATGTATTTTTGAAAAGAAAATGTTTTTCAAATATTAATAAAACATTTAATAAATATTAAATAGAAATTTTTTTGTTGTTATAAATAGTGAGGTTATTTTCGTAGGAGGTATTAAAATTTTATTTGGAGATCTTAAGACTTATTAAATTTATGAACATGAAAAGAATTATGTTTATTAGAAATTTTAGGGGCAAATAATTTAAAACGAAGCTGTCGGTTGTGACAAATTATACAAATCTTTGAACTTTGAAGTATAAAGATTTATTTGCTTTATTTGAAAAATTTTAGAGCAGAATAGAACAACTAATCTGAGAGGATTAAACATTTTTTTATGTTGTAAAAAACGTTCAATCACTATCTCCCAACAATTTAGGAATGGGGTCGTGTGAATAAATTATATTTTAATGGCCGTAAGGGGCAATATTGCAAGCTTACACATAGATCTGTATTCGGAAATGGTGCTGCATCTGTTACTATCGGTGATATAGGTATTTCGAAGTCGGAAACTCTTCATGTTCTTGGCATCAGAATTCACTTTGATGTTCGATGGACTTAACACATTTTTTATGTTTCTAAAGATGCTCCCAAGTGTCTCGAATTTCTAAAACGGTGTAAGAGACACTTCACTTCATCCGATCGCCCTACTATTTATACTACCTATATCCTTTTAAAGATGGAATACAACTCACATGTATGGGCCGGAACTACAAAGTTTGTTTTGGAGTTGCTCGAGAGGGCCACGAGGCTCATTGGGGACAGTAGGGTATCCAACTCTATTGACTCTCTGGAGCATTGACACAATGCGGCCTGTATTTTACTGTTTTATCGTTACTATAATGGTAAGTGCTCTAACGAAATAAGGGAACTTGTTCCCCAAACTCGCACGTTTTTGCGTTTAACTCGAAAAGTACACCCACAAATGGGTGCTTTTAGACTAGAAGTTTAAGTTGGAAATTTGTTTCTAACTGGCGCCGATTTTGTCAGCTATCTGGCGATTTATGTATGGTTTACCCTATCAACATGAATAAATTGACGCCTTAAAAATGCTTTGAAATAGTTCAAATTGGTTCCAAAACAATGTTGTCATTGACGCCGATTTTCATTAGCGAAATTTGGTTTGTTTGAATAAATGCTTCAATGAATAAAACTGCCGTATTTGAAATGATCATAATCCTCAAGTTATATCCAGAAAAAATGACTGTTTGGTGTGCTTTCTAGGCTGGTGGGAACATTAGTCCGTACTTCTTTAAGAACTTTGCTATGGTGACCGCTATAGAGCCAAGATTACCGACATCTTCGTTCATCCATTGAACAACTATGATGTGAAGGAGTGCTGGTTTCAATAAGACGACGCAAAATCTCACACAGCTCGTGAGAGATTTGATTTAATAAAGAGATCTTTAATAAACGCAGTAATTTCCCGTTTTGAACCCGTGAAATTGGGCTCCAAAACCATCTCGAATCCATGAAAAAACCAAATTTCATGCAAAAGAATTCAATATGGGTTTAATCTGAAACAACTTTATAAGTTAAATCGTCAAAAACTCATTTTAAATTAATTATTTCCAATAAAATTTTAATTAATCCAGAAAGTACATTTTAGAAAAAGTAGCTAATGCGTGGGCAAATTTAAGGTTAGGACGTAAATTGCCTTAAAACACACTTTTTTTTAAACAACCTCCATTTAATTGATATCCATGTAAAGTAGAAATAATATCGCAGAGAATGGCGGACAAATATCCATCTCAGGCATGTCGGCGGACATCAACTCTTTTCACACAACTATGAAATACATTTTGCAACAAAGCTTCGTTAATCAAGTTAATTCACTGGCAAATTTAATGTTTTAGAGCGTCACTTGATCATGGATAGTGTTTACCTGCTCGATCTTTTAAAATAAATGATAGAAAAAATAGCAGCGGCATTAAAATACAAGAGTAAGGCAGCGAGTTGACATCACCAAATCGAGAAATTACGCAATCATGCAACAACTGAATTGTTTGCGTGGTTGTGTGGCACCGTCTTGTTAAAACTCAAATTCAGTGATGCGTGATGAGATTTACGTATTTACCTAGCTGTGTAAGCCATAACCAGATGGTAGATCGTGCCACTGTGGATGAAATATAATGTCATTCTCGCCCTAGGAAGCCTTCAAATTAGTATATCCTCCAGTCACTCCCAGTTGCAATTTCAAGAGCTCAGAGCAGGCCGTAACCCTCACTTCTTGCTGAAAAGTTGAAGACTATCCAACTCCTGGTCCAGAACGCATAAAGCTTAATAAAATTTAAGAACACAACTGCAATCATGCTCATTGGACCGAAACCATTCATTGTGTTCATTGTTATTTGACCCACACAACACAAACGAGCGCCTCGAAAGTACAACCACCACGACACGATGCTCCGGAAGGGCCAACCTTAACCATCAGTTAGCGAACAGTTTAAAGGCTAAAAAGACAAATAGCTGAACTCCGGAGCTTTACTGATTCCCGTGGAAATATAGTGGAATTGTCCAGTTGGCTCCGGCTAGCACATGTAGTGACAGTGAGATTCCGTCAAAACATATTAATGTGCCCCCCCGGAGGAGTGGGGTGCGCAATTTCAGTAATATCAACCCTAGCCAATTGTGGCCACAAAAAATGATTATGAATCGTTTGGTAGAAGTCGCAATGAAAAAAAGGGGCGATATGACGCCTTGCGTCAAATCGCACTATACAGTTACTTTTTTTCTTAAATAAAGTAGATTTTGGAGGACTCTTGGTGGAACTTTTGAGCCCCATATGCAAGTTTTTAGCAAAACAGTTCATATGTTGAATAAACTCCCTCCAGAGGTCTTCCCTGTCACTTTCAGTGTAGGAAAATTCAAATCGAGTGTCTACAAACACTACTCCCTATTTCCTCCTCCCCATAACCTAATTTTCTAGTTCTGGCACGATGCATTGCATGAGTAGGGTTCATTCCCTGAAAACTGGTCTGAGCGGAACAAAATGTTTGCTTTGAAAAATACGTTTTTTCCATATAACAGACAATTCACAAACGTTCGACACAAACAATGGTTGATTGGCGTCAATTATTGCACGAATTGAGTCTTTGAAGCGTGGAGGTGAAAATATTTATGTAAAATGTTGCGTAAAATGCCTACTGTGATGTCCAAGTTTTGCAAACGTCATCGAGTTGATGTTTGAAGCTCTATGTTTGCAACACTTCGTCTGCTGCGAGCATAATGATTCGGCTTAGTATCAGTAACAATACTGTGGGCTTTGAAATTAAATTATGCTCAACAGTCTGAGACTTGTCCTGACTGCGAGGCAAAGCTGTAAAGTTAAATAGTGAAATTTTCACCATTTTGGTATTAAATTTTTACAATTAAAATTCTTTGCTTACGAGCGTATTGTTACATGCTTAAAATTTCCGAGCCTTTTGCTAAACAAATGTCAAATATTGACGGTTTACTAAACTAGTGAGAGTGTTGTCAATGTTTTTAATTGAAAATTGAGAATTTTTATTATTTTTTATTGAAAAGTTACGGCTTAAAAAAGACCACAATATGAGTATACTGCAAAATGCGATACCCTATAGAAATACACTTGTTTATGTTTATTATTTTATACTTTTTTTTATTAAAAGAGAAGTAGCACTTCAGGCAACAATGCCTATTTAGTCAAGTACCGTGCTACATTCTCTAGGAAAAGGATAGTCGGAAATTAACTATCGTATAAAGACAGCACAGCGACCATTGACTATGCCTTCATCTCTGAGCAGCCTCATCGACAGTCAATTTTTAATTTTGTAGTGAAAAAACGAAGAGCTTCGTTGGGAATCGAACCCACAACCCCCATACTGACAAGCAGTACACTACTTATTAGCCTACAGGGGCACCTATTTTTTATACTGTTTTATATTTTTTATACTGTGAAATTGTGTTAACGGTTGAACAACAACAATTTATATCTTAAAATCAAGTCCTTGTGATGACACCATTTAATTTTTTTAAATTTTTTTACTGTGGCAAATAAACTACTTTTGTGAAAATTTTAATTGTCTAACTTTTTTTAGTTTCACTGATAGAGGCATGTGACAGTGGAACACGCATTGTGGCGACAACAATGAGTATACGTACTAACTGTTTGAAATAAGAACCCCAAAAATTAAGAATTTGCAAAAAAAATGTTTTTAATGGTATAGGGTATATCTTTAATTCGTTGCAGCGGATTATGGCACACTGACTTGTTTAAATTAAAATTAGAAATTTAACTTTTTGCTATTTCTTAATTTCAATTTCATTTTCTTTTTTTTTTTTCTTTTGTATTTTATGCAATGACACTATTAAAGTTGTACAAAAAAGATGTCTGTCTGTCGAACGGCATGGCTACCAGCTCGTTAGCTTAACCGGCTGGATATTTTCTTTAAATAAATTTTAATTGCTAAAACGTGCACTTTATTAACACCATTTAAGAGCAACGATAAAGATATTCTCGTTGCATGAATATCAATAGTTTGTTGTAAAATGCGATTAAGTAGGGTGCACAATATTTACGACAATTATTCGAATTAAAAATGAAATTGGAAATAAATTTTCATAAAAAGAAAAAAGAAAGAATATATTTTTTTTTTACAAAAAACTAAATACTTTTCCTCAGGGCGTTAAGAAAATTTTCTAAAAAAACTGTTCGCAAATAACCCAAATTGTAACAGAAGGTAAATTGAAATCTCATTGACAACAACAACAAAATATTTTTGCGCACCAAATAAAGCCAAAGTTGTTTCATGCTTTTTTTCCCCCCAAATTCAATTCCAACTCGCTTTAGCATATGACTTTTAGTTTCAATTGTTTCTCTGCCTCCAATGAAAATGATGATGCGAACAATTTTTGCTGCTTCTAGCAAGTAGCACAATAATTGTTGTTGTCTATTTCTATATAAAGCGAATATCAATTTTAAGAAAATCGCAAAAATAATCATGATTTGGCTGAATTGTATAGTAGAGTAGACAACAACTGATATTGATCTACGACAGTTTAAATTGATGGCAGTTGACCCTGGGGTTAGTGGAAATGTTGCACAAACATTCATAAATTTAAGAGACAACAAATACACTAAAATAGAGATTGCAATGAGATTAATTTGTTAAAGCAAAAAGTATAATTAAAAAACGGTTGATTTTATTAATAAATTCCTCTATTTATTGTACAGTTGCATTTAGAATTCTGTTCTGAAAATTATATAAATCACATAAATTCAGCTAGACTAGAGGCTAGACTACACTACTGGCTAGACTAAAAGCAAGAGGCACTGGGTAGACTAAAGGCTAGACTACTGGCTAGAGCCAAAGCTAGGCTGCAGGCTACATTCAAGACTAGACTACTGTCTAGACTCAGGGTGAGACTACTGGCAAGACTACTAGCTAGACTTAAGGCAAGACTATTGGTTAGACTCAAGGCTAGAATCAAGTCTAGAATACTAGGTAGACTAAAAGCTATACTACTAGCTGGACTCAACGGTAGACTACTGGCTAGACTACTGGCTAGACTACTGGCTGGACTACTGGCTAAACTGCTGGCTAGACTACTGGCTAGACTACTGGTGAGACTACTGGTTACACTACTGGCAAGACTACTGGCTAAACTACTCGCTAAACTACTGGCAAGACTACTGGCTAGACTACTGGCCAGACTACTGGCTACACTACTGGCTAGACTACTGGCTACACTACTGGCAACACCACTGGCTAGACCACTGTCGAGACTTAAGGCTAGATTCAAGGCTAGACTATTAGTAAGACTTAAGACTAGACTCAAGGCTAGAATACTAGATAGATTAAAAGCTAGGCTACTGACTAGACTACAACTGCTAGCTAAGCTACGACTACCGGCTAGATTTCGACTATTGGCTAGACTACGGCTACTGGATACACTACAACTTCTTGCTAAATTACGACTACGACTACTGGGTAGACTACAACTGCTGGCTAAACCAGGACTATTGCCTGTACTGCGGGTACTGGCCAGAATACGCCTACTGCCTAGATTAGTGGCTGTAGTATAGGCTAGACTAAAGATTGGCTAAACTAGAAGCTAGCACAAGAAAAAGTGAAAAAAATCACTTTTCACCAGTTTATTTTATATCAAATATGTGTTTTGACGGAATCTCACCATCATGACATGTGTCAAAGGAGATAAAAAGGAGCCCTAGTTCCCTTCAAGGCTAGCAGGAGCCAACTGGACGGGAATTAGTAAAGCCCCAGAGTTCAGCTTTTTGTCCTTTTAGCCGTTCAGCTGTTCCCTGACTGAGGTTGGCTCTTCGGGAGCATCGTGATTTCGAGGCTCTTCTTTGAATTATGTGGGTCGGATCATTCACAATGAACACAATGAATGCCCCAGGTCCAGTGAGAATGATTGCGGTTGTGTTCTTAAATTTTATTAAGCTTCATGCGTCCTGGAGTTGGATAGTCTCCAACTCTTCAGCAAGGAGTGAAGGCTGCGGCCTGCTTTACGCTTTTGAAGTTGCGACAAGGAGTGACCGGAGGATATACGTACCCGAAGGCCTTCTAGGGGGAGGATGATGCTACATTTCATCCACAGTGGAATGATCCACCATATCCATCCACCATATGGCGTACACAGCTAGGTACAGATGTAAACCTTATCACGCATTTCATCCACAGTGGTATGATCAACCGTCAGGTTATGGCTTACACAGCTAGATACCGACGTAATATATAACTCAATAATTTTTAAGTATTCAGCTAAACTATATAAAAATTGACATACAAATTTTTACTGAATTCAATTAAAATCAATTCAGAGACACAAAAACAGATAAACCCATCACATACAAAAGTAGTATCTAGTTAAAAGATTTACTTAGAAAAATTTCTAATATTAATTTTGAGCTTAATCATAATTCAGCTCAGCTGAATTCCTAAGCTTAAGATATTTTACATTAATAATATAAATAATGTTGCTTTAAAACAAATTCAGCTTAGCTGAAATGAATAATTTTGAAAAAATCTTTCAAATTTTTCATAAGTTTTGTAATAAAAGTTGTAAATTTTTAGCTTAACCGTAATTCAGCTCAGCTGAATACCAAAACTTAAGATATTTGAAATAAATTATATAATAAAAATTGTTTAAAAACAAATTCAGCTTAGCTGAATTGAACAATTTCTTGAAAATAATTCTTTAAAACAAAATTGAAACTATTTTCATATTTTTCCTCAATGTTGTGATACTAACAAGTGTTATTAAAGTATTTCTGCTTAGCTGGTGTAGTTTTTTTGTAAATTATTTATTAAATTAGTTAACTAAATTACTAGTGCTGACAATTTTAATTTAATGGCTTGGCTAATCTTAATTGTTTTCTTTTTTTTTTGTTAAATAAATTTATTGCTTTGTCTTTTTTAACTTTAATTCATTAAATCTAAAAGCCTTTGGTTTTTTTCAAATTTTGTATAGAAAGTTAAATAAACAAAATCCAGAAAAATCCTCCAAATTCCAATTTCAATCTTAATGAAAATATTTTTTACTTCTCTTGTATTATATTGTTTTTCGTTTCCAATTTTTTCCATTACCTATTGTTTCTAATATGTATAGTGGATGTATGTTGTTGGGGTGTATGTTGTTTTTATTTATTTGTAATAGAAAAAATTTCATTTCGAAACTTTTTTCATACACTTTTGTTACGGCAAACACATTTAAGTTGTCATTCACAGTTCTACATACGTTAGTTCCGTAAAAATCCTTTCAACTAATGCATTTGTATAACATTTTAAACATTGTCAAAAAATTGGTAAGACATACAAACAACAACAGCAATGATAATGACAGTGTAGTTGGAAAAGCAACAACATTTTTTTTCTGCTGCTAAAGCTTTAATTACAAATGAAAATCCCTGAAAATATATGAGTGAGTGAGTTTTTTTTGTTTTGTCTTTTGCACATATTGTACATGAATGAATATGTCACGGTGACAATAGAGAAATCCTTTTATAAAATACTCACAGACAATTTTCACATTTGTATCAGTATGTTGGAAGAAGGATATAGATAATAAAATACAAATACGAAAAATACAAAAAACAGAAATAACGATACAGAATCCCTTGTATTAGCAAACAAACATATAAATTTGCGAATATTTATGGCGATGAGTGTACATAAGTTTGTTTGTATGCATATGTGTATGTGTGTTGTGATAAGAAACTTATAATGCTTGTAAGTTCAGTTATTTTTATTTAACCTTTCT
Source organism: Trichopoda pennipes (assembly GCA_030448955.1). NCBI lineage: Eukaryota > Metazoa > Arthropoda > Insecta > Diptera > Tachinidae > Trichopoda > Trichopoda pennipes. Next base: position 6,317,909 of record JASKUP010000002.1, read on the forward strand.
TTCGTTGTATAAGTTTATTTCGTTAAAGTATTTGTAAATGATGTCTGTGTTCTATTTAGTTGCACTAAATAGAACACAGCACTTTTCTCGATGCAAAGAGTTCTTTTCCAATGTGAAAATGTGCTTCAATGTTTTTGTCGTTTTAATATGTTTTTGATAACGTCACTCACAAACAAACATACACACACACACATAACCCAATAAATGTTTTTTAAAGAGAAGAGAATTTGTTACTTTATACTTTAATTGAATTATACTAACTGCTTTAGAGAAACATCTATTCTGCATAGAATTGATTGTATTAATAGCCTCTCCCTATTTAGCTTTAGTAATCATACAGCTGTCATTTCAGTTAAGCTTCTATTCTTACTTTCAGCAACCGAACTTTGTTGCCTACAGTGCGGAACAGTAACTGATATTGGATATCTTTCGAATCAAGATAATTTTGGAAATATTTAGAAGTAAACTTCCCACTATGCTCGGATCTTGTAATTTTCGGTTATCATTTCAAGATAGCATTTATGTTCCGAACTCTTCATTCTTTCTATTTACCACGTAGATAACTGTAAAACTACTATGGGCCTCAATAAATGTTAAATAATAACAAGTCTTTCCATGAGTCATTGTTTAGAACGACCCATGAGGCCATCATCTTCCATTATGACAATGCTCGGTCACATGATACAAGACCACTCAAAAACTATTTTTTTTTTAAGAGAAGTAGCACTTCACGCAACAATGCCTATTTAGTCAAGTACTGCGCTACATTCTTTAGGAAAGGGATAGAGAAGAGATGAAACAGGTGGTGAAAGTAGAAGGATAGTCGGAAATTAACTGTCGTATAAAGACAGCACAGCGACCAGTGACTATGCCTTCATCTCTGAGCAGCCCCACCGACAGGCAATTTTTATTTTTGTAGCGAAAAGAAACCAAGGTCTTCGTTGGGAATCGAACCCACAACCCCCATACTGACAAGCTAGTACACCACCTACTAGCCTACAGGGACACCTTTCTGGAACACAGTGGATGAGAAGATTTTGGTTAACCCGCTTTATAGCCCAAAATCTTGCGCCTTTTGACTTCATACACCAATTCAAAATCTTGTGAACCATTCAAAAGTGGTGATTTCGTTACAGAAGACAAGGAGTGGTTAGCCGAAAAATTTGAAGATGAGAAATTGGAAGCATTACTCGATGAATATTGTTGTTAAGTGCAAAAAGAGCTTGCATTATCAATGAATGTCACACAATAAGTTATTTCCCCACGTCTAAAAGCATTAGGATTCATTATAAAGCAAGGAATTGATGCCGAGCTAAATTAAAAGGTGATTTTGCTTAAACGCCACAAAACGAAGTTATTTCGTATTGTCACTGGCCCGGCTAATCAGCTAAATTTAGTATATTTAGCGGGTCAAGAAGGGTGTTTTGTGTTAGGATTACAGGGGGAAGACAATTGATGAACCAACGACAAACGACTAGGGGTCATCGATCATTTGCGGTTGATTGACTGGTGTATTGAAGTACGCATTATAGGGAAAAATTCGGATTTTTTTTGAAGAACAGTCGTATGTGGCATAAACTTCCTCCAAAGATCTTTCCTGTCACTTTAAATGTAGGAAAGTTCAAACACTACTCTGTTTTTCCTCTTCCTCATAACCTAATTTCCTTATACTGGCATAATGCATTACATGAGTAAGGTAAGTAAGGGTCATTTCCTAAGTGCAGGTCCGAAAAAAAAATGTCCGACACAAGGCCATAATTTTCCATTATGACCATTTTTGCCATGCCATGCATTGTCAGACCGGTGAACAGCTATTTGAAATACAGTGAATGGGAAAGTTTTGGCTTATCCGCCTTGTAGTCCCAGACCTTTCCCTTTTTGACTACATGCACCAAATTAAAAACAAAAATTTGTGAACGATGGCTTGTGCGATTGAAAGTGGTGATTCCGACACAGAAGATAAGGAGAGAGTCCTGGTGACCTGAAAATGTTTAAAGATGAGAAGTTGAAAGCATTTCTCGAAAGAAAAATTATTGTTCAACATAAGGAAAACTTGCAGTATCATATAGAATCTAACAGCAGTCCATTTCCCTACATTCAAGAGCAAGCAATTGAAGCAAGGTCTCTTAAGAATTTGAAGTTGAAAGACAATGAAAGTCTATTTGACATTTCGGAAATGATGCTTGAACACTACGAAGAGAAGCAATTTTTGCATCGTATTGTTACTGGCGATGGAAAACGGATACATTAAGATAATCGCAAAAAGTCACATACAGAGCTTAAGCAACTATTCAAATATCTACAAAAATTCACGATGCCAAGGAATGTGGTAGTTTATATTAAGAGCTGTTAAAACGGATCAGAGATATTAGGGGACCTGTAACAAAGGCAATTATTAGGCGCAATCAAGAAAAAGTTACCAGAAACATCGAGAATAATCTTTCATCATGATAAGGCTCGGCCACATCTTGCAAGACCGCTTAAAAACTATTTAGAAAGCAGTGGGTGGACAGTTTGGCTCACCGGCTTTAGAGCCCAAACCTTGAATTTTCTGAATACCATTTGTTGCGATCGACGACGAACCCTTACTGAAATGCATAACAGGGTTTGATACCCTATTATCTCCCCCTCCCCGGAACATATTTATCGGTCTTTATAGAACACTTGACTATTTAGACCTGTGCCGTTGGGGGTATAAGGGAGCCTAGTCCCCTGAAGGCAGCAGGGAATCAGTAAGCTCCAGAGTTTCCGCTAATTGTCTCTTTAGACTTTAAGCTGTTTCTCTGACTGATTATTGAGGTTGGCCCTTCGGGAGTATCGTGGTAGTTGTGGTTTTGCGGCCCCTAGCATGAACTGATTATGGTGACCAGGATCATCTCGCCTTTAATTACACCTACAGGTGAATGATCCAGATCCAGTGAGCATGCTAGTCGTGTGAACTGGACAGGAGTTGGATAGTCTCGAGCTCTTCAGCAAGGAGTAGTGGTTTGCAACCCTGCTCTGGAACCACTGAAATTGCAACTAGGAAAGACCTGTTGCTGGAATTACTCTTCGGCTTTCTAGGACGATTATGACGTTGATTTTCATTCACAGTGCTTTGACCATCATCTGGTTAAGGCCCACGGCCAGGTGCAGATGCAAATCTTATCACGAAATACCCTATTCTTTTGATTCATTCTTTACCTCAAAACCGCCGCATTTCTTTTGGCGCGACATTACTTTTCCTGTAATTTCCCAGGCACGCTTAACCATTCCGCTTAAATTGAGTTTTTATTATAGTTTTGCTATTCGTTTATTTTGTTTAGCTGGAGCAGGTGAATCGGTATTAAAACGGAAGGAAAGATAATATACAGGGATGGGATTTTTGTTAAATTACAGCCTACGTTAAGTAGACTTATAAAGTAAAGAAATCTCATGCTTCGCTTATATGCAAGCAAATACAAGGAATTTCGTTAGTGCGCTTTTAGAAGCTACAAATAGAGGACTTTTTACACAGATTTGATGTGAATTTTGTGATTATGCTGAAGGAATTATGGCTTCTACAAAACAAAAGCTATATAGGGTCCGCCAAATAACTTTTTTTTTTAATGCCATAAACTCCAGAACAAATTGGACTTTGTATGGTGTCATACCAAGGTCTTTGTGCAAAATTCGTCTCAATGATGTCTTTGAAATGTTCAATTGTTAAGAACGACGGTAAACTGATGTTAATGGCGCTTCACGCACACTTTCTCCCACAGCAGGGTGTACGCACTGTTTTTGGGTTTTCACGCTTTGGTTTATAGATGAGGATGCCAGTTTCTTTCAATTTTTTTTTAAAGATAACGAACATACGGAGCTGACGGTGCTTCTTTTCTTCCAAAATCCGTATGCAATTTTCGCGCACATTCTGCAGCATTGTCATGATTTTCAAAGTAATGTCTGGCAATATTTCCCCGCGTTGTTCAAGCGTATACGTAACCATATTCGTTCAGCGGAAGGATAAAATTAATTATCTGTCAAATCAAACATGAGTTAAGTGTTACCATGTTTGATACAAAAAAAAAAACGTTAGATTGTGGACCCTATAGAAACATTCATAACATTTTGTACATTTAGCTGTCTCCTTTGGAAACCCCTTTTTAATTTAAAAACTTTTAACAATTTAATTTTGCCTTTAAAATGTTTGCTGGTTTTTATTTTTCACCTAAAGCATTTTTACTCTACTACATGTTCGATGCATGTTTCTACCTCTGACACGTGTAAGTTGCATAAGTTGTTGTTTTATATACAAATACTGTTAAATGTATTTGTTGTAAATAGCATGTTGTATGTTGTATGATTTTTATTTGTTTATTAAGTTTTTGTTGTTTTGTTTTTACAAATATTTCATATTTTAAAGGAGGGCGTGTTTACGAGCAATTCTTGTTATTAACAAACGTTTGTAGCAGCTACAAAAGCAACAGCAGCCGGAACAACAATGTTTTACGTTCAACATTGCACGAGTCAACAGTTTGTTTATGAAATGTATATTTAATTGAAAATGTTGCAGCAGCAGAATAAACATTTAAATGTGCCTTCAAAATGTACACAAACTATAAAATAAAATTTTCAAAATAGAAATTAAGTTTTGAATGCTCCAAAATGTAAAGTCAGGAGGAGGTGGAGGGTGTTGAATTTTAACAAAATGACAGGTTATTATTTTAAAATTATGCTGGAAAAAAACATCACCAGCACACATTTAGGTAAAGGTTTTGGGGGAAAAAAGAACAAGCATACATTTTTAGATTATAATTTTGTTCAAATAAATAATTAAATATCAATTTGATAAACAAAATTATCATTTGACAAAACTTAATTGCCTTTAGTTTAAATTACTTTTTGGAAATTCTCCTGAATTTATGCGGCCTATGAAATTATGGCCAAATTAAATTATGCTGAATAAAATAATGTTCAGATAATTAAATATGAATAGAAATTGAGTTTATGGTAAATTTTATGGTTATTTAAATGATGTAGAGGTTTTTTTGTTACTCCCCATCCTTTTATTTATTTTTATTTAAAATAGCACACACATAATCAGTTTGCTGTTTGAAATTAACGTAAAATCTTTTTAGACAATTAAACGTTAAACAATTGAATTTTATTTCCAAGTGAAAATAATATTTTTGTTCTGTTAAATTATTATCACTAAAACAATAATTAAATCGTTAAATAGCAGTCTTCTGCCTTTCTAATAAATTTTGTAAAAAAAAATATTTTAAGCGTCGTATGTTAATCTACGTTAATTTGCATTAGAATCCTTCAAACATAAATATTTTATAATATTCTCGCTAAATATTTATTATTCAAAAATTACTGCGGAAGAAAGCATGCCCATATTTTACTGCTGTTCTAATAGCTCATTAGTGGATTTTACCCCAAATCTATATATATAAAAATAAGTCGGGTTTTCCTTCCTGACGCTATAAACTCCAGAACGCACGAATCGATTTCCACAGTTTTACATTGGTTGGAAACGTCTCGGGCTCCGTGAGGTTTATAGCAAAGAAAAATTTCAGGAAAAAAAGCAGGAAAACAGGGAAAATCATTTTTCACATACAGCGCCATCTCTGATATATAGCCTGTACTACAACGAAACCAGTACGTGGTGTGTGAGTATCCCTCACGAAAATAAGTACGTTTCATTTTAAGTAGATGGCGCCGGTGCATGATACATTGTTTGACAGCTACTCGTGCGCACGTGAAATTCGTTATTCGTTTCCTAACAGTTCAATTGGAAGCCATCAAATCAATCACGCGTATTCTGCAAATTTCTATTCAACTTCAACTGCAGGCATTTGTCTTTAAGGTGGTAAGATGAACTTTGTAAATTATGTGGATCGTGCATTTAAGGTTAAATTCACCAGTCTGTCCATAGTCCAAAATGCCGAGAGGACGAAATTCGATCATCGGCCGCCGCACAAGACATGCAAGCCAGCAACAAGTGTATTCACATAACTTAAGCTTCATGAGTTCTGGTACAGAAGTTGGATAGTTGCCAACTCTTCAGCAAGGAGTGAAGGCTGCGGCCTGCTCCGAGCTTTTAAAGTTGCCACTAGTAATGACTGGAGGTTAGACGTATCTGAAGGACTTCTAGGGCGAGTATGACGCTACATTTCATCCACAGTAGTATGATCGACCATCTGGTTATGGCTTACACATCTAGGTACAAATGTTAATCTTATCAGGCATCACACTTTTGCACTTACGGACACGTACCAACGAAAATAGATGAGTGTATGACATTACGACATTCTAGCAAAGAAGGACGACGACTAGACAATTTTGAAAACATGGAAATCTACGAAACAAGAACTTTTAACTGTGACAATGTAAATGAGCAGGTACACAACGACCTCCGACACTATTTTCACACCACTGAAACTACTCACACACTCTAACAAACGAAAAATAACCTCAGACGGACATACTTACCTAACTAAAAATAAAAGACGAAAATATTAAATTAACCCCGCATATAATGCCGAGTAACCAACAATTTGGTGACATAGAAAGATACGCCCTAATGAAGAAGGTGCCTAAGCCCAACACTGTTTATATTGACACACTTAATACAAACTCTCCAGTGTTATTTGAAACGCGGCTTGATTATGATGTGATCGTATAGAATTCACTTGCCAAACAAACAGCGGTAACGACGGTTTTTACCGGAATGTATGTATGACAATAGTAAATACAAATCACTTAATAGCTGACAAAATGGCTGTCAGTTAAAAATTGTTGCTACTTAATACTAACTCCCCAATACTATCTGAAATGCTACTTGAAGATAATGCCACCGCATAGAAATCGTTAGCCAATCGTACCAAACAAACAGCCATTAACCACGGTTTTCACCGAAAGGTATGATGACAGTAACTACAAATCTCTTGATAGCTGACAAAACGGCTGTCAATTAAAAAAGTGTTACCAATTAATACTAACTCTCCCCAGTACTATCTGAAATGCGGCTTGATAATGATGTCAACGTAACGAAAGCTCTCGCCATTCGCACCAAACTAACGGCTATTAACGACAGCTTTTATCGGAAGGCATGACAATAGTAAATACAAATCACTTAATAGCTGTCAAAATGGCTGCCAGTTAAAAAAGTGTTTCCAATTAATACTAACTCCCCAGTACCATCTAAAACGCGGCTTGATAATAATGGAATCGCATCGAAATCGCTAGCCAATCGTACCACACAAGCATCCATTAACCAGGATTTTCACCGAAAGGTATGACAACAGTAAATATAAATCACTTCAGAGCTGACAAAATGGCTGCCAGTTAAAAAAAGTGTTGCCAATTAATACTAACTCTCCAATACTATATGAAACGTGGCTTAATAATGGTGTCATCATATCGAAAGCGCTCGAACATTGTATCAAAAAAATTACGTACCAAGTAACGACGGCTTTCACCGAAAGGAATGACTTGTGACTTAAATACAAATCACTTGAGAGCTAAAAAAATCGCTGCCAGCTAATAAAGTCTTCAGTAATATCTGAAATGCGCCTTGAAAATAAAGTCATCTCAAGCAAATCGTACCAAACAAACAGCCGGTAACGACGGCTTTCACCGAAAGGAATGACTTAAGACATAAAGACAAATCACTAAAGAGCTAAAAAAATCGCTGCCAGTTAATAAAGTCTTTAGTAATATCTGAAATGTGCCTTCAAACTAATGTTATCGCATTGAAATGGCTCGCCAATCGCACCAAACACATGGCCATTAACGACAAGGCATGACAATAGCAAATACAAATCACTTAATAGCTGAAAAAATGGCTGCCAATTAAAAAAGTGTTGCCAATTAATATTAACTCTGCAGTACTATATGAAACGCGGCTTAATAATGATGTCATCGTATCGAAAGCGCGTGCCAATCGTACCAAACAAGCAGTCAGTAAAGACGGTTTCCACTGAAAGGTGTGACAACAGCAAATACAAATAACTTGACAGCTGACAAATCGCTACCAGTTAAAAAAGTGTTGCCAATTAATACTAACTCTTCAGAACTAGCTGAAACGCGGCTTGATAATGATGTCATAGCATCGAATTCGTTAGCCAATCGTGCCAAACAAACGAAAGGTTTGACAATAGTAAACACAACTAACTTGATAGCTAACAGTTGAATAAGTGTTGCCAATTTAATACCTCTATAAAAACACGCTTTATAACTGTTAATTTAACTAGTGTCTTGCAGCAATTGTATAAATAATTTTTTTAATAACACAGCAAGCGGCATAAGCCGTCAATTATGCATTTGTTTTTATGATGCCGCTTCTGCTTGCTAAAGGGCTGAAATCAGGAAAAATAACATTAATTTTGCTTTCTCTTAAGGAAAATAGAACTTGAAAAGAAAAAAAATATTTTCCAACTCTTTTATAAATTTTCACAAAATTAACCGCAAAAATGTTTGCAATAATTTTAGTTTTTGTAACGTTATTTTCAAATACTTGTACACGACTCGTAGTAGACATAGTTGCTGTCGTTGTAAATGTCGTGTAAGTTTGTATGTTGTAGAGTTTGTCAAGCGAATTAAGCCGTTTAACTACTTATACTTACATTACGAAGGATATAAATTTGTGCGCTCGTTGACTTTTACAGTGCAAAAGTTATTTGTTAAAATACGAAAATAAAAAAGAAAACCAAATAATTCTCCAAACAATAGTTAATCGTTTGTCATTTATTATTTAAAGAGCGAGAGCAGGGAACGGTATGGACGGAACGAGTTCATAAAGTCACGTTTTGGCAGAAATGCAAAATTGTGTGGGAGTTTGTAAACCACCTTCTGCCAATAACGAAAAAGCGAAAATCCAATCAATTTTATTAATCCCCAGCAACTGTGAGTAACAGCCGTTTGCCAGTAATAAACTTCACTGTATTCTCTTGTTAACTGTTACTGTTACTATTTTAAACATTAACTTGTGCTCTCCTTCTCACCCACCTTAACTCATTTATTTGCTCTTTTTCGTCGTTAAATATGCATAAATTATGCACTGGTTGGTAATTATTCTTAAATGCACTCACTTATGCATTCAACGGAAACGGAAATAGTTTGGTTAGAGTTTTCTGGGTGGTATTATTTGTACGCGAACAATGTTTGTTGCCCAACTTTAGTACCATATTTGCTTTAATTTTTTTTTTTGTTGTAAATTTTTAGCCAAAATGGTTGGTTATGCTATGTAAATGTATATATTGTGAGTATTTATAATTTTGTTGGTTTCCAATAAAATGCAAAAGGTTTCAAACGTATAAATCTTGCCAGCGGAAATATTTTATGATGGTGCTTTTTAAAATTATTTTTTTTTCTATCAAGGGATTAATAAGAAGCATTTGTTTCGTATTTCGTTGTGTATAATGCTTGCTTTACCATCCAATAATAACAGGTGCAAGTGAAGCCCATTTAAATGGTTGTGGTAGAAGCATTTAAAATGCAACTGGCAAAAAAGCGCTATAAAATATTAAATAATTTTATAGCTTTCATTTTAAAAATATTATAAACAAAAAATGTTTGCTGAATACAGCTTTATTTCTCGCTTTAATTTAATAAAAAATTTTGCTTTAACCATTTTGCTTAGCTGAATAGACTTTTTTTTAAATATATAATAAGCATTATTAGCTGAATAGCATTTAAACGCAATTCAGCTTCATTTCATGGTATTTAAATTATTTTAATTAAATAATAAATTTATTTCTTATTCTTAGTCAGCTAAATTGTTCAAAAGTTTTTATTCAGCTAACCGGAATAAACTTTTTTTGTATACATTTTGAGCGCAATTTATTTTTTAATATAATTTCGACTTTTCTTATTCTTAGTCAGCTAAATTTTTCAAAAGTTTTTATTCAGCTAACCGGAATAAACTTTTTTTGTATACATTTTGAGCGCAATTTATTTTTTAATATAATTTCGACTTTTTCGAGCTGAACAGTAGTAGTACCCTGTTTTTTTTTTTAATTTTTCTTAACAAAATTATTTTTTTATTATATTCAGCTAAGCTGAATTGTAATTTCTATATTAATTTAATTTAAAATTAGCTTGCCGAAAATTATTTCTTATTCAAAATATAGCTGCTTTAGTTAATTTTTCTATTCAGCTTTGCTGAATACCCTTGCCTCTAAATATTCTAGTTATTTATTGTTTTTATTAAATCACTAACTATTTATTAGTTTTAAATTTAATAAAAAATTTCTTAAGTTTAAGAATTCACATGCATTAATTTTGCATCGTGCCAAAGTTTGTAAGCAGCCCAGCTGAATAGCATTTATTTGATTTCTGAAACTAGTTTCATTAGTTTTAAGTTGAATTGTGGCCACGTTTATAAGATTGTATTATATATTTAAAGAAATTTTAAATTTAATACATGTTTTTTTTATGTTTAAGAATAAATATTCATTAATTTTTTGTAACTGCAAGCAATCTAGCTGAATTGTAGATACTTATTGTTTTTAATAAATCACTAACTATTTATTAGTTCTAAATTTAATACAAGGTTTTTTTAAGTTTAAGAATGCATATGATTAAATTTTTTTAGATTATTTCGTTACAAAGATTGTGAGCAATCTAGCTGAATATCACATTTTTACTTTGTGCAGCTGGTTTTATTAATTTTACCTTCAGCTGTAGTCAAAATTATAAGTTTATATTGAATATTTTAAGAAAAATTTAAAACTCTTTGCTGAATAGGTTTAAAGGGCTTTAAAGCTGAGCTGAAAAGCATTTTCCAAAACGTTTCTGTAGAGCAAAAAAGTTTCTAATAATTTTTTTTTGTTATAATTTTCAACATGACTATTAATAATATAGGTTGCTGAATTACAGTAAACTTTAATTTTTATCGCTTGTGTTTTGGTTATAGAACTAACAAATCAGAATATATCTTATTCAGCTCAGCTGAATTGCTAACAATTTTGGTTTTTAGTGCTTTTTTAGCATTAATTGCTACATTTTCCTTAAAATAGCTTGGCTGAATTACGGAAATAAATATTTTCAAAATATTTTTTCGAAAATTTTTAAATTTGATACAAGGTTTTTTAGGTTTATAAGGCATATTGATTATTTTTTTTAATTGTATACTTCTAACTGTTGTAAGCAATCCAGCTGAATAAATTTTTTTTGGTTTTTAAAGCTGGTTTCATTAGTTTTACCTTCAGCTGGTATCATAATTATAAGGTTATGAAATATATTTTAAGAAAAATGGAAAATTTTTTGCTGAATAGGTTTAAATGGCTTTAAAGCTGAGCTGAAATGCAATTTTTAAAGCTTTAATGTAGAGCAAAAAGTTTTCAATAATTTTTTTATTATTTTCAACATGAAAATTTATAATATGGGTTGCTGAATTACAGTAGACCATATAAAGATTTAAAAACTTAATTTTTTTTTGCTTGTATTTTCTTTATAGAAGTAATAAATGTGAATATACTTTATTCAGCTGAGCTGAATTGCTAACAATTTTGGTTTTTAGTGTTTTTATAGTATTAATTGCGTCTAATTAACTAAAATAGCTTGGCTGAATTACAGAAATAAATATTTTTAATAGAATTTTTTCTTTCACATTTGTTTAGTGAACAGCATAGCTATTAACACAAAATTATGCTCAATGGTTTCTTTTAACCGCTGGGGAAAAATTAAACATATTTTTTTTAATTTTTTTTTTAATTTTTTCTTCACTTGTTTAAGTATTTTCTTATGACTATAATACTTTCTTACAACTATTGTTTGAAAAGCAAATAAATATAAAATAGTAATAATTATTTCCTGTAGAAAAATTTTCAGTACAAGAATGGTTGAAGACAGATAAATCCTTTTGTTAAATGTTACTGAAGTGAAAAATTCATTAAAATGTTTTAATGTTGCATTTGTTTAATTGTTTTAAGGGGTGATTTTTATTTTTGTAATAAAAAGTTGATTGTTGCAAAGAATATTTTGTTGTTATTAAACAAATTTGTAACAAAGTTTTTGGTTACTTTTCTACTGTTGCCAGAGGATAACTTTGAAAGGAAAATTAAAAAGTTTTTATTTTTACGTGGTTACAAATTTTATTTCTACTTAAATTTTAACACATTTTACATATATTTACATGAATTTTGCTAACAAAATCATAACATCTTTTGACACGTTTTTCTTTTGTTCGCACACGTAACAAAAATTTTGTAAAAATTTTGTTGAACTACGTAAAGTGTACAGCACGTAGTCTTTTTAACTGTCAAAAGAGGGAAAAAAAGCTTAAGAGACGGACGGAATATGAAGAAAAGCTAAAAATTATCGAAATACAATTAAAAGGTTGCAAAAAGAGCAAGAGAGAGATATAGAGAGATATATATAGAGAGAGATAGAGAGAGAATAAGTGTTTGTTTAGATACTACCATGAAGAGAACTAGTTCATACTTTTAGTTGTTTTTGTATAAAACTATTTAATAATAGTAGAACTAAAGGTTAATCCTATAATTTTTTTGGCTTTTTATGTTATTTTAGAAAATTTCACACTATTGTATAGTAAATGGTTTATTCATTTCAGCTGTAAAGAGATAAAGAAAACTGGTTTTGTATGGCACAAACTTACATTTTTTAAATTTATTTCATTTCTTCCTTTTATTTCTTAATATTAAAATTAAATTTTCTCTTCTATGCATATTTATAGGCGTTTTGTAGTTATTTACAACGATATATATTTGTTTTATTATTTTTTTTTTGTTTTTTGACAATGAACTTGAGCCTGTTTGCGAAAAGAATAATAAATAGTTTCTTCCTTTCGGCTTTACAAAATATTATGAGGAAGTAATAAAATCCTTCCAGGCTGTATAAGAAAAATAGAAAATAATCCTAATTTTTTGTTTCATACTGCAGTATATTGCATTACGTGTTTAAATAGTTTTCGATAATGTCGACAAATCATTTCTTTTTTCTCACGTAGCAGACAAGTCTAGTCTACAATCAAATAGGAAAAAAATTTATTTTTCTTTTGGCAAATAATGTAAAGGGAAATCGAGTCAACTTTACACTTTTTAAGCCAGAAATATTTTATTGAAAATTTTTAATTTTAATTTAAAAATAGATAACAATACAGGATATTACAAAGCCAATACACTTCAAGGACAATGTAATTAAAGAAACAAAGATTCCATGAAAATACAAAATGAACAAAATATAAATAAAATAAATTTTAAGTGAAAAAGACTCTCAGAAGTGGCAATTTAATTAAGAAATATTTTTTTTATTATCTATTAAGTGACCATAACCTCAATTAGTTTTTAAACAAAAAATTTTACAATGATAAACCCAAATGACAAACGACAAAAGTGCAATCTACCTTTGTTACTCGATTCATTTGTAGCTACGATCATCTAAGAAGTAGCAGATCAGATTGATTGAACATAAGCTTCAAACATCTTCTTTAAACATTTTCTTCAAACATCTTCTTAAAACATCTTCTTCAAACATCTTCTTTAAACATCTTCTTCAAACATCTTCTTTAAACATCTTCTTCAAACATCTTCTTCAAACATCTTCTTCAAACATCATTTTCAAATACATGGTTGTCTGTTTCGCAAGGCAAAGGTCTAAAGGAATGTTTAATATCAATTCTATATACAATGAGTGATAGAGCTCTAATAGGAATATATTTTAGTGATTTTCAGCATTTAGCTTCATAATTTAATTGAAATACCACCTTAGACTTGAAATTTCAAAATAAAAGAGATTTTTGCCACCCCAAGAAGGTTACGCTTTTTGATATGTGCGTATATTTTTCGACGGGGTTTAATTTATTTGGTTGTGATTTTACGTCGACCTTCGTCAAATTTGGTTTGTGAACAAACCGTTTACGGCTATGTGCCATGATCAGATCGTAGAAGACTGAAGATGGTTAATAGCCGAAACCGGTTTACAAACCAGTGTTCTCTTCATACTCTAGTACTCTAGACTTTATAACACTTTATACTCTAGAGTACTAGAGTATAAAGAGAATACTGAAGATGGCAAATAGCCGAAACCGGTTTATTCACTAATAGGTAGTGTACTCCTTATAAGATATTGTGGGTTCGATTCTCCACAAAGACCTTGGTTTTTTTCACTACAAAAATAAAAGTTGACTGCCGGTGGGGCAGCTCAGTGATGAGGGCATGGTAACTGCTCACTGGGCTGCCTTATACGACTATCCATCTACTGCAGTAACTACCTATCCATCTACTTTCCCCACCTGTCTTATCTCTTCTCTATCCCTTTCCTTAAGAATGTAGCACGGTACTTGACTAAAAAGAAAAGAAAGGAAAGAAAGCTGGATTATATTTTGATAAGCAATAAGCCATGAAGAGTTACTGGCTTGCGATTTGATAAAATCTTTGACGATGCTTGCAGAAAGAACCAGAGGCAATAGGAAAATTACAAGAAAAATAAAAAGTAAAGTAAGAGATATTACAGAAAGTCAAAATATAAGAGGTTATATCAACAGGCTGAGATATACGAGCTAGAGTTTTTGCTTCGTAGGATGGAACGTATCTCCTCACCTAGGCATTCCGACAAACCCGCATTTCGCTAACCTGTTATGTAGGAATTCCTTCAGTAATATTTTTTTTTTGAGTGATTAATTTATTTCCCCACTTAACAAGTTACGGCCGAGCTGTTGACTATGCTGTATTGAGTATCGCCTTATCCCCTCTTCACAGTATTTTGAGCTGTCTCTTTAAATGTTTTTGGAATTGACTGAGTTGACGGAAACTAAATTCTTTTTCATTCTTCTTCAACAAGTTTTTCCTTTAAATCATTCTCTTCATTCTCCTCTAGGTTACATTAAGGTATAATAAAGAAGATTCGAGTTAGCTCCTCAGGCTGCCTGTCTAACCTGTGTCAAGTTTCAGTAATAAAAAAAAATATTTATATTCAGCACCAATTCAGCTATGTTGTAAAGTTTATGAATACAAAATTTTAAAAAATTCCAATTATAGCGATTTAAGTAAGCTCGGCAACATAACGAAAAATATTGAACACAAATTCAGCAAAGCTGAATTGTAATTTTGTGAATGCCAGATTTTGGAAAAAAATAAAGTTATAATAATTTAGTTATGCTCGATGATATAACTAAATTTCAGATGGGTTTCTTGGAGGCAAAAAAAAAAATTATCCTTAAAAATAGTATAAATCGTTAACTAATTTCTTTTTTTTCACCTCCCTTCTTCTGTCATTTTTTTCTCCTCTAACTCACTCTCTTTTTCCTCTTACAGGTAATATAAAGTGAAATATTTTTCAAACCTCCCATTCATTATCATTTTTCCCTCTACCTTCTTTCTGTTTTTTTTGTTTTAACGTGCAACAAAGGCGACATCTTTGCTCCTCATAGAGCTTCTCAGATTGTCTGTCTAACATAACTTTTAAAGATTTCGAAATAATGAAAAAATTTGTATATTCAGCACAGCTGAATTGGTAGTAAGTGAACAGAAGATTATATAAAAACTAAAATTAGAGCAATTTAACCAAGCCCGATGAAATAATGTAAAATATATAATGTTAAATATATTTAATACAAATTCAGCACAGCTGAATTAGAAATTAATGAACGGCAGATTTCAGAAAAATTTTAATTATAGTTATTTAGTTAACCTCGATGATATAGCACAAATTCAGCTAGGTTTTTTCATAGCCAACATAAAATTTGTAAGCTAAAAAAGTAGAATAAACCAGTATGCTGTTCGAATTAATGGCGTCCAATTTAGAGGAAACTTTTTAGCAATGTTTGATATGATATTAGAAGTGCATGGAAAATTTAATTTCAGGGGAAATTAAAAGGAAACAAATAAACGTTGTAAGATCCTGCTTTCTTTAAATTGTTAATGTACGAAATAGGCTTTATCCTTTACTCCAAAAAACTTTTTTTATTTCTTATTATTTTATTGAAATGTTAATCATGTAAGCGTTGTGTTCTTTTTTTAAAAGTTGCTCATACTTTGACACATAGATGGCGTAGTTTAAGACATTTCTAATTATATCCCATTTTCTCTTATGAATAATTTTTTGAAGTTTTGACTAACAATTGATACTTAACAAAATAGTTTTAGTTTCCTGGCGTTTGTGGAATTTTTTTTTGATATTTTTATTTACTTGAAAAATTCAAAAGATTTTTTTTTTAATATTTTTAACGTCAGTAAAAATATTAAACAAACTTTAAATCAAATTTTCATAAAACTTATTTTACCAACTCAAATAAAGTAACACATTTTAATAGAACAGAAAAGCCCTGAAGAACACACAAAAAGAATTAAGTTTTTAATATACTTAAAAAAATCAAAAACTTGCAACAGTTATCTAATGAATGATTCGATAGTATTACAACAAGCACAACAACAGCTTAATAACATTTTTTTTTGTTTTCAGCCGAAAACATGCCAAAATCTAACACAAGTAAAGAGTTAAAATAGAATAACCTAAAAAAGTGTTCGCTAGTAATAAATTGCCTTTGGGTTTTTCTTTTCCACTCTTGAAGAAAGCGATAAAAAAATAAAGTTTTATTTTAACGAAAAAATCAGCGAAACGTAAAAGTGTTCAAAGTCAAGTTTATTTTGTTCCAGCATGCAAAAAACGAGCACAACACAAAAAATAACTCTTATTTAGCAAAGAGCACTAAAAATACAAACACACACACGCATACACACCCAATACTCGTATATACACAGTTAACTGTTTTCTGTCATGCTATTCAAATGTTGATTTAAGTCTAGAGTTAAAACTTTTTTCTGCTTCTCTTTGGATTTGTTTGCAGTGTCGCTTTTATATCAGCCATCGATAAGCAGAGGGGCGCTAGAAAAGTTGTTTGCTGTTAAACAAATTTTATTTAATTTTTTTTTTTTGCCAATTTTTAAGGACTTACTTTTTGTCCTTTACCGTCACAACATTTAAAACATTTCCATAAACTTTTTAGATTGACTTTAGCATTTTTTTCCAAGTTTTCCTTGTTTTCTTTTTAAAGGATAACTTAAAAGAGAATTAGATTGAAATGTTGTTTTCAGGGATGACTGATTTCTATGAAACATCATATAAACATTAACGGAAACCAATTTTGTTTCATTCAGATATGATACATTACACACAACAACATAAAATATTTGCAATATGTAACAGTTTAACATTAAAGAGTGTGTTTAAAGAAACACAAAACAGGACATATTTTGTATAAAATATCCGGTCTTTAAAAACATTTTCAAGACATCCTAGCATAAGGATAAATCTGAAAGCTCTATATGAATACATGTACCTAGAGTAATATATAAATGTAAAAATATTTGAAAATCAAACAAGTAAATGCATGTAAAGGGTGCTTTTTTATAGAGGTGTAGAACTTTGTAATGGAATAAAGCAGCTATGGATTTTTTAAAATTGACTTCATTCGAAGGAAAATTTTTTAAAATTGACTTCATTCGAAGGAAAATTTTCTGCCATATGGCCGCCACAGCTGACTCGAAAGTAATCTAATCTGGAGGTAAAATTTCCGATGGCTTTTTTTATTACTTATGGCCGTATTCGGGCTTCAACCGTTGTGGCCGTATATAGGCATTAACGTGACGCATATTATCATCCAAGTGGTCAATCTTTTAGGACTTCAACCCTTGTGGCCATATAATGATAATAACGCGACGAATATTATTATCCAAGTGGTCAATCATTTCGGACTTCAACCACAGCTGACTCGGACGTAATCTACTCTGGAGGTAAAATTTCCGATGGCTTTTATTAATACTTGTGGCAGTATATTGAGCTTCAACCATTCTGGCGGTATGTCAGCAATAACGCAACGAATATTATCATTAAAGTGATCAATCCTTTCGACCTTCAACTCTGGTGGCCGTATAGCGGCAATAAAGCGACAAATATTATCATCCAAGTGGTCAATCGTTTCGGACTCACCGGCTAAATCTAGCGACTTCACATATCTTCACAGAAAATATTCCACCGGCGTTAAATCTCACGATTGTGGAGGCCAATAGACAATTTCCTTCAATAAATTAATTTTGGCTGAAGCTGTATTCCACGTTATGCCATCTTGTTAACACCACAACTGCTGCACATCATGTTTATTGAATTGAAGATGAAACTGTCAGTAATCATGGCTTAATAGCGGTCAGCTTTGAATATACTAACCAGCAGCGTTTTTAAATAAGTACCCACCTATAATGCCACCAGCCTACAAAACACACCAATTAGTTAGTGTTTCTGACGGCTTCCCAACAGACACCTGAGGATTACCTCGCCCCGGGGGCACATTATAAGTCTTTATGGTTTACACAAACATCTAGACTTGTGTCTGCCGGGGTAAAAGGTAGCCCAGCCCCCTTCAAGGCTAGCAGGAGCCAACTGGAAAATCCACTATATTTCCACAGGAATCAGTAAAGCCCCAGAGTTCGGCTATTTATCTCTTTAAGCATTTAGCTGTTCTCTGACTGATTATTGAGGTAGGCCCTTCGGGATTATCGTGGTGGCTGTGTGTTTCGAGGCCCTCGTTTGAGTTGTGTGGGTCGGATCATTCACAATGAACACAATGAATGTTCCAGGTTCAGTGAGTATGAATGCCGTCGTGTTCTTAATTATATTAGGCTTCGTGCGCTATGAACCAGGAGTTGGATAGTCTCCAACTCTTCAGCAAGGAGTGAAGGCTGCGGCCTACTTCGGGCTTTTGAAGTTGCAACTAGGAGTGACCGGAGGATATACGTAATCGAAGGCCTTCTAGGGCGAGGATGACGCTACATTTCATCCACAGTGGTCTACCATCTGATTAAGGCCCACGGCCAGGTGGAGATGCAAATCTTATCACGTCATCTCCACAGAAAATATTCCAGCGACGTTAAATCTCACGATTGTGGAGGCCAATAATTATTTTCCTTCAATAAATTAATTTTGGTTGGAGATGTGTTCTACCTTGCGCCGCCTTCTTAACACCACAGCTGCTGCACATTATGGTTGTTCAATTGATGATAAAATTGTCAGCTTTGAATTTACTAACCAGCGTTAGTTAAGTTAAGTACCCACCTATAATGCCACCAGCCTACAAAACACACCAATTAGTTAGTGTTTCTGACGGCTTCCCAACAGACACCTGAGGATTACCATCACTTTAAATACGGCAGTATTGCTTACTGATATATACCTACAAACGAAAGGGAGCTTCAAGAAAACTGATATCAAAGGCAATCTTGTATTCGGATCATTTTGCACAATTCTTAAATGCTTCTCAGGCGTCAGTCTATTTATGTTAAAACGCCAAACCGAACTAAACATAAATAAGTTAATGGCTGACAAAATAGCCTCTAGCCCAAGATCTTTGCCAGCTTAAAGTTTTATACCTCTGTAAAAAATGCCCTATAAAAAGCTTGAAATAAAAACAAAGCGTGCAAAGTGATGAAACGGAACGGGTATTAATAATGGGTGGGTAAATTTGAAGTTGGGAAGTGAATTGTCTGTCAAATGATTAGATGTCAATAACTAAGCTGTCATTCTTTGGCATTTATATAGTAAAAGGTTGAGAGCTTTCAAGTATGGCACGCTACATTTATGAGCAAAATATTTTAATTGTGATAATTTGCTATCAAAATGGTAAAAATTTCACTTCATAAAATTCGGGCAGCTTTTCTTCTTCAGCAAGCTTCTTCGCTGTGGGTAATTTAATCGCTAAATGCGTGGCTCATGGCATTGTTGCTAACAATAGACTAAACAATATGCTCGCAGGCAATAGCTGCAGCAATACAAACATAACTGCTGTATAGCAAAGTATTTAGAATGAGCCTGCAACACCTAACTCGTCCACGTTCTGATCAATTGGGCATTACTAAAGGCATTTTGTGTAATATTTTGCATGAAAATCTTCATATTTAGGCTAATAAGGTTTTTCGGAATTAATGCCTACCGACAGTTGTTTAGGTCGAACGTTTGTGAGTCGACTGTTTGGATAACTCACCGAAAACAACCCATTTTTTTAATCATCTTGTGTTGAAGTTCAAACATTTTTTCGAAAATGGTCAAAGAAACGTGCCGTCTGTGCTACCAACCCTTGGTAAGTTATTTTTTTTTTACCCCAACTGGCTAGCGTTGACATCAGTGACCTTTTCTTTCAACAAGAGGGCGCCACAAGTTCAACAGCCACCCTAACAATTCAGTTATTGCATGAATAATTTCCCGCTAGCGCAATTTCTCGTTTTGGCAATGTCAATTAGACGCCTTGTTCTTGTGATTTAATGGCGCTGGAATGTTTTCTCTCGCGCCATTTCTAAGGCCGAACCTGCAAGCCACAAGGTACTGATGCTCTGAAAGATAAACTTCTATGCTGTATTGGCGAGATAAGAAAAGCTTTGTTGTAAAATATGCAGCGAAATTTTGAGGAATTGTGCCTAGGTGACAGCTGTAGACATTTACCCGATGTCCTATTCTATTATGAATCCCTATTTCTTAAATTTATATTGATATAAATAAACATAAAGTTGTGAAATAAAAGTTCTTATTTTAAGTCAATTTTCTTCCTAACCTAAAACTTGTGCACACGTTAATACTGATAAATATTTCCAAAAAAAAAAAAAATTTTAAAAAGTTAAAAGTTAAAAAAATAATAAAAACTTGTTTTAATTTAATTGTTTTAAAATTTCTTTGTGTTTATACACGGTTTGATATGCAAAATAACCCTCTGTGAGACGAATATTTTGAAAATATAAAATAAGATTGTTTGTTGTTAGAAAATAAACAATTTTAGGAAAATTAAATGCGATTGTTATTTATAAAAATAAATCATGAAATAATATTTGAAATGGAACAAAAAAAATCTTATAAAATTAAATTTAAATTAAATAAAATCTCAATTAAAATTTTCCATTATTAAATTCTATATTCTTTCAAGTATTTAAAACAGTATGAAACAAAAATCATAAATCAGTTCTTCAATTTGTAAAAATTCTCATGCAAGAGGCTGTGGTAACTCTCATTTAAAAGATTTTCAAAAGTGAACTCAATTAAATTTTTAAGTAGAAACAAATAAAGAAAAACAAAAATGCAACCACAGAAATACAATATCCTGCAACTGCCAAGGAAACCAACATCATTTGCTCTTTTGAATAACTCAGACACACACACACACACACACACATCCAAGCAACCATAATTTAACCGGCTTTAGATTTGTCAACCTTGTTTGATGATCTTAGTTTTTCGTGTTTTGTTTTACTCCCACTCGTTAAATATTTTCTATACAATTGTTTTGTTTTTCCTTTTTATTTCTTTTTTTTTTGTTCTATTGTGTAACGCCATTTTTATGTTCTAACTAAAACCAGGATAAAAAAATTATTCCTTTTTGGTTGTATTTTCACAACTGATGAAGTGGCTGAGTGAATAGAAACAAAGAAGTTGGTATAGAGAGTGCAAAAAGAAAAGGAAAAAATATTTTATTCTTATAAAACACATAGAGAACTTTCAACGTCATATTAAATCATCACAGCAACATCATCATCATCATCATCCAACTCCTCATAACCACAATCATCATTATTGTCATCAGCAGTAGTTGAAATATAAAACGCCTAAAAAATCATGAGAATGACAAATACTCGCATATCGCATGAGCATAATCATGAACAAATATCAACTGATGACGTCGCGTCGTCTTGTTTTTTTTTGTGATGAAAATAAATGTTTTTACGTTACGTTATTTCTTTGGAATATCTAGTTGTATATGTTTTATAAATAGTAGGTCTGGGTTTGTAATATGTTTTTCCTGTTTATGAGAAAAACACAATAAAAGAGTTTTTTGGTGAAAACTTGTGAACAAAAAAAAAAAAAAATACTCGTTTGACTCATAGAGTTTTTTTTTAGTTAGTTGTTTTTCCATTCAGACTGTTTACTCTTAAAGGTGGCACTATAAAGATTATTAAATGAAAAACAGGAATTAAGTCAAATTAAATTGAATTCAACATAAACGAAAGTAAAATCACCTTCTTCAATAAATCACAATTAGAAATAGTAATCGCTTGATATATGCAATTTGATATTTTCTAAAAGAATAAAATCTCCGAGCTTTCCTTCACCATTCCACTAATTAGGAAATATGTGATTAATTGATGGCTGAAGTTTTCCTAAATATTTTAAAAATTTAAAAAGTCATATTTCAAAGATTTGATTTGTTAAACGGACACATTTTTTAATGAATAGTAAAAGGTAAAAGCGAAAAATAGTTTCGTTAGAAAAATATATAAAACAATTACTAAAACACAAAAAAAATTAATTAATACCTTTTTGTAGTGAAAAGGTAAAAGAGCAAAATAGTTTCTTTAGAAAAATATAGGAAACAATTACTAAAGCAAGAAAAATTTTAATTACTACCTTTACTAACGAAAGTTACTTTATATTGATATCAATAAAACTGAAGTTGTCCGAAAAACATGTGGTTTTTTAACCAATTTGCTTTCTAACCTCAAATTTGCCCATCCTTTTGTAGTGTTTAAATGTACAGGATGGCCGCCGGATAGGTATACTATCTTATTTTGCCGCCATTTTTGCTAATGGCGATTCACATTTGGTGGTCTTGAAGTAAACACGTGGCAAATTTTTTATGGAAAAATAGTCCATAAGCCAACGTGTTTTAATCGTTAAAACATTTAAACAAAATCTATCATCGTTTACTGTGACGATGAGAAAGTTATGTGAAATCTTTTAGAGAAACAATGTGCCAATAAAACGCACTATTTATGGTGTAGTGAATGATTTCTTAGAAAACATTACTGTCACACAAAGTTGACACTACATAACAATTTACCTAAAATGCCGGTCTTAATTTAACGAGATTTATTTTTCAAATAACTAACTATCCACTCATACGCTGCCTTTTATAATTCTCCACTAGAGGTCTAGAAAAATTAAAAATCTTCTACACTCTTTGTATCACATTTTGTTGTTATGTTATTCATTCAATGTCCCCTCCGCGGACACGTTATAACTCTTTATGAATTACACAACCATCTAGACTTGTGTCTTGCGTGGGTAAAGTGGAGCCCAGTCCCCCTAAGCTAGTAGGAGCCAACTATTTGTCTCTTTAGGCATTTAGCTGTTCTCTGACTGATTATTGAGGTAGGCCATTCGGAAGTATCGCGGTGGCTGTGTGTGGGTCGGATAATTCACAATGACGACAATGAATGATCAAGGTCCAGTGAGTATGCATGCCGTCGTGTTCTTAATTGTATTAACCTTCATGCGATCTGGACCAGGAGTTGGATAGTCTCCAACTCTTCAGCAAGGAGTGAAGACTAGGGCCTACTTTGGGCTTTCGAAGTTGCAACTAGGAGTGACCGGAGGATATACGTATCCGAAGGCCTTCTAGGGCCATGGTAATGATCCACCATCTGATTAAGGCCCACGGCCAGGTGCAGATGTAAGTCTTATCACGTCACAGCTCTCTAACCTAAAACCTTGCATTTACCTAGACACAATATTGTTACATTTATACCTTTTATAAACGTTTCGTTGTTGCTAAGTTCTTTATTGCATAATAAATAACATCAGGTTTTAGAGTTTTCGAATTAATTATAAGTTTATTTACTTTAACTACACACAAAGTTGACACTACATAACAATTTACTTAAGATGCTCGTCTTAACTATACGAGTTTTATTTTTCAACTAACTACCTATCCACTCAGATGCTGCCTTTTATATTTGTCCACTAAAGGTATAGAAAAGTTAAGAATCTTCTACTCCCTTGGTATCACATTTTGTTGTTGTTATGTTATTCATTCAATGTATAGGCGCCTGTAGGTCTGTGTGAATTTTTGTTTTTGTTTTTATCCTGATAAATTTTCTTCCTGGAATTTATTTTAACATAGTTGTTGTTGTCTTGTGTACATAAGTTTTCTTAGAAAACTAGGCAGTTGGTAAACAGCATACCTGATTGTTGTTGTTTTGGGTATATAAAATTTCCATGCAATTTATAACCAGAAAGTTGTTGTTGTTGTTGTCATGCGTGCATAAATTTTCTTAGCAAGCCACGCAGCAGACCCAGTTGTTTAATTTATTACTTAATTATTTTCTTTTAAAATTAAAGCAAGACGCCTCCGTAACAATATGAAAAACAGATAGACGTATGTAAATAGTGAATATCATTCAGAAGTCACGAAAGACGAGAAGAAAAATGATGGCATGGCTCAGTGATGACTAAGAGAAATACTTAATTTTCATATTTGTTTTAGTCACGCTGTAGAGAGAATATAAATTATTCACACAAACTTTAACATCCTATTGTAGGGTGCTTTCGAATCTTTCTGGCGATATTCTGTTTGCTTTAATTTTCATTATGGCACGTTAATTCTCACATAATTATTGTTCTTTTAGCTTTTTCCCAAGAAAATTAATAATAAATTTTCTTAACTTTTGTTTGTGTGGGTTTGTGTGTGTGTGTGGGTGTTATTGTATGCATGAGCGAAAGTTTACTTATTTCAAGAGGTTTTTAATTAAATTGAAAATCTTTTTCGAAATTCTTAGTTAATCTTTTTCTTCCTACGAGGGTTTCCACAGAGTTTTCTTTATTAAAAGGAAAAGGATTAAAAATTTAATTTGTTGGAAAACTTACCATTTGTTGTTGATTTTTGGGCTTTTTGTGTAGATCGGGTACCTTGAAGGAGGTTACAGCCTCTATTACCTCGGCAAGTAGAAGACCATCACGACAATCGGAGGACAAATCAGTGACTTTCTTTTTTGATTTACTGCGCTCTAAATAGTAGTTGGCCCAGTCTGTGTAAATCTAGAAAAAAATTCAAAATTTTCATAAAAACATTTTTAAACACGTCAAGGAATTGTAAGGATTTTAACAATGAACAAAGTAAAACTTTTGTTATTCAATAGATTCGTTTAAGTAAAAACAAAATCTAATTACGATTTTTTTGTTATTTAAGCTGTATTTTGTATTAACATATATAACATACATTTGCTAGGATAATGAACAATTCTTAGTCTTCCCCTTAAAAACAACTTCAATAACCTTTTGTTGGTTTTCTGTTATAGTTTTATGTTAGCTATTAGAAACTCATTAGCAAAGTCTAATATTTAAAACAAGAGGACTACTGAATAGCAGCATTTAAAGGCACCATATGCAAAATATTATACAAGAAATACAAACACACATATTCAGCCATTAAGAACAAGGAAATTAGAAAACAAGAAAAGTTCATGTAACTTAACTAATGCCAAGGAAAACATAAAATTTTCCCAAAATTGTTGTAATAGTTGTTGCCAACAAACAAAACAATTAGTTGAAAGTTGAAGAAACCTTTCTTTTTCTTTTTGTTTTTGTTATGCTGTAAAAGTTATCCTTAAAGTTGGAAAATGAAAATATAAAATATTTGATTGTGGATTGAAAGTGGTAAAATGCAGATGCTCACTTGCCCTTAAAGAAGAAACTAATGCCTGAGCTGTTATTAGTTGTAGAGTAGCCTTTGTTGGCTTTTCACAGCAAATATCTTAATTATTTCATTAGAGTTAAGTAATTTACTTAACTAAGAATAGATTGAAAACAGAACTTTATAAACAGAAAGTTGGTTTTGACCATTTTATTTGAGGTCAAGTGAAGGAAGTTTGTTTACCCAAAAAAAAATCCTCTTAAATTGTCTTCATTAAAAATCCTAAAAACTTCAAACCCTTTTGGAAAGATTTATTAGAAAATTCTTAAGATTTATAAATCTAAAAGAAAATAAAATTAAATAATTTTAAGAAAAATATTTAAAATTTTTAAAAGGTTAATAGCAAAGAATGAAGTATACATTTAGGCTGCAAAATAATCTTTAAAAAAAATTTTTTTTCCGTTTTTAAGGATTTAAACAATTTTTTGTCATATTTTTTGCACTTTTTGTAAATATTATAAACTGGCTTTAGTTTAACTAAATAAAACAAGTGTTTTCTCACCTAAAAGTATTAAATGTGATTATAATCCTTCTTATTAAAAATTCTCTTTTTTTAAACTATAATGCAAAATACTAAAGTTCTTCTACATTTAACTATAATTACTTTTTAGTTAATAAAACTTTTACAAGTTAAAATTTATTTTAATTAAATAACAATTTAATTACAATAAATTTTTAAAGATATTTAAAAATTAAAAACAAACCTTGGCATAGTCAGCTATATTGTCACAAGATCCTTGATAACTAACACAGCGACCCAGCATATTGTAAAATTTTTTATTTTCATACACTTAAACTTGTTGGTTTAAGGACTTTAAGTTACAAAAACATTTCTTTTGTTATTTATTACTAAAAGTAGATTTTATTTAAGGTGTTTTTAAACAAGCCTTAATATAGGCTATATATATTGTATATATTGATTATCTTTTCATATTATATTATTTGAAATACTTTTTTTTTTAATTTTCTTTAGGTTTCTTTAATATTAAGAGGTTTTAAACCCTCTTATTTTAGATTTAAAGCAAATTTTAAAATTTTGTTATTTTTATTTTAAATATTTTCTCACATCTTTAATATTGTTATTTTCTTTCTTTATTCCTTTTACTAGTTTTAGCCTAAAGATAGGCTTTATTTTTTTATTAATTTCAGTAAAATATATTTTTAAAATATTATTCTTAGCAAATTTTAAAAGAGCAATTTTTATAATTTTTCTATTTAATTTTATAATAAAATCAATTATAATTTTATTTTTATCACGGAAAACTCATAGAGAAGCGATGGAATGGAGGTGGGTTATTTTATTTTTAAACTTGTAGTAACTAACTATCTTTTGGTGTTTAAAAATCACAGATGGACCTTAACGTTAAGTTTTTGCCCAACTTAATTATACTTTTCAATGTTTGTCAAATTCAAGCAAGGAGAGGTACACAATTGAGGAGTGCGTTAAGTTCGTTGGAGCCTTTTACGCAAACGGGCGTTCAAATCAAAATGCATTTTGTGCACTTTATGATTTTGTTAGTCAGCATAATCGAACAAATGTGTCCAAATTCGGGAGAAGTTTTTTCGTAATAAGATTTACATCTGCACCTGGCTGTAAGCCTTAATCAGATGGTGGTCAAACCACTGGGAATGAAAAGCAACGTCATTCACGCCCTAGGAAGCCGAGGACTAATTCTAGCAATTTCTAGTTGCAATTTCAGCGGTTCCAAGGAAGAGTTGCATACTCACACTACTCCTTGCTGAAGAGCTGGAGACTTTCCAACTGCTGGTTTAGAATAATGACTAGCATGCTCACGGCGAGATGATCCTGACCCTTTTAATCAAATTCATGCGAGGGCCGCAAAACCACAACCACCACAATACTCCCGAAGGGCCAACCTTAATAATCAGTCGAAAAACAGCTAAAAGTCTAAAGAGACAATTAGCGAAACTCTGGGGCTTACTGATTCCCGTGGAAAAAACGTGGAGCTTCCAGTTGACTCCTGCTGCCTTCAGAGGACTGGGCTCCCTTATACCCCCATCAGCACAGGTATAGATGATCAAGGAATCCATAAAGACCGATAAATGTGCCCCTGGGGGGGGGGGGGTAATCGGGAGAAGTTGTCAGTAAACCAGGTCTACAGAAAATTTGAAAACACCTGGGTATGTTCTGCCAGTTCGTTGTGCTGAAAACATTGCTATTGCTCGCAATAGCGTGACAGAAGAGTCATAACCGTGAGCTTATCATCGTACCTAAAAATTAAGCATCCTGTGAGCATCATTGATCCGAATTTTGCTTAAGATTATAATTTACATGTTTAAAAAGGTCAACTGAGCTACTAATCATTTCAAGAGTCTTTAATTCGCCAAATAATTGTTTAAAGAGACAAAATTGTGACCGATGATTTTTTTTTCGTTCGGACCATTACTCAGGCGATGACCCCTACAATGAATTGTACCAGAACTAGGATATTTGGTTAAGGGGAAGAGGAAAGAGGTAGTTCGTGTTTGTGGACATTCGATTTTCCTACATTGAAAGTGACAGGATAGACCTCTGGAATTTTCCCTGTTGTTCAGCTCAGGGTTGAAGTTGCTGGAATCAGGTGAAGTGGAATTCTTACAAAATTACTGAGCCAAAAACAAAATCTCGAATGAGTTTTTTTCTCAATGAAATCATAGACAATTATTCCAATTTGAACCACCAAATAAATAAAAGAAAAAAAAGTTGGGTAAGATTTGGAAATAATCGTCTATTTTTATTCGGTAGGAACGAGCAAACTTACCAGCCGAAAGAAAAAATCGAAAGAGGAAACTTAAAAATTAAGTTTTACTAAAAACAAGTATTGAAGTATGTTTTCTACGTATTTGACGTTTTCGCCAAGCCAGAAAGAGATGCATTTATATGCCTTGGATGAACAAAGTAACGATTAATGCACAAACTATTAGCGTAGTTCAGCATTAATACCTGTAATGTGTAGTGCGAGTCACTAGCCAATCGACCACAAATGCAAAAATCTGTGAGTTTCTGGAACAAGTTTCCTAAATAATTAATCACTCACCATTGTAGTAACGATAAAATAGTGAAATGCATCCCACATTGCCTCGATGCTCCAGAGAATCAATAGGGTTAGTTACTCTTATTGTCCCTAATGAGTTGTATTCCATCTTTGGATGGATATAGGTGGCATATAGAGTTCGAAGATCGGATGGAGTGAAGTATCTCTTACACCTTTTTAAAAAAAACCGAGTCACTTGAAAGCTTCTTCAGAAAGCTGAAAAATGTATTTAGTCCATCGAAGATCACACTGAATTTTTATGCCAAGAACATCAAGAGCTTCCGATTCCGTAATACCTATTATCATCCATAGTAGCAGGTGCAGCACCATTTTTGAACACAGATCTATGCGTAAGCATTCAACATTGTGTCTTATGGGCAATTAAATCGACTCTATTCCCAGAACCCAATTCGGAGATCGCCGTGAGTTCATGACTGAGCGTATCATTCATGTTTCGCCTTTTGGGACTCATCTTCCACTGGTTTGGTCTGTTACCTTATGACTATAAATGATGGTGCCGTCATCTGCGAAAGAGTATATAGGGTTGAAGGTTTGACAAAGATCAGTTAGAAAAACAAGAAATATGGTAGGAGAAATAACAGACTTACAGAGAAAGTACTCTTCAGTGGTAAGGCTCGCTTTAATCACACTACGTTAGTTAACTAGAATAGTTGTTTTAGTCTAATTTATTTTTGTTTTACCTTTTTTTTATAAAATTTGTCTTAATTTAAGAAATTAAGCAAAAACATGTTGAAAATATCGAAGTTTGAAAAATGTGTTGAATTAGTACCCGACTCTCAGGTCCAATATAATAAATAAAATTGCCTTTGCCATCCCTGGATCTGTACTTTGTGTAATAAAAACGAAACTTTCTCATTTGGCTGCCGTATTTACGCAGATGGGTTATTCATGAGTTATTTCTGAGAAGACGATGCATCCACAAAGGGTGACTATTTGGTGGGATTTATGGACTGGCGGCATCATCGGGCCGTACCTTTTCGAAAACGAGGTGGACCGAGCCAGCTACTATGAATGGCGATCGCTTTTGCGATATAATAACGGACTTGTTGTGATCAGAAATTGAGGTTACGGGTCTAGACGATAAGTTGTTCTAACAAAATCGTGCCACTTTCTCCACACAACCCGAAACTTTAGCTACTTTGAGCCAGAAATTCAAAGGCCCGGTTATCTCACATTTTAGCGATAAAAGTTGCTAAACATTATATACATCATTGTACATTTGAACCTTTTCGTATTTAACATGATTACAAAAAGTTTGTGTATCTTCATTAAATAATAACATCATATGTCGGCCTACTTTCTTTTAACCATTCTATTTACTTTTAGTAAAGATATGCTGAAAGATGTTCTCATCGATAAAAGTTTAAAATGCACAAACTTCTCTTAGTTGTGTTAAAAGAAATGACCTTTCACTCTGCTCATATAAAATATTTCACTTTGTGTTATTTATTTTTGTTAGTCATCAATTCAACTCAATTTGAAATTATTATCAACAACTATCGTAATTTCTTATTACATCTTTTGGGTGGAGTTGATATTCAATTGTTATATTAAACTCCTTTTTTGTGCTTGTTTATGTTCAACTTTCTCAATGTATCAATAATCAACTGCCAAAAATTACAACCCCCCTTAAGGCATGCATTGAATACTTATCATTTTCCTCCCCCTTGAGATATGTTTTTAATACATCTAATTTTCCCACCAACACTTCTTTAGCTTCAATTACATCAAAGAAAGCTTATTTATTATAATACAAAAATTAATTTGAAATAGTGGTGTAGTTAAAAATCATCTAAGAAATCAAGGCCGGCCTACTTTTGAATTACTTGCAAAATATACAGCCAGATGACACCTTTCTTTATCTTTATGAGGAGCAACAAAAAAAAATACTTAAGCAGATTTTATGCTGATTTAACACTTGAGAAAAAAGGAAAAAAGCAAAATAAACAGTTCTCTATGCCTACAATTGTTATAAATGTATAATGAAAAAGCCATTAATTTTTGAAATCTTAAGTATACTTTCATTTCATTTAAAGCCGTTTTCTTTAGTTGTGGGCCTAAGAAATGATTTTCATTTTAAGCATTTTGTTGTTGACAAGGGTAAATAACTATTTAACCAACTAAGCAATTATGCAAAAAGCTTTGGTCATCTAAATAAACTAACGCCAGTCAGAGTCCTTTAACTTTTCTTAATGTTTCCTTTTTCTTAGATTGTGACAAGAAGGAATTCTACGTCTGCATTTTCAATTAGTTTTGCTTGGCGTTTAACGTTACCGCCCTAAAAGTTGTGCAAAGGCAAAATGTCTTATCATTTCTGTGAGATTTGTTTTTCATTGAAGGCAAAAGGAAAAGGGTTGTTCTGCATTTACCGTTTACACGTATAAGTATAGGGTATTTTTTATAGAGGTATAGAATTTAAAAATGGCATAAAACAAGGATAAGTATTTAAAATTGACATTTAAGTTAGTTTATTCGAAAGATAATCTTCTGACATTATAATTGAGATACTACTTGTGTCATATGACGGCTATGGCTGGTTCGGATGTAGTGTAATCTGAAGCTTGCGTTATCGATCACTTTTTCCAATATTTATGGTAATAACACAAAGAATGTTGTCTATGTAGAGAAAAAAGAACACTGAGACCGGTATGTTTACAAACCAAATTTGACGCGGGAGATGATGTAAAAGCATACCCAATTAAATCAAACCCCGTCGGACAATATACGGATATATCAAGAATGTTGTCCTCCAAGTGGTTAATTGATTCGGACTTTACGGCGGAGACTAGCGACTTAACATATCTCCACAGGAAATAATCTAGTTATTCCCACAGGAATTAGTTTAGTGGCGTTAAATCGCGCGATCTTGTAAAAAAATTCACAGTCCCGAAACGTGAAACTATGCGGTTCCCAAACGTTTGCTTGTATAAAATAATTGTAACATGAGGTGTGTGCCATACATCTCCACCTGGTTGAAAGCCCACAGCTTCTACACGTCATGGCAATTTAACTGAAGAACGAAAAAGCAGTAGTAGTAGTAGTAGTAGTAATATTAGTAGTAGTAATAGCAGTAGTAGTAGCAGTAGTAGTTGTTGTAATAGTAGTAGTCGTAGTAGTAATAGCAGTTTTTTTTTTCAATTTCAATTCAATTTTATTCAATTCTCAACATTAGTAACAGTAGTAGTAGTAGTAGTAGTAGTAGTAGTAGTAGTAGTAGTAGTAGTAGTAGTAGCAGTAGTAGCTGTAGTAGTAGTAGTAGTAGCAGTAGTAGCTGTAGTAGTAGTAGTTGTTGTAATAGTTATAGCAATATAGTGCTATTGATTGCAGCATTGTGAAGACTACCGTTTTAAAACTTGTATGCACCAATGATTCTACCAGCTCATAAAGCAGATCAAGCAGTCAGTTTTTCTAGATGTAATGATGTCTCAACATGCCGTTAACGATTATCATTACTCCAAATACGGCAGTTTTCTTCACTGACGTATTCATCCAAACAAAAGTGAGCTTCATCGCTAAACAAAAATTCGCTTTAGAAAATCAGCATCAACAATCTTCTTTCAGGCCCAATTTGTAAGCGTTGTTCAGGCGTTAGTCTATTCATGTTAAAATGCTAAACCAAACTTTAGCGCGATTACTTGGTAGCCAGTTAAAATAGTACTACCAATTTAAAATTCTATACCCCTATAAGAACACCCTTTATTAACTTAAGCAAAAAAAAGGTTGTTTCTTATTTCTATTACCTTCTTTCGTTTTGTTATTTACAGATTGATAAAGTAAAGTCAGTAAATGTTTTTGACATACTTTTAGGTGCTTTAAAAAAAACAAATAATGGCTTCAAATATTTATGGCGATAAATGTGCTTATTGAGCGCCTGTTGACTTCTGATAGCGAAATGATAAAGTTTTATGCTTTTTAAGAAAATTATTTTTATATGGAGGCTTTTAAAGATAAAAATAAAGGTTAAAATTATTATTTTATTCTTATAGTTATTACTGGGTGCTTTTAAATTGGAACGTTATAATGTTATCGAAGGTGGTTGTGGTTTCGGGAGAAATTTTTAACGAATTTAAAGGGATGAAAAAGAATGAGGGAATAAGTTTTTTTTTGCAAAACAGGTACAATAAGTATTTTGAAAAAAAAAAAGGTTTTAAAAAATAAAATATAAAAATTTAATTTATTTAAATTTAAATGATTCATATAAATAAAAATGAAATCCGCTACTAAGAGCATTACTTGAAAAAGGTTTGACCGATTACGCTAATAAGGATTTTGTCGAATTAAAAATTCGGAAAATAGTAAAATTATATTTTCATGGGATTTTTGCTTATTTTATGTTCCTATGGAATCCACTCAAACTTAATACGAATAGTGTTTTCAGTTTGGAAAATATGCATGTTAAAGTTTAATTGACCGTGCCCTTTTTTACGCCCACTTTTTCGGCATACCTAATATCTTATATAGGTTTTGTTGTTTGTTGGTCGCGAAGAAGTGAAATTGCTACCGAATTGAGGACACACAAATCGTTAAATTCCGTTACTTATTAAGATAATGCCATCATCTACCTACTAGCCTATAGGTGCCTCTGTACGTGAATGGGGTTTGTGGATTCGATTCCCTGTCGGTGGGGCTGCTCAGTGATGAAGGCATGGTCACTGGTCACTGAGCTGTCGTATACGACAGTTAATTTTTGTAACTATCCTTCTACTTTCACCACTTGTCGCATCTCTTCTCTAACCCTTTACTAAAGAATGAAGCAGGGTACTTGACTCAATAGCCATTGTTGCCTGAACTGCTACTTTTCTTAAAAAAAAAGAACAAAAAAGATAATGCCATCAACCATCCAACCGTGTTTTTCAGCTCGCCGGAATTACCCGAATTACTACTATATAATCTCCAACTGAAGCTTGCATCCATCAGTAATCAAAATATTGAGAACTATCTAACCGCGTCTTTTTGTAATGGCACCCAGCTGGCCGGCAAAAAACTCATGAGCAACGTCAGTGAAGCAAGAATTCTAAAGTCAAAGTAAAGAGGAGAAAACGTTTCGATATCATGCTTTCCAAAAATTCCGACTATATTGACGCTTAAATTTCAGCGCATGCAGTTTTCGGTGAGACTTTCGCAATAACAACAAACTAATCGCGAAGGCAGTCATAGAGTATTTGCGTCATTATCCAGAAAAATCTATGCTTTTCGCATGATCAATTGTATGGCACCTGTTCCCTTATTAGAAAACCATCATCTGTGCTTGCTGTCACGCCAGGCAACACATTGAATCCAAACTAACACAAATGAAATTAAAAGTAGCCCAACTAAACTGGCTTATTGGCAGAAACTCAAGCCTCAACTTAGATTGCAAACTTCTACTGGACAAGTCGATCCTGAAACCAATTTGTTGTTATGGAATACAATTGTGGGGCACTGCTTCAGCAAGCAATATTGAAAAAATACAAAACCACCAAAATAAGATTCAGCTAATAATCACAGTTGCTCCCTGGTTTATAAAGCATTCCAACACATTCCAACAACCACAAAGATCTAAAAATGCCATCATTCAAAGCAGCAATAAGAAAACATGCAATAACGTAGTTAAAGAAGCTTGAAACTCATCCAAATCCTTTGGCGCGTAGCATTCTAAATGAACCTAGTTGCATCCGACTAAACAGAAGGGATACAGCTTCTCTTGGCCGTACACAAAAGGGATGACCGGCAGATGACAGCTAAACCGTCACTCACATGCTATATTGTTTTGCCCTGGCTGGACTTTATTTAAATTTTAGGATATGCGTAATTATTGATAGTTCATTACGTGATAAGATTTACGTCTGTGCCATCCTCGCCCTAGAAGGTCTTCGAATACGTATGTCCTCCGGTCACTCCTAGTTGCAACTTCAAAAGCCCGGAGCATTTCGCAGCCTTCACTCCTTGCTGAAAAATTGGAGACTATCCAACTCCTGGTCCAGAACGCATGAAACTTAATATAATTAAGAACATGACGGCATTCATACTCACTGGACCTGGACCCTTTATTGTGTTCATTGTGAATGATCCGACCCACAAACTCAAACGAGGGCCACCACGATGCTTCCGAAGGGCCTACCTTAATAATCAGTCAGAGAGCAGCTAAATGCCTAAAGATACAAATAGCGGAACTCTGGGGCTTTACTAATTTTCGTGGAAATTTAGTGAATTGTCCAGTTGGCTCCTGCTAGCCGTGAAGGGGACTGGGCTCCCTTTTACCGCCGCAAGACACAAGTCTAGATGGTTGTGTGATCCATAAAGACTTATAATGTGCCCCCGGGGGGTATTGATAGTTCAAATATATTAAAGATCCAATAAATAAAATATTTAAATAAAAAAAACAACAAACAAAAGGTCGCGCTTAAATTATGGCCCGCCTGAAATTGGTTTTAATGTTTCAATTAT
Organism: Trichopoda pennipes; assembly: GCA_030448955.1. Taxonomy (NCBI): domain Eukaryota; kingdom Metazoa; phylum Arthropoda; class Insecta; order Diptera; family Tachinidae; genus Trichopoda; species Trichopoda pennipes. Next base: position 6,352,820 of record JASKUP010000002.1, read on the forward strand.
GGCAATTTTTTTCTCATGGGAGTTACAGATTTTTTTATTTCTTTAAAAAAAAAAAACTAGAAAAATCAAATATTTTAAAATACCTAAAATATTGCTACCTCAAATTTTCTTTATTTTTTTGATTTTACCATTTTTTTTAGCTTTGGACATTAAAGATTTTTCCGCTCTTAAAAAAAAGGAAAAATCAAATATTTTAACATTTTTAACATATGGCCCGCCTGAAATTTTCTTTGATGTTTCAATAATGGCAATTTTCTTTTTTATGGGAGTTACAAATTTTTTTAGTTCTTAAAAAAGAAACTAGAAAAATCATATATTTTAACATTCTCAAAATATGGCCCGAAGTAAAGTAGAAATATGGGCAATAATATTGGGATAAGATATCGGGCAAATCATAAGAATATTAAAAAAAATTGCATAGTCTTCTTGAAATACTTTATACTATTCAACAGTTTGCTCTGGTTTGGAGGGTATTTTAAAGTAACTTAGCTGGCTAGCTGCATAATCAAAGTAACAGTTTTACAACTCTGATCTAAAGCTTTTATTTATTTCAAAACTTTATATGAACGAGTCTGCTTTTATCTGAATTCTTCAAGGTGCTTAATTTGTTATGCAGAAAGAACACAATTTTTAGAAAAAAAAGTGAAAGCAATAATATTTTATTTAAAAGGAAGGTAGGGCGTATTTGAAGGACGTTTACTTTTTCCCATAACCATGTTTAAAAAATGTTAAAAATTTTTATTGCCTAACTTAAGGCTGAATAAAAATTTATTTGAATTGTTTTAATATATCTATTACTGTTGCTCAATTTACAAGTTTAAGTATTTATGTTTCTTACAATTTTATTATTTACTTCTTTTCTTCTTCTTCTTGTTCTTTTATGTATTTCAATATTTCATGCATAAATAATTTTTTTTGCATAATTCTTAGTGGCTGCCAAAATCAATTTACTTAAAAGGTGTACCCACAACAGTTTTGACGTGTAATATATAATATTTATATTTTTCTATCTGTCAGTATTTTCTGTTTATGTGTCTGTCTATCTGTTTGTCTTTCCGTCCGTCTATCTTTCTATTACTCTTGCCAAAGATAGGAAATAAAATTTTGTTGTGCCATTTTTGGCAACCAACTTTACTTTGAAACATGTTTGTTTGTAGTCAATTTTGATAGCTTTACTTTGCATACAACCGCACAAACTTTTCTAAATGTTAATTCAAATTTATAAAATACTCTATGGAATATCAAATAGCTATAAAATTTGTTTTCATCATAAAGACGTGGCAACTGTAAGGTATAGTCCCTACTGTCTTCCCATCAATGCTTTCATCGTTTAAAAGTTGCTGCTACTAAATGCAAATTGGTTGGTTTGAATATACAAATTTTAAATATATTTATTTCTTTTTATTTTAGTTTTTGTAAGCAAATATCTTTTATTTTTTGTACTTTGATAATATTTTCGACTGATGTTGGGTTCGTTCTCTACCAACAACTTTTAATGCCACAAGTGGGTCACATTTATATTTGATGAGTTGTCATCAAAAAATGACTGCCTATAAAAACATAAAGAAATATGAAACCTTAGAAAATAGATTCTGTCTGTTATTGTGTTATATAACGTTTTTTAAATGCCTATAACACATTTCTTATTTTTGTAATTCATGAATTTAAATTTTTTATTTTTTTTTAATGTTTTTTTTTTTGTAAATATAAAATAATTTTCTTCTCCAATTTCCTGAGGATTCTAAATCTTTTATTTCATTTCTTTTAGGCATTTTTGAAAATTTATGTCAATAGATAAAGGCAACAATTTGATAAGTTGTCGCAAAAAAAATGTAGTTGTAATTTCTTTGAAAATTGTTTTATCATTTTTTGCTTGAATAAAGTTTTTATTTCATTTCCTATTGATTATTTTTGTTTATAAACATATAAATGACATTTGACAGTTTTGACAATGAAACGAATAATAAAAGATTAACAAGTTGAATTATAACAATTATTTTTACTTCAAGAGGACAGATAATAGACTTCCGTTTTGTTATTGATTAATTTTGCAAGCAATTTAGAAAATTAGATAAAGCAATTCTGTAGCATACTTTTAGGAAATATAGTTTTTAATGTACTTCGATATTTGATATAAAAATGACATTTTAGAACACAAATTTTTTAGTGTTAATACAACAGATTAATTATACATCTATCAATATCAGTCAGGTTATTTTCAGATCTATAACTCCGAGAAGGCACTAGAAGTAAGGTCCATCTTCAGGTAGTTGGTTGTGGTATAATTACACTTCGAGGTTCAATATAACCTTAGTAGGTACTCCACGGGTGATATTGCTGGTTTTCTGTCGGAAAAATGGTGCTACTCCATACATCATTTCAGTGAGAGTGAACCCCCCCCCCACCCCTCTCGAGACAACATTGATATGTTTTGATGGAAATCCACCATCATTACATGTGTCGAGGGGGACAAAACGGGAGCCTAGTTCCCTCAAGGCCGGCAGGGAGTCAACTGGAAGCTCCACGTTATTTTCACGGGCATCAGCAAGACCCAGAGCTCAGCTATTTGGTTCTTTAACTTTTTAGCTGTTCTCTGTCTGATTATTCAGGTTGTTCGTTCGGGAGTAGGAATGACCTGTTGCTAGAATTAGTCTTCGGCTTCCTAGGATGCGGCAAACGCATCATATCGCCCAAGTGGTTTGACCACCATCGGGTTATGGCATACATACGCTAGGTACCGACATAAATTTCACCACGCATTTCGGAGAAAGTAAAGTGTTGGCTCTTAAGGCGTTTGATAAAATATGGCATAAAGCACTTCCGTCAAAACTAGTTGCTTTGGGTGCCGATGATAATTTCTACAGATTTATATCGAGTTTTCTCAACAATCGCTCTATACGAGTTGTTATAGGGAGGATTCCATCCGACGAGTGCAAGATTAATTTAGGGGTACGGCAAGACTCCGTTCTTTCTTCTACCTAATTTCTTATTTTTCTAAATGATCTTCTTTATCAAACCTTTAACCCTCTTTACTCTTTCGCAGATAACAGCACCATTTGTCATTAATAGTCATTTAGAAATAGACCCCAACTAGTTCTAAAACGCTCAATTACGATCTCCCAACAATCTCTGAATTGGCTCGATTTTAATGCCCGTCTTACGGGCATGCTTACGCATAGGCTACTATGGGTGATATAGGTATTACGAAATCGGTAGTTCTTAACGTTCTTAACATGGTCTTCGATGGACTAAATACATTTTTCAGGTTTCTAAAGAAGCTTTCAAGAGGCTCGGTTTTCTAAAACGATCCAAACTTCATGCTATTTATACCACCTATATCCGTCCGAAAATGGAATACAACTCTTATGTATGGACTGGCGAACTAAAGTCTAATTTGGAGTTGCTTGATTGCCAAGAGGCTGATTGGGCACGTTTTTTAGCAGAACAGTTCTTACGCGGAATAAGCTCCCTCTAGAGGTCTTTCCTGTTACTTTCAATGTAGGGAAATTCAAATCGAAAGTCCACAAACACTATTCCTTCTTCTTCCCTGTTCCATATAACCTCATTTACTAGTTCTGCTTCAATGCACTACATGAGTGCTGGTCCGGACGCTTATTGTCACGCGATCTCGATTTCAATGTATAAAAAAAGTAAATTTATTTGTCAACAATTTTTCATTAATTATTTGATTTAAAAAAATTCTTTATTCACTTTTTTCCTGAAGCAGCCACCCAATAGTGTGGTGAAATATTGATAAAAATAAAATTTATTTAATTTTTATATAAACACCTTGCTTGTGCTTGACAAAAAATATTTGTTAAAAATAACTTTTTAAAATACCTAAAAATATGTTAAACATATTAAGATTTACTAATCTAGCATTGACACACTTGTAGGCGCTTTTAGATAATTTGAGGAGATTTACAAAGTTTTAGAGAGTTGGGTTATTTTATAAATATTTTTTATGATTTCTAAACAAAGATTATAACGAAAGCGCAGGAAGTGTTGTCAACTAGTTATTTAAGTTGCGGAAAGCCTTAAGGAGTGGACAACTAATCGGACAAACTAAATGTGTATTTCCGCCGTTTTTTTAATGGTGGAACAATTTTAAAAGAAGTGTTGTCTTTGCTGGCTGTTTGTATTGTGTAACCGGCGAACGCTTTCGATATGATGACATTATTATCCAGCCATGTTTTCAGATAACAGTATTTACTGGTGTAAAATACTTTCAAAATATCATCACGCTCTTTGCTATGATCCGGTTAGATTTGAAGTAAGAAATTGAAAATATTAAACAAATTTTATAAAATGACTTTCAAATATGTATTTTATTGAATCTTCTCACGAAAATATTAATAGATGCCAAATCGTCGCAAGTGAAGATATTTTGTGTATAATAATAACTTCATTGAAATGACGCATTCGGGCTTCAAAGGTGATTGGAGCTGATCAGACAGTTATGGATAAGAGCTTGATATATGTTCGAGTGACACGGTTTTCTAGTTATTTTAGATAAAATTGCAAGCAGAGCAAATGAGATTTTAAGATAAGAAGAAACGATAGGCTTAATAGATAATTTAACACTTCTGTTATGTCATAATTTCTTAGACGTTTAGCTGCTCTTTTTTTTAGTGATCTGTATTAGAACACTTAACAATGTCGATCACCATCATTAAATTTTTTTCTATGCAGTTATGTAAAGGCAAAAATATTGTTACTAAGATGCTTAGTTTAAGTTATAAAAAATAATTATCATTCAAAACTTAGAGTGAAATGACCTATTGTGTCTATTAAAAAATCCACAAATTTCTAAAAAATCTGGTAAACTCAAAACAACAACTATATGCTGCATTTATGTTTAAGTTATAAATTAATAATTATCCCATAAAAAAAATAAAGTGAAATGACCTATTGTGTCTCCTAACAAATCAAGTTTTTAGTATATCTTGTTAACATTAAACAACAACAAAATGCTATACATTTAAATGTCACGAACTAAAATTAGCAATCAGGAATATACATTTAAATTTTACGAACTAAGATTAGCAATCAGGAAAATACATATAAATTTTACGAACTAAGACGAATAATCAGAAAAAAGTAAAACGCACAAGTAAACAAACATCTACAGTGAATAACGATCTGTAATAAATGCGATTGTACAACTCCCCAAATATAGTGAATTAAAGTTTATAATAAATTTTATAAATGCTTAAAATAGTATATAAAGGCCCGTTAACTTAAGGCTTAAAGTGATCAAGTGCAGAAACAACAGCTGATACAGCCGATTTCATGTGTTGTGCTGCGGTTAGCATCGTGCATATTTTGTTTTTTTAAAGAGAAGTAGCACTTCAGGCAACAATGCCTATTTAGTCAAGTACTTTAGGAAAGGGATAGAGAAGGGATGAAACAGGTGGGGAAAGTAGAAGGATAGACGGAAATTAACTGCCCTATATAAGATAGCACAGCGACCAGTGACTATGCCTTCATCACTGAGCAGCCCCTTCGACAGCCAATTTTTATTTTTGTAGTGAAAAAAGAACCAAGGTCTTCGTTGGGAATCAAACCCACAACCCCCATACTGACAAGCTAGTACACTACCTACTAGCCTACAGGGGCTAAACAGTCCGTTTAAAATCGCTTAATAAACAATAGGATTCAACCGTTGCATTTTGTCGCTATTAAAAATGGTGTTCGTTTGTTCTCGCTTTTAAAAAGTCGCAATTTTATTTAAAAATTTGCGTGAATTTATTTTGACATGGCAGCAACATTTGCTGCTTTTTATTTGAATATTAATTTTGCGGTCAAAAGGTTTTTTAATCAGATGCTAAATTGTGTGGATTTGTTCCGCCAGTGAATGAAATACTGCTGTCAATTCCTCCTCTTAACGGTTTAAGTCGCTGTTTGCGAGCGCTTTCGCTTAAACTGATCATAAACTCAAATAATTGAAAAATAGTCTCAGACGGACATACATGCTTGGACAATAACACAACAACAATAACAACAATAGGATGAAAATATTAAATTATAGTGAAATGACCTATTGTGTCTATTAAAAAATCTGGTAAACACAAAACAACAACTACATGTTGCATTTAGGTTTAAGTTATAAATTAAGAATTATCTCATAAAAAACAATAAAGTGAAATGACCTATTGTGTCTCCTAACGAATCAAGTTTTTAGTATATCCTGTTAACATTAAACAACAACAAAATGCTATACATTTAAATGTCACGAACTAAGATTAGCAATCAGGAAAATACATAAAATGGCAGATGGCTAGAAATTCTAACTACATAGGTAGATACGACGATTGTGGGCAAAATACCTGGACCAGATATACTGACTCTTCACTACGTGATAGAATGTGGCTTGAAAGCGCTTGTCATTTGCGAGCAAAAAGCTAGGAAAGAAATTGACAACAGTTTTTTTGTTCATTTTTCAATAATTTAAGTATTTTCTGGTAGCCTTAAAATATGCAATATATTTTTCTAACTAACACAAGATGGCAATATGAAACTTAATTACAGTTCGCTAGAAAACAAACGAATAAGTACTTTATTGTTGTACATAAAAACCGGGAATATTTTTAAGAATAATAAAAATAATGAATAAAAATTTATTTATTTATTCTTTTATTATTAATTTTTTGTTATTTATTTCAGTCAGTTATAATTAGAAATATTATACTTTTTGCCAGTGCTTTAACAACTCTAAACCCTCCAGCCTAAAAAAGATACTCTTTAATTCTCTATGACTCCGCCATAGAATTTTCCTGATTGTTGTTTTTGATGGCATAGAAAAGCAAATGTTGTATTTAAAAATTTTCCCTGCTGCTTTGGAAAAATGGAAAATATTATAATTGTTTAAAATCACACAAATACATGCAAGGAAAAATCAACCTTTAGGCGTTTTTAGCTGCTTTTCCAACCAAAGAATTTTCAGCTTAAAGGAGTTGTAAGAACTTCATTTACATAAAGCAGTGGATTTCGAAGTGAGAAAGAATGACAGCTGTTGTATGCCAGTGTGTTTCTAGGCAAATATCCTTTAGCTATAATAATGAGAACAACAAGACATTTGTTGGGAAAATATTCCCCAAACAAAACAAAAACAAAAAATAATATTCATTCTCCATTTCTATTTAACTGTTGGTTTTTTTGTTTCGTTTTTGTTTTTCTTTTTGTTATTTTAGTAGTTGGGGGCTAAAAGGTAGACTAATTAAATTAATGTAATTCGTAAACATGAACATTATAACCCAACAAGGGTGGGTGTCTTTTATAAAGGCATGAGCTAAACTGTCATCCATAATTTATGATTTTTGCCCTTAAATCAAATGTTTGTTAAAATGAGGAATGTTTTATTTTATTGTCAATGTTTTGAAATATTTTGCATACTTTTAGGTTAAATAAATTTTAATAAGTTTAAAAGCTTTTGAATATATAATAAATTCCTTAACAATTATAATAGAGAATATGGAAGGCAAAGGTGAAGGAATTTTTAGAAATCAACATGTGTTAAGATTGTAAACTTTTGCTGCAAGAATGTGATAATAAACAAATAATAAACCTTTTTTTAAGTACCTTAAGTTATGCTATGTTATTTTAAATAAACTTTGCTGCTACCATCTTTGGAAATACTTCATGAATAAATTAAATTAATAATTAAGTTTACCAAACAATTTGATTTCAAATAGAAATTTAAAAATTAAAATCGAAAAAGCTCCATTACTTCCCACTGTCTTTATTAGATTCTTTAGATTTTCATTTCCATCTTTTCACCCAACTTGACCACTAACAAAACCCAATTATCATATAATTGATTTAAGCAATTGATCACATCTGTTCAAAAAAAAGAGGAAAAACACCATTCTTAAGTGGGAAAATTGAGACAAAAAATCACTACAGCAGTATTCAATGAACCGTGAAAATGTTGATGGTTGGTTGGTTGGTTGTTTCACTTATTTTTGTTTTTCATTATACATGGCAAACCCACAAGTCCTTTTGCTCACATGCAAAATTTTAAATGTTGCAAATAAAAAAGAAAACATCTGTTATGAGGCGGCGGTCACAATTACAAACTTCATTCGGTTTTAGAAATTCACATAAAAAGAATGATAACCACAATAGACAATCGTTAGAGTTGTTAATAATTGGTAATAGTTGGTGTTGAAATTTTTTACCACCTACATTTCGTACAATTAAAGGGATGTTTTTTTGGGACAAAAAAAATATTGGAAAAACTAAAAACTTGAGGAAAAATCTTTTTGAAAATGCTAGAAATTCCTTCCGTTAAGTTTCTTATAAAAGAGGTCCTTTTTATAAAATGACTTAGGAAAAATTTTGTATTACAGGTACTTTTTGCAAAGCAATTTTTATAAGAAATTTTTTGTTAAGAAGTTTTTTAAGCAATTTCTATTTTTCTAAAAGTTTGACTTTCTAAAATTTGAACCTTTTCAAAAGGTACTTTTTATAAAAGAAATATTTTAAACAGAATTTAGTTTTAAAAATATATTTCTTGCAAAAAATCAATTTTTTGAAAGTACTTTTTGAAAAAGGTACTTTTTTGTAAAAGTACTTTTATTTAAGAAATGTCGTTTTTTGCCAAATTTTCTGTGAAACGTAATTTTTTAATTGATAGGGATGCGTAATATGATTTACGTCGCTACCTAGCATGTGTATAACTCGACGGTGGTCAAACCACTTTGGCGATATGATGCATGTGCCGCGTCCTAGGAAACCGAAGACTAATTTCTAGCAACAGGTTATTCCTAGTTGCAATTTCGGAGGTGTCTAAGCAGGGTCGCCAACTCCACCACTCCTTGCTGAAGAACTGGTGACTATCCAACTCCTGGTCCAGAATACATGAGAAGCATCCTCACTAGATTTGGATCATTCACCCATTGTTCTCAGTAAAGGTAAGATGATCTTGGCCCCTTAATCAAAATTAATTAGGGACGCGAAACCACAACTACTATGATACTCCCGAAGGGCCTACTTTAATAAGCAAACAGAGAACAGCTAAAAAGCTAAAAAACCAATTAGCTGAACTCTGGGGCTTACTGATTCCCGTGGAAATAACGTGGAGCTTCCAGTTGACTCCCTGTCAGCCTTCAGGGGACTGGGCTTTCGTAGGCACATGTAATGATGGTTGATTTCCATCAAAACATATATTTAATACGGATACGGCGAATCTCCTTATCCATTCACGCGCCACTAATTAGATGACGAGGCATTTGGCTACCTTAAGAGAGTTATAGTTACTCCCGCCGTTTATCCGCGCTTACTTGAATTTCTTCACATTGACATTCAGAACACTGGGCAGTAATTACATTGTATCAACTCCCATTCGCTAAGACCGTGCCAGTTCTGAATTGTTTATTGACAGTCGTTATAATTAAAAACGAATACACCTTGCGATAATTCCCTAAAAATTTTAGCAAGAAAGTTTCACAATTGCCTACGTAACTTAATATCCAGATAATAAGATACGAGAATATCTCTGTTTACCCAGAACGAGTACATAAAGCATATTGTTACTTTCCAATCAAGCCTGATTATTTCAATTTTCAGAGCCAATCCTTATCCCGAAGTTACGGTTCTAATTTTGTCGGCTTCTCTTACCTACATTATTCTATCGACTAGAGACTCGACTCTTTACCTTGAAGACCCGTTGCAGATAATGGTACGGATTGTTGAGAAGTTTGCGTGACCCCGCCATGAATTTTTAAGGTTCGAGGAGAAAATATCGACACAATAGTAAATGTCATGTTCTTCTAATTCGTATGGCATATCTCCCTTCGAAATACAATTATAAAACAGAAAAAGAAACTCTTCCGATATCTCTCGGCGGCTTCTTTATGGTCATTCCTTTTACCGGGAAGAAAACAAGGTCCATATTTAATAACAAATGGATACTGAACAGGTTACGGAATTTGAATCATATTCCTTTTCGTTGAAAATTATCAAAGTTTTTTCGAAAAATACTTCTTACAACACGATTGCTCCAAAAATAAGCTCTTAAATAAAAGGCCTTTATGTAGTACTTTTTCTAGCAAAAGGTACTTTTTGAAAAAAGTACGTATTCCATATAGAATAATTTCTAAGAGTTATATTTCGTAAACATAATTAATTAATTAATTAATAATTGTTTTTAATTATTTTAAAAATATTTTTAAAGTTTTAATTTAAAGAAAAATTGTTGTAGCAGGGATTTTGGGTAGAAAATATTTTTAGCAAAAAAAGTAGTATAAAGTATAATTACGATATGTTTCATAAAAGAATTTTTCTGAACAACCTCGATTTAAAACATATTTTGTAAGAGAGCTATTTACACTATACCTTAGTATAAGTACTTTTTGTAAAGGGTGCTTTCATACTAAACTTTTTATTAAGGAAGTATTTCGTCGTAAGCGTCCTCTGTGAAATTTGTTTTATTTGAAAACTACTTAAGTTATAGAGAAGTACTTTATAAAAAATAAAATTTTTTAAAGGTACTTTTTCGATGTACTCTTAAAAAGTTACTTATTTAAAGTACTTTTAAAAGGTTTTTATCTTTTTAAAGGTGTTTCAAAGAAACTTCTTAGAGGTACATTTTCAAGGTACCTTTTTTAAAGATACTTTTTGAAGCTAAATTTTAAAGTACTTTTTAAAGGTAATTTTAAAAGTACTTTTCAAAGCAAGTTTTTAAAGTTACGTTTTAGAGGTAGCTTTTAAAAGCAATTTTTAAAGGTAGTTTTTAAAGCTACTTTTTAAGGGTAATTTTAAAGGAGCTTTATAAAGGTAATTTTTAAAAGTACTTTTTAAACATATTTTGTATGGGAATTTTTTTTGCAATAATTAAAAAACCGGTTTTTTGCATTACTACTCCGCTAACTAATCATCGCCTCGGAGTGTATTTAAAAATATATTTTATAAGGGTAAGTTTTAAAAGTACTTTTTAAAGGTAATTTTTAAAGACGCATTTTAAAGTAATTTTGACGGCTCTTTTGCAAAGGTAATTTTTAAAGGTACTTCTTAAAGGTATTTTTTAAAGGTAAATAATTATTAAAGTAAAATAATTTTGAAGGCTCTTTGAAAAGGTAAGTTTTAAAAGTACTTTTCAAAGGTAATTTTTAAAGACATATTTTAAAGTAATTTTAAAGACACTTTTCAAAGGGTAATTTTTAAAGGTACTTTTTACAGGTAGTTTTAAAAAGATTATTTTTAATTATTGAAGGTACTTTTGCAAAGGTACTTTTACAAAAGTACTTTTTTAACATGCTTTGTACGGGAACTGTGGTGGAGATAATTGAAGAACACATTTTTTCAAAAGTACTTTTTAAAGGTTTTTTGTAAAGGTACTTTTTAAAGGTACAATTTTAAGGAACTTTTTAAAGGTAGTTTTTAAAAGTACTTTTGAAAGGTAATTTTTAAAGCTACTTTTTAAGTTTAATTTTAAGAGGTGCTTTAGAAATGTGCTTCAAGAAAGGAAAGGTAAATTAAAGGTACTTTTTAAACATGTTTTGTACGGGAATTTTTCTGGCAATAATTAAGAATCCGTTTGTTTACATTACTACACCTATCAAAGAAAACATACTCCGCTGACTAATCATCGCCTCCAAAAGAATTTTAAAATATATTCTATAAGGGTAAGTTTTAATAGTACTTTTTAAAGATAATTCTTAAAGGTACAACTTTAAAGATATTTTTTTAAGGTACATTTTTAAGTATTTTTGAAGGCTCTTTTGAAAATGTAAGTCTTAAAAATACTTTTTAAAGGTAATTTTTAAAGGCATATTTTAAAGTAATTTTTAAGGCACTTTATTTTTGAAGATACTTTTTAAGGGTAATTTTAAAGGTACTTTTTAAAGGTAATTTTGAAGGTACTTGTGCAAAAGGTGTTTTTTTCAAAAATACTTTTTATATAAGTTTTGTTCAGGAATTTTGATGGAGATAATTGAAGAAGATATTTTTTACGTTGCTATATTGATCAAAGAAAATAATACATCTTATAACTGATCTTTTCAAAAAGTACCTTAAAAAATGGTTTATTGAAAATAAAAGACTGTTGCTTTATTAACAGTAAGTTTTGAAATCAATACGAAATATTCATTTAGGACAATTAGTGTTTTATAAGAACATTATTATATGAGTTTTTTTTTTATTAAAGAGAAGTAGCACCGCAGGCAACAATGCCTATTTAGTCAAGTACCGCGTTAAATTCTTTAGCAAAGGGATAGAGAAGAGATTGATGTGATTTGTATTACAGCCGCACCTGGCCATGAAGCCTTAATCAGATGGTGGACCAAACCACTGCATAATTTGGAACGTCATGCTCGTACTAGGAAGCCGAGGCTATAATTCTATGCAACAGAACTTTCTAGTTGCAACTTCGATCATTCCAGAGCAGGGCTGCAAATCATCACTCCTTGCTTAAGAGTTGGAGACTTTCCAACTCCTGTCCAGAACACATGTCTAGCATGCTCACTGGATCTGGGAACATTTCACCAGGTAGGTGTTATTATAGGTGAAATGAACCCGGCCACCATTAAAAACTGACCTGTCTGTTATGCCGCGATACCACAATCACTACGTTAGTCCCATATAGGGGCCAACCTCAATGATCAGCCAGAGAACTATTAAATGTCTAAAGAGACAAATAATGAACTCTGGGGCACACTAATTCCCGTGGAAATAAAGTGGAGTTCCAGTTGAACTCCTGCTACCTTCAGGGGACTGGGCTCCCTTTTTACCCAGTTGCACTGTGTCTAGATAGTGGAATTCTATAAAGACTATATTTATGTGCCCCCGGGGGGATAGAGAGTAGATGAGACAGGTGGTGAAAGTAGAAGGATAGTCGGATATTAACCGCCGTATATAAGACAGCACAGCGTCCAGTGACTAAGCCTTCATCGCTGAGCAGCCCCACCGACAGTCAATTTTTATTTTGTAGTGAAAGACAGCCAAGGTCTTTGTTGGGAATCGAACCCCCAGACTGACAAGCTAGTACACTACCTACTAGCCTACTGGGGCAACTCTAGGTAGCCATGCATGCAGTCTAGGTAACCTTGCATTTGTTTTTTTTTTGCATGGACTGCCGCATTTAGGCTTCTGAAAATCCTACAGCGATTATTAAGAAGCATATGCATGCACAAGGTGTCACTGTAAGGTGCGCTTGGTGGTCTGGAGGCGTGATTGGGTTTGTTTTTTCTTTGTTTTCGAAGATGAGGCTGAAAATGTGTTAACTGTCAATGGATCACGCTATCGCGAAATGCTAACACTTCAATTTTGGCCTATTATTGACGAGGTGGATATCACTTGAGGACGGTGCCACATGTCATACATCGAATGAAACGATAAATTTATTACAAACCAAATTTCTCGATCGCATAATTTCATGACAATCACCAGGCAAGGGGCCAGACAGATCGTATATTTTAACACTACTGGATTATTTTTTGTGGGGCTATGTTTCAGCCTTAAGAATCAAAATCTCAAAATGTGATTAACGAATGCGCACCTATAAAAATCGCATAATAAAGTTCTAATAAAGATTTGGGTATGATTTTACGTCTCTATAGAGAGAACACTGAAGATGGCAAATAGCCGAAACCGGTTTGTTCATAAACGAAATTTGACGCGGGTTGACGTAAAATCATATCCAAATAAATCAAACTCCACCGGACAACATATGCACATAATAAATAATAAAGACTTTCTTAGCTTGATTTGTTAATACCAATTATCTCTTCTGGATTTTATTCGATGTTTCTGGGCTTTCAATACTATAATTAAAAAAAATCTGTCACTTATTTAAGGTTAATGGATTTTTTGTTCCTGAAAGTAGTTTCACAGGGCATTGATGTTTTCTTAAAAATTGCCTTTCATGGCATTTTTAAAACTTAATTCTTGAACATTATTTTTAATTTGATAAGAACATATTTTCCTTTTATATTTTCTCGATGAAATAATTTTATTTGTTTTAATGACACTTTATGATAACATTTGAATAAACAAATAAATAACATGCTTTCCCATAAGCAACTGCATATTTATTAACCCCAAAATTTCTTTCAAGTTTTCTTTATTTATTCAATTTTTATGCTTTTTAGCTTCACTCTGAAATTTACTTTTAATTGGGTTGTTACAGCCCATTTTAATACATTTTAATTATAGAATTTTTTTTTATTAGATTATTTTTCACACACAGCCACAGACAGACACATGCACAAAAACGGGCGATAAAGGAATTTTTTTTTTAATTTCAACCACACGGTTTCAATTCAATTTTGTTATATTTTTGTTTATTATTATTTTGTATTTTTTTTATTTTTAATTTTCTTAAATATTTATAGACTAAACACACGCACATTTGGTTGGAAAAGCATATGTAGCAACAGCAGCAGCCCAGCCATAGCCACAGCCACAGCCACGGCCAACAAAAGCAATTAATTCATTAAAACTGGAAAACAAAAATCCAACAACTAAATGAACTTTAATTCCGTGCATTAGAAAAACAATATATTTTTCAATTATTTACAAACAACAAAAAATGAAATTTCAATAAAAAAAAATTAAAAACAAAAATACATTTCAAAATAACAATAACAAAAACAAAACAAAAGGAAAAATCCGGCCGAAAATATAATTTAAAGTAAGTTTTTCACTCTAAAGCGTTCATTTACAGACTAAACGCCGATTTTCTTTGCTGTAATGAAACATCAGCCAGCCAGCCATCACCATCACTAACAACAACAACCAGAGAAGAAGGTGCTTTTTACATTTCTGAGCAGCATTCGTTCAGAGAAACATTTCTAAAGACTTCAGAAAGGCTCCTCTCCCCCTAAAAGTTATTTTTAACATTTTTATATTCTTTTAGTCGTATATTTGACACTAAAACGAAATGTGTTTCAGTTGTAGATCAAAAACATAATTTATGATTTTGAGAGTCATGAAAGTACGCTTTTTCATATAAAACGAAATTTTAGGAGGCACAAAAAAAAAAAATAAATTGAAACTAAATTCTCAATAAATTTCAGATTTATTTTTATAATAAACTTGAAGACAAATAACATGTGCCTGTTAGTGGGTCATAATTTATTTCTTAAGACACATGATCTCTATACAAGAAAGAAGGAAGGAAGGAAGGAAAAAGGGAAGCATATGTGTAATGAGATATTAAAAGTAAAATCTGTTTGAAATTTAGAAAGCAAAACCACCCGCCTCTAAACAATACGCAATTTAAGCTAAATTCTATCTTAATAGAGTTGTTAATTTCAACATTCCAGTAAATAGACGCAATCATGATCTCGCAACTCGGAATGAGGTCGTGTAAATAGAGCACATTGTATCATGCCGTTATATCATTCCAAAGTGTTGGAAGTGTTGCTAATGTAATGCCGATTCCCAAAAATGTTAAGACTAACAACCCTTAAAATTATCGTCCAATTGCAATTTCTTAAGTGATGGAAACTGCGATTAATTTTCATTTTGCGAAGTATCTGGACTCCAACAGCTTACTTGGCGACCGGCAGTTTGATTTCCATAGGGGGCGCTCTACAAGCGACTTGCTGGCTTTCCTATGGGAATTAAGGTGCAACTCCATACATCATTTCGAAGAGAGTATCCCCCTGGGGCACATTATATGGTATTTATAGAACTACGACTATCTAGACCTGTACAAATGGGGGAAAAAGGAAGTCCAGTCCCCTGAAAGCAGCAGGGGTCAACTGGGAACTCCACGTTATTTCCATTAAAATCAGTAGGATCGCAGAGTTCCGTTATTTATCTCTTTAGACATTTAACTGATCTCTGGCTGATTATTGAGGTTGGCCCCTATATGGGAGTATCATGGTGGTTGTGGTTTCGCGGCCCCATAACAGACAGGTTAGTTTAGTATGGTGGCCAGGTTCATTTCACCTTTAATAACACCTACCTGGTGAAATGTTGCTAGATCCAGTGAGCATGCTAGATATGTGTTCTGGACAGGAGTTGGAAAGTCTCCAGCTCTTCAGCAAGAAGTGGTGGTTTGCAGCCCTGCTCTGGAAGCATCAAAGTTGCAACTAGGAAAGACCTGTTGCTGGAATTAGCTTTCGGCTTCCTATGACGTGAATGACGTTCCTATTCATTCAAAGTGGTTTGACCACCATCTGATTAAGGCTCCATAGCCAAGTACAGATGTAAATCTTATCACGTAATTTCGGAGAGAGTTCCCCCCGGGGCCACATGATAGTTTTATGGATCCTACTACTTTCATCTAGACTGGTGTCTTGCGGAGTAAAAGGGAGCCCAGTCCTCTTCAAGGCTAGTAGGAGCCACCTGGACCATCCACTATATTTCCACGGGAATCAGTGGCCCGCAGAGTTCCGCTATTTGTCTCTTTAGGCATTTAGCTGTTCTCTGGCTGATAATTGAGGTTGGCCCTTTTGGGAGTATCGTGGTGGCTGTGTGTTTCGAGACCCTCATGAGAGTTTGTGGGTCGTATCATTCACAATGAACACAATTAATGGTTCAGGTCCAGTGAGTATGCATGCAGTCGTGTTCTTAATTATATTAAGCTTCATTCGTTCTGGATCAGTAGTTGGATAGTCTCCAACTCTTTAGCATGGAGTAAAGGCTGCGACCTACTTCGGGCTTTTGAAATTGCTACTAGGAGTGACCGGAGGATATACTTATTTGATGGCCTTCTAGGGCGTTGCTTTTCATTTACAGTGGTGAAGGTGGACATTACATCTGATTATGGCTCACTGCCGGTGAAGATGTAAACCTTATCACGTAATTTCGGAGAGAGTCCTCCCCGGAGGCACACTGATGTATTTTGGGGGAAATCCACCATTATTACATGTGTCAATGGGGGAAAAACTGGAAGCTCCACGTTATTTCAACGGGAATCAGTAAGCCCCATATTTCAGCTATATAGTTCTTTAACTTTTTAGCTGTTGTCTGTCTGAATATTGAGGTTGGTCCTTCGGAAGTATCGTAGTGGTTGTGGTTTCGCGGCCCCTTAATGAAGGGGCCATGATCATCTCACCTTTACTGAGAACATTGGGTGAATGATCCAAATCCAGTAAGCATGCTTGGAGTTGGATTTTCTCAAGCTCTTCAGCAAGAAGTGGTAGTTGGCGACCCTGCTTCAAAACCTCTGAAATTGTAACTGGGAATAATCTGTTGCTAGAAATTAATCTTCGGCTTCCTAGGGTGCGGGTGCACGCATAATATCGCCCCAGTAGTTTGACCGCCGTCAGATTATGGCATACATACGCTATCGACATAAATCTTACCACGCATTTCGGAGAAAGTAAGGTGGTGGCTCTAGATATTTCCAAGGCGTTTGATAAAGTGTGGCATGATTCACTTCTGTCAAAACTAGTTGCTTTTAGTATTGGTGATTTCTCAAGTTTACTCAGGAATCGTACTATACGAGTTGTTATAGATGGAATATTATCTAACGAGTTCAAGATTAATTTAGAGGTACTGCAAGGCTCCGTTCTTTCTCCTACCCTGTTTCTTATTTTATTAAATGACCTTCTTTGTCAAACTTTCAACTCTATTTAATCTTTCGCAGATGACAGCACTATTTGCCATACGTATTCATTTGGTAATAGACTGAACCAGCTGGAGGTTAATTCCAAAAGGCAGAATATGAATGATACGCTCAATCACGATCTCGTGGGGTCGTGTGAATAGAGTCGATCTTAATGCCCGTAAGATGCAATGTAGTATGCCTGCGCATAGCATCTGTGTTCGGTTATGGTACTGCATCTGTTGCTATGGGCTATATAGGTATTAGAAAATCGGATGTGATGTTCGATGGACTAAGCACATTTTTCAGGTTTCTAAAGAAGCTTTCAGGGTATTGGTTTTCTAAAACGATGTAAATGATACTTCACTCCATCCGAATTTCGTGCTATCTATGCCGCCTATATTAGTTCAAAAATGGAATACAACTCTCATGTATGGGCCGGTGCCCAAAAGTCTCATTTGGAGTTGCTCAACCACGT
Source organism: Trichopoda pennipes (assembly GCA_030448955.1). Lineage (NCBI taxonomy): Eukaryota > Metazoa > Arthropoda > Insecta > Diptera > Tachinidae > Trichopoda > Trichopoda pennipes. The sequence continues at coordinate 6,370,798 of JASKUP010000002.1, forward strand.
ACAGGAGAGAGCCAAGAGGCTCGTTGAGAACAGTAGAGTATCCAAATTTATTGATTCTATAGAGTATCGGCGCAATGTGGAATGTGTTTCACTGTATTATTGTTACTACAATGGTGTGTGATATTAGGAAACTTGTTCCCGTTACTCGCACTTTTTTGGGTTTTCATTGAGATCACATTCATTTGTGATTGATCTTGTTTTGCTACAATCTTTGGGTCTGCAGAAATTTTTAACAAAATTTCTGCTTAAAACATTTTTTATTATTCTTAAGATGTTTTATTTCATTATTTAAAGAAGAATTTCTTTTAATATCCTTTTCATAGCAAAAATTTCTTTTTGCATATTAAGCCTTTGCTGTAAGAGTGTCATAAGTCAAAATTTTAAAAGCCTGAGTTGAACATGACAAACTTTCACATGCATAAGTTTTGCAGACATAAATGTCTTAGTGTCCTTTAAAGAAATGAGAAATAAATTAATATTTCAAAGTCATTTAACGCAGTTCGAGTTGTTGTTCCTGTTATGCCTCCATGTCGTAGCAAAGACTGTTTAGTATTGTTTTAAATTATGTTTCTTTTATTAAATTGACGATATTGATACCACTGACATGTGGTTTCAACAGGACGATGCCACATGTCACACAGAAAATGCAACGATCAATTTATTAGAAATCAAATTTCACGATCGCATATTTTCACGACAGTCAGCAGTTAAGTGGCCCGCCTGATGGTGTGATTTAACACCATTGGATTATTTTTTGTGGGGGTGTGTTAAGGACAGAATCTATGCGGAGCCAATCGACTTGATTTCAATCTTAAAACTCAAACTACGTGATGTGATTAACGAAATAGGTGATTACAAGTTTTGGATGAAAGAATCGACATCTGTCAGAGTAGTCGTGGTCGTGGTGGACATTTGCCGGATATCATTTTTCATTCATAATTGCCGAACTTTTCTTTTCGTAACACAATACAAATTTGAATCATCCTAATCTAAATTTTTTGTTTTAGTTAGTTTTAGAAAACAAACTTCCTGTCGAAAAACCCTTTAGCATGTTTTTGTCTTTGTCTTCTTTAATGTTGACAGACTTATTTATGCGTCGCTGTATCCTTTGTGTACTTTTTCCTCTTTGTCTAATATTTTCACTTCTTAAAAATTCATGTTATGTCCCGTTTCTTTCTCGTTATGAATGTCTGTTCTATTTTCTAAAATTCCTGTTCCAAGTATTCTGCCTGTTGTATCAACGTAGAGCCTACTATACATTTCACAACCTTGGCAAATTATTTTATAAACAACGTTGTCTAATCTCGGTTTGTTCAATTTTGTAGATTTTAGCGTAAAAAATGTTTTGGGTCAACTTATGCCTGAATATTGGATTCTTCCTATTAACCATGTACTTTAATGTCTTTTTCTCCCTCAATTTATATGAATGAATAATTTGGTACTTTTTAGAAAACTAATTTTATTTGAGTTATGGGAAAATATATATTTGTAAAAAATACTTTTCTTAACATTATTATTTTCTTCCAAAAGTGCTTTTAAAAGCACTAAATTATTATTGCAAGTGTTGTAAAAAGGTACTTTTTTGAAATGTACTTTTTCAAAAAGTACTATTGCAAAAGGTACTTTTTGTAAAAAGTCCTTTTTAAAGACTATATGTTGCGAAAAATGCTATGTTTAATTTTATGATTTTTTTTTTAACAAAACAAAATTATTTTTAGCACCAGTTGACAGTGTTTTAGATTAAATTATTTTTGCTCAACTTTGTTTAAAAAAAATGTACTTTTGTTTTTTAATTATGCACATGAAAGTAAAAAATATAAAAAAACTTTTATCCCTAAAGTAGTATGCGCCCTCTAAAACTTTTGAGACATAAAAAGTTAATGCGTGTTTTGTTAAGCTTTTGTTTGCTTTTATGAGGTTTAAAATTGCTAACAAAATTGTTGTCGTTTAAATTGCTTTTACCTGGCCACAGTCTGAAACAAACAGAAGCCGACCGCAAAGAAGCCAAAAGTGAAAATTTGTGAAAGGAAATAAAAAAAGGAAAACAGCAAATGTTTTCTGGCATTCAAAAAGGTGCGAAAATTGCAGGACTAAAAAGGACCTCATGCTTTTTGTGCAATCTAATCAACTACTGGCTGGTTGTGTTTAATAATCAAGTCTTTTTAAAAACGAAAACAGTTTTTATAATTTGCCACATTTTGTGGCACTGTTCATTTTAATAGCGGCAGCATTGAAATTTTGTATTTATGATAATTTTTCTTTACAATTTCTTTTTGGTTTTTTCATTTTCTGTTGTGTTTATTTTAAGGGTCTGTGTAAAGGAAAAGCTGAAGCAAATTTTTCTACTTAGTTGACAGTTGACAAGTGCAACATTGAACTAAATGAAAGTCAAAACAACCAAAGTGTTTCAAATTGTTTTTGTTTTTTTAGGGGTCTTGATTATGTTTTCTGTTTGGTGTGTGAAGCTAGAAATGGCATTAAACACTCTTTAGTTTTAAACGCAATATATTGAAAGAAAAAAAGAAATAAAAAACACATAGAAAAACTCAAGGAATACAACCCTGGGCTAAGAGAACTTACACTACAACCTCAAGGCAAAAGGTTTAATATAAGAAGGGGGAAAAAATTATAGGGTCCTGGATACACTTTCTGTGAAATGTAATAAAACAACAATGAACTCCTTTTTTATTATATTCGAAAAATAATCTTCTGCCATTATAATTTTTTTAAGACCGCACTGGCGGGCATAGACGAAGTCTAATCTGGAGTTCCAATTTTTAATGACTTTTTCTAACATGTGTATTGGCTGTGTATTGGCATTAACGCGGCAAATATTATCTACCAGGTGGTCCATCGTGTTAGGCTTATTGGCATAGACTGGCAACTCCGCACATCCCTAGCGATATTCCCCCCGGGGCACATTTATCGGTCTTTATGGAATACTTGACCATCTAGACCTGTGCTGCGGGGGGTATAAGGGAGCCCAGTCCCCTGAAGTCAGCAGGGGTACAACTGGAAGCTCCACGTTATTTCTACGGGAATCAGTAAGCCCCAGATTTCCCCTAATTGTCTCTTTAGACTTATAGCTGTTCTCTGACTGATTATTGAGGTTAGCCCTTCGGGAGTATCGTGGTGGTTGTGGTTTTGCAGCCCCAGCATGAACTGATTTTTTGCGCCAGGATCATCTCGCCTTTAATAACACCAACGGGTGAATGATTCTGACCTAGTGAGCATGCTAGTCATGGGTTCTACAGCAGAAGTTGGATAGTCTCCAGCTCTTCAGCAATCCTGCTTTAAAACCGCTGAAATTGCAACTAGGAAAGACATGTTGCTAGAATTAGTCCTCGGCTTCCTAGGGCGTGAATGACGTTGCTTTTCATTCCCAGTGGTTTGACCACCATCTGATTTAGGCTTACGGCCAGGTGCATATGTAAATCTTATCACGAAATCCCTAGCGACATTTAATCACAAAATCTTAGAGGTCAGTTACGGGTTTGAAAAGATTCCCAAATCTATGCTTCAATAAACTAATTTTGGGATAAGCTAAGTGATACATCTCACCCTACTATAAACTCTTTTTTGGAATAGCATTTGAAGATCTCCCGAAATGCAGGTACCTAATTTTCTTGCACAGGTTGATAGTTTACCAACGACCGAAGTACTTATACGATAAAATAGTTTTTGCAAGATCACTATGTGGCAGAATTTTAACCAAGATGAAGTACAAGAGTCTGCTATCTCAACGACAGTTCTTCATTTATACAACCAGTATCTGTAAGTCTTTGTCATACCATACTCTGAAACTTGGCAACGCTGGTTTATTTAACAATAACCTTTTTAAATTATTTTACTGCACAATATTTTTTATTTAATTGTTATCCTGGTAGTTGTATTAACCATGAAAATATGTTATTTGTTATAGTGTTACCACCATAGGACTTTGTTTCATTGGTGTTGTATATGTTGTATATTTATTTTATAATATCACTAGTATTGTAATTTATAAGATATTCATCTTGTTGTGCTAATAATAATATTGGGTCTTCTCATTGAAATCTCGACTCCTGTACATAATTATGGCTCTATAGCAATCACCCTTAATTGTAATGTTCTGGCTAGCATTGTTTGTACAGGAGTATGTACCAGATAATTCCACCAGCCCATAAAGGACACTAAACAGACAAACAGTCTGGATGTAACGGTGCCTCGAAACACACGTTAATATTGTCATCATCACTCCAAGTGCGGCATTCAAGGCCCTGTTCCTTCTCCTAAACTATTTCTTACTTTATTAAATGACCTTTTTTGTCAAACTTTCAACGCTATTTACTCTTTCGCAGATGACATCACTATTTGTCATACGTATTCATTTGGTAATAAACCGGACCAGTTGGAGCTAAGTTCCAAAAGGCAGAATATAAATGATACGCTCAATCATGATCTCGCCAGAATCTCGGCGTAGAATCGATCTTAATGCCCGCAAGATGCAATGTAGTATGCTTGCGTGAGTTTCATTGCTCAACGATATTCGCATATGAAAGTCGGCAACAGCGGCAATCCTGTTTTGGGCCAATCATCCAATCTACGCCTTTTTAGGTCATCATGTGGTTTCAATTCTTGTATAAATTGGATTTTGTAAGCAGGCGCACCAAGATCTTTCCCCAAAAAGTGGATGGACAAATATCCACCTGCTGTGCACAATGGCAAATAGATTAATTAGCGTCTTCCTTTTTCTACGCTCAATACCAGCAATGACTTCTTCTGTACTCACTATACGACATCTCTGTGAATGGGTGGTACGCAAACCGTTTCATAGTTTAATAAATGAATTGCTTGGATGGACCATTATGTTGACCGTAAAGTGGACATAGTGGACGGACAGAATCATGATTTTCAAAATAAATTTGCACAATTTGAAAGCTTTGTTCAGGCGTCACTCAATTTAGGTTAAAATGCCAAACCAAATGAATTTTAAATCTTACTTGTTAGATGAATGAAATGATCGCCAGTTTAAAAATTGTTGCCAACTTATAATTTTAAAACTCTACAAAAAACATCTGATATTTTTAGGTCGAAACAGTTTTAAAGTTCAAAATTGCAGTAGTTGAGTTCAAATCCTGTAAATAAATATTTGGTCGTTAAAGCTGAAGCCCATAGTTAAACCCGGAACTTTGGCAAGCAGGTCAATAGGTTTTCTAAGGCTTTAGGGTAAAGATAGAAAATATTAAATTCCTTTTTACAAAATGCCATAATTTGTTTAACGCTCTTGAGGTGTCAATTGACATACCGAGTATGTGTTAAGGCGCCGAGAATTTCTAATAATATTTCGCTTAATTTTTTTGTTTCCGTTCGGACCAATACTCAGGGGATGACCCCTACTCAAGCAATGCATTGTATCAGACCGAGGAAATTAGGTTATGGGGTGCAGGAAAGAGCAAGTAGTGTTTGTGGACATTCGATTTGCATTTTCCCACATTAAAAGTGGCAGGAAAGACCTCTGGAGGGAGTTTATTCCACAAACGAACTGTTCTGCTAAAAAAACGAGTTTTCCCTGTAATGCGTAGAGCAATTCATTTGCCAATCGATCACAGATGGATGTGCTTTCAACGAAAATTAAGTCAAACGCAAAATTGTACGAGTTTCGAGAACGAGTTCCCTAATTTCGTTAGAGCACTGGCCATCCCAAAATAAGCCTCTTGGCTCTCTCTTGTACGCAGTCGAGCAACTCCAAAATAGACTTTGGGGCGCCGGCGCATACATGAGGGTTGTATTCCATCGTTAGACGGATATAGTGGTATAAAATCCACTATATTTCCACGGGAATCAGTAGAGCCCCAGGGTTCGGCTATTTGTCTCTTTAGGCATTTAGCTGTTCTCTGACTGATTATTGAGGTAGGCCCTTCGGGAGTATCGTGGTGGCTGCGGGTTTCGAGACCCTCGTTTGAGTTTGTGAGTCGAATCATTCGCAATGAACACAATGAATGGTCCAGGTCCAGTGAGCATGAATGTCGTCGTGTTCTTAGATTATATTAAGCTTCATGCTTTCTGGACCAGGAGTTGGATAGTCTCCAACTCTTAAGCAAGGAGTGAAGGCTGCGGCCTACTCCGTACTTTTGAAGTTGCAACTAGGAGTGACTGGAGGATATACGTATCCAAAGGCCTTCTAAGGCGAGGATGGCGCTACATACCATCCACAGTGGTAATGATATATTATCTGATTAAGGCTTACGGCCAGGTGCTTCTATCGTTTTGTGAAAACCGAGGCACTTGAAAGCTTCTTTAAAAACTTGAAAAAATATTTTTAGTCCACGAACATCACACTGAAGTTTCATGCCAAGAATATCAAGAGCTTCCGATTCCGTAAGGCCTATATCACCCATAGTACCAGATGCAGCACCATGTCCGAACACATATCTATGCGTAAGCATGCAACATTGCGTCTTACGGGTATTATAATCGACGCTATTTGCACGACCCTATTCGAAGATCGCCGCGAGATTGTGATTGAGCGTATCATTTATGTTCTGCCTTTTGGAACTCAATTTTAACTAACGAAAGTTAAAGCTGTAAGTTATTTTTTAAGGGATACTTTAGCATTAGCAGAAATGCGGACAAAAATAATTTCTGCAGAAAATTGATGGCATTCAGAGATGATCTAAAAAGAGCTCTCTTTTTACCCGTTAATACAGGCTTCAATGTCCTGATATTTTTATAGAACATTTTTATGTTTAATTTATTTTTTTTTCGCCGAGTTTATTGCAATTTTTTTTTGTCTTCTATTTTTTGTGTGATTTGAAGTAGGGACCCTTAAATAAATTAGAGAGAATTGGCTGCCAGAAGTTGACATGAAAGTTGCCAGTAAATTGAGGAAAACGAAAAATGTTTATAGACAAGTGTGTTTAGTTTTATCAACTTGAACATTTTGAAATCAAAGTGTTTATGATAAAAATGGTTAAGAAGTTTTTCTACACAGAAATAATAACAAAAACAAAAACTTAATGATGATGAAAATTTAGCATCAACCACCAAAAAGTGAATGCTAAAGATTGATGGCACAGAAATTGTGGCAGATGACAGTTTACAACAATTTAAAATATTGTGTTCTATAAATATTAAAAAAAAAATAAATACTTTTAGTATTTAGGGAATAATGTTTTTAAAAAAAATTGCTACATTTACCTCAAGTAGCTGTAAGTATTTAAAGTGCTGTGTAGGAAACAAACACCATACAGTGAATCACTTTCAAATGTCAAGTAAATTAAATGCACTGAAAATTTAAATTTAGAATAGCAAAAACAAAATATAGAAAAAAAAAAACATTTGGGCAGACAAGGTGTCAATTGTTCGAGGCGTCAGAATTATCAAACAAATGAAGTCAAAAGAAAAATGAAACCAAGAATGACAAAATATAAAACTTATTTTCTTAACTTTTTATTTGATTAAAAAAAGATTTCAAAGCACTTGAAATTGAAAGAAGTGATAATAGAAAAACTAAATTTACTATTTAATTCCTTTTGTACTTTTTGTGTTCTTCATGTGAGGTATTTCTTAGTTTTGTTAAAATTTTAACGACGCCACAAGCCCATAAATTACGTCAAGTTCAAAGTCAGCCGGAAAATTTTTGCAGAAAGCAAATAAAATATCCACACACACACACACACACACACACACACACACACACACATATATATATATATATATATATATATATAATATGATACTAAAGCTGCAGCCCCTTAAATTTTAGCTGCACAAGAATATTTTATTTGAATTTAAAATTAATTACAAGCCGCTTGCTATATTTCCTCCAAACATCCCTCATTTGGGTTTTCCTCGTTTCGTTTTTTTTTCTTAATGAAAGTCAGAAAAATATTAATGAGTGTGTTAAAAATTTCTGAAACATCAGCCAAATTGACAGATCACATACGGAAGAAAATATATATTTTTATTGAAACGAAAATGTCAACAATATTTTAAATGCATACAAACTCAAACTCAATATTAGGGGCAGTCATAGGTAGTTGTAAGTCTTAAAATAGCATAAATGGCTAATGGCACAAAATAATAAGAGAGGTATTACGGATAAAAAGATAATCCATTACGGATAAAACCTCTGCTTAGTAGTATCTATAAAAAAATTAAGCCATAAAAAAATTTTAAATTATTTAGTACAAAAATTTCTTAAAAAAATTAGAAATTTTATAATAAAGGGTCCGCCATCTAACGTTTTTTTTTCAACTAGTCCTTATTTTGTGAATGGTAACACTTAGCTCATGTTTGATTTGATAGATAATTAGTTTTATCCTTCGGCTGAATGAATATGGTTGTGTATACGCTTAAACAACGCTGGGAAATATTGCGACATTACTTTGTTTTCCTGCTTTTCTCTTTAAATCAGTTCGTGGGTTCTGGATTTACAGCGTCAGGAAGGAAACCCCGAGTTTTCTTTATATATATATGAAGATTACAGTAAGAATATTTAGTACTAAACATACTATACTTAGTACTAATTATATTTAGTACTAAAAGTTTGAAATAGTGAAAGAACTTGAAACTTGAAATATTCAAAGGGATGGCTACAAAAGTGTATTTTTCCAGCTTTAAATCCTACTTGTACTAAAATTTATAATGTTGCACGAAACACAACGGGCGCATTTTCTATAACTGCCTGAAGAATCTAAGAATTCCTATAATTTAATTATTATTATTATTTATGATAATATACTTCAAATATTAAGTTTGCAGCACTGAAAAGCTTAATAAACAAAAGTAGTTGGCTTTCAAAATTGTTGAAACATAGCAGTCTAAGGAATAAATTGGTTAACATATTTTGTGTTTCATCTACAAAGTGACTATGACCATCCTTAATATTTAGTTAAAAACTACCAAGTGTTGACATTTTACTCACGTTACGTTACTCCATAAAATATTTATAACTTATCATTTGTTTTTCTTTCTTTTTTTTCCCCTGCATATTGTTACTGCCAGTGATGCTAAAACAAACAAAAAAAAAAAAAAAAGAAAACAAAGCTCAGCGAGGGAGTTGAATTTACGGGCTTTACTCCCACAAAAGTATGGCTCACTATGCTACATTATATTAATCTCTTTATGCAGACACTAATTATGAGTTTCTTGTTGACGAGGTCATGATGCAGTCGTATATCATGTGCCAGTTTATTTTTGTTTCTTCTTCTTCTTTTTTTTTTTTGTTTTGGTTTTTATTATAAAAAGATACTTCAACACTCTTGAAATGAATTTACAATGTTTATTACTTTGACTTATTTGAAATGCTTATACATGGAAAAGTATCCGTAATACAGGATTTTATGGCTACGTGGTTGATGTTGTAAATTAAACCAATTAAATATTAATAAAATCTGTAATAATATGAATTTGAAAAAGTATTTATAAAAGTGTTATAATGACACAGCAAATGAGTTGGAAAAAGAACGAATGTCTGAAAGTGCATAAAATAAATTAAGTAGAAGTATTTTACAATTTATTCCACAAGTGACATATTAACAATTAAGTGAAAGATTTATTTTGTAATTATTAAAAGAGATTTCCTGAATTTAAACGACTACACAAAATACAAATTTTACATAATTAAAAAATTAATTTTAATTTTTACCAAAAAATATTTGCAAAAATTGTTTCTTAAAATACAAATCTCGTGACCAATTGTTTTTCCTAAATAAAAGTACTTAAGCTCTTTAAGGCCTTAATAATTGTAGGAATTCCGCTAAAAATTTTTTAATGTTTGTTAACATCTTGATCTCTAAAGTTAGCAAAACCTTCTTAATTAATTAAATTTCATTAAGGCCGGCAGCAAAGTTAGTAAAACGAAATAATATTGGTTGCTATTTAAAGAGGTATGAAACTGTAAGTTGGCAATTATTTCTTTCCCTGGCGACCATTTTGTCAGCTCTAAAATAACTGATGGTTTGGCATTTCAATATGATTTGACTATGGCCCGAATAACCCTTTCGAACTATGCAAATTTATTTTCCAAATTAGACCCATAATTCGAAATACGAATCGTGCACTACGTCAATTTTACGGTCAACATAGTCGTTAATCCGAACAATTAATTCGATTAACTAAACGATAATATGCATTCACAGAGACACCTTACATTGCTGCTATAGAGCTTAGCATACAGATGTGATACAGATTAGCGTCAGTACCTAGCAGTGAAGGCCTTAAACCAGCGGTGGTCTTACCACTGAGTGAACACTATGCGTCCACTTACGCCCTCATTAATACAAATGTGACGCATTGCTTTTGGTCATGACGTCCCCTTTAGTTACCTAAAACTTCCTCTCTTCTATGCGTTACGGCACCCGGTTGCAGTGAAACTCCACTCCGAGCTTTCGCTCTTCACGCATTTGCGCATAAGCTCCGCACCATTGCCAGCCTGAAACCGAGGTTCTAGGAACCCCTGACAACCGTGGTATCAGATGAAAGAATCCGGTTAGATTTCGTAACCGCCCAGATCTCCAACCAGTTACTACCAGTTGAGCCCCAAAAAGCCCAGACCAGGTAGCCCGCATACCTACATTTACACCCGTGATACACACCAGCACTTACACACACATGCGTGATAAGGTTTACATCAGTACCGACCGTTGGTCATAACCTGGTGGTGGCCGAACCACTGTGTATGAAAAACAGCGTCATTCTCGCTTTAGGAAGCCGAAGACTAATTTCTAGCAACAGGTTATTCCTAGTTGCAATTTCGGAGGTTTCGAAACAGGGTCGCAAACCACCACTCCTTGCTAAAGAGTTGGAGACTATCCAACTCCTGGTCCAGAACATATGACAAGCATGCTTACTGGATCCGGATGATTCACCCAATATTCTCAGTAAAGGTGAGATGGTCCTGGCCTTGTAATCAAATTCATGAGGACCGTGAAACACACAGCCACCACTATACTCCCGAAGAGCCTACCTCAATAATCAGTCAGAGAACAGCTAAAAAGCTAAAAAACCAATGAGCTGTATTCTGGGGCTTACTGATTCCTGCGGAAATAACGTGGAGTTTCCAGTTAACTCCCTGCTAGCTTTCAGGGGACTGGGCTTCCTTATGCCCCCTTTGACACAAGTCTAGACGGTTGAGTAATCCACAAAGACAGATAAATGAGTCCTCGGGACACCTACACACACACACACACACACACACACACATGACGTGATAAGGTTTACATCTGCACCTGGCCGTAGGCCTTAATCAGATGGTAGCCATTACCACTGTGAATGAAAAGCAACGCCATTTAGGCCCTAGGAGGGCCACTCCTAGTTGCAACTTTAAAAGCCCGAAGTAGGCCGCAGCCTTCACTCCTTGCTGAGGAGTTGCAGACTATCCAACTCCTGGTCCAGAACGCATGAATCTTAATATAATTAAGAACACGACGGCATTCAAACTCACTAGACCTGGACCATTCATTGTGTTCATTGTGAATGATCCGACCCACAAACTCAAACGAAGGCCTCGAAACACACAGCCACCACGATACTCCTAAAAGGGCCTACCTCAATAATCAGCCAGAGAACAGCTAAATGCCTAAGGAGACAATTAGCGGAACTCTGTGGGCCGCTGATTCCCGTGAAAATATAGTGGATTGTCCAAATGACTACTACCAGCCTTGAAGGGGACCGGGCTTCCTTTTAACCAGCAAGACACCAGTCTAGATGGCAGTTGTAGGATCCATAAAGACTATCATGTGCCCCCGGGGGGAACACACACATCCAAATAAGGCGCGATAGGTTCCATGGCCAGCAGGAGTAGATCGACGGCGCAAGCACTCAACATTGAAGTTAAACAAATGCACCGCCGAGACACGCCCAAGCCACAGATCCCACCCCACTAACCAACCTAAATGCCACCAACCCGGAGTACAATATTCGCCACACTATTACTGGTACGGACATCGAAAATCTGACCTCCAGATTAGATTACTGCCCAGTCAGCCATGGCGGTCAGTATAATGTCAGAATATTATCTTTCGAGTAACATAAATTGAATGTCAATTTAACAATTTCGTTCTTGTTTTCTTCCATTTCAAAGTCATATACACGCTTTAGCTTCACTGGATAATTGAACGAATTAATACTGAAATGCGATATTTATTTTAAAAATTGTTTTGCTTTCTATTTTAATTTCATTTCTCTTATTTTTGTACCTGTTTTATTTATTTTTACTATTTTCATATTCTTAACAATATTATTTTGCATTTGATAAAATTTTGCATACTTTGCGGTGTTCTGTTATCATTGTGGCATTTCCTATTGTTATATTTAACAAAGATATTTGTACAAAAATATTTTTAGACCCCCCAACCCACAAAAAAAAAATACCACTAGACAAGTACAGAGTTACATAAATAGTAAAACAAGAACATAGTGTTATTAGAGTAAGTAGAGTAAGAGTGAAAAATACAATAAACCTTAAAGTATGCACAACAAGAATTTTTGTAATTTATTATAGAATAAAATGAATTTGCCAGGGAAATGTGGTTGAGTTTAGATTTGAACAAATAAAATTTACCAAATATTTTAAGCTAATTGAAAGTGATAGATGTGTGTGTGTGTGAATGTGTGTATAAATAAAGCTATAAAGGAATTCGGCGAATGAAGAGAATTTAATAAATTAAGGAATTTTTAAGTGACAAAGAAATAAAATATGTCAAGTTTAGGTGCATAATTTTAGGAGTACAATATTTAAGAAATGGTTGTTTTAAATTAGGTTTAATTTATTTGCTTTAATTAAGTTTAATAAATTTCATACTAAATAAAATAGAGATTGAAAGCTTCGAAATAATATAAAATGTCCTTGTTTTTTTTTAATTAACAAAAGTTTCTTTCAGAATTTCATTTCATTGCTTTTCTCAGTTGCTTGGCATTTTGTTTACCCTCTACGTCAATAAAACTAACGAATTTCCTATTAAATATTAGTTATCTGAACAATCCGTTTTTATTTTTTCTTGTTGCTTGGTATCCTCATCTCAAATTCTCCTGACATGTGCAAGTGGTTGTCAAGGAAGAAGTAAAAGAAGAAAAAAATGCCTTATTTTTAGGTTTTCCTCCCAAAAGTATGCAAAGGTAACCTAGTTTATTTAACACATGTTTGCTACTCTTTGTGTAACTTTGGGCTAAGATTAGTTGGTTTTTTTTGTTTTCGTTCTTTGTTTAGGTCCTTTATGTAAATAAGATTGTTATTGAATTTTGGTTATTAGATTTTTTTCAAAGGAAATTCTTTTTATATTTTGAATTGTTGCTTTTGAAATTCTTGACATATTTAAAGGCTTATCGAATTATTTGAGAGTAAAATATGTGATTTTTGTTTTTTTATTGTAGGAGAAAAAAAAGGATTTTTATTTCCTAAGTGACAGATATGTCTAATCAGAAGTTTCGACAATAAGATAATTTCCACAGGATAAGTAAAAGGATAGAAAAATTATACTTTTTTATGGCTCCTTAATGTAGGCAATGAAAAAAGTTTTTAGCAATATTTAAAAAGAGTGTCACAAAATAAATTGTGGTGCCCTTTTGAATAAATTAAAAGAATTAAATTGGTTTAAGTTTTTTTTTTTTAAAGAGGCAACAATGCCTATTTAGTCAAGTACCGCGCTGCATTTTTTTAGGAAAGGGATAGAGACGAGATGAAACAGGTGGTGAAAGTAGAAGGATAGTCGGAAATAAACTGCCGTATAAAGACAGCACAGCGACCAGTGACTATGCCTTCATCGTTGAGCAGCTCCACCGACAGTCAATTTTTACTTTTGTAGTGAAAAAAACCGAGGTCTTCGTTGGGAATCGAACCCACAACACCCATACTGACAAGCTAGTACACTACCTACTAGCCTACAGGGGCACCTGTAAGTTAACCCGTTAAAGACAGTTTGATATATAAATAACTTACACAGCTTACAGAAATTAGGTTTTCTACCGTAGTGATATTAAGAGCATTGGGAACTGCTATTAATTTGGTAATAACTGCAATATATTGGAAATTATTCAAATATATAATTTATAATTTTTAAATTGTTATAGTGCTTATTTTTTCCTAATTTAGCAGAAATTGTATATTTTTGAAATCACAAGCTTTTGCAACAACAAGAAGAGGACAAGACATTGCAAGAAATTTTGAATTATCAAAACCATTATCCACAACTTATAAACCCGCTAAACGTTGGTATGTGTATTATACCAAGATCTTTCATGTTTTAAAACGCTATAGTACTAATAAGGTACAGTCTGTACTTATCATTGTAATTATAATTATCATCATAATTATTATTATAGTTATAATTGTAAAATTTTCCAACGAGCTTTTAGTATACCAATTGTTCTTTCTAATATGCATCGAGCTTTGGAATGTATTTCACTAAAACTTGCCGCCATAGAACCTTCTTCAGGATTTCTATATGGTCTTATTAACCACAGTTCAAGTGAATATACAGAATCACCTAAAAATTGAAATTTAGAAATGTTTTTTCTCTGTATATAATAAAAACAAAAATACACACAGACATACAGGCGCCTATACATTGACAACATACAACAACAAAATGTGATACAAATGGAGTCGAGGATTCTTAATTTTTCTAGACTTCTAGGGGACAAATATAAAAGGACACGTCTGCGAGGATGGTTGGTCGGTGTAAAAATAAACCTCGTGAAGTAAAAACGTGCATCTTGAGTAAATTGTAGTGTCAACTTTGTGTTAATGTAAATAAACTTGTAATTAATTTAAAAACTCTAAAAACTGGTGTTCTTTATTTCGTAATAAAGAACTTACAACAAAACGTTTATAAAAGGTATAAACGTAACAACTGATGTCAGAAGTGAAATTGCAAAAAAAAGAAAAATAAATCAACTACAATGAAGTTGGAAGAACTGAAAGTTGACCAGCTAAAGAAGGAGCTGAATAAGTTGGATCTGCCAACAACGGGAAGTAAGGCGGACGTGCAACGGAGGTTGATTGATGAATTCAAGCAGCGTGACATCGATATTGAGACGTACGAATTTGCAGACAAAGAAGTGGTTGAGGTATGTAACCCATCAGCCTGGATTCAATACTTGCGGCGAAAATTGATGCCACAAATGACAAACTTCTAGCAGTCATTCAAGAAAGCTCGAGAATCAATAGTGCGAAAAGTGATGCAATTCAAGAAAGCTTTAGAGCCAACGGAGAAAAACTTGTTAGTGAAGTAAACAAGAAATTTTAAGAAATATCAGAATTATTCGGCAAACAAGTGAAAGCTGTGGAACAGAGAGTCTGGCCTGGAGAGAAAAATGGACGGAGAATTGCATGAACTAAAAACGAAAATGGATGACCTCCGTATTCGAGATGGACCCGTGAGAGACGTCTCTGAGCACTCCAGCAAGATAAACACCTCGAGCTATGACGGAAGTGCATCGTTTAATGTATTCAAGTTCCAGTTCGAAAACGGTGGCCGCCAGCAAAAGCAGATGGAACAGTAAAGAGAAAACTATTGAGCTACTTCTGGTCTTTAAAGGTGCAGCTGCCCAAATTCTTGAAAGCTTACTAGGAGCCTGCAGAAATAATTACGTGGACATAATGGTGGCCAAGTACGGCGGCGTGCATAAAAGAGAACTCTACAGAATGGAGTTACGAGGCAGGGTGCAGAAGGCAAATGAGACGCTGCATGATTTTGCTATGGAGTTTGAACGTTTGGTGCAGCTTACTTATCCATGTAACCATCATCCAGTTTAAAATTGAAGCATTTGTGAATGGCATAAGGTATCCAGATTTTAAATATGCAGTTTGTGCAGCGCAGAAAGCATCCTGCACCGAAACTATCTCTTACGCGCTGGCCCAGGAGACCGCCAAAGTTATCACAAGGCCACAAGTTTACAAGATAAGAGGTCTTGAGGCTGATATTATAATTGTCATTAAAGTTATAGTTATCATTATAATTACTATAATCATTATATTTATATTCATATTCAATTATCATTATTTTAATCATTTTAATTATCATTATAGTTATCATTACCATTGTAACTAATGATTACAATTATTATAATTACTATGATTATCATTAGAATTATCGTTATAATCTTCAATATATTTTTAATTATAAATATAATTATCATATTAATTACAATTATCATTATCATTATCATCATAATTATTATTACAGTTATAACTGTCGTTACAATTATAATTATCATTATAATGATATTATAATTGCCATTAAAATTATAATTATTATTATAATTATTATTAAAATTATTATAATCATTGTAATTATATTCATAACTATAATTATCATTATTATAATCATTATAACTATACGTATTATTACTATAACCATTAAAATTATAATTATCATTATAGTTATCATTACCATTATAATTAATGATAATAATTATTATAATAACTATGATAATCATTATAATTATCGTTATAATCTTAAATATATATTTTATTATAAATATAATTATATAATTATTAATTATAATTATCATTATTGTTGTCAATATAATTATCATTAAAATTATCGTTATATAGTTAGCTGACGATGACAAAAATTGTTAAATAAAATAGCAAGCAGGTTGTTTCATACTAAAAGTAAATTTACAATGGTCGCATTTCGAATAGAAATGTTATCCAAATGAGTTAAAAGCTGCAAAATCGGAGAGCTGTAATAAGCCAGGCTTATAAAAATAAAACACACTTAAAAGTAAAAGATCGAAGCAGTGAGGGCATTAAATTAAAAAATATGTTTTCTCAGTTTTAATAACTTAAAAAATTTTTGGAACCACCCTAGAAACTATGTTTAATTGTGTACTATTTAAAGGTTTTATTAAATTAAGATCATAATATATTTAAAATATATCGCCTATTTCTATGCCTTTTTCTGTAATATTTTACAATAATCTGGGTTAATTTATTTGCAAAAAAAGGCTAAAAATGTTAAACAGATAACAGATCTTTTAAAAGATTTTATTTTGTTATATATATTTCCCTGAATCAAAATTTATTTATTATTTTTGCTTTGCACGCTGCCTTCTTTGTTTTGCTTTTACACGCTCTAACTACTGAGTTACTTTCTTTTGAATGTTAAAATCCATAAGCTGCTTTTACATGAGGGAGCACGTAAAATGGCTTAAAAGTCTATTAAATATTTTATTTTTGTTGTTGTTATTGTGCTGTGTAAACACTTATGTAGCAACAAAAAAAAACAGGCGGAAAACTGAAAAAACACTTTTCAATTAAAACAGGAGCAAAAACAACAACAACATTTTAACCCAAAATGATACAATATCAACACAAATATTTATATTGAAAGAAAAAGAAAACTTATTAAAATACATAAAGCATATTTTTAGGGGTAGCAGGGTTGGACATTAATGCCTGAATTGAAAAACATAAAAGCAAAACATTTTAATAACTTTTTTTTTTATTTTTTTTGTCAAGTTTGTGCTTATTTCTTGTAATCATAATTCAATGTGTGTGTGTATGGGTTAGTAAGTGTGTGTGTATATTTGTGTTTGTATGAAAACATTATCATTTGCCATTAAAAACACTTGTGTTTGCATTTAAAGTCTCAGCATCTTAATATTCAGAGTGAAAGTATTATTTTGTTGTTGTTGTTTTTTGCCGGAGTAAACATATTGTCTGTGTTTATTCAATATCAAAAATATTTGTTTGTGTTTTTAATGTTTTTCTTTTAATTACTCTTACTGAAAACCCTTTAGTAGCCAACAAATAATTAACTTTCGAAAAAAAAATTTATATATATTTATTAAGCGAAACAGTTGACTTTAAGTACTTGTTTTTTGCCATCCTTAAATGAATACTTGAGAATAAGCAAATAAGCAAAGACTTGTTAATTAGGGAAGAGAACATTTTGATAATTATAAAAGAGTATTATTTTTGATTTCTCTTTTATATTATTTAAGAAAAGAGCTAATCCTTAAAAAAGGCTGAATGATAGTTGGACAAAAATATATTTCTTTAAAAAATTTTTTTTTTTAATAATGTGAGATATACCAGCTTCTCTAAAAGCGAGCTTCTTTACTTTTATTTATAAAATATTTTTTTCCCTAATATGTCCGTATATTCTCCGACGGGGTTTACTTTATTTAGGTATGATTTTACTTCAATCCGCGTCAAATTTGGTTTGTGAACAAACATTGTTTCGGTTGTTTGCCATCTTCAGTGTTCTCTCTATGTTCTCTTCATACTATACATAGAGAGAACACTGAAGCTGGCAAATAGCCGAAACTGGTTTGTTTACAAACAAATTTGACGCGGCTTGACGTAAAATCATATCCAAATTTTTTCTCTACTTGATTAAATGATATTAAGTTAAAAAAAATTAAATATAAATCAATTCAATAAAAGGATAAACGTTTCCAAAGAATTGAGTTAGTCGAATAATTAATGCCTGTGTAGATTATTAAGCCTTCTTATCCTTTTCGATTAAAAATATTAAACTGAACTGAACAAAATATTTCAATGCAGCCGGTTTATTCTGTTCAAAAATTTCTAAAGCTTTTTTGACTAATGTTTCGGTTTTTTTATTTTCCAATCCAAAGCAGAAGCACCTATGAAAGAGCTTTCAGAAGCACAGTTATCGGTAGATAACTGCGCCATCTGGTGGTGAAACGGAGTTCGGCTTCGTTTTTTGTAACATTTCGTTTGAGGATTAAAAGATGAAGAAAAATAATTTCTTTTTGTTTTATATTTGAAAAGGAAAAATTTTATTTCATTACACAACAGTAATGAATTCATTTCGATTACAAAAATAAACTCGAATTTAGTTAAACTTCTCTAAGTAAAAAAATGAAAGTGAATCCAAAGTAAATACTGAATCGAAGCCCTTTACGTAACCGCAAATTATTCGTTTAATTAAAGTGCGGTAAACCACATTTTTTGTTTTTTGGTCGGACGTTAACACAAACAAAGCGGATGGTTTCCCAACTCGTGGACACGCAACGTGTAGCTGCCCGTGTGAAAAATAATGATTTCCTAAATTTATCCCGCAAACACATAATTTACACAGTTCAGGACAAATGCCTGCTGTTAAAGTTGAATAATAATTGGCAAAATACGCCTGATTGATTTGATGGTTTCCAATTGAACTGTTAGGAAACGAATAACTTGAACCTAAATTTCACGTGCGCATGAGTAGCTGTCAAACAATGTGTCACGCACCGGCGCCATCTACTTAAAATGAAACGTACTTATTTTCGTTTTTCCTGGCTGTTATATTGCAAATGACGAACGCTTTCGATGTAAATACATAATCATACTGTTCCCCCCCCGGGGGCACTTTTATGGTCTTTATAGAACGCTCGAGTATCTAGACCTGTGCAATTGGGGGAATAAGGGAGCCCAGTCCCCTGAAGGCACCAGTGGTCAACTGGAAACTCCACGTTATTTCCACGGGAATCAGTAGCCCGCAGAGTTTCCGCTATTTGTCTCTTTAGACATTTAGCTGTTTCTCTGACTGATTATTGAGGTTGGCCCTTCGGGAGTATCGTGGTGGTTATGGTTTCGCGGCCCCATAACAGACAGGTCCGTTTTATATGGTGACCAGGTTCATTTCACCTTTAATAACACCTACCTGGTGGAATGATCCTAGATCCATTGAGCATGCTAGACATGTGTTCTGGACAGGAGTTGATAGTCCTTAGCTCTTCAGCAATGAGTGTTGGCTTGCAGCCTTGCTCTGGAATCATAAAAGGTGCAACTAGGAAAGACCTGTTGCTAGAATTAGTCTTCGGCTGCCTAGGGCGTGAATGACGTTGCTCTTCATTCCCAGTGGTATGACCATCATCTGATTAAGGCGTACAGCCAGGTGCAGATGTAAATCTTATCACGTAATCATCGTACTGTACCAGTACGTGATACAATGTTGCCTGATGATGATGTATTCACATCGAAAGCGCTCGTCATTTGCGAACAAACAGCCAGGAAAGACGTTAAGAGAAGGAATGGGAAGCAGCTATTCTATATTACCTTGAAAATACTTTTGCAAGTCGAAGGCGCTGCCTTCATTTATATTATTAGTACTTTCACTTCTATAGGTTGCTTTTTTTATAGGTATCGAACTTTGAAATGAAATATAGCAGAGGAATTTTTTAAATTTATATGAAATTTAATTTATTCGAAAGATAAACTTCAGGAATTATAATTTAAGAATATGAATTTTGACATATGACCTTCAGGCTGACTTGGATGTAGTTGAATCTGAAGGTACAATTTTGGATGGCTTTTTTCAATAGTTGTGGCTGTTAATTGGCAATAACGCGGCGAATATTGTTTTTTATACAAAATATAGTTAAGCGTTATCAAATCGCACCATCGTAAACACAAATTCATGGGTTCGAAACGTGAAACTCTAAGGTTACTAAACGTTTCCTTTTATAAATCGAACATGGCACGATTTTTGAGATACACAGTGCAGTCTTGTAGAAACCACAGCTCTTGCATATCGTGATTGTTTTATTAGTGAACAAAAAGTCACAATTAATGGTCACCATTAACTGAAACGTTCTGAGCGGCAGCATTTTTAAAGAAGTACGGACCAACAATTCTTTCAGCATATAAAGTAGACCCTACAGTTAGCTTTTCCTTATGTAACGGTATCTCGAAGCACATTTGAGAATTGTCATTACTCCAGTTATGGCAGTTTCGTTTTATTCGTTTTATGTCTCCTTTAACCAAAAGTGAGTTCCTTGCTTGAAAATATTCTGAAAAAATCGACATCAAGAGGAATATTGCTTTGTTCCTAATTTGCACAATTTGGCAGCATTTTTCAGGTTTCAGTCTATTCAGGTTGAAAAGCCGACAAAAGCTGAAAAAATGGCGGCCAAATGAAAAAGTGTTGACCACTTAATGCTCTATACATTTTTAAAATACCACGCTTTAGAATGATAAATTGGGCAGTGCTTTCGTAATTAAAAGCCACACTATTAAGAAGTAATTTAATAATAATTGTATTATATTTAATATTAATAATATTTTTTTACCTTGAAAAAAAAAACAACTTTTCTAGCACCACTGAGATATTTTCATAAAAATCCATTTAATTTATTAAAAACTTAATTTTTGTTTAATGCGATTATGCTGCCAGAAGTTCCAATTAAATTATAATAAAACTCTTGCCTTAAAAGTTTAATTATACTTTTATAAGTTCAATCTTATTTTCCTTAAAATTCTTACTATCAACACCCACACATGCACAGTTGAGAATAGCAGGGTTTAATAGACAAAATATGATTTCTTTAATGACCGGTTTAGCATTTAAAGACTAATTAGATTCATTAGTTCGGCTGTGGTGGCTGTCTTTTGTGGGTTTCTTATGTTTTTTGTTTTCAAGTGAGTTTTCCACACTTCTTTCTTGTTTTGCTTCTATTATACAATTTAAGCGCCAGAGATGGATACTTCAATAATATATCGATTGCTTTGATAATGTTTTAAAGATTAACGGCCGTATGCATAAAAAATTCTTACTTGAGCTTTAAAGTACACGTCAGTTAACACACACTTTAAGGCTAACAGACGTTTGTTAAAAAATGATATTCAAAAGCAGTACTTTAGCTAATGTATGCTTTAGTAAAATTAGTATTTTGATTCTGGCAATGCTACTATTTTCAGTTGTCACGTTGTAGTTAACGATGTATAAAAATGAATATTATTTATCCGGGTACTTAAAAAATGTTTTTATTGTTTTCAGTAAAATTAACATATATTTTTTTTTAATGATTTTCTTATTTATCTTTTTAATAAAAAATAAAAAAACCCAAAAAAGGTTAATTTGCAAGGCTTACGTAGAACTTACAAAGAATTTTTTCATATTAAAAAATTAAGTAATCGGATAACGAGCTTTGTTTTGATTATATGTACATCAATAAAATTTTTGTTTTAAATAATTAATTATAATTATATTTTTGTAAAATATAAAATAAAGATGTAAAAATGTTTTATATTTAATGGCATGTTATGTTTTAGTTTTTATTATTATTATTTTTATACTACAATTTGTTTTTAATAAACATTTTAAAAAATTTTTGGAATAAGAAAATACAGCTGTCATTTGAGCCATAAGTCACAACTAAACAGTTTCTTTTCATTTTTAATAAATTTGCAATTAGTAAGCTGAGATGTATTCAGATTTGTTTGGGAGGAGTGTTGGTAATTAACGGTATAACAAAAATGTTTATTTTGAAAGTGTCGTAAGTCGCTTTACTCAGGAAATCAATTACGGAGCTTAGCGTGATTGTTGTGATTATTGGACTTATTTTTATTAGTACGAAAGAAAGTGCAGTTTTCTGAACTATATTTTAGTGATATCTAATATAGTGCACATAATTAGCATATTTTATTAATTTTTTATTCTCAGGGAGTTGTTACGTGCTGTATAAAATATCTAAGAATGTCACAACTGAAAAGCATATTATTGCATATAGTGACTTATGTAAAGGACAAAATAGTAACACAAAGCTGGCATTAACTTTAATGAAAATTGTTCCGTCTTCAAAAAACAGTATCTAAATTCTTGATCACAAATTTTTAATTTCGGGTCATTTAGGCTTATCAAATGATAGTCACTTTGGTGTGATAGAAAAGGCCTTGAAAAAAACAAATGTTTTATAAAGTCTAAATGTTTACTATAGGGTGATAGCTGCCTGTCGAAAAAATCCTTCACAGTACACAACATGGAGAAGAAGGATTTTATTTCAACACAATCATTAGAAAAATCCGTTTCGAAAAGAAACGTGAATACGGACCAAAACAAAGTGAATTGGCTAAAAATTCAATGGATTCAGTATTACCATGATATTCCCTATAAAATGTTTTATAAACTAACTTAAGGTAAAAAAGATGACAAAAAAAAGTGACTTATGTCACTTTTAAACCAAACAGCTCAATTTATTGCAGGTTTAAAGTAGGATTTTTCTACTTTAACAGAGGTATTTTAAGGTAAAAACGTTTTTTAATACAACTTTGGGAAATTGTGCTTAACAACGGCAGTTAAACCTGCTTTAAGTTTTTGTGCATACGGCTGTTACTTTTGAATCATGTATAAATCAATCAGAAATAAAAAACACAAATTTAAATTTTAGGCAAATTTAGCACCTTCTATGCTCTCTGCGATTTATATATATATCAGTGATATTTGCATTTAAGATAATAAGCTAAGGTAATGAAGTTGCAAGCCATTTCTAGAGTTATCTTGTGAACTTTTGTTTAAATGATTTGTGGAATGACTGGCGGGTATGGCAGAATTGATGGAGAAAAAGAATTGAATTTTTTTTTTACGTTGATTCTTTGATGACGGTAATGCTCAACATCGTTGTAAAAATAGGTAAGCAAATTTTTACCTGGATGTTGGAATTTTGTGGATACATTTTTCTCTATATTTCTTTTTATTTTATCGTGTTAAAGAAAATATTTTCCAGCTTTTGTACCACAATAACTAAACTGTATTTTATTTAAATTAATAAAATTCAAGACTTAAGACAGATAAAGCAAAATTTTTCTAATCATCTTGTTGTTCATGCTACGAATTTAAGAAAGGATTTTATTGTTTTCTTGCTTAACTCACAATCGAAAAGCAGTATTTTATTTAAAAACCGCAACGTAATATTTATAACAAGACTAGCATTGTAATTTCACCTTTTGTTTACGAAAAATATTATTTAAAATGTATGCATTCATTAACACTAGGTCCTCAATAGAAGGCTTTAGTTGTACCAGTAAAATACGAGTACATAACCTCGAATTTTTTTAATAAATATTTTAGGAAAAAATCTTTTCGGGAGGGTAAAATACACTTCTAAAATATTTTTTTAATCGTTTTTAATAATAAAAAATAACTAAACTAATTTAAAAAAATAGAAAATTATTTAAGAGATTCTGGCTTCAGGATAGTTTTTAGACTATGAAATTTATTTTGCTTAAAGAAACTTGATTTAAAGTTCAAAGTGTTATAACTAAAAATATTGAGGGCGATATCTATTCTACCCAAATCCATATAAACGATTTTATTTAATTCTAACTACTGCAATGTAAGACTAGACAAATTTACAAATTAGAATTTAGTCTTTCGTTATTAGATCTAAAAGGTTCACCTCGAAAGCCTCAAAGCATTCAAGCCAGAATTGTGTAAAATTAGATAAATTGTACAACCGCTGTAGTCTTCTTAGTCTCCTTCATTATTAA
Organism: Trichopoda pennipes; assembly: GCA_030448955.1. NCBI lineage: Eukaryota > Metazoa > Arthropoda > Insecta > Diptera > Tachinidae > Trichopoda > Trichopoda pennipes. The sequence goes on from JASKUP010000002.1 coordinate 6,395,006, forward strand.
ATCTAAAAAATTCACATCAAAAGCTTTAAAACATCCAAGTCTTTTAAATAAAATACTTCAATAACGATAGACCAGCCTTTTTCTAATTGTTGCTTAACCAATCAGATAATCAGTCTCTATTAAAGCTATTATTTTGTTGTCTTTTTCTTAAGAATTAAATAGCTAATTAATAAATAATTCTCTTAAAGAAAATATATGTAGACTTAAAAACTTATTAAATTCCAACACAATTTATTCCCCAAAGTACTTATTTATTTACCAAAAAGAACTATTAAAAAATTTCCATTTTCCATACCTGCAACAGACACTTTTAAGTGCTGTCTCAAAAACTAAGCCATATTTTTTGCAGCATATTTTTGGGCATTATGATTAAATGTTTAAGTTAAGTAAAATATGGCAAAAGAAGTTTTTATTTAATTTATTTTTGCCTGTATCGGTGGCTTTTCCTTCTAAAACTGCTGTTAGTCCTTAACAAACAAACAAAACAATTATCTGGGGAAATTATATTTTAGCACGCTTTCAGATTAAGTTGGACAAGTTTTGTTTAAAGAAAAAAAAAAACAACAAAGTTGTGTTTATCTTTTGCTTATGATGTGTTTAAGTTTTGACTAAAATTTCATAAATAAGATTTTAGCAAAAGAAGGAGGGTTGTATGAAAAGTGTTTCACAGACAGTTGATTCATGCATTTAAATCAAATACCTGACTTAAAGATTTCAATGTCATAATTCTTTTAAACAATGATTTTTTAGGCATCCTTTTTAGGGTAGAAGAGGAAGAGTTCTGTAATTGGGGTGAATGATACCCTACAGGCTTTTTAGCTCTTTGTGGTTTTTTTTTAGATTTTCATGCTTCTGGTAATTTCTGCTTTCGTAGTGTGTGCCTTAGGCTTTAAAATGATTTTTAACTTTAAATATATTTAACTCCATAAAATTATGCTTCATTTTTCCAAATCTCCATTTTTAATGTTTAAAAGAAATATCGGGTGTTTTTATAGAGACAAAAAACTTAAGTTGGCACCTTTGTTTAACTGGCCACCAGTTTCCCTACTGTCATGTGCTTTATGTTTAGTTGGGTTTAACATTTCCGCATGAATAGCTTGACGCCTGAACAACGCTTCCAAATTAAGCAATTTTATTTTAGAAATTTTGAATCCGTTCGAACTGCCCGGCCCCTTCATTAGTTAATTTTTTTAACGATGAAGCTTGTATTAATGAATACGTCATGCCACATTTGGAAAGATGAAGTGTATGTTGGTATATCGTTACATTTAGAAAAACTGTTTGGAGTGCTTCGGGAGTAGTTAAGCCATTGGACAGTACTTTTTTAAAAATCGATGCTGCTCAGACTTAATTAAAAAAACATGAAGTGCAGGAGCTGTGGTCCCAACAAGAGCCTCTTGGTCGTCTCCTGCACACGGTCGCAAAATTTAAAATAGACTTTGGGGCAACGGCCCATACACGATAGTTACATTCCATTTTTGGATGGCTATAGGTGGTATAAATAGTACGAAGATCGTATGGAGTGAAGTATCTCTTACACCGTTTTAGAAAACCGAGGCATTTGAAAGCTTTTTTCAGAAACTTGAAAAATGTGTTTAGTCCATTGATCGACACACTGAATTTTCACGCCAAGAACATCAAGAGGGCCCGTTTCCGTAATACCTATATCACCGATAATAACAGCTGCAGCATCATTTCCGTACACAAATCTATGCGTAAACATGCAATTTTGTGTCTTAAGGGCATTAAAATCGATACTATTTACACAACCCCATTCTGAGATTGTTTTTTTACAGTAGAATATGACCAGCGTTACGATTGTATGTGCAAAATAGCTTCACATCTTTTTTGTTTTTTTTTTTTTAAAGAGAAATAGCACTTCTGGTAACAATGCCTATTTAGTTAAGTACCGTGCTACATTCTTTAGGAAAGGAATAGAGAAGAGATGAAACAGGTTGTGAAAGTAGAAGGTTAGTCGGAAATTAACTGTCGTATAAGACAGTATAAGACACAGCGACCAGTGACCATGCCACCGACTGTCAATTTTTCTTTTTGTTATGAAAAAAACTATAGTCTTTGTTGGGAATCGAACACATAACCCCCAGACTGACAAGCTAGTACACTGCCTACTAGCCTACAGGCTTCCGTATCCGTGAGTTAGCCTCCATCTTCAATTAAACTCCGCTAGACAATTTTTCATGGGGATATGTGATGTCGGTTATCTAAGGCGATGGGCCCAATCTGCACATTGTTGCCGCTCTACAACAATCTGCACGTTATTACCACTATACGGCCATAAATATTAGAAAAAATTCACCTCCAAATTAAACTATGTCTGAGCCAGCCTTCTTCCCAGGGCTACCAAGTCAAGATGGATCTCTTCTGCATTTTAAAATGTGCTTTTGGAGGAAAGGCGGTACCAGTCGTCAAGGCTAGTTGGAGCCTAAAACTGGGAGAAAAACAAAAATAGCCTCTGGAGGTCCTACGAATTAACTTGAACATACTGGTACTACGGGAATCAATTGCCCGCAGGACTACGGTCCTATTTTGGGTCACCGGTGAGACTCTTTAGAAAGTTATGTGGTGGCTGTTGTTTAAATCGGTTGCTTTTTAAAGCCTCCGAAGAGGCGTTAGAAATAGAAAGGGTAACATTCAATGGCTGATGTTATGCGTGAAGCAGGACATGAAGTTGAATAGTCTCCAACCCTCGAACAAGGAGTGGGGGCTTGGCCCTGCTGCTGTACTCTTTAAAATTTCTACAAAATTGCAAAGTGCTTATGCGCCTTAAGCCAAGAATGGGAAGACCGTCTTCAGATTAGAGCCAAATGGCCAGATGTTGATGTAAATCTGTATCACATCCTGTCTGAGCCAGCCGTGGCGGTCATATGGCAGTAGTCATATATAAATTATAATGCAAAAAGATTATCTTTCGAGTAAAGTAAATTTCACATCAAATAACAAAAAAAATCATTTTTATTTCAAAGTTCTACACCTCTGTAAAAAACACTCCTCTTATGAAACGTCCTTTTTTCGCTTTTCTTTTGAGGAAGTTTTTTCGAAAGCTTCTTTCATTTTTTATAATAATTCTTTCTTATACTCCATTTTACCCACATTTTACATTATAATTCTTATATTTATATTTTTTGGTATTTCTTCTTTTTTGTTGTTGTTGCTTTTCTTTAAGGATATTGTACTTGCCTGTGTAAAATGCTAATACTTTTTATAATAATATATTTTTTGGAATAAAGAAAAGGAATCACAAAGATTATTTTTGCCATTGGCTTAGATTTAACATTTGTAAGACAACCGGAATACAAACAAAATATTTTTATAATAAAAGATTTATTTTATATATTTCTTTTTGTGTTATTTTGTGTTATTTAACGTAACATATGTTTGATGGTAACTTAAAGGCTTAAATATGGAGCATGATTTAAGTTAAAAATGATTTGTAGGTGGGACATAAAATTTTAAGAAAACTTATTGAAAATAAATTTTAAAAAGACTGGAAGGCTTTAAGGTGATGAATTAAAGGTTTATCCTTATATTTTATTTTATATTGTTTTTTACAAAAATTTTACTTTTAAAAAGGTCTTATTTAAGTCAGTTTTTTAATTCAATGCTGACGAGCAGAAAATTCATTGAGAAAGAAATTTTTATTTCCTTCTTAAGTTTGTAAAAGAGTTTAATGAAATATTTAAAACGAATGTGTTAATAAGGAATATGATTTAGAAGAGAGTCAAACCTCTATCTTTACTGAGCTATAAAGGTCTTAATTAAAATTTATTTTATTTATTTTTTATTTTTATTTGCTTAAAGTTTTACTTACAGTTTTGAAAATGTGACAAATTCTCATTACCTGCAAAAGAAAGATAAGCAAAATTAATAGAAGACAAAAGCATAAAAAATAACTTAAAACTGTTTTAAAGGATATTTGCTAAAGAATTTTCATTGTTTCCACTTCAGTTAGTCAATTTTAATACAAAACATGCTCAGTAGCAATTAACATTAACAAAATAAGAGATTATAAAAAGAATTTTTGTAAATGTTTAGTGTTTTTTTAAATTTTACTTTTAGCGGGTTTTTGAACATGTTTTGGTTTTTCAATTGTGGCAACTCCAACAACAAAATGATAGCTTTGACATTTAGTTTTTTGACGGATTCGTAGTAGATGCATTGGCAATTGTTACAATGAACTTAATTTCGCCCGAAAATCGCTTTAAAATAATTTAAATCCACTAATGAAAATGGTGGTTCCTTTAAAGTTACATTTTGTAAAATTAGTGATAATTTCGAACAACATAATTGCCCTTCTTAGAACACTAATAATACATGAACATGAATCTAGGACAACCAACTCTCAAAGCATAACCAAAAATACACAAGGAAAACATACCAATCAGACCCATTATAAACCGCAGACCTGCACCACCACACCACCTAGTTAAAAATCTCACCGGCCTACTTTAAGAACAGATAAATCTACAAAATACATATACTATACGTAATACGAGGGCTGCTATTTATATTTCTGGCCTGGTAATACTGACTGTTGCTAGGCACCAGCTGATGTTTCCAGTGCAACCTTCACATTGTTAAACATAACCTCAACCAAAACATTTTGTCATTTTATTGTTGTTAGTGTTAATGGTAGCAGGTTGAAAAAGTGATCTTAGAAGAAAATGGAATTAACTCGTGAACATTTTCGTGCAATAATTTTTCATAACTTTCGACCTGGCCTGACACGACAACAGTGCACAGATGAACTTAATTCCTTATATGGTAATGAAGAACCTTCTTACAGCACCATTAAAAACTGGTATAACGAATTCAATCGTGGCCGACAATCACTCCAGGATGAATCCCGTGAAGGTCGTCCAACAACGGTTGTTGTGCCAGAAAACATCGCAGCTGTGCATGAGCTGATAAAGCATGATTGTCTCGTTACATATGGCGAGATTGATGCATCTATAGGGATTAGTATGACAAGCATCAATAAGATCTTGCATGAACAGTTGCATGTGAAAAAGGTTTGTTCACGTTGGATATCGCATAACCTGACAAACGTAAAAAAGGATGCTCGTGTTGATTGGTGCAAGAAAATATTGCAGAAATTCGCTCAAGGTGCATCAAAAGCAGTTTATAATATCTGCACAGGTGACGAATCATGGATATACTCATATGATCCTGAAACAAAAACAGCAATCCACCGTATGGGTCTTTTAAGACGAGCGAAATCCCACCAAAGTTGTTCGTGGAAGAAGCACATCAAAGCAAATATGGTTGGCTGTTTCTTCGGCATTACCGGTCATGTGGCGACTGTGCCATTAGAGCAACGTAAGACGGTTAATTCGGTATGGTACACCACTATTTGTTTGCCAGAAGTCTTTGAGAAACTTCGGGAGGAGTCAAAGAAAAGACGCATCATTCTGCATTACGACAATGCGAGCTGTCGCCGTTTGGCTGAAACAATTGATTTTTTGACAGGGCAAAACATTGAATTGATGGGTCATCCGCCATACAGCCCTGACTTGGCATCTAATGACTTCTTTTTGTTTCCGAACATCAAGAAAAAACTACGTGGACAACGGTTTCCTACACCTGCAGAAGCAGTTTCTGCATTCAAAACTTATGTTTTAGAAGTACCTAAATCGGAGTGAAACAAGTGCTTTGAAAATTGGTTCCAACGCATGCAAAAGTGTATAAATCTTCATGGAGAATATTTTGGAAAACAGTAAAATAGATTTTGTCTTTAAATGCTTGTGTTTTCATCCTTAGGCCACAAATATAAATAGCAGCCCTCGTACACAAGACCTCATCGATAAACTTAAGGAAATTAAAATAACCGAAAACTCGCGACTCGTTTTTTTTGATATCAAGGACCTATAAACTTTAATACTAACACATGAAACCTTAGATATTCTACGCACCACACTAGACAATTTATACGAAGGCCAATACATCACTGATATTATAGATATTGCAAAAATTATAATAAAACAAAACTACTTTAGATTCAATAACCGCTTTTACAAATTACCTGATGGACTCGGTATGGGAAACCCAAATTCCCCAATCTTCATGAAAATTTTCATGCAACATCTCGAATTACTACACATAAAAACACTAATGGAAAAACACAAAATAGCTCATTACTGTAGATACGTAGATGACATTATATGCATCCTCGAACAAGACAACGGCGAACAACTTCTAGAAAACTTAAACACAATTCATAATAAGATTACATACACAATGGAAAAAGAACAAGACAGAAGTTTGCATTATCTTGACATCACCATAACTGGAGGAACTGACTGTTTAACATTTGACATCTCTAGAAAAACAACTACGACGAACACTACCATCCACACCACCTCGAATCATCCTACCCAACATAAACTAGCAGCATTTAGGCTTAGGATAATTCCACTTACTCCAGATAAGTACAACAAAGAACTCGACACAATTTTCACATTACTAAAACTACTCATGCACCCGAACAAACGAAAAACACCCTGAGACGGACACGCACACACCTCGATAATAATAAAAGACGGACTAAGAGTTGAGTTCCTGCCAATTAGCCAGTATATTTGAGATAACCTGATTTCCATCTGGATTAGCTTTATGTCGATGTGGTGTTTCCATGTAAGCCTACGGTCAAGGATTATAACAAGGTATTTAGCGTGTAAGTGGTGAGGAATAATTTGTCCGTCCATACGAATTGGGAAGCAAGTTTCTCTATTTAAAGTAAAAGTTATGTGAACACACTTTTGCTCGTTTACTTTTATTCCCCATAAATTTAACCACAATTCTAGATGCGTAATATGTTCCTGAAGAACCTGAGATGCTACACGGGGGTCTTCGTGAGTACTAAGGCAGGCCGTATCATCGGCAAATATTGAAGTATGGATACTACTACTCACAGGCATATCACAAGTATAAAGCGGATATAAAACTGGACCCAGTATACTCTACTCCCCTGTGGTACACCGGAAGCTATCGATGCGGGTTCACTGATGAAGTCTCCTTCGGCTACTGTAAACCTTCTTTCCACAATGTAACTTTCCAGAAGCTTCACCATGTTTATTGGGCGATATGTCCTCAACTTATGTAATAGGCCCTTCTGCCATACTTTATCAAATGCTTGCGAAACATCTAGAAAGAGGGCAGAACAATATTTTCTTTCCTCAAATGCCTTTCTCACTACTTGAACCCAGTCTATGAGATTAAATTATTAGGAATTTGTTTATAAAAATTGACTAGACAGGCTCAATACAAAATGTGCGAACGCCAAGATGTATTCGACTAAATCGTCTAACTGAAAAAATTGCAGCTGTGAGCCATAGTGTTGAAGCAGATCCAAATTTGTCAATTCCTTGACGTTCTCAACAATTAGGGTTATCCAAAACTACTACATGGCGAATTTTGAATATGGAATTGACTTTTAAGCCTTAAAAGATTTAACTTGTAAGCAGGAGCTGAAGCTGTCGGATCATTCACATCACCGTAGATTCGCTCAATTCGTTCAGGAACAACCGGCTCAAGAGTTTCGCATTTGTTTCGATAAACCTTGCTTTTCAGATATCCCCGAGCAGTCAAATCAGGCGACCGTTAAGGCCAATCAACATCACCATTTCTTGAAATAACTAGTTGTAGAAAGAGATCTTGCAGTAATTTCATTGTCATCCTGGCTGTATGCGATGTGGCACCGTCTTTTTTGATACGGTCCAATAATTCCTTCTGACCAAGTTGTGCACCAGACTGTTACTTTTAATGCATCCCAAGGTGACTGTTGTATAATTTGAGGATTTCCCATTCCCCAGCACCAATTATTCTGTTTATTTACATGTTCATTCAAATGAATGGATATGTGCCTCGTCACTCATTACGATATTTGATGAAAATCGAGGTAGACATGGGTGAGCTGTAACATCCTATTGGCATATGCAAGGCGGCGTAAATGATCTTGTGGAAGAAGCTCTTGTGTCAACTGAATCTTATATGGAAACAAATGCAAATCCTTGTGCAAAATTGTGATCAAAGTTGTCCTTTGAAGACCAAACTCCTGAGCACGGCGTTCAATTGAGGTTGATGGACTATTTTGAACAATTTCTTGAGCAGCAGCAATATTTTCAGCCGCTCTTGCAGTACGTTGTGGTTCATGCTTGGGCTTATCGCCTACAGACCATCTTCCTTTAAAATTATTTACTATACGATAAATAGTGCGTATTGATGACACGTTGTTTCTCCCAAAAATTTCACAAAAATTTTTATCGACACAATAATCGATGATTGATTTTAATAAAATGTTTTAACGATTAAAATAGCAAAATTGCCGCTTCTGAAACTGATTGGAAAGCCTTTGCAAGCTTAATGTGTCACTGTATGGTGCACTATGTGATCTGTAGCCGTGATTAGACCGTCTTTTTGTCGAAGATGAGGCTGAAAATTCGGTCAATAAATCGCGCTATCGCGAGAAGCTACATTTTAGCCTATTATTGACGAAAAAGAAATGGTTTCAACAGGATGATGTCACATAGCCAATGGAACGATCAATTTATTGCAAACCAAATTTCCCGATCCCATAATTTCGCGACAATTAGCAGTTAAGTGACCAGCTAGATCGTGTGATTTAACACCACTGGATTATTTTTTGTAGGGCAGTGTTAAGAACAGAGTTTATACGGAGCCAATCGAATCGATTTCACCCTTAAAACTCAAAATCCGTGATGTGATTAATGAAGTAGGACCGCCATTTTGCCAAAAACTGATTAAAAAACTTTGATAAGAGAATCTACATCTGTCAGTGCGTGACCACAAGTGCCAGTTCTCCTTGATAGCAGCACTAATTAGCAATAATCTGGCAACTTTTTCTTTCAGTATTCTTCCCTTTACTTTTTTGGTAACGACACCGACACTATGTTGTCATAACTTTTTTTTTTTTTACAAATTTCTAACCTGGCTGAATAAACAGTAATTTAAATAAAAGATAAAGTGTTCCAATTAAACCTATATTATTGGTAACTCTGACGATGTCGGCACTAAGAAAGGAAAGGGAAGAACCCCGAAAGAAAAAGTTGCTAGATTATTCTTAATCATTGCTATCGTCGAGGACAACTGCCACTTGTGGTCGTGTTGCCACAGGCATTTGCCAAATTAATAATTTATATCGTAGCTCGCACAGTGGTTTGAAAACGTTTGCTTTTTGGAAATAATTCGTTAAATGGTGAATCATTTAAGATATCCTCATAGATATTCTATCTGCTGGGCTTTTGGAAAATTTCATTAGGATATCTTAAATGGTTCAGAAAAAAAAACGTTTTCAAACTACTGTGTTCGTTAAAGGAACAACAAAACGCCGAGTAATATAGAAATTAAACTGATCATGTGCTCAGATTTTTAATATATGTCGAACCCTAATTCTTCTCTCAGCCAAAACGATTGACAATAAGAAAAATTAATATTTTTGGCATTAGAAAAGGGTATGACAAATTTATATAAAATCTTTTTTCCCTTTAGGAATATATTGTTTCGCATAAAATGTCTTTTCTTACTAAAATTTCTGCCTTTTTTAATTTTTGAAGATTTCCTTTCCCTGGCATATCAATGACAGCTCAAGCAAAATAATTACTTTGCCACAACTACTTTAAATATTTTGTTGATTAAAATCTCAATAAGTCTTCACAGTCGCATGCGTTATATTAATTTAACACCATGACTACACGTTATCATGGCAAACAACCCCATTGCCGACTTTCATAAACCCAAAACAAAACTAAAAATAAAAAAAAATAAAATCCATCTTTCCACAAACAGCAAATAACCTTTTTCTTTCCAAGAATTTTATATTATTTAATCTAAATGTTTCCAACACACACTTGTATAACTCAAAAGGAAATTGTAATAAAATTCTAGAAATTGGAAGTAAAATAGAATTATAATACAAATAAAATCCCATTTGGGCACAGGCCACCAACGACATGTTAAAACAAAATTCATCACATTTGAAACATAAAATTTATTAAGTCTCCAAAAACATATAAAATTATACTTTCAAAAGTATAATTTTTTTTTTATTTCGTATTATAATACTCATATAACAAACCAAATGAATTTAAAAACAAGTAAAAACATACATTACAGCTCAAAAACGAGGAAATTATTCATTACGAATTAAAAAGCAAAAGGATGGAAAAATTGTTACAGTGGCGCTCAAATTAAAAGCAAATTAAATTATATTTTTCGAAAAACTTTATGGCCTGTTTAACTCTCATTTAGTTTAAGAAGTTTAAATGAAAATTATTTTTAAAGTAAATATTGAGGAAAGTTTTAACCCTTTAGATGCGAAGGCAAAGAATATTTCAAGTTACTGCATTTTGCTGCTTCTGCTATTTTTATTGTTATAAAAAGTGGGCTTAATATGGGAACCACTTTTGGATCACACGTAAGCCATCTAAATATTTTTTTTAATTAAAATAAAATTAAGCCAAATTGAAATTATTTATATTTTGAATTATTTTTTAAAGCGAAAAGAGAAATACGTTACAATAATTTTAAATTTAAGTTAATGCTGGCAATGTTAGGTGGGCAAATTTTAAGTTAGGAAGTAGATTGTTGTAAAAACACATACTTTTTTCAAGAATTTCAGTTTTTTTTTGGATACCAGTGTAAAGTATGTATATGCGAATTAATAATAGAATATGATGTTCGACAAATGTCCTCTAGTACATTGACAGACTGTCATCTTTTCACAAAATTTTTAAGCCCATAGTGCTAGAAAGCTTCGCTTATTTCGTCATTATTCATCTTCAGGGCGTCAGTCAGTTATTTCTGGGTTATTCACGTAAATCTGTTCTTTTCTATGACCCCACAGAAAATAATTTAGCTTCATAAAATAACAAGAAGGAGAAGGTTAATCGCCAAATCAAGTAATTTCTTGGGTGGTTGTGTGGCTTATGGCACTGTCTTGCTAAAACCTAACGTCCCTTATGTCAGCATTATGCTATTGCGGCCCGAAAAATTGGTTATCATGGTTTGGTCGCACAGATAATTTTCTGGCTCAAGGTTCGGTGCTGGCGCCTGAACACAATCGCAGCATACGCTTACTTTATTTGGATGCAGTGGTCTTTTCGAAGGCTGTTTGTAGACTTTCTGAGCTTCAAATGCATCAATTTCGTTTGCTTATATAAGCGGCTAATTGAAATTGAAGCTCGTCATATTACATTAAGAATGAGAAAATAAATCTGCAGTAAAAAATAGAAAGTGCTAAAGTTAAACAACAAGTTTTGTGATATTAAACGCCAAATTAAGAAAGCAGTGCTACCACATTCTTTTTTTAATAGAAAATATTATTTTCAAAATATGTAAAAATGATCGAAAATGCAAAACTTGCTCTTCCTGGACACACTTAATATTTTAAAAGATTTTTAGAATTCTTTTCACGGGAAGTTCCCCTACTGATGCTCAAATGTCACAAACATCGAGCAGTTGATGTTCCCGGCTGATTTTCAACACTTTGTTGTACAGCGGTTATGTGTACGTCACTACGGCCAGTAAGAGCATTTTGTTTTGGTTAATTGTTAGCAACAGTATCGGAATTTAGCGATTAAATTACCTGCGGCGATCTAATAAGCATACTGATTATGAGGAAAAAAGCTGCTCGAAATTGAGTGATACAGTGAAATATTCACAATATTGCAGGGTTCAGAATTTTTTATTTACGAACATTCAAAAACTAACATTCATGATATTTTTCATAAATGAGAAATCTAAAATTTTATATTTATTTGTCACGCTCATAAACGAACAAGAAAAAATGTTCTGCTTATGTTCATACATGAATGCGAACAACAAAAATTATTAGTCTTATTCCTATGTGATGAATGATAAATTAGCTTCTTCTCATTAATGTTCTTTTTCATAAATGTATATGTTCATTTATGAACGTTGAAATTTTACAAAATTTCTCATAAATGAACGTGAAAAAATTTTCTACCTACGATCGCAGTTTACGTCAAATGCAGTAAAAACACATGGGTACATATTAACTCAAAATACAATATTGCAATATATTCTAAAAGAAATTAAAAAAAAAATTTTTTCTGCATACGCCGACAATTGCACATTACCAAATATGCGCGTTTATCTACGCGAATGCTTAACGCACATATTTTTACGATCTTTTCATTTATGAAAAATTATCAAAACTGTAAATATTCGAAAATGAACACTTGTGTGTTTCTCATTTTTTCACTTATGAATAAAAAGAAAAAAATAAATCGTCGCATTCACAAATGAGAAAACACAAAATGTTTTCTTTATGTATATAATTCTACTGTACGTATGTATGTCACTAAATATATTTTTTTTGCATGCGTTTGGGTGCCACCTTAAATGGTTCAGAAACCAGCCCAACAGATGGCGCTGCAGTCGGTATCTAGGTAATTCAACTACACTGCAACTAAACGACTGGATCGACTTGTATGAATTTTTGTGTATTCATTCATTCAAAGCATTTAATTTTTTTGTGCGTTGTGTTTTCATATTAAATGGTATCGCATTTACGTAAATATTGAGCGTTGTTTACTTCAAAAATACACACACGCCATAAATTCGTCGCCAGCCGGCAACTGCCTCCAATGAGCATTGGCAGATGACGGTGAAAGGCCCAAAGTAACATGGACCCGATTACTGCCGCCGTTTAAACAGTCGCGGTGGGCATCGAGCTTTTTTGTGTGCGTTTCTTCTTTGCGATCTTACAAATTCGTTCTCAGCTAATATTAAAAATAATTTTACTGAGCCAACACAACAAAACCCAGAAATACTTTTACACAAAAACACAGCAAACATTTTGAAAAATTTTTTTTCATTTTAAATTTTTTACATTAGGGTTGCCACTTACAGCCATTCATAATTATGTAATTTGCTGTGTTGGTTCAATAAAATTCTTATTTAGTCAATTTGATTTATATTATAAGTGTTCTATACAATCAGAACCCCCTGATGAGCTATAAGAGCCATAGTAATATGGCCATAGGAATAGAGTTAAAAAATTTTTAATAAATATTTTATTAGAATATCGTAAAATAGTTATGTTTAAAGAGTGTCGTACAAATTAACGTAGGTTAAATTAATTATTAATAATAATCTTATCTTATTTATCAAATTAAATTGTTAAATAGATGATGTTTATAACGTATCTAACCGTGGATAAATAGAATAATTCTGGCAGATATAGCGCGATGCAAAAAAATGTTTCTTTACAATGTGCTGGTGCCTTATATTTCCTGTTTTTTTTTAATTAAGCAAACAATTTTTAAATAATTATTCTTTTTTTTTCTTTAATTAAGAAATTAGAATATACTCAAACTTAAGCCGAACTAAGTTTATTTACCGCTTCTAATTTATATACATTTTTTATTAAAAATTGAATTTTTAAAACCGAAGTAATAGAACGAGCTTCTTAAAGTGGCATTACGATAGCAGCGTGTTTCAAAATATCAAATTATATTCTACAGCAGTGTAGCAACACACAGAGTATTCGCTTTATTTTGCCACCATTTTGGTAAAGATTTGTCTTGACATTTCCGATTTCGCAGTCGTGAAGTAGACACGTGGAAAATTTATTATGGAAAAATATTTGACTAACGAACGTGTTTTAATCGTTAAAACATTTTATCAAAATCAGTTCAAAATCCGTCATCGATTAATATGACGGTGTGAAAGTTACGTGAAATTTTTGGGAGAAACAATGTGCCATCAAAACGCACTATTTATCGTGAAGTGAATGATTTCGAAGTAAGAGGATATATAGGTGATAGACCCAAGCATGGACCACAATGTACCGCAAGATCGGTTGAAAATATTACTGGTGCTCGAAGAAAGTGTTTAAAGCAATTCATCAACCTCAATTCGACGCCGTGCTCAGGAGCTTGATGTTCAAAGAATAACTTTGGCCTCAATTTTGTAGAATTTTGCATTTATATAAGATTTAGTTCAGACAAGAGCTTCGTCTTCAAGACCATTTACGTCGCCGTAAATATGCCAATAGGATTTTACAGCTCGCCCACGACAAACCCGATTTTCATGAAAAAATCATAATGAGGGACGAGGCAAATGTTCACTTTAATGGATATGTGAATAGTCGGTTTTGGGGAATTGGAAACCCTCAAAATATTCAACAGTCACCTTTGTATCCATTAAAGGTGACAGTCTGGTATGTAATTTGGTTAGGAGGAATCATTCTACCTTACTTCTTTGAAAATGAAAACGGTGCAAAGTGATATTAATTTTGTTTTTTTTTTTTGAAAGAAGTGGCACTTCAGGCAACAGTGCTTATTTAGTCAAGTACCGTGCTACATTCTTTGGGAAAGGGATAGAGAATAAATGAAAGAGGTGATGAAAGTAGAAGTATAGTCGGAAATTAACTGCAGTATATAAGACAGCACAGCGGCCAGTGACTATGCCTTCACTGCTCAGCAGCCCCACCGACAGCCAATTTTTATTTTTGTAGTGACAAAAAATCAAGGTCTTCGTTGGGAATCGAACCCACAACCCCCATACTTACAAGCTAGTACACTACCTACTAGCCTACGAGGTACTAAAGTGATATGATTTAAAACTTTTTAACGCTACAACTGCATTCTTTGGGTTTGCCTAACATGTGGTATCAACAAGACGGTGCCACATTGAATACAGCCAGAATTGCAGAGGAATTACTGCGAGACCTCTTTCCACAACAAGTTATTTCAAGAAATGGTGATGTTGATTGGCCGCCACGGTTACCTTATTTGATTGCTCCGGACTTCTTTGTGGGATTATCTGAAAAGCAAGCCTTATGCAGAAAAATAAAAATAAGAAACGCTTGAGCAACTCAAACGATACATTCTTGATAAAATTAATGAAATGTGTGAGAATGTAATGAAAAATGTGCTTAAAGAGGCTCGCAAAGGTGGACATTTATCTGATTTTGTATTCCCTACATAATTGCCGACATTAAATAATACATTTATTAATATAACATTCATTCTCTTTTTAAATTATAAACAAACAAAGTGAGATACCTTCCCGGGTTTGAATATCACATGA
Source organism: Trichopoda pennipes (assembly GCA_030448955.1). Lineage (NCBI taxonomy): Eukaryota > Metazoa > Arthropoda > Insecta > Diptera > Tachinidae > Trichopoda > Trichopoda pennipes. The sequence goes on from JASKUP010000002.1 coordinate 6,410,099, forward strand.
GCCTCAACCACGTAATGTAGAGTCTTGGTTTTGAAATTAGATTTTAATTCGCCTGCAGAATAAAGAAACTGAATGAGAATAATAATAAAAAACCTCTAAATGTTAAATGAAGTTAGTTAACGAATAAAGTGGTTGTCAAATCCATAATTTATAATTTTTGTTTTGTGATTGTTTTGAACACCACTGTTAATGGGGAGCATGTGAAGTACACAAAAATTTAAATTAGCTTTTTTTACACTCATTACACTCTCGTCAAAGAAAAAGTGGAAATACCACATAAACACACACGCAGATATATATTACATTTCTACAATAATGCCTGTAAAAACCAAAAGGGATTAAAGCCATAATTTAATTTTTGTTTCAACTCTTATGAGTAAAACTTTTTTGGAAAGAATTTTATATTTTGTTCCCAGCTAATAAGAATTTATTACGCTTTTATGTTTAACATAAATGTTGACAAGTTAGTTGGTTTGTGGGGGGCGAGGAGAAAAATTGTTAGCACAACTTAAAACTGGTTAAGTTTTCAAAACTAGATTTAATACAAAAAACCAAAAAAAAAAAAAATTAAAAATTAAATTCTAGTTTATGAAACTTAAAATCATTTCCTTTTTCTGCTAATAATACATTTTTACGGGAGTTTATAATTTTATGAAATTTTGTGTAGAGTTAAGCTTATAATTACAAAAACTAAACGTTAAAGTTTTATTTTAATCGTATAACTTTCCGTTGGAGTTTTTAAAACTATTAAAACCGGTTGTATTTAGAAGAGGGGAAAGAAGTAAAGGAAAATTTCAATGCTGCGGTTTAACTTCTTCAGACACCTAAAATTATGCCACAAAGTTGTGTTGTTCATTTAACAGAGATTATGAAATTTGAAATGTTGTTGGCTTAAAACTAACTAACAGCGCATATGAAAAGAAATAGTTTAAATGGAAAAGAAAAGGTTAACTGCTTTAAAACTTCAACTTTTGCCAAAGAGCTGTTTAAATAATAGTTTTTTGTTAAGTTTTGTTGTAAAGAACAAAGTATATTTTAAGGGTTAAACAAATAACATAAAAACTTAATTTGTTGTAAGTTGCATACTTTTAGATATAAAATTAAATGAAGAGATGGATTCGTTTAATTGCTTTCACTATTTTAAAGAACTATGCCAAAACTTACAAAACTCTGCAACAAAAATAATAATATTTTAGTGATCCCTTTTTAGTGTTGCAAGATCTGACACTACTATTTTTTTAATTATAAAAAAATCATTTGCATACTTTTAGGTTTATTAAAAACATATTTTAAGCCTTGCTGTATCAACAATACAAGCATCTAAAACATTCCTCAGCCATCATCAATTTATCATCAATTTGTAATTATAATACTCAATCAAATACATTTAACACCCCCTTTTTTTGGGCTAAAAATGAAAAAGTCTGCAATTGAAATGGGATTTTTCCTTAACTAAGCAAATAAAGGGTGATTGTTTCATTTGCAACAAACAGATCGCCCCTTTTACTTATGCCAACAATTTTGTTTTAATGTTGTTTTCACTTTTTTTTTTTGGCGGAGGGGGGAGGGAAATAACAAAAAGACACGTGGTTTAAACAAATACTTAAACAAAGTATGCATTTTTCTGGTGGTTGTTAAATAAAACACGCAAAAATAAATTGTTTTTGTGAAACATGGCCTTAAAGTGAAAGGAGAAATGAAGCGATTATCATGTACAAGGTGTCCAGCGGGAAGGTATAGTACTTTGTTTTGCATTACTTTTGGCAGTCGTGAAGTAGACACGTAGCAAATTTATTATGAAAAAATATTCGGTAAACCAACAAATTTTAATCGTTAACAAATTTTGTCAAAATCAATCATCACTTACTGTGACCATGAGAAAGTTACGTGAAGTTTTTGGGACAAACAATGTGCCAACAAAACTCACTATTTATCGTGTAGTGAATGATTTCGAAGAAAGAGAGTGTTTAGATAATAGGCCTTAGCATGGACCACAATGTACTGCAAGATCGTCTAAAAACATTACTGCTGCTCCAGAAAGTATTCAAAACAATCCATCAACCTCAATTTGATGCCGTGCTCAGGAGCTTGCTGTTCAAAGAACAACTTTGGCCACAATTTTGCACAAGCATTTGCAGTTGGTTTCATTAAAGATTCAGTTAACACAAGAGCTTCTTCTTCAAGACCATTTATGTCGCCGTAAATATGCCAATAGGGTTTTACAGATCGGCTATGATAACCCTGATTTTCATGAAAAAATCATAATAAGTGGCGAGGCACATATTCATTTGAATGGATATGTGAAGAAATAGAATAGTCGGTTTTGGGGATTGGGAAACCCTCAAATAATACAAGGATTTGTTTTTGTTTCCATATAAAATTCGGTTGACACAAGAGCTTCTTTCACAAGACCATTTAAGCTGCCGTTAATATGTCAAGAGGACATTGCACCTCGCCCATAACAACCCCGATTTTCATCACGAGGCACATTTTCATTTGAATGGATATGTTAATAAATAGAATAGTCGGTTCTGGGGAACGGGAAACCCTCAGTTGATTAAACTGTGACCTTTGCATCCATTAAAGGTGACAGACTGGTATGAAATTAGGTCGGGATGAATCATGGGATCTTACTTGTTTAAAGGTGAAAACGCCGTAACAGTAACTGTGAATGGGAAGTAATCTCGTGACATGATTGAAAACTTTCTAACGCCACAACTGCATGCTTTGGGTTCGACTAGCATTAAGGCATCAAGAAGACAGTAACAAACTGCATACATCCAGCATTACAATGGAATTACTGCGAGACCTCTTTCCACAAGAAATTATTTCAAGAAATGGTGATGTTGATTGGCCTCCACGGTCGCCTGTTTTTCCTGCTCCTGAATTCTTTCTGAAACGCAAAGTTTATGCAAACAAACCACAAACGCTTAAGCAACTAAAAAAAATATTCATGATGAAATTAATGAAATACCTTCTGCTGGGAAGCACATTTATAGTTTTTGACGAAAATCCACCGTGATTATATGTTTCTGCGGGGGTAAAAGGGAGCCCAGTTTGCTGAATACTTAATGTACCTAAACGAATTTCCACAGCCGTTCGCTTTAAAAATTGTGCTACTTCGGCGAAACTGGAATCACTTAAAGTGAGATCCAGCCAAAAACCCGCTTAACGTTCTAGTAATTATTCTGTGCTTCAGACGAGTCTTGAAATAACATTGTCATAAATTCCCCCCCCCCCCCGGGGGCACGTTTATGGTCTTTATAGTACGTAACAGCTATCTAGATCTGTGCATCTGGGGGAAAAAGGGAGCCTAGTCCCCTGAAGACAGGCAGGGAGTCAACTGGAAGCTCCATTTATTTCCACGGGGATCAGTGAGCCACAGAGTTCATTATTTGTCTCTTTGGACATTTAATAGTTCTCTGACTGATCATTGAGGTTGGCCCCTATATGGGCGTAACGTGGTGGTTGTGGTCTCGCGGCCCCATAACAGTATAACGGTTATTATGGTGGCCAGGATCATCTCACTGATAATGACACGCAAAGTGAATGATCCAGTCCAGTGAGCATGCTAGACATGTGTTCTGGACAGGAGTTGAAAGTCTCCAACTCTTTAGCAAGTGATGGTTTGCAGCCCTGCCCTGGAATCATTAAAGTTGCAACTAGGTGGTTCTGTTGCTTAGAATTATGTCTTCGGCTTCTTAGGACGCATGTATGACGTTTCAAATTATACAATTGTGGTTTGTCCACCATCTGATTAAGGCTACATAGCCAGGTGCGGATGTAAAACGAATCACACTATTACATTGTCATAAATCCCCCCGGGGCCACATTAATATGTTTTGACGAAAATTTACCATTACATGTGTCTTCGGGGGTAAAAGCGAGCCCAGTGCCCTTCAAAGCTAACAGGAGCCAACTGGACAATGCACTATATTTCCACGGGAATCAGTAAAACCATAGAGTTCAGCTATTTGTTTTTTTACCCTTTTAGCTGTTCTTTGACTGATTATTGAGGTTGGTCCTATGGGAGTATCATGGTGGTTGTTGTTTCGAGGCCTTGATTTAAGTTTGTGGGATCATTCACAATAAACACAACGAATGGTCCAGGTCCAGTGAGCATGAATGCCGCCGTGTTCTTAAATTATATTAAACTTCATGCGTTCTGAAGCAGATAGTCTCCAACTCTTCAGAAAGGAGTGAAGGCTGCGGCCTGCTTCAGGCTTTTGAAGCTGCAACTAGTAGGATATACGATTCTACAGGCCTTCTAGGGCTACGATAACGCTGCATTTCATCTACAGTGGTATGATGCATCATCTCGTTATGGTTTACACAGATAGGTACAGATGTAAATCTTATCACGTATACTTCCTGAAATGTGTGAGAATGAAATGAAAAATGTGCTCAAAAGGCTTGCATTTGTAAGGCTAACAGAGGTGGTTCGATACATAATTCCCGACATGAAATAAAACATTAATCAATATCAGATCCCTGTTCTTTTATTTAATCAAAAATTATAAACAAACAAACGCGGCGAATACCCTATACAACAGCAACTAAAAGGGAGCAAAATTTTTTTTAAACAAAATCTTTGGATTTCAAAACATAAATTCTTTAAAAATTTTAATAATTTCTTTTCCCCCTTTGGCGTCATATGTCTCAATTATTTTTGGATTTCTGGTATTTTCCAATAGAATTTCTATACTAAGCAAACATTTTTCTTTTAATAAAACATTTGTTTCCTTTTTCCGGTAAATCTTTCATTTTGTTAGTTTTTCTTGTGTTATCTTATTAACAAGCTATGAATTTTTAGAATATTTTTTCCGTTTTTTTATTTAAACAAAAATGAAAAATTATTTCGTTTTTCTATTTTCTAGTTTTCTTTCAATAAAATTTAAGCAAAAAAAAAAAAAAAAGAAATTCATTTATCATTTTGTCTTCACCAAATGCGAAATAGAAAGAAATATTTACCAAACAGATTATAACCTTTTTGTTTTTGGTATCAGTTAAAAAAAATAGTTTATTTTCGTAACCAGGAACCAGAAGGTGGGCAACAGTTTCTTTTTGGAAAAAGTCTACAAAATGAAGGGGGCGAAATTTAAAACAAGATTTATGATCAAGTTAGGTTTTAAATCACAAATTTTCATTTAAAAATAGAAGGAACAAACCAACAAACAACAAAAAATCAGGAAGAACAAAAAACTTTGATAATTTAGAAAAGGAAAATTGCAAATTTGATGGTTCGTTAAGTTTTTAAATTGAATATTTCTCTTTTCTTTTTTTGGGTTTTTTTTCAGCAAAAATTATTTAACAGGAAATGATATTTCTAAATAAATTCTACTGTAAAAAGCTGTTTATTTTAAAAAAATAAAAAATCTTTCAATAATTAAAACCAGTGGTCGGCATGCTTAGCAAATGGCTTACGAAGTAAATAAATTTTTAAGAGAATTTCAGCAAAACCCATTTAGGACTGATAAAATATCATGTTTTTCAAAATCTTACTCCGATTTTTATGTTTTTTAAGTGAGATTTTTATATATAATTAAAAAAAACGCTTCCCAGACTTAACTTTTATTGTATCCCTTCAATAAAAGCTTATTTCCAGAGGGTTACACCTTTTTCTCTTGAATTTTCAAAACCAGCTTCATTTACCACAAACTTACTTGCATTGCTGGTATTTAGTAATGGTATTAATATTGCCATTTTCCGTCCTAACTGGTTGGTTTCTACTCGAAGGCGAGCGCTTTCGATGCGAATGCATCATTTTCAAGCCGCGTTTTAGTTTATACTGGTGAGTCAGTGTTGGCGTTCAGGCAGTTCTTTCATTAACTGGCGGAGAGGAAATAAATAACATAATTTAGTATAGGCTTAATTTGTGTCTCTTTGGTAAATCCTAATAAAAAATTTGAGTCTCTACTTTGATAAAAGGAAATATTTCCTCTAGAGAATATTAAAAAACAAATTTGCTAAGAATTATTTGCATTGATGGAGTTTGCCCAGACAACTATAATTGTTTTTGTACACCTTTATCCAAAATTCTTTTACGAAACTTTCTCTTTCATCGGCAATTTCAGTCCGCATAAACTTCATGCTGTTGCGAATAGAATGTGACATGTTTTTCGGATACAGTTTTATGCCCGGGCACCATGGTTTATTGCATGAAAAAAATTATGGGCCTGGCAATTAAAATAAATTTCTAGTTTAATACTGTGTGAGCACTTCGCTTCATATTCACAGTAAAACATTCCGTTTGATGGCAAAATCATATTTAATATCTTTAAATTAAATTAACTGAATTATTAAAAATTATAATATTGTATCTGATAAAGGAATTGTGTATTCTCTTCATTTCTTGGGTGCAACTCTTCATCAATAAATTAATGCAAGACTACATAGTACAATTGCTGCATTGGTGCCCCTGTAGGCTAGTATGTAGTGTACTAACTTGTGAATATGGGGGTTGTGGGTTCGATTCCCAACGAAGACCTTGGTTTTTTTCACTACAAAAATAAAAATTGACTGTTGGTGGGGCTGCTCAGCGATGAAGGCATAGCCACTGGTCGCTGTGCTGTCTTGTTATACGGCAGTTAAATTCCGACTATCCTACTTTCACCACCTTTCTTTCCTTTCTCTATCCCTTTCCTAAGAGAATGTAGCACGGTACTTGACTGAATAGGCATTGTTGCCTGAAGTGCTACTTCTCTTAAAAAAAAAAAAATCTGCGGGTGTACCGTGCTGCATTCTTTAGGAAAGGAATAAAGAAGAGATGAGCAGGTAGCGAAAGTAGAAGAATAGTCAGAAGTTAACTGCCGTATAAGACAGCACAGTGACCAGCGATTATGCCTTCATCGCTGAGCAGCCCAAGCGACAGTCAATTTTTATTTTTGTAGTGAAAAAAAATCCCATACTGACAAGACTACAGGGGCACCTAATATCTTTAAATGGAACTAACGGGTGTTTTTTTTTGAAGGTGTAGAACTTTAAGGTGGTAACACTTTTTTAACTAGCGGCCATTTTGTCAGTTGCCATGTGCTTTATGTTTAGTTTGGTTCGGCATTTCAACATAAAGAGACTGCCTAAATCTGCGGGTGTAAGCCGGGAAGGTATTGTTTGTTTATAATTTTAGATTACAATATATGAAAGGGAAGGGATGTTATATTGATAACTATTTTATTTAATGTCGGCAATTATGTATGGAATACAATATCACATGAATGTCCGGCTCCCAAATGCGAGACCTATAGAACACATTTTTCATTTATTATCGAACATATCACGCGGCATTTCATTTATTTCGTCACAAGTATTTTGTTTAAATTGCTGAAGCGTTTCTGGTTTGTTTGCATAATCCTTGCTTTTCACATATCCCCAAGAAAAGAAGTCTGGAGCAGTTAAATCAGGCGACCGTGGAGGCCAATCAACATCACCATTTCTTGAAATAGCTTATAGTGGAAAGAGGTCTTGCAGTAATTCCATTTTAATTCTGGCTGCATGCGATGTGGCATCGTCCTGTTGATACGACATGTTTATCAAAGCATGCAGTTGTGACGTTAAAAGTTTTCCATCATATCACGATATCGCTAACCATTCCCAGTTACTGTTACGCCATTTTCATTTTCAAAGAAGTAAGGTCCAATGATTCCTTGTAATCAAATTGCACACTGTCACAGACTGTCACTTTTAATGTATGCAAAAGTCACTGTTGAATAATTTAAGGGTTTCTCATTCCCCGGAACCGACTAGTCTGTTTATTCACATAATCATTCAAATGAAAATGTGCCTCGTCACCTTTAATGTATGCAAAGGTCACTGTTCAATAATTCGAGGGATTCCTATTCCCTGAAACCGACTATTCTGTTTATTCACATCTCCATTTAAGTGAAAATGTGCCTCGTCACTCATTATAATTTTTTAATGAAAATCGGAGTTGTCATGGGCGAGCTATAAAATCCTATTGCCACATCTACGGCGGTGTAAATGGTCTTGTGGAAGACCCTTTTTTGTCTACTAAATCTTATATGGAAACAAATGCAAATCCTTGTGCAAAATTGTTATCAAAGTTGTGCTTTGAAGACCAAGCTCCTCAGCATGGCTTTAAATTGGAATCATTCATAACACGATAAATAGTGCGGTTTGTTGGTATATTGTTTCTTAAAAAAATTTTCACGTAATTTTCTCATCGTCACAGTAATCGATGATTGATTTTAATAAAATGTTTTAACGATTAAAGCACGTTGCTTTATCGAATAGTTTTTCATAAATTTAGCCACGTGTCTACTTCGCGGCAGCCAAATATATTTACCAAAATGGCGGCAACACAAAGTAGTACACGTTCCCGTTGGACACCCTGTACAAGCTTATACGTGATTATTTCTTATAGTAACGCTTTCATAATTTATTTCACGGAATCAAAGGTACAGCCATCGTTGTCCCTTAAGGTTTTCATAGGATTGATATTTTATTTGATCAATTGACTTTATGCAAGTAGAAAAATTAAAATTTGGAAACTAGTTACCAGATCTGAAATGTAAAACTATGAGGTTATCAAACGTTTCCTATAATAAAGTGAGTAAATATGCAACTTCTATATGTACAGCTTTCATTATCAAATATGTAAAAAGAACACCATAACGTTTTGCCTGGTGACGATTCACTTTGACAAGTAGTGGGCCAAACAAATCTGCGCCAGTGCAGGTTGAATGTAGCAGTATAGATAGCAAGTCGAGCTCGTGGTAATTTGGCCATTTGTGGAGGTTTTAGGATTAATTTGTAAATTTTGCACCACTGACATTTTCGACTTGTAAATTTAAGAACTGCTCTAAGCCTAACGATTGAATATTTTTGCCGTATTTCGTTTATAGTCATCTCATGGGCGGTGTGACATATTACGTCATTGTATTGAAACCACAGATCCTGCAGACTATAGATGCTCAATTGACGAAAAAAGCAGTCAGTAATGATGGCTCTAAGCGGTCATCATTGACTGTAACGGTCTGATGAGCATTGTTTTTAAAAAAGTATGGATCAGTGATTTTCGCAGCTCATAAGCACATCAAATGGCCCATTTTTCTTGATGTAATGGCGTCTCAATATACACTTGAGGATTATCATGGCTCCAACTACAGCAGTTTTGTTTATTAATGTGTGTATTCAAATAAAAAACGAGGTTCGGCGTTAAACAAAATTAGCTTATGAAAATCGGGATCGGCCCAATGTGCACATTTTGGAAGCATTGTTTAGGCATCAGTCTATTCATATTGAAATACCGAAACAAACTAATTATAAATAACTTGAAAGGTAATAGGTGTGCCCTCAAATCTTAATTAATTTTAGAAATAATCGCACACCAATAAAATATGAGATCCTGGTTATGAATGGTTCTCGATTTATTTTTTATTTTTTTTTTTAAATATCTATTTTTGTTAAATTTTTTCAAAATTAATTTGTATATCGTTAAATTATTGTCACTTTAATAATTTACATTTATTTGAGGTTCTTTCACTCTTTAAGGAGGAGGGACATTATTAAACTTGGCTTAATTTTTCATCTTAAATATTTCACATAAGGCAAGGCAGCTTATGAAAATAATTTACTACTGCATAATTTAGGGCTTTTTTTTATTACAGAAAACTTTTTCATATTTTTGTGTATAAAGATTTTGTTTTATTTCTATAGTTTCAACTTAATGTTTGTTACATTTGTGGTTACGAAATCCTAAGCATTTCTTCTAGTATTTTCATGATGAATGTTTTTTTTCTATTTAGAACTTCAAATACAATAACAAAAACAGCAACTATAATTCTAATAAAGCTAAAAAAATACATTAAATGCATACTTATTTTAAGACATGTTGCTACAAACTCAAACAAACATAATTTAAATGGCAAAGGAATTTATTATTCTTCTCTTAGTATGTGAATAACTATTTCTACTTCACTTAAACTTTGCCCGTTTTTTTTTTTGTTTGTATAAAAATATTTTGAATGACTTCTGGTGACACAACATGCAAAGGCAATTTTTCAATTTTATACTTTTGCGTGCCATGCAAAAATTGTTTATACTTTCCTGTGGTGTACATTATCCAGGATATCGTGGTAAGGGCAAATATTTAAGTTTGTGTATGTGCACATGTGTGTGTGAGCGTGTATGTGTTATACATGATTTCCGCTGACTTGACAAATCATAAAATGACAGAAATATATATCAGGATTATTTAGAAAGTCTACAGAAACCACAATAAACATGAGAGTAACTAGTGAATAAAAAAGTACTAAACACAAAATCACAGAAGTTATAGAGGACCACAAAAAAAGGTATAAAAATATCATCACTACATCATAATGTTGCAAATATACAAATAAGAATTTGATTTAAAGAAAGCAAGAAGAAAGAAGAACGAGCACAAAGAACGTGACTTTGAGAAGAAGCTCTTGCTTATGCCAGACATGCCAGTAACGAGGGTGGTGTTTAAAGTTTACCAACACAGTTACAGGAGTAAAACTTTATCAGTTATGAAAATTAAGGAAACTGTTTGGCATCACAAAGTACTTGATGACACATTTCTTATAAGGAAAACTTAAAAACCCCGGCTAACGAAATAATCAAAACATCGGAAGTGAAATGAAAAACAACAAAAAAGATGAGATGCGTAAATCACATCACATCACATTCTACGTGTGGGGTTAAAGTGTATACAGAAATAGGCATTCTATGTAATTTTCAAGTGTTTGACTATAACGATTTAAACGCCCTGTAGGCTAGTAGGTAGTGTGCTAGCTTACATGACTGGGGGTTGTGGGTTCGATTCCCAACAAAGACCTTGGTTTCTTTCACTACAAATAAAAATTGACTGTCAGTGGGGTTGCTCAGTGATGAACGCATAGTCACTGGTTACTGAGCTGTCTTATACGATAGTTAATTTCCGTTACTATCCTTCTACTTTCACCACCTGTCGCAACTCTTCTCTATCCCTTTCCTAAAGACTGTAGCATACTTGACAAAATAGGCATTGTTGGCAAAAGTGCTACTTCTCTTTAAAAAAAAATAAAAAGGCCAATTTTCATCACCTTTTTTCTAAAAGCTATTGGGAGCCATGCAATTTTTTGTGGGTGTTTCAAACGCTTCAATATAAAGCTCACGTGAAAGCTTGGGAACATCATTTTAATTATATAAAAAATTCTTTAAATCAGCGTAGAAATGCCTAAGTCCGAGGAGTTCAAACATAAGAAAACGAATTGTAATCTTCTTCATTTTTAAAGGGACTAAAAACTGTTGAATATTTTCTGTGAAGAACTATTTTTTTGATTGACTGGAATGAAAATATTCCCGTACATGATTTTAGTTATCTAGTGCAGACAATTCGGCTGCCCAACAATTAGAACTTACTTTGCCCTTTATTCAACATTGTTTTTAGCGCAGATAGAGCTGAGCAGCAAAAAGATGCCACGCCTTATATTTATAATATTATTATGCATCTCCCTAATTAATGTATTTCCACATGGTTGGATTTAAACCTTAATCTTCGGTTTACCAAACTCCAACCAATGCAGGCAAGGCAGCTGCCCAACATTTATAACTTGCTTGGCCCTCTATTTAAAGCTGTTTTTTAGATGGGGCACAGCTGAGGAGCAAAAAGATGCCCCATGTCTTTTTTCAAAACATTATTTTGCATGTCCTTAAATTATGTATTTTCGATTATGTGGAAACACACATACCGGCTGATGGTTGAGAACTTCTTTTGGAGCAGCTGGATCACATAGGAAAAAGGTTTAATATGTTCATTCGCTACAGTAGGTTCACTAAATAAAGGGTATTTTTAAAGAGGTAAAAAAATTCAAGTTGGTAATACTTTTTTAGCTAGTGGCCATTTTGTTAGCTGTGAAGTGATTTCGGTTTAGTTTGACTTAGCAATTCAACTTGAATAGACTGAAGCCTGAACAACTTTTCCAAATTGTGTAAGCTTATTCTGAAAATCATGTTTCCATTCGAAATATCCGATCCTAAGTTCCAATCCTAGGATACGTTAGTATACGTTAGTAAATAAAACTGCCGTATTTGGAGTGATAATAATCCTCAAGTGTATACTGAGGCACTGAACCTTTTGTGAACTTTATGAGGTGGTGGAGTCATTGGTCCGTACTGCTTCAAAAACAACGCTAGTCGGTACGTTGCAACCAGTGGTGTGCGCTATGATTACTGACTTTTTCTTTCATCTGATGATGTGCTGGAGCTATGGTTTCAACAACAACGGAGCAACATTTTGGTGAAGAAAACCTTCGAATAGTTTCACGTTTTAGACCCCCTGAACTAGTCTCAAGATCATGTGATTTAACACCGCTAGACTATTTTCTGTGGGAATATTTAGAGTCACCAGTCTGTGCCAATAAGCTCGAAATTAAATAAAAATGGGCAGCATTCATTGTGTAATCGCCGACATACGGTCATAAATTTTGGAAAAATTCATTAAACATTGAACCTCCAGATTAAAATACATCCGAGCCAACCATGGCGGTTACATGCTAGAAGTCATATTTAATTTATAATGAAAGATGATTATTTTTCGAATAAAGTAAGTTTCATATCAGTTATAAAAATTCATTTTCGTTTTCTATTTTCAAGTTTTATACCTCTGTAAAAACACCTTGTATTAACGTCTACTTAATCTACACTAAGAATGAAGTCATAACTTCTAGTTGGCGGTAATCATATTTTTTAGTCCATGAAATGTTCAGCATTTAAGGCTCAGCCATACAGAGTCAAGTAGTGCCCCTGTAGTGTACTAGCTTATCAGTCTCGGGGTTATGGGTTCGATTCCCAACAAAGATCTTGGCTGTGTTTTTTTGCTGCAAAAACAAAAATTGACTGTCGGTGGTGGTGCTCAGTGATGAAAGCATGGTCACTGGTCACTGGTCGCTGTGCTGTCTTATACGACAGTTAATTTCCGTAACTATACTTCTACTTTCACCCCCTGTCTCATATCCTCTCTCTATCCTTTTCCTAGAGAATGTAGCACGGTACTTGACTAAATAGGCATTGTTGCCTGAAGTGCTACTTCTCTTTTTAAAAAAAAAGTTGTCAGTGGAATACAAAACCGCTGCAGGAAAAATTAATTTTTCTCAACTAAAAAATTTTTGTTATTAATTATAATATGTGAATATTTTATATAGAAATATTTTTCAGCAGTTCAAAACCAATGTTCTAATTGCGTTGATATTCCACGTTACAAAAATAGTTTAATTAAATTTTATTATCTGGATCCCTGTATGCCAATCTTATTTATAACTTAACGCAAATTTTAGCCACAACCCTCTTTCAGTATTTCCTTAGAACATAAAAAATTAAATTAATAAGAACAAAATCATCCTGAGGGTCTTATTAGTTTTGTTTTGATTTTTTCCAACATTTGACAAAAAATGTTACTATGCCACGAGAGGTATTAGCTTTTAGATAAAAATAATGTGAGTTAAACTAATAAATTAAATTAGGAAAAATATTTGCAAAAAAATATAAAACAACAAGAAAAAAAAAAACTAAAAGCATGACTGAAGGCATCCTACATTTGTGATTAAATTGAGTTTGTGGGAGCGCTATGCTTAACATCCATTAACAATGACCACCTGCTTCCGGTTGTGCGTTTCTATTTTAACTTACGCACACATACAACAAACTAAAATGTTTTTCTTTTGAGTTAAAGTTTCATTTTATTTTCTTATTAGTTTTTGATCAGGGTAAATAAAATCTTTTTATGTTTTTTTTTCTTAAATTTTGTTGTTGTTTTGTTTTTGGTTTTTTTTTCAATAAGATGACTGTTGTTGATGCTTTGTTTTTTTTAAAAGTCATGCATCAAATATCAATTTGACATGGCAGATTTTCATGATATTGATGATTGTTGCCTGTCATGGATGACGAGGAAGAAAAAGTGAAGTAAATAACTTAAATAATTTTGTTAAGACTGGTGGCTGGCTGGTCCTTTTGCATTTTGGTTGGTAAAATGGTTAAGTTACTTGTCAGCAGGTGGTGTTCAAGTCATTATTTTACTTTAGTTAATTAAAGTTCATTTGTTAAAGTTTAAATTTTCATTTTAAAAGAAATTTTAAACAATGATTTGTAAAATTATATTAAATGCGCCTAAAAGTATGCTAAACAAGTTTGTTGTGTAAAAGATTAATGTATTTAGGAAAGTTATATTAAGTACACAATGTCAAATTTAATAACTTAAAATGGTTTAAGCTTGAAAAATGATTTATTGTGCAGATTTTTACTCTTAAGGTTTTAATCCTAAAAGTATGCTACAAAATATGTGGTATTAATATTTTTGTTTAAAAGTAATTGATGATTTTTCTATGTAAAGTTATTTTGACATAATTAAAATAGATTTTATTCAAATTTTTAGTTCAAAAAAATTTGCCACAAAATTATTTTTTTTAAACAGAAATAATTTTTAGAAAGAAAATTAATAAAAGGCTTTAACCGTTTTTTAATCATAATCTATATTTTTACCTTCTGTACACAAGTTTTAATTGTTGAATATGATGTTGAATTGATTTTTTTAAAGCCCAAAACCCCTCTAATGGCAGTCTTAAGGTCTTTGGTCCACAAATTTCAATCAGCAAAAAGTTCTAACACTTAAAAGCCTAATAAATCAAAAACTCTCTATTTAAAAATTACATTGACCCCTGAAAGAATGCAAAATAATTTATTTACATAATAATTTTTGTTAAATAAATAAGTTAAAAGCTTGAAATTACTTTTCTCTGTGTCACCAAGTTCTGTTTTAAATAAAATTTCTACTTTGCATGCCGAAGAATTTAAAATAAAATATTCGTACCTACAAAAGCGTGTCTCTATAGAGTTCTATGACTCATATTTACTTTTAAAATTCTAAACGTAATTTTTTTTTCATAATTTTTATTTTTTCATAAACTGCAATTAATTTTCTGAGTTTTTGTTTAAAAGAATTTACGAGTTTATTTACCGTAGCCGAGTAGCATCATATTTCCCCAAAGACTGGCAACATAAATAATTGCGTTATTACATAGACAGCCATTTGGGACTTGTAAATAACTGCAATCATTTACCTGGGTTGTTGGATTTTTTCATTTTTTATTTTATTCATTTGTGTGTTGGTTTGTTTGTTTGTTTGTTTGTTTGCTTGTATACTTCGAACGTTATAAAGCCCAACTAAAGAAGATAAAAACTACAACTAAGCGGCAAGCTTTGGCACAAGACAAGCACACTTGTCGTCACATTTGTCTTTTTACTTTTTTTTTTTTGCATTGAGCAGGATGTTGCGTTTATCCAGGAATATTAAACGAAAGCAATTTATTAAAATTGAAAATGATAAGTAAACAGCATTTGTAATGGATTGTAGGAAAAATAGAAAAACTTAATCGTTTAAAGTTTGTTAAATGGCCTAAATATGACAGCTTATGTGAGCTAGTTTATATATAGTCTCAAAATAATGCTGTTTAAATTGCATTTGTTGGGATAATGGAGTATTAGGGAAGTGTTAAATTACAACGTTATATACTACTTAAGAGTAATTTAAGAAACCAATTATAGCTGCAGGTTAAACCAGTCAAATTTTGTATCAAATTATAATAGTTTGTCTACAATAATGTATCGAGTATTTTTTATAGAGGTATACAACATCAATTTGGCGGCCATTTTTTAAGCTGTCAAGTGATTCATGTTTACTTTGGTTTATTATTTGAACATGAATAAACTGGCATCGAAACAGTGTTTCCAAATTGTGCAAGTTGAATCCAAAAAAGTTTAGCGTTGACCTCGACTTTCATAAAAAAAACTTTATTAGCGATTAAGCACATCTTTGTTTGTATGGATACGTCAATGAATTGTAACGCTAAAAGTCCCGATGTTTGTTTTTCGCGACACAAACAAAGTCGAATGGATTATCATTTTATATATGGATAGAGAAGGGATGAAACAGGTGGTGAAAGTAGAAGGATAGTCGGAAATTAACTGCCGTATAAAGACAGTAACAGCGACCAGTGAATATGCCTTCATCGCTGAGCAGCTCCACCGACAGTCAATTTTTATTTTTGTAGTGAAAAAACCAAGGTCTGCATTGGGAATCGAACCCGCAGCCCCCCATACTGACAAGCTAGTACACTGCCTACTAGCCTATAGGGCCACCTAACGATATGGCTTCATTGGTCGCTGGGGTATGCTCAACAGAGTCAACGTTGAATTAAAAGGCAGCTGATTGATTCAGTATAAATCTTCAGCCTTTACTTGCCACTAATAGCAGCTCATCCACTTTATTCCGTGTGCCGTACGGAGGTATTTCTGGTACCTACAGTTAGTGAACGAGGGAAATAGCTGTGCTGTCTTATACGACAGTTAATATCCGACTATCCTTCTACTTTCACCACCTGTTTCATCTCTTCTCTATCCCTTTCCTCAAGAATGTATCACGGTAATTGACTAAATAGGCTTTGTTGCCTGAAGTGCTACTTCTCTTAAAAAAAAAAAAAAAACAACAAAACAACAAAACTACCGTATTTGGAATGATAATAATCCTCAAGAGTAATTTCAGACATTCATGAAAACTGACTATCTGGCATGCTTTATAGGCTGATAGAATTATTGGTCCGTACCTTTTGAAAAACGTTGCAGTCAGTGTTGTCCGCTTTACAGCCATGATAATTGACTTTTTCGTACATCAATTGAACAAGCATGATGTGCAGGAGCTGTGGTTGCAACAAGACAGAAAAGCGAATCAAACAGCTCGTGCCACAATTGATTTATTAAAAGATTAAGACTAAAAAATCGTACGATTTAAAGCCACTGTTCTATGGCAATATATGTAGACGCTAGTCTACGCCCGATTAGCTCACAATAATTTCTCACTTAATGAACAACACTCACCGCATTATAGCCCATTTATGGCTACAAATTTTGAAAAAAAGTCACTGAACATGGAACCTCCAGATAAGATTGCGTCCGATCTAGCGGTGGCGGTCATATGCCGAAAGTCGCATTTAAATTATGTCAGAAGATTATCGTTTGAATTAAATAAATTGCATGTCATTGTATTCGTTTTTTAACTTATATAGCTCTAAAAAAACACCCTTTATTCCAATTAAAAAAAAATTTAATTTTTTTAGATAATTTAAACATCCCTGTGCTATTGAAATATCTCTACTTAAAAATGTATGCTAAACTTATAAAACAGTGGCATTCATTAAAAAGTAGCTAAGTAAACTTTTTTTTTGTGAATGACCAAAAAATAGGCTACAATTTGCTGAGATTGTATAGCCCCCGAATGTATGCTAAACTTCAATAAACAAAATTTAATTAAAAAACTTTTTAACGATTTTTTTTTGCTCGCTCAATATTTGCATTTGCATTAATCAACAGAAATTGTCTATTTGGCATGCTAATATCATAACATTTATGATATTATAACATAAAAAAAAAAAAACGAAACAGAAAGCAACAACTACGAGAGGGAAAAAATGAGGGTGTTTAAAACAACGTTTTCAGGGATTTTTAATAGTCCAGCAGGAAGTTGCTAAACACAAATTGTTAGCAAACCACTTGTGTTTGTTACAGACACATTTTCAAAATTGTTTTCCGTTGAGTGAAATCAAATTAAAAATTCCAAACAAAGTCCTGGGAGTTGTAAGGAAGTACCAATGAATAATAAAAAATACAAAAACAAAAACAAGCATAAAAATCCATCAACTAAACAAATAGACTATAAAACAGCAATTCTTAAAATGTGAAGTAGAAGTAATAGAATTGAATTGAAGTAGTGGATAGCAAAAATCATCATCAGCCAGAACAGCAACATCATCATCTACTTTCGACAGTTATACGACCAGTTACAAATTCTTCTCCATCTTCATCACTTAACAAACATTTAACAAACAAACAAATTGTAGCAGATACTTGTACATTTGCAAAAAGAAGAAGAATGCAAGCAAATATGAATTAATGGCATCAAATTTGCAAAACAAAAAATTCCATACTACAATTAGCAAAAGAACCCATCAAACAATTTATTAATAAACGAACTTAATATAAGATTTTAAAATTTCTTTAAATCATGTTAACAAGAAGAAAATGTTTATTATTAAATATAAAAACAATTTATTCTTAAATTATCCCAATTGTTTGCTGGGTTATATTCCCAAAGCGACCCTTTTTTCATAACTATTGTTCGTAAACATGTAAGTGTGGAAATTTAAACAAATGTTTGACATGTTTAAAACATAAAACTAAAAACCATATGAAAATTATAAAGGGGATCAACAATTTTTGTCTATTAAATAATTGAGAATATTCAGATCCACTGTTTGCCCAAGGCAGAATAAAGACAACGATAAAGGTAACATTCAATATAGTGGTAGTTTGTTGTAATAGTTAATGCAACTTTTGCATATTTGAACGTAAATAATTGCAGAAGGGTGTGATATGACTATTACAGATATGCGACACGTTTCATTTTAAGAAAGTACCCTCACATACGTATATTTTCATTTATGTACTCGCATTTGAATATAATTTTTATCCTCCATCTCCTACGATGCTTTATTTAGAGACACAACTAAGCTAAATTAATTATTCTTAAGTCCTTTTAAGAAAAGGCAGCAAAATAAAAAAAAAATGGTGTAAATAATAGAGAAGCATAGAAAAACCGTTTATTTTAATGCATGCACAATAGTACTTTGCGCTCAACATGAAGCTAAAAATAAAATATATTTTAAAACATGCTTTTAAGAAAAAATATGTTTAAGGAACTTTAAATAAAAAATTACTTAAAACATTCTTTATGCAAAAAAAAATTTTTTTAATTAAATATCTAAAAAGGTACGTTGGAAAATTGTTCCCGCAAAAAGTACCTTTTACTTAATACCTCATAAAAAAAAATTGTACCCTTCAAAATATTTGTTAAAATATCACTTTTAAAGAATAAAACGTATAAAAAACTGGTTTTATAAAAATGCTTTAAAAAAAAAGAAAAAAATTAAAAGAAACATTTATTAAAATATTTTTAAAAACTACTTTTCAAGCGAAGTTCCTTTAAAATTCATCTTTTACTTCCACATTTTTAAATATTTTTTTACGCGAATAACCTTTTCGCAAGTTAGTTTTTGAAGCACTAATTTAAAAACAATTGACTTTCAGAAATTTTTGCGTACAGTTTAAACAAAAGTACCTTAAAAGTGCACCTTTGCGAAATAACCTTCGTTAAAAAAATTCCAACTGTGAAAATATTAAAAAATTACTTTAAAAAACATACTTAAATTAAAATGTATGAAAAAAAAATTCCCTTTAAAGAAGTACTTCAAACATTTTTTTAAGTACCAGAAAATTCTGAATAATATAAAATTTTCAAAATTTTAGTTTTCTTTAAGTCTAGTTTCAAAAAAGTACTTTATAATTTATTTTAATTACTGCAATATTTTTTTTTCTTTCAATTTAGGTTTTTAAAACGTACTTCAGAAAAACTATAAAACTTATTTGAAAAGTACTTTTCAATAAAAGTACCTTAAAGATTGTTCATTGAATAACCGAATAACTTTTTATTCAAGTTTAATTTTGATGCACTACTTTGAAAAGAATTTATATTTAGAAAATATTATATATAAAAAGTACTTTTTAAAAAAGTACTTAATAAAAATAATACTTTAATATAAATTTTTCTATGTAATAACTTCTTAAAACCTTTGTAAAATTCCCTTTTAGTTACTTTTTTAAAAAGGTGATCATTAATAATTAAAAAATACCTTTTAAAAAAAGTAATTTATTTAAGAAGAAATAAAAAAATAAAAATTAAAAAAAAATTTTTTTTTAGTAATTAATTTTAACCACAGGGTAATTTTAATAAAAAATAAAAGTTTTTTTGACATTTTTTATTAATTTTAATAAAAAATAAAAGTTTTTTTGACATTTTTTATTAAAATTGACCTGGTGCTTAAAATTAATTACTAAAAAATATTAAAAAAGGTCAAAAAATTAGAACTATTATATTAAAAAAAAATAAAATCTTAAAAAAAAATCCTAAAGCCTTTACAAAATTTTCTTTTCATTACATTTATTAAGTAATTTTTAAAATTTTAGTTTTTTTGCGAAAAAAAACCTGTTTTCAAAAACTTAAATTTTAATAGAAATAAATTTTTAAAAGGTACTTTTCCTAAAATAAGTGTTAGAACCTTTGCTGATAATTAACTTAAAAAAATGTCTGCTTAAATAAGTTTTGTTTGAGAAATTTCTTTTTATTAATAGTACCAATATCAAAATATTCTCAAGAGAAAAAGTACTTTTCAAGTACCTCTTAGAAAGTAGTTTCCCGTTTTGGATCTATTGTAAATATTTTATATATAATTATATTTTTCCTTTTAGTTTTTATAATCAATTATACCCTTAAAAAAGGTACTTTTCAATTAAAGTATAAAATTGTGTAAATAGTGTTTTTATAGAGGTATATACTTTGTAATACAATAACACTAAGATAACGAGTTTTTTAAATTAACATAAAATTTACTTCATTCGAAGGATTGTATTCTGGCATTAGAATTTATATATGACTTCGGGCATATGATTGGCTCTATATTGGCTCTGATGTAGTCTAATGTGGAGGTCCAAATTTTGTTGACTTTTTCCATCACTTAATCTCCAAGTGGTCTTAATCGTTTTAGGCTTATCGGCGTAGACTAGCGATCATATATTTCCATAGAAAAGAATCTAGTAGCTTTAAACCACACGATCTTGGAGACCTTTTCCCGGGTCCGAAACATAAAACTATGCGGTTACCTAATGCACATTAAGTAAATAATTTTTGGCACGAGCTATGAAACATGTTGCCCGTCTTTTTAAAATACAGCTTCTACACATGATGAAGGTTTTTTTGATGTACAAAATAGTCAATAATCATGGCGCTGTAATGTTCTGATCAGTAGCGTTTTTAAAGGAATTCGGAAATTTTTCTGTATATAACGGTGTCTGACGATACACTTGCGGATTATGATTACATAATTCAAACAAAAGTAAGCTTCATCACTAAACAAAATTGTTTTAGGCTCAACTTATACATGCGTGACGAGATTTACGTCGGTACCTAGCGTGTGTATGCCATAACTCGACGGTGGCCAAACAACTGGGGCAATATGATGCATGCGCAGCGCCCTAGGAACCCGAAGACTAATTTCCAGCAACGGGTTATTCCTATTCGCAATTTAAGAGGTTTTGGGGGTTTCGCAGGGGCCGCCCACCCCCACTCCTTGCTAAAGAGCTGGAGACTATTAAAATCCTGGTGCAGAACACATGCAATTTCACTGCATCCGGATCATTAACCTAATGTTCTCAGTAAAGGAAAGATGATCCTGGCTCCTTAATCAAATTCATGAGGCCCGAGAAACTACAACCACCACGATACTTTCGAAGGGCCAACCTCAACAATCAGACAGAGAACAGCTAAAAAGTTAAAAACCAAATAGCTGAACTCTGGATATTACTGATTCCCGTGGAAATAACGTGAAGCTTCCAGTTGACTCCCTGCTAGCCTTTAGGGGACTGGGCTTCCGTTTTTTCCCCGTTGACACATGTAATGACGGCGAGATTCCGTCAAAACATATCAATGTGCCTCCGAGAAGGGTGTTTTGGGACCAACTTGCACAATTTGTTCAAGCGTCAGGCTATGATGTTTAAATGTTAAACAAAACATAAATTATTTGGTAGTAGACAAAATGCCCGCAGGTTAAAAAAGTGTTGCCAACTTAAAATTTGATTACTCTATAAAACATACATTACAAAATTTGGATTCGTTGCTCAAGCGACAGACTATGATGTTTAAATGTTAAACAAAACACAAATACTTTACAGCTGACAAAATGGCCGCCAGTTAAAAAAGTGTTGCCAACTTAAAGTTTTCTTACTTTATAAAAACGCCCTTTAAATAGTCTCTATTCATTCATTCATTCAAACAAAATATTCTCCTGGTTTGATATATTTTTGGATTCTAATATAAAATAGTTTTTTTTTATTTTTCTTTTTATTTTATGTTAGTTTTTAGCCCACTGTGGTAGAAGCTTTATAATATTTAAAATTTTTTTTTAATATGATGAATTTTTAATTTTCTATGTTCCATTATTTTTGATGATTTTGTATAGAGTGTATATGACATTCATATTTTAGTCTTCGTTTGTGGAAGGAAATGTATCTGAAATTTAATTTAGTTTTTGAGTTTGTTGTCACTCATATCCTTCTAGTGGCAGACAAGTGGTGTCTGTTTGTTCAGACTTGAGGAAAAGTTTTTGTTTAGTTTTTGTTGAAGTTGATGGGTAATTTAAACGTTTATCAGGTGACTTAATGATACAAATTTTTAGTAGTTAAATTTTTGTTTAAATAGAAAATAAAGAATTTTATTTGAGACCTGCAAATGCGGACTTCTAAAAAATTAAATTAAATAATAAAATATTTAAAAAACTTTGCAAAATTTTTTTAAAAAAATTAAATAATACTTTCAAACACTTTAAAGTGTTAAGTGATTTATGAATGTCCAAAATTTTATAAAATTTTATAATGGAAAAAAATATCTAAGCAAAACAATTGTTTTTGTATTGTGTTATTCTTAATAAAATATTTAGTCAACTTTATCTACACAAGCTATTTTATAAGCTTATCTGTGTTGCACCTTTTTGCTTAGTGTTCATATTGTTTTGTTAAAAAAATAAACAAGCAAACAATTGCAAACAAACAAAAGTAAACAAACTTTAAATTTCTCACACTTAAGATTCATAAAATAAACATAAATTTTACAAAAACATATTCTTCATCAAGTAGACCAAACACAAAAAGTTTTTACTGAAGATATCCGTATACAGAATATATCCGTATACTTAATATATCCGTATGTATTGACAAGACTTATGAAAGTATCATTTTATTCAAGTTTATCTTCATTTCTATGAAACTTTTAAGACAAAAATGCAAAAAAAAGAAAAAATAATTAAGTCTCAATTAGAGGGTCCTTTAAAATGAATTTTTACAGTATTGAGAAAGAAACAACACAAAGCACACATAGAGAAAAAACAGACAAAAGGAAAACCAGGCAGTCATGATCAAAATTGTTTTTGAATCTTAGAAACTTAAATAATACAAAATTTTCTAATTCAATTACTCGACATGATACGAATCGAATTGAGGCAGAAAATCTAAACAAAAATATTTTAAGATTCTTTTTCAACAAAATATCCTGATGAACAAACACCCTTATTCTGTTGGGCGACGGCACCATCGTTGCCGATTTTGAGGCAACGTTACTTTAACACAACATCAATACTAATTTGGTATTCCCTAATAGTCTTATGACGACGTTGCCTGTTTACCGATCATTTTAATAAAATATAATACACATATCTAATATTTGAGTCAGCTGCTTCATTTGTGTACTATTTTTGATAAAAGAAACCCTCAGCTCTCCTTTGCGAGATGTCCGTTTTATCGTCTGGTAAATTTTCGGACGATTTACTGAAGAATTCATGGATGCAGCGTCTACCAAAAAAATGCAAACAATATTATTAGTAAACAATGAATCACTGAACAAGCTAGAATTTATGGCAGATAAAATTGCTGACACTTGGGAAGGTAAATACTGCATCTGCATTATCAGCAACCGGCGCACTAGAAAAACGAATTGATATTCTTACAAATAGAATCCCAGAATTATGTTAAAGTCGATATCTTAGAAAGAGTCGCAGCCGAAGCATTTAAAGGACAAGTCGTTAGGTAAGAAGGATAAACCATTTTGCTGGTATCCGTTCAAAATCGGCGAAAATGCTAAAAAAAATGTGTAGAACCATGCGCATACTCCTCGACAGATTGAAATTTTTCGGAAAACTTCTAGGCGCCCCATCTATGGTGATAGACGAGATTACCTGTGAAATTAGAGTGAATAGAGTTTGAACATAAAATTTCTTGTCGATACTGGTGCCGACGTCTCTGTGTATAATTAAATATGATTATTGTCCCACATTCTGGAAAGATTCTTTTATAATTCCTTTGTTCAAATCTGGCTGTAAAAATAATATCGAATTGTAGGGACATTGCTAAGCTTAATATTCTGCCCAAAGTTTTTCAAAAAAAATATTACCGATCAAATTTATCATCAAGTGGCATCAATTGATCGCCTGCTCAACATGGTTTTCGAAAAGGGGGCTCAGCAATTTCAAATCTCTTACACTTTACAACTGCTATTATTCGTAGATTTGTTCAAAAAATTGACTGATGTTTAAAACACCAACTTTAGTAAAGCTTTTGACAAGGTCAATCTTAAGATTTTAATACACAAGCTTAACTGCACTTTACTCTTCAAGATGGTTATCCTCTTATTTCTTAAACAGAATACAGAGCGTTTCGTTGAAGAATCTCACATCTAAGCCGATATATGGCGTAGAATAAAAACGCAGAAACAGATACGCTACACAAAAGGGCGAGGTCTTCATGTGCCAATGTACTACGATGCTAAAAAAATCTATACGAAGAGCGCCTTCATTGCTCCTAGGGGTAGCAAGAACCTTAGGTCATTTGTTAAAAGAGTAACGGTTAAGATTAAAAGAGTAAAATTATCAAATATACACTGACCCTGTTGATAAGGCTAACGTTTTGACTGGTATATTTGCAAATAATTTCTGTTTTACGGAAAGTAGCCAAGCACCTCCCGAACTCGATAAAGTACCCGTTGCTATGCCGAGGATATTTTTTTTAGCTCGAGAGGTTCAAAAGGTTTTAGCAGATTTCAACGTCTTCAACACGTCTCCTGGGCAGGTTGGGATACCAGCACTGGTCTTGAAATTAATAATAAAAAAACGGTTTTTTGAAAGTATTGATTTTTGTTTTTTTTTTGTTTAAAAAAAACTCAGCTTAAAAGATAATTGTCATTTTTTTTTAAATAAAATTACAATATATGTAAAAAGGGATTTTTATAAATAGTACTTTTTATTTTAGAAAAATTCGACTAAAATGTTAATTGAAGTTTTCTTGTAAGAAAAGAAACAAATTGTAAAAAAGGCCGTTTTTATAAAAAAGCAACTTTTTTAAAAAGTACTTGTTTTACAAAAAAAAGTGTACCACACATAATATTACTCTTTATAAAAAATAATAATAACAAGAACTTTTTTTAAGTATTGATTTTTATCTTTAAAAAATTCAGCTTAAAATACAATTATCATTTTTTGTTAAATATAATTTTACAAAATATTTAAAGATGGATTTTTATAAAAGTAGTATTTTTTATTTTCGAAAAATTCGACCAAAATAGTAATTGACGTTTTTGTGTAAAAAAAAGAAACAAATTGCAAACAAGGGCGTTTTTATAAAAAAAAGTACTTTTTTCAAAAAGAACGTGTGCTGAAAAAAAGTGCATCATACATAATATTAGTCTCTATAAAGTAGTTATAAAAAATATTTTTTAATGTATTGATTTTTGTTTTAAAAAAATTCAGCTTAAAAGTTAATTGTCATTTCTTGTTAAAAATAATTTTACAAAATGTGTAAAAAGGAATTTATAGAAAACTAATACTTTTTGTTTTTGAAAAATTCCACTAAAATGACAATTGACGTTTTCTGCAAAAAAAAAAGAAACAAATTGTAAAAAAGGCCGTTTTTATAAAAAAGTACCTTTTTTCAAAAAGTACCCGTGCTGAAAAAAGAGCGTACCGGACATAATATTACTCTGTATAAAGTAATTATAATAAAAATATAAAAAATAGTTTTTTTTTAATTATTGATTTTTGGCATTTTGTGTTAAAAATAATTTTCTAAAATGTGTAAAAAGGGATTTTTATAAAAATAGTACTTTTTATTTTTAAAATTTTTGACTTATTATTTCACGTGGATAATTAACGTTTTCTGTAAAAAAAAATAAATTATGAAAAACGGCCTTTTTTATTAAAAAAGTACTTTTTTCAAAAAGTACCTTTGCTGAAAAAAGATTGTATTTCACACAAAATTACTCTCAATAAATAAACAATGCAATAAAAAACCCAAATATG
This sequence comes from Trichopoda pennipes, assembly GCA_030448955.1. Lineage (NCBI taxonomy): Eukaryota > Metazoa > Arthropoda > Insecta > Diptera > Tachinidae > Trichopoda > Trichopoda pennipes. Next base: position 6,436,120 of record JASKUP010000002.1, read on the forward strand.
AGTTTAAGCAAATCTAAATTAATTCTGTAATGTGAAGAGAAGCTCTTTTGAAATCCCAATAGCATTTTAATTAAAATTATTTAAAAAGCAATTTTTTTTTGTAAATAAATAATAATTTTCATAAAAAGTTTTGAATTTATAAAGTGCATAATTTTAAACAAATAATAAAAATGAACGAGTTGAATAAGCGAATGTCATAAATAAAATAAAGAGAGAAATTTAAAATTGTTCAAAATTGTATTTACGCTTTGTTAGCATTTACATTCGAAAATTATTGCTGCATGTTAGTTTCGCTGCTTTATTTGATAGCTAAAAGGAGGACGAAGAAGAAGACAATATTTCAGTTACATTTCTATTACTTATAAGCACCATAGTGACAACTAAAAACTTTTAATATTAAACACGACAGATTTAAACTGCATTTATTTTCTCTATTTTCCTTTTTGCACTTTTTTGTTTTATTGCAACAATTTAAAAGCAAAAACTTTAAATTAAACAACAAAACAAAAAAAAGAAAATAATTAAAGGAAGAGAAGTAAAAATATTATTTTTACAGCAAAAGATTGCAATGGAAATAAATGTTTAAAAGCAAAGTATAGTTTTAGGTAAAGTATGATAGAAAATTTTGAAGTATACTTTAGAGAGCGTTAAAAATATTTGTTTTTTTTTTTTTGCTTTCTGCTCAGTTAATATTTACTTTGAAAAATGCTTTTAATTTAATTAAAATAAATATTTTATAAAAAATTCGTTTTTATATTTTTTGCTTTCATATTAAAAAATATGTATAGTTAGAGGTTGGTATGTTATTATTAGATCTCTTGCTTTGCTATGCTTAATTAAGTGCCTATGCTTAACTAGTATTAACTCCCATATTTTACTGAATACTATTAAGTCTAGAAAACTCAATACCACAAATTTTTATAGCAAAATTCACCCACATTAAAAATTTCCCATTTAGCTAAAAGAAAAATAAATAAACCCTTAAAACCTATAAACCCAGTTTAGTGCATATTATTGATTCCACTGACACTTGCACGAAATGTATGTGTTTAAATAGGATAACAAGTTTGTTTACAGAGGATAGTTTCCTTTTTCTGTTATCATGTTTATTTTGCTGATTAGTTTGTTTGTGTCTCATATCTGTTCATGTTTAATTTTTGTTCGTCCTGCATAGAAAGAAAACCATAAATATCTGATTTCAGTTTACAAAACCTGTTCGTATTTAGGTTTTGTTATTGAAATTAAAATGCAATTTTCATACAAAATTCAATACATTCCTCCAGCAAAATTGATTACATTTTGTGACCTAGTATCAAATTCCAAATGTAGATGGCTTTAGAAGCCTATTTATCCTAAAACCTAAGCGCTTCCCAGTTGCCCATACAAGAGCCTCTTGCTAACTTGTTAAATTACTGCTATGCACAAGCAACTTCTTGGCTTGATGATTTACTTAATATCGTTATCTTGTACGATTTAAAACGTCAAGAATTTTCTAAAATGAAAAAATCTGGCACCTTGTTCAGTGTATGTTTTTATAATATTTCAGTCTATTTCCCAAAAAATCTGAACAGATACAGTTATGGCTGAAGGTTACGAATTTTGTTTTAGCCATACTAGATCCTCTGTTTACTTAAGCCATCTTATCATAGACTGTTTAAACTATTGAACATGTGATTAAATTTACTCCAAAGATTTCTTCTGATATCTCATTGATATATTTCTTTCCTTAATAATATAGGTAGTCCCTTTAGTAATATTCTCTTTTATTTTATTTATTCTTAACTTGAAGTCAATTTATATAGTCAGCTTTGCATTCAGTTGTTTACACTACAACGTTATTCCACAAAATGTATTCCGTAATTTCTTTTGATATCTCATTAATATTGATATATTGGTTTTTCTGAATAATAAAGAGAATCCCTTTAAAAATATTCTCTTTTATTTTATACATTATTGATTTGATTACTCAGCTTTGCCTATATTTTTTTACACCACAATGCTTTACTACTATCTGTAAGGAACTTCTGGGCTTGATTATTTACTTAATTGCGTCATCTTGTACACAACTGCGATTTCATTTTATAGACGACTTAAATCGTCAAGAATTTCCAAAAATGAACAAATCTGGCAACTTTGTCAGAGTATTTTTTTTATAATACTTTAGTCCGCTTCTGTAACAATATGAAGAGACACAGTTATGACTAATGGTTAAGGATTTTGTTTTAAAATTCCCCCCTGCAATTCTTAGCAGCTTCCGGCTATCTTTAACAATTTATCAACTTGCCTTCAAAAGACTGAATTTGGCATAGCTTTACCAGCTAAACGGTCCTTGGTTGGTAGAGTAGGGGGTTCGAGCTTGTGTTAAGAAATCACATAACTCCTTCAAGCTGTTTAAACTTTTCGCGCTGTTCAGAGCATTGCAAAATTTATTTCTCTCCAACAGCGGATCCAAATCTGGCAATAGTCGAAGAATTTACAATTTCTTTGTTACTAAATGCCATTTTGCATTTTCTCTGCACCAGCGCTCAGGAGATGACCCCTATACATGCATTACATTGTGCCAGGACATTAAGAAATTAGGTTATGGGGAGGAAGAAAGCGGGAGTAGTGTTTGTGGACATTTAATTTGAACTTTTGTAAATTGAAAGTGACAGGAAAGACCTCTGGAGGGTTTTTTTTTACATACGGACTGTTCTGCTAAAAAACAAATATTTCCTGTTACGCGTAGTGTGATTCACTGGAAAATCAACCACATATGGATGCCCTCTCAAGGAAAATCGAGTTAAACGCGAAAACGTCCGAGTAATGAGAACAAGTTCCCTAATTTCAATAGAGCACTTACCGTTGTAGTAACGATAAAACAGTGAAATACATCCCACATTGCGACGATGCTCTAGAGAATCAATAGAGTTGGATACTATAATGTCTACACGGAGCCTCTTGGTCCTTTCCTGTAGGGCCAAGTAGACTTTTGAGCGCCGCACAGTGGACCATTTTACGTAAAGGCGGCCAAAAGTCCTTGTAAAATTTTAAAGTTCATTCAAAAGGAGATACTTGGGAGCCAAAAAAATTAAGACTTTATTTTAACTTTATCACACTGAACAGGGTGATTAAAAACTAGTATTTTCAGTATTTTGCTAAAATAAGAAATTGACTTTTAAACATCTATAACTTTTTTATTATACAAGAGTTTTAAACGAAACAAACTTTCTATAATAGCGTGATATGTTGGCTATTAGCAGCAGAAAAACATGTTTTTGATTGATTTTTGATTTTTAGAAATTAATTTTTTTTAGAGGTCCAAATTTTTTCTAAGTTCTCTTACTTAATACAGCATAACTTCTAAAGTTGGTTAGGAAATGTAAAAGCATTAACACTGTGTTATAGACCTAAATGTTCCCTACATGGCTATACTCCAGTGTATAACCGGCACGATAACAATTTTTCTGACACAAGGTCGAAAATTTTTTGCGAAATAGAATTTAAAAAAATTTTTTTACTGTTTTGCTATTTTGTAAGATTTATTTTTTAAAATCGCCTTTATGAGAGACGTTGTTTAGATGAATATGCGTATTTTTGGGAAGAAAAAAAAATTTAGTCACATTCAGAAAATGTGTTTACTCCATTGAACATTACACTGAATTTTCATGCCAAATAAAGCAAGAGCTTCCGATTCTGTAATGCGTATATCACTCATAGAAACAGATGCAGCATCATTTTCGAAACTTTAGTTTGTTAAAAATTTATTATTCGAAATAGAATACACTTGAAAAAAATTTAACTGTTTAAGAAATAATAGAAATTTTTATAAAAAGTAATTTTTTTATTTAATGTTTTTGATTAAAAATAATTTTATTCTTAAATTAAATAGATGTATTTAATTTTAAGTAGATCCTTTAAATTAAGCAGTTTTTTTTGATATTATTGGTGATGTTATGGTGTTATTATTTGTTGTATAATTTGGTTTTTATTCCTCGTCTGAAATCTGCATAACATGTAAACAACACATTAGCCTGATTATTACTTCCCAGCAAAATGTGCACTGAACCTTAAAATTACCATGTTTAAAAGAGAAACGAGAAAGGAAACATCAACAAACCTTTTTTTATTTCTAATTTCAAAACGACTAAGAACACAATATGGGCCACTACACAACAGTGAACAACATACATATATAGAGTTGAAAAACATTTTATTAGAGTCATAAATCATAAAGTCACACGACAATAATCACAAGGATTACTTACCACCGTCTGTTTGAATATTATAAATTAAAATCCATACACCCACCAAAAATTTACTTTAAACATTGAAATCTATCCAACAAATACACAAACAAATTTTATTTTACACGAACAGTAAATGAGCACAAAATTATTTAGTTGTTTGGAAAAATTGGATTGTTTTTTGTTAATCTTAACAGGGATGTTTGATATAGCGAGTTTTTGTCAAGGGTAGCGATTTGATTCAGCGACAAAACACCGCTTTAATGATTTACAAAATTATTGGCGATTTTCTTGTTTTCCATTAACATAAGGAAGCATAAATTCTGTTATAAAATAACAAATATTATTATGAAGGCAAAATCGCAGATCAGTTTGCTACAAACTCACTTTAATGTCCGTATAGTAATCTGCCAACTTTTCACTTTAATTTTATTATTATTATTATTCTTTGATTTCATTCTAAGGCTGCAGTGTTAAATTATGCATTATTTACTCATTGGAAACACTTAAGTTTGAATGCCACTATAGAGTTCTGACTGCCTTTGACTTTAAAATCGTCCAACTATCGTTTAGAATGATATTGAAAATTTAAATAAAATAAAAGCTTAATAAGACAAGGTTAGATATATAAAAATCTAACGATAACCAACTATAACCAATACAAAAATTTTCATGACCCAACAAATGCACTTCCTATTGCTTTCACACCCATTTCTTAGGACAACCTTTTCGGCTGCATGCTGACTGGCCTTTCCATTGCCAATTTTAATTAATACAAATGGTGATGACTGTGTTATAACATAAAATAATACAGCATTATTGAGTATATGAGTACGAAACTGGCGTAGGCGAAAGATTTTTGAAACCTTATCAAAAACTTTTTAATAATTTTAAATCAAATTCAATGTACTCCAAAATAGAAGACGCTGAGGGAAGGCGTATTGGAAAAATTTAAAAATTTTATTTTTATCTCAATTTAGAATATTTTTTGTTACCTTAAATAAACTATAACCAGTTTATAATAAATGTTGCACACAATATTTCTGTTCAGCCTGTAAACCTTATTTTTGAACAAAAAAAAAAATAATGTGTGGGCAAATTTGAGGTTAGCAAGTAAGTTTGCTGTCATATTATTAAATTCCAAAAGTTGTGCTGTCATCTTTTGTCTTTTATTCAGCACAAAATGAGAAATATTTAGCATGGCACTTTCCACTCTAAAGTAAAAAACTTTAATCATAAAAATTTACTATTAAATTGGTGAAAAATTCCCTGTTTAAAAATAAAATCTACATACAGTTTGGGCAAATTTGAGATTAGAAAGTAAATTGCGTGTATATTGTTAAATGCCAAAAGTTGAGCTGTCATCTTTTACCATTTATTTAGTAAAAAAATGGGAAAAATTTACTATAGTACGCTACACTTTTAAGTCAAAAATTTTAATCGTAAAAATTGACTATTAAATTGGTGAAACTTTTCCTGTTCCAAAATATAATCTACATACAAATTTGAGGTTAGGATATAAATTTAGTGCCATAATATTAAATGCCAATAGTTGAGCTGTCATATTGTACCATTTAATTAGTAAAACAATGGTTAACATTTAGCATAGTACGCTACACTTTTAATCGTAAAAATTTATTATTAAATTGGCAAAAATTTCACCGTTCAGATGTTTAAAAATAAAATTTAAAACACAGTATGGCCAAATGGGTTTGAAAGTAAATTGGCAACAGTTGAGCTGTCATCTTTTGCCATTTATTCAGCAAAAAATAAGAAATATTTAGCCATGGTACTTCAGAATCTCAAGTAAAAAATTTTAATTGTGAAAATTTACTATTAAATTGGTGAAAATTTCACTGTTCAAATGTTCAAAAATAAAATCTAAAATTGCAGATGGGCAAATTTAAGGTTAGCAAGTAAATTTGCTGCCATATTATTAAATAGCAAAAGTTGAGCTGTCATCTTTTGCCATTTATATAGTAAAACAATGAGAAAATTAGGTGTAGTATGCTACACTTTAAAGTTAAAAATTTTAATCGTAAAAATTAACTATTAAATTGGTGAAAATTTCACTGTTCAAATGTTTAAAAATAAAATCTATAATTGCAGATGGGAAAATTTGAGGTTTGAAAGTAAATTGCGTGTCATATTATTAAATGCCAACAATTGAGCTGTCATCTTTTGGAATTTATTCACCAAAAAGTAAGAAATAATTAGCATGGTATCCTAGAATCCGAAGTAAAAAATTCTAGTTGTGAACATTTACTATTAAATTGGTGAAAATTTCACTGTTCAAATGTTCAAAAATAAAATCTATATATAAGTTGGGCAAATTTGAGGTTAGGAAATAAATTTGCTGTCATTTTAATAAATGCTAACAGTTGAGCTGTCATCTTTTGCGATTTATTTAGCCAAAAAGGAGAAATAATTAGCATGGTACGCTACACTCTTAAGTAAAGAATTTCAAATGTGAAAATTTGCTATCAGAATAGTAAACATTTCACAGTATCACTATGTAAAATTTCAACAGTTTTAACTCATAGTCAGGCTCCTTTTAAAACCGCTGGGCTTAATTTAATCGCTCAAGTCGGCTTTCTGTATTGTTGCTGACAATAGACTAAAATATTAAACTCGTTGTGGCCATAGTGATGCAAATAAAGTCGCTGTACGGCAATATAAGAAAGAACCTGGAACATCAACTCATCGAAGTTCGCAACAATTGGGCATCACTACAGGCACCTCGCACAACATTTTGCATAATGATCTTCATCCATAATCTTTTAAGGTAAAATGAGAAGGAACCTGGAACATCTACTCATTGACGTTCGCAACAATAAGGCATCATTAGACGCACCTCGCACAACATTTTGCATAACGTTCATTATTCTCGCACTTATAAAGTTCAACTCGTTCAATAATTTAAGCCGACCATCCATTGTTTGCGTTAGACGTTTGTGAGTTGTCTGTTTAAAAAACTGAATGAAAGCAACGAATTTTTCAACGAAATCATCTTTAGTGATGATATTTATTTTCTTTTTATATGGGTATGGTTTTACGTCGATCCTCGTCAAAGTTGGTTTGTGAACAAACCGGTTTCGGCTATTTGCCATCTTCAGTGTTCTGTTTATACATTTAGCAACCCAAACAATTCGGTTGTTGCAAGGAGAAATGACCGTATAGTGCGGTTTGTGGCCAGGAAGGCATTATCGGACCGTATTTTTTGTGACCACCAGTGGCTAATGTTGACATCACTGATTTTTTGGTTTTAGCAAGACGGCACCATAAGCCACATAGCAACCCTAACAACTCGTTTGTTGTAATGAGAAATGACCGTATACTGCGGTTTGTGCTCACGAAGGCATTATCGGCCTGTATATTTTGTAGCCACCAGTGTATAATGTTGACAACACTGTTCTTTTGGTATTAGCAAGACACCACCATAAACTACACAGCAATGTAAACAATTCGGTTGTTGCAATGACAAATGACCGTTTAGTGCGGTTTGTGGTCAGGAAGGCATTATCGACTCGCATTTTTTGTGGCCACCAGTGCGTAATGTTGACTTCACTGATTTTTGGTTTTAGCAAGACGGCAGCACAAGCCATATAGCAACGCAAAAAATTCGGTTGTTGCATGAGAAATTTTCCAGTCACGTAATTACGAGATTGAACGTTGACAATTCGCCGTTATTATTTTTTGTATTCTCTGGGCCATTTGAGTGACCGGGCTTAGGTAAAGAACCCACAAACAATTCACACTCTGAAAAATTAAATTTGATGCTGCAATGACGAAATAATCAAAGCTTTGTTTGAGATCATATTTCGTTAATAATTTCCATATCTCTACTTAATACTGGTATCAGTAAAATTGAGGTTGTGAGTGTAATGTGGGCGTTTGAATTCAATTTACTTCCTAACCTTAAATTTGCTCACCCATTATTTGTTTGTAAACTTTGTTATACGATTTTAAGCAGTTTCAATTACATGTTTTATTAGTGTGGATAAAACAAAATTTAGGCGTTTTTTTCCAATATAGTGGCTGTCTACAATCTGGCAACCCTTTTTATAACATTGACTGCAGCAAGAAATCCAGCTGAGCGGTTTTTAACTCTCCCCACAGCCAAAAGATATAAAACATAAAAATAAGAAAATTAGGAACTTTTAAACAAAATTATATAACGCTGGCTTCTGGGCTTTAAGGGTTTCAAATATATAAAAAAAAATTAATGCATTTTTCCAAATAAAGCGATTGTCATAAACATTGTTGAAGAGAGGTTAGAGGCGTTTCTACATAAGATAAAACAAAAATATTATTTTGTGTATAGAAATTACAAAAGTTGAATTCAACCCCTAAATTTAATGACCGGGTCATCTTGCACTTGACTATTGCCAGCTTAGCGCCGTGTGTAAGCCAATAATAACAACAATAGCAACAACAGCTACACAATTTTCCATGTGTATACAAGGAGATTTGTTAAGCCCAGGATTGAAAAACTAAATTTTTATGTTTTTGAAAAAGGAAATTTTTGTTAGGTTTTCCAATGTTTTATTTATTGTAATGGATGTTCTTCTCTTCCGTCCCTTTAGTTAAATATGAGAACTAGCTAAGTTCGCTGGCAGTTGTTGGATTGAGGGTGTTTGTTATTTAGAATTAATTTGAGATTTACACGCTTCATATAAATTGTGTTGTTTTCTTTTTTAAGTAGAGTTTTGCTTTAGAAACTCTAGTTTATTATGCCATAAATATTTTGCAGCACGAAAGAACAATTTTTGCAATTGCAATTGCTTAGTTTGACAAGCAGATCGTGTTGTGGTGTGTACAACACGTGACAATTAAAATTTCCGCTATGAATTTAAACATGTGTCAAATATTGGTAATGCATTAGCCACTGAAAAAAACAAAACCAATCGGAAATTAATTATAAAAGGCGCAAGATTTCACGCTTAAGAAAACATGAAAACAAAATTGTCAAAATCTGTAAGCTACAACTCCTAAAACCACACTATACATTTTTTTTAAGTTTACACAATTTCTAGCAGATATTGCAAGGTGCATAAAATTCTACTATGGATATGTTGCGGTAAATAGAAATATTTTAACTTGAAATTTAAGCCTTAAAATATGCCTCATAATTAATTGCTTAATTAACCTAGATTTTATTTTTGTTTATTTTGGCTTTTAGTTCTTCGAAGTTTCGCTTTAATTTAATACAATTTTAATAACAATGATTAAAATTATAATTTATTTTTCTTTTCATATCAAAGCATACTTTTTACACCAGCTACCTTTTTTTTCATAAAAATGCAATTATACCTCACAGCCTTAAAGTAGGCTTCATATTACTACTACTACAGCTACAAATTATCCGCATTTTTTTTACCTTATGTTCATTAAAATATGCAGTTTATAAACTCATTATGTTAAAATTATCTTCCAGCAATAATTGTATTTATGCTGAAACATGCTTTTGTTCTTATCCACAATTGCCGCTGTTGCTCCTGTTCTGCTAGTAGCGCATATCACTGTCTATTATTGTTATTAATAATTTTTTTATTTATTATTTCTGATTTTTTTTATTATTGTTGTTGTTGTTGTTGCCACTCAAATAAATAATTTCCATTCAATATGATTATTTTTCCCCACAGGCAGATTTAATTTCATTTTTCAGATGTATTTTTTGTATTTTAATTTCGTTAATGAATAATTTGTTTTATGGTAAAACGTTTCGAATACGGGGAAGGTGTACAAAACAAAATACATTAAAACTTTAGTAAGTGGACATTATTGCTACCGGTTATTGGTAATAACAACTTTATTTAAAAAAAAAAACATACATTAAATCAAAAGTGTATTTTAATGGAAAACTAGTACTTTTTCAGACTCCTCTAAAAAAGCGAGCTTTAACAGAACGTAGGGATTTTTATTCAGCTGCACATTTCACACAAACAATGATTTGTGGCACTTTAAGCTGAAATTTACTTTTTAGCTTTAAAAAGACGCCATTGGTAGAATAGGTACAGCGTATCCGCCGGGAAAGTATGCTACAATTTGTTGGTTTATAAATTTTGATTAAATGCAAGAAAATGGATTTTGTTATTGATAAACGTTTTATTTAATATCGGCAATTATGTATGGAACACAATATCGGTCCGTCATGTTAGCCACAAAAATGCGAGCCCCTTTGAGCACATTTTTCATTACATTCTCTAACATTTCACGCGGTATTTCATTAGTTTCATCATGACTTTCTTGTTTGATTTGCGTGTCTGGCTTGTTTGCATAAGCGTTGCTTTTTAGAAAACCGCAGAAAAACAAGCCCGAAACAGTCAAATCCCCCGACCGTGGAGGCAAAGAGGTCCCGCAGTAATTCCAACCCTGGCTATATACGATGCGGCACCGTGTTTTTGATACCACATGTTAATCAAGCCAAAAACATGCAGTTGTGGCGATAAAAAATTTTCAATCATATCACGATATCGCTCCCCATTCACAGTTATCCTTACGCCATTTCCCAATGATTCCTCTTGAACAAATTGCACACCAGGCTGTCACTTTTAATTGATACGAAGACCACAGTTGAACAATTTGAGAGTTTTCCATTTTCCAAAACCGACTATTCTGTTTATTCCACATATACATTCAAATTCCTCCCGGGGGCACATTATAAGTCTTTATGGATCACACAACCATCTAGACTTGTGTCTTGCGGGGTAAAAAGGAGCCCAGTCCCCTTAGGCTGGTAGCAGCCAACTGCAAAATTCACTGTATTTCTACGGGAATCAGTAAAGTCCCAGAGTTCCTCGATTTGTCTCTTTAGGCATTTAGCTGCTCTCTGACTGATTGTTGAGGTAGGCCCTTCGGGAGTATCGTGGTGGCTGTGTGTTTCGAGGCCCTCGTTTGAGTTTGTGGGTCGGATCATTCACAATTAACACAATGATAGTCCAGGTCCAGTAAGTATGAATGCCGTAGTGTTCTTAATTATATTTAACTTCATGCGTTCTGGACCAGGAGTTGGATAGTCTCCAGCTCTTCAGCAAGAAGTGGAGGCTGCGGCCTACTCCGGGCTTTTGAAGTTGAAACTTGGAGTGACCGGAGGATATACCTAACCGAACGCATTCTAGGGCGAGGATGGCGCTACATACCATCCACAGTGCAAATGATCCACCATTTGATTAGGCCCACGGCCAGGTGCAGATGTAAATCTTATCACGTCATATACATTCAAATGAACCCCCCGGGGGCACATAAATATAGTCTTTATAGAACTTGGACTATCTAGATACAGTGCAACTGGGGAAAAAGGGAGCCCAGTCCCTTAAAGTCAGCAGGGGTTCAACTGGAAACTCCACTTTATTTCCTCGGGAATCAGTGACCCGCAGAGTTCCGTTATTTGTCTCTTTAGACATTTAACTGTTCTCTGGCTGATTATTGAGGTTGGCCCTTTATAGGAGTATCATAGTGGTTGTGGTTTCGCGGCCCCATATCAGGTCTTTTGTTGAATATGGTGGCCAGGATCATTTCGCCGTTAATGACACACTAGGTGAATGATCCAGTCCAGTGAGCATGCTAGACATGTGTGCTGGACAGGAGTTGGAAAGTCTCCAACTCTTCAGCAAGGAGTGATGATTTGCAGCCCTGCTCTGGAATCATCGAAGTTGCAACTAGAAAGTTCTGTTGCATAGAATTATAGCTTCGGCTTCCTAGGACGAGCATGACGTTCCAAATTATGCAGTGGTTAGATCCACCATCTGATTAAGGCTTCATGGCCAGGCTGGGATGTAAATCTGATCACACACATTCAAATGAAGATGTGCCTCGTCACTCTTCATAATTTTTTTTTAATGAAAATAGGGCGAGCTATGACATCCTATTGGCATATGTATGGCGGCATAAATGTTCTTGAGGAAGAAGCCTTATGTCAACTGAATCTTACATGGAAAAAAATACAAATCCTTGTGCAAAATTGTGGCGAAAGTTGTTCTTTGAAAATCAAGCTCCCTAGTACGACGTCGAATTGAGGTTGATGGATTGTTTTGAAGACTTTCTTGAGCAGCAGTTATATTATCGGCCGTTCTTGCAGTGCTTAGGCCTCTCACCTACAGTTCCTCTTTCTGCGAAATCATTCACTATACGATAATTAGTACGTTTTGTTGGCGCGTTGTTTCTCCCAAAAATTTCACGCAACTTTCTCATCGTCACAGTAATCGATGATTGATTGTGATAAAAAGTTGTAACGATTAAAACACGTTGGTTTATCAAATATTTTTCCATAATAATTTACGACTACCAAATTCGAACTGTCAAAACTAATGTTTGCCAAAATGGCGTCAAAAACAAATTAGTATACCATCAGAGGTGGCCGCTATAGATACTTGATTACTAACTTTTTCCTTCCTCAATCAAACTACCATGAAATGCAGATTCTGTGGTTTCAACAAAGCGGTGTAGGATATCATACAGCTTCTGGTACAATTTTATTGATTTATTTAAGTCACACAGTTTTGTATTTCGGATTTGGCCTTCAAGATCATGCGATTTAACGCAGTTGGGCAATTTTCGTCGTTAAGTACCAATTGGAACACAACATTTGTCACACTATTACCGAGCTCTGTACACAAATATTGGAAAAATGGTCATCGAAATTTGCACCTGTAGATTAGACTACATCTTAAGCAGTCGTGGTGGTGATATACCTGAAATCATATTTAAATTATTGTGCCAGAAGATTATCTACCCAAAAAAGTACCCTTTTAATAAATTTTAAAAAAAATTATATTTTTTAACTAAACAAAAAATCCTTAAGGCAGGTTAAACAAATAAATATGGAAATTTTATTTAATCATTAAAGTAAAATTAAAACTCATATTTTTATTCGAGTCTTAAACCATTGACATGCAAGTTCTTTGTAATTTTTGTTATGTCAAGCTTGTTAAAAATAAGAAAAAAAAAATGCACAAAGAATATAAAAATTGTTAGAAAAGTAATATTTGATACTTTGACACTCTTTTGAGGCAACAAACGCATAAGATCAGCAATTTCATTTGCTTGGCTCCATTAATATATAAAAAGCTAAGTATCATTAACACTATGGTAACATAATACTAAACATTAATGTCAATTGCATCCGACATACACAACTACAATTACAGCTGTGTGACATCATGGTAACGTATACATAAACAAACAGCGAACATAAACGATTATTGAACAGTGACTTTAGTAAGATGTCATCAGCAATTTGCTTTTAACAATAAAACACAAAAAGCGCAGCAGAAAGCCATTAACTTCAGTACCAGCAGCAGCAGCAATGGCAGTAGCAGCAGTCAGTATCACTATCAACAGCATCAGCTGCCAATACAAGCAAATTTCTTTTAAAAGCTTTTTCTTCTTTCTTATTGTATTAAATGTGTGTTAGTGTGTTTGAAATGTATGCGTGGATGTATTGTGCGTTGACTAAAATGCCAATTGCGAGTTTTCATCAAAATAAATTTTAATTCAATTTTTCTTTTATTTCGTCCTCTGTGCTCAAACTTAAAATGTTACGTTTTTTATAGTTTTCCAAAAAAGGAAAAATTTCCTTCAATTTATACAAAAGAATAAAAATAAGAAAAATTATATTTTAAGTGGGTGCTTTTTAACAGAAGGATACAAAGCGCACATCTGTTGTAAAAAATCGAATTTTTAAAAAAAAAATTAGACTTTTTCTTGTCAACTGCTTTTGAAGCTGAACATTTTTTGAAGCTAAAATACTCTCGAGACATTACATGTGCGCCACAACAATGTGTAAACTGAGCTAAGAAAGTTTCAATTTTTCTTAGTACTTTGTTGTTGCTTTTACAAATGTTGACAATAAATAACAAATTCATTGAGAGCAACAGCAACAACAAAATAACAAATTTATCTTTAAATTTGCTTTTATTTCGGAAAACAACGTCAAAATACTAGAAAAACACCTCATCGAAAATGAAGTGTTAACAAACTAATGAAGCACGTTGTCAAGGAAAATTAAAATACACTCAGAAAAAAATTTTATAAATAACATTAATATTTATGTTTGAAACAAAACTATTGTGCAAGAAGATATGTAAAATGTTGGCGGTAGGGTCTAAAAATCAAAATATGAATGATGCGCTCAATCAGAATCTCGAAGTATTCTGCGAATGGGGTTGTCTGAATAGAGTCGATTTTAATGCCCTTAAGACATTACAGGTGCCCCTGTAGGCTAGTAGGTAGTGTACTAGCTTGTCAGTATGGGGGTTGTGGGTTCGATTCCCAACGAAGACCTTGTTTTTTTTCACTACAAAATTTAAAATTGACTGTCGGTGGGGCTGCTCAGCGATGAAGGCATAAACACTGGTCGCTGTGCTGTCTTTATACGGCAGTTAATTTCCAACTATCCTTCTACTTTCCCCACCTGTTTCATCTCTTCTCTATCCCTTTCCTAAAGAATGTAGCACGGTACTTGACTAAATAGGCATTGTTGCCTGAAGTGCTACTTCTCTTTAAACAAAAAAAAAAAAAACAAAAAATGTCCTTAAGACTAAATGCTGTCTGCTTAGGTATAGAAGTGTTTTGGAAAATGATGCTGCATCTTTTATTATGGGTGATATAAGTATTAAGGAATCGAAAGGTCTTCTTGTTATTGTGATGAAAACTTCATGCAATGTTTGATGGACTAAACACATTTTTCAAGTTGCTAAAGAAGCTTTAAAGTGCTTTGATTTATTCAAACGGTTTAAAACATATTCGTATACACGTGATAAGATTTACATCTGCACCAGGCCGGAAGCCTTAATCAGATTATGGATCATTACCACTGTGGATGGTATGTCGCGCCATCCTCGCCCTAGAAGGCCTTCGAATACGTATATCCTCTGGTCACTCCTAGTTGCAACTTCAAAAGCTCGAATCAAGCCGCAGCTCTCACGCCTTGCTGAAGAGTCGGAGACTATCCAACTCTTGGTCCAGAACGCATGAAGTTTAATATAATTTAAGAACACGACGGCATTCATACTCACTGGACCTGGACCATTCATTGTGTTTATTGTAAATGATCCGACCCACAAACTCAAAGGAGGGCCTCGAAACACACAGCCACCACGATACTCCCAAAAGGGCCTACGGCAATAATCAGCCAGAGAACAGCTAAATGTCTAAAGAGACGAATAGCGGAACTCTGGGGCTTTACTGATTCCTGTGGAAATATAGTGGATTGTCCAGTTGGCTCCAGCTAGCCTTGAAGGGGACTGGGCTCCCTTTTACCCCGCAAGACACAAGTCTAGATGGTTGTGTGATCCATAAAGATTTATAATGTGGAGGAACATCTTCGTACAACTGTGTGATTCGATTTACATCCGCGCCTGGCCATGAAGCCTTAATCAGATGGTGGACCAAACCACTGCATAATTTGGAACGTCATGCTCGTCGTAGGAAGCCGAAGCTATAATTCTATGCAACAGAACTTTCTAGTTGCAACTTCGATGATTCCAGAGCGGGGCTGCAAATCTTCACTCCGTGCTGAAAAGTTGGAGACCTTCCAACTCCTGTCCTGAACACATGTCTAGCATGTTCACTGGACTGGATCATTCACCTAGCGTGTCATTAATGGCGAAATGATCCTGGCCATCATAGAACCATAGACTGATATGGGGCCGCGAAACCACAACCACCACGATACTCCCATAAAGGACCAACCTCAACAATCAGCCAGAGAACAGTTAAGTGTCTAAAGCGACAAATAATGGAACTCTGCGGGTCACTGATTCCCGTGGGAATAAAGTGGAGTCTCCAGTTGTACCCCTGCAGACTTCGGGGGACTGGGCTGCCTTTTTCCCCCAGTTGCACTTTGTCTAGTTAGTCGAAGTTCTAGAAAGATAATATATATGTGCCCCCGGGGGGTGTACGAAGATGACCATTTATACCACTTATATCCATTCAAAAATGGAATAAAACTCTCATGTAAGGGCTGGCTCTCCAAAGTCTAATTTGGAGTTGCTAGCCGGCATACAAAAGAGGAACAAGAAGCTTATTGGCGACAATAGGGTATTCAACTCAATTGATTAACTAGAGCATCGATGCAATGTTGGTTGTATTTCACTGTTTTAGCGTTACTACAATGGTAAATGCTCTAATGAAATTACGTAACTTGTTCCCATTACTAGCACGCTTTTCATTGAAACCCCATCCATTTGTGGTTGATTGGCCAGTGAATCGCACTATGTATGCATTACAGGGAAATTTCATTTTTTAGCAGAAAAATTGGCATGAGTTATAAACTCCCTCCAGAGGTCTATCCTTTTCTGTAGGAAAATTCGAATTGAATGTCTACCAATACTATCCCTCTTTTCTTCTCCCCATAAACTAATTTCCTAATTTCTGGCAGTAAGAATCATCTCCTGAGTGCTGACCCGCAGAAAATTTAATGTCGCGTATATGGCTCAAAAAATCCATAAAGAGTCCTCGTCAAACCATTGCACCCAAAGAAAATGACCGTATAGTAAGCTTTGTGGTGAGGCGCCATCAAAGAGCCAGGAAACGCCGTCATCGTAAATTTACTGTGCTACCAAACCATGATAACCAATTTTTTGTGGCCACAATTGACTAATGTTGATATCAGGGGCGCTAGACGTTAGCAAAACGGCGCCACAAGCCACCTGAGCCACGCAAACAATTCAGTTATTGCATGAGAAATTTCCCAATTGCGTAATTTTTCAAATGGCCGCCTTGTTCTTGCGACTTAATGCCGCTGAATTATATTCGCTGGGGCCATTTGAAAGAACGGGTTTACGTGAACAACCCATAAAAATGAACGTTATGAAAGATGAAATTCGACGATGCATTGACAGGATATCCCAAGCAAAATATGCTTTTGTGACGTTTACGCGACGTCATACTTCATTATAAATTCCCATATTTCTACTTAAAATTGGTATTAAAAAACATGAAGTTGTTCAGTGATTAGTGTGCGTTTTAAGCCAATTTACTTCCTCATTTCAAATTTGCCCATGCGATATTTTACAAACGTAACCCTCGAACGTATTAAAATTTCTTTAAGAAGAAAATTTGTATGCAGCTGCACTAACATTTTTCTTTTGGTGTTTAATTACAATGTTTAACTGTGTCTGTCTGTCTGTCTATCTGTCTGTCTGCGTGTGTGTGTTAGTTAATAAAATAAGCACATGTATATATGTGTATGAAGGTACACGGTCGTATGTACTTTCACGTATAACAGAACAAGTGTTAAAAAGGTTTGTTTTAAGTTACACAACGGTAACAAGAATTGATTGCTCCCTGGAGATAAAGTTACACAATTCGCCTAGAAAAAAAGGGCCACAAAACAAAAACAAAGGAAACGAAAACAAATAATGCACAATTACGAATTACACTCATGCAAGTTGTGAGACAACATCAACAGAACAAGGACAAAATCAAGTGTTTGCTTTTTCTAATGCCTTACGGAATACAAGAGAGCGGGGTGTTAATGCAACCTCGTGTATCATTTATTTAAGGCAACAACAAGAAATAACACCGTCACTTTGAAATTTATGCAATCATCAGCAAATCATCATCCCTTTATTTGTTTCTTATACGTGGCGGGGTGGGGGGCTCAATGTGCAAAATAAAAAACACATGGTGTGTGTTTTTGCCGCTCTTAATCACTAGAGTTTTATTTGAAGTTCAAATGGCCGCCTGTTATCTTTCATTGAAAATAAACATTTAAAAAATAATATTTTTTTATCTTTATCCTAAATGCTACTAAACTGCAATTTTCATGGGTTATAATAATTTATTGATAAAAGTATTATTAAAGATCCTTGTAACAGGACTGCTCTTCTTTGCGACTCATGTCCTAACCTTTTGAAAATTATTTACTCATGGCACTTTTACTTAAGCTGCTTATTTAAGATGTTTTCTTTTAGATAATCTTCCCTAGTTCTTTGTTATAACTAGAACTTTTTTTTAATTTTGTATGCATATTATGATGTTTTATACAGCTTATGTGGTATATTATGTGGTGTTGTGTATTTTTACCCTTCTTTCTTTTCTCTTTAATCTTTCATTGTATCTTGGATTTTGTTAAGATTCCTAAATTGCACCATTAAGATTATTATGTTGCATTAAAAAGGAAATTTTATTTTTTCCTTTACAGTCATCATTAGGGAATAACAGATAAAAAATATTATGAAAATATTATAAATTTTCAAAGATATCCAATTCAAATTGACCCTCGTTATTGTGCTTTCAGTTTGAAAAAGCTTAACAGAAATGTGAGTTTGAGTGAAATTTCTTTTTTCTTAAATTAAAATTAAGGTTGTTTTGTTAAAAATAAAAAACTTATACGAGGTCAGTCTTAAAATTGTCTTTAAAGATTGTTTTTATATAAGCTATTATCGGTTTTTTAGTTAACACTAAACTTGGTTTTCGTCAACGGTCTTATTTATACCTCTTCATTTCGGTGGCAGGTGCAGATTTGTTGTAAATGCTTATGTGTATTTTGTAAAGCATGATCCTAATTTTGCTTAGAACACCCATCACCAAAGATTGAATTTCCTATAGAATGTTGTTTGTTAGTATGCATGCTCTAGCTACCAGCTGAACTTCTGTTTAAATATAGAGTTTTCTGATTCCAGCAGGAACATACTATTTTTTCCACGGTCAGCCGTAATATCCTTACAAATGATAGATAGATTGCTGTCGCAAGTTGTTGTGGAAGCAGTGGTCTAATCTCCTCAAATATTTATAAAAATTTTAAAGTGGAGAGGCGTCCGGAAATAAAGGAATAGTAAACTCAAGTGCCACCGAAATAGTTCTGGAAGCTGTATCCAGGACCTTAAGCGAAACTCCACAGAATATCGTAAGAAAAGAGCTTAGCTTCGGAGTGATATTGAATAATGAATCGGTGTATTCGAAGCACCCTCGGCTGGTTAACTCTGATGATGAAAGAATTTCACAATTGCAAAAATTCTCATACATAAAATTGGAGAAGACTGTATTTTAAGACTACTTACACCACAGCCTTAGATGACAATTCTACTCTTTTCACACAGAACTGGTGGAGGATTGGAGAAGAAGTGGACAAATCTCAAAAATTGCATGGATCTATAGGTGGAAATGCGCCCGAAAGTAAGGGAATAGAAGCTACATCCTAGCTTATGAAACATATTAGTAGATGCGTGATATGATTTACGTCGGTACCTAGCGTGTGTATGCCATTGCTCGACGGTGGTCAAACCACTTGGGCGATATGATGCGTGATATGATTTACATCTGCGCCTGGCTATGGAGCCTTAATCAAATGGTGGTCAAACCACTTTGCATAAAAAGGAACGTCATGCTCATCCTAGGAAGCTGAAGACTAATTCTAGCAACAGGTTTTTCCTAGTTGCAACTTTAACCATTCCAGAGCAAGGCTGCAAATCATCACTCCTTGCTGAAGAGTTGGAGACTTTCCAACTCCTGTCCAGAACACATGTCTAGCATACTCACTGGACTGGATCATTCACCTAGGGTGTCATTAACGGCGAAATGATCCTGGCCACCATATTAAACAACAATCCTGATATGGGGCCGCGAAACCACAACCACCACGATACTTCCATTAAGGGGCCAACCTCAATAATCAGCCAGAGAACAGTTAAATGTCTAAAGAGACAAATAACGGAACTCTGGGGCTTACTGATTCCCGTGGAAATAAAGTGGAGTTCCCAGTTGACCCCTGCTGCCTTCAGGGGACTCGACTCCCTTTTTCTCCCAGTTGCACAGGTCTAAATAGTCAAGTATTTTATAAAGACCGATAAATGTGCCCCCGGAGGGCGATATGATGCGTGCGCCGTACTCTAATAAGCCGAAGACTTATTTCTAGCAACAGCTTATTCCTAGTTACAATTTCGGAGGTTTCGAAGCAGGATCGCCAACCACTACTCCTTGCTGAAGAGCTGGAGACTATCCAACTCCTGGTCCAGAACACATGACAAGCATACTCACTGGATCCGGATCATTCACCCATTATTCTCAGTAAAGGTGAGATAATCCTGGCCCGTTAATCAAAATTCTTGAGGACCGCAAAACCACAACCACCAACGGCTAAAAAGCGAAAGAACCAATTAGCTGAATTCTGGGGCTTGCTGATTCCCGTAGAAATAACGTTGAGCTTCCAGTTGACTCCCTGCCAGCCTCCAGAGGACTAGGCTCCCGTTCTTTCTCCGTTGACACATGTAATGATGGTGGATGGTGTGCCCCCGGGGGAGGCATATTAGGAGATCGAAGAAACGCATTCGAAATATCCTTGAATATCGAAATATCCGAGATAACTGTGAGGCTGAATCGAAAATTGGAATCGACCGTATTTTTAGACTACTTCCACCACAGTCTTAGATGAGCATTCTATTTTTTCCACGATTCTTATACCCACAGAACTGCTAGAGAGATTGGAGAAACAGTAGACAGATATAAAAAATTTACTTGGATTTGAAAGTGGAGATGCACCCGGAAGTAAAAGAATAGAAATTCAACTGCAACCGAAAAAATTCTCATATCCAGGACCTTAGGCAAAACGTTACAAAAAGCCAAAGGAAGCTTAGCTCCTGAAACATATTAGGAGATCGAAGACATGCATTAGGAATGACCTTGAATATCGGAATATCCTAGATAACTGTGATGATGAAAGAATATGAAAGCTCCAAAGATTGTCATGTCATATTTGAGAAGACTATAGACCACTTCTTCTAGAGCAGATGGAGATATACGTCACGCATTAGTATCTAACGTCGTCTGAATGGTAAAATTCAGTGGATGTCATGAAAGAACACTGAATTAAGTCTCGCTAAATTAACAATGAATATGCAGTCAAGTTTTGCATAATCTGTAGCTGAATGTAAATGTAAAAGAATGCGTGAAAGTTAGTTATGAATCTACAGACAGGCGATCAGTAGCTAAGAGTCGGAAAACATAGAGAAATAAGAGACACTTTAAAGACTTTATGTGAAATGATTGCTACAACCAATTTATGATCTCACTAACATGCGAGTATTTGACTCAATATAACAGTATAACACTTTAAAGAATAATTATGCATTCCACATTTTAAATGAAAAGTAAAAGTGACTTGTGAAAACTTACCTCAATATATCCTTGAACACTGTCACATTGCTGTAGCACCAACAAGGCAGGACTAAATTTCATAGCAGAAAATTCATCCGGCGAACAGGGACTCAAAAAGCCACTATCTGCATCACTATGTGTAGATAAGGGTCGCGGCTTACGTATTTTATATTGAACATTACGACTAGGAACAGGTCCCGGATTAAATAAAACATAATTTAATTCGATATTTTCATTAATGGGACGTGTGTCATTTAAAACATTTTCGGCACTCAAAAGCATACGCTGCAAATGCAGCATATGCTCAGAGGTGACTAACTCGGAAATGGCACGCTCCTGTTTCGGTTGTGAATTCTGAGATGATGATGATGATGACTTTTCTTTAAATGTTTTGTTGGAACGAAAGGGTGAAAGATTGAGGAACGTTAGTTTCTTTTTGGTTCTCTGTAACGTGGTTTGTGATGACGTATTGGAGGTGGAAGAAGTATTGGAGTTGGTGGAGGTTGAAGATTCTACTAAAGCTGTAGAGGTGGTGGTAGTGGTATCCTTACTCTCCTGGCTGTTGCTCATAGAGGGCACTGTCTCTAAGTCACTTAATAACTTTTCCAAAGAAGCAGAAGATTTAAATTCTTCCGGATTGTTGGCATAAATATGTTGTTGTTGTTGTGTATGAGCTATTAAATTTGCCTGCACTAGCTGTTCGTTGGAGAAGGGATTTGGTATGCCTATATCATGCTGTGGCTCTTCTTCAAAATCCTCGGGATCTATAACAAAATAATTATGATGATCAAAATTGCGCTGATGAACCTCCACTTCCACCTCAAACTCCACATCCTTTACGTCGTTTTCGCCATCATAAATTACCTCCGGCACCATTTCTTCCTCACTAAAATCTAAATTTTGTCTAGAGCTAAATAGAGGATCTCTTAAGCCTTGCTGTTGTTGGGGCAAGGGTAAATCCATATTTAAAGACTCATGAGTTCTTCTTCTTAGCTCTTTTTCATTCACAAAATCCATGGGATCGAAGAGACAGTAGTTGTCCATGTGTGAGGTGTGTCCTTTCCTCTTTCTTACCGGCAAATTTTTCAGTTTTTCTGTATAATCTGAATCATTGTTATTAGAGGCATTTGACCCGGGCGGACTAGTATCGGGTGCTGGTGGTGGTGGGGATACTTCATTTGATGATGAAGTTGCTTGTTCGTCTTGATTTGGTGTTTGATTATTTAAGGTTTTTTGCGAGTGGCGGTGCAAGGAGGCAAACAGTCCTTTCGAATTAATGCGTGCTATGCAATTCTTAAGTTCTGTTACCCGTCCTTTATAGGGACTTGATGGAACACTAGCGGCTGGCGACTCAAAGCCTCTTATGTTGGCAATGGAATTGGAACAGTTTGTATCCTGTAGTTTGTTAAGTTTACTCAACTCCTTGCGTTCTTTCTTACTTAGAACCACTTTGCCACGAAAGGGTGTCGAAGGGCAGGATTGAGTATTTTCATTTTGTCTCAAGCTGCGCGAGGGCAGTTGTGAAAGAGGTGGTGGCGTAGGTGGTGGTGGTTCTCTATAAAAAGGTGGTGGCTTGGCGGGCAGTGTAGAAGCTTGTAAGGCCAGTGTTGTGGTCTCATAACTTACGGGAAAATCCCTAAACAATTCAGTGAATTGGGGCAGTTGGCGATTCGGTATTTCTCTTTCGAAAAACTCAAATTCCATATAGTTTTCATCTTGATATGAGGATATCTCTCCGCCGTGGCTGTCATTACAGTTGTATTTAGATCTTTTTTGTAGAGACTTGTTTGCGATGCCTCCCTGGCTGGTCGTTAAGGTTGCAGCCAAAGTTGAGCTTTGCTGTGTGTTGTGGGTGGGTGAATTTGAGGTAGAGTTGGCATTACGATCTGATGTTTTGTTTAAACGTAGTTTTTGTGGCTTTTCCTTATTGTTGCTGCTGCTGCTGCTCGAACGTGAGGACTTTTGCATATTTAAGGGAGCGCTGGCTAAATGGCTTGTGACTTTAATTGTTATGGATGCTGACTTTGATTGTTTGTTGGCTGTAATGTTATTAATACCTTGACGCCTTATATGACCTGTTATATGATTTGGCTTTTGTTTGCTATTGTTTTGACACTCAGCTGCCACATTATTGTTGGTGATAATTTCTTCTATTTCTTTTTCTGTTTTGCTATTCCGTTTGTCTGCGGTTTTTCTATTCGTATGACTGCACTCAAAGTTGGCTATTGTATGCGGTCTGCGTTTGACAGTGCCTGTAGATGAACTCGGTGAATCCCAATCGTAAATGGAGGATTTCAATGAGTTATCAAGCTGCAGTTGCTGATGGTTGACTTGTTCGTTTATTTGTTGTTGTTGTTGTTGGTTGTCATTGATGGTTTCTATTTCAAAATTATTATTTGTTGCTGTTGTTTCAGGCTCATTGTTGTGTTTGTCACACATTTTCTTTGCACAACTTTCAACGCCAACATTTTTGAAATGATGCCCTTTCTCTGTAAGGACCTCTATTCAAAAGTCTGTTGTTGTTTTAAAATTGCAATTGTATTTAATAGGAACACTAACAGTTAAGTACAAATTTCTAAATATAAAAAAAATAATTAACACTCGTAAAATTTGGTTTTTGAAAATTCTTATTAATTTTAAACTTTTGCAACAATTTTTACTATTTCAGCTGTCGGCTGTTGTACATCATTTACAATTACTTTTGCTTAAATTAATTGTTTTCATAAATCTTCATCTGTTTGAGAGGCCCAAAAAAAATCTCATATAAAGTACGAAAGCAAAAGAAAAGAGGGTATTGCAAAAAGAAGAATATTCTTTGTTAGTTTGTTATGAGTTTAAAAAAACTTAATGACTTTTTCTGTCCATCCAACAGCCATCCAACCATTCATCCATCCACTCATTCATTTGTATCTTTTATAGTTTGTGCGATGATGATGATGTTTTCCACTGCAAAGACTTTTAATATATTTTTTCATGTATTGCTTTTTGCCTGCCTTGCTTTTGACCAGATATTTCTTTTTTCCCCATTTTTAATTTTTAATTTTTAAGTGTTCGTCTCTCAACCGTCGCTGGTGTTAAGTTAAATTATGAAAAGGGTTTGTTTGTTTTAAATGAAATTTTGGTTTTGACTTTTCAAATTTAAATTAAATTCTGTTAAGATTTTGTTTTAACTGTTTTAGCTTTTCCTTTTTCTAAATGGTATAAAAAAAATTTTGTAACATTATAAATTAACCAGCCGTAAAGTATGCAATGGATTTTTTAAATAAATTGTTTGTAGTCCTTGTAAGCAAAAATTTTTCCTTAAGGGTAAAATGACTTGCAGTTGAACAATTAAGTGCTTAGAATAGAAAAAACTAATTTTGCTTTTTTTTATCACAGGGCGCATATTTTTGGTTATTTAAAAAAATAAAAAAAAAAACTGAAATTGACACTAAACCATTTCCATTAAAAATTAAAAAGGTAAATTATAATTTCTTTAAAAAAATATTTCTACCCTTTTACCTGAAGTCATTGTTTAAGTAACAAATACAGTTGTGGCAAGTACACCGATATCCCCAACTTAAAAGCAGACTAAGAGAATGCACAAAACGCCTTAAAGAACTGCTGAAATCACAGAAAATAGCATCCTTGAAACGTTACCTAGAGAATCTCGACACTACTCCACAATCAAACTATTCATTATGGCGTGCATGCAGAAAAATAAAAACACTAGTCTCACGCATGCCTCCCTTAAGAACATCGTGCGGGGGTTGGGCACGAAACGATATCGAAAAAGGTAATCTATTTGTCGAACACTTAAAAAAAGTCTTCACTCCAAATGTCCCAACTGAAATAACTGAACTGCCACTTGTAGATGTTAAACCGGCAGTTCCCCTAAAGTTTGACCTTCGTGATATTTAAAAGCCAATAATGGATTTGAACTCTACGAAAGCGCCTGGACTTGATAAAACCAGTAACAGAATATTGATTGAGCTGCCCAGTAGAGCACTGAGAATTATTCTTTTTATATTCAATGCAATTTTACATCTTGAATATTTTCCTTCGAATTGGAAGATTTCTTTCATTGCTATGTGTCCTAAACCAGGAAAGGATCATACAAAAGTATAACCATATAGACCCATAAGCCTTTTATCAAACATGTCAAAGCTATTCGAAAGGATTTTAATTTCTAAGATGAATCCAATTCTAGGCGAAATAGGATGTATCCCGAACCACCAATTTAGAAAAAAGCACAGTACAGTTGAACAAACACACAGGTTAGTGAATTTGGTCAAAAAGACATTTGAAGAAAAAAAATATTGTTCGGCACTTTTCATAGACGTGTCTCAAGCATTCGATAAAGTATGACATAAAGGCCTAAAATATAAGTTGAAGCTAACTTTGCCTGGAAATTACTATAACTTGCTAGAGAGTTATCTAACTGATCGGAAGTTTACTTTGAGAGAAGGAGACTTTTTAAGCTCTCCACAGCTGATTGGGGCCGTAGTTCCCCAAAGTGGTATTTTGGGACCTATCCTATATATACTGTATTCTTTAGACATGCCAACTGTTAACCGAGTACATACATCAACATTTGCTGATGACACGGCTTTCTTAAGCATACACGAAAATCCCCAAGCAGCATCACGATACTTACAAGACCACATAGTTAATTTATTTTGGAAAAATGGTTGAAAAGATGGAAAATAAAGGTGAATGAACAAAAATGTACACATATAACGTTCACACTGCGAAGGGACTCATGCCCCCCCCCCCCCTCCCCCATTCGCATAAATAACCAAATAATACCACAAATTATAGAGGTCAAATAACTTAGTATGCATCTTGATCACCGCCTCACATGGAAAGGCCACATAGAATCTAAGTTAGAACAAATGAAGATGAAAGCCGTCCACTTAAATTGGCTTATTGGCAGAAACTCTACTCTTAGCTGGGATTGCAATATTCTACTTTACAAGTCTGTCCTGAAGCCAATCTAGTTTTTTGGAATCCAGTTATGGGGCACTGCCTCAGCTAGCAATATAGAAAAAATTCAAAGACGCCAAAATAAAATACTACGACTGATCACAGATGCTACCTGGTACATAAAAAACTCAAATATCCACAAGGATCTAAACGTGCCATCAGTTAGGGCAGAAATAGTGAAACATGCAATAACATATTTAAAGAGACTCGAAACACATACAAATCTTCTGGCCCGTAACATACTTAATGACAGGGGGTTACATTAGACTGAAAAGAGGGATACTGCTTCTCTCGCTCAAACATCAGAAGGATGACCCGCTAATAATAGCAGTCAGCCTGAAGCATACAGAATTTTGTCTGGCAATGGCTGGGCTTGATTTTTATTATTAGAACTAAGATGTGAGTAATTATTGTTAGTTCGATTACATCGAAGATACAATATATAAAATAAGAGAAAAAAATACAGTCGACTCTTGATAATTTGAAACTCAAGAGTCCAGAGAAAAAGTTTAAATAATCGAGATTTCATGTTAACGAGTCTTCAAAATATCAAAAGAAAGATAAAAAAATTCAAACTAACAAGAGCTTATTTAAAATTATTTATAGTGAACTTTTTTACAGTTGAATATATGCATACATATCTAGCATAAGAACAATTTATAATAAAAAAAAGTCTGTAATTTTTTTTGGAGTTAAATATTTCAATCTGATATTGTCTAATGAATTTTCAATTGTAATTAGAAAAGAAATCATCACTTGCATCCTTTCTGAAAGCATAGAAGCGTAATGTGCTAAGCTAGCCATTGCTTGGCTTAGTGACGCTGCAAGTGATGGTTGCTTATCTGCGTCTGCTTCATTCTCCCAACAAAGGATGTCAGATTCAACAGTTCAGCATCGGTTAGGGCACCGTAGACACTGAAGTTATTGTCTACCCGAACATAGTTCTCCAAACTCACCTCTTCAGGGTTAGGTAGAAGTTGCAATGCTGGATGAGAGTACGTAACTTCTGGTTGCTCTGATAGCTGAGCTGAAGATGTTAACGAAAACCCGCTCCTTTTAAAGCAGTTGTAAATTGTTGTAGAACTGACATTTTTCCAGGCCTTTTTTAATCATAATTATAGCTGTTAAAATTATAGGGTGAGACCCTTTTTAATGCTTTCCAACGTTCTGGAAAATTTTATATTTTTGAAAACAAAAATAAAAAATAAAAATTTTATATTTTTGAAAACAAAAATATAAAATTTTTTCCTGAAGAAGCTTTCCAAAGGAAAGCGAAATATCGAGAAGAGAAAATATATATATATATATATATATATATATATATATATATAACGATCGTTAAAAAGAACAAAAATAAATAAATAACCTTTCTTAAAATTTTTTTTTATTGTCAGTTCGTGTTTCTAATGATGCCACCCAATAGTGTGGCGAAATATCAAAAATAAAGAAAATAAATTTTCTTAAAACATTAATTATAAAATTGTAATAAAAAAGCTTAACGAATATGGTTGTGTATACTTTTAAACAACGCTGGCAAATATTGCGACATTACTTTGAAAATCATGGTCATGTTGGAACAATAGAAGAAGAGAAGCACCGTCAGCTCCGTATGTTCTTTATCTTGTAAAAAAAGTAAAAGAAACTGGCATCCTCATTGATAAACCAAAGCGTGAAAGGCCTAAAAAAGTGCTTACACCCGAGAATATTGGTGCTGTAGCAGAAAGTGTGCGTGAAGCGCCATCAACATCAATTCACCGTCGTTCTCAACAATTGAACATTTCAGAGACATCATTGCGACGAATTTTGCATAAAGTCCTTGGTATGGCGCCATACAAAGTTTATAGGATTAAAAACAAAGAAAAAGTTGTTTGGCGGACCGTTATAGAAAGTGAAAATAACAAAACATTTCTATCGGTTTTTCTTATAGCGATGTAGTATTTACTTTAAATTGACCACACTTTTTTGCAGTCGACTTCACAGCTGTCAAGTGATTTATGTTTTTTTTGTTTTATCATTTAAACATGAGCAGATTGCCATCAGAATATTCTTTCAAATTGCGCCTATTTAGCCCAAAATAAAATTGCCATGGATAACTGCTACCATAAGAGAATTTAGCGGTGAAGCTCACTTTTGTTTGACTAGAGATGTCAATAAATAAAACTGTCGTTTTTTGGAGTGATGATAGTCTTAAGTACTTGTTGAGGCAAGAAATTTGACGGTGTGGTTGGCTGTATGAGATTTTGGGATTATTGATTCATACTTATGGTAATCCGAATGTTATACTCCATTGTGACCGCTATACAGTCACGATTATTGACTTTTTCGTTTATTACTGAAATAACCATGATAAAGGAGCTCGGCTATCAACGGCGCCATATGTTAGACAGCTCGTGCCAGAATTGTTTTAATGAAATAAACCTTTGGTAGCCACATAGTTTCACGTTAATTGGCTTTCAATATCGTGCGATTTCATCCTGCCAGATTATTTTCTATGGAGATATGTTACGTTGCTTGCCTACACCCTACACTAAGCTAAGCCCGAAATGATTGACCACTTGGGAGACAACCTTCACCACTTTATTGCCGATATACGACCTTAAATGTGGGAAAAAGTTAACTAAAATTGCACTTCCAGGGTATCCACCGGGAAGCAATACTACTTTACTTTGCTCTGATAAGCATTAGTCTTGACGGTTTATATTTGCCAGTCGTGAAGTAGACATGTGGCAAATTTATTAGGGAAAACTATTCGATAAAACAACGTATTTTAATCGTTAAAATATTTGATCAAAATTAATCATCGATTACCGTGACAATGAGAAACTTACGTGAACTTTTTGGGAGAAACAATGTCGCACCAAAAAGCCCTATTTATCGCGTAGTGAATGATTTCGCAGAAAAAGGGTCTCTAGCTGAAAGGCCCAAGTATTGACCACAACGTACTGTTATATCGGCCTCATTTCGACGCCGTGCTCAGAAGCTTGGTCTTCATAGAACGACGTTGGCACCTCCCGGGGGCACATATATATGGTCTTTGGAGATAGCAACAACTTAGACCTGTGCAACTGGGGGAAAAAGGGAGCCCAGTCCCCTGAAGTCAGCAGGGGTACAACTGGAAACTCCACTTTATTTCCACGGGAATCACTGACCCGCAGAGTTCCGTTATTTGTCTCTTTAGACACTTAACTGTTCTCTGGCTGATTATTGAGGTTGGTGGTTGTGGTTTCGCGGCCCCATATCAGTCTATGGTTCTATGGCGGCCGGTTTCATTTCACCTTTGATAACACCTACCTGGTGAAATGTTCCCAGATCCAGTGAGCATGCTAGACATATGTCCTGGACAGGAGTTGGAAAGTCTCCAACTCTTAAGCAAGGAGTGATGATTTGCAGCCCTGCTCTGGAATCATCGAAGTTGCAACTAGAAAGTTCTGTTGCATAGAATTATAGCTTCGGCTTCCTAGAACGAGCATGACGTTCCAAATTATGCAATGGTTTGGTCCACCATCTGATTAAGGCTTCATGGCCAGGCGAGGATGTAAATCTAATCATACACAGAACGACGTTGGCCACAATTTTGCACACGGATTAACATTTGTTTCCAAGGCCACAAGGCCACTTACGCCGCCACACATAGGACAATAGGATGTTACAGATCGCCCCTGAAAACTCCGACTTTCATGAAAAAAGCATTCATTACAAGTGACAGTTTAGTGTGCAATATGATCAGGAGGAATCATTAGACCTTACTTCTTTGAAAATGGAAATGCCGTAAGGGTAACTGTGAATGGGGAGCGATATCGTGATATGATTGAAAACTTTTTAATGCCACAACTGCATGCTTCATTACCATATGGTATCAAAAAGAAGGTATCGCACAGCATAGTCAGGACTACAGTGGAATCACTACGAGACCTTTTTCGGTAACAAATTATTTGAAGAAATGCTGATGTTTGCTGGCCTCCACGATCGCCTGATTTGACTGCTCCGGACTACTTTTTGTGAAAGTATCTGAAAAGCAAGGTTTATGCAAGCAAACCAGAAACGCTTGAGCATCTCAAACAAATGATGATATTAATGAAATACCGCGTGTACTGTATGACAGTGTAATAATGTGATGAAAAATGGGCTCAAAAGGGCTCATATTTGTGAGGCTAACAAAGAGGGACATTTATCTAATGTTGTATTCCAGACGCAATTGCCGACATTAAATAAAACATTTGTCAATCATAAATCCGTGCTATGTCATTTAATCAAAACTTATAAACAAACAAAAAAATATACAAACTAATATACCAACGGCCACCCTGTACGTCCGGGAAATCAGCGGCGATCTTATGCCAGCAGTCATATTTAAATTATAATGCCACAAGATTATCTTTCGAATAAAATAATTTTATTGACAATTTTAAAAAATGTCTTTTATATTTTATGCATTTCAAAGTATAATAGCTCTATAAAAAACACCCTTTATAATGGAGTAATGGGAAGGAAATTTAAGAAAGTTTATAAAATTCAAAAACTTTTAAAAACAAATTTACAAAAATAATTACTAAAAATAAAGTATAATTTTAGGAGACATTAATTTATTGTTACTTCTTTGAAATCCCACAGTTTCCTTCTTCCTTTAAAAAAATGAAGCAGAAAATTATGTTTTCCTTTTTGCTTCTAGTCCTTAGGTGCCTATAATTAATAGAGACCTTAAGCTTGACTCATTGTTGTTTTTTATAATATTCCTCTTTGCTTTCATTATTATTTGAATTTGTTTTAATGACCCAATTTTAATAACTTTGTTATAAGTAAAAACTTTAAAGCAACGAGAAAAAAGCAGTACTGCCAGTAAAACATTAAATCAAATCATTTGCATAATTTCTGTCTCAAAAAAAAAAAGAAAACGAATAAAAATATAAAAATGTGTGAAACTTTAAAATTATTTAATTACGCTGTTGCTTAAGCAACTTTGTTAAGAAAAATCTAGAAGTTTGAAGTAAAAAGAATTTAAAAAAGCTCCTAAAAATATACTTCAATTAAAATGTAAGTAAAAGATAAAATAAATAACAAGCTTTAGTTAAACAAAAAGTTCCTTAGTTATTTGCAATTAAAATGCTAATTTTTAATTGAATTTATTTCATTCATTTACACAAAAAGTTCCAGAAAAAGCAACAAATTGAGCGAGAAAAATTAGCTAAACTTTTTGTTCCACTTTCATAATAATGAGCAGGATTTTTTGTTCAAGGTGTTTGAAATAAGTGTGAAAAATATGTTTAGCATATAGTTAAGGCTGAACATTATAAAAAAAAAATAAATAAAAGTAGAAACTGCAATTAGAAAACAGGCAAACAGGCATTAAAAACTTGAAAACTCTTTAAAATAAAAACAAGAAAATTGAAATCCCAGTGAATAGTATCCTTTAAAGATAGTTAAAGCTAATTGCATACAGTAGGGAGTTAGGAAACACAATATTTAAGGAAAATATATTGCATATTTTTAGGTGAACAAATACAACATTTGTTTATTAAATATTAAATAAAATTAAATTCTTTGCCTTAATTTTATATACAATATTAAGAATATTTAATTTCAATTTATACTAAACAAATATAATTTTATATTTTGAAAATTCTAAATTAAATTTGCTCAGTATAGATTTAATTTATTCACCATTTTTATTAAACAAATATTTAATTTCTGCCATAAATATATTTTATAAGCCTGAAAATAGACTTTATAGAAAACCAAAAAATAGCTATTTGTCCTGTCAACATTTAATACAAGTCTGTCAGCCAGAAAATTATTCAAAATAAATGTTATTAAATTTCAGAAAACTTCTAAAAATTATATAAACATATCATCACATACATTTACACATATACAGATGTTAACTTTACTTTAACATAAAGGCTGTTTAGAGAGGTATAGAAATTTGGAATGGAATAAAACAAAGATGAGGGTTTTGAATATTCAATACATTAAGTTTATTCGAATGATAATGTTCCGGCATTATAAGTTAAATATGACTTTTGGCTTACGACCAGTCTAATATGGTGGTATTATTTGCGATAAATTGTGTCTTTACATCGGCAATAATGCGGTGAATATGGTCCTCCAGTTTTCAAGCGTTTTAGAGTTATCGGCATAAACTAGCGACTGCACATATTCCTACAGAAAATAGTCCAGCGTCGTTAAGTCGCACGATCCTAAAAGGCAACTGCCAGGTCCGAAATGTGAAAGTGAATAAATCAATTGTGGCACAAGCTGTATGACATGAATCCACAGCTCCTGAGCATTTTGATTGTTCAATTATTGAACGAAAAAGTCTGTACTCGTGCCTCTATAGCAGCCACCATTTTACTGTAACGTTCTGGCCAGCATCAATTTGAAAGAAAAAGAAGCAATGATTCCATGAGCCCATAAAGCACAACAGTCAGTTTATCTGAATATAAAGGTGTCTTAATATACACTTGAGGATTATTGTCACCTCAAATGCAACAGTTCAGTTTATAGAAGTATTCATTCTAACAAAAGTGAGTCTTATCACTACACAAAATTCTCTTACGCCAATCGGAATCAATGGCAATCTTGTTTTGGGCCAAACTCGCCTTGTTAACGCAACAGATACTTTATGTTGAAGTCCCAAACCAAACTAAATATAAAATCACTTGACAGCTAATAAAATGGCCGCCAGCTAAAAAACTATTGCTTCTATTAATTCTATGCCTCTATAAAAAACACCCTTTACCATACTCAACGAACTGCTTTCATACAAAAAAAATATTTTTTTTTAATAAAATCATAAAATTTTTGCCTACATTTAGGCTTCATTTGTGTGGAAATATTTCATTGACATCGCTTCAGGCATTAGAAGTATATTTAGCATACTGAAAACTACATTTTACGCATAAAAATGAATAAAGTAAATGAAAGTTAAGCAAGTTAATCAATTCCGCTTTGCTATTGAAATAAAACTCAAATTTTAATGGTATAGTTTTAGGGAGGTAAAAAAAATATATAAGGTTATTGGTAGCTAACATAGTAAGGCATATTAGCTTGGGAATATAGCATAATTTAAGGCAGGGTAAATAATTTATTTTACATTTAAAACATAGCTAACTAACGACTGCCATTTTGTCAGCCAAAATTTTACATGTTAAAAGTTGTTAACAAAAACTTTGAATTCTTTATGGAATATTGATTCTTCTTTTACAAATATTTCTCTGACATTTTAATTACTTTACACTTAACATAACCTTTCCAGTAAACATTTATTTTAAGCGAATAAACTGATGGATGGATAAACTGATTTATAATTATTATTATTAAAACTAAAAATTATGGAAAAAGCTGAAGGAATACTTTTAACAAGATGGCAATATTAAATAAAATGAATCATTTCAACTTTAACAGAGTCCTAAAGTATTATTAGGAAAACTCATGAAGTTAAACAAAATCAGGGCTTAAGAATAGCAATACTGATACGAAGCGCAGAACTGAAAAGCCAATGCAGAAAATAATCTATAACTTCATGTAGGTCTGAAGGTCTGTAGGTGCCCCTGTAGGCTAGTAGCTAGTGTACTAGCTTGTCAGTATGGGGGTTGTAGGTTCGATTCCCAACGAAGACCTTGGTTTTTTTCACTACAAAAAATAAAAATTGACTGTCGGTTGGGCTGCTCAGCGAGGCATAGTCACTGGTCGCTCTGCTGTCTTGTACGGCAGTTAATTTCCGACTATCCTTCTGCTTTCACCTCCTGTTTCATCTCTTCTCTATCCCTTTCCTAAAGAATGTAGCACGGTACTTGACTAAAAAGGCATTGTTGCCTGAAGTGCTACTTCTCTTTAAAAAAAGTACGAAGTGGAAAGTACGACTATACTATTGCGTGTGCAGGAAAGTAAAAATTTAAGGCAATGCAATCTAATTGGACGTCGGTATCAAGGGCCTTGGAGTAATTTTTACTACATTTTTTAAATTCAGCAATAACGTTTTTTGCAGTATGGAGAAAACAAATCAGGCACAAGGAATTGTCCCTGATTTCAGGTACAATCAGCTACAATTATTAAGAAGCCTTTGAATGCTCAACGTGTTACTGTATAGTGCGCTATGTGATGTGTAGGTGTGAGAAACGGTTTTTTTTCGAAGACGAGGCTATAAATAGATCACGCTATGACTAGATGCTAACAGCTCAATTTTGTCCTATTATAGAAGACATGTTGTTTCAATAGGACGGTGCCACATATCACATGGCCAGTGAAACGATCAATTTATTTTAACCCAAATTTCCCGATCCCATTATTTCATGACAATTAGCTATTGAGTGGTCAGTCAGATCGTGTGATTAAATACCACTGGATTAGTTTTTGTGGGGCTATTTCAGCCTTAAAACTTAAATTCTGTGATGTAGTTAAAGAAATAGGACCGCCATTTTGCCAAAAATTTAAGCTCTAGGAGGCTTAGTTTACGAGTAAATTAAGTTGAAAGATTTTCATTAAAAAAATTTATTTTTCCAAATTTTGTAAGTGATCCCAGGATTTTGCTATTTAAGCTCTAGGACGCTTAGAACACGAATAAATTGAGTTTAAAGATTTTCATTAAAAAAATTGATTTTTGAGCCAAAAAAGAGGACATCATTAGCCAAATGTAACGACAAGCATTTTCTGGCTGCTGGGGATACCTCAGCAGCGTCCAGGGTCGTGTAGTGACGTTGGGACAAATAAAAGGCTTCGAGTGGTTTGTTTATAACTAATTCTCCGCTTGACAGCTCGCTTATCGGCTTCGTCTACTATACACTGGTGTGGGTGTGAGTGTGGTGGTTTCCGTTGTCTTGGTCCTACATATACCGGTCAGTGTCCGAGGAAAACAACCCAAATAATGTAAGTTTGGCTGGGTTAAAACATCCGCTCAACTGTGCACTGCTTTAGTCACCCACTATGGTGGCGGTAGACACAAATTCCGCAGGGTTAAGACCTCCTCTTCGTTTGTGACCGTACAACAGTTAGTAGACCGTGTGTCCAAGGAAAATAACCAAAACACTGTAATGCGGGCTGGGTTAAGACCTCCGCTTCGTTTGTGACTGTACCACAGTTAGTAGACCGTTTCCGATGGCAATAACCAAAACACTGTAAGTTGGGCTGGGTTAAGACCCTGCCCAAGTGTCCAACGCCTTGGTCACTCCAGGTAGTGTCTCAGTGTATAAACCCAGCTGAGTTAAAACCTCCGCTTTGCTTATAACCTGACTGTCTTACCTAACACTCCGAAATATTAAAATGATATTACTTGTTGTCCTGCTGCCGGCCGCACAACAAATACTTTAATAGCATAGTTTATGGCTGGCCTAAGTATTTAACCTAAAAATCGAATAATTTTACAAGTTTTTCAAATATGTCAATTTGAAAGCAAAACGAAAAGAAAGAACTATTTTGCAAATTATACACAGTAAATGTCAGTGAGTTTATTCTACCAAAAAGTTTGCAGTATTTTATTCATAGCTATAATAAAAATCATAGCATACTTAAAGGCAGCAGATAACAACTTGTTTGAACTTTCAAATAAAACTATAAACTTGTTAAAGAGTTTTTAACTTAATTTCATAGATATTTAAAAGTTCTCAACTTATTTGTCAATTGCATTTTTGAGTTTCTAATATTCTCCTTTGATTTTATACTTTGCGGTTTTGAACTTTTACATTTTTACATTTACAGCGTCGTACGTAGAACATTTAAAAACTTTCTAAAACTTTTGATGGAATGGAAAAATTCTAGTATTTACAATTTTCTTTTAAATTATTTGCCTAAGATTTTTCTGCAATTTTATTTTTAAAAAAACAACAACAACAAAATCTCAAAGCTGGAATTTTATTCTTTTGTATTTGAGAGCAAATAACTCAAGATTTCGTTAGATTTTCTTGTTTTTTTTTTGGTTAAGTGTTACCAGCAAATACTAAATACTTATGTAACGTACTTTTTATTTTATATATTTTGTTTTTGGTTTTGTGATTTGGTTTTCAATTCCCTTTTCAAATGCATCAATGTGTATATATGTGTGTATGTATGTGTGTGCGTATTTATTTTTTTTTTTTATTTTTCCATCATTTAAAAGTGGTTTCGTGTTAGACAAGACTTTTACAATTGAAGTTGGTTTTTAGTTATACGTTCTCTGTTTGTTCTATTCTACTTTCCGACTTGTAGTCGTTAGCTAGTTGGAGTTGTCCTTATGAAGTTTTATTTTTAACTTATTCTATTTCAAATCCACTCACTTGCTTTCCATTCCCCTAGACTTTTCTGTTCATATGCATGTCAATGACAAGTTGTTTGTCAATTCTTTGTATTACATTGTTTATATTTTAACTTTATTTAAAGTTCCATTCAAGTGGCAAATGGAAAGTTCAATGTGTTCTATTTGTGATTTTCTAAGGATGAGTCTGAAAGGTAGTTGAAAAAAACTTTACACAATCTTCTAATGTCGTTGTATACTTGCTGGTTAAAAACTTTTTATATTAAATAGTTATTTTGCATTAACAAAGCGAATAGCAATTATTTAAATTGTTTTTAATATATACTTAAGTTTAAAACTCCAAAGTGTTTATGTGAATAGCTCCCAGAAGTGAGCCTTAATAACATGCTTTTGAAGCTAAGCTAAGAAAGTTTTTAAACAGCGAAAAAAGTTTTACATTTCTCAGCAAGGTAATAAAAATATATAGTTTTAAAGGGTAATAAAAAATCTTTAAAAACAGTACCTTTTTAAAAAAGACTGTTTAAAACAAATATATTTAAAAAACATTTTTTAATAAAATAAAAAAAAAAATTAAAAAAAAGTACCTTTTAAAATAGTACTTTTTAGAAAAAGACTTCTTAAACTAAGTATATTTAAAAAACATGTTTAAAGAAAAATAAAATAGAATTATTTCAAAAAGTACTTTTTAAAATAGTACTTTTTTAGAAAAGACTCTTCAAAACAAATATATTTAGAAAACATTTTCTAAAAAAAATAAAAAAATCTTTAAAGAAGAACTTAATAAAATGGTACCTTTTTAAAAGAAAACCTTTTAAAACAAGTATATTTAAAAAATAATTTTTAGAAATGCACTTTTTGATGTACTTAGAAAAGTACATTTCAAAACAGTACCTTTTGATGGAGCCAAAAAAGTACCTTTTTGCCAATAGTACTTCAACACAGTTTCGCAGGTAACATTTTAAAAGTGTACCTAGAAGAAGTTTCTCTTAAAAAGTAAATGCAAAAAAAAAACAATTTATGTAAAAAAGTACTTTGAAGAGAGCACTAAAAATCAACTATTTTATTTAGCACTGTAAAACGTTCGAAAGATGCCTTTAAACCATACAGTTAAAAATAATGTACTAAAATTTTGTAAATATCTTTTCAAAATAGGAGTTTTTCAAACGTGTCTTAAAAAAAGTACTTTTTAATTTAAGCGGCCTTTAAAATTTGCTTTGCCTTTATTTGCCTAACTTTACGGTGTTTTTAAGTTGACATTTTACGCACTACTTTTCGCAATGACCATTCTTTTGAGAGTGCAATTTTTAAAGTTACTTATCAAAAAGTACCTTTTAATTTTCTTAGTCCTTTTTGAAAGGTACTTTTTGAAGGACTTTTTACAAACTATTAAAGAGAAGTAATTTTTAAACTTAGTTGAATTAAGCAGCATCTTTTTGGAAAGGTACTTCGTAGAAAGTATATATAAAGGGTGTTTTTTTATAGAGGTATAGAACTTTGAAATGAAATAAAACAAATGCAATTTTTGTTTGAAACTGACTTTATTCGAAAGGTAATCTTGTGGCATAATTTAAATAAAACTTCTGGCCTATGACCGCCAAGGCTGGCCAATGGATGCAGTCTATTCTGGGGGTGCAATTTTCGATGACTTTATCCGCTATTTATGACCGTAAATCAGCAATAACTCGGCGAACATTGTCTTCCAGCAAGTGGCTTTACATATTCCTACAGAAAATAGTTTAATGTTATTAAATCTTACGGTCTTGGAGATAAATTCACAGATCCGAAATGTGAAACTTAGCGTTTACCAAACATGTCCTTTAAAAAATTAATTGTGGCTTAAGCTGTTGGACATATTGTACCGTCTTGAGGAAATCATAGTTCCTGCACATTATGACTGTTCAATTGATGAAGGAAAAAGTCAGCCATTGGCTGTAAAGTTCTGACTAGAATCGTTTTTAAAGAAGAACGATTCCATGATTCAACTGCCTTATAAGGCATACCAAGTGGTCAGTTTTCGGCAATGTAATGGTGTCTTGACCAAGACTTGAGGATTAATATCATTCTAAACACGGCAAAAACTTACTGATGCATCCATTCAAACAAAAGTGAGTTTCATCGTTCGCTTATAAAAAGTAAGATCAATTGGAATTGTGCTTCCAAATTTGCCAATTTGGAAGCATTGTTCAGCCATCAGTCGATTTATGTTATAATGCTAAATATAAATCCCTTGCAGCTGCTAAAATAGCCATCAGCAGAACTGATATTTCCAACTTGTATTTCTGTATCTCTATGAAAAACTTTCTATATAAAAGGACATTTTATTAAAATAATTTTACTTAAAGTAAAGTAATTTTATTTTGTTTAAAAGAGAAGTAGCACTTCAAGCAACAATGCCTATTTAGTCAAGTACCGTGCTACATTCTTTAGGAAAGGGACAGAGAAGAGACGAAACAGGTGGTGAAAGTAGAAGGATAAATACATTGCCTTCAAGCTCATATTTTTTTGTAGTGAAAATAACTGCCCCTAGATTAGTAGGCTAAGTACACTACCTACTAGCCTACCGGGGCAGCTTTCATTTCTAGGAGGCCCATGTTATCGGAAATTAACTGCCGTATAATAAGACAGCACAGCAACCAGTGACTATGCCTTCATCGCTGAGCAGCCCCACCGAGAGTCAGTTTGTATTTTTGTAGTGAAAAAAAACCAAGGTCTTCGTTGGGAATCGAATCCACAACCCCCGTACTTACAAGCTAGTATAAGTACTTTACCTACTTTACTTTACTTAAGTAAAATTATGAAAATAATTTTATTTACTTCGTAGAAGTACGACGGTGAGGTACCCCTTGTACTGTGTTTAAGAGCTTTTTATTCAAAAGTACTTTTTGGTTTTAATTTTTTAAAGACACTTTTTTTAACGCACTGTCTTAAATGTATACTTTTTTAGATTACAATTCTTAAAAATACAATTTTTAAAATGATAAATTTAAGTAACACAGGTTTGTTCACAAACCAAATTTGACCCGGGTTGACGTAAAATCATACGCAAATATTAAAGTATTCTTAAAGGTCACCTTTCGCCCAGGGCTTTAAAAAAGTATTTTTTATGGTACTTTAAAGTAAATTTTTTTATAACCAATAGTAATTAAAACTAAAAAAAATATTAAATAAATTTTATAAAATTTTATATAATTTATAAAAATATTTTATGTTTAAAGAATACAGTTTTTTAAAAAATTTATATGCAAAAATCAATTTGAAGTTTTTTTTGTTAAAATATTTTTACCCCCTTTTGCAAAACTTCCAGTTTAATATTTGCAACAAAAAATCCTTCGTTACTTTTAATTTTATTCAGAAACTTTTTGAACGCTTCATTGTTTTTAATGAGGTGTTTTTGCGTATAATTAAATTTTTATGTGACAGAGATTATCGTTTCTTATTTTCTTATTCCTTTTTGCTTTCTATACAAAGAGATTAAAAAAAGGAAAAGAAAATTCAATAATAATAATAATAAAATTAGTCGTTTTTGCTCTTAAAATGTATTT
Organism: Trichopoda pennipes; assembly: GCA_030448955.1. Classification (NCBI taxonomy): domain Eukaryota; kingdom Metazoa; phylum Arthropoda; class Insecta; order Diptera; family Tachinidae; genus Trichopoda; species Trichopoda pennipes. Next base: position 6,476,175 of record JASKUP010000002.1, read on the forward strand.
AATGTAATTTAATTTTTATTTCTTTTTAACATTATATTGAAAGGGGATTTTTTTCTATAAAGAAAAAATCTATACAAAATAACAAAAATGCTGTAATAAAGTTAAAATAAATAAAGTTCCTGAAAGCAGCATTTAAAATAACAAACATATCACAAAAACTTAGTATTTTGGTCAAAGAAAAAAGCACAACGAATAGAAAAACCAGCCAGAACAGACTGAAACACAAACAAACAATTAAATCAGGATAATACAAAAAAAAATTACAAAGCAGAGCGGAAATTAAGACTCATACTACGATACTTTTTACTTACACTCAACCCAACATAAATATCTCCTCTCTTACAAAGCAATAAAATTACAGTGTGACTTTGTAAAACATGGCTTAAAATTACAAAAAAGCATTTGAATCTAAATGTTCAAGATTTGAGCAAATACTACAGAATGTATTCAATTCTTCCCCAATCTTCCTCTCCAGAAATAAAAATCTAGAAAAAATATAAGATATTAAATCCATAAGCAAAATAAATACGAATATAAAATAACAAATAACATTTTAAGTGAAAGCGATTCTCTCTCTTTCTTTTACAAAATAGCAAACAATACTTGAAAACCTTAAATATCAACAATGTTGTTCATGTTGTATTCGTATAATGTTACATTTATTTGCTATTTGCTATTCTGTCTAATTTTTATTTTGTAATCTTAGCATTTATTTACATTCTCTTCCTTTAGAGTCTAATGCCTAAAATTAATGTTTTACTTGAGTATTTGTCCCCAAAAACATTAAATAATCCTGAATATATTTCCCCATGTAACATAACACTGATGACTGCTTCAATTGTATAACACAGATTTTGGCAAATTCCTTTAAGGCACATTTTGTATTAATGGCAGTCAAGGTTTAAGGTAAGTACTTTTTAAAATATCGTTTTTTTGAAAGCAATCTTTTTTCTCTTATAAAAAGTACTTTTGTATGATTCTCTTCAAAGGTACTTTTTTTTTAAAAAGAACTAACTTGAATTTCCAAATTTTTTTTTTAATATATCTTAAAAGAACTAACTTATTAAAATATACTAAAATGTTTGGTTGTACTAAAGATATTTTTTTAAGTTATAAAAATTAAATCTTTTATGTTCTCTTTAAAAAAAAAATAATTTTTTATAAAGTAAATTTGGAACTTTTTGCAAAGATACCTATTTTCAAAGGTACTTTTTGCAAAAAGTACTTTTTTAAAGGTACTTTTTCCGAGGTACTTTTGTAATTTTTTTTAATATGTACTTTTTAAGAAAAATTTGAAGTAGATGTCAAACAGCCAAAGTCTTTTTCTTGAGATGTATGATTCTTTCAAAAGGTACTTTTTTTTAAAGGAACTAACTTAAACTTCCGACAAATATTTTCTAAAAATATATCTTACAAATCTAACTTATTAAAATGTTGTAAAAAGGTTTTAGTACAGATATTTTTGAAATTATAAAAATTAAATTTTTTATGCTTCCTTTTAAAAACTAATTTTTTATAAAGTGTTTTTTTATTATTTTTCCCTAAATCTTATATAAACAAATATTCTTTAAAGTATTTTCTATTAAATAACTTATTAAAAGTAAATTAAGAACTAATTTTCTATAAGCAGCTTTTTTCAAAGATACCTGTTTTCAAAAGTAATTTTTGCAAAAAGTACTTTTTCAAAGGTACTATTTCAAAGCTACTTTTTTGCGAGGTACTTTTGTAATTTTTTTACTATGTACTTCTTAAGACAAATTTGAAGTTGATGTCACCTTAAATTTTAGACCTGTTTTAACAGCCAAAGTGTTCTTCTGGAGATGTATGAATTCTCTTAAAAGGTACTTTTTTTAATAAGAACTAACTTATACTTCCAACAAATATTTTCTAAAAATATATCTTACAAAACTTAACTTATTAAAATATTGTATAAATTTTGGTATAAATATTTTTTGAATTTATTAAAAATATATTTTTTGTGTTTCCTTTTAAAAAATAATTTTTTATAAAGTGCTTTTTCAACATTTTTTCCCTAAATCTTATATAAACAAATATTCTTTAAAGTATTTTCTAATAAATAATTTATTAAAGGTAAATAAAGAACTAATTTTCTATAAAGTACTTTTATCAAAGGTACTTTTTTCAAAAAGTACTTTTTCAAAGGTACTTTTTTAAAAGTACTTTTTCCGAGTTACTTCTGTCAAGGTATTTCTTAAATTTTTTTAATCCATTATTTTAAAAAGTATTTTTTAATTAGTACATACTTTAATAAATCAGCTGGTTTTAAGAAAAACTTCTCGAGGTGCTTTTTTGAAGCTATTTGTTTGGTTAAAACATAGTGTTTACCAAGTTGTACTATTAAAAGGTATTCTGTAGAAAAATTTTTCAAATACATTGACAATAGCTTGTTTTTTGGATGATAATATTTTTTGGATGATAATTTTTTAGCAGGTACTTTTTAATATGTACTTCTTAGGAAAAGTTAGAATTAGATGTTACTTTAAATCTTAGACCTTTTAGCTCTTAGCCAAAGTTTTTTTTTTTGTGGAGACACTCCTCACTATTTTCATATTAAGCCATTCAATTCTTATGATATAGATAAACCACATTTGAAAATTTTACTTTGCTCCGCTGGCTAAGATTCAGAATCATGGAAAGGAAGATATTTATTTCCTATTCCCACTATAAAATTTATTTGTGTCGTTCCCCACAAGTTGGTACCTCCTCTAACAGAATAATGCTCCTATAAAATCCGAAAAAAAATTTCCTTAATAAACTAAAAGTATGTTTTTTTCCCTTCCAGTTTATAGTCTGGTCCTTAAAACTTACAGCACTATATTTCTCTTCCCTATGCTTTCCATATCTCAGAGTTTAACCATGAAAAGCTTTGCTAGTTCATTAGCGATTTCATTTTCTAGGTGACTGCATTATGAGTCATTTTAGCTTTAAAATTAAAACGTGCCTTTTATGGCAAAATTTACTGCCCTTAAATTTTTAATGTACTTTTTAAAAGACACTTTCCCATATCGGGATTGTTTTAAATGACGATACTTTTCAAGAAAATATTTAAGGTATTATGTTGTTTGGTTTGTCTGGACGGAAAATGGCAATATGAAATATTTAAGTTTTTTCTTTCCAAAAAAATTTTTTTAAAAATACATTTTTTGTAATTTTTTAAGTAATTTTTGAAAAGTTCTTGCACCAAAAATTTTTATAAATGATTTATATATTCACAAAAAAGATTTTTTCCATTTAATTTTTTTAGAATTGATTTTCTATGCAGTTTTCCTAATGGTACTTTTTGTGAGGTACCTTTTTGAAAAGTACTTTTTTGCAAGCAACTTTTTAAAAACTCATTTTTAAAAACAACTTTTTTGAAAAGTTTGTTTTTGAATGTTAGTTTGTGTAGATGACTTATTTCAAAAGTACTTTTTCGAAAGTTCAAAATTTCCCTTTCATTTCCATTCAACTACTTATTCTCTTTGTTAAAATATATATAAAAAGATTTTTTCTATTTTAGAATTGATTTTCTAGGCAAATTTCTCAATGGTACTTTTTTGTGCATTATCTTTTTAAAAGGTACATTTTGAAATGCATTTTTTTTAAAAGGTGGTTTTTGAAACTTAGTTTTTGTAGGTGACTTATTTCAAAAGTACTTTTTTCAAAGTTCAAATTTTTCCCTTCATTTCCATTTAACTACTTATTCTCTTTGTTGAAATATATTTATATTCTGGTACCAAGAATTTTTATAAATGATTTTTTTAATCACTAAAAAGGTTTTTTCTATTTAATTTTTTTAAGAATTGCTTTTCTAGGCAGTTTTCCTAATAATACTTTTCTGTGAGGTACATTTTTGAAAAGTACTTTTTGGAAAGCTACTTTTTAAAAAGTAGAGTTTTAAGGGCAATTTTTTGAAAAGTTGTTTTTTGAAAGGTACTTTTTGAAGGTTATTTTTTCAAAAGTACTTTTTTGAAAATTAAAATTTCCCGGTTTTTTCAATATAACTACTTATTCTCATTATTAAAATATAATTATAGAGTAGTCTTTTTACACAAAAGTTTTGTTCTGAAGGGTGTTTGTTCTCTGTTGTAATTCTGAGTGAAAATAAGGTTTCAATAATCTATTCTATTGGTTGGTGCTCAGTATACCTAAGCCTTCTTCTGTGGGCATTAAATCGCAACTTAGGATATCCGCTGTAGAAAACTTCAATGTATTTGTTACTTTTCTTCTTCTCTATTGATATTGTAGAGAAATGAAATCTCAGTCTATTAAACATCCAGTGTAATCAATCGTGTTTATTGATATTCTTTAGATTACTCGAACTGTAGCAGTGCAACTATTGATATGTTTGAATATATCCTTTGATAATTGATATCTACTTCGCTTAGGCTTTCTGCTGGTACTAAATATAGCAAAAGTAAGTCTTTAGTAAATTTTATGACATTATGAATTTTTTTTAATTTTCTTTTAATATTTTCTTTGGATAAAGAGGTTTTCGCTAAAGTATGTTTTAAAATTAAATTTCCTAATATTCCCCCAGCACTTAATCCTTAACGTGCTTAAAAATTAAAACAAAATCTTGATATTAAAAATATACAGCAATTTTTAAGATTAATGTTTTAGTTTTATTTTCCACTTTATATCACACTTGTATGCCATTACGAAGAAATGAAAAACGAAAGAAATGTTTCTACGATATTAAAAGAATTATGCGTTACATGCGTGACCATAGCTGCAACATTAAAGTCCTGTGCCAAATAGTTTCTTAAAACATTTACAGCAGGGGCTATGTAGTGTAGTGTGATAAAAAGAGTTATGGCTAAAAATATTTGCTTCAATGTCTCAGTTTAGTTAATGGTCTCTCAGAGGAAAAGTGTCAGTTTAAAAAATGACTTTTCAGTACATGAACACGAACAAATACGTGCATGAATGTGTTTTAAGCATTTGCGCCAATGTATGAGGAAATCAGCCTAGTGGTATGCAATTGTTTTAATTTATGAGTTGGCACAAACAAACGGGTATATGGAGAAGTAGTTACTAAATTTTTTTAAAACAATAAATAGTTTTTTAAGGGGGATAAAAAACAACTAAGTGTATTGTTGTTGTAATTAAAAGTACGTTTTACCTTAAATTTATTGAATGTTGTTTTTTAGAAATGTTCCAAGACGGCAGTTGCTCAGTTACATGTTTGCAACCCTCAAAAAAATTGGCAGAAGCCGCAGTTTAAGTAAAACAAAGATGGATTATTAAAGAAAACGTGTCACTACTTATTTTCAATAGCACCCATAAGAGGACAATACATCAACATAACAGAGACTGGCATAGCAGCCATCATTCAAAATTGGCGATATCACGATACGATATACATTACTGGACAAATCTGGCGTTCACACAATTCAATTATTGCATGACACATTTTCTGATAGTGTACTCTCATTGCAGTGATTATTGTTAAACCCTAAAATCATGCTGTATATAATCAGTGTATTTCATATTATTTAAATGATTGAAACAAATATTCTCGGTACAACAACAACGGCAACAAAAATGAAATAACTCCCAAATTAAAAAAAAAATAACTCCCAACGACAAAATGAAATCAGATAAAAAAACCGTTAATTCAAAATAAAAATATTTTTACAAAAAAACATGAAAAAGGTCCCAACAAAAGTGAAATAACTCCCAATACAAATTATATTTGCACCCGGGCAATGTTTAACTGTTTTAACTTCTATGGTATAACAGGTAACTCCGGATGAAAGAGGTCCTTAACTTTGATATCATACCAAATATCCATACATATATGACCAAAGGCCGGCTATACAGGCAATATTTTGTTAGCGAAGCCGGTGTTTCATATACCATAGAGAGATCACTAAGCCATCCCATTCTGTTTAGCCGGTTTTCGGACGGATGGAAGGATTTAACCTCTATAGTATAACCAACCCCGGCTCCGTTTACCAAAAGTCTCCTGCAAAGCCGGTCTTTGGCCAGGCGAAAGAATTTTATTCTCTGTCGTGTAACAAACAGCGGCTTCGCTGACTAAAAGTTTTTTCTGGAGTCAGAAATAATGGAATAAGTTTTAAGTAAATAGCTTCCATTAGGTGACTCCTTAATAGCTGTTTAATTAATAAAAATGAAATAAATTCTACAGCATACTTTAAGGTTGAATGAGGAAAATATTGTGTTAGCGAAACCGGTGTTCGAAATACCATAGAGAAGAAAATCTTTCAGCTCGGCCAAAGGCCGGTTATACAGAAAAAGCTTGTAAGCGAAACCGATGCTCCATATAACATGGAGAAATAACTCCCAATAAAAATGAAATAACTCCTAATAAAAATGAAATAACTTCTAATAAAAAAGAAATAACTCCCAATTTTCAAAATAAATTAAATAACTCCCAACAGAATTCAGTGAGGAATTATTTCATTTGGGAGTTACTTCATAATGAAATAACCTTAATTGGAAGCTATTTCATTAAGAAACAACTCCCAATTTGTATGGAATTTTTTATTGAGAGTTACTTATTTATTTTTTGGTTATTTTATTTCACGATACCAATATTCTCTACTCTCCAAAAAATTTGTATGGGATTTTTAAATTTTTTGTTGGGAGTTATTTAATTTTTTTTTTTTTTTTTGAGTTATTTCATTTGGGAGTTATTTCGCGGTACCAATATTTTCTACTTCATACAGCCAAATCTACAACTAAGCTTACGATTTCCAATTTGCCCACCTTTTGGGACACTCTTTATTAAACAGAACTATTTTTTTGTTTTCTTTCAAAAGTAAATTTTTTTATTTGAACGAAATTGAGTTGTTCGAAATTTTTCTTAAACAACACATTTTCTTGAAATTTAATTTTACCTTACGGATATGCTACAAGTTTTTATTGCTTTTTCTCTTTCTCCTATTTAAGGTCAATACTTTCATACGGTTTTTTAAGCCAACAACTGCCTAAGATTTCCGGTCTTTGATTTTTGTTGTGACTGGAATCATTTTGCTTTACAATTCTATTCTATTAAAGCAGCCAAAAGAAATATTTATTTGATATTAGGAAGCCCCATAGAGTATGCTTTATTATTTTTCTTTTTAAATCTAATGCTTGAATATATATAATATTTGTTACGTTTTTAATGCGTGTATTATCTGTGAGTATTTCATCGTACAAAAAAAAATTTCAATTTCCTTAAGGCATAAATTGAGATTCCTGGTATCCCAAGCAAAGTTATTAATTATAATTGTAATGAGTATGATGTGTCAAAATGTATGTTACAGTTGCGGCAACTAATATAGATTTTTAAGGATTTTTTAAGCCTTTTTAAAGGTTTTGCTTTAAAATCAATCAGAGTAAGCGGAATATATTTTTAAATAGAATAACACAGATTCTCTTTGATATTTACACGCATTATTTAAATTATACTTTTGAGTATAATCACAAATATTTTTTGTTATTGCTTTTTTTCCTCCACTTGTATATTTAATTAACAACTATTTTCCTTAGTTCATGTTTAGAAAACAAAATAATTTTACGTCCAAAACAAAACTTTGGACTTGTCATATATTTAGTCAACATGGCCTTCAATGAAATTTACATTGTTTTCACTGCCTTTTCTCTAAGAAAACAAAAAGAAACTTTTATAACTTCCCCTTGTTTTCTAAAGAAATTTACAAAAACATCAACTTAACCGGAAATACAATGATTTTAAGACAATCACGTCGCAGCATGTTACTACCTGCCGACTAATTTCCTTCTAAAAAAAAATGTTTTCAAACTCCTTTTCTTTTTATGTTTCCACACACACACACACACAAACATTAAACCACAAAAGCCCTAAATTAGGCAACTACTACAATTCTAATAATTCAACTGATATTAACGTGATCATTTATAACAACAACAACAGCAACCGAAGAAGGTAAAAATGTTAACAGCAGCAAGAAAAAAATCGCATAATACTAGCACGTAATTCTTTAACACATTTTGTATAAAATAACCTCCTTAAGCCTAAGTGTAGGCACGTACTTTCCTATAAAGCAATGTCAACATAATAGAAATATGAAAATGATTTCAAGTTAAAATAAATTGTTAAAAGGTATTATAAATTGCATATGGTGGCGTAGTTAACTATTTTATATATTTTTAATATTCCAAAAACATACGCTTTCTTGTCTTAAACACAAAAAGTAAAATTAATTCTTTTTTTTTGTAAATAAAAAAGGATATAAAAATACTTCTTATAGCTGCAAGTCAAATATCTAAACCTCCGAAAATCACTCAGAAGAAGAAATACTTCTAGACAATTTATTTCGTAGATTTTCTTTAATAAGAAAAGGGGTAGAAAAATATGAAAACAAAAATATCAAAAGAAAATTTATTATTGAGACTGTGAAAATTGATTTTGAGTATTGTGAGTTAATAATTTTCTATAGGAAATTAATTGGTAAGAGGAAAGATATTTCAACAGAAAATTGATTATTGTGAGAGAAAAATTTTTAATTGCTAAAAGTGGAATAATTTTCTATAGAAAATTCTTTCCCAAAAGTGGAATAATTTTCAATAGAAAATTCATTGCTAAAAGTGGAATAATTTTCTATAGAAAATTTATTGCTCTGAGTGAAATAATTTTCTATTGAAAATTTATTGCTCTGAGTGGATAGTTTTCTGTAGAAAATTTATTGCTAAAAGTGGAATAATTTTCTACAGAAAATTCTTTGCCAAAAAAAGAATAATTTTCTGTAGAAAATTCTTTGCCAAAAGTAGAATAATTTTCTATAAAAAATTCATTGCTAAAAGTGGAATAATTTTCTATAGAAAATTCATTGCCAATAAAGGAATAATTTTCTATAAAAAATTCATTGCCCAATGTAGAATAATTTTCTATAGAAAATTTATTGCCCAAAAGGAATAATTTTCTATAGAAAAATCATTACCCAAAAAGGAATAATTTTCTATAGAAAATTCATTGCTAAAAGTGGAATAATTTTCTGTAGAAAATTTATTGCCAAAAGTAGAATAATTTTCTATAAAAAATTCATTGCCAAAAGCAGAATAATTTTCTATAGAAAATTCATTGCCAAAAAAGGATTAATTTTCTATAAAAAATTCATTGCCAAATGTAGAATAATTTTCTATAGAAAACTCCATGCCCAAAAGGAATAATTTTCTATAGAAAATTCATTGCTAAAAGTGGAATAATTTTCTATAGAAAATTCATTGCTAAAAGTGGAACAATTTTCTATAGAAAATTTATTGCTCAGAATGGAATAATTTTCTATAGAAAATTTATTGCTCAGAATGGAATAATTTTCTATAGAAAATTCATTGCCAAAAGTGGAATAATTTTCTATAGAAAATTCATTGCTAAAAGTGGAATAATTTTCTATAAAAAACTCTTTGCTATAAGTGGAATAATTTTCTACAGAAAATTCATTGCCAAAAGCAGAATAATTTTCTATAGAAAATTCATTGCCAAAAAAGGAATAATTTTCTATAAAAAATTCATTGCCAAATGTAGAATAATTTTCTATAGAAAATTCATTGCCCAAAAAGGAACAATTTTCTATAGAAAATTCATTGCTAAAAGTGGAACAATTTTCTATAGAAAATTCATTGCTAAAAGTGGAACAATTTTCTATAGAAAATTTATTGCTCAGAATGGAATAATTTTCTATAGAAAATTTATTGCTCAGAATGGAATAATTTTCTATAGAAAATTTATTGCTCAGAATGGAATAATTTTCTATAGAAAATTTATTGCTCTGAATGGAATAATTTTCTATAGAAAATTTATTGCTCTGAATGGAATAATTTTCTATAGAAAATTTATTGCTCTGAATGGAATAATTTTCTATAGAAAATTTATTGCTCTGAATGGAATAATTTTCTATAGAAAATTTATTGCTCTGAATGGTATAATTTTCTATAGAAAATTTATTGCTCTGAATGGAATAATTTTCTATAGAAAATATATTGCTCTGAATGGAATAATTTTCTATAGAAAATTTATTGCTCTGAATGGAATAATTTTCTATAGAAAATTTATTGCTCTGAATGGAATAATTTTCTATAGAAAATTTATTGCTCTGAATGGAATAATTTTCTATAGAAAATTTATTGCTCTGAATGGAATAATTTTCTATAGAAAATTTATTGCTCTGAATGGAATAATTTTCTATAGAAAATTTATTGCTCTAAATGGAATAATTTTCTATAGAAAATTTTTTGCTCTGAATGGAATAATTTTCTATAGAAAATTTATTGCTCTGAATGGAATAATTTTCTATAGAAAATTTATTGCTCTGAATGGAATAATTTTCTATAGAAAATTTATTGCTCTGAATGGAATAATTTTCTATAGAAAATTTTTTGCTCTGAATGGAATAATTTTCAATAGAAAATTTTTTGCTCTGAATGGAATAATTTTCTATAGAAAATTTTTTGCTCTGAATAGAATAATTTTCTATAGAAAATTCATTGCCATTAGTGAAATAGTTTTCTATAGAAATTGTTTACTATAAATAATTTTCTATAGAAAATTGTTTACTGTAAGTGAATAAGATTCTATAGACAATTTTTTGCTGTAAGTGAATAAATTTTCTATAGAAAATTGTTTACTATAAGTGAATAATTTTCTATAGAAAATTGTTTGCTGTAAGTGAATAATTTTCTATAGAAAATGGTTTGCTGTAAGTGAATAACTTTCTATAGAAAATTGTTTGCTGTAAGTGAATAACTTTCTATAGAAAATTTTTTGCTGTAAGTGAATAATTTTGTGTAGAAAATTGTTTACTGTAAGTGAATAATTTTCTATAGAAAATTGTTTACTGTGAGTGGAATCGTTTTCTATAGAAAATTGTTTATTGTGATTGAATAAAAAATAAATTAGTGTGGGTGAATAATAATCTTAATCGAAACTTGATAATGTGTGTGATTAATTTTTAGTAAACAATGGTTTGTGTGAGTGAATAATAGATCCTTCGCAGCGTTTACTTTCTTTTCTTAACCCAAATGTGTTGTGATATTATTTTCTAAGTAGAAATTTTAAAAGAAAAATGATAAATAAAAACAGTTTTCACATTATTGAATTTATTACACACAAGATATATTACAGAGTTAAAGTGATGTATTTTTCAGTTAAGCCATTGCATACTTTTTGGAGTTGGATATATTAAAAAAAGAATTTGTTTGGTAAAACACATAGTAAACATTATTATTTTAATTTTATTTCTTTTTTTCTTTTAAGAACTCTATAATGTAGAAAGGTCACGATTTCTTAGCACCGTTATTTACTTCTATCACGGCTGTTAAGGTAGCACACAGAAAAAAAGAAAAACATAAATTGCAAAGGTTGTTTCACGTTTTTAGTTTCTTGTAATAGTAAAACGAAACAGTGAGTAATACTTTATACCATTTTACTTAATCTACAAACTGTAAAGTCTGTGACATTATTTTTTTTATTACATTTGTTGGCTTATTAGGGGTAAAGAAACATTTTATTTGTTTTATTTTTTTCCTATTCATTTTCTTCTCTTTTTTCAAAAAGAAATAAAGAAACAAAAATATTTTGTTAATGGCCGCATAGGAATTTCAATGCCACTTTCTTCTTTACTTTAAGAACAAACAATGGAAAAAATATTTTTAATTTTTTATCAAAAACAAAACCTATATCGTAATGGGTTTTTTGTATAAAAAAACACAATCATATATTCATTTACATTCTTTTAAGTTTATTTAAATTGTTTACAGTTTTCTTTATATTTTTTCTTTAATCATAAACTTCGTTTGTGGTTTTTTTGGCTATTTTGTTTAAAGAAAAATATATATTTACAATTCCTTTTGAGAAAGGAAATCGTTTTCAAACGGAAACGGGAAATACAACCGTCGTTTTTCTTTTCTGGTTTATTTTTGTAAAGCATATTTTACGGCGTCACCAGACATTGTTATATCTCTTGTTAGCATTTATGATACAGCAGGCATGTTGATTATTATGACGATTATTATTATGGTGCATGGCATAGTTGCAATATGTTGCTGCTTTCGCTTAAGCTATTTGATTTTCCTTTACAACGATTATTATTCAGACACATTACTTTGAGCTCCTTTTACGTTTTATGTTCACATTGTTCTTTTTTAATTTTATGTGTGTTTTATTTTATTTATTTCTTTTCTTTTTCTTTTCTTTTTTTCTTTGTTTTTAATTCTTTAGTTGAGTGTTTACTTAAAAAAACCACTTTATTTTGTACTTGAATATGTGTTGAAAATTTTCATAGCATATGTTAAGGTGTTTATACGGGTGTAAGGACATTTTTCTCGCTACTTATTTTTTAAGCGCATTTTTTTATGTTTGATAAAAGGTATACGTTTTATTCCCTTAACTGCTCCTTTCTGTGCAGTTACTTTTAGCACATTATTAGCACTTTTCGTTATTTTTTGTAATAAACAAATAAATAATATAAAAATTAAAGCATAATTTTAGGTGCATTATATTTAACCATAAAAATAAGTCATTTGTGAAACAAACCGAAATTTAATGCTCTTTAATCAAAATTTATTGAAGTTCTGGTTTGAGAAATAAAATTCATTTTATATCCTTGCTGAAAATTATAAATAAAAAATAGCAAATTGTCACTGGGATAAAAAAATAATAACAAATAAATTCTATAAAGAACTTATCACTTGCTATATGAAGTCTTTTTATAGAGAACATAAAAACACACAAAGCTTTCAGTAAAATCCTTTCAGTTAAAAACTCTGCACTGCATAGAAAAATTATCTAAAGCAACTCAAGCACTTTGAAAAGATTTACTTTAGAAATTTTTGCCTGGGATAAGAAAAATTTTATTATAAATTTCTCGCAGACGTTTTTTACACATGATTTGGATAATGATGAAAAATTTTCTGTACAAAATTAAGCACTGCAATAAAGCAATTAAGGATTGTGATGAAAAAGTTTCATATATAAATTTTATGCTTGCAATAAAATTATTCCTGCATATAGAACAAATTTCCCTTTAAAAACTTAAAATTTAAATAGAATTGAATCCAGAGGTGAATATATTGCTGTGGTCGTTGTTGAGGGTATGTGACAATATAATTTTTTATAAATAAAAATTTATCCCTTTAGGATATTTTTGTAAACGAAATCAATTATGGTGATATACAAGCTTCTATAGAAAGTTTTGCATTGTCACAACGAAATATTCTATATATAATTTTTCTGGTGGCGTCTATCGCAATTTCTTCGCATCAAAATTTTATCAATCATGTCTTTTTTGAGTCATAATTTTTCATTAAAAAATTTTCAACAGTCATAACTTTGCTATACAAAACTATAAGCAGTCATAATTTTTCTATAGAAAATTTTTTCGTTTAACTTTTCTCTGCAAAAATGTTCACAAGCCATATGTTTTTTTTAAATTTATCTCACATCACTATTTTTAGAACATTTTCACGTCATCAATTTTGCTACCTAAAAAAAGTTTTATCAGTTATCTATTAAAAATTTTTATGATTCATTATTCTTCAACAAAAGAAATATTCATCAGTCATAATTTTTCAATAAAAGGATCATACCTCTCACTTAAAAATTCTTCAGTAAAAATTTTTCAGTTATCATGGCTCCTAAATTTTCATGAGTCATAATTTTTCTGTAGCAAATTTTTCTTAGTTTTCATTTTGCTTAAAAAAAATCATTTGTCTATTCAAAACTTTTATGATTTATAGTTTTTCTATTAAAATAGTTCATCAGCCATAACTTTTCTCTAAAAACAATGTTATCACTCACGATTTCTCGACAAGAAAATGTCATAAGTTACGAATCAGAAAATTTTCATCAGTCACTATCTTTCTGTCAAAATAATTAATTTCTCATAATTCTGCTATAAAAAAATATCATTAGTCATAATTTTTCAATAAAAAAAGTCATCAATGAATATTTATTTATAAAAAAATATCATCAGTCATAATTTTTCTATAAAAAAAGTCATCAATGAAGATTTATTTATAAAAATTATTTTTTTTTTAAAGTATCACCAGTCGTAATTTTTCTATTAAAGAATATAAGCAGTCATTATTTTTCTATAAAAAAATTTCATCAATAATATTTTTTCTATAAAAACAAATCATCACTGAAAATTTTTTTATAAAAAAATATAATCAGTCATAATTTTTCTATAAAAAAAGTCATCAATGAAGATTTATTTATAATTTTTTTTTTGTTTTTTTAAGTATCACCAGTCGTAATTTTTCTATTAAAGACTATTAGCAATCATAATTTTTCTTTAAAAAAAATCATCAATAATAGTTTTTCTACAAAAAAAATCATCACTGAAAACTCTTTATAAAAAAATATCATCAGTCGTAATTTTTCTATTAAAGACTATAAGCAGTCATAATTTTTCTATAAAAAAAATCATCACTGAAAATTGTTTAATAAAAAAATATCATCAGTCATAATTTTTTTATCAAAAAAATATCATCAGTCATAAGTTTGCTAGAAAAGAGTATAAGCAGTCCTAATTTTTCTATAAAAAACTATAAACATAATTTTTAATAACTATATTCTTTTAATAACAAAATATCATCAGTCATAAATTTTCTGTTAAAAAAATTTCATCAGTCATTATTTTTCTGTAAAAAACTATGATCAGTCATAATTTTTATATAAAAAATTTATCACTCAAAATTTATTAATAAAAAAATATTATCACTCTATACAAAAATATCACCAGTTGTGATTTTTTTAATAAAAAATTCTATGTAAAAAATTTTTGTACGGAAAATTTTCAGGTCATAAGATTTCGATTATAAAATTTCACCAGTCATAATAAAAAAAATTTTTCATAACTTTTTTATAACAAAATATCGTCATTCATGAATTTTCTTTAAAAAAACTTCATCAGTCATAATATTTCTATAAAAAAAGTCATCAATCAAAATTTTTTTAAATCATAATTAATTAAGTCATAATTTTTTTTATAAAATAATGTCATCAGGTATAATTTTCTATAAGAGGCTATAAGCAGTAGTAATTTTCCTATAAAAAAAGTCATCACCCAAAATTTTTTAATAAAATAATATCATGTCATAATTTTTCTTTCATAAACTTTAATCAGTCATAATTTTTCTATAAAAACAAAGCCATCACTCAAAATTTTTTTATTAAAAATATTCATCAGTCATAATTTTTCTATAAAAAATTTCATCACTCAAAATTTTTTTATAAAAATTTATCACGTCATAAATTTGCTATAAAAAAATTTATTCAGCAATAATTTTTCTATAAAAAAAGTCATCACCCAAAATTTTTTTATAAAAAAATATCATCAGTCATAATTTTTTATAAAAAAAAAATATCATCAGTCATAGCTTTTATTTAAAAAACTATAATCAGTCATAATTTTTCTATAAAACAAAAGTCATCACTCAAAATTTGTTTATAAAAAATTATCATCAGTCATAATTTTGCTATAAAAAATTTCATTATTAAAAATTATTTATAAAAAAATATCACCAGTCATAAATTTTCACTCGAAATTTTTGTATAAAAAAATATCACTAGTCATTAATTTTATATAAAAAAATTTCATCAGCCATAATTTTTCTATAAAAACGTCATCACCCAAAATTTTTTTATAAAAAAATATCTTCAGTCATAATTTTTTATAAAAAAAAATATCATCATTCATAATTTTTCTTTAAAAAACTATAATCGGTTTTAATTTTTCTATAAAAGAAAGCCATCAAACAAAATTTTTTTAGAAAAAAATATTATTAGTAATAATTTTTCTATAAAAAATTTCATCACTCAAAATTTTTTTATAAACAAATATCACCAGTCATAAATTTTCTATAAAAAAATTTCATCAGCCATAATTTTTCTATAGAAAAAGACAACACTCGAAAATTTTTTTATAAAAAATTCATGGTCAAAAATGTTTCCACAGAAAATTTTCAGCTCATAAGATTTCGATAATACAATTTCACCTATTTTTCATAAAACACTAATTTTTTATAATTTTTTTATATAAAAAACTTATCAGTCAAAAATTCTCTATAGAAAATTTTCAAGTCATATAATTTCGATAAAAAAATTTCGCCGCCTATAATTGTTTCTATATAAAAATATTATCAGTCATAACTTTACTTGTAGTACGAAATTTGCTTATAGTAAGAAATTTCGTCGATCAAAATTTTCTATAACAAAATTTCATCAGTCGTAACTTTTCTATAAAAAGTGATAACTTTGCGTTAATAACATTTCATCTTTTTAAGTTTGATTAGTTGAAATTTTTGCCTGTATTAATTTATTCAGATAAAATTTTAAGAGAAGTTATAGGAAAAAATAATATAGAGCTTAAAACTCTCATTGCATAAGGCATAAAGCTTAGCTCATTGGCTTTGAAATAAGCAACTAAAGAGTCACAGCACTTTTTATCACATTATCCGATGCTATTTCTAATATTCTTCGATGTTAATTGTTTGTTTTTCCAATCTTTAAAACTTTGCTAAAAACAAAACTGAAAACAATATGCCTGCAG
Source organism: Trichopoda pennipes (assembly GCA_030448955.1). NCBI lineage: Eukaryota > Metazoa > Arthropoda > Insecta > Diptera > Tachinidae > Trichopoda > Trichopoda pennipes. Next base: position 6,492,716 of record JASKUP010000002.1, read on the forward strand.
TTTCGGTTATTTTATAAAACCAAAAACATTTAATTAATTTCAATTACTGAACTGTCAACTGCAATTGATTTGATTTATTTAATAGTAACTAAAGACTTCACTTAAAATAAGGGCAACAAACAAACCAACAGGAATTCTTTAGTTCTCTAACAATTTACAATCCATCTCCATCATTCGTATACTCGTTTATAAGAAAAAGAAATATAAAGAAAACTAAAAACACACAAAATTATGCTTTTGGAAGATTTGTCAGAAAGCTGTCAGAATAAATGATTTAATGATTAATATTTTTAGTTTATGTCTTTCACTTGTTAATTGAACACAACTTTGTCATACATTTTTTTTTGATATGATTTTCTTTTTATTCCTAAGGCTTTGATAAAATAAACTGTTTTAATTTAAATGAAATTATTTTTGGCAGCCTTAATGTATGCTATACTTTATCTTTGTTTCAATATTTTATGCTTTTTTAATATTTTTTAATTTAACCTTTATATGAGATTTTTTGTGTTGTATTTAGTATAAAGAAGTTCCCATTTTAATTAAATGATTTCTTTTATTTATTATTTTAAAGCACTTTGTTCATTTGTGTAATAGCCTTAAGGTATGCGTTGTTTTCCGTCAAACTTTTATGCAACACTCAGGACAATTGTAGACAAAATTTTTGAAATGATGCAAAAGAAAAAAAAAACAAATGAAATATTGAAATACTATTTTTAAGCTGGAGGGTGTTTGAATAAAACATGAATTTTTTATTTTGTAAAGCGACTCTTCACACTCACTTTAGTGATACCAAAGCCTTTAATCAGGCTGCTAAAGCCTTAAAAGGCTTTTTAAGTAAAAATATTTTTATTCTATCACCTTTAGTTTTAGTTTCACTTTATTATTTAAAATTCTTTATTTTTGCATTTTTATAAAATTTCAAAACACGCTCGATTTTTTTGGTTATTTATTTCGTTACTTTTTATAACAAATAAATCCAAAATTTATTGTAATTATCGTATAACGTCTTTAAGTCCTTATAGGCAGCCGGCAACTAAACATCCTTTTAAAAATTGTCGCCAAAATTGCTAAAGATTTGTTTGCAAAGGATATTTTTCACTCTTTTTCTATTTTTCTATTTCTCTCTCTGTGTTACGGCTCTCTGCTCTTTGCAATTCCAATAGAATTTTTTTTAGGTACAGCAAAAATTCTCTGTTATTGTTTCTCCTTTAAATTGAAACACACACTCACAAGCACATATTTAACAACATGTTAGCAAACTCGTTGACCTTAGCCTTCGTTTGCCCAAGAGAAGAGTTCGTTAAACTTATTTTGGGGGTTGTAAAGTAAATTCGTAAATGACAAACAGAATATTTCCGGTATGTTGGCTATTTAAATAACACATGCTTTGACTAACAGGTTGCTTTTTAACAACCATGACGTCATAACGTTTTTTTTACAAAGTAATAATTTCATTCCAATCAAGGAGAATTGAGAGGGATAATTTTGTTTAAGGAAATTTTGTTTAATATAAAAATGCCTTTAAGGGATTTTTTCACAGTTAAACTATGAAGAGGGGAAATTGTTAGACTGTTCAACCACACTTTTATATTTGTTTTATTCCTTGCTAGCTGTGCAAGTCTCATATACCAAAATAAACTGTGAATTTGTAAATAAAAGTATTTCCTTTTGGTAAATATTTTCGTGTAAAAATATTTTAAGTCTAAAAGCTCGCTCGACTTAAAGTTTAAATGCGAAAGTAATTAATGAATGTGTAATTACACCACAAAGAATTATATTTTTTTAAGGTTTTTATTTTTTATATTTTTGTTGTCACTTTAATGACATGTGTTTTCTGTTTAGTTTGTTCCTTGTAATCCGATTTAGTCCAGTTCAAGCTGAAATAATACTAGTGAAAGGAGTTGTCACCTTAGCAAGACATTTCTTTAGGACATTTCGAACTAGCGGGAGGTTTGTTTAGAACATTTCGAGATAGCGAGACAGTTCTTGAGAATATTTTTAACTAGCGAGACATTTCTGTAGGACATTGCATTTGCATTAAGCTAACGAAACATTTCTTTAAGACATTTTAATCTGGCGAGACTCTTCTTTAGGATATTTTGAGCTAGCTAGACTATTCTTTAGGATATTTTGAGCTAGCCAGACTATTCTTAAGGATATTTTGAGCTAGCGAGACTTCTTTTAAGATATTTTAACCTATCGAGACTATTCTTTAGGATATTTTGAGCTAGCGAGAGTTTTCTTTAGGATATTTTGAGCTAATGAGATGCTTATTTAAGATTCGTTGAGCTAGCGAGACTTTTTTTAATGATATTTTAAGCTAGCGAGGCTTTTCTTTAGGATATTTTGAGCTAGCGAGACTATTGTTAAGAATATTTTGAATTAGTAGGACATTTCTTTAGGACATTTTGAGCAAGCGAGACAATTCTTTATGAAGATCTGTACAAGCGAAACATTTTAGTGAAATATAAGTGCAATAATTGTAATACTTTCTTTGACAAATTTTGATCTAGCGAGACATTTCTTTAGGAAATTTCAAATTAGCAAGATATATCTTTATTAAATTTTACTTTGTCGAGACATTGCTTTAGGTAAAGCGAGAAAGTTGTTTACGAAGGTCTGAATTAACGAAAAATATGTGTGAAATACTACACTTGCAATACTTTCTTTGCAAATTTTTGAAGTAGTGAGACATTTCTTAAGGATATTTTATAACAGCGCGATATTCCTTAGGAAAATTTCGCTATAGCAAGACACTTCTTAAGGAAATGTTTCCTTATAATGATTTGAGGCAATGAAAAGCTTTTCTATGATATTTCGAGTATGGAAAAAATTCTTTACGATATTTTTTACTTGCGAAAGACTCTTTTACGAAATTTGAAACTTGTAAAAAATGGCATCGGAAAATATTCGCTATTAAAATATCTTTCTAAGAATATATGGGGCTGTTGAAGGAGCTCTTACAAAAATTGTATAGAAGGTGCTTTAATAGAGACTTAGAACTTTAAGTTGACAACATTTTTATAGTCGGTAGCTATTTTATCAGCTGTCAAATCATTTATGTTTTGTTTAGTTTGGCATTTCAACATGAGAATTGATTGATGCCTAAGCAACTCTTTCGAACTGCGATAATTTTAAAACTTGAAAACCACGATTTACTTGAAGATACCCGAATCCAAATTTTTTGTACGCTACAGCTTACTTTTGTTTGAATGAATACGTTAATTAACAAAATTTCCTTATTTGAAGAGAGGATAGTACTCAAGTGTATGTTGGGATACTGTTAAAAAGACCTGTCCAAAAAACTGTCTATTTGGTGTGCATTGTGGGCTGATGGAACCCTTGCTCTTCACTTGTTTAAAAACAATACTGTTCAGAATGCTACAGTCAACCGTGACTGCTATAGAGCCATGATAACTCACTTTTCCATTCATTAATTGAATCATCATGATGTGCAGCAGAAGCTGTGGTTTCAACAACACAGTGACATTTTGCATAACGGATTTATTAAAGAAAACGTAACGTAGCGGTAAGCGAATAGTATCACGTTTCGGAATGGACCTCCAAGATGGTGCGATTTAACGCCGCTATACTATTTTTGTGGGAATGTGTGAAGTCTCTTGGCTACGAAAAGCCCGAAAAGATTGACTACTCGGAGGACAACATTCACCGTATTATTGTCGATATACTGGACCTCCAGATTCGACTACCTCGAAGCCAGCCATAGCGGTCATATGCCAGAAGTTCTATTTTAATTATAATGACAGAATAAAATAAAAAAAAAATAAAACTGCTTTTACACCGATTCCATGCTATTACTATAAGCTTTATAAATCGGACCCCAAATTCGCCCAGCGTTTTTTAAATCCTTGAATTGCATTTGCTTAGTTTAGTGCTCAACGAAATATGCGGTATAAAATTAAATATAGCATCCAGTAACATATTAAGATCTGAAACCACATTCAGTTTCTCAAGTTCGTAACCACTTAAAATATACTGCACGTTTGTATGACATCTTCGGAAGAAACACATGTATTTGCACTTTTTAATGTTCAACTCTATAGGACTAACATTACACCATGAATTAAATGCATCTAAGTCCTTGTGCAGGAGAATATGATTAGCGTGACGATTATATGTACGAAATATGTTCACGTTGTCTGTATATAAAAGAAAATTGGAGTATTTAATGGCATCGGGTAGATCATTATAAAACAACGTAATTAATAAAGAACCCAAATGGCTACGCTACGGCACACCAGATGAAACAATCATTTCCTTGGAAGTAAGCGTGTTAAAGCGAATTTTTTGAGCGCTGTTTGAAAGACATTAACTAAGCCACATAAGTAAATTGTTTGTGAATCCCATCAGGTCAGGATACCTTATCAGGTTTGTGGTTAACCTATTCAAATGCCTTACTGAAGTCAGTGTAAATATTATCTCTTTGCTTACGTTGAACAAATCTCCGATGGACTAGCGTTGTTAACTGGAAAAGATTAAGAACAACCACTTATAAAACCATGCTGAGCAAAAACCAATATAGACTATACTTGAGGGGAAAGGTGATCAGCAACTATTTTCTCAAATAGTATTGTAACGACACGTTCTCGCGTTATGGTTGGATAGAGCTCGCGGCGTCCAGGGTTCGTTACAAAAAAAAAAAGTTTGCTTCGCTAATAACACAAGAGACACTTTTGTTTTACTAATAATTTTTTATTATAATCCACTCTTAAACTAAGTTAAAATTATACTACAGCACTACTGAGCACGCCAACGATGATCCACCGATTCGTGGCTCTCAAGAGTTCTCTCCGCCGGCTAGCCTACTGCTTCTCACACTGGAGCGAATAAGATTCTGGTCCAGTCTAAGCAGAACTCTTTGTCCACCAATTTTTTTTGACTTGTTGCGGTTGTCAGGAATAAGATTCTGAGACAACCTTCCCACGTTGAAATTGGTGTTAGCCTTACGATCTTGTCCAGCTAGGGCGAATAAAATTCTGGCCTTGCTGACCAAAGCACTGCCTTGCTGAGCAAAGCACTGCCTTGTTCTGGCCTCCGTCATTTGGCCGAATAAAATTCTGGCCAGGTGAAGCAACGACAGAACTTGCTTGGCCGTAGACCTGAGCTATACTCAATTAATTCAAAGTCGAATAAAATTCTGACTCTGATTAACTGAGCTGCACCTATTCGCAAGACTATTTTAACTAAGTTGAATAAAATTCTAACTCGCTTAAAAGGAGTCTTGCGCGGTTGTCTGTCCGTGGCCAACTCATCTCAAAAACTAAATTATATCGCTTTTATATGTCTCTGCCAGGCACACCTACACATCCATACCACTAAACGACAGCTGCTTGCGACTGTTTAGTGTTGTGCTTAATGGTACGTTTTTCTTACAGATATATCTTCATGTTAATAGGTGGCGCTTCTTAACGGCTATTATAATTTCAAATATTTTATTAACAAATAATAAATGTAATTATAAAATATAATAATGAATTATATAAAATGAAAAGTGTATAATAATAATGTTCTCTTTTAAAAAAAAATTATGAAATTCATTAAACAATAAATATTCAGAAATGTAAAAAATTTTTAAATTTATGAAATTCAGTAAAAAAATTTAAAAATTTGAAAAATATATATAGAGAGTCTAATTGCTTGTGATTTAATTACTATGTGATTCAAAAACAAGCCTGCCGACTTTTGGTCGTCACAGTATTTAGCAATACCTCTGTAGTTTGCTACATTATTCCTACAATCAGATTTAAATAATGGCATAATGAAGGAATCCTTCCATATTTTAGAAAAACAACTTAATTGCAATGATATGTTGAAGATAATTTTAAGAGGTTTTACCAGTGCCATAGCACATTAGTTAAATATGCAACTCGAAATACCAGCCGAACCATATTTATATGAAAATTTAAGCTTTTTTAAACAGCTTAAAACTGTTAACTCACCTAGAAATGGAATTGATATAGTCTGATATGGCACCTCTGGCAGTTGATTCATGAAACAATTTACTTGATGTCAGCTCATCACCAGATTTAAAATATTTATACTTCATAACAGAGGGAAACGCCATTGATCTTTTCTTGGAGTTGACAAACTTGTAGAATGCTTTTTGATTCGATTTAAAATTGTTTTGATTTTTTTTACGTAAGCAGAGTAAAGCGATTGATTAATCGACTAGAGAATGACTTTGAAAAGAAATAATTTTTGGTAATATTCAAGATGGCTAGAAAATTACAGCTGACCCCAGTATTTCAAGGAGTTTTAGGTAATCGAAAAATGTCTTAAAATTATTTCTACTAAAAACATTAAGTTTGGGATACATTTTCAAGAATTTAATATAAAATGCTTTTTGGGTTTTTCCTTTTTACCCCGCAAAAGGCCAAACGTTCCTTTTTATATTTCCAAAACGCTATCAAGCAAGAAATAGTTAATTGACTCTCTCTCCCTTTTTCCTTAATTTTAAATTTAAATTTTTGTTAATTTGCCAAAACTGTGTATGTGTGTGTGGCCGGCCAGAATCTTATCTAAATATCTGTATGATATTTTAATTTATGCAAACGATATGTTTTATACTGTTGGTCGAATAAAATTTAAATTCTCAATTCATTGGGGCATTTGGAAAATAAATGACCTTTTTCTGAAATAGTTTCAATGTATTTAAAATAAACTTTGGGGCACGAACAAAAAATAGAAAATGAAAACTAAAGTTTTCATTAAGAACGTAAGTTTGTGTTAACTCATTGAAAAGGAAAAAAGAAAACAAAAAAAAAATCAAAACATTTTATTTGATGTTCATCATCATCATTGAGCTCAACACCAAATATTGTAGTGAAAAATATAAACAAAAAAAGGACACTTATCTCTTTTAAATAATCTCAATATGCATATTCACATGGACTTTTAGCACCGCACAAGGGACTAAATGGAACAGCTAACGAAACTAACAATAAAAACAAAAAAAAAAACGCAAATTATCAAGTCTACATAAACAGTAGAAAAAGTAACCAAACAAACAACCAACCAACCAACCAGCCAACCGATTTATCCATCCATTCAACACATGTAAATGTCATGAATGAAACACGAGTCATATCAAAATGCAGACACACTTTCAATCCTGAGAGACAAAACACACACATACACAGACGTATACTTACTCATTCTTAAAAAAGGGTGAAAAAAAAGGATTTCAACTATAAACACTTTGTGCTCTATAGAGTGTATAAAAATGTGTTCGCATAATAATTTATGCAAAAATATCTTTGTTTTTGTTTAAAATCCATTTCGTCATTTTATTCACTATGCGATTTTCAAATGTCACAGAAATTGTTTTGTGTGAAACAAAAATATTTAGGTTTTGTTAAATATAAAATAAAACAATATAAACCAAAGGACACATTGCAGCACACTTTTCAATTTTTGGTATCTTATTTGTGATATAATACCAGACTCGCCTGTTGTTGTTGTTGCTGGTTTTTATCAAACTAAGTAATGATGGTTGGTATGAAAGTGTTGTGATTTGGTTAAAATCGTTAACAAAAAAATAATTACTTTTTTTTGTTTGTTTTACGTTGTAACTTAATCCTTATTGTCAAGGATTTAAATGAGTTTTTATGTAGATTTAATTTTTTTGCGGCTCTTAAATGTGCCAAAGACTTTGATTTATGAGTAAAAAGGATTTGATTTTTCAAAAATCTTGATAATAATAATTTGTCTGCTAAACAGGACAAATGAAAAGTTTCATCAAATACTGGAATAAGACTGACTGAAAAACAAAAACAATGTGACATGAACAGAAATAAAGAAAAAATATTGAATACTGTTTTATTGTGCCCGGCGTTGCCTGGTCCTACCTTTAACAACTTTCTTTAAATAGGACTTCAGGCAACTATTACTTTTGCGAAAACTTGGCCGCATATAATTACACATCTAGAGGGTCCGCCAAATAACTTTTTTTTCTTTAAATGCTCTAAACAAAACTACTGAATATTTTCTCAAATTTCATTTTTAATTTGAAAGTAAAATCCTTCCGGCTAATAATGGAAAATAATTTCATTCAAATGGCTGCCTCGGCTGTCCATGCAGTAGCCTACACGATCGTTCCAATTTTTAAGCACATTATCGATAGTGTGCAGCTGTATTGCACCAATGGCTTCACGAATATTGTCCTTTAAAGTGTCAATTGTCTCCGGCTTGTCGGCGTAACACATATCTTTGACGGCACCCCAAAAATAATAGTCCAACGGTGTCAAACAGCAGCTTCGAGATGGCCACACGACATCACCTCTGCGGCTGATAATGCGATCTTCAAAAATAGGGCGCAATACATCGAGTGTAGCTCCACCTGTGTGGCACGTAGCGCCGTCCTGTTGAAACCAAATGTTGCCAATATCCTCCTCTTCAATTTTTGTGAACAAAAATTCATTCAACATGGCCCGATAACGATCGCCATTGACTGTAACGGTCACTCCTTGCTCATTTTCAAAGAAAAATTGCCCAATTATGTCTCTGCAGTAAAATCCGCACCAAAAAGTGACTCGTTTTGGATGCTTCGGCTTTTCAATGTATGCGTGCAGGTTTCCTGTGCCCCAAATGCGACAATTTTGCTTGTTTACATACCCGCCAAGATCAAAATAAGCTTCCTTTGAAAAGATGATCGGCATCTTCTATAAGTCGATCGCAGGCCCACTTAGCGAACCGAAAACGCATTGGATGGTCACTTGGCTTCAACTTCTAAACCAATTGGACTTTGTATGGCGTCATACCAAGGTCTTTATGCAAAATTCGTCTCAATGATGTCCTTGAAGTGTTCAATTGTTGAGAGCGACGGTGAATTGATGTTGATGGCGCTTCACGCACACTTTCTGCCACAGCAGCAATATTCTCAGATGTACGCACTGTTTTTGCCTTTTCGCGCTTTGGTTTATCGATTAGGATACCAGTTTCTTTCACTTTTTTTACAAGATAACGATTATACTGAGCTCACGGTGCTTCTCTTCTTCCAAAATTCTTACGCAATTTTCGCACACATTCTGCAACATTACCATGATTTTCAAAGTAATGTCCCAATATTTCCCAGCGTTGTTCGTTCGTTCAGCGGAAGGATAAAACTAATTATCTCTCAAATCAAACATGAGCTAAGTGTTACCATTTACGAAATAGCAACCAGTTGAAAAAAAACTTTAGATGACGGCCCCTTTATTCTGCCAGCGTTGGTAAAAGTATCAGAGGTTCAACAGTCATAAGTTCGAATCCCATCAACATCCTTAATACACAGAAAAATTATTGTCAATTGTTATTTGCTATAAATAAGCTCCTTTTAAAGTAAAGATTACTTTAAACCCATCACAGAAAAAAATTTTTGTTTAGCCTACGTTATATCAACTGTTAAATTCGTCTGTATGTACAGCAGATGACATGGTTTAGGTGTCTCTCTATTAAAACAAAGGAAACTGACATGCATTTTTTTGCAATCACCAAAACGTTTGTTTAAAAAGGCAAAACAGCGATAGTTTGTTGCGGGATTAAGGCGATTAAATCTTTTATCGTTAACTAACGCAAACACATACACACTGTATTTATAAAAGGAAAAGTTTTAAGCCACCTAAAGCTAAACACTCTGTTTAGCAACTTTACTTATGTCGCTTTAATTGGCTTTAAGTATTCAATATTTTTTAATGCTGCTTACAATTCCACAGGAATTATACGAATTATTGGATAAAATTGTTGCCAGACACATTTCATTGTTTATAAACATGAAGCCAGAAACACAAAAGGCAGCAACTTTGTGTGTTATTATTTCAGATTAATATATTTTATTTTTAGCTTTTGGAAGCATTTATCACAACATCCTAAACAGACTATCGTACTTAACAGAAATAAAAATACAGTGTTCTAAGGACACGTAATTAAAAAAAGAGTTTTTCTTTTAAATATTTTAAAAATTTATTTATTAATTTATTAAAATTTATTGTGTTTTTTTTTTAACATTTCCATTTTAACTGTTATTTTGTATTTGTGTATTCACAAGCTTTATAAATTAAAAGACCAACTGTTCACACAATCATGTTAAATTAACAGTTTTTCTTGTGAGTAAATATTCTGTTAAAGTTTCTGTTCAACCTAACATTGCTTACAGTTTTTAAAAAAAACGCGTACAGTAATTTAAAAAGGAGGTTTTCACTTAAATATTTTAAAAACTGATTAAAATTTATTGTGTTTAATTTAAAACATTTCTATTTTAACAGCAGAAAAACTGTTACTTTATATTTGTGCATTCACTAGCTTCATTGAAAGACGAGTGGTTCATACAATCATGTTAAATTAACAGTTTTAGTTATGAGTAAATATTCTGTTAAAGTTTCTCTTAGAGCTAACATTTCTATCAAATGAAACTTGTAATCATAACGGAGGTAAAAAATATTTTTACATTCTGACATTTATTGAATATATGTTGAATGTAGTTTGTACAAACTGCAAGGACATTTAACCACATAAAGAAAATATAATTCACAATAGGCAAATATAATCCTCTGCTTATTTCCGGCTGCTGCTATAACGCTATTGAAAATGTCCACAAAATTTGATGGGACTTATTTCGATTTAAATGTTTGAAAGTTTTCGTAGTTAAATTAGAAAGAGGATATTTTTCGAAATGGATAAAAAGTATTGCCCTTAAACCTGGGTTGATGTCCTTACTAAGAGCCTGTCATATTATTGTGAATGGCGCAGCAAAATGTGTGGCTGCAAATAAAAATTAGTAAACTACATTACTTCAAAGGGTACGCGTACGAAATTAAAACTTAAGAAAAGTTACTTAATATGCACTTATAAGTGAACTTTAGTGAAAATTAGAATAAAATTTTGCATTAAATCATTTTTTTAAACATCATAAACTCCATTTTTTTGTCGTTTAGAAAATTCAGATTTTCTGTAGCCTACACACTATTTGATTACTTTCACAAGCCGTTTTAAAATACAAAATTTTATATTTGGAAGTTCTGTGTGAATATTTAGTTCCAGATGTTCTAAAATATTCTTGAGAAAAAGCTTGGCTTAAGTTATAAAAAAATAATCATCACTAAAACAGTAAATGAAATGACCTACTGTGTCTGTTTATAAATTAAAAATTTTTCTAAAAAGTCTTATTCGAAGAACTAAGTTTAACAAACAGCAAATAAAACCAATTAACACGGAACAAGACGATATACCATCAAACAAACATCTATGCTTAATAACTATAACAACAACTATATGTGATGACATGGAAGTAGAGTTTCGAGTGAAGGCTAGAACCACTTTAAACGGAATATATAAGCTCGCTCGTTATGCTCGACAACAAAGTTTAAGTTTGAAAATTGTCGAGTGAAGATACAACAGCTGATAAGGTATTTCGAGTGTGAACGTTATGGATTAAAAACATAACAGTCGAGAGTGTAGTTTAAGTGTAAACGTTGTCGAGTAAAGACATAATGTTAACGCAGCAGCTTTTAAGCGGCACAGTTATCGTCGTGTATTTTTGTGTGTATAAAAGTAAGTAAGCTCGTTTAATAATTACTTAAAACTCTAAAATATTGTATGTAAATATTTTGCAATAAAAGAACTTAGTAAACTAAACGTTTTTTAAAGGAATAAAGTTAACAATATTGTTACGGATGCATCTTGCTTAAGTTTTAAAAGAAGATAATTAAGCAATAAAATAAACTACTGGATATGCTGTTTACTAACGGCGTGGCTTGCTAAGAAAACTTATGCATGTAAGACAACAACAAATATCTAGCTGCAAACTGTGTAGAAATTTTATACAAGCAAAACAACGTAACTGCGTAGTTTTCTAAGAAGACTACAATGTACTTAAGACAACAACAAATGTCTAGTTACAAACTGCGTAGAAATTTTATACCAGCAAAACAACAACAATTTTTTATAATGTTGATTAGCTGCGTAGTTTTCTAAGAAAACTTATGTACACAAGACAACAACAACTATCTTAAAATAAATTCCACGCAGAAACTTTATCAGCATAAAAACAAAAACCAAAATACCCACAGACCTACAGGAGCCAATACATTGAATGAATAACATATCAACAACAAAATATGATACAAAGGGAGTAGATTCTTAACTTTTCTAGACTTCTGGTGGATAAATATAAAAAGGCAGCGTCTGAGTGGATAATTAGTTAGTTAAAAAACAAATATCGTTAAGTAAAGATGTGCATCTTAAGTAAATTGTTTTGTAGTGTCAACTTTGTGTGTAGTTAAAGTAAATAAACTTGTAATTAATTTGAAAACTCTAAAATCTTTTTTATTTTTTAATAAAGAACTCAGCAACAACAAAACGTCTATATAGGCATAAAGGCATATCCTAACTTAAGACTGTGCAGGCAAATATTACAAATAATTCTCAAATTGTTTAAAATTTTTTTAGCCAAAATCACTAAATATTTTGACAGTTACGTCAATAGTGAAACTCTTCAAATGCAAAAGAAGACCCCACGAGCCAATTTGTTCACCTGTTATGGATTCTTCTTAGGCATAAGTATACACTCAAACTCAAAATGGCTCGTTTCTGGCAATAACAGTAAGAGTAACTGCCATTTGTGTATATCGCCATATACTTCGAATCATTAACAATTAAACTTTTAATCTGATTAACCAGGTGAGTTATTTTTATAGGTGAATATATTTTTATAGGAAAAAGGTGTAACCAAAATTTCATGACATGCATTTTAAGGACATATTGTTCCAGACATTTAAACATAAGTCCGCATAACAACGAATAACATCTAGAGACCGAAATCCCAAAATAAGGACAGCAAAAAAATTTGTACAGTAAAAATGCATCAAGAAATTGGCTGCCAAGTTCAAAGAATTTTGAAAAAATTGCATTAAGAAAGGGCCTCGTATAAATGTGTGCGAAGTACAAACAATCTATTTCTCGATTATAAAATTATGAAAAGAATATTCTTTAATTTTATCAATATCCTTTAGGAATATTTTAACCTTTAATTGGTTAAGAAATTTTCTTGCTGTTTCTGTTTAAAATCGGAGCTTAGAATTTTTAAAATTTTTGGGAAATTTATGGTAAAATTTTTACTGCAATTTCCATTCAATCGAAAATTTCATATTTTCCCGAAAATAATATTATTTTTTGGTTAAGTTTTTTGTTTGAAATTTAATTTATTTAATGAAATTGATAGATTTGTCGCTTCAAAATTCGTTTGTGTTTTGGTATCAAATTCCCCACATTTCCCTACCCAGCAGCGTACATAAGTCTACCTGGGGAGGTCTAAGGCGCCACTACAGCAATTTACTACTCTAAGATTTTTTATGAAATATCTATGACTTAAGACTTGAGAAGCTTATATTCCAGCCTGTAAGGATTCAAAATAGGTTAACTTTAAAGGCCCGCATATGAATATTTTTAGTATTAAAAAAGAAAAAAGGAATTATTCCAACATATAAATCCTCCTTCCACGGATATGAAGTAACAAGAAAAATATTATTTTTATCTCTTAAAATTTGCAAAGCACAAGAAAGGCCTGAATAGAATTGTAACTATGAATGTGCAAGTAATAACAATGACTCAAAAAAATTTCTCAGTACGCCTCAGCAGCAGTAAAAATACACATTCAATCATAATAAAACGAAACAACAAATAGAATAAATAAATGTTGCACGAAGAGTCTATGAGCAAGTACAAATAAAACCTAAAAAGCGTATAAAAATAATAACAGCGACTAAAATAATAAGAAAACAAGATTTCATACAAAGCTAAATGAAAAACAACAACAACAACAAAAAGCTAAAAATATCGTAAAACGAAAATATAACGCATACAAAACGTAAAACTTAATCTAGAGCTTAAAATTGTATGAGAATCCTCTTTAACGACAGTCTATTTTAACAACAACATTTCACTATAAAAGACTTAAATGCTAGAAACAACTGTAGAAACATTCTGGAATACGAATGGCGTAAGTGTTTTCACACAATTTCTACATTCTAAACAAGTGTCTTTGTTTAATTTTAATATTTACACTTCAGCTAAAATGACAATGTGTTGCTTTTTTTCATTTTCATTACTTTTGTTATTGTACTTAAGCAGTGACAGACCAAACATGAAGAAAATGTTTCCATAGAAAGCTTTTGCAATATATGTTTCTTATGACTACTTTTGTCACAATTTTGTTTTTTTAGGAACATTGTTGTCACAAATGCATTACTTTAGGTAAACTTTTGTCACAATTGTGTTTTTGAAGCAAAATTTTTATCACAAATGCACCGTTTTGGAAAAACTTTTGTCACAAATGCACTGCTTTAGGAAAAGTTTTGTCACAATTGTGTTTTTGTAGCAAATGTTTTTCACAAATTCACTGCTTTAGGAAACTTTTGTCACAAATGCACTGCTTTAGGAAAACTTTTGTCACAAATACACTGCTTTTGGAAAACTTTTGTCACAATTGTGTTTTTGTAGCAAAATTTTTATCACAAATGTACTGCTTTAGGAAAACTTTTGTCACAAATGTACTGCTTTAGGAAAACTTTTGTCACAAATACACTGCTTTAGAAAAACTTTAGTCACAATTGTGTTTTTTAGGAACATTTTTGTCACAAATGCATTAATTTAGCTAAATTTTTGTCACAATTGTGTTTTTGTGGGAAAGTTTTTGTCACAAATGCACTGCTTTAGGAAAACTTTTGTCACAAATATGCTTCTTTATGAAAACTTTTATCTTAATTGTGTTTCTTTAGGAAGAAAAATGATCTTCATAAGTGTATTTCTTTAATAAAAATTTTGTCACAATTTTTTTTTCTTTAAGTAAACTTTAGTCACAAATTTTTTTCTTTAGGAAAATATTAATCATTAATGTATTTCTTGCAGAAATCATTTGTCATAAATGTGTATCTTTATGAATATATTTGTCACAAATGTGTTTCGTTACAAAAACTTTTGTCCCAAATGTGTTTGTTTAGAATATCATGTATCACAAATGTGTTTCTTAAGGAAAACTTTTGTTGCACATGTATTTTTTATTATAACACTTATTAAAAATATGTTTCTTTAAGAAAACTTTTGTCACAAAATTGTTTCATTAGGAAAAGTTTTGTGTATTTCATTTCATAACAAATGTTTCTTAAGGAAAACATTTCTCACAAATAAAACGAAATTTAGAATAAAATTTGAGACAAATGTGTTTGTTTGAAAAAAACTTTGTCGAAAATTTGTTTCTTTAAAATAAAATTTGTCACAAATATGTTTCTTTAAAAAAAAACTTTGCCGGAAATGTGTTTCTTTAGAAAAAAGTAGTCACAAATGTGTTTTTTTAGAAAAAACTTTGTTGAAAATGTGTTTTTTTAGAATAAAATTTGTCACAAATATGTTCTTTAGAAAAAAATTTGTCGGAAATGTGTTTCTTTAGAATAAAATTTGTAACATGTGCGTTTCTGTAGAAAAATATTTTTTCGGAAATGTGTTTCTTTAAAATAAAATTTGTCACAAATGTGTTTCTTTAGAAAAAATTAGTCACAAATGTGTTTTTTAAAAAAAAAAACCTTGTTGAAATTGCGTTTTATTTGAATAAAATTTGTCACAAATGTGTTGTTTAGAAAAAACTTTGTCGGAAATGTGTTTCTTTAGAATAAAATTTGTAACATGTGCGTTTCTGAAGAAAAAAATTTTCAGAAATGTATTTCTTTAAAATAAAATTTGTCACAAATGTGTTTCTTTAGAAAAAAACTTTGTCGGAAATGTGTTTCTTTAGAAACAGTTAGTCACAAATGTGTTTTTTTAGAAAAAACTTTGTTGAAAATGTGTTTCCTTATAATAAAATTTGTCACAAATGTGTTCTTTAGAAAAAACTTTGTCGGAAAATTTGTTTCTTTAAAATAAAACTTGTCACAAATCTGCTTCTTAAAAAACCTTTCTCGGAAATGTGTTTCTTTAAAATTAAATTTGTCACAAATGTGTTTCTTTAGAAAAAGCTTTATCGGAAATGTGTGTTTTTAAATTGGCTTGTTTAAGAAAACATTTGTTATAACGTTTTAGTAAAACCTTTGCCATAAATATGTTTCTTTCGGAAAGCATTGTTCACAAATGTGTTTCTTTAGGAAAACATTTGTTAAATATATGTTTCCTTAGGAAAACATCTGTCAAGTATGTGTTTCTTTAGGAAAACAATTTGTCGCAAATGTGTTTCTTTAGGACAACTTTTGTCACAAATGTGTTGCTTTGTGAAAACTTTTGTCACAAATATGTTTCTTTGGGAAAACTTTTGTCCCAAAATATTTCTTTAGGAAAATTGTTGTCACAAATTGTTTATAAGGGAAAGCATATGCTACAAATTTGTTTCTTGAAGAAAATCTTTGTCACAAACGCGTTTCTATAGGAAAACATTTGACATAAATGTATTTCTTAAGCAAAACAGTTGTCACAATTATGTTTCTTTAGGAAAAAAATGTGTGCACCGTTTAGTAAATATTTGCCACAAATATGCTTTTTAAGGGAAATATTTTTCACAAATATATCGCTTTAGTAAAACCTTTGTCGCAAATGAGTCTTTTTAAGAACCCGTTTGTCACAAATTGTGTTTCTATAGTTTTTTTATAGAAAGATTTTCTCAGTCATAACTTTTCTGTAGAAAATTTTGATCAGTGATGGTTTTTCTATAGAAAAATTTCATCAATCATAATTTTTCTATAAAAAAAAATATGAAAAATAACGATATTTTTCCTGCAGAAAAATTACATCAGCCATAGTTGTTCTATAAATAAATTTCATCAGCCATAATTTTTGGTACGAAGCCGGCATCAGTTATAATTTTTGTGTAAAAATTTTTATCTTGCATATTTTCTTTAAAAAGAATTTTTCAGTCTGCATTTTTCCCTAAATTAATTTTTTTATTTGTTTATTTGTAATAAACACAAAATGGGTTTACAATAAATTTATGTTAATTTATGAGCAATTATTTAACTATTGTATTTTAATTGTTTTATTTGTCAGCATTAATTTGTTTTTCTATGGAAAATTACTCTTCTAATTGTTTTGATTTTGTTTTATTTTGTTTTTTTTTTTTTTGCCGCCGTTGTTGTTTGTTCAGGACCACAATATTCAATTTTGGAGTTTTTTGTGATGTCATTGTGTTGTAAATGACATGTCAATACGTCATAACTGTACATAAAAACGATAAAAAAAATTTGGGGAAACTGCGATGTATATTTGATGGATTAACAAATAAATAGAGTTTTAAAGTATATTTTTAGGCGCCATATGAACTGACAAAATTGCAGATTTTCCTATATAAAATCAAGTGCTGTTATTTAGAAGCAAATTGAGTTTAATATTTTCTAGTGACATTTTCAATTAGTTTTTTGTGAACACACTCACACACACACCCAGCTTAACACATCATGCTATTTTTTATGTTGTAGCATTCGTTTAGCTTGAATACTCTGGTGCATGTGTATGAATTTTGGTGTTGCAAACAAATGTCTATTTAGACAATTGTTGGTAAATAAAATTCTGTTATGGAAGCTATTGATTCAGTGTAGAAAATAAGTTTTGTAACACAAACCAAGGCAAAGAATATGTTTGAATGTAGTGTTAGATGTGGAATGAATGTTTGAATAAATAAATACTTTTGCTATTTTTGTTTTCTTCTAGACAAAACTAAAAATTGCCAAAGCCAAATGCCAATGGCAAGGACAATAGTCGAACAGACAAATTTAAACTGTTTAGATGGCAGTTAGAAAATTATACAAAACCAATTTAGTTTTTATAACAAAAACAAAAAGCATAAACTTGAATTATAAATTGTTTGTGGTTGTAAGAAAAAATCAATTGCTTTTAAGTTTTAGTTGAGAAAATAAAAAAATAACAAACCACAAAACAAGAAAAATTGATTTCTTTAAGTGCCTAAAATACTGCAACACTTTTTTTCAATTTAAGTTTAAATATGTATTTTAACAATTTTAGGGAAAATTCTTTATGCCAAATGTATGAATGTGAAAATAATATAAAAGAATATTTTTGTATAGAATTAAAATTAAAATTTTAATTATCAAATTGCTACAAATTATTATTTGTTCGCTGCCTAAAAGATATGCTCTACTTTTTATTTATAATGTTTTATTTATTACTACAAAGCAGGATTGCCAACCACCACCTCTTGCTGAAGAGCTACAGACTATCCAACTCCTGGCTCAGAACAGATGACAAGCATGCTCACTGGGTCCGGATCATTCATCCATTGCCTCAGTAAAGGTGAGATGATCCTGGACCCTTAATCAAAATTCATGAGGGCCGCAAAACCACAACTACCACGATACTCCCGAAGAGTCTACTTCAATAATCAGACTGAAAACAGCTAAAACTATGGGGCTTACAGCTGAACTCTGGGGCTTACTGATTCCCGTGGAAATAACGTGGAGTTTCCAGTTGACTGACTGCCAGCCTTCAGCGGACTGCGCTTCCGTTTTTCCTCCATTAACACATGTAATGGTGTTGGATTTCTATTAAAACGTATCAATGTACCCCCGGGGTAGAGGTGGCCTCCAGCACGTCATTACGTGATAAGATTTACATCTGTACCTGGCTATGGAACCTTAATCAAATGGTGGTCAAACCACTGGGAATGAAAAGTAAACGTCATTCACGCCCTAGGAAGCCGAAGACTAATTCTAGCAACAGGTCTTTCCTAGTTGTAACTTTGATGATTCCAGAGCAGGGCTGCAAACCACCACTCCTTGCTGAACAGTTGGAAACTTTCCAACTCCTGTCCAGAACACATGTCCAGCATGCTCACTGGACTGGATCATTCACCTGTGGGTGTTATTATTGGCGAGATGAACCTGGGCACCATAATCATTCATGCTTGGGGCGGCGCAACCACAATCACCATGATACTCCCATTTAGGGGCCAACCTCAATAATCAGCCAGAAACCAGTTAAATGTCTAAAGAGACAAATAACGGAATTCTGCGAGCCTACTGATTCCCGTGGAAATAATATGGAGTTTCCAGTTCTACCCCTGCTGACTTCAGAGGACTGGGCTCCCTTTTTCCCCCAGTTGCACAGGTCTAGATAGTCGAGCGTTCTATAAAGACCATAAATGTGGCCCTGGGGGGGCCTCCAGCACGTCAGTAAGCATTCGCACTTTTCGCAAAATTTTACACCACATTTTACAACAAAAAAATCGTTTATCTCGTCAATGGAGCGTCTAAATTCGCCTTTCAGTACGTCAGCTGCTTTTGGGTTAGTCACGTAAAGCCGGTGGTTCAAACGGCTCTAGAGAAAATAATCCGCCGGCCAATTGACATCGATAAATTACACTACCGGGAAATTTCTTATACAATAAATCGGTGGCTGTGTGACTTGTGGCGCCATCTTGCTGACACCGAGGATCATTGATGTCAACATTAGTCAATTTTGGCTACAAAAAATTCGTTATCATTGTTTGGGAATGCAAAGCATTCACGGTGACTTCATTTCCTTTACCATTTTCCAAAAAAATACGGGCCGATTATGGTGCCTGACAAGTCAGAACAACGGTCCATTTCTTTGGATGTAATGGTCATCCGAGGAATGTTTTGGGATTTTGTGAGCCCCATATCCGGCAATTTTGTTTCTATATAATTGCTACAAACGATTTTCTTGAAAAATGTATTGTTTTCATTCAGTTTTTCAAATCCTAGACGCAAACAAAAATAGGTCAGCTTTGATTCTGGAACTTCTGAAGATTTATATGCAAAATATTGCGCAGAGGTTTCTGGTGATACATAATTATTAAGAATGTCAACGAGTTGATGTTCCAGGCTGATTCTCAATACCTTTCTGTATAGCAAACAGGTTGGCATTACTATGACCAGTACGAGCATATTGTTGTTGCCTATTGTCAGCAACAATACCATGTGACTCGAATTAAATCATATGCAGGGGTCTTAGAAGCAGCCTGATTTCAGGAAAAGCTGCTCGAATTTGATGAAACTGGTCGACTTTTACGAATGATGAAATTTTCATTATTTGATAGTGAATTTTCATAACTAAAATTTTTTGCTCAAGAGCGTAACCTTCCATTTCCAAATTTTTCCAACTTGTTACTAAATAAATGCCGAAGAATGACAGCTCAATTCTACACATTTAGTCATCAGACAATTTATTTCCTAAGCACAAATTTGCCCACCCAACATATAACAACATAATTTTTAGGTTAAAAAACAATACAAAATTCATTGCATACATTTAGGCTTAAGAAAAATTATTTCCACTTAAAATGACGTTAGATGAACTACTAGAATAAAAGTTAAAATAAATTACAACTCTTTCTTCACTAAAATATATTTCTTGCCATTTCAACCACAAAAACCTAAAATTACAAAAAAACGATTTAAAGAAATTTATATTTATTGTCTTGTAGTACTTTTTACAAGACTTTTCTTTAGAGAAATATACATAAATTTTATTAGTTTTTATTGGTTAAGGTTGAAATTGTTTGCCTTTTCTAGTTTCATTTCAATGTTTATTACAGCAGCCAGCATTTCTTTAGTAAATTGCTGAAGCATAAAAAGGTTTATTGAGAAAAAGCTTTATTAGAGAAGTTTTATAAGAAAAAAATGTGTAAGAAAAATAAACTTTATTGGTTAAACTTTGTTGGCAACATTACATAAATTTACTATTCTACTCAAAGTAGGTTTTTGGTAATTTCTTTTTTTTTTCTTCAGATTCTTGTTACTTTTTTAAGAGGGAGTTCGTAAGCAATTTTAGAAACAAGAAAAGATTTGATTGCAAACCATGAAATATTTGAACTATAGAAATGTATCTTAAATGCCAAAAAGTATGCTTTGAATATTTAGATTACAAAACAACAAAAATTATACCCCGTTTAGTAAAACAAACTATTTAAATATAGAAAAAAAATATTTTTTTATAAATTATAAATTGTGTTTTGATATTCTTTCAACTGAAATCAGGGTTTTGTCTAATACGCCATCTCTTGAAAAATAAAAAGTCTTTAAAATCTTTTCATAATGAGTTAAAGAAGAGAAAATATATATTCAAATTTAACTATGTGGACGAATTTTTAGCTTATTACACTATTACAGCAAGCGGTTACAACAGAGCACGTAACAAATAACAATGAACTGGATGCAGAGAGCTAGAGAAAAGAGTTCGATTACTGGTTTTGGTTCATTTTCCTAAGATTTTCATAAATTGTCACATATAGCGTGAAACACAATATAGGAAGACGTTATTTTTATTTGATCGGTGGTAAGAATTTTTAAAATAACAGCTTAAAGCAAGATATCATTAAATGACTCCCTTCATTTTAATACGACGAATCGTAAGGACAAATAGTTGTTTTTTATACGTGTTTAGAACTCTAAGTTGGCAACACTTTTCAAACTAGCGACAATTTTTACAGCTGTCAAGTGATTTACGTTTGATTTGGCATTCCAACATGAGCTGAACAACGCTTTCAAATTGTGCGAATTGAACCCAAAACTAGATTGCCCTTGATTCCAATTTTCACAAGCGAATTTTGTTTAACCATAACGCTCACTTCTGCTTGTATGGATATCAAAAAACAACACTGCCCTATTTAGAGTACTGAAAATCCTCAACTATATTTTGTGACATTATTTTACACAAAAAAACTGACTGTTTGGTGTTCTCTATGGTCAGGTAATCATTGGTCCACACTTTTTTTTCGTTCAGCACTCAGGGGATGACCCCTACACATGCAATGCATTGTGACAGAACTAGAAAATCAGGAAATGGAGAGAAGGAAAGAGGGAGTGGTGCTTGTAGGCATTCAGTTTGAACTTCCCTACATTGAAAGTGACATCAAACACCTCTGGAGGGAGTTTATTCCAAATACGGACCGTGTTTTTTAAAAGAGAAGTAGCACTTCCAGCAACAATGGCTATTTAGTCAAGTACCGTGGTACGTTCTTTAGGAAAGGGATAGAGAAGAGATGAAACAGGTGGTGAAAGTTGAAGGATAATCGGAAATTAACTGCCGTATAAAGACAGCACAGTGACCAGTGACTATGCCTTCATCGCTGAGCAGCCCCACAGACAGTCAATTTTTATTTTTGTAGTGAAAAAAAAAATCCAAGGTCTTCGTTGGGAATCGAACCCACAACCCCCATACTGACAAGCTAGTACACTACCTACTAGCCTACAGGGGCACCTTACCTCTCTTACAAAACTATAAATCTATAAAACCGTAAATTTGTTCTTCTAACAAACAAATTTTCCCTGTAATGCCTAGTCCGATTCACTGGAAAATCAACCAAGAATGGATGTGTTCTCAACGAAAATCGAGTTAAATTGAAAATCGTTCGAGTTTCGGGAACAACTTCCCTAATTTTGTTAGAGCACTTACCATTGCAGTAATGATAAAACAGTGAAAAAAAACTCACATTGCGTCGATAACTCGGAGAATCAATAGAGTTGGAAAACCCTACTGTCCGCAAAGAGCCTTTTGGTCCTCTCCTGTATATGGTCGAGCTTTGGTGCGCCGACACATATATGAGAGTTTTATTCCATCTTTGGACGGATATAGTTAGTATAAATAGTAAGACGATCGGATGGAGTGAAGTATCTCTTAAACCTTTTAAAAAACCCGAGGCACTTGAAAGCTTCTTTAGAAACCTAAAACATCACACTGCATTTTCATGCCAAGAACACCAAAAGCTTCCGATTCCGTAATATATATATATATATATATATATCACCCAGAGTAACAAATGCAGCACCTTCTCCGAATACAGATCCGTGCGTAAGCATGCGATATTGTGTCTTATGGGCATTAAAATCTATTCTACTCATGATGATACACATTATGCTACAGTCAACGCTATAGAGCCATGATTACCGGCTTTTTTATTTACCAATTGAGCAATCACGATATGTAGGAGCTGTGGTCAACATTCGGCAACTCAAAAACTTGTGAACGATGGTTTAGGCAATATAAAAATGGTGACTTTGAGACAGAAGACAAGGAGAGAGCTAATCAGCAGAAAAAGGTTGAAGCTGAGGAATTGGAAGCATTACTCGACAAAGATTTTTGTCGGAAGGAAGAAGAACTTGCATTATCACTGACAGTTGAGTAACAAGCCATTTTCTTCCGTTTAAAATCAGTAATATTCGTTCAAAAGCAAGGAAATTGGGTTCCATATAAACTAAAGTTGAGAGATGTTGAAATCCGTCTTGGAAATACAGCTTGAAAATGATGCTTAACTTCGCAAAAAGAAGTAATTTTGGCATCAATTTGGTATTGGTAATGAAAAAAAAATACATTACGATAGCCCAAATCGCAACAAGTTATATGTAAAGTCCGGCGAACCAGCGAAATCAATGCCGTAGCTGAATATCTATGAAGCCAAGATAAGGCTCTGTACTTGGCATGGTTGGTAGGGTGTATGTAATTTTAAGCTGTTGAACTCGAGTCACGCTATCAAGGGAGACCTGTATCGAAGATAATAACTTTATTTTAAAAGAGCTACCAATGAAAAACGACTAGAATATTTAACCAGACAGGAGGCCATAATCTTCCATCATGACAACACCCGGTCACATGTTGTAAGACCGGTCAAAGGCTATTTGAAAAACTGTGGATAGGAAGTTTTGGCTAACATACCTTATACCTCAGACTTTGCTCTTTCTAACTAGAATATGTTTTGATCGATGTTGGGTGCCGTTACTGGAATACGCTTTACTTCAAAACAGGGTACTATAAATTATTAATTAGCTTGATTTATTCTTTACTTTAAAACCGGAATAGTTCTTTTGATACAGAATCCTTATGCTACCAGAAAGTTGGGAAGAAGTAGTGGCTAATGATGGACCATATTTTAAGTAATGTATCAACTATTTTTGTTATTATAATTAATGCATTTTTCAAACAAAACAATCCAAATTATTAACTTGTTTAATAAGTTTTATTCAAAAAATTTATTTCGTAAAAAATTTATTAAAATCAAAAATTTTACAAAAATATTTCCAGTAACGATTTTATTAATGTTGCAAATTCATGGAAATTTTCAAAATGAATCAAGCCACCTTTCTATTTGTTTTTCTTTATTTAATATTCATACATATTTCCACTTGGTTTTGAATATAAAAATTCAATTAAAATCGGATTCAAAGGCAGAGAACAACACAAAGGTCATAGACTGTTGGACAAAGATATGAATAAAAATAAAAAAATAAATAAAAAAATAACTTTTTTTTAATCCAAAAATAAAAGAAAATAATAAAATTTATAAAAACAGACAAACAAATCAAGACAACAAAATAAAAAATCATACAGCCAATGAACCTTAAGGCTAAAAACGCATAAAGGAATGTAATTTTTAAAATAAAAACAGACACACACAAACACACACACACACACTTCTATAGTTATATCCCGGCATTAATGCTTTTAAATTCACTAAAGAAACTCCAGTTGTTATAATTCCCGCACTTGACATAAAAAACATAAGGTGAAGGAGTCCTTTTTTCTTGCCACTTTAAACTTCTGGCTCAATGTCTTCGATGAATGCAAAACTGTTAAAAAGCCACTTTTACAATTCACCTTAACAAAAATAGAAAAACTACTACAAGCCATACAACACTTAGCAACATTAAGGAAAAGGAAAAATAATTGCAAGGACTGAAATAAAAATAAAAAAAAATAAAATTGTAGTGGGCATATTTTATCCAATATTTTAGCATAAACAGCAAACAACAACAAAACAAAGCTTTACTGCTGTTATAAACCGGCAACGCATAAAAACTCTTCCAAAGACAATGTCATTTGTTGTGTGTCAATAAAATAGGGGAAAAAAATAACTAGAAACTAACAAACAAACTTTCATAACATAAATTGAAAGGACCTTTTTCGTTTGCGTTTCCTTTTTTTTTTTAATTTTAGACTGATGAGCGGGAGGGTGTTTTATTTTTAGTTTAGCCTAAGGTTTAATGTCTGCTATGGATGGACCTTAGCATTGTTAAACAACAACAGTTTATGTTTAAGGAACAGCAATAGCGATACTTCGTAAACAAAATCAAACATGATATTTACAAAATAAAGGTTAAGGGTATTTAACCCTTAAACCGTCATTAAGGGTTGAAATAACTACAAACTTTTGTTTACTTTTGTTGTAAAGTGAAACATTTTTGATTTTTCATAATAAAATATCTCTTCAGTAGCAGCTAGTGCTTTATAATTTTCACATTTATTTGGAAATTTTTTCACTAAAAGAGCGGATTTTAAACGAAAAATTTTAACTCCGCTTAAATTCACGTATATAGAATGTGGATAAATTTGAGGTTAGGAAATAAATTGGCTTAAAATAAACAATTTCTGTAGAAGACTTTAGTTTCATTGATACTGGTATAAAACAGAAGTATGGAAATTTATAACAAAATGTACTGTTGGGTCAATGTCTACCTCTAGCACGTTGGCAGACGTTCCCTGTTTGCACAATATTTTGAAGCACATTTTGCAACAAAGCTTCGTGTCAATATGACACCGAATTTCATCCATCACAGCGTCAGTTGTTTATTAATTATTTCACGTAAGTCCCATCTTCTAAATGACTCCAGAGGAAGCAATCCAGCAGCCAAGTGTTATCGCCAAATCGATAAATTACGCCACCGGATAATTTCTCAAGCAATAACTGAATGGTTTGAGTGACTGAATGGCTAGTGGCGCCATCTTGCTAAAACCACAGAGCACCGTTTTCAACATTAGTCAATTTAAACTACAAAAAATAAATTATCACGTTTTGGAAGCGCAGAAAATTCACGGTGATGGCTTTTCTTGCTCATTTTTAAAAATAAAAGGAGCCGATGATGCTGCCTCACCACAAAACGTATCATTTGGTCACTTTCATTAATGGTTTAATATACTGGTTTTTCGAGGACTGCTTATGGATATTGTAAGCTCTATATGCGACAATTTTGTTTGTTTACAAAATCGCCTATTTACAAATAAATCCCATCACTAAAGATTTATGTTGCTCGAAAATGCGTTGTTTTAGTTCAGTGTTTTAAACAGCCAAATTACAAGCGTTGGCTTTAATTTTCAAACGAATTTAACTTTATAAGCCTAAAGATGAAGATTTTTATGTAAACTGTTGGGTAAAGTTCGGCAAGTGATGGCCAATTTTTACGAACTTTGACTAGTTAAAGTTTCAGGCCCATTCTAAACACTTTCATGTACAGCGTCCTT
Source organism: Trichopoda pennipes (assembly GCA_030448955.1). Classification (NCBI taxonomy): domain Eukaryota; kingdom Metazoa; phylum Arthropoda; class Insecta; order Diptera; family Tachinidae; genus Trichopoda; species Trichopoda pennipes. Next base: position 6,518,957 of record JASKUP010000002.1, read on the forward strand.
GTTTATATCACTACAGCTCGTATATTTTTGTGGTCTATTTTTAGCAGCAATTTCTTAAGCTTCGATTTTAGTCTCAGAGAGAGAGAGAGCCTGATTACGAATAAAAGCTTCTCGGATGTTACGAAGTGGTATAGTGAAATTTTCACAATTGTGACAGTAATTTTTCATAATTACAAGTTTGTCTTTAAGACTATAAAGATCCACGCTCTAAATTTCTCAACTTTTTACTAAATAAGTGTGGAAGCATGACAGCTCAATGCTTGACATTCAATTACTTGGCGGATAATTTACTTCCAAACCTCAAATTTATCCACCCGTATTTAATTTTAATTTTATTAAGAAAAAAAATTTTTTTTAATTTCTGCTAATTTTTATTTAAAGTTAAACTATTTTATTTTTAAATAAAACATTTCTTAAAAATCTTCTTTTTTCAAATTATTGATATATATAATATAAAAAAATAAAATCCCCGGTGTTAAAAATAAATTTTGCTTAATAAAATTTTGGTTAAAAATAGAACAAACGTTTCTTTAACTTGAGTCCCTTTAAAAGGTTAAGGTCTCCTTAATTTGTTGCCTTCTGTAAATTTAAATTTTGTTGTCTTTCAGAAGGCAAATAAAATGCCAACTAACAAAAAGTTTATGTCATAAAATTGTTGTGTTTATTTCTTGTGTGTGTGTGTGTAGGGGACACAAACTCCAAAATACTCTTACTCTCTTTAACTGACAAGAATATTAAGTTTGCAGTGAAAACTCCTACCGGAAATCCGTTTTATTATAAACCAACATAAACGTTTTTATGAAAAATAACAAGGACCTTACAACAACAAATAAAAAAACCTCAAAACAAATTTATTAAACTTTTCCTACTTCTCACTCTCTCTCTCGCTTTCTGTGCCACTCTCAATTTGGAAGGCATAATTAAATTTCATTTCAACACAAATGGCCATTAAGAAAAGCGAAGAAAAAACGAAAACAAAAACTTAACAGCATTAAAGTTCAAAAAAGCAAATAAATAAAAGAAACGAGTGTCATTAATAAAACACGTGCTAAATTGTATGCTGCTTACGAAAAGCTTAAGAAATAAAAACAACAACAAAAAAGTCCAGAGAAATGCAAATCCCTGGAGAACATAATGAAATGCTATGAAAGAGATTTTTGTCCTGCGCATGAGTTGGGTAAGGGGAACAATTTGATATTGAAACAAAATGTAAACAAAAGTTTTTAATTGAAATTTGATATATTTGGTAAAGTTGTTGCTTAAGGGTCACACAGCATACTTGACATTAAATTGCTGGAAAACTGGAGTTTATACAGATAACAGCAAGTGATAACCATTTATTTTCAGCGTGTTTAATTATTAATTTTGATTGTTTTTAATTTAATAGATTTATTTTTAAATGAATGAGTTGCTTAATTCAGTAGCGACTCGATGGCTTTAAGATTTAAGATCTTATTTAGCGACCTTAGCAATGTTTTAGTAATTCTTCACTATTCTCTTAAAATTATCAACGTTTGCAATTTTTAATGATTTTAGTGATTTTTACTTATTTAGACGTTTTTGTGTTATTCTTCGTTTTAATATTTTTTCTCAATTTTTTATATTTTTTTTTAACACAGACAGTTTCTTGAGTTTACCCTACTAATTTAATTGTTCTTCGTTTTAACTCTGCTTCAACTTTTAATAACAACAAAAACATTTATATTGCTGCTAGCGATTTTATTTAAAACAATAGTTGCAAGCGATTCAAATAATTTTTATTGAATTACTGTTCTAGTAACACATATATTGAGTGGCCAAATTTAAGGTTAGGAAGTAAATTGTCTATCAAATGATTATATCTTAAGAATTGAATTGCCACCCTTTGACAATAATATAGTACAAAGTTGGGAAATTTAATAAGTGGAACGTGGGAAATATACTATCTCAATGGGGAAAATTTCACTTTATCACTTTTAACACTAAAAGTCCTGATGGTCGTTTTTAACGACACAGGGAAGTTATTTTATAATAACTTGAATTATTATTTTAGTTTATAGTTATATTAATGTTATAATCGTAGTTTTAAGTCGCATGAATTTTAAATTATAATTTTGTTATTATGCTGTTTATTTTTCATCCGCCAGTAGTTGAAATACTATTGATATTTCCTGTCCTAACTTCCGCATTGTGTTTTGAACGCCAACACTGACTCACCAGTACAAGCCACAACGCGGCTTGAGAATGATGCATTCGCATCGAAAGCGCTCGCCTTTGACTACAAACCAGCCAGTTAGGACAGGAAATATCAATAGTATTATAATTTTTTGTTTAACGGCAGCTCGCGCCATCTTTATGTGGTGGTACTACTGGCAGCTGGTAATGAACGCAGCCACCAGCTGTTTTATACATCAGCTGTGGAGATGGTGTATATGTGTGGGTGTACTTGTGTGTGCGACGAAGGGGTATATAAAGAAAAACGGTATGAACAAAGGGTAAGATAATACGCAGCCGGCTGACGGATAACAGGTAATATTTTGAGAGAAGCATATCATCTGAATATATTTCTGAGTATCTTCCGCAAATACTGTGAAGTCACAAACTGGTGCAGTGTTTTTTTCTCAGCCCAGTTTGTGCCTACAGTCGTTACTGGTAGTGAATAGAACAGCGTTAAATTGTGTTCTAGTAGTTATTAGTCTGCATAATTTTCGGTTTTCTGAGTTTTTTCCTCGTACACTAGCTATTATTTCGTGATGCTGGCCATAGAACCACAGGTGAGGTCACAAACTAGTGCAGTAGTTTTTTGCCCAGCCTGGTTTGTCGCTACTGGGAGTGACCAGAGCAGCGTTAAATTGTATTCTAGTGGTTTTAACCCTGCACAATTTTCGCTGATCTGGCTATTTCCCTCCAACATCAACTGTGGATATGAGGTATCCAGCCCAGAGATACCTCTGCATACCATTGCACGGCATACAGAGCAAAAAAGGTGAGCTGCCCTTAAGGAGATTAGTGTTAAATAAAGGCTGAAGATTTATACCGAATCAACTATCCGCCTTTTAATTCAACGTTGGCACGATAGGGCCCTGGTCGCCGTTAAGCAATCAGGAAAACCGTGTCGTTACAGGGCAGTGCAAAAAAGGTGAGCTGCCATTAAGGCGATTAGTGGAAAATAAAGGCTAGCAATCAGGTTAACCGTGTCATTACAGACTTTGTAAAATTGGAGCAGCTTTTCCACGTAAGGGATGGATACATTTATGGTTAGAAAGTTAATTGTCTGCCAAATGATTAAATGTCAAGAATTGTGTTGCCATCCTCTGATATTTTTTTTTAATATAACGTTGGGCAATTTGAAACATGAACTTTACACTCTTTAGCAAAGAATTTTAATTGTGAAAATTTTCTATCAAAATGGTGAAAATTTCAGTGTATCACTATGGAAATATTTGAGCAGCTTTTCCATGTAATCAGAGTCCTTCGGAGGCCGTCGTGGATAATTCAATAGCTAAATGTAAGGCTCGAGGTATTGTAGCTAATACTAAATGAAAACAATGCGCTTATAGCAGCCCTAGTGATGCGTAGCCGCTATACAGCAAAGTATTGAAAACGAGCCTGCAACATCAACTTGCTGACGTTCACAATATTTGGGCATTACTAGAGGAATTTCACGCAATATTTTACATACAAATCTTCATCTTTACGCTTATAAAATTCAATTGCTTAAGTTGACTGTTTGTGAATTGACTGTTTGAAAAAACTGAAGGAAATTAAAGCTTTTATCAGCATAATCATCTTTACTGATAAGGCTTATTTACAATTAGATGGTTGTGTAAACAAACATAATTGTCGGATAGAGGGCTAACAACATCCACAAACGGTCCTCAAAAAGCCATTATATCCAAAGAAAGTGATAGGATAATGCAATTTGTGGTCAGGTGGCATCATCGGTCTGTATTTTCTGAAAATTAGCATAAATTCTCTGCGTCACCTAACGGCTAATGTTGACATCAGTGGAACTTTAGTTTCAAAAAATAGAGGTACATGCCACAAAGCCACTTGGTTATTGCATGAGAAATTTTCAGCCGTATAATTTCTTGATATGGCGATTTTAAGTGGCCGCCGCGGTCTTTTACTTTAACGCCGCTGACTCTTTTTGGCTGGCGCCATTAGAAAGACCATGTTTATGTAAACAACTCATGGACAATTGATGGCTTAGAAAATGAAATTCCACGCCACTTTAAAGTTAAAATGATTCCAAAACCGGGTAAAGACCTAACCAAAACCGAGTCATATAAGCCCAACTATTTCAAAGGTCTTCGAAAAGTTGCTTATGGATAAATTGTCTCCAATGCTAAGGGATAGTGGGTGTATCCCAAACCATCAATTTGGTTTTAGAAGTAGACATAGCACAATTGAACAAACCCATAGATTGGTTCAGGTGATAAGAAGGTCTTTTGAAGAGAAGAAGTATTGTTCAGCTATTTTTATTGATGTTTCTCAGGCTTTTGACAAAGTTTGGCATGAAGGTCTATTTCTGAAACTGACCGCTCACTTGCCTTGTAATATAAGCAACCTATTAAAAAGCTACATAATTGGACGGAAATTTTCTGTTGTTGAAGGAGACTTCGTTAGTGTATCCAAACCAATTTCCTCAGGCGTACCACAAGGTAGCATTCTTGGTCCAGTTTTATACTTGATATATACCTGCGATATGCCTGTAAGTGAAACTGTCCACACTTCTACGTTTGCTGATGATACAGCGTGTCTAAGTTCGCATGAAAACTCCCATCAAGCACCCATAAATATTCAGCAACATATAACTCTGTTAGAGTTGTGGTTAAAATAAATGGAGAATTAAAGTAAACGTTCAAAAGTGCATTCATGTGACTTCAACCTGCGAAGAGATAATTGTTCACCCGTTCGAATCAATAATCACATTGTTCCTCACCATACTTATGTGAGATATCTTGGTATACATCTTGACCGTCGCCTTACATGGAAACATCATATTGACTCAAAGCTAACACAAATGAAACTTAAGCTAACACAACTACATTGGCTTATTGGCAGGAACTCAAAACTTAGCCTAGATTGTAAGCTTCTAATTTACAAGACTATTTTAAAACTGATATGGTCTTACGGAATCTAACTTTGGGGCACTGCCTCAGCTTCAAACGTGGATAGAATCCAACGTATGTAGAATAAAATTTTACGGTTGATAACTTCCGCCCCATGGTACATCAGAAATTCAAACATACATTGTGATTTAGACATACCGCTGGTGACTACAGAAATCATCAAATACGCAGGCAAATACTTAATGAAGCTTGAAGACCATCCTAATCCCCTTGGTCGCAATATCTTGGATTATAGTGGACATAGCCGATTAAAAAAGAGGGATACCGCAGCTTTAATCCTCAATGCTACAGACGATACATCTTAGAAATATGTGCTTTGTTTTTTTTTATGACAATTTTCTTTTTTACCCAAAGGGTTAGGCCTGACTTGGTCAGGACTAATGTAACTTTTTTTAGAATTTAAGATTTTAATACTTATTGTTAGTTCTTTTCGTGAAGATACAATAAATAATTATTGAGAGTTACAAAATAAAAAAAAAAAAAAAAAAAACTTTAACGAGATACGTGACGGTTTATTGCAACATGTGCTTTAAAATTTGGTGAAAGAACGACCATCTATCGATGTACTAGAGCTAGATATTTGCTCTACACCACATTCTGTTATTACTTTTCAAGTTTCTACTTTACGCTGGTATCAATAAAACTGTGTGTTTCAAGCCAACTTACTTCCTAACCTCAAAATTACCTATAATGTCTTGTATCCTTTTTTTTGTAAATTAGCTACCAAAATTAATGATGCATTTTTTTTAGCCCAAAATTATTACTTCCATAACTCATTTAGTACGTCATTATCTTTAATGCAAATATGCAAAAATCATTATAAAATGGCGTTAGGTTTTTCTTTTAAATTAACTTTTTGACATAAGCCAGAAAAAAATATTACTTTCCACCCTAATTACTTCAAATAAGTAGATAGTATCGGGTATTTTTATAGAGGTATGCAACTTTTAGTTGGTAATGTCGCTAGACTATTTTCTCTAAGGATATGTGAAAAAGGATAAGTCGCTAGTATACGCCAATAAGTCCAAAAGCATTGTCTGGCCAAAAATGTTGGAAACAGTGATTTCAAATTTTACCTCCAGACTACGTTCGAGCCAGCGGTAATGATCATATCGCACCCTAAATACAAAAAGGTCACAACTCAAAATACTAAAATTTTTATGAGAGACAAAAACCTGTTTAGTTCATCGCGCAGAAGCACTACATTTAACACGAAAATAGCGATAATTGTTTTTTTCCAGTTAAAAAAGATAGTGATTTAAAAGAAATTTTTGCAGTAGTTCGAGATGTGTACTCTGAATTAATTTATGAAAAAAAAGGCAGTTAGGGAAAATTTTAAGTTGTGACGCTTTTGCATTTAGGGTGCGTTATGATAGACGTCATATTTATATTATAATGCCACAAGATTAACTTTCGCTTAACGTACATGCCACTTTTAACAATTCATCTTTGTTTTATAACATTTCAAATTTTTATACCTCTATAAAAACACCCTTTACCTTCATTATTACTTGAAGACTGAAAATTAGTACAAAAACCTGAAATTTGAACCCTTTTTGCAAAATTGCTTTCTTTAACCCCTTTTATCAAGAACTAATTAAGAAAATCAACAAATAAAGTAAAAATTATATAAAAATCCCTTTTTTTCCCCCCCGCAAAAACAGACAAAAGAAATTTATATTTTCTTTCAATAAGACCGGGGAAACATTATTTTTGCAAACAAATGACGACAAATTACAGTCACTTAAAATTCTTAAAGCATAAAAATTTCATGGGGAATGTTAACAATCTTAACACTTTCTTACACACACACACATACAGGAATAAGAACAAGAAAAATGTAACAATAACTTAAATAACAGCCAGGATGAACAATGGCAAAGTGTAACAAATAAAAAAACAAAAAGAAAAATCTTTAAACTACTCAAAGACAAACACTGGAACACAGGCAAATGCCACTTAATCAACACCAAGGACAAACCAACAACGTACACTCTTTAATAACAAAGGCGGCAGCTGTAACTCTTTGGCAGATGTTTCCTAAGAATGTCTTTCTTTGTTTGGTGGCAATGATTTTTTTTTTTCTTTTTTTTTTTTGTTATTTTACTTTTAACATGAAAATAATACAGTCTTCTTCTTCTTATCTCAATGAAAGTCATATAGAATTTTTTTTTCATTATAGACACTTGCTATCCTTTGCATCATTTAAGTCGAGAAGCACAAAAATAGGAAAGGGAAAATAAGACAAATTTTAAAGCTTCTCAAGTGTTTGAAAAATAATATTAAGAATTTGTATCCTTAAACACTTTTCCTTAGAGTGAAATACATGCAAGAATTTTTCTGAAATGAAAATTACATAATAAAATGCTGCAGCATTCTGTAATAAAATAATTTTTCATGACAACAACAATTTCAATGAAATGTCACAAATTAGTTAAAAATTTCGTAAAAATAAAATGTCTTAATAAATAAAGGCCGCAGAGAGGAGAATTAATTTCGTTTTTTTTTTGCTGTTTGAAGTGATTTTTTGTTTAATAAGCCTCTGAAGACTTGTGGTGATTATTTTGGAAATTTGAAAATTAATGTGATTTTTAATTTTCTTTAACATGCGATAATTTAAAATAAAAACTAATGAATTTTTGGTAACATTTTTTTAAAATAATTTATTGAACAATTGAGACACTTTTATTGCAAGTGATCACTGTCTTTGACTTTTCAATTGTAAGAAATTAACACAATGGAACTTCCTTTTTATTTAAAACACCTTAAGACACATTTCACTTTTTTTGTACTGACATTCGTTTTATTTACAGTCTGTCCCACAATATCAAACCTTAATGTTCGCACGTTTTTAATCGACAATCAGCTGACTTGCATCCCACTAACATCAGCACGACAAGAACAAAAATAATTAAAAAACAATAACGTAAGCAATTTAGTTCTCACTTGCGTTTCATTTACAATTTTCGCAGTCAAAATCAGTCACACTCATGGATTAATATTAATTCAAGCTGTATACATTTATTGTCCACTAAGGACGCATCATCTATCTTTTCTTCTTCTTTAGTTATTTCATCGGTCACCATTGCTTCTACAGCTTCTTCCTCTGCTTCAGCTGGTAATTCAGATTTTTCTTCTTCCTCAGAGCTGATTGCTTTAGTTGTTTCTTCCTTTATAGACTTTGCCTTAGATACTGCAATATTGTCTATTTATTAGCCAAGGCCTTGTAAAGGGGTTTTCAACAAGAAGTTTAAATTAAATATAAAGGTTCCACCATCTAACGTTTTTTTTTTTCAACTAGTGCTTATTTCGTGAATGGTAACACTTAGCTTAAGTTTGATTGACAGATAATTAGTTTTATACTTCCGCTGAAAGAATATGGTTGTGTATACGCTTGTACAACGCTGGGAAATATTGCGGTATTACTTTGAAAATCATGGTAATGTTGCAAAGTATGTGCAAAAATTGCGTATGGATTTTGGAAGAAGAGAAGCACCGTCAGCTCAGTATGTTCGTTATCTTGTGAAAAAAGTGAAAGAAACTGGCATCCTCATCTATAAACCAAAGCGGGAAAAGCCAAAAACAGTGCGTACACCCGAGAATATTGCTGCTGTGGCAGAAAGTATGCGTGAAGAGCAATCAACATCAATTCACCGCCATTCTCAACAATTGACCATTTCAGAGACATCACTGAGACGAATTTTGCATAAAGACCTTGGTATGACGCCATAAAAAGTCCAATTGGTTCATGAATTTATAGCATTAAAAAAAAAATTATTTGGCGAACACTATAAATAATTAAAATGCCACATTTTTTTACACGAAGTTTCTAAGCCTTCAACTTAACAAGTCCGCAGGTAAAACTGTGTTGACATTTAAATCGTCAATAATTTTTCTACTCTAGACAAGCATGTGCTCATAATAAATTATGCGGTAGGTAGGATCAAGCCTTAAATCATGGCGCTAAATAAATTTTTTCCATCTTCTTAACCTTTTTATTTGGTGAGAGGTAATTCTAGCTCGAGCGGGATAAAGCCCGAAAAATCTGGCGGCAGACAAAAGGATCTATCTCTTATCCAGACACCTTGTTTTAAAGAGCAGATATATTTGACCTTTTGGTAAATATCAGCAATATGATGACAGTACACAAAATGCTTCTACAAGATGAGGTCTAGGTAGTCTGCTGTCTCCATCAGTTCTAATACAAGACTCAAACAAGTAACGTACATGATTATACTGACGCCTTAACAAAATTATTTATGGTTCTGTTTGAAATATCCCAACCGGATTTCATAAGCTTATTGTTTTTTAGTTATAAAGCCAACTTTTGTTTGAATGGTTACACCAGTAAACAAAAATGCCATATTAGCGGTCATCATACTCCTAAACGGTATTTTTTTTTAATATTTTTAATTGCAGAGAAGTAGCACTTCAAGCAACAATGGCTATTTAGTCAAGTACCGTGCTACATTCTTTAGGAAAGGGATAGAGAAGAGATGAAACAGCTGGTGAAAGTAGTAGGATAGTCAAAAATTAACTGTCATACAAGACAGTACAGCGGCCAGTGACCATGCCATGCTCATCACTGAGCAGCCCCACCGACAGTCAATTATAATTTTTGTAGTGAAAAAAAAAAACAGCCAAGGTCTTTATTGGAAATCGTACCCTAAACCCCCAGACTGACAAGGTATTACACTAACTACTAGCGTATAGGGGCACCTGTAGACGTAGTGACATCCAAAAGAACTGAATATTTGGTGTTCTTTAAGAACTGTGTGATTCGATTTACATCCGCGCCTGCCCATGAAGCCTTAATCAGATGGTGGACCAAACCACTGCATAATTTGGAACGTCATGCTCGTCTTAGGAAGCCGAAGCTATAATTCTATGCAACAGAACTTTCTAGCTGCAACTTCGATGCTTCCAGAGCAGGGCTGCAAATCATCACTCCTTGCTTAAGAGTTGGAGACTTTCCAACTCCTGTTCAGAACACATGTCTAGCATGCTCACTGGACTGTATCATTCACCTAGCGTGTCATTAACGGCGAAATGATCCTGGCCACCATATTAAACAAAAGACCTGATATGGGGCCGCGAAACCACAACCACCACGATACTCCCATAAAGGGCCACCCTCAATAATCAGTCAGAGAACAGTTAAATATCTAAAGAGACAAATAACTTCTCTTCACGCTTCTCGGCCTTATGGCTAAGATTAAGGTGTTCTTTAAGTACTGGTGGAATAATTGGTCATTACTGCTTGAAAAACGATGCTGCTCAGAATATTACGGTCAATGGTGAGAGGTATAGAGCCATAATAGATGACTGATAATAGGGTCAATAATTACAGCCATGAAGCCATAATGTGCAGAGGCACATTAAATTTCATGTCACTTTGAAAGATTCTTTTTCGTTTATATACAAGGTGTCCGCCGGGGAGGTATACCACTTTGTTTATTTATAATTTTTGATTAAATGAAAGGGAATGGATTTTATATTGATAAATGTTTTATTTAATATCGGCAATTATGTATGGAATACAATATCAGATAAATGTTCGCCTCACAAATGCGAGCCTTTTTGAGCACAATTAATGTTACATTCTACCACATTTCATGCGGTATTTTATCAATTTCATCACGAATATTTTGTTTGAGTTGCTCAAGTGTTTCTAGGTTGTTTGCATAAACCTTGCTTTTCAGATATCCTCACAAAGAGAATCCAGATCAAACAAATCAGGCGATCGTGGAGGCAAATCAATATCAGCATTTCTTGAAATAACTTGCTGTGGCAAGAGGTCTCGCAGTAATTCCATTGCAAGCCTGGCTGTAGGCGATGTGGCACCTTCTTGTTGATACCACATGTTAATCAAGCCTAAAGCATTAAGTTGTGGCATTAAAAAGTTTTCAATCATATCACGATATCGCTCCCCATTCACAGTTACCCTTACGTAGTTTTCATTTTCAAAGAAGTAAAGTGCAATGATTCCTCTTGGACCAAATTGCTTACCAGACTGTCACTTTTAATGGATGCAAAGGTGACTGTAAAATAATTTGAGGGTTTCCCATTCCTCAGAACCGACTATTCTGTTTATAACACACATTCATTCAAATCAAAATGTACCTCCTCACTCATTATGATTTTGTCACGAAAATCAGGGTTGTCATGGGTGAGCTGTGACATCCTATTGTCATATGTATGGCGGCGTAAATGGTCTGGTAGTAGAAGCTCTTATGTCAACTGAATTTTATAAGGAAACAAATGCAAATCCTTGTGCAAAATTGTGGCCACATCTTTTCTTTGAAGACCAAGTTCCTGAGTATGGCGGAGAATTGATATCTGCGTATGTGAGTATATTGTCCGACGGGGTTTGATTTATTTGTGTATGATTTTACGTCAATTGAGATTGATGGATTGTTTTGAATACTTTCTTGAGCAGCAGTAATGTTTTCAGCCGATCTTGCAGTACGTTGTGGTCCATGCATAAGCCTATCACCTCTTCCTTTGAAATTATTCACTACACCATAAATAGTGCGTTGTGTTGGCACGTTGTTTCGCCCAAAAATTTCACGTACTTAACTTTCTCATCGTCACAATAATCACTGATTGATTAATGATAAAATGTTTTAACGATTAAAACACGTTGTTCAAGAATAATATTTACCAAAATGGAGACAAAACTAAGTAATGTACCTTCCCCGTGCACACCCTGTAATTATAATTTTGTGTAGTTTACAATAAAATTAAATTTTCTGTTCAATTTCTTTTTGGAATTAGGATTTTATTATTTAAAAAGAGAAAAACTGGAACTTTTTTTCCCCACCCAATATTAACACTTGCTTGAGCTATTTTACCAATACTTATGCTTTGCCACAATCCTTTTATTTCCTCAAATTATTTCCGCTAATAAAATTCTTACATTAATGACTTAAGAAACCCCGATAAAAAGGCACGTGTCGCATAAAAAATTAACAACATCAAGAAGGGCACTTAAAACAGCACGGGGTGACCAGTAAATTTTCCATAAAAAAAAGAAACATTTCCTTTTCCTATAACAATTTTAATTATCCTGCTTACAAAGCACATCAGGGACATAGACAAACAAAGAAAGAAAAATGCTAAAAAAAAATAAATAAAAAGGAAATTGTTTGGCTTTTTCCATTTTAATGAAGTCATCAAAATTGCTGATGATTTGTGAGGCCACACTAAATTTGCCATTAATTTGGTGGTTAAACAATAACAAACGAAAACTATTAAATTATATCCAACATTAATTGGTTAAACAAAAACTAACCAGCACTTACCTGTATTGTTTCCTGGGCTGTATATTTGCGATTATAATCGACATAATGTAAATTCGGCATGTTGCTTTCAAAAGGAGAGAGTGGGGGGGAGAAACAGCAAGGAACTTGAATTTATTTTTTAAATAAATTTAAAGAAAATAAAATTAAAATAAAAATAATATATTTGTTATCTCTGTTGCTGTAAATTTGTATTCTCTGGTGCCATTTTTTACATAATCCTGCAAAAGATAAATAAAAAAGAAAAATTTATTAGAGATTTTGTTGTCTTTTAGTTTTGCTTTTCTATTTTGTTAATAAATCCTTTAGAGTTTTAGTTTTCATAAATTCAAAGAGATTTTTATAATGCTTCGTTTTTTTTCTAATTTTTATTTTTATTATCTGATTGTTTTTCTTTAAGTACGAAAAAAGGAAGAATAAAAATAAATGTCACGGCTGTGAATTTATTGCCTTTGGAGACAGAAAGTCCCTTAAGAAGGCTGTCAACAAGGGGATTTCCTTTTTTATAAGTCAATACAAATTTGGCATTCGATTTTATTTAAAATTCGTCTTATTTAAAGTTTCGTTTTTTATTTTTCTTACTTATTTGTTTAAGAAGTTATTAAAAATGAATTTAGTCTCCTGGTGGTCTTTTTGATGGTCTTTCTAAAAACTGCTGCTAAATAAATCCTTTTTAAGAAAATATTTTTGTGGGTCAAAAAATACTAAATCAAGGATTTTTAGTATAAAAAAATTCGTATCTATACACATACATATACCAATATATGCTCACAGTACAGTTGCTTATAAAAATTTTCCTCTAGGAGTTTATTTCTTTTGTACTTTAAAGGATTTCAAATTCAAAAAAAAAAAATCAAATAAAATTTTGCCACCGTCTTACTAACGATCAAAAGACACAAATAAGTTGCCTTCCTTTTTTTAAGAGAATAGAAAAGTCCTCCTTCCATATGAAATAATTATTAATGATATGTAACACTTTGTAAATTAAGGCTACTCTGGGAATAAAGACAATTTTCATGCAAAATCCTAGAGTGACAATTTTTCAATTAATAATTTCTTTCTACATAGAAAAGTGAAACTCTAAACTCTAAACTTCTGTAATAAAGTTGTTTAGTCAACCAAAAAACTAAACGTAGGGGCGAAAGAACAGGAGTTTCCTTGTACTAAATAAATATTAATTAGTCTTTACTGGAAAACTACTTTAGTTCGATTGTCTTAACTTGATACAGGATTCTCACACATTAAAACAACTATATCAAGCAAAGGCCAGGAAATCACCACAAGAAAACTATTTTCAATTATCTACATGTGTAAAGCAATCAATAGTGGAATTGTCTGAAGTTGGCATTCTCTGATGTTTGGCTTTGCTGGCTACTTACAGCGTAAAAATATAGAAACGGGTACCCTTCACTAAAAGTGTTTAGAAATGTTCAACTACCAAAATAAGAATCACTATTTCCAAGTGAGTTCTTCTAAGATTAAAGAATTTTATTAAATAAAATTATGGTGGTTAAAGAAGGGGATATATTTATCTCCGAATTATTATTATTTAGCCCCGATTATTATTTTTATTCGACCTTTTTTTCCTTCATTTTTCCTTTATCTTTATAAGGGTTTTTGTAATTAAATTTAACACATATAATTTCAATATTTCGCTTTCCGTTGGAAAAATTTTTTTTTGAAATTGTTAATTTTTGTTTTACAAAAATTAATTTCCTGAAGAAGCTTTCCAAGGGAAAGCGAAATATTGAAAATATATGCGTTAAATTTAATAATAAAGACCCTTATAAAGATAAATACTTATTTAGTGATATAAGAATAAGAAACTTTTTGTGAAAAGTGTTACTTTTTATTAAAAAAAAAGTACTTTTTTTACTTATTATTTTAAGTATAATTTTTATTCATTTTGGTAAAAAGTAATTTTTTGTGAAAAACTGATTTTCAATTTCTTTAACATCGTTTTTTCGGAATACCATGACGGTTTTAATAAAAAATATTTCTTGCAAAAAGATACTTTTTGTAAAAGATTAGTTTTTGTAAAAAGGTACCTTTTGTAATATGGTACTTTTTGTAAAAAGGTACTTTTTGTAAAATGGTACTTTTTGTAAAATGATACCTTTTGTAAAATGGTTCTTTTTATAAATTGGTACTTTTTGTAAAATACAGGCTGCCAGGTGAGATAGTTCACTACTTTGTTTTGCCGCCCTTTTCGTAAACATTAGTGGTAACAGTTCATATTAAGCAGTTTGAAGTAGACACGTTGCAAATTTATTATGGAAAAATATTGGATCACCCAACGTGTTTTAATCGTTAAAACATTTTATCAAAATCAATCATCGCTTACTTTGACAATGAGAAATATATGTGAAATTTTTCGGAGAAACAACATGCCAACAAAACGCACTATTTATCGTGTAGTGAATGGTTTCAAAGCAAAAGCGTCTATAGGTGGTAGGTCCAAGTATGGACCACAACTTACTGCAAGATCGACCGAAAACATTACTGCTGCTCAAGAAAGTGGTTAAAACCTCACATCGACGCCTTACTGAGGAGCTTGGTCTTCAAAGAACAACTTTGGCTACAATTTTCCACAAGGATTTGCATTTGTTTCCATTTAAGATTCAGTTGACCAAAGAGCTTCTTTCACAAGACCATTTATGGCGACGTGCATATCCCAATAAGATGTTACAGCTCGCCTATGATAACCCCTATTTTCATGAAAAAGTCGTAATGAGTGACGAGTCACATTATCATTTGAATGGATATGTTCTGGGTAATGGAAAACCCTTAAATTATTCAACAGTGACCTTTGCATCCATTAAAAGTGACAGTCTGGTGTGCTATTTGGCAGGAGGAATTTTTAGAACTTATTTCTTTGAAAATGAAAACGGTTTTACGATAACTGTGAATGGGGAGCGATATCGTGATATGATTGAAAACTTTTTATAGATAAGACTGTGCCACATTGCATACAGTCAGGATTACAATGGAATTTTTGCGATACCTCTTTCCACAACAAGTTATATCAAGGAATGATGATGTTGATTGGCCTCCACTATCACCTGATTTGACTGCTCGGAATCTTTCTGTGGGGATATCTGAAAAGCAAGGCTCATGCAATCAACCTAGAGACGCTTGAGCTCAAACAAAATAGTCGGCATGAAACTAATGAAATACCGCGTGAAATGTATGAGGGTGTAATGAAAAATATACTCAAACCGGCTCGCATTTGTGAGGCTAACAGAGGCGGACATTTTTCTAATTTAGAAATCCATATATAACTGCCGTCATTAAATAAAACATTTATCATAATAAGTTCCATACTATTTCATTTAATCAAAAAATATTAAAAAGCAAACTTTTGTGAATTAGTTCTTTTTGTAAAAAAGTACTCTTTGGAAAAGGTATTATTTTTCAGTTGTTTTAAAAAAATATATTTTTTTGTTCTAAAAGTGCTTTTTAAATTGTGTTTTCGAGAGTGAAAAATAAAATTGTTTCTTTTTGTAAAAAAGTACTTTTTGGAAAAGGGATTCATTTTTATTTTTAAAAAAAATATTTTTTTTTTCTTCTAAAAGTGCTACTTAAATTCTGTTTTTGAGAGTGAAAATTAAAATTGGTTCTTTTTGTAAAAAAGTACTTTTCGGAAATGGGATTATTTTTTAGATTTTTAAAAAAATTATATTTTTTTCTTTTATAAGCGCTACTTAAATTGTGTTTTTAAAAAGTAAAAATTGAAATTGGTTCTTTTTGTAAAAAAGTACTTTTTGGAAATAGGATTATTTTTTAGATTTTTTAAAAAATATATTTTTTTGTTCTTAATGTGCTACTTAAATTGTGTTTTTTAAACTGAAAATTGAAATTGGTTCCTTTTGTAAAAAAGTACTTTTTTGAAAAGGGATTATTTTTTAGACTTTTTAAAAAAATATATTTTTTGTTTGTTCTAAAAGTGATTCTTCTTAAATTGTGTTTTTAAAAAGTTGATTTTTTTTATTAAACAACTTTATCTATTTAAAAAAATAGAAAAAGTATTCTTTGGCAGAGATAAATAATGTTTGTCAAAGAAGCTTTCGATTAAAATAAATGGAATTGTGTCAAAAAGTTGACTTTTAGTAACAAATTTATTTTTTTAGTTTTGTGAAAAAATATCTGAAAAATTTATGTGACAAATGAAAATCAATACTTTAAATTAATGTATACTTTAATTCTAACAAAATCTAATAAGTTTCGATGTTGATAAAAACTTTTTCCTATAACTCCAATAATTAACCATTTGTAATCACAAAGTAATTTTTCTACAGATGCAATTAATTGTTTACTTGTCATTAAACATTAACAAAGCAACACACATGATTATCAGCATTAATAAAGGGAAAAATTCCTAGTTAAGCAAAAGTAAATTTATATGGAACATTAACACCCAGACTATCCAGTTAAATATCTCTATCAACCAAAAACATTACGTATTCTGGTCACCCAACACAGTCACTATTAGGATTTAAAAGTTACGTAATAGAATTAATGACGATTAAATAAAGTGAAAATGGTCAGAAAAATTGTTTAAATGCAATCAGTCATTATGCCAGAGAATTAACGATTTTACGTCGTATACAAAAACGTTAAAAGTGGTTGATAGCAAATAAATGGATAACAGATGGTAGTGAAGATTAATCTTTAAAAGCTGGATTATCCTTTAAATTGTTATTAACTTGGTAAATGATTTTAAATTATTAAGTCAAAATATATTTTTTTTTAAATTAATTTTATCGTATTTTAATTTTATTATTGTTGTTTGTTTTGTCAATTAAAATTTTAATTTTCAAAAGAAACAATTTACTTAATTTAAATTTTATATTAAAAATGTTTTCTTCGTTACGCTGAAAAGTATGCTTTGCATATTTCTTTAAATCACAATTTTACTTTACACAAAACATATCCATTCTCACAGCCATTAGGCATAACGTAACGTGTTTACAAAGCAAAAAAAAAAAATTATCTCCTGCAACAGCTGCTAACTTTTGAATAACTTGTTATATTATGAAATTTATAACTTTGATTTTGTATGTTCTTTCCCAATAGTTTTGTAAGAGACTTCAAAAAGTTTTTTGTTGAGACTCTACTTTATATTTGACTATAAATCATAATTCATTAATATATTTGTTTTTGTTTTGTTTAGGTATTTGCTTAGCTGTTGCATGTTTTTCATTAAAAGAAAAATATTACAAATTAGTAAAACATAAATTCAATATACGGAAAAATTGCCAAAAGCTAGGTTGGGTAATAAAATCAAAGAGCAAAGTTATATCATGGCGTTAATATAACTTCTATTAGAATTATAAAAAATATTTTCTGTACTCGTTACTCGTATCCTTCGTATCCTTATTTCTGCATAACTAAGCTTTATGTATCAAATGTTTCTCTCAGAAATTGCCTTACGTATTTTATCGTAAATTATAATCAATTTTACAGTGTTTATTTTTAAATAACTAAGTTTTATCAATTTAACATATTGTTACTAAGATGTTTAATTTTAAGTTATAAAAAGTTTAAGTTCTAACAGATCATAAAAACAAAGTCAATTGATTTATCATGTCTGTTAACAAATCTGGAAGTTTTTAAGAAATCTTCTTAAAACAAAACACAACAAAAATAACATGCTACATTAAAATTCAACGAACTAAGATTAACAATCAGAAAAAAGAAAACATACAAGCAAACACTAAATAGTGGTAACAGTAGCCTGTATAGTAAATGCAATTAAAAGAAACGTCCAAACGCGAAAAATTGCTCAAAATGGTAATTAAAAGCTTCTTTACTTACACGTCAGTCAGTAAAGTTAGTGTCAGTGAAGACGCAAAAGTTGATACAGCAGAATTTAGCCGCTAAAGTGTCAAATTAAGAATCATCCAAATAAACCGTGTAATTATGGGGGTTTCACCAACAAGTATGTTTTCTAAAACAAAATAATACAAGCAATTTAGATTAAGATGATTAATTATGATTGAAAAATAATAATTGGCAAATGTCCACCACGACCACGCTGAGAGATGTCGATTCTTTCATAAAAGTTTTTAATCACTTTTTGGCAAAATGGCGTCCCTATTTCATTACTCACATTACGGATTGTGAGTTTTATCGCTAAAATCGATTCAATTGGCTCCATATAGATTCAGTCCTTAACATAGCCCCACAAAAAACATTCTGTAATGTTAAATCACACGATCTAGCTGCCCACTTAATTGCCGATCATTGTGAAATTATGCGATCGGAAAATTTGATTTAAAATAAATTGATCGTTTCATTGACTGTGTGACATATGGCACCATCTTGCTGAAACCACATCTCAGTGATATCCACGTCATCAGTAATAGGTCAACATTGAGTTATTAGCGTCTCGCGATAGCCTGATCTATTGACCGTTACCGCCTTTTAAAACAAAAACGGCGCAATCACATCTCCAGACCACATAACGCACCACACAGTGACACGTTGATCAGGTAAGGGCTTCTCAATAATCGCTCTAGGACTTTCAGAAGCCCAAATGCGACAGGTGCCCCTGTAGGCTTGCACTAGCTTGTAAATATGGGGGTTGTGGGTTCGATTCCCAAGGAAGGCCTTGGTTTTTTTTCACTACAAAAATAAAAATTGACTGTTGGTGGGGCTGCTCAACGATGAGGGCATAGTCACTGGTCGCTGTGCTGTCTTATATACGGCAGCTAATTTCCGACAATCCTTCTACTTTCACCACCTGTTTCATCTATTCTCTATACCTTTCCTAAAGCATGTAGCACTTGACTAAATAGGCATTGTTGCCTGAAGTGCTACTTCTCTTTAAAAAAAAAAAAATGTTGCTTATTGATATACCCTGACAAATGAAAATGGACCTCGTTGAAACTTGTAAGGCTTTAAAAGTCAAATCCTTACGGAAAATTCACCATGTGATGGTTTTGGATAACCTCAACTGTTGA
Organism: Trichopoda pennipes; assembly: GCA_030448955.1. Classification (NCBI taxonomy): domain Eukaryota; kingdom Metazoa; phylum Arthropoda; class Insecta; order Diptera; family Tachinidae; genus Trichopoda; species Trichopoda pennipes. The sequence goes on from JASKUP010000002.1 coordinate 6,538,337, forward strand.
GAAAGTCGAGGAATTGACAAATTGGAAATTGATTCTACTTCAGTACTTTGGCTTACGGCTGCATGTTTTTAGTTGAACAACCCGATCTAATATGCATTATTGTTCGCACATTTCGTATCGAGCCTGTTGACTCAAATTTAACGACCAAATTCTTAATAGCGGTTTCAGACGGACAATTATTTTGCCCAAAAATATCACAAATTTTACGAAATGTAACTTTAACAGAACCGCCATTTTCTTAGCAGATCTTAATTATTTAAATGCGATTTTCGTGCGAAATTAAATTTATTTTAACAATAGCCCATGCATCTACTACGAATGATTCAAAAAACTAAATGTCAAAACTATCAAAACCAGCAGTGTTGCCACAATTGAAAAAGAGACTTCTTGTTAAAAAACCCGATATGATCAAAACTCTAGAATTTGTGTAACCATTCTGCAACTAAAGAACTAAATAAACCAAACTTTTATTACTGAAATAATCGTAACTATATTGCTAACTGTTTATTTTTTCTTGGTGTTGTAACACTAAAATATAAAAAAAAACAGGGATTGCTCTAATTGACTGAGTTCGATTCCCGAGTAAACAACTTTAATTTTGCTGATATATATTTAAATTCCAGTACCTCTTACGGCATAATACTTTACAATCTCCTTGACAAGCTACTTACTGAATCATATACGTCTTCTCTTGGTGTTATGTTCAGGTTTGATGCACGATCTCTACAATTAACTGTAATTTTTTCTTATTTAAGAGAGCCATCTACTTCGACAGATATAAAGATCGAACATTTTTTATTTGTCTACTTACCACGAGAGGCGCTTTATGTTGTTTCTCAAAAATTATATTGAAAAAATTATATTGACCTGTTTATATTTTTAATAAATATAAAAATTATGAACAGTAATTCTTTCCACTACTAATAATTAACAGACTGTTATCTTATTTTCCGTGTTAAAAGCCCACCATATAATTTTCTTTAGCATGGGAATAACAGCTGGCAGAAGAGCTGTGATGTTTATATGGTGTCCAATTCCCTTAAAATGTGATTCTAGCAGATTTTTATCGGTTCTTCCTACTGTTAAGATAAAATAAAATCTAAAAGTCATTATACATTCTTAAATCTGTAGTACTACTGTCGATAAAACTACAACTTTTATATCCTCAGTCTATAGCTTATCTTAAAATTATATTATGTTAAGCGAACAAAGTTTAAAAAAATTAATGTCGGCTCTATTTACCTTTTGCCACAATAAGTTTGTAAGATTTTCACTCTTAATCGTCGCTACTCAAAATTTCTTAGTTTTGTTACGAGGTCTGCTAACATATTGATACGGATGCGTCTTGCTTAAGTTTTAAAAGAAAATAATTAAGTAATAAACTAAATAACTGGGTATGCTATTTACTAACTGCATAGTTAGCTAAGAAAACTTATGCACGCAAGACAAAAACAACAACTTTCTAGCCACAAAGTACGAGGAAGTTTTATACAAACAACAAAACTCGTGTATGCTGTTTACCAACTGCGTAATTTTCTAAGAAAACTTATGTACACAAGACAACAACAACTATCTTAATAAATAAATTCCAGGAAGTAACTTTATCAGCATAAAAACAAAAATACACACAGCCCTACAGGCGCCTATACATTGGATAAATAACATAACAACACAATTTGATACAAAGGGAATAGAAGATTCTTAATTTTTCCAGACTTCTAGTGGACAAATATAAAAGGCAGTGTCTGCGTGGATAGTTAGTTAGTTGAAAAATAAACCTCGTGAAGTTAAGACCTGCATCTTAAGTAAATTGTTCTGTAGTGTCAACTTTGTGTGTAGTTAAAGTAAATAAACTTGTAATTAATTTAAAAACTCTAAAATCTAGTGTTATTAATCTTGCAATAAAGAACTCAGCAACAAAACGTTTATAAAAGGTATAAACGTAAAAATATAGTTTTTACAATTGAAGAAATTTAAATCGAATGCATGTACGATAACGATAACATCGACAAATATTCTCCTCATGATTCTATGTAGCCACTCTTCAGAACTACAGGGTTATATTGTGGTATTGTTAACATAACCATAGTTGTGTATCTGATGCTTAAACTACAATGTCTTTGACCTGTTTATTTCTTAAAATCAAGTCATGTTCATGAAGATTTTTATTTTTCTTATAACTGGTTTCCATGCTACGATGAATGTTCTATCATTTGCTGGATACATGAACTCTGTGCAAAACCTGTGATAATATTATTATGCAATAAGCAGCATACAACACTGATTGTAGAAGTATGAAAAATAAGAATAGAACTATAGCTACTTGTAGTAGCTTGTGAGTTTTGTGAACTGGAAAATAAGCTAATTTACGCTTCAGATAAACAGTGTGGACATGAGTTATTTACGAGTAAATTTTGCAAATAATTATAGCATAGAATATAAATCTTAATAATAATGAGATGTCCTTGTCAACTAGCTGGACAAAATGATTTAAGTTTAAGATAGCAATAGAGAAAGCTTATACACATTATGTTTCGTTAGTTAAGCTTGTTCAATACAAAAAGAGGGCACATGTATCTGGCGAGCGGAATGCTAGTCTCTCTTATATGATTCCGTATGTGGGAGTTTACATATTTAACCATTAAATAGCCTGCAGTAAAAGGGTACCTTTGCTCTGTTTTGCCATGGACTTTTTAATTTTTCTTTCTATTTTTCTGTAGCAACTTTATCAAGACAATTGTGTTCGTCTTCTAATTCTGTATAAAGAATTACTTTTGGGACAGGATAAATTAGTTCTAGATAAGATTATCCAATGCCAAGGGACTACCTAACTGAATGAAACGGCAAGTAAATAATGTATATTTGGTATTTTTATAAACATCTTATCAGAGCAGCACTAGTTCATCCTTCTCAAAACATGCGAAGGTATCAAGAGTATCAACTTGTTTGTAGACTATTTGTGAGTGTTAAGAAACAAGCTTCAGCCAGATCCTTGACAAGTTTTAATTCTATAGAGGTATATAACTTTAAGTTGGCAACACTTTTTAACTTGCAGCCATTTTTTTGTAGCTGTCAAGTGATTTTGTTTAGAATGAATAGACTGACGCTTAACCAAGGTTTACAAATTGAGCAAATTTATTTTGAAAATGATGGTTCTGTTCAAAACATCTAATCCCAATTTCATAAGAATTTTATTTAGCGATGACGCTCACTTCCCATAGATATCCTTAACTAAAAACTAGACTTAAAGATTGCACGACGAGGCTAAGAAAGCTACTGGAATCTCGAAAATTAGGAACTTTGAAAAATTACCTGGAAGATTTAGACTCAAATCCACAATCAGATTATTCACTATGGCGTACACGCAGGAACCTTTAAAGACCAGTCATATGTAAGTCTCCCTTACGAACTTCTTGTGGAGTCTGGGCAAGAAATGATAACGAAAAAGGCAATTTATTCGTTGGTCATTTAAAAAATGTATTTACTCCAAATGTCTCGACTGATGCAACTGAGTTGCAACCTGTCAAAGGTAATCCGGTAGGTACCCTAAGGTTTGAGCTAAGAGAAATTGAAGGGGCAATATTTGATTTAAATACCAAGAAAGCTCCTGGACTCGATAAAACCAGTAACAAGATGTTATTTGAATTAGCCTATATAACCCGGAACATTATTTTTTTTTCGATAATGCCATTTTACGCCTTGAGTTTTTTCCTATAAAGTGGAAGAATTCCTTGATAACTATAATTCCAAAGCCAGTAAAAGACCACACAAAGGTAGAATCATACAGACCTATTAGCCTTTTATCAAATATATCAAAGCTGTTTGAGAGAATACTAATAACTAAGCTGAACCCGATTCTGAGTGCGAAAGGATATATTCCGAACCATCAATTCGGCTTCAGAAAACTATGTAGTACGATCCAACAAATGCACAGATTGGTAAATGTGGTTAAAAAGACCATTGAAGAAAGAAGGTACTGCTCTGCGCTTTTTATTGACGTTTCCTAAGCATTTGACAAGTTAAAGCTGAACTTGCCACAAAACTTATATAAGATATAAAAATTGCAAACTTCTACTGTAAAAGTCAATCCCCAAACCAATTTGATGCTATGGAATACAACTGTGGGGCACTGCTTCAGCAAGCAATATTGAAAAGATTCAAAAGCACAGTTGCTCCGTGGTATATAAAGAATTCGAACATCCACAAAGATCTAAAAATGCCATTAGTCGAAGCAGAAATAAGAAAAAATAGATTAACGTATTTAAAGAAGCTTGGAGCTCATCCATATCCTTTGGCGCGTAACATTTCAAATGAACCTGGTTACATCCGACTAAAAAGAAGCGTTTCTTGGCCATACACGAGAGGGATGACCCGCAAATGACAACTAAACCGTAACTCACATACTATTTTGTCTTGAACTGTTTGGACTTAAATTAAATGGTTTACTGTATGGACTGGTGGAATAATTGGGCCAAACTTCTTTAAAACTAATGCTGTTCAGAATATTACAGTCCGCTTTAGAGCCATGATTACTGACTTTTTCATTTAATAATTGAATGACCATGGTAGGCAAGAGCTGAGCCACGACACATTACACAGCTTGTGCCATAATTGGTTATATGCGAGAAGTCATATTTAAATTATAATGCCAGAAAATGATTTTTCGAATGAGGTAAATTTCACGTCAATTTAAAAAAATCATCTTTGTTTTATTCCATTTCATTCCTCTATGTTTATTTCATTTCTCCACCTTTATAAAAAACAACACCCTTAGTATTTCACTAAATCTATGAGTGATAGATATTTTACAGTGGGAAGTAATTGTGTTCTATCCTTGTGTTTATCTTGGATTTGGCTTAGACTTTATAGCTTTGAGATTAAGCTTACCGTAGCAAAAGTTTAATTTGTTAGAGCTTAAGCTATGGCAAATCGGTAATAGTACTGTGAGAATCTAGTCGCCGTTTTAGATAAATCTATTTCTTAGAGAAATAGATATATTTGGTATACTCCCCCCCGGGGGCCCATTATAAGTCTTTATGGATCACACAACCATCTAGATTTGTGTCTTGCGGGGGTAAGAGAGACCCCAGTCCCTTTCAAGGCTAGCAGGAGCCAACTGGACAATTCACTATATATCCACGGGAATCAATGAAGCTCCAGAGTTCCGCTAGGCATTTTTGTCTATTTAGGCATTTAGCTGTTCTCTGACTGATTATTGAGGTTAGCCTTTCGGGAGTACCGTGGTGGCTGTGTGTTTCGAGGCCCTCGTTTGAGTTTGTGGGTCGGATCATTCACAATGAACACAATGAATGGTCCAGGTCCAGTGAGTATAAATACCGTCGTGTTCTTAATTATATTAAACTTCATGCGTTCTGGACCAGGAGTTAGATAGTCTCCAACTCTTCAGCAGGGCTGCTTCGGGCTTTTGAAGTTGCAACTAGGAGTGACCGGATGATATACGTATTCGAAGGCCTTCTAGAGCGAGGATGGCGCTACATACCATCCTCAGTGGTAATGATCCACCATCTGATTAAGGCTTACGGCCAGCTGCAGACGTAAATCTTATCACGTCATACCCCTTTGTTTTCAATTCCTCCTGTAAGCGTCCTTCCCGGCTGCTTATTCTCATATGGCTCCATTTTCCATTAAGAGGAGGAATTGAAAACATTAGTTCATTCACCGGCTGAACAAACCCAAACAATTTAGTGCGATAAGAAGTGATTTATTATTCATCTGTTTCTCTTTCGACAATAAAGCCTCTTGATTTGTAGTGTTGTTTTGTGTTTCGACTTTAAAGCTACTCAGGCACCCTACGAATCTTTTTTAAGAAATAATTAATTCGACATTATTTTAATAAACTTTTTTATTTTATTCTAAATTTATACCGCTTCCATTGCTCGGTATAATTTTGATATAAATAATTGTCTTTCTATCTTTTAGGGATCTATTTTCTAACGAAATTCAATACTCCAGTGTCATGTTGTTTAGATAAAGACATGACATCTTTATTAAAATATCTGTATTTAACACACACCTACACCTACACATACACACACACACACACATACATATACTTTTGCTAGTTTAATTTAAATTTATGACAATATCTCCACCAAAAAAAAACACCTCATTTCGAATGCATGGAAACAACGAGAAACAAATAAACAAATGAATCAATGACGGCTACTACGATACAATGACTTAGATTATCAACAGCTAAATAGAATATGAACCGGCAGAATAAAGATGAAGATGAAGAGTTTTCTAATACAAATAAATACAAACGCCATGACAATGAAGCCAGAGGGTCGTTAAACATAATAAATTTAGTCCAGGCACGTACCTGAAGCTTAACGCAATATTGATGTTAAATCTTTGTTATCAGAGATGAAGGCATTTTTCTGTACGAATTTTGGATAACGTACCAATGCTGAAGACACCCTCATATGGTTTTGTTGTTTTTATTTTTGTTTTTAGTTTGTTGCCACCAAGAAGTTTTTGAAAATGGAACACATAAAAATAAAAATATTTGTCTTCAATTGCTATTTTAAAAATAAAAACGAAAGTACAAAAACAAAAACAATATTAAAGGAGAAAAGGCTCTAAGAGACAAAATGGCTTTTGGAAAATACGTAAGGAGCTGAATTTTCACAAAGGCATAAATGAGGTTTTTAATTTAATTTTGAAAATTTTATGTCACAAACCAGGAAGGTTGCTAATGTAACGCCAATCCCCAAAAAGGGTGAGGCTAACAACCCTGAAAATTACCGCCTAATTGCAATTTATTCCGCACTTTCTAAGGTAATGGAACAGCTTACTTAGTGTCCGTAGGGGGCGCTTTAAGGGTGACTTGCTGGCTTTCCTATCGGAACAATGGTGCAACTCTCTACATCATTTCGGAGAGAGTCCCCCCGGAGGCACACTTATAGGTTTTGACAGCAATTCACCGTCATTACATGTGTCTTCGTGGGTAAAAGGGAGCCCAGTCCTGTAATAGGCTAGCAGGACAATCCACTATATTTCCACGGAATTCAGTAAAGTCCCAGTGTTCCGCTGTTTGTCTTTTTAGCCTTTTAGCTAAAAAGATTATTGAGGTTGGCCCTTCGGGAGTATCGTGGTGGCTGTTTGTTTCGTGGCTCTCGTTTGAGTTTGTGGGTCGGACCATGCACAATGAACACAATTAATGGTCCTGGTCCAGTGAGTATGAATGTCGTCGTATTCTTATTTTATATTAAGCTTCAGGCGTTCTGGACCAGGAGTTGGATAGTCTCCAACTCTTCAGCAAGGAGTGAAGGCTGCGGCCTGCTGCAGGGTTTTGAAGCCGCAACTAGGAGTGACCGAAGGATATACCTATCTGAAGGTCTTCTAGAGCGAGAATGACGCTACATTTCATCCACAGTGGAATGATCCACCATCTTATTATGGGTTACATAGCTGCAGAATGTAAATCCTATGCAGATGTAAATCTGATCACGTATTTCGGAGAGATTAAGGTGGTGCCTGCAGATATTTTCAAGACATTTGATAGAGTGTGGCATGATGCACTTCTGTCAAAACTTGTTGCATTTACTGTCGGTGATAATTTCTCCAGATTATTATCGAGTTTTCTCAAGAATCGCACTATACGGGTTGTTGTGGATGGGATTTCATCAGACGAGTTTAGGATTAATTCAGGGGCTCCACAAGGCTTCGTTCTTTTTTCTACCCTATTTCTTATTTTCCTAAGCTTTCAACCCTACAGCATCATTTGACATTCGTATTCATTTGGTAATAGACCGAACCTGTTAGTGGTAATTTCCAAATCTCGCCGCAGCCTCCGAATTAGGTCATGCGAATAGAGTCGATTTTAATCCCCGTAAGACGCACTATTGCATGCTTACGCATAGAACTGTGTTCGGAAATAGTCCAGCATTTATTCCCGAAGCTCGTACATTTTTGCGTTTGACTCGATTTTCGTTGAGGGCGCATTCATTTGTAGTCAATTGGCCAGTGAATCGCACTACGTATTACAGGGAAAATTCGTTTTTTAGCAGAACAGTAAGTATGTGGGGTAAACTTCCTTCAAAGGTCTTTCCTGCCACTTTCAATGTAGGAAAATATAAATCGAATATCCACCTAGTTTCCTAATTCTGCTACAATGCATTGTATGAGCAGGAATCGTCACCTGATTACTGATCAATAAAAAAAAATCTTGAAAGAAAAATGTTTGAACTTTTCTGTTTCAAGCCTTCTCTTTCTTCTCTCCTTCTCTCTTTCACACTAACTATGTCTGTTTAAAACATTAAATAATGATAATTTGTTGGGCTTTCATCTTATGGCTCTTTAACTCTCATTAAGTCAATGAGGTTTTATACAAAATATTTTTTAATTATTATACGATTTTGGGGCTTTTAAGAGTTGACTTAGGCAATCGACAATATAAGCAAGGGTATTATCCTACAAGATATTTATGTTTATAAAAAATGAAAGTAAAATAAAAAATGCCCAGGTTTTGCTAGACACAGCTAAAGGCGTTATTAATTTAGTAAACGTTTTTGGAATCTAGATCTAATTGAGCAAATTTATAGTCATAAATATTTACTTTTAATTCGGGAGCAGAAAAATGGAGTATGTTAAAATATGATATCAAAGACAGTGGTATTTGAATATTCGATTATTCGTCCAAAATTATTCGAATATATTTTTTTTTAATTTGACCTATGGAAATAAAATATAAAAATATTTGTCGTTTCTTTAATTTTTTTTTTTTTTTTTGATATTTTTTGCTTTTCAAATATTTATTTCCTTTTTAAAATAAATTAATTTCTGGATGGCCCTACTGTTTTAAACGTTTCTTAAGCTTATCTTTGTTAGAATATTTTCTTTAATTTGTTATATATTTTCTCTTTATGTTTTTTTTTTTGTCCTAATCTCCTCAGAATTTTAATACTTTTATCATTAAACATAAACAATATTTTTTAAATAAAACTTCTTATTACTTCCAAAAAAAAGGTTGTTAAAAATGAGCAGCAACAACCATTAAATGACACAATATCAGAAACGTGAAAAGATTCCTTGATATAAAAATCAACATCAAAAAATGCGGGCTTTAAATGAAATCCAAACAAAAAAAAAGAAAAAGTAAATAAAACGTTTTACACACATTCAAATAAAAACCAGACAGACTAAAGAAATGTTTTAAATACAAAGAATTGGCTAAAGGACAAAAAAAGGAAGCAGTAGACATTAACCACCTTCTAGTTTAATCCTGCCGCACATCAAGGATGAGTTGTAAGTATAAAACTAAAATTTCTTTTTCTTGTGTTTAAATTGGCAATAAAAAACAAACGCATACACCTATACACCCACACACATTTACGCACATTTATAAAGATGTAGAAATTTTAGGATAAGAAAGCACATAGAAAAAGTAGAAAAGTAAAAAAAACGCAAACGGAAGGAAAAAAAAAGTTTAGATGGCGGCAAAACAACACACAACACAAGCATTACCAAAATCTGCAGAAACAAGAAGAATAACAAATAAATACAACTTAAACAAGCAGCAACATCTCAGTCAGCAGCATCAGCAACAACAGTTGTTTAAACACAATTTAAAACACAAACTCAACAGCAACGTGGAAAAGGAAAATACATACCTTCATTGTGCGGGACAAGTTTAAAGGTGGGATTAAAGAGGTTACTTGCTTTGGTTTCCTATTTAAGAAATTTATTAAGGGCAGGGCTTTAAAGGAATCAAAAGTAAAAACATTATTATCAAATATTTTTTCAAAACTTTGTAAAAGATTATTTCTATGAAAAAAAAATTAATGAACCGATAATTTATAGGTGGAAGGTTATTAGAGCTTCAATAATGTGGATTTTAAATGAATAAAACATCATGTAAAGCGTTTGGGTTATTAAGCCAAATATCCACTAAAGCTAGTATAGTCCCGGCTTAATGTAAAAAATTACTATCGCGGCTGAGTTCCAAGCTGTTAACAATTCCGGGTAATTTCAATCTTCTAATAAGATGGAAATTTGATTTATAGTTGTACAAAGAAGCAAATAAATACAGGGTGTCCGCCGGGAAGTAGTTTGTACTTTGTACTTTTGCCAACATTTGTACAACATTAGTCTTGACAGTACAAGATTCTTACAAATTATATCAAGCAAAAGCCAGGATATCACCAGGAGAAATTTATTTAATTATCTTCATGTGTAAATTTAATAGGGGAACTGTCTGAAGTCGGCATTCTCTGATTTTTGGCTATTAGTAGACAGTTACATGGTAGATATATCGAAACAGTCACCCTACACTAAAAGTGTTTAGAAATTATCAATTACAACAATAAGACTCACTATTTCCAAGTGAATTCTTCTAAGATTAAAGAGAATTGTTGTACAAAATCATGGTGGCTAAAGAAGGGGATATATTTATCCCCGAAATATTATTAAAAAAATAAACTTATGTACTATTTTGAGTATATTTTTTGTCTAATTTTTATTCATTTTTGTGAGGAAAAATTAATTTTTGGGAAAAACTAGTTTTCAACTTCATCAACATCTCTTCTTCGGAATAACATGGCGGTTTTAGTAAAAAGGATTTCTTGCAAAAGATTCTTTTTGTAAAAAATAAACTTCATTTAATATAAGGTAGTTGTTTTAAAAAGGTACCTTCTGGTAAATGGTACTTTTTGTAAAATGGTACTTTTTGTAAAATACAGGATGTCCGCCGGGAAGATATACTACTTTGTTTTGCCACTATTTTGGTAAACAATAATCTTGACAGTTCATATTCGGCAGTCGGGAAGTAGTCACATGGAAAATTTATTATGGAAAAATATTCCATTAACCAACGTGCTTTAATCGTTAAAACATTTTATCTAAATCAATCATCAATTACTTCGATTACTTTGACGATGAGAAAGTTACGTGAAATTTTTGGAAGAAACATCCTGCCAACAAAACGCACTATTTATCGTATAGTGAATGACTTTGAGGAAAGGTGTACTGCTGCTCAAGAAAGTGTTCAAAACAATGCATCAACCACAATTCGACGCCGTGCTCAGGAGCTTGGTCCTCAAAGAACAACTTTGGCCACAATTTTGCACAAGGATTTACATTTGTTCCCATATAAGTTTCAATTGACACAAGAGCTTCTTCCACAAGACCGTTTACCGCGCCAATAGGATGTTACAGCTCGCCCATGACAACCCCGATTTTCATGAAAAAATCATAACGAGTGAAGAGGCACATGTTCATTTGAATGGATATGTGAATAAAAAGAATAGTCGGTTCTGGGGAATGGGAAACCCTCAAATCATTCAACAGTCACCTATGCACAATTTGGTACAATTTGGTAAGGAAGATTCATTGGACTTTACTTCTTTGAAAATGAAAACGGCGTAACGGTAACTGTGAATGGGGAATAATATCATCATAGGATTGAAAAATTTTAAATGCATGATTTGGGCTTGATTAACATATGATATCAACAAGACGGTCCCTCCGGGGGCACATAAATAGAATTCCACTATCTAGACACAGTGCAACTGGGGAAAAAGGGAGCCCAGTCCCCTGAAGACAGGCAGGGAGTCAACTGGAAGCTCCACTTATTTCCACGGGGATCAGTGACCCGCAGAGTTCATTATTTGTCTCTTTAGACATTTAATAGTTCTCTGACTGATCATTGAGGTTGGCCCCTATATGGGCGTAACGTGGTGGTTGTGGTTTCGCGGCCCCATAACAGTATAACGGTTATTATCGTGGCCAGGATCATCTCACTGATAATGACACGCAAAGTGAATGATCCAGTCCAGTAAGCATGCTAGACATGTGTTCTGGACAGGAGTTGAAAGTCTCCAACTCTTTAGCAAGGTGTGATGGTTTGCAGCCCTGCCCTAGAATCATTCAAGTTGCAACTAGGTGGTTCTGTTGCTTAGAATTATGTCTTCGGCTTCCTAGGACGCATGTATGACGTTCCAAATTACACAATTGTGGTTTGTCCACCATCTGATTAAGGCTACATATCCAGGTGCGGATGTAAAACGAATCACACTATCAACAAGACGGTGCCACATCGCATACAGCCAGGATTACAATGGCATCACTGCGAGACTTCTTTCCACAAAAAGTTATTTCAAGAAATCATGATGTTAATGGGCCTCCACTGTCGCCCGATTTGACTGCTCCGAAATTCTTTTTGTGGAGATATATCTAAAAAGCAAGGATTATGCAAAAAACCCAGAAACGCTTAAGCAACTAAAACGGAATACTAGTGATGAAATTAATGAAATACCGCGATATTTTTTAATTATAGCCTTCAATCCTTTTTCATGTCTCATAGGATCATTAAGCCAACTATGCCACAGTTAGGATTGGTAAACAAACCATACAGCTATTAAAATTTCCTCTAGCTGGCTTTGTATAAGCAAAGCGAAAAAATCCCTTTGTTGGGAATTTTTAAAACTTTACTGGGAATTGTGGGATTTTTTTAGTTTATCCATTTATCGTTTAAATTTTAATAAAGTTGAACATTTTTACTATTTTCAAGATTTCTAAAAGCTTTATAGCATCAATTATTATTTCAATTCCCAAAAAACTCATGTTAAAAATATTTTTCCCCTTTTTTTCAAAAATGTTTCTACAAATTTTGACTTAAAGAAAACTAAATATCCTAAACCTTAACATTTTATTAATATTAAAAATAGTCTTATTATTAAAATAGTCTTATTAAAATATATTATTTGGAAGCTCTTCCTCTCTTCCCTTCTTAATCCTTCATCTAAGCTGATTCTTTAGGATTCACTATGGGGAAGTTCATGTGTTGAAATTCAAGGCAATGAAGCGTGTCATACTAGGTTAGGAACATATAAGAAAACATTCTATCATTCATATACATTCTCTATTTTTAAGCCGGCTAATTAGAAATATCTTTCACATGTTAGGAAAAGCTACTTGGGTCCGCTTTGAATTTTTTAGTTTTCATATTTTTATCTCTTTTTCGTTAACAATATTCTTGCTAGTTTTTAAAGAATTAATTCTTATTTTTTTAACCAAAATACCATTTCGCTAAAAACCTAGTAAATAAACAGCAGACATATTTAATGACATTATTTCAACAACAACAACAAAAACAACAAAGACAACAACAGCCACAACTGCCACAAGAAAAAGTGAAAGTTTCAAAAGTGAAGAAGAAATATTTATGCAAAAAGGAAGCAGATAAAGATAAAAATGAAAATACAAATGAGTTTTAAAAGCAACAACCATCCAACTCTTTAACAAACACTTGAAGTATTTAAAATTCATAATTTAAAATATTAAGAACAATTACAGAAACATTTTCGTATTTTACGCGTTCCTAAGCAGAAAGTAAAACATTAATAGACAAATACTGAATTGTCTTAAGAAACTGAATAACAAGTTTTAATTAAAGAACATTTTAAAAACATTAAATCGTTACATTTATGTGACTTAAGAAACTTAAAAAGTTTTAAACAAAATATTTTGTAGAATTAAAACTGCGGTGCAGAAGTTTCTGAAAGTGAAATTAATTGATTAAAGTTCACAAAATTAGTTTAAAAATAAAATAATTTTGTTTTTTAATAGTTCAGTAACCAATTGACTCTTCATATGTTACAACAAAACATAAAAATATAATTAATGATATAAAGAAAAGGGTTAATTAAAAATATTTTCAACTATACACTGGAGACTTTGTTCTGGGGTTTTCAACAAAAAATTTGTTTTTCAATTGTGGCAACACCATATTGATAGTTTTGACATTTAATGTTTTGACATATTCGTAGTAGATGCATTAGCAATTTTTACAACGAATTCATTTTCGCAGGAAAATCGCATTAAAATAATTAAAATAACTTATGAAAATAGGGGTTCTGTTAAAGTTACATTTCGCATTATTCGTGATATTTTCGGACAACATAAACGTCTTTGAGTCAAGAGGCTCCATACAAAATGTGCGAACACGTACCACAGTTCTGCGTTTCATAAGCTTTAATCGATATTATAACTGAAATCACGAGACACCCAGATCTAATTTAGAGAGTTGCAATTAGGGTTCGATATTAACACAAAAGCTTGAGCAGATCGCAAAATGCAACAGTTTTAAAAAAATATTGAGTTCGAAAAATTAGCTCTGGATTAATTAAATAATAAATAAAAGTATTTAGCACCCCTATAGAAGCAAAATTATAGTCTGCCCACTAAAAATTTTGGATTTTTCTCTTAGCTAAAGAAAAACAGAGCTGAATTATTTGTTTCTTCCACTACTAGCAAAGCAACAAAGTGAGGTGTGCATACAAAGCACCAACAAAGAGAAAATAAATGCTACAAAGTTATGAGTTCAAATCCCAGCTGCATCAGTAATAAAAAAATATAATTGTAGTTAGACAAGTGCTATGTTTATAACTTATATAGCCAAAAGCCACACAATTAATAGAATAAATAAAGTGTTATAGAAATTTTTTCACGGTTGACTATTTGGAACTAATAACCCAGCTAAAATTTTAATTCTTAAAAAAATGTTTCTGTTCAGCGTTAAAATGTGCACCAAAATAAAAATTTACGTGGATATAATTATAGAACTAGCAAAATAATATGAAGAAACAAAAGAATTTTATAAATAATTCAATTTCTATTTTATTTCACCACACCATTGGGTGGCATCTTCAGAAAAAGAAAAAAATTTACAAATATTTTTTTTTAAATAAAAATTTGCGTGGATTTAATTATAAAACTAGAAAAGTTTCAAAATAAAAAAAAATTATTTTATAAATAATTTCAATTTCTATTTTATTTCACCACACCATTGGGTGGCATCTTCAGGAAAAGAAAAAAATTTACAAATATTTTTTTTAAATAAAAATTTGCGTGGATATAATTATAGAACTAGAAAAAATTTAAAATAAAAAAAATTAATTTTATAAATAATTTCAATTTCTATTTTATTTCACCACACCATTGGGTGGCATCTTCAGAGAAAGAAAAATTTCCAAATTTTTTTTTAAATAAAAATTAACGTGGATATAATTATGGAACTAGAAAAAATTTTAAAATCAAAAAAAAAATAATTTTATAAATAATTTCAATTTCTATTTTATTTCACCACACCATTGGGTGGCATCTTCAGAAAAAGAAAACCAATTTACAAATATTTTTTTAAATAAAATTTGCGTGGATATAAATATGGAACTAAGAAACATTTTATAATAAAAAAATTAATTTTATAAATAATTTCAATTTCTATTTAATTTCACCATACCATTGGGTGGCATCTTCAGAAAAAGAAAAAAAAATTACAAATATTTTTTTTTAAATAAAAATTTACGTGGATATAATTCTGGAACTAGAAAAAATTTTAAAATAAAAAAAAAAATCATTTTATAAATAATTTCAATTTCTATTTTATTTCACCACACCATTGGGTGACATCTTTAGAAAAAGAAAAAAATTTACAAATATTTTTTTTAAATAAAAATTTACGTGGATATAATTATGGAACTAGAAAAAATTTTAAAATAAAAAAAATTAATTTTATAAATAATTTCAATCTCAATTTTATTTCGCCACACTTTTAGGTGGCATCTTCAGCAAAATAAAAAAATTTATATATACATTTTTTTAATTAATTATTTTATTAGTTATCTCAACTATTTAAAAAAAAATTTAATGAAACTTTTTTTGTTTACCTAAAGTTGCCACCCCCTGGTTTGGCGAAATATTGAAAATAAAAATAATTTTTTTTTAAATTTTATGTAAAGAACTTATGCTTTATAATTTTTTTTACTTACGTAAATTCACGTTTTCAAAGGAACCAAAGAATAGTCAATTTGCAATTCATTTATTCTTTGCGGAGTCTATGCTAAAAAAATATACTTTATTTCATTTAGCAAATGACTTCCCCGCTCATTAAAGACGCGTGTTGTACGGGCATGTTTTTAAAACATTAGAAAAAATGCTTTAAAAAAATATTTTCATTACAATTCAATTGCTCCTTATTCCAATAACATTTTGTTCTAAAGTCTTATCTTACTCAAGAAAATTCCATTAATCATATCAAGAAATTATTCTTTCGTGCACACAATAACCAATAAAAGTGAGACTGATTTATTGTTCATTCTTAACTTATGGACATTTGACAGAAAAATCAGCTGATTGTCATGATTACACATCAAAAGAATTTAAGTCCTATTTTCGTCTCAAGATTTTTTCAAAAAAAAAAAAAAATAACAAAAAAACTCCCCAACAAATAGCCACGTGTGAGGAATACCAGGCAGCCTATTTGTTTATCATTTTATTTTATTAAAGATTCCTTTTTTTAACTTTCTTTTTCTACTTCTAAACCCATATGTGTTTTCTTAAAGTGAAATTGATCGGTTTTCTATTGAGCACCCAAATACAATGTAAAACACAACCTTGTTTTAACTCACACTTGTTTTATTCTTGATTTTCCTATTAAAACAAATTTGAAGGGCCGTTTTGTGTTTGATTCACAGGTTTTCTCTGTCTTTTCCATGTACTAATATGCGTACACATAAGACTCTCGTCTGCTTACAACAACACGTTTTTGACGCGTGTTTTTGGTCCATCTAACAAAAGTTAACAAACATGAATGTGCATGTCTAATTTTACTTAAACATGCGGTGTATTAGGGCTAAAAGTATGTACGTGTGTATACAGGCGTATATATATGTGTCTGTATGTTATTTCCTTTAACAGTTTTTCGAGTAGTGTGTTTAAATTGGTTTTGAAAGTGAGTGTGAAAATTCTTACCGAAATATCCATATCATTTGATTAAACAGTGGGTCGAAAGTAATTCAAAATCATTTAAAAAATTTCTATCATTATAACTACAAAATAGTGCCACAGATTCATAGCAATTAGCACACAAAATAATTGCATATAAAAAAGTGAAATGGCCTGTCATTAAAGGTACTATTTTCCAAAAAAAAAAGATATTTAAAAATGTGATTGTTAAAAGGCATTTTAGAGAAAAAATGTTTAAATAAGTAAAAGCAAAAAAAATGCATTTCTAAAAAAAGATTCTTTAAAAAAGAAGTAAGTTTAAAAAAGGTACTTTTTTTAACGAAGGTACTTTTTTACACGAAAGCTACTTTTATGGGAAAACTTCTCTTGAGATTTCCATCACAAGCAGCTATTACTTAAAAAAAATAATTATTTAAAAAGGTACTTTTTTACAAAGCGATTACTTTTTTAAAGCACACAAACAAATGTTAGATAACCACACATTTTTTTTGTAATATTTGTTTCCCCAATCAGCTCTATCAGCCAACTAATAATAAAAGTACTTTTTACAAACCAATACAAATATTTTTTCAATAAAAAATTCCCCCCACAATATGAAATAATAAATACAACTGTACACAATAGTATTTCATTGCTTCCATTGAACAAAAATTTCCACTTGTGACTCCTCTACACACATATGTATGTACGCACATATATATATATATGAAATTTCAAAAACCCATCTTGTATCACCACTACACACGAAAACATAATCACTCTTCAAAAATTATCAAAAAAAAAAACAAGAATTGCTATAAATGGTTTTGTTCAATTGAAAACTGAACTGGTTAACTGATGAAGCAAATAAAGACGGACAGGCAGTTTGACAAGCCAGACAAGCAACCAGACTGTTAAAGGGAGCAAAAATACAATGCAATACATTTCAGAATTTAAGCAAAATTTTAATTTAGTTAACAAGTGACTTTAAATTAAAAATGTGAAGTGTGACTTTTTCGTTGTAAATTTAAAATTATGAAAGGTACTACTGCTACTTTAGTCTACGATTTGTCCACGATTAATTTTTTAATACAATTTTGTTGTTGTAATAAAGTCAAAATTTATATAACTTTATTTTAAAAATAATTTCATTAGTTACAATTTTTCTATAGAAAACTTTAATTAGGTAAAATTTCATAAAAAATCTTCATCTTCAGCTTTATTTTCAATTACAAATTTTCATTAGTAAAATCTTTCGTATGGAGAATTTTTATCAGTAATATGTTTTTTTATAGAAAAAAATAAATAAATAAATAAATTTTCTATTAAAAACTATCAGAAGTAAAAATTTTCCGTAAAAAAATTTTATCAGTTATAATAAAAAAAAATTATCAGTGATAATTTATCTATAAACAATATTATTTGATCATTTTTCTTTATATAAATATTATCAGTGATAATTTTTCTATTAAAAACTATCATCAGTGAGAATTTTTATAATAAGAAATATTATCAGTGATAATTAAAACAAAAAAAAAAACTCGTCAATGATAATTTTTCTGTTAAACGGCATCATCAGTGAGAATTTTTCTATAAGAAACTAACGTTAATGATAATTTTTCTATTAAAACTATAATCAGTGATAATTTTTTTATAAACTTCTATATTTTTTTAAAAAAAAAAATTTCCTTAGTTACAATTTTTCTATAGAAAACTTTTATTATTTATAATTTTTTTTCGGATCAGCTCTCAGGGGAGGTACCAGAACTAGGAAATTAGGTTACGGGAAGGAGGAAAGAGGGAGTAGTGTCTGAAGACATTCAGTTTGAACTTTGCCATATTAAAAGTAATAGGAAAGACCTCCGGAGGGAGTTATTCCACGTACAGACTGTTCCGCTAAAAAACGAATTTTCCCTGTAACTCGTAGTGCAGTTCACTGGTCAATCAACCACAAATGGATGCGCTCTCAACGAAAATTGACCTTAATGCGAAAACGTGTGAGTATCGGGAACAAGTTTCCTAATTTCATTAGAGCACTTACTATTGTAATAACGATAGAACAGTAAAATACATCCCACATTGCATCGATGCTCTAGAGAATCAATAGAGTTGGATATTCTAACGCCACCAATGAGCTTCTTGGCACTCTCCTGTACGCAGTCGAGTAACTCAAAAATAGACTTCGGAGCCCCGGCCCATATATGTGAGTTGTATTCCATTTTTGGACGG
Source organism: Trichopoda pennipes (assembly GCA_030448955.1). Taxonomy (NCBI): domain Eukaryota; kingdom Metazoa; phylum Arthropoda; class Insecta; order Diptera; family Tachinidae; genus Trichopoda; species Trichopoda pennipes. The sequence continues at coordinate 6,557,312 of JASKUP010000002.1, forward strand.
ATAAAAATGGTATTGATAGTACGGAGATCGGATAGAGTGACAGATGCAGCAGCATTACCGAACGTAGATCTATGCGTAAGGATGCAACATTAAGTCTTACAGGCATCAAAATTTACTATATTCACACGACCCCATTCCAAGATTGTTGCGAGACCTTAATTAAGCGTATCATTCATGTTTTGCCTTGTGGAACTAACCTCCAACTAGTCTGACCTATTACTAAATGAATACGAATGACAAATGGCGTTGCCATCTGCAAAAGACAGTTCGACAAAGAAGGTCATTTAGAAAAAAAATAAAATGGATAGGAGAAAAAACGGAGCCATGCAGTACACCTGAATTCATAATTTTATAAAAAATCTTCAATTATAAATTTTCATCACTAAAAACTTTTATATAGAAAATTTGCATCAGTGATATTATTCTATAAAGAATTACAGTATTAATTTTAATCAGTGACAATTTTTCTATAAAATATTATAATCAGTGATAATTATTCTATAAAAAATTATAATCAGTGTTAATTTTTCTATAAAAAATTATAATCAGTGACAATTTTTCTACAAAAAATTATAATCAGTGATAATTTTTCTATAAAAAATTATAATCAGTGATAATTTTTCTATAAAAAATTATAATCAGTGATAATTTTTCTATAAAAAATTATAATCACTAATAATATTTCTATAAAAAATTACAACCAGTGATAATTTTTCTATAAAAAATTATAATCAATGATAATTTTTGTATAAAAAATTATAATCAGTGACAATTTTTCTATAAAAAATTATAATCAGTGATAATTTTTCTATAAAAAAATATAATCAGTGATAATTTTTCTATAAAAAAATATAATCAGTGAATACTTTTCTATAAAAAAATATAATCAGTGATAATTTTTGTATAAAAAAATATAATCAGTGATAACTTCTCTATAAAAAAATATAATCAGTGATAATTTTTCTATAAAAAATTATAATCAGTGATAATTTTTCTATAAAAAAATATAATCAGTGATAATTTTTCTATAAAAAACTATGATCAGTAAGATTTTTTCTATAAGAAAATATCATGTGATAGGTTTATAAAAACATCACTGATAATATTTCTATAAGCAAATTTTATGTCATAATTTGTCTATCGACAATTTTCATCAGTGTTTCTGAAGTTATAAAAAATTTTTTTTTTAATAAAAAGCCAAAGCCATATATCGATGATCTCAAGGCAATCCTCTGTATTTGGTGGGAATAAGAAGGGTGTTTTGTATTATGAGTTGTTAAAATCGAGTTAGACAATCATAGAAAACCTATACCAAGGACAATTGATTCATTTGAAGACAGCAATCAACGAATAATGAACAGAATATTTGAGTAGACCCGAGACCATAATCTTGTATTATGACAGCACTCGGCCACATGCTGCAAGACCGATTAAAAATATTTTGAAAATAGTGGATGAGAACTTATAGCTCACTCGCCTTATCTTGCCCCTTCAGACTGCTATTTGTTTACTTCACTTCGCTTCACTTCAGAACAGAGTAGTATCAGAAATAGGCTTGATTCATCATTTACCTGAAAAACGAAGCATAGTGGGTAACGATACACAATATTTTGAATAATGTATTAACTCATTTTGTTGTTATAATAAGTATATTTTTCAAGCAAGCAATCGACATTATTAACTTGTATACTCAGTAGCTTTGTAATAAATCAACATTTTTTGTATAAATAAAGACTCGTTATTCCTTTTCATATTAAAATCTGACTTTTTTAAAAAAGTGCACTTTTGTGAAATAAATTTTAAATGTTTTCTCAAAATTTCTTTTTTCAAAGTTACTTTTCATAAAACAACAATATAACTTTGACTAAAATATCCTTTTTAAAAAAATCCTGGTTTGAGAAGTACTAGTTTTTAATAAATATCTTTTTGCAAAATAAACGCCATTTTATAAAAAAGCCTTGAAAAAGTGATTTTACCTGAAAATGAATTTTTAAAAAAATGCTTTTATGCAAAAAAGAATTTTTTTCGTAAAAAAAAATTACATAAGTTTTATTCTATAGAGCATTTTAGGAAATTTTCCATTTAACGTACCTTTTTGCCAGATGCTCTTTTTTGTACCAAATATATTTCTGATTATTATTTCCCAAAAAAAAAATTTTTTTACAAAATGTTTCCTTTTACAAAAGTGCACGGTTTTAAGAAAGTTTTAACAAATGAGAGACCTCGAAAAATTACGTTAAATTTTATTAGAAAATGATTATCGTTTTAACAGAAAAAATGTTATTTAATTACTATTGCCAGAAGTAGGTTTGCGTACTAAAATTAAAGGACCCAGTATAAGAGAGGCTGCTATTTTAGATTTTGGAATAATTTTTGATGTTGATTGAACATTAAAGTTAAACAACAAACCATGTTCAACTGTGTTTTGTATTTTAACGGCGATGTTGAGGTGTGTGCTAAATTACGAATTGGCATATTTAGTAATTTAATTTAGCCAACGGCTGTAAAATGAAATAAAAAAATAACATTTTCATTTGCGATGGTAAAAATAATAAAATTCCAAGGGGGGGTTGAAGACCGTGGATACAGGCAGCATATAAATATCAAGATGATTGGAATGGAGTTGCAAATAAAACAAACAAAATATTATTTGTTTGAGTTTATCTGATGAGAACATCGTCTTGTTAGCAATCACACATATTGCTTCCTTAAATCACGTTTTCTTGCTGTAAAAGTGCAAATTGCAAAATGATGCAGGATTTGCTATAGTTTTTATTTCATTTAAGGGTGTGAGATGAGTTGGGGGAGATGGGAGTGTCAGGTCAAATTATTTGTAACAAAACGTGTGCCAAGAAAAAGGAAATTTATTTGTTGTATTAACTGAATAAATACAAATAACTCAAATGAGAAGAAAATACATACAAAAATGTATTGTGTGCATGTGTTAAGAATAAATTGAGACGGCAAATACGGCAGGATTTTGTTCATTGAGAGAAAATTGACCAGCAGAATTATATTGACCTTCAAACACAAACTAAATAGTCTATACAATTAGCAGGCTATATGTTTGATGTTTCTAAAAAGGTTAATAAGAATACTGTAAGGTCATGATAGAAGGAGAGAGAAAGAGAGAGAGAGAGTGAGGAAGAAAAAACAAATATAAACAGTAAACATTTTCTGAAGGATTGATTAAGACAATTTTCGACTAAATAATTTAGTTACAGTTTCTCGATACATTTGTATGGGCACTCTACCAAGCAATTCATTTAATCTCATTATTATACAAATTGTCTTAAGGACAAAGACTTCTTAAGAAGGATTAAAATATTGAAATTGAAAATTTCTTCTCTACTCAAATCAAAATTAACTGTTAATAATTCAAAGTCATTTTAACTAAAATAGCCTCAAGGTCTATTTCTAATTAAAGCAACCATTGAAACATTAAGAGCATTATGTTAATCAGCTAACAAAAACTAAAATGTGTCCTTTATGTCACATAAACAAACTACAAAATATTTTGATTGTGGTGAAAAACTACTTATACCATCATCACATCATAGAACACCATTATAAAGAACCAGACTTGCAGTACAACTTTATTATTAAACACTTTAAGTTAAAGAAGCAATACAACTATAACAACTACACAACATTAACAAAAATAGAAATTTCACAAAAGAACATTTTTGTATTTTTGGAAATGTCACAGAAACACATTTCAAAGATTTTATTGTTTTTATTATAACACAACTGTGATTTAAGCATTAACATGTTTTTAACAATAATAAAATCCTGATAAACGACATACCTTAATGTTTTAATGTTAAAAGCTTATTATAATAATAACAATAAAATGATATGGAACGAATAATATAAAAGGACTTTTTGAACTGACATTTAATGTTTTAATGTTTGTACCATTTTTCCTTAATAAAATCCTGCAGAAACCAAAATTTTTTTAATAAATTTTAAAGCCAAAAATACATATAACTGCCAGACATTTATATATGTATGTGTTTGTGGTTCATTAAGCCATAAAGCAATGAATCCATATGATTAAAGGGATCAAGGATCAAAAGATAACGTATAAAGTATAAAAAAAGGTAAATTTTTGGGATGTTATTTTTTCATAATATTTAATATTTAACAGTAAAAGGTGGTTGTAAAACAAAAATAATATTTTTATTTTTTTTTTAATATTCTATTTATTTGGTACCCTTAATATAAAGTACTTTTACTTATATACAAAAATGTTTGTACACAAGTTTTTTATAAATCAAAAATATTTCTTTTTAGTGTTATTGCTTGTAAAAGAGTATCAGCATAAACTAAAAACTTTTTCAAAAATAGTAGTTTTTTTTTTTAAAGTACTTTCTTAACAGATACCTGAGTACCTATAGTCTTTTAAAATATAAATTTTTCTAAAAATTAATATTTAAAATTTCATATAAAATTTCTTTATCTACAGATACTAATTGCAAAAAGTACATTTAAAAAAAGTACTTTTCGAAATATTGCACTTTTTATAAAAAAAAGTACCTTTTACCTAAAGCTATATTTTACGAAAAAAAAATTGTTGACAAAAATATTGTTTACAAAAATCTGCAAAAATTATCAAGTAAAAAAGGGTAACATTTGCAAAAAGTACTTTTACGTAAAAAATTTCAAAACTTTTGACAAAAATATTGTTTACAAAAATCTTCAAAAATTATCAAATAAAAACGGATAACGTTTGCAAAAAGTACTTTTACATATAAAATTTCAAAACTTTTGACAAAAATATTGTTTACAAAAATTTGCAAAAAGTATCAACTAAAAAAGGATAACATTTACAAAAAGTACTTTTACTTATAAAATTTCATTACAATAGGAATCTATTAAATATATAAAAATGGTTTGAAAAATATATATTAATCCATAAAATGAGAACGGATGGGCCGATTTCTGTAACATTTTTTGTCAGTTGTTTGTTTTATCGAGGAGAAGGTTTTTACAGAACAGTCGGAAAAGTCGAAAAATTAAAAAAAAAATCGAAAATCGAGTTTCTATATGAAATTTTGTGTGAAATTATTCCTTAATGGCTTTCAAAATCAAAAAATAGAAAGTTCTTAGTGTAAACCATAAAAAATTGCGGAAAATGCGAAATGCAGAAAATTGGAAAATCTCTCCGCAAAAATTTGGAAAATCGGAAAAATCGAAAATTAATTTTTTTTAATGAAATTTTGTGTGCAATTATTCCTTAACTATACGTTACCTTAGACTTTGCACAATCTGACAGGTATCATTTTTGGCATTGTAATTTTCTACAGAAAATGTGCTATTTTTCTTGCTGCAATTTTTTTTTATAGTACCAGCACTCAGGGGATGACCCCTACCTATGCAATGCATTGTGCCAGAATTAGGAAATAAGTTTTTTTGTTTTTAAAGACAAGTAGCCCTCAGGCAACAATGCCTATTTAGTATTTAGTCAAGTACCGTGCTAAATTCTTTAGGAAAGGAATAGAGAAGAGATGAAACAGGTGGTGAAAGTAGAATGATAGTCGGAAATTAACTGCCATATAAAGACATCACAGTGACCAGTGACTATGCCTTCATCGCTGAGGAGCCCCACCGACAGTCAATTTTTAATTTTGTAGTGAAAAAAACCAAAGTCTTCGTTGGGAATCGAACCCACAACCCCCATACTGACAAGCTAGTACACTACTTACTAGCCTACAGGGGCACCTTGCAGCAATTTATACGAGTTTTGTGTATTGTATGATGTATGTAATCATACATCATGCATTTATCCAAAAAATTGAAAATAAATTTTTTGTGTGGAATTTTGTGTGAAATTATTCTTTAATGGCTCTTCAAATGAAAATTACAGAAAAATGTGAAAAAAAATTTTTTTTTTATTTCCCTAAGTTTTTTATTTTCTGGGCCTCTTTCTTATCTCGAATTTTCATGTTTTTCGCACGGTCGGGAAACCCTCTTCGTTATTTGTTTTTGCACCGGAAAACAAATCGAAAAATATTGTTCATCAAATCGCTCTCTACTGATTCCATTCAAATAAACCACATTGAAAATTTAAATATTTGTGTTGTATTATTATTCTAAAGTTTGTCTGAAGGCCAAATATGGGGCGAGGAGAAGTTCGCCGGGTCCTCTAATTTATTATAAAAAATTTTAAAAAGTGTTATTTTCTTCACAAAAATTCTTGGAATAATATTACAAACATGAATCAATAACATCAATAACGATTTTTTAAAAAAATAAATTTTCAAAAGGGTACTTTTGAAAATTTTATTTTTGACTGAAATTTATTTAAAAAAATAATCAAAATAATTAATTAAAAATAAATATTTTTTTTTAAACAAGTTAATATTTTCTTACAGAGGACTTATTATATACAAACTCAAAAGTTCAGATTTTGATTGCGTGTTGTTATAAAACATCACTGTCCTATATCAGCTTGAAACATATGTGACATATCCTGCTTTTGGTTGGTTTCATTTTATATTTCGTTCAGGTAATAAAGCTTAAATGCCCAAACTCATAAAATTTTATAGACTAGAATACTAATGTCTTTACAATTTTAAACGCAATTATCTCTGCTTCAAAGACAACAACAACAAATTTATTCCATTAAATTGAAATAAACATTCTGGAGGAGAAATAAAAATGTGTTTTTAAAATCTTGAACATCAAGTCGAGACAGTTCAACAGTTCAAATGGTTCAACAACTACTTGTCTTTAATCTTCTAAATAAATAAAAGTAACATCTTTCTGTTCTTAACATAAATCTTTAGAAATTTACTCCTGCAAGTATGCAATTAATATGCTTGAAATATATACTCTTTTATATATGCAATTAATATAAATTTATTTTAAACATAAAAACATCTAATTAAGTATGAACTAATCTTTGAACGGTCTTTTAAATAATTTAACGATTTTATTTTTTCGATATTTCGCTTTCCTGTGGAAAGCTTCTGCAGGAAATTATTTTTTATATTTTACAAAAACAAAAAAAAATAATGATTTTCTGAAAAAGCATTCCACAGGAAAGCGAAATATCGAAAAAATAAAATCGTTAAATTATTTAAAAGACCGTTCAAAGATTAGTTCATATTTAATTAAATTAAAAAAGGTCGAATAAAAATAAAAGTAATCATAAAAACATCTTTTAATTTTTGATGCTTTCACTTCTACAATTCAGCTCATAGAACTCAAAAAACAGGAAACATTTCTAAAAATGCATTAATAATCAACAATAACAAGAATAACAGCATAACTATTCAAAAAAACCATTTAAAGATATGATATCTGAATCTGATATGTCGGCTGTAAATGAAGTGAAGTGAAGTGCTTTAAATATTTGACAAAATATAATTCAGAAACAATACGAAGGTCCTTCAACTTGTAACTCAAATTGTTACGAAACATATTTGCTGACATAAGCAACTGAATTCAAGAAGAATTTCATATGAAGATCGAAAAGAAGCAAATGGAATAATCAGGTACGGTATCGGCGGATTAAATTAGAATTAAAGTGATTAAGATTTATTTCTTGTTGTGATAGTTATTAAATAATAAAGTAAATTAAACTAAAAGCAATAAAAATAATTCTAATTTTAAAATTTGCAGGTAGGTCTGGTGTTTACTAAGTCGGGAAAATAGAGCTTGTAGCGTAACAAAAATACTTTTATACAAAAAAGGAATTTTTAGTGTTGTTTTGTTTAATAGTATCGTTATTTTAAATCACCAAAAAATTTTTCCTTACCTACTGAGCCCTTAAACGTCTTATATCTTTTTAACAAACATTAAAATAACTTTAGAGCATTATCATTTGGGAAATTACTTAAACAAACAAAAAGTTATAAAACTAACAACAATTACAACATAAGAGCGTTTGCTTGTGAGCTCTTTGCTTTATTTATTTATTTTAAAATTTATTGCAACATAAACTACATTACCACCTAGAGTCATAAAATAATTTGTTACCACACTTAATCATGTGGATATTAAAAAGAAAAATATTTTTAAAAGAACATAAAAATAGCAACACTGCAATCTACAATTAAGAATTTTCAAGTTCTATCAAAAATATTTTCATTTTCTTATCAACTAAAATTATTCTCAATTCTATTTGGGTACGGTTTTCCGTCGACCCTCGTCAAATTTGGTTTGTGAACAAACCGGTTTCGGCTGTTTGCCATCTTCAGAACACTGAAGATCTTCAGAACACTGAAGATGGCAAACAGCCGAAACCGGTTTGTTCACAAACCAAATTTGACGAGGGTCGACGGAAAACCGTTCCCAAATAGAATTGATTATAACCCCGTCGGAAAAGCCAAGCACATATTTAAAATTATTCTATTTTTAATACTTTATTGTACGAAACGATTTTAGTGATTTTACCCCAGAGTACGGAAATTTTCTAAACTCTATTTTTTTGCCTGAAAAATGCATTGATTATAAAAACAAAATGAGTTGATACATTCTGTAAAATATTGTCCATCGTTAGCCAATACATTTTCCCATCTTTCTGATAACATATCTACTCCACAACAAAAAAAAACTACTTCGATTTTCAGGTAAAAAATAAATAAAGCCAATTTATGAAACGCTGTTCTGAAGTCTCGGCAATTCCGATCAGAACTTCACAATGTTTCGAAATTAGCTACTAAAGGTTTAAAATATATTTTTGAGAAGGCTGGTTGGGACGAGCTAAATGAATTTTTTTGGGCAATTTAATTGGAAACTATGTTTCTTTGACAATAATGTCGATGCCATAGCGGAAATGATTTCAAATATCATTTTGTTTGTAATGAAAACCTTTATTCCATCCAAAAAAAATTTCGATTAAAACCAGATCCAAGTCTTGGCTTAAAAATGCAGTCAGATCAAGACAGGAAGCATTCAGTATCTGATGTAGAAAAAAAAACGGAGATACAGATTCTCTACGCAACAGGATAAGATCTTTATGTGCCACTCTACTAAGGCATGAGAAAAATCTGTACGATGACTGCCTTCGTGCTAAAGTTCTTACTACTCCTCGGGGTAACAAGAGCTTTTGGTCATTTGTTAAAAGAGTAAGGAATAATTCTAGTTTATCAATTCCGACTCCTTTAAAAAATGACCAAATATTCACTGACCCGGTTGATAAAGTTAATCTTTTGGCTGGTATATTTGCAAATATATCTTATTTACCGAAATGCAATCAACCCCCGCCCGAGCTCCACAGAGTATCCGTTACTATGCCGAAGACATTTCTTTGAGCTCGAGCGGTTGAAAAGGTATTAGCAGATCTCAATCTCATCAACAAGTCTCCTGCGCCGGATGGGATTTCAGCGCCAGTCTTCGACAGTGGCCCGTTCGTTAGCAACCCTCTTTTCAGGATGTTGTATCATGCCGGTGAATTTCCAACGTGTCCGAAGATTGTTAATATAACGCCAATCTCCAAAATGGGTGAAGCTAACAACCCCAATTACTGCCCAACTGCAATTTGTTCTGCACTTTCCAAAGTAATGGAAAGTATGATTAATTTTCATCTTGTGAGCTACCTAGAGTCCAACAGGTTACTTAGCGACCGACAGTATAGTTTCTGTAGGGGGCGCTTTACGCGCAACTTGCTGGCTTTCCTATCTGAACAATGGTGCAACTCCATACATCATTTCGTAGAAACCCCCCCCCCCCGGGGGGGCACATTATAAGTCGTTATGGATCACACAACCATCTAGACTTGTGTCTTGCGGGGGTAAAAGGGAGCTCAGTCTCCTAACAGGCTAGCAGGAGCCAACTGGACAATCCACTATATTTTCACGGGAATTAGTAAAGCCCCAGAGTTCCGCTATTTTTTAGGCATTTAGCTGTTTTCTGACTGATTATTGTGGTTGGCCCTTTTGGGAGTATCGTGGTGGCTGTGTATTTCGAGGCCCTCGTGAGAGTTCGTGGGTCGGATCATTCACAATGAACACAATGAATGGTCCAGGTCCAGTGAGTATGAATGCCGTCGTATTCTTAAATTATATTAAGCTTCATGCTGGCTAGACCCGGAGTTGGATAGTCTCCAACTCTTTAGCATGCAGTGAAGGCTGCGGTCTGCTTCGGGCTTTTGAAGTTGCAATTAGGAGTGATCGGAGGATATACGTATCTAAGAGCCTTCTAGGGCAAGGATGATGCTACATTCCATCCACAGTGGTATGATCCACCATCTTGCTATGCCTTACACAGCTAGGTACAGATGTAAATCTTATCACGTACTTCGGAGAGAGTAAGGTGGTGCCTGCAGATATTTCCAAGGCATTTGATAGAGTGTGGCATGATGCACTTTTGCACTATCGAGTTTTCTAAGCAATCGCACTATACGAGATGTTAAAGATGGGATTTCATCTGACGAGTTCAAGATTAATTCGGCGAAACATGAATGACACACTCAATCGCGATCTCGCGATAATCTCGAAATGGGGTCGTGTAAAAAGAGTCGATTGTGCTGCATCTGTTACTATGGGTGATGTAGGTTGGTATTACGGAATCGAAAGCGCTTGATGTTCTTGACATAAAAATTCAGTGTGATATTCGATGCACATTTTTCAGGTTTTGACCGATCTTGCAGCATGAGGCCCAGCGTTGTCATGATAATAGATTATGACCTCGTGTCCGATCTTTCAACAAACGAATCAATTGTCTTTGGTACTGGTCCTCTGTGATCGTATAGTTCACAATACAAAACAACTTTCTAATCCCATCAAATACAGAGTATTACGTTGATTTGGCATGTTGACTGGCTTTACATAACTTTTATGACAATACGATACATAAATGGCAGTAACAAAACTGTAACTGTTTCTGATATCGAAATTGCCTTTTAACATCTCTCGACTTTAATTTATATGGGACCCGATTTCCTTGGTCTTAAATGAATCCCAATGTTTTTAAATGTAGGGTAATGGGTTGTTGTTGTTGTATAACTACCAATCATAATGCAAATTCTTCTGGCATTTGACAACAATCTTCGTCGGATAATGCTTTCAATGACACATCTTTAAACTTTTTCGGCGGACCAGGCCTTTCCCTGCCTTCCGTATAAAAATTACCCCTTTCGCGCAAGCCAACGTTCACACATTTTTTAAGTAAATGGATATAGACCGTAATTGATAACTTTCAGCTGCCGTTTTTGGATCAAATGAAAGAAGGTTACCAGACTTCCCCGCAAAATGTCTTTTTTAGGCCCAAAATTCGACATTACTTTAACGATTAAAACGATTGTTTACACTATCACGTTTTACACTATCACGTCTATCGAATAGTGAATTATTAATTTTGCTGGTTATGATAAAGTATTTTAAGAGTTCCTCTTTTTATAAAAATAATATTAGTTAATTAAATTTTTTGTATAAGTAAAGTGGCCAGAAAGTTTTGAATAACCTTAAAATTGGTTAATCACCTTATATTGCCACTGCAGGCTATAGAAACTGAGGAATTTATAAACTTTGTAGCCTCAACTGTAGGGTACCTACACTGTTGTCATAAATATACAAATGTAATTTCCAAAAGTATATGAAGGTTATAAAAAAACTCTAAAGTTTTATATCAAACAACTGCAAACGCTATCATGCCTTGTTATTAACATAAAAGCCAACTACAGGAATGATTTACAGCTGCACACTTCTACTATTTTTAATTTAACAAAAAAATAATAAAAATAATGAAAAAATTAAGTGAATAAACTATGAGAATGTAAATAAAATTCATAAGAATGTATACTACTGTTCTATGAATACAACAAGAAAAATCATGTTACGAGCAGTAACACAACATAAGTGTCATTTGCATCATTGTAGTGGTTGTGGCAGAAGTACAGGACTTATACGGGCCCGTCTTAACCACCTAAGGAGAAGTAACTCTCATTAAAACTTTATGTTGTCTATGAAAAAAATAGCATAAGTTGTTGTCGTAAAATAACAAGACATCTACAACTACTCTAGTGTTTTATTAAGATTTCAAAGTTAGTAAAGTTACGTAAAATAAAACTAATTTTATGTTAAAGTACAGAACCGTTAAAGAATAAAATCTTTAGATAAATTGATTTAAGTTTATTTCCATTTCAGGCAATATTTTTAAGACACCAGAAAATAATTTTTAATCGATTTTTAATCAGCCTTAGAAAAAGTTTAGTTTATTTTACATAAAGTACTTTTTGAAAAAAATTAACTAAAAATAAACTTTATAAAATAATTTATATCTTACAAAAAGGTACTTTTTTAAAAAAGTTCATGTATCGTATTAAAATATTGGGCTAAAAAATTTTTTAAAGCGATATCTTATTTGGTTTTCCACAAATTATTAACAGAAAATTTTGTTTTGTAAACGTAATTGTAGAAAATACTCTTTTAAGTTGGTACTTTTTACGCGAAAGTTATAAGGGTAGTTTTTCCAGAAACCTACAATTTTGGAAAGAGCCATTTTGTTCACAAACCAAATTTGGCGAGGGTCGACGGAAAACCGTACCCAAATAAGAGTAATGAAGAAGAACTTTATTTTAAAGTTTTTTTTTAGAAATAGAGTTTTATAAAAAAAGTACTTTATACAGAGAAAAACGTTTAAGTGATAATGTTATATATAAAACGATCTGTTTTATTAGTATAAATGAATCTCCTATTTAAATGTCTTTGCATTAATATTTTTCGTTTCCAGAATACTTTTTATTATAGAAAATATTTTATTTTAAACTGGTTCTTTTTACGTGAAAGTTAGAAAGCTATTGTTTATAGAAAGCTACAATTTTGCAAAGAGGCATTTTATAAATAATTATTTTTTGAAGAAGCACTTTATTTTAAAGTTTTTTTTTACAAAAACAAAACTTTTTAAAAAAAGTACCTTAAACAGAGGAAAAACGTTTAAGTAATAATGTTATTTAGAAAATGAACAATTTTATCACACAAATGAACTTCAAGAAAACTTTTTATAAAAAGTTACTTTTTTCAAAAAGGTGCTTTTTACAAAAAGGTACTTTTTTTATTGAAAAAATTATTCACATTTTTAGTACTGTTTTTATTAACAAAATTACATTAAGGTAATTTTAGTTTCATTTTTCTTTACAAAAAAATTTCTAATTAGAAGAGGTGGTTTTATAGTACTTTTAATAAAATAGTTCTTTTAATGAAATAGTACTTTTAACAAAAAGATACTTTAGAAAACCGTTACTTTTAACATGCAGGTACTTGTAAAGTACTTTTACTAAAAAAGGCACTTTTTATGTTAAGGTACTTTAAAAAAGTACTTTTTACAAATTAATGTTTTTAAAGAAAAGGCAAAATTTTAAAACTTCCTTACTATCGTTGATAAATTCTATTTATAATTTTTCTCAGTAAAATATTTGTTCGTTAAAAACTTTTTCTTCTTCTTATTCTTGCTGTTCAAAAGTAGCCAAATTTAACACATTTTATTAATTAATTTTATTAATCTTTTGCAACTTCTGAAAATAAAATTTGTAAAAAAAAGTACTTAACTAAAAGCACCCACAATATTTATTAATAAATTCGAGATAATTTTTATTTAAATTGTATAACAAGTGAGCTGGCTTTTAATACTAAAAGCACTTTAGTTTTGCAAAAAGGTACTCTTTTGTAATCTCAATTTCGAATGACTTATAAATTCCTTGGGTTTATCAAAGAAAGAAGTATTTTCAGTCTACTTAGTTTTAGGATGGTTGCTTTCATCAATTTTAAAAATAAGTTCACTGACGCCTGTCTTCTCTTCTAATGGTGCCATTCTATGCTGAAACCTGCGCTTATCTATTCCGCAAACAAAAAGTGCTAGCTAGTTATTGTTTCAACTACTGTTGCTTCTATGAACAGATTCTTTACTGGAAGCAGATAGCACGCTACATAGCTCTAAGACTTTGTTTTTACCTCCAATATTTATCTGGTGAATGTGAAGCCAGCAGCCGACTTTATTAAACTTAATATACTTAAATATACTTAAAAATCTGAAAAAGCCTTTGTAACCCTTTTTGGCATTTGCCCCCCAAGCAACAGATGCTTGTAAACGAAATTCATCATTATTGTACTATTTCACTGGTCAGTTTTTCTTTATTTGGTCTAGAGTTAATAATAAAATGTGACCATTAAAGTGAAAATTCATATTTAGGATAATCCTAAAACAAAAAAAAGGCATTTTCCAATAGTACCATATGTAACCATATGTATTATGAATTGTATAGTTTAATTAATAACACATTGTACTCTCTGTAATCTGTAAGTATAAATGAAATAATGCCTTGCAATCTTCTTAAGAGCAAAATTTTTTTATGAAACACAACAACTAGAGAGACATAAGGACTCTCATGTTCTTAATATTCTGTGGTAGTAAAGTTTTATCATATGTAAAATTTATACAACAAACAATAACAGATAATACTTGACATTTGCTAACATTCGCATATCTATACACGTACACATATATGGGCATTTCCGTAGCACTCTTCGCAACATTTAAAACTGACACTGTACATAATACAAAGGAGAAGTGATATTGAGATACAACTAAACATATACGAATTTCGCATATAGGGTATGTTTTATAGAGGTATAGAACTTTGATATTAAAAAAATAAATTAAATTAAGCAAAAATGAATTTTTAAATTGACATAAAGTTTACTTTATTCGAAAGATAAACTTGTGACATTATCATTGAAGTTTGACTTCTGACATATGGACACCATGGCTGGCTCAAACGTAGTCTAATTTGGATCTTAAATTTTTGATGATGTCTTCCAACATTTTTCTCCGTACATGGGGAATAACGCAGCGAATTATGCTTTTCAAGTGGTCAGTTTACTCAGGCTTGCCGTAGATTAGCGACTTCACATATCCTCACAGAAAATAGTGTAGCGGCGTTAAATTAAACGACCTTGGAGGTCAATTTACGGAGCCGAAATGTCAAACTATGTGGTTACCAAACGTTTCCTTCAAAAGTCAATTACGGCAATGTCCCTCCCCCCCTCCTGGGGGCACATTAATATGCTTTGACGGAATCTAACCGTCATTACATGTGTCAACATGGAAGAGAGCCCAGTCCTCTACAAGGCTAGCAGGAGCTAACTGGACAATTCCACCTTATTTCCACGGGAATCAATAAAGCCCCAGAGTTCAGCTCCTTGTCTTTTTTGCCTTTTAACTGTTCTCTGACTGATTATTGAGGTTAACCCTTCGGAAGTAGCGTGGTGGTTGTGGTTTTGAGGCCCTCGTTTGAGTTGTATGGGTCGGATCATTCACAATGAACACAATGACTGGTCCAGGTCCAGTTAGTATGATTGCGGTTGTGTTCTTAAATTTTTTAAAACATAAAGCATGAAGCGTTCTGGAGCAGGAGTTCGATAGTCTCCAACTCTTCAGCTAGGCGTGTCAGCACGCTCCGAGCTCTTGAAGTTGCAACTAGAAGTAACTGGATGATATACATATCTGAAGGCTTTCTAGACCGAGGATGACGATATATTTTATCCACAGTGGTATGATCAACCGTTAGGTTATGGCTTATACAGGTAGGTACTGACGAAAATCTTATCACGCACGGCGCGAGCTGCGTGATATGCTGCATAATCTTTTTGCAACCGCAGGTCATGGTTATTCAATTAATGGAGGAAAAAGTCAGTTGTCATGTCTCTATAGCTGTTTTGAGCAGTATAGTTCTGAAAGGATTACGGAACAACGATTCTACCAGCCCATAAAGCACACCAAACAGAATTTTTTTTTCTGGAATTAACTTATATTGGAGAATTGTTATCACTCCAAATATGGCAGTTTTATTTGTTGATGGATCCATTCAAACAAAAGTGAGCTTCATCGCTAAACAAAATTTACTTATGATAATCGGGATCAACAACGATCTTTGCATTTTACACAGATCGTGATACAGATTAACATCAGTACCCTAACCTGACAGTGGTCTTACCACTAGGTGAATACAACGAGGAGCATAAAAAACTACAGGTGGCACAGCGTGCAGGGTGATCACTCCTTGCTTGAAAGCCTGATACTATCCAGCTCATAAGATAGAAAAAAGCCACACTTTTTTGAGGTTTGGGCTTGAACCACAACCACCATATTACTACCCGCAGGGCCTCACCAATAACCAGAACAAGATCGTAGTGCTGCGGGTTCCCATGGTACTAATTGGTAAGTAAGTGGTCGGTCTTCGGACATCCATTTCTTCCAATATATGTCTTCTGCTAGCCGAGATGACTGGTGCTGCCTTTGTGGAGAAAATCATCAAAGACTTCCTATCCCCTATCGCAGAGTTTGGACATTACTCTATTCATGTTAAAATACCAAACTAAATATAAATCACTTAATAGCTGACAAAATAGCCGACGGTTTAAAAAAAAGTGCTGCCAATTAAGTTAGCAACACTTAACAATATATCTCTGTAAAAAATAAAACTTTTCTTAAACACGTTCCTCTTCTTTAACTAATTTTGAAAAGCGTCACAAGAGTTTTTATTTTTCCAGGTAATCATGGAATTGCCCATATATTTTTTTTATCAAGAGTAAAATGTTTACAATTGCTGCTGTTGACATTTTGTTCCAACTTTAAATGTCTTTTTAATAAGGCCAATGCTACAACAAACTGCTCCATTTATAAATACACTAACTATCCCTAAAATATTATTTACTAGATACGAAAGCTACAAAGGACACACATTATTTATGCTCATGTATTTTAGTATTTTAGTTTCTTTATAACACCATCACCATATAGTCCTTATGCATACATTAGACATTCTATCACCTTGTGTTATTTCACTTAGTTGAGTGTTCGCAAAAGAAAATTATAGAGGCGGTTTGTGTTTTTGGTTTACGAAAATTACTATTATTTAGAATGTGGAAGGATAATATGTCTACTGATTTGAAGTTGATGAGGCTGACGATGATGCTGGCTAAAATAATTGCTTAAAGGCTGAAAGTTGTTTTTATTTTTTATAGCTAAATTTTCATCACCGTTATGGTAGAGATAATGATGAACTTAATTTATGTATCCACATGTGTCGATTTTATGTAAAATAAGACAGTTCACTTGTAGTCGTTGTTTACATTAAAGCAAAATTCCCAATAATTATTTATTTAAGTCAAACATTTCGAAGGCGTCTAATATGATTTATGATTATTTTGATGACTACGAATATTTGTTGGAGCAAAGAAATGTTGGTTTAATGACAAAATACTGGATAAGCAGTTATTTTATATACGAGGGTGATTTAACTTATTTTGTATAAAATATAGAAAATGTCTTGAGTCGATTCTGTTTTGTTATACTGTAATCATAAAGTTCTTAAACGATATTGTTAAGTTATAAAAAATAGTTATCACTAAGAAAAAGAAAGCGAAATGACCTATTGTGTCTGTTAAACAAATCAAAAAGTTTCTTCGAAATTTTACTTTGTTCATTTATTTCCTTACATTAAAATTCTACACAAAAATAAAATACATTATATTTAGACTGCAGGAGAGTTTAGTTAAGTTAAGGTGTTAAAGATATTTGAGACAATAGAATTTTTTTTTTAAATCTGTCTTAGGTAGGTATGTGTCAATAATGCTTCAGCCACGTACTCCTAACAAATTCCAAGCAGTCTACTTCTCTTAATATATGTTTGGCGGTTATAAAAATATTTTTACGGCAGCAAAGCTGTATAATTTCTTGCTTGGGCATTATTCAATATATAACCCTATTCTAAGCATTGTCTAATTTAATAAGAAAGATAACAATCTTATGTGTACATTATGTTTCTTCCATTACAAGCAACAGACATAAAATAATAGGTATAAAAGTTAATAATGCCGATTTTTTGCTTAAAATATTTCAAGACAACCAAGAAAAACTCCATCTGATTGGTATATAAGACGTTAATATCATGTCTCTTATCTCTTATGTAGAATCCAAATTTTCCAAAGGCCCCTATTTTTTACTCCTCGAAAAACTCAATGTTCAACATGGCAATCATTCGATCTATATCAAACCCAAGTCATTTCAAAATTTTATATTCGGAATACGTCATTATTGTCGGCAAAGTGATGTATAACGCTAAAGGCTTCTGGAAAAGAATCCATATCCTTTGAGCATTATTTAAAATTTTTTCCCACCTTTCTGGTAGCATAGGTGCCCCTGTAGGCTAGTAGGTAGTGTACTAGCTTGTCAGTATGGCGGTTGTGGGTTCGATTCCCACCGAAGACCTTGGTTTTTTTTACTACAAAAATAAAAATTGACTGTCGGTGGAGCTGCTCAGCGATGAAGGCATAGTCACTGGTCGCTGTTGCTGTCTTTATACGGCAGTTAATTTCCGACTATCCTTCTACTTTCACCACCTGTTTCATCTCTTCTCTATCCCTTTCCTAAAGAATGTAGCACGGTACTTGACTAAATACGCATTGTTGCCTTAAGTGCTACTTTTCTTTAAAAAAAAAAAATATGGATTCCGCGCAAAAAGGTTTTTTGAGACAATTTCCTATACTCTGTTCTGATGTGCAGCCTATTGCAAGTAACAACGTGACAAAATATACATCGGTACCGAGCCATGTGGCCATAATCTGATGCTGATCTTACCACTGGGTATAGGAAAAAGCGTCCACCCACGCCCTAAAACGCTTACACCAGGTGTATATATGCCTTAGTTGTGTACACGGCAGCAGGGCCGTGCCTACACTCCTTGTTTTAGAGTTGGAGACTATCCAACTCCTCGTCCTGTTACAGGTGCAACTAGGAAATTTATTTTATTGTTAACCTTTTCTCTTGGTGAAAATCTCTTCAAAACTTTCTTTAAAACCAAATTTAAACCACAGTTACCACGATGCTCCTCGAGGGGCCTCAACAACAACCAAAACAGGTCCGTAGTCCAACTGGTAACTGGTTCTCGTGGCACCAGTTGTGTTAATAAGTCACTGGTCAAACTCCGAGAGTCCTATGACTCTTCCAATGTTAGACTCTTGCTAGCGCAGGCGACTGTTGCCGCCTTTTACCCCCGAACGTACATGTCAAGATAAGAATGAGATCCATGAAGACTGCATGCAGTAAGGGCATTCTGCATCAATCGAAGCAAATGGTAGTCAAAAAGGACAAGGTCAGGGTTGTAAGGTGGGTGAGCCAAAATTTCCCCACCGATGGTTTCCAAAAAGATTTTTGTACGGTCGTACATTTCGTGGTATGATTTACATCTGCACCTGGCAGTGAGCCTTAATCAGATGGTGGTCAAACCACTGTGAGTGAAAAGCAGCGTCACTCACGCTCTAGGAGGCCCAAGTCTAATTCTAGCAACAGGTCCTTCCTAGTAGCAATTTCAATGACTCCAGAGCAGGTCTGCAAATCATCAGTCTTTAGTAAAGAGTTGGAGACTATCCAACTCCTGTCCAGAACACATGTCTAGCATGCTCACTGGATTTGGGAACATTTCACCAGGTAGGTGTTATTAAAGGTGAAATGAACCCGGCTAGCATATAAAAACTGATTTGTCTGTTATGGGGCCGCGAAACCACAACCACCACTATACTCCCATATAGGGGCCAACCCCAATAATCAGCCAGAGAACAGTGAAATGTCTAAAGAGACAAACAACGGAACTCTGGGGCTTACTGATTCCCGTGGAAATAACGTGGAGCTTCCAGTTGTACCCCTGCTGACTTCAGGGGACTGGGCTCCCTTTTTCTACCAGTTGCATAGGTCTAAATAGTTACTCTCCATAAAGACCGATAAATGTGCCCCCGGGGGGATGTGCGGTCGTACAGTATGTGGTCGGTAGCTCTCATGAATACTCTTGTTTTTTTCCTTGATTTCTCCTTTCAAACGAATCAATTGGTTCGGTACAGGTTGCCAGTAATCGCCTGACGCGATTTCAACCGTTCATAATACGAAATACCCTACTGATCCCCTCCCCCAAAAAGATGAATAAATTAGCATTATAGATATTCAGCTTCGACATTTATTTACCTGCTTACCCGGGCTTTATATATAACCAATTTCCTTGTTTTTAAATGAATCCCAATGTGCTTGATGATGCAATGTTTATTAAATAAGCTTCCAGTTCCTCATCTTCAAACCTTTTCGGCTAATCCCAAAAACCATCGCCCCCGGGGGGTTGTACGATCGTACAGAGAGACGTGATTTGATTTACATCCGCACCTGGCTATGGAGCCTCAATCAGATGGTGGTCAAGCCACTTTGCATAATTTGGGACGTCATGCTCGTCGTAGGAAGTCGAAGCCATAATTCTATGTAACAGGTCTTTCCTAGTTTCAACTTTAATGATTCCAGAGCAGGGCTGCAAATCATCACTCCTTGCTAAAGAGTTGGAGACTGTCCAACTCCTGTCCAGAACACATGTCTAGCATGCTCACTGGATCTGGGAACATTTCACCAGGTAGGTGTTATTAAAGGTGAAATAAACCCGGCCACCATATAAAAAATGAATTGTCTGTTATGGGGCCGCGAAACCACAACCACCACGATACTCCCATATAGGGACCAACCTCAATAATCAGCCAGAGAACAGTTAAATGTCTAAAGAGACAAATAACGAACTCTGCGGCTTACTGATTCCCGTGAAAATAAAGTGGAGTTTCCAGTTGTAGCCCTGCTGACTTTAGGGGACTGGGCTCCCTTTTTCTACCAGTTGCATAGGTCTAAATAGTTACTCTCCATAAAGACCGATAAATGTGCTCCCGGGGGGATGTACGGTCGTACAGTATGTGGTCGGTCGCTCTCATGAATACTCTTGTCTTTTTCCTTGATTTCTCCTTTCAAACGAATCAATTGGTTCGGTACAGGTTGCCAGTAATCGCCTGACGCGATTTCAACCGTTCATAATACGAAATACCCTACTGATCCCCTCCCCCAAAAAGATGAATAAATTAGCATTATAGATATTCAGCTTCGACATTTATTTACCTGCTTACCCGTGCTTTATATATAAACAATTTCCTTGTTTTTAAATGAATCCCAATGTGCTTGATGATGCAATGTTTATCAAATAAGCTTCCAGTTCCTCATCTTCAAACCTTTTCGGCTAATCCCAAAAACCATCGCTTACAAGTTTTTTGAGTTGTTGCACATTGATCGTAAGAAGGTTTTCAGACTCCCTCGCAAAACATATTTTTTAGGAACGAAATTTAACGTTGTTATAGCGATTGAAAAAATGTGTGTTCACACTTAGTCGTCTTTCAAATACAGGATTATAATGGCAAATATTTATCCAAATTTTTTAAATAAAAATAGGTTTATATAGGTCACTCCCGAGACAATTTTAAAAACTGAAATTTTTAAGGGGTTTTTAATTAATTAAATACAAGCATGACTAATATGTGTTACCTAATAATTTTAATTCCCTCTTATCCTTTTTAAAGTGTTATTTTTATTTTCTTATTATTAACGTAAAGTCCTATAAAAGTTGTTTCCTTAAATCTTAATTAAACTTTTCGCCACAATGAATTTTATTCAACAGTTCACGCTACGAATGCCACTTTAAAATTGAAGATGAAGATTTGCATAATTAAAATTTTAAATATTCCTTTTGAGTATCAGGAAAGTATGACAAATTAAAAAACAAAAACACCACTTAACCATCACCTGCTTTTATAACCCAAAAAATATTTCACTTTAAATCTTAAAGAAACTTTTCAAAAAATTAAAATTTCTTTAAAAAAAATATGCTAAAGAATGACCATGAAAGCACCATCATAGAGAATGAAAAAATTAAATGTTCAACAGGATGATAATAATGCTCCTTCACACCGTGGCTAAAATTCGAAAAGGCAAAGAAAAGAGCAAAAACACGTTTTTTTCTAGCTAAAACTTTTTTGCGGTTAATCAAATGAGGGAGAAACAAAATCCTTAACAAGCTTTAGTTAATCACCTTTTTACATCAAGGATTTTGGGGGTAGATGGCTGCCAATGGTTGCAAAAGGCTCTAAAGTTTTGTTTTAGCAAATAATCCTAATGATAATCAAATAAAGTTACAATAACAAGCAAGAACAAATAAGCAAAATGCAGGACTAAAGACCTTTATTACAACTTTCCCTCTTTCCACTCTTCATCATACTCAACCACCTTAAATTGAAGCTCAAATTTCATTTTTCGTTAAATGTGTTTTTTGGCGGGTTTGTTTTTGGGTGGGTGATAAACTAAATGTGTTTTGATTTTTGTGATTAAACTTTAAGAAAAAAATTGAAGCATAATTTTATATCCCTTAGAAAAATTAGTTTTTGAGGACAACGGTTATTTTTCGTATAAAGATTCGGGTTTTTCAGGATAAAGCAACTTGTGAAAAATTGGATTTTTTGTTAAAAATATGGATTTTTACCGATTCGGGGACTTGCTACTTAGAAACGGATCTTCTGCGGACAAATATAGGTCCTTGGCTGGTAAAGTGTCAATATTCAAAGAATTAAAATTTTTAAAGGAAAAAGAAATATATACAAAAAAAAGTACTTTTTGTAGGTAAGGTACTTTTTGTAAAAGTCGAAGCAGATTGTTGTTTTCGTAAAGATATTTAAAAGGTTAGTTATTTTGCTAATAAGGAGTCATTTTCCGTAATTTGTACTTTTTGCGAAATAAAGTACTTTTTGAAAAAGTACTTTTTATGAAAAAAACCGGATTCTTGTGTAAAAAAACCTTTCTTTGCGAAAATGTATCTTCTAGCATCAAAAAAGTACTTTTGCCACAAAAAGGGCTTTCTCGAAAAATCTGCAAAAAATAGTGAAATAAAATACGTTTTGGAAAAGTACTTTTTATAAAGAAAACTGGTTTCTTGCGTAAAAATACATTTTTATGACATGCGCCTCTTTGCGAAAAGTATCTTCCAGTAGCAAAAAATACTTTTTCCCAAAAAAGGGTTTTCTCGGAAAGTTTATATCTCTGGGAAAAATAGTACATAAAACATTTGACTGAAATTGTTACTTATTTAAAAACAAACAATTTTACCATTCTCTTAGAAAATATCTTTGTCGTAAAAAGGGCAACGTAATTTTGGTACTTTTTCTGGAAATTAGATTTTACAGATTGGTTTTCGATAAACTTTTTGCTACTAAAAGGGCTTTTTACTATAGTGTTACTTTTTTTTGAAAAATAAAGTACTTTTTGCTAAAAGTTGTTTAAGTAGAAAAAACTGTCTTTTTGTGCAAAGAATAACATTTTAGTGACAAGCGGAAAAGTATCTTCCAGCAGCAAAAAAGTACTTTTTCCCCCCAAAAAGGACTTTTTCGGAAAAAAATTTTATGTATGGAAAAACAAAGAACTTTCTAAAAAATTGTGGCTTATTTTAAAGTATTAAATTTTACGATTTTCCTGGAAAAGTTGCTTTCTGTAAAAAGAGAAAAGCACTTTTTGTATGTAAAGTACTTTTTGTGGACATCACATTTCTTTAAACAAAATGCTTTTTGATCAGCTTTTTGTAAAAGATAAATATTTTTGTGATAAAGAGACATTTTACATAGGCGGTACTTACTTTTTATGAAATAAAGTACTTTATGTAAAAAGGGCCAGTTTCGTGGAAAAATGGCGCCTTTTTAAACAAAATTAATATTTTCTAGCAAAAAGGTATTTTTGCTGAAAACGAACTTTCGCAAAAAATTTTATTGCCTGGAGAAAATATTTTTTTTTTAAAGAACCTTTTCAACAAATGATGTCTTAAAGCCTAAAATTTTGCAACTTTCTTGGAAACAGTTCTTTTTTTGTAAGAACAGGAACACATTTTTTGTAAATAAGTAAATTTTGGTGGAAATAACATTTCACAAAATAAACTTTTGATAAACTTTTTATAAAACATAAATAAAAAGTATTTTAATAAAGGTAAAAAAAACTATTTTACGAAAATGGTACTTTTTGCTAAAGTACTTTTAAAGTGCTTTTTGTAAAACGACGCAAATTGATGTTAAAAAAATTGGCTTTTTTGACAAACAAGGCTTTTTCGACCAACAGCTACTTTTCGCACAAGGAACCCTCTTACAATAAAAATGTGCTGGTGCCAAAAAAAGACTTTTTGAAAAAAATTTTTATGCCTGAAAAAAAGAGTTTTAATGAAAGAGGTTTTCAAAGAAATTGTAGTTTATTTTAAGCGTAATATTTTGCCATTTTCTTGGAAAAGATCCTTTTTGTAAAAAGAGATAGTCACTTTTGTTAAATAACAAAAAAGTTACGTTGTAATTTCGGTAAAAATATTACTTCTTTTCCGATGTACTATTTATGAAAAACGTAACTTTCAATGGAAAAAGACAACTTTTTGTAAATAGCTTGATGTGAGGGAAAGTAGCTTTTAGTGAAAAGGGATAAAAAGGAGTTGAGTAAAATAATTTTTAGTTAATAAAAAATAACTTTTTGTGATAAAATAACTAAACAAATAAATTTGTTATTTTGTCAGACTTAACAAACAGGATGCTAAAATAATTCTACAAGCCTTTTTGCTTAACTTTGATGAGGGGATGATTAAAAAAAAGCTTAAATATAATTTTGTAATGAAAGATTAAAAACATTTTAAACTTTTGCAGTCAACGTTATCTTGCAGTCATACAACATTTAGTTTAACAATTCCCTGCTATTTTGTCTAGACTCTAGACAATTGTATTTATAAAGAGAAAAGAAGAAAACATTTTAAAGTGTGTTTTCGTTTGTAGAGCAAATCCTTCAAATTCCTTTATATTTAATATGAAAATAAAACTTTATTTAATTGTTATCCTCCTCTAAAATTCTAATAAAATTTTCTAAAGATTTTTTCTCCTAACATTAAAGGAAATATGTGAGATTTTTAGCGATTGTTGTCTGTATATTTGTGAGTGTGAGTTAGGATAAGAGGATTATTGTAATTGTTGTAAATTGACGATTATGTTTTATTTGAGAAATAGAATAAATATTTATTTGATTATATTTTGTGTTCAAATGAATAGCCAAATAAGGATTATCTTTTGGAGTGAAGAGCGAAGTAAATATGTGTTACAACAACTGATAAAAAGTTAAAGCATTAAAATGTTATGGGTAGTGCATAACAATATTTAATCAATATGAAGTTTTGTTATGTAATAAAAATTCCAAAAGGCACTTTGATTTTAATGTAAATAAAATTAGATATGAGACATTATTTTTCCAATAATAACTTGCAAGTCTTTTTTGCGGCTTAATTTGTATATTTTACAGTCGATCCTTTGGAATTTAGCATTTTAATCAAAATAATATTAATTATCTTATTCAGTAATAGACTTCATCATTGAAAATCACGTGGCTGCACAGGTGGCTTTCTGTTAAGAAATTAGTAAAGAGAGATATAGAGTGAGAGAAAGAGAAAAACAGAGCGGTGACAAAGAAATAATTGGTTAAAAGAGAAACTTGAATATATCGCTTAACCTTAAGGAAAATCGTGTGAATCCGTACGCATTTGCTAAGAATTTGAGAATCTTTTCATATGGCATATTCCGAAAAAAATACAGCCGAATGCAACTTTGTTGTCTCAAGTGACTTTTACAATTTAATTTAGAAATACTCACTCGACAAGTGGACTAATTATTATTTTACATTTCAACAAACAAAAATCAAACTAGTGAAAACAGACACCTAACAAAGAGGAGAGATTAATGTTTAAGATAGCATCTGTGGAATTTGGCCTGAGTCTAATAAAGGCAATATCATAATTCTTTAAATGCTGGCCCCACCTTTTTTCGATAAGCCCATGATAATAATCACTACGATGGAGTTAACTTAAAAAAGTAATTACTAAAACGGCAGCGGTTCGCAATTAACTTAAGAAAATAACTGTTGAAACGACAACCAAACTTAACTGTCCTTACGGAAACCGCCAAGATTTATGTGGGCCTTAATCCAAAATTCATCTGGATTATGGGGTTTTAGAAGTTTATATTTTCCATTTACTTTGATAAGACAATAAAAATGGGATTCTTGAGGAAGAAGTAAATTACGATTGCAGCCCTCGAAGTTATGAGTGATAAGATACATCAGTACCTTGCTGTGTAAGCCATAACCAGATGGTGGATCATACCACTGTAGATGAAATGTAGCGTCATTCTCGCCCTAGGAAGCCTTTAGATACGTATATCCTCCAGTCACTCTTAGTATTAACTTCAAGAGCTCAGAGCAGGCCGCAGCCCTCATTCCTTGCTGAAGAGTTGGAGACTATCCAACTCCTGATCCAGAACGCATGAAGCTTAATAAAATTTAAGAACACAACCGCAATCATGCTCACTTAACCTGGACCATTCATTATGTTCCTTGTGAATGATCCGACCCATACAACTCAAAAGAAAGCCTCGAAACCACAATCACTACGATACTCCCAAAGGGCCAACCTCAACAATCAGTCAGCGAGCAGCTAAAAGGCTAAAAGGACAAATAGCTGAACTCTGGCGCTTTACTGGTTCGCGTGGAAATATAGTGGAATTGTACAATTGGGTCCTGCTAGCCTCGAAGGGGACTAGACTCCCGTTTTTCCCCTGTTGATGCATGTAATGATGGTGGATTTCCATCAAAACATATTAATGTTCTCCGGGAAGGACCCTGTAAGCTGTAAGCGATAATAAGATGGTGGTCAAACTACTGTGAATAAAAAGCAACGTCATTTACGTCCTAGGAAGCCGAAGACTAATTCTAGCAACAGGTCTTTCTTAGTTGCAATTTCAGCGGTTCCAGAGCAGGGCTACAAACCACTTCTCCTTGCTGAAGAGCTGGAGACTATCCAACTCCTGTCCAGAATACATGACTAGCATGATCACTGGATCTGGATCATTCACCAGGTAGGTGTGATTACAGGCGCGATGATCCTGGCCACCATAATCATTCATGCTCGAGGCCGCAAAACCACAACCACCACGATACTCCCGAAGGGCCAACTTCAATAATCAGTCAGAGAAACAGCTAAAAGTCTAAAGAGACAATTAGCGGAAACTCTGAAGCTTACTGATTCCCGTGGAAATAACGTGGAGCTTCCAGTTAACTCCCTGCTTGCCTTCAGGGGAGAGAGCTCCCTTATACCCCCAAACGACACAAGTGTAGATGGTTAAATAAAACATAAAGAATGATAAATGTGCCCCGGGGGGGGGAGCCCTCGAAGTTATAATGGATCTGGAAAAAAAATATAGCCAATATTTGACCTAGATTAGTGTGAGATGTATATTATATTATCATGAAATATACTTTATTCGCAATATAATCTTGTGGCAGTATAAACTAAAAATGACTCCTGGTATATGACTGCCATGGCTGGATAGGACGTAATCTAACCTGGAGGCTTAATTTTCGATGATTTTTCAAACACTTAAGGCAATAACGTCGAAAATGTTATCCTTTAAGTGGTCATTTATTTCGGCTTATCACGCTAAAGCTATAGACTTTACATATCCTACACAGAAAATTGTCCAGCAGCAGTAAAAGGCAAGATCTTAAGCCTATTTAAAGGTCCCAGACGTGAAACTACGCATTTACCAAATATTTCTTTCAATAAATTATTTTTGGCGCCAGCTGTACGTCATGCTGCACAGTCTTGTTGAAACTATAGCTCATGCTTGTTCAAATGATGAATAAAAAATCGTGGCTCTATGGCAGTTACCATTGACTGTAACGTGCAGCATGATTTTCAAGGAGTACAAACCAATGATTCTACCAGCCTATATATTGCATTAAAACTCGATTTTTATGGATGTAACGATGTTTCACTCACTTGGAGATTGTTAAGGTGCTACCTATTAAGTAGGTAGTGTACTAGCTTGTCAGTATGGGGGTTGTGGGTTCAATTTCCAACGAAGACCTTGGTTTTTTTCACTACAAAAATAAAAATTGATTGTCGGTGGGGCTGCTCAGCTATGAAGGCATAGTCACTGGTCACTGTGCTGTCTTATATGGCAGTTAATTTCCGACTATCCTTATATTTTCACCACCTGTTTCATCTCTTCTCTATCCCTTTCCTAATGAATGTAGCACGGTACTTGACTAAAATAGGCATTGTTGCCTGAAGTGTTACTTCTCTTGACAAAAAAAAAAAAAAACTACACTATGGTACAAAAGTGAGTTTCATCGCCAAAAGTAATTCGCTTATGAAAATTGACCTAAAAGGCAATATTGTTTTGGGTTTATTTACCGAATATACGGCTTCCTAGGTGATCGTGGCTTCAATTCTTGTATAAATTGGATTTTGTAAGAATGCAAAATCTTCCCTAAAGTAGATGGATACAAATCCAATTTCAGTGCTTAGTGCCGAATAGACTGACTCGGGTCTTACTCTATACTAAGTTCTACAGCAACAATGCATTCCTTTCTATGCACTATACGATATCTTTGTGGATCTGTGTTATCATTTAGAGTAAATGTGTTACAAAAATGTTTCATAGCAAATCGAATTAATTGCTCTGATGGATGATTATGTTGACCGTAAAGTCGATGTAGTGCGTGATACGTATATCGAACAGAGCTATCGTAGACAAGGATTATCATCACTCCAAATGCGGTTGTTTTGTTTATTGATCAAACTAAACATCTAGCATAATGGTCGCCAGTTAAAAAAGTGTTGCCAACTTTAAGTTTTAGACCTGTATGAAAAAACGTCCGATATATTAAATTCCATCATTATCTGGCTTGCATTTTAGGACCAGAGGCAAACATGAACAAATTTTTGTAACATGTGACCTTTGACTATCAGCCATGTAACTGACGTAACCCATAGAATAACATAATAGATTTATAGTTTTGTAAGAGACTGTAGGCTAGTAGGTAGTGTACTAGCTTGTAAATATGGGGGTTCTGGGTTCGATTCCCAACGAAGACCTTGGTTTTTTTCACTACAAAAATTAAAAATTGACTGTCGGTGGGGCTGCTCAGCGATGAAGGCATAGTCACTGGTCGCTGTGCTGTCCTTTATACGGCAGTTAATTTCCGACTATCCTTCTACTTTCACCACCTGTTTCATCTATTCTCTATCCCTTTCCTAAAGAATGTAGCACGGTACTTGACTAAATAGGCATTGTTGCCTGAAGTGCTACTTCTCTTTAAAAAAAAAAAAAAAAAAAAAAAAAAAAAAAAAAAAACATGAAATACAGTCATATCGAAGTTTTATTCCATTAAAAAATGGAATTCAATAGAAAATGATAAACAAAATGATACAAGAAAAGATTTCGGAATAAATTTCGCTTTTCGTAAAGCATTTTCTAGTCCTTCAGTACAAAAAAAGAATGACATGATCAAATGGCATGTAAAGCAAACCGAACAGAACAGAAACTAGAGCACGGCTGATAATATCGTTCGTTGAAAATTCATTGTAAAGAATTATTTATTGTTCATCCATAAAATCAAATCAAGAATGATTGGTATCAAGGATTGGATCTTTAATATTAAGTTAATTTTTCGTCAAAAATTTATTTAAAAAGAATGATGCCGCCATTTAGGTTTCTTTCAATTTAAGCCATGAGCATAGCAAGAGTAATAATATATACATACTCTGAATACTAAAATGGTATTTGTAGTAAAATAAGTATTTTGATAAATCTAATAGCTTTCGACGATTACATACTCTCTCTCACACACTTACAAGGTGGAGTAAATAGACAGCATAGTCATATGTAGTCACAATATTCCTAAATTCTTAAAAACAAACTTGTATTCCATTTGCTATTGAATTCTTTAAGTTCGTAAAGTTTAGGATGTAAAGAAAATATTATAAATTTATGATGAGGAAGTTTATGTATTTACTCCACCTTGAGGAGGCATAAAAAAATAATGTTACACTTTCAGTCATTGAAACAGAAAAAATAACAACACAACGGCAGCCTTGAAGAAAATATAATTTTTTCGTTGCTTTTATGTGTTTTATGTTTCGGTTTTATTTATTTGCAACAGCAAACGAAAAAAGCACGTGCAAAATATAAAAATTGTAAATAATTCAAACACAACATTACAGACACCCACAATTCCAAATTTTATAAGGCCCCAATGGGAGTCAGCCCTTATTAAGCCTTATTAATTTCAATCTCCTTCTTGTTTTCCAGCTAGCAGAAGCACAAAATAACTTTCTGAAAGAAACTGTATGGTTCTCGTGCACAGACTCATTTTATTTTAAACTCGATTGCAATGCCACAGGAAGCAGAAAAATAAGAAAAATAAATAAAAAAAAAATCCGTAAGTGAAAAATGAAAAATGTGTGTAATTCAAACTAAATGCTTGGAAACATTTTAGAAGAGGAATAAAAAGAAATTGAAATATTTGAAACATATGGCCAATAAAACAAATAAAAATAAATTACAATAAAACAAATCAAGAATTTATAAAGGCTGCCATTTTTTAACATAAAACCAAAATTATATAAGGAAAAATAGTAAAAAAATATATATTTTGTTTAAAACCATCTAGTTCCTTTAATCTTTCGGAATGATTCATCAAGTGGAGTGCGATTTTGTCCACCTCTAGTAAAAGAGTTAAATTTTGTGCAAATTCAACTTTTGTCATCATTATTTAGTACTAAATTCTAGTCCCAAATGATTTAGGCTTAGTTCAGCTTTTTACTCTAAAAGTACTTTAATTCATTAAGTCTCTTTTAATACTTAAACACATCTTTAAACAATATCACCTTTTTTTGCGGAAAACATATAATTTTGCGAAAATTAATTCGATAAATTCACCCAAACATTTAGTTTTTGAAGCCTTAACTTACATTTGCACAATAACCATGATTTTTGGCTCCGCCTCACTCTTTATTCCAAACATCATTATTTAGCAAATTAACTCTTTATAAAATGTCACTTTCCCCAACAAAAAATGCCACTATTTTTCAAAAAAAAAATTTTTTTTTAAATGTTCTTTAACACCCAGTTTTTGCACAAAATCATTTTTTTCGAAAAAGGGATTTTTTTGGGACAAAAAAAATGTCTTCTTCTTAAAACCCGTTTTGATGACAAAAAAAAAATAATTTTATTTTCACAAAACTGATCATTTTGCAGGGGAACATATTTTTTATAAAATTTAAATTTCAAATATTTTACTGGAATATTGTTTTTATTTGTCTTCATATTTTCTGGCTGTTGTTCGTTCAGTGTAAACACGGTGAGCGCTTTTTGCACGGTAAAAAATTTTTCATAAAATTTCAAATATTTCACTGAAGGTGTAGATAAAACAATAATAGTAAGTTTTGGCAGCAAATGCTGACTTTTAGTATTACTTTATTAGTATTACTTTATTAGTATTTACTTTATTAATATTTACTTTATTCCAAAGATAATTTTCTGGCAGTAAATAAGCTTTTAGGCATATAAACGCGAAGCTTGGGTTGGAGTTATGTGAAGGTCAAGTTTTTGTATATTAACAAAAAACCAGCGAATGTTGTCATCCAATCGTTTCGACCTCATCGATGTAGACTAACGACTTTACATATCCCCTCAGAAAACAATCTATCGCCCTTAAATCACAAGATCTTGAAGAACAATTTACGTTAATTGTTACGGTCTTATCGGCGTAGACTACCGAGTATAAATATCCTCTCAGAAAATTAGACAGCTAATGGCGTTAAATCACACGATCTTGGAGAGCAATTTTTTTTCTCTAACCAGCACTCTGGGGATGACCTTACACATACAATGCATTGTGCCAGAACTAGGAAATTAAATTATAGGGAGGAGGAAAGAGGGAAGTGTTTGCGAACATTCAATCTGAACTTTTCTACGTTGAAAGTGACAGGAACGACCTCTGGAGGAAGTTAATTTCAAATACCGACTGTTCTGCTAAAAAAACAAATTTTTCCTGTAATGTGTAGTGCGATTCACTGGAAAATCAACAACAAATAGATGCGCAACAAAAATCGAGTTAAATGCGAAAACGTGCGAGTAACGGGAAAAAGTTCCGTAATTTCATTAGAGCACTTACCATTGTAGTAACAATAAAACAGTGAAATACTTCCCACATTGCGTCGATCTGCTAGAGAATCAATAGAGTTGGGTATCCTACTGTCCCCAATGAGCCTCTTGGCCCTCTTCTGTACGCGATCGAGCAACTCAAAAGTAGATTTTGGGTCGCCGGCCCATACACGAGAGTTGTATTTTTGAAGGGATGTTAATCGCAAAAATAGTACGAAGATCGGATGGAAAGAAGTATCTCTTACACAGTTTTAGAAAGCCGAGTTACTTGAAAGCTTCTTTAGAAACTTGAAAAATGTGTTTAGTCCACCGAACATCACACTTAATTTTCATGCCAAGAACATTAAGGGCGTTCGATTCCGTAATACCTATATCACCCATATTAACAGATGCAGTACCATTTTCCAACACAGATCTATGCGTCAGCATACAATATTGTATCTTACGGGCATTAAAATCGACTCTATTCATACGACCCCATTTTGAAATTGTTGCGCGATCGTGATCGAGGGTATCATTTATGTCCCGCATTTTGGAACTGACTTCCAACTGGTTCGGTCTATTACCAAATGAATACGAATAACACATGGTGCTCTCATCCGCGAAAGGGTATATAGAGTTGAAAATATGACAGAAAAGATCATTTAGAAAAATAAGGAATAGGGTAGGAGAAAGAACGGAACTATGAGCTTAGCAAACGTTTCCGTCAACAAATCAAATGTGGTTCGAGCTGTGCGACATGGTGCGCCGTCTTATTGAAACCACAGCTTCTGCACATCATGGTTGTTCAATTGATAAATGAAAAAGTTCATAATCATAGCTCTATATGACCTTAATGTTCTGATCACCATTCTTTTCAAAAGACGCACGGACCAATGATTCTACCAGCTTATAAGCACATCAATCAGTCGTATTTTCTGGATGTAACGGTATCCCAATATAAACTTGGCAATTATCATCACTCCAAATAGGGTAGTTTGGTTATTGCCGTAACCATTCCATCAAAAAATTAGTTTCATCGCTAAATAAAATTCGCTTAGGCAAATCGGAGTCAAAAGCAGACTTTGTTAAGGCGTCAGTCTATTCATATTAAAATGCTAAACCAAGCCAAACTAAACATAAAATATAGGTCAGCTGACAAAATGGCAGCTTAAAGTTCTACACCTCTAAAAAAACACTCTTTAAAAACCTGATTTAGAGAGAAAAATATCTTGTTGACACAAAACTCAATATTGGCTTTCAGACTCACCTGTTGTCGCAACAGATAATTTTTTGTATATATCCTTGTTTTTATTGTTGTCTCCTCATTGTCCTTATGTACTAAATTCAGTATTCCCGCAAACTATTGTCGTTTTGCAATTTATTTTCAAAAAAACTCAAGATATTTAATAAACAAAAAAGTACTTTTGTTCATAAAAAGTAGGTTTATGCACTAAAATTCAATTACTTAACCCAGATTAAGATTTGTTTAAAAGCAAATTATATTATTCCTAAAACGTTAATGCCTTTCAAAACTATGGGTTTTTTTTTTTTTGTTTTTGTTTTACGGTCTTTTTTTCTAGAAAATATAAACTTTTAGCAGAAAATTAGCTTTGTACAAAAAGTTCACTTTTATCTCACAAATGTCCATTTTTACTTAATTTAAAGTAGAAATTGCACAATATATTAGCAGGCAGCGCGCCAGCCAGCTTATCTTGCGTAAATAAAAAATAATGAATCATTGAACTTATTTTCTTTTTATTTAGAAATTTTACCGACTTTTTATGGAAACATTGACTCCAAAGCAAAATGAGTCACATGAACAAAATTACTGTTCCTCCCACTAGGGAAATTTAATACTTGCAGTACTATAACAATTACATAATATGCAGTAAACAGACTTTTCTTTTATGCCAAATGTAAGTTTAGTGACGTCATATAATAATAACAAAAAAATAAAAACAAAAAAAAACTTTCAAAAGCTTTTAAAGCATTTTTCTGTTCTGTTGTTTTAAGGACGACAGTGAGAGTATAATTATTGTCATTTATCTTCTAATAAAATAATAATGTATTTGTCCTTTAATCTGGTAATAAAAATTTCTTCTTAAAAAAGCACTCATTTATAACATTTTGTTTTTTTTTCTTTCAAACTCAATATTCATGTTCAATTTTCATGTCTCCTTTTAACAGTTTATCTTTCAGCTATAATTGTATGCTCACTGTGCATAATAATAACAGTAATAATAAACCCATAAGGATAATAAATTCTTTATACAAATACAATATTTTATATTATTTTTATTATTATTGTTAAAAACAAATATAACGACTATTTCTTTGTCTCATAGCAGAGTGTGTCTTTGTATTTTATTCTTACCTCCATAAGGACTTTTCGAACATCAACAACTTTTAGAATTTAAAGCAGCAAGTTGGGTGGTTGTTTGTTTGTTTGTTTGTTTTTTTCTTATCTTTATGTGTCAACTAATATCCTTTGGGTGTTAAATTTAATTAAGTTTCAGCGGATTAAATTGTAGTTTTATTATTAGAAATAGTTTCTGATTTTGTTGTCTTTTATCTCAAACTAAATCTCAAATTCCTTTTGACTTTAAGAGGCTTTTTGGGGAGAATAGAGTATTGAAAATGTTTCTAATTAGATTGTAGGTTGCTCTCGTGGATGTGTGGGAAAGCTCAACTCGATATAATAAATAATATATTTATTTAATTCAAATAAATTTTTTCACTTTGAAATTTAAAGTTGTGCTTTTATAAAGGAGAGCAAAATATGCCTCTTAAAACAAGAGTGCCTTTAAAATCAGGGCCATCCTATTTTTTTAAATTTTAGAACATCTACTGAAGTAATCTACTTTTTCTTTGAATTTTTTAAGAGTTAAGTCCACAGCCCTTTTACACTCTATTTTTAAAAGAAGTATCGTCCATTACAAGTGTCTTATATGCAGCTGCGGTCAATATTATAGCACCAGTTGCAATTTTCTGATTCGAAAGTAGGTAAATATTTCACCTATTTACTGTATTATTTTTTTAGTATAAAAAACAGTTACATATTTTAAGCTATCTCATAGTGTGAGTATTTGTTGTCAAATTTCGTAACTGTTAACTTATTAATTCATGCAGTTAATAAAATAGCACCAGTAGACTTTTTTTGAATATATTTTGCAAAATTTTATGAAAAAAAGTTAAAAACGGAAGGTAATAAAAATTTTTGAATATACTTTCTATAAAAACGTGTAATAATTATATAAAAACTAGCGTGCCCATGACTGCTTTGCAAGTCATTTGTGGATTGTTTTTATTCTGCAGCGTTCCTTTTTGTGTGCGCCAAAAAATTCAATCATTCAAGAAAATTAATCAGAAAGAAAACAATTTCTTTTTTTCGTTTTTGTATTTTTTTAATAATTATATCTTTTTCACAATTTAATATTTTTGTGTGCTTATATAATACGTCTTCGATTGATTTTGGTTCGCGGTATAGACAAACAAAGCAGTTGGTTTGTTAACTCGTGTACATGATACACATAATTGACCGTGCGAAAAATAGGGATCCCCATACGAGTAGCAAAAGCTATTAAGCCGTTTAAAATCAAACCGCAATTCTGGAGGAATCATAGGAATGCGTGGTATCAGCACATCCTTGCCCTTATATTTTCCTTTTAAAATTTTTGCTTCAATCACATTTTCCATGACTTTTTTGACTACTAAACTTCTCCCATTGCAAAGTCGTAGCTGGCAGATATTTGTAAGCAAAATAATTGGTACGCCAACTTTCACTTGTAGGCAGTGGGGCGGCAGTCCAGGTAACTCAAGCGAATTTTAAAATTCGACTGGATAATTTACAACATCGTCTTGATTGGTAACAGAGTCAATCAATTTGTAGGTAAAAATTTCCCCGGGAATGTCATTTAAAATTGTCACATTAATATCCGAAACATTTGCATTTTTCGCAGCTAAGATAGCTCCTTTCCCCAACTAATCATGGTTTCTAAAATTTTGTGCAATACCGGGAAATACGTGACCAATTCGTGTTTTGATTGTGCAAAGTGGCAAAAATTATCTGGAAGTGCAATCATTTTTGTGGTGGGGTCAATTAGAATTGCTCCATTCCCAATATTTAATAATTGCTTTGAAAAACGTTCGGCTGATGGATCATTTTGCAATTGAACATTGAGTCGAAGTGTGCAATGGAAAAAATTAAAATTTTTTTTAAAAATTTGTCTTGTTTCAAACACGCACTGTGGACGCGCTATTGTGTGTAAACGCATAAAACAAAGGTACAAACCAGCGAGCAACCATTACGAAGGTACTGTGAATTTGGTGGAAATCTGACGGCGCAGCTCTTCAAGCACTAGCAACCAACGGACACCAATTTTGGGCTTAATTTTTATATTGCCTAGTTATGGGTCGCGGAAAGAATTGTTCCCTTCAAAAACGTGAAATAATAAAAAAAATTTTCTTTCGAGAGTAAATCATATTCACAAATAAGGGTGTGAGTTTTGTCTCACTTAATAGTGAAACGGTTATTAGTACGGACGACTAAAGCAAATCCCTTTATGGCAGCAACGGCGCTCAAAAAAAACATTGGATGTGCCGGCAAGCGTGGAAACTATTAGCCACAGACAACAACCTCAATGCCTCTAGTTCTCGAAAAGTGCCGCTCCTTTCCTCCAAACATGTTGCTAAAAATGGATATATTTTGCTAAAACACATCTAAATTGACCAAAGGAAAAGTGGAAAAATGTGCTGTAGACTAACGAATCCAACATTTTTCTTTTTTGGTGGAAAGGGTTCCAGATGTTTTGTCCGTTGGCCACCTAACAGCGAATATAAGCCACAATTCACAGCAAAATTATCAAACATGGAGATTATAGTATTATGATATAGGGTTGCCTCTCGTATCAAAGTGTGGGTCTTATATACTGGATCAAAAGCGTTATGGATTCATGTACAAATCCTTGATGAAAATATGTTGCTAGTGTGGGTCTTTCAGCAAGACAATTATCCCAAACACACCAGCAAAATGGCAAAAAAATGGTTCAACGATACTTCAATTATTTTAATGTAGTGGAGTGGCCTGTACAGTCCGCAGATTTAAACCCCATCGAAAATCTGTGGACGGACATAAAGAAGGGTGTATCTAAAATACAACCAACGAGTATTAAAGGCCATGCAAAAAGTTTGGAGTTCCTTCAAAATTGAAAGATGCCAGCATTTAGTGGATTCCATGCCACCGTAGTAGCAAACAAAAGGCACGCGAGAAAGTATTGAAACCATAAAATTAATTTATCTACAGGATATCTGAGTGACAATTTTTATTTATTTTAAGAGAGACCACTAATTTTTGTTTAAAATGAACACAAGTGCTATTATTTTGACCGACACTTTATCAGCTGTTAAGTAATTTATGATTAGTTTGGTTTCACATTTAAACATGAATACACTGACGCCTGAACAATGCCTCTAAATTTAGGGAAATGGTCGCAAAACAAGATTGGCGTTGACACAAATTTGTTTTAATGATTAAATCATAAGAGTGATGGTAATTTTCAAGTGTTTCCTTTCCCTCCAGAAAAGCTGCCATATGGGATGGTGCAATCACCGGTCGTGTTTCTTTAAAAACGACCGCTAGAGAGCCATGATTACTGACTTTTCCGTTTATCAATTGAAGAAGCAAGAAGAATCATAACTTATGCAGCTCGTGCCACAAGTGATGTATTGAAGGAAATGTTTGGTAACCATGTAGTTTAACGTTTCAGACCTACGAATTGACCTGCAAATGCATGCGATTTAATGCCACCAGATTTTTTTTTGTAGGATATTTGAAGTCGCTGGTGTATGCCAGTATACGTTTGAAGAGAACGGCTGCTAAAAGTTATCAATTGTTAGTAGAAGCCTTTGCACCAACTGAAAAAACTTGTAAGCGATAGTTTGAGTGATTTAAAAGTGGTGATATAAATACCCGATTAAGGAATTGCAAGCTTACTCAACGAAGATTGCTGTCAAGTAAGAACGAATTGTATTATAATATCGCCATTTTCCGTCCTAACTGCCTGGTTTGTAGGCGAAGGCGAGCGCTTTCGATGCGAATGCATCATTCTCAAGCGGCGTTGTAGTTTGTAATGGTGATTCAGTGTTGGCATTCAGGCAGTTCTGACTCACCAGTACAAACTACAACGCCGCTTGAGAATGATGCATTCGCATCGAAAGCGCTCGCCTTCGACTACAAACCAGCATACTACCAAATTGTATTATCATTGGGAGTCATACAAAAATCATATTTCCTTCGTTTAAAAGCCTTGGCATTAATTCAAAAGCAAGTAAATTATGTGTCATATGAATTGAAGCCGACAGACATTGCAAAGCGATTTTGCATGTGGAAAATGATGCTGGAACACTGCAAAAAGAAATCATTTTCGGAGTCTATTGTTACTGGTAACAAAAAATTGATACGTTACGATAACCCCAAGCGTAAAAGGTCATAATATAAAGCCCGCCCTATTAGCTAAATCAACGCCGAAACCAAACATCCATGGCGCCAGGATAATGCTGTGTATTTGGTAGGATCATGAGGGTATTTTGTATTATGAGTTGTTGAAAGCGGGTCAAACGATCACAAGGGACTTGCACCGAAAACAATTGATTCGTTTGAAGAGAGCAATATTCGACTAGACACAAGGACATAAACTTTTATCATAACAATGCGCACCCATATGTTACAAGGTCGGGCAAAAACTACATATATGTTCCGCCTTTTGGAACTCACTTCCAACTGGTTCCCAACATCAATGGCGCCAGGATAATGCTGTGTATTTGGTAGGATTATAACGGTATTTTGTATTATGAGTTGTTGAAAGCGGTTCAAACGATCACAGGCTCTTGTACCGAAGACAATTGATTCGTTTGAAGAGAGCAATCAACAAAAAACAGCCTGAATATTTGACTAGACACAAGGACATAAACTTTCATTATAGCAATGCGCAGCTATATGTTACAAGGTCGGTCAAATGCTATTTGAAAACAGTGGATGCCCTGAAAACTTTGAAATGTATTTGATATTTTGAACAAAAAAAAAATATATTTAAGGAAGCATCCTTTAATTTTTATGAATTTTTTCCTAATGGCTTTCTGTTGTAATGATACCAACTTTCTTAAAACTATATAAGTATCCGTTACGGTTTAATAGATACGTAAAAGCGTGAGTGTTGTATGGACTTTCCCTTTAATTTTTGAAATTAGGAAATTTTTTAAATGGTACCAATTTTTAAGCATGTCCTTTTAACTAAAAAAAATATTAAATTGGTTTGGAGAACAAATAAAAACAAAGGAATTGATTGGAAGTCGATTAAAAATAATCATAAAATATAATTTTTTTTAGCATTTTTTAAGTCTCATTAGAAACCACCAGTGTTGAGAAATAAAATAACAAAAGTATTAAAGTCATACTTACTCTGTCACAGTATATTCCTTTTGCTCCAACTGAATGAATTAAAAAATATTGTAATAATCCAATAATGTGGTGGGTTATAAAACACTTTTATTAAACGCTGCCATTGATAATGACACAATAAAATGAACAATAGCAAAACGATTTACAACTTGCAACACGCTTGTTGCACACAAACACCAGCCACTACTACTAAGAAGCAGCACAGCTAAATGAACAGGTTAACGCACACATATTCATGCCATTTTAAATATTTTTATTTATGGCCATAAATCACTTGAGGTTTTTAAACATATACACATACAGACACACACACACAAACACACGCATACACTCACGCATAGGCGGGTGGTAAAATAGTAATAGATTGTGGCGGATATTGCACTTTTGTTAATTTCAGTGTAAAACATGCTTAAATTAGAGAACTGGGGTAAACAACACCAACAACAAAAACTTTATATGGCAGAGATAATTTTACTTCTTCTTCTTTTTCCTTTATGGTGTAACAAATGGCTATTAAAAAGCTATTAATTTAAAAAGGCAGTTAACAACATATTTGTCGTTGTTGGTGCCTTTTTTAATGCCACTAGCTCGGCTATTTTAATCAATGCACCATGGTATGGCTTTTATATTTTTTGTTTTAAGAAAAAAAAGGGTGATTTGGTGGTGTTCAGTGGCTTGTGTTATTTACATTAATTAAAATTAAGGAACTTTATAATAATTTAAAGGAATTTTATCAATTATTGCATTGAACAGTTTTTTAATGTATAACAATTTTTTTGTTAAATTTAAAATTTTTTAACTATTTCGTAATATTATTTCTTAATAAATTATTATTTAATTTCATAAATTAATTTAATTAAGTTAATAACAATTTTATAATTTTTTTAATATTTTTTTTATATTAATGCTCCTACTGCACTTTCATTTTTATCATATTTTTTTTTTAATTTAAATAATTCATTAACTCACTTATTATTGTATTATTTTAAAATTTATTTATTATTTCCGTTTCCTTTATACAATTTCTTTATTTTTCTTCTAAACTTTAAATATTTTTGTGCTACACCAATTTTTATTTTATGCTTCCCCTTCTTATTTTTCAATTCTTTACGTTTTCTGTATTATTGCAATTCTTTCTTTGTCAGCATTTCCGTTGTTATAACCTGTCAACGCCATAAACAAAACGGAACTAATGGATAGACCGTTTTTTTACAATCGTTTCCTTCTTGTGCTTTTGTTCCTTCAACGTCTCTTTGTTGTGCTAGAAATGTTTGCTATTTTTTTTGTACATTCATCCTTGTCACAAATTAAGAAATTACCGCTATTTAAATGCATCTCTTTTAATAAGAGCATATAGAGATAAATAAGAAACGTTGTGGAATGGAACGGAAGTTAATTGAAATTAATGTTATTATTTCTTATTTTCTTAATATAAATTACATCTGAAGGATGCTTTTTATCGGCCAAAATTCTGCGACTAGACTTGGTGATTTTAGTTGCTCTCATGCTGATTCTAAACTCAGTTGCTAATTACAATAATATATCACTTAAGTTCTTGTTTCTCTTAAGGACTTAGTGACGCTGAAAGAACAACTGTTGACATGGCTAAATTGCAAAAATAAAAATTCAGAACTATCACTAGGATTATAAATCGTTTTATAATCATTGGCGTCATCCTGTGCCAATAACTAAAGTGGAAGTTCATCTTCCACAAAATTATTTATTAACTCACAGAGGGATATCAATTCAATTATTCAGAAGTTCAACTTCATTACCTTTAACAAAATAGTGAACTAAACTTCACTTAAAATTTGACTAAGCTGGAGTGCTATTAAATTTTGAATAGATTTAACAAAATCTAGATTTTATTTTGCACAGGATATTTAGTAACCGTCAAGCAAATTTTGCTTAACTGCTCTTAAAAACTCGATTTCGTAGCAACGTAAATTTCGATATTGTAAAACATTCTGTTTATCGCTGTTGTATCGGCTGGGCATATT
Source organism: Trichopoda pennipes (assembly GCA_030448955.1). Classification (NCBI taxonomy): domain Eukaryota; kingdom Metazoa; phylum Arthropoda; class Insecta; order Diptera; family Tachinidae; genus Trichopoda; species Trichopoda pennipes. The sequence goes on from JASKUP010000002.1 coordinate 6,598,609, forward strand.
TGAGGTTAGAAAGCAAATTGTCTATTAAATAATAAAATATTACGAATTGAGCTATCATTCTTTGACATTTTTTTACTAAAAACTTCAGAAATTATGAGCTTGAAACGTTATAATTTTGAGCAAAGAATTTTAATTGAAAAAATTTACTATGAAAATAGTGAAAATTTCTTTGTAATACTTCGTAAAATTCGAGCAGCTTTTCTTAGTATACTACTCCTTCTGAGACTTTTGTGCATAATTTAATCGCTAAATTCGAGGCTGAGATAAAAACAAAATGCTTAAAGAAGCCATGGTGATGCAAACATTCTCATAATTGGGCATCACTAGATGTCTTTATATGGCAGTTAATTTCCGACTATCCTTCTACTTTCACCACCTGTTTCATCTCTTCTCTATCCCTTTGCTAAAGAATGTAGCACGGTACTTGACTAAATAGGCATTGTTGCCTGAAGTGCTACTTCTGTTTAAAAAAAAATCGCAGCATTTTGCTTAAAGATCTTCATCTTGATTGTTATAAGGTCCAAGAATTAAAGCCGACCGACCATTGTTTGCGTCGAATATTTATGAGTTGGCTTTTTAAAGAACTAAACGAAAACGACGCATTTTTTAACAAAGCCAATTTTAATGATGAGGATAATTTTCAATTAGGTAGTCATGTAAGCAAACAAAATTGCCGCATATAGGGCGCACAAAATACACAAGCAGTCTTTGAAAAAGCATTATATTCAAAGAAAGTGAACATCATTGGATCTAAGTTTTTAAAAATGAGCAAGGAAACGCAGTCATTGTGAAATATTTCGCCTATAAAAACAATTTTTGCGGCCGCAATTGGCTTATGTTGACTTTTAGCTTCAACAAGATGGCGCTATAAGCCGCACCGCCACAAACAAACCACTAAACAATTCAGTTATTTCGTCAGAAATTTCCCGGTGGCGTAATTTCTCGATTTCATAATGTCCATTGGCCGCCCGGTTCTTTTGATTTATCGTCACTGGATTATTTTCTCAGGGACCATTTGAAAGCCAAGGTTTATGTGAAAAAACCACAAACATCAGTCACATTCCAATTCACATTCCATAACAAGTTTCCATATCTCTGCTTTATAGTGGTGTCAATAAAACTAAAGTTATTGAAAAAGTGTGTGTTTTAAGACAATTTATTTCCTAACCTCAAATTTATTCACCTTCTTTTTGAAAAATACTCGAAATTTATCGAGAATTTGACCATGCGGGAAACTGTTTATACAAATTGTAGTGTACTGTTGAGATGATAGTATTATTAAAAAAAAACCCTTAGAAACTGGAAAATAAACTGTCATACATGTACACGAAGTACTGCAGAAAAAGGCGACCGACCATTGTTTGTGTCGAATGTTTTTGAATTGACTGTTTAAAAAACTAAATGACAACAACGCATTTTTCCACAAAATAAACTTTAGTATCCCGGCTTGTTTTCAATTAGGCGTTTATATCAACAAACAAAATTTTCGTATATAGGGCTCACAAAATGCATAATAGGATGGCGCCCTCTTGAAATCTGCCAATTGGCTAGAAAATGAGATTGGCAAAATTTCAGCTCAATTTAATAATACTAACACGTGCCGAATTAGGGTATATGAGCCGATGGAAAATCGAAAATTTATTTTTTGTAACCACCCTAATGCACCAGCATTACTTCTAAAAGAAAGTGACCGTATAATGCGGTTTGTGTTCAGTCGGCATCATCGGGCCGTATTTTTCGAAAATAACCACAGAAACGTCGTCATTGTTAGTTTTTGCTCTACAAAACCGATTTTTTGTGAGTCAATTTATTTTTTAAAAATTACTCGAAGAACATTGTTGCGCAAAAATTTATCAAGAATATTGTCATGCATAAAATTATTTGTACAAATTGTAGTTGCAAAAATACTAAGGAACTGGAAAAAAAACTGTTATAAATTTTTTTGCTTTGATTTTACTGCAGAAAAGTGTTTATATTACATAATAACGTTTATATAATAAATTTAGCTAAATTTTATAAATTTATAAACTGTTATACAGAAACATTCTGTTATACAGAAACTGTTATAATTTTCTGTGAACGATTTTATAACTTAATTATTTAATAACTTTATTAAATTCAAATTCGGACATAAAAAACCTTTTACATTAAAAGTTTTAAATTAAAAGTTTTATCTTTTAATGACAAACATTGAAAATATAACACTTCTACATCATTAAGCATTTATATGAATGAATGAACGAACAAAAGTCGTATTTATTTTTTGAAAAATGTTTAATTATTCTCTTTTATCTTAAATTAATTCGTTAAAAATTACACAAAATGCTTTCACTCCATGACCTTTATTTTCAATTCACCTATAAAAAAATATTTTTCTTTATTTTTAAAATCAAAAACCTGAATCGTTCTCCCTTTTTCTCTTCCTCTCTCTCTCTCTCTCTTACTTGTACTCACATTTTAAAATAGAAAGTAAAATTAAAAAAAGAAAATATTTGTAACAAAATACCACTTAACCATGGTTTATAGTGGTAAAAACCACAATTTATGCGTTTTTCACAGGATTTACATGCATTTTAACAGGAGCTTACTTACGTCTGGTATATGTGTGAATATCCTGTGTAAGTTATTTAGCTATACACACACACACACTAGTTCAGGTTAAGGTCGATAAAGGAACGTTAAGGTTTTGAATTGGCGCGACACTGCGGTGTCGTATTTGAACTTTGTCTATACATTTAAATGTTATTTTGTTTTATTTTGGTTGTTGTAAAATTTTTTGTCTATCAAATTGCAACAATATTTAGATTGGCCTGTGGTAATAGCAACAAAAATCTCTGATAAAAGCAAATTTGTTATGAGATCATAAATGTGTTAATAAATATACAAAGGATTTATTTATCCTTTTCCATAGAGATTAAAAAAAACACGAAAAACAAATGAATTTTAATTGATTTACTTTGAGCACAAAATCCGATTGTGGCAAAATACACAAATGTTACCTGGATAGAAAACATCCTATGCAAGTGCAAAGTATTTGTTTATTTAAATTTATTATCCTACTTGTTATTTTTCTACAACAACAGAGTTGACATAATACTGACCATCCGTCTATTTCCCTATTAAACTGCAGTGTCTGGTTAACATACAACCAACTACATGATGAAGAGTTATATCGGCTTTATCTAATAGCGAACCTGCCTGCTAAAAGGAGTTTAATCTATAAGAGAAAATAATGTCAATCCGATTTCTTAAAGGATTCAAAATATACTCTTTTATTTGGTTTTTAAAATTTTAATTTTTTTCTAATTATTTTTGCAAATGAAAATTTTTTAATAAGGCTCAAGTTCGTTGTTAAAATAAGAGCAGAAATAAAATACTGTTTTCTTTGCAATTAATCACAATTAATAACGAAATCAAAATTTATTTAAAATTAAAAATCCTTCACTACTTTTACGTCGTATTTTGTTGAAACTATTTTTAGGCATAAATTTTTACTTTTCAGTTAGGCTTAAGTTTATTATTAGATCGGATTTACTATTCGCTTTAATGTTAATTACATTTCGCTCTAAAAAACAAACTTGAAAGCTCTCTCTATTTTTGAAATATTATTCTCTAATATTTCTAAGGGTGTTTATTATAGAAGTATAGAGTTTTATGTTGGCAACATCTTTTTAACTAGCAGCCATTTAATCAGCTTTCAAGTGATTGGTGTTTAGTTTTATTTGTCGTTTCAAGAGGAACGGCCTGACGCCTGAGCAACTCTTCCGAATTTCGGGAATTTGTCATTGATCCCAATTTCCATAAGTGAATTTTGTTTAGCGCTAAAGCTTATTATTATGTGATAATAACAAAACTGCCCTATTTACCCTTACATGCAGAATAACTGTCTGGTGTGCCTTATGGGCTGGTGGAATTATTGGTTTGTTCTTCTTTAAAAACTTTGCTTATCACAACGTTACAGTCAATGGTGACCGCTATAGAGCCATAATTACTAACTTTTTCGTTCATAAATTGAAAAACATTGAATGTGCAGGAGCTGTGATTTTAACAAGATGGTGCAACATGTCACAAAATTCATATCACAGTCGATTTGTTGTAGAAAACATTTTACAATCGCATAGTTTCACTTTTCGGACTAGTAAAGTGGCCTTCAAGCTCGTGCAATTTGATGCCGCTAAACTTTTCTTTACAACCTGGCATTGGTCTGAAGAAAAATAACTAAGTTTTTTGAAAATTGCTAAAAAGTTTAAAATTTATTTAAAAAGTTTCTTAAAATCCAAAATATCCTGGTGTTTTCGGACCAACTAATTTCGAATTCTAATCATTAAACAGTCATTTAATTTTTAAATCAATTTACTCCATTTTAAATTGAAAGCACTGAAGGAACAGCGGGAATAAATTAAGGGATGAGGGCGTCAGCACCTGGACGCAATACCTTAATCTGATGGTGGACTTTCCACTGAGTGCTGGAAAAAGCTTCCACCTGCGCCCTAAGATACATACACGTCTTAGTCGCAGTTTTAGAGTCCTTGCTAAAGATTTGGAGACTATCCAGCTCTTATTCCTGTTGTATGTGCAAACTAAGACATTGGATGTTAACTTGTGTTAAAATCTCTTCGGAACTTTCTTTAAATCCCGATCAAACCACAACCACCACGTTTCTGCCCAGCGGCCTTTCTTACAACCAGAATAGAGCCCTAGCGCTGCAGGTAACTGGTTCCCGTGGTACCAGTGGGTGTTTTTAAAATTCATTGGTCGGACTTCGAGAGTCGTGTGTCTCTTCACGTTTGAGGCTCCTGCTAGCCCAGGCGACTGGTGTCGTCTTTTACCCTAGAAAGCACATGTCAAAATGAAGAAGAGATCCATCTTTTCTATTAAAACAATTGTGCAACTTCATACAGAATTTCGGAGAGAGTAAGGCGGTGGCTCTAAATATTTCAATGGCATCTGATGGAGTGTGGCACTGATGTACTTCCGTCAAAACTTGCCGGTTTTGGTTTTCTCAGGAACTGCACTATACAAGTTGTTTTAGATGGGATTTCATCAGAAGAGTTCAGGAATAATTCAGGGGTGCCGCAAGTCTGCTTTCTTTCTCCTACACTATATCTTATTTTTCGCAGATGACAGCACCATTTGCCATTCGCATTCATTTAGTAATAGACCAAACTAGTTGGAGGTGAGTTCCATATGGCGGAACATGAATAATACTCTCAATCACAATCTCGAAACAATCTCAGAATAAGATTGCCCGGATAAAGTCGATTTAAATGCTCCTAAGACACAATGTTGCATGCCTACGCATAGATCTGTGTTGGAAAATGGTGCTGGACCTATTATTGGGGGTGATATAGGTATTAAGGAATCGGAAGCTCTTTATTTTCTTGGCATGAAAATTCAGTGTAATGTTCTTTAGACTGCACACATTTTTTAAGTTTCTAAAGAAGCTTTGAAGTACCTCGGTTTTGTAAGACGGTGTAAGAGATACTTCTCTCCATCCGATCTTCGTACAATTTTTACCACCTATATCCGTCCAAAAATGGAATACAACTCTCATGTATGGGAAGGCGTTCCAAAGTCTATTTTAGAGTTGCTCGATCATGTACAGGAGAGGGCCAAGACAGTAGGGTATCCAAGCCTGTTGATTTTCTAGAGCATTGATGCAATGTGGCCCTGTGGGCTAGTAGCTAGTGTACTAGCTTGTAAGTATGGTTGTTTTTGGTTCGATTCCCAACGAAGACCTTGGTTTTTTTTTTCACTACAAAAAATAAAAATTGACTGTCACTGGGGCTGCTCAGCGATGAAGGCATAATCACTGGTCGCTGTGCTGTCTTATACGGCAGTTTCCGATTATCCTTATATTTTCACCACCTGTTTCAACTCTTCTCTATCCCTTTCCTAAAGAATGTAGCACGGTACTTGACTAAATAGGCATTGTTGGCTGAAGTGTTACTTCTCTTTAAAAAACAAAAAAATGTGGTATATATTTCACTGTTTTATCGTTTTTTAACTCAATTTTCGTTGAGACTACAATCAGTTGTGATTAATTGGCCAGTGAATCGTACAACGCATTACAGGAATGTGGACTCTTCAGAAGTCTTTCCTGCCAAAGTTCAAATTGGAAAGTTTAAATTGGATGTCAACGCACACTACTCCCTCTTTCCTCCTCCCCTTAACCTTATTTCCTATTTCTAGCACAATGCATTAAATGTGTACGGGTCAATCCCTTAGTACTGGTACGAGAAAATAAAATCTAGTCTGGGAGGGATGATGGCGAATTTATTAATTTTCGCCGTTTATTCATGAAGTTTGAGGTTTAAACTTCATGAATAAATATTTTAGTTATATGTGATTTAGCTTGTCACGCCGATAATCCCCCCAGGGGCATATAAATATGGTCTTTATATAATATTCCACTATCTAGACTCAGTGCAACTGGGGTATAAAGGGAGCCCAGTCCCCTGAAGACAGGCAGGTGGTCAACTGGAAACTCCACTTTATTTCCACGGGGATCAGTGACCCGCAGAGTTCATTATTTGTCTCTTTAGACTTATAATAGTTCTCTGGCTGATCATTGAGGTTGGCCCCTATATGGGAGCATCGTGGTGGTTGTGGTTTTGCGGCCCCATAAGGGATTATATGAAATTATGGCGGCCAGGATCATCTCGCTGACAATGACACGCTAAGTGAATGATCCAGTCCAGTGAGCATGCTTGACATGTGTTCTGGACAGGAGTTAGAAAGTCTCCAACTCTTTAGCAAGGTGTGATAGTTTGCAGACCTGCCCTGGAATTATTCAAGTTGCAACTAGGTGGTTCTGTTGCTTAGAATTATGTCTTCGGCTATCTAGGACGTATGTATAACGTTCCAAATTATACAAGTGGTTTGTCCACCATCTGATTAAGACTACATAGTCAGGCGCGGATGTAAAACAAATCACACTCTGTCACGCCATAAACCTGAAACGATTGACCACTTGTCGGATAACAGTCTTCATGTTATTGCCGTTAGACGCTCACAAATGTTGGAACAAGTTATCGAAAATTTTTAAAGACAAATCAAACTATCTCAACTTGTAGAAACGATTCTTTTCAGACAATCTTATATGAATTCTCTAAGCGCCCAATGTTTGGGTTTATTCTAGTTTAAAAGTTGACAACTAATTCGATTTCTATTTCTATTTTTAAGACAATTTCAGCATTTGAGCTCTCGCTATTTTCAAAATATTGTTGTCTTATGTAACATGTTTACTATTCCTTTGCTTTTGATTTTTAGGATAAAAACTCGTGAAGAGAAAAATAAGGTCAATTAAAATCTTAAGCGATTTTTTAAATACTTAATAGGATTTTTAATATTCTCGGGATTTGGGTATTTTTCATATTATCCTATTAAACACGATTAAATTTTCACCTTAAAGATTTGTTAAACAGAACATAGGAAAACAAATACAACGATTGTTATCATTTTGAGCCAATTAACTTACACACGACCTTTAATCGAATATATTTATTTTACATACTCGTAATGAGGAAACGTGTAATATTGTATGTAAAAGTGTGCAAGTATTGGCATGCCATACACGTAAACTTAAGCATAACGACGCTGCCCCCAAATTCTGTAAAATTAGAAAATAATACGCACAAACACTCGAACATCCACACTTCCTTCCCCAACCATGATTATAACTTTTAACATTTTTATAATATTTATTATGCAAAAATGTACACACATACAGACACTTACACACATACATATGAAAAAAAATTATTGCAAGTGGGCAAACAAGGAAATATTTGTTTTTCTCTAAACAACAAAAACAAAAAAGGGAGCAAGAAATGTTAAGAAGTTTTAAAGAAACACCTCCCACTTGATTTGCTTGCCTTTGTTTTATGCTAGAAAACATTAAACCTTTAGCATATTTTTCGCATAACGGCATATTTTATGGGCTTCCACAAGGTAAACAAATAACAACAGCTGATGCAGTCAAATAGTTAAAGAAAAAAGAAAACAAAAGAAAAGAAAAAAATAATTGCACATAAAAGTAAAACAAAATCGATAAAAAGTGATTGAATTGGAGAATAAAAATAAGTATAAGAGGAAACCCAAATGGGGTACATTTACATATGTATGTGTACCTACGTATGTATATGTAAGCCTAGCAGTATAAAAATAATCTTTAATAATTCTTTTATACTTTACCATTTCAGGGATGCCCTAATGGTAAAATTATCATTCCTTTTAAAGTCTTTACATCGTTTCTTTTACTAAACTCAATGAAATTAAAAGGTATTTTTAATAGAGGTATATAATTTATATAGAGGTATACAAAAATAGCAGTTTTTTTTTGCTGGTGGCCATTTTGTGAGCTGTTTAGTGATTTACTTTTAATTTGGTTTGGCATTCCAACATGAATAAGCTGACGCCTGGCACTTCCAACTTGTCAAAGTTGGAAAAAATTTGAAAATCATGATTCCGATCGAAACAGGCAATCCCAATTTTATAAGAGAATTTTGTTTAGCGATGAAGATCACTTTTGTTTGGATAAATACGTCAATAAAGAAAAATAACGTATTTGGGGAGATGATAATTCTCAAGTGTATGTCGAAACCCCATTGCCTACAAAACAACCGACTGTTTAATGTGCCTTATGGGCTGGTGGCATTAATTGCACCATTCCAAACCGGACTTCTTTAAAAACCTTACTGGTTACAGCGTTACAGTCAGTAATCAGAGTCATGATTATTGACTTTTTCACTCATCAATTGAAGAACAATGATGTGCAGAAGCTGTGAGCTTTCAACAAGACGACGGCATGTCACAATAACTTGTATCACACTTGATTTATTGTAGAAAACATTTGGCAGCTGAATAGTTTCACATTTGGGACCCACGAATTGGCCTCTATGATTGTGCGACTCAATCTTGCTAAACTATTTTCTGTGGAGATATGGTAGGTAAGTCGACCTGGTAATCGTTAAGAGGTTTCTTTAGGCAAGAATTTTGATAAAATAAATTATTACGTCTTCGAATTTATTTAGCTTTTAATTTCTTAAATATTAAACTGTCATAATTAACTGTTATTCTTTACGTAAACTGTTATACAAGAAAGGTTTTCTCAAATATATATAGAAATTCGTTAAGCTTGTTATTAAGTATTGTTACGTTTATTCCTTTTAATAAAAGTGTTATTATATTGAATTCTTTTATTGCCAAATATTGACACAGCACTTTAGAGTTTTAAGTCAGATTAGACAATTTAATTATTTTGAATACTCACAAAACAAATATGATGGCTCTTGACTCAACGATGTTTCAACTTGAATTTATTATTAGGTCGTTTGAGTTTTTCTCCACCAGTACATAAAACACGGCTTGAAAATGATGTCTTCACATCGAAAGCGCTCGCCGTTCATAACTAACAAACAGCTAGCAAAAAAAAGAAATGAAAAGAATGACAGTTGAACAGAAACAGTTGAATGTATTAATTTGCCTAGCAAGTGGTGCTTATAAAGTTGTTTTATTCTACTTTAACTTCCCCCCTTATTGTTGTTGTAATTATAATTTAGTGTAGACGCGCCTGCTTGGCTGTGTTTTGTTTTTGTTCTGCGTTAGTTATTTTTGTTTTCTGTTGTTTATCTTATTTCCTGGAACTTCTTAAAGGCATATTGTTGTTGTCTTGTATGATGATTTTTTTTTAGAAAACAATTTCGTTTACTGTCTTACTAATAATTTTTTTCTTTGAAAACTTAAACAAATCATTTTCATAACTGTATTTTATATTTTTTGTTCTTAAATATAAAACTGTTATATAAACTGTTATACTTTAATTTTACTATTATTTAAGAAATGTTTACACGGATATAGAGAAATTCTTTAAATTTGGTTTTTACAGCAAAAAACATAAAAATATTAAATGGAATATAGTCTAGTCTACGCAGTTTGTATACCACACAATAGGACATTTCGTTCACTTTTTTGCTGATATTTATATTCTTTGAACATTTAAACAAAGCATCTTCGTAACAGTATTTTATAATTTTTTTTCTTAAATATAAAACTGATATTTTTTGTTCTTAAATATAAAACAATTATATTAACTGTTATACTTTAATATTACTATTATTTAAGAAATGTTTACAAATTGGTTTAATTTGGTTTTTACAGCAAAAAATTTAAAAGTATTAAATGGAAAAGAGTCTAGTCTACGCAGTTTGTATTCCACACAGTAGGTCATTTCGTTTACTTTTTTGCTGATAATTATATTCTTTGAAAATTGAAGCAAAGCATCTTCGTAACAGTATTTTATAACTTTTTTTCTTAAATATAAAACTATTATTTTTTGTTCTTAAATATAAAACTATTATATTAACTGTTATACTTTAATATTACTATTATTTAAGAAAGGTTTACAAATTGGTTTAATTTGGTTTTTACAGCAAAAAATTTAAAAGTATTAAATGGAATAGAGTCTAGTCTACACAGTGTGTATTTCAAACAATAGGTAATTTCGTTTACTTTTTTACTGATAATTATATTCTTTGAAAATTTTAGCAAAGCATCTTCTTAACAGTATTTTATAACTTTTTTCTTGAATATAAAATTCTTATAGTAAACTGTTATACTTTAAACTGAATGTTATTTAGGAAAGGTTTAGCAACGGTGTAGAGAAATCCTTTAAACTTGGTTTTTACAGCAAAAATTATAAAAATATTAAATCGAATATAGTCTATAAATCTGTTATACCAAAAATTTTAAAAGCAAACAATTTTTAATATACAAAATTTAAAAAAAAAAATAAATACCAAAATATTCTTAATAGTGAAAGAAATTTATTAGAAAAATTAAACATATTTGTGTGTTTTCATATTATTTTATATGTCACAACTATAGTTGCGACGTGACAAGCTCAAAAATTTTCAAAATATGAATTTAGCCTTCAATCTTTATTTTGTGTAGTTGTAGTATATTAAATTTTTAGATTAATTTTATATTTTTTTTTAAATAAAAATTTATTTCAGGTCCGACAACAAAGAAAAAATTAATCACAGTCAAGTGTGAGGTCATTATGTCTAGGCATTTGTACATATTTACGTACTCACAAACATACAAAATGTTAAGCAAAAGGATACGTATTCTACCATTATTAATTTGTTTAGTCATTGCTGGGGAAAACACAAGTGCAACCGAATACATGAATACATATACACTTACTCATACACATCAACTAACACATGCACTTGTCCAAGCATCACTACACATACATACATACTTATAAATTTTTACATCCTGCAATCTGGTTCATTTTGGTTAAAAAAAATTGCTTAACGCAAAATATAAAACCATTCAGAGTGATTGTTATAAATATAATTTAAAGAAATTTTAAGCTTTTCATCATATAAATAATGATTTAAAGATTAAATAAAAACAAAGTTTAATTTTTGGCTGGAAATGAAATTAATTGAGCCATTTATTTTTAAGTCAAAATAATTTTAAAAATTTGCAAATTTTAAGACACTTCTCACTATAGTAAAGTAAACTATTTTAAATAAAATAATAGAACAAATTTAAGAAATTAAATAAAAATATTTTAATTTTGCTTTATATCAACCAGTGTTCTTCTGCTCCAAGCCATATTTCATAGGCGAGTATGGAAAGCGAAATAGAGAAAGTAGAAAGTCAGTTATGATTAAAGCTCAGGTTATTTTGTTTCTGTTCCTATTTTCTTGTTATTTAATTAAATTATGTAAATAAAACTCAGTGTAATTTATGAAGCCATAACTAATCAATGAAAGAAGGAGCTGTATTTGTAAAGAACTACACACTTTACCTTTTGCCATCCATCACTCGTTCTATTTGCTGGCCAAGGGCGTTTAGAGCAGTCGCAACACTTTCCCCTTGTTCTTTAAAATTTGTAGAAACATTACCTCTTCGAAATTCCCTCCCACTAAAATTTGAAATTGTTTGGCGTTGGTAATTTAAATTTTTTCCATTTTATATTTTATTTTGTATTTTTAGTTTTTCAATCTTCTTAAATTTTTTTTATAACAGTATCGACAGAATAAGGAAACATCAACGTCAAATTGTCTTACAGAATACCAAACATATATTGCCACTCTTTGATAAATGCCAATATTGCCAACGGGTATACGGATTTACAACAAACGACATCGTCTTGTATTGCCATCGCCAAACAGAATAAGGGTGAGTCAGATAAATTTCCATTTTTCATTACATTCTCACACATTTAACGTGGTATTTCATTAAATTCATCACGAATTTTTTGTTGGAGTTGCTCAAGCATATCTGATTTATTTGCATAAACCTTATTTTCACATATTCCTACACAAAGAAGTCCGGAGCAGTTTAATAGGGCGACCGTGGAGGCCAATCAACATCATCATTTCCTGAAATAACTTGTTGTGAAAAGAGGTCTCACAGTATTTTCATTGTAATCCTGGCTGTATGTGATGTGTCACTGTCAAGTGCAAAGCATGCAGTTGCAGCATTAAAAAGTTATTTTAATATCACTCCACATTTACAATATCGCTCCCTATCCTGACCAAATTGCACACCAGGCTGTTACTTTTAATCGATGCAAAAGTGATTGTTGAATAATTTGAGGGTTTCCCATTTCCCAGAACCGACTATTCTGTTTATTCACATATCCATTCAAATGAAAATGTACCTTGTCACTCATTATGCTTTTTTCAAGAAAATCGGGGTTATAATGGGCTAGCTGTAACATCCTTTTGGCATATGTACGGCGGCGTAAATGGCCTTGTGGAAGACGCTCTTATATTAACTGAATCTTATACGGAACCAAACGCAAATCCTTGCACAAAACTGTGGTCAAAGTTGTTCTTTGAAGACCCAACTCCTAAGCACGGTGTCGAATTGGGGTTAATGGATTAATTTTGTTTTCAGTCGATCTTCCAGTACGTTGTGGTCCATGTTTAGGCCCATGCCCTAAAGAACCTCTTTCTGTAAAATCATTCACTATACAATAAATAGTGCGTTTTTTTGGAACGCGCTAGTTTATCGAATATTTTCCATAATAAATTTACCATGTGTCTGCTTATACGACTACCAAATATGAACTGTCAAGACTAATGTTTACCAAAATGGCGGCAAAGCAAAGTAGTATACCTTCCTGTGGGGCAGCCTGTATTTAAAAAAAATCTACATTCATTTGTGGTAGATTTCTTTAATAAATATTTTGTAATAAAATATTAATTATTAAAAAAAATATTTGTGTTTTGTTGTTGTGTTTTTGCTGTGTTGGTTTAATGAAAATTCTCATTTAATCAATTTGACTTGAGATATTAAGCTCTTGAATTTTCTATACAAAATTTGGGATAAAATTCTTTGATGATTATATGAGCCGTAGTGAAATGTTCATAAATAATAATATGATATTCTCACAAATTAACACAGATTAAATTATAAATGATTCCAGAAAGTAAAATTATTAATTTATTTTCAAAAAATATTTTTTATCAAAAATATTATATTTTTATTTTTCTATTTCTGGCTTCATTGAGAATTTTATTTTGACAAGGAGTTAAGATTTCAAAGCCTATTTTTTAGACACATATAACGTTGTGTTTCTAACAGGGCTGCATGGGAGCTGTAAAATCTTTTATACAAGAAAAATACTGAGAGTATTTAGTAACTACTTTTGTTCACTGATCATTTAAAAAATAATTATTTAACTCAATACCTAACACCTTATACTCAATAATGAGAAATCCCTACTATTTATATGCACAAGAAGTTGCTTGGTTGGTTATCGAGTTTTTCTGTGAGTAACTACTCAGCTGCACAAAGGTTTTAGTCAAAATAAAATCTGGTTTTTTTAACTTTATACGAAGGCTTGTGGAGATTGTTTGTATCCTTTAAAATTGTTTTATATTTATTTTATAAAATAATAGCAGGGATTAGAACACGACTGGACAATGATGTCTTCACATCGAAAGCGCTTGCCGTTTATACCGAACAAACAGCCAGAAGAGGCAGAAAAAAATGACAACAGCAAATATAATCGTTTTATTTTTTGCTCGGCTTAAAATATGAAACCAACAACATATAAGAAAACAATATGGAAAATTTTCCGTATCAATATATTCAAAAAAAAAAAAAATTTAGGGAATTTTCTTTATCTATTACAAAGCAAAAAATACAGCTTTTGAGCCCTGTTTTGCTTTAAGGTTAAGAATTTGCATGTTTACATTTTGAACTTTAAAAAATCCGCCAAAAATGTTCACACAAAATTAAAACGGGAAGATCTATATGACTATCAAAATCGGATTAAAATTTGGACATCGTTTCCCACTATTAGTCAAAGAAATATCAAATCTTTTTAAGTAAATATTAGAATTATCTATTTTGAATTTATACTATTCATTCCTTATCATTCATTCATTCATATCCAAAAAAAACTTTCCTTAACGTATTGTTACGTTTATACTTTTTATAAATATTTTGTTGTTGCTGAGTTCTTTATTGCAAAATAAATAACACCAGATTTTAGGGTTTTCAAATTAATTACAAGTTTATTTACACAAAGTAAAATTTGTACATTTGTGTAGTGCCAACACAACAAGTCTTTACTTCACGAGGCTTATGTTTTAACTAACTAACTAACCACTCATATGCTGTCTTTTATATTTGTCCGCTAGAGGTATTGAAAAATTAAGAATTTTCTACTCCCTTTGTATCACATTTTGTTGTTGTTATGTTATTCATTCAATATATAGACGCCTGTTGGTTTGTGTGTATATTTTTGTTTTTGTTTTTATGCCGTTCACGTAATTTATTTTAAGATTTTTGTTGTTGTCTTGCGTGCATAAGTTTTGTTAGCAAGCCACGCAGTTAGTAAACAGCATACCCAGTTATTTCGTTTACTTTATTACTTAATTATTTTCTTTTAAAACTTAAGCAAGTCGCATCCGTAACAGTATTTTATACAAATCGTGTTCATTATTTTTTCCATATTAATTGTTACACTATTACACATACATATTTATTTGTGGCCCATACCGAAAAAAGTTATTATTTTTATATAATTTTTTGTTTAATTATATAAAAAAAATACAAAAAAGTCAAATGAATTAATTAATAGAAATAATTTATATATTTAAGAAAATAATTGTCTAATTAAATAAATAATTGAATCAATTAAAAATTTTATGAAATATCAAACTGAAAATAATTAAAACTTTTAAAAGACAACAAATTTTTCTTAGAAATTATCTTTGAAACCCTTTTGAACTTTTTTTAATAATTTTTTCTTGCACCTATAGCTAATAATAGCTTAATTACCTATGATTTTTTTATCTTGTATATTTTAAGCTTTTTTACTTTTTTGACTTATTTTACAACCGCATCCATTAATGTCTTAATACTCTTGTAATAATTTTCATTTGCTCACATCATTTTGTAATTTTTCATTTGAGTTAATACCCACTAGAACAAATACATTATTTTTACTTCTCCTAACCTCGTTCTTTATATGACTCTATAGCAACAGTAGTGTCAAATTAGCGTTTTTGTTTATACGAAATTTCATTAAAAGAGTAAAACTAAATATGATTATTAAACATTTAAAGTTTAATTAACTAGCAGATTTAATACTTAAATCTGTCATAAACAAATGATTATCTGTTTTAAAGGTGAGTTCAATTTGTCAATTTCAAATATATTTAAATGGTACTAAATTTTTCGTGTTTGTTCCGCCAGTGAATGATTAATCCCCACATAAAATGCCAGGTGGCTGGCATTCTCACTACAACTATGGAATAAATACCTACTCATGAGTACGTCATAGAACCCGGCTTGAAAATAATGTATTCATATCCAAAGCGCTCGCCATTTGCGAACAAACAGTCAGGAAAGACCTTATATAGAGGAGAAATTGACAGCAGTATTTTTTAATTTTGAGATATGATATGATATTAAAATGAAGTCACCTAGTATTGTAAATGAGGGATAATTATTGTTTGCTAGATTTTTTTTGGAATTAAAATCCCCACCAGAATTTTAATTGTAGAAGCAAATACAAACTTTTGTATTCTTTCCTGCTTCCGCCTCCAAATTTTTTATTCAGTATTTTAAAATTCCAGTCCAAAAACGATAATTAGGCGATATATATTGCAAACTTTCATACAAATTTAAATTAGGTTACGCATCTTACTGACTTTATATATATTACCGAATGCTCAAATCAGCTCATGAAGAAAGCTTCAATAGACATATTGTTTCTTTTAAGTTTTAAAAGAAAATAATTAAGTAATAAAGTAAACAACTGGGTCTGCTGTTTACCAACTGCGTAGCTTGCTAACAAAACTTATGCACGCAAAACTACAACAACCTTCGAGTTACAAACTGCATAGAAATTTTATACACGCAAAACAACAACAATTAGATATGCTGTTTACTATCTGTGTAGTTTTCTAAGAAAACTTATGTACACAAGACAACAGCAGCTATCTTAAAATAAATTCGAGGAAGAAACTTTATACACACAGACCTACAGGCGCCTACACATTGAATGAAAAACATAACAACAAAATGTGATACAAAGGGAGTAAAAAATCTTTTATTTTTCTAGACCTCCAGTGGACAAATATAAAAGGCAGCGTCTGAGTGGATAGATAGTTAGTTGAAAAATAAACCTCTTCAAGTAAAAACGTGCATTTTAAGTAAATTGTTATGTAGTGTCAACTGTGTGTGTAGTTAAAGTAAATAAGCTTGTAGTTAATTTAAAAACTCTAAAATCTGGTGTTATTTATTTTGCAGTAAAGAATTCAGCAACAACAAAACGTTTAAAAAAGTTATAAGCGTAACAATATGAAGAGCTCTAGAGGTATTTAAGATATTTGAAAATTTCTTTATTCAAACCTATTGAACATAAAAAAGGACAACTAAGATCAACACGGATAATTTAACGACCTGATTCTCTATGACTGTTTAAAACGGTTTTGCTAATAAAATGTGATTAAAAAATAACTTTTATTTTCATGTCTATGGGGATTTTGGCCACTTAAAAATTTTATAGGGTTAAGAAACACAAATTATATTATTTTATATCATCTGTTTGTTATTAAAACTATCTATGATAATACGGCCTTCATTTCAATAGGATATAATATGTAAAGCATTGGTTGCTGCTCTCATGCTATCTCTCTCTCTCTTTCTTATTGCTTTTACTTCTGTTTTTTTTGTTTTATTTACTCACCAATGTTAATTAAAAAAGCCAACTATAGAATAAAAACGACTTTAAGCATAAGGTAATGCGTAACTTAATGCTTTATGTAAGTTGGCATCACTGTTAACACAGTATAACAAAATTTTTTTTTTGTATGTTAATAAATTTGGGTTGTGTTTTTCTTATTTTTCCATAACTTATTTATTTTAGGGTAGAATTTTCCAGTCACAATGTGTCATATGATATGTCAATTTAGTAAAGCCTGTATTTTGACACTCAGTCAGTCAAACGCCATCAGCAAGCAAAACCACCCGTTTGCTGCATACAACATTACTCGAACATACGAATAAATAAATGCTGCAACGCAATTTTCACACTTATTTAAATGGGAGAATATGAAATAAGACCAAGTATAACATGAAAACTGGGTAAATATAAGTTTGGGTGTATTTACACAAAGAGTTAAGGACCAAAGCAGGATAATATGGATTTAATTTTTTTTTTTTTTTTTCAATATAATTTTTATAAATTTTATATTTTAATATGAAATATTTTTAATTATATTTTGTGAAACTATTTTATTCTGAATAAAATTTTGAAAGCTCAGAAAAATAAAAATAGCCAGCGATTAAATAATCTTATTATACCTAAATAGCATAAGCATTACAAGAGATTGTTTCTGGTATAGACTTCAGACAATAAAAATGAAGAAAAGTCGTAATATGCATTAGAAATTCAATTCATAAAATTCTAATGGCTAAATATTTTCTTAGGTAACTTAGCCATCCCCAGACTATTTCGAGAGAAGCCTGTTCATATACCACAATAAGGTGCAGTGTAAGCAATATACTTTCGCAAAAGCAATTTTGTATTAAAAACTTGATAAAGCTTTATTTTGAAAATAAGAATTAAAATCACCAAGAGTCAATGGGACTCACTCAAAGAGGTCTTCATTCGATATAATATATAATTTGCTGCTAAAAATTTGAATATACCGTCTATAGGGATTAAAAAAAAATCACGTCTCTACATGGAACAATTTATAAATTATATTTAACTACTTGTTAATATAGAGGATATACTGCCATATGCTCCAAGAAAATTTTAAGCGTCTAACTATAATGGTTTAAGAGATAAAGCCATATTCGCCAATATTACAGTCTCTATGGAATATCCCTTATTATTTCATCTATTGTTTACAGTTACTTTCATAGCAGGCATATTTGTAGCTATTGTTTGTAAATTTAAAATATCTGCCTACTACGGTTGAACGTAGGAACGCCTTCCATATTTCAGTTTAATTTTTACTTAAAATTAAGTATTAGGCGCTAAAGTAAAATTAAGCGCTTCAAACAAGGACACATACGTTAAACTCATATAACTATTGGGACATTCTTGAAATGAAAGTTTTTTATTTTCAAATTAGAGCAATATTTTTAAAAAGGTCACGTCATCATCGGTACTTGTTGTTATAGCGGCTGCAGCAGCACACATTCTGTTAAAATTGCAAGAATCTATCGATTCCAGTTTTATAAACAAAAGACAAGAGAGTTAAGTTTTTATCCCCTCAATACGAAACCCTAAAACTAAAGCAATTAGATTTTTTTTTCTAGAGTTTCAACTGCATTAATAGAAAAATAGATAGAAATTAATATTGTTACTTTTTGCCTTTCAGAGTTGTAATTAAACGACACAATTTTATTAGAAGAATATTTGCGTTTTTCGAGAGGGTTCTTCGCGTTTTCCACTTCACAGTGTGTTACATGCTGTTTCAACTGCTGTGTCTTGTGATCACATTCATAACTAAACTAACTATCTCAGAACAACGACATAAGCAACTGACAAATTTAATTCCAGCGGGGTATACAGACTTACCTGTACCTGCAAACAAACCTATATAGGGCAAACTGGATGAACACTAAAAACAAGGTTTGCAGAACACATACGCTTATACAAACGGAAAAGAGAAGATTCAAACTTTGCATTACACCTTGACACTCACGGACACACACCAAGGGAAATATATGAATGTATGACATTATTACATCCTAGCAAAAAAGGACGAAGACTAGACATTCTTGAAAATATGGAAATCTACAAAACGAAAACATTCAACAACGACATTATAAACGAACAGGTAAACACGATCTCAGACACAATTTTCACACCATTGAAACTACTCTTGCAAACGGGCAAGCGAAAAACACCCTCAGACGGACACACGTACCTACATAATAGTAAAATACGGAGGTATCGTTAGGTTCACTTTGCATACAAATGCCAGGTGGCTGGTATTCTGCTCACCTGAATATATACGAACCTAATAACAGAACTGCCTGAATGCCAACACTGACTCACCAGTACAAACTAAATCGTGGCTTGAAAATGATGCATTCGCGTCGAAAGCGCTCGCCATCGAATACAAACCAGCCAGTTACGACGGGAAATGGCAATATTAAACTAACTTTGCCCACGTTAGAGGGAGCATTTATATACAAACATAAGTGGTTCTGGAATTTACTACAAAAGCCAAATTCTTCGCATTTGCTACACATGCCGTAGTCACTATTATTCAGTGTAGATATTTGTTTAATTGTGTCTTCGTTTTGTTTTTGTTTTTCTCTAATTGCTAATCTTAGTTCATGTAATTTGAATGTAGCTTGTCACTGTTGTTTTTGTTCATAAGATATTTAAGGAACTTGTTAATTTGTTATCTTATTTTTTAGTGATTATTTTTATAACTTAAACCAAACATCTTGGTAATATGTAATTGTAAAATTAAACGATAACGAAAGAATTAAAAGTTTTTCCTAAAAAGAACCCAACATGTTCTATAGCTGGTCACACTTATCTTAAGCCTTTTTTAAATCAACTACACATTGTTGAGAGAGTAAAAGCGTAATAAGGGCTTTACATTTTTCATGTCTACATATTACGAACATAAAAGTATTTGCTTTTACTAGACAGACCTTTATGATGAGTGAAAATGATCGTATTAATTTGGCTGAAAAATTATGAAAGACATTTCTATTATTTATGCATAAAAATTACAGGCTATATTTTTTTTAAGTCAAGCGAAAAGGGGTTGCAAATATTTTAACAAATACAGTGAGCTCCCGTTTAACGCGTAGCATACATTGCATTAAAGGGAAAGAAAAAGGGAAAAGCAAAACAAAGCTAAACATATAAGTAATGGAGTAAAAGGGAGATGAAATTATGAAATTGCATATAATATAATATAATATAATATTATTACGTTTATACCTTTTATAAATGTTTTGTTATGAGTTCTTTATTGCAAAATAAATAACACCAGAGTTTAGAGTTTTTAAATTAATTACAAGTTTATTTACTTTAACTGCAAACAAAGTTGACACTACAGAACAATTTTCTTAAGATGCACGTCTTTACTTCACGAGGATTATTTTTACACTAACTATCTATCCACTCAGACGCTGACTTTTATATTTCTCCACTAAAAGTCTAGGAAAATGAAGAATCTTTACTTATTTTAAGATATTTGTTGTGATAAGTTTTCTTTGAAAACTACGCAGTTAGTCAACAGCATACCTATTTGATGTTGTTTTGCGTGTATAAAATGTCCACGCAGTTTGTAACTAGAAATTTTGTTGTTGTCTTGTATGCATAAGTTAGCAAGCCACGCAGTTAGTAAACAACATACCCAGTAGTTTACTTTAATGCTTAATTATTTTCTTTTAAAATTTAAGCGAGACACGTCCGTAACAATATAATATAATAATTATGTTTTTTTATTACTTTTATTTTTATTCGACCTTTTTTTTAAATTTTATTAAATATGAAATAATCTTTTAACGGTCTTATTAAATAATTTAACGATTTTATTTTTTTTTTTTTTTTTTTTTTTATTTTTTTCAATATTTCGCTTTCCTTTGGAAAGCTTCTTCAGGAAAAAATTTTTTATATTTTTGAAAACAAAACAAAATTATAATAATAATAATAATTTTGTTTTGTTTTCAAAAATATAAAAAATTTTTTCCTGAAGAAGCTTTCCAAAGGAAAGCGAAATATTGAAAAAAATAAAAAAAAATAAAATCGTTAAATTATTTAATAAGACCGTTAAAAGATTATTTCATATTTAATAAAATTATGTTTTTTTTAATAAAATCAAACATTTATTTCTTAAAGAATAAAAGTAACATAAACGAATATACTTAAAAAACAAATAACATTTAACATTCAAATTTTTTGTCAGTTAGATCATTCAGTCTATTCTCTGCTTCCAGTGCTTTTTGCTGTTTTGTCAAGAAGGCATTTAACGTAGTTTGCGTTTTCCTTTTGTGTATCGTTAGCTTTTATCAAGTAAATAAAGCACCAATACACATCGTCTTGTTTTTGAACTCCAGCCAAGATTTGGACATTTACAAGAATTTGGTCCATAATTTCATAATTACAATGGTCAGGTTTCATTTTACAAACGCCATTGAAGGTTCTTTTTACTCTTCTTTGACATCACTATTCTCAATATTTTTGTTTTCTTCTTGCTCATTATTAGAAAGAATAACCGCTGTTTCTCGACCTACTTTTTCGACGTCTTTCACGTTTAGCTCATCTAAATTGGTTTGTTTCGCTTATTCCACTATTTCTTCGATATCGACAAAGTGTTCAATATCTTTGCTCTTACTAAATGTTCTTCTATATTCCTTTCAAAAATCTTTCTCTAATCTCATTCCAAGAAAGGTTTATGTTGTCTACAGCATTTATAATATTGTAGTATTTTTAAGTATTCTTATTGATTGCTTCTCTTCTCCGCCTATTTTTTCAACCATATGCTTAAATAATCGCCCCAAGCCTTAAAATTTGATATAGAGCCTTGGTCCATTGGTTAAATTAAGACAATTATGTTAGATGGCAAAAAGCTCATATTTTTAAGTCTGATAAATTTGTTAGTTGACTTGTATCAATAACAATATATAGCAGAGCCCTTTGTATAGGGTTTTTAATTTCGCAATAATGTTTAACAGACGGGCAGAAATATTCAGCGAACCAATTCTGGAAAATGTTCATACTTATCCTTGATTTTTTATTAGTCTCCCAAATTACAAGTAAAGTTGATTTAGATATCCCTTTCATCTCGCTCCTCCGTTTTTAGAGAGGTAAACTAGTAGTGGTTTTAATTAAATTACGTTACCACACCAATAGAAGGGTTAAGCGATGTTTTGTGGTTTTATATCCTGGAGCTCGTTTCTCTTCAAGCGATAGAAATATTCATTTTTATATTATTTTCCAAAGCAGAACTATTTCTTTAATATTAAAAACCCATTATGGATGGGATAGTTTCCTTGTTCAATTATTGTTTTTAATGTCGCTGGAAATTCAGCCGTTACTTTCGCATTACCACTTGCCGCTTCGCCTGTAATTTTTATGTTGTGAATATTATTTCAAAGATTAAATACAGCAGCGAAAGTCTTCCCCGGGGGCACATTGATATGACTTGATGGAATCTCACCATCATTACATGTGTCACCGATGGTAAAAGGGAGTCCAGTCTTCTAAAGGCTAGCAGGAGCTAACTGGGCAACTCCACGTTATTTCCATAGGAATCAGTAAGCCCCAGAGTTTAGCTAAAAGGCTAAAAAGACAAATAGCTGAACTCTAGGGTTTTACTGATTTCCATGGAAATATGAGGGAATTGTCCAGTTGGCTCCTGCTAGCCATGAAAAAGACTGGGCTCCCTTTAACCTCCATTGACACATGTAATGACGGTGAGATTCCATTAAAACATATCAATGTGCCCCCGGGGGAGGATTTTCTTGCTATTTCGTGATATGATTTACATCTGCGCCTGGCAGTGAGCCTTAATCGGAGTTAAGCTGTTCTCTGACTGATTATTGACGTTGGCACTTTGGAAGCATCGTGGTGGTTGGGGTTTCGCAGGCCTTCGTG
The DNA here is from genome assembly GCA_030448955.1 of Trichopoda pennipes. Taxonomy (NCBI): domain Eukaryota; kingdom Metazoa; phylum Arthropoda; class Insecta; order Diptera; family Tachinidae; genus Trichopoda; species Trichopoda pennipes. Next base: position 6,621,737 of record JASKUP010000002.1, read on the forward strand.
AATTGATTAAGGGGCCAGTATCATTCACTTTTGGCCAAGAACACAGGGTGAATGATCCGAATCCAGTGAGCAGTGAGTGCTTGTCATATGTTCTGGACCAGGAGTTAGATAGTCTCCAACTCTTCAGCTCATGCTCCGAGCTCCCAAAATTGCAAATAGGAGTGACTAGAGGATAAAAAAATCCGACGGCTTGCTATGCCGTGTATGACGCTACATATCGCCTAAGTGGTTTGATCCACCGTCCGGTTATGGCTTACACAGCTAGGTACTGATGTAAATCTTGTCACGCACGCATAGCAATGAAAGTTTCACTTGTGTCACTTGCCTTAGAGTAGATGTAATGAAAATTCTTCTAGCTTTTTCCATTGTGATTGGATTAGCTTAATGGCATGTTGCGTTTAAATTTCTCAACAATTCATATAGTCAGTCGCTTTTCCGTTTCCTCTAAAATGTTATGTTATTCAAACTGTAATTCTTGTTGCAGCTCTTGACGTAGTTGCAGTTGCCGATGACAGTATTTTTTCTATACTGTGTTCCTTTAAGAATTAATGAAGTTGCAAGATTCAATGCAGCGCTAATTTGAGACTGCCATTCACTAGTGACGTGCTTTTCCAGTGAAATATTTTTTCTAGTTAGTTTCGTTCCCTGTTTTTACTTATCACCCATTATAAAGAGCATAATATTTATCACTGTATTAATCGCTATAGCATTATATAAATTTATGCTTGCAACAATGTCAGCAAATGCTTCAAATGATAAAAATGCTTCCGCGCAGTACCGCTCTAAACAAAAGTTACAACTACTGTGTTTCTGATATGCTGTGTACACATTTGGCAACCTAGAGCTTCGCACAATTTCGGGGAATCCCCGAAATGAAGTAAAAAAACGTTCCACCGTAACAGCCCTAAATGAAACAGCGTTAAGCGAGGTCTTACTGTAAATAACTTCATGTTCTAGCTTCCACGACGACTTTTGGTGTAAATTTTAAAATTTATTGTTGTTAAATTTTAAAGAAAAATTCCTTAAAATTTAGGCACGTGACTAACACATGTTGGTATTTGAAGAAAGCCGAATGACCCCTTAAATAAGAATGTTAGGAAAAATTTGAATTTTTATTAGATTCCTGTATGTCTGTCGTTGTTGATAAATAGCCAAACAGCAAATAGCTTCTTCTCTTATTTCACTATCCATCGTTCTTTTGCATTAAAATTCATAAATTTGTCATTTTAACGTTAACAAATTACGTGGAGCACTTGACAAAAGAAAATATATGTCAATGTCATAATTTAAACACAATTTGTTATTATACGAATTTATTATGTCAAAGGTCAGACTCAAAGACATGCAAAAGCAAACAGGCTCAACTCAACCCCAAACTCATTGTATTGCCCACAAATTACAAATAGTTTTTGCGTGCCAAGTTGAAATGAAATAAACAATTAAAAAGATTAAAAATTAAATAAAAGGTGTTAACATGCAATTAAATTTTATTTCGTATTGCCAAACAAGTTATTTATTGTTTAAAGTTCAACAGGCAAAAATAGAGGAAGGGATGAACCTTAGCCTACCCTTAAATCAAAATTTCACTTTCTTATTCTGATGTTGTGATACTTGTTACACATCTCATCTTGTAATACCCTTAAGCATATCCTGTCAATGACAGCTACTGTTTGGTTGCGTGTTCACTTAATTAAGGGTTCAAATTGCCTACAAATGAAAGTAATTTCGGATTTTAATACTTTAAAGCAAAGAGAGCTTTAACCATTTAATAACCATTTTATCAAGACAACAAATACATGTTCTCGTTTATTGTTAAATTATAAGCTGATCCATGCTTTTGATACGAAGAAATACAAACATGCACTTAATTCTTGTCATTTAAATCCTGATGGTTAATATGCAAATTTTTCACATTGAAATAAATTGGGAGTGTTATTTAAAATTTATTTCATCTTTGTGAAAAGCATCTAATTTTCCTTAGAGAAAATGTAACAATCAAACATTTTATTTTCTTGCTATGTGTGATACAATTTACGTCAGTACCTTGCTGTGGAAGCCATAACCAGACGGTGGATCATACCACTGTGGATGAAATGTAGCGTCATTCTCGCCCTAGAAGGCCTTCAGACACATGTATCCTCCATTCACTCCTAGTTGCACCTTTAAGAGCTCGGAGCAGGTCAACGCCCGCACTCCTTGCTGAAGAGTTGGAGATTATCCAACTCCTGGTCCAGAACGCGTGAAGTTTAATAAAATTTAAGAACACAACCGTAATCACACGTACTGGACCTGAACCATTCATTGTGTTCATTGTGAATTATCCGACCCACATAACTCAAACGAGAGCCTCAAAACCACAACCACATCGATACTCTCGAAGGACCAACCTCAATAATCAATCAGACAACAGCTAAAAGGCTAAAAATACAAATAGCTGAACTCTAGGGTTTTACTGATTCCCATGGAAATATAAGGGAATTGTCCAATTGGCTCCTGCTAGCTTTGAAGGGGACTGGGCTCCCTTTTACCTCCATTGACACATGTAATGACGGTGAGATTCCATTAAAACATAAGGGCGGAAGTTGCTGCAGTACTTGGGCTTGCAGTAAGCAACATCCTGGAAGAGTCCGGTGTAGTTTGTTTAATGTTATGTGATGTAGTAGTTAGTTAGCTAATATTGTGGAAAGGCAGGATGGGGTCCTTGGCTTGTTTTATCGGCCAAGGGTCTTATCCTGCCTTCAGTGAATAGTGTGTGAATGAGTACCAAAATGGGTACTGGTGAGTTTGTGGTGTGAATGGTGTGTGAGGCCACTAGTTAGAGTTATTTGGAACTCGGCTGGTGGTAACAGTTTGACCGGATACTTTAAACTGGTACCACGGGTGCCAGGTGCCCCTGAAACTACGGTTTCAGCCTGGCAGTTGGTGTGGCCCTTCGGGAGCTTCGTGGTGGCTGTGGTTTTTACCCATATCGCGGGATGGGCGTGTTAGCCCTCGTGGAATTGCATTGCCACAGGGATACCGTGACCCTTAGATCGGTAGGAGTATAGAAAGGCTCCGCATCTCACCCAAGGTGGACATCATGACCAAAAACGTGATGTCAAATTGGTACCCATGGTTTGTACATCGGGGCGTTAGTGGATGCATTGTATTCATTCGGTGGTAAGACCACTGTGGTATTAGGCCGTCTCGGCAGGTAACCACAGAAATCTGTATCACATCTGTACCCCGGGGGCACCTTGCTTGCTATTTCGTGATATGATTTACATCTGCGCCTGGCAGTGAGCCTTAATCAGATGGTGGTCAGACCACTGTGAGTGAAAAGCTGCGCCACTTACGCTGTAGGAGGCCGAAGTCTAATTCTAGCAACAGGTCCTTCCTAATAGTAATTTTAATGATTCCAGAGCAGGGCTGCAAACCACCACTCCTTGCTGAAGAGCTGGAGACTATCCAACTCCTGTCTAGAACACATGTCTAGCATGCTCACTGGATCCAGGATCATTCATCAGGTAGGTGTGATTAAAGGTAAAATGGTCCTGGCCACCATAAAACAATACCTGTATGGGGCCGCGAAACCACAACCACCACGATACTCCCGAAGAGCCAACCGCAATAATCAGTCAGAGAAACAGCTAAATGCCTAAAGAGACAAATAGCGGCAACTCTGCGAGCTACTGATTCCCGTGGAAATAACGTGGAGCTTCCAGTTGTACCCCTGCGGACTAGGCTCCCTTATACTCCTAGGTGCACAGGTCTAGATAGTCAAAGTTGTATAAAGACCAATAAATGTGCCCCCGGGGGTGGGGGGCGTTTCTTGCTATAGCAATAACATACAGTTTTAGTTAATAATTTTCTTTTTTACCATTAAAAGTATGGCGACTGATATGTCGCGAGTACAGAGTGTCTGCCGCAAAGTAGAATACTACTTTGTTTTGCCGCCATTTTGTTAAACATTAGCCTTGACAGTTTATATTTGGCAGTCGTGAAGTAGATACGTGTCAAATTTATTATGGAAAAATATTCGATGATTCAACATATTTTAATCGTTAAAACATTTTATCAAAATCAATCAGCGATTACTGTGAAGATGAGAAAGTTATGTGAAATTTTTAGGAGAAACAACATGCCAACAAAACAACAACATGCGCTATTTATCGTGTAGTGAATGATTTCGAAGGTAGATGGTCTGTAGGTAAATATTAGGCTTAAGCATGCACCACAGCATGGTGCAAGACCGACTGAAAACATTACTGATGCTTGAGAAAGTGTGCAAAATAATCAATCAACCTCAATTTCACGGCGTGCTCAGGAGCTTGGTCTTCAAAGAACAACATTTGGCCATAATTTTGCACTTTCCACATAAGATTTGTTTCCACATAAGATTCAGTTGATACAAGAGCTTCTACCACAAGACCATTTACGCCGCCGTACATATGCCAATGGGATGTTACAGCTGGCTCTTGATAAACACGATTTTTATGAAAAAATCATAATGACTGATGAGGTACATTTTCATTTGAATGGATATGCGAATAAACAGAATAGTCGGTTTTGGGGAATGGGAAACCCTAAAATTATTTAACAGTCACCTTTGTATCCATTAAAAGTGACAGTCTGGAGTGAAATTTGCCCAGGAGGAATCATTGAACCTCTCTTCAATAAAAATGAAAACAGTGTAAGGGTAATTGTAAATGGGAAGCGATATCGTGATGAGATTGAAAACTTTTTAATGCCACAACTGCATTAGCCTTGATTAACAAGACGGTACCACATCGCATACAGCCAAGATTACAATAGAATTACTGCGAAACCTCTTTCCACAACAAGTTATTTCAAGAAATGATGACGTTGATTGGCTTCCACGATCACCTGATTTGACTGCTCCCGACCCCTTTTTGTGGGGAAATCTGAAAAGCAAGGTTTATTTAAGCAAACCAGAAACGCTTGAGCAACTCAAATAAAAAAATATTCGTGATAAAATTAATGAAATACCGCGAGAAATGTGTGAGAACGTAATGAAAGATTTGCTGAAAAAGGCTCGCATTTGTGAGGCTAACAGGGATGGACATTTATCTGATATTTTAGTCCATACATTATTGCCAACATTAAATAATATAAGATCCATTCTCCTTCATTTAATCAAAAATTATAAACAAACAAAGTAATATACCTTCCCGGCGGACAGCCTGTAGTTCTTTAGTTTTATTTACAACTTGCCGGCTGGGTAAATTTAAGGTTAGGATGTAAATTGGCTTCAAGCACAGTTTTTTTTTTCTACAACCTCAGTTTTATAATTTTTAGTGTAAAGCAGAAGTATGGAAATAAATAACGGAATATGATGTCGAGCAAATGTCCACCTTTAGCTTGTTGGCAGAAGTCCATTCTTTTCCTAAAATTTAAAAGCACGTTATGCAAAAAAGTTGCGCTTACCTAGTCAATGGTCATGTAAACCCAGTCTTTTAAGTTGGCTCAAGAAAAACAATCCAGCTGAGGGATTGTGATTTGATGTTTTATTGCTGATAAAGCAATAAAACATTTTATAATTTGCTGTTGTGTTTAAATAAGCAATGTTACACATTTTCGTCATTTACACCTTTAGCGGAACCACTGTTCAACCAAAGTCCCTAATAAGCATTGGAAGTTTTTGCTAACTAAGCATTAATTTGAACCTTTAATTCAGACAAAAACCATGCTTGGTTTATAGTGAAGTGAAGAACCCTTAAATTAATTAACTAAAAATTCGGAAATAACCGCTGAAATAACCCTTTTTTTATATGGAAAGGAAAACGCCCAAAAAATAGGGAAAAAATAAATTTATCGACGTTTATCAATAACGGGATATAAATATAAAAGGTGCCCATTGTGGTGTCAAGAACATGCGATTCACATTCTTTTCATGGAATTTCAAGGTCTAAGAAATAAATTTGTTTCTGTTTCCCTGCCAATTTGTTTAGGTTTTAGTTATTAACTCAACCAGTCACTGAGAAAGGGAGCAATGAATCCTTAAGCGGAATAGATGGCTATTTAAAGGGATACAAGATGCTCTACATTTCTAAAAATAAAACTACTTTTTGGTTGTAAACTTTTTTCACATCCTCCTCCTAATGTTTAACGTTGTATCTTTCAATAGTTCCATGGTGGTATATATCTATTATCTGAAAAATAGTTCCGCCACGTTTCATTATGTATAATAAAACTATGATGCCGAAGCATCATAGGCCTGCATCTCGTCATGTGTAATGAACCTGTGAAAGCCATAATACGAAAACAGACCAGCATTTTGTGAAGTCTTTCTTATGTGTAAGGAAGATTGTGCCCTGCTACTTTACATTCTCCTCATAAATTTCTTTACTGTCTCAGTTTCTTCACGCCACAGCATACAAACACCAACTTCTTTGATGTTAATTACAATTAAATCCAATTTTACCTAAGTTCCTTTCACTATCCAAACTTCCACTATATGAATACAATGCTTTACTAAGGCTCACAGGAAGCTTCAGCACTGTATCTGATGCAATTACATTAGCACGTGCATGCTAGATTAAATTTATTTTTTGTTTTTCTATTTTCAGTTTAGTTTCCTTGTTACAGTGGAAGTTAAAATACTTTATTTCTCTCTCTATCTAACTTTTATTCTAAGCGACCCAGTCAGTTGATAATTAAGCAGAGCTAAAGTTATTATTGTAGAGCGGCTATTCTTAAAAAGAATTGGTTGAGAGTGCATCCATTTGTGGTCGATTGGCCAGTAAATCGCACTACGCATTGTAGGGAAAATTTGTTTTTTAGCAAAACAGTTTGTATGTGAAATAAACTCGAATATCAAACACTGCTCCCTCTTTCCTCCTTCCCCTAACCGAATTTCCTAGTTCTGGTACAATGTACAGCAGGGGTCATCCCCTAAATTCCATGATGACCGATTTTGCAGACATTTTCTTTGAACTTCAGTTTCTATTCGCAGCTTAAGAGCTCTTCTTAAACATGACGTCTTGCTACTAGCAGAGGTATTAAGCTTCGAACACAGGAAGAAATCCAAAGAAAATGTCTGGCAAAGTTTTGCTGATAATAATTACAAAATCAACAGCTCAAGAAGCTTAATTTAGTTAATGGTACACGAATATTAAAGATAATTTTAGACGTCATATTCCAAGGGCAGGCCAAAAGCTCCAGAAAGCAATAGCAGAGTGACAAAAACATCATCCGCTAAAGAAATTTGTTCATTTATTAAACAAAATTTAATATAAATGAAGGCCTCTACATTTCCATCAGGCTTAAAGTTCTGCATAGAATATTTCTCATTGGGAGATAGGGTAATTTTATAGAGGTATAGAATTCTTAATTGGCATAAAATAAAGATAAATTTTTTACTTTTATTTGGGTACGGTTTTCCGTCGACCCTCGTCAAATTTGGTTTGTGAACAAACCGGTTTCGGCTGTTTGCCATCTTCAGTGTTCTTTTCGTAATAGTTGCGTCCTATTGTCAGTTGTGTTTATATAGTTCGTGTCTCCCTTCGCGTCATTGCGTTCGTCACTTTCTGTCTTTTTTGCCTGCTCTCTCTCTCTGCTTTTTCGTTTGTCTCTTTTTACCTAATTTGTCGCTCCCTTTTTCATTCGTCTTTTTTTTCCAACTAAATCCTTTTACGATCATGCTTGTTGTCCGTTTCCGTTCATGTGTGAACCCATTGGGTTTTTCGGTTGTTCTATTCCGTAGTATTCCGCCTAGGTCGTTCCCTGTTCTGAATTCCGCCAGTTTGTACGTTGATCTTCCCATATATGTCAATGTAGCCCATTTTCCCCTTCCATTTTCCTGTTCTTTGTTCGTTCTAATTTGTTCCCTAATGTTATCTACGAGGCGCCCTTTGTATCCGTTGTTTCCTGCTATGGTGTATATTGTTTCCATTTCCCTCATATACATTTGCCGTGTTAGTGATGTTCTCCCGAGTCTGGTTATTAACTGCCAAATTGCTGCGCCTTTGTGTTGCCGGGGATGATCTGATGAGTTGTGTATTATTGTGTTCGTTGCTGTTGGTTTCCTGTATATTCCATATTCGATTCTGTTCGAAATTATGTTCCTCTCGATCGTAAGGTCCAGATAATAATAATAATAAATTTTTTAATTTGGAATTTAATTTACTTTATTCAAAGAGTTATCTTCTGGCATTATAATTTAAATAGGAATTCTGGGCTATGAATGCCACGGCTAGCTCAACTTAGTCTTATTTGAAGTTTGAAAATTGGCTTTTGAAAATGGCTTTAACCAACACTTGTAGGCGTATATCGGCAATAATTTGGTGGAAGTTATGCTCTAATTGGCCAGCTGTAGATTGCGACTTCATATATCCCCAAAGAAACTAGAATAGTGCTTTGAATCGCATTTTCGTGGAGGCCATATCCCCGGGGGTGCATTGAAATGTTTTGACGGAATCTCACCGTCATTACATGTGTCAACGGGATAAAACGGAGCCCAGTCCCCTAATAGGCTAGCAGGAGCCAACCGAACAATTCCACTATATTTCCACGGAAATCAGTAAAGCCCCAGAGTTCAGCTATTTGTATTTTTAATCTTTTAGCTGTTCTCTGACTGATTATTGAGGTTGGCTCTTCGGGAGCATCGTGGTGGTTTTGGTTTCGAGGCCCTCGTTTTGAGTTGTATGGGTCGGATCATTCACAATGAACACCATGAATGGTCCAGGTCTAGTGAGCATGATTGCGGTTATGTTCTTAAATTTTATTAAGCTTCATGCGTTCTGGACCAGGAATTGGATGGTATCCAGCTCTTCAGCAAGGAGTGAAGGCTGCGGCCTGCTCCGGATTTTTGAAGTTGCAACTAGGAGTGACTGGAGGATATACGTATCTGAAGGTTATCTAGAGCGAAGATGACGCTACATTGCCGTCTGGTTATGTCTTACACAGCTAGGTACAGACGTAAATCTTATCACACATTCTTGTAGGCCAATTCACGGGTCCGAAACGTGAAACTATGTGGTTACCAGTTATGCCACGAGCTGTATGACATGTTGGGCTGTCTTGTTGAAAACAAAGCACCTGCTCATAATGGCTATGCAGTTAGTAATAGAAAAAGTTAGTAATTTTGGCTCTATAGCGATCAGCATTCACTGTAACATTCTGACTTTTGTTTTTAAAGATGTAGGGATTAATGATTCCACCACTCTATAAAACATACCAAACAGTCAGTTTTTCTGTATGTAACAATGTCTCAACATACACTTGAGGATTATCGTCATTATAAAAATCGCAGTTTTGTTTATTTACGTCTCCTTTCGCACAAACGGGAACTTCATCGCTAAAAAGAATCGCTTAAGATCATCGGGATTAATTGCCATCTTTTTTTGGGCTCATTAACCAAATCTATGCCTTGCTAGGTGATCGTGCTACTTCAATTCTTGTATAAGTTAAAGTTTGTAATCACACGGACTAAAATCTTTTCACAAAATTTTGCGGAAACTGGATCAAGCCATATTGAATTACTGCAAACAAGGATGAATAGACTAATACGCATCTTCCTCTACGCTACGCTCTACAGAAGCAAGGACTTCTTCTGTACGCACTGTGCGACATCTCTATGGATGCATGTTATCATCTAAAGTAAATATGACGTTCCATAAACAATAGAATTTATTCGTCGAATAGACGATTATGTTGACCGCAAAATGGATGTAGTGTGTGATACGTATTTCGAACAGAACCATAATTTTAAAAATAAATGTGTGTGGAAGCCCTGTTCAGGCGCCAGTCTATGAATATTGAAATCTGAAAACAAACTAAACTTACATTACTTAACTGATGGAAAAAGCGCCTGCTGCTGTTAAAAAAAAGTGTTGCCAACTTAAAGTTGTATACCTGTATGAAAAAAACCCTTTATAAGTTTGTTTTTCAAAAATTAATTAGTTTAACGGTTAAGTTAGCTTTTTACAGAATAATTCAAAGATATATAAAATTTCAATTTCTCTGTAACGCCTTGTATTAGAGGCTACTAATTTTTGCAACTGTGCGTAAGCATTAAGGTGCGTGTCTTTGCTTAGGAAAAATAAATAACTAATTATCTTACCTTTCGAGGGAATTGCCTTAAATAAATTAAAACCATTATTGCCATTTATTTTAAATTGCACGGAGAGAAATTTTATTCATAATTTAATATTTTTAATCATTATATTTTATTTTTAAATGAAACACACATATGATGAGTTTTAATATATTTGTTTTTTTCATATTTTTTGTTGTTGTATTTTTTTTTCATTAAATATTTGTTTTATTTGTTGCAATAATTTTATTAATTTAATTCTTACAGCATTTTAATGCCATTTCCAAATGTCATTTGTTGTTGTAGTTGTTGTTTTTTTTTTTGGAAATTAAAAAGAATTTCTTGCAGAATCATTTAAAAATCTCTATCGGTTAAGTAAATTAGAGAAGAGAAATAATTTATACGCCAAAAAGTTTTAAGGTTTTAGTTAACAAAACTTAAATTAAAATTGTTATAATAATAATTAATTTTCCAGCCTAAATAATAATTAATAATTTTGTTTCTTTTTGCGTGTTTTTGTTTTTTTTTTAAGTATAATTTTAAGTGATTGCTTCAATATTTGTTGTTTTCTATGATTTTTAAACTTAGTGAATTATTGCTTTCTTTTTTTTAATATTCGTTTTAATTTCAAATTCTACTGGTTGTTTGTTCGTTTACGTTTTATATTTGGGATTAATTCACTTTTTATAACATGATTATAATTTTTTTTTTTGTTATTTATGCCAATTTTTGTGGTTGCATTTTAAATATATATTTTTTTTGCTGTTTTTGTAGGTTATACAATTTATTTTTTATTTCTTTATTTAATTTATTTTTGTTTTTTTTTTAATTTTAAACTATAAACTACGCACACACACATAAAGAGAAGAAAAATTTGTTGGTTTTTATTTTTCGTTAATATATAATGTTTAAATTTTGAAAAATTTTTTTTGTTAATTTTGTTAATATTTTTATTATCTAATTTATTTGTGTATTAATTAAATATATATTTTATATTATTTTATTTATTAATTAACATTTATCATTTTGTGGTTTCTGATATGCAAATAAGAGGAAACCTTTTCAAACAGATTTCATTTATAGATTTTTCGTGTTTTTCCTTTTCATTAAGTATTTATTCAATCAAATTTTAATAATAATTTTCCAAACATAATTCTCTTTAAAAACAAATGAACTAAATAAATATTTTTAATTTTTTGAAAAACTTTTTGTTTTTTTAAATACCAAGCATTTTATTTAATTTTATTTATTTTTCTTTTTTCATATAACATTGTATTTTTATTTATTAAAATACACAAATAATTTTGTTTCAGTCTTTACAAAAGTTTTTTTAGTGTCTTTTATTTAAAATTTTGTTGTCTTTGCCAAAGAAAATTTGTTTTTATTTAAATTTTTTACTTTTTTTTTAATTTCGCTTAAAATCATTTAAAAACAAAAATTATTTTTCTAACGATTTTATCGCAGCGTTTATTTGAGAAAAATCAATATAAAACTTGAAATAAGCGAAGAAAATTTATAATTTCATTATAAAAAACAGCCTCTAATACATGCTTCAGTATGTTATTATTATTAAAATAATTACTTAAATTAATAATAATTTTTGCTTTTGTATTTTATTTGCTCTTTAAGTTTATTACCAATTTATTAAATATTTTTATAGTTTTAGTTTTAATTGTTTTATTGTTTCTAGTTTTTGATTATTTGTGCATTTGCTGTATTTTACACAAAAATCAGAGAATTATTAAAATGCCATTAATTTCAGATTTTATACAATATTTATTTCGACGCCCTCAGTTCTATACAGGCAGACAATAAACGCAAAACAAATTTTGAATTTTAACACTTTACCACCGAACGGTACTTAAAAGTACTATTACATTTTCCTTATGCTGCCTGCAAGTCTGCTTTGTACTTTTCTACCATATTTTTCATAAATAAGTGCCAGAAAGACATACATGCCTTTCGCCTTTTCATCTCTAAAAAGATTTAGATTCTCTCTCACAGTTACAGTGCAAACAGTTGCCTGTGAACCGTGAATATCACTGACAGAAAATTGCTTTGCTAATTACCATTTTAGGAGAACAGGTAATTAGTGGTGGTGAGGAAGACGATGCCGAAAATTTTGCAAAAAATAAAGAAGCACCCAGGTCACTTTTAGAATATGTTTCCAATGGTGGTGAGGAAGAAGATGAAGAAGAAGGTGATGACGAAAATTTTGTAAACAATAATCAAGAACTTTGCTCACTTTTAGAACAGGTGTTAAGGTGGAAGATGAAGAAGAAGGTAATGTGGAGATTTTTGTAAACAATAATCAATAACTTTTTTCACTTTTAGAACGGGTGATTAATGCTGGTGAGGAAGAAGATGAAGAAGAAAGAGATGTCGAGAATTTTGCTAAGAATAATCAGGAACTTAGTTCATTTTTAGAACAGGTGATTAATGGTGGTGAGAAAGAAGACGAGAAAGAAGATGATGTCGAGAATTTTGCAAGCAATAATGAAGAACTCAGTTCACTTTTAGAACTTTAGAACAGGTGATTAATGCTGGTGAGGAAGAAGACAGTAAAGAAGGTAATGTCAATAATTTTGCGAACAATAATGAAGAATTTATTTCACTTTTAGGACTGGTGGTTCTGTAAAAGATGAAGAAAAAGGTAGTGTCGAGAATTTTGCAAACAATAATGAAGAACTTTCTTCACTTTTAGAAGAGTCGATTATTTGTAGTGAGAAAGACAATGAAGAAGAAGGAGATGAAGAACTTAGTGTACTTTTAGAACAGGTGGTGGTAAGGATGAAGATGAGAAGGAAGATGATGTCGAGTATTTTGCAAACATTAATGAAGAACTTACTTCACTTGTAGAACATGAGGAAGAAGACGAAAAGAAGATGAGATTGGAGTGTAAAGAGAACACTGAAGATGGCATATGCCGGAACCGGTATGTTCACAAACCAAATTTGACGGGGGTTGACGTAAAATCATACCTTGTAATTGCTGTTGGTTTTATCACAAGTTTCTTCACTTCGCTTTAAAACCTTTTAAAATTAAAGCAGCTATTAAATTTCTATTTGAAAGAAATTCAATTGTTTCTTCTTAGGATTTCCTACCGTAAGTTTAAATAAAGTGTGGGCATATTTGAGGTTAGCAAGTAAATTGCCTATCAATCAAATAAATATCAAGAGTTGAGCTGTCATCCTTCGACATTTGCTTAGCAAAAAGTTGGCAAATTTTAGGTATAGAATGTTAAACTCTTAAGCAAATAGATCCTAATATGAAAGTGCATTAGCTGACTGGACAAGTCTTTCAGGTCTATAGTTTTTCTCTAAACATAAACGAAGAAGACTCCGAAAATGGAGTCAAAATGCTATTGTTATTGAGTTAAACTCTACATTCTGTTTTCTGCTCGACGTAGGACTTTATCAATTTGCAAGATGTTGTTGGAAAATATCTCATTCTTTTCAATTTCTGAATTAGCTTGCTCAAGTTGACAGTATTGAATGCCTTGGTGTGATTCAATAATAATGCGTTTTATCTGTCATCTAATTTTCTCCTTAGATCCTCAGCTATATCAGCAAGATCAGTGATATAAATGTGATTAGCACAAGACCAGATTATTTTAATGAGAAATTATTATCTTCCAGGTGTTTTGTTATCTGTTTATAAAGAGTTTTTAGAAGGACTTTCGGCAAATATGGTAAAAAGCCCGTTGGCGAAACATGCAAGATGCGCTCAATTATGATCTTGCAACAATCTCCAAATGGGCTCGTGTTAATAGAGTTGATTTTAATGCTTGCCAGGCACAATACTGCACGGTAACGCATAGATCTGTGTTCGGAAATGGTGGTGCATCTATTACTATGGGTGATATAGGTATTACGGAATCGGATGCTCTTAATATTCTTGGCATGAAAATTCAGTATGATGTTTGATGGACTAAACACATTTTTCAGGTTTCTAAAGAGATACTTTACTTCATCTGATCTTCGTACTATTTATGCCACCTATATCCGTCAAAAAATCGAATACAACTCTCATGTATGAGCCGGCGCCCCAAAATCTATTTTGGAGTTACTCGACCGCGCACAGGTGAGAGTCAAGAGGCTCATTGGGCATAGTAGAGTATCCAAATCTCTAGAACATCGACGCAATGTTAGATGTATTTCACTGTTTTATCGTTACTACAATGGTAAGTGCTAATGGTAAAGTGCTAATGAAATTAAGGAACTTGCTCCCGTTTCTTACATATTTTCACATTTAACTCGATTTTCGTTGACAGCGCATCCATTTGTGGTTGATTTTCCTGTGAGTGGCACTACCCATTACAGGGAATAAACTGCCTCTAGAAGCCTTTCTGGTCAATTTCAAATTGAATTGTCGACAAACACTACTCCCTCTTTCCTCCTCTCCATAACCTAATTTCTTGGTTTCGGCACAATGCACAATGCATGTGTAGGGGTCATCCACTGAGTTGGTCTGAGGAAATAAATTGTGGTGTTGATTTGGGATATACTTTTGCCTGCTAGTTGTAATTATTACTAAAACAAATAAGAGAATGGAAGAGTAAAAGGGGAAGGGGGGGGGGGGGGGGTATTCTTCCTTCATGTGTTAGTCCCCAACTTCCTTTAGGCAAATTTTCGATTCGGCTTTAAAATAATTCTCTGATTTTGTTAAAATATTAAGATACTTATGAGGAGTTGGAAAATTGGTGGTTACTGTGGGTTTAGTTTTCCAAAAAAACGAGTTTAAATGTCTGGTTAGTCCAATCGATTAAAAAGCAATTTCTCATGGTGTTAATTTTCCAACATTTTATCTGAAAAACGAAGATTGTTAAAGACATTTTACTTGCATTTTTAAAATAAAATCAAATGGAGGAATTTCAATAAATTTGTTATATCGCAATTAAACGATTTGGCAACACAGCCATTTAAAACTTGCATTCATACATTCTGAAAATCTCAGTAATATTTTGACAGGATTAAATTAAATGTTTATTTTTTTTTTTTTGGTATTTGAATTACCCTGTATTGAGTAACTGTTATAATTTTGCTGTTTGCTTTTATTTCTATTGTTGTTGTTTGAGTGTTTAAAATTTAGTTTTTTTTTTTAAATTTATTAACGGTATAAGCTTTATTGTTGCTGTTTTTTATTATTGTTGTTGTGTTATTGAATATTTTGTAGTTTTTATATTTTTTGTTTCATGCAACACTGAGAGAAAAAAATTGTTAAGTTTAATTTATAATAATAAATAAATGGCAAATCCATTCTATTTTTGTTTGCTTTTGTTTGTTTTTCTTTTTGCTGTAGATGCTTTTAATATTGTTTACTTTGACGAATTTTTTGGTTTTTGTTGCTATAATTTAATTTTAATTTTATAGGTATATTCTAGTTTAAATAATAAGTTGCGTTTTGTTAATAAGTTATAATATTGTAATTGAATAATAACATAGACACCAATTTGTTTTTAATTTTTCTTAATTTTTTTTTTTGTTTTTTGCTTTAACTTTTCTTATAAGAATATTGTTGTTGTTTGTTTGTTTGTTTGTATAATTTGAATATTTTGCTGTTGGTAACTGGTTTAAGTAATTTATATGTATGTGTGAAAGAAAAAGGAAATTAGTTTTACTTAAAATTTTGTTGTAAGTTCTAATTTTCATAAGCTTTATTAATTGTTTTGTTTTCATTTTGTTTTATAAATTTGTGTTAAATTTATTATGTATTAATCAAGTTTTTTTTTAATATAATAATTTGTGGGCTTATTTTTTTTTATTATTATTTTTGTTTTTGTTTTAGAAGGCCTATGGGCGGCTTTGTCTGAGACATACATATTTTAAAATTAATAAGTTTTTTAGAGAAACAAAACATTTTTTTTAAATTAGTTTTAGTTTTAAGAAATTATAATGTTTTAAGCTTAGCTTTTTTTTCAAATTGTTATATTTCGTTTAATTCGGAAAGTATTTAAATTATATTAAGGCGTATTTAATTATCAAACCTTTTTTAAATGGAAACACCTATTTAAAAATTTTTTAACCTTCGTCAATTTACACAATATCCGCCTTTATAAATCCCTGATAAAATATTTTTTTTTTTATTTAATTATTTATTTTTGTTTATCTATATCTTATATATTTATATATCTACTACTAATTATTTAGTTTTTTTTTCTTCTTCTTCTTCTTCTTGTTTTTTTGTTGTTCTTAAATATTATTTTGTTATCATAAGCTGTTTATTTTGTGTTAATAAATTTTTTGATTTTCTATTACAAATATAAAAGTATAAAAAGAGTTACTTTTTATATTGTTATACATACATATAATTTTATTGATTTCGTGTGGTTTGTTGAAAATTATAAAAGTGAAATTTTTTGTTTTTTTTGTTTATTAAATTAATTTTTGTTTAGTTTTTTTCTTATTTTTATCACACCATTTTATTATTTTTAAATATGCTGGCGGGAGGTTTTCTTTGTCTTGTGTTTTTATTACATTTTATTAATAAGTTTGTTTTAGATTATTTTATTTATATTAAAGAATTTTCTTTTTTCTAAACATATAATAAATTTTAAATACAAAACAAACATTTGTGTTGAATAAATTCTATATAAAAAGAATTTATATAACTGATAATTATTATGTGGAAATTTAATACAAAAGAAACGATAAGTTTCTATACTCCAACAAAATTTTATTTTTAAATAGAAACTGTATTTTAAAATAAATAATTTCTGATAAAATTATTTATTTGACTTTGTTATCTACATATTTAAAGCTTAAAATCCCTTATAATAAAAAATTATATCAATTTAATATTTCAACAAAATATAAAATTTTAAAATAATTTTTAATTTTTCAAAAATTTTTAGCTCAAATAAATTAATTAAAACTCAAAGAATTAATAACAAAAAAAATTAAATAAAAAATTTTAAATTTTTCAATAGCTCTTGTCTCATGGAGTTCCACTTTCCGATAATAACTGATTATTATAGTTAATTAATCTTTTAAATAATTTATAATTTTATATATATATAATTTATAAATATAATTTTTGAAATAAATTTTATTTTCTTTTTCATATTTTGCCACACCATTGGGTGGCATTTTCAGGGAGAGACAAATGTATCTTCACTAAAAGATAAATGTATAAAATTTTTACTTTCCTAAGGTCGTTATATAAAAATTAAATAAATTATATATTTATTTTCAATATTTCACCTTACTAAATGTCTTTTTTAAGATCTTTTTTTATATATTTTTTCTTTTCAATATTTCGCTTTCCTTTGGAAAGCTTCTTCAGGAAAAAATTTTTTATATTTCACCTTACCTTAAAAAAATTTTTTTAACTCAAGGTCTTTATATAAATATGAAATAAAAATTTTTTAATTCGCCAAACTTTCGGTAGGCATCTTCAGGAAACTATAAATGTATACAAAAATTCTTTTTGGCAAAGGTATTTATATAAAACTTCAATAAATTATATTTTATATATTTTTTTTTTCTTTAGGAAAAGAAAAAATATAAAAAATTGTTTAAATCAACAAAATGTCATACAAAAATTTTCAAAAATCTTCAGGAAAGCTTAAGGTCTTCATACAAAAAATAAATATTTTCTACATTTCGCCACATCATTGGGTGGCATCTTCAGGAAAAGGTAAATATATAAAAAAAAATTTTTAAGCTTAAAGTTTTTATGTAAAACTTAAATTTAAATATTTAAATTTTATTTTTTTCCATATTTCACCACGCCATTGGGTGGCATCTTTCGGAATAGAAAAATATATATAAAATATTTTAAATCAATTAAATGTCGTGAAAAAATGTTCAAATATTTTGCAAAAATTACGGTTTTGCACCTCTGATTTTTCTAAATTGCCTTGGCATTGAATTCTCCATCTCTGACTTGCAATTTATTTTTTTCTTGCTGTTCGTTCGATAAAAGTCAGAGTTGGTGGCATTTAAAGAAGTTTAACAAGATTCTTTAATAACTTCTCGCTACTAAAGTTCGTTTCACAGCATAATACGAAAATTAAGATTTCTATGGGATTTTATAAAAAAAGAAAAAAATTAAAATTTGCGTGATTGTCAAAAAATCGAATAAAATTTTATATATCGTTTCTACACATCAGCCTTCATGTAAGGTGAAAATTATGATTAGAAAAATAACTTAAGTAAAGAAATTAGAAAATAACTAGAAAAATTTTAAAATATACAATTTATAAAATGTCGAATTTTATTCCCTGTTATTCGACATTTACCTTACATTGCATTTTACATTTAATTTTTCATAATAATTTGAGTTTGGGCAAATTTAAGGTTAGGCAAATTTGAGGTTAGGAAGTAAATCTCCTGTCAAATGTTTTAATATCATAAATAGAGCCTCCCATCTTTAGATATTTATTTTGTAAAAAGATGGAATAATGGAATATTTAAAGTATAGAACGCTACCTTCTAGAGAAATAATTTTAATTGTGAAATTTTGTTTATCAAAATGGTGACAATTTCATCATTTGTAAAATTTTGAAAAATTGTACCAGCTTTTCCTCATAATCCGGCTGCTTCTGAAGCCACTGTACGTAATTTAATCATTACACTCGAGACTCGTGATATTATTGCTGACAACAGAATAAGGCAATATGTTCGTAGTAGTCGTAGTGATAGAACAATAGCCGCTGTACGGCAAACTGTTGAAAATAATTGTGCAACATCAACTCGTCGACGTTCGGTGCATTTGGCCATCACTAGACCCACTTTGTACAACATTTTCCATAAAGATTTTTATTGTCGCTTCAATAAAGTTTAACTTGTTGAAAAATTAAAGCCGGCCCGAACATTTTTGTGTCGAATGTGCTTTTTGAAAGACATGTTTTTCAACAAAATCATCTTTATGATTTGATTATTATGATGAGGCTCATATTGGCTCGTATTGACCGTACTGATGGAAACATAGCCGCTGTACAGCAAAGTGTTGAAAATGATTGTGGAACATGAGTCGTCGATGCTCACAGTATTTGGCCAACACTAGACCCGCCTTGCGCAACATTTTCCATAAAGATTTTTATTGTCACTTTGAAAAGATCAACATTTTTTTGTGTCGAACTATTACAGCCAAAGAAAGTGACATTTAATAATGATGCCGCTTGTTCGAACTAACAAATTAAGTGATATTTACCTGTTGACAGTAACAGTGTTGCCATTTTACTTCAGAGGCGGGAAATTAAAAAAGTCAGACTAACTGACACACTCTCGTACAAATGTGCCAGCATTTTTTAGGATTATCGAAATAGTTCTGAAATATACTTTTTGATATGGTCTTGCATTCTCTCCGCGATTCACTTTTTATCTTCTCAATCATCTCAAAACACATGGGTCTCTTCAATTTGGGAAAAAAAGAAAGATTTGCAGGGGCGCCGAATCTAGTGAATACGCTGACTGAGGCAGGATTAGGTTATTATTGCTCAAAAAATTACGAAGAAGCAATGGCTAGTGCGTAGGCATATTATAGTGATAGAAAAATTAATGTGTTTTTTCCACAATACCAGATCTCATGATGCACTGTGCAATGTTAATCGAAGAATACAGTGAGTAAAACCCTAACATTTGATCGCATTTAACGTGCTTTGCTTTGGTATTCGCTCTTATTGACTCCTCCATTGGAACGATTGGAATTTAGTTTCGATTTTCCCCCCGTTGTGACCTTTTTAAATTAATCTGGCTCGTGGTAGGATTTGTGGTCAGGTGGCATCATCGGCTCGTATTTTTTTCGAAAATGAGCAAGAACACTTCGTCAGCGTGAATTCTCTAAGCTGCCTAACTGTGGTAACCAATTTATTGTGGACTCAATTAGCTAATTTTGATATTAGTGGCCTTTGGTTTCATTAAGATGGCGCCAAAAGCTGCACAGTCACCCGGTTATGGCATGAGAAATGTGCCGGGTAAGTAATTTCTCGATTCGACGATATCAATTCATCACCTCACTCTTGTTATTTAATGCCGTTGGCTTACTTTCTATGGAGCTATTTGAAAGGCCGATTTTATGTGAACTACAAACAACTGGCACTCTGCTGTGTGAGATTCGGCACTGTATTGGCGAGTTATGCATTAGCTCCGTTGTAAAATGTGCTACAAAATTTTGTGAAAACAGTTGACGTCTGCCGACGTGCCAGAGGTTGGCACTTGCCCGACATTATATTCTATTATTAATTCCCATATTTTTGCTTTAGTTGGGTATAAATAAGACAAAAATTTTCAAAATAAAATTTGAGCTTTAAACCAATTTACCTCCTAACTTCAAATTTGCCCATTTATTACTAAGCTATTGGATAGACTTTAATAATTAGTATTATAGTGTGAAATGAGCTTTGTTATTAAAAATTTCGGTTTTCTTTTTGTATTAAATTTCCAAATTGAAATTGTGTTAGAAAATCATAAAACTGTTTTAAAGTATAGTTATTCAGCAGTTTTGGTTTAAGAAAAACATTTCTGCTTAAAATTGTTTGTGTATTTTTTTTTTTTGTTTGTTTGTATTAAAGATTTAGTTAAATTATATTTATTATTATATTATTTTATATAATTTTGTAAAAATACCTAATATCGTTATTAAATATATTTGTTTATACAGCATAGATTTTGTTTAATATAAATATCATTTTAACATCTTTCCTACTTAAAGAAGAAAAAAATTGTTTGCTTTGTTCGTTTGTTTGTTGTTTGTTTGTTTGTTTGTTTATCTTTTTGTTTTTTTGTTTTGTTTTACATTTTACATATCTAAATTGCATAAATTTTGTAATAATAATTTATATAATTTATAAACTTTATTTTTGTCCATTTATTTATAAGTTTTTTTTAGTTGTTTATCGACAGAAACATAATTAATTACTTGACATTTTAGTAATTAAATTTTTGTTTATTGTAATAATTAATTAGTTCATTGTTTAGTTTATTGTATGTATATACACTTTTAATTTAATTTAAATTTATTTTTTTTTTTTTTTTTTATTTTATTTATGCAATAGAATAATTTTATGTTTCATTTTAGACTTGTTTTTCCTACTGTATCACATTTATTATTAGAAGAGGTTCATGCGGGGTGTCTGTACGTAGTTTATTTGACCAAAACAAACCTTCGTTTTTTTATATATTTTTGTTTTTTTTTTATTTTTGTTCCACAGCCCAGGCTCCCTACAGTCCTTCATATCAATAGAGAGTTAAGAATGGGTTGCAAATCCAATTTGGTTGGTTTGGTTGGTTGTACTTAACCCATTTTATTTAATTTTTTTTTAACAAAATAAGTATAGTTTTATATTTAATAATTTAATTGTTGGGTTTTAGCAATTTTTTTGTAATAGTTTTTATATACATTTGTTATTTAATAATTTATTCAAATATTTAATTTGTATTACCACCTAATATCATAGCTAGTTTGTGAGTTTATTTCATTTTTCTTAATTTTTACAAGTTTTTCTTTGGATTACTACTTAACTTGACTTAAGGCTAGAACACCAACTAAATATTAAAAAAAAAAATAAAAATTAAAAAAAACTCAAAAAAATATTTATAAAAAATATTATTAAATTACTTAAGTTTACAAGACTATAAGGTGTAACTAAGGAATTTTTTCCTAAGAATACTTTAGCTCTGTGGCGAAGAAAATATTAAGGATTAGATAGAAAGACAGGATCCTATTATAAATAAATTTTTTTCTGAAATTTTATATCTAAATAACATTTTAAGCTTAAGGACTTTATATAAAAATTAGGTGGCATTTTAAGGAAAAGTATAAAAATTAAATAATTACGTGAAATGAGTTAAAAAAATTTTTTAAAATTTTTTCAGAAATTTTATATCTAAATAACGTTTTAAGCTTAAGGACTTTATATAAAAATTAATAAATTTTATTGTTTTTTTCAACATTTCACCACACCATTGGGTCGCATCTTAAGGAAAAGTATATAAATTCTGCAAAATATATTTAAAAAATATTATTAAAATATATAAATTTACTCGACTCTTTCGGTGTCCACAAATAAAACTAGAAAATTTTTTCCTAAAAATACCTTAGCACTGTGGCGAAGAAAACATTAAGGCTGAAGTACAGAATCCTGTTTTTCTATTATAATTACGTCAAATAAGTTAAAAAAATTTTTTAAATTTTTTCTGAAATTATATACATAAATAACTTTTTAAGCTTAAGGACTTTATCGGGTCGGCATCTTAAGGAAAAGTATGAAAATTAAATAATTCTGTAAAATATATTTAAAAAATATTATTCAATTATATAAGATCAATAGACTCTTTCGGTGAACCTTTTCCTAAGAATACCTTAGCTCTTTGGCGAAGAAAAAATAAGTTTTCCTGTAGCAGGACGGAATCCTGTTTTTCTTATTAAAATTAATTCGAATGAGCTTAAGAATTTTAAAATTTGTTTCTGAAATTTTATAAATAATATTTTATATAAAAACAAAATAAATTTTATTTTTAGCTTTGCTATTTCCCCACACCATTGGGTGGCATCTTAAGGACAGTATAAAAATTAAATAACAAAGAAAAATATATATAAAAAATATTAGTAAATTGTCTAAATTTACTCAACTCTATAAATATTCTTAAGAATGCTTTAGCTCTATCTATTGTGAAGAAAGAAGAGTTAAGAATTCCTTTAGAAGCACAGAAGCCTGTTATTTCTATTATAATTAGTTTAAACATTTTTAAATTTTTTTCTAAAATATTATAAATAATTTTTTAAGCTTAAGGTCTTTATACAAAAATTAATTAAATTTTTTTTAGTAATTAATTATAAAGCACTAGGTCAATTTAATAAAAAAAAAAATTTTTTTCAATTTGTTCGTTCATTATTTTTGTTTTCCTGATGATGCCAACCAACGGTGTGGCGAAATATCGAAAAAATAATAAAAAATAAAATTTTTTTAAAAAAATTTTTTATTAAATTAACCTAGTGCTTTATAACTAACTACTAAAAAATATTAAAAAGGTCAAAAAACTATAACTATTATAAATTAATTAAATTTGAATTTTATTTCCATTACATTGCCACACCATTGGGTGGCATCTTAAGGCAAAGAAAATTGTATAAACAATAAAAATTATTAAATTTTCCTAGACAAAGACTTTAAGTTTAATAATTTATTTATTAAAATATTAAAAAGGTCAGTTAACTATTATTATTATTATTATATAAAGTTATAAAAATTATTAATTAAAAATTATATTTCGCAAAAACCTTTGGCTTTTATGGCAAACATAATGTGATTAAAATCAGCTTTAGATTTGTGATTTAGAGCCTGTACTTTTGTGCAGTTTAAACTTCACCGGAAAACTAGTCACATTTATTAAAAATTATATTTATTTTTAGAGTGAAAACAATTTTTAATTTATTTTGATTTTTAAATTATTTTAGGTTCTTTTTATTACAGATTTTATTTAATAAATAAGTATTTATTAAAAAAGAAACAAAAGGTCGAGTATAAATAGTAAAATAAATACAGATTCTATTTTTTTTCACACAGTTTATATTTTTGTCACAACAATTTTATCAAAAATAGTACAAAAATTAATCAGCTGACTCAAATATTAGGTCTGTGTGTTATATTTTATTAAAAGACCGATAAACTGGCAATGTCGTCATAAGACTGTTAGGGATTACCAAATTAGCATTGATGTTGTGTTAAAGTGATGTTGCCGCAAAATCGAAGACAATGTTGCCGTCGCCAAACAGAATAAGGGTGGATGACTGACAATACATGTTTGATATTCTGTAAGAATTCACAACAATTTAAAAAATAGTACAAAAATGAATCAGCTGACTTAAATATTAGATCTGTGTGTTATATTTTATTAAAAGACCGATAAACTGGCAATATCGTCATAAGACTGTTAGGGATTACCAAATTAGCAGTGATGTTGTGTTAAAGTGATGTTGCCGCAAAATCGACGACAATGTTGCCGTCGCCAAACAGAATAAGGGTGGATGACTGACAATACATGTTTGATATTCTGTAAGAATTCACAACAATTTTATCAAAAATAGTACAAAAATGAATCAGCTGACTCAAATATTAGATCTGTGTGTTATATTTTATTAAAAGACCGATAAACTGGCATTATCGTTATAAGACTGTTAGGGATTACCAAATTAGCAGTGATGTTGCCTCAAAATCGACGACGATGTTGTCGTCGCCAAACAGAATAAGGATGATTGTCTTATCTGACATCTGCGAATGTTTCATCAGAATATGATTTTCTGTAAATTTTAGCGTTTGCTGTACATTTTTGTGTAAAAAAATGGAACTTTTGAAATGCTAGCGATTTCATGAATAAGTATTTTCCGTTATGGGTGATAATTTTTTTTTTTTTGGCGAAATAAAAATCGGAAAAGTTGTTTGAAAAGTTAAAAAATTTTAATTATGTTTTTCTATGGGATTTTACAATTTCTTTTCTATGAATTCCTCTCAAACTTAGTGCGAATATTGTTTTAAGTTTAAAAAATATGCATGTATAAGTTTAATTCACCACACCCATTTTAAGCCCACTTTTGAGACATATCTATTTTTTTTTCTTTTTCTCTTATTGTATTTATTGTATCTTCGATGTAATCGAACTAACAATAATAAAAATTAAGCCCAGCCATTGCCAGACAAAATTCTGTATGCTTTAGGCTGGCTACTATTATTAGCGGGTCATCCTTCTGATGTTTGAGCGAGAGAAGCAGTATCCCTCCTTTTCAGTCTAATGTAAACACTGTCATTAAGTATGTTTCGGGCCAGTGGATTTGGATGTGTTTCGAGTCACTTTAAATATGTTATTGCTTGTTTCACTATTTCTGCCCTAACTGATGGCACGTTTAGATCCTTGTGGATATTTGAGTTTTTTATATACCAGGTAGCATCTGTGATCAGCCATAGTATCTTATTTTGACGTCTTTGAATTTTTTCTATATTGCTAGCTGAGGCAGTGTCCCATAACTGGATTCCATAAAACCAGATTGGCTTCAGGACCTACTTGTAAAGTAGAAGTTTGCAATCCAAGCTAAGAGTAGAGTTTCTGCCAATAAGCCAGTTTAATTGGACGGCTTTCAACTTCATTTGTGCTAACTTAGATTCTATGTGGCCTTTCAATGTGAGGCGCCGATCAAGATGCATACCAAGGTATTTGACCTCTATAATTTGTGGTATTATTTGGTTATTTATGAGAATGGGGGGGCATGAGTCCCTTCGCAGTGTGAACGTTATATGTGTACATTTTTGTTCATTCACCTTTATTTTCCATTTTTTTCAACCATTTTTCCAAATTAACTAGGTGGTCTTGTAAGTATCATGATGCTGCTTGTGGATTTTCGTGTATGCTTAAGAAAACCGTGTCGTCAGCAAATATTGATGTATGTACTCGGTTATCAGTTGGCATGTCTGAAGAATACAGTATATATAGGATAGGTCTAAAAATACTACCTTGGGGAATTCCGGCCCCAATAAGCTGTGGAGAGCTAAAAAGTCTCCTTCTCTCAAAGTAAACTTCCGATCAGTTAGATAACTCTCTAGCAAGTTGTAGTAATTTCCAGGCAAAGTTAGCTTCAACTTATATTTTAGGCCTTTATGCCATACTTTATCGAATGCTTGAGACACGTCTATGAAAAGTGCCGAACAATATTTTCTTTCTTCAAACGTCTTTTTGACCAAATGCACTAACCTGTGTGTTTGTTCAGCTGTACTGTGCTTTTTTCTAAATCCAAATTAATGGTTCGGAATGCACCCTATTTCGCCTAGAATTGGGTTCATCTTAGAAATTAAAATCCTTTCGAATAGCTTTGACATGTTTGATAAAAGGCTTATGGGTCTATATGATTCTACTTTTGTATGATCCTTTCCTGGTTTAGAAATCATAGTAAGCAAAGAAATCTTCCAATTCGAAGGAAAATATTCAAGACGTAGAATTGCATTGAATATAAAAAGAATAATTCTCGGTGCTCTACTGGGCAGCTCAATCAACATCCTGTTAATGGTTTTATCAAGTCCAGGCATATCTAATAAACATATTTTTTGTTATTTATTGCTCGTAAAGAAGTTGTGAATGTAGACAATTTATAATTTTCTAACGCACTATCGCTTCTTTGTTTTTGTGCTGTTCATTAGATAACATTAAAATAACTCAATTCATTATCATGTGAAAATAACTCATTTGTGCTTTCTTTTTGTCACTTGAACTATGTGTTTTTAATGGAAATGTAAATAAAACACCTTTGGAATCTCTAAGAAATCAATTCAAAATAAAACATATTAAAAATCTTATAAATATAAAAATTAAACAAATAACAAATAATCGATCGGTTCAGCAGCTGAAGGAAAGGAAAAGCTGAAAAATTTTTTATAGCTTTAAAATTAAAAAATAAATAAAAATAAAATATAGAAACAACTTATAGCAATAAGTTAAAAAATAAAAAAAAACCTTAAAACTAACATATTTACAGCTTACATATATACATACATTTTAATACATACATACATATATTATACATTTTACATTTTAAGAAATAATTTACATTAATTTTTAACAATTTTATTTATTTTGTTTTTAGTTTTGGGTTTCTTTTTATAAATTTTAATTGATCCTTTAAGAACTATTATTTTTTTTTGTGGCTTTTTAAGTGAAAACTTATAATAAGATTTTTGAAAAGGTCTATTTGTTATACATTATTTTTATTGCAAAAAAAAGTTGATTTTTTATTTGTTTTGTTTTTAGGATTAAATATTTGGTTTTTTAATTAAATTAATTTTAATTTTTATCAGTATTTTGTGTGACAAAAAATATATTTATTTATATTTTATTAATTAGTATGTATATATAGTTAGTGTGGAAAATAGCTGCCTTTATATTTTCATATTTTTCATGTTTTTTCTATGAATTTATAATTTAATATTTTGTTGTTGTTGTTTTTTTTTTGTTGTGTAATTAGTATTAGTTTTAAAAAGTTGTAATTTTTCTTAAATCCTTTTTTTTGTTTAGTTAAGAAATATCTACGAGTATTTTATGTATTTATTTTAATTTATTTTTTTTAATCCTGTTTTTTTATTTATTTTTTAGTTTGTTTTGTTATGATTATTATGATATGAGGTGTGGGTATTTTGCTTTTAGTTTAGTTTTAATTAATTATTAATTAAATTATTATTATTATATATTTTTTAAATTTTTTATTGTAGTTACAATTAAATTCAGTTTTCGTTTATATTGGGTGAGTAGAGTGTCAGCAACAAATGCCTGAAAAAGCTGTAAAGTTTGTAAAGTATTATTATTAAAAATTTTATAATTCCTTATATTTTTAAGAATTACCTTTAATTTAAAATTTTTCCTGCTTAATGTTGCTACAAAAAATATTTGATTCCTTTTTTCTTCCTTTCTTCCATAACTATTCCCACATTTTATCCTTGAGTTCTGCTTTTTTTTGGGTTTTTTATTTTCTTAATGCAAAAAATTGTGCTTTTTGACCTGTTTTTTTCGTTTGTTTGTTGTTGTTGTAATAATTTGTATTTATATTTCGTTCATGCTCCCTTTTAAACTTCCAGAGATTATGTAGTCCTTGGTTTTTATGTTGTTTGGTTTTACATTTCTTATATTTCTTATTTGCTTGTCTTATGTCTGTGCATTTATTTTCAAATACATTGACTTGACTTGTATATTTATAACCTTAAATTTAAGGATTCATTTTTATTATAAACAATTTAAATTTATTTTATTTGCTCTACGGATTCGATTGTTTTTAGCTAAGGAACTTTTTTTTTAAAGAAAACAAAAAATATTATTTATTAAAAATAAAACTTTTCAATAATAATATTATAAATAAATAAATATTAATCTTAATAATGATCTTTTTAAATAATTTTATCACGTTTATTTTCAATATTTCGCTTTCCCTTGGAAAAGCTTCTTCAGGAAATTGATTTCTATCAAAACAAAAATTGTTAATAATTTTAATTTATTTAAAAAGACCATTACTAAGATTAATATTTATTTATTTAAAAAAAGTTCGCATAAAAATAATAATAAAATTATAAATAAAATAATAAACCTTGGCACTACATTAGACTAAAATTTTATAACTTAAATTGTCTCTAATACAACAATTAAATGTCTAGACAACATGTCTGCTTAAAAAGAAATCCATTAAAAAATATCTCTAAAAAGTCATAGACTTTCACAAATAGTAAAATACAGGCGAATTTTTTTAAAATATTCATAATAAAATTATAATTATATTTTATAGGGCTATTACCCTGGCCTTTTTAAACAAATTGTATAAATTTTTTATTTTTATTAAAAAAATATTAAATATTTAATTTTAGAAATAATTTTTTTAAGCCAAAAGTCTTTATATAAATTGCATACATTTTTAAAATTTTTTCCCTAAATCGCCACACCATTGGATTGGCACCTTCAGGAAAAGGAAAGTGTATAAACAATTTATTTTTTAATAATCAGCAATATTTTTCATTTATTGATTATTTAAAAAAAAAATTATTTTACACTTTTCTTTTCCTGAACATGCCACCCAATGGTGTGGCAAAATATTGAAAATAAATTAAATATTTTTTAATTTTTATATAAAATGCTAGTGCTTAAAAAAATATTTATAAAATATTTTAATTTTTATTTTCCCTAATTCGCCACACAATTAAGTGGCAGCTTCAGCAATATAAAATGAAAATGTGTAATAAATTTTCAATACATACTTTTATTTGGAGGATGTAAATTATGTTTTTGAATATATTTTTTTCCACAGTATAAACAGTCCGCTAAGTTTTAAAAGTTAAAACGTACGGAAAAAGAAACAGCATCTCTGAGCAATCCCATACCACATGGCAATATCTTTGTAAGTTCTTTGTTGCAACAGATTGTTTTTAAGAAATATTCTAATATTTAAAAAAAAATAATTAATAAAATTAAATTTTTTAAAGGATCCATGTTTACTCAGGCTGAAGTTCACATCTGCATTTAAGTCTGCACTAAATTTTTTTTTGTTTATAAATTTAATTTGAATAATTTTATTTCGCTAAAATTATTTGTTTGGTGGAACAGCTTTGTAGGACCGAGGAAACAGCTTTGTACATACATATTGTACTGGCCACTTTAGCTAGCTCGAAATGCTGTTATTTATAAAACTATTTGTTTTTGATCTTAATATGCCTTTTGTGTGCACTAGAAGTCAGCAATCCTCAAAATTATGCAGAAAATAAAATGCGATTCGTAAACAATTTTGATCACGACTGCTCGATTTAGCCCCCTGGTACTACAGAGACTTTACAACTTGAACACTCATAACGAGAGAAATTCATATTCTAGGGAAAAATTATTGCAATAGTTTGTTTTCATTATTATAATTACAAGAACTGTTTTGATAAATAGCCAAGTGCAGAATATTTAATAGGCTCAAGTTCGTATTTGTATTTTTGATTCTAATTTTTAAAGAAAGAAAATTATTTTTTAAAATATGTATTTATTTCCAGGTATAGCACAGATTTTTAATCGTAATTAATATAAATTTTCAATTTTTGGCAAAAGAGTAGCTATAAATTATGAGTTCCAGGGCGCTTAAAAGCAAGCAAGCAGGCTTAAATAAAGCTTAAAATCATAATTCAGGACGGAAGGCAGCAACACCGCAAATTGATTTTTTTTTTTTTTTGACTGAAAACGGTTTTAAATTTTAAAGTGGATTTAACGTTCTTTCAAATTATAATTTGTGCGGCTTTTTATTTTATTTTGTATCCTTATTTAGATAAGCTTCATTAATACGTTCTTGATTTATTTTCAGTATTGCACCACACCATTGAGTGGCCTACCCAGAAACAGAAAAGTGTTTAAGCAATTTATTTTAAATTTAATATTTTTATTGATTGCTCTATTAAATTGTTTATACACTTTTCTTTTCCTCAACATGCCACCCAAAGGTGTAGCACAATATTGAAAATAAACATAAAATTTATTTAGTTTTTATTTAAAAATCTTGTGCTAAAAAAAATTATTTCTGGAATTTTAGACAAATTTTAAAATATCAGTTTTGCAACTCTTAACTCCAGAATAGATTTAAGATATAAAGATAAGCGGTTATGATGATATCAGGGCATTGTGGTATAATTTAGATTGCAGGGTGTGGAAAAAACAATTAAAATGGTTCAAAAGCTTGCAGCAACCTCATTTACAGTTTATTGGGCAACCCTGTAACAATTTAAAAGCATGTCACAGATCTCAATTCTGAACGAAAATGGTTCTGATTGAGTTAATTGATTCTTCGAAAATTTTAAAAATTCCTCGAAATAAAAACCGTTTTAAATTATAAAGAGAAATTTAAGTTCTTCAGATTATAATTTTTGGGGTTTTTGAATTTATTTTGTATTCTTATTTAGATGAAACACTGTAAATTACACAAAAGTGCCATAGTGCTGCCATATTGAAAATAAAAAGTTTTTAAGAATTTAAATAATCGATCAGTGTTTCCAGGAAGGGTCAAAGATAAACGCTCGGATTGGTTATTAAGGAATTAAAACCTTTTCGGCTGTTAAGTACGCAACACATACAAGTTTTCTTTAATTACTTTTCTGGATCGTTACATACATCTGACAGCTGTATTTCTATTTATCGACTTAAGAGAAACACCCCGGCTAATAGTCTCTATTCAAACAACCAACTAAAATCAGGGAACGTAAATAAGAGTTATCGGAAAATTTTTAACTCGAAAACTCTCTATGTTATAGCCAACGTAGATCTATAGTATCATATACCAATAGAAGCACCCCGGATAATAGTCTTTATTCAAACAAGAAACTAAAATCAGGGACCGTAAATAATAGTTATCGAAAAATTTTTCGTACAGATGAGTTCTTTCAGAATCTAAGGTGATCTTAAAAAAACGATCTTAACTCCATAGTTTAGAGTTATTTTTCAACGAAAAAATAAAAGATCGGATAAAACTCTTACTTTGCCATCATAAAATAAAACTCTTTTGAGGAGTTTTATTTTTTTTTTCATCTAATATTTAAAACTCATTTTGTTTATTTGTTCTTTATTCTTCTTTTTTTACAGTCTCTTTTTTATTGGGTCTATCTGATATATTTTATATATAAAATGTGTAGTAATTTATTTGTTTAATTTAACAAACTTAACTTTTTCCAGTTAGCAATACTAGTTTAAAGGCAGAGAATGCTCTTTCCACGCTTACCTGGGTTGCAACAACATACTGTAAAGTTCTTGCCAATTTATATAAGTACGGATAATGTTTTTTTTTTTGCTCCCAGAATTTAAAAAGAATTTTATTAATCAATAACGGCCTTGAAGAAAAATTATCAATTTCTAAGAAAGCTTTTTTTGTCCTCATTTTAATTTTCTTCGCTTTCTTGTTCCCTATCTACATTTAGCAAGTTTAAATACTGCCGCCGATTATATTGGTGGTCAACTTACATAAAATGAGTTTAATTTTAAATGAAGAAAATAAAACACCTTAAAAGAGTTTTATAAGAAAATAAAACTCTTTAAAAGAATATTATTTTATAACGACGAAATAAAGCTCCCTTTTTGAGAGTTTCATTCGAGCTGTTTTTTACGTTGAAAAATAATTGTTTTAAATGGATTTTTTTTCTTAATTCGCAAAATAACTCTTATAGAAGAATTTTTTGATATCCATAGCTGTTACTTACAGTCCCTGACTAAAATACGAAAACCTTGCTTTATTACCAAAAAAAAATATCAAGCCCCTCCTGCAGTTCTCCTAGAAATGTAGTGCCATTTTTCTATTAAAAAAAACAAAATAAAATAAAAAAAAAACAGAAAAATTATTAAAATTAAAATAAAACAGCCAAATTGATTGATATTTTTTGTTTTGTTTAATAAACAAAATTTTCTATATATTGAACATAAAATTAAATAAATGAAAATTCTTTAATTTTTAATAAAGGAATTATTAATGCAAAAAAACTTTTGTCGTACATTTACAAACGAAATGAAAATATTTTTTTTTACAAATTCCAAGAAAGATAAAGAATTGTATACATTCTGTATGTCAGGTTAAGGTTTTTAAGTGTTAAAAAAATAAACAACTAAAAATCTTTATATTAAAACTAAAAAAAAAAATTATTTATACATATTAAAAAATAATAATAAAAAAATAATACCACAATGCATATATATACATATAAATATTAAATATTTAAAAAAATACGGGTCGTTTTCTTAGTAATTAGTTTTAGAACTCGTGTTTAGAACCAAAACAGCAATAATTTATTTTGAGAGGGTCACCTTTAGAATTACATACAAGAATGCAGTACAGTTCAAGCTAGGATGCGTTATGGCTGTAACAATATTTTATTAGACGAACAAACATTCGCTTAAAATTGTAAACCTTAGAGTTAGTTGTTGTTGTTGTTGTATTAAAATATTTTTTGTGAAGAGTCTATTGTGTTTAAAAATAAAAGAGACTTATTGCCATAAGCCCCTCCCTCTACTTGTTAAAGAAATTGAAAGATGCGGGCTACTTTAAGATTTGTTATATCATTCAGGAACGTTTTGAGCTACAAGTTTTTGATTCTAGCAAAATATTAGCAAATAATAATTATAGTTAGTTAGCTTTTTTAATATTTTATAAATAATTTTTTTAAGCTCAAAGTATTTATATAAAAATTAAATAAATTTTATTTTCAATTTGGCGCCACAATATTGGGTGGTTTCCCCAGGAAAAGAAAAGTGGATAAGCAATTTAATTAAATTTATTAATTAATTTATTAAATTATTTATACACTTTTGTTTTTCTCAACACGCCACCCAAAAGTGTGGCACCATATTGAAAATACAAACAAAAAATATTTAGTTTTTATTTAAAAACCTTGTGCTGAAAAAAATTATTTCTGAAATTATAGACAAATAATAGATTTTATAAATAATTTGTTCAAGCCCAAAGCTTTTATATAAAAATTAAATAAATTTTATTTTATTTGCAATTTTGCGCCACACCATTGGGTGGTTTCCCCAGGAAAAGAAAAGTGTATAAGCAATTTAATTAAATTTGATTTTTTTACTAATTCATCTATTAAATTGTTTAAACTATTTTTTTCCGCAACATGCCACCCAAAAGTGTAGCACCATATTGTAAAATTATTTAGTTTTTATTTAAAAACCTTGTGCTGAAAAAAAAATATTTCTGAAATTGTAGACAAATAATAGGTTTTATAAATAATTTTTTCAAGCCCAAAGCTTTTATATAAAAAATAAATAAATTTTATTTTATTTTCAATTTTCCGCCACACCATTGGGTGGTTTCCCCCGGAAAAGAAAAGTGGATAAGCAATTTAATTAAATTTTATTTTTTTACTAATTCATCTATTAAATTGTTTAAACACTTTTTTTCCTCAACATGCTACCCAAAAGTGTGGCACCATATTGAAATTTAAAAACAAAATTTATTTAGTTTTTTTTTTTTTAAAATCATGTAGTGAAAAAAATTATTTCTGGAATTATAGAGAAATTTTAAAATTTCAGTTTTGTAACTCTTAAGCCCAGAATAGAGGGTGAATCGCAACTGCTACGAAATTGCAAGTTTAAGTTATTTCAAGCTTAAGACTTCTTTGAAAGAACTATACAACGTGACCACTTTGAAATGCATTGTTTTGAAACAGGCGAGCAAGAAATTCGTGTTTGCGTTTGATAAGTTTTAGTTAATTTTTTCGATGCATCTAAATGACTTAAAACATAAGGAATAGCGATTTTGCTGATTTCATTGAATTGTGGTATAATTTAAACTGCAGGTTGTGGAAAAAACAATTGAACTACTTCAATAGGTTGTATTTCAGGGCCTTTTCTGGGTTTTATAATAAGAATGCGTTGCTAATGACTTGAGTTAATGATACAAGCATTTTGTTAAATCAAGCCCAAGCTTATAGTCATTAAGCCGTGTCTTAAAAGCAATATATAAACTTTTTACCGCAGTGTAAAATTCAATCAGTTCCACTTGCCCGTAAAGACTTCACCAAGAGGGAAATGATGAAATAATTTAAAATTTATAAGCCGATTACAATGTTATGGAATAGATTCTAGAAAATAGAAGACGGATTTTATTTTTCAAAATTTAGGCAAATGACCAAACACTTGGTTGTAAAAATTCAAGAGGTCCTTTTTATTAAAACCGGCTTAAGTTACCAGAAAAAGAAAGAACCCTAGAATCTAATTTTGTAATTGACAAGCAATTTATGCCAGCACTGCAGTGGCGTCGTTCTTTGACATTCCTGCTAATATGAGCAGAAGTTTTAGGAAACTTAACTTTAACTGTCTCTAGCTTATGTTGTATTGCCTGTTAAAGTTTGAATTTATCAAGTAATCCCAAAAAATTATATTAAGCTATGTCTGATGTATTATTAAAAGAAACTAAAGAAAGCTGTGTCTTGAAAGCAATATATGAACTTCTTAGCGCAAAGAAAAGTTCAAGCAGTCCCACTTTTTTTTACAAAGACTTCACTGAGAGGAAAATGAGACATGAGTAAAAAGAATTTTATAACAAGATTGAAATTTTAGGGAATAGTTCTAAAAAATAAAAGACTAATTTTAAGGATTCAAATTTTAAAACGATATGAGAATTATCCAACAAATGATAATAAAAATTGCAGCTTTCCCTTTTTTTAAGCAGACGTAAATTATCAGCAAAAGGAACAGCCCCAATTTCTTCAGATAGTCTGCAAAATTCAACGAAAGTTTCATTGATTTCTTTTGTATAATTGATAAACAAGACAAGCCTTATAAAAATGTAACGAAAGAGTTCGAAATTCCTTTCATATTGTCTTATGACCTGCTGAAGCAAACCTCCCTAAAATTCCGGCTATCGCCTGGTAAAAAAAAAAACAAATAGTATGCAGATTTTCTTATTAATTTACTGAATGTTATTTTAGACAACCATTAAAACTTTCATCAGAAAGCTTGTAGGAATGGCTGATTAAAAAAGAGTGATAAGCGGTTCTGATGGAACTTTTAACAACTGTGACAATTGTGTGACAAGATTTAGACATGACGGCATAAAATTTTAAGTGCAAAATTTAAGTTGACAAACAATTTATGCCAGCCTAAACTCAAAGCAGTTCTTTAGCAGAAGCTTTAAGAACATAACTTTGATTTTCTTTGCCTTCAGTGGTATTGCCCCTGAAAGTCTGAATTTATCAAGTGCAGCAACAACAGCTTTTGCTAAATAAGGCCTATTTACAAAGCTTTTGGAGGTAAAAAACTTTAAAAACTATTTTTTCTTAGACATAATTTTTAAGAAAATTATGGTTCCGAATTAAATTATTAGTTTAAAATATGCTTTCAATATTTAATAAAATTAAGCTGTGTTGTGATGATTCTATTTAGCCACGAGTTCTCAAACTAATTTAAAGTTTTTTTTTCAAATATTTTTTTCCTGCTTTTCAATACTTTTTCTTTTGAAAGTTTTAACTTTCTAAAAATACAATACAAATGATTTATTATACATTTTTTCTTATTTTTGTTTTTAAATTTATAGCAGATTACAAAACTACTATAATTAAAATTTGTTTTAACAACTAAAAGCTAATAATACCTTATATTTGTTTTATTTTTATTTTTGTTTTTTTTCGTTTTTGTTAATAATTTTTATTTCATAAATTTATTTAGGCATTTACATGACTTTTTTTAGAGTTGTTTTATTTGTTATAATTTGCTTAGCAGTGTTAACTTGTTAGTGTTATTTTATTAATTCATTTTTTTTTATAGAAACAAATTTGATTTTTACATTATTTTACAATTAAGTTTTTGTTGTTGTCAATTGCATGTTCTTTGTTTTTTCTTTTTTGTTGTTAAATTTGAAAAAATTAATATATTATTTTATTTTACAAAACTTAATTTTGTTTGTTGTTTAAAATTTCATACAATTTGTTGAGTTGTCATTTCTACTTTTGTATTCGTCTCTTTGACAAACTTTATAATTTACAAAATTATAAGGAATTGAAAATAATATGTTTTTTTTATTTTAAAAAAAAAAATAAATCTTATAATTAAAAATAAACAGTTTTTTTAACGTTTTTACAAAATTTTAATTTTATTTCTTTTTTCCAAAACACAAATTTTCCAAACCGAAAAAAAATTAGTTTTCTATCAAAGAAATATTTTTTTATTTAAAAAAAAATGTTTTTTAAAATTTTAATTTACACAAAAAAAAAATTAAATAAAAGAAAAACTTGTGTGTGTGAGCTATTAAGGGAAAAGTTTTTTTCTTTAACATATTTCCAAATTAAATATTTATAACTATTTACAATTTATTTATGTTTAATTTTAGTTTTAAATTCATGTTTAATATTATTTATTTTATTTCTGTTGTTGTTTTGTTTTTTGTCTCTAAAGTACAAAATATAAAAATACTTTTTTAGGGCTTCACAATTTTCATAGTTCTTTCATAGTTATCATCATTTCATATTATTAACTTCTTTCTGTCTTTTCATAAAGTTGGTATATTTAATTTTTTTTTAACATTTATATCTAAAATTGTTTAATTTCTATTATAATAAAAAAATTAATTCATATTTTTTTAGGTTTCCATATAAATACATGTATATATATATAAAAAAAAGGAGTTACGAAATTGGTGGCATTTGTTTAGTAAGTGTGTAAATAGTTTAACGATAGTCTTTGAATAGAAACCTCTGTAAAGGAAATGCAAAAAAAAATAAAGTAATAAAATTTCACAAATTACAATTTTAATTGATAAAATTATATTAAAAAAAAAAACATTTTTTTTTAAATTACAAAATCTTTTAAGCTTTAATTAAAAATCTTAAAATATTAGAAATATAACCGTTACACTTTTATGTGTTATTAAGCTTTCAATAAATCCTACTTTCTTGTAGATCAAAAAATTTAATTTAAAAAGCATTAGGTGTTTATAAAAAAAATTAAATAAATTAATCTTTTATTTACAATATTTCACCACACCATTGTGTGGCATCTTCTGGAGAAAAAATGTACAAGCAATTTGTTTTTTTTTATTTATTTAAAATGTATAAACAATTTTTTTTATTAATCCAAAAGAAAAACATCTTTTTCTGAAGATGCCCTTTCAATGACTTGGCGAAATATTGCAAATAAAAATTTTATTAATTTAATTTTTATGTGGAAATCTTGTGCTAAAAATATTATTTGCAAAATTTTAAAAAGCGCCAATTAATATTTATAATATTATTAGTCCTTTATTTTATTTTAAAAACTTTGGCTTAATTTTAAATAATTTTTGTTTGCATTTAAGCTTAAAGCTTAATATTCATAAGCAAAAATGGAGAAGCTTTTGCGAAATTTATATTTCATAACAAATTTAAGCTTTTTCATATATAAAAATTTTAACATGAATATTTTTGATAGAATAGAAAATCAAATAAAACAGATTTAAAAAGCTCTGAAGCTAACCCTTGGTTTTATAAACTTGTTTTCTATTTTTTCAATGAAATTAAATTATTCTGGAATTTAGATCATAAATCTTTTTAGAACCGCATTTCTTCCGATAGTCTGCAAAAATCATCGTAAGCATAACTGCTTTCTTTCATAAACAAGACAAGCGTTATAAAAATGTAATGCAAAAGTTCGAAACTCAATTCATATTGTCTGATAACATGCTGAAGAAAATTCCTGCATAATTTTGAAAATTGTCTAGTAAAATAACATATAGTGTGTAGATTTTCTAATTAATTTGCTGAATGTTTTATATCACACAGCCATAAAATTTTCATCACACAGCGTGTAGGAATGGCTGATTAAAAAGAGTGATAAGCGGTCTATAAATTTCCCACGGATTTTTTAACAACTGTAATAATTGTCTGGCATAAAATTTTAAGTTTTAGATAAAAAAGGAGTGAAAATAATTTTTGAGTTTTAAACGAGCTTTAAGAATTGTACTCTTATTTTTTTTTTCAAATTGAAAAAGCTCTAAGCTCGAAATTTTCTAATTCTGTAAAAGCAAAAAATGTTCGAAAAAAATTGAAGAGTCGTCTATATTTCAGTTTTGCCACAATATTAAATAGAAAATTTGAAAGTTTCTAGCTTTAGAAACTCCCGGAAAGCTTCAAAGCTTACATTTACCAGACAGCAGAAGTGATTATTTTTAAAAGAATGTAAAGCAAAAGAGGCTTTAAAAAGGAAACAGAAAATTGCCTTAAAGCATAAAGGCTGCAAAAAGCATTTTAAAGTTATGTGTGATTTAAAAAACCAAAGCTTTTCCAAGCTGAAAGTGTCTTAATGTTACTATAAAAATTTTAAATTAATAAAAGCAACATATGCAAAATTTAATAAAAATAATTTTAAAATTAAAGTCTTTAAATAAGAATATATAATATATTTCAAAAGCTTTTAAGCTTAAATGAAAAACTTTCATTATAGTTTAGTTGGCAAAAAAGCTGGAGAACACACAAAAATATAGCTTTAGCTAACAGTTCTCTGATACAATAAATTTTACAATTTTCAAATCGGGAAGGAAAAAATAGTTAACAACGGAAAATAATAAACTTAAAGTTAAGCTTTTATCATGGTTATTTGCTTAATATTGTATTTAAAACTTTTTGGACAATTTTTCTAACAAAAATATTAAGTAAGATATTATATAACATAATCTTCTTCTTCGTGAAGCTTTTAAGCCTTAAACAACTTGAAAATCTATTCTTGTATTGTTGTTATCGAAACAAAAAATATATGTCACTGTTCCCATTAACCACTTGTTGTTATAATTGAAAAAAACCAAACTTAAATCTTCAATATTCACCTTTTTGACTTTCCATTCAAAATAATTTACCACTAATTACACTTAAAACCGATGCCCCCAATTTCCAACTAAATCACATTAGTCATCATTTGAGCGTATTATAAATATTGTCAAGACCACCTGAATCAGAATGGCTACCAGTTAAGGCCCTGGTGGCACCAATTGTACCGTTTGCACCCACATCGACTGTTGTAACATGAGAACGATTATCACGAGTTTCACGTTTATTGCGCTGTTTATTCGCCTGCTGTTTGCTGTTGGCCTTACAGTTAACATAGTTTTCTCCTAAAGGTTCATCACCCAGATAGACAGTATGATAGGATACTGGACTGGGTGAGCAGTTGATTTGCACACGACTTATAGCATTGCCAAGATTATTAGCTGACGTTATAAATGGCTGTTGCGGATAGGTGAGTGAGGCATAGTCCCCATAATCATCTGAGATCTGTGTGGAATGTGTAGCTGCCGAAATTGTATCACGCGTTTGAGAAGAAGGTATACCACCCATGGCACTAGCTTCATGACATATTTCTGCATAAATATTCTCCTTGGTATAGTCTAACAAATGTAAAGCTTGTCTTATATTACCAGTTGGTATATCTGGGGGACTGCCCTCGTCGCTGGATAAAATTAAAGAGTCTCTTACACTCGAATAGGGTAAATCGTCCTCGATTAGACTGGAGGGTGTTAGCGGTGACATTAGAGAAATATTTTGCGATTGTAAATGATGGCCCAGCAACGAAAGACCACCTGCCGCTCGTCTGCCCGTAACCGGTTCTCCTATATTGAATTCTAATTTTTTGTCAAAAGATCTATTTGTTTGATTGCCTGTTTGATTTTTCAGTTGAGCCAGAGATCGTTTATTTTCTCCTATTTGCATTTTTTGAGGCAACGAAAAGTTAAGTAATTGATGTAGACTTGAAGAGGATTTGCTGTATTGTTTGGTTTTCACATGGAACTCATTGTATAATTTCTCAGTTATGAAAGAGGTTTGGAACGGCTCACGATTCTCCATGTCCTCTATTTCGGTACCAGCCTCTGAAATGGTATCTGTGGTGTGATGAGAAGTCAACAAGTCCGGTTTACGCAGCTGCCGGCTGATAATATCAATGTCTTGTAGAGACATTGATTTTTGCAAAATATTAGGTTCGGCGCTCATAATTTTACTAGCGGCAAATTTACTAAACTTTTCATTAATTGTGGCCAAGGTTGTGGTCTCAGTATCGGAACAGCCAATATCCGAATTGCCACCACTATGCTCTGAGGTGCATTCATTGTGTTCATTATTTGTGGTTTTATCGCCAAATCTTTCTTGCAACAATTTCGACATATCCGAATAACGTTCCATGCTCATCTTTTTAGCTTGAACATCTAACTCCAGCGAAGTGAGTGAATTGACAGAATTTTTGTCCTGTTTCTTGAACCATTTCTTTTTGGTCGACTGAAATACTTTCATTTTTTCCGATATTCTATTTGCCTGCTGATCAAAGACCTGTTCTTTATTTTCCAGATTTTGTAAATCCGTTTTACTTAAAAATATAATCGAATCCTCTTTCTCGTGAGCGGATATGGTGGTTTTTTCTCTTCTCAACAGTTTGGGCAAATGCAAAGGCTTGAGTATTTTTAAACCCTCTACCCGAGACTTGGAGGTGGATCTTTCCGATCTTTGTAATATTTCTACTTCTACCATCTTTAAAAATTGATCACAGTTAAATTGACAAAATTTCAGAATGTTCTGCACATTGGGATTGGCCAGCATGCGTTGTTCATTTTCGAAGCCTAAAGTATTTTTAATCAACTGCATTTCTTTGGTTAAATGTAATTTACGCAAATGCAAAGGACTCTGCATATCAACATCTTCTATGGGACAGGCTATAATCACATTCTCTGTGGTTATCCTTGTTATGGTAATATTTTCGGGTATAGCATTGGCACAGCCAGAAGGCCCCGATATATATTTCAATGTCATGGGCAATTCTCTGTTAGGCGATATTAATACCGTTATTCTATGCACACAATCAGGATTTACCTTCTTCTGACCCGCCTCGCTGCTCATGTCTAGGCGTTTTTGTAATATTTGAGGTATGCCCGGTTCAATTTCATAGAATTTACCTTTGGTAGCCAGTGAAATATATAAAGTTTGTCTTTGATCATTTAACAATTGGGCATAACGACTTCTCTCCCTTTCTCGACCATGACTTGAGTTGGGCTTTGAAGAAACCAGTCCACCACAAGATATTGAAGAGCCTAAAGCATTATGATCCTGTTTGCCATCTTCATAAACGGCCAACAACTTAAAAACTTGCCCACCTCTCGCTGTTGTCTTAACATACTGCGGTCTGTTGTTGGCATTATTCGAGTTGGAGGAATATATACTTAGACATCCTTCAGTTGGCGAATTGGCATTACTACCATTCGTTTGAGATTCCATAAAGGCTGGCATATTTTCAACCGACACAAACTTGCATACACGCTCTCGTACCAGCTGAACAAGCGATGTATACAAGGTGGCTGTTGGCAGACCCTTGTCGTTGAGTAAAGAGAAATAGCCTGGAAAAGAAAAGGGAATAAAAAGTTTGTTATTAGAAAAAAATTTAACTAAAAATTTAATGGTCCTGAAAAAAAATTGTAAATGGGGAAAAACTTTCAAACGATTTGGGCAAAAAAGAAATAACACAAGTTTTAATTAAGTTATCATCATCTAATGTGGCCACTTAATTAAATCAGGAGTAGTTTAATATTTTAAAAATCTAGCTATTAATTTGAGTTGTTGTTAAGCAATTACGTATTTTATTTGACACAAAATGCTAACAGATGCAAGATGCCTTTCACACTCCGGTTCACTTATTTAAAGGCACTAAAAATTCCATATTCAGCAGCCTGTATCTGCTGGAAATGGACATATTGTGAAAAAAAAATCATGATAATTTTTAGGGCCTTTTAATAAGTGAACCGGAGTGTATCTAGAAGCGACATTATCTGTTCTGATTAAAATTGCATTGCCTCTTAAAAATTAATACAAATTAAAGCTTCCATAACATAATAGCGTAATCACTATCAACCATAAAATTATTTTAATTTCGGAAAAGCAAAAACAAAAAAAAAACGAACTCTCTACCGCAAATTAAAATAATTTCACCAAAATGAATGGAAATATAAAAAAATATCTTGCATTAAAATTGCAGACTGCTGTTGTATCTGTACGATTGATTGTACGTACGATAGTTTGTAATTTGCAATTAGCACGTAAAATATAAATGTATAATGAAACACAAATCTAAATAAATAGAAACTCATAAAGTATCATCTGGAAATTACCACTCGTAACTTAACGAAAGAGTAGTTAGAGTTTACAAACAAAATTCGAAAAATAAAATAAAAAAATTGTTCGTTAGTAACGATATCACATAAAAAGGAATATCTTAATTTGCAATGTTCCTTTTATACCAAAATGTATAAGTACGAGTATTTTATATTCGTTATTTAATCGTTGATTAGAAAATTTAAACTAAAAATAGATGTGATAAGGGAGAATGGTGTGGTACCTTTTACACTAATAAGGTATGTCCTAAAATTGTGTTTGTTTTTTACTTGTTAATAACACATATTCATTATAAGAACTGAGTAGAAAAC
Source organism: Trichopoda pennipes (assembly GCA_030448955.1). Taxonomy (NCBI): domain Eukaryota; kingdom Metazoa; phylum Arthropoda; class Insecta; order Diptera; family Tachinidae; genus Trichopoda; species Trichopoda pennipes. The sequence goes on from JASKUP010000002.1 coordinate 6,664,182, forward strand.
AAGAGGCCTTGATGCCCCCATATAAAGAAAATACTTTCACTGATAGACAGTAAATGATACGAACGACTTTCAGTCTATCTAAGCTAACTAAATTTATTATTTCAGTATTTAGGTAAAAACTAGCGGTTAAATAGCGTAACAAATTCTGTATACATAAAATATAATTTGTGTTATTCACTTAACCAACTACAGATGCCATATTCTTCAGAATAATTATATATTCAAACCAGTTTTGGTCTACACAGTTTTTTATATTCTCCTATTTCTATACTATTCTATTTTATTCTACTCTATTTTATGCTATGCTATTCTATTCTATATTTTTCTATTATATTTCCAGATAGATTGCATACGAATTACCAGAAATTATTTATTTCAAATGAAAGTCAAATCAGCAACACTTTAATGGAACTACTTCTTTGATAAAAACATTTTTGAAAACAAGTTTCGATGAATAATTTTCGATACAAAAAAATTTCGATTAAAAATGTTCGATAGAAAAAATTTTCGATAGAAAAAAATTTCGATTAAAAATTTTCGATAGAAAAAAATTTCGATTAAAAATTTTCGGTAGAAAAAAATTTCGATTAAAAATTTTCGATAAAATATTTTCGATAAAATATTTTCGATTAAAAATTTTCGATAAAAATTTTCGATTAAAAATTTTCGATTAAAAATTTTCGACAAAAATTTTTTGATAAAAAATTTTTCGATAACACAAAATCCTAATTAAGAAATTTTCAATAAAAACAAATATCAATTAAGAAATTTTCAATAAAAAGTATTTCAATTAACAAATTTTCAATAAAAAAATGGGATTTAAAAATTTTTAATAAAAAATTTGTGGTAAAAAATTTTTAATAAAAATAAAAAAAAAAATAGTGAAACCTTTTCAATAAAATAGTTTCCAAAAAGAATTTTTTTTTCAATAAAAAAAATTTCGATTAAAAATACTTCGTTAAAAAAGATCTCAAAAAAACGTCGATAATAAAAGCTTTAAGAAAGAGTTTCGATAAACAAATTCACGAAGGAAATAATTTTTCTAATAAGAAAAATATAGAAAATGTTTTCTTTAAAATTTGCGATAAAAAGCTATTCAATAAAATTTATTCGATAAAATATTTATTAATAAAAATATTTTGGATTAAAAGTTTTTCAATAAAAAATTTTCCGATAAAAATAAATAATTCAATAAATATTTTTCATTAAAATAATTTTCAATAAAAATTAAAAAAAAAATCAATGGAAAAAGTTTCACGAAAAAATTGGCGATAAACAAATCGGGAGAATAATAATTTCCGATAAAAAATTTTTAGTAAATAAATAGCCACAAAAAAAAATTATTCAATAAAATAATTTTCTATAAAAAATTTTCAATAAAAAATTTTCGATTAACAAATTCACAAAGGAAAAATATATAATATATTAATATTTTATTGAATATGTTTGATAAAACATTCAATAGAAAAATTTTCGGTAAAATATTTATCAATACAAATATTTTCGATTAAAAGTTTTTCAATAAATAATAGTTTTTCAATTAATAATTAAATAAAAATTTTTCATTAAAATAATTTTCAATGAAAAAATTGGCGATGGACAAATCGGGAGAAAAAAAATTAGTAAATAAATAACCACTGAGGAAAGATTGTTCAATAAAAAAATTTTCTATAAAAACTTTTCAAGAAAAAGTTTTCGATAAACAAATTCACAAAGGAACAGTTTTTTTTAATAAGAAAAATAAAGAAAATGTCTCAAATATTCAATAAATTATTTATTAATAGAAATATTTTCGTTAAAAATATTTTCAATAAAAAAATTTTCCAATAAAAAATTTCGATAAAAAATTACTTCAATAAAAAATGTTTTCATTCAAATAATTTATATTAAAAAAATTGCTTTTTTAATTTCGATAGAAAAAGTTTCAGGAAAAAATTTTCGACAAACAAATTCATGAGAGAACACCATTTTTTTAATAAAAAAATTTTACATGAATAAATTTTCGTTAAAAAGTTTTCGATAAAAAAATATTCATTTTCGGTAAAAGGCGAAAATTTCTTAATTAAAATTTCTTTTTATTGAAAATTTCTTAATTGAAATTTGTTTTTATTAAAAATTTCTTAATTCAGATTATTTTTATCAAAAAATTTTTTATCGAAAGTTTTTAATCGAAACTTTTTTCTATCGAAAATTTATTCAACGAAAATATTTTCTATCGAAAATTATTAATCGAAACTTATTATTGAAAATTTCTTAATTGAGATTATTTTTATCAAAAAATTTTTTATCGAAAATTTTTAATCGAAAATTTTTTTCAATCGAAAATTATTCATCGAAACTTTGTTTTTGGAAATCTTTTCTATAATGAAAATGATAATGAAAATGTTGTTTATTAAAATTTTGAAATTTGTTAGGTAATTGACTTTTGCTTTAGCAAAATCAATCAATTAATTTGAAATATTTGCTATGAGATATTCTATTTTATTTGTAGTGGTGACCATTCTATTCTAAAAAATTTTTAATTTCATGAAAAAATATCAGTGATCGAATTCCTTATGAATTTTATATAATTTTTTGCACACCCTGCACAACTGTTTGCCTGGCTCACATTCTTCCATTTAAAAATGTTATCTATTTTACGAAAGGCCGCAAGCCTTTAGACACAATTGCACACTATTGCACTCTCCAGACACACATACACACATTTTCAGCATTTTATTTTCCACAATCTTTTTAAGAGACACCTGCTTTTAGCATAATAATCTTTTTTTTTGCAATAACAAAAAAATGTTTTTCAATTTTTTTTTGGCATTTTCGTTGTATCCTGGATAGTCGTTTTGTTAGATGGTTGCTGTGTGATGTTCTTTGAATTTAATTGATTCAATTTTACTACCATCTTTTTGCTACCGCTGCTCATCAATTAACTCTACTCTAGTTTTTACTATTCTTGATGTTGAATCAACCGTAAATACTTTACCTCTCCTTTTTAAGTCTTTCTTATGGACATACTGCGCACACATACACATACTATTTCCATTCATTTAACATTAATTTCTTTGCTTTAAGCAAAAGCTTAAAAGTGTCAAACGAAATTAAAATGAAGCTTTTAGTATAAAATAGGATTATTGATAAACAGCTACTACTATTACATTCAACTACTACACTTCACTAACACTTATGCGTTTTATTTAAAATAAAACGCAAAATTTTATGTTGTCCTTTTACTTAATATACTCGTGCTACTACTCTGCATGTGTGTTAAATTCTGTCACTGTCTGAGCACTGACTCCATAGTTAGAAAAATATTTTACTGATTAGAAAGGACAAAAAGCAATTCATTAGTATTATTTAAGGATAATTGCAAATCATATATAAAAATGTTGAAAAAGTAAAATCAAAATGAGACAACAAATAAAATCCTAAAAATGGAAATGGGCAAATGAAAAAGTAACAAAATAATACTAAAAATTATATGACACTATTAAAGGATACAATTTTAACAAACAAAACCTCCTTCTATTCCCATCTTTTTGTTAATAGTGATGATGTTTCTTTTATTTTGCAATAAATTAAAAACAAGACATTTTATTTCAGTTTAACTCCTGACAAATAAGTTCATTTCTTTATTATATTTTTAGCAAAAATGTCGATAAAGTTATCGATAGGTTTCTTATTCATTCAAATGTTATTGATTATATTTTTCCTTTTAAAGACTAAGTTAGTTTTATGATGAAATTTAAATTAAATAATTAACAACTACAAAAATTATAAAACATTGAAAATTCGAATTTGCTTTAGAACATTTACCGATACGCAATGTATTAAAGAATTTATTGATAAGTTTTCTATTGTAAAATTTACGAAGTTTTTCTATTTAAGAAAATTTGCCCGTAAATTTTTTGATACAAAAATCTACGGACAAGTTTTCTAAAAGTTTTCCATCGAAAACGTAACAATAAATTTTTCGTACAAAATTTATCGATAAGTTTTTCATAGAATATTTATCGATAAGTTTTTCATAGAAAATTTATCGATAAGTTTTTCATTGAAAATTTATCGATACGGTTTTCATAGAAAATTTATCGATAAGTATTTCATAGAAAATTTATCGATAAGTTTTTCATAGAAAATTTATGCAGAAGTGTTTCATAGAAATTTTATCGAAAAGTGTCTCTTATGTTTAAGTTTTTGATAGAAAATTTATCGATAAGCTTTTCATACATAAAAAAGTCGTCTATAGAAAATTTTCCGTTATGCTTTATATAAAAAATTTTTACCGATATAATCATCAATCAGTCATAATTATATTATGAAAAAATTTCATTAAGCATAATCTTTATGAAAAAATTTCATCAACCATAATTTTTTTATGAAAAAATTTCATCAATCATAATTTTTCTATGAAGAAATTTCATCAGTCATAATTTTTCTATAAAAAATTCGTATAACATAATTTTTCTATAAAAAAATTCATCAATCGTAATTTTTCTATAAAAAATTTCATCAATTATAATTTTTCCATGAAAAAATTTCATCAGTTATAATTTTTCCATTAAAGAATTTCATCAATCATAGTTTTTCTGTGAAAAAATTTCATCTTTCTTTAGTAAATTTATCGATTAATTTTAATTTTATTGTTTCTGTTAAGAAACAAAATTAAAAATAAAAACTTATCGATAAATCTGGTGAGACTTAATCAGCTTCCATGAGATATGTAAAGTAGTAAATGGGAATTTTCTAGACTAGACTGGAATGGAATATTCAGTTGTCTCACCCATCTCATCTTCACAAAACGACAATATTTTAAATGTAATCCTTTTATTTGGAATGCACTTTTTTTCCTTAATCCTACTTGTATTTAAATTTATCTTCATCTTTTAATTTTTTATATTTATTTTTTAAATAGATATAAATACATGCTTACATACACACATACAGACATACATTTACATTTCATTTAATTCTTGCATCCAACCAAACGATGAATGAATAAGTTGAAAAGTGTGAGAATGCACTCAGACATGTTACGTTTCTATCTTACGTTTGGTTTTAACTTCTGTTTGCGTAACATAGATACTTGCATACATTTACGTGCAGATGGAAAGTAAAAGGAAATATTATTTTAAGAAAGTTCTTAAAATTAAATATACGAAATTATAAACGGAAAATAAAAATAAAAATAAAAGGAGAAAATGGGAATCTAAAACTAAAATCTAGACTGCTGGAGTTGAAGTGTGTATCTATAGTTTGTGTGCAATGTGCGAGAGTGTGAGCCTGAGTGTGTGTTAAAAGGATTAAAGCTTAAATATATCAAAATTAACTTTTAAGTAGAATACTAATGATTGTTATAAATATGGAATTTTATGTTTTTTAACTTAAATGTTGTAAACAAATACGAGATAGTGGAAAACAATATTAAAAAAGGATTTAAACACTTGAATTTAATTTAATCCTTAAGACACAAATTAGTTTTTTCAACACCAGACAAGGAGCACAGTCAAAAGTCACATTATTTGAAATAAATTAGATTTTTCTTGTGTAGAACAGTTTTCGATTAGTTTGTTTTGTTAAATATGTTTCTTAGTTTGTTCTCGATTTGGTCTAACAGTTGAATTTAATTTTTATCATAAAAATGCTATTGAATTATTAATTTTTCAATAAAATATATTTTTTGTAAATTTGTTTTTTGGTTTAAATTTTATAAAAGTTAATTTTGCAATTTATTTTCATTTATTTATTTTCTTTTATTTTGTTTGCAGCTGTGTTTGTTTATTGAAATTCGTGTTCTAAAACAAATAGCCATTAAATATATTGTACAATATCAGCATTTTACAGACAATAAACAAAATAATATGAAACGTAAAAATATGTTGGGGAAAAAAAGAAAACCAAATAAAAAAAACCCCAACAACAATTTTTGGAAAGTAACAAAATGAAAAAGGAAAAAAACGTTAAAAAAATAATAACAGCGACATTTTAATAAACTCTAATTGAAATCGTAAAACAAATAAAGCTGCTGGAAAAACATAAAAAGAAATGAAAAGCCAAAGATTAATGCAAAAAAGATGACAAGAAAAAAGAGTATTTAAATAAAATTTATTCGCTAAAATAATTCACTAAAACGCAGCAGTAGCAGCAGCAGCAGCTTTCAAATTAAAGAATATTAAATTTGTTTTCTAAAGTCTATGAAATTTGCCAGAATATTTTATTCAAATCCATGCAAGGATATATTCGGAGGTATGAGATGGCTATTTCAATATTAAGTTCTTCACAATTTACTCTTTTTTGCTTTTGACTAAAAGAAACATATTTTTGGTAGCTTTGCATTTTTTTTATCTTACAACATCAAAAACATATAGCCAAATAGGCAACACCGTTTTGGTGGTTTTAGCAACATTGCTCTATTGTTACCATTATTAAACACAAAAATATGTGGTTTCTTTATAAGTTGGAAAAGGCAATTGAGTATAGAGAGTATAGAGAAAAAAGAACACTGAAGATGGCATACGGCCGAAACCGGTATGTTTACAAAGGATGATACCCAATTGAGTAGAGTAAATTAAGAGTGAATTTTATATGAATATTTAACTAAAACTTTAAAATGGCTTCAAGAATTTCGAAAGATCGCTTTTATTTAAAAAAAATTAAATTTGCAAAAACAAAAAGGAAAATATAATATATGGGCAAATTTGAGGTTAGGAAGTATATTGTCTTTTAAATAATTAAATCTCAAAAATTGAGCTAACATCCTTTAGCATTTTTTTAAATAAAAAGTAAGAAAATTTTAGATATACATTGTTACTCTCTTGAGCAAAGAATTTTTATAATGAAAATTTACCATCAAAATGATAAAAAATTTCACTCCATCACTTTGTAATATTCGAGTAGCTTTCTCTTATAATCTAACTCCTTCTGAGACCACTGTGCCTTATTTAATCGCTAAATTCTAGGCTCATGGTATTGTTGCTGGCAATAGACCAAAAAAATATGCTCATAGTGCTGCAAACATAGTCGCTATACAGTTTGCTTGAGAATGAGCGTGGAATATCAACTCGGTATCACTAGAGTCACTTTGGGAAACATTTTTTTTTTTTTTTTATAGGTGGTGAAAGTAGAAGGACAGTCACCGAAATTAACTGTCGTATAAGACAGCACCGCGACCAGTGAACATGCCTTCATCAAAATGGTTGCTATTTTAAGACTTTTTTTAAGATTTCTTCCTTTTCAGTAATAGAAAAGTACTTTATTTGACTAAAATATTTTTTCTACACGTAATTTTGTAACAAATGATGTCGATTTTTGGAAAAAGAAGAATTTATACAAATAGTACTTTTTTATAAAAATTAATTATTTTACCTTTTTTTCGGAAAAAGTTTTGTTTCGTTCAGAAAGTTTATTATTGTTAAAATTTTTCCCTAAAAATCTCTGTTTTTTTAAGGAAGACCTGAAGACCTCTTCAGCAAAAAGGAGATTTTAAGAGAAAAGTACCTTAGTTGTATTTTTTTCTATAAAAGTTACTTATTTTGGCTTCGTTTCGTAAAAAGTTTCTTTGCTCAGAAAGGTTGCTATTTTAAAGGTTCTTTTTTTTAAGATTTTTTCCTCTTTAGCGAAACAGGGATTTTAACAGAAAAGTACTTTATTTGACAAAAATATATAAAATAAAACAATGCCTATTTAGTCAAGCACCGTGCTACATTCTTTAGGAAAGGGACAGAGAATAGATGAGACAGGTGGTGAAAGTAGAAGGATAGTCGGAAATTAACTGCCGTTTATAAGACAGCACAGCGACTAGTGACTATGCCTTCATCGCTGAGCAGCCCCACCGACAATCAATTTTTATTTTGTAGTGAAAAACAACCAAGGTCTTCGTTAGGAATCGAATCCACAACCCCCGAACTGAGAAGCTAGTACACTACCTACTAGCCTGCAGAGGCAGCTAACGTCTGCATCTCCACGCTTAAAAAGTTCAACTTGTTTAAGAATTAAAGTCGATCGACCATTGTTTGCGTCTAATGTTGGTGAATTGGCTGTTTAAACAAAAACAACGCACGATTAGGCGGATATGTAAACATACAAAATTGTTCTATATGAGAATCACAAAATTTAAAAACTGTGATCGAAAAACATTATACCGAAAGCAAAGGATCATATGCTGTGGTTTATAGTTAAGCGGCATCACAGGCCCGTAATGAGCAAGAAAATGTTGTGATTTCTCTATGCTACCAAACCACTTTTGTGGTCACAATTGGTTATTGATGACATCAGTGATCTCTGGTTTCATCAAGATGGCGCCGCAAGCCACACAGCTGCCCAAACATTCAGTTATTTCAATAAAAATTTTCCGATTGTTTCATCTCTCGATTTGGTGATGTACAGGGTGTCCAAAGGGAACACCCTTTGCCGCCATTTTTGGTAAACATTAGTCTTGACAGTTCATATTTGGCAGTCATGAAGTAGACACATGGCAAAATATTCAATAAACCAACACGTTTTAATCATTAAAACATTTTATCAAAATCAATCATCGATTACTATGACGCTGAGAAAGTTATGTAAAATTTTTGAGAGAAACAACGTGTCAACAAAACGCACTATTTATCGTGTAGTGAATAATTTCGAAAAAAGGGGGTTTATAGGTGATAGGCCCAAGCATGGTACACAACGTACTGCAACACCGGCTGAAAACATTATTGCTGCTCAAGAAAGTGTTCAAAACAATCTATCAACCTCAATTCGATGCCGTGCTTAGTCTTCAAGCAACAACTTTGGCCACAATTTTGCACAAGGATTCGCATTTGTTTCTACGTAAAATTCAGTTGACACAAGAGCTTCTTCCAGAAAACCATTTATGTCACCATACATATGGCAATCGAAAGTTGCAGCTCGCCCATGAAAACACCGATTGTCATGAAAAAAACATAATGAGTGACGAGGCACATTTTCATTTGCGGGGAAGCCCTCAAATTATTCAACAGTCACCTTTGCATCCATTACAAGTGACAGTCTGGTGTCCAATTTGATCAGGAGGAAGCATTGGACCTTAATTCTTTGAAAATAAAAACGGGGTAACGGCTACTGTAAATGGAAAGCGACATCGTGATGAGATTGAAAACTTTTTAACGCCCCAGCTGCATGCTTTGGGCTTGATTAACATGTGGTATCAACAAGACGGTGCCACACGCATACAGGATTACAATGGAATTACTACGAGACCTCTGTCTACAACAAGTTATTTCAAGAAATGGTGTTGTTGATTGGTTTTCACGGTCGCCTGATTTGACTGCTCTGGACTTCTTTTTGTGGAGATACTTGAAAGGCAAGATTTATTTAAACAAACCAGAAACGCTTGAGCAACTCAAACAAAAAAAAAACATTCGTGATGAAATTAAACACCGCGTGAAATGTGTGAGAATGTAATGAAAAATATGCTCAAAGTGCTCGGATTTGTGAGGCGAACAGTGGCGGACATTTATCTGATATTGTATTCCAAACATACATAATTGCCGAAATTAAATAAAACATTAATTAATAAACGATCCATTTTCTTTCATTAAATTAAAAATTAAAAACAAAGTAGTATACATTCCCGGCGGTTAGCCTGTATTTTAGCCGCCTAGTTTAGATTTAACGCCACTGGATTATCTTCTCTGGCGCCATTAGAATAACTGAATTTGCGTAAACAACCCACAACTGATGCTCTAAAAGATAAAATTCGGCACTGCATTGGCGAGATAAGTTTTGTTGCTAAATGCGGGTGGAAAATTTTGGGAAAAAAAGTGAACGATTGCTGACATGCTAGAGGTGGACATTTGCCTAAAGTCATATATCATTATTTATTCGCATATTTCTACTTTACGTGGGTATAAATTAAATTGAATTTGCCTCAAAAAAGTGTATGTTTTGAGCCAATTTACTTCCTAACCTTAAATTTGTCTATACTTTATTTTTTGTGCAGACTTCTTTGCGGCATTTGTTGTTAGTGCTTCTTTTTCGACAGCTTGCTTTTATCACAGTCTTATCAGAAATCTGCAAATAACTGAAGAAAGAGTACTATGAAGAGGGAAGAGAATACAACCTTAAAGGAATGATCTTGGTGGTTTTTTACAATAAATTTAAAAATAAAATGACGTCTTACAAATTCTAAAGATCATGATAATAAATTTTGGATATCAGTTTTTTGTTATTCTTTGTAGCCAAAATGACGCTAAAGGGATTTTTTTAAGGGCGTGGGTAAGTTAATGTGTTTTGTATTTACTTTTAAATAATTTCGAAAAAGTGTGCGATTCAGTTGCCTTTAATATTAGAAGTCATACTCAAACTTGAATCGTTATTATGCTGGAGAATTTTAAATTAAGTTTAGAAGTTTTAATAAAATTTTCAAAAATTTGTGCTTTAACAAAAATACTGTTTTTTTTGGAAAAAAAATAATAAATAAATATTTAATTTTCAATTTTATAATATTGACTTTTAAGGCTAAATTGAATAAAATTAATTTTACTTTTTTAAACCTCAATGTATTCAATTTAGATTTGTAGCTTCGAACTCTAGACATTTTTTGTAGTTAAATTTATTTGCAAGGTTTCATAATTTAAATAAGAGACTATACCTGTACACTTGTAATTTAAATATATCAATTTAATAATTTTTCATAAGCTGCTTTTGCCTTAATATTTTTTTTATTTATTTTTGAATTTAAAAACAAATACGTATTTTGTGTTCATTTATTCATTTATTATATAAAATTTAGCTTGTTTTAAATTCTTTTTCTACTTATTTCATCATAAATCAAATATTTGTTTACACACACACACACACACACGTACACACACACACATAAATATTTAGGGTTATTTTTCTATTTAATTTAAATTGTCTTCTTTTTATTGTGTCAGATTTTGTAAATGTATAATTTATTACATGAACGCAAGCAAAAATATAAATGTTTTGCAAAAATGTAAATGTTATAAATGCTTTGGACACAAAATTTTGGAAGGCATAAATGTATAGCCACACACACACACACACACTTATACATACAATACAACATAGTTGCGAGAAATGTCAAAATGTCAGTTGAATATAAAATATAAAATTAATTAAAATTATTTTATTTATGTATGTATGTATGTGTGTATGTGTGTGTGTTAAACATGAAATGATTGCATAAATACATGTGTTATCAAGGAACTACAAGCACACACACAAACATACACACAACACTACTAAAAGTTTTATCAATCATTTATGTTCAAATGAATATAAATTTATAAATTATTTTTTATTTATTTTTACCAAATTTACTGCTTAAAAAATGTTGAAAATGCTGCCATAAAATTTATTTTCATTTCTAATCCAATTTTAATTAAAAATCAAGAATTAAATTTCTTCAATTAAACTTAATAAGAAATTATTTCAGTTAAAACTTTGGGCCAAAGTCCTGCTGCTGCTGCTGCTACTCATAACACTTTTAAAATCTCTTCACATCTCTCTTTATTGTACAATTATATTATTTTATTTTATTTCATATTTGCTTTTGGGCACTATCCTTTTATCCTTTAGTTATAGCAAATCCTCTTATATGGTTTCTACTTATTTGGTCTTTTCGTTAGTTTTATTTCTTTTTCATCTTATTTTAAGGATCCTTTTTATATTTCTTTGCCTTTTTATTTATGCATTTTTTTTAGTTTGCTGTTGTTGTTGTTTTTTTAATTTAATGACTTAAATGCACGCACTTGTATTTTTATCCTTGTTTCATCTTTGTATTCCAGCCACTCAGTCTTCATAATTTGTACCTGATGTTTTTAAGTGAAATCTTTTGAAAAATGAATTTTTTACTTCGTTTTTTTGTTTTTGCTGCAACTTTTTGTTTTTGTTTTTGCTTTTGCTTTTTTTTTTGCATTCACTTATTTAATGTAATTTTTTACTGTTGATGTCATGTCATTAAAAAATGGCTTTCAATGCAACCAACCATCATTTAGTACTTAATATTTATACACACACATGTCCTTTAACACATGCGTGTGTGTGTGTGTCTTTTATTATCTTTGTGATAGCATTTGGCTTGTTATGTCTTTAAACTATTTTACGCTACTATTTTATAGTTGGCAAAAGGTGACTTAGATTTTGTAAAAAAGAAACTTTTGTTTGAAAGAATTTTGTACTAAAAAAATTAAAAAAAAAAATTAAATTGTTTTCGCAATGACTTTTAAAGACAAAACTGAGTTTTGAGCGTATAAAGAAGTTTTAGTCAGCAGTCAAATCAGGCAAGCGTTGAGGCCAATCAACATCGCCATTTCTTGCAATAAATTGTTGTGGAAAGAGATGTCGCGGTAATTCCATTGTAATCCTGGCTGTATGCGTCTTGTTGATACCACATATTAATCAAGCCCAAACCAGTTGTGGTATTAAAAATTTTTTAATCGTATCACGATATCGCTCCCCATTAACAGTTACCGTTAAGCCGTTTTCTTTTGCAAAGACCAGACTGTCATTTTGAATGAATGCAAAGGTGACTGTTGAATAATTTGACGGTTTCCCATTCCCCAGAACCGACTATTTATTCACATATCCATTTAAAAAAATGTGTGCCTCGTCACTCATTATGATTTTTTCATGAAAATCGTGGTTGTCAAGAGCGAACTGTAACAACCTACTGGCATATGTACGGCGGCGTAAATGGTCTTGTGGAAGAAGCGCTTGTGTCAACTGAATCTTAAATGGAAACAAATGCAAATCCTTGTGCAAAATTGTGGCCAAAGTTGTTCTTTGAGGACCAAGCTCCTGAGGTTGATGGATTGTTTTGAACACTTTCTTGAGCAGCAGTAATGTTTTCAGCCCATCTTGCAGTACTTTGTGGTTCATACTTGGTTCATGCATGGGCCTATTACCTACAGACCCTCCTTCTTCGAAATCATTCACTACACGATAAATAGTGCGTTTTGTTGGCACCTTGTTTCTCCCAAAAATTTCACTTAACTTTCTTATCGTCACAGTAATCGGCGTTTAATTTTGTTAAAATGTTTAAATGTCTGCTTCACGACTGGTAAATATGAACTGTCAAAATGATGGCATAACAAAATAATATACCTTCCCGGCGGTCCCCCCGGGGGCACATATATATGGTCTTTGGAGAAAGCAACAACTTAGACCTGTGCAACTGGGGGAAAGAGGGAGCTTAGTCCCCTGAAGTCAGCAGGGGTACAACTGGAAACTCTACTTTATTTCCACGGGAATCAGTCACCCGCAGAGTTCCGTTATTTGTTTCTTTAGACACTTAACTGTTCTCTGGCTGATTATTAAGGTTGGCCCTTTATAGGAGTAACGTGGTGGTTGTGGTTTCGCGGCCCCATATCAGTCTATGGTTCTATGGAGGCCGGGTTCATCTCACCTTTAATAACACCTACCTGGTGAAATGTTCCCAGATCCAGTGAGCATGCTAGACATGTGTTCTGGACAGGAGTTGGAAAGTCTCCAACTCTTCAGCAACGAGTGATGATTTGCAGCCCTGCTCTGGAATCATCGAAGTTGCAACTAGAAAGTTCTGTTGCATAGAATTATAGCTTCGGCTTCCTAGGACGAGCATAACGTTCCAAATTATGCAGTGGTTTGATCCACCATCTGCTTAAGGCTTCATGGCCAGGCGCGGATGTAAATCTAATCACACACCTTCCCGGCGGAAGGTTGTATTTTGTGAAAACGTATATTTTTGGCATAAAAAAAATTTTTTTGGGGAAAAAATTTCTCGCATAGAAATGACTTATTTTGAGTTTTTTGAAGAAGTGAAAGAAAGTGATGAATGGCGGAAAAGTAAGTTTTTTGTAAAAAAAAGATTGAAACTGGAACCACAAAATCAGCTTTCCCTCCAAAACTAACTTGGATAAAACGAAATTCACAGTTTCAACAACAATCCAGTTTTGTTTTTGGCAGAAGGGCGATGTTTTTATAAAAAGTGAGTTAAAGATGAAAAATTGTGAGTTGTTAGCGGAAACCTAATTTCTATACAGTTTTGTACAGAAAAACGATTTTTTTAAAGCGAATTTTTGGCGAAAAACTTGTTTTTGAACAGTAAGTTTTTGGCTAAAAAATTATTTTTAGTGACATAAAAGAACAACTAGCGAAAAAGTGATTTTCGGCGACAAAATGGATTTTAAAAAAAATTATTATATTTGTTAAAACTGGATTTTTGTTAAAAACAAAACAAAAAATCGTATTTTCGCCAAAAACTCACTTCTGTGCAAAAATATCCCTTTCCTCCAACAATCAAGTTTGTTGCCTTTGGCAGAATGACAGTATTGTTTTTGGCAAAAGTGAATTTAAAACGAAAAATGTTTTTCGCGAATTTGGGTGAAGTTTTGGGCAGAAAAACAAGACAAAAACTTTTTGCGCAAAAAGGAATTCTTTGTGGAAGAAGTGAAATTCTTTTAACAAGTTTCGTTGGAGTTTATTCTTTTGTGGAAATTTATTCGTTGTGAAACAGTGACGTGTTTTTTTTTGTGACAAACGTTAAGGTTTTGTTTTTCTGTAAAGTTTTTATATGAAAAAGGTAATTTTTTGGCGGAATTGTTAAATTTATTTTTAAACAAGTTTTTGGCGGAAAAACAAGAGTTAAGTTTTTTTTTAAGAAAACAAGTTTGCAGTGATAAAAGTTTATTTTCGGAGGAAGGTCGATTTTTTTTAATAAAAAGAGTAAAATTTTGCTTTAAAACGTAAGCTTTTGGCGCAAAACCGATATATAAGTGTTAACTTAAGGTGGGAAAAATAAATTTTTGAAAAAAAAACAAAAATTTCGACTGAAATAAACTCAAAATTGGATGAAATGAAATATAGTTTTTACAAATATTTTTTACAATGAAATATTTTTTAAAGAGAAAAATACTATTTTCAATAAAGAGAGTTCGACAAAAAAAAAATTTTTTTTACTTTCTGGCGTAACAAAATATGTCGATGTATTGGGTTAAAAGTGATAAGGGCCTTAGTTTAAAGTAACGAGGGTTTCAGCATTTTTCCAATGTGTGTTTTTAAAATACTGCAAAGGTAGTGAGCGAACGGGAAGTTGTTTTGTTTGCTCAATTTTATAACGCCGAGCATGAAACTAAGAAAATTTTACTTCTTTTTAAAGTGATTTTAAGGATACCAGCAAAGATACTTTCAACGCTAAGAGGTTTTTGAATCAGTGATTTTTTTTCCAGATTCAAGTCATATATTGTTGATCTTAACAAACAGCATAAATTTTAATATATAAAAAAATATATACACCTGAAAAACTGGCCCTGTTGTTTTACTTAATACTTAATCCTTTGAATGTTAAAGTAATAATGCATAAGTGTGCGTATGCGTATGTGTGTATGTGTGCGTGTTTGTTAAAACATTTTCATAAAAGTTAACAGCTTTATGTTTATGCCAAAGTCTACTTGAAAATGGATAAAAGGAGAACAAAAATAAAACGGAAACGGAAGTGCGCTTATGGTATGAACATGAAAAAATCTGCATTTTCTCCACCACTACAACAATCTCAAGTATCAAAATTGTAGTTTTGATTTTTCTTTCTTTTTTTTTTGTTATGCTGATGGTGTTATTCTCGTTGCCAACGTTTACTCACACTTGTCTAAAGATTTTTATGGCAATTTTTTTTTTGTTCTATTAAAACATTTTCTGTTTATTGTTGTTGCACACTAAACGATAACATTTCGTCATAACGTTAAAAATGCAATTTGTTTGGCTTAAATGACAAGCAGCTGAGAAAAAAAAACAGCCATACACTGAAAAAAAAATATTCGCTTACATATAAGATGGAAAATTAATTCTCGCCATTTGTGACCAACCAAAAGTCTATTCTTTATTTAACTTGTTGTTAATTAAAAAACTTTATGATAATAACTGTATTATGAAAAATTTAAAAATCCATCTAAAGGAGGATAATAAATTAAAGTAAACTTCCCTAAAACTCTTTATGGAAATTATATGAAATTTTGTAAACCCCTTTGGCATTTTAGCAGGTATTACAATTTTTATTTATTTATTTATTTTTTTTCATATCCATAAAATTTCAATTAACTTCTTCGTTTTAATACACAGCAAGACAACAAACTATCTTTATTATTAAATTGTCTTTTGTTTTGTAATGTCCTTTGGCATTTACTTAATTTTTCGTAATATTTTTTTTTTGGTTCTTCTTTTTCGTTTTCATAAAACAAAGGAAAATTTCTAAAACTTTATTTACTACAAGTTAAAATCCAAGAAATATTGTGCTTTTATTATGGAAATATTTTATTTTCAACATACAGCTCCTGCAATATTTACTGACATTTGTCAGAAGGAGTAAAAATATTATTATCCTGTTTTTGTTTCTTCTTTTTTTTTTTTGTAGCCAGTAACTAATCTTCCTGCATACTAGGAAATGCTGACATTTGGTTTTATACTCTTAAGTAATAGTTTTAGCAAAATGAATATAAAAGTGCTTTTTTAAATACAGGGTGATTAGTTTTTTGTACTTTTAAGTTTAGATAATCAATTGTTATTATGTGACAAAAAGTCAATATCAGTTGAGCTGCTGAAATTTGTCAACCTTAAGCTGGTTTTAATTTATTTGATGCTCCAGAAGTTTGACTAACGACGGGTTGTTTGCTGTCGATCTAAATACTGAATTTAGTTCACTGAGCCCTATACCCAGCAAGAAAAAAAAGATAAAATTAATGGCGTTGCCATTGAAACGTTTTTGCTACTCAATCGAATTGAATTTTTTTTCAAGGCTTAATCATATCTTGGGCTTGCTGGGCAGCTTAAAAAAATACTTTATAATTAAAACATAAGATAGCTGCTATATTATACTATAAGCTATAACTTCCTATATATGGTTCATTAATTCATTAAAGTACGACAGATTTGCTCGTAAATGCTGTTTTAAATAAATGTTGCAAAATTGTTGATTTTAAATTTCAAATTTGTTTTTCGAAAAAAAAAAAAAATAAATAAATAAAAACAATGGCAACTCTTTTTACTGTAGGCATCACAATTATACAGAAATTTTAAAAATTTTGTTTGAATCTAAAAATGTGAAAGAAATTGTGTTCTACGTTGTAAAAAAATCAAATGAATGGGTAAATTTAAGGTTAGAAAGTAAATTGGCCTAAAACACACACTTTATCGATACCACTGTAAAGTTGAAATATAGGAATTAATAATGGAATATGATGCTCGGCAAATGTTCACCTTTAATACATCGGGAGACGTCCGCTCTTTTTACATAATTTTAAAACACATTTTGCAACAAAACTTTGCTAATCTCATCAATGCAGTAACGAATTTCGTCTTTCGTTTCATAAATTGCTTATCAAACAGCCATTCATAAACGTTCGACCCAAACAATGGTCGATCAGCTTTAGTTCTTCATCGACTTGAACTTTATAAGAGTAAAGAAGAAGATCTTGCGTAAAGTTCTTCAACACTGCTCTACAGGGACTACATTATCATCTCTACGACCACCATACAAGCAAGCGTATTGTTTTGGTATATTGTCATCAACAATACCATGAGCTTCGAGTTGAGCGATTAAATTAAGCACAACGGTCTCAGAAGCAGCCTAATTACAAGAAAAGGCTTTTTGTAGTAAAATTTTCACAGTTAAAATTCTTTGCTTAAGAGTATAACTTAAAATTTCTTAACTTTTTACTAAATAAATGTCAAAAGATGACAGCTTAATTCTGGATAATTAATCATTTGACAGACAATTTACTTGCTAACCTAACATTTGCTCACACAATATAAAGTTTTTATCACGAAAATGTTTTCACATATTTTTTTTATTACAAATTATTTCATCACAAAAATTTTTTATCACAAAATTTTTTTTATCACAAAATTTTTTTTATCACAAATTTCATTTATGTATATTTTGATTCGAAAAACAGCTTTTTTAATACAAAAATTAATCATATAAAAAATTGTGTTTCTTACACACGTAACTATGACAACAAAAAGTCACTTTTATAATGACAAGACAGTTTTTACTATAAAAGCAGATAAAATTATAAGTTTTATCCCAAACAAATAATTTTTACTACAAATATTTATTTACGAAAAATATTTAGTTGTGTAGCATAATCATGTCTGATACAGCAGTAGCTCAAAATTTAGTCTAACGTTTCAACATCTGTCAGCTACAAACATTATTTTGTTGGAACATAAAAAGAAGCCTTAATTTAATATAGCCTGCCTTTGTATTCTTAAAGGAGGCTTTGTTATGCCCCCTTAAGGACTAGGGAGTTAACTATTAACAGCCAATAAGACGTAGATTGTGAAGTAACCACAATTATTATCGGTTGCAAAGTGTTTGTAAAACATTGTGCAGTAAAATTAAGCACCAGTTGGAGCCTTGAAAAAGCGCTACAACTATAATAATATTTTTGTATTTTTTTCTTAACTTCAAAATCCAACACTTAAGAAATCACTCTTAAGTTTTAATTATCGAAAAAAAAGAATATGTGAAATAACAAAATCATACAACTTGGCAATTGTCAAACTCATAGATTTTGTACACTTAAGCTAGTTTAATATTTTATCAAAATGTATTTAAAAACTAATCCTTGTTAGAAAAATTCTTATCTTCTCTTTACCCAAAATACAGTATCATTTAACACATATGACTACAGTTATTATTACTGGGCTATAAAGTAATAGATTTTTCGTTTGTTATTATTTTTTCTTGTTTTGTTTTTTTTTTTTTTTTTGGCAACTAACACTCAACAACTCAGCACTATAAACTGAACGATTGCATGTCCTTTATAATTTACCAAAAATTTGGAGAGAGAAAAAAAATATAATAAAAAGAGGATCATTACAGAAACCAGCAGCATTTTTATTATTATTATGAGAACTACAAATTGTTTACATTATGAGTTCACAGTTTGAAGAAGCAAAGGCAAGCAAGCTGGCGGAACCCTTTGTGTGTTTTTACCAAGAACAGAGTATTTTAAACTATTAAATATTTTTCTTTTTTTTTTTGGCATGATGGCCAAAAGGAAAATACACAAAAGTAATAAAAAGCAGCTTATAACATTAATGACAGGCCAATAAATGCTAATGATATTAAGTTGGATATAAATTTTTTTAAACATAATATAGGAATGTTCTTGGAAAGGAATATTTAAAATATCGCTTTGTTTAAAAGGAAATAGAGAATGGACATAAGGATAGCAATTTCAGTCGTAATTAAAAAAAAACAAAATAAAACAACATGAGTAACTAACTCTGTTTTTTATGCAACTGAAATACCAATGTCTTAAAATCACAGACTACTGGTACCATACGTGCCTGTCGTAAGTATCAGTAATAACTTAGATCGTTAATTCACCGGATAAAAGTGGAAATTTCTCAAAGTAACGGGTGGTTAAATTTGAGGTTATATGGTTTAAGCCAATTTACTGGTTTAAAACACGCTTTTATTGATGCCAATATAAAGTAATAGTAGAATATAATATCAAATATCCAATTCTAACTCTTTTACACACTTTTGAACATATTTTACAACAAAGCTTCGCTTATCTGCAGGGTCGAATATAACCCTTTAGAGCGTCAATTGTTTGTGGATTGTTCACATAAAACCGGTCTTTCCAATGGCCTTAGAGAAAATAATCCAACCAATTGTGGCCACAAAAATGGTTTGGTAGCGCACCATTTGATTTTAAATTTTCAGAATTAAAACTCTTTACTCAACAGTGTTGGGAAAATTGAAGCACGTAACGTGAAATTTCCCAACTTTTTACTAAACAAATGTCAAAGGATGACAGGCCCATTTTCGAACATTTAGTCATTTCGCAAACAATTTACTTCCTAACCATAAATTTGTCCACCCCTAAAATTAAGAGTTTCTAAATTTTTTTAAGCAATAAAAACTTTTATATTTTTTAAACTCACCTGGAAATTCTTGTGGTATCATAACACCCTTTTTTCTATTCGCTGCTGTTGTCTTAGCATTATGACCATGATAGATATGACGTTGACGCACCAATCGATATAGTAAAAATAATTCACCCTGTTGTTCCTCATCATGACCATTATGATTAGTGTCATTGGCATTAGTATGGCCATCATTTGTCGTACACTTGCCGGTACTATTATTGCTACTGTTGCTACCCAAAGTTTGTGTTGTGGGATTGACACTACCACCACCACCGCCAACACCACCACCCAAACCAGAAGAAGTGCTGGAGGATGAAGTGCCCGTATTGCTGTTTGAATTCGAACTTATCACATTAGCATCGGAGGATGAGGAGGGAGGCAGCAAAACAGTATTTTTAGCACTCGTCGAAGAGTTTGAGGTGGCGGTGGATGAATTGTTTGAAGAAGATGATTGTAAAGTTTCGTTTGAGAAAAGTGTTTTGTAAGAAATGCGCACCACACGAGGCAGGGAATAACGTTCAAGAAATTCTTCCACCTGCAAGGGTTCGTTTTGAGACTAAAAAAAAATAAAACCAAAAAAGTTATTAAAATTCATTTTCCAAATAATTTTATTGCCAAAGCACTCACCTCGTTACTATTTTTAGAAATTTTACTATCACTTGTAGAATAATCACCCGTTAGCAGTCCCTGGCCACAAAGACCTCCTGTTAATAAACCACTGCCGCTGCCACCACTATAACAGTGACGCATGCGTCTTTGCAGTCGATGTTTCAGTTCGATTTCATTTCGTCTTGCTAAACGGGCATTTTCAAAATCAGCCACCGAAAACATATTTGAACTTGTATCATGTGAATTGAATCTTCTTAATTTTGCTTTTCGACCCTCGGCCAGATGGTGTAGACCCCTGTGAGAGTGTGGATGGTGGGCACGTGGCCCTAAGAAGGGCCTTGTATGTTTACTGGTCGTGGTGACATTTGAAGAACTAATTCCATTGGCACTATTGCCTACAGCACCAGCGTTACCATTGCTAGCCATTAAATAGAAAACAGGATTTGCATTCGAGGTATTGTTAGCACTTACACAACCGGAGCTGCCATGTTGTTTGGCATTGTAGTGATGTGTGGAATGATTCAAGCCATTCGCTGAAGTGTGACCGATCGCAGAACCATTAATATTATTTGTAGAAATAGCTGAAAGGATAAATAGATGGTGAAAATGATTAAAACACAATAAGGATAGATAGAATACACATGTGGATACGAGTTTATATTTTTACATTATTAATTAACGGTTTTTGTTAAAATTTTAAAATAATTTTTTTAATTTTTTTATTCAAAATGTGCCAGTTTTAAATATTTTTTTAGTTTTAAAGACTCAAATGTGAATTTATTTTTGACCCTTTCACGCCCTTAGCAAATATTTTTGAATCTTATTAAAAAGCGTATAGGATCATGTTGTCGCGAAAAGAATTTTGTCAAGTAAAAAATATCAGGGGTATATGTATCATATTCCGCGATAACCGTTTAATTGGTTAAAACTTCTTCACATTTTCATTGAGCTTACGCACGGCTACAGAGAGGGGACAGCTACAAGTTGCACAAACGTGTGGGTTATTGGAAGGATCCTTAATGCTTAAACACGGTTACAGAGAGGGGACAGCTACAAATTGCACAGACGTGTAGGTTATTGGAAGGATCCTAAATGCTTTTAGGTCAACACAACAACTTTTCAAAAGAAATTAGAGCAAAAAGCCAATAAAAAAATATAACCTCGAATCATTTTCTGGTTCCAATGCATATAGTCGACATGTATGCCCCCCAAGTATGCTCAATCTCCGGTGCAAGACTTTAGAAAATGGTTCACCAGCCTTATAGAAGATGGTTCATTAGATGTTAATGATATATGGTACGTACAATGCCTTCTTAGGGTGTTCAGAAGGAAGATATTGCCACACAAAGACTTGAATCAGCCATACAGAAATATATGCCCGCGGCTCTGTATATTTAGTTTTATTACGAGCTGAGTAACGAATTAGGAGTTATACTGCGTTGGCCATTAACAAGGTTCCAAAAATTATTTTATAAAGATGTTCAACATGTCTAAGTGAGCTTAAAGAATTTTGAAAGCATGAAACATGGTTTCTAAATCATTAGTGGACAAACACTTAAAGACTAGTGGACCAACAATATTTTCATTTAAAGCTAATAAAGTTCCTTTGTGTTACAAGCAAATAGAGGGAAAAAAAAGAAATGACAAGAAGAAAATCAGGAGATGCGTGATATGATTTACGTCGGTACCTAGCGTGTGTATGCCACAACTCGACGGTCGTCAAAGCACTTGGGTGATATGATGCGTGCTCTGCGCCCTAGGAAGCCGAAGACTAATTTCAAGCAACAGGTTATTCCCAGTTGCAATTTCGTAGGTTTCGAAGCAGGGTCTCCAACCACAACTCCTTGCTAAAGAGCTGGAGAATATCTAACTCCTGGTCCAGATCACATGACAAGCATACTTACTGGATCCGGATCATTCACCCAATGTTAAGGTGAGATGATCCTGGCCCCTTAATCAAATTCATGAGGGCCGCGAAACCACAACTACCTGGATACTCCCGGAGAACTAACCTCAATAATCAGTCAGAGAACAGCTAAAAGGCTAAAGAAACAAATAGCTGAACTCTGGGGCTTACTGATTCCCGTGAAAATAACGTAGAGCTTTCAGTTGACACCCTGCCAACCTTCAGGGGACTGTGCTCTCTAATTCCCTCGTTGACTCATGTCTAGATGGTTGAATAATCCGTAAAGACAGATAAATAAGTCCCCGGTTTACATCTGCACCGGCAGTGAGCCATAATCAGATGGTGGCCATTACCACTGTGAGGAAAAGCAACGCCATTCACGCCCTAGAAGGCCATCGGATAAGTATATCCTCCGGTCACTCCTAGTAGCAATTTCAAAAGCTCGAAGAAGGTCGCAGCCTTCACTCCTTGCTAAAGAGTTGGAGACTATCCAACTTCTGTTCCAGAACGCATGAAGTTTAATATAATTTAAGAACACGACGCCATTCATGCTCACTGGACCTGGACCATTCATTGTGTTTATTGTGAATGATCCGACTCACAAACTCAAACGAGGGCCTTGAAACACGCAGCCACCACGAAACCCCCGAAGGGCCAACCTCAATAACCAGTCAGAGAACAGGTAAAAGGCTAAAGAGATAAATAGCTGAATTCAGGCTTTACTGATTCCCGTGGAAATATAATGAATTGTCTAGTAGACTCCTGCTAGCTCTCTTTTACCCCCCCAAATACACATGTAATGACGGTTAATTTTTATCAAAACATATCAATGTGGCCCCGGGGGAGAATAAAAGGGGAAATAAAGAGAAAAAAGAAGTGTTAGCGGATAAGAATAAAGAGCGAAGGATTCTGGAATATAATGTGGACGCGATTGAATAGAAGATTTGGCCGACAAATAAGGCTCGCCAGCAAGGTTAAACAATCAATCAGAGGGCAGAGTTGCAATGTACGCATGCAGGTCAGAAAGTCATCTACTGTGCTTTAAAAAAGAACTGATAGTGCCGGGTATCAATGAGGAAACATTAGACAAGCTCCCAAAATACCTTAGCCCGAGGTGTCTTAGTCATAGGTAGTCCAGTGTGGGGCACGGGCAGAGAAGTTATTCGATCGTCTCTTCCTATTACTCGTCCTGGCAGCTTCTGCTTCATTATGTGAGACACCTAGCATGGATGTCAAACAGGCAGTACCAAGTTACTACAGCTTCATAATCAGACAAATATACCTCCGGTAATCGCAGCAGTGCAACCGTTTTTTCGATCCAATGAGAGCCAGATTGTCCAAGCAAGTCAACTCGTTGGAGCAGCGCCAATACGCTCTCCGCATTCTGATAAAAATTGGAAAATTTTCAAAAAGAAAAAAATATTTCGCTAAAATATATTTAACGATATTTAACGGCATTACGAAAATTGATTATAAAAAATTATATATTTGTAGAAACTTTTATTTCCTTTAATAAATAAATATACTCTGGCATTGTTTATTATCTAAAGAATCAACCTTGAGTTATTTTATTTTTGATTGTTAATTTTTAAATTTAATCAAATTCAAACATTTTGCTTGTTGCAGAAAAGTTTTAATTGCCAAAACATTTTGCAAATCTATATTGGTCTAAATAATAATAATAATCATTATTATTATTAACTAATATTCAATTAATTAATAACTATAATAAAAATAATAATATGTTGATAAGATACAATAAAAGCTTTATTTAAAATATCTAATATTGTATTTAATATAATGAGTATGAACGCTACAGAGAGAGTAATCCAATATTTATGTAAAATTTGATTTTGTGCCACAAGAAGATTTTGACAGCTAATAGTTTGGGTGTATTATTCTTAGAAACTGAAAAACTTTGCAGACTTTAGAATAGATAGGTGAGTATAGTGAATTGGGAAGCATAACTTTAAAAGATTAGAAAATTTTATACGGAAATGACAAGTTTTTTGCCACAACAAATATTAAAAAAAGGAACTCAAAAGCAGTTAACAGAGTAGTGCTAGTCACTTAACAGTAGTTGGAATTTTGATCTCCGATTAGTGGTCATTATAGAAAATTGGTTGGTATAACACACTATTCACAAATACTGTTCCAGAGACTAATTTAATCTCAGGAAATTCTCAAAAAATACTATATTTTGAAAGCCCAGATTTATTGCAATTCTTAAATAATTTAGCTTTCCGACTACTTTGGGGTCATAAAGTAGTCCCTGCACCATCATTTGCCATTCATAATTTTTCCATAATGACCACAAATCTTCTAGAATATAAAAATTTCACCTACTTTTAAGTGATTTACACTGCATTTTAACTGCAATATTGGCTTTTAAAAGACATGGTTTGAGCCTCTGCTGGTTAAATATTCGAATTTAACGACACATATAAATAATTGAAGTATTAGGAGCGGCAGGATGTGATAAAGTTAACGTCAGCACCAGGCCGTTTGGCCTTAATCTGACGGTGGTCTTACCACTTCCCTGATTAGAATGCAAACATCGCGCCCTAATTTTGTAACCCTTCCTGTTCGGCAACACTTCTTCGGAGGTTTTAAAAAGCAATTGATTTAAACTACAGCTACCATGTGACTCCCCACAGGGCCTAAACAATAAACAGAAATAGGACCACAGCTATGCGCGCAGCTGGGTCCCATGGTACCAGTGTGTTCAAGTCAGACTTTAAGAGGCCATTTTATTTTTCTTACAGTTTCCACCTGCTGCCATCCCATGTAAATGGTGCCGCCCTAAAACCACATGTCTATATGGGGAAAGAAAAGATCACCCCCGGGGAGAGGAGAGTATTTCAAGCGATGATAGTGCTTAAGCTATTAACGAATTATCATTAAATCCATTAAAATTTACTGCTTAATGCCGCTAACATGCTGGCGGCTTTATCTGCCATTAATTCTTTCTAAAAAGCAAGCAGCTACCGATGTGGTGAATAGAGAGCAATATTGAGTCATGGTGACTAAATTTTGATTACCAAAAATTTATTTGGTAAATATCAAAACTAAAAGAAGTTTTTGCAACTTGTTATTTGCAAAATCAGTTTGGTGACAATTTTACCTCCAGGAAGTAGTCCTGCAGCGATTAAAGCATTAGAAGTTAAGCCCCAGCCTTAACAAATTTATTGCAAAATGTTTAAAAAAATTGCAATGATGGACCAAGTGGCGGTCATATGAGGTAAATCGTATTTAAAAATTAAATGCCACGAAATTATCTACCAGATAAGCTTTCACTATTGGTGTTATAGTTATACAAACTCTATGCAAATTTCAACTGTCAGTCTATAACAGTTTAAATAATTTGCTAAGATATATGTTAAATAACGTGCCCTTTATTTAAGTTGTTAGTTCAGACATTTCTAATGCTTTGTTAATGGGAGCTTATAGCCTTACTTTGCGAAAATTCAAAAATTTCGCCTTTTTACCAATCAAAAATACATTAAAATCACATGTCTTAATTTTTTTTTAATTTAAATATTTTCTAAATGGGTTCAGTGCCTGTCAGCATAGCCTTTAAAGTAGAAATCAAGTTTTTCAAAATCAATTTAGAAATGAGGTAGTTCTGAAGTAAAAAACACCAAAAAAAAATAGTTGAATTAATGACCTTCTCTTTGTTTCAAAGGCGGTTCAAAATAGGTACATTTTCCAATAGACCAAAAGTTTTTGGATTTGAATTAACCTGTGTTATATCAAGCCACATCTTAGAGTAGAGTTTCCACTTCCACAAACAGGAAACTTGTTATCGTACTTCTAATAGTTTTAAAATTTCTGGACCCTATCAAGGTCTATAGCCAAAGATTATTTGTTCTTTTCAGCACATTGCAATTGTTTGTTGCCAAGTGTATTATCACACTTTTAAACTTTTTTTGTTCTTTACTCTAGATTTTTTTTATATTTTTAAGGCAAGTTTTTTTATCTTTAAACGTGACCATGTATTTTTTAAATATAATTTTTTTGTCGCTTGCATTTCATTTAAATCAAATAGTTGAAATATTTTTTCGATTACTCGTGCTATTCATCAGTAGTGCAGGCATGTTCTGCAAATCACAGTTTTAGTGAAAGTGATTTGAAATCATAAGAAAGGTGTTCTGCACATTAAACTTTTTGGATTTTTTATGATTTTAAATCGGTCAGCTAAAACGCCGCCGATTTAAAATCACTTGGCTATTTTTTTAATAACTTTATTTTGAACTTTACAATAAATTAAATTCTTTAATCCCTAATAATATTCGTTTATTAAATAATCGAATAATTGCTAAAATAATGAAAAACTTGAAGACACTGTTGTTATTTGATTTGCATTTACGTTTAGCTGCCAGCGAACAGTGGCAGCTTCGGTGCGAACTCTTGCAACTTCTTTGTGTTGTGAATTTATAAATTAAACATTAAAATTTTTAAATTTCATGTATTTTAACGGAATACAAAAAGAAAATTTTAATAAAATAATTTTTTATTAGGGGACAATATTATAATAACACTCAAATATATATTCTTACAAAATTTATTCAACAGCAAAAGGTTTTGTGAAGGATGTATTGTGAGCAGAACTTACTAAGCAATTGAATACTTGGCGACCAGGATATTTCAACCTAGAGAAAGGTATTTATGTATGGGTGTACAATATATTTCTTTTAGGTATGGGGTGACATGAAGCTGAATTAAAGACATCGTATGACTCACAATAAATCAGAATGTGGTAAAACAAAAGGTGGACGTTTCAATAAATGCATTCTGACCCCAACAGATAAGCAGGTGACAGTAATATGCGGTTTGTATGCTTCAGTAGAAGGAATAATATGATATGGTTCCCTTCAGCAACTGACCGTTTCGTCTTAATCTCACGATGGTCTTGCCACTTTTTTTTTCATTTCGAACCAGCACTCAGAGAATGACCCCTAGTGCTGGTCCAGAATTAGGTAATCAGGTGATGGGGGGAAGAAAAGAGGGAGTAGTATTTGTGGACATTCAATTTAAACTTTCCTACGTTGAAAGTGACAGAAAATACCTCTGGAGGGAGTTTATTCCACATACAGACTGTTATGCTAATAAACAAATTTTCCCGGTCATCCGTAATGCGATTCACTGGCCAATCAACCACAAATGAATGCTCTCTCAACAAAAATCGAATCAAACGCAAAAACGTGCGAGTAACGGATACAGGTTCCCTAATTTCGTTAGAGCACTTGCCATTGTAGTAATGATAAAACAGTGAAACACATCCCACATTGCAGAAAATCAATAGAGTTGGATACTCTCCTGCCCCTATTAAGCCTTTTGGCCCTCTCCTGTACACGGTCGAGCAACTCTAATCACCTGGTAACTTAATCATTTGGATGATTAAAAAATGTCCACTCACACTCTAAGGCGTGTACACATCTAGTAGCAATTTTTAAGAGCGCTACAGCAAGGTCATCCCTGCACTTTTTTTCTTGAGAGTTGGAAATTATCCTACTCTACGTCCTGGCACCCCCCGGGGGCACATGATAGTCTTTTTGGAACCTACTATTCCATTTATAATGGTGTCTTGCGGGGTAAAAGGAAGCCCAGGCCCCTCAAAGGCTAGTAGGAGTCACCTGGACAATCCACATATTTCCACGGGAATCAGTACGCTCGCAAAGTACAATATTTGTTCTCCTTAGGCAATGATGTGCTCTGACTGGTTATTGAGGTTGGCCCCTATATGGGAGTATCGTGGTGGTTGTGGTTTTGGACCCTCGTGAGAGTTTGTGGGTCGGATCATTCAAATTAACACAATGAATGGTTCAGGTTCAGTGAGTATGAATGCTGTCGTGTTCTTGATAAAAAAGAGCTTCATGCGTTCTGGACCAGGAGTTGGAAAGTCTCCAACTCTTCAGCAAGGAGTGAAGGCTGCGGTCTACTTCGGGCTTTCGAAATTGCTACTAGAAGTAACCGGAGGATATACGTATTCGATGGCCTTTTAGGGTGTGGTTGATATCCAATCAACCAAGTGGTTTGACCACCATCTGATTATGACTATATAGTCGGGACAGATGTAAATCAAATCACACTCTACGCCCTGCTACATGCTTACATCGGACGTTAGATAATATCCATTCTAATCAGTAATATCTCACCCAGGGGATTTAAAAAGAAACCGGTTTAAACCACAGCCACGAAGTGACTCCCTGAGGAGATCCACCAATAACCAGAAACAGGAGCGTAGCCCTGCGGCCAACTCGATCCTATGGTACCAGTATGTTTTAAGTCAACTAGCTGAAAAGCAGTTGCAGTTTTGGGCTCCTGCTAGCCCAGGCGACTGTAGCCGCCTTTTATCACCGAAAACACATGTCAAGATGAGGAAGAGATCCATCTTGACTGCATCCCCCCGGGGAGAACAGTGGAAGAAATAAGAGACGCGGAAAGTTTTTAAGTGTGTGATGTAAGATAAAACCCACCACAAATAACAAGATTGCAGCAACGATCCATGAATGGTCCGTCGCACTCTGCGAGACGTGAGATGAAATAAACAACACACATCAAACTGTAAAAAAACATCAGCTGTTTTTTTATGTTTTCGAAAAGATAAAATCACAATGGAGAGTTAAAACTTTTGTGATTCTCATAACACCACCAAAATATAATTATGATTTTAAAATCACAAATGACTTAAAATCTTGTGATTTTCAGGTAATTTTGGCATTAAAACATTCTTATGAAACTATGACAAATACTTCCAGATTTTAAACGAACACTTTATAAAAAAAAAAAACAAAGAAAAATTTTAATAATAATTCAACAAAAAGTAGCAGAAAACCCAAATTATTAATTGTTTACGAATCAAAATATTTTGGATTTTTTTTAAATTGTTTGAACAGCTTTTTTATTAATAAGGAATTTTTTAACTTATTTGTTTGTGAATAAAATAGTTCTATTCTGTTTTCTTAATCTAACGCCAACTATTTATTTTTACTTACAAAAAAAAAGTTATAAAATTTTTAGTGAAAAGTAAATAGACATACTTGACATTGAGATAATATAATAAAAGTCGTTTAATAAATTTCGTTTCAGATAATAGAATATTAGAGTATTAGGTTTTTGAGTTTCTGTAACACGTCGACTTCAAGAGTCATTTAATAAATTTAATTTAATTTTATTTTATTTTAAAACTAAAGGTTTTGAATCATGACAAGCAGATTTTATGTTCAACTATTAAAATAATTTGTAGCGTTTTATTAGATTTCTGTTATGTATTTAATAGATAAAATCAAAACTTATTTATAAATTTAACTTATATAATTTTAATAACAATATTTAAAGAACGTTTTACACAAACACATGTTGTTTGATGTTCGGAGACACTATGCTAGTGATTGCTTAAATAATTTAAATATTGATTGAATTGATTTGATTGATATCTTTTTTTCTATTCTTTTGTTTGAAGTATCAATAAATTTTAGCAAACTTAAATTAAGAGGCTTAACAGAAATAACAGAAAAAAATTTTGATAAGTGTGAATTAAACTCACATACAAAGGATGCTATATTATGCATAAGACCCCCTCCCTTTAATTTTTATTATTGTTTTAATTATTTGTTGTTAAAAATTTTTAGTGCCGTTCTCTAACGTTTTGAAGGAAAATCACGTCTCTATGGCGATAAAATAATGTTTATTTTTTATTAAGGGTTTTTCAACAAGAAGTTTGTTTTTTAAAAGAAAAGGAATAATTATGAATGAGAAATGATATCTGGCAAATGTCCGCCACGACCACGCTGACAGATGTCGTTTCTTTCATCAAAGTTTCTAGTCACTTTTTGGTCCTATTTCGTTAATCACATCACGGATTTTGGGTTTTAAGGTTTTAATACAGCCCCACGAAAAATTATCCAGTGATGTTAAATCATACGATCTGGCTGGCCACTTAACTGCTGATTGTAGTGAAATTATGCGATCGGGAAATTTGGTTTACAATAAATTGATCGTTTCAATGGCTGCGTGACATGTGGCACCGTCCTTTTGAAACGTCGTCAGGCCAAAATTGAGTTTTTAGCATTATGCGATAGGGTGATCTATTGACTGTTATCGCATTTTCAGCCTCATCTTCAAAAAAACCGGCTAAAATGCGCCTTCAGACCACATAGCGCATGCAAAGACTTTTCAATAATCGCTCTAGGATTTTTAGAAGCCCAAATGCGGCAAGTTTGCTAGTTGACATATCCTGACAAGTGAAACATTTAAAAATGATTTTTTCAGAAAAACCAACAGGTTGTTCCTGAACGAATTGAGCGAATCATCTACGGCAATGTGAATGGTCGCTCGACTACAATTCCAATTCAATCAAATCCTTAAGCAAAATTCGGCAGGTGGTGGTTTTGGATAACCCCAATTGTTGAGAACGTCGAGGAATTGACAAATTTGGATCTGCTTCAATAATGCTGCTCACGGCTGCGATATTTTCAGTTGAACGACCCGATCGAACACACATGGGTGTTCGCACATTTTGTATCAAGCCTGCCTGTCTACTTAAATCTAACGATCAAATTCTTAATAGCGGTCTCAGAAGGACGAATTCTTAATAGCACGAATTTTAGAAAATGTAACTTTAACAGAACGCACCATTTTCCTAGTGGAATTTAATTGTTTTAATGCGATTTGTTTTGCGTAATTGAACTCATTGTAACAGTTGTCAATGCATTTGCTGCGAATACGTCAAAAAACTAAATGTCAAAACTATCATGTTGTTGGTCTTGCCGCTATTGAAAAAACAAACTTCTTGTTGAAAAATCCAGATACTTTTCTTTATAGGGCAATATATATATATATGCTCTATATGCTCTGTGAAAATTTCAACGATTTAAGCGATAAGACCATACTTGTCAAAATCACAATATCTATGAGAAAACACTTTAATTTTTAAATAGATTTTTTAATTTTATAGCAAAAATGCATGCGAACATGTTTGAACGTTTGAAAAAGCCTAAAAGTTCAAATCACGTCACTTTATTTTATTTTTACTTTTAATTTAAATGTTTCAACTTTAAACACATATACCCGCCACACTTTTTAGTGGTTATTCAGCTTTGATTTTTTTTTATTAACGTATCACCTTCAGAAACGAACGATCGCTATAGAGTTATGACTTTTTCATTTATCAGTTGAACAATCGTGGTGTGGTTTAAACAAGGCGTCACATTATGTCACACAATTAATTTATTGAAGAAAACGTTTGGTAACTGCATAGTATGATATTTTGGATCCATTGTGCGATTTAACACCGCTGGAATAGTTTCTGTAAGGAATAAGCGAAGCCGTTAAACTACGCCCAACATTAATTCACCACTTGAAGGACAATATTCGCCATGTTGTTGCCGATATACGACCCCAAATATTGAAAAAAGTCTTTAAAAATATGAGCTCAAATTTAGACTACATCCGAGCCAGCCGTGACGGTCATAAGCCAGAAGTTATATTTAAATTATAAAATCAGGAGTTTATCATCTTTCGAATAAAGTAAATTTCAGGTTAATTTCAAAATTCATATTTTACTACTGTTGAGCCTTAGGGATCAGTAGAATTATCCTCCGATTTTCCGCAATAAAACTTAAAACTGTAGCAATACCCAGTGGAACTACCCAGTTTTTAAAGCCAAATCGTACTGACTTTCCATGTATAAAATGCTTTGCAGGGTTGATGACCAAAATATTTCACCATCGATTCATCAATTGATATCTGCTCGTATAATACTCCCTCCCCACTGAAGAAATTTGTTCATTATAAAATCAGCTAATGGTCGAATTTTAAATATTTTGTCTCTTGTACTGCTAGCTTCAGCTTCGCTATTGTTCACAAGATAAAGTTTCATTTTAACTTCTTGATATCTTTGCCTAGACACTGATTTTGATAACATTTCTACACCGAAATCTTTATCATAAGATGTGTCGGTAATTTGTAATTTGTGATATCCAGGAAATATCAGTATTTAGATCGACGGTGTCAATTTGAAAATTATGTCTATTAATAATCAAAGCAGTCAGGTATTCATCAAATATTTTCTCGAATACTTCTACTGGATTGAGTTTACCAAATAGCTTCTTTACATCTTCTTGTTTGGTGAGCACATTAGTCGTTACCCGAGATATTGGGGTAAGCATTTTTTTTTAGAAAAGAGAAGTAGCACTTCAGGCAATAATGCCTATTTAGTAAAGTACTGTGCCACATTTTTAAGCAAAGGGATAGAGAAGAGATGAAAACAGGTGGTAAAAGTAGAAGGATAGTTACGGAAATTAACTGTCATATAAGACAGCACAGTGACCATGGCTTCAACACTGAGCAGCCCCACCGACAGTCAATTTTTATTTGTAGTGAAAAAAACAGGCAAGGTATTTGTTGGGAATCGAACCCATAACCGCCAGTCTTCCCACCAGGGGTATATAAATATGGTCTTTATAGAATATTCTACTATCTAGACTCAGTGCAACTGGGGGAAAAGGGAGCCCAGGCCCTATAGTCAGACAGGGAGACAACTGGAAACTCCACTTTATTTCCACGGGGATCAGTGAGCCACAGAGTTCATTATTTGTCTTTTTAGACATTTAATAGTTCTCTGACTGATCATTGAGGTTGGCCCCTATATGGGAGCATCGTGGTGGTTGTGGTTTTGCGGCCCCATAACAGTATAATGATTATTGTGGTGGCCAGGATCATCTCACTGGTAATGACACGCAAAGTGAATGATCCAGTCCAGTGAGCATGCTTGACATGTGTTCTGGACAGGAGTTAGAAAGTCTCCAACTCTTTAGCAAGGTGTGATGGTTTGCAGCCCTGCCCTGGAATCATTCAAGTTGCAACTAGGTGGTTCTGTTGCTTAGAATTATGTCTTCGGCTATCTAGGACAAGCATGACGTTCCAAATTATGTATAGTGGTTTGTCCACCATCTGATTAAGGCTACATAGCCAGGCGCGGATGTTAAACAAATCACACACTTTCAGTCTTATAGGCTAGTACACTACCTACTAGCCTACAGGGGCAGTCCTGCCCCTCTTGTGAACTGGTTGTTCACAACCCATAATTGTGGAAGTCTCTTACAAAACTAAAAAGCTATAAATTTATGAATCGTAAAACCACCAGTTAATCCTGAACCTTTGAATGGTGCTTAGATTTTGGAAATAATACAACATATCTGTAGCCACTGCTATTTTTATATTACGTATGAAATACCGGAATTGAATTTTAATATATTTTATTTTTTATTACCTGTAATATATATATATTTTTCTATTTTAATGAAAATTAAAAATAAAAAGTATTTGAAAATGTAAGGGTACTGCTATTTCAATGTTCTCAACTGTATGTATTCTTGTTTCTAAATTAAATCTGTTTTTATTTTTTTTTTTAATTATTACATTGTGTTAAGTTATTAATTTCTTTAATAATCACAACTTACTTTTAATTAAAAAGAATTTTTTGTAAGTTTTTATTTTATTTTATTACAGGTTAAAATATTTTTATATTTAACTTAGCGTAAATCTTTTGGCAGGCTATTTTTTGCTTTAATATTCACTCGTTATTTAATTGTAATGAATAATTAAAAATCACGTTTTTATTTAAAAAAAATTAAACAATTGTTTTACAATTTTTTTTTTTATTTAAAAATTATTTTTCTGCCCAATTATTATGTGACTTTGTTCACGTAGTTATTTGTTAGAAAATATTTTAATGCCATTCAGAAGAATATTTTTGAAACGTTTAACACATTTTTTGCAATTCTATTTAATATTTTTTAGACTTCAAACACTGTTGCTAACGGCTGCAGTTGTTACACGTTGATTGAAGAAGCACTTTTAATTCATTTTATTTTATTTACGGTTTTTTTTTGTTGCTTTTGCCATTTAAGGGTGGGCAGTGATTTTTCTATAAAATATTAACGGTTTAAGGGTAGAACTTTATTAAACGCATTGCCTGTAAATGGGTTGATTTTTATTCCCTTGTGTATAAAAACTATAAAATAACACATAACACAACACACAACATAACATAAAATTTCATTAAAACCTCTTGCTGTTAACAAAGCACAAATTACACTTAATGATGAAATTTTTGTTAAAAATTTCTATTGGGGTTTTTAATATTTCTGCAAACACAAGTTGTTTTCTCTTAGTAACCGTTATTTTATTAATACGTAGCGAAATAATAATTTTGCAATATCTCTTTCACAAACGAAAAGAAAGAGAGAAAGAAAACGCAATCAAATACAAAAAATACTCACCACTAGCTGTAGTTATTGTTGCTGCTCCATTATTAGTTGTTGATAATGATGTCGGTAATAATGATAATGATGATGGACTTGCAGCCGATGATGAAGTAGTAGTTGTTGCAGTTTGTGCTGCTGCAGCTAAAGCTATTGTTGACGCTGGATTATTACAGCTAGAAGAGGAGGCTTGATGATGATGATGATTATGATGATTATTATGATGTTGTTGTTGCTGGTGCTGTTGTGTTGCTGTTACTGCTGATGACGGTGGTGGTGTTAGTGGTGGGGTTGCCATGTGGGGACTACTTTTGATTAACCAATTTGCCAAATGACGTTGACGTTCAAATTCAATATTTGTGCGTTGCATTTCAGCCAATTTTAAAGAATTCGTCATTATTTAATTCACCATTACAATAATATTAAACAAATAGCTTAATTACAATTTCTTTTTTTTTTTGTTATTTTATTTATAATTATAATTTAATTTTAATTATTTTTTTTTCCTTTAATGAGATCACAGTTTTCTTTGCTAAACATTTAAAAAAAGAGTTTTAAATAATTTTGTTTATATGTATTCTATTCGTACAACATGTATTACAGATTAAGTAAAGCTTAGTTTTTCTTTTAGTTTAATTTATGGTTTTTTATAACTTTCTTGCTTGAGTTACAAAAAAACAACAAAAAAAATACATTTTCGTTTTAACAACATTTGCGTAATTATTTAATTTTTTTTTTGTCTTCTACACAATTTTTTGTTTTATTTCCAGTTGTATATATGTACATGTTTTTTTATTTCATTTTTATGTATTTTTCGTTATTTCTTTATTGTAAAAAAAAAAACGACGGAACTACAACGTCAATGTGCTAAGAACGCGCGCGTTTCATAAACTGTAATGAGTTGAATTTCAGGTTTACTTTGCCAGTTCAGCTATCAGCAGCCAACAGTTGTTTATACTGCGTGGTGTATAGAGAACGTGTATGTGTGAAATATCATTGTGTGAGCACAGCACAGCTGAGTGCGAGAGAAAAATAATTAGGAGCCAGCACGTTTTTGAGAGCTATAAATAAATAAACAAAAAAATAATAAATATATATTTTTTTTATCAAAGAGTAAATAGGAAATATGTAGTGTTGTGTGTTTTAAAAATTTTGTATTACACAGGGTTGCCACTGTAAGGGGTAAATTTCTGTTCAAACAAGCCTATTTAATATAAAATTTTTTTTTCGCACTAATTTTATATTTTCGTTTACTCTAAATATGCTTTATTAGATCAACACACCGATTACATCACTTACCGATCGCTAAGATAATTTAAAGATTTTAGGAACTGCCGAAACGTATATATTTCCATTACGAACAAAATCGTATTAAAGAATATAGAGTGGGCAAATTTGAGGTTGTAAAGTAAATTGACACAAAACGCACACCACTTTTTTAACAGCTCCAGTGTTATTGATAACAACGTCAAGTAGAGATACAGGAATTAATAATGGAAACTAACGTCGCGTAAATTTCCACATCTACTGTTGTATACTTATTCAATTTTCATATAATTTCCTATATAGCGAGTAGGCAAATTTGGGGTTAAGAAGTAAATTGACTTCAAACATCTACTTTTTCTTTTGACAACTTCAGTTTTCTTGACACCAATCTAAAGTAGAAATATAGGAGTTATTAAAGGAGCATGATGTTGGGTAAATGTGCATAAACGCTCGCTCTTATCACAAAATTTTTACGCATATTTGCCACAAAGCCCCGCTTTATTTGTAAATGTTTCCCTGCAGGGTAGTAGGTAGTGTACTAGCTTATAAGACTGGGGGTGGTGGGTTTGATTCCTAACAAAGACCTTGGTTTTTTTTACTACAAATAAAAATTGACTGTCGGGCTGCTCAGTGATGAGGACATAGTTACTGGTCACTGTGCTGCCTTATACGACAGTTAATTTCTGTAACTATCCTTTTAATTTCATTACCTATCTTATCTCTATCCCTTTCCTAAAGAATGTAGCATGACACTTGACTAAATAGACAATGTTGCCTGAAGTTCTACTTCTCTTTACACAAAACAAAAAAAAAAAATTAAGTGGCGAATTTCATGTTTTAAAGCATAAGATGTTTGTGAGTTGTGCACGAGAATCCGATCTTTTAAATTACCTTAGAGAAATTATCACCACCAGTGGCATTAAATCACGAGTCGGATATCGCTAAATCGAGAAATTTGGAGGCGACCAGAAAATTTTGCATGCCTTAACTGAATCATTTGAGTGGCTAGGTGGTTTGTGGCTTCGTACTGCTAAAAACATATGAATGCATACGGGGCTCACCGCGCATTTTATGGTCAGGCGTTATCAGCGGCCAGGGAAAGCAAGGAAATAACGTCTACTAAACTCAATTTAAAAGGAATTTGTTGTAGCCACAATTGGGTAATGTTTGACTTAAAAAACCAAAAACCTTTGGAAATGACTCAGAAGAGGTTAGAATATTCAGTATGCTAAATTAAGCATAAAGATGGCAAATTTTGCATTTTACCTGAGCAATAGCATCAACATGATTTCTTTAATAATTTTAAAGACCGCTAGCAAAAGAAATCATCTGTTACTGTGGATAATACAGATATTACGGAATCGGAAGCTCTTGATGTTTTTTGCACAAAAAATTCTGTGTGATGTTTGATGGACTAAACACATTATTCAAGTTTCTAAAGAAGCTTTCAAGTGCCTCGGTTTTATAAATAGGTGTAAGAGATACTTCACTACATCCGATCTCCGTACTATTTATACCACCTATATCCGTCCAAAAATGGAATAAAACTCCCATGTATAGGCCAGCGCCCCAAAGTCTATTTTGGAGTTGCTCGATCGCATACGGAAGAGAGCCAAGAGACTTATTAGGGTCAGTAGCGCATCCAACTCTATTGATTCTCTGGAACTTTGACGCAATGTGGGATGTGTTCCACTGTTTTATCGTTACTACAATAGTAAGTGCTCTAATGAAATTACGGAACTTGTTCCCGTTACTCGCATGTTTTTGCGTTTAACTCGATTTTTGTTGAGAAGGGAATATTTTTAGAAGGGAATATTCGTTTTTTAGAAGAACACTTCCTATGTGGAATAAACTTCCTCCAGGGGTCTTCCCTGAAACTTTGAATGCCTTTCCTCCTCCCCATATCCATTTGCTAGTTCAAGCACTATGCATTGCATGTTGCTATATAAACGGTAATTAGGATGCTGATCTCGCACTAAATGAAGCACAAATGAAACCCCTTCTTAAATATCCAACATGTATTACATTTTTTAGATATACATTTCTACAACTTCGTAAGCGATACCATATTTGGATCAACTGTACCATCGGGAAGATATATTACCTCGTTTTGCCGCCATTTTGGTAAACATCAATTTTGAAAGTTCATATCTGGCAGTCGAAAAGTACACATGTGGTAAATTTATTATGGAAAAATATTCGATAAACTAGCGTATTTATTTCATGAAAAAATTATAATGAGTGACGAGGCACATTTTCATTGGATATCTAAATAAATAGAATAGTCGGTTCTGGGGAATGGGAAACCCTAAAAGTATTCAACAGTCACTTTTGCATTCTTTAAAAGTGGCGGTTTGGTGTGGAATCAATGGTTTTTAATTCTTTAAAAGTGAAAACGGCGTCATGGTAACAGTGAATGGGAAGCGATATCGTGATATAATTGAAAACTTTTTAACACCAGAACTGCCTGCTTTGGGCTTGATGAGACCGCTTGGATAGTCTCCAACTCTTTAGCGAGAATTGGGGACGTTGGCCTGCTCCGAGCTGTTGAAGTTGAAACTAGGAGTGACTGGAGGATATACGTATCTGAAGGCCTTCTAGGGAGAGGATGATGCTATATTTCATCCACAGTGGTATGATCCAACGTCTGGTTATAGATTAAACAGCTAGGTACAGACGCAAATCTTATCACGCACCTCTTTCCACAATAAGTTATTTCAGGAAATGGTGATGCCGATTGTAAGGATATTTAAAAAGCACGGTTTATGCAAACAAACCAGAAATGCTTGAGCAACTTAAAAAAATATTCCTGATGCAATTAATGAATTACCGGGTGAAATATGTGAGAACATAATGAAAAATGTACTCAAAAAGACTCGCATTTGTGAGGCTAACAGAGGTGGACATTTATCTGATATTGTATTCCATATATAATTGCCGATATTAAATAAAATATATTGATCAACTTAATATCCATTCTCTTTCATTTAATTAAAAATTATAAATAAACAAAGTATAGAAGAGTAAAGAGAGAACACTGAAGATGGCAAATAACCGAAACCGGTGTTTACAAACCAAATTTGACGCGGGTTGACGTAAAATCATACCCAAATAAATCAAACCCTGTCGGATAATATACGCATATATCAAAGTAGTATACCTTCCCGGCGGACACCCTGTATAATCGAAATATATATTAAATTTTTAAACTCAATCTAATTCTAATTCAATTCGAGTCGAATGCCATTGCATGTAATGCTCTTTTTTCCTAATATTTATTAATAATAATTGTGTTATATTAAAAAATAAATAAATAATTATTCTAGGTCACCCTGTTTAAGTATAATAGAAAGTTTAAATATTTAATATTTTATTTTATTTTTTTTCGCCATATTTTTTTAATGCAATTTTTTTACATTTTCCCTACATTTTGGTGATTTTAGGCTGCATGTCATATAAGTTGGCTTTATCTATTGATCTGGCATCCTCAGTTTTCTTGCTTTTGCTTAATACTTTACTTCAACCTTATGATAGCAACAAATATTAACCAACGTTATTGACCTGCCACACTTTTGAGAGCTAGCGAGGTTAGGGAAATATAAAAATTATGTACGTGGGTACTTTTTTTTGCCAAAAATATACTTTTTAATGACTAACAACTATGTATGAACTGAATATGAAGGTGTTAAAATTATAATATTAATTTAGCAAGACCCCTTTCAGACAGGCAAATTTTACTTTGACAAAGTTTTTTTAATTTTCTTTTAAACTTTCTTTGGTGTTCAAACACAAAAAGTTTTCTTTTACAAATTTTGTTTTAGTCAATGTAATCTGTAATGTAATCTGTGTATAAGTACAACTGTGTATAAGCGACGAAAGAAAAACAAAGCAACTTTGCGAGTATATCAAAGTCTGTACTCTCAATCATTCTTTCTCCCTCGCTCTCACATAAAATCAAAACTTTGCAAAGTAAAATTTGCCCGTCTGAAAGGGGTCCAAGAAATATTTTGCAAAATTCATATGGATTTCAAATAGGCAGTTATTTATTGGTTTAATTGAGATAAATATTTTTGCTGAATAGGTATTAGGTACCTACAACAAGAATATTGTTAAGAACCTGGGAACTACCAGACGTAAATATTGATGTTGGCAAAATTAGTGATTAAAGAGCATAACAGCCATTAGTTAACAAGAGTCTTCATTTGTTATTAAATTAAAAAAAATAATAATTTCTTAGTCGAAAAAGAAAAAGCTCTGAAAATGTATAATTTCACAAAATTTTCCATCCATGGCGTAACCCATCTCTCTAAAACCACCTCCACCCCCCACAATAGCATTAATAACATTTCAACTAACTTGCTTAGCTTTGCTAGGAAAATGAATATTAAGATAAGCGTTTGTGTGTGTGTGTGTGTTTGCCTCCTGTATAATTTTTACTCGCGTAGAACCATTTGAATTAAACAACATTAAATTGGTCGAACTAAACATAGTTAAGATTTCTGTTAACTGGTGGGGCCATAAGGGGCATTCGTTATATATGTAAGTATGTATGTTTATTACTTTTTGGTGAGTTTGCCAGAAAGTGTGTGTGTGTGTTTGTATTTTTTTTTTCAGAGATAGTTGATGGTTTTGCTAAGGTTCACTGCTTTTGCTTGTCAGACCAGTCGTCATTTAGAAGTTTTGGTTCAGCTGTGCAGTTGTTGCTTTATGGTGTAATAAACGGCTGTAAGTTTATGTATGCACGTTTCATTACCTATGTATGTGTGTGTGTGTGTTTGTATTTAACTATATCTCTCTGACTTTTTGTCTAACTAAATGACGACGACTCTTCGCTTAAACACTAACTTTGCTTAGCAGCAAACAGCTTATTACGTTTTTCTATACACATTTGTCTGTAAGTCGTTCGCCTTAATGTTCGTCTTCCTGTCTGTCTGTCTGTCTGTATTTATTGTTTGCAATAGTGCTATAATCATAATCAAGCATTTTGTAATATTGTTAGGTTGTGTTTTTTTTTGTAGTCGTTTCATTAATATTTAGGTGAGTTTAAGCCAGTCTTACCAGGCATGCAGAACGAAAAGTTACAGTTTTCTTTAAGGTGACATTCTCAAATTGTTAAGTTTAGTAAAATTTGAAAAGCCACTGAAGGAGGCCTTTAAAATGATTAAGTTATCAATTTTTAGCTGAAACTTAACGGATAAATTAGTGGACAAAAATAACGGGTGCTCAAGTTTGAGGTTAGAAAGTAATTTGGCTTAAAACACACACTTTTTTTTGGAGAAGTAGCACTTCAGGCAACAATGCCTATTTAGTCCAGTACCGTGCTACATTCTTTTAGGAAAGGGATGGAGAAGAAATGAGACAGGTGGTCAAGGATAGTTACGGACAATAACTATCCTATAATGCGTGATAAGATTTACCCATAATCAGATGGTGTTCATACCACTGTGGATGAAAAGCAGCGTCATTTTCGCCCCAGAAAGCCGAAGACTAATACTAGCAACAGGTTGTTCCTACTTGCAATTTCAGCGGTTCCAAACCACTACTCCTTGCTGAAGAGTTGGAGACTATCCAACTCCTAGTCCAGAACACATGATTAGCATGTTCACTGGATCCGAGTCATTCACCTAATGTTCTCCGTAAGGGTGAGATGATCCTGGACCCCTAGTCAAATTCATGAGGGGCCGCGAAACACACAACCAGGCCAGCCTCAATAATCAGTCAGAGAAACAGCTAAAAAACTAAAGAGATAATTAGCGGAACGCTGGGGCTTACAGTTAACTCCCTGCTAGCCTTTAGGGGACTCCATTATACCACCGAAAGACACAAGTCTAGATGGTTAAATAATTCATAAAGACTGATAACTGTGCCCATGGGGGGGGGGGGGGAACTGTCGTATAAAACAGTGACCATGCCTTCATCACTGAGCAGCCCCACCGACAGTCAATTTTTATTTTTATATTGAAAAAAAACAGCCAATGTCTTTGTTGGAAGTCGAACCCACAACCCCCAGACCGATAAGCTAGTACACTACCTACTAGCCTACAGGGGTACTTTAGTTTCATTAAGACTTACTTAAAGTAGAAATACATAAATATATTCGTCTCTAACACGTTGCCAGACGTCCGCTCTTTTCACAAAATTTTAAAATATATTTTGTAACAAAGCTTATCGGGCCAAATTTCAAATTTAAGAGAGTAACTTGTTTGCGGGTTCTACACGCAACCCCGGGTATTTTAAATGGCCCCAGAGAAAATTACATAGCGGCGTAAAAGCACAAGAACGAGGAATCAAATTGACTTTGTCAAATTAAGAAATTTCGCGACCTGGAAATGCCTCTTGAAATAACTGAATTCTTTGGGAGACTGTGTGGTGCCGTCTTGCTGAAATCAAAGGCCAAAACAATTTTTATCATTGCTTAGTAGCACAGAGAATTCAGGATGACGAAGTTGCCTTGCTCATTTTCGAAAAATACTAGCCAATAATGCCACCTAATCACAAACCGTACTTTCTTTGGATATAATGATTTTTCGAGAACTGTTGCGGATTTTGTGAGCCACATAAGCAAAAATGTTATTTATTTACATAGCCGCCTAATTGAAAATTCATAAACATTCGACGAAAACAATGGACGGTCGGCTTTAATTCTTAAACTACGTGAGCTGCCCAAGTTTTGGGAACGTCGACGAGTTGATATTCCTGATATAAACACGCACAATCTTGTAGGTCAATGCACGAGTTTGAATAGTGACACTGTGCGACTACCAAATATTTCCTTCAATATCCTAATTGTGGCACATAAAAATCCCCACAAAGTATTAATATTTAAAAAAAAAACTTTGAAGTGGTAACGCTTCAAGTCCTGGTGGTTGTTTTTAAATAGCAGGTAATATTTTGACAGGAGCGTATCACTTAAAAATATTTCTGAGTATCTTTGGCATGTACGGCGGTTGTTACTCTGCACAATTTCCGATGTTCTGGTATTTCCCTCGTACACTAACTCTTATCCTGTCGTGCTGGCCATAGCAGCCCATCTTGTGCCTACCGTCGCTACTGGGAGTGAGCAGAACAGCGTTAAAATGTGTTCTATTGGTTTTTACCCTACACTACTTCCGGTATTCTGGGTATTTCCCTAGTACACTAACTCTTATCGCGTAGTGCTGGCCATAGCAGCACCCGTGAGGTCACTAACTGGTGTGGTGGATTTTACGCAGCTCAGTTTGTGCCTACCGTCACTACTGGGAGTGAGCAGAACAGCGTTAAATTGTGTTCTATTGGTTTTTACCCTACACAATTTCTGGTGTTCTGGGTATTTCCCTAGTATTACGTTGTTTATTTTTCCTCCGCCAGTAAATGAAATACTATTGCTATTTCCTGTCCTAACTGGCTGGTTTGTAGTCGAAGGCGAGCGCTTTCGATGCGAATGCATCATTCTCAAGCCGCTTTGTGGCTGGTATTAGTGAGTCAGTGTTGGCGTTCAGGCAGTTCTGTTGTTAGGTTCGTATCCATTCATGTAAGCAGAATGGCAGTCACCTGGCATTTTTACGCAAAGTAAATTTATCGATACCTTCGTCTTTTATTATTGTCTAGGCACGTGTGTTCGTCTGAGGGTGTGAAAATTGTGTCTGAGGTCGTGTTCACCTGCTGGTTTATAATGTCATTGTTGAAAGTTTTGGTTTTGTAAATTTCCATGTTTTCCCTGGTACACTAACTTTTACTCCGTGGTGCTGGCCATAGTAGCACCGATGAGGTCACAAACTGGTGTGGTGATTTTTACACAGCTTGGTTTGTGCCTACCGTCTGTACTGGGAGTGACCAGAGCAGTGTTGAGTTGCTATCTCGTACACTAAATCTTATCCCGTAGTGCTGGCACCCGTGATAGTAGCACCGGTGTGATCACAAACTGGTGTGGTGGTTTTTATCCAGCCCGGTTTGTGGAAGTGACCAGAATAGCGTTAAATTGTGTTGTAGTAGTTTTTACCCAGCACAATTTTCGCTGTCCATGCTCTTTCCCTCGTCCACTATCTTTACCTGTACTGATACCTCCGCACACCATTGCACATCACACGGAGCAAAGAGGATTAGCTGAATATTTATACCGAGTCAAGAAGCTGCCATTTAATTAAAC
Organism: Trichopoda pennipes; assembly: GCA_030448955.1. NCBI lineage: Eukaryota > Metazoa > Arthropoda > Insecta > Diptera > Tachinidae > Trichopoda > Trichopoda pennipes. The sequence goes on from JASKUP010000002.1 coordinate 6,708,253, forward strand.
ATTGGTACAACACCGACCCTGGATGCCGTTGAGCTTATTCCAGCAACTAGGGTAAACGTGTCGCTGCAAAGTTTACGATTATTATTTTGATTTTTCTTTCAGTCCCACTATGAACTTGTTGTTGTTACTATAAGTGTAGATAATTTTGTTGTTGTTGTTATCTTTTGCATTTTTGGAAAGTGGATTTAAATAAATAAAAAAAACTAAATAAATTTTTTGATATAATTTGAATAAAAAAAACTATATGATTTATGGCTGTCCGATTATTAATTTGAGCCACTGTAGTTAAAATAAATAATTGTTTTTTAGTAAATAAAAAATTATTGTCTATTACAATTTTATTGAGCATTTTTTTAGCAATTTATTGAAAAATAGCAGTTGGTGCTTTAGCGTTTTCGACACTGCCAATATACGCATTTAGCTTGCTTTCTCTTGTTTACAGTTTCACCAAGTCCTTGTTGACAATTATTTTTTACCAAATAGTCAAATTAATTAAATAGCTTGCTTTTTATCTACACACATACACACTATAACGCATGTTTAACATTTTTTCTTATTTTATTTTGCTTTTATTCAGGCCAATAAACAGAAACTGCGAAATTGCGTAGTTAGTTTGAGTTGTGAAAATATTAAAATTAAACGGCATCACTGTTTTCATTTTGCATGGTGATGCATGAGCGTGTGTATGTTTTTGTTTCTCTTGTATTTGATGAGGGAGGGCTGTTACAAAAGTGTACTAACAGCAAATGGTTTACTGTTAGCAAAAGCATTTGGAGTTGACAACAAGCCCATGGATGAATCACAACGAGTAGCAAAATAAGTATGTAATAAAATATACAACAACAACAACAACAGCAAAATATACAACAACGAGTAGTGTTAAAATTTAAAAGTAGTTCATACTACGTAGCCCATTTTACTTAAAAATAAATACATACGTATGTATGTATGTATATATGTATAAAATAATAATTATTTTTTTTTTTTATATTCATGTGGGAAAGTTTTTATTGCTTAATAAAATTTCAACTATTTTTCGTGTTTTGGAAATAACAAAAGAAAATGAGATAAATTTAAAAATACATTTTTATATAAATTTTTTTTAAAGGCTAAATTGATCTTGCGTAAACGTTATCGCAATAAATCAGCTGCTCCGTTTTTTTTATATCTTCATACATATGTATGTAAGTATGCATGTGTGTACATACAGTATGAGTCATAAGTCTACAAGCAGATAATAAAATATTTTTGTTACGGATGTGCCTTGATTAAGTTTCAAAGGCAAGTAATTAAGCAATAAAGTAAACTACTGGGTATGTTGTTTATTAAATGCGTGGCTTGCTAAGAAAACTTACGCACGCAACACAACAACAAATTTCTAGAAATTCTATGCACGCAAAACAACAACAATTAAGTTTACTGTTTACTAACTGCGTAGTTTGCTAAGAAAACTTATGCACGCTATAAAACCACAAATTTCTAGTTACAAACTGCATAGAATTTTATACACGCAAGACAACAACAACAAATCGGTATGCTGTTAACTAACTACGTAGTTTTCTAAGAAAACTTATCTGCACGGAAGGCAACAACAACTATCTTAAAATAAATTCCAGGCAGAAACTATATCAGTATAAAAACAAAATTACACACTGCCACACAGGCGCCTATACATTGAATGGACAGCGTACAACAACAAAATGTGATACAAAGGATATAGAAGATTCCTAATTTTTCTAGACTTTTAGTGGAGTAATATAAAAAGGCGGCGTCTGAGTAGATAGTTAGTCAATATTGTAAATTGACCATACGTGGCCTGCTGGGTAGAGCCAAAAAAGTATTGTTAATGACCAAAGCCGAAAATAAAGTTCAAAAATATCAATGATGCCATAGAGATATTCGAGAATTGGTTAGCAGAAAGTGGTGGTGATGCAGCTAATAAAAATGCTAAAACGGACAGTGAAGATAAAGTAGAAAATGTAACCGATCTAGGTTTTAAGGATAAAGAGTCGGCTGAAAAACCTTAGCAATTTTAGAAGACTGTGATCCTGATTAACAAAAGCTGGCTATAAAGATTCTTATCGGTAGTTCAAAACGTGTTCTATCGGGAACTAAAAATGAAGAGCAATTACAATCGATTGAAGAAGGTGTTAAGATTGTGGAAGATTTTCTAGTTTGAAACTGAAAATCTTATTAAAAACAATAGAGCTTATTTAGCCTACAATATTATTGAGCCCATACCACCGCCAGAGAATGTTTTGCAAAAGGAGTTCTTAAAAGCTTATGGTGTCCCTAAAGCCAAAGAAAATTATAAACATTTGCGTGCCAATTTCCTTCTCCCCCCGGGTAAACATGATAGTCTTTTTGGAGCCTACTATTCCATCTAGACTGGTATCTTGCGGGGTAAAAGGGGGCCAAGCCCCTTAAAGGCTAATAGAAGTCACCTGGACAATCCACTATATTTTCACGGGAATCAGTTGCCCGCAGAGTTCCGCTATTTGTCTCTTTAGGCATTTAGCTGTTCTCTGTCTGATTAATTGACGTTGGCCCTTTTGGGAGTATCGCGGTGGCTGTGTATTTCGAGGCCCTCGTGAGAGATTATGGGTCGGATCATTCACAATGAACACAATGAATGGTTCAGGTCCAGTGAGTATGAATGCCGTCGTGTTCTTAATTATATTAAGCTTCATGCGTTCTGGACCAGAAGTTGAATAGTCTCCAACTCTTTAGCAAGGAGCAAAGGCTGCGACCTACTTCAGGCTTTTGAAATTGCTACTAAGCGTGACCGGATGATATACGTATCCGAAGGCCTTCTAGGGCGAGGATGACGCTACATTTCATCCACAGTGGTATTGATATACCATCTGATATTGGCCCACACGGCTAGGTGCAGATGCAAATCTTAGAATGCATTTCTGGCTGATGATGATACAACTTCCTGGGATATTATACGCAACAGAAATATAAAAAAAAAACAAACTATCAGAAGTCTCCAAACACTTAAAATTAGAAGAAGAGAGCGTATAAAAAAGAAAGTTCTTCAGCAATTCAATAACGTGTTGCATATCGATGTCTCGTTATGACTTCAACCAGACGATTTTTCCTTGTAGATACAAGTTTTCCCGTCTCCTCAGGCGTTATTTTACTCCACTCATCCAATGGTGTTTTCGAATTTTATTTTCCAAAATAGCTAGGTGGCCCTGTACGCTAGTAGGTAGTGTACTAGCTTATCAGTCTTGGGGTTGTAAGTTCGATTCCCAATAAAGACCTTTTGGCCTGTCGGTGGGGCTGCTCAATGCTGGTCACTGTGCTGTCTTATACGACAGTTAATTTCCGATAACATGGGATTTCTACAAATGAAAGCTGCCCCGGTAGGCTAGTAGGTAGTGTTCTTAGCCTACCAATCTAGGGTTGGTTGTTTTCACTAGAAAAATAAAATAATTGTTTGAATGCTATGTAACTATCCTTCTACTTTCACCACCTGTCTTGTCTCTTCTCTATCCCTTTCCTTAAGAATGTAGCACGGTTGTGACTAAATAGGCTTTAGTGCCTGAAGTGCTACTTATCTTTATAAAGTTGATGAAAATCCTTTTATTTTCGCTTTTTATTGGTTTGCGAAGTCTATGCGCGTTAACTACTGAAATAAAAGATCTTTTCCCCGCTACTCGGCCATGAAAATCAACCCGCCTTAAAACTCTCAGTTATGCGGGGACTGTTAAGAAAGTGCGGCTTTGACGGAAGGTAAGCTTTGGTGGGCGACGAGAACGAGGCTTTGGAGTTTTAATTCTAGTTGTTTTAAAGTTTTTTATTACAGTTGTACCGAGCAGTATGATCTGCCTATCAGGCGTCTAATTTCCAATTTATTACTAATTTTCTTTCATCTATACCAATTCCTTTACGATTAGAAGACATTACCACTTTTTAATAGTTTTGATAATAAACAACAATTCTAATTTTAAAAAATATCTCAATTTACTATTAAATTACAATTTTTGGCAAAATCACTTCGTATAACCTCTCCAGCTACTGTAATAATAAGTGCTTGTAGACTCTTGATAATGCTTTTTGTTGCTCTAAGAAAATAAATATACCGTTATTTTTTCTTTTATAAAGAAAATATCAAGTGAAGTTTGGCAACATCACTTTTTTTAAGAAAATAAATAAATAAAATTTCTTTTATTGACTGCTTGTAGATTTATGACATGCACTGTATATAGAACTATGTACATACATATGTAGATGTATATATGTGTGACTTGTAGAAATGTTTTTTAAATTTAAAATTAGAATTAATAATGACGTAATAATACACACTTGAAAATATCAATTTTGTTTATGCAGACAATAAAACTTGTCTAATTAGTTAAATAAACAATTATAAATGTTAAAACCTATTGAATAGTATAATAGTACAGTATTGTGCACAACTAAAACAACAACAAACTGCCCAGCAGACAACATTTTTAATTATTTGTGATAATTTATTTATTTGACATAAAACCGTTATTTTATTAACTACTCCATTAGCGTATTTTTTGTTTGAAGAGAAGACAGATTGTTAAGCAAAAAGCAACAAATTTTGATTGGCCTTCAGAAAAGAGTTTGCATGCAGCCATCCAAACAATTATTGGATAAAAAATTTCCCGGTTGTGTAATCTTTAGATGGCGGCAGCCCTTGGATTTTTATCGCTGGAGTCAATTGAAAGACCGGACTAAAGAGCCGACGCTCTGAAGGATAAAATTCGGCATTGCATTGATTAGTTAAGCAGAATGTGCCGATATAAGTCGGCCATCATTCAGGGCATGACCCCTACACATGCAATGCATTGTACCCCAAGTAGGAAATTAGGTTACGGGAATGAGGAAAGAGGGAGTAGTGTCTGCGGACATTCAATTTGAACTTTCCCAGATTCAAAGTGACAGAAAAGACCTCTGGACGGATTTTATTGCACATACGGACTGTTCTACTAAAAAACGAATTTTCTCTGTAATGCGTAGTGCGATTCACTGGCCAATCAACGGCAAATGAATGTGCTCTCAATGAAAATCGAGTTAAACCCGAAAATGCGCGAGTATCGGGAACAAGTTCCCTAATTTCATTAGAGCACTTACCTCTGTAGTAACGATAGAACAGTGAAATACATCCTACATTGGGTCGATACTCCACGTCTCCTGTACGCGGTCGACTAACTCAAAAAGTTGAAAGTTGTATTCCATTATTGGAAGGATATAGGTGGTATAGATAGAACGGAGATCGGATGGAGTGAAGTATCTTTTACACCGCTTTAGAAAATCGAGGCACTTGAAAGTTTCTTTAGAAATCTGAAAAATCTGTTTAGTCCATCGAACATCACACTGAATTTTCATGCCAAGAACATCAAAAGAAGGTCAGTTAGAATAATAAGAAATAGAGTAGGAGAGATAATGGAACCTTGCGGTACCCCTGAAATCATCTGATGAACTCGTCTGATGAAATCCCATCTATAACAACAGGTATAGTGCGATTTCTGAGCAAACTAGAAATAAATCTGGAGAAATTATCACCGACACCAAAAACAACAAGTTTTGATAGAAGTGCATCATGCCACGCTCTATCGAATGCTTTGGAAATATCTAGAGCCACCAGCTTACTTTCTACAAAATTTTCGTGATAAGATTTACATCTGCACCTGGCTGTAAGCCTTAATCGGATGGTGGTCAAACCACTGGTTATGAAAAGCAACGTCATTCACGCCCTAGGAAAGCCGAGGACTAATTCTAGCAACAGGTCTTTCCTAGTTGCAATTTCAGCGGTTCCAAATCAGGGTTGCAAACCACTACTCCTTGCTGAAGAGCTGGAGACTATCAAACTCCTGGTCCAGAACACATGACTAGCATGCTTACTGGATCCGGATCATTCACCCATTGGTGTTATTAAAGGTGAGATTATCCTGGCCCACTTAAATCAGTTCATGCTGGGGTCGCAAAACTACAACCAGCACGATACTTCCGAAGGGCCAACCTAAATAATCAGTCAGAGAACAGCTAAAAGTCTACAGAGACAATTAGCGGAACTCTGGGGCTTACTGATTCCCGTGGAAATAACGTGGAGCTTCTAGTTGTTTCCCTGCCTGCCTTCTGGGGACTGTGCTCCCTTATACCCCCAGCAGCATAGGTCTAGATAGTCAGGTATACTTTAAAGATCGACAAATATGCCCCCGGGGGGGGGGGGGCATTTGTCGATGATGTATGGAGTTACACCATTGCTTAGACAGGCGACTTGCTAGTAGAGCGCCTCTTACGGAAACCATACTGTCGATCGCTAATCATGCTTTCAAACACTATAGAAGGTGCAGAACAAATTGTGAATAGGCAGTAATTTTTAGGGTTGTTAGCCTCCCCGTTTTTGGGGATCGGCGTTATATTAGCAACTTTACAGCACTTCGGAAATTCTTCGACATGATACAATGTGCTGAAAAGGACTGCTAACGGACGCGCTAGCGTCGAAGAGCACTGTTTCAAGACCAGTGCTGGTATCCCATTTGGCCCAGGAAAGTTGTTTGTGTTGAGATCGGCTAAAACCCTTTTAACCGCTCGAGCTTTAAAAAATATCTTTGGCATAGTAACGAATACTCTGTCGAGATCTGGCGGTGGTTGACTGCTTTTCGGCAAATAAGAATTGTTTGCAAATAGGTCAGCTAAAAGGTTTGCTTTATCAACCGGGTCAGTGAATAGTTGATCGTTCTTTAAAAGAGTCGCAATTGAAGAACTAACATTATCCGCTATTCTTTTAACAAATGACCCAAAGTTTTTACTACCCCTAGAAGTAGCAAGAAGGCGTTCTTCGTATAGATTTTTTTCGCGCCTTAGTATATTGGCACACGACGATCTCTCCCTTTTGCGTAGGGAATCAGTATCTGCGTTTTTGTTTTTACGCTAAATAGTGAATCCTTCCTCTCTAGATCTGACTGCATTTTTACATGTCTGATTAAACCAAGACTTTGATCCGGTTTTAATCGAAATTTTTTGTGGATGGAATAAATATGTCAGAAACTATATTAAATTAAAAAAAATAATTCATCTTTATTTTGTTCTAATTTAAAAGTTATAAACCTCTGTCAAAAACACGTTTTAGCTGCCACATGTGCGATCTCTTCTTGGTATACCAAAAAATAAGACTAATCATTTTATTTAATTTATTGATTTTTTATTTTACTAAATGAGTTATTTGCTTATTTACAATCGTTTGATTGTTTAGATTTATTTTCAGTTGCCAATTTGTCAAAGTAGTATTATTATCGTTAAGTATACTATGTGTTATATAAATTTACATCCAAGTTGCGTTCTCAAAACACCAACAACAACACAAAAGTACATACATAGATAAAAGATTAGGTTATCATGCGACATAGCAACACGTGTATAATGTTAATAGTAGGTTAACATCTATTCCCTAACAATTGTTCCAAAATTAAAAAAAAAAATATTTGACAACTTTCTATACCGTTAACATAAATTAGTATTAGTCATTTTAGTTAACTCTTATTTGGCTTTTAATATAATTGGTTCCAACTGGAATGGAATAGAATACAGTTTTACCTGTTGTATTAAATAATCGCAGTATTGTACTTTACAACAAGTATTTTTTATTTATTTTTGTGTTATACTCGTACATTTAAATATTTACTTCAATAAGCAAATAGCATTTTGTATTGTTGTTGTTGTTTTTTTTTCTACTCTAAACTCGTCGTGTGTTCAAATGTTGTTAACGGTTTTTAAATAAATATATTTATTTATTTATTCAATTATATTTATTTATTCAATTCAATTTGTATAATCATTAAAAAAATATCTACCACAAACACTACACATTGGTGGCACAACCACCTATTGTCATATTTCATAAACGTGTATGTGGGTTTATTTTCTTCTAAATGTATTTTGTATTGTTGTAATATCGAATTATGAGATCTAAAAAGATGTGTTATTGTAAGTGATATGAATTAAAAAATAAAAATTAAAATATTTAACGAAGACTCGTAAGATTGTCAAAATTGTTCGTTAAGTTGTGGCTTAGCTTAAGTTCCGTAGTATTAAAGCCCACGACTTCCCTTATCATGCATACGATTGATTCATTATCAAAGAAATCGAATGGAATTTTTTCCTACATGCCAAAAATCGCATGAAAATATGTGTTTAGTTGCCACACTGTCACACGCCAAAAATACAACTCTGATTGTATAGAAACTTTAATTACAGAATTTTTTTTAACGATTAGCAAATCAGTAGCCCTGTTCAACTACTCGCTGTTTTAAGTTCTGGATTGATATGTGCGTATATTGTCCGAGGGGGTTTGATTTAATTGGGTATGATTTTACGTCATCCCGCGTCATATTTAGTTTGTAAACATACCGGTTTCAGCTATGTGCCATCTTCAGTGTTCTTTTTTCGCTATACTATTTTATTGTCAGCTGTGTTTATATAGTTCGTCTTGTTCGTGTTCTTCTTACTGCCTTCGCCTCTTGCTCTCTTTGTGTCTGTGTCTCTCTCTCTCTCCCTTTTGTTTTGGTTTCTTTCTACCTATTTTGTCTCGCCCTCTTTGCCTGTGTCCCTCTCTCTCTCTCCCTTTTCTTTTGGTTTCTTTCTATCTTTTTTGTCTCTGCCTCTTTGTCTGTGTCTCTAGCTCTGTCTCTTTTCATTTGGTTTCTTTCTACCTAATTTGTTTTGCCCTCTTTGTCTGTGTTCCTCGCTCTCTCTCTCCCTTTTATTTTGGTTTCTTTCTACCTTTTTTGTCTCTGCCTCTTTGTCTGTGTCTCTCGCTCTCTCTCTCTGTTTTCATTTGGATTCTTTCTACCTAATTTGTCTCTCCCTCCTTGTCTGTGTCTCTCGCTCTCTCTCTCCCTTTGCTTTTGGTTTCTTTCAACCTAATTTGTCTCTCCCTTTTTGTCTGTGTCTCTCGCTCTCTCTCTCTCTCCCTTTTCATTCGTCTCTCTTTCTACCTAAATCATTGCACGCTCATTCTTGTTATTCATTCGTGTTTATATGTGAGTCTATTGGGTTTTTTCCTATGACTAAATCATCTGTATTTGTACATTTTTGAGGTTCCTTATTGCCTTGGTCTTGTGCACCTGCGTAACGTGTTTGTGTTAGGGTTATATTGTTTAATTGTAAAAATGTTTCAATGGTGTTTCAATATTGTGTCTGAAACAGTGTTTATTTATTCATTTATTATTCGTTCGTCCTCGTTCTGGATTGGCTTAAGTTTCGTACTATTAAAGGCCAGTTTCCTGCATGAAAAAATGTGCTAAGTTGTCACACTGTCATCCAAAGAAAATACAACTCTCATCGTATAGAAACCGTTGGATATATGTGTAAATAATGTCGATTTGGACAACATACAAGGCATAACTATCATATGACTTATGTCAATAATAACAAATATAATGAAACACACACTGTTTTCAATCGAGAACTGTGCCTATATAACTTAGATAACTTGCGGGGAACTATGATAGCCTTCTTTCATTTAAAGAAAACGGCTGCTAAATGTTATCGATTGTTTGTTGAAACTAAGGCTTAACATGCACCAACTCAAAACCATTTGTGAACATGCGATTAAGACATAGAAGACTAGGAGAGACCTGTTCAGCCGAAAAAGTTTGAAGATGAGGAATTGGAAGCATTACTCGATTAAGGTTGTTGTCAAACGCATTATCATTGGGAGTCACACAACAAGCCATTTCCCTACGTTTTAAGCAATTGGGATCCATTTAAAACGGAAGGAAATTGGATCACATATAAACTGAAGTGAGGAAACGCTAAAAAGCGAATGTTGCGAATGATGCTTGAATGCTTCAAAAAGAAGTAATTTTTGCATTGTCTTGTTACCAACGATGAAAAATGGATATATTACCATAACACCAGGCGCAAAAGCTCATATGTAAACCCCGACACCTCAACCAAGCAAATCAACAACGAAGACGAATATCGCTGATGCCTAGATAATGTTCTATATTTGATCGCATCAGAAGGATGTTTTTAATTATGAGCTGTTGAAACCGGGTCAGACGACAACAGGGGACCTGTAGCGAAGGCAATTGATTGCTTGCTTTGAAAATAGCAATAAACGAAAAACAACTAGACACGAGGCCATAATATTCTATTATGACAACGCTCGGACTTATGCTTCAATATCGGTCACTATTTAGAAAATAGTGCATTGAAAGTTTTCGCTTTGTTTCGATCGATGTAGGAGGCCGTTACTTGAATACACATCACTTCTTAACAGGGTGTCAGAAATTGGCTCGATTCATTTTTCAATTATCTCAAAACCGGAGCAGTGTCTCTGGCGCGAAATTCATATGCTATCAGAAATAATATAAGAAAAAGTAGTGTCGGATACTGGATAACATTTTGAATAATATATTAACTCATTTTGTTATTATAATAATGCGTTTTTCAAGCAAAAAATATTAACGATCAGCAAATCAGACCGATTGGCGAAAAATCTTGCCTTAAATTTTATTTTAATACAGATTATCCTAATTTTTAGATACACATGCGACTTATGACAGATCTATGGAAGAAGTTTCAGTGGACACCCTACCACCACTAATGAACATTTTCGTTTTTTCCTGTCTGTGGTACAGTAACAAAATGATCATTTAAATATGGAGAATTGTGTTCTATATTCGATATCACAAAGTGAGCATATATATTACACAAATCAGATAGTGTGAAGTCAGAAGGCACTAGAGTGCTTCTGATTCCTTCACAGCTATATGTCCCATAATTACAGCTTAGACTGTACTTTCCGCCATATTCCTGTGTAAAAGCATATGGCTTTCCAACAGGTAAATTGTTTCCTGTTCGTACCATCCCGATAGTGATTGAGGATATCCTCCAGGTGTCGCCCCATAGCCCTAAACTCCAAAATAAATGTGAATTGCATATGTTGCAGTCGTTATCGAAAAAATAAAAAGGTTTGGAACTTTGATATAGCAGGTTGTTAAGAAATGGGATAGAAGAAAGGATGGAAATTTGCAGTATCTCCGAATTTTTCCTGAACTTGTTACACAAGAGCCAAACGATGAAAAGGCTACTGTCTACAGCATCTTTAAATTTAATTTAATAAATTGTTTCAATTATTTTTAATAGGGGAAAGGACAGGCAGACAGATGGACAGATTAATCTCAGCACCTAGCCATATGGCCCTAATGGGGGAAATACTATGAGTCTTCAAATATCCCCAAAGGGGCACAATATACCTCAGGTGCCAATTTCAGAAGCAGGCCCGTGCTGCCGTTGCACCCAGTAAAAGCCACCTTTCCTGCTTTTTGGGTTTGAACCACAGCCACCACGTTAGTTTCCAAAGGCCCTCAGTAATAACCAGTACAGGGCAGTAGCCCTGCGGGATACTGGTTCGCGTAATGCTAGTTGGTTAAACACTGGTCAGACTTTGAGTGTTCAATTCTTCCAGTTTTAGACTCTTGCACATCTAAGGATGGCAAGGTATAAACCAAGACTGAATGCCCCCCGGGGGAGGGGGGCTAGGCAGCTTAGAAATTTCTGAATGTAAAATATTTGCCAAGGACTAACTGTTTAGGTGGGAAGCATACTTGTAATGTCTTAGGCGATGGCATAATTTCAAATACGAATCATCAAGGTCCTTTTCTTTCTGCCAATTCGTAGGGGAGAATTTCAAAATATTTAACTTCCCTGTTTCCCTGCTAGGAGCCAAATTTAGGTCATCACCAAGAAAACTTATAAGTCACAATTTAAAAAAAACGCGGCCACATTTAGCTGCTAAGAATCTTAAAACGGTTGGACATAATGTCGTCTTTTTAGTATCTCTTAAATTTTTATTTAGAAACAAAAATTTTTTAGTTTTAGTTTCAATAATTGTGTTTGAGTAAAATGTCGGGAAGGTATACTACTTTGTTTTGCCGCCACCTTGTTAAACATTAGTCTTGACGGTTCATATTTGGCAGTCGTAAAATATACAATGATGGAAAAATTGTCGATAAACCCACGTGTTTTAATCGTTAGAACATTTTATCAAAATTAATCATCGATTGCTGTGACGATGAGAAAGTTACGTGAAATTTTTGGTAGAAACAACGTGCCAACAAAACGCACTATTTATCGTGTGGTTAATGAAGGGTCTGTAGGTGATAGACCCAAGTTTGGACCACAATGTAATGTAAGATCGACTGAAAACATTATTGCTGCTCGAGAAAGTGTTCAAAACAATATATCAACCTCAATTCGATGCCATGCTCAGGAGCTTGGTCTTCAAGGAACATTTGGCCACAATTTTGTACAAGGATGTACATCTGTTTCCATATAAGAATCAGTTGACAAAAGAGCTTCTTCCACAAGACCGTTTACGCCGCCATACATATGCCAATAGGAAGTTATAGCTCGCCCATGACAACTCCGATTTGCATAAAAAAAAATCATAATGATTGAAGAGGCACATTTTCATTTGAAGGAAATAAAGGAATAAAGAGTAAATAGTCGGTTCTCCGGAATGAGAAATCCTCAAATTTTTCAACAGTCACCTTTGCATCGAATAAAAGTGACAGTCTGGTATGCAATTTGGTCAGGAGGAATCATTCAACCTTATTTCTTTAAAATAAATATAATGGTAATGGTAACTGCGAATGGGGAGCGATATCGTGATGTGATTAAAAACTTTTTAAAGCCACAACTGCCTGCTTTGGGTTTAATTAACATGTGATATCAACAAGACAGTGGTACATCGCATACATCCAGGATTACAATAGAGTTACTGCGAGACCTCTTTTCATAATAAGTTATTTCAAGAATTGGTGTTTTTGATTGACCTCCACGGTTGCCTGACGTAACTGCTCCGGACTTCTGTTTGTGGGGATACGTGAAGAGTAAGGTTTATGCAAGCAAACCAGAAACGCTTGAGCAACTCAAACAAAATATTCGTGATGAAATTAATGAAATACCGCGTAAAATGTGAGAATGTAATAAAAAATATGTTCAAGAGGGCTCGCATTTGTGAGGCTAATAGAAAAAGACATTTATCTGATATTGTATTCCAAACCTAATTGCCGAAATTAAATAAAACATTTATCAATACAAGATCCATTCTCTTTCATTTAATCAAAAATTATAAATAAACAAAGTAGTATAAGGCGAACACCCTGTACAACGCTTCAAATATTTTATTTCTTTGAAATTTTTTTTTGGCATTAGTACACCGTTGAAAAAAATTACAGTTTGTTAAGCGACACCCAGTTGTTCAGTTGTTGTACGTATTCTTAAACCCAACCTTTTATTACTTTTTTACTCACTTATTTCATTTATCGTATGACGAGCTTTTAAAAGAAATTTGTCATTGAAGGTCATTTAGATCATATCGTTCTTTTATATTTGCTCATGTCTATATGACTGATTATGAATACAAATACGGTGTTTGTTGTGCTCGTATGTAATTTATTTATGATTTTTAATATCTTTTTTTTGTTTTTTGAAGCAATTGCCTTCCTTTGTTCAATTTAATATTATTTTTTTTTTTTTTTAAAAAGGTGTAATTTTTATTTGTTCATAATAATTTAGTTGTTGCGAGGTGTGTTTTTAACACTTTTTTTTTTTTTGGGGAGGGGGGGCGGGGGGCTTTTGACTAACACTTGAAACAATGAAGTTTATTTAAGTTAAAATTTGTGTTTTACTATTTTAATATTTGTTTTAAAAATACTTTATTTTCTGACTTAATTATTTGCAAAATAATTTTCATTATCATATGAATCATTAATTTTTCTTTTATTTTATTTTATTTTTTTTCGGTGTCAAAAATGACTCATGTGTCATAAAAGTATAAAGACATACATATTTTCGTCTTTTTTTTTTTGGTTGATATCTTTTTTAGCTTTTATTGCTGCTGTTTAATTTTATTGACAGACCGCATAAAATCATGTTAAATTTTTAACAATATAAATCTTGAGAAGATTGAAAGTACATAAAACCACAGTCATCATTAAAATATTTCTACTTATAATGATTAACGTCTCTTCTGTTGTGGCATTTTAAATGATGGCTTCAAGACTTGCTTTATCTTTCTCTCTGTTGTACTTAAAATAGTGACAGTTTTGTCACATTAACCGCAAGTCTTTTCTTGAGTTGTTATTTTTCAAAAAAAGCTTAGCAATTATCTTTTAATTATAAAATTACAGGGTGATGTTTATAGCAGTTGGTTTTTTAATTACAAAAAGTTTCGTTGTTATAAAAAAATTGTTAAGGGAAACCTATGAAATTCTACATTCTGCCGACATTAATGTTTAGAGGTTAACATTTACATAATGTTAGCTGTACTCCAGGGAGAAATAAAGCAAATATGACTGTAACACATTTTCAGTTGCCTCGTGTGTAGCAATGTTTCCTATTGAGATTTATTTTTGCTTTTAGGGTGGCTAAAATCTAAAAAAATGTATTTAACTTGATAAATGTTTCATAATTGGATGTTCTCTCGTCTGTATTGATGTTTACAGTTGACCTGGTGTCATTTTCTCCAACACAGGTGCAACAAATGGCAGTAGTATAATTTTGGAAGCCTCATTTTCCTTTAATTACTTAAATAGCTTTTTAAAATTTTTTTCTTTTTAAAAATAATACATTTTTGGCAAACTCCTCCTTTCTTCTTTGTTGTTAACTCTTTTCCTTATAAAATTTTCCAAGCCCAATTTTAGAAAAAAAACTCATTTTCTTTTAATTTTTTTAATACCCTTTCTTTAATCTTTTTTCTTTTTAAAAGTAACCATTTTTTACCATATTCTTTCCTTTCCCTCAAACTCTTCTTCTTCTTCTTCTTCTTGATAAAAAATTTTATCATTAAAAATAATTTCAAGTAGAAGTCCTTCAGCCTAGCTTATTAAACTTTGTTTTCTTCCTTGAATGAGTGTAAGGCATAACGTATTAACACAGCTGTTGTTTCTTTGAATGTTTCCTGAGTGGTCGCCTCGTCTGTATTGAAAAAAAATATGGTTTTTAAACCACGATCCACTTCATGTTGCCTCATTTATATCTAGTATTAATTAAAATGAGTACTTATTACACTGTGGCTTGACAATGATGTTTTCACATCGAAAGCGCTCGCCTTTAGCTTCAAGAGAACAACAGCCAGATAAGACGGAAAATGACAATAGTATTAATTAAAACTCTTTGTTTTTCAACAGAAAGGCCATCAGAGCGCTTCTCTGTGAAGAAAAAAGGTGGTGAATATATTTCACTAGCATTTTGGTTTTTACTTTACTGAGGATCTAATACTATCGAGAAACATTGCGGAAAACAGCAGAATATGCTTTAGATAGTAAAAAACACATTAATTGTGTGCCTCTGCCTTGAGTAGGAGAGATTTTAGAAGAACTTGGTTAAGATGTGTAGCGACTACTATTCATCAAAAAGGAATTTAATAGAAAAAAATAAAACAATTATGGGTCGATAGATTGTCTGCTACGCTGGTATGCTGGCATTAAGCTCCGGCTAAGATTTTTTTTTTTGAAAGAGAAGTAGCACTTCAGGCAACAATGCCTATTAAGTCAAGTAGCGTGCTACATTCTTTAGGAAAGGGATAGAGAAGAGACGAAACAGGTGGTGAAAGTAGAAGGATAGTTATGGAAATTAACTGCCGTATAAAGACAGCACAACGACCAGTGACTATGCTTTCATCGCTGAGCAGCCCCACCGACAGTTAATTTTTATTTTTGTAGTGAAAAAAACCAAAGTCTTCGTTGGGAATCAAACCCACAACCCCCATACTGACAAGCTAGTACACTACCTATTAGCCTACAGGGTCGTACAAAAACAAATAATTATAACAGTTTTGTATCAATAGAAAGGAAATTCAAATGAAAGATGGTTGCAGCGCGAAGTTATTTCCGTCAACTTAATTTGTTGCCAGAACTCGGACGCACACGTCCGACGTGTGCGTCCGAGTTCTGGTTGGTGTTCTGGCAGAAGCTATACCAAGTCATTAAACTTTCTCAAGACAAGTATCAATTGTTTAAAACAACTACGGTTAGTTTGACGAAAACATATCTTGTTACTGAGACCATAATAAATTTCTAGTGGCCATAGTGTAATCTCAGCAGCTAACAACTGTCAATGGACAGCTGTCACAATAGTAATATTTTAGTGTTAGTTAGTTTTTAATAACTTTTAACTCGAGCAGGTAATAGCATAGGATAAGAAGATAATAGTTTTATAATAATTACTTTGGAAATCTTATTCGTTTTATTTAATCTAACACTCCAAACCTTAGAAAATTCACCTCTTCTGCAACAATTTTGTGGTTTTAAATAAGAAGAATTTTATATTAAAAGGGAAAATAATTTTAAAACCTAAGAATCGTTGTGAAAGTGGCATACAGCTAAAGTTGATATTTTAATACAATCTATAACACAATTAAGATGAAATAATGTTCGTTGCTAATGGTATCACTTGAGAAAGCTGATTTAACCGCTTGGTTTTTTGCTATGGAAATTAAAAAATCTAAAAATTATACAACTTATATATTCTACAAATACACACACATACATACATATATATATATACATACATACATATATATATAAATTAAAAAAAAAAGACATATTTATGTAGTTTAAATTACAAAAGATTAAATTTGCAATTAAATTAATTGCATCTATTTTAAAAAACACCACAATCAATAAATCTGTCGTTAAGTACAAATAGTTCCTTTAATGAATATGTCAACATGAGTAGATTCTCATTAGAATAATTGTCTTATTGGAATCTTAATAAAATACACTTTTTAAAATATGTTCGAAAGTATGTCTAAAATTTCGAAAATTTAAATTAAAATGGGATATTTATTTAAATGGCTTATTTTTTGATATTCATATCATATCATATTATTTATATAAAACTGTATTTTTATATTTAAATATTCGAATTTATTTTTAAAAGTTAAACGAACATTTGATGAAAAAGTTGTATAAAAAAAATTGTGCTTTGAAAATATAACCCACCTTTTTCGAAAACCAAAATAATAATTTTAAGTTATAATTCTCTTTTTGAAAACCAAATAAAACAAACTATTATTTCTACAAACGGCAAAAATACAGACGCTAGGTACTTTTGAAATTCCAACTTATAAAATACTAAAAAGTACGAAATTTCCAATTTTCGATTTTTAAATATAATTTCCTGTTTAATAATTTATTTGTAATATGCTATTTTATAATTAAAAATTTTACGATTTTTAACTTTAAATTAAATAATTGGAAAGTCAAACTAATTTCGAAATTTGTCGAAAGTTATAATGGTTCCATGGATCAAATTCGAAAACTAATGGTTGGCCAAATTTGAGGTTAGTAAATAAATTCTCTGTCAAATGATTGAAAGTCAAAAATTGCAATAAAATGCCACATTGTCTAACCCTTAGTTAAGCCGTTAGAATGTCATAATGCCAGCGTTAAAAGCTGTTCATTCAATAGCTAAGCGAAGCGTACACTGGGCTATTTTAATTTGCCTCATACAGCAAATTATTAAAATGACTTTTAAAGGCGCCTGAATTTTTTAATTTTCCAACAACCAACAGTTTTAGTTTGTCTGTGCCATTTGCATTTGAATAGGGAAAAAGAGTTATTCGCTCATTACATATTTATTTCCCGGAAATCGCTTTGCATTATATTGGGTTTCTCAAACAAGAAGAATGTTTTTCAATTGTGGCAACACCAACAACGTGATAGTTTTAAAGCTCAGTTTTTTTTTCGTAGTAGATGCATTGGAAATTATTACAATGAATTCAAATTCGCCCGAATATCGCATTAAAATAATTAAAATCCACTATGAAAATGGTGGTTCTGTTAACGTAACGTAATCATTCCTTCTGAGACCGCTATTAATAACTCAGTCGTTAAACTTGATTCGACAGACTCGATACAACACCAACGCGTGTTTGATCAGGTCATTCATTTAAAAACATCGCAGCCATGAGCCACAGTGTTGAAACAGATTCAAATTTGTCATTCCTCGATGTTCTCAACAATTGGATTTATGGCAAATTTTTCATAAGGATTTGACGTTGAAGCCTTACAAGGTTCAACTGGTGCAGGAATTGAAGCCCACTGACCATTCACATCGCCGTAGATTCGCTCAATATATTCAGAAACAATCGGCTGGTTTTTCACTTGTCAGGGTATGGTAACAAGCAACATTGCTTCTGAAAGTGATAGAGCGATTATTGAGAAGCTCAACGTGTCACTGTATGGTCTGGAGGCGTGATTGGGCTGTTTTTTTTTTAAAGATGAGGCTGGAAATGCGGCAACAACTCAATTTTGGCCTATTATTGACAAAGTAAATATCGCTGACTTGTTGTGTCAACAGGACGGTGCCACATGTCACGCAGTCAAGGAAACGATAAATTTATTGCAAACAAAATTTCCCGATCACATAATTTCACCACAACTAGCAGTTAATGTTGCATGCTTACGCATAGATCTGTGTTCGGAATTGGTGCTGCATATGTTGGTAATGCATATGGGTAATATAGGCATTGCGAAATCGGACGCTCTTAATGTTCTTGGTATAAAAATTCAGTGTGATGTTCGATGGACTAAACACATTTTTTAAATTTTTAAAGAAGCTTTCAAGTACCTCTGTTTTCTAAAACAGTGCAAGAGATACTTCACTTCATCCGATCTTCGTACTTATTATACCACCTGTATCCGTTCAACGATGGAATACAACTCTGATGTATGGGCCGGTGCCCCAAAGCCTACTTTTGAGTTGCTTGACGGTGTACAGGAGAGAACCAAGAGGCTATCCAACTCTATTGATTCTCTTGAGCATCGACGTAATGTGGGTTGTATTTCACTGTTATATCGTTACTACAATGGTAAGTGCTCTAATAAAATTAGGGAACTTGTTCCCATTACTCGCACGTTTTTGCATTTAAATCGATTTTCGTTGAGAGCACATTTATTTGTGGTTGATTTTCCAGGGAATCGCACTAGGCATTATAGGGAAAATTCGTTTTTTAGCACGACAGTCCGTATGTGGAATAAAATCCCTCTAGAGGTCTTTGCTAACACTTTCAATGTAGGAAAGTTCAAATTGAAAGTCCACAAACATTACTTCCTCTTTCCTCCTCTCCATAATCTAATTTCCTAGTTCTGGCATAATACATTGCATGTGAAAGGGTCATTCTGTGAGTGTTGGTCCGAGAAAAAAAGTGGCCAGCCTGAATTTCGTGATAAGATTTACATCTGCACCTGGCCGTGGGCCTTAATCAGATGGTAGTCAAACCAGTGCAAATGAAAAGCAACGTCATTCACGTCCCAGGAAGCCGAAGACTAATTCTAGCAACAGGTCTTTCCTAGTTGCAATTTCAACGGTTACAGAGCAGGGCTGCAAACCACTACTCCTTGCTGAAGACCTAGAGACTAGTCAACTCCTGTCCAGAACACATGACAAGCATGCTCACTGGATCCGGATCATTTACCCGTTGGTGTTATTAAAGGCGAGATGTTCAAGGCCCACTAAATCAGTTCATGTGGGGGTCGCAAACCCACAACTACCACGATACTCCCGAAGGGCCAACCTCAATAATCAGTCAGAAAACAGCTAAAAGTCTAAAGAGACAATTAGCGGAACTCTGGGGCTTGCTGATTCCCATTAAATTACGTGGAGCTTCCAGTTGATACCCTGCTTGCCTTTGAGGGACTGGGCTCCCTTATACCCCGAGTAGCACAGGTCTAGATGGTTAAGTAATCCATAAAGACCGATAAATGTGCCGCGGGAGGATGGCCAGGCAGAATGCGTGATAAGGTTTACATCTGCACCGGCAGTGAGCCATAATCAGATGGTGGCCATTACCACTGTGAATGGTATGTAGCGCCATTTTCGCCCTAGAAGGCCTTCGAATCCGTGAATTCTCCGGTCACTCCTAGTTGCAATTTTAAAAGCTTGAAGTAGGTCGCAGCCTTTATTCCTTGCTTAAAAGTTGTAGTCTTTCCAACTCCTGGTCCAGAACGCATGAAGCTTAATATAATTAAGAACACGACGGCATTCATACTCACTGGACCTGAACCATTCATTGTGTTCATTGTTCCGACCCACAAACTCTCACGAGGGCCTCGAAACCACAACCACCACGATACTCCCATATAGAGGCCAACCTCAATAACCAGCCAGAGAACAGCTAAATGTCTAAAGAGACATATAGTGAACTCTGGGGCTCACTGATTCCCGTGGAAATATGTGCATTATCCAGATGGCTCCTACTAGACTTTAAGGGGCCTGGGCTCCCTTTTACCCCGCAAGACACCAGTCTAGATGAAATGGTAGGCTCCAAAAAGATTATCATGTGCCCCCGGGGGGATGGCCAGCCAGAATGTGTGATTTAACACCACTGGATTAATTTTTTTGCAGGGCTATGTTAAGGACAGAGTCTATACGGAGTCAATTGAAATGATTTCAGCCTTAAAACTCAAAATCCATGAAGTGGTCAACCAAATAGGACCGCCCTTTTGCCAAAAATTATTTGAAAACTTTGATGAAAGAATCGACATCTGTCAGTATGGACGTGGTGAATATTTGTTAGATACCAATTTTAATTCATAATTGCCGAACTTTTTTCTTCGTAATATAATAAAAATTTGAATCATCTTAATCTAAATTATTTGTTTAATTTTGTGATTTGGTTGTGATTGTGATTTAGAAGCATCCTATAATAAAAATCGGATTTATCGGCATTGAACCTATGTTCATCAATTTAATACTTACATTATTTCACAAAGTAAGATGAAGTTTCGTAATTTGTAAAACTCTAATTCCATATCGAGACTTAAACTTCTTCAGTCATCTTTCACTCGCATTAAAACCTGAATTGGTTTGATAAGTTGTGGAATACATATAACTGGCGTTTGAGCCTAAAATTGCTGCTGATATTGAAACTTTTTTCCACCTGCCTTGTACAAACTATTTACAGAGATTTTTCTTTTTTTGGTTATATACATTGTAATCAAATTAAAAAAAAAAAAATTAAAAATTAAGCCGACGCGATAAGTGGTCCGTCATGATAATGGATTATGGATAGTATTAAAATTTTCAAATGTGGATCCATTTAGAAAAATGCTGAGATTTATCTCACTTAAAGCTTGTGGTTTCCATAATTTGTGTTCCATTAAAAGTTTTAATTTAAAACAATTATTTTTACGCCATTTGTTATAAGTAATTTAACAATTTCATTAACATCAATAAGAACCGTTATAATGTAGAATTTAATCAGTAGCATTAAATAATGCCAATGAAATTTTAATGGCAATAAAAACTTTGCAAGTGTGTTATAGGTAAATAGTATGACGACTATTATAAATTAAATTTTTTTTAAATTTTATTTTCTTCAAAAAAACATGTTTCGTAATATTTTTATAATTTACAAAACTTTTTGTTGTTGTTTTTTTTTTTCATGAGTTATGTTTTAAATCAATCACATGTACAATTTCATTAGCGTCAAAGTGTTATAATTATAGAAATTGCAGTTGCTAAGTTGATCATATTGCATTACGTTTTTGTATATACACACATACATACTTACATACACACATACACATATATATATATATATATTTTAATTATGTATGCATTTTTTTGTTGTTGTTAATATTTTGTTGGCATTCAAATGTAAATGCCGTGGTTTGGTGTGCGCAAAACGTCACGCTTTAATTTATTGATTGTAGGTTTTATGTTTCCCCTTTTGCTGTTTGTTGCCTTATTTGCAACTGCTAAGAATTTAATTTCTGCTAAAGGTGCAGATAAGAAGGTTCTCTAGTTTTATTTTTTTTTTGGTTTTAATTTTTAATAATTCAAAGATTCAAGTGTAAAATAGGTAACAACAAGACTAATTAAGATAATTAAGATTAGATTTTCTTAGTGAAAATGTTGACAAAAGTGATTAAAATTTCAATTACTTAAACGAGTTGAATCATAGATATTTAAAAGAAATTATATACATAAAGAGAAAAATGATAATGAGTTAAATAATTATTCACAGGTCAACTAACAACAAGTTAAAGTTAAAATGATAAGAAGCTTTTTTTTGTTTTTCTTTTTTTTTTAATAGAAAAGAAAGCTCATCCTATAAAAAGTTATCTAAAACTTTTAATATAAATAAGAGCAATAAGTTTTTTAAAAATATATTTTTTGTGAATTTTATCTAACAAAACTCTAAACATTTTAAGTTTTAATTAAAAGCGGTCTTATGTTGAAATTATCCATATTCCAGGCGAAGAAAAATAGTCATTAACAGCTGGCCCGTTAATCTGCAGTTAAATCCATAAGGACTAAGATAGTGAACTTGTTTCTAGGCAAATAAACAATTTTTATAGCAGTAAAGAATCCTTTTGCTGTTAAATAAATGCACAAAATTAATCTGATCTCAGTTATTCTAGAATGTCTTTGAAAGCTTAACTGAAAGCTATGATTGCTCAAACGGAATTACGTCTGCACTTGGCCATAAGCCGTAATCAGATGGTGGATCATTACCACTGTGGATGAAATGTAGCGTCATCCTCGCCCTAGAAGGCTTTCTGATACGTATATCCACCAGTCACTCCTAGTTGCAACTTCAAAAGCCCGAAGCAGGCCGCAACCCTCACTCCTTGCTGAAGAGTTGGAGACTATCCAACTTCTGATCCATAACGCATGAAGCTTAATATAATTAAGAACACGATGGCATTCATACTCACTGGACTTGGACCATTCATTGTGTTCATTGTGAATGATCCGACCCACACAACTCAAACGAGGGCTTCGAAACACACAGCCACCAGAATACTCCAGAAGGGCCTACCTACTTATATAATCAGTCAGAGAACAGCTAAATACCTAAAGAGACTAATAGCGGAACTCTGGGGCTTTACTGATTCCCGTGGAAATATAGTTGGCTCCTGCTAGCCTTGAAGGGGACTGGGCTCCCTTTTTCCCCCGCAAGACACAAGTCTAGATGTGTGTGTCATCCATAAAGACTTATAATGTAGAAGCTTCGCACCCCCTGTGGGCGATAATAGATTATTCGCAGTATTTCTAGTTTATTAAAGTTGTACATAAGGAGATTTAAAAATGAAACCAAAAATTGTAGCGATCTGCTGATATATCCCCCCTGCACACCCACAATCAATTAGTAAATTTTGTTCTTCGAAAAAAAGCTCTTGAATATTTTTTTTTAAAATAAAATCTTGAATTTTTTCAATATTAATCATCAATTTGTAGAGAAAATTAATGCACACACACACACATTCCTTTAAATAGCCATTCGATAAACATTTCAATTATTTATGACATTCTGGTAAATTTAATTTTACAAATTCTGTTTGTTGTTGTATGCTTGTGTAAAATTACACTATACATTTTAATTTACTTTGTGTTATTAATTTAATTAAAACAAAAAGATGAAAAGAAAAAAACAAAAACATTTTTATATTCTTGTTTTGTGTGTGTGTGTGTGTATTCCATTGAAAAAAAGTTAAAGTATACAAACTGTTGGCCCATTGATTGGCATTTATTTTACGTATTTTATTCGACTACAGTCATTTTGATTTATTGGATAAAATTAGAAATGTTTCTGTTTGTATCTGTTGGCCTGCACAATTTGCAATACAATAAATATTTATTAGAACATAATTAATTATCAAGCCTGTTGGCTATTTCTATTGGCAAGTAACAATTTGCAACATTGTATTCGAAAACTAAATTGTATTTAAGTTTTAAAGACGCATTAGCATTAGACGAATATTAAATAAGTTTTTAAGCTTTGGTGGTTTTCTTAAACTGTGTGATTTGTAAAGTTAATGAAATTTAAAGAATATTTTTTGGAAGAACTTATTTCACTGCACTCCTTGGCTTAAGTTTTAAAATCCCCTTTTTTCATTACATTACTTTTACCCCAAAAACCCTTTTACAAATTTACATAGCCAATCACGCTAAATCACTTTATTACCCCAGTGAAAATCGAACCAGTTAATGTATACAAGTTAATACTGTCGATTTGGATAACATGATTTAACACCACTGGCATAACTAGCACATAAAGTTTGGGTTAATAATAATCTGTCATTATAATTCACTATTTGATAGATGCCAAAGTATAAACACACATTTTTTTCAAACGCTAAAGTGGTGTCGAATATTGTGCTTAAAAAATATGTCTTGCCATCAAGTCTGATAACCTGTTTTCATTTGAAGAAAGCGATTGCCGAAACTTATCGATTGCTCGTAAAAGCTTATGGTCAACCCATTCTCACTAAAAAAATTTTTGAGCGATATTTTGCGCCGTTCAAAAGTCCGGATTTCGATACAGTAAACAAAGAGAGGTCTGGCCAGCCGGAAAAGTTTAAAGATGAAGTATGGGAAGCATTACTCCACGATAATTGTCGTCAAATGCAAGAACAACTTGCATTACCGAATAATCTATGTTAGCGCGACTTCCAAAGGCCACTTGAATCAGATGGTATCACCGATTTTATTTCAGTTTAGTATCGGCTCTGATTCCCTGTTGAGTTGCCGCCTTCGCCATTTTCTTTTTTTGTATATACTTCTTTTCGTACGAGGACAATAAGCAGCTCAGACGAGATTGACTATATAATAAAAGTTTCCACATTTTCCTTGCTAAAAGGAATTTTAATAAACTAATATTTCATAATAATCAAGTTTTGTTGTTTTTATTATTTATTTAAAATCCAGAGGAAATTATTGGCTTGGTAGACTGCCTTTTCAACAATCTATTTCTCTACGTTATAAAGCGTTGAGATTTATTGATAATCAAGGAAATTAATTTTCATACAATTTGAAGGTAGGAGATGTTGAAAAGCCTATTTTGCATATCGGAAATTATGCTTGAATATTGCAAAAAGAATACATTTTTGCTTCGTATTGTTACTGGTGATAGGTAATAGATAGAGTTCAACAATCCCAAGTGCAAAAAGACATATATAAAGCCCGGCCAACCACATAAATCAACGTCTAAACCGAATATCCCTGATGTAAAAATAATGCTCAATAATTGGTGGGATAAAAAGTGTTTTTTTTTGTTTTTTTTTTTTTATTCAAAATAATTTTATTACACAAAATAACAGGTGTTTTTTTAAGCTAGATAGAACTTTAAATTGTAAAAAGTAACACAAAAAATGAAATTTTGATGAAACATTTTTTTTTATTTGTTTCAGTATACTCTGACAAATCATCATGAATAGACTCTCGCTTGAACCACGCTACGAAATTATCCAAATTTACTTTGAAAATCAGTCGTCGATTTGCGCAACTTATAGACGACTTCGTCATTTTTATGGCGTACATAATCGTGCATCTGAACAAGCCATTCGTCGAACTGTCGATAGATTTCGTACCACATACTCTCTAGAGGATGCAATAACACCAACACGTCGAAGGAATGTGCGTACTGAAGAGAATATCGCCGCTGTAAACGAAAGTGTGGAAGAAGATCCAAATTTATCAATTCGTCGTCGGTCGCAGGAATTGGGGCTCTGTCCGTCCACGACGTGGAAAATTTTGTGCAAAGATCTCGGCCTACACCCGCATAAGATCCAGCTGGTGCAGGAATTGAAGCCACGAGACCATTATTTGCGTCGTTCTTTGGCCGATTGAACTCTAGAGCAGTTGGCAACTGACCCGTTGTTTTATCGCAAAATTGTGTTCAGCGATGAGGCGCATTTTTGGCTTAACGGGTTTGTTAATAAGCAAAATTGCCGCATATGGAGTGAGACCAATCCACAACAGGCCCTACAGACTCCATTACATCCAGAAAAATGCGGGTTCACGCTGGTGGCATCATCGGACCTTATTTCTTCAAAAATGAGGCCGGAGCTCGCGTTACGGTCAATGGAGATCGTTACCGCACCATGATCAATGATTTTTTGTTTGAAAATATGGATGACATTGATCCGGACGAGATGTGGTTTCAACAGGATGGCGCTACGTGTCATACAGCGAACGCAACCATCGCATTATTGAAATCAAAATTTGGCGATAAGTTGATTTCGAGAAATGGACCTGTCAATTGGCCTCCAAGGTCGACTATTTCCTGTGGGGCTACGTGAAGTCACTGGTTTATGCTGATAAACCAGCAACAATTGACGCCTTGGAGGACAGCATTGTTCGTGTTATTCGTGACATACCCCCAGCAGTGCTCGAAAAAGTGGCCCAAAATTGGACGTCCAGAATGCGCTTCGTCAAGAACAGCCGCGGTGCCCATATGCCCGAAATCATTTTCAAATATTAATGTCACGTATTGATCCTTCGAATAAAAAAGAAATTTTGATTACAATTTAATTTTTTGTGTTATTTTTTACAATTTCAAGTTCTATCGTGCTTAAAAAAACACCCTTTATATATAAAGCCTCAGCACCAAAATTGGCATAAAAGAGGCATTCTGGCAACCATATACAATTTTATAAAACGCAATTAAATTTTTTTTTTTTTATGTAAGAAGTGTTTCGAAGTTATTTAATAAAAATATTTTAAGTTGTTTTTTGAATAGAGAAAAAATAATTATTGATTTTAAATGGATTGGTAATTTATTGTATTCAGTAGGACCTGCATAAAAAATGCATTGCTTTGTTAATTCAAGACGACATCTTATTACAGATTAATTATTGCTTTGCCTGGTTAACCTATGGGATACCTCCAAATTTTGCAAAAATCGAAAAGAATAATTTCACATATTTCTAATGGATTTAAATACAAACTTGTGAAGTTGCATTTTATATAGACCTGTACTATGAGCTGTTGAAATTGGGTCGACGATTACAGGAGACCTGCATCGAAGACAACTTATTTGTATAAAGAGAGCAATTCTTGGAAAAACGATCAGAATATTCAAACAGACACGAGGCCATAATCTTTTATCATGAAAACGCTCAGCCAAATACTGCAAGACCGGTCAAAACTATTTGTAAACATGGAATAGAAAGTTTCGGCTCACCCAGGCCTTGACCCTTCTGACTAACATTTGTTTCGATCAATGCAGAATTCCCCTACTGAAATACGCTTCACGTCAAAACAAGCTTTTAGAAATTGGCTTGATGCTTTCTTCACATCAAACTCAATATTCAGAATTTTAGATAAATTTATTTTGTTATTATAATAAATGGATTTGTCAAACAAAAAAAAATTACATTTTTAAACTGTGCAATTATTACGTTTCAACTCGCGTCGTTTTATCCAAACTTTATTTGGCTGCTGCGATTTCGGCAAGTCCCGAACCTCATTGGTTTTGTCAACTAAGTCCTTTCACCTACTAAGCCGCGTTTGGTTATGTTGTTACGTTTTCCACTTAGTGCTGTTACGTTAGAGCTTAAACCGCGATTACTTTGTTTAAACTTTAAAGACGCTAACTCATTTACAGTTACTTTACTTTTCCCATTATTTTTATTTGGGTGCGGTTTTACGTCGACCCTCGTCAAACCGGTTTCGGCTATTTGCCATCTTCAGTGTTCTTTTTATACTTGTTGTTGTTGTTCTATTGTGTTTATATAGTTCGCGTTTCTCTTCGGGTTATTGTATTCGTCACTTTCTCACCTTTTTGTCTGTATCTCTCTCTCCTTTTTTCGTTTGTTTGTTTTTACCTAATTTGTCTCTCCCTTTTCATTCGTCTCTCTTCCTACCTCTATTCTTTTAAGACCATGCTTGTTATTCATTTGTGCTTATCCCATTATCTTGTTTTAGCCCTAAAGTAACAAATACTTTAAATAAGTATTATGACCTTAATTTGATTTACCTGAATATTTTCCACAATTAATGCAAAAATGTTTGATTTCTATTGCAATTTAATATTGTAGAAAATTATAAAATTGAAGCAATAAAACAAAGAATTTTATTGCACAATATTGTCACTCCATGATCAAATAGTTGAGTCAAATTATTAGCTTGCGCTATCCAGAATACATGCTCATCTGCTTAAGAATTGTTCTACCATAAATAAACCAGGTAAAAGATCAGCTAGAAATAATAATAATAATGCATCTTATCTGGTTTTCGTCGACCTAAATGTTTGTCCTATTGGCTTCGTATAAACTTTGTCCCTAACATGGCCCCACAAAGAATAATCCAGTGGTTTAAAATCACACGATCTGGCTGGCCAATTAACTGTTGATTGTCATGAAATTATGCGATCAGGAAATTTGGTTTCCAAAAAATTTATCGTTACATTGGCTGTGTGATATGGGGCACCGTTCTGTTGAAACCACATGTCAGTGATATCCACCGTCGTCAATAATAGGCCTAAATTGAGTTGATAGCATTTCGCGATAGCGTGATTCATTGACCGTGATCGCAATTGCAGCTTCATATTCGAAAAAAAGGCCTAATCACAACTCCTGACCAGACAGCGAACCCTACATTCAGTGACAGGTTGAGCATGCAAAGGCTTCTAAAGAATAGCTATAGGATTTTCCAAAGCCCAAATTCGGCAATTTTACTTGTTGACATGCCCTGACAAGTGAAAATGGGCTTTGTCTGAAAAAATGATTTTTTTCAGAAAAACCAGTCGGTTGTTCCTGAAGAAATTGAGCGGGTCTGGCTTCAACTCCTGCAACAGTTGAACCTTGTAAGGCTTCAAAGGCAAATCTTTATTCAACATTTGCCATGTGGTGGTTTTGAGAACCTCGAGGAATTGACAACACTGTGGCTCACAGCTGCGATGTTTTCAGTTGAACGAAACTGTCGAATAATATTTAACGACCAAATTTTTAATACCGATCTCAGAAGGACGATCATGTTGTCCGAAGATATCACGAATTATTTTCGTGCGAAATTGAATTCACTATAAGAAATGTTAATGCATCTACTATCAATATGTGAAAAAAGTAAATGTCAAAACTATCAGGTTGTTGGTGTTGCCACAATTGAAAAACAAACTTTTTGTTGAAAAAGTACAGGCTTTAGGAATTAGTAATAGCAAAGAGGGCTGTAGCGGTTTAGGAAGCCCTTATAGTAAAAAAAACTTTTATTGTAGTCATTAAAACGTTATTTATTTTATATTTTTAATTAAAATTTCTTTAATAATTGATTTTTCTTATTTGATTAAATAAAACTAAAATATCCACGAAAACGACACGAAAACCACTTTGAAATCTTGTCATAAATTTAATGTGTTATATATTGTTTTTGTTGTTGTAGAATAATTAATTCATGTCTTAATACTCATATAGTTTTCTTTGAGCGTTAAGTTTAATAACAACTGGTGACCACGATTGTTTAAGTTGCATGACGAAATAACATCAATTGCTTTTGGCACTTAATTTAAATGTCTAAATGCTAATTCACATTTTGTAATCCCTCACTTCTGACGTCATAAAATGTTATGTAGGTTTTGTTTTTTTTAATACCTATAAAATTTAACACTCTTAATTGTTAAGAATTTTAATAATTTTCTGTACAGTTAAGCACATAGATTGACTTACACTCTAACAAGTTTAAATATATTTTTTTAAAGCGAAAAATTCTTGAAATCTTTTATCGTGTAGTTGCCTCAAGCTTTTTAAGATTTTCAAGTTCGTAACCTTTTTTTTTTCGTTTTAATATCATACGATTTAATAAAGTTTTTATATTTAAAAATTTAATAAAATTTTTATTACTCTACTGTTAAGAAGTTGGTTGTTAAAAGTTTTCTTTCTTTAATTTTCAGCTAAATTAATTCATATTCTCTTTTTTATTTTTTTACAATGGTTGCCTTAAGTCCCTTAAATGGTTGCTTTTTATCTACAAAAATCCCCAAACATCAGTTTATTATGATGATAATGCTATTTTAATTTTAATAGATTTATGCTTTAACAAAAGTATAATTTACTTTCTTTGTAATTAAATTAATGAAAAAAATTCCAATATGTAAAAAAAACAAAACAAAAACCTCCTCCCCGTAAAACTATTATTTTTGATCCTTATTGAATTCATAACTGAACAAATCTTTACTAATAAAATATACTCCACGTTAATTCTCTTAATTCTTCAAACAGTTTTGATTTCACAACATCCTGAGGCAGGTAAAATGTTCTCTAAAATAAAATTATTTGTTACTTAGATCGAACGTAATATTTTGGTTTTAAAAAAGATAGATTGGATGAGAGTTATACCCATACAAAAATTATACTTAAGTTTTATATTGGAAAAAAGGGCTTTAAGTTTTTTTATTAAGACTTCCTGATGATCTGGCTGGCACACTACCAGCGAAAAGCGTCTAGAAACCTGCATTTCAAATTAATAAATTTTTTATTATAAAATTTTTTTATATTATACTATTTATACTATTATTATACTATGTTTAAATAATATTCCCGCCCATATTTGCAGCAGCACTTAAAAAATTCACACCAAACTGACGTACCAAATTTTGTTCAAATACCGCTATCAGGGCCAAAAATAATAGATTTTTAATTTGTGATTTGTATGGGAGGTACCACGCCCATATTTGCAGCAGCACTTAAAAAATGTACACGAAATCGACGTACCAAATTTTGTTTAAATACCGTTATCAGGAGCAGAAATAATAGATTTTTAATTTGTGGTTTGTATGGGACGTACCACGCCTCTTTGTCCAATTGAACTGAATTGTAAATCTAAACCACCCGGGGCGCCATCGTTGATACAAAAAAATTTATGTAAATTGGTCCAGCCAACTGTAGAATTGTATATACAAAGATAGAACTTTAAGCTGACAATACTTTTTTAAACTGGAAGATATTTTGTCATCTGTCAAGTTATTTATGTTTAATTTGGTAGACTGACACCTGAACAAATCGTGGAAATCGGGCCTAATATTCTTAATGGATTTCCTCCCCATCTTAACATGTACTTCTGGGGGTAAAGGTGGCACAAGTCGGCTGGGCTAGCAGGACCTGTAAGCAAGAAGAGACATAGAACTTTCGAAGTCCTACGAGTGAACTTTAAAAACACACTTTTACTACGGAAACTAATTACCCGCAGGACTCTGGCCCTGTTCTGCTTATTGGTGAGGACCCTCGGGGAGCAACGTAGTGGCTGTGGTTTAATCGGGCTTGCAAGAAACTTCCGAAGAGATATTAACACACGTTAACATCCAACGTCTTACCTTGCATAAGCAACAGGACTAAGATAGTCTCCAAAGGAGTGGGGGCACGGCCGAAAACCGTAACTAAGGAGTGTAGGCATCTTAGGGCGCTGGTGGACGTTTTGTCCTATACCCAGTGGTAAGACCACCGTCTGATTAAGGCATTGCGGCCAGGTGCTGACGATAACCTTATCACATCATTGCTGATGATTCCGATATTCTTAAGCGACTATTGTTCAGCGATGAAGCTCCGTTATTCATTCAAGCAGGACACGTTAAGAAAAAAAAAATGACGTATTTAGAGAGATAGCAATCCCAAAATGTGAACACATGGTTATCTCTAGAAAAACCGGCTGTTTGGTGAGTTTAATGGGCTGGTGAAATCAATGAATGAAGCAATCAATCAATGAATCAATATGAAGCAATCACTACTAGCTTTTTTGTTTATCAATTGAACAACCATGGTGGTCAGACTAATTTTAACAACACAATGAAACATGTCACACAGCTCGTTCAACAACTGAGTTATTGAAGGAAATGTTTGGTAACTGTATAATTTCACATTTCGGATCAGTGAATTGACTACCAAAATCATGTGATTTAATACCGCTAAACTGCTTTCTATGTCGATAAGGTCGAAACGATAGATAACTTAAAGGACAACATCCCCTTAGTTACTGCTGATATAACAACACAAAAGTTAGAAAGATTCAGCAAATATTGGACCTCCAGATTAGACTATGTCCGAGATAGCCGCGGCCGTTTTTAAATCAGAATTCATATTTTATTTTAAAATGCCGGAAGTTTATCTTTCCAATAGAGTAAATTTTATGTTAAATTAAAAAAAGTTCATCTCTGTTTCATTCCACTTCGAAGTTCTATCCCTCTATTAAAAATACTCTATATCGGTAGATAAAATAATGCTGATGAAGGCTGTAGCATTCATCCCGAAAAAATTCTTAATCCTAGAAGTTTTCGTTACAAAAAAGACAAGATTCAAACAAACATCCCTAGCTTTGGGAATAAATATTAAAACCGGCAACACAGTCTTAAAACTACCAAGCACTGGCTTATTTTTTTATATCAAAAATAATTTGATTGCATACTTTTGGGTGCTTAAAAAATATTTACTGCTTTAAATTTATGAAGTTTTCTGTTTTAATATTTAAATTTGATAGCATATCCTTGCATATAAAATTATATCCTTAACTCCTTTTTTATTTCTTAAGTTTAATTTTGCGGTTTTCCAATAAACTTAAATGTTTCTCTTTGCCACACAGAAATTAATTTTTAAAAGGTTTCTTTTAAATTGCTGGTTTTGTGTTTTACCTTTTTAAAGCCTACTTTGTTTTTTTTTTTTGCACCTTAAATGGGCGTGGTTTTTCATATATTCAATAATAGCTGATAGCCTTAGTTGCATAATAACAAAAAAAAAATAACATGAATAACAACAAGCAATTTATATTAAAATTATTATTGTGGTCACCTGACATTGTTGTCACCATCACTACTCAAACGAAGACAATCTTAAAAGTTAGTTAAATGGTTTATAACAAAAAGGTGTAACTAAATCTAAAACGTGTTCAAGGTCTCAAAGAATCAAGAGAAAAATAGAGTGGGTAACAAAAAGAAACTAAAGGACTTTTCAGTACGCCTTTAAAAACTTTAATGACTTTTAAACTTATTCTAGCCTACAACTCCCATGTGCGGTGATACACGCACACACACTTACACACACATTGATATCCTCAAACAATGTTTTCTTTCATAACGTTTGTCTTTATTGGCATTTGATTTTTTGTGTCTTTTTATAGCTTCTACTTGGACAAAAGTCCTTCTGACGTCTTTATCCAATACTCTTAACCATAATAGATTGCCTGTTGTTTATATGTGCATATGTAGATGTGCATGTGTATTTAATCATACAAACAAGCAGTAGCATGTATTTGTATTGTTGTTGCTATAAATACTGTGTTGTGTCCGTGCAAATGATATTTTGCGGTTTTTGTGCCATTTGAAATTTGATGATGTGGCATAAATTGCAAGTGCGGTTCCAACTGATGGACATTGAATGATACGCGCACGCAATGCTAGGCTTCAGTTTTCTATATACATATATATATGAAGTCTTTTTGATTGTTTTAACTTTATTCTACATATACAACCGCATACACATTTTGGCTTGTTATAAGAAACAAGAAGACAAATCGACACACACATGCACAGACATTAATTCTTCTATTCTAAGACCCCAAACTTAGTTTGCGGTCGGCATTAAGTAATAATTTATTAAAATTTATTTTAAATTAAACACTACACAAGCAAGCAGCATGTGGCCATAAGCCAGTGGGGGAGTACTTAAAATTAATAGCTGTATTAATAAAAGTCCAGCGCTTAAAAACAGGTTTGAGCAATTTTCAAAGTTGGCTAAATTTGAAGACATTAACTTTGATAGAGGCATGAAATGCAGACACGTACAGAATATCATACCAGAATTTAAGCAAAAATTATTAATTTTAATTATTTTAAAAGCCATTTAATGTTTTATTAAAAAAACGAAATAGAACTTAAATGTAATTGAACTGACATAAAATGAAATTAAGTTGTTCGTTTTGTAAAAAAAATAGAAGTTTAAAAACCACAAGAATAAACAAGACGAATTTGCACATTAAACGAGCAATAACATGTTTAACATGATGATCCTTAATTATCTTAATCTAAAAGCAGAAGTCGTTATTTGAAATGTTTCTTCCGCTCGTATGCATTTGTGGTAGTGGAGTGCCCTCACGGCTACTAAACAGCGAAATTAACAGGTGGCCAAATTTGAGGTTAGGAAATAAATTGATTTAAAACAGACTTGGAAGATCTCAATTACAGCTTGTAATTAATTGCACATTCAATTACTGAATTACATGTAAATGTAGTTGAAAAAACTCAATTACAATTGTAAAATTTGAATGTAATTTGAATGTAATTCAATTACACATTACAGTAATTTATAATTGAAAAAATACCATTACAATTACTTGTAATTTGTAATTAGAATAATCCAATTAATATCATTAATTAGAATATTTCAATTAAGATCACTTGTATTTTTAATTGAAAAAAATCAATGTAATTACATGTAATTGAAAATTTTTCAGTAATGAGTGCCTTATTACAATTAAAATTACTTGTAATTTATAATTGAGCTTTTCCAATTACAATTATTACATGTAATTAGTAATTGAAATTTTTCAATTACTAATTACAAGTGATTGTAATTGAAATTTTTCAATTATAAATTACAAATAATTGTAATTGGTTTTAGTCCCTGATTTCAATTACAATTACTTGTAATTAGTAATTGGAAATTTTCAATTACTAATTCCGTGTAATTGTAATTGAAATGTAATTAAATCCCCCATGTCACACAGTTTTATTGATAACGATGTAAACGGGAAATACGAGAAATAATAAACGGAGTATGGTGTTAGGCAAATGCAGAACTGTAGCACGTCAGCAGACATCCCCTATTTTTACAAAATTTTGCAGCACATATTGCAACAAGCTTCGCTTATCTCGTAATTACATCTTTCAGAGCGTCACTTGTTTGTGGGTTTACGTATAACCGGC
The DNA here is from genome assembly GCA_030448955.1 of Trichopoda pennipes. NCBI lineage: Eukaryota > Metazoa > Arthropoda > Insecta > Diptera > Tachinidae > Trichopoda > Trichopoda pennipes. Next base: position 6,742,946 of record JASKUP010000002.1, read on the forward strand.
ATCAGAGAAAATACTGTAGCGGTGTTAAATCACTAGAAAGATATTGCAGAATTGAAAAATTATGCGAGTGGTAAATTTCTCCTGCAATAATTTAATTATTTGGGTGGTTGCTTGGTTTGTGGCATCATCTTGCTGAAAAAGTAATCACTAATGGCTTATGCTGCCAATTCTGGCTATAAAAAATTGATTATAATAGTTTGGTAGTGCAGAGAGTTCATGGAGTTCATTTGCGAGAAAAATACAGGTCAATAATTCCGCCTGAACTCGAACCTCACCATAGGGTTATTTTTTTTAGGATGTAATCATTTTCCCAGGACTGATTGTTGATTTTGTAAGCCCCATATGTGACAAATTTTGTTTGTTAATAGAACCGCCTAATTAAAAATGAGCCATCATTACTAAATATGATTTTGTTGAAAAATACACTGTTTTTGTTCATATTTTTAAACAGCCCATTTACAAATGTTCCACGTAAACAATGGTTATACCGCTTTAATTCTTGAAGGAGCTGTAATTTATAAGCGTAAAAATGAAGATTTTTATACAAAATATTACACAAAGGGCCTCTTGTGATGCCCAATCTTTGCGAACGTCGACGAGTTGATGTTCCAGGCTCATTCTCAACACTTTGCTGTACAGTGGCTATGTTTGCATCACTACGACTACAGCAAGTGTATTATTTTGATCTATTACCAGCAACAATACCGTCAGCCTCAAATTTAGCCATTAAATTACGTACAGAAGTCTCAGAAGAAGCCTGATTACGAGGAAAAGTTCTCTGAATTTTACGAAGTGATACAGTGCAATTTTCACCATTTTGATAGTAAATTTTTACAGTTGAACTCCTTCGCTTAAGAGTGTAACGTTCCACGCTTAAAATTTCCCAACTTTTAACTTAATAAGTGCTAAGGCATGGTAACTTAGCTCTTGATATTTAATCATTTGATAGACAATTTACTTTTTAACCTCAAATTTGCCCACCCAATATGTGTAAGCAATTCTTAAGAAATGTTGTTGTTGTCAACAAAAAAAAAAAAAAAAACTCAATGTTAAGCTCAGCAGAGCATATGCAACATAGAGTACATTAAAAATAACGGAAATAGCGGAGATTTTAAGAGATAAATTTACGTATCTGATATGCTGCTTTGGCCTCAAAAAACTCACATTGAGTTCTTAGTTCAAATGTCGATTCTGTAAAATCCTTCGAAATATCCCAAAATGCCCTGGTTTTCAAGGTTGTCTGACCGTATGTTTTTTGTGAACAATATTTTGGATAGTAAAAATAATTTCAATAAATAAATGACGGTTTGATATTCTACAAATCGCTCTTTATAAAAAAATCGTTAAATAAATATCACAAAAGTGAAAACTGTTTAATTTTATATGAACCCTGCATTGGCACACTTTGTTGTTTTTTTGGTAGTCCTTTCCAACTTTGCATTGAATTCTTAGAGGCGTTGTAACAAGTTTTCCTAAATAGTATACCTTCCCTACGGACACTCTGTGGGAAAATATTCGATAAACCAACGTGTTTTAATCCATAAAACATTATATCAAAATTATTCCCCCCGGGGGCACATTGATATGTTCTGATGGAAACCTACAATCATTACATGTGTCAACAGGGGGAAAACGGGGCCCAGTCCCCTGAAGGCTAGCAAGGACTCAACTGGAAGCTCCACGTTATATCCACGGGATTCATTAAGCCCCAGAGTTCTTACTACTAGAGATGCCAATCGGTATTGATTTTTAAATATCCCCGGATCCGGGATTTAAAAAGTGTGGATCCCGTAAAATCCCGCTATATCAAATAGTCCTGAAATTTGAAGGTTATTCAAGCTTTTCTATACGTTTATCTTTGTGAACACTACCGGTAGAAAATTTAGGACTTTGTAATGGTTTCTAAAAAACTGCTGCATTTGTGTGTTAAAAATAGTTAAATTTTTATATTTGTCCCCGTTTAGGTGTGCAAAAAGCCGTTAAGCAAAAGAGGTAAAAAATTTTTAAATCTTCCAAGAAGAAATTTTTTTAAAAAACAAAAAGTTGCTTAAATTTTAATAGAAAAAGGTCTGAAATTCCGTGATTTCGGATAACCCCATGTGGCCAAAGCTGAATATTGATGGTCACAAAGTATTGTGTTATTTGGTGGTATTTTGGTATTTGCCAATATTGTAAAATGAACTGTCTAAACTGCACCGAATGCAGTTACACGAGAGTATGAAAATGAAAAATGGATATAAAGCTATAGTTTTTATCATGACACTGTTCGTTATAATGACGCCCGACCTGCTGAAAACTATTTAGATACAAATTATTGAAAAGATTTACACTCAATGGTCTTACATTTCACATATTGCGCCTTCTGAACATTGTCTGTTTTATAAAATGCAAAACACAGTCGTTGAAATAGTCATGGCCTGATCCTTTCCTTGATTCAAAGAAAATAAGCGGTTATATAATGGCTTTCATGAATTAACAGGAGGAAATCTTAGCTTTCGATTACAGAAATTGTTTGTATTAAATTTTAATTTGTTTTAGGACCACTTTTTTAATATTCCAAAAACAATTCTTTAAACCCTTAAAAAGAAATCGAAAGGTGAAAACACAAAATTAATTTTCTCTTTTTAAACTCTTTTCTCAAACTAAATAATTTTAAGATATTTGCAGATTTATTTATTAAAAAATTCTTAGTCATCTTTTAACACCGGATAACAATCTCAAATTAAAAACACAGAAAATATTTTCTTCATTAACACAACAAACGAGGTTTAAAGCTTAATTAAATTCTAATAAGCTGAATTATGACAAAATTCCTAGGAAACACTTCATGCCACATGTCTTTACAAGCAAAAAGTTCTTTTTTTTTAAATGAATGCAAAAATAGAAGAATTCCAATTATGAATGCGTCACTATGAAATTCAATACCTTTCAATTATAAAAGACAAATTTTTATAAGAAAAGGAAACACAAATTCCAGTTTATTAGCGAAAAACTAATTAAAAATACATTTTGCATATTATTAACGTTACACATAAAATGATGTAAATAATATATACGAGGGAGGTTTAAAAATATATACCTTTGAGGAAGAAAACAAATACTCTCCCAGCAATAACGGATGTATAAAATTCATTCATTTTTCTTTATCGATTCAGGGCCTGTTAAAGTTAAAACAAAACTTTTATGACAGCCCGTGATATAAAGAGGCGATATCATTCAATGGGGATGCCTATTTTGTGTCGCTTAGCTAAGCAATTCAAACTGTAAAACAGTCCTAACCAGAGTAGCGAAGTGTTCACTCACTGTTTATACATGTATGAATAGGTACATTTCATTTTTTAGCCGCTTCTTCTCATACATGTGTGAGAGACTGAAAAATATTTTGCGTTTTCTCATTTATGAATGCGACGATTTATTTTTTTCTTTGTATTCATAAGTGAAAAAATGAGAAACACACAAGTGTTCATTTTTGAATATGTACAATTTTGATAATTTTTCATAAATGAAAAGATCGTAAAAATATGTGCGTTAAGCATTCGTGTACATAAACGCACATATTTGATAATGCGCAATTGTCGGCGTATGTAGAAAAAAAAATGTTTTTTTTTTATTTCTTTTAGAATATATTGCAATATTGTATTTTGTGTTAATATGTACCCATGTGTTTTTACTACATTTTACGGTAAACTGCGATCGTAGGTAGAAAATTTTTTCACATTCATTTATGAGAAATTTTATAAAATTTCAACGTTCATAAATGAACATGTACATTTATGAAAAATAACATTAATGAGAAGTAGCTGATTTATCATTTATCACATATGAATAAGACTCATAATTCTTGTTGTGCGCATTCATGTATGAACATAAGCAGAACATTTTTTCTTGTTCGTTTATGCGCGTGAAAAATAAATATAAAATTTTAGATTTCTCATTTATGAAAAATATCATGAATGTTGATTTTTGAATGTTCATACATGAAAAATTCTGAACCCTGGTCCTAACGAAAATGGTCAGGTCGAAGAAGTTGCCAAAATTACGACTGAAGATTATCTTTTCTTCTCAGCAAGAGCCAACCGAAAAGTACTTAAAAAGCACATATTGTTCGCAATAAATGGCGATTGGATGACTTGGTATCTGTTCACTGCAGAAAAAGGGGGTTACGCTTGCCATTAAGAAACTCCAAGTACCTTCGACTTATTTCTGAAAGCTCCGCAATAGTAGAACTATCTTATCAATACGATTTACGTCAAACGGTGGCACATATTTGTAGTCAACTGGTAGCAAGACCAACTCCATGTTAAACTTATAAAGCACTAGATTAAATCTGTACTAAATTAAACTAAAGACTTAGTAACAGTAAAATTCAACTCACTTGTCACATTAGCTAAATTGAATATTTGTGTACTGTACACCAAAAAATATATTGGAAATGCAGTACAGTACTGAAAGTAAAATAATGAAAATACAGCACGGAAAATTTAATACTGTAAGTACGGTACTAACATTACATTACTGATGGTACAGTACTGAAAAAACAGCGCTAAAATACAGTATGAAAAGAATAGAAGTACAATACTGAAAGAACTTAAGTAAAAGTGCAGTACTAAAGGGTCCGCCATCTAACGTTTTTTTTTGTCAACTGGTGCTAATTTCGTGAATGGTAATACTTAGCTCATGTTTGATTTGACAGATAATTAGTTTTATACTTCCGCTGAACGAATATGGTTGTGTATACGCTTGAACAATGATTCGCTAGGTGGGCCTGTGATCGAATTACAGAAGATACCGATTTTTCAAAATAAATCATCTTTTCAGATGAAGCTCATTTTGATCTTGGCGGGTATGTAAACAAGCAAAATTGTCGCATTTGGGGCACAGAAAATCCGCACGCATACATTGTTTGCTGCGGATTTTGGACCAAAGGCATAATTGGGTCATTTTTCAAGAGCGGTCGTTACAGTCAATGGCGATCGTTATCGGGCCATGTTGAACGAATTTTTGTTTACAAAAATTAAAGAGAAGGATATTGGCAACATTTGGTTTCAACTGGACGGCGCTACGTGCCACACAGCCGAAGCTCTGTAGTTTTATTTAAAGCATTTATAACAAAAAAAAAAGTTATTTGGCGGACCCTATAGAAGTATTGATAGTACAGTACTGATAGTAGAGCATTGAAAATATAGAGATAAACATACAGTACTGAAACTATAGTACTGTATACTAAAGTAGTATACTAAAAGTAGTATTAAAAACGCAGTGCTAAACATACAGTACTAAAACTGTACTATACTGGTAGTAAAAACTAAAGGTACAAAAAGAAATACCGTATAAAAACTAATGTTCTGGTAGTATAGCACTAAAAGTAGAATACTGATAACAAAGTATAACAAATGCAGTACTGAAAATAGAGCACTTCAACTATAGTACTGTACAACAGACTAAAAGTACTTAAAGTAGTACACTGATAACAAGGTATTAAAAATACAGTACAAAAAATCAGAACTGAAAGTAGAATACTGATAGCAAAGTGTTACAAATGCAGTACTAAAAATACAGTATAAAAACTACAGTACTGGTAGTATAGAACTGAAAGTAGAATACTGATATAGTATTCCAAGTGTAGTACTAAAAATGCAGTATACAAACTGCAGTACTGGTAGTGCAGAACTGAAGATACTAAAACTAGAATAATGATATCAAAGTATTAGAAATGTAGTGCTTAAAATATAGTACAGTACAACTGTAATGGTAGGACGAAGCTGAAAGTACTGAAAGTGGAATACTGATAGCAAAGCATTAATAATGCAGTGCTAAAACTGCAATACTAAAACTACAGTACGGGTAGCACAAAATTGAAAGTACTGGAGCGAAAATACAGTATAGTGAAACTGCTGTTCTGAAAATACGGTAATGACAGTACAGTACTGAAAATACAGTGCTGAAAGTAAATTACATAAAATATAGTTCTGACAGTACTGTAGCAAGTTTTCAGGATTGTACAGTTCTGACAGTAAAGTGCTGAGATTTTTAGAGATACAATCCAATACTAGAATTACTGAAAGTAAAGTACAGTATTGACAGTAAAATATAGTACTTTAACAGTACTGAAAATGCAGTTGTGGCAATACAGAACTGAAGGTACTGTACCGAAAATACAGAACTAAGAGTATTGTACTGAAAATACATTACTGAACGTATACTATTGCATGTACAGTACTGTGCAGTACTGAAAATACTGCACTGAAAATGTAGTGCTGAAAAGATGGTACTAAAAGTTCATTACTTAAAATAAAGTATTAACATTACTGTTCTGACAGTACATTGCTGAGAGTATGATACAATGCAATACTAGAAATACTGGCAGTAAAATACAGTACTCACAGTAAAATATAATAATTAAAATGCAGTACTTAAAGCACAGTGCTAATAGTGCAGTACTGATAACATGAAATGTTGTAAATTTCATGAAATACATAGTTTTCGAAAGTACAGTAGTACTAGCAATACTAAAAATACTGGACATAAAGTGCAGTACTGACAGTAAAATCCAGTAATTAAAGTATAATTTGAAGGTATAGTGCTAAGGGTACAGTAATGTTAGTATGATATGAAAGGTACAGTTTTAAAAGTACAGCACTGTACGTGCGGTACAGTCGGCAGTAAAATGCAGTTCTTAAAGTACAGTACTGAATCAAATTACCATTTCCGCTATTTTTCTTGTGGACTATTTACGACCTCGAAATTAAACACATGGCATTCTCAAGTTATAAATTTCTGTTTAACCTTAATCAGTTTTATTAAAATGCTGTCAATTTTAATTAATGTAAAACTGCTTTCGTAAATAAGCCGTGTCCAGGTTGGTGACAAGAAAGTGAACATTTTATTTAGAAAAAAGAGACCTACTGAAAATAAACATTTTAATTTCAAAGGAAAGAAGTTTTAGTTCAAATCTGTTTTTTTTTTTCAAAAATATTTTTTTTGTTTAATAGAGAATTAAAGAAATTTTCAACCTAAATAAAAAACCAGAAATCTTTATTAATGGTTTATGGCTTATGAGTCATCGTTAGTGAATGTATGAAAACACACTCTCATAATGGGACAATTTTAATGCTCATTAGCTTTCTTGTTATCTGTGTTTATAGCTTCTGATTTTAGTGTTGCTACAGATGTCGTTTTTGTTGCTGCTGTTTGTTTGAGATTTATTTTTACTGTTGATGTATGTAGAAGATAAAGATGATAATACTAGTACATAATGAACATATGGATATTTGTGAGTTTATATATTTATTTGTAATAAACATATTTTAAATATTTGTTAATAGATTTTGTTTTTTTGTTCGTTTCTCTGTAATAATACTCTTTCAAAAGTCGCGCTGTTCATTACTCTCATTTGAGCAAATATGTATTTAAGCAGCTACTGTCTGCACACATTAATTTATTAGCAAGATAAATATACATAGGACTTTAAGATAATTAACCAAACTACACTGTACAACACAAAATAAAAAATAAATAAATAAAAAACTATGTGGCTGATGAAAAGATAGATTAAGTTAATGTGCCCTAAAGTTTATCTAACGTTTTTTCTAATTATTTTTGGAGGCTATTTTTATTAGAAAAAAATTAAAAACATTTTTTTTTGCTATTAGCTCAGCTTGTCGTTTAAAAACGCTAATATTGCTTAATGAACCAGTAATTTTGAAAGGAGCAGAATTTTGAAAGAAGAAGAGAACACAAACAAGTCAATATGTCGATTAATAAGAGCATTGGAAAATATATATTTTCTTTATTATTGTTTAATGTAGCTTTAAGCTTTGTAAGCTTCATAAGGCAATTGCTTACATTTTCTAGCCGGCTGCCAGTTATGATTTTGGAAGGTGCTTAAAATGCTTCTTTGACCTGATGTAATTTGATTTTCAATATTTCCAGTTTAAAAAAAAAATATCGGGTTTTTCAACAAGAAGATTGTTTTTTGGAAATATTTTCTTCATATTTTTTTGCTTATATTCCGAATTAAAAAATCCATTTTATTGATCAATGAAAATTTCAATAACAACTAATAAACGGCCTTACCGCGATCGCTTATAATTTTCACCAAAAATGTATTTTTATATTAAATTTTACAGGCACTCGGAATTCGTGTGATGGTTTCAGCAGCTTGATGTTGTTATCCCTCCCCCCGGGAGGGATATATAGACTATATATAGATATATAGACCATATATACATATATGGTCTTTATAGAACTTCGATTATCTAGACACAGTGCAACTGGGGAAAAAGGGAGCCCAGTCCCCTGAAGTCAGCAGGAGTACAACTGGAAACTCCACGTTATTTCTACGGGAATCAGTAACCCGCAGAGTTTATTATTTGTCTCTTTAGACATTTTATAGTTCTCTGGATGATTATTGAGGTTGGCCCCTATATGGGAGTATCGTGGTGGTTGTAGTTTCGCGGGCCATAACAGTATAATGGTTATTATTGTGGCCAGGATCATCTCACTGTTAATGACACGCTAAGTGAATGATCCAGTCCAGTGAGCATGCTAAACATGTGTTCTGCACAGGAGTTGAAAAGTCTCCAACTCTTAAGCAAGAAGTGATGATTTGCAGCCCTGCTCTGGAATCATCGAAGTTGCAACTAGAAAGTTCTGTTGCATAGAATTATGGCTTCGGCTTCCTAGGACGAGCATGACGTTCCAAATTATGCAGTGGTTCGATGCACCATCTGATTAAGGCTTCATGGCCAGGCGCAGATGTAAATCTAATCACACAGTTGATGTTGTTATCCTATTTGCAATCTTAACAAAGTTTTTCACTTATCCAAAATATGTAGTCATCATAGAACACAAATAAAGTGGCAATTAAAGCAATATTTTTCAAAAAGGTTGTGAAATTGCCACGGAATTTTGGGGGACACCTATTTAAACCTTCAAGAAATAAAAAAATATTCATCTTAAAGAATCAACTTGAAAATGATGTCTAGTAAAAAATCACCAGATTCAACCAAAGCAGATTCATTTTCTAAAAATTAACGCAAATGTTCACACTTGAGCAGTTTCAGTGACAATAATGCAAGCACACTATTTAAATACCCGCTAACTTCTATTTCGCCCTTGATGCCCAGATTGGCTATCCAGCAACTTTTTACAGATTAAGATGCTTCAAAATTTCATTGTATTACGAAGAGAAAAACTGAAAATTTCATCAATCAGTTTTTGGCAAAATGGCGGTCCTATTTCTTTATTCACATCACAGATTTTTAGTTTTAAGGCTGAAATCGATTCGATTGGCTCCGTATTGACTCTGTCCTTAACATAGCCCCACAAAAAAATTTCCAGTGGTATTAAATTTTATCTGGATCTAGCTAGCCACTTTACTGCTGATTCTTGTGAAATTGTGCGATTGGGAAATATGGTTTACAATAAATTGATCGTTTCATTGGCTGTGTGACATGTGGTATCTTTCTGTTGAAACTACATGACAGTGATATCCACGACGTCAATAATAGGCCAAAGTTGAGTTGTTAGATTCTCGCGATAGCATGATCTATTGACCGTTACCGCATTTTTAGCCTAATGTTAAAAAAAAACGGCTCAATCATGCCTCCAGACTATAGCGCATCGTACAGTAACACATTAAGCATGCAAAGGCTTCTCAATTATCGCTGTAGAGTTTTCAAAACCCGAAATGCGACAATTTTACTTGTTGACATACCCTGACAAATGAAACTTAGCTTCTTTTCACAAAAAAGATTTTTTCAGAAAAACCGGTTATTTCTAAATGAATTAAGCGAATCTGCGGCTAAGTGAATAATCGGCGGGCTTCAATTTGTGCTCCAGTTGAATCTAGTAAGGCTTCAAAGTTGAATCCTTATGCAAAATTCGCCATGTGGTGGTTGTGGATAACCCCAATTGTCCCCGCGGGGGCACATAAATATGGTCTTTATAGAATTCCACTATCTAGACACAGTGCAACTGGGGAAAAAGGGAGCCCAGTCCCCTGAAGACAGGTAGGGAGTCAACTGGACACTCCACTTTATTTCCAAGGGGATCAGTGAGCCGCAGAGTTCATTATTTGTCTCTTTAGACATTTAATAGTTCTCTGACTGATCATTGAGGTTGGCTCCTATATGGGAGTATCGTGGTGGTTGTGGTTTTGCGGCCCCATAACAGTATAATGGTTATTATGGTGGCCAGGATCATCTCACTGATAATGACACGCAAAGTGAATGATCCAGTCCAGTGAGCATGCTAGACATGTTGTCTGGACAGGAGTTGAAAGTCTCCAACTCTTTAGCAAGGTGTGATGGTTTGCAGTCCTGCCCTGGAATCATTAAAGTTGCAACTAGTTGGTTCTGTTGCTTAGAATTATGTGTTCGGCTTCCTAGGACGCCAGTGTGTCGTTCCAAATTATACAATTGTAGTTTGTCCACCATCTGATTAAGGCTACATAGCCAGGTGCGGATGAATCACACTATTTAACTCCAATTGTTGAGAACGTCGAGGAATTAAAAAATTTGGATCACCGTGGCTCATGGTTGCGATGTTTTCAAATGAAGGACCCGATTAAATAAGCGTTGTTGTTTGTATTTATTTTGTATCATGCCTGTCAACTCACCAAATTCTTAATAGCGCTCTGAGAAGGACGATTAGGTTTTTTTTAAGAAAAGTACCACTTCAGGCAACAATGCCTAGTTAGTCAAGTACCGTGCTACATTCTTTAGGAAAGGGATAGAGAAGAGATGACGCAGGCGGTAAAAGTAGAAGGATAGTACTGAAATGAACTATTGTTTAAGACAGCTCAGCAACCAGTGACCATGCCTTCATCACTGAGCCGGCCCACCGACAGTCAGTTTTTATTTTTGTAGCGAAAAAACAGCCAAGGTCTTTGTTGGGAATCGAACTTACAAGCCCCACACTGATAAGTTAGTTCACTACCTACTAGCCTACAGGAGCACCCTGTATATAGCATAAATTTTACGAAATGTAACTTTAACAGAATCATTATTTTCATAGTGGATTTTAATTATTTTAATGCGGTTTTGGTGCGAAATTGAATTCATTGTAACAATTGCCAAGGCATCGACTAGGAAATACGTCAAAAAACTAAATGTCAAAACTACCATGATGTTGGTGTTGCCATAATTGAAAAACAAACTTTTTGTTGAATAACCCGATATAAGGCAGCAACGAAGTTGGTGCTAAAAGGTATTCAAATCCTTAAAATGATAACATACAAGTCAAATCAAGTTAAGATTTTTTAAGTGATAATTGTTAAATCTAATAACGCTTCTGAAAATAAATTTTCAATTTCTCTTCACTTACTGTGATATAAAATTATATTTATTAATTTTTAGTACCTGTTTGCAGTAATTTTTGATATTTTTAATATGAAAAAGGAAATTTGGTTTAAATAACTCCTTTTTTAACAATTTCATAAAAAATCGCCAACTTAAGAAAAAATCGCTTAAATTTGTTAGCTAAAGACAATAAAAGGGGAATTATAAAGGCATAAAATTTACTTGCTAAAAAGTACTTTAGAATTCGGAAAGCAATATTTTCCAACAAATGCCTTTGAGTGATTAAACATTCAGAATTTGATTTTTAATTTTTTAAATTATTAGTTGAACTAATGACTATTGTAATAAAAGCATTAATTAATTCGGCTTAAGTTCATTTGCATTTTAATGTCTAAACATTTGAAAGGTAATGAAATGGAATGTAGCGACGCAGAAAAGGCTGCATTACGTTCTGCTGGTGACTAAGTTTTTTTTGAAAAATATTTTAAAACCAATTTTTTATTCTTAAGCTGAATTAGTTAATGCAATTGTTATACTTTGAAGAGCTTTCAATAACAAATTTAACAAAAATATTTTCAAAAAAAATTGTTACTCAAAACGGCTGATAAAATCTTAAACAAAAAGCCTTAATTCATTATAAAATATTAACACGACCATAAAAATCAAGAATAAAATAAATCTTTTGGCACCTTAAATTGACCATTTAGTCAATTTAAAATTTGTATTTTTTAAATAAATTATTTATTTTAGCAACAAATAAAAACCTGTCATTTCTTCAAGAATATAATGAAAAATCTCATGTTAACAAAATATCACATTTTGTTCCTAAGAAATGCATAAATTTGAGTAAAATATAAATTTTTCCCATTCTAGCCATTTGTCTGAAATAACAAACCCTATAACGTAATATCTATCCATAAGTTGATATTATAAAAGTTTTAAAACAAAAGCAACAACACCAAAAACAAAGACATTTAAATTAATTAATGACAATAGTACAAAAAGCACTCGTTTAACTGGGCTGCAGGTATGAAGACAATAAAAATTATATTGAGTAGGAATGACAAACAAAGCGAATAAATAAAGTATTGAGTATCGTCGTCAATTTATTATCATCACCTTTGCAAGGCTGTCAAAGTACTCGTATTTACATTGATAACAGCCAAGTGTGTTAAAATATTTTTCTAAAAATATATAATAAATAGTTTTTGTTGTTTGTATTTTGTCTAATTTTATTCAATTTGATTTGACGCTAAATATGCAGCTGTAGTTAAATCATCGATTGCATTTAACTTTGTAATTTGAAAAGAAAAAAAAAGAACTTTTTTTTCACTACTTTAAGTACTTATCAGACTGACAGCTGGTACATTAAATTTAAGTACTGAAATATCAAATAACGTGCCATTTAAATTTATTGTTTAAATAAAATAAAATATAACAGCACATTTTATTTTTACTTATTTTGTATAATTTATTTAATTTTTATGCAAAACGGGGAGTACGTGCCTTGAGGCACACTTATTGTTGTTCTAAATATGGTCCGGTTTATATACGAGTTTGCAATGAATACTAATTAAATAATAAAAACCTTTTTTTTTGTTCATTTTGTTACTCGTACTTTTTTTCTGTTGCAAACTCTAGGAATTTTTATAAATAATTTGATTATAGAAATTTAATGAACAAAAAAGACAATTAAAAAACCGTTTTTAAATTTAAAAAAAAATGTCTTTAAACAGCTCTAAAAGGGTTTTATAAAGTCCTTTTGAAAAATGGGTTTCCGAAAGTTTTATTGACAATAAAACGTAGATGTTTTTGTAAAAATGGATTTACTTAAAGAAACTATGCATTCCAAAATATTTTATAAAAAACAACCTAAGAAAAAGTACCTTATAAAAAGAGTACGTTAAAAAAACTACCTTTTAGAAAACAAGTTCACAAATTGTGTATAAAAAAAACAACTTTTGAAAAAGTACCAAAAAAAGTACAAAAAAAGTACCTAATCCCATATATATGAGGCCCTTTATGTGAGGCTATTCCATGCATAATCGCCGACACTAAAGAAAACATTTATCAATTTAAGATCCTTTCTTTTTCATTTAATCAAAAATTATTAACAAACAAACAAAGTTGTATACCTTCCCAGCGGACACCCTATACAAAGAGTATATTAAAAAAAAACATCTTAAAAAAAACAAACTTATCAAGAAAAAATCTCTCAAATTTACTCAAAAAACTATGCATTTCAAAATAGTTTTCAGAAAAGTACCTTATAAAAAAAGTGCATTAAAAGAAATACATTTTAAAAACCAAACTCTCAAATTGTTTACCAAGTAAAACAAAAATTTCTAAAAATAAATTTACCTAAAAAGGTATGCATTCCCAAATATTTATTAAAAAGTACCTGCAATAAAGTACCTTATAACAAAAACGTTCCAAAAACCTATTATTTTAAAAAAACTTATAAGTTGTGTATCATGAAAAAAAATTCTGCAAAACACATTTACTCAAAAAAGTATGCATTACCAAATACTTTTTTTAAAAAAGTACCTTATAAAAAGGGGTACGTTAAACAACTACCTTTTAAAAACCAAACTCTCAAAAAATCAAAAATCTCTACCAAATAGATTTATAACAAAAAAGTATGCATTACTAAATACTTTTCAAAAAAGTACCTTATAAAAAGGGTACGTTAAAAAAATACCCTTTAAAAACAAACTCTCAAATTGTGCATCAGGAAAAACCAAAATTATTAAAAATAAATTTACCTAAAAAGGTATGCAGTACAAAACATTTATTAAAAAAGTACCTGCAAAAAAGTACCTTATAAAAAGATTACATTCCAAAAACCTATTATTTTAGAAAACTTATAAATTTTGTATCAAAAAAAAAATTCAGCAAAACAGATTTACTCAAAAAAGTATGCATTACAAAATACTTTTTAAAAAAGTACCTTATTAAAAGGGTACGTTAAAAAACTACCTTTTAAAAACCAAACTCTCAAGAGATCAAAAAATTTTTACCAAATAGATTTATATAAAAAAGTATGCAATTCAAAATACTTTTTAGAAAATTACCTGCTAGAAAGTACCTTATAAAAGAGAATGTTCCAAAAAAACTACCTTTTAAAAAAACTAACATTCAAATTATGTGTTAGGAAAAACAAAAATCCCTACAAGATGGACTTACATTAAAAAATATGCATAACAAACTACTTTTTAAAGAAATTACCCGTAAAAAAAGTACCTTTCGAAAAGAGAACTTTACAAAAAACTACTTTAAAAAAAAACTCTCAAAGATAAACAAAGAACCTCTACAAAATGGATTTATATAAAAAAATTTTTTTTTTTATTTTTCAATGATTAAATTATTTGCATTTTTTCCTATCAGATGTCACTTATTAAATTATTTTTTTTTTCGTTTTCTTTAAATAATAAAAATTATTACAAACAGCAGACAGACAATCACATAACAAATATGGTTTTGGAACTGTGAGTTTATATTTGGTTTTTTCTATAATTTAACAATTTAACAAAGTAATAAAAATCACTATGATTTTTTTTAATATTAAAACCAAAATTGGGTGCGGCTAATATGTAGACAAATAGCAATAACTAAAAAGCTAAAAAAACAACAATAGCAATAATAATAAAAATAGAAAAAATACAGGTATGTAATATACAAAAAAAAACCGAATAAACAAATGTTAGACCCAGGTGTGCTGTTATAAAAAAAAAAACATAATTTGCTAACAGATCATTTAGCCAAAAGTGAACACAACACCAGAGCGCGTGCCACAAAATTTTATTTTCAAATAAAAATTGAAATAAAAGAGCCAACACAACAAAACTTTTTGGCTATTGAGTAATAAGCGATAAATCATTAACTCCTTATATGCAAAAGCTGTTTGACAATAACTTTTTAACGTCTGCCATTTTATTCGATTTTATTTACAAATTTCTCAATTAATTTATTTTAATTTAATTTAAATTTAAAATTTTAATTTAAAATTAATTTTTAGTTTTGAAAAGTTGTTGCTGTTGTGTCGTCAGGTCATAAGAGAATTTTTTGAAATTAAAAAGAGGGCGTTTTTCTTTGAAGAAATATAACAAAAAAAAAGAGCAAAAATATATTTTTAATTTAAACTCGCAAAATTGGCAAGTTTGTTATTTAAGGCCTTAATTGCTTTTAATTTACATATTTGATTTTTTAATGACTTTTGTTAAAATCAACAAGAAATAGAAAAAGGCATATAAAAGTTATAATTTTAATGACTCAATATAATTCAGAACAGTGGGTCAATAGATATTAAACGATGTAATAAAGATAAAACCATTAAACTGCGTTTAATTTTTATAAAGTTGGCAAATCTGCCCCCGTTAAGGTGATATGTACATAGCGAGGGGCTTAAACAATGGAATATTGAAATTACAGGATTGTTTAAGGTCACTTTATTAAAGATATATTTTGGCTAAACTCTATTAACGCTTCAATTACATTCCGATCCATTACCAATTTATTGTAAACTTGTATTCACCGATAAGCCCAATGGCTTAACTAATAAGACTAATATACAGTAAACCCTAAGACTTCATTACAATTAAATCTCGTTGCATCCATAAAAATAAATCATTCATTTAATTTAATGAAGCCGAATGTCATTAGCAAGCTGTGATAAATGATCTCTCTATTCAAAAGTAAGAATGCCATTAATGCAGCCGAAAAGTGAATTCAATAGACCATACGACTGTAACTGTAATGTAGTAATAAGTCGATTTCGATTGAATGACCATACTGTATTAAATCAATAACTGTTGTTGATTTAATGCAGTATGCAGTTTTCATTAGCAGTAACTTGTATTGGATTTTGAAAGCATTAAAAATTGCAGTAATCAATAACTGTTACTGATACTGCACTTCAGTTTTCATTATCATGAGACTCATGCACAGTAAACTCTGAGAGTTCATTACAAGCAGATCTCATTGCATCCATAAAAATAAATCATTGGTGCAGCTTACATATTCGAGCTTGTTCCTCAATTAGTGGCTCTTATTTTTTAAATAATGAAGCCGAAAATATTAATGCGCTCAATGGAGGTCATTACTGTGCTTTAATAAGTGATCTCTTTGTTCAAAAGTAATGCCAAAAGAATGCCATTGATCTAGCCGAGAAGCGATTTCAATGAACCATACAACTACAACTGTAATGTAGCAATAAGTTGATTTCGATTGAATGACCATTCAGCATTAAATCAATAACTGTTATTGATACTGTAGCTGATACTGTCACTGCTGCTGTAATTCAGTTTTCGTTACTTGTATTGGGTTTTTATTTGCAGAAACAGTAAAAAAAAAATTCCCCTTGCAACCATGCATGGATAGCTTTACTGCATTACATTGTGAAAGCATTAAATATTGCAGTAAACAATAACTGTTACTGCTACAGCAATTCAATTTGCATTACCACTAAATTATTTTGAGTTTTTAATGACAGTGTTAATATATAAAAAAGTTCATAATATAAGAATTTTGTTAAAAGGCTTAAGTTTATTATTCAATGCTGCCTAAGTCATTTCTTCATTGACATTAAGAGAGGTAGACAGTTAATAAACTTGCGTTTGATAATAAATGATATGAAAGTAATAATAATAATAAGTCGATTGCTTGGTTTTACGACCATGCATAGGCATATTGCATTATGAATTGCAGTAATCAATAACTGTTACTGCTACTGAAGATCAGTTTTCATTGCCAGTAAATTGCACTGAGTTTTTATTTAGCAGTACCAGTAAAGAAACTTCTCGTCTATGAATACACACATATAATGAACGTGCTATTCATAATTTAGGAATTTAGTAATTAAGTTTAAGTCTAATATTTAGTGCTTCATAAGCTAATTTTTGACTGAAATTATGAGGCAGGCAGTTAATAAATTTTCGGATTAGTGTTTAACAAAAATTATCACTCCTGTTAGTCTAAAGAGCATTTGAATGTATAAACGATTTTTGAAAAAAGTAAAGGGAATTTATATAAAATTAGACTGAAATTTTGTTTTCTGTTTAAAAGTTCCACAGTCATTACTCTGTCTCTCTCTTTCTTTCACACTTTCTTTCTTTTTAACATTTACCAATAGCTGTTAATGAGTTGAAGTTATTCTATGAGTGCTAATGAAAATTTTTTTTCAGTGTAAAATGGAGAGATTAACCGGGTTAATATAAAATGTAAATAATTGTAAAAGTCGTCAAAAAAAAAATTCCAAAACTTGCTGTCTGCCTGAGGTAAAATTTAACTTTAAATTATTTTGGGTAATAACCTTAAGATTTAAAATTAACAAGGATTTTTACCAATTCTTTCAGCAACATAAGAGTACAAATTATATGCTCATGCGTATGGAACTTTAGTATATATATGGTATAGTATATATAGTATCCAAGCTCTTATAAGGCCAAATCAGGAAATTGGTAAATTTAATTAAATTTTTAAATAATGGATGGGCAAATTTGAGGTTAGAAAGTAGATTGGCCTAAAACACATATCATTTTTTTAATAAAATTAGTTTCATTGATAACAATGTAAAGTAAAGATACCGAAATTATTAATGCAATATCATATCGGGCAAATATCTATCTTAGTATGCTAGCAAACTTTTGCTTTTTTCACACAATTTTGAGGCATATTTTGCATCTAAGTTTAGTTTATCTCGTCAATGCAGTATCGAATTTCATTGATTGATGGTTGGATTTCAATTGATTGTGGGTTATTCACTGATTCCAGTGAAAATATAGCGGAATTATCCAGGTGGCTCCTGCTAGCCTTGAAGGGGAACTGGGCTCCCTTTTACCCCCGAAGACACATGTAATGACGGTGGATTTCCGTCAAAACATATCAATATGCCAAGCACAATGGGGTATCGTGTAATAAAATTAATATATAAAAATTGATACAAAAATTTGAATAAATATTAGATGCAATTAAAGTTCGATGTTCTTAGTGTAACATAGTCTTTAAGGCCACAAAATTTAATAGCAATTTTTACTTCCGTCTTTATTTCTCTCTGTCTCTATTTCTTCTCTACATAATCATTTTACAATGTTCTTGCACAATTTACAATTTAATGACTCAATTAAATACGAAATTGACCTGAAGTTTTTGCATTATTTTTATTCATACTTGAATCTCAAGTGGTTTGTTTGTCTGGCTCAATTTGTTGTTCAAGAATATTTGCAGTTTAAATTTGTATTTTAAGCCATAATTATGACACCTCCTTAAATGTCCAGCAAGACAAAAATGTTATAAATATGAAATTTTATTGCCTGAAAGAAAAAGAGAGCAAACAGAAAACAAGTAGTGAAAAACCAAGGAACCAAGCAACGTTATCAAACAATGTTATTTTAGGAAAATAAGCAATTTTAGCAATATTTGCAGGAAAACTTGACCATTGAACTTGAATGTTGCAATTTGGTATCGTATATGGGGAAGAAAAGTATAAAAAGACAAATAACAAAACACGCCATTCACACAACTATAATATTTTATGTTCGAAAATAAAAACTAACAGCTTGAAGTGCCTTATTTTTAAGGCTTTTCCAACAGATTATCCAAATAAAAAACAGCATACTCAAAACTAAGTGATTATAGCATAAAACGGACAAAATTTAGAATTTATTTTTAATAAAAATTAAGCTCTACTTTTTTATCCCTAGAAACTTAATACTTTTGATTACCTTTAATTCCTCTTAACAAACCAGCTCTTGAAAAAGGATTTTCCGCAAAAGCAAAACAAAAAAACAAAAAGTTGTTGGTGTTTAGATTATTAAGTTGTAGGTGGGTGGGTTTTGTGTGCTCGCTTGTTGACTTACCTAAAAATATACAATAAAAATAGAAAAGTGCAAATTAGATAAAATTGTAGTATACTTTAAGGAGTTTAGATTAAAATATGGTTAGCAAAATTTATGTAGTTGTGGATAAAAGGAAAAATATAAAAAAATATAGCAATTCATTGAATATATTAAATTTAACAGCAGTAGCAATATTCGTAGTAAAAACCTTAATTTTTAAAAAAATTGTTTTAATAAACAATTTTAACAAAAGTTTTGTAAATAAAAAATTTTAAAAAAATTAAAAATAAATATTTGCAAATAAAAATAAAAAAAAAACAATTTTGCAAATAAAAATAAACAAAAAATATTTTTGGTAAATAAAAATTTAAACAAATTTTTTTTTGTAAATAAAAAATTTAAAAAAATTTTTGCAAATAAAAATAAAATAAAAATTAAAAAAAAAAATTTTTTTGTAAACCAAAAATTTGTTCTTTTCTAGTCAGCAATTATTTCTGCTTTAACAGACTTTAGGAGACCAACAATTTTCGTGAGTAAACAAACAGACTTATAATTTACGAATTTTCTCTGTGAATTGGTTAAGAAATTTTTGGCGAAACATTTTCTTTTATTAAAAACAAGTGAATCATGATTTATAATAACAAAAAATTTATTTTTTGCTGAAAAGTAAAATAGTTTTGCTGAAAGCATGTTTTTTCGGATAAAATAGAGATTCCGGTCCATAAGCGACTTAAAGGCGAAAAACCTATTTTTTCGTATTGAAATATTTTATGGGCAAATTTGAGGTTAGGAAAAAATTATGTCACTCCGTAATATTTCTTTAAAAAATGGTTGGAAAATTTTTAGCATGCAATCAATTCCATATACAAATACAAAATGATCAAAACTTCACTTCCTAAAATTCGAAATAAGACTCGGTGCGTAATTTTATCACTAAATTTAAAGCTTACTACAGACACAGCTTGCTGCAAAGTGTTAAAAATGAGCCTGGAGCATCAACTCATTTTTAACAATTGTGCATCACAATATGTCCCTGTAGGATAGTAGGTAGTATACTAGCTTATCAGCCTGGCGCCACAAGCCACGTAAAAAAACCAAATTATTTAGCTACTGCATAGTTAATTTCTGTCGCGTAATTCCTCGACTTGGCCAATTGCTTCGCCTGATTACCCCACATTGATATGTTTTGACGGGATCTCACCGTCATTACATGTGTCAACGGGGGTAAAAGGGAGTCCAGTCCCCTTAAGGCTAGCAGGGAGTCAACTGGAAGCTCCACGTTATTTCCACGGGAATCAGTAAGCCCTAGAGTTCAGCTATTTTTCTTTTTAGCCTTTTAGCTGTTCTCTAACAGATTATTGAGGATGGCCCTTCGGGATTATCGTGATGGTTGTGGTTTCGCGGCCCTCATGAATTTGTTTAAGGGGACAGAATCATTTCATTAAAGATACTGAGAACATTTGGTGAATGATCCGGATCGAGTGAGCATACTTGTCATGTGTTCTTCAGGTCTTCAGCAAGGAGTGGGGGTTAGAGGCTCTGCTTCGGAACCACCTAATTCTTATAATTTAACGCCGCTGGAATATTTTCTCTGGAACCATTTGAAAGTTCAGATTTTCGTGAGTAACCCACATAAATAACTGTCAAAGAAACTACTTTTGGATTAAAATGTGGCACTTCCAAAGTGAGAGAGTTTTGCCATAAACATAGATTTTTTTAATGAAAAATTTGCATTTTAGCGAAAAAGTGATAATATGGC
Organism: Trichopoda pennipes; assembly: GCA_030448955.1. Classification (NCBI taxonomy): domain Eukaryota; kingdom Metazoa; phylum Arthropoda; class Insecta; order Diptera; family Tachinidae; genus Trichopoda; species Trichopoda pennipes. Next base: position 6,763,843 of record JASKUP010000002.1, read on the forward strand.
GATTTTGTTTTGTGAAATAGCTATTTTATATTGAATAAGTTACTCTTTAATAAAGAAGTTTTTTTAGTGAAAAAATAGTTTTTTTGTGAAAAGTTAAGTTTTTTTCTGGAAAATTGAAAAAAGTTGATTTCAAAAAAAGGGGAAAAGAAAAATCAATTTCGATTAACAAAAAAAAATTTTGGGGAGTTTTTTTTGCAGAAAAAATTAATTTTACAGAGAAGGGAATATAGAAGTGCGAATTCCTAACCTAATAGTGATTTAAAAGCGAAAAAGATAAAATTATATTACGATTTTTTTTAAAGGTGACATTTTTGCAAAAAGCTTTGTGAAAAAAAAGAAGATAATTTTTAGGTGAGATTATGTGAAAAGAATATTTTTTAGAAATTTTTTTTTTATTTATTATTTAAAAAATTTTTAAAGAAATTTATTGTTCAAGCACAATGGTTTTATTTAAAAAAAAGTTAATTTTTATTTTTGTTTTTAATATTTCACCACACCATTGGGTGGCATCGTCAGGAAAAAAAAATTACATAAACAATTTAACTAATCAAAAAATAAATCAAAAATTATTAATAAATAAATTGAATTTATTTTATATTTTTAAAGGAAAAATTTGTACAAAAAAAATATTTTTTAATAAAAAGTCACATTTTGCTTTTGTTATTTTCATGTCACATATTTCCGTCTATCAGCGATTCTGTTAAAATATGTTACTTTTTTTTACAAGAAACCATCTTTAAAACTTCGTTCTTTTAAAACTACTTAACTGTTATCAGGTTTTTAAATCTGTTCTTTTAATTGCTCGTTAAGCTGTCGCTTAATGCGCTTAATTTCGAATATATGAAAATGACTTAATTTTTGCTGCATTAAACTCTTATTTGCAAATTATTTTCAAACACCTGCTTGAGTCTTTATTTTTATTTGATTGGAAAACGTTTATTACTATTATTTTTTTTTCGTTTTGAAATGGTGCGTAAATTATATAAAGCCTACGGCTGCCTATCTGGCAGCTTTAACATTTAAAGCTTTACCGCATTAATTACAACAATTTGCTATAATTTACTAATAATTTCAAAGATTATTTTATTATTTTTACCATAAGCGCGCATTTGTTTTACTGGTATTGATTTTGCGCCGCGCCATAAACGTATTTTAAGTTAATTTAAATGATGGCAAGTTTGATATTTCAAAGTGGGTGTAATAATAAAATGGAAATAAAATAAAATATTTTTCAAATATGACATTAGACAGCGTCTTTTTGTTTTTCTATATTTTAAATCAGCGTTAAAGCCGGTTTTGCAATAAGTCATTTTGTTATCCAGATAAAAGTAAATGAGTAAAAAACACTTTTGCCACACAAAACTCGCGCTTTTCTAGATAATCAGATAAAGTAATGTTGTAAAACCAAATGCCACTGGTTTAACAAGAAACTAGTGCTGATTTTTTGACAAAAATTAAATTAAAAAAAATAAATTAACAAAAAGGAACACTGTCTTAGTTGTTATTACTTAAAATTTTGTTAAAAATTTCTTGTTCCTTTTGTTTTTTTAAAAAAATTTTTCTCTTTTTAAAAAAATAAATATTTCTTTTTCTTTTCAACAAAAAATAAACTTTTTAGTTTTATTAGTGACTTTATTTTTGATAAAAATAATTTTTGTTACCAGTGACTAAATATTTGTTTCCAAGAAATTCACTTTGAATATTAAACATTTTAATTTCAATTTTGAAAATCCATTTTTTAAATTATTCATCTCATATCATACTTTTTACATCATTTAAAAAAAACATTAATCTTTTTCGTAAAAAACCGTTTTTTTTCCATGGAAAAAATGTTTAAATTTTTTCATTGAAAGTTCTCAAAAAAGCCACATCAAAGTTAAGGCTTTATAAGAAAACGACGATTTCAACATCCACTGAATAAGAACAATTTATTGAACTCAGGTCACTTTTTCCAAAAAAGTCATCTATTACACCAAAATTGTGATGATAAGAGACCTTTTATACAAAAGGTGTCTTTGTCACAAACTTTAAAGACAAAAAGTGACTTTCAACACCAAAACTGACTTTTAATACAAAAAGTGACTATTAACAAAACAGTAATATTTTTACACAGAAAGTGATTTTTAACACAAAAAGTCACATTTGATATTTAAACTCACTTTTTACACAAAGTCACTCTTAACAAGAAAGTTTCTTTGAATTGATAATGTCACTTTAACCGCACATTTAATACAAAAACTCACTTTTGTTACAAAAACTCACTTTTATAACAGAATACTTTTGACCATAAAGGTCACTTTTAACATAAAAAAATAACTTTAAGCATAAAATTTGACATTTATCCCGAAAAGTCACTATTAAGACAGAAAAAAAAAGAAAACATTTTTGACACAAATGTTCACTTTTAATTCAAGATGTCACTTTAGCAACAAAATGTCACTCTTAACACAAAAAGTCATAGTAAACACAAAAAAACAAACTCATTTTTAATACAAGAAGTCACTTTTAATACACAGAAAACCACCTTTAATACGCAAATTTACTTTTAACACAAAAATGGAGATTTAATACAAAAAGTCACTTTTATTACAAAAAAATCCCTTTTAATACAAAAGGTCTCTTTTAATATAAAAACACAAGACGTTGTTTTTGATGCAAAAAGTTACTTTTATCAAAAAAAGTCCCTTACTAAAATAACGCCATTGGATTACAAAAGGAATCAAAAAGTAACTTTTTGCCACAAAAACCTGCTTTGGATAAAAAAGTCACGTTTGGCAATAAAAGTAACCTTTAAAAACCAAAGGCACTTATGGCATTAAATTATGACCACTTTTATCAAAAAAATGACTTTTATAATATAAGGCGCTTGTATTACAAAAGGCCGCTTTAATTACAAGAAATAATTTTTGACATAAAAAGCTGCTTTTGATGAATAAAGGCACTTTTGACAGAAAAGTCACTTTTAGCAAACAAAGGCACTCTTAGCATCAAAATTGGCTTTTAGCAAAAAAGTAGTATTTAACACAAGAAGTTTTTATTATTACAAAAATTCACTTTTATTTTAAAAAGTCAGTTTTATTATAAAAAGTCACTTTTATTATAAAAAGTCACATTTTTTATAAAAAGTTACTTTTACTATAAAAAGTCACTTTTATTATAAAAAGTCACTTTTATTATAAAAAGTCACTTTTATTATAAACAGTCACTTTTATTATTAAACGTCACTTTTAATATAAAAAGTCACTTTTATTATAAAAAGTCAGTTTTATTATAAAAAGTCACTTTTATTATAAACAGTCACTTTTATTATTAAACGTCACTTTTAATATAAAAAGTCACTTTTATTATAAAAAGTCACTTTTATTATAAAAAGTCACTTTTATTATAAAAAGTCACTTTTATTATAAAAAGTCAGTTTTATTATAAAAAGTCACTTTTATTATAAAAAGTCACTTTTATTATTAAACGTCACTTTTAATATAACAAGTCACTTTTATTATAACAAGTCACTTTTATTATAAAAAGTCTTTTTTAATACAAAAGTTCATTTTTAATATAAAAATTCATTTTTAACACAAAATGTCACTTTTAATATAAAATGACACTCTCAATACAAAAAGTCACTTTTAAAACAAAAAGTCACTTTTGAGCCTAAAAGTCACTTTTGAGCCTAAAAGTCACTTTTAATACAAAATTTCAAATTTTAACAAAAAGTAATTTTCAAAGAATGTCACAAAAATTAAGATTTGACATATAAAGTCACATTTAACTCAAAAATCCACTTTTAATACAAAATTTCACTTTTAACAAAAAGTCACTTTCAACAAAAAGTCACAAAAAATAACATTTGACATATAAAGTCACCTTTAACTCAAAAAGTCACTTAATATGAAAGGTTATAATAAAGGTTTCTTTTACGCATAAAATGTCACCTTGTGACCTAAAAGTAAAATATTAGCTTTTTCACTAAAATTTAGTCTTTAAATTAAAGTTCACCTCCCATACAAAAAGTGTTGTTGCTTAAAATATTAAAATATTTTAAAACATTCATTTCCTTTCCCTTTTTCGCTGATGAATGCATATATTAACTTTAAAGTATTTCGCTCATCATGAAAAATAGATTCGTCACATGCACATTAAAATTTAGTTCATAGATTTGTATTTTACCTGCAACATATTTTTTTATTACAACAAAAACATAAATAACACCCACCCTGAAGAACTGAGAACTCAATGAAATTACAGTTTTCTTTGCTAAGCGTTGCAACATATTTTTGTACTACTTTTAAAAAATCACTGGCTACACAGGGCAAACACAAACCCATACAGAAGTGACTAGAAGTGAAACAAACATATTTCAAGGTGGTAGCGAATGTGCTGGTTTTCACAAATTCACTTTTTTGTCACAATTCCTTGTTTGTTTTTTTTTTCTTTTTTAAATAAATATTTTTTGACAAATTTATGATGATGGACTTTTAAGTGATTTTTAACGAGAGTTTTGCCACTACACTACACTGAGCTGCTAAGCTTTTAGTTTTAGAGTTTTTTTTTCAAATAAAATATTTAAATATTTAAGAAGCTTTTTTTTAACAATTCTTAAAAATTATGGCAGAAATTTTTGTATTAAAAATATGCTTTCTAAAGAACAATTAGCACTTTTTTTAAATATTCTAGTGGAATCTATTTCTAGTTTTTTTCGCGTCTTGTTTAAATTTGCTGATTCTTGCTTGTAGACGCCATATTTTCTGATCTGTCTGTTTTAAGCAAAATTATGTCTTGCAAATTTCTACTTCTTTTTTTTTGTTTTGTTCTTTTTAAAACTTTTACTTTAATTTATGTTAATCACATTTTCTCTTTCTATTATTTCTATAGTTATTTTTCCATTTTCGTTTGTTAGAAAGACGAAAAGTTTTAGTCGGTCGTTTTCTTTTTATATTTTTCTGCTGAGTGAGTCTAAAGTGCTTTTCATTTAAATAAAATGATAAATTACTTGTTTTTTTGATTTTAACTGAAATAAAGCATTAAGATTTGTTAGCAAGTGTTCATAATATGACAGATTAATATAAGAATATTATTTAAGTAAAAGAAAATACAGGGTGCTTTTAAGATGTTGCCATTTTTTTTTAATTTGTAGAAGGACACATTTTTGAAATTAGATTTTCATACTTCTTTGTCTCTGTCTTCTCAACGAATGATGCGTGATATGATTTATGTCGGCACCTAGCGTGTGTATGCCATAACTCGACGGTAGTCAAACCACTTGGGCGATATGATGCGTGCGCCGCGCCCTAGGAAGCCGGGGACAAATACCTAGCGACAGGTTATTCCTACTTGCAATTTTGGAGGTTTCGAAGCAGGGTCGTCAACCATAATTCCTTGCTGAAGAGCTGGAGACTATACAACTCCTGGTGCAGAACACATGACAAGCCTGCTCACTGGATACGGATCATTCAGTTAATGTTCTCAGTAAAGGTGAGATGATCCTGGGCCCTTAATTAAAATTCATGAAGGCGGTGAAACCACAACCACCACCATAGCCCCGAAGGGCCTACTTCAATAATCAGATAGCGAACAGCTAAAACTCTGGGGCTTACTGAATCCCGTGGAAATAACGTGTTGCTTCCACTTGACTCCCTGCCAGCCTTCAGGGGACTGGGCTTCCATTTTTCCCCCATTGACACATTTAATCATGAATTTCCATCAAAATATATCAATGTGCCCCCCGGGGGGTGTTGAAATAAAGAATGATGCAAAAGAATAAGTACAGGGTGTCCGCCGGGAAGGTATTATAATTTTTGCTTGTTTATAATTTTTGCTTAAATGAAAGAGACTGTAACCGCCTCTGTTAGCCTCACAAATGCGAGCCCTTTTGAACACATTTTTCATTACATTCTTACACATTTCACGCGGTGTTTCATTACATTCATCACTAATACTTTGTTTCAGTTGCTCAAGCGTTGCTGGTTTGTTTAAATAAACCTTGCTTTTCAAATATCCTCACAAAATGAGATCCGGAGCAGTCAAATCAGGCGGTCGTGGAGGCCATCAACATTACCATTTCTTGAAATAACTTGCTGTGGAAAGAGGACTCGCAGTAATTCCATTGTAATCTAGCGTGCATGCGATGTGGCATCGTCTTGTTATTACCACATGTTAATCCAGCCCAAAGCATGCAGTTGTGGCGTTAAAAAGTTTTTAATCATATAACACACACAGGTTCTGTGACACCATTTTCATTTTCAAAGGAATCCTCCTGAGTAAATTGTACACCAGACTGTCACTTTTATTGAATGCAAATTTGACTGTTGAATAATCTGAAGGTTTCTTATTCCCCTCGAACCGACTATTCCGTTTATTCATATATTCCTTCAAATGAAAATCTGTCTCGTCACTCATTATGATTTTTTCATGAAAATCAGGGTTGTCATGGGCGAGCAATAACATCCTATTGCAATATGTATGGCAGCGTAAATGGTCTTGTGTAAGAAGCTCTTATGTCAACTGAATCTTATAAGGAAACAAATGCAAATCCTTGTGCAAAATTGCGGGCAAAGTTGTCCTTTGAAGACCAACCTCCTGAGCACGGCATGGAATGGATTGTTTTGAATACCTTCTTGAGCAGCAGTAATGTTTTCAGCCGATCTTGCAGTAAATTGTGGTCCACAACCACAGAAGATCTTTCTTCGAAATCATTCACTACACGATAAATAGTCCCAGTAGTCGCTGATTGATTTTGGTAAAATGTTTTAACGATTAAAACACGTTGGTTTATCGAATAATTTTCCATAATGAATTTGCTACGTGTCAACTTCACGACTGCCAAATATGAACTGTCAAGACTAAAGTTTACCAAAATAGTGGTAAAACAAAGTAATATACCTGCCCGTTGGACATGCTGTATTTTACAGAAAGTACCATTTTACAAAAAGTACCATTTACCAAAAGGTACCTTTTTACAAAAAGTACCTTATATAAATCAATTAGTGTGTTATGTTTCCTTAAAAGGCTTATCCGGATACTCAAATTATAACCAAGAAAAAATTAAACTTAATTAAAAAAATTTTACTTTTAATTAAAAATCGGACACTTTAGAATTCACCCTATATATTGGAAAGTATGCAAAATTAATATTTTAAAGAGAATTTTTTAAGAAGAAGTTTATTTTTTTAACGGTATGTGTTCATTACCAGCAATAGTAAATGGCAACTTGATTCTTTAATAAAGAATTATCTGTTAAGGATACATAGAGTCTGATGGGAGAGAGAGAGAGAGAGAGAGAAAGCAGTAGAGAGTGTTTCTTTTCTACAAAATATTGTTAAATTTATATCTTTAACCAACATTCTGTTTATTCCACAATAATTATACACAACTGCTTATAGTTCTATTGAATTACAGGATTTATTAAGCGAGCTCCTTACGTTTATACACACAAAAATATATGATGGTAACTTTAGTACTTTAACGCCTAAAAGTTGCTGTATTAAATGTTATTTATGGCTTTACCCGATCATGTTAGCAACAAGACTGGCTCTCAAATGCTGTTTCTTTACGCAGCAACATTTATTGCCCAAGAGAGCGAGCCCCTACATTCTGTTTTGAGAGGTTCTCGCATTTACTAATCTAATTAATCGCATCAATTATACATGAAATTGTTGTCATTATTCGGTGTAGGCAGCTGCTTGCCTGTGTGTCTTCTTGTTCTGTGTTAGATTTTTTATCTTCTGATTGTTAAACTCACAATCGTTAACCTTAATATTCCGAACTAGAAGCTCAAAGAATTTTAAAAAATTTAAATTTTATATAATCGGTTTTTATTCAAACAATTCATATAAAAATAATGTTTCATATAATAATTATTTAAAATTATTGAATTAAGTCGAATAAAATTTAAAACAATGTATATTAAATTTTTATTCGTATAACTAGTTTTTAATCGAATAAATTTTATAAAATCAATTGTTTTTAACGAATTTTTTTAAATTAAATTTGCTGCTTTTTAAAACTATTTTCAATGGCAATGAAAAAAAATAATATTCGAATAACCGGTTTTTAATCGAATTAAATATATAAAACAAAAAGTCGAATAAAATTTAATAAAAATGTATATTAAATTTTTATTCGTATAACTAGTATTTAATCGAATAAATCTTAAAAAATCAGTTGTTTATACGAATTTTTTAAATTTAAATTTATACGAATTTTTTAAAATTAATTTTAAAACTATTTTCAACAATAATATTCGAATAACCGGTTTTTAATCGAATTAAATATATAAAACACAAAATTGCTGCATAATTTATATATGATTTTATTTAAGTTAGTCATAAAATTTAAGTATAAAAACCTCAATCTAATTAGTAGCCTTTTAGAACTATTATTAAGTGAATAAGCATGTAATTATTCGAATAATTTAATTGAATAAAAAAAACTAAGAACTAATACTTAGACTCCTTTAAGATTAATATTATTACTTGAATAAAAGTTTAATTATTCGTATAAATGAAATTATATAAAAGAATTTTTGGACAATTATTAAGACTTATTCAAAAACCGGTTTTTATTCGATTACTTTGCAATCGCTTTTAAAACAAAAATTAAACTTATAAACCTAAATTTTCTAAGCATTTATATCAAACAATTCAAAAAGTGTATTCGTTATAGAGCCATCAGATTTTTAATTGTGCAATTTCATTCGTGCAAGGGATTATAATCCAAAATGTTTAGCTCTTTTGCAAATATTTATTCGCCATATTTCTAGTCTATTCCTTAAAAATATAATTTTTTTGATAGTTTTATTTTTATTCGACCTTTTTATTTTAATTAAATATGTACTAATCTTTTAAATGGTCTTTTTTAATTAAAGTTTAACGATTTTATTTTTTCTATATTTCGCTTTCCTATGGAAAGCTTCTTCAGAAAACCTTTTTTTAAATAATAATTTTTTAATCGTATATTAAAAAAAACTGGTACTACTTGTACCAGTAAGAGCTGCTGTAGCAAGGCTCTTTACTTGATCACGTTCATCATAAGACTGACTTATAAGTGAGGGAGCTGTTACTGATATGAAGGGATTCTAGAATATACTAAAATGCTCCAATTTTCACATCTAGAAAGTTATAAATTGTTTGCTTGCCTATCTTCTTTTTGCGATTGTTCATCTTAGTTCATGGAATTTTAATGTACCGAGGTGTTGTTTTGTATTTGTAAGATTTTTTAGAATTTTCGTTATTTATAAACAGACACAATAGGTCATTTCAATTATTTTTTTTTAGTGCTATAACTAAAACTAAGAATGTTCGTAACATTACAGAAAAATTATTATGTGGCAAGCTTTAAAAATTTATTTTGTTTCTTACCCTCTCACTCACTCTTATTGTTCTCGCCTCATTTCAATCAGTAAAATGAGAGATGTCTTTAAAATAAGCCTGTTTCTTGTTTCACGCATAGTAGAACGTGATGGCCTCTGGTTTGCAGAACCAAGGAGATTTTACCATTATGTAGAAATCGAAATTAAATATAAAGTCTTAAACATAGGCTTCCCGTCGGACACCCTGTAGAATAACGTTAAACTTAGTTAACTTTCTTAAAATTTGTGCGTCACTTTTAGAAAACTCTTTATTTTTTATTTATAATAAAATTTATTTGTTTTATACTTTTATGTCTAACAAGTTTATAATTAAAAATCTTCCGCTTTAATTAAAATTTTCAAATTATTCAATTAACTTCAGCTGCTCTATTCAAAAGCTTTATGAATTCAAATTGCAGACTACAAAAGTTTACGTCACATTTGTATTTATTGGCCATAAAGCTAAGACACAATTTACACTAAATAAATTTCTGTCGTTGCAAGTTTGAGATTTTTTTGTTTGGAGAGATGAAAAGAGGGATAGAGAGAGTGAAAGAGAGTGAGAGAGCGAAATTTTTTGTTTAGTTTTTAATTTGAACTGTGTTAATTTAAATATAAATTATGGAAAATATATTTTTTTAAAGTGTGACTAAAGGTGACTAGAGACATGCAAACATTCAACAATTAATTTTGAAATACGAGTGATACGAAGATAATTTTATTACTCTTAACACTCGACTAGAAAAATATAACTCATGTTACAGCAAAGTACACAATTCAAGTGGAAAATTGCTTATCGAGTTTATGTAAACTATTTAAATGGCAATAAATTTGAAATGAATTTCTAACGACTACAGAAAAGCTTTTAGCAGACATTCTGGAGAACGTACTTATGAAATAATTGTGCAACTCACAGGCTATTGTACGTGGTAAATTTTTTCTGGTATAAAATCAAAGCAATTTTAAGCACACTAATTTAAAATAAATAATATGAAATTATATTTTTCTTACACTACGTCACAAAAGTTCACTATTCGAAAACATTTGTTGGCATAAACTTGAAAAAGTTTTGGAATCAACTACGGGCGGCAGGGCTAGGAAAATTATATTTTAAAATTAACAACAATTTCTGTGATGGACTGGGTATAAATCTAAAAAATGAATCTGATTCAACAACTAAAGTATTTTTTTGGTGATCACAAAAGCTTTTCATTTCTTCCAGTTTATACGTCTGACTTGCAGATTGCAAATTGACAAAGTTAAAACCAAAGCTTTTGGAGAAGAGGGCATCCCTTTTAAATTTTGTAAGCCTATCCATCTTTTTATAACTTGTCTTATCTTACATTCATTTAACACTATAATGAGTACGTCAACATATCCTGCGATACGTCAACATACCCTGGAAATGTGGGTAAGTTATTATATTACCAGAAAGTGAATCGTGTTTAGATTTAATGGATTTAAGACTAAATTTTATCGGGTTTTTTAATTGTGGCAACACCAACAGCATGATAGTTTTCACATGTAGTCTGTTGACATATTCGTAGTAGATGCATTTTGACGATTGTTACAATGAATTCAATTTCGCCCGAAAATAGCATTAAAATAACTAAAATCCACTATGAAAATTGAGGTTCTGTTTAAGTTTCGTTTCGTAAAATTCGTGATATTTTCCGACAATATAATCGTCCTTCTAGGATCGCTGTTAAGAATTTGGTTATTTAATTTCAGTCGACAGGCTGTGCGAACTCCAACGCGTGTTTGACTGCATCGTTCAACTGAAAATATGGCAGCCGTGAGCCACAGTATTGAAGCCGATCAAAAATTGTCAATTGGGATTATCCAAGCCCAGCACATGGAAAATTTAGCGTAAGGATTTTACTTTGAATTCTTACAAAGTTCAACTGGTGCAGGAATTCGCCGGCTGGTTTTTGCGAGAAAATCAGTTTTTCAGAGGAAGCTTATTTTGAGCTGTCAGGGTGTGTCAACAAGCCTCATTTGGGCTTCTGAAAATCGTAGAGTGATTATTGGAAAGCTTTGTAGGCTCAACGTGCCACTATAAGTGCGCTTTGTGGTCTGGAGGCGTGATCGAGCTATTTTTTTTTTTCGAAGATGCGGCTAAATGCGGTAATGGTCACGCTATTGCGTGATGGTAACATCTCATTTGTGGCCTATTATTGACTACGTAGATATCACTGATATGTGATTTCAATAGAATGGTACCACATGTAACACAGCCAATGGAACGATCAATTTATTGCAAAACAAAATTTCCCGATCGCATAATTTTACGACAATCAATAGTTGTCAGCCAAATCGTGTGATTTCACACCAGTGGATTATTTTTTTGTTGGCAATGTTAAGGACGGAGTCTATACAGAGCCAATCGAATCGATTTCAGCCTTAAAACTCAAAATCCGTGATGTGATTAACGAAATAGGATCGCCATTTTGTTTAAAAGCTTTAATGAAAGAATCGACATCTCTCAGCATGGTCTTGGAGGACATTTGCCAGCTATTATTTTTTATTCATAATTGCCGAACTTTTCTCTTTATAGTACAATAAAAATGTTAAGCAAAATTTATTATTTCACTTTGTTTTAGAAATCAAACTTCTTGTTGAGAAACCCTTTGCATACTTAACAAGACAAATAACTAAAAAAAACCACAAAATGCTTCTAATTACTATATGTAATATTTCGTATTTATAATTTGTTATTATTAATTTTAGTTCATTATATTCAAAAATTTTTTTATATTCGAATCATTTTATTCGAATAAAATTTTATTCGAATAATTATGCGAATAAATAAAAAAAAGTTAGTTAAATAATGATCACTGGCCATACTGTGCACGAGGAAACGTTTGAATATTTGAAGAATAAATATTATTTTACATATACGCGAAGTTAAGCAGACAGAAATAGTGGAAAAGCAGCCAGAAGAAAAGGAAAGGCTTCGTTCGGTTCATGTGAGTATAGATTCGTCTTTTTGTTTTTACCTGTACGAAAATATTAACACGTAGAGAAAGTGCAAAGGAGGGCTTCCAAGCAAAGGGTTGCCAGATTTGATGGCAAGTGTCTTTTTGCTTTAGTCAAATAAAAAATCTCTTAAAATTCTACTTTTTCCAGAGGGTGTGATAATATTTTGGGAAAAGCTTTAAACATGAACAATCAATAAGAACCATTAATAAGAATCAGTTTATGTGATTCATTTTTAACGTTTAAGTTTATTTCCCCCTTCTTATTCAAAAATATTAATTATACTTTGACAGTGTTAAAACACAAAATAATATTAATAATAAAATAAAGGATTCTGGCCAAATATTGTGGAGTATTAAAACTTCAAAAGAATTCATAACGAAATGAATTTTTTATAATTCGTAATATTTATTTTTTTATTTACTTTAGCACAAAAGAAGTATAATAAAAAATAACATTATTGCATAGATATGCTTTTATATGCATTTTTATTACTTCACACAAGAGTATTTAATTTCAAACATATTTTTAATTACAAAGCTACAATATAAGGAAAAGAAGCAGCAGCAGCAGCTGTCTGTGTGAAAGTGTATATTTTCAAACTTGTCAGTAAAATAAATTGACGTTATAAAAAACACCATGTACCAGTATTATAATTTAGATATTGACGAAAAAATAAATAAAAAGCTTAAATGCATTGAAGTGTAGTTAGTTGGCGCAGTTTGTTAAAATTATTAGCTGATGAAAGTAATATTTTAATATTAAAACCAAATAGCGTTTTACAGCAGGCTTAAGTTTGTATTTTTAATACTAATTTAAAAAAAATCTAAATCATTTAAGGATATAAAAGTTTTATGTTATATTAGGTTCATGTTATGCGATTTTTCTGCTATGACATTTTTATGTTATAAGAGGTTTGTGTTATAACATCTTTATGTTATAACATTTTTATGGTATGACAATTTTATGTTATGACATTTTTATGTTATAACATTTTTACAAAATTTCATGTTTTAAAATTAGCCAAAACAAGATTTTATGAGGTTACATGTTATATAAAGAGCAAAAAATGTTTTTCCCAAAACTGGCTTTAGTAAGAACTAGTTCTAAATCAAGAAGAAGAAGAATACAATGCTGTGATTGGCTATAATAGTGTAACATATTGAAGGTCCATGTTTGATTAATTTTAAAATATACACGTCTCATTAAAGAGATATTTATCTGACTTTAGCAACTATATCGTTATAATCTATATTTTTTGCCTTTGAAGGACAACTGCGTGATTCGATTTACATCCGCGCCTGGCCATGAAGCCTTAATCAGATGGTGGATCAAACCACTGCATAATTTGGAACGTCATGCTCGTCCTAGGAATCCGAAGCTATAATTCTATGCAACAGAACTTTTTAGTTGCAACTTCGATGATTCCAGAGCAGGGCTGCAAATCATCACTCCTTGCTTAAGAGTTGGAGACTTTCCAACTCCTGTCCAGAACACATGTCTAGCATGCTCACTGGACTGGATCATTCACTTTGGGTGTCATTAACAGTGAGATGATCCTGGCCACCATAATCACCATTATACTGTCATGGGGCCGCGAAACCACAACCACCACGATACTCCCATATACGGCCAACCTCAATAATCAGCCAGAGAACAGTTAAGTGTCTAAAGAGACAAATAAAGGAACTCTGCGGGTCTCTAATTCCCGTGGAAATAAAGTGGAGTTTCCAGTTGTACCCCTGCTGACTTCAGGGGACTGGGCTCCCTTTTTTCCCCAGTTGCACTGTGTCTAGATAGTCGAAGTTCTATAAAGACCATATATATGTGCCCCCGGGTGGTACCTTTGAAGGACAGAAAATTGATGATAATAGTCCACAGTTTATATATGAAGATTTGGAAAATATTTGCAACGCCAATGGTATACAACATTTAACAATAGCCCCCTTCACCCAGCTTCCAATGGATTAGCTTTGTACAAGTTTTGAAGACATCAGCAGCCAAAAATAGTGAAGATGGTCAATCGATTAAAGACTCTGTATTGAAATATTTATAAACTTATAGAGCTATTCCAAACTCTGCAGAGGAAACTCCTTTAAAGCCATTTTATGGTCGTAAAGTACATACACCGTTAACTCAATTCCCAAACTAACCGCTTACGCAAAAGCATAAAAGAGAAAACAATAGAAATAATACCAAATGCATGGTGGTGAATTTGTTAGAAACTACGGAAAAATAAAATAAATTGAAAAAGTCATCGGAAACAGATATTTGTACCTGCAAATGTTAACAAATCCATTTGAAGCCCAGGTGGAAGGCAACAGCTTCAAATAACTTTTTCTTTCGTCATCCTGTAAAATTTTATATAGATAATAGAACCAGCCCGCAAGAAAACTTATATCACCGCAAGCACCAGAACCACAAGTAAAAAGGAGCCAAGGAATTTGCATGACTGTAGCTCGAGAGAGGAATAATATTATAAATTTATGACAAATGGAAAACTTTCTTCTTTATATTTCCTATTATATTATACTGTGAAAATAAATGAGTCTGTTTAAGACATTTCTAAAACACAAGAGTTAAGCGTTACAGTTAATGCGGTAGAGAGCCAGGATTACTAAATGAATTATTCAACAGTTGAACAAGCGTGATGTGCAGAAGTACATCGAAAATCGCAACATGTCACACACCTCATGCCACAAGTGCTTAATTAAAAACAACGTTTGATAACCTATTTGTTTTATGTTTCGTACCCAAGAATTGGACTTTAAGATCGTGCGATATCACGATGCTAAACTATTTTCTGTGGGTTTATGTAAACTCGCTAATTTACGTGGATAAGCCTGAAATGATTGAAAACTTAGTGGACAACATACGCCACGCTATCGTTGAATTACGCCTACAAATAATAGAAAAAAATCATTGAAAAATGAACCTTCAGATTAAAGTACTCCCCAACTCAGCTATGGCGGTCATATGCCAGAAGTCATATTTAAATTATTATGCCAGAGTATTATCTTTTGAATTAAGTAAATTTCAGGACAATTGAAAAAACCTCATCCTTATTTTATTCCATTTCAAAATTCTATACATTTATACCTATACCTCTTTTTAAATGTAGCTCATATCTTCACATATATGGCCACTATCTAATAATAGATGTAGCATAAGAATTAATTATAAAGTTGCTCCGTAATATAGTTTTATGGAAAAAGACTGCGCCGTATTTCAAAAAACTTTGTATGAAATTTGTTTTAAAATTCATTTTACACTAAAATACATATATTTTTACAAATGTAATCAATAATATTAAAGCATAAAATTTTAACCATAATATAAATTGGTATGGTATTACATATTGGTAATGCTATTGTAGAAAAGAATGTTTTACTATCACATAACATAGGAAAATGGTGATTTCTTAGATGAAGTTTTTATGACTAAAATATGAAAATATATTTTTGTGTTATAGCAACATGCTATAATATATTGCTTGCTGGCATTGTTTTAAATATAAGAACTAATTTTAAGGCTATGACATAATAAAATTTAATGACATATTGCAAGGTAATAATTTTATAGTATTAGATTTTGTAAGCTTAAAGACTTAAATATCAAACATGTTATTAGATTTCGTGTCTATCATTATACATACTATATATATGTGTGCTATGATATGTTAGTGATATTATGTTATATATTATTTTATGTTAAAAAAAAACATTGTATTATATTATATTACGTTACATTATGATACAATATGTTATAGTACATTACGTTTTGGACGTTATATTATGCTATGTAATGCATTATGTTGTTGTGCTTTGTTATATTCTATTATTTTGTATTATATTATATTATATTACATTATATTATATTATATTATATTATATTATATTATATTATATTATATTATATTATATTATATTATATTATATTATATTATATTATATTATATTATATTATACTATATTATATTATGTTACATTATATATTGCGCTGTTATGTTATGTTTTCTTGTTGTATGTTACTGTATGTTACATTACGTTATATTAATTTTTATTATATTTAGTTGAAGTTTGTTATGTTATTTTATGTCATGATCTGTTGTATTGCTATGTAATGTTTTGTTATGACATGCTTTTTTACGTTGTAATATTTTTTTATATTTACTTACGTTTTGCTATATTATGTTATCGTGCTATGCTATGTTATGTTATACTCCCTTACGTTATATTAATTTTTGTTATATTTAGTTTCATTTTGTTTTTTTATTTTATTTTATGTCATGTGATGTCATGTTGTTATTATTTTATAATATGTTATATTATGCTATGCTACGTTTCGTTGTATAAATTTTTGCTATAGTTAGTTACGTTTTGTTATGTTATGCTCCGTTACATTATTTTAGTTTTGTTATATTTAGTTAAGTTTTGTTATGTTATTCAATGTCATGCCTAGTTGTTATGCTATGTTATGTTATAATATGTTATGTTATGCTTTGCTTTGTTATGAACATTTTTATATATTTATTTTCGTTTGACCATTTTATATCAAGTTATAATGTTATGCTACGTTATGTTTGATGATGCTATGTTATGTTATGATCCGTTACGTTATATTAATATTTTTTATATTTAGTTGGATTTTGTTATATTATTTTATATCATGTTATGATGTTATGTTATGCTATGCCATTGCCTTATAATTTTTTTTTACTATATTTAGTTACGTTTTGTGATGCCATTACGTGATATTAATTTTGTTAGGCTATGGTTTTATGCTATGTTGTGTTTGGTTATGCTATGTTATGCTCCATTAGATTACATTAATTTTTTTATGTTTAATTGGATTTTGTTATATTATTTTATGTCATGTTATGATGTATAGTTATGTTATGTTATGCTACATTACGTTATAATTTTTTTTGTTATATTTAGTTACGTTTTGTGATGTCATGCTCCGTTATGTGATACTGATTTTGTTATATTTAGTTACATTTTGTTATGACACTTAATGTCATGTTATGCCACGTTATGTTATATTATCTTATGTAAGATAATATTTTTTCAAGAAAGATATTTTTAACTAATGTCTTAACATATCACTAATACTGTATCGTACGAGTATTTCAATTTTATATCACCAAATTTTTTTTCGCTTACATTTTACTAATTGTGAGATAAACAGGGTGACGTTTGCTTTCGCCACTTTAATCAATTTAATTTAAATTTCATCATTTATAGTGTCATAAAAAAGATATAAAAATCTAGTAAAAAAATGACACAGAAAATAAAATATTAAAAAAAATAAAAATAAAAATTGAAATGGCAACTAGTTTGTTTATGGACATTTTCGTTCAGCATGTTCACTGACTGGCTCGCTCGCTCGCTCTGTATGCTGAAGTCGTAAAAAAATGATGGTTTTACGATGCCTGTCATAAATTTACAAGTTTGGTACGTTTTTGTTTTTAGTACTCTTTTTTTTTTCTTTAAATGTCTTTTATTTGTGTTTTTTGCTTATAAATGACAAAATAAAAATATATTTTACAACTATTTATGTTAAAATTTAACCAAATAAATACGTAATAGCAGCAACGCAAAAAAAATCACAAATGTGTCTTATAAATTGTATTAAAAAAATAATAAAAAAAGTATTTTATATTTCTTTTATCAAGTGATTGTACTCATAAAAAATAATCATCTTGGTCATGTTAAGAAAATTAAAATATGTTTTGAATTGCAGTTGAACTAAAGGAAAATGGCGCGGCGTCTGGGATAGAAAAATCTTAAAGGTGTTGTAAGATAAAAGAGACTGTTTTAACATCAGAATGTTTATTTAAGAATGTCTCGGGGTTAAAATATATATTTTTTGGAAATTATTTTATTATGTTATATCGGGTGTTATTATAGAGGTATATGACTTTAAGTTGGCAACAAATTTTTTATTTGTCAGTTATTTATGTGTAGTTTGCCTTGGCTTTTCTAGGTGAATAGCACATGCGCATGTAGGGCACTAACAAGATAAGCTTTGATCTTGATTTTCATAAGCAAAATTTGTTTGGCGCTGAAGATCACTTGTGTTTGAATGCATTAACCAAATTGCCGTATTTGAAGTGATGATAATGGTTAAGCATATTGAGACGACGTGAAATCATTGGTCCGCACTTCTCTAGAAATGCTAAAGCGTCTTGACAAGACGTAAATCTTATCACGCAAATAATTGGTTCGCACGTCTCCAGAAACTATGCTGTTCAGAAAGTTACAGCCAGTGGTGACCGTTAAAAAGCCTTGATTAGACGCTAATCTTATCACGCAAATCATTGGTCCGCACTTCTCTAGAAACGCTAAAGCGTCTTGACAAAACGTAAATCTTATCACGCAAATAATTGGTCCGCACGTCTCCAGAAACCATGCTTTTCAGAAAGTTACAGTCAGTGGTGACCGTTAAAGAGCCTTGACAAGACGTAAATCTTATCACGCAAATCATTGGTCCGCACTTCTCTAGAAACGATGCTGGTCAGTGGTGATCACTAAAGAGCCCTGATTAGACGTTAATCTTATCACGCAAATCATTGGTCCGCACTTCTCTAGAAACGATGCTGTTCAGAAATTTACAGTCAGTGGTGACCGCTTAAGAGCCTTGATTATTGACTTTTTCATTCATTATTTCAATAACAGTGGTATACAGGGTTGTGGTCTTAACAACAAGGTGTAACATGTCACACAGCTCGTGACGCAATTTATTTATTTAAGGAAACGTTTGGTAATTTTATGGTTTTACGTTTTGGACCAGTGAATTGTCCTCTAAATTTAGCGATTTAACGCCGTTAGTCTACATATTGTGGGGGAGTATGAAAGGTGGCTACTCTACGTCGATAATCCCAAAATGATTGACTACTTGAAGATAAATATTTGATGCGTTATAGCCCGCACATAAATCTTGGAAAAAGGCATTGAAAATTGAGCCTCCAGATTACACTATATCCGACCCGACCCGACCCGACCATGACGGTCATTAGCCAGGAGTCTTATTTAAATTATAATGCTAGAAAATTATCTTCCGAATAAAGTAAATTTAATTTTAATTTAAAAGCGTCAGCTTTGTTCTATTTCATTTGAAAATTCTTTTCCATTATACGCACTTCAATAAAGTTCGAGATATGTGACTGTTCTCTGTCCCTATCCATTATCTAGCGAAGCCACAGCCAAGGGGGCTTATAATAATTGGCGGAGAAAGAAAATTTTTTATAATAATTTAAAAAAAATCAAATTTGTGTTATATTTCATTTCAAGATATGTTATGTTAGATTCATGTTATGCGATTTTTCTGTTATGACATTTTTCTGTTTTAACATTTTTTCATTTAAAATTAGCCAAAACAAATTATTTTAAGAAGTTGCATGATATTTAAAGAGCAAAAATCTTTTTTCCAAAAATTGGCTTTTAGTAAGAAATAGTTCTAGATCAAGAAGAATAATACAAAACAAGGGAAAGAAGATCCTGTTAAGCTTGACACTAATCGGGCAGTGTATGCAGTTATAAGAGGTGTAAAATAAGTGGGAGATGCTGGCTTTTTGAATCATTATTCTTTCCTTACTTAGTTGATTCAGTGGAATGTGCGTCATTTTTTAGCCATTATTCGGATATACTTAAAAATTTTATTGTATTGGGTTATGATGCAAGCTTCTTGTTCAAGTTACTAAGAGATTTTTATATATTTTTATAAAAATTTTGATTGGATAATGGCATTTTGGTGTTAATATTTACTCAGGCAAGATCCAATACAAGTACATTGCCATGTAGGGAGTTTCAGTGGCGGAAGATCTCTCAAATAATAATGCAGGTGTACCAAGACTAGCTCAGTGTGGACAGAAACCACACAAAGACCAAAAGGTCTAAAAGGTCTATGTGTAGTTTCTGTCTACACAAATGCTAAATTGATCTCAGTGTTTAGAACACACAGGGATAACAAAAGTTCAGGGCCTATTGATCCTTTTGACTTAAGGAGTTTTAAGCAAGCGATTTCAGAAAAGTTACCACAAGGATAACTGACTTATGGTGGCCTAGCATTCATAGCGATGTCACTTTTTAATGTTTCGCTGTTTGAGTTCCATTGTAGTAAGAAAAAAGATTGATGGGGTTTTACTAAGGACAACAAAAAAGAGATGTAGAGGTTGTGTTGTAAAATATATGGCAGAACCTGCTATTTGGGATTACAAATGTCTCTCCAAACTAGAGCTTAATTAGCGAAATAGGACAGCCCTTTTTGAAAAAGTGATTAAAAACTTTGATGAAAGAATCGACATCTGTCAGCGTGTTTCCCAGATATCATATTTTATTCATAGTTGCCGAACTTTGAATCATCACTGTGGCTTAAAGTGATGGTAATTGCATAGGAAGGCAATCAGAAATGATTTGTCTAATGGAAAAATCTCTTTGATTGGCTCAAGAGAGGTTAATAAGGCGAAGGATTGATATTCTGAGGTAAAAGGTGGGCTCCTCATTGGAAAATAATGACATTTTGTCTATTCGTTTCTATGTGTAGCTGCCAGAATTTCGAAGGCTCTGCTCTAACTAGTAATTAAGGTAGGCCCAAAGTGTTTACATCTGCTAGGGATTAAAGGCTGCAATGATCTGTCTGTCATATTTGTACACCTTAAACTTAAATCGCTTGACTTAATCGACTTTGTTGGTGACTGTTAAAGTTACAGCTCTTCTACCATACGTCCTAATAAGTCTGACCATAAGTGAATGTACAGCCACGGCTATCTTCCAATTATCTTAAATCTTAGTTTAGAGTGTCTGTGATCTTTTGTTTAATGTTCTTGTCATTAAAATTTTCTTTCACACCAAAAAACCAATTAAGAAAAAGGAAAAAAAAACTTTAAAGTCTCCTGACTGACAGCAGTAAGTTCGTTTACAAAGATTTTTCTTTTTTCTCTTTAGCACTTTCAATATTTTACTGCTTGCATTTTCTCAGGACTTTAAAGTTCGTTTTTGATATTTATATGTGTTGCATAAAGGGCTGCACAGCAACAGTCGTTGAAACCATCAAACGTGTACTCGTACATCATAAAATCTACAAACTTTTATAATGATGTAAAACATGTGTTTCTGAAATTAAAAACTATAAACTTAAATTTTACGATCGTCGTTAGTACAAGAACAGAAAAGCACTTAAAAGCAATATCTACACGATTAACAAAAATGCTGTTTAAGGTTGTAAAAAAATGTAAATCCTTTTACTTCTGTTTAGCTGATTTAACTTAACAAGTTTATGCCGTATGTGAAATGCAATAAAAGTATAAAACACAAAAAAAAAAAATAGAAAACATTCCAACAAACTGCAAGCATTTTTAACAGTTTTATGAGATGCGAAACTAAAAACACAAAATAAAAATACAAAAATAAATTTTTATTTAATTGGTTCGTAAAAGATCTTTGAGAGGGTTTACAATATCATGGGAAGCACATACATATGTATGTGTTTCCTTTTTCAATTATTTTGTTTTATATTTTTTTTTTTTTTAATTTATAACTAAAAATGCATATCACTGCTTTAAAAAGCATTAAATTATATTTTCATTTATTATCACTATTACTTTTGTTAATTTTTTTTATTCCCTTTAACTTTTTTAAAATTTTAATTACGGCATAGCTCAAATTTCACCGACTACGAAAAATAATTAAAGCAAAATTAATTTAACATTTTTCCACAGGAAGTTTATAATTTGAAACCGAAGTAAAAAAATAAAAATTAAATAAAATAATAATTATTTTCAGTTTTATTCGACCTTTTTTATTTTTATTAAATATGTATTATGGTCTTTTTAAATTAAATTTTAACGATTTATTTTTTCGATATTTCCATTTATTTTATTTTTTTTTTAATAATTTCGTTTTAATTAACAAAAAATTTGTTTTATTTTGTTTGTTCGAAGTAAAAAAAATATGATATAAATTTTGCTTAATAATTTATTAAAAAAAAACAATCTTAAAAAATAAAAAATATTTTTAAAAATACGAGTCAATAAAATCTGTAAAGTCAGCTTAAAGTGTAAATAAATTTTAACATGGAAATACCGAAGAAAGTCTAAAAAAATCTTAATCTATATGGAATTGAAAGAAAATTTTTATAAATAATTTATAATTAAATAAGCAGAATTTTAAGTTGGCAACACTTCCTTAACTGACGGCCATTTTTCCAGCTGTCAACATAAATAGCCTAAAGTCTGAAGAATGCTTCCAATTTTCATAAGCGAATATTGTTTACCGATGAAGCTCAGTTTCGCTTAAATAGATACGAACGCTAAACCTTCTGGACGGCTAATTTAGGTCACTACATCCGTAAAGAATTTCGAAAAAACCCACGATATGATGTTGGCCGACCAAAGACTAAAAGTGCGTGAGATTGCTGATTCCATACGGATTTCATATAGCAGTGTGGTTCTGATTTTAAGTGATCAGCTCTGGGCTTAAGAAATTTGTCTGCAAGATGGATGCCGCATTCGCTTTCACCTGACAATAAACGTGAACGTGTGATAACTTCAAAGGATTCTTTGGAGTTGTTTAACCGCAAATTTGAATAAGTTTTTGCGGCGTTTTGTAACTGTAGATGAAACATGGATTCATTACTGTAGTCCGGAGACCAAGCAGTAGTCTAAGCAATGGGTTTCTTCAGGTGAACCTTCTCCGAAGAAGGCCAATAAGGTGATAACAGTCGTTTTTTTGGGATGCACGTAGAATAATCCACATCAATTACCTTCAAAAGGAAAAAACAATAAACGGCAAATATTATGCCAACTTATTAAACCGATTTAATGAGGATTTAAAGACCCTATATGGCCACGAAAAAAGTTATTTTGCAACAAGATTAAGCGCAGGTGCACATGTGTGCAGCCTTAATCAAAACTCTATGAATTGAGCTACGAATTGGAACCTTAACCATCATATTCTTCGGATTTAACCCCTAGTGATACTTTCTATTTCCAAACCTAAAGAAATAGTTCGATGGAAAGAGATTTAGCTCCAACGATAAAATTATTGACGAAACAATTTTAAGGGCGTTGAAAGGGATACAAAAACTTAGGCTCTCAGAATGGTTCTGCATTATTGTGAGTCCCAAATTTTCTAACACACGATGCGTTTAAAAAAAATATGTTAAATATTTTACTCGATAACCTGAAGAGAACTTCCCAGGAAATTATATATCATATCGCTTCGAGAGCTATATCGCTATATATTCTCATTGTTTGAAGGACAATTTATATCGACTCCATTGTTATTTGTAGAATTATTTAAGTTGCTCCCGCTTCTATCAAGGACAAAGTCGCAATAAATTCAAACTTTCTTAACAGAAAATTATAATTTTTACTTTTACTTTGATTTTGTTACACTGTGCTGCAGTATTTCTTTTGTTTTTTTTGTAAACCTTTTTGCTTATTAAACATTCCAACAACAAACTTGAGAGGTATGGCAAAAAAAAAACAGCACAGAACACAAAACTGTTAATTACTTTTAGCAACAACAAATACAACAAACAGCAAACGTTGTCAGTTGTTGTTACGTTCTTAGGTTGCACTAGATTTCATTTATTTCGTTGGACGTATTTTTTTGCAGCTTTTTGATCAGTGTGTGCAAAAGACACTTTAATAGCACGTGACAGCTGTCAATTGAGTTAAACTTTTTGTTATATTTTTGTTGCTGTTGTTGTTTCTAATATTTTTTCATTTTTGTAGCTAATAAAATTAACAAACAGCACAAAGCAAAACAACAAAAAAGAGCACAGAAAAAAAGAAGCCGCTAACACCAGTCACCACCAACAATTAAGTGCAAAAAAAGTTATTTATTTCGTTTTTTTTTTGAAAACTGAAAAACAAAAAAATAAAAATTCAAGTGTGGCAAGATAATGCAACACAAAAAAACAACAATAACAAAAAACAAAAACTCTTATTGTGCAAACATTTAATTTTGCTCTTCAGTTTCTATCTACTGAAGAATGATTGATGATAACAATAGACTGGCAATAAAATCACACCAAATATTTGCAATTAATTAGGAAGGCAAAAAAAAAACAACACAAGATTCATTTCATTAGAGTTTTAAAATCTTGTTTAAGAGATGTTGGAATTTATGACATGTTTATGACATTTATTTATTATGAAATTGAAGATTAAAAATGACTTTTTTAACTTGTGCTGTTGTTAAATATTAAATTATTGAAATGAGAATTTAAAATTCTTTTTTAAGTTTTTGTATTGTTAAATTGATTTCAGCTGAAAAAGGTTTAAATTGTTTAAAAGAAGACTGTCTCAAGGTTTTTAAATATCAAAGTGGAAAATATGGTTTTAGTTTTCGAATCGTCATTTTCCATTGGATAAATGACCAGCGCTTACTTTGCTGGCACGTAATGTAACTTTTATCAAAATTAAGCTGAACCTTTTTTCATACATGTTGTGGGCTATTTTGCATAGACTTTTGACTTTAGAGAACTGCATAATGCAAAGTTATTAAATTTTCACAAGGGTGTATTGTATTTTAATATATTTTAGTATATTTCAGTATATTTTACTATAATATTTCATATAAATGCATATATTTTAATATATTTTTATACTATAATATATATCCGTAACTTTAAATGTATTTTAGTATATTTTAATATGTTTTAGTATATTTCAAAATGTTTTGGTATACTTTGGTATAATTTAATATGTATTTGAGTATATTTTAATACATATTTTAGTATATTTTCATATAGTTTAGTATAATTTATTATACTTTAATACATGTTGGTGTACTGCAGCAGATTTAAATATATTTTAGTAAATTTTATTTGAATATATTTAGTATATTGTATATTTTAAGATATTTTGGTATGTTTAATTATATTTTAAATAATTTTTTTATTATATTTTCATACATTTAAGTATGTTTAAATATATTTTAAAATACTTTAATATATTTTAGTATATGTCAGTATATTTTAGTATACTATATATATTATATATTTGCATATATTTTAATATGTTTTTATACAATAATATATTTTAGTATCTTTAAATATATTTTAGTATATTTTAGTATATTTTAATATGTTTTAGTAAATTTTATTATACTTTAATACATGTTAGTATACTGCAGTAAATTTTAATAAATTTTAGTAAATTTTATTTGAATAAATTTTGGTATATGTAAATATATTTTAATATGTTTTACCATATTTTGTATATTTAAAAATATTTTAGTATATTTAATATTTTAATATATTTTAGTATATTTTAGCATGTTTTGATATTAAAATGAGTAAATTTTAGTATATTTTAATATATGTTAGCATATTTTGGTATCTTTAGCTGTAGTACAAAGCAGTAACTTCACCTCACCCTACAAGCAATTTTCAAGAGATATCACATCACACATTCTTGAAGGCTATTTCTGGAAATCAACTTTTCGCCATATTTTAATTCCAATACGCCAATGGTTGCTTGCGGTCCTCCTATTTAAATTATAACTCGTCCAGATCAATGACATTCCTATTTTGAAATAAAATATTCTAAACTCATGTGACTGTAACTATCTTCTACCAGCGAGTCTCCAATATAATCATGTCAGCAGGGAGAAAACCAAAAAAGCAGCGCTTTGTTTTTTTCTGGACGTAATGAGCTGTAAGGCTTTATAGGAGACTGATTTCAATGCTGAAAATTTTTGTATTTCTACATGTTATGTTTCTACGCTTTAAGCCAAACAGGACCACGTTTTGCTGGATAAAATTTTGATATAAAGTGCGTGTCAATAAGTTAAGCAAATTGACATCACAGTAAATTTTGCATGACTGATAATATAATTGTTGATAATGGTTTTCTAAAATATATGAGTACTATTTATAAATGTCACAAAGCCAGTACAATATGACTCTTGCTGTAACTCTTTACCCCTTTCAAAAATTCTTACAGTTTTAAAAAACGCCTTTTTATATAAACAATGTTAAGATTTTCGAATTAAAGCGAAAATATTTATTAAGTATTATTGTGTGCTATAGAGACTAAGGAAGACTTTCTAAAAACATAAAAAAGTTATGTTCTTTAGAAGGAAGAGAGAGCAAAGGGCTACAATAAATATGATGAGGATAAACAAAGCAATTTAATAGTCCAAAAACCATAATACAGCACTAACAAGTCCTTGTTATTTTGTATAATAAACAATTAAAAAAAACAAAACTGTCAACTATTGGTTTTTAAATTCGATAATAATATTTTAAGTGTAAAATAATTTTTATGTTAAATCCGAAATAACACAACAGATAATCTACTGATACTTCAAACATTAAAAAAAAATTATATATTTTTTTTCAAACGCTTTTGCCAAATTTAAAAATTTTTATATAATTTAATTTGAAGTGCATCTTAGCGTATGATTTTTATTAATTATGGAAAATTTTCAAAAATCTTGAAACAAAATTTATTATTTTAATAATTAAAAAATAATTTTAAAGATTTTTTGAAACTTCTACATTTCAACATTTGAAAAATTTACTTAATTTTAATTTACTCAATTTTACTTAATTTTAAGTGTAAAAAACTAAACTTTTAGTTGTGTTTTATGTGTGTGTGTTTTTCTTTGAGCGGGTGTTTGTAAGCATAAAGTTAAAATTTTTTTAGAATGTAAAAATTTATTTAAAATTTCAGCTTTAAGTATACCTCAGTGTAGGATTATTATTAATAACTCAGTAGTAGAAAATATGCAATATCTATATTTAAAAGAAAAAATACTACATATAAATATCCACATCGATAAGCAATAAAATCGGCCACGTATAAGGAAGTTCCATATTTTCAATTTAGCTTTACTTTAAATGTTACTTGTGAATATCTTTATCAGTCACTCTTCGAGACTTCTAAGCTATGCCTTGTAATCTTAAAGCAGTTTTAGTTTTAGTTACGATAAAAGATTTTAACAGACTTTAACAAATAGCTAGATTATGAGTTGTCTCTATTTGGTTATTATTATGTTCGCAGAACTTTGCCATTTCTAAACCAACTTAGGTAGGTCACGCCTATATATAAGCGTAAAGGACATCCATATAAACTTTTAACCAATTTGGGGCCACTATAGCTAGCATTAATAAAATAGCAGCCAGCATTAATAAAAGTATACTAAAATATGAAAGGGTGCCCCATAAGATGACATAAGTTAATATATGTGGCGGGCAAATAAGAGGTTGGGAAGTAAATTTACTCCCAGATGATTTACTGTCAAGCTTTCACTGCTTGTCATGTATTTCGTAAAAAGTTGGGAAATTTCAAGCATGGAACGTTACAGTCTTGAGCAAAGAATTTTAATTGTGGAAATTTAGCAAATTGGTAAAAATTTCACTACATCACTTTGCAAAATTCGAGCTGCTTTTCCCCGTAATCAGGCTCCTACTGAGATTGCTCTGCAAACTACGTACAGCGATCTCGCAGCTGGCTAAATTTAAGCCTCAGGGAATGGTTGATGACAATAAACAAAAACAGTATGTTTGTAATGGCAGCAGTGATGTAAACATGACCACTGTACAGCAAAGTATTGAGCCTGGACCATCATTTCTGTAACGTTCGCAGCAATTGAGCATCATTAAAAACACTTTGCGTAACATTTTGCACAAAGCTCTCCAAGCTTATAAAGCTTAACTTGTTGTAGACTTAAAGCCGATTCACCAATGTTAGCGTCGAATGTTTGTGAATTGGCTGTTTGAAAAACTGAAAAAAAAACCTCAAAAAATCACTTTTAGTGAAGAGGTTATATTCTTTTAGGAAAGGGATAGAGAAAAGATGAAATAGGTGGTGAAAGTAGAAGGATAATCGGAAATTAACTGCCGTATAAGATAGCACAAGTGACCAGTGACTATGCCTTCATCGCTGAGCAGCCCCACCGATAGTAAATTTTTATTTTTGTAGTGAAAAAAAACCAAGGTGTTCGTTGGGAATCGAACCCACAACCAACAGTCTGACAAGCTAGTACACTACCTACTAGCCTACAGGGGCACCTAATATGCCATATGACATATGATATCAATGATCTTTGGTTTTAACAAAAAGGCGTCGAAAACTACACAGCCAACCAAACAATTCAACTGTTGCATGAGAAATTTCGTTGATGTGTAATTTCTTGATTTGGCGATTTCAATTGGCCGCTCCATACTCAAGAGCCATTTAAAAAATTGGGTTTAAGTGAACAATCCGCAAACAGATAGGGCTTAAGTAAATAATTTGAAATGTGGCACTCTAAAAGATGAATTTTGGCGCTTCATTGACGAGATAAGCAAGATAAGCTGTACAAGATGTGCTTCAAAATATTGTAAAATGAGCGGACATCTACCGAACTCCTTAAAATGACCAGTTTCCCGATATTATCATTCGTTACAATTTCCATATCTGTGCTTTATATTGATGTAGATAAAATTGAAAATGCCATAAAACAAAATGTCTTTGAAGCTAATATATTTTCTAACCTCAAATTTGCCCACCGTTTAAAAGCATATAATGCCTTTAAACTTTTACTTCTATATCCGCTCTACAAGCAATTGTAAAATTGATAATTAAAATGCGTCCCAATAGGTAATATTATTTGATATTTATAAACTTATAATTTGTTTTTTTAAGGTTTTATTTCGCTGACCCTGTAAGCGTCTGCGTATTTTGAAATTTATTTTTCATACAGAAATTATTTTTCATCAATAATTTTCCTTTTAAAATTTTCAATAATTGCTTTTGTAATTAACTAAAAATATTATAATTATTTTTCAAAAATAAAATATATATTAAAAATATCATTTAATAGCTATTAACTGCATGTTCATGAAATTATAATATTTATACTTAACAGCATAAACACAAGTTAAGAGTGTATTAGCATAAGCATAAAACACAATAGACAAATAAAATTATAAAGAAACAAAAGAATTTAATTAAAGACATAATAACACAAGCTCATTTTAATATAAACATTTATACGGCCAGTTAAGAAGAAGACGAAGAAGAACAGGAATAGTATAGAGATATTAAGCTGACTATTTAATTTACATAGACACACAAATTTAAACACACTCACACATAGAAACATTCTTAACAAATTATAAAACAAGAAGGACTTTGAAAACCTTGTCTTAATTGTGTTTCTAACTCTATAAAGGACAAATTCATAGAAAAGCAAAATATAATACATTTGAGATATCCTGCTGCTTTTGTACCTTCTGATATCAAAAATTTGATAGCTTATTTTCCATTATCAATGCAATTTATGGCTGTTGCCTAATTTTGTGTTCTGGTCAATCATTAGCGTAACCAGTCTGCCTGCTGGAGGGTGTTAAACTTTTAAATGTCATGTTTAGGAAATTCAATAATGACTGCAAAGTTAAGGCCAGGAGAAAGGTCTAAATTAGTTCAGGCCCTGTATTAGCCTTTCACAGGCAGGTTTTCCTACGCCAATGTAATCAATATCAAACCAATATTAAATGAAAATATTTGAAACATACAACAAAAAAGGAGAAGAAGAAGAAGGATGTATAGAGCTAACAGAAAGGACATAAGTTGAGCGTTTTAGATGGCAAGCATAATCTCTAAATGTCTGTATAAAATATATTAGATATTTAATTATCAATATGTAGACATAAAGCTGTGACTTTTAAAAGACCTTCAAATAAAGGTGACCAACTAAATAAAGTACTTTACAAATATAAATGATATAACGACATCTAGATGTCAAAGTAAAAAAATATAAGATCCAGTCATAGCGTATCTATCCACCATTAGTTAATTATTTATCTTTTTATTGGCATTTCCAGTGGCTTGTTTCTGTAAATCAAATGAGAAATATCTCACACAAAAAGCAGCTTATTTTACAGGTAGTGAGTGACTCACAGTAAGTTATGATTTTTTTTTTATTTTTTAATACTGTAAAATTATAATTTACTTAAACTGCCGCTTTTAAAAAAAATTTAGATTATAGTATTTTCATGTGAGAAACTTCTCACTCACTTACAGAAACGCAGAATTAATAAAAGTTAAGACAAGGTAAAGTAAAGATGTATCAAAGATTTGGTATAAAAATATTAATATTAATGATGTAAAGCTTGAGGGAAACTCATGAAAATGGCTGCTACATGATTAGACATAATTTTCATAATTGGCCGCGTCGTACTTAAGATATAACGCCGCTGGATTTTCACTGCCGCTATTTCAAAGAATGGCTTTACGTAAATTACCTTCAAACAACTGATGCTGTGGAGGATGAAATTCTATGCTGCCATGAGGAGACAAGCCAAGCTTTGTTACAGAATGTACTCCAAAATTTTGCGAAAAGAGTGCGACGTCTGCCGACGCTTAATTAGAAATTGTTTTTTTACTTTTTTTAAATAAATTTATAATTGTATAGTTCAATTAACTATTTAATTAGGAAACTTCATATGGTTACGAAGTTGCTTATTTTTGTTATAGAAAGATAATTGGCACTCCAAAAATTTAAGTGAAATGACCTATTGTGTCTGTTAAGAAATCAAGTAGTTTTTAAGAAATCTTATAAACGCAAAACAACAACAATATGCTACATATTCTCTACATTTAATCATTCAAAATAAAGAGAATTCGTTTTCTTAGGAATTAAAGCCAAAACGTTGAAAGGCGATTTTGCATGTCAGAAATGATGCGTGAACGCTACATGCATTATATTACTACTGGTGATCAAAAATTGATATATGATGATAACCCCAAGCGCAAGAAGTCATATGTAAAACCCTGTGAACTAGCTAAATCAATGTCGAAGCCGTATTGCGCACGACGCCAAAGTAATGCTCTGTATTTGGGCGGATCAGCAGGGTATTTTTTATTATGAGCTGTTTTAGCAAGTCAGACTATTACAAGGGACCCATACCGAAGTAAATTGAATCCTATGAAGAGAGCAATCACCGAAAAACGAGTAGAATATTCAACCAGACACTTTGTCATGATCTTCCATCATGACAACGCTTTGCCTAATGTTGCAAGGCCGCTCAAAAACTATTTGGAAAACAATAGATGGAAAGTTTTGACTCACCTGTCTTATAGCCTAAATCTTGCCTATTCGGACTACCATTTGATTTGGTCAAAGCATAGTGCTCTTATTGAAATACGCTTCACTTCAGAACAGGGTTATCAGGAATTAGTTTGATTCATTTTTTAACTTAAGACCGGAGCAGATTTTTTAGGGCGAAATTCATGTGCTACCCGAAACATGGGAAAAGCTAGTGGCTTACGATGGACAATATTTTCATTTAGTTAATGTAATACATGCCTTTTTCAAACAAAATAATCGACATTAATAACTTATTTATGAAATATTTAATAGAGACAATTAAAAATTTAATCAAAATGTGTAAGTTTTTTCAAAAGCAGAAAAAATTGTTTTCGGTGTAAATTTTGTTAAAGTCATTTGATTCCTATGAAGAGAGCAATCACCGATAAATGACCAGAAAATTCAATTTGTCATGATCTTCTATTATGACAACGTTTAGCCACATGTGGCAAGGCTGGTCAAAAAGTTTATGGAAAACAATGAATGGAATATTTTAGCTTACCCGCCTTACAGCCCAAATCTTGTCTCTTCTGACTAGCATTTGTTTCAATGGATGCAAAAAGCTCTTCTGGAACAGGGTATCAAAAATTGGCTTTATTCGTACTTAACATGAAAACCGGAGCAGTTTTTTTTTTGGTATGAAATCCATATGCTACCAGAAAGATGGGAAATGATGTCTAACGATGGTTAATAATTTAATAATGTATCAGCTGATTTTGTTATTATAACAAATTGTTAAGCGACATTATTAACTTATTTATTAAACATTTAATAGAGCGAATTAAAAATTCAATAAAAATGGGAAAGCTTTTTAAAAGCACCTTAAACTTTGTTTGTGTGAATCATGTTTAAACATTTTTAAACAGTTTCGCTGTGAAAGTAACTAGAAGAATTTAAAAAATTTAATTTGATTATTTGTTAGTAAAATATTAAAATTGTTATTAAATATAATAAATATTTCATGTTTTATATCTGAGATGCCATTTTAATATTTTTTTAATTTTCTTATATTTTTAATTTTTTCTTTATAAGTTTTTTACAACTTGATTCTTAAGCTGGTGCTGTCCTTACCTGAATTAAAAATTATCTGTTGTTAAATTAAATGTCTTACAATCCCACCCACATTAACAAATTGAAGGAAGATATTTTATTACTCCTGCAATTGTGAGATTATTGTAATTCTTAATTTATTTATAAAATATATATAAGATTTGTATGTATGTCTGCCTGCCTGCCTGCTTGCTTGCCTGCCTGGCCATGTATACATTAGTTGAATTGTATTTATTTCCTGTTACTTTTGTATGTTTGATATATCATATCCTGGTAACTTTGAATATTGTTTAAATATAAAAGAGAAAATAGATAAGAAAAAAATGTGTTAACTCCGCTTCGTTTACTCATACGAATTATTTATATTTCACATAACGAAAACGAGCTATGCAAAATACAGCAAAATCTACAGCCTGGTGAGCTACAGTGAAGGCAAAAAAATAACAATTTTCTCAGCAATAAAATTTGAAAACCAAATTTAGTTAAACACGATTTTGGATAAAATTAATTTAAAAAAAAGGAAATTATAAAAATTTTAGAAATTTAAAACTATAAATATTTCTATCCTTAATCTAGTTGTCTTTACTGTATATCAAAATAAATTTAAATACAAGTATGCTGATAAGGACGATACCTTGTTGTTGTATAACTATATGCAGATGTATGTGTATAGTTGTATCGTACATGTCGGCCATATGAGTGTATTTTGTGATAAAGATATTTTCATGTAATCATCAGATGAATAATTGGATTTCAAAAGAGCTTCCTGTGAAATTGTTTTTTTTATCATTTTTGGTCAACTCCTGCCAACAAAAGCTGTTATAGCAACAACATTAACAACAACAACAGACCACATACCACACTTTAGCTGTACTTACCTTGAAAAATATTTTTGAAATTCAATATATTTTTTAAGCAATTGGTGCAGAAATATTTATATTAAGAAAATAAATGAAGTTATAGCAAATTATTAAAGATCAATGTTATGAATATTGAAGTGTGTAACAGAATATACTATATGAATATTTTAATACAAAATAAACCTGGCTAACAGATTTGCTGAACAAAATTCTTGAATTAAATATTTTTTTTTTACTTTTACTTTTGTGCGATGGCGTATGATCAATTTTAATTGCAAAAATCTTTAAAAATTAATTAAAATTATTTGAAAAATATATTTTTTTTGTTAATAACTCTTTTTGATTTTTTGATTTCCTTTAGGGCTTTTAAACGAAAAAAATTAAAATTTATTGGGTCAATACAGCAGAATAATTAATTGATAAATTGTTTTTACAACGACCTTTACTATTTACCCCTTTCAGGTTAATGGAGACACACTTTAGCCCAAATTTGAATTGGTAATTCTAATAACCAATTTATTCAAAATTTTAACTTTGGAGTTAAAGTGTCGTTAAGCAAATCTAAAGTTCAATGTGAGTAGTTTAATCAAAAAAGGAAAATCTCTTTATTTTCCCACTAAAGGATTTTTCAATAAGAAATTTGTTCTCTAAAACAAAATAAAACAAGAAATTTTGTTTAAGATAATTAAAATTTTTATTGTATTACAAAGAGAAAAGTTCGAAATTTCTTAAAGAAAAATTATATCTGGCAAATTTTCACCATGACCACTTTGCAAATGGCGATTCTTTCATCAAAGTTTTTAATCACTTTTGGCAAAATGGCGGTCGCATTTTGTTAATCACATCAAGGTTTTTAAGTTTTAAGGCTAAGATCGATTCGATTAGCTCTGTATATACACTGTCCTTAACTTTGTATATACTCTGTCCTTAACAAAAAATAATCCAGTGGTGTTAAATCACATGATCTGGCTGGTCACTTAACTGCTGATTATCGTAAAATTATGCGGGAAATGGGAAATTTGGTTTGCAATAAATTGATCGTTTTATTAGCTGTGTGACATGTGGCTCCATCCTCTTCAAACCACATGTCTGTGATATCCACGTCGTCAATGATAGGCCAAAATTGAGTTGTTAGCATTTTTTTGTAGGTCGGACCACTACTCAGGGAATGACCCCTAATCATGCAGTGCATTGTACCAAAAACTAGGAGAATAGGTTATGGGGAGGAGGAAAGAGAGAGTAGTGTTTGTAGACATTCACACAAAAGTGACAGGAAAGACCTCAGGAGGAAGTTTATTCCACATACAAACTGTTCTGCTAAGAAACGAATTTTCCCTGTAATGCGTAGTGCGAATCACTGGCAGATTAACGACAAATGGATGCGCTCTTAACGAAAGTCGAGTCTAACGGAAAAAAGTTCTAGTTTTGGGAATAAGTTCCCTAATTTCGTTAGAGTACTTACCATTGTAGTAACGATAATGCAGTGAAATATATCCTATATTACGCCGATGCTCTAGGGTTGGATAGAGTTGGATAGATAGTGTGATTCGTTTTCCATCCGCACCTGGCTATGTAGCCTTAATCAGATGGTGGACAAACCACAATTGTATAATTTGGAACGTCATACAAGCGCCCTAGGAAGCCGGAGACATAATTCTAAGCAACAGAACCACCTAGTTGCAACTTTAATGATTCCAGGGCAGGGCTGAAAACCATCACACCTTGCTAAAGAGTTGGAGACTTTCTAACTCCTGTCCAGAACACATGTCAAGCATGCTCACTGGACTGGATCATTCACTTCCCGTGTCATTATCAGTGAGATGATCTTGGCCACCATAAAAAGCTTTATACTGTTATGGGGCCGCGAAACCACAACCACCACATTACTCCCATATAGGGGCCAACCTCAATGATCAGTCAGAGAACTATTATATGTCTAAAGAGACAAATAATGAACTCTGCGGGTTCACTGATCCCTGTGGAAATAAAGTGGAGCTTGCAGTTGACTCCCTGCCTGTCTTCAGGGGACTGGGCTCCCTTTTTCCCCAGTTGCACCGTGTCTAGATCGTGGAATTCTATAAAGACCATATTTATATGCCCCTGGGGGGAGAGTTGGATAGTTGGATGTCCTACCGTCCCCAATGAACCTCTTGGTGCTCTGCTATACTCGGCCGAGCAACTCCAAAATAGACTTTGAGGCGCCGGCCCATACATGAGAGTTGTATTCCATGGATATAGATGGTAGAAATAATACGAAAATCGGATGGAGTAAAGTATTTCTTACACCGTTTTAAAAAACCAAGACACTTGACAGCATCTTGCGATAGCATGATCCATTGACCGTTACCGCATTTCCAGCCTCATCTTCTACATAGCGCACCATACAGTAACGTGTTGATCATGCAAAGGCTTCTCAATAATCCCTTTAGGATTTTCAGAAGCTTAAATGTGGCAATTTTGTGTGTTGACACACCCTGACTAGTGAAAATGGGCTTCGTCTGAAAAATTATTTTTTTTAAGAAAACCAACTGGTTATTTCCGGCAATGTGAATGGTCGGTTCCTGCATCAATTGAACTTTGTAAGGCTTCATAGCCAAATCCTTACGCAAAATTTGCCATGTGGTGGTTTTGGATAACCCTAATTGTTGACAACGTCGAGCAATTGATAAATTTAGATCCGCTTCAACACTGTGGCTCATGACTGCGAGTTTTTCAGTTGAACGACCATTTGTTGGTGTTTGTACATTTTGTATCGTGACCGTCGACTCAAATTTAATGACCAAATTCCTACTGGCGGTGTCAGTAGGACGATTTTGTTGTCCGAAAATAAAACGAATTTTACGTAACGTAACTTTAACAGAACCACCATTTTCATAGTGGATTTTAATTATTTTAATTTAATTTTGGTGCGAAATTGAATTTTTTTCAACAATTGCCAATGCTTCTACTACGAATACTTCAAAAAACTAAATGTCAAAACTATTATGTTGCTGATGTTGTCACAACTGAAAAACAAAACTTCTTGTTGAAAAACCCTTTACAAGGTTGTTTTTGATTCTATTTGATTTTTTATTAGTGATAACTACTACAAGGTTAGTGCAGTCCTTTAATTTTGTATATTTATTCTACGGGTGGTATATCTTCCCATAGAGTTACAGTCAAGTCACTTCAAGCCGAATTCGAACAGCTTTAAGAACTATTTCATGTAGTTATTGTGTTTAAGCAAGTAATACTTTGTGTATAGATTTTAACTTTTTAAAACAAGTTGGAGTCTTATAGTGACTTACTCGACTAAATTTAAACCCCATTTATAAAACAAAAAGGACTTTGAAAACCTTAAGTCTTAATTGTGTTTCCCTGAATATTTTTCTTTAAGCAGCCCCACAAATGTTCCATTGGAGTCTATATCAGGACTCTGTGGTGGATTTCCATAACATGGAATATATTGTATAGTAACTAGGCATGTAATTTATGGTTATTGTTGTCCGTTTAATGTTAAAACGTTATTTCATTAATATTCCTATTAATTTTTTAATTTCCTTTAGGCCTTTCAAACTAAAAATTACAAAAATTCATTTGGTCAATTTACACCTAAATAATTAATTTATAAATTGTTGTTCACCACCACCATTGCAATTTAAAGGGAAAGAGTTTTAAAAGCAATAAAGCAAGTGAAGCATTTAAAATTCATATTTGACTCTTCCTTTAATTGAAAAGCGTTAATAAAGTGATTAAAGCTAAAAGTTGTTGTCTAAAGTTTTCAATTACATATTATTTTTTTTTGTAAATGTAATTAAATTTTTTAATATTATTTTACAATATTCGCAATATTTAAATTGATACAAACAATTTTGTATTGCATTCATCATTTATCAGTTTTTTTTTTATATTTTTAACTTCCGTCCAATTTAGTATTCAAGGAAATTCAATTCAAAATCAATGTCTCTACTCAAATTCAATAAACAACCAATGTCATACATACAAATAGTACATGAAATTCAATAAAAACATATGCATACACATTCCCACACATGCATACACACTCATGGATGTATAAATAAAATTTTAACATTATGTGACTGTATGTGTGTGTGTGTGTGCATATTAAAGTACAAAGCCAAGTAAAGAGAGGAAGTTTAAAAGAGTGAGTTGTATTTGACCATTATGCTTTCATTTGTAAGCCTCTTCACAACTACACACACGAGTGCATATAAATTTTTGAACAGGCAACAAACAGCATGTGTAAGTGTGTAAGAGTCTGTTTCAAAGTGTTGCAAAACATTCAAACGGCAAATGAAATTATTTTTCTGTTTAATGGAATTTCGTGTTTCCAATACATATTTTGTTTTTTTGTTGTTGTTAATTTTAAATGAAAAACATGAAAAAAACAATTTTCACATTTTTTTTTTTTCTTCTGATAAACAATTTCGAATATTTTTTACACTGTTAAGAGGCAGACAGCAGCAGGCAAGTTTGTAGTACCAAGATTTTAAATTCAATTAGTAGAGGACATGTGGACACTCCAAATTCAGCATTAACGTTTATTAAAACATCTGCATGTAAGCGCCAGTGTGTGTTTTTGCAATTTTTATGTAAAATAGAATATATATTTCATTTTTGTTGTTATTACTGCTATCGCTGCTGTATTAAAAAAAAAGCAAAAAATCTAGAGTGGCAACAAAATTAAATAATTCGCAAAATAAAATCATTGATTTTGTTCACTCTTTTGCCTGCAGGCCATAAACGAGTGTGAAAAATCTACAAGAGCAACACAAATAAAAACCCGGCTTCAAAAATAAATAAAAAATTAAAAAAAAAATATTTTACATAAAAAAATTATGTTTAATGGAGCAAAAAGAAGTTCTTAATTAAATCGAAAAACCTAATAAAGTAAATTAATTGACAAAGAAGCAAATCGATATAAATATAATATTCAATTTCTGTTTGAAATATAATTCTGCTTCAAATCAATTAAGGTCTCATGGTATAACAAACACAGAAATGCTTGAAGAAGTTATGCACAGCGACAGAGGACCAGTAGTCAAGCATTCAGTTTAAGTTTTATTTTATTCCTAATTAGCAGATGTTAGTGATGAAATGTTGGAAATAGGCGTTGTTCAATCATCTGCTCCTCCCGCACTTTACTGTGACAACTGTGTGATTGGATTTACACCTGCGCCTGACTATGTTGTCTTAATCAGATGGTAGTCAAACCACTGCATAATTTGAGAGGTCATGCTCGTCCTAGGAAGCTGAAGCTATAATTCTATGCAACAGGTCTTTCCTAGTTGCAACTTTAATGATTCCAGAGCAGGGCTGCAAATTATCACTCCTTGCTTAAGAGTTGGAGACTTTCCAACTTCTGTCCAGAACACATGTCTAGCATGCTCACTGGATCTGGGAACATTTCACCAGGTAGGTATTATTAAAGGTAAAATGAACCCGGCCACCATAGAACCATAGACTGGTATGGGGCCGTGAAACCACAACCATCACGATACTCCCATAAAGGGCCAAACTCAATAATCAGTCAGAGAACAGTTAAATGTCCAAAGAGACAAATAACGGAACTCTGCGGGTCACTGATTCCCGTGGAAATAAAGTGGAGTTTCCACTCTTACCCGTGCTGACTTCAGGGGACTGGGCTCCCTTTTTGCCCCAGTTGCACAGGTCTACATAGTAGCTCTCCATAAAGACCATATAAAGTGCCCCTGGGGGGTACTTTATTGTGACAGCTTAAGCGGAAGTCAATTTGGGGTATGCCCATTATTATAGCATGACTTTTCCTTCCTCAAAAGCTAATAATGGTGGCCCACTAAGCCGTGCGTTTGCATTAACACAATTGCAGTAAATGAGCTGTTGCATTTGCTGCTTAGAACCTAAAGTGACATTAGCACTTCCTTCTAAATAAGAGGATCAGTAGTCAAGGTAACCGCAGCTGTTGATAAAGCAATCACTTTTAGTTTTATTTTATTCCTTGTTGCCAGATATTAAAGGGATGCAGTGCTGGATATAGGCGCTGGTTCATTATCTGCTTTTCCCGCACTTTACTGTGACAGCTTCGGCGAAAGTTATTTTGTTGAATGCTCATTATTCTAGCATGACTTCTCTTTCTACAAAAGCTATTTAAGTGATGCAGTGCTGGATATTGGTACTGATCTATCATCTGCTCTTCCCGCACTTTACTGTGACGGCTTCGGCGAAAGTCATTTTGGGGAAAGCCTGTTATTTTAGAGGAACTTTTCCTTCTCAAAACCTAAAAATGCCGTCGCCTAAGCCGTGCAGTCGTATTAAGACAATTGCAGTAAATAAGCTGTTGCTTTGCTGCTTAAAGATTTTGGCTTGCGCGAAGCCTAAAGTGACATCAGTATATCATAAACTTTTGCCAAATAAAGCAAGCTTTGCAATTAAGTTAAAATTGCTAGCACCACAACATTTTCAGAACCCTTTCAACAGAGTAAAGGACGTAGGTTCCCCTGTACGCTAGTAGCTTGTGTGCTAGCTTACATGGTTGTGGGTTCGATACCTAACAAAGACCTTGCTTGTTTTAACTACAAATAAAAATTGACTGTCGTGATGAAGGCTGTTCAGAGATGAAGGCATAGTCACTGGTCACCGAGCAGTCTTATACCACAGTTAATTTCTGTAACTATCCTTCTACTTTCACCACCTGTCTCATCTTTTCTCTATCCCTTTCCTAAAGAATGTAGCACGGTACTTGACTAAATAGGCATTGTTGTCTGAAGTGCTACTTCTCTTAAAAAAAAGATATGAATAGAAAAGAAAGATTAATTAAATGGACGCGAAATAAGTCGCAGCTAATGTCGGTTGCATATAAAAATGTTTTCAATAAAATCCGATTATTCGGATTATTCGATTAATTCGTAGAGCGTTATGCGTTATCTGGGAATTTTAATGCGAAAAAAATTAAAAAATATGTTAAGC
This sequence comes from Trichopoda pennipes, assembly GCA_030448955.1. Lineage (NCBI taxonomy): Eukaryota > Metazoa > Arthropoda > Insecta > Diptera > Tachinidae > Trichopoda > Trichopoda pennipes. The sequence continues at coordinate 6,804,114 of JASKUP010000002.1, forward strand.
TTTGCCGCGTGCTACTGTTGGAATATCCGTGGCCTTAAATTTATATCCCATACAATAGATTATACCAGGGTCATTAGTGCACTGAGGCCAGTCACTTGCCACTATTGCATCAACAACAGCTTTCACTTTCGCCCATTCCCATGAGTATGTCCGTAGTTGGCATGGAATATAACTCTTATGTTTGAGTCTGTGCCCCAAAGCCTATTTTGCAGTTACTCGACCGCGTACAAGAGAGAGCCAAGAGGCTCATTGCGAAAGGTAAGTTATGCAACTCTAGTGATTCTCTAGAGCATCGAAATAATTTTGGTTATATTTTTCTATTTTATCCTTACTGCAATGATAAGTGCTCTAATAAAATTAAAGGACTTGTTTCCGTTTATGGCACGTTTTTGCATTTAATTCGATTTTCGGTGGGAGAGCATCCATTTGTCGTTGATTGGCCAGTGAATCCCACTATGCATTACATGGAATATTCATTTTTTACTAGAGGTATTTCCTGTCACTTTCAATTTAGGAAAATTCACATTAAATGTCCACAATCAGTACTCTATCTTTCGTCCTCCCCATAATCTAATTTCCTTGTTCTGTTAGAAAACATTGCATGAGTACTGGTCCGAAAACGGGATGATTTATTAGGGCGAAGGAAATGCTAAAAGAAAATTTAAACATTCTCACTTAACCGAGAGATCGATAAATTCACTTTGCATACAAACGCCAGGTGGTCGGCATTCTGCTTACTTGAATATATACGAACCTAATAACAGAACTGCCTGTACGCCAACACTGACTCACCAGTATAAACTAAAACGCGGCTTGAGAATGATGCATTCGCATCGAAAGCGCTAGCCTTCAAATACGAACCAGCCAGTTAGGACAGAAAATGGCAATATTATTCTCACTTAACGTGAGATAGCGTAGTCCAGCGGCTAGCGCCTAGGATATTTTGCGTTCTCGAGACCTTAACTGCAATTCGTTACCTTACAAATGCCCTTACAAATTTTCTTCTATCACTATAAACTAAAGAATGTGCTATCCTATCTTTTTCTATCAATGTGTCCGACGAGGAAGCTTTGTAATAATTTTAAGTCACTGTTATTCAGGATAAAAATATTGTTATAAGGAATACTATTTCTCTGCTCTAACTAGAGATATAGGAGCTATTAAAGAGTCACACTGTAAAACTGTTCGTGCCCAAATGATGAAGATAAAAATTAAATGAGTGCTGGAATTATTACAGAAGTGAACAAATCAGTTAGAGCTGCACACGCGAGCATTTAGGAACCCCAATATGAATTTTATGACTGCTGTACAATATGGTAGACAACTAAAATATGAGTAACAAACTGGCAGACACTTTTGTTCGCCACCCAAATAAGGTGCAAAGAAATAGTTCTGTTTCATGCAGACAGGCTGCCAAATACTGTCTAAACAAGTTTTTAGCACAAAGGCGAAGGCAGTACTTAGTTACAGTAAAAGTATCCTGGCTGGAGAAATATCCTGGTGGCAGGGCATTGCAAACTTAACTATTATCTTAATAACGGAAAAGTCGAGGAAGACTATGGTTGTAAGCTGCATAATATGTCTACTGTTGGCGCATGCGTACACTAAGTGTCTGTATAACCAGATGTTAGATCTGCAAGCAGTTACACGGTTTTTCAAAAAGGAAATAAAAAGTCGGCACATATCGGTTGAAAAGTGATTGGAACAAATGGTTGTTAAGTAGAGTGGTACTTGGTAATGAGAAAGAAGGTCTTATTTATTTTCAAATATTGAAGAATAAAAAAGGTTTGAAAGAGTTTTCAGACCGATCTTTTTAAGTAGTTCGATGTTCGATGTTGTATCTCTAGTAAGTTGAAGTTACAAAATGGAAGACTTTGCGAAAAGATGTTGGTTTGCGTACTTACAAACACAAACTTGTACTAAAATTGAAGCCACTCGATCACCTAACAAAGCGTAGATTCGGCCAATGGGCCCAAAACAAGATTGCCGTTCAGTCTTAATTTTGTTTAACGACAAAGCTCACTATACTTGAATGGATACGGCAATAACTAAAACTACCATCTTTAAAGTCATGATAATCATTATATATCCTCTGGCATATGGTACATGTATTGATGACTTTTTCTTACATTTGTGGCTATATTTCGGCGGAGGACACGAAAGATGTTGTCCTCCAAGCCTTCAATCGTTTCGGGCTTAAGGACGTAAATTAGAGACTTCACATATGCCCACAGAATTTTCTCCAGGGGCACATTTATATGTCTTAATAGAGTACACAACTATTAAGATATGTGTCACTGGAGGTTAAAAGGAGTCTAGTCCCCTAAAGGCTAGCGGGGAGCCAAATGGACAACTTCCACTTTACTTCCATGGGTATCAATAAGCCTCAGAGTTCAGCTCTTGCTGTGCTCTGTCTGATTATTGAGGTTGGACCTTCGGGGAGTATCGTGGTGGTTATGGTTTCGCAGACCCACATGAATTTTGAAGGCGCCGGGAACATCTTACCTTTACTGAGAACATTAGATGTATGATCCGGATTCAGGTAGCATTCTTGTCATGTGTTCTGGACCAGAAGTTGGAGGTTGGCGAACCTGCTTCGAAACCTTTGAAATTGCAACTAGGAATAACTTGTTGCTAGAAATTAGTCTTCGGCTTCCTAGGACGCGGCGCACGCATCATATCGCCCAAGTGGTTTTGTCCACCGTCGAGTTATGGCTTACGCAGCTAGGTACTGATGCAAATCTTACGACGCATCTCTATAGAATATAGTGTAGCGGCCTTAAATCGCATGATTTTAAGCGCTAATTTAATGGGTTCGAAATGTTAAACAATGCGGTTATCAATAAATCGATTGCGGCACGAGCTGTGTGATGTATTGCACGGTCTTGTTTTAAGCCAGAGCTTGTGCATACCGTTATTTTTCAATATAATGAACACTAATGGTTCTATAGCGATCATCATCTACTGTAATGTTTCTACCAGGCATCGTTTTTAAAGGACTTAGAATCAATGATTCCGCCAGTCCACAAAGCACATCAAACAATTAATTTTCTGGATGTAATGGCGTCTCCAAATACACTTGAGAATTATCATCACTCCAAATATGGCACATTTGCTTACCGACGTATTCATTCAAACAAAAGTGAGGTTCACAACTAATGGAATTGGGATAAGGAATTATAGAAGAGAACCATGTTTTGGAAAATAAATTAGCAGCATTTGAAAGGGTTGTTCAGTCGTCACTCTATCCGAAGCCAAACTACATATCAATCATTTGATAGATAACAAAATAAAGTTAAAAAAGTGTTGCCAACTTAAATTTGTATATCTCTTAAAAATATCCTTAGGCAACAAAATGGCGGCAAGTTAAAAAGTGTTGCCAACTTAAATTTGTATATCTCTTTAAAAATATCGTTAAGCAACGAAATGGCGGCAAGTTAAAAAAGTTTTGCGAACTTAAATTTCTGTATCTCTTTAAAAATATCCTTCAGCTAAGATAGGATTTTTAAGCAACAAAATGGCGGCAAATTAAAAAAGTGTTGCCAACTTAAAGTTCTGTATCTCTATAAAAATATCCTTCAGCTAAGATATGACCTTAATCCTTCAGCTAAGATATGATTCTGAATCAAAGGATATTTTTTTATAAATATAGACATTTTCGTTTGGTTTATGATTGGTTTCTTTTAAGTATCTGTTGTTGTCGTAATTCATATGCTTTTCTAGTTTCCAGTTTAATTGTAGCTTTTATGTAATTTAATTCCAAATGAAATTCAAATTATTTTTTAATTAATTCCTCTAAGCAGAATAAGAATTTTTTTACATTTTAATTTTATCTTTCTCTGCTCTTTTTTAATATTTTGTTGAAATTGCATATTTTGTAATTTCATTGCAACCTTTTGCAACTTCAGAAGCTTTAAAACAAAAATAATCTGAAAATATTAAAAAAAAAAAAACCAAAAATATTTGTGTTGCTTGCAAGTCCTTGCTTAAAACATCTAGAGGGTGTAGTTTAATCAATATGACTAGAGCATCCCTTTTCATTTGTTTCATGATTTATATGATTCTTAAGTAAGAAAAATGAATTTGCATCTTCTTTGTATGCATGACATTGCAATGGTAATTTGAGAAAATTGTTTACTATTAAATGAATTTTCTATTTTTTTTTTGTTTTTTTTGGATTTTATTTTTGTGTTCCAAGAGGCAAGTATCCGCTTCATTTTGCAATAAAATCATGCAAAAAAAGTTTTGGGGAGAAAGAAAAGAAAAAACCAAATAGAAACATTAGAATAAAACCGAAAAATTTTCAAAATATTTTTATATTATTGTCCATATATTGCAGAAGAGTCCTTGGGACAGGTGTTAAATCCAAAGACATTTTGGAGTTGTAAATTTTATTAATATTTTTTTATGAGTTTCCATTTCCTACCGGCAACATGTTTGTGTCTGCAAAAAACAAAACCAAAACACATACACACACACATACACATTCATTTTACTGGAGACTCAAGTATGGCCATTGTTTACGATTTTGCGACAGACAGTTGTTGCCAATTGGCACACAAGGATAATATAATGAAAAACAAAAAAATAAACCCAGCAAAACCAAATAGCAGAAATTGTACAAAATTATCCATTCCACAAGCCACACTTGTCTTTTAGCAAAGAAAGCACTCAATTTTAAACTTTTACTGGAGTGTCGTCTGCAAGCACCAGAATAAATTTTTCTGCTGACTTTCAAAATTCTTTGTCTCTTCTTGTTTGTTTTGTTTTTGCTTTTAATTTTCCTCTTATTTGTTTCAGTAGTTATTTTCAATTCCATTCTAGTTTTAATGTTTAGTTTTACGATTTCATTTTGAAAATGTCTACATGTGTTGCCTTAGATTTTTCTGTTTTTCTTTTTTTTTTTGCAACTACAAAAATTTGTTGCAGCATAAAATTAAATGAAGTATAAAATTGGTATTTTGTCTAAATAAAAAATAAAAAATATTTAATATTTTTTAACCTAAACGAGTATTATAAAATTAAGAGTATGTGATAAAAACAAAATGTTTATGAACATTTCAGAATAGAGTTTCTACAGCGTTTTTAATGCTACGACTTTGTGAAGAATTTAAACAAATTTCTTATTAATTTATAACAAGGGGAGAGAATTTGTCAATTTGTTACAGGTAAAGAAAAAGTATAAACTGCTTAAAAGATTAAGAACTTTTTTTATTTCTCGAAAGCGAAGTAGTGAAACAAAAAAATAATTTTTAAATTTTAGGGATCCAGTAGTCTTCAGTTTTATTTATCTGCAAGTTATTTATTTACTCGGTGGAGCGTTATCTAAGCCGAAATAATAATTAGAATAGAAATGCACCTTGAAATTCTAGTAAGAAATGCTTTAAATGCAATAAAATTGGCAGTGGTATGCCACACATTAATTTTGCTTTATAGAAAGTACAGATCAAAAAATTGACGGCGGCAAAAATTGTATGATAGACGGCTTGTGCTAGCTAGAATAAAAAATATCTTAAAAAATATATTTGTAGACCTTAAAATTCTGACTATACCAAAACTGTTTACGAAATATTAAAATTCTGACAATTCGCTTTTAGCAAACTGAGTTTAAAATATTTGGATGGTGACGGCATGGAACAACTTCCAAGGAGTGTTTTAGTAGAAATTTAAAAAATCCTTAAAAAAATCGGATTATTAAATATTGCTTGACTAAATACGGGCATGCTATTTGGCCATGTTTTATTAAGTTAAAGCCACTATTTTTATATGATAAAAGTATAGCAGCCATAATTTTTCTACCAAGCAAAATCATGTCATAAAAATTCTACAAAAAAATGTTATCAGCCATAATTTTTAAATAAAAATTTGCATAAGCCTTAATTTTTATGAAAACATATTTCATGTTAAAATTTTGCTGTCATAATTGTTACAGAAAACATTTCTACAATCATAATTTTTCTATAAAAAAATTTTATTATTCGAATTAATATTTCATTAATCAAAATTTGTCTATGAAAAAATTTCACTAGTAAAAATTTTTCATCAGTAAAAATTTTTCAATGAAAAAATTTCATCAGTAAAAATTTTTCAATGAAAAAATTTCATCAGTCAAAATTTTTCTATGAAAAAAATTTCATCAGTAAAAAATTTTCTATGAAAAAAATTTCATCGGTAAAAAATTTTTCTATGAAAAAAATTTCATCAGTAAAAATTTTTCATCAGTCAAAATTTTTCTATGAAAAAAATTTCATCAGTTAAAAATTTTTCTATGAAAAAAATTTCATCAGTAAAAAATTTTTCTATGAAAAATTTCATCAGTAAAAAATTTTTCTATGAAAAATATTTCATCAGTAAAAAATTTTTCTATGAAAAAAAATTATCCGAAGAAAAAATTTCATCAGTAAAAATTTTTCGATGAAAAAAATTTCATCAGTCAAAATTTTTCAATGAAAAAAAAAAAAATTGGCCAATCATGAATTTCATAATATTTTATAGAAAAATTTTTATTTCTGAATCAAAATTAAAATTTTTCCACAAAAACATAATCACTATAGTATTTTTTATAAGAACTTAATTCTTCCGTAGAAAAATTCATGAGATTATTTTTCTTTTAAAAATCTCATCAGTCATAAGAAATCAGCAGTAATTTTGGCATAAACTAATTTCATCAGTCATAATTCTTCTAGCGAAAAAAATTTATAAGTCGTAAGTTTTGTAGAATCAAATACTCTAAATCAGGATTTTTCTATGAACAAATTTTATCAGTCATATTTATTTTTAATAAAAAATTTCATCAGCCATAATTTTTAAATAAAAAATTACATCGGCTATAATTTTTATGAAAACATATTTCATGATAAAATTTTTCTATAGAAAAAATCTATCGATCATAATTTTTACAGAAAAGATTTCTACAATCATAATTTTTCTATAAAAAATTTTATATTCGCATTTTTTTATAAAAATATTTCATTAGACAAAATTTCTATGAAAAAAATTTTATCCGTCAAAATTTTTCTGTGAAAAATATTTCATGAGTCAAAATTGTGCCCTAAAAAAAGCTCATCAATCAATTTCATAATTTTTTATACAAAAATTTTTATTACTTAAATCAAAATTAAAATTTTTCCACAAACAAATTATCATCATCTGTAGGTGTTTTATAAGAAACTTAATTCTTTATACAGAAAAAAATTTTTGAGTCGTAAGTTTTATAGAAACAAATGCTATCAATTAGGATTGAAAAATTTTATCATTCATAATAAAAAAAAAAAAATAAGCAGTTCAATTTTTTCTATAAAAAAATTTCTTCAGCCATAATTTCTGTAAAAACAAATGCCAGCAATAATAATTTTCTTATAAACAAATTCTATATCATAATTTCTTATAAAAATTTTTCATTAACCAAATTTTTTCATCAGCCATGATATAAGAAATTACATCAGTCATTATTTATCGATAAAAAATTTCCTCAGTGATAATTTTCTATAAAAATTTTCGTGAATCATAATTTCTCTATATAAAAAAATTTTTTCGATAAGAAATTTTTCAAACAATCATTTCGTCAGCCATGTTAATTTTTTTTTCTATAACACTTCTGATTTTCTGTAAAAAATTGTATTTTTCCGTAGAAAATTTTCTGATCCATAATTTTGTTATAAAAAAGTTACATTAGTCATAATATGTTTCTAAAAAAAATATTATTAGTCATAATTTGTTTATAAGAAAATTTCATTAGCCATGATTTTTATATGATAAATCACATCACTCCTAATTTGTCGATAAATAATTTCATCATTCATAATTTTCTAATAAAAAATTTCTTCAATCATAATTTTCCAATTACAATTTTTTGTAAGTCAATACTACAAAATTATTCATTATTCATAAATTTTCTATAAAAAAAAATTTCGTCAGTTATAATCACTCGAAAATAAATATCATCAGTCATAGTTTTGTAAAAAAAAATTTCGACAGTCATAATTTTAATTTTATTTGATAATTTTTCTATAAAAAATTCCCATTAGTCATTTTTTTACTATACTTTTCATGATTTTCTATGACAAATTTAATTTTTTCGGAGAGAATTTTCATGAGCTATAATTTTTCTATAAAAAAATTTTATTAGTCATAATTGGTCTATAAGAAAATTTAATTACTCATGAAATTTCTATTAAAAATTACATCAGTCATTATTTGGCGGGAAAAAATTTAATCAGTCATAATTTTCTAAAGCAAAATTCTTCAGTCGTAAGTTTTCTATAAGAAAAGTACATCAGTCATAATTATTCGATAATAAATTTCGTCAGTTATAATTTTTCCAAAAAAACTTTATCAGTCTCAATTTTCTCCGGATGTTTTTATAAAAAATTTTATCACTCCTTTTTTTCTATAATTTTTAAACTTTTCTATTAAAAATTCCTTTTTTCCGTAGAGAAATTTCATGATCCATAATTTTTCCAAAAGAAGTTTCATTATTCATAATATTTCTATAAACAAAATTACATTAGCCATAACTGTTCGATAATTAGGCATAATTTGTCGTAATTTTCGTTAGATAATTTATTTATAAAAAATTTGATCATTTTTTCTATAATTTTCCGGATTTTTTTATAAAAAATGTAATTTTTTCGTAGAGAACTGTCAAGACCCATAATTTTTCTATAAAGATTAGACATTAGTCATGATATTTCTAAAAAAAATTAGAGTAGCCATAATTGTTCGATAATTAGGCATAATTTGTCATAATTTTCGTTAGATAATTTATTTATAAAGAATTTTATCAGTTTTTTTTCTATAATTTTCCAGATTTTTTTATAAAAAATGTCATTTTTTCGTAGAGAACACTCAAGGCTCATAATTTTTCTATAAAAATTAGTCATTAGTCATGCTATTTCTAAAAAAAAATTACAACATTCATAATTTGACGATAAAAAATTTCATCAATCAGAGTTTTCTAAAAAGATAATTTCGTTAGACGTAATTTTTATCGTAGAAAATATTAGTGAGTCATAACTTTTCGCTAAAAAAATTTCATCAGTCATAATTTTTCTATAAAAAAATTCCCGTAAAATATTAAAACGGATTGTTGGTAATTCCCAATCTATATATAACGACTTTCCTGTCTGTTTGTTCGCAAATGGCGAGGGCTTTCGATGTGAATATATTATTTTGAAGCCGCGTTCTACGACGTGCTGGAGAGTTAGTATTACTCCAGATATTTATCCCATTTTCGTCGTATCTAGTTACGTAGTAAGAATGTCAGCCAGCTGACATTTTATGTGGGGATCAAACTCAATATTTTCGTCTTTTATTATGTGTCCGTCTGAGGGTGTGTTTGAGTTTATGATTAGTTTAAGTGGTGGGATAATTATGTCTGAGGTTCTATTTACCTGGTTGTTTATAATGTCGCTGTCAAAAGTTTTTATTTTGTGGATTTCCATGTTTTCAAGTATGTTTAGTCTTTGTCCTTTTTTGTTAGGATGCATTAAAGTCATCTATTTCCCTGGGTAATGTAAAATTGGAGTTTTCTCTTTTTTCCGTTTTTATGAGCGTATGCGTTCCGTAAATCTTGATTTTAGAGTTCGTGCTGTTTGTTCCACAAAAGTATGTTAACAGGTAAAAGTAAGTCTCTAGATTCCGCTGGAATTATATTTGTCAGTTATTTCTGTCGATGTTCCGATATTTTGTCTCAGAGTATTGCTGGTTGTTAGTGCCGCGAGTTAATCTTTTTTGCGAAAAAGGTTCGTTAATCTATTTATTTCTGGTCCTGTATAGGTAAAAAAGTGCTTTGTTGTATCAATTGATTATTTGTCTTCTTTATTCCTGTTTCTAGTGTTGTATTGTATAAAAAGTTTGTCCACAGTAATTGATTTGTAGCCATTATTTTTTGCTAAGGTGTGAATTGCGTCGAGTTCATTGTTGTTATTATCCGGAGTAAGTGGGATTATCTGAAGTTTGTGTATCATATAACTAAATGCTGCTAGTTTAAGTTTGGCTAGAGTGACTTTATTCATACTCATACTACTACTACTACTACTCATACTCATATTACTACTATTCATACTGATACTATTAATACTTATACTCATAATACTAGTATTCATACTTATGCTACCACGACTGTATAACTATTATCGGGCTGTTTGTTCACAAATGGCAAACGCTTTCGATGTGAATACATTGTTTAAACGACTTAGTACCATCACTCCCAAGCATATATTTTAATAGTACGGCTTTGAATTAAGAAAATTATTTTCTCTTGTGAGTGGAATAAAAACTTAATGACAGCTACGCGAGTTAAGTTCGATGAAACATCGAAATAGATTCCGATAGATTAAAAATATAATAGATTCCATCGAGACTTGAAACCATATTCCCACAATAAGAATAAGATTTCGGTGTTTCATCGGACTTAGCTCGCGTGATCATGTGGTATACATGCGTGTCACATAAAGCATGTAAGTCATGCTCTTCTCTTACTAACTTCTATATGATAACTTGCAAGTTATTTGCACTAATTGCAGATGTGTAATTACAGACAGAGAAATAACAGATGATTCTATAAAGCTTTTACTTTACAAAGGAGGATATCTTTTAACGTATGTATTTGATTTACTAAGCCGATTTGTTTAGGAATAGCCCCAGTAAGACATTAACAAAAATTGCATAAGAACTTTTAAAAATGTGTAAAATTTTATGATAATGAAAAATATGCAAATAAGATTTACATGATGTTCCTTTAGATTTCCTCTGGCTTAAATGCTCTATTCAAATGTAAATGGATATTTGCATACATACTTTTAGTAATATATACATTAATACATACGTACATACATACATCAATTACCTTACGTGAGTATTAATTTTTATCGTATTAAAGTGCACATAAAATAAATTAAGAAAACAGAATACGAATTTATTTTGTAAAATGTAGCAAATTTTTTGAAGATAAATTGTGACCATTGTGTGCTTTACAATTTTGTAGTGTATGAAGCAAAATTATATATATATACATACATACATCTATACATACATCTATACATATACATCCATATATGAGATCACAAAAAATACTTTGTATTCAAAATATGCAATTGCATAAGTTTTTTTTTTAACATTCCTTTTTTGTGTTGCAACGAGGGTGTGCTTGCATGCGGCTGTGGCTGTGTGTGTGTGTTTTAAATAATATTTATTTGAAACTTGAAATTGAAAAAAATTAAAAATAAAAAATAATATGCACATGGATATTTTTTTCTGATTTATTTGCATTCATGCTTATTTTAGTATTTCTAAACTTACATTTTGTGAATTTATTTTACTTGCAGTATATTTTGTTTGCATGTATATGTGTACATGCACACGTTTATAAATATGTATATCATCTAAATATTTAATATTTTGTGTAATTTAAAGTAGTTTATTTTATTTTATTTTTTATCATTTTAAAGTGTTATTGTGTTCGTTTTGCTATCACAACGAAATTTGTTTAGAAATTTTTAATGCAAATTTTGGAAGTTTTTTGTTGCAAGTGTTGCAGGGAGTCAGTAGTTGTAGGCGAGTGGTTGTTATTTAATAAACGATGATAAAAATGTTATGACATAAATGAAATAATTTCTATTTTTTACCGCTAAATTTACTGGCATGGCAACAAAGTAATATTTAATGAAAATTTTTTATGGAGGTATAAAAAGTTGGCAAGACTTATCAGCTGTCAAGTGATTTAAATGCTTAATACCGATTAAAAAACTCTTCCAAATTGTACAAATTAATTTTGGAAATCATGGTTCCTTCTGTTCTTAATATGAATCTCGCATTATGCCAGTTTTAATGCAAACATGATCGTACATCCCAAAAATTGACTGGATTAATTATGGAACGCTTTCGCACCGCGTTTACTGAATGAGATATCATACGATGTGTACAGAAGAGTTCATTGCTGTTCTAGAATGTAGCGTAGAGCACTCTTGTCGCTATCGTGCACAGAAATTGGATATATCGCATCCTAAATACAAAAGAGTCACAACTCAAAATTTTTCGAAAACAAACTTTTTTTCCATTAATTAATTTCGAGTACACATCTCTAACCATTGTAAAAATTTCTCTCACATCACTATCTTTTTTAACGGGAAAAATACAGTTATATCTATTTTTTTGTTAAGGGAGTTGCTTCTGCACGATGAACTAAAGAGAATTATTTTAAGTTGCGAAAATTTTAGTATTTTGAGTAGTGACCCTTTTGTATTTAGGGTGCAATATGTAGAGATCCACTTTGTGAAAAATATCGCGGAAAGATTTTGGTTTATGTGCTTAAAAAATGCAACAGTTCAAAATCCAAGAATTGAAACCACATGATCACCTAGCAAGTCATAGATTAGATTAATGAGCACAAAACAAGATTGCAGTTGATCCCCTTTTTTAAAAGCGAATTTCTTTTAGCGATGAGACTCACTTTTGTTTGAATAGAGCATAGTGAGCAAAACAGTCATATTTGGAATGATAACAATCCTCAAGTGTATGTTGGAACATTGTTCCATGTAGAAGAACAGACTGTTTGATGTGCTTTACGTGCTTCCGGAATCATTGATCTCAACTTCTTTAAAAACGATGCATGTTACAGTCAATGGTGACCGCTATAGAATTTTTATTAATGACTATTACGTTTATCAATTGGACTAATGTGACGTGCATGAGCTTAAGTTTCAACCAGCGTAACGTGGAATAGTTTAGTTATTGAAGAAAACCTTTGGTAATCGCATAGTTTAACATTTTGGAGCCGTAAATTGGCTTCCAAGACTGTAAAATTTAACACCACTAGACTATTTTCGGTGGAGTCGCTGGTCTATGTACGCCAACAAACCCGAAACAAATCCGATTGACCGTCGCGTTATTTTTTTTTTCTCGGACCAGCACTCAGGCGATGACCCCATAATCAGTTTTTGGCAAAATGGCGGTCTTATTTCGTTAATCACATCATGGATTTTGAGTTTTAAGGTTGAGACCGATTCTATTGGCTCCGTATAGACTCTGTCCTTAACATAGCCCTGCAAAAATTAATCCAGTGGTGTTAAATCACTTGGACATGGCTGGCCTCTTAAATGCTGATTGTCGTGATATTATACGATCGGAAAATTTGGTTTGCAATAAAGTGAACGCTTCATTGCCTGTGTGACATGCGGCATCATTCTGTAGAATCCACATGTCAGTGATATCCACGTCGTCAATAATAGGCCAAAATTTAGCATTTTTTTTCTCGTTCGGAGCAGTACTCAGGGGATGACCCCTAATCATGCAATGCATTGTGCCAGAACTAGGGAGTTAGATTATGGGAAGGAGGAAAATGGGAGTAGTGTGGCCATTCAATATGAACTTTCCTACATTGCCAGTAACAGGAAGGAACTCTGCGGACTGTTAAATAACGAATTTTTCGTGTAATGCATAGTGCGATTCACTGGAAAATCATTTATAAATGGATACACTCGCAACGAAAATCAATTTAAACGCGAAAACATGCGAGTAACGGAAAACAAGTTCCCTAATTTTATTAGAGCACTTACCATTGTAGTAACGATAAAACAGTGAAATACACCCCACGTTCCGTCGATGCTGTAGATAATCAATAGAGTTGGATACCCTAATGTCCCCAATGAGCTTCTTGGCCCTCTCCTGTACGCGGTCGAGTAACTTCAAAATAGACTTTGGGGCGCCGAACCATACTTGAGAGTTGTATTCCACTTTTTACGGATATAGATGGTTTCAATAGTATGAAGATCGGATTGGGTAAAGTATCTCTTACATCGTTTTTAGGAAACCGAGGTACTTGAAAGCTTCTTTAGAAACCTTCTTTAGAAACTTGAAAAATGTGTTTAGTCCATCGAACATCACATTGCGGTTATCATGCCAAGAACACCAAGAGACTCCAATCCCATTATACCTATATCACCCATAGTAACAGATGCAGCAGCACTTCGAAATACAGATCTATGCGTAAGTATGCAACATTGCGTCTTATGCAAATTAGGTTTTATGACGTATTCGCAGTGGATGCAGTGGCAATTGTTACAATGAAATCATTTTCGCACGAAAATCCAATTAAAATAATTAAAATCCATTTTGAAAATGGTGATCCTGTCAAAGTAATATTTCGTAAAATTCGTAATATTTTCAAATAACATAAACGTCCTTCTGAGAGCGCTATTAAGAATTTGGTCGTTAAATTGGAGGCGACAGGCTTGATACAAAATTAATACAAACAACCACGTGTATTTGATCGGGTCCTTCATTTGAAAACATCGCAGCCGTGAGCCAGAGTGTTGTAGCAGATCCAAATTTGTCAATTCCTCGTCATTTTCAACAATTAGGGTCATCCAAAACTACTATACGGTCAATTTTGCATAAGGATTTGTTACTGACGGCTAATAAGGTTAAACTGCTGCAGAACCGACCGAACCCACCTCAAAATGGTTTGGCCTATTGCCAAATGAATACGAATGACAAATGGTGCTGTCATAGGCTTAAAAAATTAACAAGGAAGGTCATTTAGAAAAATAGAATTAGGGTAGGAGAAAGAGCGGGGCCTCGCGGTTCTCCTGAATCTTGAACTCGTCTAAGGAAATCCCATCTATAACAACTCGAATAGCGCGATTCTTGCTTCCTGCCGATATACGGCCACAAATGTTGGAAAAAGTCAACGATAATTGTAACTCCAAAGTAGATTATGTCCGAGCAAACTGTGGTGGTCATAAGGCAGAAGTCATATTTAAATTTAGATGATCAAAGATCATCTTTCAAATAAAGCAAATTTCATGTCAGTCTAAAATATTCACCTTTGTTTTTTACTTCATTTTAAAATTTGTATACCTCTATAAAAAACAGCCTTTATAAAAGAAATAAAAGAGACAAAGTAATTTTTATCAAATTCACCTCACTATTGGCAAATTTTTTTTTTTATAAAGAGAAGTAGCACTTCAGGCAACAATGCCTGAAGTACCGTGCTATATTCTTTAGGAAAGGGATAGAGAAGAGATGCGATAGGTGGTGAAAGTAGAGTGATAGTTATGGAAATTAATTGTCGTATAAGACAGCTCTGTAACCAGTGATCATGCCTTCATCAGTGAGCAGCCCCACCGGCAGTTAATTTTTATTTGTAGTGAAAAAAAACTAAGGTCTTTTGTTGGGAATCGAACCCACAACCCCCAGTCATGTAAGCTAGCACACTACCTACTAGTCTACAGGGGCACCTGTTTATACACTATTCTTATTCTGAAAATGGCATATTATTTTAATAAAAGTTTTGATTTTTGTTTTTAAAGCGATCAAAGTTTTGAAATCTGAGGTGTCTGGCTATCACAGTTCACAGTATACACTTTCGGAACACCATTTAAATTTTAGTATTTAATTTTTAAAGTGACTACAGCATCTTTGAAAATTAGTCTGACTATTACGGTAATAGCGTTCTGTCGGTGACGCCCGAAGAGATATTATAACGATAGACGTATGCTTTGATAGGGAATCCAAAGGATTTAAAATATTTTCGCTGTAAAAAATCTTAAATTTGGAGTAATTTTTGTCACTTTCCTTAAAGGCTGCATACAAAATTTGATAAATTTTCTTATTGTTGTACCCCCTGGATCAAGGCTGCAGTATTCTATTTTTAAATTCATGTAAGTACAGTCGTATCACTAAATATAGCATTCCGCGTGCACTGACAAACTCTTATTTTAATAATCAAGTTTTATCGGGGCAAAGTGTTGCTTAAGCCTCTAACCTGACAGTAGGTTGCGTCAAAGCTGTGTTAATTATTTCAATTCAATGTGAATACAGGCGTTTCAATAAATACTGCATTTCGCGTGCCCTAACAAACTTTTGTTTTAACAACCTGACAGTAGGCTGTGTGAAAGGTGTTTGAATTTTACGCAGCAGCTTAAATAGATGCTGCTAAGCAGTCTGGCCAATATCAATGATCAAATCTGTGATAATAAAGCTGCAACTAAATTTTAGAATAACTTTAAATAAATGCCATTAAATGCATAATTTATTTGTTTGTTTTTATATTTAAGAAATTTTATTTTTTATAAAATATTTGTATTTTGTGAGCAGCAGAGTAAAGTGCACTTTTCAAACAATCGAAAATAAATAGTTTTGCAAATAATGCAACCATTTGATTTGGTTGCATTATAAAATCTGCCGCATTAAAATTTATTTTTATCCTTCACTCGACAAAATAAACAAACAAACAAACAAACAAACAAACAAGCAAACCAAAAGTAAACAACAAAAACAAAAATGTTTGAATAAATCATTGTGGAAATAGATATAAAATATAAATGCATTTAAAATATTTGGTTATTTATTATAGTTTGTAGTTTTATCACTTCATATTAAAACAATTAATCCATTTATGAGTTTTTATTTTTGCACACAACACCTGACTGTTGTCAAATACTAAAAATGGCAATAATAATAACAACAAAAACAACAACAGCAGCAGCAGCATACAAATAATAAAAACAAAAATTAGACAGACACTTGGTGAGGCAACCAACAGCATTACGAGTATAAAGTATAATAAAAATATAGATGACTTTCCACAATGGTGACCACTAGAGAAACAGACAATGATTCAATAAACATTCCATTTGCAGCTTAAAAACCAAAAAAAAGTTACGGGGAGGAGTAGTACAATGAAGCACTTGAAAACACCTGCGTTATTTTTAGAAACATTTCAATTATTAAATGGGATTTGTGTTTGTATTCATGTGGTTCTTTTTATTTGTTTACTCAAATCAAGTTCGAAATAGAGCCAAAAAATACTTGATTCATTTGTGTCCAAAAGTAAAAGACTTTGGCCCATAAGCCTGTTTAAGTGATTTACTACAGCTGTCGCTAGTTTTAGGATCCCAGGGGTTGTCGTTATCAGTGCAACTGGTCCTCTGGAACTATATTAAATAGGCTCTTGAAATTTTCGTGGACAGGGTTTTCTATAGTCGCTATAAAAAATATTATCAAGTTTAAAAGGGTGTTTCGAAAGTCTTATTATTTGTTAAGCTGTGATAGATAGTCATCTCAACATTGTTTAGGGATGTAAAATTATGCCCCCAATAGTGACCAATAGTGATACAATTTTCATGTACCTTAGCTTACTTTTGAAGCGTAATATGTAAGTAGCAAAACTAAATCATTTTACTAAAGGGTGCCCCAATAGTAACGGAAGTTTTATCCATGCATGTTATCATAATTTTAAAACTTAATAGTTGAAATAAAAGGTATTTTTTTTAAGCTAGATAGAACTTTAAATTGCAAAAAGTAACACAAAAAAATGAAATTTTGATGAAACATTTTTTTTTATTTGTTTTAGTATACTCTGACAAATCATCATGAATAGACTCTCGCTTGAACAACGCTACGAAATTATCCAAATTTACTTTGAAAATCAGTCGTCGATTCGCGCAACTTATAGACGACTTCGTCATTTTTATGGCGTATATAATCGTGCATCTGAACAAGCCATTCGTCGAACTGTCGATAGATTTCGTACCACATACTCCCTAGAGGATGCAATAACACCAACACGTCGAAGAAATGTGGTACTGAAGAGAATATCGCCGCTGTAAACGAAAGTGTGGAAGAAGATCCAAATTTATCAATTCGTCGTCGGTCGCAGGAATTGGGACTCTGTCCGTCCACTACGTGGAAAATTTTGCGAAAAGATCTCGGCCTACACCCGTATAAGATCCAGCTAGTGCAGGAATTGAAGCCACGAGACCATTATATGCGTCGTTCTTTCGCCGATTGGGCTCTAGAGCAGTTCGCAACTGACCCGTTGTTTTATCGCAAAATTGTGTTCAGCGATGAGGCGCATTTTTGGCCTAACGGGATTGTTAATAAGCAAAATTGCCGC
Source organism: Trichopoda pennipes (assembly GCA_030448955.1). Taxonomy (NCBI): domain Eukaryota; kingdom Metazoa; phylum Arthropoda; class Insecta; order Diptera; family Tachinidae; genus Trichopoda; species Trichopoda pennipes. The sequence continues at coordinate 6,822,013 of JASKUP010000002.1, forward strand.
ATATGGAGTGAAACCAATCCACAGCAGACCCTACAGACTCCATTACATCCAGAAAAATGCACCGTTTGGTGCGGTTTTCACGCTGGTGGCATCATCGGACCTTATTTCTTCAAAAATGAGGCCGGAGCTCGCGTTACGGTCAATGGAGATCGTTACCGCACCATGATCAATGATTTTTCGTTTGAAAATATGGATGACATTGATGCGGACGAGATGTGGTTTCAACAGGATGGCGCTACGTGCCATACAGCGAACGCAACCATCGACTTATTGAAATCAAAATTTGGCGATAAGTTGATTTCGAGAAATGGACCTGTCAATTGGCCTCCAAGGTCGTGCGATTTGACACCACTCGACTATTTCCTGTGGGGCTACGTGAAGTCACTGGTTTATGCTGATAAACCAGCAACAATTGACGCCTTGGAGGACAGCATTGTTCGTGTTATTCGTGACATACCCCCAGCAGTGCTCGAAAAAGTGGCCCAAAATTGGACGTCCAGAATGCGCTTCGTCAAGAACAGCCGCGGTGCCCATATGCCCGAAATCATTTTCAAATATTAATGTCACGTATTGATCCTTCGAATAAAAAAGAAATTTTGATTACAATTTAATTTTTTGTGTTATTTTTTACAATTTCAAGTTCTATCGGGCTTAAAAAAACACCCTTTTTTAATTTGCTCTATAAGAACAAGTAAAAAAATAAATATAAAGAGTGTTCCTTTAGTAACGTGTTTTAACAAATAACTTCACTTAAATAATAATTATTGTTAATTGTCCTTTTTAACATCTATAAATTTTATAAATCATTTTTTAATCCTTTTTTTATATCTCTCCGCCCTTTCTGGCTGTTGTTCGTTTGCTGTAAACGGCGAGTGCTTTCGATGTGAAGACATCATTATCAAGCCGTGATTAAATTCGTATTGGTGAGTCAGTGTTCGTGTTTAGGTAGTTTTGTTGTTACGGTCATATCATATCTGTGGGTAGAATTCCAGCCACCTGGCACTTTATGCAACATAATAAATTTTTAACCTTAAGATCTTTATATAAAAATTAAATAAATTATTTTTCGCCACACCTTTGGGTGGCATCTTCAGGAAAAGAAAAAATTTCGCATTTTTTTTTTAAATCAATCAATTATTTTTTCATTGATTTAAGCAATTTTTTATACATTATTCCTGTCCTGAAGATGCCACTCAATGGTGTTTAAAAATACAAATAAAATTTATTTAAGTTTTATATAAAAAACTTTGTGCTTTAAAAATTATTTATACAAAACTAGCGTGCCCGTGACTGCTTTGCAAGTCATTTCTTCGACATTTTTTGATCGATTTTGGTACGCGGTATTGAAAAACAAAGCACGTGAACGTAATACATATAACTGAAAGTGCAAAAAACAGGGATCATTGAAAAGCAACAGGTATGGGGAACTGAAGCCATTTAAAATCAAACGGCAAATCTGGAGGAATCATAGGAATGCGTGGTTTCAACACATCGCCCTTATATTTTTCTTTTAAAATTTTTGCTTCAATCACATTTTTCATGACTTTTTTGACTACTAACATATGTCATTGCATCTGCCAAGTATGCATACAACGCCATCTACTGGCAATATAGCATTTACAATCATGTTTTTTTATGGGTTCTTGAGTTAAGATAGCGTTGTAAAAAAAATGTATGTGAAAATGAATTTTCTTCATAATTTTTTTTTTTGGGAAATTTTCCAAAATTTTCTTATGTATTCTTCTTATTTGGCCGGAGACCTGTCCGAATTGGTGCTAATCACCGAAATCGGTCCAGGCATTCTCGAGTTATAAGCGTAGTAACTAACATCACTTTCTTTTATATATATAGATTTAGTTTAAGAAAATTTGTTTTTCTCTAGTAACGTGCTTTAACGTATACTTTAATTTAAATAATAATTATAGCTATTTAACCATCTTAGTATTTTATAAATAATTTTTTAAGCTAAAAATCAATGTATGTTCGCCACACCTTTGGGTAGTATCTTCACAGAAAGAAAAATGTGTAAATAAATTTTTTAAATCAATTAATCATTTTTTTACTGATTTTAAAAAATACATTGATTTAAAAATGTGTTTATACACTATTCGTATGCCACCCTATGGTGTGGCGAAATATTGAAAATATAAATAAAATTTTTTTAACTTTTATAAAAAGACTTTGTCATTAAAAAATTATTTGTTAAAAATTTTGTTTAAATAAAGAATTTTGTTCCCGTAGCGACATGTTTAAAATTTAAATAAATTATATTCCGCCACACCTTTGGGTGGCATCTTCAAAAAAAGAAAAATTTATTAACAATTTTTTTTAAATCAATCAATCAATCAAAATTGATTGTAAAAACTTCATTGTTTTGAAAATTTGTTTTCACACTATTCGTATCCTGAAAATGCTACCCTATGGTGAAATATTGAAAATAAAAGTAAATTTTTTTTAACTTTTATAAAAAGACTTTATCATTAAAAAATTATTTATACATTTTGTTTAAAAAAATAATTTTTTCCCGTGGTGATGTGTGTAAAAATTAAATAAATTATATTTCGCCACACCTTTGGGTGGCATCTTAAGGAAAAGAAAAATTTATAAACAATTTTTTTTAGTTAATCAATAATAATTTTTTAAGCTTTATTGATTTAAAAAATAGATTGATTAAAAATTTTTTTTATATTATTCTTGTTCTGAAGATGCCACCCAATGGTGTGGCGAAATATTGCAAATAAAATTTATTTAAATTTTTATATTAAGACCTTGTGCTTAAAAAATTATTTATAAAAAATAAAACTTGAATTTAAATTTTACTCGCTTTTAAAGGGTTTTTCGACAAGAAGTTTGTTTTCTAGTATAAAATAAAAATTTTTGGTTAAAGATGATTCAATTTTTTTTTTATTACAGAGAGCAATGTTTGGCAATTATAAATGAAAAATGATATTTGACAAATGTCCACCACCAACCACACTGACATTTGTCGATTCTTTCATCAAAGTTTTTAATTACTTTTTGGCAAAATGGCGATCCCATTTCGTTAATGATCCAGTTTTAAGGCTGAAATAGATTCGTTATAGAATCTGTCCTTAAATATCTGGCTGACCACTTAACTGCTAATTTCGTGACATGTCAAAACCAGATATTGTCAATAATAGGCCAATATTGAGTTGTAAATATCTCGTCATAGCGTGATCTATTTCTGGCCTCATCTTCGAAAAAAGCGCACCATACAGTAACATGTTGAGTATGCAAAATATTCTCAATAATCGCTCTAGGATTTTCAAGAGCCCAAATATGGCAATTTTGCTTGTTGACATATTTTGACAAATAAAAATGGGATTCGTCTGAAAAAATTTTTTCAGTAAAACTAGCCGGTTGTTGCTGAATAAATTGAGCAAATCTAATGCGATGTAATTGGTCAGTCGGCTTCAATTCCTGCTTAAAAATCAAAACCTTAAGCAAAACTCGCCATGTTGTTGATTTGGCTAACCCAACTGTTGAGAACAACTGTGTGATTAGATTTACATCCGCGCCTGGCTATGAAGCCTTAATCAGATGGTGGACCAAACCACTGCATAATTTGGAACAGAACTTTCTAGTTGCAACTTCGATGATTCCAGAGCAGGGCTGCAAATCATCACTCCTTGCTTAAGAGTTGGAGACTTTCCAACTCCTGTCCAGAACACATGTCAAGCATGCTTACTGGATCTGGGAACATTTCACCAGTTAGGTCTTATTAAAGGTGAAATGAACCCGGCCACCACAGAACCATAGACTGATATGGGGACGCGCAACCACAACCACCACGATACTTCCATAAAGGGCCAACCTCAATAATCAGCTAGAGAACAGTTAAGTGTCTAAAGAGACAAATAACGGAACTCTGCGGGTCACAGATTCCCGTGGAAATAAAGTGGAATTTCCAGTTGTACCCCTGCTGACTTCAGGGGAATGGACTCCATTTTCCCCCAGTTGCACAGGTCTAAGTTGTTGCTATCTCCAAAGACCATATATATGTGCAACCGGGGGGTACTGTTGACAACATTGAGCAGTTCACAAATTTCGGTCTGCTTCAACACTGTGGCTCAACGACTGCGATATTTTCAGTTTAACGATTCGGTTGAACTCGCTTTGGTGTTCGCACACTTATTTCGAGCCAGTCGACTCAAATTTAGTAACCAAATTCTTAATGGCGGTTTCAGAAGGACAATCACGATGTCCAAAAATATCACAAGTTTTACGAGATGTAACATTAACCGAATCGCCATTTGCTTAGTGGCTTTTAATTATTTTAATGTGATTTTCATACCAAATTTGATTCACTGTAACAATCGCCAAAGCATTTACTACGAGTATGTCAAAAATTTAAATGTCAAAACTATAATGTTGTTGTTGTTGTCACAATTTAAACACATACTACTTGTTGAAAAAAACCTTTAAAATTTTTATGAATTGTTTATAAATATCCCTGCTATAAAAATTTGCGGGAATAATAATTTAAAAAATTTAAGGGGTGTTTCCATAGAAGTCGGAATTTTGGCAAATATCAACTTGTCTCTTAAGCCATTCTAAATAGACTCTGGAAATTTTCTTAGAGTCATGTAAATTATAACGAATATTATAGTTTTAAATGAAATAAAGATGGTCCGATAGTAACGTGAATATTCAGGGATATGAGCTTCTTTCAAAGATGAGACTACATATAAATTTTTTAGCATAAAACTTTAAGCCACGCAACTTTTCGTGTGTGAGTATAATTTTTACTTGGCTGCTTAATTTGTAACTTTGTTCTGTTTTGTGAAACTCTAAGTGCGAATAAAATGTGAAAATTTAGATTTTAATGTGATAAAATATTTTATATTTTGTGTTTTTTTTTGTAACACCCCTCCTAATACAAAATAGTTGTTTTTGCTTTGCTTAATTCTTGTTATAATTAAAGACTTTTGACCATGCAATTTCATTTCATATGAGTGAGTCGACTGTGTGCGTTTGTTTGCCAATTTAAGATGTCTCTTGTTCATTTCCCTATCCGGTTGTTTGGTGGCGTGTTACACGCATTTTCCGCTTTAAGTTAAAAGCTGTGGACTTTTAGTAAACTTTAAACAGTGTGTGTATGTGTGTGTAATTTTAAATATTTAATGTTTATGCTTTTATACAAGTTGTTAGTTCGTTAGTTAGACTTAAGGCAGTGTATAGAAGTTTCATGTAAATTAGAAACCATTTAGAAGTTTTGCCAATATCATGCTAAAGCTAAATATGTGGAAAAACTATGCGTAACCAATTAAGAACACGCATAACAACAAAACCCTTTAAACAAAAACAAAGAGAAAAACATTTTCATAATTTATTTGTGCGGAATGAGATTTTAGATTGGTTTTCGATAAGTGTGATCTAAGATTGCCATAACATGTTTTTAAGTATTTTCAGCATGTTATTTTAGTTCTACATTGGATTAAAGTTTAATTAAAATTACATCCAATTGTTAAAGATTTTAATAAAAATCTTTAGAGAACTCTATTTTACTATATACTTTGATAACAAACAGAGGCAAAACAGATGCATGATTATTTCCCTTTCATCGTTATCAGCACAATTTCTGTACATGTGCACGACAACATGTCGCTCTTAATCTGTTTAACGTTGATATTTTGATAACAGATAGAGGCACAGCAGATGCATGATTATGTTCCTCTCATCGTTATCAGCACAATTGCTGTATATGTTCTCGTGCTACCGTCACCCTAAACCTGTTTAACGCTGATACTCTGATACAGTGCACTCGCGATTATATGAACTAATTAAAACCAAGCCAGTTCACTTTTGCAAGATTGTTCATATTTACGAATGACATTTAATTTTCCCTTTTCCCCAAGAAATAACTATTTATTATGTATGAAAAAATTTTTATGTTACGTATTATATAAAAACATATTATGTACTTTCAAAAAAAAAAAAAACAAAGTGATGTGAAAAAATCTGTTATTTTTCTTTGCTGTTTCTTTTGTGCAACCACCTTTAAAACGGCTTTCTCTCTTAACTGCCTCAAAACGTTCAAATCTCGTTGATCAACCATTTCACTTTCGGCCCATTCCAATGCCTTATTAAAAGTTACTCTTCACTCTCGTTACGCTCTGCAGTGACCTCCTTCCGTTCTTGAATGTTCAAAGCCGTAAATTCAACCGATAGTGAAGTCAAAACTTTACTTTGTTTTAAAAACACATTTTCCGAAATACAAACCTCAGGTATCAAAGAATTTAAAACATTAGCTGCACCTTCTTCTAAATCAACCAAATTCATCATCAGGGTGTTTCTAACAACGCTTAAAGGTATATCATCTTCAGGATCGTCTCGATTTCGCATCATATTTAAAACGTTTATCCAACATTTTTTTAATACATTGCCATCCATGAAGAATACATGCGGATTCTAAAGTTGTTATGGCTTCCTTAAGTATGGTCTACTTCATAGAACCCAGAAAACATCCCGCTTTTGCAGTATCTGAAGCTAGCAGACTGTTTCTATAATAGGGTTTTGTAATCCTGATACCGTTTAGATCAATAGGCTGTATGAGCGCGGTCAGATTTGATGGTATAAACATTGCACAAATACAGCCATCTTCAGCTATAAGTTCATCCTCAGATTGATGAGATGGAGCGTTGTGTATTAGGAGAATAGCTTTGTTTTTTGGTAAAAAAAGCAACTTTGTTTTTTTGGTAAAATTTTTTTAACCTAAATTATACCAAATAAGTTGTGAGATGGTAATTAGCTCGAGTTTATAAATTTTATTTCCGGAACAAATAAAAGATGAAACCAATCTTTAAAAATGGCTCCTGTCATCCAAGCTGATTTAGAATGCCTATAATGAACAAGACAATTAAAATTCTCAAAACAGCGAGGCTGTATAAGTTGTTGAGATTCTGCGGCGTTTGCGCAGCACAAGAAAGTTACCCGCTGCTTTTCAGTTCTCGCACCAGGAGCTGTTTTTTCCGATGATGACACGTAGCTCTTTTCTGGAAGCAATTTTCAAAACAATCCGAATTCATCAGCGTTATAAAGCTGGTCATTGACCAATCCCAACTCTTCCATTTTACTTTTTAGCTTCATTATGAAAGGATCTACTAAGTGGGGCTGTGAAGAAAGTTTTTCTCCAGAAGCAAGCGGACGCCGTATCTCTTTTTAAAGTTTTGAAGCTATCCATCGCTGACATTGAACTTCAAAGCATTTCCTTTAATTTTATTATGAAGATATTTGGCCTTTTTTTCTAACATAAGTCAATTTATAGTAAACTTTTTGTCTCTCATATGCAGAAACCACCGGTATACAGCATATTCCATTTTTGGGTACTCACACAGTCTTTCTTTTTCCGGATCGAGGGAAGGTATTGTTGACACATTTAATAATCGAATTTCTGTTATTTTTATTCCACGAATTGTAGATTTTTTCACCCCAATTTTATTCGCTAAGCTAGTAACACTTGCTCCCTTTGTAAATGCTCCAAAACTTCGGATTTTTTTTTAAAGTTTAAGACTTATGCTTTTTTAAATGTATGTATATATATATATATATATATATATATATATATATATATGTATATACAAAAATTAATACTGCTTACTATGGTATTGAACCAGAATTTATTTACAACCCTGTTTGCAAAGATTTTATCACTGTTTAGATAAAAGTCCGTTAAGAACTTCAAAAATTATTATGATTATTTCCCTCTCATCGTTATCAGCACAATTTCTGTAGCAGTTATCGCCACAATATCGCGTATTTATAAGCCAACCAAGACCCAACTGTAATCGAATAATTTTAGCATGTTAGGTTCAGTTCCCATTATTCATTTAACCTTTTCGAATAATTAAAGTTCTGTTAATTTTTTATTTTAAAGTGTCTTTAAAATTTCCAAGTCCTTCAATAAATTAAAAAAACCTGTCTTTAATTTAAGTTTAGTTTCAGTTCACTTCTGTTGCATTTTTACATTAACAATTCCATTTCGTTCCTCACATTTCAAAAATAATAAAAGTCCTTTAAAAGTTGAAAGTTATTTATTTTTTTACTCAGCTAACTGCTATCTGTAGAACAATATTTTATAAATTTTAATAACATTTAAAAGTCAACTAAATTTAATTGCGTGTATTATACTTTTAGTTTGACTGCATGCATGTGCATGTTGTTGAGTATGCGTTTGTTTTTTTTTTTTTTGTTAACAAATAACACACATGTCCTGCAAAATTTATATGTAGATATCATCACTATACATTGCAAATTATTTGAAAATAGACGATAACAAGCAAAATGTTGTAAACTAGTGCGTGCTTGTATGCAACAACAATGTCGTTTGAATAGAATATTGAAGGTTTATGGAGAAGAAAAAAAACAACAGAATAAAATTAAAAATGATATTAAAGGGCATGCAAGGCGATTTGCTAAAAAGGAAATTAAAGGATCTAACTTTGTATGACACATACATTTAATACTTCACAAATTCTTTTAATTCTTAAATTAAAATAAAATTTAAGCTTTAAAGACATTTGATGTTAAACTCTGCAGTTAAATTCTTTTGCCTTTGATCCGGGAGTATTCAAATACGTCTTTTTGTTGTTCCTTTATCAAGCGCTACAAACAAAATAACAGATTTGTCATCAATTTAGTTAAAATGTTTTGTTGAGATGTAAAAAATTATATCAGGAAAGTTTCTCAATTTTCATTTTTTTTTTGTTTTACACAATTCAGTTTGACTGTCATCAGTTTATTAAAAATAATATATACAGGGTGTTTTTTATTTAGGTATAAAACTAAAAGTTAAAAATACATGTGTTTAATGGTAATTTATTTTTAATTTGATTTATCATTTCAATATGAATAGACAGACGCCTGAGTAATGCTTATAAATTCTGCACATTGGGCCCAAACAAAATTGAATTTTGTTTAGCGATGAAGCTGATTTTTGCTGGAATGGTAATGTAAAATAATAAAACTATTATATTTGGAGTTATGATAAATTTCAAGTGTATATTGAAACGCCATTACATCCAGAAAACCTAACTGTTTAGTGGACTGGTTTAATCACTAATCGGTACTTTTTGAAAAACTATGCTGACCCGAATATTACAGTCGATGGCGATCACTTGGTTACTGTCTCTTTTATTCATCAAGGATGTACAGGAACTATGATTCTAACAAAGCGGCGCAACATGTCATACAGCTTGTCACGAAATTGATTAATGGAAGGAAAAATTTGGTACCCCCATAGTTTTATATATCGCACCCATAAATTAGCCTCCAAAATCATGTAATTTAATGTCGCTAGACAATATTCTGCAGGAATATGTAAAGTTGCTTGTCTACGCTGATAAGAAGTCATTATTTCCGCACTATTTTCGATATACAGCCACAAATCTTGCAAAAAGTTATCAAAAATATTTATTACCTCCCGATAACCGAGCCGAGTCGTGGTGGCCATATGCCACAAGTGACATTTGAATTCTTTATTTGGGTACGGTTTTCCGTCAACCCTCGTCATATTTGGTTTGTGAACAAACCGGTTTCGGCCGTTTGCCATCTTCAGTGTCCTCTTCGTACTGCCACAAATCTTGCAAAAAGTTATCGAAAATATTTATTACCTCTCGATAACCGAGCCGAATCGTGGTGACCATATGCCGCAAGTGACATTTGAATTATAATAACAAAAGTTTAATTTTCGAATAAAAGAAATGTCATGTTAATTAGCAAAAGATTCTTTTTTGTTTTATGATATCTCAAAGGATGTTCCAGAGAATCGATAGAGTTGGATACCCTACTATACCCAATGACCTCTCCTGTACACGGTCGAGCAACTCAAAAATAGATTTTGGGTCGCCGGCCCATACATGAGAGTTGTATTTTAGCTTTGGATGGATATAGGTGGTTTAGATAGAACGAAGATCGGATGAAGTGAAAAATCTCTTACACTATTTTAGAAAACCGAGGCACTTTAAAGCTTCTTTAGAAACCTAAAATATGCATATAGTCCATCAAACATCATAGTGAGTTTTCATGCCAAGAACATCAACAGCTTCCGATTCCATAATAACATATATTACACATAGTAACAGATGCAGCACCGAACACAGATATATGCGTAATCATGCAGCATTGCATCTTGCGGGCATCTACTCTATTCACTTGACCCCATTCCGAGATTATTGCGAAATCATTATTGAGCATTTCATACATGTTCTGCCTTTTGGAACAAACTTTTTGTAAAACTAGTGTGATTTTTCAGAAAACTGACTTTTTTTTTAAATGTGACTTTTTGTGAAAAACATTACATTTTCTAAAACGGCTGAGTTTTTGTAATAAATATGACTTATTAAGAATTTTAAAGATATTTTTTAACAAAAGTCATGTTAAAAGTAACTATATGGAAACGAGTGATATTTTATTCTAAAAGATGGTCTGGCGTTCAAAAAGTATCGGCGTCAGAATTTTATGAAACTTGTAATTTTTTTTGAGAGGAGTGACTTTTTACTAAAAATGTGAGTTTTTGTAAAACAGTTACTTTTTTTTTATTAAAATAAGCTATTTTTTTAAATAATTTTTTTTAAATAAGTGAGTTGCGAAAAATAGAACATTTTATGAAATACGTGTTTTTTTAGATAAATCACATTTTTAAAACAAGTATGACTTTTTGACACAAATGTGCCATTTTAAAAAATAAGTGAATTTATGTTATCAACGTGAACTGGTATAAGTATTAATGACATTGTGAAAAAAGTCATGGTTATGCAAAAAGTGGCTTTAGGGAAACGAGTGATATTTTATTCCAAAAAAAAAATGTATCGGCTTTAGTTTTTGTGAAAATTATTCTATTGAGACCAGTGCCTCTCAGTGAAATATGTGAATTTTTGTATAAGACTTGATTTTTTTAAAACCTATTGTTTTGTGAAAGTAAAGATTTTTTTGCTACAAATAATTGTTCATAAAATAAGTGACTTTTTGTGGAAAGCAGAACATTTTATAGAACAAGGGTTTGTTTAGATAAAACACTTTTCTACAAAAAACATGCATTTTTGTGACAAACGTGGCAGTTTGCTATTAATGACAATCCTAACAAAGTCGCGATTACGCAAAAAGTGAATTTATGAAACGAGTGATATTTTATCCCAAAAAAAGTATCCGCGTCAATTTTTGTGAAACAACTTCTTTCGAGACCAGTGACTTTGTGCTAAAAATGTGAATATTTGCAGAAGAGATGATTTTGTGTGAAAGTAGATATTTTTGTAACACAAATAATTGTTTATAAAATAAGTGACTTTTTTTGAAAAGCAGTACTTTTAATGAAGCAAGTGATTTGTTTTAAACAAATATTTGGATATTTGTGACGCATGTGATATTTTATAAAATAAGTAAATTTTTGTGATTAAGGTGACTTAACTACTGTGTTAACGATATTCTGTAAAAAAAGTCACGGTTATGCAAAAAGTGACTTCATGAAAACAAGTGATATTTTATGCCAAAAACAAGTTATTTTTCAAAAAAATATGCCTGTTTACAGAAATAAGTGACTTTTTAGACGAAAAAATTATATTTTAACAAAACAAAACTCACCAAAACTGTGTAAAATATTTTTCAGACACCCTTTATTAAGGTCTTAATAAAAAGGGTCTATTATAAAAATAAAGATGACCATACGAACTGTAAGCATATGTGAGCATAAAATTTAATTAAAATGCAAATATGATGTGGTGAATAAATGCACACATACACACACACATATACACATATACATACAAAAGAATATATTAAAATTTAATATATGTGCTATGGAATATTGCAAAAATATTACTAAACCATATACACACAAACACACGCATACATACATATACAAATCCAATCTCACGCATATTGTACTCAAGTAATATTTATGGCTTTAAAAAGTAAAAACCCAAATTGAGTGTCAGGCTGACTGACTGTCAGTCAGTTAACTTTTGTTTTTTTTTTTTTTGTTAGCCGGATAAAGTTAAGCCAATTTACCAAACCAACGACGTTGTTGATATTTCTGTTACTGCTGCCGATTATAGTGATGACGTTGGTGTTGACCATGGTGGTGATGTGATGGCGTCTGTTGTTTCCCATTGTAAAATTACTGCAATTTTTATGTAAAAACTTTCCTTTTTCCTGGCTGCTTCTTGTTTTTTTTATTTTATTTTTAATTTTTGATTAAACTTTAATTTAAGTTTTACTCTACAGAGAAGCTGCTTTCGGAAATTGTTTGTAAAGTAAAAAAACGCATAAAGTCTGTAATTGAACCTAGAATAGAGTGAAAAAGGAGCTGAAAGAAAATTATTTTTTTTTTGAATTTTCTTCAAACATCATTTTCGTTAATCGGTTTTCGTATGAAATTTTATATTAAAAATTAAAAAAAAGGTAAAAGGAAGTAAATTGAATATGCTTTTTTGTTTCTGTCTTTAAAATGCTTAAAATATTCGGATATTGAATACAAATAACACATTTGCCTGTGTCTGTGAGTTTTGGAGTCATAATATGCAAAGAGAAAAACTCTTTAATATGATTGACACATGATATTTGAGAATATTAACAACAATATTATATTCTCTGTTATGAAACGTAGAATGAAACGTTAAATATACTCGTATAAGGATATTATTTAATATAAACACCCATACACATGCACGCAACACACATATTCTAAAACTACTTTCAGCTCTAGCATTCAGCTCGTTCTTGTTGTGTTGGGTTGTATGTGTGTGTGTGTGTGTGTGTGTCTGGTAAGAAAATTTATCTATTGCAATTCACATATGTCAGGTTGCAACAAATCAAAGGATTATATAAATCTCTCAGGATTTCAAGTAAGGACATTTTAGAGCTTTGAAAAAAAAATGCAAATGCAACAGTGGACTTTTTCTTGAAAACAAATCTCTTCAGAAAATTAACTGAAAATTAAAAATACTTTTCGAAAGGTTATCCTTTTGAACAGCACTATTTCTGTTTTCATCAAAGTACTTTTTAAAAATATTTTTGTAAAGTTTGTTGTATAGAACAGTTTTCTCTTTTAAGCTGTTTTTGTTAAAAATATTATCAAATTTTCTAATAGCATTTTTTTAATAAAGGTACTCTTTTTTAAAAAAAGAGAAAACCCTTACAAAAAGTTTTTTATGTCATTTTTAAGGTACTTTTGCCAAAAAGCAAATTTTTAAAAGCACTTAAACTTTGTTTTGTATTACGTTTTGAAGGTTGGTTTCCACATATGTAATTTTGCAATACAAATTTTTAGTTATTTTAAATTATATATTTTGTTAAAAGTACTTTTTTGGCTAAAGGTACTTTTAATTTTCTTAAAATAACATTTTTTTACTTTGAACGTTTTTAAAATATTGTTTTTCAAAATTATTAAGAGGCTGCCTTTTGGTAATATTACTATTATTTAAAACAGTACCCTTTTAACTGAAATCTGGAAGGTGTTGGCCGAATTTTTAAAAAGTACTTTTGCTAGAAACTTGTATTTTGAAAAAGGTAGTTAAGTTAAAGCAATTAAGCGGAAATTTCAGGCAGTTATTTTCTTTTAAAGGAATTTTGTTATAAAAGAAGTAAAAAAAACATATTTTTTAAACAAGTTTGTTTAAAAAAAGTACTTTTGAAAAGAGTCCACTTAAAAATTAACTTTTAAAAAGTTTCTTTTAAAAGTTCCTTTTAAAAGATTCCTCTTAAAAAATACCTTTTAAAAAGTTCTTTTTAAAAATACCTTATAAAAGATTTCTTAAATGAAATGTGGCAGGTGTTGTTGGCTGAATTTTTAAAAAGTACTTTTGCCGGAAATTTGTATTTTGAAAAAGATATTTTTTAAGGTAAATTAAGCGAAAATTTCAGGCAGTTATTTTGTTTTAAAAAAATTTTTTTATTAAAAATTTAAAAAAATATGTTTTAAATAAGTTTGTTTTGGAAAAGTACTTTTTAAAAGGGTCCAAACTAAAATTAACTTTTAAAAACGTTCTTTTAAAAGTATCTTTTAAAAGATTGTTCTTAAAAAATACCGTTTAAAAAAATCTTTTTAAAAATATCTTATTAAAGGTTTTTTAAGTGAAATGTGAAAGGTTGGCTGAATGTTTAAAGAGTACTTTTGTCGAAAATTTGTATTTTGAAAAAGGTTTCTTTTTAAGACAAATTAAGCTATTTTGTAAAAATTAAGTTATTTTGTAAAAAAGGAATTTTTTTATTAAAGATTTAAAAAAAATATTTTTTGAATTATTTTGTTTTGAAAAAGTACTTTTAAAAAGTTCCACTTAAAAAGTAACTTTTAAAAAGTTCTCTCTAAAAGTTCCTTTTGAAAGATTCCTCTTAAAAAATGCCTTTTCAAAAGTTCTTTTTATAAATACCTTATACAAAGTTTTTCAAATGCAATGTGAAAGGTGCTGGCTAAATTTTCAAAAAGTACTTTTGCCGGAAATTTGTATTTTGAAAAAGGTTTTTTTAACGCAAGTTAAGAAAAAATTTCAGGCAGTTATTTTGTTAAAAAAATTTGTTTAATAAAGATTTAAAAAAAAATATGTTTTAAATAAAATTGTTTTGGAAAAGTACTTTTTAAAAGTTTCGCTTAAAAATTAACTTTTAAAAAGTTCCCTTTAAAAGTTCCTTTTAAAAGATTCCACTTAAAAAGTACCTTTTAAAAAGTTTCCTTTAAAAGTTCCTTTTAAAAGGTTTCTCTTAAAAATACCGTTTATAAAGTTCTTTTTGAAAGGTTCTTTTTAAAAAGTACCTTTTAGAATATAAAGGTAAGAATGTACCGTTTAGAAAGTGATGCTTAAAAAGTTCCTTTTGAAAAATTCTTTTTAAAAATACCTTATAAAAAAATCATTGTAAAAAGTTCCTTTTAAAAGTACTTTTATTTGGGTACGGTTTTCCCTCGACCCTCGTCAAATTTGGTTTGTGAACAACCCGGTTTCGGCTGTTTGCCATCTTCAGTGTTCTTTTCGTACCTTTAGAATATACCTTTAGAATAGTAAGGTTTAAAAAGTTTCTTTATAAAAAGTTCCTTTTTATATATTCCTTTAAAAAGGAACCTCTAAGAGTTTTAATAATTCTGCGTTTTAGAAGATGTTTTTAGACTATTGAATGTACTTTTTGTTAATATCACTTTTAAAAATACTTCTTTGAAACATTCACCTTTTAACGTATCTAACTTTAAAACAGCTTAGAAAAAATATATTTGTATAAAAGTAAACTTTTGAGGTTTCCCCTTTTCAAGATAATTGTTTAAACGTACTCTCTATAAAGATACTTTTGTAAATGTACTAATTGTGTAAGCTTATATGTTTGCTAATGAATGTGTATATATTTTTTAGTACTTATTGTACTTTTTCGTATTTTTCTTAAATATTTGAAATTCTTTTTTTCAAAGGTACAGCTGAGAGGTACTTTTTGAAAAGTACTTTTTGAAAAGTACTTCTTGAAGGTACTTTTGAAAAAGTACTTTTTTAGCAGTCATTTTGTAAAAGACGTATGTTTTTAAAGAATTTTAATTTAAAGTAATTTATTTATATGGTACCTTTTTCATAATGCATTTCTTTTATTTTTATTGTTTAAAATATTTCTGTTTCACGAAAGACTTTTGCCAATCACTCCTGTATGCAGCTTCTGCAAAAATACTTTTATCAATAGCCTATTCGGTGCAGTTATATATATGCTAAAAAATATTAGCTTTTGCCATATTGCCATAGTTTGTGCACGTATTAATATATTCTATAAGTTAATTTTCTTCTTATCATTATTTAATTATTTTTAATAGACATTTGCCACATTCATTCATACATTTAATCATTTTTCAACATCGACTTCTCCTGCCATTCTAAAGTTAATAAAGCCCGGCATACGTAGGTTATTAATAATTCAATCTTTGATTAATATCAATTGTAGACCCAAGAGGCCAAATTCATATTAAATCTTAAGGGATATTAAATGAAAGACAAATACATATTAGAATAATATAATTTTACGTTTATAAATGTGTGTATGTGTGTGTGTGTGTGTATGAGTGCATGTGTATTAAGTGTTGATTAATTTAAAATGCAAATTGCTTTTAGGATTATAAGTTGGCTAAAGTAATAGAAAAGGATATTGACATTTGGTCGCATGTGGGTCAACCATTTTACAAAAAATCAAGAATAATAAACGAAGTCCTTTGAAATAATTAAGAAGACTTTTGAAGAGCATATGCTAAGACCATTTTTGTAAATTAATTATATTAATGTATTAATGTTAAGTTAAATCAGTTAATCATGGCCAGATTATTGTTTAAAAAAATTCAAAATTGTTTACCGCAACAATATATTGTTGTAAAGAACATATTTTAATTGAGATTTTTGTGTCTGCATAGATTTGAAGTGTTTTTCTAAACAAAATTTTCCAAATGTTCATAAACTTCAAAATAAGCAGCTTAAAACTTTTCCATATTTTTGTTTCTTCTTCTGTTTGCTGTAAAATTTCAAATCTATTTAAAAAGAAAAAGAATTTTTTTTTTTAATTTTAAGTCTAATAGTATTAGAGTATATTTCCATAATTTTTTGCTGTGCTTTTAACAGCTTTGTTCATCAATTATCTATGTGGTAGTGTGATATAGTTATACTACCTCCATCATGTGTCTTTTCAGCTGTCAATACGCATTATCAATCAAATAGAATTTTTTAGTTTTATACCATTAAATGCGATTAATTATTCTTAAAATGGTTTTGGCATTATATGCTAATAACTTGTGATAGTAAAGAGAAAACAAAGAGATAGAGTGAGAGAGAGAGAAAGAAAAATTAATGAAATCCAATTACGTCTAGTTGAAAGCGAAAAATGTTGTTAAATACAATTTGTCTCTTTGTAGCGTGCTAATATGCTTAAAAGTGAGTTTTATGTTGTTGATGTTGTTTATAAGGAATTAGGGAAATAAACATTATTTAAAATTAAAAAATTTAAGCGCTTAAATTATTCAAAAGAACCTCACTTTTTCTAATATTGTTTCAATTAACTTGAATTAAGAGGGGCATATAAAGAGCTCTTAAAAATGTATTTGTAAATCTTGGGCCCCACATAAGGTTTGTTATGTGAAAGTATAGAAAGTGATCAAAAAAGGATAAAAAAGCTTTCAAGTTTGTTATATGTAGGAGGCCTAGAAACCACACTGATAACTGCTACTTTTGCAGTATTGATATTACTGGGTAATAAGCTACCCTAATCTAATATCCGCCATCCGACCACTTGTAGGGCATAATGAAGATTTGCCGGTCCCAAAATCTACAAAAAATTTGAATTATGTTCAACTTGAAATGTTTTCTGGTGTACAGTGAGAGCATGATGAGGAAGAGTTCCCGTGTACTTCAGAAAAAAAAGAGCCTCAACTGTTTACGCAGATCGAGCTTAATGACTTGGTTATTGATCTTTGCTTAACGAAAAAAAAGCTAAATTGCTTGGTTCAAGACTGAAAGAAAAGAACTTGTTGGCAGATAGAACCAGCATATATAGGTGTATTAGAAGAGAGAGGGAGCGGCAATTTTCAACATTTTCTGATCAAGAAGGTGATTTAGTGTACTGCTCAAACATTTCACGTCTGATGGATAAGTTTGGAGTTAAATACAACAGAGCAGACTGGAGACTATTTATCGATTTACATCCAAAACTAGTTTGAAAGCTATTTTATTACACAGCGATAACATTTATGCATCTGTACCTATTGACCATTCTGTACATATGAAAGAGAGCTGTAAAAATCTGAAAATAGTGTTGGATAAAATTGGCTATTCTGCTCATGGTTGGATGATATGTGGCGATTTAAAAGTGAGTTGCATGCTTCTTGGTCAGCAAATTGGTTACATAAAATGTCCATGTTTCTTGTGCGAATGGGACAGTAGAGCTAGAAATCTACATTGAAACCGAAAAAAAACTGGCCTATAAGTTAGTTTTTAAAACCCGGCAAGAGGAACACCTTGTAGATCCTCAAAACATTCTCCTACCATCTCTACATGTAAAGTTAGGCCTCATAAAGCTGTTCACGAAGGCATTGCCTAAAGATGGACCTTGTTTCAAGTATCTCTGCCAAAAGTTTTCAAACCTTTCCAACTTCTTTGTAGGGCCTGACATTCGAAAAATGATGTTCGACATTAACTTTGAAAATACAATGATCAGAAATGAGAAACACGAATGCGTATCATTCAAAGAGGTTGTTACAAAATTCGCAGGAAATTAAAAAGACCCAGAATATGCTTTAATTGTAGCAAACTTGTTGTTAAATCAGTTTGAAAATTAGGATGTTTGATGAGCCTGAGCCTGAAAATTCACTTTTTAAACAGTCATCTTGACTACTTCCCTAAAAATTTGGGAGACTTTAGTGAGGAGTAGGATGATCGTTTTCACCAAGATATCAAATTGTTGGAAAAACACTACCAGGGTCGCTGGAATACCAACATCATGGGGGACTACTGTTGGTCATTTTACCGAGAAGCTCAACAAGCAACATATCGCAGAAAAAGCTACATAAGAAGCTTCAAAGAAAAAAGAGAAAGGAAATATAAACGAATTCCATCTGACTAATGAAACCTACACTATGAGTTTATTTTATAACTTTTAATTATTTTATATAAATAACATACCGACTTAACATATTGTCTCATTAATTTTACACTTTACTTAACGGAGATTTTAAAATTAAATAAAAAAACTAAGATCAGATTTGGATTCCGGGCATAAAAATCTCTAAAAACCAGCCATTAAAGTGAAAAAAGTTTTAAAAAAACAAATCTGTTTGTTGGCCTGTGTTATTTAAATTGACATATAACTAGTTTATTTCAAAAATAACCTTCTGGTATTATAATTTAAATATGTTTTCTGCCATATGACGGCCACGTCTAGCTCAGCTGTAGTTTTACCTGTTGCCGTATATTGGCAATAACATGGCAAATGTTGTCCTCCATATGGTCAACCGTTTCCGGCTTATGAGCATATATCAGCGGCTTCACATATCATCGCAGAAAATAGTCTAACAGCATTAAATCGTACGATTTTGTTGGCCAATTTACAGGTGCGACACATAAAACTATGTTTCCTTCAATAAATCGAATATCGCATGAGCTGTGTGACATGTAGCGCCGTTTTGTTGAAATTTTTGATATCTTGTGGATTTTTGGCATGCGACGGCCACGATTAGCAAGGATGAAGTCTAATCTGGAGGTTGAATTTTCAATGACCTTTTCCAACCTTCGTTGCCGTATATGGATAATAACAAGGCGAATAATGTTATCCATATGTTCAACCATTTCCGGTTTATCGGCATAGACTAGCGCAGAAATTAGTCTAGCAAAATTAAATAGTACGATTTTGGTGGCCAATTTATGGATGTAAAGCATAAAACTATGCAGTAACCAAGGAATGTTTCCTTCAATAAATCGATTATCGCAAGAGCTGTGTGACATGTTGCGTCGTCTTGTTGAAATCCCAGCTGCTGTACATCTTGGTTGCTCAATCGATGAACGAGAAAGTCACTAATCAAGACTCTATAACGGTTTAAATGTTCTGACCAGCATCATTTTTTACGAAATAAGGACCAATAATTCTATCAGCCCATGAAACACATCAAATAGTTAGTTTTTCACACGCTTGAGAATTATTAAGTGTACAAGTTCATAATGTCGATTTTGACAACATGTGACAGAACTAACAGATTTGGTAAGATATTTTAGAAGATAAACATCTGTAATTATAATTCAGTGTTAGATGGATACCAAAGGCAGATATTTAAATCGCCATAATAATGTCGAATTTCATACTTAAAAAGGATGTTTTCCTGAAGGTTTGATAATCTTCAGTTATTTGCAGAAAATGGCTGCTGAAAATGATCGATTGTTGGATTCCCCCTACATTCAAAAGCACCGGAACTCGTTCAAGAGCCAGAAAATTGGGTCCCATATAAATTGAGCCTGATAGGCATTGAAAAGCGATTTTGCGTTCGGAAATGAAGTCGAGAGTCATTATTATGCGATTTTGCATTCGGAAATAATGCTTAAATGCTATGAAAAGAAGCAATTTTTGCGTCGTGTTGCCACTGCTGATGATCTTTTCCCTAAGTGGAAAAGCTCGTATATAAAGCCTGGCCAACCAGCTAAATCTGTGTCAAAGCTGAATATTGATGATGCTTTGTATTTGATTCGATCAGAAAAATGTTTTATATTAAGAACTATTGAAATTTGGTTACACGAACATAGGAGACCTGTAACGAAGACATTTCCTTCATTTGTAGAGAGTAATGAATGAAAAAGGACCATAATATTTTACCAGTAATGCTGCCATTATCTTCTATCGGTCTAAAACCAATTTGAAAATTTTTATCTGTCTGTGGTTTTACGTCGACCCTCGTCTAATTTGGTTTGTGAACAAACCGGTTTCGGCTATTTGCCATCTTCAGTGTTCTCTTTATACTCAATTTGAAAACAGTGGATGGAAAATTGTAACTAACCCTTTTAGTCCCTTCTGACTGCTATTGTGTTGTGTGTTTTCTAAAATCGTTTTACTTCGAAACAAGGTATCAGAAATTGACCTGCTTAATTTTCAAAATAGGATCAATTCTTTTAGCGCGGTATATGGTACTAGAAAGACGCGCAACGTTAGTGGCTAACGACGGGCATTATTTTTAATAATATATCAACTCACTTTGTTATTATAGTACATGCATTTTTCAAGCAAAAGAATCGACATTATTAACTTATGTACCTTTTATCATGACTATATGGGGTGTTTGATAGTCTTGTTAACTGATACATTTATTCAAACAAAAGTGAGCTTCATCGGTAAACAAAATTTGCTTGTGAAAATCGGGATGAACGCTATCTTGTTTTAGGGACAATTTGCAGAATTTTGAAGCATTGTTCAGGTGTCAGTTTATTTAAGTTGAAATGCCAAACCAAACTTAAAATAAATCACTTGATGGCAAACAAAATGGCTGCTTGTGAATAAAGTGTGGTAAATTTCTATACCTCTATGAGAACTTCGAGGGGTTCTATATCTCTTTACTAGACTTTTAAGAATTTGTATATCCGAGCGTATAATTAATATTAATAAAATATAACTTCAGTTTTTGTATTATAATGGGCGAAATAAATAAGTTTTTAAAAACGTTAATGGCTTAAATAAAAGCTAAGAATATCTCTGAACGTTAACCTAAATAATTAACAAATTAATAAAAATGATTTAATAGTTTAAACCGAACAAAACTTTTTGCTTTTTTTTTGCTTTTAAAAACTAAGAATTTAAGTGTCAGTATGACAGTTTTATTTAAACTTGTTAAATCCTGTTACTTAACATTTTTAGTGCTGCCTGTTATAAAACAAACTCTTAACTAAATATTAAATATTGCCTTCATTTATTACACTCACTAAACAATTTCTTTTTTTTTATTTTTTATTTTTTATTTTGAGTTTGCATATTTGAACAAGCTGATTCTAGCAAATTGAAAAACTTATTCATTACTAGCTAAAGCTACTTAAAATGTCTTTTTCATATCTTAGTACTTCAAACTTGAAAGACGACTGACTACAACATGTTACAGCCTGACTGTCCAATATAATAAAGTAAGAGGAGAGAGAGAGAAAAAAATAATAAAAATAGAAACGACAGTCAACACAGGCAACTTTTCTGGCTGACTCCTTATTGCCAGCTATAGCAACAAAAACTATTAGTATTTTATATTATTTATGTTAGTATAGAAGTGCTATATATGTGTATATTGGTGTTAGTATCTTTGTATTTACATGTGTATAGAAGTGTATGTCATATTTTATTAAATCTGCATTTGGTTGAGAGCAACATCAACCTGTCAACATTTTCATATAACTTAAGTAAAATTGATGCAGCATACTTTTGGGAGATTTTCTTTACTATAGCAGTCGCTTGCATATACTATTCACTATTTTAAATACTCACTCACAATCACATATACACACACACATACATATATACATATGCTTTAGACTGTTTTGTTGGCTGTATAGTTATGTCTAAAGTTATGACACTAAAGCCTTTGCCCTCTTACTCACCCACAATCTTTTAAGTGTTCTGGTGTGCAAATGATGCGTTTGTTATTTTTGTTCCTGCTTTTCCTTTTTTTTTCAAGATATTAATTTTTTTTTTCTGTTGTTGCCTGTAACTTATCTCTAGTTTGACTGTATATTATAGTCTACAGCCGTCTTTGTCCTTCAGTGTCACGTTAGTGGTATTAAAAACGGATTGTTATTTGTGAAAAGGATGTAGACTTTTAAACAAATATTTATTATTAACTTAGAGGAAAGACAGTTTTGGTACTTTTTTTTTTGTTGTTTTTTGTGCAAAGTTTTTTATAACCAGAGACATTTTATTGTTGCCATGAGCATAAAGGTAAATTTAGGAGTTGCAAAAAAATTTATAGCCCGAACATTTAAATTGTTTTTAAGCTCAAGAGAATATCAAATAGACATATTTCTAAGATACTGTAGTATTTATGGAAAAAAACTATATTCTTTAACTTTATTTTTTAATAACTGGCAGAAGAGAAATTTATAAAAAAAATAAAATAAATTAGAAAAAAAAATTGTTGTGTTTTAAAATATTTTTATGAATAATGAAAGCCAAAGCTAAATTTGTTATTTTTCAATTTTATATTTTTGCGTAATTGTTTTGTAATTTATACATTTATGCAAATTTTTTTAATTTCATTTAAACAGATCTTTAGTTGTTGTTATAGCGGCCAATCCGATTAGTTCTTCTAATCTAACCTAATCCAATATAAAAGCAAAAAGGTTCTTATTAAGGCCTAGTATCCAGCATCCATACACGGACACCATCTCGTCGATGTCTATTATCATCTGGTCAAGAGCCGAAAAGCAAACCTGAGACCTGTTTCAATTCACATGACACAAGTTCTGATATGTTTTTGGTGGACGATTTTGAAAATGCTCGCTTAGCGAAGCGTAATGAAATCGCATTGAAACATCGATTGCAGAGACGCATGCTTCGTTGTTATAGTGGTGGAAGTGGCAGTGATCCACTAAAATGAGGAGTTTGTGGCCAGAGGCTGTTAACAGGTGATTATATTACAAGTTTAAAAAAAATTTCTAAAAATAGCAAAGAGCTAAGTGCCGCGTTTTTGTTGACAATAAAAATAATTAGAAAATGAATTCTATGTTAATGTGGTTAATGAAGTGGTTTTTTGGCAATAAATTTAAATAAATTTTTTATAGTCTCAAAACCAACCCTTGCAAATAGACAATTTCTTCAATGTTATTCCCAGCTTCGTGTGGTACCCATTTTTTTACATAATACAACATACAAACGAAACTCTACAACAATCTTCTTTCAACAATTTATCCAACTTTTTGTCGACTACTAAAAATATCTCAAAATCAACCCTTGCAGCTGAAAGAACTTCCCTGCCTCGATAGAAAATACTTTTCTCAAACGAAACTTTAACTTGCCAATCTTTTTGTTAAATACTAAAAATTTCGCTTTGCTGGCTCCCTCTGCATCTTCGTTTGCTAATGTAATAAATTCGAATTTAATTGGTAATACTGGTACTTCATGCTAAAGCATTTCTTCTGGTATAGTTGCCAATTCCACAACACCAACTCTGGGCAGCAACTGCAGCAATAGCAGTAACGACTAATGATGGCTATACAAATGCCAATGACTCTAATCATAATGGTCATGATGAGGAACAACGGAATGAATTTTTTTCACTGTTCCAATTAACGCACCAATGGCGTCATTATCACGGTCATAATGCTAAGACAACAGCAGCGAATATAAACAGGATGTTCAAAAACCACGGGAATTTTCAGGTGGATTTTAAAAATAGCAAAAAATTTTTATTTGTCAAATATTTAGAACCCTTTAATATTGGGTGGGTAAATTTGAGGTTAGGTTGTAAAATGCCTGTCAAATGATTAAATGTCAGAAATTAGGCTGTCATCCTTTTACATTTATTTGACAAAAAGTTGTAAAATTTTAAGCATGGAATATAACACTCTTCAGCGAAGAATTTAAAAAATGAAAATTTATTATCAAAATGGTGTACAATCTAAAATGTTTGTAAAATACGAGCTGTGTTATAGCAGTTTTGTTAATGATCACATTTATTCAAATAAAATGCGCTTATTAAAATCGGGATTCATATCAATCTTATTTTGGGGACAATTTGCATAATTTGGAAACATTTTTTAGGCGTCAGTTTATTCAAGTTGAAATACTAAGCCAAACTTGACATAAATCATTTGACAGCTGGCAAAATGGCCGACAGTGAAAAAAGTAAGGTCAGCTTAAAATTCTATTGCTGCTGACACCTCTATTGTTGCTGACAGTAAATCAAACAATACGCTCGTAGTGACCGTAGTGATGAAACAGCCGTTTTACACCAAAATGTTGAGAATGAGCTTGCAACATCCACTCTTTGTTCGTGACAGTTGGTCATCGTTAAAGTCACTTTGCTTAACATTTTACATAAAAATCTTCATCCCCACATTTATAAAATTCAATTCGTTCGAGAATTAAAGCTCAACGATCTTTGCTTGCGTCAAACGTTTGTAAATTGGCTGTTGGAAAAATTGAAGAAAACTAAGGCATTTTTCAACAAAATAATTTTTGTTGATGAGCGGCTCATTTTAAATAAGGCGCTTATGTAAACAAACAGTACTATTGCAATAGAGCTCACAATATCCCTTAACAGTCCTCGAAAAAGGATTGCATCTAAAGTAGGTGATTGTGTATGGAGCGGTTTGTGGTCAGGTGACATCATCGAATAGTATTTTTTCGAAAATACGTAAGATAACGTCAGCATCGTTTATTCTTTGCATTACTAAACCGCACACTTTCTTTTATTATAAATCGATTACTCGATATATGTGATCACAAGCATAATTAAAAATAGAAAATAAGAAATAAAATATTCCAGTACATATGAGTGCATTAATTTAAGTCGTTGGCTATTTCACGAAAGTCATGTCGACTTTTTACTGAATGTAAAAGAGTTCTCATTGTTCTTCGCCTCATCCAATTCTTATATTTCTTAACCAGAACATTTGTGTCCTTCCCATGCCTTGTCATTCTTCTATTCTTCCCTCTAGTATAAGTTGTAGAAATTTATGTTTTTTACCTCTCATAATATGTCCAAAGTAACGCTGTTCATTGAAGGGCTGAAGTGCTAAGAAAGTTCAGTATTTGATATTCTGTCCAGCCATGGTATTCTGGGCCCATCTTCGATAACCCCACATTTCAAATGCTTTAAGTATATTCATAGTAGTTACTTTAAGCGTTGATGTTTCAACCCCATACATGATTACCGCCCAGACATAACATTTCATAAATCTAAATCGAAGTTTAAGATTAATTTCTCGGCTTGCAAGGATTTTCTTATATATGCTGTATGTGATCCTAGCCATTGCTATCCTGTTCTTAAATTCAACATCCGGATTTCAATTTTCTTGCGATACACATAAAAGGTATAAAAGCTATCTGACTATTTCTATCTGTTGCTTGAAAATGCATAGATTAACGTCTGGATAGAGTGTATTTAATCGACTAAGAATCATAAATTTTGTCTTTTGTATGTTTAGGTTTAACCCAAAAGTTTTATTTTGACTGCTTACGAATTTTGTATAAGAGTTTATAAATCAGCCATATTATCTGCCAGAATAGTATTATCATCAGCATAACGAATGTTGTTGATAACTTGATTATTTACTTTGACTGCTTCTTCAATATCACTGATGGATTCTTGACATATTACTTTCGGATATATAATATTATTACGGATGTGTTTTGCTTAAATTTTAGAAGAAAATAGTTAAGCAATAAAGTGAGCTGCTGGGTGTGTTGTTTACTAACTGCGTAGTTTGCTAAGAAAACTTATGCACGCAAGACAATAACGACAACAACTTTCTTAAAATAAATTCCAGGAAGAAACATTATCAGTACAAAAACAAAAACAAAAATACACATAGCCATACAGGCGCCTATACATTGAATGAACAACATACAACAACAAAATGTGATACAAAAGGGAGTAGAAGATTCTTCATTTTTCTAGACCTTTAGTGGACAAATATAAAAGGCAGCGTCTGAGTGCATGGTTAGTTAGTTAGTTGAAAAAATACACCTCGTGAAGTAAAGACGTGCACCTTAAGTAAATTGTAGTGTCAACTTTAAGTGTAGTTAAAATAAATAAACTTGTTATTAATTAAAAAACTCTAAAAACTGATGTTATTTATTTTGCAGTAAAGAACTCAGAACAAAATGTTTATATGAGGTATAAACGTAGCAATATTGAAAAGGAGAGAGGATACAATCCTGATGTACACCACGATTTAAAGGAATATATTCCGTGTTCATTTCATTTGTCCAAACACCTGCTAGTTGTCTCCAGTATCTAACGTCCTTATCATCAATGTCTAATTGTCTCAATATATTGATCAACTTGTGTTGTACTCTGTCAAATGTTTTTTCATAGTCAACAAAGCATAACAATACATTTTTCTTGACGTCGCGGCAATTCTGAATAGGAAACTGTATGGAAAACAGTGCTTCTTTAGTGCCCGTAGCCTCCTTAAAGCCAAGTTGAGTTCGACCGATATATTTTCTACATTTTTTATGCAATCGTTGGTGAATAACTTTCAAAAATATTTTTAAGATGTGCTTTATGAGAGATATAAGTCTATAGTCCTTACATTTGTTGGTATGACTTTTCTTTGGTATCGTTATAAAAGAGAACTTTAACCAATCATATGGATAAATTCCAGTATCAGAGAGTAGTTTTATGATTTCTGATGTTAGTTCATAGCCTCCGCACTTTTTTTTTTAATATTATATAAAGCTCTTCTTTATTTCTGCCTTTATAATGGATGGCCCGGTGAGATGTAGGTTATTTTAAAGGCCACCTCTTAAGATTTTGTATTATCTGAGAATAGTGTTTCTTTATAATTCTGTTATACTTGTCATTTTTTGTTCTAATTCAGTGACAGTTTCATTATTATTATTTAACAGCACTGTGCCTATATTTCTTCTACGCGATCGACTCATTTCTTTTACCGCACACCACAATTGGCTAATATCGACATCAGTGATCTTTTGTTTTAGCAGTAGGAAGCCCCAAGCCACATGGCCACTAAATAAATTCAGTTATTGTATGAGAAATTTACCGATCAAATAATTTCTGATTTCAGTAATGTAAATTTGCCGCCTCGTTCTTATGATTTAACCCTGCTGGATTTTTTCTCTGCGGCCATTTGAACGACCAGAATAATGTGATCAAGCTGTAAATAACTAATGCTCTGAAAGACAAAACGCTTGATGATAGAGCTGATGTTTTGTTTTACAATGTGCAACAATATTTGGTGAAAAATGCACAAGTGTGCCGAGGTGATAGTGGTAGACATTTGTTAGACATTATATTCCGTTATTAATTGACCTATTTCTGCTTTGCATTGGTGGTAGTAAGTTTGAAGTCGCAATAAAAAAGTGTACTTTTTAAGCTAATTTACTTTTTAACCTCAAAATTGCCCAACCTTTATAACGATTTCTAGTCTTAACACTAGAAAAATTTTTTAAAATTCTTATACGGAAAACAACAACAACATAAAAGCTGAAAAATTTATTTAAGAAATATTATGGTTTTTGTGACTTTATTAAAACAACAGAAAACAAAAAAAAAACAAAAACAAAATATATTAATCCTAAAAATGTTGCAAAAGAAACCTTTTAACATTCGAAAACAAAACTACTCTCTAAAGTGTCATTATTTGCAACAAAGCAAACAAAAATAAAAAAACTGAAAAAAAAACAAAAGATATTAAAGTGTATTAAAACATAAACTAACCCCAAAAACAACATAAATATTCACAAATACTTATCAAAGTGATACAAAAGGGACCCACAAAAAACACAGAAACAAAAATAAAAGATTGAAATTGTCAACTGCTCTTAGAGACATTTCTGTCTTTTAGTTTTTATAGCCAAGCGTTTTCCTTCGAATATTAAGAAATGCAACAAAAAAAAAAACAAAAACAACAAATATAAGTTTTCATAAAATTTACACAGAAATTGATGTTTTCTATTTTCAAAACATTTTCGATATTTTTGTTTGTTGGATTTTTCTCTTTAAAATCTTTTATGTATTTGCTGAGCGGTCGTATATATATATGTATGTGTATGAGTATGAATATGTTTAAAAGAAAAACGATTCCCTTGTAGGTTGTATATTTACACAATATGGTATATGACACAAAGCCCAGACAGAACTGTTCAGCATAACAAACAAAAAAGAAAATATTAAATAAATATACAAACAACACTTTTCTTTTTTAAGTTTTCTTCTGTTTCACTTTTTATTATTATCCTTTTTTTGTTTTTTTTTTGTTTTGTTTTCTTAAATCCACATGTATTTGAATGTGATTTTATATATTCAAATGTCTGTATGGAGTTGACTACAGCAGTACCAGCAACAGAAAATAAATTCCAAATTAATGTTGATGGTGGTGTACATGCAGACTTGTGTGGATGTTTAAAGAAGAGTTTAAATTATTGTATTATAGAGTTTGTTGTTGTTGTTTGTAACATAAATCAAAAATTATTTTGTCAAATCTGCACGAATTATTCCTTTAGAAGAGGTATGGATTTGAAAAAACTATTTAATTTATTTTATTTTTCATAATTGCATTTATATTTGAATTGTTTAACAAAAGAGTTATTTTATGTTTGTTCAGTTAGGCTTAAGTTTGTTACTAATTGTGAGTAATTATAAAGAGTATAGTAATATTTAAACAAAAGCCGAATTAAATATAATTTCTGATTTTCTAATATCTTCTACAGGATTTTTTGTAAAGAGTGGGCAAATTTGAGGTTAGCAAGTACATTGTCTGTCAAAGGTTTAACTATTTAGAATTGAGCGTACGTAGAAAAAGTTAGGTAACTTTAAGCACGTTACAATTTTCGAACATTATAATCTTATGCCAAGAATTTTTATTCTAAAAATTTGCTAAAAATTCCACTGTATTACCAAGTAAAATGGGAATAAATATTCCTCGTAATCAAGCTCATCTTGAAAACCTTGTGCGTAATTTAATAGTTAAACTCAAGGCTCACGGTATTGTTGTTGATAGCAAACCTAATGTTTTGATCAATTAACAGTTCATAAAGGCCACAGTTATGCAAACATAGCCGCTGTACAGTCAAGTATTAGGAATGAGCCCAGAAAATCAACTCGTCTATGATCGTCTATGATTGGCTATCACTAAAGACACTTTAAAAATATTTTTAATTTAAATTTTCATCTTTATGCTTATTAACTTCACCTCATTTAAGCATCAAGGCCAACCGACCATTCTTCCTAACCAAACCTTTGTGAACTGGCTCTTTGAGAACCTGAACAAAAGCAACGCCTTTTTTTTACTAAATCATTTTTAGTCATGCAACTCATTTTCCAATAAACAGTTATGTAAACAAACAAAATTGCCCCATATGGAGCACACAACATCACAAATAGTCCTTAGTCCTTTAAAAACCATAACATCCAAAGAAAGTACTCGAAAAGTGAGGTTTATGATCAGCCGGCATCAGCTGTCCGTATATTTTCAAAAATGAGCAAGGAAACTTGGTCACCGTGAATTCGCTAAGCTGCCAAACTGTGATACCCAATTTTTTTTAAGGCTACAATTGGCAACTGTAGACAACAGTGTCCTTTGGTTTTAGCAGGATGGCGCCGCAATCCACACATCTACCCAAACAATTCAGTTATTTAATGAAATATTTCCCGGTCGTGAAATATCTTAATTTAACGATGCCAATTGGCCATGTCGTTGTTGTGATAACTTTGGTGGATTATTTTTGTCTGGGGCCGTTTAATAGACCGGGATTTTGTAAATAATGAAGGATGATATTCGGCTTTGCATTGATGGGATAAGCAAAGCTTTGCTGCAAAATGCGCTTTAAAATTTTGTGAAAAGAGCGCATGTCGACGTGCTGTGGATGGACATGTGTGCGTCATCATATACCATTATTAACTACCATATATTTACTTTTTAACAATAAAACTGTTATCCAAAAAAAGTGTGTTTTAAGATAGTTTACTTCCTAACCTCAAATTTGCCCACCTTTTACAAAAAGTAATCAATTTGACCACCCATTGGAAGGAGTAAGTGTTTCTATTTTTAGTAATTCGCATGTATTTTACTACGCTTGTGCTCACAGAACTACGTACGGTTTTGAAAAAATTTTTTAAAATTTTAAAAACGACGCTTATGGAACCGCCCTTTTTTAAAAAAAAATCATAATTTCAAATTTAAAGGGTGGCCCCTGACAAGACACATGATTTTTATATGCATTTTGACGGGCATCCCTATAAAATTTTAATAAGTTTGGTATCTATAAAGCTCTCAATAGTAGGATGTCTTAATAAAAAATAAAGTTAAAAATTAAGGGTGCTTCCACGCAGGATAGTATTTGACTTCTATCGCGGTATCTGCTGAACCATTATAGTTAAATAATTGAAAATTACATAGAATATTTAGTTCTATGTTCGATATATTAAAAAACGTAAATATAAAAAAAAATTTTTTTTAAGAGCATCCCCATAGGTGATGCAATTTAACGTTGTGTTATCTGATCGTAAATTTCGATTCAATGAAATTTACACAGAACTTATAAAATAATTTTTTTTTTCTAATTCTAGAATCCTTTGCTCATCTACCTGTAATTGGCAGTTGTTTTTAAAGTGCTAATTTAGTTAACTTGTTACTTTCTGACCAATAGCTTAATTCCAGAAATTTCAATGTCGAGTAAATTAAGTGGTGCATCCAAAAATTTTGAATATGTCATTGAGTGAAAATCAAATTAAGTTGTATGATCATAAGGTGAAAGTGAAGTGCATGTGGTTCACTGATATCGATTATAAATGAACTATTTATTAAGCTGAGGCGACTGTCATGTAACCAGCACCGAATAAAAATCCAAAAAAAAATCACTTTTGCCTTATGGATAAGAAATAGTAATATAACACCTGCGTCAGAAGAAAAATGCTAGTTTAAAAAAGCGCCATCTTCAAGTCTATGTTGGGGCTACTGGAGCAAGTGTATGAGAAGTTAAAGGAGCTCTTTTCTACCGTCGAGTGTATATCGTTCTCTTGACAACTTCAGCTAAAACTTACATTATACAGGAATGTGCTTAGAGTAAACCAGGACCCCATTATATTTTGCTGAAGATATGATTTTCCTTAAGCAATTACATTTGCGTTCGATAATTAATCATTCTTTACTGAAATGAATTTGTAAAATGTAATAAAATATCTACACAGTTTTTTTAACATTTTGAATTTAAGAAGTTAAGAACAAAAAAAAAACAAATTTCATACAAATGTTTGCTGGGTTTTATATTTATCATAAAGTTATTAATGTTTGCCTTTAATTGCAATTTTGCAAGTATCTTGCATTTTATATAGACACAGTAGCAGCATCAGCAACATTTTTATCATCAGCATATTGAGTGCAGTTCAAATATCACACCTTCTGTTCAGAGTGTTTGTTATTCAAACGTACTTGTGCTTAAATATTAAATACTCACATTGAACAAACACAGAGAGCTGTAGATAGCTGCAGATTGATATGTAGCGGGTATTTCGCAATATGTGTACAGGTACTTTGAAATAAAATTGTCTTCTACTTTCTTTTTTTTTTTTTTGTTTTTGTTAATGTTATAAACAGAGTCTCTTGCATATAAATAAAAAGTCATAGTTGCCACCTGAAAAGTTGTCATAAAATCGCCTGAAATTGAATTGAAAAAAGAGGCTTAAAGGAGTTTTTGTTAGGGATTTTTAAAGAGTGTAAAATGTGTTATACTTTTGGCACACGTCAGTAATTAGTATAAATAATTTTAAGTTGGCAATGCTTTTTATAACTATATTGTCAGCTATCTAGAAATTTAAGTTTAGATTGATTTGGCATTTCAACATGAATAGACTGACGCATGAACCACACTCCAAATTGTGAAAATTGAGCCCAATAAGCGAATTTTGTTTAGCGATAAGGCTCACTTTTGTTTGAATGGATGCGCCAACGAATAAAATAGTCGCCAAAAATCCTGAAGTGTATTTCGAGACTCTTTTTCATCTAGAAAAACTGACTGTTTGGTCTACTTTATGGGCTGCTGGAATCATTGAATTATACTTGAGCACTGAGTTTTTTGTTCATCAATTAAACAACCATAATGTGCAGGAGATATGGTTTCAGCAAGACAGTGTAATATGCTATACAGGTCGTGCCATAATTGATTAATTGAAGGCAATGTTTTGTGACGTGTGATTTAACTTCGCTGGACTATATTCCATGGGGATATGTGGTCCCTAGTCTTGCTCAGTAAAGTTTTTAAGTATAGTTCCTCAGTATAATTCCTCGGTATAATTCGTATAATTCCTATATTTACTCAATGCAGTTCCTAAGTATAGTCCATTTAGTGTAGATCCTCATTGCAGTTTCTCAGTATAGTTTCTCAGTATAGATCCTCAATATAGTTCCTCCATATAGTTTCTCAGTATAATTCTTCAGTAGAGTTCCTCAGCATGGTTTCCAAGTATAGTTCCTTGTTTTAATTTCTATAGTTCCTCAGTGTAGTTAATAAGTATTGTCCCTTTAGTATAGATTCCATTGTAGTTACTGAGCATAGTTCCTCTGTATAGCTGCTCTGTATAGTTCCTCAGTATAGTTTCTCAGTATAGTTCCTCAATATAGTTCCTCAATAAAGTTCGTCAGTATAGTTCCCTGTTATAATTCCTCAGTATAGTTTCTCAGTGCAGTTCCTGAGTAAAGTCCCTTTAGTATAGATCCTTATTGATGTTACTGAGCTTAGTTCCTCTGTATAGTTCCTCAGTATAATTCCTCGGTATTTTCCAAGCATATTTCCTTGTTATAATTCCTCAGTGTAGTTCCTAAGTATAGTCCCTTTAGTGTAGATCCCCAATGCAGTTACTGAGCATAGTTCCTCTTTATAGTTCCACAGTATATTTTCTCATTATAGTTCCTCAATAAAGTTTGTTCAGTATAGTTCCTCAATATAGTTTCTCAGTATAATTCTCCAGTATAGTTTCTCAGCATGGTTTTCAAGTATAGTTCTTTGTTATAATTCCTCAGTATAGTTCCTCAGTGTAGTTCCTGAGTATAGTCCTTTTAGTGTAGATCCTCGTTGTAGTTCCTCAGTATAGATCCCCGTTTGTAGTTCCTCAGTATAGCTTGTCAGTAGAGTTCCTCAGTATAATTCCTCGGTATTGTTTCTAATTATAGTTCCTTGTTATAATTCCTCAGTGTAGTTCCCAAGTGTAGATCCTCAACGTAGTTACTGAGCATAGTTCCTCTGTGTAGTTCCTCAGTATAGTTTCTCAATATAGTTCCTCAATAAAGTTCGTTAGAGTAGTTCCTCACTATAGTTTCTTAGTATAATTCTTTAATATAATTCCTCAGCATCATTTATAGTTCCTTGTTATAATTCCTCAATATAGTTCCTCATTTTAGTTCCTGAATATAGTCTCTTTCGTATAGATCCTCATTGCAGTTACAGAGCATAGTTCCTCTGTATAGTTCCTCAGTATAGTTCCTTAATATAGCTTCTCAGTATACTTCCTCACTTTAGTTCCTGAGTGTAGTTCCTTATTATAATTCTCCAGGATAGTTCCTAAGTATTGTTCCTCAGTATAGTGCCTCCTAGACGCTTCAAAGATGTATATTTGGAGATTCACATCGAAATTTCATAGATCGTATGAAATAACTGAATATTTATAGGATTTAAATAAGAGGCACAAGGATGCTTTATAGGTGCTGCAGGGTCTACTCAGTTGCATTCCTCAGTTTTTATTGCTTTTAATTGATTTTTTCTTCATTACAAATTTTAAAACTCTTTCTTCTACTCGTATTTGTTTCATTGAAGGTGGGGCCTTAGAACTAAGGCTAAATTTTAATTTATAATTTTCATGCCGATTGTAGGACTTTCTCGTTAGTTCTAGTATTTTAAAGTCTATTTATCAACTATTACATAGCAACGTCAAGGAGAGGCTGCAAGCTTATAGCTCTTTAGTAATTAGTTGAAATGCTCTCTAATAGATACAGGAAATTTGTTTCTCACATTTATACTACTTCGAGGATAATACATTCTTCATTGACAGTCACTTGCAAAATATTGGGACCATCCCTGGTAAATAGTATTTATAAGATAAAACCTCTTCAGATATCTTTTTGTCACACTTACTTAAAAAATGCACATCAGATGGGTCAAAATCACTTTTCATTTTTTTTCTTAATATAAGAAGGATTCTCGCTAACTCTAGCAAAATAGCGAAATCCTGGTTCAACCAATTAAAAAATCCGAGAAATAAAAATTAAAAGGTGAAGTCTACTCTTCGTGTCTTTACGAAGGGTGAAAGAAATGTTTAGCTGGAAGCACCCAAAATATAATTTTTTTTAGTTTTTATATATTGCAACGCCATATAAAATCTGATCTCCGTGTATCATACTCAGTACAGAGCTTTATGTTTCTTTTAGATCACATTTTAGTTCGGCAGCGTACGTGTTTTAAAATTAGAAGCTTTTAGCCTAACATGAGCAAAGCAACGTTTTTTTGTCGTCACATCTGGCAACTTAAATTAAATGGAGTCTCTTTTTTGATCTTTACAGGAGAATAGCAAGCCAATGAGTAAGGGAGTATTGAGGCAAAATGAGTGTTTTTTTTTGTTGTAAAAATTTATTGCATTTTAAATATAAGAAAATATGATGCATATTTTGGGGAGGTGAAAAAAGAGAAAGAAGGTGTTTGTTTATACAAGTACAAAGTTATTTGTTCAAATTTGTGTAAATGTTAATACCCATATGTATTTTGTTGTTGTTATTGCTGTTGTTGTTGTAACATCAATTCTATTGAATTATGCAAACATTTTGCACTCATAAAAGTTGTGTTTTCAAAATTAAGTTTATATTTTCTTGTATTTTCCTATGAATAAATATGTATGAAAAGAATATATTTCGTTTTGTTATTTCCTATTTTAAAGAAAATTAAACAAATGCTTCCTTATCTATTTCTGTGTATTTCTGTTTTTGTTTTATCTTTAATAAATTATAAGTCAAAAGAGACTTTAATACTCAAACATAAATAAAAGAATCAAATAGAACAATCTAGACAAATGTGAGTATATTTTCAATATTATGACTTTATTTATTATTAGAAGTAGAAAATATGTCAATATAATTTATTTCCTTTCAAAAGATAACAAACAAGCAAAATGTTTTTTTTTGAGGTTTCACAAAAAAGACCTTAAAGAATGACACAAAAAAAACAAATGTTTTGTGATTTTGGACTTTGGAGATAAAAGATTTGTTTAAATGAAAATGATCTTAAAAGGAATATTATCAAAGCCTTTATAACAACTAAGTACAATAAGCTTATTTTTTAAAGATTTCATTTTTGAAACTTTTTGCAAATTTTTCGGATTTTATCTGTAGAAATTTTAATAAAAATAGTTGGCATCACTTTTTCCCATCTGTCCATTTAAGATGTAGAAAATAATAATCAAAATAGTTGAAAAACATTTAACAAAAATTAACTTAAAATATAAACAAAACTAGAGATAGTTACTCCAAAGTGGGT
Organism: Trichopoda pennipes; assembly: GCA_030448955.1. Lineage (NCBI taxonomy): Eukaryota > Metazoa > Arthropoda > Insecta > Diptera > Tachinidae > Trichopoda > Trichopoda pennipes. The sequence continues at coordinate 6,857,689 of JASKUP010000002.1, forward strand.
GTATCAATATGAGCAACTGTAACGGCACGTTTTTTCTGGTTGCTGGGGTATGCTCAGCGGCGTCTAGGGTTGCGTTGAGCCAATGTTTGATTAAGAGGCGGCTGGTTGATTCAGTATAAGTTTTCAGCCTTTATTTGCCCCAAATCTCATTAACGGCAGACCAACCTCTTTGCTCCGTGTGCCGCGCAATGGTGTACGGATATAACATTGGGCTAGGTACCATGTATCAACAATTAATGGACGACGGAAATAGCCAGAATCGCGAAAATTGTACAGAGTAGAAACTGCTACACCACAATTTAATCTGATCTGATCACTCCCAGTAGCGATTGTAAGCACAAGCTGGGCTGGGTAAAAACCACGACACCAGTTTGTGACCTCACAGCATTTGCCGAAGATATTTAGAAATATTTTCCAGTGATACTCTCCTATCAGAATATTACCCGTTATCTGTCGGTCCTCTGCGCCTCAACTAACCACCGCTGCTACTATAGCCAGCGCTATTGCATAAGAGTTAGTGTATGAAGGAAATACCCAGAACACCGGAAATTGTGCAGAGTAAAAACCACTAGACCGCAATTTAATACTGCTCTGGTCACTCCCAGCAGCGACTGTAGGCACAAACTGGGCTGGGTAAAAATCACTACACTAGTTTGTGACTTCACAGTATTTGCCGCAGATACTCAGAAATATTTTCGGGTGATACGCTCCTGTTAAAATGTTATCTGTCAGTCGTCTGCACCCCAACTAACCATCAGTGCAACCATGACCAGCGCCACGGCATAAGAGTTAGTGTACGACGGAAATAGCCAGAGCAGCGAAAATTGTACAGAGTAGAAACTGCTAGGCCACAATTTAACGCTGATGTGGTTACTCCCAGTAGCGACTGTAGGCACAAACTGGGCTGGGTAAAAATCAGCACACCAGTCTGTGACCTCACAGTATTTACCACAGATACTCAGAAATATTTCCGGGTGATAGCCTCCTATCCAAATATTACCTGTTATCTGTCGGCCAGCTGCGCATCAACTAACTCTTTACTCACAAAGTTCTTCTTTTTAAATTCATTTGCCGCCACATACACTTACATATACACACATACACCATCTCCACAGCTGATATATAAAACAGCTGGTGGCTGCGTTCATTATCAGCCGCCAGTTGTACCATCACGTAAAGATGGCGCTGCCCAGCGAGTTGCTGGTATATTTAAAATATAAAATATAAAGCTATAAATATAATTATAAATTAAATATAATTAAATAATAATAAAATAATAATCCATTAGACTTTGCCTGTGTCGCTAAAAATAATCTTTGGGTCTTTTAGCGTTCCACAACAAAAATGATTTACCTTATCATTGGCACCATAGTCTTATTTCTGCTATATGTGTGATATTTCATTAAATATTGAGTATAAAATTTACCTGCAATGAAACAGATGTTGAAGAAATTTTATTAATTAAGGATTTAAGTAAACTATGAAATAATAAATAAATAAATAATTTTTCTAGTAATAAATCAATAAGACAGTGAAATACAGAAATAAATAAAATCTTAATTTTAAAAAGGATATAAATTGTAAAAATTTTAAAATATCCTTTCTCCCATCATTCTCGAATGGGGCTGAAAGAATCTATTCTTCAAAAGATATTTGTGTTTTATATGAAAAGCGTTATTTAATTGATATGTACGTATATTGTCCGATGGGGTTTGACAATAGAGAGAACACTGAAGATGGCATACAGCCGAAACCGGTATGTTCACAAATCAAATTTGACGCGGGCTGACGTAAAATCATACCCAAACGTTATTAAATTATTTTCTGCTTAATCCTTTTCAAGACAAATATCAGCTCACAAATAAGGAGAAGATGATGTTAAGGCGATAAAAGGTCAGTCTTCAGATCAGTTACAGCTACGCAAGCTTAGGACACGATACATATAATCGTGACTTCTTAAGGTCAGTGGAATTTTTTTAATCGAAAAGTATTTAGCAGCTTTTCAGTTCAACCAAGTTGTATTAAAAATACAATCATATTTCTATCTTTAAAAATATTTCCATTCCGCAGAAAGAATTTTTTCAAAAAATTTTTGGCGGAAACTCTTTTCACAAAATAATATATTCCATTCAATCAATATATCATTTAAGAGAATTGAAAAAGGATAGAAAATATGTTTCTTTACACATATGTATGTGTGTAAAGTAATAAAAACATTTTAATTTACTACTCATTGCGCAAGCAGTTGTCAAAGGTATACGAAAACAACGTTAAAAACCTTTGCAAATGGCAGCAATTTATAAAACTCAAAAAACTTCTACTATTGTTGCCTAAGAAGTTATTCAAAAAATTATTTGTTTGAAAACAAGTTCAAAAACAATTGTTTTGCAATCAATCGTTTTCCATCATAAACTATTTGCTGGATACACATGAGGCAACTTCAAATGAAATATCATTCAGAAATTATGTGTTTTCTTTCAGTACACGCAAGGCAAACTCACATGAAATACGTAAATAAAAAAGGTTCTGTATGTAAAAACATTAAATTTAGCAATGTATACTTGTAATAATTTCTATTGATGAAGTATTGTTTGAAGAAGAGGAGGTAAAACTAAAAAAAAAGACTGTAACCAAGTGGTAGATAATTCAAATAATTTTTAAATGAAAGCCTAAATACAAAATTAGCCTAAGAAACTCCGAAATTGTTTGAGGATGTACGAAAAAAAATATTGAATATATATTACGGAATCTACGACACATAAAACAAAAATCACACCACTTTCATACAAGTGACACAGGAAAATTTTTAAACATCGACAGATGTATTTATAATGTGCTAGGATATATGAAATATAAAAAACAAAATTTGTAGGCTCTAAGAGTTTTAACAAGAAACATGTCTATACACGAGGCAACATAAAGTGGAACATGCTCATGTTTCTTTCTATCTTTGCTCATATGAATGAACATCGAATGGATTTTTTTTTATATAATTAAACTTTCTTTTTAAATCCCTAAAACATTGGTAAGAAAGGTAAAAATTACAATATGACAACACTGCTTGAGTGTAAATAGCACAATCACCTCTACTATTTAATAGATAATGAACTGATTGTCTCCTAAACTTTGATTATTTAAACAATGTAAAAATAAACTAAATGAGAATTATTTAAGTTATATTAAGAACACAACGATAAGTTCTAGATGTGATCGTAATCGTAGATTATTGAAGTTTTGTGTTATCGTAATTTTTTGCTTAGTATTTATTATCTTCTAATAGTTATTTATTGCTTATGAAAAGAAACGGTTGATATAGTTACTATGGCTGCTTATTTATCATTTATCGTTCCATATTTGTTTTAGAGTCAGTAAGACCGAAAACAAGTTTCAATGACATATTTCTGGATTATTTGAAATATAGTGATTTCTTATCATTGCTATTGTCATTTATAATGAACAACTATTTCGCGAATTTACGAAACAACTTCGTTTTGGTGGTGATTGGTTCACCAACAAATTTTGCTCAGGTGTTTTTCACTTCCCTAAAGCTTCCAAGTGCCAAAGTTTCTCGAAGGTGGATTCTAGAAGCTTTCACACTTTTCTTGCGTTTTATCTGAATAACAACTTTTACAATTTGAAAAAAGGACAGCTACCGTGAACCAAACATTGTGTCACAAATGATATTGACTTAATGGAATGTTTTCTCTAAGCTTTGCGTCACCTAAGCATTCCTCGAATTACATAGAGTATAAATAAACGTAATTCGTGTTATTTTAATGCTTAATGCCAAAATTGGCTCAAGGTTTCTTGGAACCAACGCGGTTTTCTCGAGATCTGATTTTACGCTGGTAAAGGTAAAGCAGTAATCTTGAAGTTGACCACCAGGAGTTTGCAGTCGACTGTAATGCATGATCGTGTAGGTAAATCTTCTTGATCATTCTTACCGCAGGCATTTCATTAACATTTTTATAGAAATTGTATTAACCTGAGGAAGGACTTCTCAACGCGTGTCTGTAATACACAAGTTGTCCGTCGAGTAGATATAGTACTTTGTTTATCCGCCATTTTGGTAAACATTAGTCTTGACAGTTTATATTTCACAGTTCTGAAATAGACAGGTGGCAAATTTATTATGGAAAAATATTCGATAAACCAACGTATTAAAACATTTTATCAAATTTAACCATCGACTACTGTGAAGTTGAGAATGTTAGGTAAAATTTTTGGGTGAAAGTCTGCAGACGATAGGCCCAGGCATGAACCACAACGTATTGCAAGATCGGCTGAAAACATTACGGCTGCTCAAAAAACTGTTCATAACAATGCATCCCCTTCAATTCGGCACTGTGCTCAGCAGCTTGGTCTTCAAAGAATAACTTTGATCACAATTTTGCGCAAGAATTTGTATTTGTTTCCATATAAAATTCAGTTGAAACAAGAGCTTCTTCCACAAGAGCAGTTACGTCGCCGTACATAGGCCAATGGGATGTTACAGTTTGCCCATGATTACCCTGATTTTCCTTAAAAAAAATCATAATGAGTGGCCAGGCACATTTTCATTGGAATGGATATGTGAATAAACAGAAGAGTCGGATCTGGGGAGTGGGAAACCCTCCAATTATTCAACAGTCACCTTTGCATCCATTAAAAGTGACAGTCTGATGTGAAATTTGGTTTGAGGCATCATTGGACCATAATTCTTTGAAAATGAAAACGGCATAATGGTAATTGTGAATGGAGAGCGATATTGTAATGTGATTGAAAACTTTTTAATGCAACAATGGCATGCTTTTAGGCTTGATTAACTTGTAATATCAACAAGATGGTGCCACATCACATACTACTAGAATTATAGATTACAGGTTACTGCGAAACCTCTTTCCACAACAAGTAATTTCAAGAAATGGTGATTGGCCTCCATGGTCACCTGATTCGACTGCTCCGGACTCCTTTTTTCTTGTTTGCTGGCAAGGCTTATGCCAACAAACGCCTGGCAACTCAAACAAAATATTAGTGTTAGAATTAATGAAATATCGCGTGAAATGTATGAGAATGTTATGAAAAATGTGTTCAACCCTTTGTGTGACTAACAGAGGCGGACATTAATCTAATATTGTATTCCATATTTAATTGCCAATATTGAGTAAAACATTTATCGATATTAGATCCATTTCCTTTCATTTACTCAAAAATTATAAACAAACGTAGTATACTTCCCGGTGGACACCCTGTAATATATTTATAAGCCCTCAAACTACAAAGTTCAAAATAAAAGAAATATCACAGAGGCCAGCGAATACATATTTTTACATAGAAAATTTATTGCACGTTATCCTACATGTATTTCCATAATGATAATGATAATGCTTAAAACCAACTCCTATTTTCTGTTAACAGAAAATTGCCTTAAAGCAATAAGAAAATCTACACAAATCTCTACACGTACATCTTTTATGCACATTAACGGGTGTGTTAAATTATCTACGCATGTGCTTTATTTGATAAAACTTATTTAGAGGCAATTATATTCACGCTTTTATAACACAACTTAAAATCTTGAATACTTTAAATTTAATACATGCATGTGTAACTAGAAAAAATGCACTTAGTTGCGGTTATCAACGGTTAATTAACATTAAGCAGAAAATAACAAAAAAAAAAAAAAAACTTGTGTTGTCAACATTTTTATTTTTTATTGCACTAACCATTAAAAAAAATATCGGTAAATAAAATTGCAAAAAATGGCATATCATTAAAACTATATATAAAAAGAAAAAATAAAAAATAAAAAAAAATAAAAAAATATATCCATAAATTTATATTGAGTCGTTAAAATTGTGATAAAATAAAAAAATTATATTTCAAGAGATGAAAATAATTCAAATTCATAATAAGTTATTGTTCAATGTTTAATTAATGAAAACCGCAAAAAATAATATGTCTACACATGCATAGAAATACAATCAGACAGCTTTTTTTTTTTTGTTTTGTTTAATACTTTATAATAAAAAATAAAAATAAAAACAAAAATAAAAAAACACGAATAAAAATATATATAACAATTAAGTGCGATTTATATGCAAATGTTGAGAACATGACACATGAGGCTTTCAAACAGGCATCGTAAATAAAAACAGTATTCAGGCAACGTACGGAGTATTCACTTTTCATTTGTGGTTTCACTAAAAAAAGAACCATAAAATATCAAAGTTTCCTAAAACTTTTTATCTTAAACAAAAAAGAAGAAAAAATAAATAAAAAAATATTTTCCAAAAAAATTTTTTAAAAAAAATCGTTTGTCTACAAAATTTTAATTTACTTCTAGAAAGAGTTAAAATTTTTCCTGAATTTTACCTTTTACAAAAACATCAATTAAGACACTTTTTTTACAAAAAACGCTTTTTTCCATTCAATCCGAATTTTTCTGTAAACAGCCTTCATTTTCTGTTCGAAGTAAATTTTTCATTCAAATCCGCTCTTGGCGTTTATATCGTATTTTTAAACAAAAAGCCTTTTTTCTAATTGTGGCAACACTAACAATGTGATAGTTTTGATATTTCGTTTTTTGACGTATTCGTAGTAGATGCATTGGCAATTGTTACAATGAATTTAATTTCGCGCGAAAATCGCATTAAAATAATTAAAATCCACTAAGAAAATGTAGGTTCTGTTAAAGTTTTATTTTGTAAAATTTGTGACATTTTCGGACAACATAAACCTCCTTTTGAGATCCATATTAAGAATTTTGTCGTTTTTTCAATTGGGCTATTTTTTTCAATAGATCATGCTATCTTGAGATGCTAACGACTCAATTTTGGCCTATTCTTTACTGATATGTGATTTGAACAGGAGGGTGCCACATGTCACACAGCCAATGAAACGATAAATTTATTGCCAACCAAATTTCCCTATCGCATAATTTCAACACAAACAGCCATTAAGTGGCCAGTCAGATCGTATAATTTAAGTCTACTGAATTATTTTTTGTGACGCTATGTTAGGCACAGAGTCTATACAAAGCCAATCGAATCGATTTTAGGCTTAAAAATTAAAATCCATAATGTGATTAACGAAATAGCAACGCCATTTAGCTAAAAAGTGATTAAAAACGTTAATGAAAGAATCAATATCTGGCAGCACAGTCCACCATTTGCCAGATATAATTTTTCATTCATAATTGCCGAACTTTTCTCTTCGCAATACAATAAAAGTATGAATCATCTTAATCGTCATCTAAATTTTTTGCTTTAGTTTGTTTAAGATATCAAACTTCTTGTTGAAAAACCCTATACTTTTTTGTTCTATAGATATTTATTTTTCTCGAAAATATCACTTTTCGACAAAATTATTTTTATTTGTTTTTGGCAAAATACTGAAGTGGTAACTTTTTCAGCAAAAATTTATATGTCATCAAAAAGGAACTTTTTCTGTTGAAAAGACAATTCTTCGCAAAAGGTACCCTTTTTCCGAATTCAAAATCGATTAATTAGAATTATTGACTTGTAACAGTTTGCCATCAAAGACATTAAAGCTGTGGTACGTTTTATGTATAAAGTACTTTAAAAAAAGTGAATTAGCCCAAAAATAATTACTATTTTCTGTTCGCCAAAAATAGTGATAATTTTCTTGCGTCAAAACGGATTGTCTTTTCGCCTTAAAAGTCATTTTCTGCTAAAAAAAAGTCTTAGTTTTCCCTGAACATGCACTTCTTTGGTAAAAATAAAATAAAATTTTTCACCATGAAATCACATTTTTTCCACTCAGAATTTCATCATCAAAAAAATTCAACTATTTCGCTAAAACGATAATATTTTCACAATAAAAGTGATAAGAAGAAACCTTTTATTTTTAAATTCATTTATCCATTAAAAGAATTCCTAAAATTTTTTGCAACCAAAAAGCTTTACTTAGAAAAGTATCTTTTTCAGCATAAAGTACCTTCCGTAGTAAAAGCTATAAAAAGCACCTCTTTCAGCAAAAAGTAAATTTGCCTTTAAAATAGGTTAATTTTCGCTTAGAAATAAGCTTTTCTAGTAAAAAGTATCTTTTCTAGTAAAAAGTACCTTTTCTAGTAAAAAGTACCTTTTCTAGTAAAAAGCAGTTTTAAAAAAAAAAACACATTTTCTAGTAAACGGTACCCTTTTTTAGTAAAAAGTACCTTTTTTAGTAAAAAGTATCTTTTCTAGAAAAAGTACCTTTTCTAGTAAAAAGTATCTTTTCTAGAAAAAGTACCTTTTCTAGTAAAAAGTACCTTTTCTAGTAAAAAGTACCGTTTTCCAATATGAAGCATATTTTCCAGCAAAAAGTAACTTTGTCACCAACACATAAAGCATTTTTAAACAAGTTTGTTTACTAAAACTAAATAAAACAAACAAACAAACTTCTTTTTGAAAAACCCGATATATCCTTAAAAAGATAATATTTTCTCAATAAAAGTTTTAAAAAGATACCCTTTTTTTAAATTCTTTTATCTCTAATTTATTTTTAATATTTTGCAAAGAAAATAGCTTTCTTTAGAAAAAGTACATTTTTTTAACAAAAAGTACTTTTTCCACAAAGCGCTTCTTTTCCAGTAAAAAGTAAATTAGTCAGTAAAAAGCACCGTTTTGCGGCAAAAGTTCGTAAAATTCCTCTTCCGGCAAAAAGTAGTTTTGCCACCAGTAAAAGAACCATTTTTCAGTAAAAAATTTCTTTGCGGTACAAAAGTAGAATTGCTGTTTTAAGGCATTTCGTTTTGATTAGAATTGACATTAGGCAAAGTCACTTTTAAATAGCAATAAATATCAACTGAAAATGGACATCAAGCCGAGAGCGGATGAAGGTATTTATATTTGGCAGACAAAGGGAGTTTTGATATAAAAAAACTGTTTAGGAACCAGTGAAGTGAGTTTTCATATATAAAATACACGGTCTAAAGATCACTTTGAAAAAAAAAATTGTTTTTCTGTAAAAAAAATTCATTTCTTCATCAAAAAAATTTGCTTTAGTAACAAAAAGTACTTTTTCTAGCAAAAAGTACCTTTTTTCAGAAAAAAGTACCTTTTTCAGAATAAAGCACCTTTTTCAGAAAAAAGTACCATTTTCAGCAAAAAGCAACTTTTCTAGGAAAAAGTTACTATTCCAGCAAAAAGTAGCTTTTCCAGCAAAAGGTAACTTTGCCGCCATAAAATACCTGTTCCAGTAAAAAGTTCCCTTTTTCAGTAAAAATTTCTTTACGGTACAAAACTAACATTGTTGTTTGAAAATACATCGTTTTGATAAAATTAATATTCTGCAAAGTTACTTTTAAATAACACAAAATTTCAGCTTTAAAAATATTTTTAGATTAAAAAGAGACTGGGAACCAGCAGCGTGATGTTTCGCTTAAAAGACTCCGTTTAAAACTCACTTTTTTTTGGAAAAAATAATTTATTGCAAAAGTTATTTTTTTCACTAAAAAGTGACTTTCTCATCACTAGTTTTATCTTTCTGATTTCAAACCGCAATCTTTGTTTAAATTGAAAATAATTATTAATTAATTTAAAAACTGTAGTAATTTAATAAATGACACAATTAGTTAAATTAGATATTTGCATAATTTTGCAATTGCATACATTTTATCTCTGCAGTATTAAAAACAATTGTGATACCCACACAGAATTTCCTATGGAAAATAATTAAATATTAATATTATACATGACATATTAAAAATGACATCATATTAATAATGGCAACAACAACAAAACAACAACAAAAATATATAAAGTAAAAACAACGGCAATGTGATTTACCTAAAGCTTCCGATTACAATATAATAAATTTTTAATTAAAGCATTTTTAAATAATTTCACTTATTATAATAATAACTAGCAAATTGTTCATAGAAAATTGGGACACATATAAATTTTTACTGTTCCTGATTTTTCATTTACAAAATTCAATTGTTGTTCTTCACTGTGCCTAACACTGATAAACTACTGTCCCACATTAAACTTTTTGGTCAGTACCTATCCGTGTAAGCCATAACCAGACTATGGATCATACCACTGTGGATGATATGTAGCATTATCTCCGCCCTAGAAGGACTTCAGATACGTATATCCTCCAGTCACTCCTAGTTGCAACATCAAAAGCCCGAAGAAGGCCGCAGCTTTCACTCCTTGCTGAAGAGTTGGAGGCTATTCAACTCCTGGTCCAGAACGCCCGAAGTTTAATAAAACTTAAGAACACAACCTCAATAATGCTCACTGGACCTGGACCATTCATTGTGTTCATTGTGAATGATCCGACCCACACATTTCAAACGAGAGCATCGAAACCACAATTACCACGATACTCCCGAAATGCCAACCTCAATAATCAATCAGAGAAGCGCTTAAAGGCTAAAAAACCACAAAACTGAACTCTGGGGCTTTAAGGATTCCCATGGAAATAAAGTAAAATTATCCAGTTGGCTCCTGTTAGCTTTTTAGAGGACTGGGGCTCCTTTTTATCTACGGTGACACAGGTAATGGCGGTGAGATTCCGTCAAAACATATCAATGTGCCTCCGGGGGAGAAATATAACTGTGATGCGTGATAAGATTAATGTCGGTACCATAACGTATATGCCATAACTCGACGGTGGTGAAACCACTTGGGTGATAATGATGCATGTGCCGCGCCCTAGCAAGCCGAAGACTAATTTCTAGCAACAGGTTATTCCTTGTGGCAATTTAGGAGGTTTCGAAGCAGGACCGCCAACCCCCACTCCTTGCTGAAGAGCAGGAGAATGTTCAACTGCTGAACCAGAACACATGACAAGCATGCTTACTGGATGCGGATCATTCACCCAATGTTCTCAATGAAGGAGAAATGATCCTGGCCCCTTAATGAAATTCATCAGGGCAGCGAAATTTTAATAATCAGACAGAGAACAGCTAAAAAGCTTAAAAACCAAATAGCTGAACTCTGGGGCTTACTGATTTCCGTGGAAATAATGTGGAGCTTCCAGTTGACTCCATGCTAGCCTTAAGGGGACTGGGCCCCCGTTTTTTCCCCCTGTGACACATGTAATGATGGTGGATTTCCATCAAAATATATCAAGGTACCCCCGGGGGGGGGGATAATACTGTGATATAATTTTTTTTAGATAATATCACTGTGATGTAGTTTTTATACCAAAAATACACCAGTGCGCTTGGTAAGTTACAAGTGATAAAGAAACTGTCACAAACAATATTCCGTCGATTTTCAAGTCGTTCAATGCTCTCTCGCCTACATTCATCTTCCATTCGCCGGATGCCGCCACCACAGTATAAATTTGTCCTATCATTGGATAGGGCGAGACAGAGTCACATACCGATCATACTTTAATTCCATACTTGGCAGGTTTTGAGGGTACGTATTAGGTAGAGCCAGTACCACCATGGAAGCAAAATATTGCAACTACAAAATAAAATCAAGACAGAAATAAGCTTCGCAACAAAAGGAGTTTCTTATAAAACATATGAACATGCCCGGATATGCATCTGTTGGCGTATGGATAATTTTTTATTTGTGGACATAAAGGTTAAAATACTTCAAAACTTACGTTACATGCATAATCGTAGTAGTAGTAGTAGTAAGTATAATAGATAAAATTTTTAAGCCATTTCAATATGAACTTAAATTTTATTTTACTCATGCCATAATAAAACAACCATTCTAATTTTAAATGAACTGTTTGCAATCAATAGATTTTATCTTCTATATTTTTGCCCATTAAAAACATAATTATCGTCTTTTTTTTTGTTTTGTTATTGTTTTAGAAAAAAATAATTATTTCATGATATAATAATACACATCAACCAAAAAAATTTAATAGCAACTGAATTTTATACTTTGTATTATACTACTATTCACAAATAAAATAAAATCAAAAAAATAAAATTTATTTCACATTATTTTAATTTTAAAATATTTTCAAAGAATTTATGCGTTTTTGCTATTTAAAAATGAAATGCAGAAATAGTGATTATAATATTATATTAAGCCTAAAAGCGTTCATTAAAATATTCAATTAATTAAAGCCGTAAGGTATGCAACTAATATTTTTCATCGAATTATATTATAATCCCTAACGTATGCAATATAAAACCACAAAAGAACAACAACAAATACCACAATGGCAAATGTTTATTTTAAATGTAAAATATGTGTATATCAAAAATCAAATATAATATTATTTAGTGGGCAATTAAGAGATACAAGGTGGCTGCTTAATACTACTATGGCCCTCAACTGGCTTTAAACACAAGTAATGGTTGCAAAAATATGCTTTAAAGATTGTTGCGAAAAAGAATTCTAGTTAAATACATCAGCCCAAGGGAATCATAATCTTAAAAGTGCAATATTATTCACGAAACGAAATAGCATACTTTAGGGATGCATGTTCGACAGATTAGTATAACAAAGCTTTACATAGATTGACCTTCTTGCTCAAACACGCCTAGAATTTTGATATAAAATATCCGTGGAAAGCACATGAAAAAAACGAGGACCTTGGAAGACGAATACAGATGGCTTGTAAAGAGCGACTTGATAAAATTCTAAGCTTGACGGAAAAATTTGGCGGAATCAGAAATCTCAACTAGTAATTACGACGTATACTTAAAATCGTAGCTAACCAAATGTGGGTAAGATCCAGAATCATAAAAAAACTGTATTTGCTCAAGCACCATAGATCCCCAGAAGACAGCACAATGTATTATGTTGTTTGGTTGTCCTGGACGAAGACTAGACATTCTTGAGAATATGAAAATCTACAAGACAAAAACATTCAACAACGACATTATAAACGAACAGGTAAACACGACCTCAGACACAATTTTCACACCATTGAAACTACTCATGCAAACGGGCAAACGAAAAACACCCTTAGACGGACACATGTACCTACATAATAGTAAAAGACGGAGGTATCGTTAAATTCACTTTGTATAAAAATGCCAGGTGGCTCGTATTCTGCCTACCTGAATATATACGAACCTAATAACAGAACTGCCTGAACCCCAACACTGACTCACCAGTACAAACTAAACCACGGCTTGAAAATGATGCATTCGCATCGAAAGCGTTCGCCATCAGATAAAAACCAGCCAGATAAGACGGGAAATGGCAATATTATTACATCACAATGTCTTTATATTTTATTTAGCGATAGCATTTTTCCCGAAGCGAGCAAAGCATGTACTTTTAATGTACTTTTTAACCAAAAAGTACTTACGCCGTCTGACCAACAAAGAGAAAGTATAATCAGTTAATTGCCATATAGTTTGACAAACACTAAGATTATAAAGTTAACCACTGTGTAAACGGGCGGACAGTTTAAGCTGGCGACAGCCAAGGCAAAAAGGAACTAAGGCGATCTATGTTCTCTTTACAACTGGATTGCAGAAATCTATCTAATAGCATAATAATTTGGGTGTCATAAAAGTCCGTAGTTTAAAATAAAAATTTGCTTTAAACAATCTCACGAATCTAGACTTAAGCCCGTTTTGTGGAAAAGGATTGAAATTCTTGAATAAAGAAACGAATCTTCAGCAAGGAGCGAAAACGTATTAAGAAACTTATTGGTCTAATTCTAAAACCTTCCTTTACGTCAACATGGGTGCCCCTGTAGGCTAGTAGGTAGTGCAGCTTGCCAGCCTGGGGGTTGTGGGTTCGATTCCTGGCTGTTTTCACTAAAAAAAAAATCAACTGTCGGTGAGGCTGCTCAGAGATGAGGGCATAGTCAGAGTCGCTGTGCTGCCTTATAGGACAGATAATTTCCGATAACATTGGCCTTCTAGAAATGAAAGCTGCCCCCGTAGGCTAGTACGTAGTGTACTTAGCCTACCAATCTTGGGGTGGCTGTTTTCACTACAAAAATAAAATAAGAGCTCGAAGGCTATGTATCTATCCTTCTACTATCACCACCCGTCTTATCTCTTCTCTATCACATTCCTAAAAGAATGTAGTCGCGGTTGTGACTAAATAGGCACTGTTGCCTCAAGTGCTACTTCTCTTTTTATATAATAATACAGTTGCTTCAGACTCTGGCAACTTTTTTGCTCTCTTTCTTTCTCTCTCTCTCTTTCTCTTCCTCTTTCTCTTTCTCTCTGTTTCTCTCTCTGTATGTCTTCTTTTCTTCTGCTGCATCTTACTGCATTAATAATCATACAAAATAGCGAATTGGCAAATTTGAAGTTAGAAAGTAAATTGGCTTAAAACACACATTTTTTTAGGGAAATTCCGGGTGCATTTATGCCAATGTAAAGTAGAAATATGAGAATTAATAATGGAGTGTGGATATGGCTAAATGTCCAATGCTAGCACTTTGTTAGGCGTCCGCTCTTTTCAAAAAATTTTGAAACAAATTTTTGACGCTTATTTCGTCAATGCAGTGCAGAGTTTTATCTTTCAGAGCGGTAATTGCATTTATCACATAAGCCCAGTTTTTCATTTGGTCCCAAAGAAAATAACCCACCTGCGTTAAATTACAATTTGACATCGCTAGATACGTTTTGCAACGAAGTCTCGCTTATTTTGCCAATGCAGTGCCGAGTCTCATCTCTCAAAGTGATAGTTGCTAAATAGTTTGAAGGGTTGTGTAGATTATGGGGCTATATCGCATACAATCAAAGATCACTGATGTTAACATTAGCTAATTGCGGCCACCAAAATTTGGTTATCCTAGCTTGGTACTTCAGAGAATTCACAGTGATGGCGTTTCCTTGTTCATTTTCAAAAATTCTATAAATCGAAAATGCTGCCTGACTGCAAATCGCACCACACGGTCACTTAGTTTGGATGTAATGATTTTTCACGGACAGTGAATGGATTTTTTGAGCCTCATTTTTGCAAATTTTGTTTGTCTATATAAAAATGAGCCTGCCTCATCACTTGATTTTGGTGAAAAATACGTTGTGTCTGTTTAGTTTTTCAAACAGCCAATTAAAAAACGTTCAATGCAAGCGATGGTCGGTCGACTTTAATTCTTCAACCAGTTGAATTTTAAAAACGTGAAGCTGAAGTTTTTTAAGCGCAAGATGTCTGTAGTGATATCCAATTGTTACAAACGTCGACGAGTTGATGTTCTAGACTCGTTTGAGAGCATTGTTTTGGTCTATCGGTAGCAAAAGTTCCCTGAGCCTCGAATTTACCCATTAATTAAGTATAGCGGTCCCAGAAGAAGCCTTTGCTTATGAAAGTAGCGTGCTAAACTTCAAATTTTTTGCGAAATAAATATCATAGGATGCTTGCTCAATTCTTGGCATTTAATCATTTGATGGATAATGTACTTTCTAACCTCAAATTTGCCCACCCATGTTATTTTTCCCAAAAATTTTCTTTTTATCAAACATTTATTACAAAACCATACAAAGCCATAAGAATATGTTCGATGGGACTTTTGCGATTTAACATGTAAATATAATTTCATCATTTCCCTGTCTTCTATCTTATCCAAATTAGCTATCAGAATCCCCTAAAGGCCGTTAGGTTGATGCTGATAATGAGTTTTTTTTTGTCACATTGTGTGGGTGTGTTTGTTTGTCAATACCTTTAACTTATATGTAATCGAATTCAATCTCTTTATAAACGTGTACAAATACAACAGAAAACTCGTGTCGTTTTACATTTTCAATAACCTGAAATGTGATTTTTTTTGGGCTTAAAAAAATCAAAACAACATATTATTAATAAAAAATGAAAATAATAATAATATTATTGCAGCCTTATAAGCGAAAGGAAATTAAATTATATAGACTGTAATAATATTTGTTTATAATCCTTTAAATAACACGCAGCCTTAAAAGTTTGCTTATTTTTTTTTCTAATTAAGCCTAAAGCAAGGCTAACATATTTTATTTATAACAACTCCTTAAGGTATGCTTTGGAAAAATGAAAATATTTTTTAATTTTAAAAAATATTTTAAAGATTACCTTAGAATTTGTAACACGTTATACTGCGTGTCATATAAACAATCAAATACTATGAAGTATTACTTATTTTAATTAAAGGCAACTTTAAACATTTTCAAGATTTTTGACTTTAGATATTTCTCATATAAATGAGCTTTTATTATAAAGCTTAGAATTTATTATAACCGTTATTAAGGTTATTAAGGCAAACTTCTTTATGTGAGCAGTGAAAACTATTAGCTTAAAAGCCTGAAAGTATGCATACAATTGTATGTGTTTGTGTTTTTAAAAAAATGTTACTTTTGGGATAATAATGTTACTATTTTTCCTAAAGGCAATTGTGGTTTTTAAAGCAGAAAAAGCTTTTAAGCATCTAAAAATAAAAAAAGCCAAATAAATTTTAATAATAATGATAAAATTACTTTCTTGCAAAAATATAAATCTTCTAAGCCGGATTAATAAATATATAATTATTAATCTGCCTTAAGTTATAATAGTAAATAAAATGGTTTAACTTAAAATTAGATTTAAAAAAATTTTTTAAAATATTTTAAAAAATGTTTTTCTTTAGAAATAATCTTAGACCGTACTTTTAAAAGATACGAGTAATTTAAAAGTTATTTTTTATTCGAATAGGAGTTGGCGTCACACTTTCTTGGGTGTGGGAATTTTATGAAAATTCTATTTTATTTTTTTTTAGAAACCCTATCTTGCTATAGGGTGTTCAAAACCACGTGGTTTTTGAAAAAGAATACAAAATTTTTAAATTTAGTTTTTGAAAAATTATCTTCAAAAAAATTCTCTACATATTTCAGCGTGATGGTACTTTTTCTTAAAGTTTTTTTAAATAGGCACTTTTATTAAGCCATATTTTGTAAACTTCATTTATCAAAAAGTACTTAAATTTACTTTTGTTCTACAGTCGCTTGTTTTAAAAACTAAAGAAGATTTCAAAAATTAATTCTTTTTCAAAGAGTTACATTTTAGAAGATTTTTTCCGTACATATTTAAAAGGTACTTTTTTAACAAAGTACTTTTTGAACAAGGTACTTTTGAAAAGTTCTTTTCGAGGTTGTTCTTTTTTTTATTTTTTCATTAAATCTTTTTAAAGGTACTTTTTGTCAGTACTTTTAAAGGTACTTTTTCCGAAAATTATTTTTTAAAGAACCCTTTTTCTGAAAGCTAATTTCTTTTTTTAACACATTTTAACAAAAATGCGTTTTTTATAAAGACAATTTTTTAATGGCATTATAAACATATGTTTGTATTTCTTAGTTCTGATTTTTAATAGAGGAATATAAAAAATAATTCATCAAAAATTACTTTTTTTTAGAGTTGAGTTTTTTGGGGTCTAATTATAAAACATACATTTTGCAAATACTTTTATTATAAAAAGGAGTTTTTACTATTTTGTACTTGTAAAAATTTACTTGTTTCCAATAGCTTTACTTGTTCCTCGAAAGGGTTAGATTTTCTTAAAGAAACTTTAATAAAAAGTACTTTTCAAAAAATGTCATTTGTTTTGTTGTTGGCTTATTTCATTAAATATTTTTACAGAAGGAACTTTTTTAATCCTACTACGTTTAAGCAATAAGATTAAAATTTTAAAACGTTTCTTGCACTAAAGGGAACTTTCTTAATCGGAATATGGGCCATTTTTGAAAAGGTTTCCCGCAGTAAAGGAAACTTTTTTAATCGTACTACATCTAAAGCAATATGAGTCATATTTTAAAATGTTTCTAGCACTAAACATTGATGTGGAGTTTTTTAAAAGTACCTTTTTTGACAAGTGAATTAATTTTAAAATGTTTATAAAAAAAATTAACTTTCCAAAACGTTTCTTTAGATTAGTACTTTATTTGTAACGTAATATTTTTAAAAAATTTTTTAAAGTGATATTACTTAACTGTACCCATTCCCTTATTGTAAAGATACTTTTCGAAAGGGGAATTTTTTAGAATTATTTTCAAATATTTTTTTTTGAAATATTCATTTTTTTAAGAAAACTGAAAACTATTCTTATTCAAATACATGCCTCTTTCAACAGGCAAGTTTTTTAAAGTACTTTTACTCAAAGGTACTTTTTTAAAATGCCTTTTTCTTTAGTTGGTCTGCTTAGTAAACTTTTGTTAAAGAAAATAATTTAAAATAATGAGTACCAAGTTTTAGGTTTATTTACAGCTATCAAAAAGTACTTTCTTAGCTATTTGAAATTTTTTCAAGGGTCTTTTATTTAAAAATACAGGCGGTCCACCAGGATATACTACTTTGTTTGTATTGATTTTTGAATGAAAAAAAATGGATCTAATACTGTTAAATGTTTTATAATTCAAATTGCTTTTCAAGTGCTATTAAAATATTTAATTCATTTTAAAGTACCTAAAACACATGAAAACTTTTTTTCTTCAATTAAAATTTTTCCAAAAGTTACTTGAATTTTATACACTCTCAAAAATTAAAATATAATTAGAAATATGGCTAATTGTACGGCTCGAGCGTTATTAAAAGCCATCTTGAATAACAATTAAAATAAAAATTTATTAAACAAAAGAAAATTTAGAAGTCATGATGTGTGCGCCTAAAAATATGTTGCTAAAATAACTGCTATTAAAATTTTAGTAATTAGTAAAGCGTAAATATAGCATATTTGTTGGTGACTTAATTATGGTTTAACTGAAGTTTATTTTTTCTACAAAGAAAATTAATAAAAACACTATTTAATTGCTACAAATTTTAACAACATTTTCTTATGCCCTCAACAATTTGGCGTAGTTATAATTATACATCTTTTTGCCTGCAATAATATAAGGCTCTCGTAACTTCTATTGTGTTTTATGAAATGCCAAACAATTATAGGGAAAAAAAGAATAACCCGAAAAAGCCGGTTTCGTTTTTCCAACTTGTTGGTTTTATTTCTCCTAATTATAATTTATAGTAAAAACATGTTCTTACAACCTGTTTTTATAATAATTTTTTGGTGTTTTATTTTTTGTTCAAAATAAATGTGCTGCCGACTGTTCATTTGCTCAGCTTTATAATTGTTGTTTAGGCTTCAATGCAGGTTGATGACATAAATATACGAGTACGTTGAAAGCGTAACATTATATTTTTAATTTTAATGCACTTTTAAAAATCAGGCATAAAGGAATGTAAGAAAGTATAATTTTTTTTTGTATTAATTCAAAATGTTTATAATAAAATTTAATTTTGGTTGTTAAATCTTTTGCCTAAAAGTAGGCTGTTTTAATAAAAAAGAATTAAAGCATAACTTAAGGAGAAAATTTACTATTTATGCATTTTATATTTGTTTGTTTTATTATTTATTTTTATATAAAAGCTGTGTTTAGAGCAAAAGTACTGAATTACAACTTCTGCTTCCAGTGACCACAACTAAGTTTTTAAAGATTTTTTTGTATAAATTAATTTTCCATAAGGTACTTTTTAATACAATTTTTAATAAAAGTATCTTTTGTTTATAATAATATTTGTAAAAACTTATTTAAAATTTTTTTTAAAAAAGGTACTTTTTGTGAATGATAGAGTAGTACTTTGCAAAAAGTACTTTTTAAAAAGTACTAAATAAATTAATTTTCTTTTGTTTTAATTCATACGTCTAACATATATTTTGATTCAAATCTTCAACATAAATATTATTTATGGTATTTCTTGTCCATTGCTTAATTATTATTATTTATATTGGGTTTTTTAACAAAAGTTTATTTTTCAACAACTTGACAGTTTTGATATCTAGTGTTTTGCCGTATTCGTTGTAGATGCATTGGCAATTGCTACAATGAATTGAAATTCGCACGGAGATCCACTATGAAAATTGTGGTTCTGTTAAAGTTGCATTTTGTAAAATTTGTGATATTTTCGGACAACGTTTTCCATAAAGTACTTTTTAATACAATTTTTAAAAAAAGTATCTTTTGTTAATAATAATATTTGTAAAAACTTATTTAAAATATTTTTTTTTTACAAAGGTACTATTTTGTGAATGGTACTTTAGTACTTTGCAAAAAGTACTTTTTAAAAAGTACTAAATAAATTAATTTTCTTTTGCTAATTCATATGTCTAACATATATTTTAACTCAACTCTTCAACATAAATAATATTTTTCTTATTTTTTTGTCCATGGCTAAATTATTATCATTTATATCGGGTTTTTCAACAAGAAGTTTGTTTTTCAATTGTTTTAACATCAGCAACATGATAGTTTTGGTATTTAGTTCTTTGACGTATTTGTTGTAGATGCATTGTCAGTTGCTACAATGAATTTAATTTCTTTCGAAAATCACATTAAAATAATTAAAATCCGCTATAAAAATGGTGGTTCTCTTAAAATCACATTTCGTGAAATTCGTAATATTTTCAGATAACATAATGGTCCTTCTGAGACCCCTACTAAGAATTTGGTGATTAAATTTGAGTCGACAGATTGGACAAAGCGTGTGCGAACACTGAACGACCGGGTCGTTTTACTAAAAACATCGCAGCCGACAGCCGTCAGTGTTCAAGCAGTTCCAAATTTGTTTATTCCTCGACCTTCTCAACATGTGGGGTAATCCAAAACCGCGAACTTTGCATAATTAGACTCTGAAACCTTATAAGTCTCAACTGATGCGGGAATTGGTGCCAACCGACCATGCACATCGCCATAGATACGCTCAATTCATTCAAGAACAACCGGCTCGTTTTTCTGAAAAAATAACTCTTTGAGACGAAGACCAACAAGCAAAATGGCCGCATTTGGCCATTTGAGCGATTATCGAGAAGCCTTCACATGCTCAACGTATGCCACTGTATGGTGCGTTATGTAGTCTATAGGACGTATTTTTCGACGATAAAGCTGGAAATGCGGTAGCAGTCAATGGATCACATTATCGCGAGATGCTGACGACTCAATATTTGGCCTATTACTGACGACGTGAATATCACTGACATGTGGTTTCAACAGGACGGAGCCACATCTCACACAGGCAATGAAACGTTAAATTTATTGCAAACCAAATTTCCCAATTGCATAATCTCACGACAGGCAGCAGTTAAGTACCCGGCCCTATCGTGGGTTTTATTTTTTGTGGGGCTATCTTAAAGACAGAGTCTATATGGACACAATCCGTAATATGATTAACAAAATAGCACCGCCATTTTCCCAAAAAGTGATTAAAAACTTTGATGAAAGAATGGACATTTGTGAGCGTGGTCCTGGTAGACATTCGCAATTTACAATTGCCGAACTTTTCACTCTAAATTTTTTTGTTTTATTTTGTTTTAGAAAACAAACTTCTTGTTGAAAAACCCTTTGCTGGAAAATATAACAAAGTGCCTGAAATTACAGCAGAAAAAATGCTTCAACAAAAAAAATAATGCTGGCCATTCTTTAACCACTACTACTTAGACCTTCAATCCAATTCCTGGCAAATTAAAAAAAAGAACCGTTAGTTTCTTTTTTTTTTGTTCTTTGGTTAGAGGTTCGTAGGAACGTTGAAAGAAGAAGTGTGAATTAAAAACCATCCAGACTTTTATTTGAATATTGAAATTGTATGTTGTGTCTTTAGAAAATATAAATTTTTCTTTTCTAAAAATATATTAGGTTTAATAAAAAAATTCCTTTTAAAAGTAAGTATTTAATCCTTTTGATAATGTTGCTTACCTTAAGGAGTCTACATTGTGTTTAATTGCTTTTTGCACCGTTTTCTTAATGTTGCTTTCTACAACTGCGTTTCCTGAGTTTCTTTCAAATCAACAAAGATTTCAGGCTTTACTGCCTGCTTCTTTTACCTTAATTTTCTTTTTGTTGCTATTTCAATTTATTCTGCTTTTTAGTTGTTAGAATATTTTTTCATGGCTAAATATATATTTTAATGTGTGTATGCACCTATGTGTATATGTGTGTGTGTGAAACAGTAAAGGTTATGCGGTTTTTTTCCAGCTTCTTTAAATTTCGTTTATTTCAGGCGTAATTACGAAGTAATTGCTGTAAAGTCTGTAAATCTAAAGGATTTAATGGGTTTTAAGAATTGTTTTGTTAACTATGCTCACCAACATCACCAACATCACCACCAACCGCAGCAGTTTTTGTTTTATTTTGTTCAACTGAGTTATTAGCAAAAATCAAAATTCTAAAAGAGAAGCAAAGCGCTGTGTATAATCGAAACTGATTTACAATAAAAAGTAATTAGAGAAAATTGCAATAAAATATTTATGATCGTGTGGCTGTAACAACTGGCATCAAAAGCATAAATTTAAAGCTAAATTATTATGAATTAAAGCAGAGAGCTTTTAATCCCACAAACACACAAGGTACAACTTTATTAATAATTTATTAGTTCACTGAATTCAATCAAAAAGGTGTTTCGTAGCGATAAAAATTTACTTAAAACAACAACAAGTTTTTCTCAAGAGGATTCTCTTGTTTCTCCATGAAGGACGTACATACATAATTTCCTTTAAAATATGTTACCATGATTTAAATTAAATATTGTTTTAGTTGTTTAAGTTATAAACAACAATCATGAGTTTTATTCTTAATCGCCTGGCTAATGCAAATTCTTTTGATTAGTTAAAATTTTTTAAGGCATACTTTTAGGCCACATATAAAATATTAAAATATTTATGAATATAATATTAAGATATAAGGCCTTAATATTAACGTATTTGATTTAAAATATCTTATTTAAATTACCTATAAATTGTAGCAGGCTTTAGATAGTTTTTGTAAGGAAAATGTTGTTAAATTTTTAATAATGATGCTAATTCTTCTCTATGAAATATATTGTTTAAATAGGATAACCGCTAGTCCTAGATACTAGCGCATTTTTTTTATTTATTTATCTTAGTATATAGATTCAATATCCTTACAGACTATAGCAATATTTAATACAATTTTCCAGCATTAATTATTCAAAAAGAACACAATATTTTTCTTAACAATATTAATGTTCTGATAATATTTGATAAATCTATATTACTGTTACGTTAATACCTTTAATAAACGTTGTGTTGTGAGTTCTTTATTGCAAAATAAATAACACCAGATTTTAAAGTTTTTAAATTAATTACACGTTTATTTACTTTAACTACACTTAAAGTTGACACTACTATTTACTTAAGATGCACGTTTTTACTTCACGAGGTTTATTTTTCAACTAACTAACTATCTACTCAGGCGCTGCCCTTTAATATTTGTCCACTAGAGGTCTAGAAATATTAAAAATCTTTCCCTCCCTCTATATCACATTTTCCTGTTGTTATGCTATTCATTCAATGTATAGGCGCCTGTAGGTCTGTGTGTATTTTTGTTTTTGTTTTCATGCTGCTAAAGTTTTATCCTGGAGTTTATTTTAAGAAAGTTGTTGTTGTTGTTGTTGTCTTGTGTGCATAAGTTTTCTTAAAAAACGACGCATTTAGTTAACAACATACCTACTTATTGTTGTCTTGCGATTATAAATACTTCCACACAGAAAGTTGTTATTGTCTTGCGTGCATACAATTTCTTAGCAAGCCCTGCAGTTAGTAAACAGCATACCCAGTTGTTTACTTTATTACTTAATTATTTTCTTTTAAAACTTAAGCAAGACGCATTCGTGACAATATTTATTAAATTCAGAAAAAAAATCTTTAATAAGGGATCCCAGTTAGCATAGTTAGCTCGGTGCACTTGTATGTATAGCGGGGTAAAATTATGTGTAAGACGTGATGGAACATTAAAACAAATATTACTTATTAAAAATTGACAGGACACATTTGCTTTAATAAGATTAAGGACGAAACTAATATTTATTATTGTTCTACGACTCTTACGTGTTGGAAGTTTAATTAAAGCAAGTCTACTATTATAACATGGAAACTTTTACATATTCCAATTCAAGCCACGGAGGCAAAAGAGCAAAAATTCTTTCTGAACAGGTTTCATAGTATTAATATGGACTTTCTAGGTTGGTGCTCAAACTATAGAGCCATATTCCAGAATAGATCTAACTAAAGGTGAAAACATTTGCTTTATTATATAAAAGTCAGTAAACTCTTTACTCCACCGATTTATAAATCCCAAGACAGATCGGGCTTTATTTACTGTAAATGAAATGTGTTATATAAAATTCAGTTAAGGACCAAGTAAGACACCCAGATCAAAAATTGCTTCAACTTTGTTCAATATTCCATTCTCCAAGATATAGTCAACTTTAAAATATGTTTTACATAGGAAACACATAATGCTGTACATTTTATAATTGAGCTGATTAAGATTAATTTTACACCAGGAACTTATCGCATGTAAATCCTGCTGCTAGAAGATATGATCCGGCTAATATAAATATAAGTTAAAAAATATTTTGACATGATCGGCATATATGAGCATATTTGAAAACTTTATTACTGTTGCGAAATCATTAATGAACAAAGAAAACAAAAACGGTTCGAGATGGCTAGCTTGTGGTATACCACACTCAACATATATCGGCTTTGATGTCAAACTTTCAGTATTCTGTTCGACAAATAACAGGAACTCTAGCTTAAAGAGCCAAGTGTGAATCCTATGCAAATAAGCTTGTGCATTAAAAGCTTATAATTGGCCTTGCTTTAATCCTTAAAATATATTATAATTTATTTTTTTTTAATTATAATAGATGATCAAATAAATAAATAAATAATTAAATAAAAAATTGCTTTAAATTTTTTTTTTAAATATTTTTGATTTGTTTATTTTTTTAATGCACTTGAAAAAATTATATGATAAAACTGTTCCATACAAAAATAAAATCGATAACTTTATGGTGGAAAATATTAAAACTTTTTTATTTAATAAATATCTTTTTTCTTTTTAACGATCTTTTTTATATATTTTTTTCTTCTCGATATTTCGCTTTCCTTTGGAAAGCTTCTTCGGGAAAAAAATTTTATATTTTTGAAAACTTTAATAAATTTTTTTAAAGACACATTATTAAAATTATTTGGTATCGATAACTTTAATGTTAAGAATTTTGTTATCGATAAAATTTTCTTAGTGATAGTTTTATAAACTATTTTATTTTTAGGAATCATTTTTTAATTGAATCTACGTTAATGAGTGCAGATTTCTTTAGTAAGTATTTGATGTTATTCTCATTATATATTTTTTTTAATTAAATGAGAATTCTCATTTAAACAACTCAGCAGACAACAAAACTCAAAAACACTTCTATAGAAAAACACAGCAAACATTTCGAAAACAAAAAAAAAATTAAAGGAATCTACCACATATTAACTTAGATTAAATTATATTTTTATATTTATAACTAATTTTTATAAAGTAAAATATTTGGGGAGATATATTATTAACATTATTGTTATCAATTTTTATCGACACCTTTATTATACCGCTATTCATTCTAAAGAAAAGCTTCTCTATTGTGAAGAATTTTGTCGTTAGTTTTTAATTGTATTTTTAAAATTTATATTTGTGGGACAATTTTGTTAAAATTGATGATTTTACTAAACAAATATTTCATCGGTCGTAATTTTTCTATAGAAAAATTTCTTTAGGTATAATTTTTTCATATAAAATTTTTTCAGGTATAAATTTTCTATAGAAAAATTTCAACTCTTCTAATTCTATAAATTTTTTTATTGATATTATTGTTATCGCTTTTTATCGATACCTTTATTATACCGCTATTCATTTTAAAAAAGTTCCGCTATTGAGAAAAATTTTGTCGTTAATTTCTAATTGTTAATAATTATATTTATTGGACTATTTTGTTAAAAATATTTTTTTATTAATATCTTGCTATTTAAAATTGACTGAAGAAAATTAATTTTCTACTCCAAAAATGTTTCTAGCCGGCAGTTTTCTTTGGTTTTCTGTGTATTAGCATATCTTTTTCATAGAAATATTTTTTAAAGAAAAATTTTACACAAGAGAAACTAAGATATCGATCATTAACACTTTTTCAAGCAGATCATTATTTTATAGAAAAGTTTTTTTAAAATATTTTTCCTATGGAGACGTGATATCTGAAGAAATTCTACAACTGAAAAGTTTATTTATATTAATTGCTATTATTTATTTAATTAATTGTTAACGTTTGTATAAAAATTGTTGCAAATTTAAAAATTTCCTATTATCTGAATTATAGTTAACAATTTCTTTATGTTTCTTATTTAAATCACACAAAAGCTATTTTAATAATTAAAACCGCACATTTTGCAATAACAGTTTCAATAATTTTAATGACCGGAAAAGTTGGTGGTTGCCAACTCAGAAACCAATTCATATATTAAATTTCATTATCAGTTGTAGCACAATTACAAAAAAAAAATAACATTAATAAAAACGTTGTAAAGTGGAAAACACACAACTATAAAAAAAACAAACAATATAAAATAAAATAAAACAACAGCAATTATACAAAAAGTAAACTAAACTAAAGCAAAATTAAATAAAAACAAAAAAGACCGATAAAATTAATTATATAAATCCATGTAAATTAATTTACAGATTTTCTGTATGACAATATTATAAATGGAAAAACGGAATGTGCAATACAAAAACCACTATCTCTTCTACAACTAGCATTAGTATACTTAGCCAGGACACTACTACTCTCATACACATTAGTGCTTAACGCGCTAAAATATCGACAACCTCATGGAAATGCAAATACAAACGATGAACTTATTTCTTGTATAAAAATGTTTGCGCTGGTGCTAATGTAACATGCTTATAAGTATGTGTTCTAATCTATACCAACTTTATCATAACAAAAAGTTATATTTGTTATTTCATGTAATAAAAACTTTACAATTTCTTCATATTTTTTACGGGCTTAAAGAGAGGATTTTAAGAGACAAGCAGAGTAGCTGCAGTTAGTAAATGTCTTGCCTTTTAACAATCTTTCTAAGCTATAAAATTTCAACAAAAATCATATTAAGGGCATATAAGTCGCTCAAAATATTTTTAAAAAATGCGATATATTTTATAAAAGATTTATTAATGTTAATTTTAATTTTTTTTTTAAATTTATCGATAACAAAAATTTTCTGTAAAAAAATTATTGATGACAAAGAATAATCTATAAAATAAGTACTGTATTGAAAGCTTTAAAATATTTTTTTTGTATTAAATTTATCGATAACAAAAATCATAAAAACAAAGTTATCGATAAAATTAATACTTAAAGTTAAAAATTTCTTTGCAATGGAAAATAAATAATAAATCAGCATATCTTTAAAAAATGAATGTGACTAAAAAATATTTTAAAAAATTTATTAATATTAATTTTATTTATAAAAATTTATCTATTACAAAAAATTTCTATAGAAAAATATTGGATGATGAAGAATTAACAATAAAATAAATACTGTATTGAAAGCTTTCTATAAAATTTATCGATAACATAAATTATAGAATCACAAGTTATCGATAAAATTAATGCTTAACGTTAAACGTTTGTTTTGGTGGGTAATATGTTAACATATCTTTAAAAACTGAATGTGATATATTTCATAAAAAAATTATTAAAATCAATTTTCTTTATAAAAATTTATCGATAACAAAAATTTTTGATAGAACAATTGCGAATGATTAAGAATTAAGAATAAAGTTAATACTGTATGGAAAGCTTGGATATATATTTGTTGCAAAAAAAAAATTAATTTAATTATTGTTTTTTGAAAAAAAAAAAAAAAATTATCGATTACAAAAATTATAGAAACAAAAGTAATCGTTAAAAATAATATTTTATAGAAAAATTAACCACAACCATAAATTTTCTTAAGAAGCTTGGAAAAAGGGATTTTTTCTAAAAACAAATTTTTTCTCTCTAAATTTATCGATAATGAAAAATGTTTACCTGAGAGATATCTACATTAACTAAATAGTTTAATATTGCAACATTTTTTACAACAATATTCTATAGAAAACTTGGATCAAAATAATTTTCTTTATAAAATATATCGATAACAAAAATTTTCCATATAAAAGTTATCGATAAATATAATTGTTTTTTTTTCAGGAGTTAACGATTAAGATATTTTTGTATATGAAACTTTTTATTACAGTAAAATTCTTTAAAAGTTTATCGATAACAAACATTTTCTGTAAAAAAGTTATCGATTATTATAATTTTTCTTGTTGAAAAGTTATCAAATCGATATTAATTACTATCTTTATTAACTATTTATTTAAAAAATTTAATAGTAATAATGTTTTATAGTAATATTGGATCACAATAATTTTTTATACACAATATATCGATAACAATCATTTTTCATATTCAAATTATCGGTAAATATTTTTTTTTTAGGGGAAGTTAAAAAAAATTTTAATATTTAATAGAAAAAAATTTTAATCAAAATAATTTTCTAGGCGTACTTTATTAAAAAACAATTTCAGCTTAAAAAACGATTAATTTTTCTATAAAAATTTATCGGTTATTCTTATAAAAAAGTAATAAAAAAGTTACCGAAAATAACTATTTATTAAAGATATTATTATAACAATAATATTCTATAGAAAACTTGGATCACAATAATTTTCTATGGAAAATGTATCGATAACAAAATTTTCTGTATAATAGTTATCGATACATTTTTTTTTATTGGAAAGTTATCTAAAATTGATATGTGCTTGGATTTTCCGACGGGGCTAAAATTGTAATATTAATAGAAAACTTTTTAATTAAAATAATTTTCTAGGCATACATTTTTGTGAAAATATAATTTCTGCTGGAAAAAATTTTAATTTTGCTATAAAAATTTATCGATAATAACAAATGCTTAAAGAAAAGTAGTCTAAATTAACTATTTATTGCAATTATTATTACAACAAAAAACATGGATCACATTAATTTTTTATATAAAATGTTATCGATAATTATTTTTTTTTGTGGTAAAAATTTAATTACAATTGCAATATTTAATAGAACACTTTTTAATTAAAATTATTTTTTAGGTATACATCTCTGGAAAACATAGAAATTTTTGTTTAAAAACCAAAAAAAAAAATTTCTAAAAAAATTTATCGATAATAACAAATGCTTATAGAAATTTATCTGCATTAACTATTTATTGCAGATTTTGTTACAACAATAATATTCCACAAAAAACTTGGATCGCAATAATTTTCTAAAGACAATGTATCGATAACAATATTATCCATATAAAAGTTATCGATAATTCCTGAGTTTACGAATAAATCAATATTTATTAATTCGTATACAATAATTTGTTTGTTGAAAAGTTGATCAAAATTGGAATATTTAAGAGAAAATATTTTAAGATTTAGATAACCGCTGCATAAAAAAAATTACAGAAATTTATCGATAATTATACATTATAATTATAAAAATTATAAAATTATAATTATAGAAAAATTATCTGTATTAACTATTTATTGTAGGAATTATTATTATTACAAAAATATTCTATAGGAAACTTGTATTACAATAATATTTTTTATAAAATATATCGATAACAAAAATTTTCTATATAAAAGTTATATATAAATTTTTAACTGATGACTTGACAGTTAAAGTTATATAAAAAATTTTTTTGGAAATTTTTAATAATTTTTGTTTTATAAAAATTAATTTCCTGAAGAAGCTTTTCAAGGGAGAGCGAAATATTGAAAATATATGTGTTAAATTTAGTTAAAAATACCTTTATAAAGATAAATACTTATTAAATTTTTCGATAATTATAATTTTTTCTTGAAAAGTTAACATTATCTGTTATAAGAAAGAAGAGTTTTTAATCACAATAATTATTTAAGCATATTTTTTTTTTTGGAATACAACAAATTTTTATATACAAGTTATCGATATTTATAATTTTTTTTTTTTAAATTTACGATCATAGTTTTGTATACAAGAAAAAATATTTTAAAAAATTTTGGGTAGGTATCCAGGACGATAGATACGATAACTTTCACCCCAGAAAAAATATCATTTTCAAGGGAAGATAGAGAGAAAAGTAAAGATAAGATAATTCTGTAAAAAACAGTGCAATAATGGATTTTTAGATTATATTTGATAAATATACGAAAATAAATAAAAGAAGAATATTTTAACTTTATACAATATCTTTTTCGTATTTGTTTGATTTTTGTGTTATTTTTCTATTATTTAGCAATTATCAAAGAAAAAGAATATGCAGTAGAAACTATTTTATAATATATACGTATATACATATACACACACACACGCACAATCACTCATATATATATATTGAATTCTCTATAAAAGTTTCAGCTTTGATGTAAAGAAAATTTCAACATATCGAAATAACTTGAAATTAAACGTCTTTATATGTGAAATAAATTTTAACCACAAAAGTTTATTAAACCTTGTTAGAAAAATAACAAATAATACGAAATTAGAAAAGGTAAAAATCGAATAAACAATTAAAGAAAAGTATTTCGAATAAAACTTATTGGTATTATAACAGTTTACTTGTGCTGTTGCCTGAAAGTTTTGTAATTTTAATTTTAATTTTAAGACATTTATCCAGTTTGTTTATCAAACAAGAAACCACAAAAATCTCTTTATTTAATTTAAGGCTTTTTATGCCTTCTGCCTTAAAAAGAAAAAAAAATAAATTAATTATTTCAATGTAATTAAAATGGATTTTTTTTTGTTGATAAATTTTCTTTAGTTATTCATTTTTATGGCCTTTGGGTATATGCCTGCCTGCCTTGTGCGTTATTAAAATAAATGAACATTTTTCCTCAAAAAGAAATAATGTTTGTTGTTGTCTGGTTTTAATTAGAAGTCTTACAACTTCTCTACTAAATAACTAAAACATATAAATTACAAGTTTAAATTTACTTTAAAGTGAATATAAAATGAACGTGTAAAATATCATATAAAACAACAACAAAAGTAATTACTTTAGTTAAAAAAATTGATTTTAATAAAACATTTCTGTAGAAATTTAATTCTCAAACAAATTTGTCTATACAAAGAAAACAAAAACTGCTTAAACTATTACAATTTTATAAGAAACTTTTCTAATGAAAATTTTTCAAATTAAAATTCTTATTTATGCATATGACAGCAATTTTCTTCAAAAAATAAAATATAATAGAATTTTCTGTTAACGCTATACACAAAACTTCGCCAAAGCAATTTAAAATTGCTTTTAAAAAATTAATTTTCTTTTAACAAATAGAAAAGCAAACATAATCTATAGCTCAATTGGCAAAAATTATTTTGTACGCCCCAATTGTACAGAATAGTTATTTATTGTAAAAAAATTATCACTAATAATCTCTTGCTATCAAAGCCTTCTATAAAAGACAGCAACAGTGTACAGAACTAGCCTCCGAAAAAAGCTGTGGGTAATAATAAATTTATAATGACTCTTTATTTTTCTTCAATAATTATCGATAACAATAACTTCTTAAAATTCTATCAAATTTTGCTATCACTTTTAACTTTTATAAAAATAAGTAGCAAGAAAAATAATTTTTTAAACATTTTTAATGGAGAAGTTATCGACATAAATCCTTTTACAAAAAAAGTTACTAAGTTAAGAATATTGTTGAAAGAAGAGTTATCTTTAAAAAAAAAATTATAATAAAAAATTTAGCTACGGAAAAATTTCATCAACTATAATTTTTTATAAAAATATTTTATCAGGTATAATTTTCTCTATATAGAATTTGATCAAGTGTAATTTTTCAAAAAAGAAACTACATCACTGGTAAATTTTCTGCCGAAAATATTTCATTACTCGTAATTTTTATATTAAAAAAAAAATTCATCCCTCATAATTTTTCTATAAAAAAATTTTACATCACTCATAATTTTTCTAAAAAATATTACGTGTCATAGGATTCCTATAAAAAATTTCAGTATTTGTTTAATGCGAAAATGCCGTTTATTTTTTCTATAGGGCAACGCTATCTGTTACAACTTTTCCAGGAAAAATATGATCAATTTTATCAATAATAATTTTTCTCTGAAGAATGATAAATAATTTTTCTATAGAAAGTTTTTAAACAGGTACGATATTTTCTCTACAAAAATTTTATCTAGTATAAATTTTTTTGTTACAAAATTTGATCAGCTATAAATTTTCTAAAGAATATTTTCATCAGTCGTAATTTTTCTATAGAAAAGAGAAATTTGTATCACTCCTAATTTTTCTGTAAAAAAATTTATCAAGTCTAATTTTTTCTATATAAAATTTGATCAGGTATAATTTTACAAGAGAAAAATTACATGACAGGTAATTTTTCTATAAAAAAATTTCATCACTCGCTATTTTTCTATAAATAAATTTCATCACTCGTAATTTTTCTACAAAAAAACATTTTCATCATTTATAATTTTTCTAAAAAATATTACTTCAGTCATAAGATTCCTATAAAAATTGTCATTAATTATTTATTGCCGTTTATTTTTTCCATAGGGAAACGCTATCTGTTACAGTTATTCCATAAAAGATATCATCAACGTCAATTTTTTTATAAACAATTTTATTACTTTTATTTTTATTCGATCTTTTTTTAAATTTTATTAAATATAAAAAAATCTTTTAACGGTCTTTTTAAATAATTCAACGATTTTATTTTTTTCGATATTTCGCTTTCCTGTGGAAAGCTTCTTCAGGAAATTATTTTTTTTATTTAACAAAAACAAAAAATTATAACAATTTGAAAATAAAAATTTTTGAAAACATTTGACAAAACATATAAAATAATTTTCTACATACATACAAACATACAAAAATTAAAATTTCAAATATTTAAACATACAAAAGCAAACAAACAGAAATTAAATAACAAATTTTTCCTATGAAATAATTATAACAAATTATGTGTCTTTTGTATTAAGTACCTATAATTCTGTGCTAAATTGTCCGTGTCTGTTTTGAAATTTATTCTCCTTACATTTGGTACATTAACAATTTCTAACATTTCTAACATATAACGTCTCTTGTAGTTCTTTTCTATATCTAATACTAATGTTTCATCAAACTTTGGATAATGATTATATTTCTGACAATGTGAAGATAAGGATGTTTTCTGTGTTGAAATATTCCTATATTTCTGGTCACATCTATGACCAGCTAATCTTGTTTTAAGTTTATTCTTTGTTGTCCCAATATAAACTTTGTCACAGTTCACCTGGTCATTTCCTCCACATGGTATCCTGTATACTACATCAGATATTTCCATTTTCCCTATTTTATCCTTCATACTGCTAAATAATTTTCTTAATGTGTTATATGTTTTGTGTGCAATTATATATCTATCTGTGTCAAATATTTTAGACTTTCTTAATCTTTCTGATATTCCAGGAATATAAGTTAATGATTTATAATTTCTTGGTTCTGCCGTAGTATTTCCTAAATTATGCCTATAACTACCATATTGTCTAATTAACCTGTTAGTTAATTCTACTGGAAAATCATTGTCATTAAGTATATCTCTTATTGTATCCCTATTCTTCAAATGAAATTCTCTATCACTTATAGTCAATATTCTGTCTATCATATTTTTCGCTGTGTTTATTATCATTTTCCTTGGATGTTTTGAATAAAAATTAATAATTCTTCCAGAAGATGTTGGTTTCTTATACCAATCAAATACTAACTTATTTTTCTTCCTTATTATCAATATATCTAAATATGGAAGTCTAGATTCTAATTCTCTTTCAATCGTAAATTTAATATCCGGATGGAAACTATTCAATTCTGACAAAATATCATCCACTGCATCTTCTGAAGTTATACAAAATAAATCATCCACATATTTTGTGATTATCTTAGGTTTAATATGCATTTTACTAATACATGAATTTAGTAATTCCTCCATCACAATATCAGCTATAATTGGAGATGCTGGAGAGCCCCTAGGGAGGCCCTCCTTCTGTTGATATATCCTATTATCAAATTGAAAATACCTATTGTTTTCTATGCAAAACTTAAGAATACGTAAAAATAATTCCTTCTCAATATTCGTATTTTGTTCTATAATCTGCCATTTTTCCTCTATAATACTTAAAGCTAAACCTACAGGAATACTTGGAAAAAGTGAAACTACATCAAATGAAAACAATCTATCATTATCTTGTATATTTATTCTCTTGGTTTTATCCTTAAATTCCAACGAATTTCTAATATTATATACTGATTGTCCTGTTATCACCTTAAGAATATTGGTTATATACTTGCACAGTCCATAGGCCGGGGAATTAATGCAAGAGCAAATAGGCCTTAAAGGAAAATTCTGTTTATGGATCTTAGGTACTCCATACAGCTTTGGTCTTAAGTCTATTTCTCTCCATTACTGAAATGATTTCTTTTTTAAAAAGTTCATCAACTAAAAAATTGTTTGTTTTTTGCAGTTTAGTAGTCGGATCCTTATTTAATATTAAGTTTTTAACAGACAAAGTTTATATTGGGACAACAAAGAATAAACTTAAAACAAGATTAGCTGGTCATAGATGTGACCAGAAATATAGGAATATTTCAACACAGAAGACATCCTTATCTTCACATTGTAAGAAATATAATCATTATCCAAAGTTTGATGAAACATTAGTATTAGATATAGAAAAGAACTACAAGAGACGTTATATGTTAGAAATGTTAGAAATTGTTAATGTACCAAATGTAAGGAGAATAAATTTCAAAACAGACACGGACAATTTAGCACAGAATTATAGGTACTTAATACAAAAGACACATAATTTGTTATAATTATTTCATAGGAAAAATTTGTTTTTTAATTTCTGTTTGTTTGCTTTTGTATGTTTAAATATTCCCAATAAGCACAAATTTTTTGTGAATTCCAATGTTTGAATTCCAGTGTGAATTCAAGCTTGAATTACATTTGAAATCCATCCTGTTTCCAGTATGTTTGAAGTTTGTTAAAAAATAGTCAGAGTCACCTAAATGTCAATCATAAAATATTATAATACTAATAAATAAATAAATATTAAATGTTATAAATTAATAGTGAACAATATTACAACGCGAAAGTCGCAAAGTTTTGAAAGTGAAAATAAAGCAATAAAAGTGGAAATAAGCAAAACGAAAATAAAGAATAAAGAATCGAAAATAAAACAAAGAAATTTTGAACAAATAAATATAAAGGTATGTACTCAAAGCCAAAAGCAGATGCTCGTAAAATTTTTGCACTGCTTACCCAGAATCAGCATATTCTGGGAAATGAACAACCTATGGGAATGACATACAACGATGTTCACGTCGCTTTGAACAATGAACCGTCTGTCTGTGAGCGCACAATTATAAACGAAGATGGTATATCCGATACTAAAGTTAATTCTGTGGGAGACAGGGACTTAAAAATACAGCTGCAATAAACAGTTTAGTGAAAATCCTTCCCCAGCATCATAAGGATTTGCCATCGGATGGCCGAACTTTAAAGAGCACTCCGAAATGCCCAGATATTGAAACTATGGGTTCGGGTGAGTTAATGTACTATGGCCTTATAACACTATTTAAATACTGTTGGAACATTGCTTGAATAACACTGAAATTCCATGCTTGAATTCAACGATAAAAACAGATTTGGTTCGAATTGAATTCCACTGCAAACCTATGCTTGAATTCAAGTATAAAAACAGGTTCGGTTCGACTTGAATCACACTGTTATTCAAGGCTGGAATTACACTGTAAAGATACTGTTTTGTTCGACTGTAATTCAATGGTTAATTTTGCTGGATTCGCTATTGAATTCAACTGTGTTTCAACTGTAATTCAACGCTGGAAATTGGAAATTTTGACTGGATTTCAAGTGTAATTATACTTGAATTCCAGCCAAAATGCTTATTGGGTTTGAAATTTTAATTTTTGTATGTTTGTATGTATGTAGAAAATTATTTTATATGTTTTGTCAAATGTTTTCAAAAATTTTTATTTTCAAATTGTTATAATTTTTTGTTTTTGTTAAATAAAAAAAATAATTTCCTGAAGAAGCTTTCCACAGGAAAGCGAAATATCGAAAAAAATAAAATCGTTGAATTATTTAAAAAGACCGTTAAAAGATTATTTCATATTTAATAAAATTTAAAAAAAGGTCGAATAAAAATAAAAGTAATAAACAAATAATAATATAATAAAAAATCAATATTTAAAAAAAACAATCAAAAAGAAGAAAAGAGTTCAAGGAAAAGTGTACACTTCAATTTGGATAAATAGTTTTTGTAAATAAGTTTTGTGGTCAAGAGAATAATTAAAAGCAGAAGAATCAAGATTCAAATTCCATGATGAGCTACAAGAGATTCAAGAAGAATAATTCGATTTCAGCAATAATAAACAAATACAAGGCAACCATGGACAAAATTGTGAGAGCAAAAGCGTCAATTACGTTTTTGATAAGATGTAGAAAAGCTGCCATTACACCAAAATTCATTAGGAACTCAACAAATAATTTAGTAAACATTTTTAATAGTAAAGAAATTCCCAAATATCAACACACTATTGAGAGGTACACAAAAGATTTACATAGAAGAATGTTAAATTTAGCAATTAGGAAACAACATGACATACTAAAAATTTTAAATAGGAACGTAGAGATGTTAGTATATAATATGGAAGGACATTTGACATTAGATGAGATAACAGAATTATTAGAATATATAGATAGACTAACTCATATTTCTGAAAAAAAGATTAAGGAAACACATAGTAGGAAATTTAAGAATCTTTCTGATATTCAAAGAAAGGAATTAGGAATTAAGGTTAATGAAGATTGGTTTGTTAACAAGACTGACATAGATATTCCAGGGGATGTTAAGTGGATTCTTTCTCTAGGACAGAAATTTGCATTACCACTTGAAAAGAAAAATTTTCCTATGATGAAGGTAATTTCAGAAGGAGATGAATTGATTCAGACTATAAAAGAAAAAGAGGACCAGGAAGTAGCGCGGACAAAACTAACAATGATGATTGATAGGCACATTAGCAATATTAGACCTACAGCAAGGGATATTTTTATATTAGATAAAGTAAAAACCGCTAAAAAATTTTTGAATACTAATAGGAACATATTAATTGTTAATGCTGATAAGGGTAATGTTACTGTTGCTATGAGCAGAGATGATTATAATTCGAGAATAAATGACATTCTTAACGATTCTGCTAAATACTTAATATTAAATAAGGATCCGACTACTAAACTGCAAAAAACAAACAATTTTTTAGTTGATGAACTTTTTAAAAAAGAAATCATTTCAGTAATGGAGAGAAATAGACTTAAGACTAATGTATCAAATTCTCCAAAGCTGTATGGAGTACCTAAGATCCATAAACAGAATTTTCCTTTAAGGCCTATTTGCTCTTGCATTAATTCCCCGGCCTATGGACTGTGCAAGTATATAACCAATATTCTTAAGGTGATAACAGGACAATCAGTATATAATATTAGAAATTCGTTGGAATTTAAGGATAAAACCAAGAGAATAAATATACAAGATAATGATAGATTGTTTTCATTTGATGTAGTTTCACTTTTTCCAAGTATTCCTGTAGGTTTAGCTTTAAGTATTATAGAGGAAAAATGGCAGATTATAGAACAAAATACGAATATTGAGAAGAAATTATTTTTACGTATTCTTAAGTTTTGCATAAAAGACAATAGGTATTTTCAATTTGATAATAGGATATATCAACAGAAGGAGGGCCTCCCTATGGGCTCTCCAGCATCTCCAATTATAGCTGATATTGTGATGGAGGAATAACTAAATTCATGTATTAGTAAAATGCATATTAAACCTAAGATAATCACAAAATATGTGGATGATTTATTTTGTATAACTTCAGAAGATGCAGTGGATGATATTTTGTCAGAATTGAATAGTTTCCATCCGGATATTAAATTTACGATTGAAAGAGAATTAGAATCTAGACTTCCATATTTAGATATATTGATAATAAGGAAGAAAAATAAGTTAGTATTTGATTGGTATAAGAAACCAACATCTTCTGGAAGAATTATTAATTTTTATTCAAAACATCCAAGGAAAATGATAATAAACACAGCGAAAAATATGATAGACAGAATATTGACTATAAGTGATAGAGAATTTCATTTGAAGAATAGGGATACAATAAGAGATATACTTAATGACAATGATTTTCCAGTAGAATTAACTAACAGGTTAATTAGACAATATGGTAGTTATAGGCATAATTTAGGAAATACTACGGCAGAACCAAGAAATTATAAATCATTAACTTATATTCCTGGAATATCAGAAAGATTAAGAAAGTCTAAAATATTTGACACAGATAGATATATAATTGCACACAAAACATATAACACATTAAGAAAATTATTTAGCAGTATGAAGGATAAAATAGGGAAAATGGAAATATCTGATG
Organism: Trichopoda pennipes; assembly: GCA_030448955.1. Classification (NCBI taxonomy): domain Eukaryota; kingdom Metazoa; phylum Arthropoda; class Insecta; order Diptera; family Tachinidae; genus Trichopoda; species Trichopoda pennipes. Next base: position 6,895,930 of record JASKUP010000002.1, read on the forward strand.
TAGTATACAGGATACCATGTGGAGGAAATGACCAGGTGAACTGTGACAAAGTTTATATTGGGACAACAAAGAATAAACTTAAAACAAGATTAGCTGGTCATAGATGTGACCAGAAATATAGGAATATTTCAACACAGAAAACATCCTTATCTTCACATTGTCAGAAATATAATCATTATCCAAAGTTTGATGAAACATTAGTATTAGATATAGAAAAGAACTACAAGAGACGTTATATGTTAGAAATGTTAGAAATTGTTAATGTACCAAATGTAAGGAGAATAAATTTCAAAACAGACACGGACAATTTAGCACAGAATTATAGGTACTTAATACAAAAGACACATAATTTGTTATAATTATTTCATAGGAAAAATTTGTTTTTTAATTTCTGTTTGTTTGCTTTTGTATGTTTAAATATTTGAAATTTTAATTTTTGTATGTTTGTATGTATGTAGAAAATTATTTTATATGTTTTGTCAAATGTTTTCAAAAATTTTTATTTTCAAATTGTTATAATTTTTTGTTTTTGTTAAATAAAAAAAATAATTTCCTGAAGAAGCTTTCCACAGATAAGCGAAATATCGAAAAAAATAAAATCGTTGAATTATTTAAAAAGACCGTTAAAAGATTATTTCATATTTAATAAAATAAACAATTTTATCAATAATAATTTTTCTCTTTAGAATGACGATTAATTTTTCTATAGAAAGCTCAGTCACATTTTTCCTATAGTAAAATTTCAACAGGTAAAATATTTTCTATACAAAAATTGTATCTAGTATAAAAATTTTTTATATAAAATTTGATCAGGTATAATTTTACTACAAAAAATTTTCATCAGTTGTAATTTTCTATAGAAAAATTTCATTACTCCGAATTCTATTAATTTCTCTACAAACATTTTTCGTAAATTTTCCATAAAAACATTTCATCACTTATAATTTTTCTAAAAAATATTTTATCAAAAATAATTTTTTCTATATAAAATTTGATTAGGTATAATTTTACAAGAACAAATTTGTATTACTCGTAATTTTTCTTTAAAAAAAATTGTTATCACTCATAATTTTTTAAAAAATATTACGTCAGACATAGCTCTCCTAGAGAAAATTTCATTAATTGTTTTATGCAGAAATGCCATTAATATTTCAGTAGGGAAACGCCATTAGTTACAATTTTGCCATAAAAAATACCATAAGCGTTAATTTTTCTATAACAAAATTTAACAATAATAATTTCTCTCTTAAAAAGGATCATTAATTTTTTTAATAGAAAGCTTTGATTAGTTAAATTTTTTATACAAAAATTTCAACAGGTGTAATATTTTCTATAAGTAAGAAAATTGTTTGCAAATAGTTATCTACAAGAATAATCTTCAATAATTTTTATAAAAAAATTTCATCAGTCAATTTTTTTAATACAACAATTTGGCTGTGGAAAAATTTTATCAACGATAATTTTCCTATATAAAATTTGATCAGGTGTAATTTTACTAAAGAAACATTTCATAACTCGGAATTTATGTATAGAAAAAATTCATCACTTCTAATTCTATAAAAAAATGTCATCACTAGAAGTTTTTCTACAAAAAGAAATTTTCATCACTCATAATGTTTCTACAAAATATTAAGTTATTTATAGGTTTCCTCTAGAAAATTATCGTCGACTGTTTTATACCGAAATTTGGTTAAAGAGGTTTATAGGGAAATGCCATCTGTAACAATTTTTCCTTAAAAATTATCATTTGCCTCAATTTTTTTAAAAAAACATTTTCCTCAATAACAATGTTGCTCTTGCAAATTTATTATAAAATTTTTCTATTGGATACTTTCATCACTCAAAAGGTTATCGATAAAATTTATTTAGTATTCTTAAACAAAGGAGATAATATTTTTTCTAAACAAACATTTTTTCAGGTACATCGTTTTCTATACAAAATTTTCTGCAGGTATAATTTTTTCTATATAAAAGTTCCAAAAGGTGTTGGGTTTTTTGTATACACAAATTTTATCAGACATCATTTTTTCTATATCGAGTTAGATTACATGTAATTTCACCAAAAAATTTTATTACTCTTAATTTTTCTATAGAAAAATTTTATAATTAGCAATTCATAAAAAAATTTTATCACTCGCAATTTTTCTATAAAAATATTTCATCACTTGTAATTTTTCAGTGAAAAAATTTTATCGCTCATAATTTTTCCATTGAAAACCATCATCAGCGTCAAATTTTTCGATAAAAAATGTTCGTTAATAATAATTTTTCTCTTAAGAAATTATCATTAATTTTTCCTGTAGCAAACTTTCATTAGTGATATTGCTTCTATAAGACGAAATTATTCTATAAAAATTTCTATAAAAATTATTCTATATTATTATTCTATAAATTACTCTATAAACAATTCATCAGTTATAGTTTTACTAAAATGTTATCGATAACATTTATTTTGTATTAAAAAGAAGTAAAGACATTTTTTTGCTAGGAGTAAATGATATTAAGAGGAATATTTTTAATGCGCTAAACTATTAAACATATATTTCTATGAAAATATTATCGATAACAATAAATATCTATGCAGCAGTAAAAATAATTTTGTACAGAAAAGTCGCCAATAAGAATGAGAATTGCTACAGAAGTATTTTAGATAACTCTTATTTGGGTACGGTTTTCCGTCGACCCTCGTCAAATTTGGTTTGTGAACAAACCGGTTTTGGCCGTTTACCATCTTCAGTGTTCTTTTCGTACTTAGATAACTTTATATTCAGCAGTTAAAAAAAAAATTATGTTATCGATGTTTTCGCAAAAACATTATTGATAACAACAACTCTTTATACAGCAATAAATTTAATTTTGTACAGAAAACTCGCTAATAAAAATTAGTATATCCATAAAAATACTTTCGATAACAAAATATTTTATGAAAGAACTTTCTGTTCAGCAACTATGATATAGTTTTCTATGGAAAGCTTATGTTATCGATGTTTTTGCAAAAATATTAACGATAACAAAAACTCTTTATAGAGCAACAAATATAATTTTGTGCAGAAAATTCGCCGATAGAAATTAGTGTATATAAAAAAAAATATTTTCGATAACAAAATATTTCTATGGAAAACTTATGTTATCGATGTTTTCGCAAAAATATTAACGATAATAAAAACTCTTTATGGAGCAACATATATAATTTTGTGCAGAAAATTCGCCGATAGAAATTAGTGGATAAAAAAATATATTTTCGATAACAAAATATTTCTATGGAAAACTTATGTTGTCGATGTTTTCACAAAAGTATTATCTATAACAAGTACTCTTTATACAGCAATAAATATAATTTTGTACAGAAAATTCGCCCGAAAAAAATAATATATATAAAAAAAATTTTTCGATAGCAAAATATTTTATGGAAAAACTTTCTATTCAGAAACTGTCAAAAAAGTAATCTTTTATGGAAAGCTTATGCTATCGATGCTTTAACAAAAACGTTATTGATAACAAGAACTCTTTATACAGCAATAAATATAATTTTGTGTAGAAAATTCGCCGATAAAAACTACATATCTATAGAAAATTAAAAATTAAATTATTATCGATAACAAATAACTTTTTATGTAACAACAATAATAAGTTTGTATACAAAATCGCCAATAACATTTCTTTAATTTGTGGAAACATTATCGATAAAAAAAATTTTGTAGAAGAAGATATCGACAACAATAATTTTCTAGGGAATATATAATAACAAAATTAATTTTGTACAGGAAAAGTATAGATGAAAATCATTTTCTAAAATAATAATCTGAAGAAAAATTTTCAGTAGCAGAGTTTCTATAAAAAATTGTTTGTAATTATAAGAAAAATAATTTCGTTTTATAAAATTTATGGAAGAAGCAGAGACATTATACACCCTAAATACAAAAGGGTCACAACTCAAAATACTAAAATTTTAAGGAGAGACAAAAAACTGTTTAGTTCATCATGCAGAAGCAACACACTTAAGACGAAAATAGACATAACTGTATTTTTCCAGTTAAAGAAGATAGTGATTTGAGAAAATTTTTTGCAGTAGTTAAAGATGTGGACTCTGAATTAATTTATGGAAAAAAGTCAGTTTTGAAAAATTTTGAGTTGTGACTCTTTTGAATTTAGCGTGCGATATTATTAATAGGAAAGAATTCTGTTGCTGTTTAATAAACTGAAATAATTAAATTTTTTGTTTAAGTTTGCTAATAAACTTGTTTGGTGAATCTCTATAGTCTATTAAAATAATTAGTTTTTGGCTACACAAGCCATCGATTTAGTAGCAAAATTAATTAAATTGTTAAAAATAACTGAAATTGATGATGGTGCATTTATATTGAAACTACTAGATGCAGTGATTCAATATTCAAAACAGACAATTTAAAATATTACCTCTGCATTATAGAGTTTATTTGTTATAATGAATGGACAAAACAATGACAACAATGTGATATATATGTATAACTACAAGTACCAAACTCCCAGCTTTGGGTTTTTATAATATATTAATGTGTTAAAAATTGATAATTTTAATGATCAATCGTTATAAAACTACAATAATTCAACACAGCAACAGTTCACATCAATTGTAGAGAAGAGAGAGAGAGAGTGTGAGTTGGAGCAAGAAATGGGGCAAAAAAACAAGAACCACGTAAAACAATTATTTAATGAAGAGTCACATAAACACGTTTTTCGTAAAAAACCAACAACAACAAAATAATAATATATAAACAGGCAAATGGTTATTATTAAAATATAACTGGCTGTAATTACAATATAGCAACACACGTTCATTTTAATAAGCCGAAGAGCACAAAAGTGAGTAACTAAGACTGAGTGTGAGTATGAGTGTGAGCTAAAATGCAATAAGAAAAAACGACTACACATTTTGTTAATAAATCATTCATTTAAAACTGGACCTCAAACGTGAAAAAAATTTATAACAATGTATTATTTGCTTGCATATACATGCACACAAATACATACACCCATGCCTATTAGAAAGGATGTAAACACGCAGGCTGATGCTTTTAAAAGGAACACGTATGGTCGAACCTAACATAATTATTTGCAACCAATGACCACAAATAAAACATAGCATGCATGCAAATGCATGCAACTAAAACTACGAGGACTGTTTGACCAAGTGACATGATAAAATTTTAGGAAAAATATTAGTATTTGTGAGGAAATGGCCAACTGCTGCTCAACGTGGCTATTGTTCTTAATCCAATTTAATCTTAGAACTTATTTCTATTAAATCTTAATCTTAATCTTTTAAACGGTCCTTTAAATTATAACGACTTTTTTCAAAAACAAAAAAAAATATAAAAAATAATTTCCTGAAGAAGCTTTCTGCAGGAAAGCGAAATATCGAGAAAAAAATAAATCGTTAATAGAAATAAAAAAAAAGGTCGAATAAAACTGAAAATAATAATGTTAGAATTTATTTATTTTAGTTTAACTATAATAATAATAATAATATTTTGTGAAAAACGTTTTTAATTTTTTGGCACAGTATGACAGTGTGTAATCTTGCAAATAAGTTTGTATAAAATAACGACTTCAAAATAATTATTTGGGAGAGCCTCTTGTGAAATGATTTCTGGTCTTTAGAAGCAACATTTTTATTATTAGTTCTAATAATAAAAATCCAGCCCAGCCAGTGCCAGACAAAATTCTGTATGCTTCAGGCTTACTGCTATTATCGGCGGGTCATTCCCCTGATGTTTGAGCGAGAGAAGCAGTATCCCTCCTTTTTCAGTCTAATGTAACCACTGTCATTAAGTATGTTATGGGCCAGTGGATTTGGATGTGTTTCGAGCGTCTTTAAATATGTTATTGCATGTTTCACTATTTCTGCCCTAACTGATGGCACGTTTAGATCCTTGTGGATATTTGAGTTTTTTATGTACCAGGGAGCATCTGTGATCAGTCGTAGTATCTTATTTTGGCGTCTTTGAATTTTTTCTAAATTACTAGCTGAGGCAGTGCCCCATAACTGAATTCCATAAAACCAGATTGGCTTCAGGGCCGACTTGTAAAGTAGAAGTTTGCAATCCAAGCAAAGAGTAGAGTTTCTGCCAATAAGCCTGATTAATTGGACGGCTTTCAACTTCATTTGCGCTAACTTGGATTCTATGCGGCCTTTCCATGTGAGGCGCCGATCAAGATGCATACCAAGGTATTTGACCTCTGTAGTTTGTGGTATTATTTGTCTATTTATGCGAATGGGGGGCATAAGTCCCTTCGCAGTTTGAACGTTATATGTGTACATTTTAATAACAATATTATATTATTATATTATTTTAATAAAAAAAATTATCGTAAATTTCATAAGATAATTTAAAGTGTGTACAGAGCAAATTTTGCATTTATTTACAAATTGTTTCTCTGCTTTCAAAGCCGTTTTGAAGTTTTTTGAAGTTTTTGGCAGTGCAGAAGATTCACGTTGACGATGTCTACCCAACCATTTAAAACAAAAATGTAGAACAGTGATGCCGCTTAACTAAGATCTGTACCATAAGGTGTGCAACTGTTTATGAATTTTGTGACAATCACGTGTGACAATATTGTTTGTTTACATAACCGCCTATTCGAAAAAGAGCTTCATCACTAAGGAAGATTTTGTTAAAAAATGTGTTGTTTTTGTTCAGTTTCTCAAACAACGCCAAGTCACAAACTTTCATCACAAACAGTACTCGGTCGACTTAAATTGTTGAATGAGTTAAATTTTATCAGCGTAGAATCTTAATGTAAAATGTTGCGCAAAGTGCCTTTAGTGATTCGCTATTGTTGTGAACCTTGATGAGTTGATGTTCCAAGCTCATTTCTTAACAATTTGCTGAACACCGGCTATGTTTGCATAGCCGGTGTTCAGCTATGTCTGTGGTCACTATGAATATAATGCTTTAGTCTATTGTCAGTACCGATACCGTGCGCTTAGAATTTTGTGATTGGATTACACACAGTCGTCTTGGAAAGTGCTTGATTATAAGGAAAAGTTGATATCTAAGTGCTTAAAATATAATTTTTAAGACATTTAATCAATTTACAGTTTCTTTACTTCTTAACCTGAAATTTGCCCATCTGTTTTTTAAGCTGTTTTTATTTCTCATAGTCATTGGCTACAGAAGATGAAGCCGTAAAGGTAGACGGTCTCACAAAAGAAGCAAACGTGATGGATCATGATTGAATTTACAAAGGAACACATTTGTACGATTAGGCAACCTTTAATTTGAAAGTTTCCGAGGGATGAACGTAAGTTATTAATCCACGCTGTTCGAAAGTTGGTGTGTAATGTTGCGGAGGTTGCGCTCTAGTCTGGGGATGTTAAGCAGGCTATGGCATGGACCAGACTTATGCGACAAAGAGAATCGTTTTGTTTATAAAAACATCCTTCAAAATATCGTGCTTCCATATGTAAAGAAAATCAAATCATTTTAAGTGCAGGTATCAGCATGATAGCAATCCTAAACACGGATCTAAATATGTGAAAGGATGGCTCGATGGGAACTAAATTAATGTTTTAAAGTGGTCGGCGGATCTCAAGCTCGTGAAAATCTATGGAAAATTGGAAATCGAAAATTATACCGCGATAACTATAAAAATATGGATGAGCTATTTAAAATACAGAAACTACTTGGTATGAAATTTTTTTAGGGGTAATGCATTGTCAATGCAATACATTGAAAGTATGCTGCTATTTAGAAAATAATGGATATGCACCACAAAATACTTTTTTTAGCACTTCCTTATCCACTATTGACTATTTGCTTTAGTTTTATCCCCTTTTACTGATTTCCTTTGATTTTGAATTTGATTTTTTTAAAGGAAAAATGAATGTCATTTTTTTTAATAAAACAGTATTATTTAAAACCCTTTAATAAACTTTTTAACCATTTACTGAAAAGCAACAATTTGTGATTTGTGTCCGCCAGTGCAAGTGATTTTACCCATAATTTGTGAAAGGAGATAATTTTTATTTTAATTTCTCTTGCTCTAACTAAATAAATTTGAATATTCGATTTTTTAATAAATAGAATATACATGTATACACGCTTGTATTAGGGAGGTCCCGGAGTGTTTTTTCTCTCTCCAAAATTTTTAAAAAATTTAGCCAAAAACCCATTTCGATATCGGTTTTTTAGGATCTATTTAATATTTTTTGGTGTCAGAAATTTTGTTACGAAAAGTAGTTACAATGCAACAATTATTTGTGAGCCTGCCTAATATCGGTTTAAAATAATGAACCTATTCATTAAATATATTAGTTTACATAATGTATGTGTTGTATGTAATTCTTTTAAAATGTTGTTCTAAATACTATTTCATAGGAGACGGCTGACTAAGTAGTTGATGAAGTGAGTGGCAGAAAGACAAAACAGCTAGAAATTGTTTATAATTTGTCGGCCTGTGTCTGACAACAATTGTAAACTGACAATGTAAGTAGTGTAGGTTTGCTTACTGGCAAGTATATTTAATTCTGTTTGTCTATGCAAAATTTGCATGTTTATATTTAAACGTGCTTGGCCAGTGTGTTTACATTTCTATGGCATACATTTGTTTAGTTGTATAATAATCACTCAAACGTTCATTATTTTAGTATAACAATAACGGCAACGACATCAACATCAGCAAAAGAAAACTCATCATTGTTGTCAACGTCAATGTATGCTTACTGGCTAATATTAGCTCTAGTCTTATTGTTTTACTCTCTCTAAATGAATTAAGAAACTGTAGGCTTTAATGTCCTCTTATTTTTCTTCATCTTGACAGTTATTTTACGAAGACCTGGCCACGGTTAAGTTTCTGTTAAAAAATATTTAATTTCTAGCCGTGAATAATGCTTTTGGAAAACTTTTAGTTTTGGCATGTTGCAATAAGGATTCTCAGCCCACAGTTTCCTAGACTTAATTTAAATTTAAAAGTTTCCCAAAGGCAAATTTTAAATTCCTGTATTGATCCTTTGCTCTTATTCAAGACGAAATGGTGAGTTTTTAATTTTTATTTTGCCCATATTTCTCTCCTAAAGCCAACCTTAGCTTACCTAAAGAAAAATTATATATTTCTTGATGAGTAGAGGCAAGCTTTGGGTTTTCATATTTTTTAAGAGAAGTGGCTTCAGAAGTGGCCCATCACATGAAAGCAGAAGAATAAAGAAAAGCTTCATACTACTTTAGTACTGCCATTGACGTTAAAGGAGTGGATACTGATGATTAGCTATATGTTCTTGATGAGGCGTTTGTTGGAAAGCAAAAAATTATTTTATTAGTACTCCAAAGCGATTACAGTACTTTAAATGTATAACAAAGGTTAAGGAATTAGTAAAAATTTTCCAAATCCTTCTCTGTTTATTGTTTAGAGATTTATGGATCGTTAAACATGCAAAGGATTCATGTTAGTGTTACAAATATTAAAATAATTTTCAATTTTCGTTGTCATCAGCAAATAATCTTAGTGCTGCATTCAAAAAGTGTAAAATCATCAGATGTTCAACCATTATGACAGGGCGTTTCAAATGTTTTCAGGCTTTTATCAAGAGAAAGGCAGTAAAGGCAGTATAAAACAGTGTAAGACAGTAAAAGAGAACATAAGCTAGCATAAAACAATATAAGAGACTATAAGGTATAAGACATTAGTACACAGTATATGATAGTATAAGAGATTCTAAAATAAAAGACAGTGTAAGATAATATAAAACCATATAAGAGAGTATAACGCAGTATAAGACATTAGTAGACAGTATATGATTACATAAGAGAGTATAAGAAATAATACAGTATAAAATAATATACAATAGTATACGACAGTATATTTATAGTATATCGCTGAGCAGCCCCACCGACAGTCAATTTTTATTTTCGTAGTGAAAAAAAACCAAGGTCTTCGTTGGGAAACGAACCCACAACCCCCATACTTACAAGCTAGTACACTACCTACTAGCCTACAGGGGCACCTAACCTATGTAACAATACAAGACAGTATTAGCCAGTAAAGGAAGATAAAAGAGATTATATGGCTTAAGACTTTATAAGTATATAGCGGTATAAATCAGTAAAATACAGGATAAGATGGCATAAGACGATAGCATAGGGCATAAATCTTAGTATATTAAAGCATATGTTTAAATACTTTTCTTTTTTAGGGATTGATCACAAAGCAGCAAAAATAAAACACGATCGCTAGATGTTCAACTAATATGAGAGGTTGGTTGAGAAAGAACACGACAATATAAGAAAATATAAGAAAGTAAATATCAAACAGAAGACAGTAATGAACATATAAGATAATATACGACTATAAAAAACATATCAGGCAGTATTAAACAGTATAAGATAGTCTAAGACACAAAAGTCCGTATAAGAATTTATAAGACCCATTGAGAACGAATTTGTGCGATCGCAAAGAAGAAACGCAAACAAATAAGCTCGATGCCCACCGCAACTGTTTTAATGGCGGCAGTAATCGATCCCATGTTACTTAGGGCCTTTCACCGTCATCCGCCAAGCCACATTAGAGGCAGTTGGCGGCTGGCGACGAATTTATGGCGTGTGTGTATTTTTGAAGTAAACAACGATCAATATTTACGTAAATGCGATACCATATAATATCAAAACACAGCGCACAAAAAAATTAAATGCATTTAATGAATGAATACACAAAGATTCATTCAAGTCGATCCAGTCGTAAGTTGCAGTGTAGTTGAGTAACCTGGATATCGCCTGCAGCGCCATCTGCCGGGTTGGTTTGTGAATGTAAACCATCCAAGATGGCACCCAAACGCATGCAAAAAAAATTTATTCAGTCACATACACACGTACAGTAGAATTATATGCATAAAGAAGATTTGTATGGGAGGTACCACTCGTCTTTATCAACTCTCCCGCCTGTATTTGCAGCAGAACCGAAATACCAAATTCTGTTTAAATACCGTTAGCAGGAGCAAAAATATTGGATTCTTAATTTGTTGTTTGTATGGTAGTTACCACGCCCCTTTTTACAATCCCGCCCATATTTGCAACAGCACTTAAAAAATACACACCAAACCGACGCACCAAATTTTGTTCAAATACCGTTAACAGGAGCAAAAATAATAGATTTTTAATTTGTGGTTTGTATGGTAACATGACCCATTGTACAATTAGACCGAATTGTAAATCAAATTGGTAATCACCCAGGGCGCCACTCAAACGCATCCAAAAAAATGTATGCAAATCGGTCTAACCGTTTAGGAGGAGTTCAGTTACAACACACGAACAGGAGAATTATATATCTATAAAGATAATGGCTTATCCTGCATAAGACGATAGTGTAGCAGAGAAGGCTTTGTACAATAAAATAGTTTTCATATTTATTTTCCATGTTATCAGAAAATGATCGTGTTGTTGCTGAAACAGAATCTAATTTTCACATGCTTAAGCAACATGCAAACTATGGCAAGAAGATTATAAGCTTTTTGGTAATGAAGATGGTGGTATACTAAAGCCGTTTAATAGCAAAAGGTAATAAGATAAATAAGTTAAGAGAATACAAACCAATATAATATAGTGTAACACAGTATAGGATAATAGTAGTTTTAGGTAGATAGATAACAAGAAACTAGTTTAAGTTGCAGATTTTAGACTGACTACAAGAAATTAGTCTTATTATAATGCTATAGCTGTCAGAGTGTAGTGCTACTGTTCTTAGAAAGCCGAAAGAAGTTTTAGTATAAGAGAAGGGTAGTGAAGGGTCCGCCATCAACTATTGCTTATTTCGTGAATGGTAACACTTAGCTCAGGTTAGATTTGACAGATAATTAGCTTTATCCTTCCGCTGAACGAATATGGTAGTGTATACGCTTGAACAATGCTGGGAAATATTGCGACATTACTTTGAAAATCATGGTAATGTTGCAGAATGTGTGCGAAAACTGCGTATGGATTTTGGAAGAAGAGAAGCACCGTCAGCTCCGTATGTTCGTTATCTTGTGAAAAAAGTGAAAGAATTTGGCATCCTCATCGATAAGCCAAATCGTGAGAAGCCAAAAACAGTGCGTACACCCGAGAATATTGCTGCTGTGGCAGAAAGTGTGCGTTAAGCGCCATCAACATCATCATCACCATCGTTCTCAACAATTGAACATTTCAGAGACATCATTGACACGAATTTTGCATAAAGACCTTGGGTATGATGCCATACAAAGTCTAATTGGTTCAGGAGTTGAACCCAAGTGACCATCCAATGCGTTTTCGCTTCGCTAGGTGGGCCTGCGATCGACTTACAGAAGATGCCGATTTTGCAAAAAAAATCATCTTTTCAGATGAAGCTCATCTTGATATTGGCGGGTAGGTAAACAAGCAAAATTGTCGCATTGAAAAGCCGACGCACCCAAAACGAGTTACTGTGTGGTGTGGATTTTGGCCCAGAAACATAATTGGGCCATTTTCTTCGAAAATGAGCAAGAAGTGGCCGTTACAGTCAATGGCGATCGTTATCGGGCCATGCTGAACGAATTTTTGTTTCCAAAAATTGAAGAGAAGGATATTGGCAACATTTAGTTTCAACAGGACGGCGCTACGTGCCACACAGCCGAAGCTACTGTCGATGGTTTGCGCCCTATTTTTAAAGATCGCATTATCAACCGCAAAGCTGATGTCGTTTGGTCACCTGGAAGCTGCGATTTGACACCGTTGGACTATTATTTGTGGGGTGCCGTCAGAGATAAGTATTACGGCAATAAGCCAGAGACAATTGACGCTTTAAAGGAAATATTCGTGAAGCCTTTGATTAAATACAGCTGCACACAATCGATAATGTGCTTAAAAAGTAAGTAATTATCTTAAAATACAGCTTTTCTTCGTACTAAAGAGGAAACCAAGAGAAACCGTATACTTCTAATAAGAAATAGGTTATTTGCTTTAAAGAAACATATCAGTCCCCCCAACGTTTTGCCATAAACATATGTAAAAAATTGCTGACTTTCTGTGTAAAGTTGTTTAATTTAAAAACTGAAAGTTTTGGTTCGTTATTAAAATGCTATTGCTGTGGAGGTGGTTTCTTTTATATCCTGATCTCATTTTAATCTTTGTGTCAAGTGATGTCCTTTTGTTTTAATTTATTTTTAATTGTTAGTTAAAAGTTAAATACTCCGGCACAATTAAAACACATAATAAACTCGCACTAAGAGATGACTATTGTTGTAACCATGTTGCCGCTTTCAACAGCAAACAACAAAAGCGGACACTTTTGGTCTTAAATTTCAAACATGTGTTTTTATTTTATATTTTTTTTTTATATTTTTTTTCTAATGTTTTTTAAGTTTTCCTTTTCACAATTATAAAAACATTTGCCACCACTTGTGAATGTGTAAATGGGTGTGTGCGTTTGTGTACAGCTATTTTCTTTTTTTTTGTTTTTTCAGTTCCATTCAAAAAATATGTTTCAACGCAATTTGTTGTTGCTTCAAATTTCATTTGTTATATTTTGTGTTAAGTATCATTTAGTTGCTTGCGCCACTTGAATTTGTGTGAGTGAGTGTGTGTTAAATGAGGATGTGTATTTCTAACATTTATTTCGACGCTTTACCTTTAAAATTTAGCATTAAAATGTGGTTTTCATGTTAAGTGTAAATAGCTACGTGTCTGTGTATATGCATGGGTATGTGTGTGCTTTAGTTTAAGTGCAGTATTGTAATCAGTAGAAAGTTTAACCGCAAGCACATGTTTCATTTACGTTGTTTCCATAATCTTTTATTCAACTCTTTAGTTTGAACATAAATATACATCGCTTTCAAGTTAACACTCACTTACCCACCATCATAGCACATGTGTATTAGGGTGACTCTCGGATTTATTTTAAATGAAAACAATCATGTGTAATTGGTTTTACTTGTACTATTTACTTTACTTTTACTATTGTAGAAGTAAATGTGTGGGATTAACACTGCTAAAGTTACTTTTTGTTTTCTGTTAGTCAGCCAAAGTACGAAGTGTTCGCTTTAGTGATAACTGGCGAGTGAAAAGTAAATTAGAGAATTTCACTACCATTTCACCTATGATCACCTTTGAAGCTTTTCGATAGCAGTTGTCTGTCATTTTATTGTAAAGTATTACACTCCATAGTATTATAAAGAAGTAGTCTGCATTCTCCATTTTATAGTTAATTTTTCTTAAATTGTTACTATTACAGATTTAACCTGTTGTAATGTGTTCTCTGCTAATAACACTTTTCTGATTTGCAGTCACCTTTGACTAAATGTACCACAAATATTTAAGTCTATGGAACTTACGAGACTTTACTATCCCACTTCATTTTCTCCCACCCATAACGGTGGTGAGAGGAATCAGGTTAACTTTATATTCAAACTTTAAACTTTTGCTAAAGTTTCCTCTTGAAATTTCCAACATCTGGACATCATGTTCTTTTACTGCAGCATTACCTGAGCAAAAGACAATTGAAAACTATGTATTTTTATACACTATACTGTACAATCATCTGATGATGTCAGACAGTAAAATGTCTTATACCGGTTGACTCTTTCTTATAGCATCTTACTCTGTTTTATATCACCTTATATTACTATATTATTAACTCTCTTATACTATTTTCCTATCTCTTATACTGTCTTATATTGCTAATACCAATAATAAATAATAATTTTAATATACTACAGTTATTGTGTTATGTCATCGTCATCCCTTTTGATATTTTTTTATACTGTCTTATACTCTCTTATACTATCCTATATACTACTGCCTTAAAATGGCTGACTACCTTCTTATACAAAAAACTAATCTCTTCGCCATAATCTATTCGATTTTGGTTAGAAGAGACTGCACCAGCCTATTTTATTCCGTAATAAAACCGGATGTTTAGTATCTTATATTAAACGATGTAGAATATTGAAATGGAATAACACAAGGATGAATTTTTTAAATTGACACTAAAAATTGACTTCATTCGAAGTAATCCATTATAATTTGAAAACAACTTCTGTTATACAACCGCCTCACTGGCGCGAATGTAGTCTAATTCAATCCAAGTCCAATTTTTAATGACTTTTTCCACTATATTGGCAATAACGTATAAAGTGTTCTCCTCCAGGTGGTCACTCAAAACTTCACATAACCCCAAAGAAAATATTCTAATAGCATTAAGTCTTAGAGGCCAATTTGCTGTTTCGAGACGTAAAACTTTGCGGTTCATAAAGACACAAGGTGTATGACTTTTTGCATCATCTTGTTGAATTTACAGCTCCTGAACATCATGGTTGTTTAACTAATAAATAAAAAATTCAATAATCATGACTCTATAGCGATCACCGGTTACTGAAACTTCTGACCAGCATCGTTTTTAAAAATCGTCACTTTTTTGTTTTTCTTTTTTTTTTAAAGAGAAGTAGCACATCAGGCAACAATGCCTATTTAGTTAAGTTCCGTGCTACATTCTTTAGGAAAGGGATAGAGGAGAGATGAAACAGGTGTTGAAAGTAGAAGGATAGTCGGAAATTAACTGCCGTATAAGACAGCACAGTGACCAGTGACTATGCCTTCATCGCTGAGCAGCCCCACCGACAGTCAATTTTAATTTTTGTAGTTAAAAAAACCAAGGTCTTCGTTGGGAATCGCACCCACAGCTCCATACTGACAATCTAGTACACTACCTACTAGCCTACAGGGACACCTTAAAATGACCATGACTTAAAAAAGATAGTTTTTTTTATTAAGGTATCCATGAGCTTCATCGGTAAACGGTAGAGCGATCACCGGTGACTAAAACTTGTGACCAGCATAATTTTTAAAGATCACAACTTAAAATCACCATCACCTAAAACAAGACAGTTTTAAATAGAAGTGACTTTTGTCGGTAAATAAAATTCACTTATAAAATCGGGATCAAGTATTTTGAAGCACTGTTCAAGCGTCTGTTTTCGCTTGTCAGCTGACAAAATGACCGTAAGTTAAAAAAGTATTGCGAACTAAAAATTCCACACCTTTATCAGTCTATAATTAGTTCTATAAGGTCTATACTCTTATTCGGAAATTTCTGCCCTACTAAGATTTCTGTCTGTGAATATTTTACATTCAAGCAACTGCACTATACTAAGACTACAGTGTCACAATGAAAATTTTGTCTTATACCTTCATTATGTGTGTGCATGCAGAAAAATCTCTTTTTTGTATTTTCTAGGTTTCTCATGATGGGCTTGAAATAAATAATGTTTTCAACAAGTTTTATGTACTTAAAAATAATATATATTTATAAAACCATAACATATTATGAGTAAACATAATATGTTATTTTACATGATGAAAATTTGATCAAAATTGATTGAATTGTTAAATTTCCTAAAATTCTGAAAGAAAAAAATCCTTATATTATTAAACAATTTTTAACCATATTATGCTAATATATTTTAATATATTGTTACGGATGTGTCCTGCTTAAGTTTTAAAAGGTATGTTGTTTACTAACTACATGGCGTGCTAAAAAACCTTATACACGTAAGACAACAACAAATTTTTAGTTACAAACTGCGTAGAAATTTTATACACACAAACAACAACAATTTGATATGCTGTTTACTAACTGTGTGGTTTTCTGAGAAATCTTATATACGCAAGACAACAACAAGTATCTTAAAATATATTTCAGGAAGAAACTTTATCAGCATAAAAGCAAAAACAAAAATACACACAGATATACAGGCGCCTATATATTGAATGAATAACATAACAACAACAAAATGTGATACAAAGCCAGTAGAAGGTTCATAATGTTTCTAGACTTTTAATGGACAAGTATAAAAGAGCAGCATCTCAGTAGATAGTTAGTTAGTGTAAAAATAAACCTCGTGAAGTAAAGACGTGCATTTTAAGTAAATTGTTGTGTCAACTTTAAGTGTAGTTAAAGTAAATAAACGTGTTATTAATTTACAAACTCTAAAATCTGATGTTGTTTATTTTGCAATAAAGAATTCACAACAAAAGGTATAAACGTAAGAATATATGTATCTAAAATACTATGGTTACATATTAAAAATATTGCTTTTCCATATATTGCCTTCCTGGTGATCGCTTTCGAAGAGGCGGAACAAACCCAAACAATTTAGTAATAAAAATATGATTTCAGTAATAGAGCGTAATTTGATTTACATCTGCACCGACTATATAGTCATAACCAAATGGTGGTCAAACCACTTGGTTGATTGGACATCACCCACGCCCCAGAAGGCCATCGAATACATATATCCTCCGGTCACTTCTAGTAGCAATTTCGAAAGCCCGAAGTAGGCCGCAGCCTTCACTCCTTGCTAAAGAATTGGAGACTTTCCAACTCCTGGTCCTGAACGCATGAAGCTCTTTTTTATCAAGAACACGACAGCATTCATACTCACTGGACCTGAACCATTCATTGTGTTAATTTGAATGATCCGACCCACAAACTCTCACGAGGGTCCGAAACCACAACCACCACGATACTCCCATATAGGGGCCAACCTCAATAACCAGTCAGAGCACATCTTTGCCTAAAGAGAACAAATAGTCTACTCTGCGAGCGTACTGATTCCCGTGGAAATATGTGGATTGTCCAGGTGACTCCTACTAGCCTTTGAGGGGCCTGGGCTCCCTTTTACCCCGCAAGACAGCAGTCTAAATGAAATAGTAGGTTCCAAAAAGGCTATCATGTGCCCCCGGGGGGAAATTTCAGTAACAATAATATTATTGTGATTTTATTATTAATATGGTTTGATTACAATCATGTAAGCTAATAGTGCTACTCTATGGTTACTTTAGCCATAAATATTTGAACCCGCTTATGTCTTGCCGAAAAAAGTTTTGTGTAGTTTGCTTTAGCAGAGGTATTAGTATGTTTGTTTGTTAAACCAGCAATGCTAAGCGGGATTATTTGCTTATTTTAAATTTGTAATTAAATTATAGGAAGCTCGGAATGTCCTTAGCGTAGGAATTGGGCTTTAGATAGAGACTCAAAGGTGAACCACAGATGGCATTGCAGTTGCGCATAGTGGAACACCTCTGGTATGAAGAGTGAAAACTGGTTATAGCTCTCAATTAAGCAGCTAAAATGTGCCATGTATTAAAAATTCTACAAGAGGCTCATCTACGCTAAAGAGAGTATTTTAGCATTTGTGTGTTTCGTAGTATTAGGTCTACTAGTCAATATTATCGATTTGGACAACATATGACATAGTTATCACATATGGTTTATGTCAATAATATTTTGGTGTGAATGGTATTTTGGACCCCAAAGTGTAAGTTACACATTTTTTCTAATCGCTTTAAAAATTACGAATTTCATGCCTTAAAAACATGTTTTTCGGGGAAGTCTGATAACCCTCTTTTATTTAAAGAAAACGGATGCAAAAAGTTAGTTATTCTTGGTAGAAGCCTACAGTTAAGATTTAAAAATTAAAAAAACTTGTGAACGATGGTCTATACGAGTTAAAGGTGGTGATTTCGACACAACAGACTAGGTGAGGTCTGGTAAGCCGCTTGAAGATGAGGAATTGGAAGCATTAATCGATGAAGACTATTCTTTAATTTGTATTATGATTAGAAGTCATTTTCATAAGTTTAAAAGAATAGAGATTTATTCGACAGCAAGGAAAATTGGCTCTACTATGGATTGAAGAAAGAAAGGCATTTTGCATCGTTTTGTTACTGGTGATAAAAAGTGAATGCAGTGTGATAATCCCAAACTTATAAAGTCATATCTACAGCCCGGGTAAGCAGCCAAATCAACGCCAAAGCCGAATATCCGTAACGCTTTGGCAATGAACTGTAGTTGGTAAGATTCGAAAGGTGTTTTGTATTATGAGCTATCAGGTAATCACAATGGCCCTAATTTAAAGGACAAAGATATATTAATAATAATAGTATTTAAAAACTAAGAGAGATCTAGCTAACTTTTACTGTTAATTCGCTGGGTTACAGCGTTTATTACTATAAAATTGCCTTTGGTAAATTTCTTTTGGTATATTTGAAAGGGAAGTACTTATGTGTACACCGGTGACTATACAAATGGCCAAAAAGAAGAAAAATGTTTAGTTATCACTATATTGAAGCAGTGGTATTTTAAGATCATTGCATTTAGCTGGCCATTAGTTTTGCTCTTAACTGTATATTCCAAAACATTCTTTTTTGTTGCTGCAAAGGAACAAATGCAATAATATTTACTCCATCACTTATGAATATTTAATTCCTGGTATATTTTTCACATACAAATTTTAAATATTTTTTTTTTTTAACTTACTCCCTTAAGCTACGACGACGATAGTAATTATTGTTCATAATTAAAAACCCCTTAAACCTGCTCTTACAATTATTTATTTATTTAACAGCATCATAAATTATATTTTTTATCTTATAAAACTTTATTCTTTTTTCTTTTTGTGAAAATAATATAATTTTTAATATTTCAAAAAGTTAAATTACGTATTAAAAATTAAAATAGAGAGAGAGAAAAAAAATAATAAAATAACAGACACAACAGTTGAAATAAAAATACCGCTAAAGAAAAAAAAAAAATATAACATAAAAAAGAACTTGTTGTGCTGCAGTTAAATTCACCAGAAAGTATTTCGCATTACACTTATGCGTATAATGCG
Organism: Trichopoda pennipes; assembly: GCA_030448955.1. NCBI lineage: Eukaryota > Metazoa > Arthropoda > Insecta > Diptera > Tachinidae > Trichopoda > Trichopoda pennipes. The sequence goes on from JASKUP010000002.1 coordinate 6,915,566, forward strand.
CCATGTAACTGATATTATGGATGGATAGCAATGGTAAAACTCTGTAGACAACAACATTGTTGTTCGTTAATTTATTGCAGAATAATTATGAGGGAAATAACACTATGGCAACATTCATGGTAAATGCTCATTAGTTGTAGCATACTTTATGGCAGTACAAAAAAGAAATAAAACTCATTATAAATTATATTAAAGACAAGGAATATACTGGGTGCTAATAGCTTACGCCAAATAGTAATAAGTAAACAAGTAATGGCTTTTATGTGTGATGTCCTTTATTTCTTTCTGAGACCTAAAATCAAGAAGCGATTTTTGGTGGTTCTATAGCGCTCGCCATTTGCGCAAAAACAGCCAGGAAATACGTGGTATGGAGAAGGTATAAACAACAGTATTTCATTCTCTGGCGCAACAAACCCAAAAAATTTAGTACCAGAAATTTACAAACTCATCTTTTGGTCTCTTTCTAAATAAAGTGATATTTTTTAAATCATAAATTTATTTATGCTGTTTCGCTTAACAATATGAAGGGGCCCGCCCAACTGGAGAATGCTATTGAAAGGTAGCATCTTTTCAAAAGCAGCTTAAGCAACAGCTTTTTTAATTGTAAAAATTAATTTTATTCTTGTTCTGTTAATCGTCTGGGAAACTTCTATCGTTAAAAAAAAAAATTATTTAAAAGTTTTTTTTCTTTGAATAGTTATGCTGTTATTCTTGTTAATTGTTGATTATTAATGCATTTTTAGAATTGCTTCCTGTCTTTTGAGTTTTATAAGCTAAAATGCAGAAGTAGAAGCATTAAAAATTAAAAGATGTTTTTATTTTTAAAATAAGTTCATATTATTTGCATGTATAAAAGGGTATATATTTCAAGCATAATAATTGCATACTTTCAGGAGTAATTTTCTAAAGATTTATGTTAAGAACAGAAAAAGTATTTGTTTAAGGGAAAAGCAGCTCAAGAAGTTTCTCCTTTAAGACCAGCTAATGAAGAGGTTATTTTTATTTATTTAGAAAATTAAAGACAAGTAGTTAGTTGTTGAAGCATTTGAACTGTTGAACTGTCTCGACTTTATGTTCAAGATTTTAAAAACACATTTTTATTTCTCCTCCAGAATGTTTATTTCAATTTAATGGAATAAACTTGTTGTTGTTGTTGTCTTTAAGGCAGAGATAATTGCGTTTAAAATTGTAAAAACATTAGTATTCTAGTCCATAAAATTTTATGATTTTGGGCATTTAAACTTTATTACCCGAACGAAATATAAAATGAAAGCAACCAAAAGCAGGATATGTCACACAAATACAAATAAATAGATTAAAAATAGCAATCAGCCAACTGAGAAGTTTCCAAAACAAACCAAAAAAAAACAACAGCAAAAATAGTGATAAAAAATGTACGCAAATGGGTGCAATTTTGGTGAAGTTTTTGAATACGAAATGAAAATGGAATAAAAACTGTAATAAAGATGAAAATATCTTTATTAAAATGTTGCTTTCGAAAGGAAAAAAGCCAACAAAAAGAGAAACTAAAAAGGACTAAAAAACACATAAAGTACACGTTTCTAAGTGCTAAATGCATATTTTAGTGTTTAGAAAACTTTATATAGCGCCACAGAGCGTTCTTTTCTAAATCAAGCTTTTCTAAACTTCAGCCATTCTTTTCCTTTCCAGCTATTCCTTTTGCATTTAATAAAACAAATAAAAGAGATAGAAAAATATTTTGCATGAATTTCATTGTTATACGTTATACTCAAAAAAATTGCATTCATTTTATATTGTACGCTTTGGTTGCCTCTTTGCTTGTTAGTATTTCGCCAACAGAACAAAAAATATAAATCGCTTGTGGTTTGGTGATATATTTTTCTTTTTAAATAACACAAACAACTTGAGCCCTTTTTAATTAATAAAATGCAAAAAAGAAGAAAATTTTATATTCTTATATCCCTTTGCTAGTTAGAAACACAATTTCTTCATTTTAAATTTACTTCAACCACCAATAATACTCAATGGCGTCACTTGTGGCCGGCCAAGCAAAAGCAAAATTGGAAGCAATTTTTACAAGAGTCTTAAGCATTTAATAAGAAATGGCTTACTAAGGAATTGATAATAAAACTTTCAAGTGTTTAAAATATTTACAAAAATTATTTAAGAAATAAATGAAAAAAAGAGATTTGAAAATTTAGCTTAAAAACTTAAAAATAAAAATAAATACACAGGATTTCTTGAAGTGAAAAAATAAATTTAAAAAAATATTTTTTTAAAAAATAAATTTTATTTCAAAAACTATTTTATAATAATTGTAAAATAGTTTAATAAAGATATATTAAAAAAAGTACTTTCAAAAGGTACCTGTGAAAAGTACCTAAAAAGTACTTTTTAAAATAAAAAATTTTAAAGCCATTTTTACAGCTTGTGTTTTTGTTAATTACAAAATGAGTACTTTTGAATCAAAAGTATAAAAAGTATATTAAAAACCTTTTTTCCAAAAAGAATCTTTCAAAAAAAAATTTTTTTTGGAATAATCTTTTTGCAAAAGGACTTTTTAAAATATTTAATTTCAAAGAAATTCTTACAACTGATCTTTTTGAATAACAAAAAAAGCACTTTTCAATCAAAAGTATTAAAAGCATTTAATAAACCTTTTTCTAAAAAGGACCTTTAAAAATACTTTTTCTTTTTAATATATATCTTTTAGAAGATTCCTCTTGCAAAAATGACTCTTTTCAAAAAGTACTTTTGAATCAAAAGTATAAAAAAATAAATAATATAATAAAAAAAGTATAAAAGTTTGTGGTTTTGAAAATTAAGCTAAAAATCAAAATAAATACACAGGATTGCTTGTAGCTAGTGCAAAAACCAATTTAAAAAAAAATTATTTTTATTTCAAAAAGTTTTTAAAATATTTTTAAAATAAAAAAGTACCTTCAAAAGGTACCTTATAAAAAGTACCTAAAAAGTACTTTTTAAAAAAACTAATTTTAAAGAAATTTTTACAACAGGTTTTTTTTTGTATAACAAAAAAAGTACTTTTTAATCATAAGTAAAAAAAGTATTTTAAAATCCTTTTTTAAAAGGACTTTTTGAAAAAACATTTTCTGAAATATACCTCTTGCAAAACTCTCCTCGTAAAAAATTACTTTTTGACTTTAACATATTTATTTTAAGATAAGCAATAAAACAATCATTTAAAAAAAATATACATCTTAAAAACAGTTTTTTAAAAAGTACCATTTTTAAATATGTACATGTAAAGAAAACTTTTTTAAATATTTTGAAAACACTTTCTTTTATAAAAAAGTGTTTAAAAAATACTTTGTTAAAATTAAAAGTAAAAAATTACTTTAAAGAAACAGCATTTTTAAAATAAAGAAAGTACCTTTAAGAGAAATATTGTTTTCTACAAGTACTTTTAAAAAACAACTTTTAATCAGAAGTACAATATTTTAAAAGTTTATTTAATTCAGAAACTTTTGTTAAAATAAAATAAATAAAGAAATAGTTTTTTAAACTTTAAAAAATACATTGAACAGTTAGTAGAAACTATAAATTTTAAATTATGCTTTTAAAAGTACTTTAAAGAAGTACTTTAAAAATGGTTTAAAATAACTAATTTTTAAAAATAAATTCTCTAAAAAACTTAATTTTGCTGAAAAACCTAGGCTAAATAATTAGCTTTAAAAAAGTACCTTTTGATAATGGCGTATTTTTCGACAGAATACGTCAAAGCAAATATTTGCAAAAAAACGTACCATGAAAAAGTACCATTGAAAAAATCCTCTGAAAGTAATTTTTAAAAAGAAGGAGTTTTGAAGAATATTTTGCAGAAAAATTTTCTTCTAAATATACTTTTTACCAGAAAAAACCTACCCAAAATTTTACACGTAAAAAGTAGCTTTTCGAAAAATTTACTTTTTAATAAAAAAGATGTGAGGTACCGGCTAATAATTTTATTAATTTTTTACTGTTTGGTAGCAGTTCGTTACTAGTTGTTATTAATATTGAAAGAAAATGAAAGTTTTTATTTAGAAAGTTATAATTTGTTTAACTTCTACTTTTGGAGGAGACCCACGCTTGAAGCTTAAAGTTTTCCTGTTAGCTTTCCTCATGTATTTTTATTCTAGATGATTCAAAAGTTAAGACTATATACAGCCAATTATCTACCATGCCAGGATGCGCCTGTATTAAGGTTTTCAGTTTTTGTTAAGAGGGTGGCCATAATAAGTACCTTGCTGTTATGTTCTCAGAGATTGAAGAGGTGTGGTAGATAATAAATATTAAGCCTCAGATAGACTACGTAAAAGTAAATATTTACAAAAAGGTGCCTTGCAAAAAAGTACCTTAAAAAGGTACCTAAATAGTCCTTTTAAAAAGTACATTGAAAAAGTACTTTTGAAAAAAATTCTCAGAAAATAATTTTTAAAAAGAAGAAATTTTAAAGAATATTTACACAAGAATTTTCTTCTAAATTTATACTTTTTGCCGGAAAAAGGTACCTAAAAATTTGTGTATAAAAAGTACCTTTTGGAAAAATTTAATTTTGACTAAAGAAGATGTGAACTACAGGCTAACAATTTTATTAAATTTTTACCGTTTAGTAGCAGAAGCCTAAGAAGCGTGTCTTATAAGAATAATGTTGCCTAAAAGCATGCTAACCTCTGTTGTGTGTATATACAACAAGAATATATTCTTAATATTATATAAGTTTGTTCGTAAAGCATATAATAAATATGCAAGAAACAAGACCTCAATCACGTTTCATTAATTACATGCCAGGAATGCAACATCTTAACTTAAGTTTTCTTATTTTAATTTTTATAAGAAACTTTTGAATTTTATAATCTTATGGAAAATCATAAAAGTTTTTTGGCAACAACAAATCAAATATATAATTTTATTTTAATTTTCCTGAGTAAGTACATTTCATTTTATGGCTTGTTATGTGTTTTGCATAAGCAAACTAAATAGCAGCAGTTATAACAAATACACACACACATATATACATACATATTTGAATAATAATGATAAAATTTTGTATAGTTTAGTTTAAATTAGAGATAAATGTATAAATGTATGTGTGTACATGTATATGTGTGTATTTACGGGTGGGTTTATAACAACATTTTGTTGATTACCACACACAATAAGCCAAAATCCATTAGAGAGTATTGTATTCGTAAGTAACATGGAAATGATTTCAATATAACAAAATTCCAAAAGCAACAACCATAACAAGAATATTAAAGCAAAAATACACAAAACAAAACAAAGCAAAGCAAAGCAAAGTAGAAAAAACATCTTAATTCAGCAGGCACTAACATGAGAAAACTCTCAATAAATTTTATGAAAAACATTTCTATATTTGTACAAATACAATAACAATAATTTCCACTACACACACACACACAAATGCTTATTAATATACGAAAGTGTGTAAATGGCAGCGTGCGTGTTGTGTAATAAACTCATATAGATTTTTTAACACCATTTAAATATGTGTATATATACGAGGGGTGTTATAGTTATAAAGAGTTTTTACTTTTTATTTGAATTCTTTGCTGTAGTTGCTCTCACATTTTATTATTTTTATTTAATTTAAATAGGAAATAAAATCATTTACAGGACAGATAATGAACTCTAGACTTCAGAAGTTCTCAAATACAAAGCTTTGGTACCATAGAAAACATAAGAATCGAATTTATACAATAATTGAAAGCATGAGTTCATTTTAAAGGGAAAGCGTCGACTCGCCTTCTAAATCTCAAAACATTTCCTCGCATTTCTATATTAGGTCCAATATTTGTAAGCAATGGTGTACAAATTTTGAACACTGGTACAGGGTGTTCGCCGGAAAGGTATACTACCTTGTTTGTTATAATTTTTTTTTAAATTAATGAGAATGGAATTTATATTGATAAATGTTTTATTTAATGTCGGCAATTATGTATGGAATACAATTTCAGAAAAATGTCCGCCTCTGTTCGCCTAACAAATGCGAGCCCTTTTGAGCACCTTTTTCATTGCATTCTCTAAGGACTGTAAGCCTAATATTTTCCTTGTAACCTCATAAGAAGGTAGTTCATATGGCCAAATCATTTTTAAAGCAGCCTTAGCAATTATCTTCCGAATTCGTTCAATACGACTTGATGGGCCCAAATGACTTGGATTCCAAAACAATGGAACAATATTCCAAGTTACTTCAAAACAAGAAAATGTATAAAGACTTGAGGATGTATGCATAGTTAAGGTCTCTAGAATTTCTTCTAATGAAACCAAGCATACTTTAAGCTCTAGAAATAACATAATCGATATGATTAGAGAACTGTAAGGAAGTGTCAAAAATGACGCCTAAGTCCTTAAGTTCAACTACACGTTTAGGCAGGAAACCACCAAGAGTAGAATTAAAATTAATTGAACTCGTAATATAAGCATACGTGACAACACAACATTTAGAAACATTAATATGTATGTTATTTTCAAAACACCAGTCAGACAGTTTGGCAGTCATCAATATCGCCAATAGTAGAATACAATTTTAAATCATCAGCAAATAAAAGACAGCTAGAAAACTTAAATTAAAATGGTATACCATTAATGAAAATTATAAAAAGTAATGGACCAATATGCGATCCTTGAGGAATACCTGAATAGGCATCAATTATATTAGAAGAGAATGAATTATCAATTTTAATTTTAAATTTTCTATTGATTAAGAAACTATGAAAAAATGCCAAAATATTTTTCGAAAATCCAAATGCCCAAAGCTTAAGTAGTAACAAATGATGGCTAACTGTAAAAAATGCCTTGGCAAAATCAGTGTACATAACGTTGCATTAGCGCTTACGCACCATAGCAGATGCAATATCATGGCTTAATAAAAGTAAGTTAGTTGTTGTAGGCGTATTCGGTATAAAACCGTGTTGCCGATCGGAAATAAAACTCTTAAAATGCCCAAATCTTATCAAAATCTTTACAAATGAGATTTATTTAATTATGGGTCTATAATTGGTGACTAAGCTATGACCCCGGATTTAAAAATTGAAACAATGCAACAAAGCTTCCAGTAATCCAAAAATTCACCATACTCAAGACACGAATTGCAAAGCTTAACAATTATGGCTGCAATTTTAGCCAAACAGTTTTTGAAAAATATTGAAGGATAATCTCCAACTGAACATTTGGTATCATTGCCTAAGTCATTTATAGCTAATACGACACATAATTTCTGTAACTATCCTTCTACTTTCACCACCTGTCCCATCTCTTCTCTATCCCTTTCCTAAAGAAAGTAGCACGATACTTGACTAAATAGGCATTGCTGCCTGAAGTGGTACTTCTGTTAAAAAAAAAAATAATACACAATCACCGATGGTTATAAACATTAAAATTGATTCCACCACTACCGTTATCTACGAGATTTTAGCTGCAGCTATTACAAACAGAACCAATCCAATGGTTTTTTTGTGTTCTTTTGTGACATCGCTGGATTATTACTTTTTAACGTAATTTCTCAATTAAATTCTTTATAATATTTTTAAAATTATTTTTGCAATAAAAAGGCGTATCGCTAAACTTTGTATTTATATAAAATTTTAATTTTGCCTTCGCATTTATTGGCAGTTTCTAAAATGCTTCATAATTATTTACAAAACTATAATCCTGATAATTATTAGAAGTAAAAAATATTAAAACTTTTTTAAAGTTCAATTATTGATTTACTAAAAGATCAAAATAAAAATGCAAGTTCCTAAAAGTATGCTTCAATTTTTATAATTTTTACAAGTTAAAAATATAACTTTTCAACATTCGATTTCCGATTTCGATTTCTTGTGATTTACTTAAGGTTCAGAAAAGTAATGCAATAGTAATGCCTTAAAATATGCTTGAATTTTTCTAACATTTATAGGTTAAAGGATTCAGCCATTTTTCATACCTTTTGGTCCATGTGTGCAAAACTTTTCTAATAGACGTTTAAGGCAGAATAATCTGTGAGTGGCTTCTTATAAAAAATGCTTTTAAATTTTAAGCGGTTTGATTTACAATCGCTCGGATTAGCAAATTTTAATTTGGCAACACTCTTTTAACTGGCCGCCATGCTTATTAATATTTAACGTGATTAAAACTTGTATTTCTCAATTAAATTGCTTATGATTTGTTTAGCATTAATTCTGAAGTAGTAAAACCCTATTTATATTAACTTTAAACTGAAATGACAGTTATTGGCAGTTTCTAAAATGCTTTGCATATATTTCAAAAAACAATAATCTTAAAAATCCCTAAAAGTATGTTTCAATTATTACAATATTTGGAAGTGAAGAATATCTAACTTTTTAACTTCTTCAATTCTTCGCCTTATTATTTTGATTTACTGAAGGGCCAGAATAAAAATGCCATCGCCTGAAAGTATGCTGCAATTTTTATAATATTTAGAAATTAAAAAATCAAACGTTTTCTTTTTCTGGGCTTTAGAAATAAAGAACTTTAAGTTGATAACACTTTTTTTTTACTGACAGCAATATTTGTAGCATTTATTTTTAGTTTGGCTTCGCGTTTCAGCATGAATAGTTTGACGACTGAGAACACACCCTCAAATTGCATAAATTGAGCCCAAAACAAGGTTGCCGTTGATTCCAATTTTCTTAAGCCAAGTTATACCTGTAGCTTTGAAGCTATTTTTTTTGTTTTTTGCAATGGATACATCAATAAACGAAACTGTCATATTTAGAATGGTGATAATCCTCCAGTGTATGTTCAGACATTTTAGCACCCAGTAAAACTGACCGTTTGATGTGCTTTATTGGCCAGCTGGAATTATTGGTGTCTGCAGAGATGCATGATTATTGACTTTTTGCGCTGAAACTAGACGATGCAACATGTCACTCAGCTCGTGCCAAAATTCAGTTATTGAAGGAATCTTCTAGGAACTAAATAATTTTACTTTCAGGTCCGTGAAGTGATTTCCCAGGTTACGTGACTTAACGCCGCTAGACTATTTTTTGTGGACTCGTAGTCTACGGAGCATGTGAAGTCGTAGTCTACGCCGTTAAGCTCGAAACAATTACTATTTGGAGGACAAAATTTGCCTTATTATTGCCGAAATATGGCCACAAATGTAACGAAAATTAATTGAAAATTGGACTTCCAGATAAGACTACGTCTAAGCCAGCGGTCATACACCAGATGTCATATTAAAATTATAATGTCAGTAGAATATTTTTTGAATAAAGTAAATTTCATGTCAATTTAATAATGTTTAATGGAGATTTTTTGTTACTCTTGAAAATTAACACTTTATTGAATAGATTTAAAAATACGAACTTAAGCCTAACTTGAATTTTTTCTGCTTTCATTTAAAAATCATTTTAAATTAAATTATATATTTTACACAGGTGGATCCAATGGAAAGAAAAATTTTGAAACTAGAGCCGCAAGTTTTAGATAAATTATCTTATTATCTTTTACAGGTTAACCCAAGCATGCCATATACTTAAGGACACTTTACCAAAAAATATATTTATTTATAGAAATTCTAGACATCAACTTATTACAGCTAAATGTGATATTTTGTCCACGGTGCCTATGCAAACACTTATTAAAGGACATTCAATATGTTTTAAACAATTTAACTATAACTAAAGAAAAAACCAGAAACCCTTAGCATTTATAAACTTCCATATATCTGAAGGCACTTAAATATATTAACTTGCATTTAGAGCATTTAAGCATGTGGATGCAATTTAAATCTTTATCTCCCTTTCCCTAAGTGCTTTCATTGTTTAGTCCCCACATGAGGATTGTATTGGTGTCTTTATCAATTCTGAAACAGCAATATTTTGTTGTTATCTTATATTTAAGGGTGTTAAAGTTTTTGGTTACCAATTGTTGCTGTTGTTGTTATTGTTGTTGATGTCAATTCTTAGCTTAAGCAAATTTAACACATCTCTGTAATTCTAGTGAAATTAAAATGAAAACAATAAAATAACAACTGAATGTTGAAAACTTAGGGAAAATGACAATACAAAATACCTACAAATATTTTATGTTAACAATACTAATAAATATTTTATGCTTTAAGGGAATTTTCTAACAAATGAACACATACATACTCATATACAAACGTCAGCTCAATTATCTTCAGTTACATTCACATTCATATAAATACAAGTACATTTGAACTTATGTAACATGGCAAATTGCCCTAAAGTTCTTGTAATTACAGACATTATTGGGGCTGAGAAATTTATACTAGAGAATAGAAGTGGCCCAAGGGCTAAACAAAATTGTAAATCCTTAAGGGTGTATTAATTCATTAGTTTTTAAATACTGCAAAGTGAATTTTCTTACAGCGAGGGTAATGAAGGACCAAAAAAAAAATGGCAATTTGTTACATTTTACTTGAAACTAAATGGTTACAAGTACACAATAGTGTAATGTATAACTGCACTTGTTAAAAGATAGTAATCTTGAAATGGGGTCGTGTGAATAGAGTAGATTTTAATGCTCGTAAGATGCAATGTTGCATGCTTACGCATAGATCTACGTTCGGTAATAGTGCTGTATCTGTTACTATGGGTGATATAGGTATTACGGAATCGGCAGCTCTTGATGTTCTTGGCATGAATATTCAGTATAATGTTCGATGGACTTAACATATTTTTCAGATTTCTAAAGAAGCTTTCAAGTGCCTCGGTTTTTAAAAGCTGTGTAAAAGTTACATCACTTCGATATCCGTACTATTTATACTATCTATATCCGTCCAAAAATGGAAGGCAACTCTCATGTATGGGCCGGTGCTCCAAAGTCTATATTGGAGTTACCCGACCGTGTACAGGAGAGGGCCAAGAGGCTCATTGGAGACGGTAGGGTATCCAACTGTATTGATTCTCTAGAGCATTGACGTAACGTGGGATGTATTTCACTGTTCTATCCTTACTACAATGGTAAGTACCCCCCGGGGGCACATATATGGTCTTTATGGGGAGCTACTATGTAGACCTGTGCACCTGGGGGAAAAAGGGAGCCCAGTAACTGGTAACTCCACTTTATTTCCACGGGAATCAGTGACCCGCAGAGTTCCGTTATTTGTCTCTTTACACACCTAACTGTTCTCTGACTGATTATTAAGGTTGGCCCTATATGGGAGTATCGTGGTGGTTGTGGTTTCGTGGCCCCATATCAGTCTATGGTTCTATGGTGGCCGGGTTCATTTCACCTTTAATAACACCTACCTGGTGAAATGTTCCCAGATCCAGTGAGCATGCTAGACATGTGTTCAGGACAGGAGTTGGAAAGTCTCCAACTCTTAAGCAAGGAGTGATGATTTGCAGCCCTGCTCTGTAATTATTAAAGTTGCAACTAGGAAAGACCTGTTGCATAGAATTATAGCTTTGGCTTCCTAGGACGAGCATGACGTTCCAAATTATGCAGTAGTTTGACCACCATCTGATTAAGACTACATACTCAGGCGCAGATGTAAATCTAATCACACTACAATGGTAAGTGCTCTAATGAAATTAGGGAACTTGTTTCCGATACTTGCTCGTTTTCACGTTTAACTCGATTTTCGTTGAGAGCGCATCCATTTGTAGTTGATTGGCCAGTGAATCGCACTACACATTACAGGGAAAATTCGTTTTTTAGCAGAACAGTCCGTATGTGGAATAAAATCCCTCCGGAGGCCTTTCCTGTCACTTTCAATTTGGGAAAATTCAAATTGAATGTCCACAGACACTACTCCCTCTTTCCTCCTTCCCGTAACCTAATTTCCTAATTCTGGCACAATACATTGCATGAGTAGGGGGTCATTCCCTGAGTGCTGGTTCGAAGAATCGTACTACGCATTACAGGAAAAATTGTTTTTTAGCAGAACAGTCCGTATGTGGAATAAAATCCCTCCGGAGGCCTTTCCTGTCACTTTCAATCTGGGAAAATTCAAACTGAATGTCGACAGACACTACTCCCTCTTTCCGCCATCCCGTAACCAAATTTCCTAGTTCTGGCGCGATGCATTGCATGCGTAGGGGTCATCCCCTGAGTGCTGGTCCGAAGAAAAAAATATATTTAATAAAATAAAGGAAGAACATAATTTTTTAATTAAACTTGTTATTGAATCAATTAAATATTTAATAAAATATTGAACAACAAAATTGTTAATAAATGCAAAAACCATTCCGCGTAAAGTAAAGTATTAACAGGACCGATTTATTTGTGATTAAGGGCTATCGGTGTAATTTTAATCAGTATAACGATTCACTACTTATTTGTGTTGCAAGTTAATACTATCTATTATAGTCCACTGAATCAGCATATTCACTCAGTGGTCACTAGAAATGTCATGCTAATATTTGTTGCTTCCGAAATACCCATGTAAGACTATCTGATTAAATTACCGATAATTTGGGATTTCTCGGTTTTTTAAGTTAACAAAAATTAATTTGCCCCTATTGAAGCTTTTACTTTTGTTACATTGTTATTTAATTAAATCTTTCATTGGTTTAATTATAGACTTAATTGAAAATTATTGAGAAATTTTCTAATTAAATAATTTAATTGAATAAATGATTTATTTAATAAAAAAAAGGAAAGAAATAAATAAAATTTTAATTAAATTTATAATTGAATCAATTAAATATTTAATAAAATATTTAACAATTAAAACCTTTAATAGATGCAAAAGCCTTTCTGTGTTAAGTAAAATAAGAGCAAAGTAAATTGTATATAAATTGATACGTGCGGTGCGCATATTGTGCGACGGGGTGTGAATTATTTGGGTACCCGAAACCGTGGGTTGACATAAAATCATACCCAAATGTATATAAATTATTATTATTATTATTATTATTATTATTACTTTTATTATTGTTATTATTATTGTTATTATTATTATTATTATTATTATTTTCCGTTGCATAAAAATTTTTTGTTAAATTAATTAAAAAAACTTAATTAAATTTCATTCTCAGTCCAAATAAAAGTTTTACGAACAACTTTTTCCTAAGTATACATTTTTTTACTAACTCGTTTTTAAATTAAAAATATTGTTACCAGCATAAAAATGTAAAATAGCTGTGCTATTAAATCATGTTATTATCTTAAGGTTCTACCAACTCACCAGTCACTATCTTTTAATTAAAAGTACATATTTATGACATCTGCAAACATGAAATGACATCTTTATTTCCCAAAGTAAAACATGGCATCTGTACTAGAATTTTGTAGTCAGTAAAGTGTTAAATTTACTGTAGGTCAATCTAATAACAGCTTAATATCACACAAAATTACCAACAAGCCCTTTCTTATTTCTTATTTTTTTTTTTTGCCTTCAAGAACTTTACAATATTCACATCAGAACTATTGAGCAGAAAATTCATTTTACAATTTTATTCATGTTAGTGTGTGTGTGTTAGTGTATGTGTGTTTGTTAGAAAGAGATTTTTGTATGTATAAGTTTTTTGTTTTAAGAAAATTACTATTACTTGTTGTTTTGTAAACTAAACTAAATTGGGATTATATGGATTTAAATGGCAGCTTGTTTCCAAAAGTTAAATGGTGAGGAAATTTGACAATAAAATAAAACAAAAAACAACAATCATTTATTTAATACTCGTACAAATAAATAACAACAACTATAACACTTAATACAGTTGGGAATCTTTTGAATAATTTATTGGATATTGAAATAAAAGAAACATGAACATGTAACGCAGATTTACAATGCCCTGGGTGGCGATGAGCATAACAAAAATTTTCTTTAAAATGTTTTAGGGCCCTTAAGGAAATATTTGCAAGCTAGTTATCGAGGTAAAGGATAAAGGATTAGTGATCCTTCACTGTATTTTCATATGAAGAAGAAAAATATTTTTATGTTTCCAACGTGTTGCTGACAGGGCCCCACAGATATAACAACTAGAATTTAAATATTTTTCGGTATAATCAGATGTTAAAGATCCTTTTTGCTTTTGCAGTAGCAATAAATGCTCTCCAAAAGTGAAAATTTATTGACCAGTATACCTTTCAATCTTCAGGCCATGATGCAAAACTTGTTACTTAAGTAACAAGCATTATTTTAAAAGTCTATTTATGATTCACCCTATAGTGAAGCCGTGTATACTCTTACATAGAGGGCATTTAATTTTAAGTGACTTTATGGCACAGATATTTAAATATCTACTTTGTGTCGGCTTAAAACAGCTGATTGATCTTATTGGTTATATGTTTTGAAAATTGTTTTATAACGTTTTTCGTCATTAAACGATTTTTTATGGTTTAGAACATATTTCTTGATTTAAGCAATATTTTTAATATAAGCGATTTTTTGTGATATAAAAGATTTTTTATGGTTTAAGTGATTTTTTGTGATTTAAAAATTTCTTTTGTGGTTAAAGTCAGTTATTAAGATTTAAGCGATTTTTTGTGATTTAAGCGATTTTTTTTTATTTAAACGTTTGTTTGTGATATAAGTGATTTTTTGTGATTTCAACGATTTTTTATGTTTTAAGCAATTTTTGGTGATTTTAGAGATTTTTGGTGATTTAAAAAGTTTTTATAATTTAGTAAGTGAAACTCGTACTGTTTAAAACTAAATATTTTTCGTATATATTATGGCGATTTCGCTATTTTTTTTTATACAATTTTCTATTTTAAATTTCATATATTTTATTGTATTAAATTTAATTTTAAGTTTTATAATAATATTATATTATATATTTGCTTAAAAAGGGATCCTTTTAAAAATTGTATTTCATTTTATTTACCCTGAAAAACTTTTTCAATATTTAAAATGACTGCAGTTTCAACAATAAACTTTAACAAAATTTCCATCATCTAATAAAGGAAAATTGACAATTTTATTTATATTTATATTTTTTGTCTTTTACCTGTTAATTTGCAAATATTTTCTTGTATGAAATATAAAAACAACAACAACAATAACCATAATAATAATAAGTATTTCACAATCTCAAGTGTCTTTTTATCACACCTACACAACAACACTATACAAGTTTTTAAACAATATTTTAAAACAAATCTGAATGTCCAAAACAATGAAGTTAACAAGAGACAAAAAAGCCCTTAATCGTATTATATATATATTGACAAAGGAAAATTCTAAAGATTTTATTCTTAATCTTCTGTTCTTTCCTTCGCATTTTCCTGTTATTAAATCTATGTGTTGTAGGTCGTTATTGTTATGAAAATATAAAGCAAAGTTTTAGAGTTGCTGACAAAGCATTTCAGTTGCTTGTTTGTCTTGCATTCATAAGATATTTTTTTTGTATTGAAGTAAATAAAACTTTTGGGGCACCCTGTAATTTATAATTTAAAATCTTAATGTTGTTGTAGCAAATATAAAAATACATTTTCTGTATAAATTTTATTAAATTGTAAATATCAATTCTTCTTTGGGGTTACCCTTTAATTTTTATTTTTAAGCCTCTAGACTTGCTCTGTATCATTTTTAAATATTTCCCTGCAACGGCTGAACAGATAAGAATTAGCTATGGATCACTTTTTAATTTTTAATTTTAAGAGTCTATTCTAGATTTTTATGTAGGAGCTCCACAAAATAATACTGTGCGTAGTTTTCAGATTTTGCATAAAATGGTTCAAAAGACAAAAGCAATATATAACTTAAATGGTGCCACCTATGAGGAAACCCTTTAATATTTTAATTAACTTTTTTCTTCTTTTCTGTTTTCTCAGCTACAGCGAAATGTACTTTATTAAAATTTTATATAAATATCCATAAAAATCATGAGTGTAGTGTAGGATCACCCTGTAATTTAAATTTTGTGATTAATATTATCATCTTTCCGTTAAATAATAATAATTTGTAATTTTCAAGTTTTGCATATAACAGCTCAAAATAGAGCCATATAACTAAAATGGTGCTACTTATGGGTCACTCTTTAATTTTAAATATTTATCCTGAATTTTTATGTAAAAAGAAAATAAAATAATATTGTGCGTAATTTTCAGGTTTTGTATATAACGGTCAGCAATCTAACCTGAGTGTTTAAAAAAGGGCAAAGTCCAGACTATATTTTTACTTTTGTGTTTCCTGAGGAAGGATACCAAAGGTATCCGAAATATCGAAATGTAAATAATTAAATAAATGGAAAATAAAAAATAACCAAAAAAATCTTTATTGAAGACCTAGAATAGGTTCAAATAATAGCGACATATAACTATAATGATGTCACCTATGGGGAAACCCTTTAATATTTTAATTAACTTGTATTAGTTTTCTATTTTCTTAATTGAAGCGATGCTGAAATTATCAAAAATTTATATAAATTTTGGTAAAAACCTTAAGTGTAGTGTTAGGGCAACCTATAATTTAAATACAGGGTGTCTGTCGAGAAACTATATTACTTTGTTTGCCATTATTTTGGTAAACATTAGTATTTATAGTGCATATTTGACAGTCGTGAAGTATACACGTGGCAAATTTAATATGGAAAAATATTCGATAAACCCACGTGTTTTAATCGTTAAAACATTTTATCAAAATCATCGATTACTGTGACGATGAGAAAGTTACGTGAACTTTTTGGGAGAAACAACGTAACAACAAAGCGCACTATTAATCGTGTAGTGAAAAACTTAAAAAAAGAGGTTCTGTAGGTTATCGGCCCAAGCATGGACCACAACGTACTGTAAGATCGGCGGAAAACATTACTGCTGCTCAAAAAAGTGTTCAAAACAATCCATCAACCTCAATTTGACGATGTGCTTAGAATCTTGGTCTTTAAAGAACAACTTTGGCCACAATTTTGCATAAGGATTTGCATTTGGTTTTATATAAGCATCAGTTGACACAAGAGCATCTTTCATCAGACCATTTAGGCCGGCGTACATATGCCAATAGGAATTACAGCTCACCCTCAACAACCCCGATTTTCATGAAAAAGTCATAATGAGTGACGAGGCACATTTTCATTTGAATCGGTATGTGAATAAACAAAGTAGTCGGTTCTGGGCAATGGAAAGCCCTCAAATTATTCAACAGTCACCTTTGCACCTACTAAAAATGACAGTGTGGTGTGCAATTTCATCGGGAGGAATCATTGGACCTTATTTTTTTGAAAATAAAAATGGCGTAATGGTAACTCTCAATGGGGAGCGATATTGTGATATGATTGAAAACTTATTAACGCCGAAACTGCATGCTTTGGGCTTGATTAATTTCAACAAGACGGAGCCACTTCGCATACAGCCAGGATTACAATGAAATTGCTGCAAGACCTCTGTCCACACAAGTTATTTCTAGCTTATGTTCTATGGTGATGTTGATTGGCATCCACGGTTGCCTGATTTGACTGCTCCGTACTTCTTTTTGTGGACATATCCGAAAGCAAAGTTTTTGCCCACAAATCAGAAACGCTTTAGCAACTAATACAAAATACTCGTGATGAAATCAATGAAATACCGTGAGAAATGTTTGAGATAGTAATGAGAAATGTGGTCAAAAGGACTCGCATTTGTGAGGCTGATTTTGTATTCCATATATAATTACCGACTATATAAGATCCATTCTCTTTCATTTAATCAAAAATTATACCTTCCCGACGGGTACCTTGTATTATAATTAATATTAGCACCTTTCAGTTTTGCGATGACTTACGAATGGAATTAAAAAATTATTATAACTAAGAGATGCTTCGGTCACAATCACAAGAGTATTTGAAAGACAACATCTTAACCCATTCCGTAAAAGTTTATCACAAAAATCCCTTAATTCTAAAAATAAAAACTTTCACTGATGAACTTAACTAAAATTTATTAAATCACAAAAAAGGGCTTAAGCTGTAAATTATAATAATAAAGAATTTTTTTTGGTGTAAAAACATGAAATTTTTATTTTAAAATTTAATAAAAAAATATTATACAAAAATAAATGCTGACAAATTGAAAATCTTTAAAAGAAAAAAAAATAATAAAACACATAAATTAAATCCCAAAAAATTGAATTTAAAATTCAATTATTATTTTCTTTTTGCATAAAACACGAGTCTTTTAGTATTGTGGTAAAGTAAACAGAATAAAACAATTTTTATGTAAATCCCTGCACGCTTATGTATCAACATGACCACACGATTGTCTTCTACTTCCGTTCAAATCCTACAGCAGCTGAGGAGAGTAGAAGAACGTTGTGTGTGGCAAAACAATTTAATAAAAATAAAATATTTTTTATTGGTCAAAGTAGGAGAATAAGATACAATAAAACGAATAACAGCAGCAATAACAACAACAAATATACATATTTGAATTCTTAAGAAATTTCCAAAATAAGTTTTCTTTTCTTATTTGTGTTCTCTTTCTTGTTATGAGCAAATACTATACAACTAAGTCTTCAACAAATCCCTTGAGCATTTCCGTTAAAAATATCTGCCCAAAATGAATTATAAATGAAATGAATTTAAAAAAAAAAGAATATTAAAAATTTAAGTGATTTTGTTGTCGCTGCTGTATTGAATTATTTATATTTATAAATAAAAGTTGGAAATAAAAAATAATAATAATAACAAAGAAGAAAATATTAAAATTGCTAGCAGAAAGAAAAATATAATTTAAAATAGTGAATATTAAAGTTAATAAACAATTCTTAACGTTTAAGAATGTTGTCAATTCATTCTCCATATGACGTATTTCCTGGCTGTTTGTTCACAAATGGTAAGCGCTTTC
This sequence comes from Trichopoda pennipes, assembly GCA_030448955.1. NCBI lineage: Eukaryota > Metazoa > Arthropoda > Insecta > Diptera > Tachinidae > Trichopoda > Trichopoda pennipes. Next base: position 6,934,250 of record JASKUP010000002.1, read on the forward strand.
GATGTGAATACATCATTATCAAGCCACGTTCTATCTACGTCATAGTGTTTGCGAACAAACAGCAAGAAAGGACGTCATATGGAGAAGGAATTGACAATAGTATTTCATTTACTGACAGAACAAACCCCAACAATTTAGTACAAAAAGAACCTCAAAATCATATGAATAGAATTAAATAACACTTTTAAATCGGCTAAATAATAATAAAATCTTATTAAATACTACAGCACATATCAGGTCACAATGAAAAAACGCTTAAACGATTTCAAACTTAAAAGTTAAACAAAAACTAAAATAAAATTTATAAAAAAAAATAGATGTAAAAATTTTAAAAATAATATTATTTCCACCACACTTACATGGTGGTTAACATAAAAAAATTTGGGTGTATACGGCACTTTTTGCTAACATGAAATAAGACATTATGCAGTAACTTTAAAATGCCACCGTCTATGCTTCAAGTGTGTCAAAAAACTTAACATTTTTCACTAGGAAAAAAGGCAACTAATAATGCTAAAACTTCAAATATTTTCCAAACATTTTTTCCTAGAATTTAGAACTCTCTTAAAAAAGACTTTAATATTAAAATTCAAATTTTTAGCGCTATTCTCTTACCGGCCACATCAGCGATTTTCTGTTGCATTAAAAATTGAAAATGCACCAGGAACTAACAACTCATTTAATAGTTAAGAGAATGTAGATGACGATAATAGAAATTCTTTTTTAACGGTTAAGCTTATCTCCATATTAGTGGCCTCGTTATTGGGCCTCTCTATGTAAAGTGTAGAGCCCCAAAAATACTTAAAGGGTCTAGGAGAAACTTATATAATCATAAAACGTAATTATTTGATAAGAGTTTTAGTGATTTGATATTACAAGGCATTTTTATTTAGTGAAAATGATGCCCTAATTTTAATTTGTTATAGCAACATGATAAAAGAGTTCTTGTGGCCCCAACTAGAAGGTAAAAAAACTTAAAAACCTAATAATGTCGATATTTTTGCTTGAAAAATACATTTATTATAAAAGCAAACTGAGATGCTACATTATCAAATTATTATCTATCGTTAGCTACTAATCTTTTCCATTTTTCGGGTAATATGTGAATTCCGCGCTGAAAGAACTGCTTCGGTTTTGAGATAAATAATGAATCGTCAATTTCTCATACTCTGGTCTGAAGTGAAGCGTATTCTAGCAAGATCTGGGTTATAAGGCGGGTAAGCCTAAACTTCCCATACGCCATTTTCCAAATAGTTTTTGACCAGTCTTGTAACATGTGGCTGAGCGTTGTCATAATGAAAGATTATGACCTCGTGTCTTGTAGATAATGTTGGTCATTTTTCGTTGATTCCGCTTTTCAATCGAATTAATTGTGTTTGGTACAAGTCCCCTGTAATCATCTGATCCCATATCAATAGCTTAAATGGTGGTCAGAAGGAGGCAAGATCTCGGATATAAGGCGGATAAGTCAAAACTTTCCATCCATCAATTTCCATGCATCATGTGGCAGAGCGTTGTTATGATGGAAGATTATGGCCTCATGTCTAGTTAATAATTCTGATTGTTGATTCCTCTTTTCAAATCATTTAATAGCCCTCAATACGAGCCCCCTGTGATCATCTGACTCCATATCAACAGTTCATGATAACATTAGCTCTTAATAGCTATCGTTTTAGAATTTCACTTCACATTCGCCTTACAACAGTAGTGAAAAAGTTGTGACCTGAACCATTAAAAAGAGAGGGATGCGTGAACAGAAGAGAGATAAAAACGAGCCACTAGTTTGTCAAATTGTTTGCATGATTTTCTAAAAGAATATTCTGAAGTCATAAGTTCAATTCCCATGCACACCATAAATAGGCCCCGATAGATGAGTTGCTTAAAAGTAAATGAAAAACCTTCATAAATATCAGAGCCAAGTAATAATAGGCAAAAAGAGAAACAAGAAATAATTGTTGTGTAGCCGCGGAGGATATGTCTTCAGTGCAGGGCGGCAGAGCCAAAATTTTCCATCCACCATTTTCCAAATAGTTGTTGATCGGTCTTGCAACAAGCAGCTAAGCATGGTAGTCAGAAGGTCTGAGATCTAAGCTATAAGGCTCAGAATAGTTTTTTATTGGGCTTACAACACGTTGCTGAGCGTTGTCATCATGGCGAATTATGGTCTATCGTCTGGTAGATAATGCTGATCTATTTTGATTGATTACTCTCTTCAAATGAATTAATTGTCTTTGATACGAGTCCTCTGTGATCGTTTGGCTTCGATTTTAATAGCTCATAATACCAGTGGCTCATAATGATCACCATTTTAGAATTTCAGCTCACATCTGCTATTCAAATGCTGTGAAAAAGTTATTATCTACACCACCAAAGCGAGAGGACTGTTTGAACAGAATACAGGTAAAAACCGGCTACTAGGTTGTCGAATTTTCTATTAAAATATTATGAAGTTACAAGTTCAACTCCCATCCATACTATGAATATAAGTTAAAATAATTCCTTCTGAGTGGCTGTTATAGATGAGTTGCTTAAAAAGCGAGTAAATAAAAAACCTTCGACATTATCAAAGCCAAGTAATAATAGGCAAAAAGAGAAATTAAAAACCAATTATTGTATAGCCGCTGCAGATGAGTTCTTGAAGGTGACTGTATATTAGAATAGAATAAGTTCATCCAGGCGCCTGTTTGATTAAAACAAGGAGCAAACGAGCCTTTGTTTAGTGAGGTAAGTAACAACAACGGTGTTGGGCGACTGCAGCTGAGTTGATTTAAAAGGGCCTGCTTGCTAAAACATGATATTTCTCTCTTACTTTCTTACTCTCTCTCTCTCTCTCTCGCTCTCTATCTCTCTATCGCTCTATATCTCTCTCTCTCTCTCTCTCGCTCTATATCTTTTTCGCTCTATATCTTTTTCGCTCTATATCTCTCTCTTTCTCGCTCTCTCTCCCTCTCTCTCTCTCTCTCTCTCTGGCTTTCTGCCACAGTGTAATATGGTTTTAAGGGCTGTTTAAATTAAAGATTCATATGGAGGCAAGTATAGGCCAAGTTCCAGAGGACGAAAATAAAGAAGCGTTAAAGTAAGCTGATATGCTGGTATTTGAAGTTAAAAGAACCACTAGGTTGGAGAAAGACACATGCATCAACTAAAAAATATCCCTTACAAAATGAACGGTGATTGCCAAAATTTAAAGAATGTTTAAATCCACGTGGCGAAAACGTAATCTAAAGTTCGAATTTAATTTTGATTCCTGAAAAAAAAAGGTTTAGTATGTTTTGAAGCGCTATCAGTGACTGTCGAATAGATTCTCGGGCATTTATGATTTATGATCTAATTGTAAACATCGGTAATAATAGATTTATTTATAGTCTCAGTGCACCTTATCTTTTTAGAGAATATCTCCGAATAGCAGCATATTTTAATATTTGTATGGAAGATTACCCTTTCTAAAGTGACTAACAGTTCGCTTAATTTTAATAAATACCCCGATTGCTTTAGTCAAATTTTTTCTGTCAAATATGTTTCCCTGAAGTCACACAACTCTTTGTTATTTTTGGAAATTTTATATTTAGTGACCAAATATCGGCAACAAACAACTTATGGTGTCCTTTTGCCTCCTGCTAAGAACCTGTATTTGTGAAAAATAATAAATAAAAAAAAATATATATAGATTCTTACAAGATGCCTACTCCCATCTGCAGTATCTGTATGAGTATGTGTGTGTGTGTGTTTAAATATGCGAGTATCTTTTTTGTTAAACTCCATAGTTACAGCTTTCAGTTTCTATTTCTATTGTTCTTCTATGAATTTTATTATTTATTTACAGTTTTTTCTGTCTTGTTTTTTTATTTTTAACAGTCAACATTCTTTTCAAATGTAAATTATTTAATGTTGAATAAACTTTAACCTTTTAAGTTTTTTTAACACAAGTTGTTCAACTACCAATACTACCGCTGCAATTTTTACTTCGACTACTTCTACTTCAACGACATTGTTTAGTTGTTTGTTTTAGTTTTAAGTTTTTTTTTCTTCATGTTTAAATTTTCTCTTTATATGAGTGTGCACAAGTGTGTGTTGGTGTGTATATATGCGTGTGTGTGTATGTATTTGTATGCGTATTATGCAGGCGTCATAAATCTTTTGCGAAAAAGTGCATAAACTAACACACACTTTAATATATAAAATATATCATTTATATAAACACACAAACACTTACACACACTCTCATGTATATATATATACACTTTTATTCAAACATTATTACATATAAATTTTCTTCTTAACTTTACAGCATTCAAACATCAAGTAACCTTGTAAACTAGAGAAGAAAAGAAAAATGTTTTGTAGAAATAATAAAAAAAAACAAAAAAAAAAATCCAAAAGAAACATTAAAAAAACATGTATTTTTTCAAGTTGCATACAAAAATTTGTTTTTTAAAGTTTGAGATAAAGAAACTACAAACAAATTTTTTCTCATAAATTATACAGCAAAAGTCTAAAAAAAATGTTAGTTTTTAAAATAATGTCTTAAATAACAAGAATAAAAAGTATTTTATTATTTACTACAGAACATGTTTGACTGCACAAAAAGAGTTCTTCTATAGCAAGTCTTTGCATAAATTTGCTATTTTTCCAACTAAAATTATAAATATAAGAGTGTGTGCAGGTTTGGTTATTTGTATGTTTGTTGCTTAATTATGCCTTAAAGCCTTAACTGAATCCGATGAAATTAGTATCATAGTTAGACTAGATATTTTTATAAATTCAAATATCAAATTATTGTTAATAATTTTTAATCATAAGGCAGACTAAAATGGATAAAACATAATATTAAGCATACTTTCAGGCGTTAAAAGTAAAATTATTTTATAAAGTTTTTTGTAATAAAAATTTTGTTTTCTAAAACAAAATCAAACAAAAAATTTAGATAACGAAAATTCAAATTTTTATTATGTACTACGAAGAGAAAACTTCGGCAAATGTGAATGGGAAATGTCCACCACGACCACGCTGACAGATATCGATTATTACGTCGTTATTTCGTTTTTAATCAATTTTTGGCAAAACAGCGTTTTTTTCCGTAGTCATGGATTTTGGTTTTAAGGCTGAAATCGATTCGACTCGTTCTGCTGATTGTCGTGAAATTATTTTTTTCCTTTTTTTTCGGACCAGCATTCAGGGGATGACCCCTACTTATGCAATGCATTGTGCCAGAACTAGGAAATTAGATTACGGGAAGGAGAAAAGAGGGAGTAGTGTTTGTGGACATTCAATTTGAACTTTCCCAGATTGAAAGTGACAGGAAAGAACTCTGGAGGGATTTTTTAACTCATACGAAATGTTCTGCTAAAAAAACGAATTTTCTCTGTAATATGATTCAATGGCCAATCAACCACAAATGAAAGCCCTCTCAATAAAAATCGAGTTAAACGCGAAAACAAGCAAGTATCGGGAACAAGTTCCCTAATTTCATTAAAGCACTTTCTATTGCAGTAACGATAGAATGGTGAAATACATCTCACCTTGCGTCGATGCTCTAAAGAATCAAAGAGCCTCCTGTCCCTCTCCTGTAAGAGGTCGTTTAAAATAGACTTTGGAGCGTTGGTCCATACATGAGAGTTGTATTCCATTTTTGAACGGATATAAGTAGTATAGATAGTACAGATATCGTCGGATGGAGTGAAGTATCTTCTACACAGCTTTAGAAAACCGAGACACTTGAGGCTTCTTTAGAAACCTGACAAATGTGTTTAGTCCATTGAACATCACACTGAATTTTCATGCCAAGAACATCAAAAGCTTTCGATTACGGAGTACCTACATCACCCATAGTAACAGATGCAGCACCATTACCGAATGTAGATATATGCGTAAGCATGCAATATTGCATCTTACGGGCATTAAAATCGACTCTATTCACACGAACCCATTCCAAGATTGTCGCAAGATCGTGATTAAGCGTATCATTCATGTTTTGCCTCTTGGGATTAACCTTCAAATGACCTGGTCTATTACGAAATAAATACGAATGACAAATGGCGCCATCATCTGCAAAAGAAGATGTAGGGTTGCAGATTCCACAAAGAAAGTCATTTAAAAAAATAAAGAATTGGGTAGTAGAAAGAAATTACGCTTTGTAATAAATTGATAGTTTCATTGGCTGTGTGACATGTGGTACTGTCCTATTGAGATCATATGTTAGCGATATCCACGTCATCAATAATAGGCCAAAATTGAGTTGTTAACATCTTGCAATAGATCAAATCAGGTGGCCGTGGAGGTCAGTCATTTTTTTAAAATAATTTTTTGTGGAAAGCGGTCTCGCAGTAATTTCATTGTAGACCTGGCTGTGTGCGATGTGCCATCGTGTAACGACACGCTTCCACTGGGTGCTGGGATAGATCAGCAATGGCCAGTGTCGAAGTCTAAGTTCCGTGTAGTAATAGTAATAGTACATTATATTTATTAAATCAATAAACTTAAAAGTGTTAATCACCGATACCCCCGATAGACCTTTATCTTGCGGGAGTAAAAAGAAGCCCAGTCCCCTTCAAGGCTAGCAGGAGCCAACTGGACAATCCACTATACTTTCCAGGGAATCATTAAAGTCCCAGAGTTCCGGTATATGTATCTTTAGGCATTTACCTGTTCTATGACTGATTATGGAGGTAGGCCCTTTGGGAGTGTCGTGGTGGCTGTGTGTTTCGAGGCCCTCGTTTGAGTTTGTGGGTAGGATCATTCACAATGAATACAATGAGTATAAATGCCGTCGTGTTCTTAATTATATTAAGCTTCATGCGTTCTGGACCAGGAGTTGGATAGTCTCCAACTCTTCAGCAAGGAGTGAGGGCTGCGGCCTGTACCGGGCTTTTGAAGTTGCAACTAGGAGTGACAGGAGGATATAAATATCCGAAGGCCTTCTAGAGCGGGCATGACGCTACATTTCATTCACAGTGGTAATGATCCACCATCTGATATTGCTCCACACGGCTAGGTGCAGATGTAAATCTTATCACGCATACCGAGGAACTCACAAGACCTAAGTCTCGCTGAGTTTTACATTCGTTGGTATTTCGGCTTTATCGATTTTACCACGGAAAAGCACTTGCGCCGAAAACGAAGAGAGCGAATATGGCTCCAGCTGCATTACGTATCGGTGGAGAGACAAGGCTCACGGTCCGCCAATTGCAAGAGGGACAGTGCACCTGATTGTTGTATCTAAACCGACAAGATGCACCGTCACTCCGTTAACTAGAGTATTCACAAGCCTAGTCTCCGGCGTGCGGTGGGTCTGACTGTTGTACCCAAGCTGAACAGAATCGCCGCCATCTAATTGCCCGTATTTACCTGGATAACCGCTTCCTTCCCCTCCCAAGATCGGCTCCGCTCGCGGTGTCTGATTTTCTCTAGCTTAAATAATTTTCTTTTCTTCCGTTATAAGATAATTTCCTGAAATCAAATCCGGACTGATTTTGACTAACTGATCCTAAAGCACGCAGTCATCCGCTATCAATCGCTGAAGGTCGAAAGGCATTGGCGTGTTGTACCCAAATTATCCAAAGACTACGTTCGTTCATCAATTTCTGCACCTGCTCAAGAAAATTTGGATCAAATCGTGTTATCAGAGGGTTGTTGTTATCACATTTTAATCAAGCCCAAAGCATGAAGTTGTAGCGTTAACAAGTTTTTAATTATATTACGATATCGCTCCCCATTCACTGTTATCGTTATACTGTTTTCATTTTCAAAGAAGCAGGGTTTAAGGATTCCTCCTGACCAAAATAGCACACCAGACTGTCAGTTTTAATGGATGCAATAATGAATGAATAAATGAATGAATAATTTGAGGGTTTTCTATAAGCCAGAATCCACTACTCTGCTTATTCACATATCCATTCAAATGATAATCGGAGTTGTCATGGCCGAGCTGTAACATCCTATTTTTAATAAAGAGACACTATGACGAAGTTTTTATTTGTTAGCTTTTTTTAAGCTTTTGAACAGTTATTTCCAGTAAATAATTATTTGCTATTTAGTTTTTTATGTCTTAGAACTTATAAAGCCAGTTAACAGCTAAATGTGGTAAAATTAATTTTAAGCGAGGATTTGAAGATTTTTCACACACATCGAAGCAGCTTTTATAAAAAAACCAAATATACTGATTTTTGTCGTATAAATAATATCAAATAATAATAAAAAATTTTATGTCTTATAAGACTCTTAAAGAAGCTTAACACACAGCATATGCAAGGCAACAAAGTAATTTTATTTAAAAGCTGTTTTAACGCATATTGAGTTTAAGAATGAATCATAAACTATTTCTGTTAAGAGAAACTAATTGTTTATAAAGATCTTATTTGTTTAACAACAAACCTAAATAACTTTAATATTTAAAAAAAAACCTTGCATTTTATAAATTTTCATTTTAATGTACACATAAATCATACGCCATGAAGTACAAGAACACAATTAAATAAATATTACTCATGCGTCCATAGACTAACTCACAGAAATTGTAATTATTTTTTAAATTATTCTAGTTTTATAAATCTAAAATAAAAACATGTAGTTTCCTTTTCAAAAAAAAAAAACACATTTTTTTATCACAATTAATATCTAAAGAATTTATATACAAAACAGGCTTAGCAAAAAAAAAGGAAAAAGGAAAAACAAATGCCTTCTAATAAAAATAAGTATTTTAATGTAAAATGCCAGCAATTTCTTGTTGCTAACTGCGTTTAAAAAAGCCTTGACTTGAGGTAAAATGTAGAAAAAGTTAATTATTTTTAATATTATTTTAACCATAGATTTCATGTTGAATAAAAATAATTCACGCAATTATTTATAGTAAACGATCACAACGACAAACATAGCGCTTGGTTACATGCAAGCGTTAGCAGGGACACATTTTCTTCACACTTTTCTAATATTAAATAAAAATTTTTTTTTTATATTCTAACTACACTAAAAGAAAGGTGTAAAAAATAATTTTCTATGTTTTACAGGCATATGTTATGGGGAGTGTTTGATTTAGGGGTCGTAGTGTTTTAAAAATTATTTCAAAATGTTAGTTGTGCGATAAAACATAACAAAAAATTGTTTAGAATTTAATAAGAATTTTCATAGAAATACTAAAACTAAATTTACGCTCGAAATAGATTTTAATATTAAAAAGAAAAACTTTTTAAGAAATTAAAGCTGAAAGCTGAAATGAACTGCAACACAAAATAGTTAAACCAACTGAGAGTTGTGACGGCACTTAAAAATTATCTTGATTGAAACTAAACTCTTTCTGAACAAGATATGTTCCAAGTTCTAACAGACCATTACTAGGAAATGGACAGAAAAACAATTAGAACCGATTTTATGTCAACTGACTTCAAATTTGAATTAAAGATTTAAATCAAAAGTTAAGGAAACTGGAATAAAACTAAATGAGAATTTAACTTGTAGAATTTAATAACAATTTTCACAGAAATACTAGAACTAAAACAAAATTTAGAACTGCAGTAGAATTGCGTTAAGAAAAAAGAAATCCCTAAAAAATTAAAGCTAAAGGCTGAAATAAACTGAAACAAAAAGTTATAAAACCAACTGAGAGTTGTGATGGCATTTAAAAATTATCTTGATTGACACGACACTCTTTCTGAATAAGAAATGACCCAAATTTGAACCATAATTCCAAGAAACTGAACAGGAAAACAATTAAAACGAGTTTATGTGAATTGAATTTAAATTAAACTTAAAGATTTAAATTAAAATTCTAAGAAAACTGAAATAAAACTAAATGAGAATTGAATTTATAGAATTTAATAAAAAATTTCACAGAAATATTAGAACTCAAACAAAATTTAAACATGAAATTTTAATTTAGCTAAGGCTGATACAAAAAGTTATTAAACCAAATGAGAATTGTGATGGTTTTTTTTTAAATTATTTTGATTTAAACTAAATTTTTGCTAAATAATAAATGACCCAAACTTATGCCACTTATGTATTTAAAACGATTTTATGTGAATTGCACTTAAGTTAGACTTAAAGATTTAAGGGCAATTGATATAAAACTAAATGAGAATTTTATTAAAAGGCAAATTAGTTCAGCTAGAGCTTATACTTATTTTATTAGAAGGCATTTGTTTTTCCTTTTTCCTTTTTTTCTTCAGCCTGTTTTGTATATAAATTCTTTTGATATTAATTGTGATAAAAAAATGTGTGTTTTTTGTTTTTTTTTGAAAAGGAAACTACATGTTTTTATTTTAGATTTATAAAACTAAAATAATTTAAAAAATAATTACAATTTCTGTGAGTTAGTCTATGGACGCATGAGTAATATTTATTTAATTGTGTTCTTGTACTTCATGGCGTATGATTTATGTGTACATTAAAATGAAAATTTGTAAAATGCAAGGTTTTTTTTTTTTAATATTAAAGTTATTTAGGTTTGTTGTACTGGCTTAAAGTTTAAGTAACAAAAAGTACCTGAGCTAAGCTAGAATTACTATAGTGGATTTGCTATAGAAAAATGGAAGACAATAACAAAAAATAAAACATTCTTGAATTCACTTGAAATTTTCAATTTAACCTTAAATTAGTTTTTTATTTTTCTTTTGGTATAGTTTTGCCCTCCACTGTTTGTTTTATTATTAATACCATTTTTATGAAATTCAGTTATATTTTTGTTTCTTATTATTTTGTTTTTCTCTAACTAAAATTAATAGTTTTATAACGCATGGTGGTGTTTCATGCAAAAACAAAAAACAAAACTGGCAAACAAACAAGCAAACCAACCAAACAAGCCATATCAAATAACTAACAAACTCAAACACCACTAACTGAACATGTGTGAGAAGATAAGGTCAAACAACTAAAATATTTTCTTTTGCATGACCGCATAAAATACTTTAGAATACCAAATGATGATGTTGAATGTTTTCTACATGCAACACATTCACATGTGTTATGAACAATGAGTGAAAACTTAGAGGATATACTTACATACATACATATAAACACACACACACTTATATATATTTACATGCATAAAATAGTTAAATCATATTTTTCCTTTTTATATTTTTAATATATGACAACATAAAATGCAGTGTAAATTGAATGAGTGACAGGATTTTGTATAATTTCTTTTTTCTTTCTTTCTTTTTAACATGTTTAAATAAATTCTTTTATGTTTGTGTGTTTGCAAAATGGCGGTGATGTTTGTCACTGTGAAACTGCTATTAAATGTTCATATTTTTCATAAAGTTAAAAAAGAAAACTTATATTTGTTATTTGAGCAATTTTAAAATAAGAAATGATGTTTGCACCAAAATGGGACACCTGTGTAAAAAAATGTATTTTAAAATCCTGGAAAGGGAAACAAATTTTATTTGAAATTTGTTGAACAACTTAAATTCCACATAATCTTGAATACAGTTTATGCTGATAATCTAAGTGTTATTTTTGCAGAATAAAATTTGTCTCACCCAGTTGTACTTAACTATATAGTTTTGCCACTCCGTGTAATTCTTCGTAGTTCAGTTAGATCACCTAATTTGCTCCTCGAAAGTGTACCCAATGACATTCATATAGAAAAAGGAAAACACTTGTCCTTTCAAATGCTTCTAACTGAACTACAATAGCTTTTGTCTACGATAAATTTGGATGACGAAATATTTCAAAGTTTCATATTTTTAGTGTATCTTATCCTTAATCCTGACAGGGACAAAAATTTCTCAAAAAAAAAATTTTAATGTTATAAAAAAAAAACAAAAATAAAAGAATCAAAAGATCGGCACATGGAATTAATATATGCATACGATATGACTGCCATGGTTCTTTTTTGATGAAGTGCATTCTGTATATCCAATTATGGGTTACTTTTTCGAATGTAGCGGGCCATATGTCACAAATACAAAGACCAATGTTGTCCTCCAATGCAACCATTGTTGCTGGTTTAGTAGCATATACCATTGTCTTAATTTGGCTCCACACTAAGAAGTGGCGAGGTGACAGATCACACTACCTCATCTTGAAGGCCTATTGACAAGGATATTTCTTGGAAATATTTTGAAGTTTTGTATTTTTAAGTGCATCTTTGTTGTCCTAATTCCTGACAAGGACGAAAGTTTCCCAAAAAAGAAATTTTAATTTTATATGAAATTAAAAATAAAATAATCAAAAGATCGATACATGGAATTCATATATGAATGCGATATGACTGCCATGGTTCCTTTTTTGATGAAGAGCATTCTGTTCATCCAATTATGGGTTACTTTTTCGGAGACTGCTGGCCATATGAATAATTTTGGCCTCCAATAAATCAATTTTTGCAGGCTTAGCAGCATATACCAGTGACGATGTGGCGTCATCGAAAGTTGTGTGTGGGAGGGGTTACAAGTCACACTTTGTTGGGGACCTATTGTCGGACCCATTTCTCGAAATCAGCTTACCGCCAAAATTTTGTTTGCAAGTCGATAGTCGCGGTCGTCAAATGGTAGTTTTTACCATCCTGTTAGTAGCACATCCTGTTCGAATAAAAATATTTTGGGTTCAAAGACCTTAATTACTGCTGGTTTAGCAGCATAACCCAGTAATTTCATGTGACCCCACAGAAAGTAATGGAGATAAATCACACTATGTTGCAGAGATAAAAAGGTTAATTTCTCGAAATTAACTTACCGCCAAAATTTTGATAATAAGTCGATAGTCGCGGTCATCAAATTTCAGGTATCACCATCCTGTTGATATCACATATACTATACGGATAAAACATCTTCATAAGAGGCCTATTGTGCGTAAAGTTAAGTTTGTAAATTTAAGAAAACTTCCTAATTTTCTTGATGTAATGGAGTCTGGAGGATCTCTTTATTAATATGCCCACTAAGCTAAATGGTGCCTCATCACTAAACACTTTAGTTCGTCGCCTGAATTCAGTTGCAGTTCTTTTGATAGTTAAACCCTTTATTTAGTTCTATCTGATCTAAAACATAACTCTTTACTATAACGGAGATCATAAGTTATTAGATCGAAAGACAGTGTCGAGGTTAACTTCAAGTGCTAGTGACACATGACACAGTGACCTCCCAATGATGTCAATATATATTTGCTTGTTTAAAAGCCTTAACAATAAAAGATCAATTTACAATCTAGGAATGGCTTAATAACAGCTGCCACTAAGCTTATTATGTGCCTCACACTGAACACAATATTGCGTCCATAAGTTGCTCGAATTGCTAACTGATTTTTCAGATAAAATCCGGGTGATTTGGTAGTCTAAAAAGGCGAACGCAGTTGCAGTTTGTTTGATAGCTAAAACCTTTAGTAAGTTCTATCGGGTTAAAAAATCACTCTTTACTATAACGGAGAGCATAAGTTGAGGTATGATTTTACGTCAACTCACGTCAAATTTGGTTTGTGAACATACCGGTTTCGGCTATATGCCATCTTCAGTATTCTTTTTTCTCTATACTAGTTGCATTTATTGTTAGCTGTGTTTATATAGTTCAGCTTGTTCGTGTCTCTCTTCGTGTTATTCTTCTTGCCTTCGTCTTTTTCTCTCTTTTTGTCTGTATCTCTCTCTCTCTTTCTCTCCTTTTTCGTTTGTTTCTTTCTAAATAATTTGTCTTTCCATAAGTTATTAGATGGAAGGGCAGTGTCGAGATTGATGCCAAACGCTGTAGACACTTAATAGTAACTTCCGACTGCTGCAACATGTCTTTTCTTGTTTAAGATCAGTTAAAAATCAACTTAAAATTGGGAGTGCTGAAATCCTGAAACGGAGATTCTGCGAATGGCATGACAAGAGCTGTCTTATTGGCACAAGTAGAACTGGTTTCTATGGCAATGAAAAGATTAATTGTAAACAATTGCGGCTTTTCCTTTGACTTGGGGAAAACTACAGTACAAAAAATTATCTTGGTCCAGAGAGTCAGGGCTAGATTATGGATATCAAGGCAATTATAATACGCCCTGAGTTTTAATAAAAAAATGTTCACAAGCTGTACCCACAATTTAACATCATTTAGTTTCCAGATAGAAGTGGGAACTTGTGTTGTCTTATACTTCAATTTATATAAAGTTAATTGGCTGCTTGAATCGTCCTTGGGCACGATAAAAATATCAATGAAAACATTAATTCCAAGAACAGTTAAAAGATAAAACTATATAAATCTAGCTCCTTAACTTTTTTATACGTTATTAAAATACAGGGAGTTATTTTTTGTATAGCTCTATGTATGTGTGTGTGTGTGTGTGCATGCATATATGTATATCCTTCTACTTTATTTCCATTTATATGTGTATGATTAATATCTAAATGTTCTGCACTCAATTACGCAAACATGCATGCATTTGTTATTTTACTTTGAAAGAAAGAAAGAAAAAAAAAATAAATGAAAAAAGCAAAGCCACGACTAGAACGGAAAGAAATACTCCATTTTTACAAAGTTTTTAAGCTGACGCTTATTTGTGAACTGTTGCTGGTTTTCATTTGACATTTTAACACGCAAATTTATTGTTGATTTAAAATAAATGGAAAAAATGTTTAGAACACGAGTAGGAGTATGAGTACGTTTGAAACTTTACGGACAAGTTGGAGTATGTGTTTGCAGATTTCATAACAACACTTATGCACCTAGAAGTATGCTTTAAAAAATGGCAAATATTATGTTGATTTGTCTAGTAGTAACACGCAGCCAAGATTAATTTCTCTTATTTATATAAAAGCTAAAGTTAACAAATTTTAAGTTAAAAAAAATTTAAATATTAAAAATAAACTTAATATTTAAAAAAATTACTTAAATTTGTTTTACATTAAATAGATGTAAATAATGAATATTTTTCGAAACATTAATTTTTTCCCCAAAATATTTATTTGTTTTGAACAAATATTTTTCATTAATTATTTCTTCATGAATTTTTTCTAAAAAATTTTGTTCGTGAATTATGTTCGCCAATTTTTTGTAAAAAATTTTTGTTCGTAATTTTTTCTAAAAATTTTTGTCCGTGAATTTTTTCCAAAAAAATTTTGTTCCTGAATTTTGTCTCAAAAATTTTGTCCGTGACTTTTTTCTCAAAATTTTGTTCGTGAATTTTTTCTCAACTATTTTGTTCGTTAATTTTTTCTTAAAAATTTTGTTAGTAAATCCATTCTAAAACCTTATGTTCGTTAATTTTTTTTAAAAAGTTTAGTTCGTCTTTTTTCCTAAAAAATTTTGTTCGTAAATTTTTTCTAAAAAATTTTGTTCGTGAAGTCTTTCTAAAAAATTTTGTTTGAGAATTTTTTATCAAAAATTTTGTTCGTGAATTCTTTCTAAAAAATTTTGTTCGTGAATTTTCTCTCAACTATTTTGTTCGTTAATTTTTTCTCAAAAATTTTGTTAGTAAATCAATTCTCAAAATTTGCGTTCCGTAATTTTTTTTAATAGATTTCGTTCGTCATTTTTCCTAAAAAATTTTGTTCGTGAATTTTCTACAAAAAAATTTTGTTCGTGAATTTGTTGTAAAACATTTTTGTTTGTAAACCTTTTTTGGTAAAAATTTTATTTGTAAAATTTTTGTAAAAAGTTTTGTTCATGAATTTTTTGTAAAAAGTTTTGTTCATGAATTTTTTGTAAAACGTTTTGTTTTTAATTTTTTTTGTAAAATATTTTGTTCGTAAATTTTTTGTAAAAAATTTTGTTAATAAATTTAAAAAAAAATTTTTTTTTTTAAATTTTAAATAAGTATTAATCTTAATAAAGGTCTTTTTAAATAAATTTAACACGTTTATTTTCAATATTTCGCTTTCCCGTGGAAAGCTTCTTCAGGAAATTAATTTTTACAAATACAAAAATTATTAACAAATTTTTTTCAATTTTGCTCATGGCTTTTTTTGTAAAACATTTTGTTCATGAATTTTTTCGAAAATACTTTGTCCTAAATTTTTTTTAAAAAAATTTTATTCGTGAATTTTTTCTAAAAATTTTGTTCGTGAATTTTTTCTTAAAAATTTTGTTTGTGAATTTTTTCTTAAAAATTTTGTTCGTGAATTTTTTCTTAAAAATTTTGTTCGTCAATTTAATGTAAAAAAATTTTGTTCGTGAATTTTTTCTAAAAAATTTTGTTCGTCAATTTTTTGTAAAAAAAATTTGTTCCTGAATTTTACTAACAAATTTTTATAGTGAATTTTTCTAAAAAATTGTGTTCATAAATTTTTCTAAAAAATTTTGTTTTTGAATTTTTTCTAAAAAAATTTGTTCGTGAAGTTATTCTAAAAAATTTTATTCGCGAAGTTTTTCCAAAAAATTTTGTTCCTGAATTTTTTCTAAAAAATTTTGTTCGTGAGTTTTTTTTTTAAATTTTGTTCAGAATTTTTTGTAAAACATTTTTGTTTGTAAATTTTTTGTAAAAAACTTTGTTAATTTTATTGTAAAAAAAAATTTTTGTATTTTTTTGTTTAAATTTTGTTTGTAAATTTTTTGTAAAAATTTTTGTTCATGAATTTTTTTTAAAACGTTTTGTTCGTGAATTTTTTCTAAAATATGTTGGTCGTTAATTTTGTCTAAAAAATTTTGTTCGTTAATTTTTTAAAAAAATTTTTTTTAAAACATTTCTAAACAATTTTGTGGGTGAATTTTTTTTATAAAAAAAATATGTTAGCAAATTTTTCTAAAAAATTTTGTGTTCGAATTTTTACTACACTTGGGTAAAAAATATCCTTAACCATGTTCTAATGACGTCAAAGTAAAAAAATGTATTTTAACTTTGTTATGTCTTTTAGACAAAAAAATTTAATTAATGCCAATAGAAATTTATATAAATAAATTTTATAAAATTTTCTGCTTGCAAAAATTAAATATTTCAATATATTTGAGCCTAAATATACGTTAAATTTTTTTTGGTTTTTGTTTTATTCTTCAAACTGAAAATCGTTTATTTAAATATTGTCTTAAATAATTGCTTGCACTCAAGTAACTTTTGAACAAACAGAACGTAATGATGCATTTAATATTTTCTACAAAATAATTTAGCATAAATAATAAAACCCTTAAAGTATACTTCATTTTACAGAGAATATTAACAACACATAAATAGCCATGCAATAACTATAAAAATAAACTAAAATTATCAACAAATATAGTTGAACTCTATAAAAATAAGACCAAAAGTTAGAAAGAAAATATATATACATTTTTCAAAAGCCCTTAGGACAAAAGGCAAGAATAAGAAGTATTTTTTCAACTTTCCAAAAGACCACAAAACTTAACTGAACTTAACAACAAAATAATAGAGTTATTGAAGCAAATCAAACAAACATTTGGCAGCAAGCAAGCAAGAGGAGTATATTTATAAAAAGAATAATAAAAAATATATATTAAGAAACTAAAAATAATAACAAATAAAACATAAAAAAATAAAATAAACAAGCAACATAAAATTCTGTGTGTGTGCTTGTATATTCTCCTATATGTATGCAATATTTATATAAGTATTAAAAATATTTAACTGTATAAATTTTTGTAGCAAAAAAAAAAACAAAAACCCCTGCATATATTCTTTAAATAAAACAGCGTGATAGAATAAAACATAATGGCTGAATACATACGAGGACATGGGAAGTGCAGAAAAAGCTTTTATATTTGTTAACAGCAAAGTAAATAAAGTCTTTTTCTTTTTTTTAACAAATACAAAAAATACAACAACAACATAAATAAGAGGAAATATGGACTCACATTGAAAATAAAAATGTTGAACGATACAAAATGCTTTTAAGTATAACAAAATATTTGAGAGTGTTATTGCATCAATTGACAAATATTTGTTAATATATACACACATACACACCTACACACTCACATACGAGTAATAATAATAATAATAATAAAAATAAAATCATATAATAAACGAACGTTATAAATATTTTAAAAATAAATTTGGTTATTAAATAAAAATGGTTGTTTAGTTTGTGTGTTAAATGTTTAACAAACAAATAAAAGTTTTATTCCATTTAAAATCAAGCAGCGAATTGAAAATAATTTGAGGAGATGCAAAATTGTTTGGTAGTCAGTCTGTTTTGCCTTTTCTTTTCGGCCTTTTCTTGATTTGAAGACGGGTTTTTTGGGTTTAACCCACAATAATGGGTGGGCAAATTTTAGGCTGCCAAGTAAATTGGCTAGAAGTACATACTTTTCTTAATAAGTTCAGTTTTATTCATACCAATGTAAGGTAGAGACATTGAAATCAATAATTGAATATGATGTCGGGTAAATGTCCACTTCCAGCATGCTGGAATACATTCGCTCTTTTCATAAAACTATGAACTCATTTTGCAATAAAATTTTTCTTGTTTCTTCAATACATCGCGGAATTTCAACTTTAAGAGCTTCAGGTGTTTATGGATTGTTTACGTAGGCCTTAAATATCCAATGCTATACACTAGACAAATTATACGATAACCTATTTATCACCGACATTATAGATATTGCAAACTACGACTTTAGTTGCTTTAGATTTAATAACCACTTTTACAATCTTCCTAACGGACTCGATATGAGAAACCCAACTTTCGCAATCTTTATAGAAATTTTCATACAACATCTCGAATCACTACAACGTGTGATTAGATATACATCCGCGCCTGGCCATGAAGCCTTAATCATATGGTAGATCAAACCACTGCATAATTTGGAACGTCACGCTCGTCGTAAGAAACCGAAGCTATAATTCTATGCAACGGAACTTTCTAGTTGCACCTTCGATGATTCCAGAGCAGGGCTGCAAATCATCACTCCTTATTTAAGAGTTGAAGACTTTCCAACTCCTGTCCAGAACACATGTCTAGCATGCTCACTGGATCTGGGAACATTTTACCAGGTAGGTGTTATTAAAGGTGAAATGAACCCGGCCTCCATAGAACCATAGACTGATATGGGGCCGAGAAACCACAACCACCACGATACTCCCATAAAGGGCCAACCTCAATAATCAGCCAGAAAACAGTTAAGTATCTAAAGATACAAATAACGGAACTCTGCGGGTCACTGATTCCCGTCGAAATAAAGTGGAGTTTTCAGTTGTACCCCTGCTGACATTAAGACCATATATGTGCCCCCGGGGGTTTCTCGAATCACTACATGTAAAAAAATTACTGGAAAAACATAAAATAACACATTACTATAGATACAAAAATAACATGATATGCATCCACGAATAAGACACCGCCGAAAAAATTCTAGCAAACTTAAACACGATCCCTACTAATATTACATATACATGGAAAAAAAAAGAAAGAAATTTTCATTATCTTGACATCACAATAACACGAGGTATTGACTATTTATTGTTTGACATCTATAGAAAACCAACTGCTACGGACTCTTCTATCCAGATCACCTCGAACCGCTCTCCCCAACATAAACTAGCAGTAATTAGACATATGATATATTTAAAAAGACTACAATTACTCTAGATAAGAATAATAAAGAACTCGACACAATTTACTGCATAGCTAAAAATAGCGGCTACAAAGTTCTTAAACAATGCAACACTAGAAACGGAAATAAAGAAGACAAAGAGACAACCGAAGCAAGACAAAAGCACACTTTTACTTAAACAGAACCAAAAATATATAGATTAACTAATCTTTTTCGAAGAGAAGGTTTACTCACACCAGCAACACTTTGAGACGTAATTGTGGGTCATGGACAGAAATAACTGATAGATTTAGTTGCAGCGGATTATACAGGCTCACTTATACCTGCAAACATACTTATATAGGACAAAGTAGACGAACACTAAAAACAAGATTTATAGAACACACACGGTCATACAAACGGAAAAGACAAAACTCCAACTTTGCATTACACTTTGATAATCACAAACCCTTACCAAGGGAAATAGATAAATGTATGACATTACTATATCCTAACAAAAAAGGACAAAGACTAGACTTTCGTGAAAACATGGAAATCTACAAAAAAAAATTTTGAGCCGTGATATTATAAACGAAGAGGTAAACAGGACCTCAGACACAATTTTCACACACCCGAACAATCGGAAAATACCCTCAGATGGACGGACACATGTACTTAGATAATAATAAAAGTGAAAAATAATAAAAATTAGCCCAGGATCAAATACCACGCGGCTGGCATTCTACCTACATGAGTGGAACTACCTAAACCCGAACATTAACTCACCAATACAGATTAGAACAGAGTTTGAAAATGATGTCTTCACATCGGAAGCGCTAGCCATTATTACCGAATAAATAGCCAGAAAGGAATAAAAACTGACCAAAAAAAATCCAAACAACTTAATATCATAATTTTATATATAGGGTCTCTCCAGGAAAGGTATACTTCTTCGTTTATTTGTTTTAATTAAATGAAAGAGAATGGATCTTTTATTAATAATTGTTTTATTTAATGTCGGCAATTATATATGGAATTCAATATCACATAAATGCCCGCCTCATAAATGCGACACCTTTTGAGCACATTTTTCATTATATTCTCACATATTTCACGCGATATTTAATTAATTTTATCACGAATATTTTGCTTGAGTTGCTCAAGCATTTGTTGTTCATTTGCCTAAACCTTGCTTTTCAAAAATTCCCACAAAAAAGAAGTCCGGAGAAGTGAAATCAGGCAACCGTGGAGGCAAATCAACATCACCATTTCCTGAAATAACTTGCTGTAGAAAGAGGTCTCGCAGTAATTCCATTGTAATCCTGGCTGTATGCGATGTGGCACCGTCTTGTTGATAACACATATGTGTGGCGTTAAAAAGTTTTCAACCATATTACGACATCGCTCCCCATTCACACTTACCATAATGCCGTTTTCATTTTCAAAGAAGCAACGTCCAATTATACCTCCTGATCCAGTTGACTGTTGAAAAATTTGAGGGTTTCCCATTCCCCAGAACCGAATCGCATATCTATTCAAATGATAATGTGCCTCGTCACTCATTATGATTTTTTCATGAAATTGAATGGACAAAACAACATACAACGACAAAATGTGCTACAAAGGGCGTAGAAGATTTTTAATTTTTCTAGACTTCTAGTAAACAAATATGAAAGGTCAGCGTCTGAGTGGATAGTGGGTTAGTTAAAAAATAAACCTCGTGAAGTTAAGACCTGCATCTTAAGTAAATTGTTTTGTAGTGCCAATTTTGTTGTGTAGTTGAAGTAAATAAACTTGTAATTAATTTAAAAATTCTAAAATCTGGTCTTATTTATTTTGCAATAAAGAACTCAGCAACACCAAAACGTTTATAAAAGGTATAAACGTAACAAAAGTAATTATAAATATACTTAAAACTATTAAAATTTAAATTTATAACATATTAAACCAAACATGAATAAGTTCTAAAATATAACAATTTACTGCTCTTCAAAATAATATTAAAATATTAGAAAAATGATTATAATAATGAAAATAATAATAAATAATTAATTATACTTAAGAACTTATTCACTTTTGCTTATAAATTATTATAACTATAAATGAATTTTAAAAATATACGCTTCAAATAATGAAAAGGAACTTATTTTTTTTTATAAAAACGGAAGCTGTTAAGGACTTTTATAACTTTAGCCACTCTCTGTTCTAATGTTTAATATTAAGTTGAATATTTCTACAATAAAACCATTTTGCAGTATACTAATATTTCTTTATTTTTTCCACTTTTTTTAAACAAAATCCTGGTAAAAGTAGTTTGTTTAGGTGCACAAAATAAAGTTTCAATAACTTTCTTTAAGTTGGTTTTTAAAAATAAAAAAGGGGAGAAAATAAACGTTAACAAATATAACTTAAAATCAAAAGCAAATGAAACGTTTTTAAGAAAACATTTCAAATTAACTATAAAGCGAGTAAACTAAACGTTTCAAAGAAAATTTAAGAAAGGGATAATGAAACAAAGAAAGTAATTTTCAATAGAAAAAGTTAATGATTTCTGTTTATTTGCAAAGAAATTGAAAATTTAGAAGTTTCATTTGCAGCAGGTTTTTCAATTAGCGCTCTAGAGGTTAAAATATTTAATTACAATTTAAATATTTTAATTGCGAAATGGAGTGTTAAGAAATTTTATTGAATTTCGATAGTTTTTTTATTTAACACACTTTAACGTAATAGGTGAGTGAGCCTTGTGTTAAGATCTAAAAGCAGGCTTTTTATAACGTATCAACATTATGTTATGTTAAAGTTTTAATGTTGCAAATTGGATTTTTTTTAAGAATTTGAATCAATAGTGGCAACACCATCAACATGATACTTTTGACATTTAGTTTTCTGACGTATTCATAGTAGATGCATTGTCAATTGTCATTGTCAATCAATGAATTCAAATTCGTACAAAAATAATTAAAATCCGATTAAGGTAACATTTTATAGGCTCAATAAATGTAGATAGAAGTAATTTTATGATTCTTCAAGTCCTTAATCATTAACTCAACTTTAATAAAATAAATATAGTCTCCTTTTTTGCAACTAATTTTGGCAAATTTTATATTGAAAAATCAAATTATATTTCCTTAAACTAAACGTGTTTAATCTATCATCGTCATCATCATCATCAACTGATTTCTTTCCAAGCTTCATTTGCAAAATAAGTGTGAAGTGAAAAAAAAAATTAAATATTCAATTTATTCACGTCTCGAATGATAATCAGAGACATCATACCACACAAATCTGTAAATCAATCGACAAAACAAATCACTAAATCTACAAAATTTTACTGAAACTAGTGTAAAAATTCAATTTGAATGCCAGAAGCGATAACAAGAATAAATTGTGGATATGAATGCAAATAGACACTTTCAAGCCATCAGAGCCTCCACATTATAATTTGAATGGAGTTCAGTTTCTTTTGGCAGCATAAATTTTTTTTTGGTTTTTTTTGTATTTTAGACAATTTAATAAAGCGGTGGCGGCAAAAGTTAAGTGGCTTTTAACACGTCAATGAAATGAAACAAATCGAATATGGGCACAGAATCTTACAATTCGTAACCACTTGCATAACTTGTTTTCTTTGGGATTTTTTATTTTGTTTTTTTGTTTTTTGTTATCTAAATATCCATGTTTTATCTTGAATAGTAGCATGATATTTAATTTTTTTTTCTAAAGCAACCAATTGCCGAATTCTAGAATTAAATGCAAAAAAAAATCTAAAAAAAGTTACGTTATTAATATTTTCTATATTCATTTAAACTTAAAGCTGGTTTGTTGTTAACACAAATTTTGTTTTTTTTTATTTGGGTTATTTTATGCCAGACATGACTCGGCATTATTTAACTTTTTAATTTTGATTAAAATTAAGAAACTACAACAACAAAAAAACGTTTGTTAGAAACAAGAAAACAACGACAATAAAGCAAACTCTTGTGAAGTGTTCAAATTATTATTTCTTGTTTTGTTTGTTGTTATTATATTTGACCTTAAGGCTTTTTGTAGCTTTAAGTTCTTTCACCCTTGAGGCGATTAAGTATTAACTTATTTTCAGCATCTTGAGTTTACATAATTATTTGATAAAAGTTTGAAAAGTCAAAAATTCAAATACAAATACTGGTCATTATTGCATCTTTTGCTTTAACGAATAACCTTAAAACTTGTTTTTATAAAAACTCGTTAAAATGTCGACACAAGTTTGTTAACAAATTTTTTAATATAAAAAAAATTGTTATTGTTGTAAACTTTTTATATATAAAGTTTTCTGTTTAAAAAAAGTTTATTTATAACGGGGTTTTCAATAAAAAGTTTTTTCTTTTGATATAAAAAGGCCACGAAATGCTGTTCCGTTTCAACAGCCACTGAAAAGTCTTCTATGTCAAACTCAGTTATCGGATTATATAAGTTTTTATTAATTAAATTTTAAACTGTTTGATTATATTTCAAAATTATATGGCTCTATAAAAAACACCTTATATTTTAGATGTTAAAATGAACTAAATAAATCAACACCTGGTTTTTTAAAAATTTTTGAGTGGTTGGGTTTTTTTTGTTTTATTTTTTATATAAAAATTTAAATATCGTGAATTACAATGGAAATTTAATTTATTTCTATTTTTTTAATAAATAATTAAAATTTCTATTTCAGTGATGAGTTTGTATTTTATTAGAAAAAAATTTCTATTTTAATAATAATCTAATGAATAATGCGTGATAAAATTTACATCTGTATATTGTTGTGTAAGCCATAACCAGATGGTGGATCATACCACCGTGGATGAAATATAGCGTCATCCTCGCCGTAGAAGGCCTTCAGATACGTATATCCTCCAGTTACTCCTAGTTGCAACTTCAAGAGCTCGGAGCAGGCCGCAACCACTCACTTCTTGCTGAAGAGTTGGAGACTACCCAACTCCTGGTCTAGAACGGGAGAAGCTTAATATAAGAACACGACGGCATTTATGCTCACTGGACCTGGTTCATTCATCTAAGAACGCTATCGCAATTATGCTCACTAGACCTGGACCTGGATTGTATTAATTGCGAATGATTGGAACCTAACAACTCAAACGACAGTCTTAAAGCCACAACCATCACGATACTTCCGAAGTGCCAACCTCAACAATCAGTCAGAGAACAGCTAAAAAGCTAAAACGACAAAAAGCTGAACTCTGGGGCTTTACTGATTCCCATGGAAATAAAGTGGAATTGTTCAGTTGGCTCCTGCTATCCTTATAGGGGACTTGGCTGCCTTTTACCCCCGTTGACATATGTACTAACGGTGAGATTACGTCAACACATATCAATGTGCCTCCGTGGGGGGGGGAATCAAATGAATAATACTCGACTTTTTCTTTTCTTCTTTTTAATTAAAATAGATAAAAATACTGGGTGTCTACCAGGAAATTATACTACTTTGTTTTGCAGTGATTTTGGTAATCGTTAGTCTTGACAGTCGTGAAGTAGACACGTAACACATTTTTTTATGGAAAAATATTCGATATACCAACGGCTTTTTATCGTTAAAACATTTTATCGAAATCAATCATCGATTACTGTGACGAGGAAAAGGTTACGTGAAAATTTTGGGAGAAACAACTTGCTAACAAAACACACTATTTATCGTGTAGTGAATGATTTCGAAGAAAGGTGATGTCTAGGCGATAGCCCCAAGCATGAACACAATACACGGCAAGATCGGCTGAAAACATTAATGCTGCTCAGAAAAGTGTTCAAAATCATACATTAACCTTAATTCGACGCCATGCTCAGGAACTTGGTCATCAAAGAACAACTTTGGCCACAATTTTGCACAAGGATTTGCATTTGTTTCCATATAAGATTCAGCTGACGAACGGGGTTCTTCCATAAGACTATTTGCGTCGCCTTACATATGCCAATAGGATGTTATAGCTCACGCATGACAGCCACGATTTTCATGAAAAAATCATAATGAGTGACGAGGCACATTTTTAGTTGAAGGGATACGTGAATAAGCAGAATAGTCGGTTCTGGGGAATGGGAAACCCTGAAATTATTCAACAGTCACCTTTGCATCCATTAAAAGTGGAAATTTGGTTAGTTGGAATCATTGCACCTTACTTCTTTGAAAATTAAAATGACTTATCGGTAACAGTGGAGAGCGATATCGTGATATGATTGAAAACTTTTTTAGTTTGGGCTTGAGTAACATTAGGTATCAACAAGACGGTGCCACTCGCATACAGCCAGGATTAAATTGAAATTGCTGCAAGACCTATTTCCACAACAAGTTAGTGGCCTCCAGTGGCGCCTGATTTGACTGCTCCGGACTGCTTTTGTGAGGGGATATCTGACAAACAAAGTTTATGCAAAGAAACCAGAATCGCTAAAGCAACTCAAACAAAATATTGGTGATGAAATTAATGAATTAATGCGTGAAACGTGTGAGAATGTAATAAAAAGGGCTTGCATTTGTGAGGCCAACAAAAGGCGGACATTTATCTGTTATTGTATTCCATACATAATTGCCACCCATTTTCTTTTATTTGATTAAAAATTATAAACAAGGTAGTATACCTTCCTGTCAGACACCCTGTATATATTTTCTGATTTATTTTACTCTATAAAACAAAATTTTTTCTTGATTAAAAAATTACTGCTGTTTTATTTATAAAAAAATTTTTGTTTAAAAAAATTTTAAGAAAAATTCTTATATCGTAAAAATATGAAATTAAATCGTAAAATGCCAAACTGATACTTTGGCCAAATAAATATTTACTAACGTACTATGGAATAGCTTTTACAAATAGTAAATAGCTGTTTCATAAAGTTAAAACTACAAACAAGTTGGAAAATGTGTAGCATCGATATTAATATTTGTTATTCCCTTTAATCCCAAAACAAGCAGCAGTAAAAAATTGATTTTTGTAAAATGAACAAAATAACACACCAAAAAATGCTATGAAATGGAGCACAAAAAATAAAAGCTTTTAATACACACACTTATTTCAACCAAAAGGCTCATAAAGTACTTCTATACAGGGACACACATACACAGACGCTTATATGCTTAACAAATAGCAATAATCATATATAAAAAAAACCCTAAAACCATATTCTTAACTTCCTCAAAGCTAGAGTCACTCACTGTACTGAGTATCCTTTGTATGCCATACAAAGGTCCTAAGTAGAAGGAAAGCACTAACAACAAACAACAACAACAACAAATAAAATTCTAAATATCAAACAAAAATTTAAGTTTATGACTTGACTATTTACAAATGGTAAATAAATTTCTTGCCCTACAGTGCTGGCAATATCTAGTAAATTAACAACAATTTTTTCTATTTTTGCCCTCCATGGATTAGTATTCGGTTTACTAATTTTAAAATGACCACAGGCAAAGTCAGCTGACACTTCGTGGATGTGAAGGGACCAGTGCTGTAAGCGTTTTTATATTTTTGGTATTCAATTAGCTTTAAGTTAGAAAATGCGTTACCTGCCGCATTCCAAACTAGACTTGCCAACATTAATCACAATTAAATGTATTTTTTGGAAAACTGTTTCTATTTCTCAGTTTTAGATTTTCCTAATCATCAGTTTTTCATTAAATTCTCCAGCAACAAAAAAAAAACAAAAAAAACTTTTACAAAATTGTTGCTGCTTTATTATTTACCGTCTGTAGCACTAAGACCAGACCATCATCAATGAATTCAATAAAATTGTAAAATAAAACTGGGCTGACTTAGTGCAGGAAATATTGGACTTTTAGTTTTGTTTGCTTTTAAGGCTTTATTGCAGGAAATACTCCCCTAAAAGCAGACTATACACTTAATGCTTTTCAAGTTATAATACTGATTTCAGGCAAGCATACAAAAATGCAAGTCTGTATGTATGTGTGTGTGTGTGTGTATGGCTATGTGTATGTTTATGAAAGAGTGCCAAGTTAAATGTAAGGGAAACTAACTCACTAAGCACTTTTATGAAATGCATTATTGTTGCATATAAAGAGAATAATCAGTAGCTTAAGCCTTTAAAAGGTAAGATGCTGTTTCAATAATGGTCGTTATTAATAACATTTGAAACCAACAAAAAAAAAAAGAAAACCAAAAAAAAGCATTTAAGCCATTTCTATTTTTTTTTTAGAAAATAACATTTGAAATATTATTTTGCCTTAAAAAACTTTTAGGGTTTTGAAAGCAAACTTAATAAATGAAACTAAAAATGTTGTTTGTGTGCGTGTTGCTTACTAAAATAGTTGGCAAATAAAAATTAAGTTCAAACCACCAAAGAAACAAAATAAAAATATGTTAAATAAATAGCTGTTTATTATGGCTTAAATAACTATTATCATTGAATTTTATGGTTTTTATCATTATTGCCATATAACAAAAAATAAAAAAGCCAACAAATAGCATAAAAATAAGTTTCATGATTTTAGTATACTTCTAAATATTTACAAAGTAATAACACAGCTTAACAGTCGCCAACAGAAGTGTGGCAATTTAATTTGTTTATCTAATAGCTAAAGCTTTTATGTTCTTAAAAAGCAAGTGTTATACCACCTTTTAGGAATTTAACTGACATAAAAGGTTTCAGTAGAAATTTAACCTAAACTACAAACTAATGGCAACTTAAACTCATTCCGTGTAAGGTGTGCTGAGCATTGTTAATGCAATAGAAGCATAAAGCTGTTACTTGAGTTCTCTAGAGTTTTAAACCCTGGCCATTTTCCAAATGAACAGTCAAATGAATCACTATAGAATGTCATTCAGGAGTTTAATATATTCTCTATATAGCAACATTAGCAATAATAGATATCGCATCCTAAATACAAAAGGGTCACAACTGAAAATACTAAAATTTTTAGGAGAGATATAAATCTGTTTAGATTATTAAGCAGAAGCAACTCCCTTAACACAGAAATAGCCATAACTGTATTTTTCCAGTTAAAGAAGATAGTGATGTGTAGAAAATTTTTGCAGTAGTTAGAGATGTGGACTCTGAATTAATTTATGGAAAAAAATTAGTTTTGGAAAATTTTGAGTTATAACCCTTTTGTATTTAGGGTGCGATATGCTCTTATCGGTTGTAACGGATCTTCATTTTTGAATATGTTAGCTCTTTGTGTCTCGAGAAGAAGGGACAAAATGTTAAAAGATATGTTGGATCGGTCGGATAGGAAACGCAACAATTACACGGTGGGTTTGATTGATAGATTAAGAAGGCACCCATGTGTTATTGTTGTGTGATCTAGTCGAAGTCTGCTGATTTTGATGAGATCCATTCTGTTTGTGTTATTAATTTTACCATTCCGATGTTTTTTAAAGAGTGGTGTTTTTAATTATGTGATATAAGTAGTATAAGGCACATTTATCGGTCTTTATAGAATACTTGACTATCTAGACCTGTGCTGCTGGGGAACCCAGTCCCCTGAAGGCAGCAGGCGTCAACTGGAAACTCCACGTTATTTCCATGGGAATCAGTAGCCCGCAGAGTTCCGCTAATTGTCTCTTTAGACTTTTAGCTGTTTCTCTGACTAATTATTGAGGTTGGCCCTTCGTGAGTATCGTGGTGGCTGTGGTTTTGCGGCCCCATACAGGTATTGTTTTATGGTGGCCAGGACCATTTCACCTTTAATTACACCTACCTGATAAATGATCCTAGATCCAGTGAGCATGCTAGTCATGTGTTCTGGACCAGGAGTTGGATAGTCTCCAGCTCTTCAGCAAGGAGTAGTGGTTTGCAGCACTGCTGTGGTACCGCTGAAATTGCAACTAGGAAAGACCTGTTGCTAGAATTAGTCTTCGGCTTCCTAGGACGTGAATGACGTAGCTTTTCATTCACAGTGGTTTGACCACCATCTGATTAAAGCCCACGGTCAAGTGCAGATGTAAATCTTACCACGAAGCGAAATATATGTCACCCCCCTTCAGCAAGGAGTGAAGGCTGCGGTCTGCTTCGGGCTTTTGAAGTTGCAGCTGGTATGATCTACCATCTGGTTATGGCTTACACAGCTAGGTACAGATATAAATC
The DNA here is from genome assembly GCA_030448955.1 of Trichopoda pennipes. Classification (NCBI taxonomy): domain Eukaryota; kingdom Metazoa; phylum Arthropoda; class Insecta; order Diptera; family Tachinidae; genus Trichopoda; species Trichopoda pennipes. Next base: position 6,963,694 of record JASKUP010000002.1, read on the forward strand.
TTATTACGCATATCGACATAAGTCACCCCCCCCCCCACCCCTCCGCCCAGGTTCCCATTAATATGTTTTAATGGAAACTCTCCATTAAGACATGTGTCACTGGTGGTAAAAGGGAGTTAAGTCCCCTAAATGCCAGCAAGAGCCAACTGAACAACTTCTACTTCATTTCCATGGGAATCACTAATCCCCAGAATTCTGCTGTTGCTGTTGTTTATTGAGGTTGACCCCTTGAATGATTAAGGGGCCAGGATTATTCAATATTTGACCAAGAACACAGGGTGAATAATCCAAGTCCTGTGAGCAAGCTATGTCATGAGTTCTGCAACTAGGAGTAATTAGAGGATATAGATATTCTACGGCTTCCTAGGGCGTGGCTGACGCTACATATCACCCAAGTGGTTTGTTCCACCATTAGGTTATGGCCTACAAAGCTAGGTACTGTTGTAAATCTTATAACGCATCAGCATTAATGTAGCGCCGCATTTAATATTAAGCAATTTCATAATTTTAATTTTCACCAGCTACTCCAAGAAAAAATCACATCACTGCCTTTGTTCAGTTATTTGCAAGTGCACTCGATTGACAATAATCAATGTTAATCTGAGCCTTCAATATTTTTGACGATAGCGGTGCATTTCGTGATAAGATTTACATCTGCACCTGGCTGTAAGCTTTAATCAGATGGTCGTCAAACCACTGGGAATGCAAAGCAATGAAAAGCAACGTCATTCACGCCCTAGGAAGCCGAGAACTAATTTTAGCAACAGGTCTTTACAAGTTGCAATTTCAGCGGTTCCAAAGCTGGGTTGCAAACCACTACTCCTTGCTGAAGAGCTGGAGAGTATCGAACAACTGGTCCAGAACACATGATTAGCATGCTCACCCGTTGTTGTTATTAAAGGCGAGATAATGCGAGATAATAATCAAATTCATTCCACGATACTCCCGAAGGGCCAACCTCAATAATCAGTTAGAGAAACAGCTAAAAGTCTAAAGAGACAATTCACGGAACTCTGGGGCTTACCGATTTCCGTGGAAATAACGTGGAGCTGCCAGCAGCACAGGTCTAGATGGATAAGTAATCCATAAAGACCGATAAATGTGTCCCCGGGGGGGACAATAGCGGTGCATGACATGGATATCCGTCATTGCTGGTTATTGTATTAGAAGTTAATTCTCTAGGATACCGTTTTGAGATTTTCTCATCCAACACGCATGGCCTATTGAAATTTAATTCACCGAAAAAACCGTGAATCCTGGTTTTTGGGACAATTTAAAATAATTGTGGATTTGATCTGTAACTGTAACGTCCTGGCAATAATGGATTTGAAAAAAGCAGGGACAAACGATTGGACTAAGCTTCAAGCACACCAAACAGTCAGATTTTCTGGATGTAATGGTGTCTCATTAGCATCCCTCCAAATGTAGCAGTTTTGTTTATTGAGGTAACGGGTTTTTCAACAAGAAATTTGTTTGTTAGTCGTGGCAACAACAACAACAACATGATAGTTTTGACATTTAGTTTTTTGACGTATTCGTAGTAGATGCATTGGCAATCGTTGCAATGAATTCAATTTCGCACGAAAATCGCATTAAAATAATTTAAATCCAATATGAAAATGGCGGATTCTGTTAAAGTTACATTTCGTAAAATTTGCGATATTTTCGGACAAAATAATCGTCCTTCTGAGATCGCTAATAGTCGTTAAATTTGAGTCGATAGGCTCGATACAAAATGTGGGAACACCAACGTTGGGTCGACCGTTTCGTTCAACTGAAGATACAGTGTTTAAGCAGATTGGTTCGGATCATGGCGAACTATGCATAAGGATTTGACTGTGACGCCTTAGAAAATTTAACCGATGCAGGAACTAAAGCCGACCGACCATTCAAATTGCCGTAAATTCGATAAATTCACTCAGGAACAGGCGGCTGGTTTTTTTTAAAAATCATTTTTTCAGGCGAAACCTATAAGCACTTGTCAGGGTATGTAAACAAGTAAAATTGCCACATTTGGGCTTCTGAAAATCCTAGAGCGATTATTGGGTAGCCTTTACATGCTCAACGTATCACTGCATGTCTGTGCGCTTTGTGGTGTGGAGAAGTGATTGGGCCGTTTTTTTTTATAAGATGAGGCTGCAAATGCAGTAACGGTAAATGGATCACGCTATCGCAAGATGCTAACAATTCAATTTTGGCCTATTAGGGACGACGTGGATATTATTGACTTGTGGTTTCAATACAACGGTGCCACATGTCACGCAGCCAATGAAACGATAAATTTATTGTAAACCGAATTTTCCGATTGCATAATTTCACGACAACAAACAGTCAAAAGGCCATCCAGATCGGGTGATTTTACACCACTGGATTAGTTTTTATGGGGCCATGTTAATAACAGAGTTTATACGGAGCCAACCGGATCAATTTCAGCCTTAAAACTCAATATCCTTAATGTGATTAACGCTAAGACCGCCAGTTTGCGCAAAAGTGATTAAAAACTTTAATGAAAGAATCGTCATCTGTCAGTGTGGTTGTATTGGACATTTGCCACATGTTATTCCTCATTCATAATTGCCGAATTTTTCTCTTCATAATGCAATAACAGTTTTAATCATTTTAATTAAAATTTTTTGTTTTATTGTGTCTTAGAAAACAGTTTTTTATTTTGGGTCCATTGTTGAAATGTCAAAGCAAAATTTAATATAAATTTTATAAAGTTAAATAACTGTTGCCAAATGAAAATACTACACCTCTATTTTTTAGACTACATAGATAATTTAAAATATAATAAAAACAAATATAAATTATAAAATCTATTGTCCGTCAACTTTTGTTATACACTGAAATTTAATCATATTTTCAATAATTTCTTTGCTTCTCTTTTCATGCGTCGTCTTTATATTTTATATATTTATTTATTTTTTTATGGAAATTTCCTTATCTTATTTTTCTTTATAATAACCCAGTATTTATTTTTACATCATTTCCGTTATTGTTATAACATACAAAAATAATACAATACAAAATTAAATTCTTTATTTTTTACAAATCATTCATACATAAATACTTTTAAGCTTCTCTGGCTTCCTTTTTAGCAAGAAAAATAAATTAAAAAATTAAATGCCAATAAATGAAGAAAACTCTAGATGAAATTATTTTTCTGTTCCGTGTAATAATAATTTAAGGAATTCTTTAGTTTATGATTTAAAATGTTATATTTTCCAAAAAATTTTGAAAAAGTATTAAAAAGGAAGTAAAATGAAAGGAAATAAGGAAGTGAAAAAATTCTAAAGAAACGAATAGTTGCAGCTGCAGCTGCAGGAAAAGAAAATAGAGACATCAATAATCGAGGAAAGAAAGAAATTTTTATTATTTTCCGCACTAAGAAGTTATATTTTTATTATAATTGAAATGTTTAATATAAAATTGATTTCCGTATAACCAAGCAATGTTGAAGATAAACTGAGATTTAACAAGAAATTAGAAGAAAATTAAATTTTATAAAATAAGAACAAAAAGAAAAATTTTTGCTAAAAATTTTAGCTGAAAAAAATGAATTTTTTTTAACAAAATTTATTATTTTGCGAAAATTAAATTTTTTTGCGAAAAATTGATTTTTAGTGAAAATATGAAAAAATAGATTTGTTGCAGCAAAGGGTTTTTGCTATAAAAATTTATTTTATACTGAAATATTGATTTTTTGTGAAAAAAAATTAATTTTTGTTTAAATAATCGATTTCTTTTTTTGGCAAAAAAAGTGATTTGTTGCTAAAAAAAATTTTTTGTGAAAAGTATTCTTTCCAAGAAAGTGTTCTTTTGGGTGAAAAAAAGTAATGGTCGAACACTAAAACCAAGACACATACTCTCATAAAAACCAAAAGGAGAAGAGTCCAACTTTGCAATACACCTTGACCCTCATGGATGTACACCAAGGGAAATAGATGAATGTATAACATTACTACGTCCTAGCAAAAAAGGGCGAAGACTAGACATTTTTGAAGCCATGGAAATCTACAAAACAAAAATATTTAACAGGGACATTATAGACGAACAACACGACCTAAGACACAATTTTTACACCACTAAATTCAGTTATACAGTCGACCAAACGGAAAACACCCTCAGAGAGACATACGTATGTAGATAATAATAAAAGACGGAAATATTAATAAATAGTCTCGCATTAAGTGTTAGTTGGCGAGCATTCAGCCTACGACCTTAACAACAGAACTACCTAAACCCATACACTGACTCACCAGTACAGATTAGAATACGGCTTGAGAATGATGTCTTCACATCGAAAGCGCTTGCCGTTCATACCGAAGACAGAGCCAACAAAGACGGAAAAAATAACAACACAAATTATTAATGTTTTCAATTTCTCCTCTTAACGCCTTTCGTGGCTATTTGTTTGCAAATGGCGTGCACTTTCGATGAGAATACATCATCTTCAGGCATGGTTGTATCACGTATTCGTGAGTCAGTATTTCTGGATAAATACCAGGACCAAAGTTAATCAAAAATAATATTTTAGCTGTAAATAAAAAAATTTACTAAAAGAATGACAACTCTCTCTAAAGAACTGAAGTTTATAACTCAAATCTAATGTAAGTAAGGTAGCGTAAAGGCAAAAATATTATGACATAAAGACATAAATTATCATATGGATAATTGGATGATGCCTGTCAAGGGTTCAATGTGTAAGTAACATTTTCCAACGTCTAATGAATAATTATTAAAAATATTAATTTTGCAGGAGAAAATTAGTTCATTTATATTCTGATCATGACGATAGTGAAACATACATGCAAGGATCTCAGCACAATGATGAGAAAAACAATTAAGGCACAACAATACAGCGTTCCAGATTTAATACAACTTTAGCAGCATCAGTTGTCTATCAAAAATATATGCAACAACAGAATCAATGTCTGCGTTATCGAAAAACATGAATTCAAAATGATGATGATCCAATAGAGGATGAAGCAGTATTAAGCCAGAATGGATAACTAGTTGATTGGACCATGAAAATAAAACCAGGGTTCCTTAAGATCAGGTAGAAGAAGATTATGCAAAATTGTAAGATATTAAAGAGGAAAATGTTAAAATCCCTGTAACAAAATGATAATCGAAAAAAAGTCGTAACGATTTTGTATCTGGAATATCCGAAAATAAAGACACTTAAACCTAAAAATTCCATAGAGGAAACCTTGCAACATAACAATCTGAAAACGAAGATGAACTAAAGGAAGAAGCGTCAGTTAATGCGCTACAAAACTATTGAAGAAATTGAAACAGTACAGCTATTAGATAAAGGGAAGATATTTTTGAGTACAACTAATACATCTTATTCATCTACTACAACCAATGATTCATCATCGTCTGGGACCTCTTTATCCTCTTATTTGAAATCTACAAGTGTAGCTCATAAAGGATCAACTTCATTCCTCTGATCATTCTCACTATCATTCACATCAGCCACCGCTGTCTGTTTACACTAATTACATCATTACGGCAAATATCCACCCGAAGGCTATTTGATAAATGTTATGGGAAAATGAGTTCGACTTTCGCGAAATATTATCATATTTTTCCTTCGTATTAATAAAATAAAATACATAAATTTTTAAATATTTTTTAAAGAGATAAAAAATGAAATAAAAAAACTTAACAGCAATATTAATGAAAGCAATTAAAATAGTAATAAAACTTGAAAATAACTTCAAACAATTGCTTTGTTCGTCATAATTTTATTTTGTGTAGACATTTGACGACATTTGAAAAAAATTCAATACACTTTCATCTCACGACATTACCTTAGCGCCACTCATTTTAATATTAATATTGAGTTGAAAGAAATAAGAATTAATTGTTATTTAAGTTTTCGCAGTACAAAAATTATTTCGACAACAAAACGATATTTAAAAAAATCCTAAATTTGTTCTGAATTTATTTATATTTTCATATGTATGTGCTTCTAGAATTTAGTCCTTTCGGAATCTATTTTTGCATCTTATACTCTCTTAAGCGCAAGGTGATATTCAGAGATTGATACTATTTAAGCAATACTGAAGAGTGTGCTGTCACTGTCAAGTGATTTATGTCTAGTTTGGTTTGCTATTTCAATAGGAAAACACATGCACTTGGATAACGGCTCCAAATAGTGTTATTTTGAACATCATATGTCTTTTATCGTGCACTACGTCTATTATACCGTCAACATAATCATCCATCCAACTGTGGAACGTTTATAATAATAAGCAACCACTGAGATGGCATACAGTGCGTATAGAAAAATTCATGTAGGGTGTAACATAGAGCGAACGTAGAGGCAGATAGATTCAAATCAGTTTATGCAGAAATTGGATACGTGCTTTTCAGAAAGAAATGCGATCAGCTAGCAAAGCGTGGATTCGGTAAGTGAGTGACCGTAAACCAAAATTGCAGTTGACATCGATTTCTTCTATAGGCGTTGGTGTGTAATACTCTAAACTTTAGTGGACTCTAAATTAGTAAATCAAAATAATGAACTGCTCCCCTTGACTTATAACACAATAATAGTAATTTTATTACAAATTCATGACTGTAGAAAATACAAAATAAACAAAAATAAAAAAGGTCTCCGTACATACTTATGTATGTACAACTGTATGTTAAGTTACAAACATTTAAATTGAAATTATTAAATGTCACTAAAAGGTATATAGAATATTAGCAGGTACATAGATAATCGAATGATGTTACTGGTAATCCCCATATATTTGGTTTGCTGTTTGGAATGTTGCTACAGTTACAATGCTTATCACCATGCATTTTTAATAAAGGCAATAAGTCATAGGCGTAGAAAAAATTTGTAAAATTGAGATATCGTCCGTTTAATATATTCAAACCAGGCGTATTTTGTTTAGCGATGAAGCCAGGCTTGTATACGCCAATAAACAATACTGCCATATTCGATTAACTTAATTAAATATGTGTTATTCTTTTTAACGGTCTTTTTAATTAAATTTAACAATATATTTTTTCAATCTTTCGCTTTCCTTTGGGAAAAAAAAGAATAATACATATTTATTTAAGATATAAAAGGTCGTTTAAAAAATAAATAAACAAATAGTATAATAAAAAAAAATAAACTTAATTATTAATTATTTTATAGCATTTTTTAAAGGAAGCCGCACTGAAGCTGATAATCTATGAAGGATGCCACCACTAATTTTTAAAACTAAAGAAATAGAAAATTCGTACCTTAATTTTTTTTTAATCAAAATCAATTTAATATCAATACTAAACATGTCGCACCTGAAACAAGGATAGACCCAATATTATCTAAAATTGGAGAATCAATTTTAGATGAAGCATTAGATAAGTTGATTGGTGATAATTTTGCTTCATACAGGGAAAAAAATACATAAATCTCCATGAAACATGAGTGTATTGTATGGGGTAACAGGACAATAATACCAGAAAAGTTCAGATCTAGACTTCTCGAAGAATTTTACATTTAGGCATAGTAAAAAAAATCCTTGCTCGGATGGTATGTATGTTGGCCCGGACTTGACAGAGACATTGAAAATTGAATTAAAAATTGTGTGCCATGTCTCAAGCCATAAACCTATCCTGAGAAGAGCATCTAATACCTTGGACTCTTTGTAGATCTGTATGTAGTCGAATCCATGTTGACTTTGTTGGTGATATTAAAACTTTTTATTTTCTAATTTTTATCGATTAATTTTCTTAATTTATCAAAGTTTTTAAAACAAGAGATATCACAACTTCTTCCACAATTACAAAGTTAAAAGAAATGCTTTCGCGTTATGGATTAGTTGAATGATTAGTGAGTGATAAGGATGGTCATTTCACTATGAACGAATTTCAGTAATTATTATCCTTAAATGGGATCAATCATATATTTACAGCATCAGGGCATCCATCCACTAACGGTTAAGTTGCAAGCTTTGTAAAGACATTCAAGAAGTCTATTTTGGCGATTTTAGATCAACACAAATATGCTAATATGGATCAAATGTTATGCTGATTTTTATTGGACTACATCGCATTACAGGTGAATCACCAGCAAAAGTATTTTTCGGCAAAAAAGTCAAAACTTGTTTTAGTAAACTTAAGCCATCAACAATACGAGAAAAAAATAATTCATTCTCAGCACAATAACATCAAGAATCACAAAGGAAACGGGATGGCATCTTTTAAAAATGGTCAAAAATTTATGGTGCATGATTATCGAAATCCAAATAAGCTTGCGTGGACTGAAGCTGTGACAGAAGATGTTCCATGTCCTAGAAAAAAAGTCAGACCACGTGAAGAAGGTAGAAAAGTAAGAAAAAAGAACGCAAATGTAATTTTAAAAAGTTTAGAAATTCATTAGCTATTTTCTTAAAGCTTGTGCCTTTATTCATGAAATGAACAACTCAGTTTTGTTGTACTAGCAGCAACTTTAGGAGGACCATGTAGAGTTTTAATTATGTACCTCTAAGCTGTTTGATAAAATAGGAAGTCAGCTTTTGAATTCATAATACGTGATATATTATTCAGTTTTGATTTTACGACCAATACATAATAATGATTATCCTTAAGGGTATGTTAAATTAACGTAACATCCAGAAAAATGACTGCTTTTTTCTGCATGGGCTGATGGAATTATTGGTCCCTACTTCTTTAAAAATGATGATCAATGGTGGCTGGTATATAGCAATGATTTTTGAAATTTTTATTCATCAATTGAATAACCATAAGCTGCAGAAGCTGGTGTTTCACTAAGACGGCACAATGTGTTGCACAGCTCGTGCCATAATTAATTTATTGAAGTAATCGTTTGTTAACCGCATAGTTTCACGTTTTAGACTCGGGAATTGACCTCCAAGATCTACCCATCTAATGCTGTTACACCCTTTTTTGGAAGGATGTGTAAAGTTGTTAGTCTACGTCGATAAGCCTAAAATGATTGACCACTTGGAGGTCAACAATCGCTTCATTATTGCCATAATATGACTGCTAATGTTGGACAAAGTCCAGACCACTTCCGTGCCGGCTTGAATTTAATAATTCAATTATAATGGGTAGGGATTGCCTTTCCAATAAAATAAATTTTTGTCACTTTTAAGGATTTATCTTTGTTTTATCACTATTTAAAGTTTTATACCTCTATAAAAATACCCTTTACAACCACAATGGACACTCATTTGAAGAGGCTGTTAACGCTATGGCCTTCAACAATAGAAACTAGTAGACAGACAAGTATTTTGAAAATTAAAGGGTGTTACAGTCAAACACTAAGATAAATTCCCTTTCTGCTCTTAATTGTTTCCTTAAAGATCTTTAAGGGAATTAATATTTTTTTGTACAAAAAACATCACCTACAGCAACCTCAATATTTTATCTAAAAAAATGTATTTAAAAACTCCACGAATTATTTTCCAAAATCTTAAAATTGAAATGTCAATACAAACAACAACAACAAAGACCATAATGATGTTTTTGAAAGTGTTTCATGTTTAGGAAGTTTGTTGTTCAGTTACTATTAATATTCTTATAACTTCGACTTTATTTATGCTGACTATACATGTAGTTAGTTAGTGTATGTTGTATTGTTATGCACTGTATGAATTTGAAATTAAAACCACAGAAATACACTGTTTTTTTTTGTTTTTCTCTTTTTTGCAAACCATTTTGCTAAAGGTACCTGCTGCTGCTGTCTTAATACCACAAAATAGTTTTTAAGCGCACTTAAACTTGCTAAGGCCTTGCGTATCTTTAGTTTATACACTCTGTTTTGTGGCAAAAATGTAATACTTGTTGTATGCCAAAATCAAGTTAAGCTCTTTTATTTGTGTTGTAATATTTACGGGGAAAAAAAGTTAAGTAAAATTTTAGTCGTTAGTAAATGTTTACTTGCTTAGTTATGGTTAATAATATGCAGAGATTAAGCTGAGACAGGCAGGCTAGCACACGATAAATGTTTTAATTAAAATCTTAAAACTTTTAAAAATTTATAAAACAGCGATATTTTTCTCACACCTGTGCTCACGAAAGCTGAACTGTGAATTTAGATTTTTAAAAATTTTTTTATTAAACCATCTGAAAAACTCCACTCTTCGTTCTCTGGATGTTAAGCATGGTGTAAACAAACCTTTTTTTTTAACCTTCTGTAACTGTGTCTCTTCCTGGTGCATTCATATAAATCTTCTTTTTGCAATGGACCCACATAACGTTTTGGTTTTTGTGGCTTTATACAACACACCCTTTCAAAATAACAGCAACTAAATGAAGTTTAATTTTTGTGTACAAAAACAATAACAATAAACAACAATGCAATAAAGTTGCACATTTACAATTTAAAATTAATTGCCATTTTGCTAAGCACCACAATGCAAATGATATACAAGCAGCATCGTGGTTAATGTGGTAGAGGGGGATCTTTAAATGGTCGTTAGACTTCATCCCACACTTTACTTTTAAACAAAATATTTTTTTTTAAACGAATACATTTTTAAAATAATTATATTTTAATAGCAACAACAAAATAAAATTAAATATCGTTTATAATTACACTAAAGTTGCTTCGAAGTGTGTTATGTTGTTTGATTAGTTTTATATTTAGTCACAGTTTCTCTATGGTAACATTTGCTCAAGTTGATTATGCGGTTTCGTTATTTTAAAAGCACTGACATTATAAAAGTAATAAATAGAGCTTTAACGGTATACGACAGTATTAGGGTAATTTTTTTTAATGGTACTTTTTATAAAGTTTTACTTGTGTTTATATATTAAATGTCACCTTTTTAAGCTTTTAAAAAATTTAAAAAAAAAAATATTTTTAAATTTAATTATTTTTCTACAAAATATTATTTAAAGGTCTTTCAAAAAAATAGGTTTTTTAAATGAATTTTCAAAAAAGTACTTTTCAATAAAGTACTTTTAAACAGGTACTTTAAAAAAAGTACTTTTAAAAGGTACTTTTTTAAAATGCTTTTAAAAAACTTCTTTTTAAAAGTATCATGGGTAAGAGTATTACAATTCTTGCTTTAACACATTTTTATTAAATAGCAGGTACTATTGCGAGGGCAGCTTTTTGAAATATTCTTAAAAGTTTTATCTTTTGGAGAACTTTCATAAGAGTTATTTTTTAAAATTCATTTGCGTAAAACATTAATTTTGGAAGTTACTTTTGAGAAAATCCAGTTATAATCTATTTTTTAGCTATAAAAGTATTTGGATATAGGATAGTCTTAAACGATTTATTTAATACGCATTTTTAAATGGATTAAGAAAAGTACTTACTTTAAGATAGTGTTTTTTAGCTGTTTACCCTATTTAGTGCCCAGGCTCAATATTTATTGAAAATTTTTTTGAATTTACTTTTTAAAAGGTACTTTAGAATAGAGATAGAGATAGTTTGCCATATACTTCTTCAAAATAATATCATTTCAAATTAAGTTATTGTACTTTAAAAATACTTTTTTAATGCAAGTTTAGTACTTAGAAAAGAAAGACAGAATTTTATACTTTAATAGAGTTTCTTCGAAATTTGCAAATGATTTTACGTCGTCAAATTTGGTTTGTGAAATAGTACCACTTTGAGTTTTATAAAGTTATTTTTGTATAACAGGTTTTTTCGCAAGTTTTAGCTAAATTTTTTTTCCAATACACACATTTTTTTTTAAAGTACTTTTATTAAAAAGTACTTTATGTTAAAAAATAATTTTGTTAAAAAGTACTTTTTGGAACAGAACTTTTTTTTGACAACAAAATATAATTATAAGAAACTTGTTGTACACCTTTCTTTATACATTTAATTATGAAAAATCAAACTGTGTTAAAAAAGGACTTTTAGGTAGAAAAAATATTCGTTCGCAAAGTACCTTTTTCAAAAGTGTACTTTTGATACATATGATTTGTTCTTAATACAGTTACTAAACGTTCTTTATAAATATAGATTTTTAAGGAAAGAAAACTTGCTATTTTTAAAAATTTTTGTTTACAAAATAAAGGTACTTTTTGCAAAAATCTATGTTTGACTGAAACGTTTCAATAATAAATTTTATAAATTTTATTTAATTACATAGAAAATTATTTGATTATTAAATAATTTGAGAGTAAAAGTGAATAAAGTAAATGGGTAATTTTATATGACGCTTATTTCGTATTATTTTGTTAAATGGTACTTTCGAACAAAAGTACAGTGGTATCAATAAAACAAGTTGAGAAATACCCTAACTTTGCACTATTTGCAAATAATTCATTCATATTTGAAATGATATTTTTGTATAAATAGCTAAATTTTTAATTAAACTTTTTAAAAAATGGTCCTTTTTTTTATTTTGGGTACTTTTCTTAGAAAGTTTTTCTTTGACGCAAGTAAAACTACCTTGCACTATTTGAAAAGAAATTAGTCATAAGAGGTTTTGTTCAACATAGCAAAATTTTTAATTATACTTTTTGGACAGTGTTACTTTTTAATGTTTTCTTTTGGGTACTTTTCTTAAAAGGTACTTTTTGATGGCAGTGCTATATGAATGAAATATTTTAAGAAAAAAGCGGCTTTGCACTATTTTAAAAGAATTTGGTCGCATTTTATAAGAAGTTTTGTTAAAAATGGTCTAATTTTTAATTATACTTTTTAAAAACTGGTACTTTAACCAACATTTTCTTTCTACTTTTTATTTCTACTACATTTTTTTTCTACTTTAAAAAAATTTGGTCGCACTTTATAAGAAGTTTTATAAAAAATGGCAAAATTTTTAGTTATTCTTTTTAGACAGTGTTACTTTTTAATGTTATCTTTTGGGTACTCTTCTTAGAACGTACCTTTCGACGCCAGTGCTATATAAATGAAATATTTTTAGAAAAAAATGGCTTTGCACTATTTTAAAAGAATTTAGTCGCATTTTATAAGAAGTTTTATTAAAAGTGGCGAAATTTTTAATTTTACTTTTTAAAAATTGGTACTTTTTTAACATTTAACATTTTTGTTCTATTTAAAGATAAATTTGTAGCATTTCATAAGAAGTTTTGTTAAAAATAGCAAAATTTTTAATTGACCTCATTAGAAAGTGGTGCTTTTTAACGTTCAATTTTGGGTACTTTTCTTAAAAGGTACTTTTTGACGCCAGTGTTATATAAATAAAATATTCAAGGCAACAAAAAAAAACGTCTTTGCATTATTTTAAAAAAATTATTTGCATTTCATAAGAAGTTTTGTTAAAAATGGCCAAATTTTTATTTATTCTTTTAAGAAAGTGGTATTTTTTAACATTTAGCATTTTTAAAAAAATTTTGTTTTAAAAAAATTTTTTAGCATTTCATAAGAAGTTTTGTTAAAATAGCAAAATTTTTAATTAACCTCTTTAGAAAGTGGTACTTTTTAACGTTCACTTTTGGGTACTTTTCTTAAAAGGTACTTTTTTAAGCCGGTGCTATGTAAATAAAATATTCTAAGACAAAAAAAAAACGTCTTTGCATTATTTTAAAAGAATTATTTGCATTTCATAAGAAGTATTGCTCAAAATGGCCAAATTTTTAATTATACTTTTTAAAAAGTGGTACTTTTTTAATATTTTCTCTTGAATTTAGTATTATTATATTATTTTTTATTTTTTTTTAAAAGACACCTCTTGCAACAGCTTATTTATATTGTTTCTTTAAATCTAATTTTATTATTAGCTGTCTTTTCTAAAAGGTACTTTTTTAAGGGCTCATTTTTAACTTTTAATTAAAAATCATAATTAAAAATCATTAATAAAAATATTTCGTTGTTGCTAAGAAAAGCTATTTTTTATTATTACAGCATTATGCATAATTACATACATATTTACATAGATGATTGTTATAACATATACATCTACAAGTACACACACTATTTGTATCAGTGTGTGTTTAAGTTTAACTATAAAGTTTTTATTATTACTGTTGCAATTTGTGATAACTGTTAGACGCCCTGTGATCCTACTGATTGCTATTCATTTACTGAATACTGAAAGGAGTTGTTGCAAGAGAATTTTCTTGCTTTATTTTCTTGTTTGTTTTTTTTTTTTATTTTGTAAATGATAAATGAGAAAGTCATGCCTTTGGAAAGAAAAATTCCTGTTGTTTGTTGTGCTAGAATTTAAACTTTTCTTTTGCTAAATTATTACAGTTAAAAGAATGTTTTGTTTTCATTCGGTTTACGTTGTTTGTTTTTGTTTTTGTTTTCCTTAAAAAAGAGAATTTGTATTTTAATAAAGTTTTGCCTATTTCCATAAACATTTTCTTCTCATGAACTTATACAAGCTTCAAGTCATTATTATTGTTTTAGTTCATATTCTGCTCTTGTTTTTTATTTTTAATGATGTTGTTCTTGTTGTAGTTGTTATAACACATTTACTTGTAATTAAGATGTTTATCAGTTTTTATTTTCTTCGTCTTTAGTTTTAACAAAACTTTTATTTTTTATTTTGTTTCATATGTCTTTAGTTTGTTTCTTCCTGTGTTTGTTTTCCATGTGTGTTGTATTTGTTACGAGAAGTTTGTTTTACATAGTCGTATGTATGTGTGTATGTATGCTTTAGGTGTACTCTGCAGTAAATTGTTTGTAAAAGTCGGTAAAAAGCATAGATAGATGAAAAGTTCTTTTGAAGGCAGCTCATGATTAATTATAATTTTGCTGTTGTTGTTGTTGTTAGTTTGTTTATTAATGTACACTAAGTTTGTTTGTTTAATCAACTGCAGTGATAAAATTTCGAGGCGTTAATTGCTGAATGATTTTAGCACAGATTTTCAAATAGAACTACAACCTTGTTGACTAGACAACATTTAAAAGACTGGAAGAAAGACTTGTTGAGGAAATATAACTGAAGCATGTAATTAATTGGAAGCATTTTATTGCTTTGAAAAAATCGATGGTCGTCTCTCAGAGTGTAACCACTGTGCGATTAAAAGAAATATTTTTATGTTTAACACTGGGCTATAAAACAAAGATTTTGAATTGATTTGTTTAATTCCTTTTTTTATTGTACAAGCAGTTTAATAAAAATATATAATAATACTAGCCGTATAACAGAAATAAATAGTGTTATACAAAGTGTTATACAAAATCTGAAAAAATAAAATTTAAGTTGCGTCTCAAACTAGTCCTAAAAATAAAAAAAATTGTAAGCTTCGATAACTCTTCTGATTTAATAATTCTATAACTATTTTCAAACAGGCAAGAGGAGGAGGTGGAGGATCTTTACAATCCACTTCTAACGAACCGTTTCAGCTCCATATACAATTAAAAATTTTTTTTTAATTTTCCAATTAAAAAATTTTTAAAAATTAAGTTATTAAAAAATTATGTATAAAGTAAAAATTGCACTAAAATGTTTGCTGGGTTGTGAGATAACTAAAAGTAAAACTACTGTAAGTTAATCATAGCGTTTTGAATGCAGGTTTGTTATCATTGTTTTTTAAGCTTTATAGAATGCCATATCCATAGCATATTGTTAAGGTAGGATTTTAGCTATGACCGCTATAACTGAGAGTACTCAAAATTAAACGGTGTCCCGAAAGTGTCGTATTATTAATAGAGATATATTTATTTTTTAAATTGTGGTAGGCAGAATGTCATTTTTGTATAGCGCAAGTAAAACTATGTCCCAGATAATAACAAGCAAAAAAAAAACTTTTAATTAAAGGGTACTCCGGTAGTCAGGTGATTTGAATGTTCTTGGTTATTAATCTTACTTTTCTTTAGGTAAATACTTAAAGTTTAAGAATTTGTGTATGCGCTATAAGAACAAGCACATAAAATTGATTTTTTTTAAATATAAAGGGTGCGCCTATAGTTACACAATTTTAAAGTATATGGCTTTAGGTTTTCAACGCTATTAGGCAGATAATTAGAATCTATAAAAACTATGTACATATACATTCACGTTAAAAATAAGTCTGAACTTAAAATTTAATAATTAAGGGGGATTCCATAAAGCCTGTGATTTTGACGATCAGGGCCTTAGCTTTTGGAATGTTACGGGAGATGTTTGAAATTTTCATTATATATTTTCACTTTACTATATATGTTTCAAACACAAAAAAGATAATTAAATTGAATAAAGAGTGGCCCAAAAGTGGCTTGATTTTCAGAGTGCCGCTAAAACATAAGAAAAATACATAAAAAATTAAATTTAAACTAAAAACTAAATGAATGAATTCGTTTGTGCCGTTGGTGAATTTATTTCTTTTTCGGTGATACCAGGCTGTATGGCCTTATCTTTTGAAGCGTTATGCGAGAAGCTTGAAACTTTAAAAAAGTACACTTCACTATATTCGCTATAAAAACAAAGAAAACAATAAAATTAGATAAACAGTGGCCCAAAGGTAATTTGATTTTTGGAATGTAATGTGACACCAGGCATTATGGAATTATCTTTTGAAGCGTTATAAAAGATACTTTGATATCTCATATTGACAACGAAGACAATACAATTAGATATAGAGTGGCCAAACAGGAACTTGATTTTTGAAACGTAATTTGGTTAAACAAGCGATATCTTTTATGTGTGAGTTAAGCTTGCATGTGGCGAATTTATTTTTACTTCGCTGATAGCAGGAGTTCCAAAAATTAAAGTTAAGTAATTTTAGTGTGTTTTTTTAAATTTTTTTTTTTTTTTTTTTTGTAAAAAGAGAAATCGCACTTCAGGCAACAATGCCTATTTAGTCAAGTACCAAGCTACATTCTTTAGCAAAGGGATAGAAAAGATATGAAACAGGTGATAAAAGCAAAAGGATAGTCGGAAATAACCTGCCGTATAAAGACAGCGATAGCGACCAGTGACTATGCCTTCATCGCTGAACAGCTCCACCGACAGACAATTTTTATTTTTGTAGTAAAAAAAACCAAGGTTTTCGTTGGGAATCGAATCCATAACCCCACACTAACAAGCTAGTATACTACCTATTAGCCTACAGGGGCACCTAAATTAAAAGTTGATATCACTGCCAATTCCTCTGGGAGCACATTTATATGCTTTGGCGGAAAACCACCGTCATTACTTGTGTCTTCGGGGATAAAAGGGATACAAGTCCCTTAATAGGCTAACAGAAGCCAACTGGACAATTCCCCTTTATTTCCACGGGAATCAATAAAGCCCCAGAGTTCAGTTATTTGTCTTTTTAGCCTTTTAGCTGTTCGCTGACTGATTATTGAGGTCGGCCCTTCGGGAGTATCGTGGTGGTTGTGTATTTCTAGGCTCTCGTTTGAGTTTGCGGGTCATTCACAATGAACACAATGAATGATCCAGGTCCAGTGAGCATGAATGCCCTCGTGTTCTTAAATTACATTAAGCTTCATGCATTCTGGACCAGGAAGGAGTTGGATAGTCAGCAAGGAGTGAAGGCTGCGGCCTGCTTCGTGCTTTTGAAATTGCAAGTAGGAGGATATATGTATCTGAAGGCCTTCTAGGACGAAGATGATGATGATACATTGCATCCACAGTAATATGATCCACCATCTGGCTATGGCTTACACAGCTAGGTATAGATGTAAATCTTATCACGTATCACTGTCACGTATCACTTATGCTGTTGGGAAAAGAAGTTCATTTATGATATGTGTTTGATTTATTTGGGTATGATTTTATGTCAACCCGCGTTAAATTTGCTTTGTGAACATACCGGTTTCGGCTAATATGCGATTTTCAGTGTTCTTTTATCTCTGTACTAGTTGCATTTTATTATCAGCTGTGTTTATATAGTTCGCCTTGTTCCTATCTCTCTTCGAGTTATTCTTATTGCCTTCGTTTGTTTCCTCTTACCTAATTTGTCTCTCCCTCTCTGTCTGTGCCTCTCTCTCCCTTTTCATTTGTCACTCTTTCTACCTTTTTTTATTAAAGACTAATACTGAAAAATAAAGGACCTATTAAATATGCCACTGCAATTGAAGATTAGAATTTGATTGACGAAATATTTAAAATTAATGAAAACACATTTCAAAATGGATTAAATAGAAAACAAACTAAAGCTGTTCTATCACATTTAAACTTTGATGGCTACATTTTCACAAGTTTTGGAATTAATAATTTCTCTACCCTCAACATGTTTTAAAGTTATAAATGTCATAAATTAAACATTTTATTATCTCAAAATTTTATGATTTAAGAATATTGAATTATTTTGATTTAATTATCATTCAGTGCAATTAAAAATCAAAATTAATAACTGTAAAGAAAAATTGCATAAAACTGGTGGGTTTTTTTTAAATTTGCCTGAAAGATATAAAAAAAAATTGCTTAATACACAGGCAAACACTGAGCAGACAGATAGACAGAAAGTGCATTAAGTAATAAGTACTTTAGTGCAGTATTCAAATTATGCTGAAAAGGATTATTAAATAAAGTTTTTTTCTTGGAAATAAAAGGAAATTATTAACGAATATAAAGCAAAAGGAAGCAATAATATGAAAGGTTAAAATACATACACAAAATACAGTAGAGTTAAGAAAATGAGCATTTAAAGCCTAGAAATATGTAAAAAAAAATTTTAAGTTAAAGGGAAAATAAATTAAATTAATTTGAAAACATCAGAGCATACCTTAGCAGATTTTTTTAAAAAATTTTAAATGCCTTCTATTTACTCATTTCTGTTATTTAAGTTTGCAAATAAATGTATAATAAATGAATTTACATTTTATGTTAACCCTTAACGGCCGAAAGGCCCCGCTGAGGGGACATAGTACTTATGCCATAGAAAACGAAAGGCCCCGCTACGGGGACATGAAAAGAATTTAATTTTCATTTCATTTATATAATATATAAATAAATATATAAATATATATAATTATATATTATAATTATATATATAATTATATATAAATATATAAATATAAATATATTATAAAAATTAATTTTATTTATAACATTAAAAATCAAGTAAATATATTGAATTCATATCTAAATAAATCATTTTAATCAGTTTAGTTTAAGTTTTCATCCTTATAAACGTTTTAGAATTTCACCTAATTTTCCGTCGTGCTATGGGCGAGTATTACAAAAAAAGCTCTCGGCCGTTAAGGGTTAAATATTATCTGTATGATGGTCAAAGAATGTGAATACACACAAATTTGATAATGGCATTATTCTGCTTAATTTAAATATTTGTTAACAATTAAGCATCACGTAGATCAAATAAAAGAATTAAGGAAAAAAAATGTAAATACTTGAATGAAAACTACGCATTAAATAATCACTTACGCTGTATAAATATGAACACGTTTTTAAAGGGTATTTTGTTAACAGCTGTTATTGAGAATAATAAAAGTATTTACTATGACTCTTAGCATAATACGGCATAATTAAAAAATTGAGATGTATTGTGCGAGCAAGTTTATTACAGTAATTTTCTCGATGCTGGATAAGGATTTATATCTAGATCTTCAATAATAATAAGTAATTTTCTGGATGTAAATTAGTTAATCTACAAATTATTTGAGCATATCGTACAAAACAATCTGATAATGCAATTTTTATAAAGGGTGTATTTAGTGGAGAATGACTTTAAATAGACAGGCGTCTTTTTCCTTCAGATTTGCGGCAGATCCCAAGACCCATTCACTTGTGTGCTGAAAGTCTTACAAATAATAGCTGAGCACTTTATTTTTTAACTGTACAAGCAGCGTAATAATAAAATATAATAGTGGTACTAAAAATAAATAGTGGTATACAAAGTGTTATACAAAAACTGAAAAAATAAGAATTAAATTCTTGGCAGTCCCAAACTAGCCCTTAAAATAAAAAAATCTTACGCTTCGATAATTCTTTTTATTTTATAATTCTATAAGTATTTTCAAAGTAGCAGGAGTCAGCTTTACAATCAACTTATAACGAGTCGTTTTCTTCAGTTTTACGGCAGATCCCAGGACACATTTACATATTTCCCCTGCTGAAAGTCCTACAAAGAATAGCTGACTACCTATTGAAAATTCTTAACAAAGGATACGCCCGCCAATAACCCTTTTTTAGTGTTACGCTCACTGCCAATCATACGACAAGATGATTTGCCTTAAAACAAAAGCAAAATGAACGAAGCCTAACTTACGATACATCGGATTTTTCAACAAGAAGTCTGTTTTTCACTGGCAACAACACCAACAGCATGATAGTTTTGACATGTAGTTTTGTGATGCTTTGTAGTAGAAACATTGACAATTATTACTATGAATTCAATTTTGCACGAAAATCGCAATAAAATAATTCAAATCCATTATGAAAATGGCGATTCTGTTAAAGTTATATTTCGTCAAATTCGTGATATTTTCGGACAACATAATCATCCTTCTGAGAAAGGTATTAGGAATTTAGGCGTTTGGTCATAAGACTCGACGGGCGCGATACAAAAGGCGTAAACACCAATGCGTGTTCGACCGCATCGTTTAACTGAAAACAATGCAGCAGTGAGCCACAGTTTTGAAGAAGATCCTTCGACATTTTCTACAATTGGAGTTATCCAAAACCAACACAAGGCGAATTTTGCATAAGGCTTTGACTTTGAAGGTTTAATTGGAGCAGTAATTGAAGCCAACTGATCATTTATATTTTCGTAAATTCAGTCAATTCATTCAGGAATAGCCGGCTAAAAAATCATTTTTCCAAACGAAGCCCGTTTTTACTTCTCAGGGTATGCGTAATAAGATTGACGTCAGTACCTATCTATGTAAGCCACAACCTAACGGTGGATCAAACCACTGTGGATGATTTTAGCATCACCCACGTCCCAGGAAGCCTTCGGATATCTCTATCCTCCAGTCACTCCTGGTCGCAACTCCGTGAGCTTGGAGCAGGGCAAAGTCCTCACTCCTTGCTGCAGACTGTTCGAGACTATCCAACTCCTGATCCAGAACGCATGAAGCTTAATAAAATTTAAAAACACAACAGCAATCATGCTCACTGGACCTGTAGCATTCATTGTGTTCATTGTAAATGATGCAACCCACACAATAATCAGTCAGAGAACAGCTAAAAGGCTAAAGAGACAAAAACTGAACTATGGAGGCTGTACTTCCCGTGGAAATAAAGTGGAATTGACCAGTTGGCTCCTGCTAGCCTTAAAGGGGCCTGGGCTCCCTTTTACCCACTCCCATTGACACAGGTAATGACGGTGAGATGCCATCAAAACATATCAATGTGCCCCCGGGGGGGACTTGTAAGCGTATGTCAACAAGCAACAATTTGAAAATCTTAGAGCTTTTATTGGAAAGCTTTTTCATACTAAGCGTGTCACTGTATGATGCGCTATGTGGGCTGGAGGCATACTTGGGCGTTTTTTTTGAAGATAAGTCTGGAAATGCGATAACGGTCAATGCATCATGATGCCGCGAGGTGAAAACGATTCAGTTTTCACCTATTAGTGACGACGTAGACATTACTGCCATATGGCTTCAAAAGGATGGTGTCACATGTCACACAGCCAATGAAACGATCAATTTAGTGCAAACCACATTTCCCTACCGCATAATTTCCCTACAATCAGCAGTTAAGATTGCGTGATTTATCACCGCTGTATTTTGTTTTGTGGGGCTATGTTAAGGACAGAGTCTATACGGAGCCAATCGAGAAAATTTCAGCCTTAGAACTCAAAATCCGCAATGTGATTAACGAAATAATACCGACCTTTGCCAAAATGTGATTAAAAATTTTGAAGAAAGAATCGGCATCTGTCGTCGTGATCGTGGCGGAACTTTTCTTTTCGTAATACAATAAGAAGTTGAATCATCTTAACCTATATTATTGATAGTATTTTGTTTTAGAAAAAAAAAAAACTTGTTAACGAAATACCGTTTATATCTTAAGTGCGCTTTTAGCTACACGCAATGCTTTGCCATGCATTGGAAAATTTTTTGCCATAGGCTATGTTAATTTAGGAAAACCTGAGCCCACGTCACCTGTATTGGACTGCAATAATTTCCATACTTCGACTTAACCATACTTAATATTTATAAAGCAATGGACTCCCGTGCAGCAAAAGAAGGCTTGTGAGTAACCAAGTCTCTCCATATTGGTAAGAAATAATAATCTCTTTGGCGTTGTTAACGAAAAAATATGACAATTTTGGTTGGGATAGAGACGTTTTCAGAAAATTTTTATATAAACACTTTAAACGGAAAACAAACCTCTATCAAAGCGGCACATATTTTTTGGGATATCCCTTTATTGGTACTTTTTTTTATTAAATTGCTTTATAAATAAATACATATTCATGCGTTGTAAAATGTTCATATTTAAAATTAAACAATTATCTGCCTTCCATAATAAGTATTCACTCACACCACATCATTTTCATCTTATGCAAAAACGCATATATTGCGTTTATTATTAAATGATAAATAAAGATGCACAAATAGCAAAGCGAAGGCATAGAGATAATTTTCATTTACCCAACAGTTCTTGTGTTACTTAACCGATAGGTATGAGCTAAGGAAAGTTTAACTACATACAGATATAGACTGACTTGGGTTATTAGACGTAACATTGATTTTATAAGCTCAAAATCCCCGAGAATTTTGTTTTTTCAAAAGCCATAAAAACAAAACAAGACTAAATAAGTACAGTATCCCCGAGAATTTTGTTTTGTGTTAAAGATATTATAGCAAAAAAAGGTGTGAATATGCACAGCATACCCAAGAATTTTGTTTTTTACAAAAGACATAAAAACTAAGGAATATTTAATAAATACCTCATGCTCGAAGATTTTGTTTATTTTTTTTAAGATATAAAGCAAAATAACTCTATATAAGCACTGTATCCCCGAGAATTTTGCTTTTTATTAAAAACATAATAGCAAATAAGCTCAGCATCCCCAAGAATTTTGTTTTTTGTAAACATAAAAAAATCAAGAAATTTTAAATAAATACCGCATCCCCGAGAATTTTGTTTCTTTAAAGATGTAAGAAAAAAATCTGCATAAACACTGCATTCCCGAGAATTTTGTTTTTATAATAAGGCATACAAACACAATATTAGAATAAGGGAATACAGCTGCCCATTTGCTAAGCAAACTAAGGTGATAATTAAGTACTGCTGGGATTTTATGACAGCCATCGTTGTGTTTTTATATTGGCTGCATTATAACGCTAAGTGGCATTAAGCGATTGCAGTTTTAATTATAAACGTATTATGCACATAAAATATACACATAATATTATAATATACGCATACACTTTTATACTTTTATACATTTAATCATATGCCTTTTATAGATATTCATACTTAAGCAAGTAATTTATAATTGTGTGGGAAGTAAGTATGTGTGTATATTTACAAGAAGGCTTCTCATCCAGCCTTTTATAACAATTAATTTTCAGAATTAAACTACTTTCAGTTTCTCTCTTCAGGATAAATTAAAAAAAAATTTAAGCCAACTTTATTGCAAATATTCTCATTTTAATGCAAGTTTGAAACTCGTACTCTGTGCTATCATTATCCTTTATGATTTATAGACAAACGGCAAGGCAGCGATACAAGAAAATATGTATTTAAATAAAGTTTATTTTTGCCAATATATTATTTATTTAACATTATTTTTTTAAATCTTTGTTTATATAGACTTTCATGTGAGTGAAAATATATTTGTTGTTTTTAAATATGCAAAGGGAATTATAGAAAATTTTATAAAATTCTAAATAAATCACTTTTAAATAAGTTTAAATTAAAAGCCTTAAGATAGGCAATATTTTATAAAGACTTAAATAAATATAAAAAACTTACCTCAAGGAAATTTTGTTAAAGGCCTGAATATATGCAATATTTTCTGAAACAACATATAAGAAAAAAATTATATTTTTAAAATGCACTTAATTTGTAAATAAAGCAAAAACATTTGTGTTATTATATATTTAAAGAGGAAGTACATTTCAATATGTACTTTATAATTTTGTGAATGTGCTTTTATAGGAAGCAATGTTTTAATTGCCACTAAAAAATTTACTAAACTGCGAACTAAAATCCATTATTAACGCACAAAATAAACTTACTTTTTAATGTAAAAGGGAATTGATAAAGAAAGAAAATTTTTTAATTTATGCCCAAAAGTATGCTTTACGAAAAAAAGCCCCAACAAGTTATGCTTCAAAGTTTTAATACCTTTTTACCTCCTCTTGCTTTGTAGCACACAACAACAAAACTACATATTTTATTTTTTATCCAAATATTTACCTTAAAATATCAGCTAAATTACAAAAAAAAAGGAAGAAGTAGAGAAAAAATAAAGCAGAAAAACATAATAAAATATAAAAATCATTATGGTAGTATTTGCCCAAGTACTCAGCTTACAAGTATATTTTTCCAACAAAGTAATAATGTATAACCACTTATATACACACTTCAACCTTTACAAATACCAAAGAGTGTATTTTGGGTTTGTAAAAATTTATTTTTTTCCCGTAAAATGCTTTTAATTTTTTACATGAGTGCTTACTTTGTACAGCAACAGCAGCAGCAGCAAAACTCACTCATCTATAATGTGTAAATACAAATGTTCAATATATATTTCATGTTTTCCATTTTTTCGTTTTTGTTTTGTTTCTCTTGGTTAAACATTTTTCTACAAATATAATTCATACATATTTTCTTTATTCGTTTTACTTTTATCTTAAATTAAATATTTTTTTATTTCGGATTTTCCCTCTTCTGTTATTTTTTTAGAACTTCAAATAGATTTTCTTATTTTGGCAGCAATTTAAAATGAAAGTAAAAAACAAAAAAAAAACATTCATAACGAACGCCAAAATGTATGCAATGTAAAATAATTTAACAGCAAAATTATTTATATAACCTTGAAATCTTGTCGAGATTATCGAGAATATATTTTTACTTAGTTTTTTCTATTCAAAAAAAATTTTTTTTGCTAGAATTTCATATTAGAAAAAACTTTAAAAAGAAACAAATTGAATATTATGGGTAAACAGGTGGCTGGATAAAAAATAATAAAATTAATGACTAAAAGTATGCAAAAAGATAGCAAATGTAAAAAGAAATTAGTGCACTAAAAGAAAGGAAATTATTATTTACATTAGCAAATTTCGCTAATCGGATTATGTTAAAAAAAATATTTGAAAACTTTTTTAAGCCCAATGCCGGCAAAAGCTCTCGCTTATTAAAAATATAAAATAAAGAAAACGTGTCTCGTAGGCCCTGGGGATTAAAAATTCCTCTAGGAATACAAAATACTTTAACTCTGCTACCAGTTATGTTGATGTATATTTCACAGCACATCGCCTTACTCGGCATACCTATATCCACAAAGTGATGACATCTTGAGATTGAGTAAAAAATATTTTTTTTCTCGGACCAGCAATCAGGAAATGACCCCTAGACGTGAAATGCATTTCAGTAGAACTAGGACATTAGGTTTTGGGTAGGAGGAATGGGGGAGTAGTGTTTGTGGATATTCAGTTTGAAATTTCCTACATTGAAAAGGAAAAACCAGAGGAAAAACCTCTGGAAAGACTTTATTCCACATACGGACTGTGGAACGAATTTTCCCTGTAATGCGCAGTGCGATTCACTGGAAAATCAACCACAAACAGATGTCCTCTCAACGGAAATCGAGTCAAACGCAAAATTGTGTGAGTAATGCGAACAAGTTCCCTAGTTTCTTTAGAGCACTTACCATTATAGTAACGAAAAAACCGTCACAAATATCCCTCAATGCGTTGATACTCTAGAGATATCTTACTATCCCCAATGAGTTTCTTGGCCCTTCTCCTGTACGCGGTTGAAGAACTTCAAAATAGGGTTTAGAGCGATAGCTCATACAAGCGAGTTTTATTCCATTTTTGGATGGGTATGGGTGATATAAATAGTACGAAGATCGGATGGAGTGAAGTATCTCTTACACCGTTTTAGTAAATCGAGGCACTTGAAAAATGTGTTTAGTCCATCAAACATCACACTGAATTTTCATGCGAAGAAAGGGCGTCCGATTCCGTAATACCTGTATCACGCATAGTAACAAATGCAACACTAATTCCGAGCACAGATCTATGCGTGAGCATGCAACATTGCGTCTTACGGGCATTAAAATCGCCTCTATTTACTCGACTCCATTTCAGGATTGTTGCGATATGGTAATTAAGATTATTATTCATGTTCCGGCTTTTGGAACCCACCTCCAACTGCCAAGTGAATATGAAGGCCAAATGGCGGTGAAAGTTCAAAAGGTCATTTAGAATAAAAAGAAATAGAGTAGAAGAAAGAACGGAGCCTTGCGGTATCCCCAAATTAATCTTAAACTCGTATGATTCCTGTAGAATGATTCCTTAGAAAACTCGAAGTAAATCTAGAGAAATTATTATCGACATCAAAAGCAGCAAGTTTTGACAGAAGTGCATCATGCCACACTCTATCAAATGCCGTGGTAATATCTACAGCTACCACCTTTGTCTCCCCAAAATGATATATGGAGTTGCACCATTGTTTAGATAAGAAAGACAGGAAAGTCGCTCGAAGAGCTCCCCCTATGGAAATCATACTGTCGGTCACAAAGTAAGCAGTTGGAGACCAAGTACCTCACAAGATGGAAAGTGCAGAACAAATTGTAATTGGGCGGTAATTTTCAGAGTTGTTAGCCTTATCATTTTGGGGATCGGCGGTACTTAAGCAACCTTTCAATACTTTAGAAATTCACCAGCATAATACAACATGCTGAAAAGTGTTGCTAACGGACGCGCTAGCATCCTAGGGCATTGTTTCAAGACTAGTGCTGGTATCCCATCCAACACAGGAGACTTGTTGACATTAAGATCTGCTAAAACATTTTTAACTGCTTAAGCTTGAAAGAATATCTTTGACATAGCAACGGATACTCTGTCGAGCTCGGGTAGTGGTTGATTGCTATCCGGCAAATAAGAATATTTGCAAATATACCACCCAAAAGATTAGTTTAGTATCTTTGGTTATTCTTTCAAATAGTCGGAATTAACGAACTATATCAACTCGTTACTCTTTTAACAAATAACCTAAAGTTATTGCTTTCCCGAGGAGTTGCAAGAACTTTAGCAGGAACGCGCTCATCATACAGATTTTCTTACGCCTTGGTACATTGGCAAATGTAGATCTTACTCTTTTGCATAGCGAATCAGCGTCTGTATCCCATTGAAAAATACTTTGCAATTAAAATATTGATCTCAAGCTTTATTACGTTCCAAAAGTTTTCTGAATAAATTTTTTATGCTTTAAAGATTTCTCTTTAGAAATTTTTTTCTATAACAAAATATTTAATTACAATTTATTTGCTGTATCAACATTTTAACGAAAAAGATATTTTTCTTTGAAATAATTTTTTAATTGAAATATTTTTTGTACAAAAAATTTTCTACAGAAATTTACTTTCTGCTAAAACATTTTTTGTTTCCGCACTAAACTTCTTTTCTGTTAAACTTTTATATTCCAGAGAAATATGTTTTCATAAACAATTTTTTTTGGAATCATTTTTATTTCATCTACGTTAATTTGTTCTAGATTCTTTTAAAAATATATATTTTATGAATTTCTCAGAAAATATTTATTATTAAAAGAACAAAATTCACTAATGAGCTATATGAGCAGTAGAACATTTAAAATATTTTTTCAATAATAAATATTTTCTGAGAATATCAAAACATAAACATTTTTAATATTTGCTAGTAAAATTTGTTTTCTATGAAAAATTCATTTTCTGTTGGAAAAAAAAAATTTATAGAAATTTATTTTCTGCTGGTAAAAGTTTTCTATAGAAAATTTGGGTTCTGTTTTTAAAAATTGTCTATAGAAATTTTGTGTTCTGTTGGTACAAATTTTCTATAGAAATTTTGTGTTGGTACAAGTTTTCTATAGATATTTTGTGTTCTATTGGTAAAAATTTTCTATAGAAATTTTGTGTTCTATTGGTAAAAATTTTCGGTAGAAATTTTGTGCTCTATTGGTAAAAAATTTTCTATAAAAATTTTTGTTCTGTTGGTAAAAATTTTCTATAAAAATTTAGTGTTCTATTGGTACAAATTTTCTATACAAATTTTGTGTTTTATTTGTACAAATTTTCTATAGAAATTTTTGTTCTTTTCGTAAACACTTTCTAGAGAAATTTGTATTTGATGGTAGAAATTTTCTATAGGAATGGTTGTTCTGTTGATTAAAATTTTTTTTAGAAATTTTTTTTCTGTTGAAAGAAAATTTTCTTAGAATTTTTTTTTTGTTGAAAGAAATTTTCCTTACAAATTTTTCTTTGATGAAAGAAAATTTTCTTTACAATTTTTTTTTCTGTTGTAAGAAATTTTCCTTAGAAATTTTGTTTCTGTTGAAGAAAATTATCCTTAGAAATTTTTCTTTGTTGAAAGAAAATTTTCTTTACAATTTTTTTTGCTGTTGAAAGAAATTTTTTTTAGAAATTTTTTTTTTCTGTTGAAAGAAAGTTTTCGTTAGACATTTTTTTCTGTTAAAAGAAAAATGTTTCATTTGTTTTCTGTTGGAAATAGCTTTCTATAGAAAAAAATTTCTGGCGAATGAAGGTTTTCCATAGAAAGTTTTGTTCCTGTTGAAAGAAAATTTTTGATAGAAATTCTCGTACCAGCCGATACATATTTTTCTGTAGAAATGTTTTTCGTTAAAAAAAATTTGTTTTGTATTGAAAAAATATTTTATGCAAAAATTTGGTATCTGTTGGAAAATTTTTTTTTTTGAAATCTATTTTCTGTTGGAAATAATGTTCTATAGCAACTTTTTTTCTGATGAAAAAAATTTTTGATACAGTATTCTATTAAAAAGTAATCTTCGAAAAATAATTTGGTTTCTGCCAGAAGAATATTTTTGATACATATTAGTATTCCAGTTGAATGTCTTCAAAAGAAATTTGTTTTCTTTTCGACAAAAAATTCTCTATGGAAATTTATTTTAAATTGAAGAATATTTTTTGGGAAGTTATTTTCTGTGATAAAAATATGTTAAATCGAAATGTGTTTTCTGTTAGCAGAAATTTTTATATAGAAACATTTTTTCGACACAAGTATTTTCTGTTGAAGAAATATATTTTACAGAATATTTTTCTCCTAGACAAAATTTCCTTTTGAGTTATTAATACTGTTATTGCAATTAATATATTTCGCCCAAATTTCACAAATTTTCAAATCTTTTCCCCCACTTAACTCAGCTGCATTCTTCTCACACAAGTTTTATTTTTCCATATTCGAAAACATTATTTTGTCTCTGTTTTTGGTTTAGAAAAGCGCTTTGAAGCAGATACGTAAATGTTGGCAAAATAATAAAGTGGAGAACACAAACATTGGCAACATACAATCATAAAGAACACAAACAATTTTCCAAAATAAAAACCAAATTTTTTTCATATGTGAATATGTGTCGTAAAAGAGAAAAAGTTTGTTTTTCAAATGCAGCACTTAAGTTGTTCAAGTGCTTGTAGTAGTAGTTTTTGTAACAGTCGTTACAAATGATAAGACATATAAAAACACATGACACACACACACACACAGACACAGTCACATGTAAATTAATGCATGTAACTAACAACGGTAAAACATATGTTTGACGTCATTTCTAGAACATTATGTAGACTCGACTATTTTGTACGTTCATTACAGAACGATAAAAAACTAAAATATAGTGGAGGTAGAAAAAAGAAATACAGCAACACTTTTCTTATCTACTTCTAATAACAGAAGCACTTGTTGTGAATTCATTTTGCTTTACTAGTTATTTTGTCCACTTTACTTAACTTTCGCCAAAGCATATTTCAATCTATTCTAATGTTTTATTTTTACCCTGATCACTATCATTTTGAATAACAAAATCTTAAAATGCTTAAATTATTCCAATTTTTGTTTGATGCACCAAAAGGACTTTTCGTGTTCTTCTGTCCGACAATGTATGCAAGTGGATAAAAGAAGGTGTTCTTCTTATGCTTTTGATTAAATAAAACACAACGTAAAAATTCTTTTATTTTTGATAGCCATATTTCAATGATTAACTATCAATCCAGCTGCGTATCCAAGCGGACTGAATGCTTCTGTAGGTGTTCTAATATTATATTGCATACTTTTAGGCTTTATCACGTAGAATAGATAATGATGGTTTTTCTATGGAATACAAAAGAAACACTTTAATTCAAAAATTAAAAATTTGAAGTGGAATTTTTTAATTTATTGAACTGATAAAAATTTTATATTTCAAGCATTAGTTACGAAAATCTTATCGCAGTGATTTTTTCTTAAAAGAACAGAGGCAGGTAAAGTCTTTACTTCTATCAGATACAGTGTCTTTACTTATCAAAGCGCTCAATGAGAAGTATAAATTGTAAACGAGAGATTAATTTTGAACCCCAAAATTGTTTTCTTTGAAAAATTTTCTATGTAATTTTGCTTTCTTTTTGGAAAAAATTTTCTATGTAAAATTGTTTTCTTTTTGGAAAAAATTTTCTATATAAAATTATTTCCTTTGTAAAAATTTTCTATGTAAAATTGTTTTCTTTGGAAATAATTTTCTATAAAAAATTCTGTTCGTTGGAAAAAATTTTCTATAGAAAATTACGTTCTTTGGAAAAAATTTTCTATATAAAATTATGTTCTTTGGAAAAAAATTTTTTATATAAAATTGTTTTCTTTGGATAAAAATTTTCTATAGAAAATTACGTTTTTTGAAAAAAAATTTCTATGTAAAACTGTTTTCTTTTTGGAAAAAATTTTCTATATAAAATGTTTTCTTTTTGGAAAAAATTTTCTATATAAAATTGTTTTCTTTTTGGAAAAAATTTTCTATATAAAATTGTTTTCTTTGAAAAAAATTTTCTATAGAAAATTATGTTCTTTGGAAAAAATATTCTATATAAAATTACTTTCTTTCGAAAAAATTTTCTATATAAAATTATTTCCTTTGTAAAAATTTTCTATGTAAAATTGTTTTCTTTTTGGAAAAAATTTTCTATGTAAAATTGTTTCCTTTGGAAAAAATTTTCTATATAAAATTGATTTCTTTGGAAAAATTTTCTATATAAAATTGTATTTTTTGAAAAAATTTTTCTATAGAAAATTATGTTCTTTGGAAAAAGTTGTCCATATAAAATTTTTTACTTTGGAAAACGTTTTCCATATAAAATGGTTTTCTTTGGAAAAAATTTTCTATACAAAATTACTTTGTTTCAAAAAAATATTCTATATAAAATTACTTTCTTTCGAAAAAATTTTCTATATAAAATTACTTTCTTTCGAAAAAATTTTCTATATAAAATTAATTTCTTTCGAAAAAGTTTTCTATATAAAATTACTTTCTTTCGAAAAAATTTTCTATATAAAATTATTTTTTTGGAAAAAATTTTCTATATAAAATTATTTTTTTTTTGGCGAAAATTTTCTATATAAAATTTTCTTTATTGTCTTAAAATCCTTGTTAAGATTGAGAAGTATCCGATGCGAATATACTTTCGTTGTTATTAGTTTGTTAAAAGTTTTTATATCACTATAAATTTTTCATTAAAAGAAGCCAGTATGGTGATAAGCTTTTAGAGATATTTTTTTTAACACAGCTTTTATTTGGTATTTAAATTTTTACAGAAAATTTAATCATAATGATATGTTTTCTATATAGAAAATTTTACATCACTGTAAGTAGAATTTTAAACAAACTAAATTAATTATAGTAATAGATTTTCTTTTGGTATAAATTTTCTGAATTTATTTTTAATGTCTTCAGTATGGACGATATCATAGTGAGAAACTTTAATTATCTTAGCGAGATAAAGTGTTATTTTTTATTTCCTCGAGCATTTTCTAAGACAAAAAAGAACATTTTCCATCAGCAGTCGATAATATTTTAATGTGTTTTTGTTTTCAAATTTATTAAAATATTTCCCCCAATTATATTAAGCGCACCGTATAATACACAGCATGCACACACACACATTTTCTTAGGTACACAAACTTTCAATTTATTTAACTCGCAATGTTAATCAAGCTGAAAAAATTATACGAGTAAGAATAGAAGAAAATAAAAATAACGAAATGGGGGAGAGGTAGAGAGCAAGAGACATGAAGATAGCGAGAGAGGAAATAAAAAAAAACCGGAAGTCAGGTTAAATATTGGTTTGTTAGTGGCATAATATTTGCTCCGGTTTGCCTGGCTAGTGGCCCCTGTGCTGGTTTTGTTTACTTTAGATTAAAGTAACGTTTCCGACAAAAGTCGCCACGAAGTCTGTTGGTTAAAAATTTTGATTTACGATTTCTAGATTTTACACTCTATTTTTTTTTGTTCTTGTTCATTTGGTTTGGCGTTATGTTACATTCACTGCTAAAGAAACTCTTTGTCACATTTAACACTAAGCAGTTTGGTGTTGTTTTTTTGTTTTTTTGTTGTAACAATAACCAAGAATTTACTAAGAATAATAATAAAAACCCCAACGATAATGAAAAACTATGAGGAAAAAAACGAACAAAAACAATAATAAAAGCGATGACTTTTAATTTGAAATGAATTCCAGAATATTAGTATATGTTATGGGTATGTGTATGTGTATGTGTGCGTGTATTTTTTCTTTTTATAAAAGCTACTGACTCTTGCTTGCTTTTGTTTTGATTTTCATGAATTAGGCGACAAAACTATTTGCTTAATTTGCACAAAAGTTATTTCAGATATGAAACGTTGGTATTCGCTTGTTTTTCCCCTAAATTGTTTTTATTTTATTTTATTTCATTTCATTGAATTTTAATGGAAAATAAACCCAAAGATTATGGTTAAGTAATTGGTTTTTAAATGGGCAAAAAAAGCAAACAAACGTCAGTCCAAAAAAACAAGGCAAAAATAAACCAAAAATATTCGAAATCATAATAATAATAATAAGACCTAAAGGGGGTAAAAATGCTTTTAAAAATGTCAAAAACATAAATGATTTATGATAATAGAGAAACGTAAATTAAAATTAAGAGATTAAATGGAAATTGCTTGAAAACAAAAAACAAAATCTTAGAAGCCATTTTGTTGATATTTCATGCCACACAATTAACCATTCATTCATTATTTATTTCAATTAAATTAAAGTTGATGGACAATAATATTATATCAAATTAAATTAATAACGAAGCAGCATTTTCTAAATAAAAACACTAAAATAACTATTGCCTACCTTTAGGCGAGATAAAAAACAGGATTAAATATATAATCAAAGGAAAAGTTGTTCGCTTGTTAGGTTTTAAATTAAAAAAAAAACAAAATTTTAGAAAAATATTTTACCCAATAGGCTTTTAATTAATAATTTATTACAATCGCTAATGTGCTTAGAGCACACATTGGAATGACCTTTCTGTTTCAACTACATTTTTTTTCTTATTTCTTAAAAATAAAATAAAACTCTGGTAGATAATTTATTAAACGAAAATAAAATAAAAAAAATATTTTTTTACATAAAATCAATTTCCTTGAAAGAAAAATTTTGCAGCAAGAAAAAGAAAATATTTATAAAATTTTTTTCCCACAACTCGATGACAAAAATCATGTACAGGATGGGCCAACTTAGACTGACTGATTTAAAATGCTTATAATTTTTTTATTTTTTTATTTCTATTTTTTTGCAGATGATACAGAATTTTATAAAATTTTATAATGTCACCAAGGAGGAATTTTATTATGTTGCCGGACGATCAATAGTTACAACGCAAAGAAATTACCGTCAGCATTTTAATACTGCAGAGACTACCAGTGTAAACATGATAAGAAGCTAAATTACCCATTTTGAAAATTTGGGTTCAGCGGATAATGAACTACGAAGAAATGTTGTTCGTCCTGTTCGCACTGAACAAGCTATAGAAGCTGTACGTGGTGTTCACACGGATCCAACTGTATCTGTATAAAACTCAATTCTCCCAAGAATTATTACCGAGGATATACCACAACGGCAATATGCCAATAGATTGGTTTTGCTGGTGACAGAAAATAACAATTTTTTGAATAATCTGATTATGAGCGATAAAGCACATTTTTATTTAAATTGATATGTGAATAAGCAGAACTGTCGAATTTGGGGTACACAGAATCCTAGAACATTGCATCAGCGACAATTACACCGTACTAGATGCACTTTTTGGTGTGAAATCATTGCTGATAAAATTATTGGTCCATATTTCTTCGAAAATGAACTTAATGAGCCAGAAACCGCCTTTGGGGTGGTATACCGCACCATGGAAAATTTTTTACGTCCGATATCAATAACCGTAATAAGGTTCCAGCAAGATGGAGCTACAGCTCATTTTTTTTTGTTAGAGGGATGTAGCACTTCAGGCAACAATGCCTAGTTAGTCAAGTACCGTGCTACATTCTTTAGGAAAGCGATAGAGAAGAGATGAAACAGGTAGTGAAAATAGAAGGACAGTCGGAAATTAGCTGCCGTATAAAGACAGCACAGCGACCAGTAACTATCACTTCATCGCTGAGCATCGATGTAGTGAAAAAACCAAGGTCTTCGTTGGGAATCGAACCCACAACCCCCATACTGACAAGCTAGTACACTACCTACTAGCCTACATGGGCTCATACCGCAATGGCAACTCTGCGAGAATTTTTCGAAGATCGAATATTTTTCAAAAATGCAGATTTCGCGTGGCCACCTCGTTTTCCAGATTTCACGGGCCCAGATTTTTTAATTTGCAAAAAAAGTTAACAAAAAAAATTAATAACAAAAAAATTATAAGCATTTCAAATCAGTCAGCCCATGTTGGCCCACATGGTATATGGTTTCCTTGTCATTAAAGGAATTTTACGTTGAAATTAAATTATACAAAATAAAAAATTTATCACCAGGCTTAACAAAAGTTTTTTTTTTAAATTTATTAATTTGCAAAAAAAAAATTTTTTAAATTTTATCACACTGATAAAATAATTTTAAAAATAAAATATTATTCTGTGACAAGAAATATTTCTGTTAAAACTTTGCTCATTTTTGGCAACAAAAATTATATTTTTTTAAAAAAAATTTTTCCAGATTTTTAGTGATCAAAAAATGTAAAATTAAGGGCGCTGCTTTTAGAGGTATAGAACTTTGAAATGAGGTAAAGGAAAAATAGTTTTTTAAGTTGACAGAAAATTGTTTTGAAAATATTATGCATCAGTGATTGCTTCCAGGCTATGAATCACACTGAACAGTCAGTTTTGCTGGGTGTAAGGGTGTCCCTTGAGAATTACTATGACACCAACTATAAGTTTGTTTTGAGCCCAGTTTGCCTTATTTGGAAGCATTGTCTAGGCGGCAGTCTATTCATGTTAAAGTGCCAAAACAAGCTAAACCAAATGGCTTTTGCCAATATAAGATTCGACACCTCTGTAAAAACGCCCTTTATATTAATATTGCCTTGTGGAAGTTTGACTCATATTTGAGGAATACCGCATAGTTTGTGGGTCATTACTTAAGGCCTGCCTACTTCGATTGAAAAGCTAAAGTAGCACAAGTTAAAGTCACATCACTGGAAGAACGCTCTCAAAATTTAGCTTTTATAATTAAGATCTTCTCCTATTTTTATGGCGGGTATAAAAACACTTAAAGTTAAAGAGTCCTTTTTGGTTTAAGGACCAAGTGTTACAGGCGTTTTTCGTTGTGTTGAAAAATATTTTTTTAAATCTAGTTTTTATATTAAAAATATTTTTTATTTGACCCTGCTGTAACGTAAATGGAAAATTACTTTTAATAAAGTTCATTTTCATACCAAATATTTATTAAAAATTAAATTTTTTGCACTGCACATTTATCACTGATAAGATTAATTTTCCTTATTTTATATTTTGCATATATAATCAGATTTTAGTATAATGAATAGTTACACTTATTAATATTTAGTTTTGCATGTAAAATTATTAACTAAATGCTACATCAGACATATCACAATGTTGTGTTCAGTATAAAAATTGTTATTTGGAATTATAGAAGAGCGACAGTTCAAAAGTTCGAATATAATTTTTTCTCTTCTACAAGTTTATTTTATACGGAGAATTTATTGTTATTGTAAACGGTTTATCGCTTAAAAAACAGCCGTTAATTAAATATATTTAATTTTCGAAATTATTTATTGTGATGAAATATTTTTGTAAATTTATATTTAAAAAAAAAATATATATAAAAATTAAATTAATTACTTATTATGTAATGAGATATAATTAAAATTTATTATGTTTTTAAGCTGGCAAAATATTCCCAAAAATTTTCTTAATAATAACTTTTTCAAAAAAATAACCCATTTAAATTTATTAAATATCATAAACACAAAAACCAAGAAATTATTAAACACTTAATTTCAGCTAAATGTTATCAAACATGTTTTAGCAGCAGGACTAGAAGAGAGTAGTAGTAGTAGTAATACACTAACAACAACACATAATTATTTAAAGCAACAAAATCAATTTGCTTATAATTATAATTCTGTGGTAAATTGAAAATTATTATACAAAATGCCATCTGTCATGATACTTTGACAGCAGCTGCTGGGTTTTTTTTCTTTTGTTGTGCACAAAAAGTCACCGATAGATTATATCACTTCATAGATTCAACTAAGTTTTAATGGCTCTCCACTTAGCACTGAGTCTATGAACCAAAAACAGACTTGAAAAGATTTATTTGGCAAAACTTGGCATCGAGTAGCTCTGTTTTCTTATGCGCAATTGAAAATATAATATAAATACACTCACATGCACCTGACTGTGGCATTAATAAAATCTTTGATTTTATAATAAATTGAATACGATTTATCTATTACTTCTTTTGTCTTAGAAGTGGAAAAATATAATCTTCAACATAACAACTTGGATATCTAAATAAAATATACAAAAAAATATATGAAAATCATATTCAAAACACTGACAGTGTATTTAAAAAAAAGATCATTAAAATAAAAATCCCATAAAAAAGCAATTTCCGAAAAAAAAGAAACAAAAACAAAACAAAAAATTGTTAACAAATAATGACAAATATAAACAAAGTTCCTTTAGAAATAAGGAATCTAACAACAACAATATCACACTTAGTGAAAAAACTATTAAATTATACTCGTGTGAAAATAAAGCACAAACAACAATAAAAACACAGCAAACAAGAATTTTACATTTGTGTCACACTAGCAAATATTTTATTGCCTTTAATTGCCAACAATGCAAAGGATACAAAATACCATAATTATACGCTTTACTGACCCATAGCCAGGGAATATGTTAGAATAACAATTTAAACTAAAAAATAACAACATAAAATGCATTAAATTGCAATGAAAATTGTTGCTTAGTTAAATAAATGATAAATGGCGATGAAAGATAACAAACAGAAAATTATTTTCTTTTTATACTGTTGAGTTTTTAATAAAGAGTCCTTAAGTCCTTAATTCTCAAGTAATAAAATAATAGGGGAAATAAAATTCACTACGATATGAGAATGAGAAATATTATTGAAAAGAAAATTTTCTTTCTTTACTTTGTTAGACACTATGCATTACATTGATTAGTATTGATTGAGAGAAAGCTAATTTTTAATAGCAATTACTTTATCACAATGACATTATATTAAGACCAACTCGTTAGTCCAACAAAAATTTTTTTTAATGCACACCTAATTCTCTCTTGGAAAGTTACACATTACAATAATTATTTAATTACACATCAAAATAATTAAGCAGCTCTTCATCACAATGATGAATATTCTCCTTCGTAGAAAAAGACAAATGATAAATAAATGATAAATATTCATTCAGAAAATTCTGTTCACAGTAACAAAAATGATATTATAATACATACTTTTTTATCACAATTACAAAAATTCTTTAAAAAATTTATTCATCATAATCGTAAGAATTATAATAGAAAATGTTTCATCACAATTGTGAAATTTTAAATATTTTATTAAAAACTCGTTGATCACAATGATATTTATTCTATTAAGAATTCTATATAGATTATATTTTATCACAATAATAAGTCTGCTATTAAAAGACTTTTAATCACAATGAGAGATATTCGTCAAGAATATTTTTTTTGTATCACAATTATCAAAGTGGTCAACAACAACAACTGAATTTTCATCACAATGACAGATATTCTTCAAGAATATATTTTTATCACAATTATCATGGTGGTCAACTACAACAGAGTTTTCATCACAATAACAGATATTTTTCAAGAATATATTTTTTATCACAATTATCATGGTGGTCAATAATTTTTTTTCATAGAATTTTAGTCAATATACTAGAAAAGTATACATCGAAATAATGAACAATTAAAAAAAATCATTGATCACAGTGATATTTATTCTATTTAGTTTGTCTGCACATTAATAAATCTTCTATTGGAATATATTTTATCACAATAATAATTTATCTATTAAAAGATTTTTCATTACAATAGCATATATTCTTTAAGAATATTTCACCATTAATAAAATTCTATAAAAAAGATTGTTGACCAGCATGTTAACCATTATAATGGCAAAGTTTTTACCGAAATAATGAAATGATATTTATTTTATTAGAAAATCTCTCATCACAAGGGTATTTATTTTATTAGCAAATTTGTCATCACAATGATAAGAGGATTTATTAGAAGATTTACGTTAATACATTTGATCACAATGATAAATTATGTGTTCAAATATGATTAATTATATATAAAAATGACTGATATTATTTAAGAATATTTTTTCATCACAATTATACAAATTTTATAAGAAAATTGTTTATCACAATGATAAGCATTATACTAGAAAATTTTTTATCGCAACGATTAATATTCTATTACAAAATTTTTTATTACAATGATAAATATTTTATAAGAATATTTTTAAGCACAATGATAAATATTACAACGATAATTCTGTTACAAGAATGTTTTGTGTACGACAATTCTTTTACAAAAGTAATTTGTATCATAATACACAATCTTACATTGAACCTTTTCTATAAGATAAATTTTATAATAAATGATTCATTTTTTATCACAATTATAAATATTCTATTAGAATATTTTTTATCACAATAATAAATATTAACTTGATAATTTTTTTACAAGAATATTTTAGACCATACTAGAAAACCTTTAACTGAACATTTTCCATCACAGTGATACATTTTATGAAAAAGTATTCTGAAATTTTTCAACGCAATGACAAATTTTAAAAAGTATTAAAAAGTTATCTGTTTTAATAAGAAAAAGTTTTTTTCTATAAGAAAATATATCCAAATACTTCATCACAATAAAAAATCTGAGATTTGAAAATTTGTTACCGGAGCACTTAGTTTTCTATTTAAAATATCTTTGTCACAGTAAGAAGATTTTTGTGGGTAAATTCTTCTTTTCAAATATTAATTTTGCAGCTGAAACTTCTATATCACAATAATAATTGTTCCATATGAGATATCTATATGTTAATTATATGTTTGCTGTTAAACAAAATTCTTAACTTTTGCCTTAAAAATTATTTTCCAGAATAATAAATTTAATGGTTAAGGAAGGATAAGTTTTCTATTTAAAAGTATTTCCTCTTAAATAGACCTTAATTAAGATGACGATAAATTTTTATCACAAAAATCTATTTAAACGTTTTTTATTATATTAAAAGGTTTTATATTTTAAAAATTATATGTTATAGGATTAAGACTATATCAAAATACAAAAAAAAAGTATTTATAGCTGTGATAGATTTCTAAAATATCTATTTTGATCACAATTGTGATTTATTTTTGATTTGTATAAAAACAAAAGTTAATTTTTTTTATCTTGAAAACATTTCATTAAGTTTATTTATTTTTAATTAATATTTATATCACAGCTATAAATTTTTTAATTAAAAAATTTTTGATTAAAATATTAAGTTGTCGATAACTTAAAATATTTTATCATATCATATTTTAAAATATTCTATACAACAAATTATTTATTGCTTTAATAAATATCATTACAGTGATGATTGTTTTTTTGTCTCTATTAGAAGTCTAAATGTTTTAGGCTTTAAAAATATAATTCTAAAAATATTGCCTACCATTAGGCATAATCTTTTATATGATATAAATTAAATTTTAGAAATTGTCTGAAGGCCTTTTCTCTTAACATTTGATTGATTATGGCTATTCCGCCAATTGCTAATTTTAAACATGATTGATTATGACCATTTCGACAATTAGTTTTTTTGTTGTTGTTGTTGCTGTTGTTCGCCCTAAAATTTTTGTTTTTTTGCTTTTAATCTGAAGCCAAACTACTTGAAAAAGTTTCATTTATTTTCTTTGCATTAAAAATAGCAATAAAATAAATTGTGTTTTTATCGTGGGTGCTAATAAGAATGATAAATAGTGGTGGCTTGGGGAGTGATGATGGACAATCACAAATTGTTAGGATTTTACATAAGATCTAAATAAATCAAAATGCTTTTTATCGAGATATTTAAGTAAATGGATGTACATGTTGGTCTGTGTGTGTGTGTGTGCGTGTGTTAAGGAAACTTGATTATAAAAAAGCTCATTATTATTGTTATCATTATCAATATCATTATCTTCTTTATTGGACGCTACCATTTGCTGAAACTTTTAAAGTGTTTTTCTTTTGTTGTTTTTATTTTTTTTTCAACACATAAAATATTTACTTTTCAAGGAAAGCATCGATTTTCTATTTCTACTGTTTATTTTTTATGCTATAAAAATAATTTCAGTGCTAAGTTGTTTTTAGTGGATTTTATAAGTGCCTTTCGTTAATACAAAAACTAACTCGGTTTGTTCGTTGTTTGTCTTTGTTTGAATCAAAGAATTCTTGTGGTATGTGCGACACGGAAATTCAAGAGTTTGCAGCATAGCATAGCACGTATAGTTCGTAGGCATGAGTGCCTGTATCTGTGTGTGTATGTTTGTTTATATATGTGATAATATTGTTGGAAAAACAATCACACCAAAATTGTTTGAACTGTTTGGAAAATTGTTTTCTTAAATGATCATATCATTAATCATTCAGTGTCAAGAATTTATTTTTTTTTGTTTTTAGGGGGGAGTATATTTTTTTGAAGGAGTGGAAAAATCAAGTTAAGAGCAAAGATTAAGTAAATGGAAAAGCATTTAAATTTTAATACTGTTTAGAAATCCAACATCTATACACGGATACAAATTTTGTATAAACAGAAAGGTTATTGGAAAAAAACACAGAAAATACGAAACGACTAAAATCTTAAATGTCTTTGATGGAGATAATTTACAATTTCCTTTATATTAAAAATTAACTTGTGGATTTTATTATATCCTCCTGATTTTGAGTGGAAATTTAAGAATACAATACCCCAAAATAAGGCGTGGTATTAGTAACCAACTTTCCAATATGCGAGATGTTGTTCAAAAATATATTTTTATTAATAATGATAATCATGTTAATCATAATCGCAAAATGTACATCTTTAGATGTTTCAAAATGAAAAATACAGCCTTTAGTTCTCTATATTACCCTTTTTTTTAATTAATGGAAAAAAGGATAAGTAACAGATTTTGTTAGATTGTATAATATTCTAATTCTAATGTATCAGAAAGTATACACAAATATTAGAGGATAAAGGATATCACGATATTATTGTCTACATCGAATCCTTGCTGCAAATAACTATAATAAGTCAAAACGAAATTTTTATATCGTGCCTGTGGCTGTATTCTTCTGTGAGATTCCTCCATTTTGTTAAACAAATTGTGCCTTTAGCTTGAGTCATAGTTATTTGGCAGATACAAATTCTATATTAACTTCAGATAGTTCAAATAATACTTGAAACTTTTTAGGCATTTTTCTTTTCAAATAGGACTCTTTTGCAGCACCAGGTCGATATTTACTCATAATAAGATCGATGTACTATTTAGCTGGTTAGGAGTAGAGCTTTGGCTTAATAGGTCCGAAAAGCATACTTCATTTATAAATTATGTTTACATAGAAGGCAGGAGAAGGTCCATAGATTCATGTTGAAAGGAAACAACTCTGCTTTTCCATAACGAAGTTGCATAATATTGTTTCGAGGTTGCTTAGTTTAAGCTATAAAAATATAATCATCACTATAAAAAAGTAAAGTGAAATGAACTATTCTGTCTGTTTACAAATCAAAATTTTTCTAACAAAATTTTGTAAACACAAATTAACAACAATAAAACCTAGGTACATTTAAATACCATGAACTAAGATGAACAATCTTAAAAAGAAGGCACGCAACTAAATAAATGTTTGAACTGAATAATGATAACGACAGCATGTGTAGTAATTCTGATTGTATAACTTTCCAAATGTCGAGATTATAGTGTTTTAGGATATGCTAAAATTCCTTGAAATAGTATAATAAAAGCTCCCTCATTAATGAGTACAACAGTCTGATAGTTAAAGTGATCAATTGAGGACAATTGATAAAGCAGCTCTCACCCATAAAAGTAGTAAAGTTAACATGGTGTATTGTTGTATATAAACGCGAATAAAAAATAATCGACTGGTTAAATCGTGTAAAGCTCCTTTAGTATTATGTTTTTTTTTCTGATCAAAGAACTCAAAGACCTAAACAGACATAAGAATATTAGTGTAGTATTAGAATATTAGTAGAGTATGAAAAGAACACTGAAGATGGCAAACAGCCGAAACCGGTTTGTTCACAAACCAAATTTGACGAGGGTCGACGGAGAACCATACCCAAATAAAAATATTAGTGTTAGTAAAACGGTTATCTCTAACACTAGCGCAATCAATTTTGGAGACAAGATACATTTTGCTAAACAATTTTAAAATAACCAAAAAAATGTAATTTCGAAAAAATATTGATTAGGACCTTTCTTTTTGACTCCGACGAGGTGATGCTAATTAAAATATTATCTCAAGAAATACCCTTTAAACTGTTGAGGTGAAAATTGCCCCGGATTAATTTAAAATTTAAAAAAAAACTGCATCACTTTACTTATAGATTGGATAGATCTTATCAATTCCATAAACGTTGTATTCATAAAAATATATATCATTTGAGCGATGTCGAAATATTTAGGTGAGTATAAGGATACAGAAACTATGTAGGCTGATTTAGATAACTGGGAAAAGTATACTTCTGGGTAGAATAGCGTTAAATATTTCATGATGGCTCTTGTCGTCCTTTGAGTTACTTACCCAACGTCTTTGATAGAGTTTGTAAAATAGGACTATATAAATTTAATTAAAGGGTCGGCAGATGTTGGGAAGTAATTAATTTTTTTTTGACGACGACAGTTTTGCTGATGCCAGTATAAAGTGGAAACATGGGAACTAATAACAGAATATAATGTCGGGCAAATGTCCACTGACTTACTGCAGGATTTTCTCAACATTTTGTGGCACATTTGAAAACAAAGTTTTGCTTATCTGCCGCATTTCAGAGTGTCAACTATTTATGGGTAGAATTCGGTCTTTCAAACACTCCCAGAGAAAATAATTCAATGGCAGTAAATCACAAGAACGAGACAGTCAATTGACATTCTCAAATCGAAAAATTAAGCGACCGAAAAATTTCTCATGCAACAACGGAATTGCTTGGGTGTCTATATCGCAAATAAATCAAATCCCTTGATTATACCATAACACAATCCTGGTGTTATTAACTTATATTTTCCTCGTGAAACAAACAAAGCGATAAAGAATGTCGTTGAGAAGATTAAATTAAATAATAAAAAAAAATTAAATAAGAAATAATTTTTTTAAAAGGTTATTTTCTTTAAGCTACTTTTTCTTACACTCAAAAGTACCTCCAAAAGTACCTTAAAATAATTTTTCAACATTATTTAGTTTAGTATAATTTTATAATATTTAAGGGTACTTTTTGAAATATTTAAAAGTATCTAAAAATTACTTTAAAGTTTTCATACTTTATTAATAGAGGGGATTTTTAGGGACTTTTTTAATTACTTACTTACTTTAAAAAGTACTTTAAAGTTAATTTTTTAACTATAAATTTTGCAATACATACTTTATTTATAAAGGGTACTTTGTGACATTTTTTTGGGTATCTCTTAACTTTTTGAAATATATAAAGGTAGTTTAAAAAGTACTTTAAAATTAAATTTTTAATTATATTTTTACAACACATCCTTTTTTTTTAAGGGACTCTTTTAAGGTACTTTTTCAAATATTTAGAAGTATCTAAAAAATACTTTAAAGTTAACTTTTTAATTATTTTGTAAACACATACTTTTTTATAAAGAGCTTTTCTTAAGGTACTTTTTGAGGTTTATTTGGGTATGATTTTACTTTTTGAAATAACTAAAGGTACTTTAAAAAGTACTTTAAAGTTAACTTTTTAGTTATAGTTTGTACAACACATACTTTATTTATAAAGGGGATTTTTAGGGACTTTTTTAAGTTATTAAAAGTACTTTAAAAAATACTTTAAAGTTAATTTTTTAACTATAATTTTTGCAACACATACTTTATTTATAAAGGGATTTTTTAAGATACTTTGTGACATTTATTTGGGTATCATTTAACTTTTTGAAATATTTAAAGGTACTTTAAAAAGTACTATAAAATTAAATTTTTAATTATTTTTTTACAACACATACTTTTTTTCAAAAAGGGCGTTTTTAAGGTACTTTTCAAAATTTATTTGGGTATGATTTTACTTTTTGAAATAACTAAAGGTACTTTAAAAAGTACTTTGGAATTATCTTTTAATTATTCTTTTACAACACCTGCTTTTTTATAAAGGGGATTTTTAGGCACTTTTTTAAGTAATTAAAAGTACTTTAAAAAGTACTTTAAAGTTATATTTTTATATATAAATTTTGCAGCACATACTTTTTTATAAAGGACTTTTTTATAAGGTACTTTTTGGAACATTTAAAGGTACTTAAAAAGTACTTTCAAATTAATTTTTTTATCTACATTTTCTACAAAATGCCTTTTTAAATATATTATTTCATTAATAGATTTTCTGTTTAAAGTTACTTTTTTGAAAAATTT
Organism: Trichopoda pennipes; assembly: GCA_030448955.1. NCBI lineage: Eukaryota > Metazoa > Arthropoda > Insecta > Diptera > Tachinidae > Trichopoda > Trichopoda pennipes. The sequence goes on from JASKUP010000002.1 coordinate 7,008,633, forward strand.
TAGCCACTATTTAAACGAAGTTTTTTTTGTTGCAATCACTACAACAAATCTAACTAGCAAGGTAATTATTTTAACGATATATTTATGTTCACAAGGGATAAATTCAGAAAAATATTAACGATAAAACTAATCAAGTGAAATATGGGAGTTAGAGTTATTAATGATAATGAAGGTATTAAATTAATAAAACTTATTTACTACTTATGACAGTTATGCTTGAAAGCTTTAATTTATTTGATAATATTTTCATTTGGCAAATTAATCTCTGGCTCTTAATCTCACAAATTAGTAGTCACTGATAAGTAAAAAGCCAAAAAAAAAAAAAATAGAAGACAAAAAACACATAAATTATTATTTATGTCATCATTTGCAAAATATACTTTGTTTATTACTAACTTTATACAAAAACATTCATATATTAGCACAAATACATTAACAAATAGGGACAGTAAAACAAATTACATAACAAAGACATCAAGTTTTGTGTCACATTAAAAATATTACTTATAAAATGAAAAGACAACAAAAAAAGGAAGAGAAATAGCGAAAAAAACAGAATATTAAGACACATGTATCTGTAAGACAAAATTAACATAAAGATATATTAAACACTTCAACTTGGAAAACAGTGTAATAGAACATACATATACACATACAAATACTGATAAACGACAACTGTAATAAAAATTGTTCGTTCATATTTTCACGCAAAATAATTCAAACAACTGAGTACCAGCAAGCAAAAAAAAAAAAAAGAAAAAGAACAAAAAAAAAGTAAGAAGAATAAAACACAGAAATAACCACCCAAAATAACAAATGTCATGAATTTTTATTGTCATTATAGTGTCACTAAAAAAACAAAACAAAAAAATTTATATAGAGAAAATTGTGAAAAAATATTGCGACAGTTAAAAACGAAGACATATGACCATGTAAGAGTATGTATTTGTAAGAAATAAAAAACAAAAAAAAAAAAAACACATAAAAAAATAATAATGCGATAACACAAGAGATATATTCAAAGTAATAAATGTTGCTTGTATCATTTCGATGACTTAATATTTATTAAAAGCCAAAATAGAAGAAATATAAATTGAAGTGGAAAAACAAAAGAAAATAAAATGATAATAAATAGCAAGAGCGCCTTAAATTATGCTTTCAAGTTTTAATAACATAAAAAGGTATAAAATATTCTTCGTTAAGTCTTCTGTGATTTTTAGCAGAATAATAGTTTTAAAGGCTTAACATTCATTTAAGTTCAACTAACAACACAAAATGAGAAACAAAAAAAATCTACTCATCAATTTTAAGCTGAGCTGCCTGCCCCCTAAAGTTATGCAACCAACTAAAAACCAAAGCAAGCCATTTAGCATCAAGAGAAATATTTTTTTTTTAAAGTAACAACAACAGTATTTAAGCTTATAAAATCCTCTTTGTTTGCCTTCCATCAACTTCTTTGCAAAACAGCAAAAACATGCAAGATGGATTAATTTGTGTATAAGTATATGTATGTGTGTGTGTATGTGTGTGTGTGTGTGTCTGTATATCGTTGGGCTATTTTATTTAACATGTTGTAGCTGTTGCCTAAAAGTGCAAAAATGTGTATGAATTTTAGCAACCGTTTGTTAACCAAAAATAAACAGAAAAATTGTTTCGTCTTCTTCTTGTTGGTACTTAAATTGACTGCAACAGTAACTAAAGTAGTTTCAGGCAGAAAACTTAGTGGCCATAGGGAATGGACTTAAAAGGAAAAGTAGTAACAACAATATGAATTCTGTTACAGATTTTTCAAATGATTCAAAAGACTGTTTTGCTTTAAACATTTTGGAGGATTAACGTGCCTTCTAATAATGACTTTAGAGTTATTTAGAGTAGCATTAGGGTTTGGTATTGTAGAAAAAATTTAAAGCAGTTTCTCGACTTGAATTCTGCTTCTAATGTTTTGTTTCTATAACTTAAGTGAGAAATTTCTCACATGAAAATTGTAAAGTGAATCAGAAGTAGTTATGAATTTTCTTTTCTATAAACTAATGAAAAACTTCACGAATAGAAGATACCATTTTATTTTGATGTGACAAAAATCTCACTTAAGTTACAGAAACGAAACACAAGTTTTCTTTAATAGCGCTGCTGTTCATCAGCCTTAATAGGTTCTGCCTTGGTTAGAGTTAATTATAGTTTTTCAATAAACTAAGTTCGTCTTAAGTTCTGGAAAAGTCACAGTTTAAAAATTCTTCAATTTTTAGCGGAGAACCGTTTAAACTTAAGTCATATTTAAATTGATTTTTGCTTCGTTCTGGATCCTACAGAGATAAATTTCATTTTCTTACTCTTAAAAGCCCAAATTACAACATCTGGTATATCCGCTTTGATTGTGAATTTCCAAAAAAGATAAATCCTCGATTGAGAGAAGAAAATTCACAACAAAGGACCAATAATGTTGTATTGTCTGTCTTTTGAATTTCACAATAAGCAAAGTATTAAAACTTACACCTTAAGTCAAGTGAGAGAGAAATGAATGAATAAGTAAGGACTTAAGTGGATTACAATAACCCATTACTTGGATTAGGTCAAACAAACGAAGAAAAGTTATGATATTGAAATAACGCAGTTAAAAGCGTGTCAGGAGACAGACCCTTGTGTGTAAACTTACACATCAGTTATTTATTAGAGAATGAAAGGCCGCCGAGAGACAATTTTAGTACCACAAACTAATATCTGTATTAACAGCAGAATTCAGAAATGTTTTCTCAGCTGTGTGCCTGTAGATGATATGACATTAAATGATGTGCATAAGCATCGTCTTCGGTACGAATTGACTGCGATATATTCTCTGGTAATACAATTCAAATGACATCTTGCTAACTGTGATTGATGGGCATGCTTGCTTGTTAGTGGTAGTGACGACAGTGTTTATTATCTTTGCAAGTCATGTATTCGTTGGCATAAGTCTGAAGATCATAGTTACATACCTGCTATATATGAGTTTTATATACGACGAGTTTATCTTAGAAGGCTGAAGACTACATTTGAATGGTTAAAAGTAATTGACATAAAAATAAAAATTTTGATAGATATTATGTTTGGTGCTATTCCAGTTTTAGTTTTAATGCAATTTTTTACCTTCAGTTGTTATTTTGCTTTAATTCAAATTTCTGTTCAAGTTTCGGTTTCATTATTATTTTCAGGCCCTGTTCACTTCTTAGAAAATTTTTCTGCAATTTAAGCTCATTTACATTGTAACAAAATGGTTTCCCTGATTGTCGGGGTATGCTCAACGGCGTCCATGGTCGTGTCGTGCCAACGTTGAATTAAAAGGCGGCTGGTTGATTCAGTATAAATCTTAAGCCTTTATTTGCTACTAATATCCTTAATGGCAGCTCATTGTCTTTGCTCCGGTATCTCTGGGCAAGATGCCACGTATCCCCAGTTAAAGGACGATGGGTGATAACCACTAGAACACAATTTAACGCTTCTCGATTTACTCCCAGTAGACACAAATCAGGTTGAATAAACACTACTGTCCAATTTTTGACTTCACAGTTACGGGGCCGCAACCTGACGTTTTTTTTCCAACTAGTTCTTATTTCGTCAATGGTAACACGTGATAAGATTTACATCTGCACCTGGCAGTGAGCCTTAATCAGATGGTGGTCATACCACTGTGAGTGAAAAGCAGCGCCACTTACGCCCTAGGAGGCCGAAGTCTAATTCTAGCAACAGGTTCCTCCTATTAGCAATTTCAATGATTCCAGAGCAAGGCTGCAAACCACTACTCCTTGCTGAAGAGCTAAAGACTATCCAACTCCTGTCCAGAACACATAAATAGCATGCTCACTGGATCTAGGATCATTCCACCAGGTAGGTGTTATTAAAAGTAAAATGATTCGGGCCACCATTAAAAACAAACCTGTTATGGGGCCGCGAAACCACAACCACCACGATACTCCCAAAGGGCCAACCTCAATAATCAGTCAGATAAACAGCTAAATGCCTAAAGAGACAAATAGCGGAAACTCTGCGGGCCACTGATTCCCGTGGAAATAACGTCGAGCTTCCAGTTGTACCCCTGCTGACTTCAGGGGATTTGGGTGCCTTATACCCCCAGTTGCACAGGTCTAGATAGTCGAAGTTCTATAAAGACCGCTAAATGTGCCCCCGGGGGGAAGTCAAGGGTAACACTTAGCTTAAGTTTGATTTGACAAATAATTTGTTTTATTCTTCCGCTGAACGAATATGGTTTTGCATACGCTTGAACAACGCTTCGCTAAGTGGACCTGCGATCGACTTACAGAAGATGCCGATCATCTTTTCAGATGAAGCTCATTTTGATATTGGCTGGTATATAAACAAGCAAAATTGTCGCATTTGAGGCACAGAAAACCCGCACGCATACATTGAAAAGCCGACACACCCAAAACGAGTCACCGTTTGGTGCGAATTTTGCTTCAGAGGCATAATTGGGCAATTTTTCAGGAGTGGCCGTTACAGTTAATGGCGATCGTTATCGGGCCATGTTGAACGAATTTTTGTTTACAAAAGTTGCAGAGGAGGATATTGGCAATATTTGGTTTCAACAGGACGACGCTACGTGCCACACAGCCGAAGCTGTGTAGTTTTGTTTATAGCATTTAAAACAAAAAAAGAAGTTAATTAAGGGACCCTATATATGCCGAAGATACTTAAAAATATTTTCAAAATATTACCTGATATCTGTCGGCCGATTACGCACTAACTTAACTTTTGTTATTATTTATTTATTGTCAGAAATTCAATATTTCCATGTTCACTTAAAACTAATTTTGATTGGATAAGTTTTCCTTATATACTATTGTATTTTTCAAGGACTTGTCATATATTATTTTATTTAAATGTCCACAGAATGTCTGTTTACAGGATATTTAAGCTAAACTTGATTGTAAGCAACTTTAGTCAATAATTTCCCCTAAAAAAATTTAAAAAGGGAGGCATTTCTTAAATAACTTTTGTTTACAAAGTTCTTCTTTATATACCCATTCGCCGCCACACACAACTACACACACACACATACATCATCTCCACAGCTGATATATAAAACAGCTGTTGGCGGCGTTCATTATCAGCCGCCAGTCGTACCTTCCCGTAAATATGGCGCTGCGCTGCCCAGTGAGCTGCCGTTTAATTTAAAGTATAAAATACAAAACTATAAGTCTAATTATAATATGATTATAAAATATAATAAAATAATAATATATTTGACTTACAAAAATAATTATAAAATAAAATAAAAATTCATTCGCCTTATGCTATGAACACAACTGGGACAAACGACGAATTTTTCGCCGCCCAATATCGCCGTCAAAAATAAAACCCATTGGTGTATATGAAAATGCACACAGTCACAACGTCGGCCGAAATACGTTGTACGCGGCGAACTTGAAATAGATTTATTTATATTTCTTACGCCGGCGAAATCAGTTCCATGTGGCCGTTTTTGGAATCTTAGGTGGTTTCAATTTAGGTTCACTGGCCGTACCCACCACCTCCTTCGTAAACGTTTACGTACCAGCAAAAAGGATTTTACCATAATAAATATGAAATTCTTCAAATTTCGAAATTCTTTGATTCATTTTATTTGAACAACAATAAACAACTTTATTAATTATAACAGATGTTTTTGTTTTTTCATCGTTATTGTGCTTCATACGACGAATATACACAGCGAAGATTAACCTCATGTTGGGCGAAATCCGTCGTTCGTCCCAGTTCTGTTCATAGCTTTAAAACAGTAGAAATAACGACAGAATAAAAATAAGTATGGAAATGATAACCCATTCGACCTAGCCTCGCTACAAAAGAGCATCGGAACTTTTAGCGTTACAACAGTTTTTTATTTCTATTCCAGATGAGGTTTTATATAATTTTACCGTCTTAACCTACTTTAAGTTTGATTGCATTTTCTTTAATTCTGATTCAGGTCATGCTTACTTACTCCTAGTCAGTTTTACTTACAGTGATGTTCACCTCCAGATCGATCGTGTAGTACAAGTGTACATTTGCATCTATTTTAGTTTCCTTCTCTGTAAGCTTGAGTTTCCTGAACTCTTAATTAAGTAGAAGAAATTTTTGCATCTATTCAAAATTTAATTCTTTTAAATAAAGATTTTGATAAAAGTTTTAATTGATTTAATTAGTTATTTAATTAAAATTTTGTTGGTTTCTATTTGGATTAAAAATATAATAATTTAAACTATTCATTTGATTAGAAAATTTTTTTTATTTATTTTTCAATTAAACATGGAACCGAAAGAATTACAAATTTAATTAAATGTCTGAAAACTAGTAACATGAATAATAGATGTTGTCTGTGAGTTTGGAAAATTTGTTGTTGTTGAACTTTTCTGAACACGAATTAATTTATAGTCTAAATTAAATCAAAAAGTAGTTTTATTTTCAACAGAAACCTCTTTTAAAGTAAAAACTACAGGAAAATCCTGGAAAACTGTTGTAACACATTTATGTGGGGATCTCAAAAATATACTTTTCAATACTTAGCTGTCCCTACTTCAACTTCCCGGCAATTTTATTTGTTTGCCGAAAATCTTTAATTGCATTTGAATGTAACAATTTTATTTGTATAATTTTTGCTTTGACATTTGTTATTGTTGTTGTTGTTTTTATTAGCAAATTTTATTCGAAACCTTGTTTACCACATTTGTGTGTGTATGTGTGTGTGCTTGTGTGTGTGTGTTTGTGTGTTTTTCTTTTATTATTGTCTTGTTTGGAATTGAACAAGAAATAAAATTGAGAGTTTGTTAAATTTTTCTTTTTAAACTGAATGAGAATGAGTTTTTTATTTGTGATGTGTTTTGTACACGATTTCCTTTTCTACCTTAAGTTTTATTGCAATTAAAACCACATTTGTATGCCACAGCTCAACTTGCCAATTAAAAAAGCACAAAACCCATTTGCATTTTATAACCCACACCTTGAACCACGATAACTCTATATGGAGAGTAGGTAAAGGATGCACACACACACACACACACACACTTACCCACTACAAAACAATTTATACAAGTATACAAACACCCATATACAAGTGTATGTCCTTTTGCCTAGCTAGACTCCCAAAGCGAGGGATTTTCCTGTTTTATTACATTCATTTAATTTCTCTGTGTTAGTGTTTCTTCGTTTTGGATTTTTTTTTCAATATTCCCTTGTTTATTTGTTGCTGTTGTATGCTGAACTCTTTTTCCAGAAAAAAAAAAATAAAGAAAAAATTAATTTTTTTTCTGTTTTACTTTTCATAGCCAGAGGAAATAAAAATGACAACTTTTGGGTATTGAGGGTTAAAAACATGAAGAAGAGACATAAAAAAGACAAATGACAAAAAACTGAAAAACATGGCAAGACAAACACACCAAAAGAGTTACATGTTCAACAAAAATGGCAAACATGTTATGGTAATTAAAGCTGCAATAACCTCAACTGCACATCTTGCCAAAGGGGCATTTTGAAACAACACAAAAAGAAAACAACAAATAAAAATTACAAAGTAAAATTTAACTGCGAAAAAGAAAATAGAAATCATTTTATTATTCACATCACTTAAAAAGTTGGAATTAGATAGTCAAATTTATCACCATGGACAGATAATACAAAAACCGACAAGCTCCATGGCATATAGTAGTACTAGCAAAAAGAATAGACCAGCTGTAGGGTACTTAAACCAAAGAAGACTTAAAGTAACGAGTTAAAAACGGCAAAACATAAAAAAGTCATAGACCATGCATTCCCTTTCGCAGGGTCTGCCATCCAACGTTTTTTTTTCAACTAGTGCTTAATTCGTGAATAACTAATGTTTGATTCGTCAGATAATTTAATAATTTGAAAGATAATTAGTTTTATCCCTCCGCTGAACGAATATGGTTGTGTATACGCTTGAACAATGCTGGGAATATTGCGATATTACTTTGAAAATCATGGCAATGTTGCAGAATGTGTGTGACAATTGCGTACGGATTCTGGAAGAAGAGAAGCACCGTCAACTCCGTACGTTCGTTATCTTGTGAAAAAGTGAAAGAAACTGGCATCCCCATCACTAAACCAAAGCGTGAAAAGCCAAAAACAGTGCGTACACCCGAGAATATTGCTGCTGTTACAGAAAGTGTACGTGAAGCGCCACCAACATCAATTCACCGTCGTTCTCAACAGCTGAAGATTTCAGAGACATCATTGAGACGAATTTTGCATAAAGACCTTGATAAGACGCCATACAAAGTCCAATTAGTTCAGGGGTTGAAGCCAAGCGACCATCCTATATGTTTTCGGTTCGCTAAGTGGGCATGCGATCGACTTACAGAAGATGCCGATTTTGCAAAATAAATCATATTTTCAGATGAAGCTCATCTTGATATTGGCGGGTATGTCAACAAGCAAAATTGTTGCAATTGGAGCACAGAAAACCCGCATGCATACATTGAAAAGCCGACGTACTCAAAACGAGTTACTGCTTGGTGCGGATTTAGGTCCAGAGACATAGTTGTGCCATTTTTCTTCGAAATTGAGCAAGGAGTGGCCGTTACAGTCAATGACGATCGGGCCATGTTGAACGAATTTTTGTTCGCAAAAATTGAGGAGAAGGATATTGGCAACATTTGGTTTCAACAGGACGGTGCTACGTGCCACACAGCCGAAGCTGGACTCGATGTTTTGCACCCTATTATTGAAGATCGCTTTATCAGCCGCAGAGCTAATGTCGTTTGGCCCCCTCGGAGCTGCGATTTGACACCGTTGGACTATTATTTGTGGGGTGCCGTCAAAGACAAGTGTTACGCCGACAAGCTAGAGACAATTGACGCTTTAAAGGACAATATTCGTGAAGCCATTGGTGAAGTCCAGCTGCACACAATCGATAATGTGCTTAAAAATTGGACCGATCGTGTAGGCCATTGCGTGGCCAGCCGAGGCAGCCATTTAAATGAAATTATTTTCCATTTTTAACCGGAAGGATTGTACTTTCAAATTAAAAAAGAGATTCGAGAAAATATTCAGTAGTTTGGTTTAGAGCATTTAAAATAAAAAAAAAAGTTATTTGAGGACCATTTATAAGACTGGCGATATTGATACCGAGCCTTGCTATTTAAGTCCCTTTATTTATCACCATTTTTGGACAAAAACTTATCCGGTCTTTAAACTCATAATTCAATATTTAGTCTGTTTTATTGTTAAACAAAAAGTAAATAGCTGAAGTTCAAATCCCAGGACAGGTTTGTAGTTCCAATTAGAAAAATGAAAACAAAATTTTGTTTAATTGCCTATACATTGGATAGGAAGATTAAGGCTCTTGTGTAGAAAATTAAGGGCATTTGTGGTTCTGGGGATGACCCTTACACATGCAATCCATTGTGCAAGAACTAGGAAATTAGTTTATGGGGAGGAGATGGAGGGAGTAGTATTTGTGGTTATTCAGTTTAAACTTTCCTACATTTCCAAGCGACAGGAAAGACCTCTGGAGAAATTTTATTCCACATACGGACTCTTCTGCTGAAAACCAAATTTTCGCTGTAATGATCAGTGCAATTCACCGGAAAATCAACCAAAAATGGATGCGCTCTCAATAAAAATCGAGTTAAACGCAAAAACGTTTGAGTTTCAGGAACAACTTCTCTAAATTCATTAGAGCAATTACCATTATAGTAACGATAAAATAGTGAAATATATTTCACATTACATCAATCTTCACTTTAAAGGTTTGGTAAGTGTGGAAAAGTGACAGCATAATAGCAATTCTAGCTTATGGGGTTAAAAGCACTAACATGATAGTAATTCTGGCTAACGAGGTTTAAATGGTATGGCTTGCAAAGGGTAAGAGAAAATTTTGGGATCGCTGTTATTCTGTGTTCTTTAAATATTGTTTAAATGGGAACGAATCAGTCTAGAGTCACTGAGTAATAAATAAAAAAAACGGAAAATAATTAGAGTTTTACAAAAGAATGAAATAAAAATTGTCGAAGTGATAGTTAAACTTAAAAAAAAAATCAAATTTTCAGATGTGGAAAAAGCATGAGATTATTTGAAGTTGAGAAAATTGGCAGTAAATGTTTCCATAATCCCAGAGTAAGAAATAGAAAAAAACCGAGATTAAATAAAACACCACAAAATAATAAAATAAAAATGTTCCTAATTTTGAAATGTGGAAAATACAATTTATCCATGCCTGCAATCCTTACGATTTTTTTCTACAAACAAATTTAGGCTGATTTTTATCACAAATTTTATTATAAAACTTTTTACGATGTGAATGGTGTATGTTGCGGTTCATAAACCGCAGTCTCGGATATTTACAAAACGTGATCGGTATTATTTCGCTTTCCTACAGTGTTTCTACCATCGGTTTCAAATGGTTATTATAATCACAAACGTAAATGTTGAGAGTCTATGCAGCCTAAAATCGAAGAAGGTACTAATGAGGTCAAAGCATGCAGGCATTTGTCATACGCACATCAGAGGCAAAGCCATGATTATGAAATGTATAAAAAGTCATTTGAATTAATTTGGATGAATTTCCGTGTATGATTTTATAACAACGGCGCTCCGCATGAGGGCCTACGACAACTTGTTTTAGAGTATTTAAGAACCCTTCAAATCTCACTCTTAGAATAGAAAGGTCTTAGAAAGTCCTTGGAAGAAACATTATAACAGATAATTGAATCATATTGATGTATAATCGAAAGCTTTATCATTTTTTTGTGACATAAGCTGTTTGAAGTAGGAAGACTTCGTACAAATTAAACCTTCTCTTTCCAATTGCCTCACTTTGTTAGCATACTTCAGATATTGATATAGACAATTTTTCCCAGGAACTGGTGACGTCACATGCTTCGAAAATTCATGTGTAGTAAATTCGTGTAAATAAGGGCACATCACTTATCAATCAAAGTAGTTTGTTATCATATAGTGGCTCAACTTTGAAGTCTTTAAAAGATTCTGCGCAATATTATTTCATTATTATTAATAGCCTTTTTTAAATGTGTTTTGTTTAGTTTAGGGGCCACCACGTGAAAACCTAAAAGTACTTTCGACATTATTTCGGACAGTTGTGAAAATATTAAAGTTTTTCCTGTTTATTTTAGAAGTCATCTTTCCTGGTTATTTTCAATAATTTTGCCTAACCAGAGCTTTAAGTCACAAAAAAATTCATACTGGCGATTGAGTAGTATCGAGGGTTAGTACAACAAGGCTTAATTTTGTGCTTTCTGTGATGTCTTTCTTAATGACATAATCATTTATACAGCCCCAAAATATTGCTTATGCTGTCACTGTGAGATTATAAAGGCTAGACAACTTAGAGGTTAGGAAGTAAGTTGGCTTAAAGCACACAACTTTTTTTCGACAATTTGAAATCTGTTAATAGCATTATAAAGTAGGGGTATGGATGTTAACAAAAGTGTATGTTATCGGGCAAATATCTACCTTCAGAACGTCGGCAGACCACCTCTTCTTAAATAGTTTTTAAGCACATTTTGCAACAAAGCTTCGTTCATCATCTTTCAGAGCGTGAGTCGTTTGTGGGTTGTTTACGTAAATTTGGTCCTTCGAACGGGCCCACAGAAAATAATTCAGTGGGGTAAATTAAAGAACAAAGCGATAATTTGGCATTGCTAGATCCCGAAATTACGTGACTGGGAAATTTTTCATGCAATAACTGAACACCGTGAATAGCTCACCAACAAAGATGCTTTTCTTGAAAAATTTTTTTCGTTGTTTCTTTTCAATTTGCAGGCAGTTGACAGAAATAAAGGTCGATAGGCTTTAATTCTTGAACAAGTTGAATTTTGTAAGCGTAAAGATGGCACAGTCATTTCCTAGACTTTGCTATATAGCACGTATATTCGTATAACTACGGCTATTACGAGCATATTGTTTTAGTCAATTCTTAGCAACATTACCTTAAGCCTAGAATTTTTTTTATTAAGTTACACACAGCGGTCTCAGAAGGATTTTGATTACTCGCGTGAAATAATTTTTGACAATTAAAATTCTTTGCTCAAGAGTGTAATGTTGCAGGTTTAAGACTCACAAATTTTTTCATAAATATATGCCCACGAAAGACAGTGCAATTCTTGACATTTATTCATTTGGCAGGTAATTTACTTCCCAACCTCAAATTCGTCCATCCCTTATAAATTTTTTTGCAGAAAAGTTCTTATGTGAAATAAACTCCCTCTAGGGATCTGTCTTGTCACTTTCAATGTAGGAATATTCAAATTGAATGCTCACAAACACTACTTCATCTTTTTTCCTCCCCTAGTTCTGGCACAATGCATTGCATGTCTAGAGTGTGGGTCCGAGAAAAAAAACAAAAGTCTTAAATATTTTAGATATATACTGAAATTTTAATAGCTAAAGACTGGAGATAAACTAGACAAAGAAAAAAATAAACTGATGTAGACTAAAGGTATATAAGTCTTAGTTAACTTAACAATAGCTTACCCTGCATACTTGACAAACTAGTTTGGAAAAAATTAGAGAAGAATTAAAAGTTTTAGAAACGCTAGAAAAAGATGAAATATCAAAGAGGCTAGAGGAGATGTAGCAACAACCAAGACTAGACAGGAGATTAAAACAGATATTGATATACAAATGACGTAGGCTAGAGCTAAACAAGACATAAGTTGCTGTTAAAATAAGCAGGAAATGCTAAAGATTTGGAAGAGACCATATTTATCATAGATTGAAAAGTCACAGATAATGCATACGAGTATACTTTAAAAATAATGACCCTTATTTTGTTTGGCGACGGCAACATCGTCGTCGATTTTGAGGCAACATCACTTTAACACAACATCAATACTAATTTGGTATTTCCTAACAGTCTTATGACGACGCTGCCAATTTATAGATCATATTAATAAAATATTTGAGTCAGCTGATTCATTTGTGTACTATTTTAGATAAAATTGTTGTGAAAAAATTAAATTGAAAATAAAATAAATTAAAAATCAAAATCTTCAGCACAATATTTTTTACCATCTTCTTTTTTTAATTTAAATTTTAAGTCACGCCAAATCTGTAAAGAGAAGTTTGTCAAACATGTATTTGTAAAGAACTACACGTTGTACTTTTTGCCATCCATCACTCATTCTATTTGATGGGCTAAGGGCGTTTAGATCATTCGCAACACTTTTCCATTGTTCCTTAAAATTAGTAGGAACACTGCCTCTTCGAAATCCCCTGGTATTTTTAGTTTTTTGTTTTTATCTTTTTAAATTTTTGTTTATAACATCACGACACCAAAATCACAGACGACAATATCAATGGCAATTTAAGGAAACATCAACGTTAAATTTTCTTACGGAATAGTAAACATTTGTTGCGAGTCATCGCTAAATGGCAATATTGTCAACGAGAATACGGATTTACAACAAACGATAAAACATAACGTCGTCTTGTATTGCCGTCGCCAAACAGAATAAGCAGGAATTTGATCTAGCTTTAGGCGACTACATTTTCTTTGAAAAAGAGGTTCGCTTTATTCTCGAAGAGGATTAACACTCAGTAAATACTAACGACTAATTGTGATGGTGTTACAGTAGATTGCTGCTGGTAAAGAAAGCCAAATAGATAGTTGTTGTTTTATAACCCTGCACTTGCTTGCTCTATATAATTTTTTAAGAACAATTTAATAGCATAAGAACTTATTAAACTTATTTAATTTATGTTTTATAATTTTAATACTGTGGTCGGCACTGTTATGTACATGAAAACCCTTAAAATATGACAAGAAAATTAATGCTCTCTACCAATACATTTAGGGTCTGAGGAGCCATCTTCTAATGCAAAGCATCTCAGAGCAGCTTAAGGTAATTCAAATATGTGCATTAAGACTCTTCCGGAAAAATTTTTAATATTTTTAACGATTTTTTTTTTTGTTATTCTGAACACAACAAATGCACTATACAGCAAATCGCATTAAAACAACTAAGTGCATCACGAAGTGCAAATGCATTATGCACTTGAAGATTTTGTTTTGCTTGTTTTGTTGGAAAACAAATAACTAAACAAAACAATAATGAAAGTGAAATATAAATGCGGTTTATAAGTAAAAGAACATGTTACCAAAACCATTACCCTGACGGCAGACAAAAAGAAAGAGAGATAGAAAGAGAAAGAGAGAGCGAATGATGGAATGAAACATTGTTGGTTGTTTAAACAAATTTCTGTTACTGAATATGTTGTTGTTGTTGTTGTTATCCAAGCAAAATAACCAGTCATCATCATCACTATGATCATTATCATTATTATCGCATTGTGCTTCATTATGAAAATCAACTATGTATGCAGTAGCAGTCAGTCATAAGAGTTGATGTTGCAGTACCGACAACATTTGCATTATGCCACTGTAATTGTCGTTTCAAATTAATCGCAAAATTTTATGCACGACTGCGAAACGCAATGCATAAATCTTGGCATTATTATGAAATGCATGTTGTACTTGTACTTTGTACAAGAATGCTGGCTGGCTGGCTGGTTGTTTGGCTGTTTGGCTGGCTTGACTGCATGAATTGTTCAACATACTTTTTCTTTAAATAATTTTTTTTTCTGTTATTTATGTTCGTTTGTGCTTTTGTATACATCTTGCTGAAAGAATGCCATGTATAGAATGTAGCGATGTTCTGTATGTTGCACAAACATAAAAATATATAAATGACACTTTTTACAACATTTCATTCACCACATTTTTTCCATTAATTCCTTGAGCTTCTTTTTTTCACTTATACAAAAGAAACAAACACATAAACAAACAAACAAACAAATAAGCAGAAAAACAGCAAAAAATGCAGAAAATATGTAAATTTTCTTAATGCCCAGAACGAAGTTAAATTTTATGGTAATTTTTCGTGACGAGATTTTTAAGCAATTTGTAGAAATTTATTAGTCAAAAAAAAAGGTGAAAAAATATTCCAGATAATTTGTTTAACTGTGATCAAATTTTACGTTAAAGAATTATTTTAAAATGTTAATAAAAGAAATATTAATAAAACAAATTTACTGGTGAACAATTTTGATTCAAACGAGTTTAAAACAATTTAATTTTTTTAGAAATAGATAAATTACAAAAATAATCAAAAAAATAGTGAGTCTTCAACTTTAAGTCTTTTAAATTTTTAATTGATTCAATTATTTATTTAACTAATTAATTATTATACAAGTATCTGCTTAATAAGATAAAAGAATAAAGATATATGACAAATGAAATAACAAATAAAACAATTATTTTTATAAACATTTTTAATAAAAAAAATATTTAATTTTCCATAAAAATCCATAAAATTATATTGTTGTTATTTAAAATTTCAAAATTTCTGGTTTCAGCTTCTTACAGACAAAAAACACAAAAAAAACTGCAGTAAAGTTAAAAATCCCATTTTCTATGGAATGCCCTTTGAAATTGCAATTTTAGTTTGAGCTGATAAAGCCCTTTTGTGTTAATTTTAAAGGTTTAACTGCTGCGTTAAAAAAAGCATTTAAACTTAAAGGTTACCTTTTGGATGGACCACCCTTTAATTTTAAACTTTTCTCTTTTCGTTATTTTTTAACGTTAAAATCAGAATTCTGTCTATTGCCTTCCAAACAATAAGACAATAAGTGTTAAAATTTAATATTATGTTAGGGCACCCTTTAAGTTGTAATTTTATTTTTAAGTGAGTAGAAATACTATTGTTCCAAGGATCGGTCTGCTAAGGTTACAAAATATTCTTATACGAAAGAGTTATAAATTGAGTGGACCACCCTTTACCTTAAAATTTTATGTTTTTTATTTTTTGTTATTAAAAATTTATGATTTCTTTTTATTATAGAATAAAAAATATGACAATAAATATAAAAATCGGATTTTTGTATTGAGACTTTTCTATGGGGACACCCTTTACTTTAAAATTCTTTTTTTTAAGTTAGAATACGAGATTAAGTTTCAAAGATCTACCTGCTTAAAGAAAACCTTTATACGAAAGACTCGCTAATAGTGTGGACCACCCTTTAGCTTTATTATTTGTGTTTTTGTTATTTCTCGTTGAAAATTTATGATTCTTTCTGTGTAAAAAACAGATTTTTCTTCTAAATCACCCTTTTTAAGGCTAGAATACGAATTGTGCATGTTTCAAAGATCTACCTGTTGTAGTTTAAAAGAAAAATCTCTTATAGGAAAGAATAACGTTTTGTGTGGTGCACAACTTTTTATTTTAAATTTCTTTCTTTAGGATAAGATAGGACAATATATGTAAACATTTTTGGTTGGCAAACTCCTTAA
This sequence comes from Trichopoda pennipes, assembly GCA_030448955.1. Lineage (NCBI taxonomy): Eukaryota > Metazoa > Arthropoda > Insecta > Diptera > Tachinidae > Trichopoda > Trichopoda pennipes. The sequence goes on from JASKUP010000002.1 coordinate 7,024,927, forward strand.
TTTTATTTTTAATGCTTGTGCTTAATGTGCGTCAAACTTTTATTTTTATTTTATTGTTATTATTTATTTTATATCTGTTTTAACTTTATTACATTTGTAACTATAGACGGCCAAAGCCCGGTGTAAATTTTAAGTGTCTGTCTATAAAGTGTCAATAGGGGCACCCTTTAATTTTTATTTTTGTTATTAATTGCTAGTGATACCTAATACAATAATACAGCCTGTGTGAATATTTTTTGTATTTAGGTATGGCGGTTAAGGAGATAGGCATCTGTGCAGACAGAAAGCTGGACAATAGGTGACGGGGTTATCCCAATGCTAAAAAGCTATCACGAGGGTACTTAATGGTATAAACTTTACGGTATTTTCTTTAAAAACATAAAACATTATGATGTTATTGTAGTGTTATTTTACTATTCACAATGATTTTGTTTTATTTAATGTAATGTATCAGCCTAAGTTCAAATGGATACTGACTTTATTATTTCATGTTTCTTTTCTTATCACTATACATTTTATTAAACTTATGCTATGAGCTTCTTTTATTTACGTTTCCTTACAAGAGAGATGCCACACATATTGAATGTTAAGATCAACACTAAAGGGTGATTCAATATATCTAACACGCTCCCCCATGCTAATAAGACAATGTTTAAATATTAATTAATAATTGAATATACTTATGTTGAAATGAAAATTAACCTACGCACATTAGTACATTTTTATGCGGTTACTTTACATACACCCGAATGCGAAAATTCAAATATATATATATGTGTGTGTAAACAATTCATGTACATAAATAAAAATTTAACTCATTTTAACAAGAAAGATTAATCAATTTCAGATACCTTAATAACTCTTCCTTCACGACGTGGTCTTAGCTCTCTCCCAGTTCCAATTGATGCTGACTCATCTGTATGCATTTTGATGTCTGTACGTTCCTGCTCTTGTATGTTGATTTCATCATTTTTAGTTACTTCACGATTGCGAATTTGATCTATATGACGCTTGATTTCTCTATTGTTGTAAGTTAAAATACAAGAATAAGAACGAGGCCCAAGTTGCTTTTCTATTGTAGCTTGTGACCAGCTTGGTTTGTTGGGATTTCTATAATCTCTAATTAAAACTTGTTGACCTTCATTGCGATTTCCTTTGTAATTGAGAACATTTTTAGTTTGGTTTTCCAATATCTTAGTTTTTGTTAGGGGCGGTTTGAGGTTACTAAACCGGGTTTTTAACGTACGACCAAAAAATATTTTAGAGGGTGTCTCACCCGTAGTGCAGTGCTTCGTATTTCTATAATCAGCTAAGAATCTATTTAATGCTATTTCAATAGAACAATTTTTGTTACTTTTTATGTTAGATATAACTGACTTCTTGAAAGTTTTGACAATATTTTCTGCCTGCCCCTTTGTGGCAGGATGACCTGGAGCAGTAAGGATATGTTGAACATTATTCATTTTTAAAAACTTTTGAAATTCATCAGAGGTAAACTGTCTGCCATTATCACTTACCAACGTATTTACTAAACCATAACGGCTGAATAATTCCCTAATTTTTGAAATTGTAAATGCCGCAGTTATTTCTTTAGTTTTGAAGACTTCAACAAATTTTGAAAATGAGTCAATGACTATAAGAAAGTAGAAATTATTAATTGGTCCAGCAAAATCTACATGTATACGACTCCACACACCGTCTTCCGGGGCCCATGGCATTAATGTACTTTTTGGAGGTGAAGAAAGTAGCTGCTGACATGACTTACACGACTTTACCATTCTCTCAATGTCTTTATCTAGTCCTGGCCACCATACATACGACCTTGCCAATGACTTTGTTTTGACGATACCCAAATGAGATTCATGTAACTGCTGAAGTATAATATTGCGAAGTTTTGAAGGAATAACGACACGGTAGCCCCACAATATACAATCATATTCCACTGATAGTTCAATATCCTTCAATCGATACTAATTAAAATCCTCTGGTTTCAATTTTCTAACTGTTCCTTGAAGTATAGCTTCACATAGTTTAGATAATATCGGGTCACGTCTCGTTTCTCGAGCAATTTTCCTAAAATCTATACTAATACCTTCCTCAGATTCAATGAAGTTTATATAATTTGCTTCTTGTCTTTCTTTTGAATAACTACATTGAGGCATTCTTGAAAGGCCATCAGCATGATTAGAAGTCCCTTTTATATACTCTATTGAATAGTTAAAACCAGCCAAAACTAGGGCCCATCTTTGCATACGGGCAGATGCCATAATAGGCAATCCTTTACTTTCACCGAAAATTACTGTTAACGGTTTGTGGTCGGTTCTCAAAATAAATTTGTTTCCTAGTAAATACTGTTTTAATTTTGTTACACTATAAATTATAGCTAATGCTTCTTTCTCTAGAGTGCTGTAGTTACGTTCACTTTTAGACAGTGCTCTGGACACAAAAGCAATAGGTTTAAAATTGTTATCCTGTTTATGTGATAGAACACCAGAAACAGCGTTGCCAGAGGCATCTGTTGTAAGAATTATGGGTAAATTTGGATTGAAATGTACCAATACTTGATCAGATATTACATCTGACTTAATCGTGTTGTATGCTTTTTGACACTCTTTTGACCAATAAAATTTATTTCCTTTTTTTAGCAATTCATATAATGGCAACATTTTTTCTGAAAAATTTGTAATAAACCTTGAGTAATAATTCACCATTCCAATAAACGCTCTTACTTCTGAAACGTTGCTCGGACTGGGAGCATTCGCTACGCTTGATATGCGAGTTTTGTCCTTGCTCAGACCTGTTTTGTCTATTGAGAATCCCAAATACGAAATTTTGGGTTGAAAGAATTTACATTTATCCTTGTTTAATCTTAAACCAGCTGACTTGAGCTTTACTAAAACATTCCTTAATGTAGATATATGCTCCTGGAAATTTTTACCTGTAACTGTTATGTCATCCTGATATACCACAACATTTGAAATACCTCTGAGTAAGTTCTCCATAGTCTTCTGAAATATGGCGGCGGCCGTTTTGATCCCAAAAGGTAAGCGTTTTACCTTAAAGGTTCCAATGTGTGTGCTCCATGAACATAAATGCTGTGACTTTTCATCTAGTATGAGCTGATTATATGCATTCGATAAATCTAATTTGGTAAACAGTTCACCCCCCTGGAGTGAAACGAAAATTTCTTCTATGCGAGGAAGTGGATACTTAAAATCAACAAGGTATTTATTTAATGTGACCTTGTAGTCACCACATATTCTTAAATCCCCGTTTGGTTTCAGAATTGGAACAAGTGGAGTTCCCCATTCAGAGTTATCTATTTGTTCAATTATCCCTTCTTCAATCATTTTCCGTAATTTATCTTCTACCTTTTTCCTCCACGCGAAGGCTACTGGATGCGGCTTGAAGAAAACAGGCTTTGTGTTGCTAACAACATCTAAAGAAATGTTACCTATATTATATGCTCCAAGGCTTTTTTCGAATACCTCTGAAAATTCTAATCTAATTTGATCCGCAATAACTGAGAAATTTCCTGTTTTTACTGCACAAACTTGCATTAGTTCAAAATTTAATGCTCTCAAAAACGTTCGGCCAAGCAATGGTTGAATATTTGTATTTGTAACAACTACCTTTAAATATTTGGAAATTCCCTCGTATGTTATTCTTGCATCGTACTCACCAATAAGAGCAATTTGTTGTCCACTATAGTTGACATATGGAATTTTGCATTCTTTAAGGGGTATTTTAATTTTGTTTTCTTTATAGAATTGTTCTGAGATCAAGTTACAAGGAGCACCAGTATCACACACTGCTTTTAGTTTGATACCATCAATTGTCACTGGCAAAGAGTAAATTCCACTAAAAGAATTATCCTTAATACTGAAAATAGAATGTTCAAAAATATTATTGACTGTGACGTCACTATCTGAATCAGATACATAATTAACAAATCTTTTATTTTGTTGTTTGCAAACCGAAGCCAAATGTCCAACTTTTCTGCATTGATAACATATACTATCTCTAAACTTGCAGTTCGCTGCTTCATGGTTTCTCCATCCACAATGTACACATGTACCTTTACTTTTATTTCTGCTGCCGTCAAAATGATTTTTGCTGCTGCTGTTACTGCCTCGCCTTCTGCTCATTGTGACTGTATTTTGCCCGTTATTTTTTTTCTTTGCGTTTCATTTTGGTATACATACTTTACTTCGCATTCTTCACGTGTCATTTTATTGCCTAATTTTGTTTCCATTATCATTGCCTTTTTTAAAGCTTGTTCTAATGTAAGGCTTTCATCCTCTTCGCATAACCTCTCAAAAATTGGAGATGGAAGGCCAATTATAAAGTGATCAAGAATCATAATGTTTAAATGCTCACCAAATTTGCAATTTAAAGCTAATTTTTTTATTCGAGCATACCACTCACTTACCGACTCCTCCTCTTCCTTAATGGATGTGTGAAAATTTTTTTTTCACTAAAAATTATTGTAGGTGGAGTAAAGTGAGATTCAAGTATTTTGCACAGTTCCTTGTATGTCTTTTGTGCTGGCGAATCTGGATCACATAAACTATGCAAAATGGAATACGTCTCTGCTCCCAACGACTTTAAAAGGATTGCTCGTTTTGTATTATCGTCTTCACATTTTAATTCGGTAAAGTGAATTTCTAATTGTTCACGCCAAATTTTCCAACCAACATTGGAATTATATTCTGGAATTCCAGAACTCTGAAACACCGTTACCGCAGAGCTCGTCGCCATTTTTGTAATGTATCAGCCTAAGTTCAAATGGATACTGACTTTATTATTTCATGTTTCTTTTCTTATCACTATACATTTTATTAAACTTATGCTATGAGCTTCTTTTATTTACGTTTCCTTACAAGAGAGATGCCACACATATTGAATGTTAAGATCAACACTAAAGGGTGATTCAATATATCTAACATTTAACATAAGAATAAATATATTTTCTAAAGTAAAAATAGCACAGTCATATTTTTAATAATGTTTTTCCTTAAGTCATATTATTTTTAAAATAATTTCTTATGTAAAGTAAAAATTTAAAAGACAGCATTTACATAAGTGTCTAAAGAAAAATATAGTTATGCCTGTATGCCTCGTTGCATTAAAACTGAAAATGCACATCAATTTAAAGTTTTCCAATTCCGTTTCGCTAAACTTAATAAAAAGTTAAAGTTTCTGATTCTCAAATGTAAAGTGTAAGTTGTAACAGCAAAATATTATAGTTATGATAGCCCAGGCTCATAAATAATTTACTTTTAAAGGAATAACTGGCAGAAGGTATTAAGAGCAAAAGAAAACTAACTGACACAATCTAAGAGAAAATAATAGTGGAATTGTTTTTTCTCGCTAGAGGAACTATTTCTTTTTTAAGTGTAAATCGTTACTTGCTAGCTGGCACAAAAGGAAAGAGAAGAGGAAAATAAAGGATTTACAAATAATTTTTGATGCGCTGAAAACAAGAAATAAGCAGAAGCTTATTTGCTGAGGCTTAAAACTATAATAATATTTTTATATATTAACATATTTTTCCTTGCCTAGTTTTAGCTGCATTTTTAATAGTAAATAAATTGCCTAGTTTCAGGAGCAATTATTTTCTTTAATAAATTTTTTATAATTTATTTTTATATATATTTTTTGTTATTAATTGGCATGTTACACACATCCATTTCTTGGAAATTTTTCTTATTACAAGACTTTTCATCTATGAAAAATGTGTGATATTTCATGTCGAGTTATTACAAGTGCCATATCATCATGTTTTAGTTGTTGTATGAAACAGATACTCTTGCCAGCTTCAATAAAAAAAAAATATATATCAGGGAGTACAAATGTACAAAGTTTTTACACGTTTAAATGAGATAAAAAGAAAAGGCAAAAGATTTATGACTTTAGGTTCCGCATTTTCTTTGCACAGGATTTGATATAATATTTTTTTGTGCATGAGCATTTGTAGGTGTGTGTATGTGTTTTGTTTTCTAAACAAGCTTTTTTTTATATTTTATTCCTTTTAAATGAACACATGCATACATTTTTTAAATAACTTAATTCATGAGGGAATTTGTAAGGATGTAAGGAAACAAATTTTCTTTTTTTTTGTTTTGCTGTGTTGCAAAAGAAATGTAATAAAAAATTTATGAAAATGAAAAGAAATATACCTGACAATAAATGCCTAAAGTTAATAACTTAAGGTGTGTTGAGACAATAAATACACATCATACAAAAAAAGAAAAATAACAAGCCAAATAAAACTTAATAAATGAAAATGAAAGAAAATCTTTGGGCTTTAGGTGGTACTTAAATGATATTAGAAAATATTTAAAATTTTTTGTTTTTGTAGAATCATAATTTTGTATTAAACATTTAATTTTAAAAAGAATTTATATTTGCAAAGGACCATAATAAAAGAAAGTATATTTTTTGTTTAAGAAAACAAAGAAAGAACTATTAAAAGGAAAAAGAGAATAAAATCTTTCTTACAAGAGTAGATATGGAAAGAGGATAAATACCTGGTAAAATAGGTAAATTGTTTAAAAATGGGTAAATACCCAGGTATTTACCTAAAGGTAGTAGAAAATTTGCTGAACACATATTTAGCGATGCATAATTTAGTATGTTTTATAATAAGTATCGTTTAAATCGTTTAAAAATATTTAATCTGAAAGTCCATACCACGCGTTCTACGCGCACACGCTTTGTATGCGTTTACGTGTTCTACGCTTTTCAAACTTCAAGTTACATGCAACGCTTTTTATGCGCCAAGTTTTTTGTTATGATCAGCTATGGTGTAAATAATTTTATCCAATTAAAAAAATTTTTGCAAAAAAGAAAACTGAAATTTTTCAAGAATTTACAGAATTTATTGAATTTCTGCATATGATATTTTGTGTAATGAGGACCTATGGAAAACTTCAAAAGAAAAGAAGACGCTTTTGAGTGCGTCGCTTGTTTTTGGAAAGGGAAGTGAGTGTTTTTTTTTGCACCAACGTTTCAAAAATCAAAATAACAGAAATAATACAACGGCAAAAACAGCTGAAATTTTTTCATGGCGCTTGCGACGCGTAGAAAAGTAGAAAGTAAACCTACTTCATGCGTTCTATGCGTCATAAGCATTCTATGCGATGTGCTGTGTAACTTGTCACATACAATTACACTGATTCTACTTTGTTGACAGACGCATATAAAGCGTGAACGCGTAGAACGCGTGGTATGGACTTTCAGCTTTAGGGAGTAGAAGTAAAATAACAACTTAAGATAATAACTATATTATATAGACTCATTTATTGTTGCAATATTACTTTACATTAATCGAAATGACTGCCACTGTCATTATCAGTTTCACTCTGAAAATAACTTAAAGAAAAGTGAGGTGTATAATATGTGATACCAGAGGAAGTGGAAAGTGCTTCCTTAAATAAATTTGCAGAATTCGCGATTTCATTCTCAGCCGGTAAAACATTTTGGGAAGTATGCCTTTATGGCAGAGATTCCAATTATGTGATGTAAAACATACTTTTTCGGCATTATCTGCAGTTAATCTATTTCATATTTTTGAGTGAATGACACTTTGAGTGCTCAATGAGCGTTCAGTGGCTGCTGAAATACATATAGCAGTCAATAGACGATCCGCTATCCAGGTCAATTCTGTGGTCTCGCAAATACCTTTCCACCATATACAAGGAGATATTTCTTGTATGCAGTTCCACACAAAATTGTTAGCCCACAAATCCTCTCTAGCTTTGTAGTTTGCTAGATCCATTATTACATTTACATTGAAATTGGTGCCCATATGCACCTAGATAGTCGGATGAAGTTAAATCGTGCCCTTGACTATTGCAGTCAAGGAAACTAGCTGCCAAATGATTTGGTTTAACAGACATTTTCATCTTTTTATCAAAGGAAGACAATAAGTTTTTTTTGTCATTTGAAAGGGATTTTATAAATAACAAAATAAATTTCAAAAAAAGGTATTTATCCGGTATTTGCCCATACATCGAATAAATACTGGGTAGAATCGCATCTCTATACAAGAAAGCTTTTTTAAAGTTATTTAACTGAAATAAAATTTTTGCACAAATATCACTGTTATACATTTATTTTTAATAAAAATCCTTATTGTGATATATTTTTTATATCTTATCTTTTGCTAAAACACACTGCTTTGGCAAAAATTCTTATTTGAGAATACTACTGTTTTAAACTTTTTCTAGAAAAAGTATCATTGTGAGATATTTTTCACAGAATATATTTTTGTGATATAGTTTGTAGAAAAAAGGCAATTTAATATATTTAAAACACAGAACTGTAAATTCTTTTTCTTAAACATCACTGTGTTAAATTTGACGAAGAAAATATCATTGCGATGCATTTTCCTTAAAAGCCATATAAATATTCCAGTGCGTTGAAGTTTCTAGAAAAATGCCACATTCACAGAGCTTCTATAAAAAATATCACTGTGATATATATTTTTCCAGATATAATCACTGTGATATAAATTTTATATAGACGATAGTCCATGTTACTAGTGCTTTAGTTCTTAAGATTTATTATAATTTGTTTTTTTATAATAGATGAAAAAATAAATAAATAAATAGTTTTTCTACCAAAAATACACCAGTTTATTATAGCTCCTTGTAAAAGCACACAGTTTCCATACCAAATATTACTGTGATATATTTTTAACAGAATATATGACCATCATGCAGTTTGTAGGAAAAAACATTCAAGATATATTTAATATACAAAAAAGAACTGTGAAATATTATCTTAAAAAAAAACATTGTGATATATTTGATGTAAAAAATATCATTGTGATATATTTTCCGTGATAGCCATATAATACTCCAGTGTATTATAGCTTCTATAAAAATGCAAAATTCACAGAGCTTCTATAAGAAAGATCACTGTGATATATATTTTTGTAGATATGATCACTGTGATGTATTTTTTATATTAAAAAGTGTGTTATGGCTCTTAGTAAAATTATAGCTTTACATAGTTTCCATAGAAAATATTACTGTGATATATATTTTAGAGAATATATTACTGTGATATAGTTTGTAGAAAAAAACATTTAATCCATTTTTTATATAAAACATAAAACTGTGATGTATTATCTTTAAAAATAGCATTGTGATATATTTGATGTAGAAAATATCATTGAGATATATTTTCTTTGTTATCCATATAATACTTCAGTGTGTTGTAATTTCCAGAAAAATTATGCATTCACAGGGATTCTACAACAAATATCACAGGGTCTCCGCTGGGAGGAGCAAGCCCTTTGGATCACATTTTTTATTACATTGTCACACATTTAACGCGGTATTTCATTAAATTCATCACAAATATTTTGTTTAAATTGCTTAAGCCTTTCTAGTTTATTTCCATAAACCCTGCTTTTCAGATACTCCCACAAAAAGAAGTCTGGGAGGCCAATGAACATCACCATTTCTTGAAATAATTTGTTGCGGAAAGAAGAATCATTCGTGTTGTCGCAGTATTTCTATTGCAACCTGGTTGTATGCGATGTGGCACCGTCTTATTGATACCACATGTTAATCAAGCCCGAAATGTCGTTAAAAAGTTTTCAAACCAAATTGCACACCACACTGTCACTTCCAATGGATGCAAAGGTGATTGTTAAACAATTTGTGGATTTCCTAATCCCCAGAACCGAGTGGTGAACGAATTTGTGCCACGTGTCTACTTCGCGACTGCCAAATATAAACTATCAAAACTAATGTTTACCAATATGGCGGCAAAACAAAAGAGTATACCTTCCCTATGGGCACTCTGTGGGAAAATATTCGATAAACCAACGTGTTTTCCCCCCGGGGGCACATTGATTTGTTCTGATGGAAACCTACCATCATTACATGTGTCAACAGGGGGAAAACGGGGCTCAGTCCCCTGAAGGCTAGCAGGGACTTAACTGGAAGCTCCACGTTATATCCACGGGATTCATTAAGCCCCAGAGTTCAGCTAATTGGTTCTTTAGCGTTTTAATTGTTCTCTGTCTGAATATTGAGATTGGCCCTACGGGTGCATCGTGATGGTTATGGTTTCGCGGCCCTCGTTTGAGTTGTGTGCGTCGGATTATTCACAATGAACGCAATGAATGGTGATGGTTCAGTGAGCATGCTTGTGGTTGTGCTCTGAAATTTTATTAAGGTTGCATGTGTTCTGGACCCTGAGTTGGATAGTCTCCAACTCTTCAGCAAGGAATGTGGGCTACGGCCTGTTTCGAGCTCTGGGAGTTGCCACCAGGAGTGACTAGAGGCTTCCTGGGGCCTAGGTGACGCTAAATTTCATCGACAGTGAGGGGATCCCCCATTAGATTATGGTACAGAGTTAGGTATTGACGTAAATCTTATCACGTATATCAATATTAATCATCGATTACTGTGACGACGAGAAAGTTTCTTGAAATTTTTGGGAGAGACAAGGAGCAAACAAAACGCAGTATTTATCGTGTAGTGAATGATTTCGAAGAAAGATGTTCTGTGGGTGATAGGCCCAAGCATGGACTGCAAGATCGGCTGAAAAGATTACTGCTGCTCAAGAAAGTCTTCAAAACAATCCACCAATCAATCTATCCGATGATGTGCTTTAAAGCTTAATCTTCAAATACGAACTTTGGCCACATTTGTGTACAGATATTTGCATTTGTTTTTTATATAAGATTCAGTTGGCACAAAGGATTTTTCCACAAGACCATTTACGCCGCCGTATATATGCCAATAGGATGTTACAGCTCGTCCTTGACAACCCCGATTTGCATGAAAAAATCATAATGATTGACGAGGCAAATTTTCGTTTTAATTTTGTCGATTCTGGGGAATGGGATCCCCTCAAACTATTTAACAGTCACCTTTGCATAAAAAAAACATAAAACTAATAGTGTAAGATAGTTTTCTAAAATATCCCTGTGAACTTTTTTTTCCGTAAAATATATACCTGCCAGATGGAAAATATCAGCGTTACGGTTTCTTAAAATATACATCTTTCTGATATATTTTTGGAAAAAAAAATGCTTAGACATATTTTGTAAAAATTTTAGAGATTGTGGTAAAAAAGCATCAGTATAATTAATTCAAGGAAGGGTCACTGTGCTTTGTATTTCTTTAAAATAGCTATAAGCTATATTTTGCGGCATAATTTTTAAACAGATTTTAGTTATAAAAGTTGCACATATTTGATTTCTCCTTAGAAAAATTTATTTCCAACAAGTTTCAGTGATAATTTTCTAGTCTTTGTACAAATGTGTTTGATAAACAGTTATTAGTGTGATAAATATATTAAAATGCAAAAATAAAAATATTTTTTCTATTTAATAAATTTTGGATAGCTTAACAAACAAGCGCATTTTTCAATCTCTAAGCCTGAAAGTATGCAATAATTTTGTTTTAAAGAAAATCCTTAAGTTATTCTGCTTGTTATTTCCTCTGCAGATGAATGCAGTTTTTATTTGTTTTTTTGTTTTTTTTTTGTCTTAAAATAAATAATAGGTTTTAAAGAAATGCTTGTTATCTATGATAATTTATGAAAGTTTGTTAAAGAATAATGTTATTCGTTTAAGTATTTTTAATTTATTGAGATATCTTAAGGCAGCATATAAATCATTTTATTTTAATAAAACTTTTTTTTTTTGGTTTTGTGTTTAAACTAAGGCCTTTTTTTGAGGAAGATTAAATAAAAAGAGAATGCCTAGAATAAATTATATAATTTTTTTAAGTCATTTAATTTTTGCATTGTCTGGCAGAAGGCAATTAATTTTATAAAGAAAGTTTTTTTTGTTGTCAAAATGCGTATAATTAAATTTAATTGTAATTTGCAATAAGTTTACTGAATATACTATTTTTGTTGTAGGCACTTTACGAAATATTTATTTTATAAATTTTATTTAATCTCTAATTATTTAGTATTTTTTAAGCTACAAAATAGGCTTTCTTTTGTTTAAATTAAATATCCTTAATCTTACAAAGTGTTGATTTAAAATTTTATTTATTTGCTTTTTAAGTAAATTAAGCCCTTACATATAAATTGAAATAGAATTTTTATAAAATATTTTATAATAAATTATAAGCAAAAGATGTTTTAAATTTTTAAAGGAAGAAAAAGTTAAGAAAAGAGCATAAGAATTAATCAATATTAAAAACAATATTCACTTTTCTTATACAACATGGCAAAGATCAAATCTACACTTTAATAGATTTAAAAATCAAACAAAAGTCTTAATTAAAAGAAAATACTATTCAACGTATAGATAGAATTCTGTTGAAAATGAGAAGTATTTCGAAATAAACTTAATTGATTTCTTTTAATAACCGACTGCTGCTTCTTTGAAGCAAGAGAAAGAAGAAGTAAACTCCTTCATTCTTTAACTCCTTAAGCATTTTACTTGTCTTTCTTTGTAGTTTTGTAACATTATCCTTGGCAAGTAAATTAAATCCTTCGCAAGTAAAATTATATAAAACAGTTCTTTTTCATTTAACATCTTCTTATTATTTTTCATGTTCTCTTTTCTTGTTATAAAACGTTTAAATAATTAAAATCCCTACGCATACAACATTTTCTTTATTAAAGTGCTGCTGATGCTGCTGCTGCTGCTGCTTCAACAAAACTACAAGAAAAGCATCAGGAAGCAACAAAACAAAAAAACCTTCTTGTTCGAGTGCAAAAATTCGAAAAACAAAAAAATAAAAAAGAATACAAGTGCGAGTATAAGAATGTATAAACTCTTGTCATTTTTCTTTTACTTCTTTCTTTTGTTCATGTTTTGGGGATTTTAATTAATTTTTTCCAATTCCTTGTTTTTTTTTTTCCTTTAGCTGTAACAAACAAGTGAAAAATACATGGCTCAAATGAACATGAAAATTCGATTGCATTTAATAATCTCCGAAAAACACAAACTGACAAAAAACAAAAAAAAAAAACACAGTAGAATTCATGTTGGAAAGACAAGCATTTAACAAGAAACTAGCACGAGCAAATAATCGCAAAGCAAAAGATGCCAAATGCCAGAGCATTTTACAAAGAAATTCAATTTACTAGGAATTCATTTGCACACACACACAATCAACTCTTAAAATTTCTTTTGAATTAATTTTGACTTATTTCTGTTGAAGCCCTGCAAAAAAAAGCCATTTTGATATGATTTAATGCTTAAAAGATAGTTGCGAAACATTCTATATCAAATATAAGGCATACTTTTAGGCTGCAAACAAATATTATTTAAAAAAAATTTAGTTTTCTTTGCTGTTGTAGTTTGAATTTTTGCAATTTTTGAAATCCTTTCCCCAAAACTTTAATTAAAAAAATATTTTTAATATCTGTTTTTGCTAAATAATTTTCAGGGAATTTGTCCCTGTCATATCCATGACAGTTTTCGTTAGCATTTGAATAAACTCTATTATAATAAAAAGTGTGTTATGCAATTATTTCGACATGCCATTAAAGCAAATTATTGCCTCAAAATTTATGACAGCATTTATAATAACACATGCAAGTCGCTTCCTTTTTACAATTATAATAAATTTTTAAGGTTGCCATTAATACTAGATAACATTTTTTTTTAGCAGAAACATAACTGGCGAATATTATTATAAAATATTGTTTTTCAATTAAAATATAAATATTTAACTGATAACTTGAAATTATTGGCGCATAACACACTAAAAATCATTTATACTCACAGTGACCTAAAAGAAAAATACAGGACATTCGCCGGGAAGTTATACTAATTTGTTTTGTCGCGATTTGGTATAAACATTAGCTTTGGCAGTTAATATTTGGCAGTCGTGAATTAGACACGTGACAAATTTATTATGGAAAAATATTCGATAAACCAATGTGTTTTAATCGTTAAAATATTTTAGCAAAATCAATCATCGATTGCTGTGACGATGAGAAAGTTATGTGAGATTTTTGGAAGAAGCAACGTGCCAACAAAATGCACTATTTAGCATGTAGTGAATGATTTCGACGAAAGAGGGTAGGTAGGTGATAGGCTCATGCAGGAATCACAACGTAAAAACATTACTGTTGCTCCATCAATTCGATGCTGTGTTCAGGAGTTTGATCTTTAAAGAACAACTTTGGCCACAATTTTGTACAAGGATTTGTATTTGTTTCCATAAAAGATTCAATTGACATTAGAACTTCTTCCGCAAGACCATTTATGCCGTCTTACATATATCAATAGGATGTTACAGCTCGATCATGACAACTCCGATCATAATAAGTCACTAGTCGCAATTTCATTTGAATAGATATTTGAATAAACAGAATAGTTGGGTATAATTTTACGTCATCGTTCTCTCTTTAGAGAGAAAAGAACACTGCAGATGGCTAACAACCGAAACCGGTCTGAATACAAACTAAATTTGACGCGAGATGACGTAAAATTCTACCAAATCAAATCAAACGCCGTCGGACAATATGAGAAAGATGCGTGACAACAAAACTCACTATTTATCGTGTAGTGAAGCCCTCTTTCTTCAGTAGTTGATAGGCCCAATCATGGACCACAACGTACTCCTGCTCAAAAAAGTGTTGAAAACAATCCATCAACGTCAATTCGACGCCTTGCTCAGGAACTTGATTTTCAAAGAACAACTTTGGGCACAATTTTGCACAAGGATTTGCATTTGTTTCCATAAAAGATTCAATTGACATAAGAAGTTTTTCCGTAGGATCGTTTAGCCACCGAACATATGCGAATAGAAGCTGCAAGCTCGCCCATGACAACTCCGATTTTCATGAAAAAATCATAATGATGATAATGGCTAATAACCGAAACCGGTCTGAATACAAACCAAATTTGACGCGAGATGACGTAAAATTCTACCAAATCAAATCAAACGCCGTCGGACAATATGAGAAAGATGCGTGACAACAAAACTCACTATTTATCGTGTAGTGAAGCCCTCTTTCTTCAGTAGTTGATAGGCCCAAGCATGGACCACAACGTACTCCTGCTCAAAAAAGTGTTGAAAACAATCCATCAACGTCAATTCGACGCCTTGCTCAGGAACTTGATTTTCAAAGAACAACTTTGGGCACAATTTTGCACAAGGATTTGCATTTGTTTCCATATATAATTCAGTTAACACAAGAGATTCTTCCATAAGACCATTTACGCTGCCGTACATATGCCAATAGGATGTTACAGCTCGCCCATGACAATCCCGATTTTCATGAAAAAAAAATATAAAGAGTGACGAGCAACATTTTCATTTGAGTGGATATGTGAATAAACAGAAAAGACGGTTCTCGGGAATGGGAAACCCTCAAATTATATAACAGTCACCTCTACATCCATTAAAGGTGAGAGTCTAGTGTGCAATTTGGTCACGAGCAATCATTGGATTTTATTTCTTTGAAAATGAAAATGGCGTAACGGTAACTGGGAATGGGGAGCGATATCGTAATATGATTGAAAACTTTTTAACGCCACAGCTGCATGCTTTGGGCTTGATTAACATGTGGTATCAGCAAGAAGCTGTCACATCGCATACAGCAAGGATTATAACGGAATTACTGCGAGACCTCTTACCACAAGAAGTTATTTCAAGAAATGATGATGTTGATTGGCCTCCACGTTTTCTTTTTTATTGATTATTAAAGTTATTAGATGTGAAATGGCGTAAAGCATTGAAAGAAAAGTGGAACTTCAAAGAAGGTTCATTTGTCATTTTTGCCGCTTTTCTTGTCCTTAGAACACTTTACAAATCCGTTTCGTGTTTTGCCTTCAATGGGGGTGTGATCGCCAACTATACTATAACTAATGTCTCTGGATTTCAGATGTCGTCCAGAATCGGCACCTTGGAGTTTTTCAGACCAAACTTTACCATATTCTCTGCTAAGCCAGTAACAAAATCTATATATGGTAGATTTGGCATATAGTGGGTTTCCTTATACAATATTCACATATGGGATTTGCAACAATTTATAGAATAAATTTTTCCACCTCTTTGTGGATTTACTATTAATGTCAACCACTCATATGTTGGTTGTAGTCGACAATAGACTTTTGGCCTGTTGAATGTAACTTTTTAACCGTTTTTTTTGTTTGTTTTCCTTGAATAACCCCTATTTCTACACCATGACAGTTACTCATTACAGTCACCAGTTTTATGTCTTGCCAAAACGCACATGAAGTTCCAAATGGATTTTGATAGAAGACGCATTCTACTGTTTTCAGTTTTTGTGATAAACTCTAAAACTGCTTTCGATTAGAAATAACAGTTCCAACAGTAGAATATGGAACACTGTTGAAGAGGTACACAGAGGATCCACGATTTATGTTACAAAGCACCGATGGGATGTACTCTGCCGACAAAATTTATTTATTTACAAATTTATGCGAATCGGTCCAGCCGTTTAGGAGGAGTTCAATCACAACACACTTACAGTAGAATTATATATAAAGATGGGAAGTAAAATTTTTTGCTAAAAGTATAAAATATTAATATCAATCAACAAATACTTTAAAAAAATTGTTGCTATATAACACATTATTTAAACATTTTTATTTTAATTAAAAGAATTAAGGTTTCAAAACAAAAGATTTTTATTTAGGAAAAAGTGCAACATTTTTTAAAGGTTGCAATTTTGCTTAAAATTATTTAAAAAATTTATCTAAAAATGGACCAAGTGAAGTTTACTGGGGGCAAACGTTCACAAATATTTTTTGCTTACTTTTATAGCAGGCGGCATAGTGCGTAGGTTAAGTATTTGCTTGTGATGAATCTATGCCCTTATGGGCATATACTAGAATGTAACTCTAGGCAAAAACGCTTTATTTAGTTTTGTATTGGCCATAATGAAAATGCTTAAATATAACTGTTCTAAAGATAAAGACCAGTTCGAGGTAGATAAATATAGCAGCCATAATAAAGGTAATTGCGATTTATGATATTAGTTTTCCAAAGAAAAATTATGTTTTGATAAAAAGGGCACTTGCACTGCAGAAAAAAAGGCAACATTTATATGAAAAAGTGGAAATTAAAGGTCAAGAAATATTTTAATTGACAAAAAAAGTTAACAGTTATTATTAGGAGAGCAAAAAAATCCATGTTATTAAATGTCTATATTTGTGGGGCATCTAAAATCCGTTTTCACCCCGAACGCGTTTAATGGGGAGACTGAATTGCTAGATGTAGTGGGTTTACCTCCTCTACCCACAAAATTCAAGTTGCGTGACGTTCAAGGACAAATTGATAGACTCAATCCAAAGAAAGCCCCAGGCATAGGTGGTATCAGCAACAGAATGTTCATGGAGTTGCCACGTATTTGTATTCGAATTTTGCTATTTATATTTAATACCATTTTAAGATTAAAGTATTATCCAAGCGTCTGGAAAATAGCCAAAGTTAGAATGATTCCGAAGCCGGGCAAGGATCTTACCAGGGCCGAATCATATAGGCCCATAAGCTTATTATAAACCTCATTAAAGCTTTTCGAGAAGTTGTGTATGACTAAGCTGTCACCAATTTTAAGTGTTAGGGAGTGTATTCCAGACCATCAGTTTGGTTTCAGGAGTTAGCATGACACCATTGAGCAGACTCATAGATTGGTGCAAGTAGTGAGAAAGGCATTTGAGGAAAGGAAATATTGCTCTGCCCTCTTTCTAGATGTTTCGCAAGCATTTGATAAAGTATGGCATAAGGGCCTATTACATAAGTTGATGCCATATCTCCCAATCAATATGGTGAAGTTTCTGGAAAGTTACATTGTGGAGAGAAAGTTTACAGTAGCCGAAGGAGACTTCATCAGTGAACCCGCATCGATAGCTTCCGGTGTGCCACAGGGAAGTAAAGTATACTGGGTCCAGTTTTATATCTGCTTTATACTTGTGATATGCCTGTGAGCAGTAGCATCCATATTTTAACATTTGCCGATGATACGGCCTGCCTTAGTTCTCACGAAGACTCCCGTATGGCATCTCAGGTTCGTCAGGAATATATTACGCATCTGGAATTGTGGTTGAATTTATGGAGAATAAAAGTAAACGAGCAAAAGTGTGTCCACTTAACTTTTACTTTAAAAAGGGAAAATTGCTCCCCTATTCGTATGAATGGCCAGATTATTTCTCACCACTTGCACGCTAAATATCTTGGCATAATCCTTGATCGTAGGCTTACATGGAAACACCACATCGACACAAAGCTAATCCAAATGAAAATCAAGTTATCTCAAATATACTGGCTAATTGGCAGGAACTCAACTCTTAGTCTGGACTGTAAACTTCTATTGTATAAGTCGATTCTGAAACCAATATGGTGCTATGGAATTCAACTATGGGGGGCACTGCTTCAGCTTCAAATGTGGAAAAAATTTAACGCCGACCGAACAAAATACTACGATTAATTACATTAGCTCCATGGTTCATGCGAAATTTAATTATACATCGTGATTTGAATATTCCACTCGTGACTGCTGAAATTGCTCAATACGCAGGCAAATATTTAACTAAGCTCGAGTGCCACCCGAATCCCCTTGCGCGGAACATTTTGAATTTTGGAGGTCATATCCGATTAAAAAGGAGAAACACAGAGGCATTGGTCAATAACCCTCCTAATGGAAATGGAATCTCTTGAAAATAGTTTTTAATTTTTTTTATATTTATTTTTGATTGTGAGAATTTGTTAAGATTATCTTATTGGTGTCACTAGACTTATGTCTGATACTGGTCAGCCCTAATGACTATACATTTAGATTTAAGATTTGAAAAATTGTTGATAATTCATATATATGAAGATACAATAAATAATTTAAGAAGAAAAAAAAATTAAATGTCTCTTATTACCCCAAAAAACGAAAAAAAAAATGTAAAATAAATATTAGCAAAACTTTTTTTGAAAAAGTCTATTCAAAACTTTTATTTTCTTGTGTCATTTTGCTGTGAACAATTAATTATATCATCTCCAAAATCCTTTTAGGTAAATGAATTGTAAAAATAATCGTACATTTGCATGTGTTTAACATTAAACATTAACGCGTCATTTATCTACAGCTCCACCCTTGTGGTGTAACTCATTATTTTAGCACTTGTGCAACAAATGTTAAAGCACACGAAGGATAGTCAATATACCGTTATATGTATTCATTCCCTGTTACTTAAACTAACCGCAAAATGATTTATTACTAGAGAGACAGCAGAGATATTTGAGTAGGGAAAATAAAATTAAGTACTTTTATTAGATTTTCAATACGAGAGTTCATCATGCAACAGTCATTTTAGATTTTTTAATTTTCAAATTAATCAACAACAACAACAACGAAAAACAACAAATATTTTGTTTAAAAAACAATTTCAATGTGTTATAGAACAGTGTTTTATAAGTTAAGTAAAATAGCCAAGGAAGTAATTTATAGAAGAGACTGTATTTTGTAAATTAATTTTTGGGTTGAGTCTCTAATTGCAGTAATTGGTTTTATGTCTTAAAAGTAAAGACAACACCGTTTATGGGATTCCTCCTTTTGTTTTGTGGTAAACAATGCATAAGGATATTTACAAAAAGGTACACATTTTTAATACATTTTTGTAGCAATTACTTTTCTATTCAGAATAAAAAAAAGGAAAAAGAAAAAATCCAAGACCAAAACCTTCTAATCATATTTAAATAACCAACATGTCATTGTAAAACTTAACATGATTGCATGTTCTCATATCTGCAAGACATACATACATACATACAAGTTTTTTTCTTTTATGGTTAATTACAAATTCTTTTTTGCATTCTCATTGACATACAAGAGTTTGTAAATATTTGTATGTATATATGCAAATGTGTATGTGAGTGTGTATGTTTGTATTTTATATCCTTTCTGATTGTATTATGTCAATTCATTTTGAAAATTACTGTAATTTACTAAATCAATATTATAAAAAAAAAATGCTCTGAAAAGTCATTTTGAATAATAGTCATTGTGACTAGTTTGTCACTACTCGTATATGTGTGTGTATATTTGCAAGACTAAAAGGACTGGGTGTAAAGTTTTTTCTCCCCCATTCGATCACTATTTTACTTTTATATGCAAATTACTTGTAATTTAATATAAAATGTTTGTCTAACTTTTAAATAATTTACAATGCATAAACATACACTTTAGGTTAGAAATAATTTCCATTGCATATTTTAAGGAGTTAAAGGAGAATAAATTAAAATCATGTTCTATATATATTTTATTCTATTGTTCATTAGAATGGCTTTGTTTTCTAAGATCAAAAATCAAGTTAATATTTTGTCATACAATGAAAAACTTAATCGTTTTTTGCTATAATTTTTTTTTTGCTATAAAAAAGTTATTTGCTGACATAAAGAATTTAATGGAAATTTGAAAAATTTTTAAAATTTGAAATTAAATTTTATTTCATTAAACATTGTTAATTATGAGAATTTTGTATTTTAAAAATATTCCATTATTATTTGTTATAGTTTTATGAGCTTACAAAAGTATGAGGGTTAGTTTGAGGGAAACAAAAAATAAATTAAAACAGCGCCATCTATAGCAAAACCTTCTCTTAACATGGAAAGTATAACGCCAAAATATCAACTCTGACATGAGTTGCTGAAACTTCCTAACAATGCAAAATGTGAATAATGATTCCAAAGTTTAGCCTCCTGTCTTAAAATCTACTTGACAGATTATAGAAAAGAACGGGGATTTTGGGTATGATTTTACTTTGAGCCTCGTCAAATTTGGATTGTGAACAATTAATAACCGGTTTCGGCTATTTGCCATCTTTAGTGTTCTCTTAATACTTTACCAGAACGAGTAACCTAATCGTTGGGAAATGGTTACTTAAATCTATGAATAATAGAACCATCAACGCATCTACTTTGAAGCTACTTCCCAGCAAACAGGAATATAATCGTTGGCAGAAGGGTATTCAACCCTACATCAACGCGTTATAGTATAATTTCTTTTAATAGTAATTTATTAAGCACTAGGTCATTATTTAATAAAAGATTTTTAAAACACTTAATTTTTTATTATTTTTTCAATATTTCGCCAAACCGTTGGTTGTTTATCCTGATGATGCCAACCAATGGTTTGGCGAAATATTGAAAAAATAATAAAAAATAAAGTTTTTTAAAAATCTTTTATTATATAATGACCTAGTGCTTAATAATTAACTATTAAAAAATATAAAAAGGTCATATAACTATAATTATTATAATTTCTTTTATTTTACCTTTGTTTCAATAAAATGTATGCTAACGATATCGATATATTTTTTATATATTTTTAACTTAAAACTTCCTTGATTAGGAGCCAAAAGATTAACATTCTTTGATTTATTTAACACAAACTCTTTCAAAACTGACCAGTTTCCCATATGTTTACAAAGAAATTTCCACAAATAATCCATCAAACACTTGAACCGATTGAAAGTTTGTATCGATAATTTTCCTACCTAATGAGAATTATGCTTGATAAGAATTTTACGTAATTATAACTCATTCCCTGGGTGCTGCTTTCCATAAAAGCAAACGAGTAATTAAAAATACCAAAAATAAATGTCGAAACGAACACGAAAATCATCGCCGTATCTAGTGAAAAAAAATAAATAAACACACCAAGCGCTAGTTTAACTCACACACGAATGGTGCGGTACAATATATGGAACATCTTTTAATTTTCGACTTTATACATCTTGATTTTTTTTTTTTAAGAGAAGTAGCACTTAAGGCAACAATGCCTATTTAGTCAAGTACCGTGCTACATTCTTTAGGAAAGCGATAAAGAAGAGATGAGACAGGTGGTAAAATTAGAAGGATAGTTACCGAAATTAACTGTCGGTATAAGATAGCACAGTGACCAGTGACTATGCCTTCATCACTGAGCAGCAAAACCGATAGTCAATTTTTATTTGTAGTGAAAAAAACCAAGGTCTTTGTTGGGAATCGAACCCACAACCCCCAGTCTTGTAAGCTATTACACTACCTACTAGCCTACAGGGGCACCTATTGTTAACAAGTTAAGATCTAATATCAAGCTTTTTTTTACCAAAACCACGGCTTGTATGCAAACACTCTAGGGAATAGGAATTAATTCTTAAATCTATAGGTCTCATTTATTTTTATAAAGGATATCGGGTATTTTTTTACTTTAATAGAGAATAGAAAACTAGAATTGGGTGGAGAACTTTAAGTTGGCAACACTTTTTTAACAGACGGCCATTTTGACAGCTGTCAAGTGATTTGTGTTTAGTTTGGTTTGGCGTTTCAACAGACTGCCACTTTAACAAGGCTTTTAAATTGTAAAAATGGCACCCAAAACAAGATTACCCCTGATGCCGATTTTCTTAAGCGTATTTTGTGTTGCGATGAAGCTTATTTGAGTTTTAATGAATATGATAATAAAGGAAATGCCATAATTGGATTGATGATATGTCGAAGGTGTATGTTGAGACACCGTCACATATAGCAAAAGTGGATGTTTGGAGTGATTTCTAAGCTTCTGGAGTCATTGCCTCATACTTCTGTAAAAAATAATGTTGATTAGAGTGTTACAGTCAATCTTGACCGATATAGAGCCATGATAAATGACTTTTACATTCATCATTTAAACAAGCATGATGTTCAGGTAATATAGTTATCACAAAACGGCCCAACATGTCACATATCACTCGTGCCACACGTGATTTATTGATGGAAACGGTTGGCAATCGCATTATTTCACGTTTCGGATCCAAGATCGTACAATTCAACGTAGCTAGATTATCTTCTACGGGAATATGTGAAGTTTTTAGTCAACGTCGATATGCTCGAAACGATAGACCACATGGAGGAGACCATTCGTAACCAAAAAAATTTCTAGTTGCCGGCTTACACTATTACCAGCTTAACGAAAATTATTTTGCCATCAATACTTAAGCATTCAGTAATGTTTTAATTAAATTGTTTTAAATTAATTTACTTGTATTTTTTTAATCCTTTTATATATCCTTTCTAAATTGTAACCTTTCGATAAGCAAAAAAAATATTCAAATATCTCAGAAATACTAAAGAAAACTTGAAAAGCTGCTCATAAAAACAAATTTTATATTTTAAAATTTTTGGGCGCCCCTAATATTGCAGAATATTTTATGGCTTGATCATAGCAGAAATTCTTGAACGCAATGCCATTGGACAAATAAAAATTGCAAAAGCAACAGCTGTTGTATAAAAAGTATAATTATTGCATTTTTATTAAAGAACTTAATTTTGTTTCAAGTTTTCCTTGATTTATTTATTTCACTGTTCTTTTATTTGATTTTATTTTAAAATAAAAATCGCAGCAAAATTGTTTTTCCAACTGTTAAAGTTTTTTTTTTATGCTTCGAAATTAAATTGGAATTAATAGTGTTTTAATTAAATAAAATTAATAATAATTTTGTTTATTAACTAATTAATTCAATCAATTACATATTTAATTGACAGGGAAAAAAACAATATTTTTTTAAATTAAATAAATAATTAAATTGGACAAGATATTTAGCACGAAGAATTTGGGAACGGTTTGAGTGGTTGCTCCCCCTGCCTTAGGATGTCTTTTATAGAGGTCTAGAACTTTGAAATGGAATAAATGAAATGGAATTTTTTAATTTGACAGGAAATTTATGTTATTCAAAAAATAGTCTTCTGAAATAACTTATTTTCTGTGTAACCAATCTGTTCCATTTTTATTTTAATTTATAGATAAATTTTTCAGTTAACTTTAAATGGAGAGTTGGGACAATGAAACAAGAATTTGGATAGTGCAACGCTTTCATGTTTTAGAGTCCATAGTTTCCATCCAAAGAGAATATAGGAGCACGTGTGGTGGCACTCTTTCTAGCAGGTGGATTTTAATGAGGCTCGTGAAGAATTTAGCCGAACGTGGCACAATCGCAAGAAGGCGTTATCATCGAGATCCCTCAGTTCGGACACAGGAAACTATCGCCGCTGTAGCTGTTGCCATACAATCCAATTCTCGAGTTTCAACAAGCAGCTTATCTGCTCAAATGGATGTCAGCAGCCAGTCACTGCCGACAATTTTGCACCAAGATTTAAACTTATTTCCATATAAGATTCAATTAACAAACAAACTGAACCCAAGAGACTTTCCATTTCGCTTGAAATTTTGTGAGAAGATCATTCAAATGGTGTCAGAGAATGAAAACGTCTTAAAATGCATTTTTATGTCTGACGAAGCATATTTTGTTTTAAATAGAAATGTTAACAAGCGAAATTGTCAAATATGGAGTAATTCTAATCCACAGATACTCCATCAGATGCAATTACATCCACTTCGCGTCACAGTGTGCAGTTTCTTCAAGGTTCTTACTTTTTCGCAGAAAACGGTCTTACTGTTATTCTCAATGGCCGTTACTTAAAGATGTTGAAAGAATTTTTCTTTTCCAGAATTACGCCGAAAGAGAATCTCTTTCAACTCTGTTTGATTTCAACAGGATGGATGGAGCAACTGATCACATAGGCACACCTGTTATAACAGAATTGCGGCAAAAATTCCCCATTAAACTGATTTCAAGAAACTACACATTCCTTTGACCTCCCAGCTCCCCTGACTTCACTGCAGCTGATTTTTTTCTTGTGGGATTATTGCAAAGAAGAAGTTTACAAAAGAAACCCAACAAATTTGGATGATTTAAAGGAATCCATTCGAAGGGTAATTTAGGCAATTCCCGCTGCAACACTTTAGGCAGTAATGAATGACTTTTTAATAAGATGTCGCACAAGTGTCACCAAGGGTGTAGGCCTTTTTTATTTTCAAAACTTCATGAATTGCTTTAATAAAAACATATTATTTTTCCAATGAATTACTGAAAAATAAATTACATAAACTTTAGAAAAAGTTATTTGAGTTTTTTAATGTAGCAAAATTGATCAGCCACCCAATATTATAATTTAAATATGACCTCTGGCTTGATGGTAGTCTTATGTAGAGACCCAATTTTTTAATACTGTTTCCAACGTGTGGCTATATACCGACAATGCTGCGGCGAATGTCGAATCGGGTTTAGCGACTTCACATATCCCCACAGATAATAATCCTGCGACGTCGAATCGGTCAATCATGAAGATCACTTCTCGGATTCGAATCATGCGGTTTTTAAACTTTTCCTTCAATAAATAAATTGTGGTACGAGTGGTGTGACATGTGTCGACATATTAATAAAAAAAGCGCCTGCACAACGTAGCTGTTTAGATATTGAACGGAAAAGTTCGCCGTCATTGACAGTAACGTTTTATCCAGCATCGTTTTTAAAGAAGTAGGAATCAACGATTTCACCAGCTTATAAAACACACCAAACAGTTAGTTTTTATAGTTGTAACAGTGTCTCACCATACACTCGAGGCAGTTTTATTTATTAGCGTATCTACTCAACGAAACTGAGCTTTTTCGCTAAACACAATTCGGTTTAGGATATCGGTGTGAATCTAATTTTGGGCTCAATTTGCATAGTTTAGAAGTGTAGTTCAGCTGTCAGTAGATTCATGTTGATATGCCAAACTAAACACAAGTCACTGGACAGCTGACAAAGTGGGTGCCAGTTAAAAAATATCGACAACTAAAAGCTTTATACACTTGAGGATTATCGTCAAGTGTAAGTTCAAATAAAAGTGATATTCATCACTAAACAAAATTCGTTTATGAAAATTGAGTCAGAGAACAATCTTGTTGTGGGACCAATTTGCAGAAGTTGGAAGCATTTTCTAAGCATCAGTGTTGAAATGTCAAACCAAACTTAACATAAATCGCTTGAACTCTGACAAAAAGTTCCGTATCCCTCGAAAAGATAATAAAAAACTCATGTGCAGTTTTAATTAGAATTGAGCCAGAACGATTCACTGTAAATCTCTGACCAGTCCAATGTTTCCACTAGTATGTAAAGGTATACTAAAAAATTAGTTTTCCTGGGTATAACAGAGTTTAGGAAATGGGGATCAGTGGTAATATTTTGTTTTGGGCCTAATTTGCATAATTAAAAAGCTTTTGCATTTCATTTTATAGTCCCAAACGAGACCTAAATCATTTGACTGCTGAAAAAATGGCCGCCAGTAAAAAAATATTGCCAACTTTCTTTTATAAGGCGTTTTTGTAGACGCCTTATAAAAGTCATGTGAATTTTATATCAGAATAAAACAAGAACTATTGACTGTAAAGTGGTGACTTACATGGTTTTTTAAAGATGTACGATCCAATGATACTACCAGCTCCAAAAAGGCATACCAAAGAATTATTTTTTTTTTTTTTGATATAACCATGTCTCAACACACACACTTGAGGATTATTATCACTGGAAATAATTGCTTCATCGCTTTAGGAAATTGATATCAACGGCAATCCTGTTTTGGTTCATACGTGATAGGATTTACATCTGCACCTAGCTGTGTTGCAACTTCAAAAGCCCGAAGCAGGCCGCAGCCTTCACTCCTTACTGAAGAGTTCGACGCTATCCAACTCATGGTCAAAAATGGATGAAGCTTAATAATTTTTTAGAACACAACCGCAAACATGTTCACGGGACCTGGACGATTCATTGTGTTCATTGTGAATGATCCGACCCACACAACTCAAACGAGGGCATCGAAATCACAGCCACCACGATAATCCCGAAGGGCCTACCTCAATAATCAGTCAGAGAGTAGCTACAAGGCTAAAAAGACTAATAGCGGAACTCTGGGGCTTTACTGATTCCCGTGGAAATATAGTGGATTCTCCAGTTGGCTTCTGCTAGCCTTGAAGGGGACTGGGCTTCCTTTTACCTCTGAAGACACATGTAATCACGGTAGATTTCCGTAAAAATATTTAAATGTGCCGCTGGGGGGCAACTCCCATTTTGGGCTCAGAGTGTGATTTGTTTTACATCCGCGCCTGGCTATGTAGCCTTAATCAGATGGTGGACAAACCACTATGCATAATTTGGAACGTCATGCTCGTCCTAGATTGCCGAAGGCATAATTCTAAGCAACAGAACCACCTACTTGCAACTTTAATGATTCCAGGAAAGGTCTGCAAACAATCACACCTTGCTAAAGAGTTGGAGACTTTCTACCTCCTGTCCAGAACACATGTCAAGCATGCTCAC
Source organism: Trichopoda pennipes (assembly GCA_030448955.1). NCBI lineage: Eukaryota > Metazoa > Arthropoda > Insecta > Diptera > Tachinidae > Trichopoda > Trichopoda pennipes. The sequence continues at coordinate 7,052,042 of JASKUP010000002.1, forward strand.
TGGACTGGATCATTCACTTTGCGTGTCATTATCAGTGAGATGATCCTGGCCACCATAGAACCATAGACTGTTATGGGGCCGCGAAACCACAACCACCACGATGCTCCCATATAGGGGCCAACCTCAATGATCAGCCAGAGAACTATTAAATGTCTAAAGAGAAAAATAATGAACTCTGGGGCTCACTGATCCCCGTGGAAATAAAGTGGAGTTTCCAGTTGTCTCCCTGTCTGACTTTAGGGGACTGGGCTCCCTTTTTACCCCAGTTGCATAGGTCTAGATAGTCGAGTATTCTATAAAGACCGATAAATGTGCCACCGGGGGGATTTTTTGGGCTCAATTAAAATCGTTTTTCAGGCGTCAATATATTCATGTTGTAATGCCAAACGAAACATAAATCATTTGATAACTAAAAAATGGACCGCTAGTAAAAAAGTGTTGCCAACTTTAAGTAGAATAAAACAAGAAGCATTGACTGCAACCAAATTTAGCAACCAAAACAAAAATCGCTTTACGAATCGGTATCAACGTCAGCCTTATTTTGGGCTCCATTTGCACAGTTTAGAAGCGTTGTTCAGGCGTGTCAATAGATTCATGTTGATATGCCAAACACAAATCACTGGACTGCTGACAAAATGGGCGCCTCTGTTAACACGTCGTACGTAAGTTACAGGAATTTCTAATGAGAATCGAAGTAGTCGTTTAAAAATTTTAAAATTAATTGCTTTTGTATACTTTGTGATATTAAAACATACACATACAAGCTAGTAGCCATTAGCTTGATATCATAACATGTTAAAAAATAGCATTTTCGTTATGGAATTAAAATATTTATTTATAATTTTTAGTTTTAAATCCACCATTGTGTGATTTATATGTTTTTTAATAAAATATTTTCTTGTTAATTTTTTTTGTTATTTATTGTAAAATTGAACAATTTTATCGCATAATATTAATTTAAAGTTTTCATAAATCTTTGTATATGGCCGCATTTATATTCAATTTATATGCAGATTTTTTCAGCTGTTAATACAAAATACTATTTATCACCCTTAATATAAAATTTAAATATTGTCAATACAAAAACGTGTATAACCTCTCTTTTTTGTGTTTTTTTTTTGCAGCACATGTAAAATATTTGTAAAATAAAAGAAAAAATACACTGAAATAAATTGAAATATTTTCGATAAACAACAATTGCTTAATACAGGTTCGTGTTTTTTTTTTGTTTTTGTTACGTTTTGTAAATATTTTATATCGCATTTACAAACTCAATAATAACTCTTGTAAAATAAAACAAAAACAAACACAAAAAAAAAGTTAAAATAATTCTATACCACCCGCAGTATAAAAACAGCAAAATAAATAAAATATAAAATATAAATTCCAAATCAAATATAAAATGAAATAAACAAAATATAAATAAATAAAAATATATGAAAATCATATATGAATATTTTTGCATATTTTCAATTTAAAACATGAAAACAAATTTATCACTAACAAAGGCGACATAACCAGGTTATCAAATGTGAAACTGCCAAAAAATAATAATAATAATAATAATAAAAGCGAAAAAGGAAAACAAAACAAAACTCGAAAGCCAAGAACAAAAGAATAATTGTAATCATGCCACCACTATATTCGTTCACATTCAAATACAGACAAAGTTGAACATGATTGCAACACGGTTGCTTATAGGTTTTGATGTCTGTACACGCAGCTCAGGTTGCAATTTGAAAATTTTTATTTCAACGAAACATGCAACAATCATTGTTATTTAAAACATGAAAATCTATATATATATATATACATACATATATGAAGCAAATATTGTCAAGAAAATATATATTTATATATATTGCAAAAAAAATAATTCTTTGCTTTGTTTATTTTGCCTTTAAAGACTCTCACGCCAACCAAAGAGAATTGCTTGCTGCATGCATGCATGCTCTGCACAATAATAAGGAACAAAAACGACTTTTGCATGAAAATTAAGAAAAATATGAAAAGTGACAGGTACCAAGATTACGCTTTCGTAGTTATAAAGTCCTTAAAAAAAATAAATAAATAAAATAAATAAATATAACTATCACAATGTCAAATCATGAAGCAATTGTCATTTGCAATCAAACTGCACGAATGCAGCAAAAAAGGCAAAGCATTAAAAATTCATTTATAAATAATTCCCATTTAGTTGATTATGAATTTTTTATAAACCCATATTGCGCTTGTAATATATTCTCAATGCAGTTAAATGTCAGCTTGATGCCTACAAAAATAATACACACAGAAGAGTTTCGTTATAAATTTTAATGTAAATGAAACGCGTGATTTCTGCATTGCAGTTTCGTTGTTACCAAATATCCGAAAAAGAAACACACAACCTGGGCTTGTTGTATTGCAATAAAGAAGTGTGACTGAAAATACCCGCCAATTTTGTTTTTAATAAGAGCGAAAATTACATAAGTGAGGTTTTTTCTTATATCGTCATCCTCAAGTCACAACATTTTCGTTTTTATCATAGTTGAAATACAGGGTGCCGGCCGGGATACCCTATATTATAATACTTCTTTTGCTTATAATCTTTAACTAAATAAAAAAGGATATTTTATTTAATGCCGGCAGTTATGTAGGGAATACAATATCAGATAAATATCCTTCTCTGTTAGCCCCTCAAATGCCGAGCCCTTTTGAGCTCATGTTTCATTTTATTCTCACACATTTCACGTGATATTTCCCTAATTTCATTACAAATATTTTGTTTGAATTGCTCAGGACTTTCTGGTTTGTTTATATAAACCTTGCTTTTCGGATATTCCCACAAAAAGAACTCCGGAGCAGTTTAATTTAGCAACGCTGGAGGTCAATTAACAGTACTATTTCTTGAAATAACTTGTTGTGCTACGAGGTCCCACAGTAACTCTATTGTTATCCTGGCTATATGCGATTTAGCACCGTCTTATTGATACCACATGTTAATCAAACCCAAAGCATGCAGTTGTGGCGTTTTAAAGTTTTCAATCATATCACGCTATCGCTCTCCATAAACAGCTACCGTTACGCCGTTTTCATTTTCAACCAAGTAAGGTCCAATGATTCCTTCTGACCAAATTGCATATCAGACTGTCACTTCTAATGGATGTAAAGGTGACTGTTGAATAATTAAAGAGTTTCCCATTCCCCAGAACCGACTATTCTGTTTATTCACATATCGATGCAAATGAAAATGTGCCTCGTCACTCACTACAATATTTTCATGAAAATCGGGGTTGCCATAGGCGAACTGCAACATCCTATTGGCATATGTGCGGCGGTAAAAATGATCTTGTGACAGAAGCTCTTGTACCAAATGAATCTTACATGGAAGCAAATGCAAATCCTTGTGTAAAAGTGTGGCGAAAGTTGATTTTTCAATACCAAGCTTCTGAGTACGGCGTCGAATTGAGATTGGCGGATTGCTTTAAACACTTTTTTAAGCAGCAGTAAGCCGACCTTGCAGCACAATGTGGTCCATGCGTAGGGCTATTACCTATAGAAGTTCTTTCTTCGAAGCCATTCACTACACGATAAATAGGGCATTTTATTTATTTATTTTTTCATCTATTATAATAAAAATTATAATAAATCTTAAGAACTAAAGCACTAGTAACTACGACTATCGGCATTTTGTTAGCACGATGTTGTTCCCAAAAATTTCACATACTTTCTCATCGTCACAGCAATCGATGATTGATTTTGCTAAAATGTTTTAACGATTAAAACACTTTGGTTTATCGAACATTTTTCCATAATAAATTTTTCACGTGTCTACTTCACTACTGTCAAATATGAACTGTCAAGACTAATGTTAAGCAAAATGATGGCAGACACCTTGCGTAACTGAATTTCGAGGTAAACTTCCTGTTCATTTGCATATTTTCTAGTTGTTTGCTGGTTACAAAAACTTTTTAAAATTTTTCACAAAGTTCAAGCGATTTTACTTTGTTGTCATATGATCTCTTAAACACTGCGCTTCTTTATTGTTGTATGTTCTCTGCATCATAAAATCCTATTCTTAAAAATCTTTATTTTTTTAGCTCACTGAAATGGCTTAGATTTATTCCCATGATCGCTTCTTTAATAAGTAACACTTTTACAAACTTGTGCAGTCACACAGACACACTACATACATCATTGTGCTACTTTTTTTAGCACTTATAGAAGTAGCACTTCAGGCAACAATGCCTATTTAGTCAAGTACCGTGCTAGATTCTTTAGGAAAGGGATAGAGACGAGATGAGATATGTGGTGAAAGTAGAAGGATAGTCACCGAAATTAACTGTCGTATAAGACAGCACAGCAACCAGTGGCCATGCCGTCATCACTGAGCAGTCCCACCGACAATCAATTTTTATTTTTGTAGTGAAAAAAACCAAGGTCTTCCTTGGGAATCGAACCCACAGCCGCCGTACTGACAAGTTAGTACGCTACCTACTAGGCTACAGGGGCACCTTTCGTGAGACTATACCATATTTTTATTTTTCAAACTAACGATCTCCTACCTGACTGTTATTATAGCTGACTCCATGATTAATATGTTACTTTCTATTTCCGTTAAGGTTTCGTATCATTATTATTCTTGTTTTTGTTTTTATTTTTTTTTTCGTTGGTGAGGGTGCCTTATCTAACACGGTACACATAAACTTCGTCCAAGAGGAGTGAACCTACTGCTGTGTTCCATTTATCAAAAACTAGTCTATCACAGCTTCTTAAGAACATTTTTTTTTCGTTGTTGGGATTTAAACTCACGGCTTGTGAGTGTCTGTTAAATAACAGGTGAACACGTTTTGTAATTATAATTGTTTTTTGCTGTTTAAGGTGTTTCATCTACCAAGGTACACACTCACATACACACACAAATTATTTTCCTATTCCTAAAAAAATTCCGAGATCAGTTAAACTGCTGCTTTCCATTTAACTTGTGCAGCCGCAGATACACTACATATAACATATAACTTCGGGAAGGCAATGCCATAATATTCTTTTTTGGAACTTACGATCTCCTGCCTGAATTTTTTTACAGCTAAATTCATATTATATTATATTCTATTTTCGTGAAGAAAAAGGGCACAAACCTTGTTCTTCTTATTTTTTGTTAGTGAGGGTGTCTCATTAATTACGTTATATACAAAGTTTGTTCTTTTCCTACTAGGAACACCAAGTTGAGTGAAACTTCCGCTTGCATTTATTCGTTTATCAAATAACTAAACTAGCACAGCTTCTCTGCAAGTTTTTGTTTTTCATATTTATAGCGCTGTTGGGAATCGAACTCATGGATTGTGAGTTTCTGTCATATAACCAGTGGACAGGCTGTTTTTTTTCACTTGTTGGTGACTAGGTCTCATCTACCAAGGCACACACACAAACATTATTAAAAAATAAATTAATTATAATATAATAAATAATTAAATTTAATTATCATTTAATAATAAATTTTCGAGATGCGTTAACCTGCTGTTTTCCATTTAATCATCTATTGAATGAGTGATCGAAGATGGCACTTTAAAAAGAATTATTTTCCATATTCATGGCAGTGTTGTGATTTGAACTTACGGCTCGTGAGATTCTGTTTAATAACTAGCGTGCGCGTGACTGCTTTGCAAGTCATTTGTGGTTTGTTTTTATTTTGCAGCGATCTATGTCGTGTGCGCCAAAAAAATTCAATCATCCAAGAAAATTAATCAGAAACAACACGACATTCTTCGATCGATTTTGGTTTATTAACACGTGAACATGATAAATATAATTGACCGTGCGAAAAACAGAGATCATTGCAAAAGCTAAGCGTATGGGGAACTGAAGCCGTTTAAAATCAAACGTCAATCCTGGAGGAATCATGATATCTAAAGGAATGCGTGGCATCAGCACATCCTCGCCCTTATACTTTCCTTTTAAAATTTTTTGCTTCAATCACATTTTTTATGACTTTTTTGATTACTAAACGTGCCCTATTGCAAAGTTGTGGCTGGCAGACATGTTTAAGCAAAATAATTGCTACACCAACTTTCACTTGTTGGCGGTGGTGCGGCAGTCCAGGTAAACTCAAGCGAATTTTAAAATTCGACTAGATAACTTACACCATCGTCTTGATTGGTAACAGAGTTAACCGATTTGTAGGTAAAAAATTCCCCGGGAATGTCATTCAAAATTGTCACATTGATGTTCGAAACATCTGCATTTTTCGCAGCTGAGATAGCTCTTTCCCCCAACCAATCTGGTTTTTAAAATTTTGTGCAATACCGGGTAATACGATTGTGACCAATTCTTGTTTTGATTGTGAAAAGTGGCAAAATTTATCTGGAAGCGTAATCATATTTGTGGTGGAGTCAATTGGAATTGCGTCATTCCCAATATCTAACAATTGCGTTGAAAAACATTCGGTTGAACACGAAAATTACACACGCACACACAGAAAATGCAACAGAATATGGAAAAGAAAATTCTGTAGATACTTATATTTACTATTCTGTGAGAGCACACACACACAGCAACGTACAAACGAAAACACACATTTCGTTTGATACAAAACATTGAGTCGAAGTTTTCAACGGAAAAAAAAAATTGATTTTTTTTGAAAAATTCGTCTTGTTTCAAACACGCACTGTAGACGCACTATTGTGCATAAACGCATGAAATAGAGATACAAAACAGCGAACGACCATTACGAAGGTACTGTAAAAATTTGGTGGAAATCCTATTTTGGGCTTAATTTTTATATATATATAGATATGCGGATAGCTATATTAATGTAACCACTGAGGCTGCTCAACTTTCCCTTTATTCTATTCACATAACTTATTCAGCTCCATTGTAAATTTTTGATACTCTGACAACGCTTAACCAAATTTGATATTTTTTATTCAAGATACTCTGACAACAAAATAAGTAGCTTCTTGGCGTCTTGTTTTCCTTCAGGCAGAAGTGTACACAATTAGAAATGGAAGCATCTTCAGCGATGCAGTATTTTAAGAATTAAAATCCAGAACCGTATTACGAAACAGTTGACAACTTCTCATGTTACAGAACAGAAAGCACAGACTTCATTGAATGTGGAAGTAAGGTTTGGGAGCTAAATATATAGATATAGGACATAGCTGTTATGAACTGGATAGCTGCTAAGGTAACTTGTTTGAATAAATTAATGATGGTAAATATACCACAATCCCAATGGCTCAATACGCTCATAAATAAGAGCCCAATGATTTGAGGATAATTCTTAAGGAATCTTTGTCACTAAAAAGTTCTTTTCACTATTAAGTCTTTTAGATAAATGATAAAACATACAAAAGTTTGAAAGTAGACAAGACCAGCATAAGAGCTTCTTATGCAAAAGAAAAGTTCTACCAACTTTATTGTTTGCTATTTTATGTTATCGTTTTGGCTTTTTGGTTAGCAATAACTAAGTGACTTAATAAAGGATTCTTTAGTTTCAACTACTTTTTTGATTAATAAAACAAACGACTGGTTTGTAGTTGACAAAAAAAAAAATATCAAGTTACATTGTAAAATCGTTTTCAACTCTATAAGTTTCTTATTAATTGCTTGTTTTATTTTACAGCTGTTTAAACACTTGAAATTTCCCTGGGAAAAAACATTAAAAAGTTTCATGCAACATTTTGCAATAGTGTTTCTATTTTATTAAATACGAAACTAGTTAAAAGTTTCGTATGACCATTTGAATGGCAAAAGGAAAGGAAAATAATTAATTTAATTATGTGTGTGTGTGTGTTTGTTTTTTACTTTTAATTACAATTACTTCCTTTTTGAATAATAAAATGATTTTAAACTTTGCCAAGTAAACTAAAATCCAACTTATTGCTGTGGATAAATTTACTTTAAAGTGGTTATTTGTTTAGTGAGGAATTTTGTTATACCCGTACGAACTTTCTGGTTGAGGTCAGATGGTGAACACAGGCTCAATTGGGCTACCAGTTGCGAGTTAACTTAACATTTGCCAGTTACTGTAAAGTTCAGCTAAAATGAACAAGCTCCAACCTATGATATATGAGACTAGGGGAGACAAAGCAATGCGGCAAATAGAATCTCGAACAAATCAACTCCTATAAAGAAAACCCAAAGGTACGGCGGAGAGTTGTTAATATTGCCAGAAGACGAAGTAGGACTTTATTTTGATGTTAATTTCTGCACCACCTGCTTTGTATTCTATTGTTTTTGCACAAATATAGTAAACCTTGTGCAAACTATATACCGGCCTTTGGAGATTTTATTCTGCACCGAGGAAGTAATAAATATTTATCCCTCTACTAAAAGACTTGGACAGATTTTGTTCATTAGCAGCTGCAAGCACTATCACTTTCCTCGTGCCGTGTAATAGTTTGCTTGCCGGCAGCAGCAGTCTGTTGGGCCTGTTGTTGATAGACCTGTGAATCTACTACCGGTGTTAAAATATCTGTAGTGCTATGGCTGGCTACCGCTACCCTTTGGCCTTATAAAATTCCCTGCATTCCGCATCAGTTTGCAGACTTTCCTTTTAATGGTTGTTTTATTACATTTACTTTAGCCTTTTAATAAATTTTCAGAGTTGATCTTTAATACCCACTTGACTGATAAACAGGGTTACATATTTTTTTTTTAAATTTACAGTGGGCATGGCACTTTTAATACAAAATATTTATTTACTACAGCAATTGGTGCCCCTTTAGACTAGTAGGTAGTGTACTAGCTTGTCAGTCTGGGGGTTGTGAGTTCGACTCCCAACAAAAACCTTGGTTTTTTTTTTACTACAAAAAAAATAATTACTGTCGGTGGGGCTGCTTAGCAATGAAGGCAGAGTCACTGGTCGCTATGCTGTCTTATACGACAGTTAATTTTTCCGACCATTCTTCTGCTTTCACCAGCTGTTTCATCTCCTCGCCATCCCTTTCCTAAAAAATGTACGGTATTTGACTAAAATAGACATTGTTGCCTGAAGCGCTACTTCTCTGTATATAAAAAATAAATACTAAATTACACGTAACCCTCTTTTTACAGTCCATTTCTCAACAAACAATAGTAGAAAGTTCAAAAAAGGGCGTGGTAACGCACATACACGGTGAAATATTAAAACAGTATACCTATACAATTATGTCCCCCACGTTAATGTTCACAGTCCAGCGATACACTGGCTACGTTGGGACAATAAGCTTGCTGACTCCCTTATCAACAGCAAACGTTATAGTTTTATTGAGATAGCGAGGAGAGTTGGATATAGAAAATTTGAGAAGTGGGAAGGCTAAAAAAAGTTAACCCGGAGGGTTCGTAGAAGTAGTGTGTGGGCAAATTTGAGGTTAGGAAGTAAATTATCTGTCCAATGATAAGAATTGAGCTCAATTCTTAACGTTTATATGCTTAAAAGTTGGGAAATTTGAAGCATGGAACGTAACAGTCTTGAACAAAGAATTTTTATTGGGAAAATTTACTATTAAAAAAGGTGAAAATTTCACTGTATCACATCGTAATCACACTCCTTCTGAGACTAAAGTGCATAATTTAATCGCTACATACGAGGCTCGCAATATTGTTGCAGACAGTAGGCCAACATAATGCGAAAGGTCAAACGTAATCGAAAAACTATTATATTCAAAGAAGGTGACCGTATGGTGCGGTTTGTGGTCACGTAATTTTTCAAAGATGTTGAAGGAAACGTCGACACCGTTAAGTGTATAAGCAATGGTTTGTTGAGAAATGGACTCTAAAAAGAGGACTACGTGTGTGAAATATCATAATTATATCGGTTGCAGTTCCCAAGTAATGCAATAGTAAATAAATAATTTGTATGGGAAGTAACACGCCCACTTGCAACTTTAAAAAATATTAAGCAAGTGGCTATTAAAGAAAAACTCGGAAAATTTTTAAACCGGCTATAGTCAATATTCATTATACAGGGAAGTCTGGAAAGTGATTCTACATGCAGGTTATTTTACAAGGCCAAGGGGTAAGCAAGCAAGCAAGCAAGACATGACAACAAATTTATTGTAGCCACAATTGGCTAATGTTGACATCAGTTAACTTTGGTTTCAGCAAGACGATGTCACATGCCACACAGCCACCCAAGCAATTCAGTTATTGTATGTTCACGTAATTTCTCGATTTGACGATCCCAATTGGCTGTCTCGTTCTGGTAATTTAGCGCCACTGGATTATTTTCTCTGAGGCCATTTGAAAAATCGGATTTACGTGAACAACCCACAAACAACTGACACTCTAGAAGATGAAAATAGGCGCTGCATAATGGAAGCTTTTGTCAAAATAGCAGACGTCTGCCGAAGTATTTCTTCTTCACACTGGCATCAATACAACTGTTTTCAAAAAAAGTGTGTCTTTTAATCTTCCTAACCTCAAATTTGACTACACATTAGATTTTTGCTCCAAATATCATTTGATCGAGAATGCTATGAAGCTCACTTAAATGTGAGTGTCAGTAGAAAGAAAAGGAATTTAAAAGGACAGCAAATCCTAATATTTTTTTGCGACTCACGTACGGATTAAATATTCGAGAGCTGGCAGTTGATAGCAGGCAGACAATCGCTGCGAATGAAAGGCAGTTAAAATTGAAACCAAAGAAGTCATGTGAAATAATTTTTACAACACAAATATATTCACATTGATTTTACATGAAACTTTTCTAAAGCCAATAAATATTTTAATGGAAGCAATATGCGTCTGTGCGCGTAGTGTGAGAGAACACGAAAGTCACTTACAATAGAGGAAGTTCTCAAAAGCAAATTACCCACTATTATAATAGTTTAATGAAATTTAATAACTTCTATTAAAATAAATATGGTTACAAATTGTAAAAAGAAAAGAAAACTAGGAAATTAAGGGAAAAGAAAGAAACCAACTAGAAAAAAACATAAATAAAATTTATATAATCAAAAAGCAAAGAAACTATAAAAGTTTCTTATAAATAAAAAAGTCATGAAGTGCGTTTTATAATATAAATTCATAGGGTTTTGCCGACTATAATTTATATTTTATATAATTTTTTAGCAAATGGTCTTTCTGTGAAAATTAAATGTGAAAAACAGCAAAAACCTTAAAAGCAACAACAACAATCACAACAACGACAACAATTTATTTGCTTGACTTAAACACAAAGTTCTTTTTCTTAGTTAAAAAGCAATTTTAAATCAAAGTACGTTTTTTTTGTTTTTCAAAAAAAGTTTTCAAATGAAACGCCCCAAAAGTATACTTTTCTTTTAAGAGTTAATAGAATAACCTGTAAAGTATGCTTAAGATTGTTGTTGGTAATTAAAAAAACAAACTTGTCAAAGTATGAATGACAGAAATATTAGAAACTAATTTTAATTAAAGTAAATAATTTGTTAAATGTAAAAAAAAGAAAAACTTTTTTGTGGTTATTATACGATATAACTAAAGCTTTGCCATACTTTCTTTAACGAGGGTAAGTTTTAAGAAATTTTGTGTAAGTTCGAAAAATTGAAAAGAAAGTTCATTTGTTAAAGCAGTGATGATGATGATAAGTTGTCTGTGTTTTGATTCTATCTCAAGAATAGCTTGCACCATGAAAACCTTAAGGGTTAAGGACTTTTTACGCACAATTTGCATAGAACTGGTCATTAAGGGTACCGAAAAAAAAAAACGAAATCTGGAACAATGAAACATCAGCACTGTAGCGGCCAGCTGACAATGCCCACGATGGCCTACAACGTGTGATTAGATTTACATACGCGCCTCGCCATGAAGCCCTAATCAGATGGTGAATCAAACAACTGCATAATTTGGAACGTCATGCTCGTCCTAGAAAGCCGAAGCTATAATTCTATGCAACAGAACTTTCTAGTTGCAACTTTGATGATTCCAGAGCTGGGCTGCAAATCATCACTTCTTGCCTAAGAGATGGAGACTTTCCAACTCCTGTCCAGAACGCATGTCTGGGAACATTTCACCAGGTAGGTGTTATTAAAGTTGAAATGAACCCGGCCACCATTAAACCATATACTGATATGGGGCCGCGAAACCACAACCACCACGATACTCCCATAAAGGGCCAACGTCAATAATCAGCCAGAGAACAGTTAAGTGTTTAAAGAAACAAATAACGCAACTCTGCGAGTCACTGATTCCCGTTGAAATAAAGTGGAGTTTCCAGTTGTACCCCTGCTGACTTCAGGGGACTGGACTCCCTTTTTCCCCCAATTGCCCAGGTTTACATAGTAGCTCTCCATTAAGACCATATATGTGCCCCCGGGGGGTGCCCACGAAGGCCTACAATACAATTCCTCTAAACTAATGATCGGATAGTTAATTCTGACATATTACATCACCCTGTATAAAGTCATAGATCTATTGTATTCGCTTTTTACTGATACGAGGTTTTTAGTAGCATTTTTCAAACAAAAGGAATATTAAAAAAAATTCATCTATTCCACAATGACCTGCAAGTTTTCTAATCCTCAAAACAAGCAATTTTCTTTGCTATCATATTCACCGAGCCGACAATATAGGAAAAGATGATTTGTCATCTAAATTCGATATCTAATAGAAATTGCTGTACATCGACTTTACGAAAAGTATGGCCGTTGGTATCTAACTAATTTTGTTGCAACATTTTCATAAAGCAGTGTCATGTGTGTAAGATACTGAAACGATAAAATTGATGGCGAATCGACGTTCTTGGATTGAGTTGCAAACTGTTCATGCAATGCATTGTACCAGAACTATAAACTTAGGTTATGGGGAGGAGAAAAGAGGGAGTAGTGTTTGTGGACATTCGACTTGAATTTTCCAGGAAAGACCCTGGAGGAAGTTTTTTCCACATACGAACTCTTTTGCTAAAAAAACATATTTTCCCTGTAGTGCGTAGTGCGATTCACTGGCTAATCGACCGTAAATGGATGCGCTCTCAACGAAAGTCGGGTCAAACGCCAAAATGTAGAAGTTTTGGGAACAAGTTCCCTAATTTCGTTAGAGCACTTACCATTGTAGTAACGATAAAACAGTGAAATGCAACCTACATTAGGTCAATGCTCAAGAGAATCAATAGCGTTGGATAACCTACTGTCGCCAATGAGCCGCTTGGCCCTCTTCTGTACGTGGTCGAGTAACTCCAAAAGAGATTTTGGGGCTCTGATACATACATGAGAGTTGTATTCCATTTTCGGACGGATATAGGTGGGATAAATAGTACGAACATCGGATGGAGTGAAGTATCTTTTACACTGTTTTAGAAAACCGAGGCACTTGAAAGCCTCTTTAGAAACTTGAAAAATGAGTTTAGTGCAACGAACATCACACTGAATTTTTATGCCAAGCACATCAAGAGCGTCCGATTCCGTAATACCTATATCACCCATAGTAACAGATGTAGCACTATTCCTGAACGCAGATCAATGCATAAGCATGCTACATTGCGTCTTGAGGGCATCAAAATCGACTCTATTTACACAAACCCATTTCAAGATTATCACGAGATCGTATTTGAGTGTATCATTCATGTTCCGCCTTATGGAAACCAACTCCAACTGGTTCGGGCTATTGTGAAATGTATAGGAATGACAAATGATGCTGTCATCTGTGAAATAGTAACTTTTTGTGACAGCAGTCAAATTTTCGTGGAAATGTAATAAATGATGATTTGCAAGACAGACTCACAAACGTTTTGCTCGCTATTAGTGTTACACAGAACTGACTTTACAAATAAGTTGGCAATATCTTATTAATGATCCGCGTGGCTATAAAACTGAATAATACACAACATTTCGGAAGAGAAAAATATTTCTAGGTGCTGGAGATGCTACCCTCGTAGCTGCATTTATTACACTATTTCTAATTTACAGTTGTGATCGACAACAATCTTGCAATGATACTTGATGAAAATAGTTTTTTATCTTAGAGTCTCTCAACATATTTAAACAATTGCTGTGGACTGCTGGGTAATAATTTAAGGTACCAAATGGTTCAGGTGCCCCTGTAGGCTAGTAGGTAGTGAACTAGCAGTTAAATACGCAACAAAGACCTTGGCTGTTTCTTTTACTATAAAAATAAAAATTGACTGTGGGTGGGGCTGCTCAGTGATGAAGACATGGTCACTGGTCACACTGTGCTGTCTTATATGACAGTTAATTTCCCTAACTATCCTTCTTCTTTCACCACTTGTCGCATTTATTCTCTATCCCTTTCCTAAAGAATGTAGTACGGTACTTGACTAAGTAGGCATTGCTGCCTAAAGTACCACTTCCCTTTAAAAAACAAAAACGAAAATTGGTACCAAATTGTTTGGGTTTGTTCCGCCAGTGAATGAAATACTGTTGGCAGTTCCTCCTCTATATTACGTTTTTCTTGGCTGTTTGTTTGCAAATGGCGGGGTTTTCGATGTGAATACATCCTCTTCAAGCCAACTTCTATCACGTACTGCTAAGTCATTATTACTGGTCAAGTATCGTCCTATCAAGTATCGTCCTATCTAACTATAAAGTTAAAATCTCAGCCATTTGAAATTTTATGTGGGGATTAATCGTAATATTTTTGTCTATTATTATTTTTATCATAACAACTTTGATTGATTGAATTCAAATTGCCTCCTACCGCGGTGACACATGTGTGGCATCTTATAAAAAAGTGAGAGTGTTGCAGTGGGAATTGCTTCAATTATCGTTCGAATGGATTGCTTTAAATCATCCAATTTTGTTGGGTTTCTTTTGAAAACTTCTTCTTTGCAATAATCCCATAAAAAAAGTTAGGCGCAGTGATGTCAGGATAGCTGGAAGGCCAACGACATGTGGAGTTTTTTGAAATCAGTTTATTGGGGAATTTTTGCCGCAATTATGTCATAACAGGCCTGGCTGTGTGACAAGTTGCTCCATTTTATTGAAATCAAACAGAATTGAAAGAGATTTTCTTTCGGCGCAATTCTGGAAAGAAAAAGTCTTTCAATACCTTTAAGTAACGGTTTCCGTTAACCGTAACAGTAAGCAAGCCAGCTCGAAGCCAAAAATGTGGCATTAGTTGCCCATTCAAAGTTAATTTTATTTTTTTATAAGTTAAAAGAAATAGCAAAGTGGATTATAATTTTAGTATAATGAATTATCAAAGCAAAGATAGACTTTGGTTTTTTATCATTTAATTTTACTGGAAACGACCCAACGAAAAGTAGTCAATTTCTATTTCTAAAAATTGTTTGTTCTGCCTTCGTAATTTTATTATATTTTAGAATTTTATTTAAAAAAAAATAAGCCATATTTTGTTACTCCAAAGCAGATAGCAAATAAAGGAAAAAAATAATAAAAAATTATCCATATATACCATCACATACACATATTCCAAGGAATTTCCGTTTGAATGTAAATTTGTTTTTGTTGCTTTGTTCTTTGTTCTTTATTTTATATTCTATTTTTTATATATTTTTTTTGTTACTATTTTGCCAACAAAAACAAATGATTTTTTATGTTAGACTTCCGTTTGCTATATCTCAAACATTACCTTGACTACAAAAAGAGATATATCCTTATTGGGAAATATAAACACATGCTGTGGCAAAAACCGCACACTCATTCAAAACGCTGAGCAAAAAAACAAAAATTAAATATATTGTGACATTTAATTTTACTTATGCCCGCTAGATTGCTAGTTGCTATTCAATTCTGTGATTTTAAACAATAATAAAAGAAATTTTATTATATTTATATTTAATTTTTTTTTTCTCAAACAATTTTTATTGAACTTAAAATCACCATTAAACTCTTCCTTCTTAAAAAAGAGTATGGTGGCTATTAACAGTTTTGTGATTTATATTTCATTTGCACTCCTGCTTATCAACTGAAGTAAGAAATACATATTAAAAATACACATTCTCTTTCCCTGTTATTCTAAAGAAAGCAGGCCTTTTCAAAGAACTACAGGGTACCACAACCGGTATACTCGTATATTTTTATTAACAAATTTTACCAACCACTTGTGTATACACGTGTTTATTTATATGTTGTTTTTTGTGGTAAAAATTACACTTAAAATTACACACACACATACACACACATACATATACATATATCCATATACATATTTCTATGCATATATACAAACAGGCATAAATGCTGCCAAACGGAAATACAGCCATATACAAAACATGACACAACAAAATACTCACATAAACACATCCCTACGTACAGGTCACCCCATAGTTTTATATACATAATTTAAAAATTTTTTACAAATTTACAGCGTCAGAGTGGAAAATAACAAGAGTAAAAATAAATAAATAAATAAATAAATAAATAAAATCGCAAAAAGATATTTAATAAATTTATGAAAAATTTAAATTGAAAAATATTTGGTCTGAAAAGTATAAAATATTTAAGGTTTTGCGTGACTGAATGCAAATACAGTCACTGAAGTTTCTTATTATTTTTATTTATTCAATTGTATTTTTGGGCATAATTTCTTTCCAACTTGAGCATTCATTCGTATTACTATACACTAAGTCTCCGGGGAGACTCAAACCCACGAACAACGTGACCTTTAAAATGATTTAGCTATGACTATCAAACACTACTCTTCTTTCTAGCTCAGGCTCTATGAGTGTTTGTGTGTGCTTTACAGACGCCTTACTAGATCAGGCACTACTGGGCCATGCCTACTCAAAAATTGCGTTTTATTTCAGAGTCACGACCCTGGCTTTTCTGAACACATGATTTTTTTATTTATCATTTTCTAATTCCATTTCCATCCATTGCATTTAATCTACAGAAAGAGATAAATTTTATGTCACTACCTAGCTGTATGAGCCATAACCTGATGGTGGATTAAACCACTGTGGGTGATATGTAGTGCTTGATAAGATTTACATCTGTACTTAGCCATATGGGCCAATATCAGATGGTGTAATTATCACTGAGGATGAAATATAGCGTCATCCTCGCCCTAGAAGGCCTTCGAATACGTAAATCCTCCGGTCACTCCTAGTTACAACTTCAAAAGCCCAAAGAATGCCGCAGCCTTCACTCCTTGCTGGAGAGTTGGAGACTATTCAACTGCTGGTTCAGAAGGCATGAAGCTTAATAAGAATTAAAAACAACCGCAATCATACTCACTGGACCTGGACCATTCATATTCAACCCACACAACTAAAACGAGGGCCTCGAAACCACAACCACCAAGATACTCCCGAAGAGCCGACCTCAATAATCAGTCAGAGAACAGCTAAGTGCCTAAAGAGACAAAAAGCCGAAATCTCGGGCTTTACAGATTCCCGTTGAAATATAGTGGATTGTCCCGTTGGCTCCTGCTGGCCTTGAAGGGAACTGGGCCACATTTTACCCCCGCAAAACACATGTCTAGATGGTTTTGTGATCCGTAAAGATGTGTGTGTGATCCATAAGGGTGATATGTAGTGTACACACACGCTTTAGGAAGCCGTAGCATAATAATAATTGACAGGTTATTCCTAGTTGCAATATCGGAAGCGTGGATCAGATCCGCCACCCCCACTCCTTGTTGAAGGGTTGGAGACTTTCCAACTCCTGGTGCAAAACACATAACATAGCACGCTCATTGGATCTGGTTCATTCACCCTGTGTTTTTGGTCAAAAGTGCATGAGCCTGGCGTCTTAATCGAGGACAACCTCGATAATCAGTCAGAGAACAGCAACAGCAGAATTCTGGGTCTTTTTGATTCCCCTTTAAATAAAGTGGAAGTATCCCAGTTGGCTCCTGGTAATCTTTAGGGGACTGGACTCCCTTTTACTCCCAGAAGACAAGTGTCTTAGTAATGAGATTCCATGAAGACATATTAATGTGGGGGGGCGAGGGGGGGCGAGGGGGCCCATCAAATTTTTGAATTGGTCCGAAAGGAGTATAGAGAGAACAATGAAGATGTCATATAGCCGAAACCGGTTTGTTCACAAACCAAATTTGGTGTGGGTTGACGTAAGATCAGTGAAAGTGTGCTTCTTTTAAAGACATAATTTTTCTTCAGAAAATCTACGGCGATGTACCTTGTAAGACTTCAAAGTCAAATCGTCAGGCAAAATTCGCCATGTGGTGGTTTTTATGAATATCGAGGAATTGAAAAATTTGGATCTGCTTCAACACTGTGACCCACAGCTGAGTGATTGTCAGTTAAATGACCCAGTCGAGCAGGCGTTGGTGTTCGCACATTTTAATAGCGCTCTCAAAGGAACGATTATGTTGCCCGAAAATGTCACAAATTCTACGAAATATATCTTTAACAGAACTACTATTTTCATAAAGAATTTTAATTAAATGCAACAAAACTAACATGTTATTGGTGTTGCTACAATTGAAAAACAAACTTCGTGTTAAAAAACCACATATATTCAATTAATATATTTAATTAATTTGGTATTTTTTATGTTTCAAAAGAAATGTTTTTTTTTTGTAATATTAAATAAATCTTTTGTTAAGTTTCCTGCCAAAATTTGCGGCCTTAATTTTTTTAGTTTCAAGTTTACTATAGCTCGTTTTATTGTTAAATAAAACGGCAGCAATTATTTCTTAATTTCAGCGTAGGCAGCTATTAGAAAGACGATAATATTTATGTTTTAATAAACGTTTTTTTTTTTATTTTTTATATTCTTATTTCCATAAGTTTTTACTGATTTTATAAATAATGTTTATCGTCTTGTTGAAGATATGAAGGCGGTATTTTAAAATTATATATTTTCTCTGTTTAACGTTTAGTTTGAATATATTTTTAATTTTTATTATTTTTTTCAATTTTGTATTCTTAAGTATTTATTGAAATACTTTCCTAAATGGTGCTTCTTGTTAAAAAAATAATAAGGTACTTTTAATAAAATTCTAATATTTCGTTAAAGAAAAAAAAAAAAATAAAATAATCCGCTTATACTCTTATTAACTGTTATATTTTTGAACATAAATTTTTATTACACTTTAAAGAATATAAATATTTTATTCTGCACAAGTAAATTCTGTTGAGTTTCGCGCCAGTAACCAAGAACAAAGTAAATTTCCCGATGGCAAAAATAAAAATTAAATAAAATTTTTCCTAAAAAACCATTACAAATTAATAGCAGCTGAATTGCTTTTAAAATAACATGAAACATTTTTTTTTTGTTTTTTGTTATTTTTAACTAGAAAAGTAAATATAATAACTTAATACTTAAACAAACATAACACATTTTTTTTTGTTCTTTAAAATAAAAATTTAAAACTCTCTGTAACAACATTATTTTTCCCTTCATTTGCTTTTTAAGAAGCTTAGTTCAAGAGCTACAACAGCAACAAAATTTATACAAATAAAATAAGAAATTTTCAATTTTCTTTCAATTATTTTCAATAATATAAATAATGTTGCAATCTTTGTCAATAAATTTATATTTAAGTGATTTTTATGGCACTACAGACACATACTGCATCATTTTGCTATTTTACAAATTATTTATACGCAAACATGCAGACAGACAGACACAGATAGACAGACAGACACTTATTCAAACAGACACAAGTTAGAGTACAAATTTTCTTTCATAACAATATAAAATAATGGCTAAAGTTTGGGGTAACAAAAAAAAAAAAGATGTACAATAGTACTTGCCACCATCAAATAGTACGGCAACAATTGGACACGAAAAAAGAAAAGGGAACAGATGAATAGTTTGAAAAGTCTCCGAGAATGGTACTGTAACACCTAAAAAGAAAATAATCTTTAAGAAATATGTTTTTCCAATGCGTTTCATGTTACGGGAAAAGGAAATTAATTTATGCAACTCGGTAAGTTTTGCGGGACCAAACAAAAAACAACACCAATTTTCGATTAATATTTAAATCGGGTAAAATTTTAGTTGAAAAATTTAACGAATCATCTTCTAAATGAAGTTCTTCGGCTAGTTTTCTTAGTTTTTTTTTTCGACGAGTATCAAGAAAGTGTATACAAGCCACCGTACAGGCTGCTTAAATCGGTTTGCGAAGATTGTATTACAAAATATCTCCCCCTCCCACATTTATCGGTCTTTATAGATTATTTAACTATCTACACTTGTGATGCTGGGGGTATAAGGGACCCCAGTCCCCTGAAGGCAAGCAAGGTGTCAACTGGAAGCTCCACGTTATTTCCACGGCAATCGATAATCCCCAGAGTTCCGCTAATTGTCTGATTAGACTTTTAGCTGTTTCTCTGACTGATTATTGAGGTTGGCCCTTCGGGACTACCGTGGTGGTTGTGGTTTTGCGGCCCCCGCATGAGTTAGATTATGGGGGCCAGGATCATCTCATCTTTAATAACACCAACGGGTGAATGATCCGGATACAGTGAGCATGTTAGTCATGTGTTCTGGACAAGGAGTTGGATAGTCTCCAGCTCTTCAGCGGGGAGTTGTGGTTTGCAACCCTACTTTGGAACCGCCGAAATTGCAACTAGTAAAGACCTGCTGCTATAATTAGTCCTCAGCTTCCTAGGGCGTGAATGACGTTGCTTTTCATTTCCAGTGGTTTGACCACCATCTTATTAAGCCTTACAGCCAGGTGCTTATCACGTAATAACAAAATATCCAAAATATTTTTTTATACATTTTTTTTTTATAAAAAATAATTTTACAGTTTTTAGACGGAAATTTTTTTGTGTTTGAAAAATATGTAATATATTTTCTCTACAGGATTTTCCTTTGCAGATTTTTAAAAATATTTTATATAAAATTATAACAGTATATTTTTATAGACCTGTTTAAATAAAATAAATTTTCAAAGGATGTTTTTTCACCGCAAATGCAAAGAAAACGTTTTCGACGAGTTTAATTCCAGGACTTTTTTCGACCAGTTTTTAAAGGAAAATTTCTTAAAAAAAAATGCAAAAAATAGAAATACTGCCCAAGTAGTTCTAAAAAAATTTTTTAACAAGTTTTTCGAAAATATTTTTTAAAAGCTTTAAAAAAGCTTTTTTTTATATTTTTATAAGGAAATTTCTTAAAAGTGCATCAAAAAGTATATATATATATATATATATATATATATATATATATATATATCAATATTTTTTTTTTAATTTCTGTAGAAAAACTGTTGAATAGTTTCTAAAAAACTTTTTTTCGACGAGTGCGCCCATTTTTAGGAACATTTTTTTTTGTAGAAAATTTTTATAAAAAATTATCGATCCAAAAAAATAATAAAAATAAAATAATTAATAATTAATTTTTTACACAACATGTTAAAGCAGAATATAAACTGTTTATATTCTGTTTATTATATTATTTTTCGAAAAAAAACTTTTTCGATAGTAGCATGTTTTCCTAACAAAATTGTTGGACGAGTTTCCAGAAATAAGAAATTTAATATGTTTTAAAAATTTATACGGAAGTATCCAAAACGTTACGAAGCTATAAGGGGCTATACCGGAGTATACGGAACTATACGGAACTAAAAGAACAAAATGGTACTAACAGGAACAATACGGAACTACGCGGAAGTATACTAAGCTTAGGAAGTTATTGGGAATAATAGGAGACAAACATTTTGGAATGCAAGGAAACTCAAGCGAGTTCTTTTAGTACCAGTTTTTCAAAGCAAACTTTTTTGATAGGACTATTGCAGCATGTTCCCTAAACAACAATTTTCGACGAGTTTAAAAAAAAAAATTTTTATGGATAAGTTTTCGTACCACCAACACAAAAAAATAGATGTTATTCTAAGGTTTTTACAAAAAGACTTTTCGAGTCCTTCCACGGAAGTTTTTATAGGCGATTTTCGGTTTTTTCTTTAATAAATTTTGTACTGAAGAGTTTTCTCAATAAATAATTTTTCTACAAGTACTTTTAGGAAAAGTAGAAAACAGTTTGAAGTGATAAGGTATCCATGAGTTTTTCAAAGAAAATTTATTTCGACGAGATTAATGAAAGGACTTTATAACGGCTTGGTGAATAAAAACAAATATTTTAAGTTTGACAAAATTTAGTAATTTCAACAATTTGGATTTTCAACGAATTTCGAACAGTGGTCAACAGAGAAAGAGAGAGAGAGAGAGGGAGAGGGGGTTCTATAAAAATTACTATATTTTTAATTAATTGTTTTTAGAGAAATATTTTCTATTAAAATTATTCTACTAAAACAGTTTGATATGATAAGGTCCCCATGAAATTTTCAAAGAAAAATTTTTTTTCCACGAGTTTTTTCTCAGAAATTTTTTCGTCAAGATTAATGAAAGGACTTTATAAAGGTTTGGTAAGTTTTCCTAAATATTTTTCACTTGAAAAAATTTGGTCATGTAGATTTTTCAATGAGTTCCGACCAGTGGTCAACAGAGAGGGTGAGAGAGAGGGAGAGATAGAATTGTATTAAAATATTGTATAATTTTCTAAGTTTTAAGGGAAAAATTTTCTATTCAAATTATTCTACTAAAAAAAGAACAATATTTTTAATAAGAAAACTAACAAATTGCATTAAATATTTTATGCTCAATTTTATTTTGTGTCCCATAACGCTTCCTATGGAGATTCAAGGAGAAAGTATTGCAATATATGAAATTTAATTACAAATATATCACGTTTCATTGGGAATTTTGTATTAAATGTCATAAAACGTTTTAATTTATCAAACAAATAGTTGACCATTAAAGTATTTCAATCTTCCAAGAATTTACTTCATCCAGCACAGGTACAATAATAGACGTAAATTACGAATAATTTAAATGATGAAAATATGTAACAAGCAAAATACAATACACCATGAACATTCATGTAATAAAATCCAAATACGTATGCCAGGAGAATTGATGTAATGTTATACACACTTAGTAAATTAGAACTTTTTGGAAACAAAAGACATTTTAAAAACAGAACACACGTTTGTCTTTAGGACCTTAAGGAAAGTTATATAATTTTATTTAAGTGAAAAATTGTATGCTCGTTCTGTTCATCTGGGTATTAAATAAAGCAAAATAATAGAATTAAAATTCTGGAAAATATATATAAAAAAAGATTTAAATGAAATGAATATACGAGTACACTGCAAGAAATTAACAAGAAGAAAGAGTACACTGAACAAAAACGATTGCAGAGGAAATAATTCTATAATCGACAGAATTTTTTGTAAAAAGATAGTAAAAGTCATATTTCCTTATATTCTGTAGAATAAAATTTTTCTCAATAAATTTAATTTTTTAATAAAAATATGACTTTTTTAACTTATTGCACAATGGGTCGTGTTTTAAAAAAAAAATAAAACCTTCTTTCATAAATAAGTCACTGCGTTCAATAAGAAGTCATTGCTTCTTTTACATAAAGTACACGTCAAGGTAATACAACGTCACTGATTTGCACAAAAAATTATTTGTTACAAAATCGATATTTTTACTAAAAATTTATTGATTTTTTTTAAACTTTGTTTTAAACCAAAATTTATCTAAATTGATTTTGTTTAAAAAAAACAATATTTTCAACAAAAACATATTTTTTGGGCCTTTTTCAGAATATTTTTGATATAACAAAACAAATGCGAAAAAGTACTTTTTGGAATATGATAGTTTTACGGCCGAAAGCTGCCCTTTTATTTCCCAATTTTTAAATACTTCTGCTTTTACAGAAAATATATTTTTTTCCACAAACAGACAAACTTTTACACAAAAAGTACCTGCTTTTAAATGAAATTGTTTTTAGAGAAAAACTTTTCGAGAAAGTACCACAAAAGTACCTTGCTCCACAAAAAAAAAACTTTTTTGGCGAAAAATAATAGTTTATACACAGTCAGTATTTTACACAACTTTAGCATAAGGTATATTTTTTATAAAAAATCGAAAAAGTACTTTTTTGGTATTAGGTATTTTTATGACCGAAAGTGACATTTATTCAGCCAGGCATTTTGCTACTAGTGCTTATTTTTAAAAAATTAACTTTTCGAAAAGGTACCACAAAAGTACCATATTACAAAAAAGTACTTTTACTTGTTTTTGCGAAAAAGGACTTTTTCACAGTTAGTTTTTTACAAATTTTTTTATTTTGCACAAAAATTCGTTATTTGTTAAGGTAACATTTTTGCAGAAGTAATTTTTTCACCCTAAAAAAAAAGAAAAAATTTTATACAAAATTTTAATTGTTTCCTTTTTCGCCAAAAAATTCCTTTTTCTAAAACTACAGATTTTTGTTAAAAATCAGGTCATTCGTTAAAGCTGTTTTTCTGTTTTCTTAAAAAAAAAAGAAAACTTCACTTTTTGAAGTAAAATTTTTCCATCAGCTTCACTGTGCATGTTATAGCATCGAATAGATAGAAGCAGGGGTAACTTCATACAAGACAACAACACGATAAACAACATACCAATACATTCTTGTAATAAACATTCAAACTTGTAAGAATAACTTGGCAACGTATCATAATGTTTAACAGCTTAACAACAACAAGAACAACTTGCATTTTCAATTTCGCATAGTATTCCAATCATTAATACTACTTCTTCATCTGATTCTTTTTCTTCTTTAAGTTGAAAACGTAACAAGAAACCCTTCAAGGCAAATCATCATCTCCTTAACAGTAGCAGCAGCAGCATCATATTCAATACCTACCATTGTCATTGTCATAGTCATCATCATCATCATTTTCGTTTCCCAGTAAATGACATTTTGCAATGAAGTAGGAAACAACAGCAACAACAAGAACAATACTCGTACATTTCAACTATTTTGTATTTTGTATTTCAACCCGGCTTCTACTATTTCCTGAACCTCTTTTCTTTTAAACCTCTTATTTCATTTTTACAATAAATATTTTTTTTGTTTTGTTTTTTTTCTGTTTGTTGCTTTAGTTGTATTGAAAGTTGTATTGGTAGTTGTGTAATATGTATGTATTTGATTGTTGTATGCAACAAGGCATATCGTACTGTCAGTCAGTCAGTCAGTCTATCTTCGTTAATTTATGTTTTATTAAGTTTCAGATGCGTATGGTGTGTTGTGCATGTATTTGTATGCATGTGCATGCATGTGTGTGTGTGTAAAAGTATTGTAATGGCTTCTTTTGCTTATTGTTACAGTCTAAACTTTTGTTGTTATTGTTGGTGTTCTCTAACAAATTCTTACCAATAAAACGTGTAATTGCTTGTATAATGAGCTTTTTCCATAGTTGTATTTATAGAAATTTGTTTGCAACTTATTGTATGCTATAGTTGTTATTGTTGTTGTTGTTGTTATTATTGTTATTTTAAAACTTTAGACAACAACATCAAATTAACAGTTTTAAGTTTGAAGAGAATTATTTCCATAAAAGTTTTTGTTGGATAGTGGTTATTCAAATAAAAAATTTTACTTTCGTATTTTAAATTAATTTAAAAAATTTTTGCAAGTTTTTTGTGGAAAATAAATTTTTCTTGTCAAAAAACTTTATAATAAGATTTATAGCAAAAAGGAAACTTTTAATAGAAAAATGTGTTAAGAGCTTTTTACAACCACATATATCTGTTAGGGGTATTCGATGGAATTATGTAGAGTGAGAATAGGATCTACGTTGTTGCGGCTTTGAGGTGCTTGTTAGACGAGTCTAACAGAGTAGTTGAATAGCCTAAGAGCTGTTTATTTAAGACTTAACAGCTTGCTAATCGCTACAGATTTGCAGCTATGTGGAAAAGTATTGGATTAATGGAGAATTTATGAGCAAAATGCATCCTACAACTGCATTCCGCTTGTGCGGAAAATGTGCTAAAATTTTGAATCTGAATAACAAATGCTCTACCTAAATCAAGCAGTGAGGGGGGGGTGGTGTATTGGACGTTGTTCCAACACGTATGTTGCTAATATAAAAGATTATCCATTAAATCATAAAAATATAAATTCATGCCTTCCACCTTTCATGTGTCCATTACTGCGAACTTTTTAATTGTAGAATTATATTTTGGAAAAGAGAAAAAAGGATTTGATTCAGTATAGACTTCCTGTAAGTAAATTACAAGTGATTGCCTAAAAATATTCTCTATATTTTCATTAAGGGTTTTTAAGCAAGAAGAAGAAAGTTTGGCAATTGTCAATGAAAGATTATATCTGGCAAATAGTTACCTACCACCCGGACAGATGTCGCTTCTATAATCAAAGTTATTAATCACTTTTTGGCAAAATGGTGGTCCTGGCCCGTAGTTCCACAACAAATAATCCAGAGGTGAAATTATACGTTCGGAAAATTTCGGTTGCAATAAATTTATCATTTCATTGGCTGTGTGATATGTGGCACCATCCTGTTGAAACTACATTTCTATGATATCCACATGATCAATAATAGACCAAAATTAAATTTTTAGCATCTAGCGAATGTGCTATCCATTGACCGTTACCACATTTCCAGCATTATCTTCGAAAAAAGCGGCCCAAAAACGACTCCACACCACATAGCGCACCATACAGTGTCACGTTAAGCATAAAAAGGCTCCTCAATAATCGCTCTAGAATTTTCAGAAACCCGAATGCGGCAATTTTGCTTGCTGACAAATTAAAATAAGCTTCGCCTGGTAAAATTATTTCTTTTCTTGAAAAACCAGCCGGTTGTTCCTGAATGAATTGAGCGAATCTACAGCGATGTGAGTGGTCGGCCGATTTACAGGCTTACAGGCTTCAAAATAAAATTCTTACGCAAAATTTGCCATGTGCTGGTTTTGCATAACCCCAGTTGTTGAGAACGTCGAGGAGTTGACAAATTTGGATTTGCTTCAACACTGTGGCTCAAAGTTTACATTGGTGTTCGCACATTTGGTATCGAGCCTGTTGACTCAAAATAAACAACCAAATTTTTAATAGCGGTCTCAAAAGGACGATTACGTTATCCTTAATTATCACGCATGTTACGAAAAGTAAATGTAATTTTAACAGAATCACCATTTTTATAGTGGATTTTACATATTTTAACGCAATTTCCGTGCGAAATTAAATTCGCACAATTGCCAATGCATCTACTATGAATACGTCAAAAATCTCAATGTCAAAACTATCATGTTGTTGGTGTTGTCACAATTGAAAAACGAACTTCTTGCTGATAAAGCCGATATATCAAATTAGTTCCTTAAAAAGATGATACACTTCCTAAGATAAATAAATCCGAAATTATGCTGGTGATGGATGTAGAGATCCTAAAAAATTTTTCAATTCTTGCTATAATCTAATTTTTACTATTTTATTTGAAATATTTTTAATTGCCAAAATTGGAAACGAAACTAAACGGAAGCTTAAGACGAACATAATTAATTAATTTGTTTTTTTTTTTTAATTTACCTTTTTCGCTTTATTTGAAAGGCTTATAAACAAACGCCCGAAACTAAAAGGGATATTTACCTGAAAAAGAAAAAGAAATATATAAGTATACTAGAAATGCAGATTAAAATAAAATTGTTTTATATTATATTATATTTCATTTTTAAAAATAATGTACTAAAAATAATATTTAAGATACATTTCTTTAAACACCCTTAAGGTATGCTTTAATTTCCTCATAAATATTCAAATATAAGTATGCAATACTTTTGAAATTTTAACTCAATATTAGATGCATCAAATGTAACTAAAAATAAAATGGAAATAAATAAATAAGTAGAAATAATAAATAATGTCTATGTTTTCTTTATTAAAAATATTTTTTGTTAAAAAAACCGATAAAACTACAATGCAGGGAAAATCGTTTTTAAAATTTCTATATTCAAATAACAATTTCTTTTTTCTGTATTGAACACGGCATCGAATTGATGTTGATGGATTGTTTTGAACACTTTCTTAAGCAGCAGTAATGTTTTCAGCTGGTCTTGCACTACATACCCTCCTTCTTTGAAATCATTTACTACACGGTAAATAGTGCATTTTGTTGGCACATTGCTTTTGCCGAAAATTTCGCGTAACTTTCTCCTGGTCACAGTCATCGATGATTGATTTTGGATAAAATATTTTAACGATTAAAAAACTTTGGTTTATTGAATATTTTTCCGTAAAAAACTTGCCATGTATCTACTTTACGACTGTCAAATATGAACTGTCAAGACTAATGTTTACCAAAAAGTTGGCAAATCAAATTAGTATACCTTTCCGGTGGAAGTATACCTTCTCTATGCAATTATATATTTAATTAAACGTATAAAAAAAATCCGATTAATCTATTATTTTTAATACAAATAATCAAATTATTGCCCAATTTTCATATAAGCTTAAATAGCCTAATATGAATTTTTTAACACCCTTAACATATGCTTTAATTTAGTGCTCTAAAATAAAATCAATACCTTTAAATTATTTCAATTAAAAAAAAAAATATATATAAAAATAAATAAATTACTATAGAAAATGGTGCAAGTCTTCTTTACTAAAAGTATTATATTTTTTCTGTGTCTCGTAATTAGTGGCAATTTTTATTCGAATAAATAAACGTCATTATTTTTTCACATTAAATATCAAGAATTTTTATTTATTTTTGTATCTCTGACAATTTAATTGCCACTAAGTTTTAATAAATAATATTGACTTATATTTATAATAAGAAGAAAACACATTAATTATTTGCAGCTTAATTTTGTTGTTGTTGTTGTTATTTATTTTTATTTCGATTAAGCCATAAATATAATATTAAATACAGACAAACAGATACAGCCAAAAATTAATGGATAATTTGATATTATTTTGTTGCTTTTTTGTTGTTTGTAGTTTTAAATAAAAGGAAAACTTGTGCTGAACACGCAGGAATATTTTATAAAATTATATTTTATCAGACAAAAATTTAAATAAAAATAAAGAAAAATATTTTTTTTTGTTTGTCATTAGAGGGGGAATTATCTCAGGTATTTGTGTTATAAATCATTAATAAATGAAGAGGGTTTTTTGTACAGGAAACATTTTAAAATCTTCAATAGTTTTACTCCTGTTAACGTTAAGAATCCTTATTGAGTTCAATTTCCAATATTTCTGAAATTATTTGATATAGAATAGATTTTGTCTTGTTTTTGCATAAACTAAATCATTAAAAAAATTATATATTTTTAATTATATATTTGTTAAATATTTTCTTAATACAGGGTGTTCGCCGGGACATATACTAATTTTTATTGCCACTATTTTGGTAAACATTAGTGTTGACAGTTCATATTTCCCATTCATAAAGTAGATACGTGGCAAATTTATTATGGATATGCGATAAACCAACGTTTTTAATCGTTAAAACATTTGATCCAAAATCAATCATCGATTACTGTAAGATGACAAAGTTACATGAAATTTTTGGGAGAAACAACGTGCCAACCAAATGAAGTATTTATCGTGTAGTGAAGAGGGTCTGTAGGTATTTGGCCCAAGCACGGACCACAACGTGCTGCAAGATCGACTAAAATTATTACTGCTGCTCAAGAAGTTGTTTAAAATAATCCATCAACCTCAATTCGACGCCGTGCTCAGGAACTTTATCTTCAGAGAACAATTTTGGCTACAATTTTGCACAAGGATTTGCATTTGTTTCCCATACAAAATTCAATTGACAGAAGAGCTTCTTCTACAAGACTAATGCCAATAGGATGTTACAGCTCGCCCATGACAACCCTGATTTTCATGCAAAAATCATACTGAGTAACGAGGCACATTTTCATTTCAATTGATATGTAAATAAACAGAATAGTCGATTCTGGGGAATGGAAAACCCTCAAATTATTCAACAGTCACCTTTGCATTCATTAAGAGTGACGGTCTGGTGTATTGTTTGGTTAGTAGAAATCACTGGGCTTTTCTTCTTTGATAATAAAAACAGCATAACGGTAACTGTAAAAATGGGGAGCGATATCGTGATATGATTGAAAACTTTACAATACCACAACTTTTGTTTGGGCTTGATTAACATGTGGTGTCAACAAGACTGTCACAAAACGCATTTAGCCAGGATTACAATAGAATTATAACGAAACCTCTTTCCACAACAAGTTTTTGCAAGAAATGATGGTTTGGATTGATTGGGTTTAATTTCACGTCATCCCACGTCAAATTCAGTTTGTAAACATACCGGTTTCGGCAATGTGCTATTTTCAGTGTTCTTTTTTTTCTATACTTCACGGTCTCCACGATCGGTAAATTGGACTCCTGCAGATTTCTTTTTGTGGGAATATCTGAAAAGTAAAGTTTTTGCAAACAAACTAGAAACGCTTGATTAACTCAAACAAAATATTCGTGATGAAATTAATGAAATACGGCAGGATATGTGTGAGAATGGAATGGAAAATGTGCTCAAAAGGACTCGCATTTGTGAGGCTAACAGAGGCGGACATTTATCTGATATTGTATTCCATACATAATTGCCGACATTAAATAATAATAAAATAAATTACACCTTGACACTCACGGACACACACCAAGGGAAATAGACATGACACTATTTGCATCCTAGCAAAAAAGGACGAAGACTAGACATTCTTGAAAACATGGAAATTTACAAAACAAAAACATTCAACAATGACATTATAATTGAACAGGTAAACACGACCACCATTCTCACACCATTGAAACTACTCATGCAAACGGGCAAACGAAAAATACCCTCAGACGGAAACATGTACCTACATAATAGTAAAAGACGGAGGTATCGATAAATTGACTTTGCGTACAAATAACAGGTGGCTGGCATTCTGCTTACCTGCATTCTGTTGCCTGAACACCAACACTGACTCACCAGTACAAACTAAAACGCGGCTTGAGAAAGATACATTCGCATCGAAAGCGCTCGCCATCGAATACGAACCAGCCAGTTAGGACGGAAAATGGCAATATTATAATATTAGTAAATAAAACATTTTTAAATATAAGATCCGCGTGGACACCCTGTATATATAGTTTTTAAATATATATAATTTTTTGATGATTTGGCTTATTCAAAGGCTATGGCAGGACACAATCTGTTGTGTATGAAATAACTTGAGAAATATTAAAAATTAAATTGAATATCGACTCCTGACCTTGACAGCAGTAAAACTGGTGAAGATTTTAACTAATAAAATTTCTTTTTGTAATTATTTGATTATCCTTAAATGGGTAACAATTATTTTTTATTTTTTCTACTTTTTATTTGATCCCTCTTCTTACGCAATTTATATTACAACTTGTTAATTTTTCTTTAAGAAAATCGAAGTCTTAGTTATTGAGATTTTAATGTAATATCGATAGACCGCCTGAAAATTAAAATTGTTTCTAAGGCATCCTAGAATTCAGCAAAAACTATATTTTACAAAGACTAATTGATAGCCTGTTCCAAAATTTCTTTTTTTTCTTTTTTCTTCTTAAACCAATTGAGTCAGCAAATATTTACTGTGTTAATAAATAACTATTTTGTTGCCTATTGTAGTATGTGTACAATAATAGAATAAAGTAGCAAAAAACTAAATAATGAATAGTTGACAAAATTGGAAACAAAAATAAAATACAAAAATAGAAAATAAATAGAAAATTTCCAAGTTGATTGCTCAAACAACAAAAGACATTTTTGGTGACAAAAGAGCAACAAAATTACAGAAAACACTTTATATTTTGTAATAAAACTAAAAGCTTATTTTGTTGAGAAAAATCATTTACAACAAATAACGAACTGTAATATAATGAAAAACAAAAAAAAAAAAAAACAACAAAATGTAGAAATAGAAGAAAGCAAAACATATAAATTATTATGAAAATGTAAAACAATTTAATTCATTTATTCATTCAATTCATTTCTTTACATTTCACTGCAATTCAATTAAATTGTTCGGTTTGGTTCTTCTCCTTCCGTTCTTCCTTCCCACTCTTTTATATATTTAACAATGTAGGAAAGGAAAAGTATCAATATATCGCTGAACGAAATAGTTAATGCTCGGTAATAGAGTGGAATACAAAAACGGTTTTACGCCTAAATGTGCCTGCCATGTCACTAAATTTAAGCGTTTTTTTTTTGGAAAATTTGAGACTGATTAATATAGAATCAATGTTAGCAAGGCAGCACAAGTGACAGATATTTGATGGTGCTATACTATAATGCTTAGTATTTCAGGATTTAAAGTTAACTGGTCACTTAATAGCCGAGAGTATTTCTAAAACAAGCCAGTGACTTTATTTTTGATAACAATTTTTGAAATTTAATTTCTAACGAAAGTTTTCTAAAGACATCAGCAAAGGCATCCACCCCAGGGGCACATTGATATGTTTTGACGGAATCTCAACGGGGATAATGACTATGAGATTCCTTCAAGGCTAGCAGGAGCCAACTGGACAATTCTACTTTACTTCCACGGGAATCAGTAAAGCCTCGCGCATCAGCTTCTTGGTTTCTTAGCCTTTTAGCTGTTCTCTGACTGATAATTTAGGTTGGCCTTTCGGGAGTATCGTGGTGGTTGTGATTTCGAGGCCCTCGTTTGAGTTGTGTGGGTCGGATCATTTACAATTAGTCCAGGTCCAGTGAGCATGATTGGGGTTGCTTTCTTAAATTTTATTAAGCTTCGTGCGTTCTCGACCAGGAGTTGGATAGTCTCCAACTCTTCAGCAAAGAGTGGGGGCGTTGGCCTGCTGCGAACTCTTGAAGTCGCAACTAGGAATGACTGGAGGATAGACATATCCGAAGGTGTCCTAGGGCGAGGGTGATGGTACATTTCACTCTGGTGGTTCCCCCCGGTGGCACATGATAAACTTTTTGGAGTCTACTATTCCATCTAAACTGATGTCTTGCGGGGTAAAAGGGAGCCCAGGCCCCTTAGAGGCTAGTAGGAGTTACCTGGACAATCCACTACATTTCCACGAGAATCAGTTGCCCGCAGATTTCCGCTATTTGTCTCTTTAGGCATTTAGCTGTTCTCTGGCTGATTAATTGAGGTTGGCACTGTTAGGAGTATCGTGGTGGCTGTGTACTTCGAGGCCCTTTTGAGAGTTTGTGGGTCGGAACATTCACAATGAACACAATGAATGGTCCAGGTCTAGTAAGTATGAATGACGTCGTGTTCTTAATTATATTAAGCTTCATGCGTTCTGGACCAGGAGCTGGATAGTCTCCAATTCTTTAGCAAGGGATGAAGGCTGCGGCCCACTTTGGGCTTTCGAAATTGCAGCTAGGAGTGACCGGAGAATATACGTATTCGAAGGCCTTCTAGGGCCACCATCTGGTTAGGGCTCACCGCCAGGTCCAGATGTAAACCTTATCACGTCATTTCTTTCTGGTTATGGCTTATACAGCTATGTACAGACGTTAGTTAATCTTATCACGCATCAGCAAAGAACAGGTCTGACAATAATAGAAAATATAATTTTAAATATCTTGACAAAAATGCTAAAAGTGACTTTTTTCTATTTGGAAAAATACGCTTCCTTCGCTTAGCTGACCAACAAATTTAAAAAAATATTTTTTACAAATTTGTGGAAATTTAATAAAAAACTTAAATTATATTGTTTATTCTTTAAAAACAAAATAAAAATATTGTTGTTCATTTTCTGATGTAACCACCATTTATTAACGGTTAAAAAGGAACACTAGGATGCTTTATCAATACAGAAAGTAGTTTAAGTAACTTTAAAATGTTTGGTTTGCTTTCATGTTGATGATGCATTAATTTTTTAAATAATTCAATTATTTATTTTGCTAAAAAAATAATAAAAATATTTTCCAATTAAAGATTTAATTGAATCTATTAAATATTTAATTGAATTTCCAAGTGAACCATAATAAAACTTTTAATAGATACAAATATATTTTGATATACGGTAGGCATAAAAATCTAGCTCCCCGTACAGATTGGATTGTCAGAAGTTCGTTTTATAACATCTTACGGTGTTGGTTGGTTGGTTACGGGCTTCTAGTTAGACCTTGGCTCTACTACATCGCTAGGTAAATTAAGTCGAGCTTTGTATAGACGGACCTCTTTTTTTGCATTACCTAAGAATTCGTAATTCGTTAGTTCGGCATGGAGTGAATATGGCTGGGATCGACATGAAGGTCTATAATTCTATTAACTGAGTCTTTGAAGAAATTTAGTTTTAGTTTAGTGGACGAAGGCCACTGTAGCCAGTTCCTAGAACTATAATTATTAATTTGTAAATTTATTTTCTCTTAATAAATAAATAAAAAACTATTGATTTAACCAGGAAGCAACGAATAGGAATACATTATGATATATAGATATTTTAATAATAAAAGGACTTCCAGAGTCAGCAAATTTTCGCAAAGGAGTCTGCTAAACTAATTGGGTATAAAAGAAATACTTTAAGTTGAATAATTGTGAATTTGACAGGTTATGGCAACTTTAAGTAACACCATCTCGAAAATGAGATCTAAAGAAATAATAATTGTAGACTTCCAGCGGCTGGTATACAGAGTTGGTGAGTTCTATGGCAAAAGTTATCTGTTGGTGGAGACCGTGCCATAAAACATTCAAAGTTTTAACATTTGACAGTAAGGGCTGCTAACAATACTTGACCCTATGAGTGTAAAGTACTCGTGAAGTTACCTATTAGTTACGGGAAATCATTAAGGAACATGATTACCTGCTACAATAACTTGCTATAATTTTTACAATTGTAGCAAGTTACAAAATTGTTTCTTTTTTGCACAATTATGGCATTTTATATAAAACTAGCGGACCCGGTGAACTTCGCTTCGCCCTAATTTTAGCCTTCAGACAAACTTTAGAGTAATAATATAACACAAATACTAAAATTTTCAATGTGATTTATTTGAAGGGAATCAGTGGAGAGCGATTTGATGAACAATGTTTTTCGATTTGTTTTCCGGCGCAAAAAAAAAAAAATAACGAAGACGGTTTCCCAACACGCCAATATGAAACCGTGTAGCTGACCGTGCAAAAATCGAGATTTATCCTACAGAGTTTCAGTGATTGGTCTGCGATCTATTGATTGTCATCGCAAATGCCAATCGAATGGGGAACTGAATGCGCTTAAATTAGAATGGAAGATCAGTTAGAATAATGGGAATTCGTGGGATAACGACTTCCTCTCCTTTGAATTTGTTCTTGATGATTGTCGCCTGAATCACACTGCTCATTAGCTTTTTGACGGACAATCGCGTACCGTTGCACAATTTTGGAGGATTGAGAGTCCGCGACATGATTATGATCGATCTCTCCTTCAGCTGCAAATTATGCGGCGGAGTTTCTTGTACATGAAGCGAGTTGAAAAATTCAGTCAAAAAATCAATTTTCGATTTTTCCAATTTTTCAACTTTTGCGGAGAGATTTTCCAATGGTCCGCATTTTGCATTTTTCACAATTTTCATTGATTTACACTAAGAATTTTCTAATTTTTTATTTGGAAAACCATTAAGGAATAATTTCACATAAAATTTAATACAGAAATAAATTAGAAAAAAATTAAAAATTGTAACAAAAGAGAAAAAATAAAGGTTATTTTTAATAGAGGTTGCAAACTTTAAGTTGGCAAGGCAATTATTAATTGGCGGCCATTTTTTTCCCGTGTCAATTTTCAACATGAATAGACTAATGCCTTAAAAATCTTTCCTAGTTTAAATCTACCTCGACCCCGAATGCAAATACGAAACTAAAAATAAATAAAAATTGTTTAGATAAGAAGCTGAGAGATAATCAAATTTTAAAATTACTCCGTTTTCTCGAAGGGATTCTGCTATTTTCTTTTGGTGTAAAATATAGAGGAATACGTACGTATATTGTCCCACGGGGTTGGATTTATTTGGGTATGATTTTACGTCAACCCGCGTCAAATTTGGTTTGTGAACAGACCGGTTTTGGCTATAAGCCATCTTCAGTGTTCTTCTTTCTCTATACTATGACGTAAAATCATACCCATATAGAGGAACCATTTCACAGTCATGTATAATGATGAAATTACAAAGTTGAAAGAGACAATTTTCATTAAAATTATTTACAAATAAAATATTAAGAATAATAATAAAAAAATCTCAGCCAGCCCTCGTTAATATATACTCCTCTCCCATAAACATTAAGCACAAGTCAATTTATAAAATAAGAACAAACACACAACCATATGCTGTAGCTAACTGAATTAAAAAGGTATAGCCGGAACATATATTTAACATGTATTTGGAATAAAACATGTAAAAACATCAAAAAAATTATGTTGTATTAGTATTATTATTATATCACAAAGGACATATACCCTCACACACACAGTCATATGTACTGTGCCAGTAATACAAAGCAACTTAGAAATAGCAAAAACAAAACAAGAAAACAAAAGAAATAAAATAAAATGAAATCAATGATGGCATTCTGTAAATGATGATTGCATACTTTGTTTCATTCTTTTGTCCTTTTCAACATTTAGTTTGTATTTCATCTTTATTTTTTGTTGTTGTTGTTGTTTGCTACACATACAATATAAATGAAATGCTCCCTATAAATATGTTACAATTGCAAACAAATAGCTCAACATTTGACCCTAATTTCTATGAATGTATTCAAAGTAAAATATCTACAGCAGCAACAACAACAACAAAACAAAAAAAATAGCAAAAATAGTTTGCAGTAATAAGAGTAAAGAAAGACAGAAAAAATAACTAACAGAAGGACACATAGCATTTTATTTTAATATAGAAGTAAGTGGATATTAGAAAATCGTTAAGGGAAGCGTGCTTGCAATTTTTTGTAAACGGTTACAGGGATCGTGTCTATGGAAAGGTAAATAAAAGGGTGAGTATTGTAAAAGGGGTTTTCCCATGTACTGGGGATATTGACTG
Source organism: Trichopoda pennipes (assembly GCA_030448955.1). NCBI lineage: Eukaryota > Metazoa > Arthropoda > Insecta > Diptera > Tachinidae > Trichopoda > Trichopoda pennipes. Next base: position 7,088,693 of record JASKUP010000002.1, read on the forward strand.
TGAGTTAATTATTAGAAATAATGTTTATAACAAATTGGAAATCATGGTATTATAACATTCCTTATTAGTTTAAGAAATTTTCTTTAATTAACGAACACTTCAGCTTTTTATTAAAAAAGAGAAATTAATTTATAAAAACGAAAATAATTAAAAAAAATAATATATTCAAACAACGGTCTGAAAGGCTATTTAAGAAATCATTCTATAAAACAACGTTTTTAATAAATTTGTTAAACCTATTAAAATCACTGTATTTAACATTTTTGGAGTGATATTAAAAATAAAAATTTATATAAAAAATACTTAAAACATTGCAGTGTTCGTAATCGGTGTTTTAATGTTGCATACGATTTACATAAAATACTTTATAACAGTTTCATAAACTTTATAACAGTTTCAAATACTTTATAACAGTTTGCTATACTAAGAAATTGCTACGAAAACTGCTAATAATTAAACTTGGTAAAAGTTGCATAAGCTTCATGACAGTTTAATATTTATAAGAGTTTTATATAATATGTAACAGAGTTTTTGTATCCTTTCCAACAGTTTTATAAACCAACAACTAAATTATTGTAGTTAGAATACTAACTACATTTAGTTAGAAAAACTATTTTATAATGCCGCTAGCCAGCTCTTATGCTAATATATACATATGCAGAATTTAGAAATTTTGTTCTTTACATTTGTATAACTGTTATAAATGTTTTAAATTTCTATCTCAAAAACGTAAAAACAGTTACAGAATTTATTAAGTTTTAGAACTTATAATCCATATAAAAAAATTGTAAATTTTACTTTATAAAAGTTTCATTAACTTTATAACAGTATTATAAACTTTATAACAGTTTGCTAAACTAAAAAATTGATACGAAAACTGCTAATAATTAAACTTGTTAAACGTTACATGAGTTTTATGGGTAAATTGTAAATTTTATAACTGTTTTATTTAATATATAACAGTTTTAAGCTCTCTAACAGTTTTTTAAACCAACGACTAAGATCATTTAGTTAGATAAACGATTTCATAATGCCACTGGCCAGGTCTTATGCTAATATATACATTTATAGAACTTAGAATTTTGTTTTTTAAATTTGTAAAACTGTTATAAATATTTTAAATTATTATCTGAAAAATGTAAAACAATTCCAGAATTTTAAATAATTTAAACATAATTTTTTAACTCTAAAATGTGAGCTTGAAAATGGTTTAAACAAACTTCAGACTTCATCTGTATATAACAGTTACATACGTCAGCAATTTATACAAGCTGTCATAGTATAAAAATTAATGAAAAACAATATATTTTTTTTACTTTAATATTGCATAAATTAGTTTTATTTATAACAAGAATAAGTAAGAAAAAGTATAAAAATTTATTTAACTGCCATACGATTTTTTACATGAATAACGTAACGTATTAATTTTCCAAAAGTGTAGGAAGTTCAAAAAAACTAAACTGGTGCTGCTAGAATCTGCAATATTGTCGATAATATAGGCAGAAATCGTTTCAAACTGAGTATAATATTGAGTTATAAGAAGAGTAAGAACAGCTTAGAATTATTTTTATTCAACTGTCATGCGACACTTGAATAACGTATACATTTTTCAAAAATGTGTGAAGTCAAAAAGTTAAACAGCTGCTGTAAAAATCTATGCAGTTTATATTATTGATGATATTGCAGCAAAAGGCCCTTTGTAATGTTGTTATACTAAATCGTATAACAGTTTCAAAATATGTAATTTTTTTTTTTGTATTTTATTTTTATATTAATGATTTTAATCTTTAGCAAGAAAAGAAAAGTTATGAAAATTTATCCATCTGTTATACAAAACTCATATAACAGTTTTAATATATTTTAAAGGCTTTCAAGGGAATATAGAATCTTGTTCAGAATTTTAGATTATGAATTATAATATAATAGAATTTACAGAATTTTAGAATATAGAATTTATGTTTAGTTTGAAAATGTATAAGAGTTCCATAAAGCTAAAAAAAAAGTTTTCTTAAAACGTAACCTAAAAACTTTTGAAAAGTGTTAAGTAAAAATTTAAGTACATTTTTTAGTGGCATAAAACTATTTAATGCTAAAAATGTTTTACTTATTTTTATAACAGTTACTAAAAATTTAATATGCATGCTAAAAGACTGTATATGTATAATAGTACAAGCAAGATATTTTTGCCTTTAAGGTAGCTAATTTTATAATTATTTGGCTAACACTTATACTGTTGTATAGGTGAGCTTGGAAAAAGTATAACGGTTTTTGGAATTCTTAATGGCCTTAAAACTTTAATATTGAAATTAAAAATTCTATTTTTTTTTAAATAAAAATTAAGTCTGCAAATATAGAACTATATGAGTTACACAAAATTTAAATTAAATTTAAATTTGATATGATAAGAAGAGTTCATACACACACATAACTAAAGCATACCTTAGGGATTTTAATATTTTAAAATTTACTTGCATATAAGAAGGAGCTCAGGCAAAATGAAATATAATCACATACGTAATAGAAACAGGAAGAGGTAAATTTATTTTAAACTAAAGATATACGATAATTATATAAAAACAACATTATGTAGACACCCTGCACAAAGTTGTCTTTGCCTGGCTCGACATGTTCGTTACCAACTCTTAATTCTTATTATTTTTTATTTTTTTTTTTAATTTAATTAAAACCAAAATGATATGCTATTCCTTAACCACTTAACTAGGTTTTTTGTACATCTAAAGAAGTGCTAGGGAAAAAGAAAAAAAAAAACAAAAAAATATATTCATGATTTTATTTTCTCATTATTTTTAAGCAATCAAACCTCAAAAACAATTTACACAACTTTTGAAATGTTTGAACATTTTTTCATAAATAAAAACCAAAAAACAAAAGTTTTTCATTTAGCAAAATATGAAGTTTTAACATATCACAAGCTGGTTCGTTGTTGTTCTTGTTCTTGTTGTTGTTTATTGTTTGTTGTTTTACATCATCATTGTTGGGTAAAAGATCACATACAACTTATAAACTGGCAGCCTCAAATCGAGGTTGAGTTTAAATACAACTAAAAACGATTTATTTATTTTTTTTTTGATATTTTCTTTCCTTTTTTTTCAAAAATTTTCCCCTATAAAACCTCATCTGGATGCAACGACCATACTGAGCTATTCCCAGTATATTGAATGAAAAATATGTTGTTGTTTTTCTTTTTTGATAGAAGTGTAAAAAAGTTTTAGTGCGGGATGATGAGAGAATTATTGTTGATATTTGTATAGAGCCTTTTCCGACATGTATGCTAGTGAAAGATACTGTGATTATGATGATGATGATGATAATGATACTCATGAGTTTGATAGTCATATTGAACATATTGTTCAAGTATTTATAACATACGAGTAATTATAGTACAGATATGTAAATATGTAAGCTGATTTGTGTGTGTTCGTGCGTGTGTGTATGTGTGTGTGCAGGAATATTTAAGGATTTTGTAGTTAAAATGTACACAGAGAACATATAAATAAAAAAAAGAAAGAATAATAATTAAATTGGGTTTAAAGTTTTTACCCATTTGTAGTTTACACGTGAGGGTTGTTGGCTGATAGTTGTACATACACACATTTAACTTACTACTACACATACTCTTGTATTATTATTATTAAAACTTAAATACTTATGATTTTGAGAATTTTAAAATTAAAAAAATATCTTTTTTTTTAGATATCACGTTTTTTTCTAGCAGGTACTTTGCAAGAAATAACTTTTTTACAAAGAGTACTTGATCTTGTTTGTTAATAAAATGTTTTCATGAAATATTTTAATTCTTATCGCCCTTTTGCACTATAAGTCTCCTGTTTGAATATACAAAGATCATGTATTTTGGTATAGTTGTACGGAAGTAAATTAATTTTACAAAAAACGGCATTTCTACAAAACACCCTTCTCTTTTATAATGGCCTAAAAAGTCCTTTTTTAAACTAAATCAGTTTTTAACATTTTTTTTTTCTAATAATTGCTGCTTTCGCATTATTTCCACTTACAACTTTTGTAGACTACTGTCTTTAAATAAAATTTAGATTTGTCCAATACCTCTAAAAGTTCTCTTTAATGAAAAAGGTTCCTTTTGTGCAAAATACTTTTTCTTCAAAGATTAATTTTTTCAGAAAAAATTTTTCCAAAAGATACGCATTTGCAGAAAATGATAACTTCTTACAGAAAAAACCTTCTTTCCGCATTTTCTCAAAGGATATAGTTTTCGAAGAAGTACCTTCTTTTTATTTGTTAAAGAAAAGTACTTTTTATAATTAAAATTTTTTTTTTTGAAGACAGGCCTCTTTTTTAATCAAAACAGGCCTTTTTTTCTAAAATACCTTTTTTCAAACAAATAATGCTGTTTTTTAAACATCACCTCTTTAGCAGAAGGTACCATTTTTATAAAAAGTATTTTAATATTTGTATACTTACGTAAATTATTATTTTTTAGTAAATGTTCCCATTTCTATCATGTGCGAAGTTATTTTTCCTACACTAGTCTAATTCGCGCTGCTGTAAGCAATTTTTAAATCAAGTTCTCTTCGTTAATAAAGGTATTTTTTGTTAAAATAAAAGTACTTTTCCAAACTAAGGGTATTTGTTTTTAAGTTTTTTTAACTGAAGTATTTGTTTTGAAATAAAATTACTATTTTTTACAAACAGTGGCATTCTTTAGAAAACGCATAATTTTTTACAAAAACTACATTTTTTTATAAAAATTACTTATTTTCAAAAGGTTGCTATTTTTAATGTCTTTTCACAAAATGTGTGTTTTTTCCAAAAGATTTTTTCATCTTTAGTAAATGGGAGATTTTCGTAGAAAGGTACCTTTTTTGTAATAGATGATATCGATTTTCAGATAACGGAGAATTTTTCACAAAAAGTACCTTTTTATAAAATTACTTATTTCACCTCCTTTTTGCTAGAAGTTGCTTTCCCCAAAAAGGTTGCTATTTTAATATTTTTACAAAAACGTATATTTTTTCTCAAAAGATTCTCTGCTCCTCTTTACAAAAAGCGAGATTTTAGTAGAAAAGTACCTTGTTTGACTAAAAGATCTTTTTTAAAGGTAGTTTTGTAATAAATATTATCGCTTTTTAGATAACGGAGAATTTTCACAAAAAGTACGTGTTTTATAAAAATTACTGATTTTTTCCGCTTTTCGTAAAATGTTTCTTTTTTCAGAAAGATTGCTGGTTTAAAGTTTTTTTACGAAATGTCGGTCTTTTAAAAAGATTTCTTCGTATTCGGCAAAAGGGGGATTTTAATACAAAAGTACCTTATTTGACTAAAAAATGTTGGTTATTAGTACTTCTAAAACAAGTGATATCGACTTTTAGATAACGAAGGATTTTTCACAATAAGTACTTTTTTTACAAAATTTTATTTTCGCCCCTTTTGGTAAAAAGTTGCTTTCTTCAAAAGGCTGCTATTTTTAACAATGTGACACAATATGTCTATTTTTTTTTTAATATTTCTTTGCCTTCAGTAAAGAGGAGATCTTTGAAAGATCTTTTTGTTAGAGGTAATTTTATAATAAATGATATCGACGTTCAGATAACAAAGAATTTTTCACAAAAAATACCTTACCTTAATAAAAATTAGGTATTTTATCCCTTTTTCGTCAAAAGTTTCTTTGTCCAGAAAGGTTATTTTAAAGTTTGTTTACAAAATGTCAGGTTTTTTTAAAAATTTTTTTTTTCTTTTCAGCAAAAGGCAGATTTTAATAGAAAAGTACCTTAGTTGACTAAAAAATCTTTGTTAGACGTAATTTTATAACAAATGATATCGACTTTCAGAAAACGTAGAAGTTTTTACAAAAAGCACCTTTGTTTTATAAAACGTACTTTGTTTGGACCCTTTTCATAAAAAGTTGCTTTCTTCAAAAAGGCTGATACTTTAGAGTTTTTTTTTTCACAAAATAACTGTTTTTTTAGAGATTTCTTCCTCTTCAGCACAAAAGAGATTTTAATAGAAAAGTACCTTAGTTGACAAAAAGATATTTGTTAAAGGTAAAAAAATATTTCGCTTTTCTGATAACGGGGAATTTTTCATAGAAAGTATTTTTTCTATAAAAGTTAGCCATTTTGGTACCGTTTCGTAAAGAGTATTTTTCTTCAAAATGGCTGCTATTTAAAATTTATTTTGTTTAAGATTTCTTCCTTTTCAGTAATAGAAAAGTACTTTATTTGACTAAAAGTTTTCTTCTAGACGTAATTTTGTAACAAATGATGTCGATTTTTGGAAAAAGAAGAATTTATACAAAAAGTACTTTTTTATAAAAATTCGTTATTTTATCTTTTTTTTTCGTAAAAAGTTTTGTTTCGTTCAGAAAGTTTATTATTGTTAAAATTTTTCCCTAAAAATCTCTGTTTTTTAAGGAAGACCTGGAGACCTCTTCAGCAAAAAGCAGATTTTAAGAGAAAAGTACCTTAGTTGTATTTTTTTCTACAAAAATGACTTATTTTGGCTACGTTTCGTAAAAAGTTTCTTTGCTCAGAAAGGTTGCTATTTAAAAGGTTCTTTTTTTTAGATTTTTTCCTCTTTAGCGAAACAGGGATTTTAACAGAAAAGTACTTTGCTTGACAAAAATATATAAAATAAAACAATGCCTATTTAGTCAAGCACCGTGCTACATTCTTTAGGAAAGGGACAGAGAATAGATGAGACAGGTGGTGAAAGTAGAAGGATAGTCGGAAATTAACTGCCGTATATAAGACAGCACAGCGATCAGTGACTATGCCTGCATCGCTGAGCAGCCCCACCGACAGTTAATTTTTATTTTTGTAGTGAAAAAAAACCAAGGTCTTCGTTGGGAATCGAACCCACAACCCCCATATTTACAAGCTACTACACTACCTACTAGCCTACAGGGGCACCTATTTGTAACAATAGTTTATAACAAATAATGTCGATTTTCGAAAAAAGAAGAATTTTCACAAAAAGTACTTTTTTATTTTTTTATAAAAATTACTTTTTTCGTAAAAAGTTTGTTTCGTTCAGAAAGTTTATTATTTTTAATGTTTTTACCCCAAAAATGTCTGTTTATTTAAGATTTCTTGGTCTCCAGCATAAGGAAGACTTTAGCAGAAGAGTATTTAATTTTTACAAAAAGTACTTTTTTAGACGTAATGAGGTACTTTTTAAAAAAAAAAATTTTTTGTAAGGTAGTTTTTAATTTTTAAAAATTAAATTTACTGTTTTCATAAAAGTCGTCTTTCTACAAAGGCAAAGGCTTTTTGGGCTTTTTTGAAAACTCTTTCTTTTTTTTCTTAAAACTTTATCTTCACCACAAAAATTACTCTATTTGTAGCAAGAATAGATTTTAAGCAAATGGAATTTATCTCACCAAAAAGACTTTTTAAATTGAATGCTAAAGTTTTATGTACAAATTATTCTAGTATTTTTTTTCTCGCCCTTTTGTTTAAACAAAACAAAAAATTTTAAATATTTTGAACTTTTTTCCTAAAGCTGTTGTTAATTAATTTTCTAGTAGTTTAAACATTGCAACAGTTTTTCTGTTGAAAACATTAGAAAAAAATCGCATGAAAACTTTTTCTATTAAATTTCACTTTAAATTAAAAAATAATAAAACACACACAAAAAACTATCTTTTAACAGCGCCTGTTGGATATGCCATACTTTTTACATTATTTGATTTTATTGTTAACAACTTTTCTTTTGTACATTTTAGTATTTTTTCTATTTTTTTTCCTACTTTTTTTTGTTGTAATTCTATTTGCAACATTGTCTAACAGCTGATGTTGCATACATGGAAAACACATACGTTCACAGCCTTAAACTTTTCCTTTACTAAGTTAAGTTCACGTATGCCTGAATTGAAACTACGCAAAAAACAAGAAACAAAAAAAAGAAACTTTTTAAAATCCAATTAGTGCACTTTTGGTCTCTCCATCCCGCTTTAGCTGGCATTACTCTGCGTTCATCATCATCATATTTTTCGCAACAAAAAGAAAATTGTTACTCAGTTAAATAATTTTCCTTTAACAATTTTTCAATAAACTCTGAATAAAGTTCCGCTTTCAATGATGTGATGCTCCCCTTTACATTCAGCATATTTATGCACACACAATTACTTGTGTTTGCATATGTGTTGTGTGCTGTGTGCTTACACAAACACATATTTAGGGCCTAAAGCTATTTTTTGTAATTGCTCAAAGATTTCTTTCCGGTTGTTAACGGCTGTAATAAAAATTTTATTCCTGTTTAACATGCTGCGCTGCTCGCTGTTCGCTGCTCGCTGCTTTTGCCACTAATCAGCCGATAATTAAACACGTTTAAAGGGAAAATGTTGAAAACAAAATTAAGACAATTAAAATGGCAACAATTAGTTTGTACGAATTGTTGTTGTAGTTGTTGGATAAAATGAACCGTAAAATGTGCTGCCATCATTTTCAACTGGCAGTGGGAAAAATTGATTCAATAGAATTTGAAGTGAATAACTGATTTAAAGTTGGCGTAATGAAAAATATTATTGATATTCTCGATTATGCTGTTATTTCAAGTCTTTGTAAAAAGTGAGTAATAATTATCTTTTGTTCAAATATGTAAATTTTGTAATTACTTTAATAGTGACTTTTACAGCAAAATTAATTTCTGGCAAAATATATTTTTTTCTGCATTAAACGAAAGTCAGTAGTTGGTAATAAAAAAAAACTTTTCCATTAAAAACCACTTCCACTTACGGTGGGAAAAAAATCCTTTTTGGTGGAAAAGTGGTGTTGTGCAGCTAACTTAGCATTCTAACTTTTTGTGAAAAGAAAGAATTTTTTGGTGAAGAAAAAGACCTTTTGATGAAAAGATTTCTTATTTTTTTTTTAGGTTCTTAAGAAACTAATTTTTCGGTTAAATCACAAACTTTTTACAAAGAAAATATTTCCTTCATCTTTTCTTTTCAAAAACAATCAATATAGTGACAAAGTCTTTTAATAAAAGTCGCTTAGTGGCTTTTTGCATTTTCTGCAAACCAACCGAAGATACAGGGTATTGTATTTCAAGAGTGGAAGTGTGGACAAGCAAACATACATAATATTTAAAAAAAGATCTAGGAATGCTCTCAAGCATTCAAATCTGGACAATGCACAACACGAGTTAGTTGTGAGGACGAGTAAGCTTACAAATATATTACATTGCAAATGTGAGTACACACAGCCGCATTAATGATCGCTATGTGTGTCAGGCCTCAAATTCTGTCTAAGAAAATATTTTACCAAATATTGGCAAAATTTATTCCCACATTTTAGCAGAAGAGTGTGATTTGATTTACATCTGCACCGACTATATAGTCATAATCAGATGGTGGTCAAACCACTTGGTTGATTGGACATCAACCACATCCTAGAAGGCCATCGAATACGTATATCCTCCGGTAACTTCTAGTAGCAATTTCGAAAGCCCGAAGTAGGCCGCAGCCTTCACTCCTTGCTAAAGAGTTGGAGACTTTCCAACTCCTGGTCCAGAACGCATGAAGCTCTTTTTTTATCAAGAACACGACAGCATTCATACTCACTGAACCTGAAGCATTCATTGTGTTAATTTGAATGATCCGACTCACAAACTCTCACGAGGGTCCGAAACCACAAGCACCACCAACCTCAATAACCAGTCAGAGCACATCATTGCCTAAAGAGAACAAATAGTGTACTCTGGGGCGTACTGATTCCCGTGGAAATATGTGGATTGTCCAGGTGACTCCTACTAGACTTTGAGGGGCCTGGGCTCTCCTTTACCCCGCAAGACAACAGTCTAAATGGAATAGTAGGTTCCAAAAACACTATCATGTGCCCCCGGGGGGAATTTTAGCAGAAGAAGGAGGAATACATTCCTTAGCAATAATCATAATAATACATTGATGCAAGCTGGGCTGCTAGCATGCTAAATAAATAAAGTTTTAAGCCGGAATACTGGCGAACAAAATAACATTTCCCATATGAATTGAAGCCGAGAGACGCTGAAAGGCGATGCTTGAATGCTGCAAACAAAAGTCATTTTTGCATGACGAAAAATGGATACACTACGATAACTCGAAGTGCAAAAAGTTATGTGCAAAGTCGGGCCAATCAACAAATCAAAGCCAAAGCCAAATATCCATGACGCCAGGATAATGCAAAGAAATTAATGAGAATTTAAAGTCAAAAATTTTACTTTAATTTCTGACTAATTTTGTAAAGAATTTATGGCATAAAACAAGGATTTTATGTTATTCATGCTAGTCGAATGTAAGTTATCAAATGAAAGGAATATTATCAACGTAGAAAACCTCTATTACCGTTTAAAATTATAATATTTAATTCTCATGTTAAAAAATTATATTTGTAAACATTTTCTGTTGTGTAGAAAAATCATAGTTTTAAACAATCACTATTTTCCACAAACAACAAGCTCTTCACGTCCTGGTATAACGAAAGATAATACAGGTTATTTGATATTATGGTTTTAGTTGCAAAATTTTCTAAATTATGTTTTTGTTTATTTATTTGTGTTTAAAATCGTGTATGTGTGTGTGTGTGTATGTGTGTGCAGATTAAAAGTAAAAATGTTTCTCTACTTGTTTTTATATATTAAATTAATTATGCTTTTAGTAAATATTATTTAAATAAATATATGAGATTTTTCAATGAATATTTTCAGCAGAACATGAGTAAATATTTATTTAAATTTACACAGATTTAAAAAGCATATTTTTGCTTTTTTTTGTTTTTATTGCCAGCACAAAGTTTTCATAATATGCAGTAAATGATGTTATTCCTAGAACTTAATTTGTATAATAAAGCATAACTAATTAGTTTTGTTATTAATAAAACATAACTTCCGCTTGATGAATTTCTAATTATTTAAAAAGGCAACAAAAGCAGTTTCGCAATTATGCAAACAGAGAAGATAAAATAAATGAAATTAAAATTTTTTGAGTTTAAAAATATTTATATTAAATTTTGAAAGATTTTTTACTTGCGGAGTATAAAACTTTATTTAATAACAACTGTTTATAGACTTCGAGCGGGCCTTGTAAATCATAGCAGTTTTCGGTTCAATTTTAGTAAAAAAAGAAGAGCTTTGGTTTGCAACCATTCGGAAAAAGGATATAAAATGTTAAGTCCATATTAATCTAAATGAGAGTACTCTACCAATTAGTGTGGTGGATAAAATAAATCAAAAAATGTCACTTATAATGCTTTAGAATATGTCCGAATATATAAAAATCATCGATCATGGTGAGGACAGACCACAATTAGTTGATTTAGAAACAAAGCTAAACTTGAAGGCACTAAATTTTTCCACTAAAAACACAACACAACATAAATATAAAGCTCGGCAGGCTTTAAAACAACCTTTAAGGGCAAATTAACCCCAAAACTTTTCCATTAAATTATTGTAAATGGTGGTGCTCTATGATGGCATTATATGAAGTTAAACAGAATCATCGCAAACATTTAGACTACAATGGATATCCAATCAGTAAGACAAGAGCAAAATTTCGTTTATCTTAGTTTTGCAATATAGGGTAATTTTTATAGAGATATAGAATTTTTAAATTGATTAAAGCAAATATGTAATTCACATTATAATTTAAATGCAGGGACTGTAAATAAGACATCGAAAAACTCTCTCTGTTATAGTCAATGTAGATTTATAGGGTCATATACCAAAAGGTTCTTATTGATGAGCTCTTTCAGAATCTACAGAGTGTGATTTGTTTTACATCCGCGCTTGGCTATGTAGCCTTAATCAGGTGGTGGACAAACCACTATACATAATTTGGAACGTCATGCTCGTCCTAAATAGCCGAAGGCATAATTCTAAGCAACAGAACCACCTAGTTGCAACTTTAATGATTCCAGGACAGGGCTGCAAACCATCACACCTTGCTAAAGAGTTGGAGACTTTCTAACCCCTGTCCAGAACACATGTCAAGCATGCTCACTGGACTGGATCATTCACTTTGCGTGTCATTATCAGTGAAATGATCCTGGCCACCATATTAAACAAACCTGTTATGGGGCCTCGAAACCACAACCACCACGATACTCCCATATAGGGGCCAACCTCAATAATCAGCCAGAGAACTATTAAATGTCTAAAGAGACAAATAATGAACTCTGCGAGCTTACTGATTCCCGTGGAAATAAAGTGGAGCTTCCAGTTGTCTCCCTGTCTGACTTCAGGGGACTGGGCTTCCTTTTTCCCCCAGTTGCACTGTGTCTAGATAGTGGAATATTCTATAAAGACCATATTTATATGCCCCTGGGGGGCTCAGAATCTACAGTGATCTTAACTCCACAATTAAAAGATATTTTTCATTGCAAAAATAAATGATCGGCTGAAACACTTAAAAAGAGAGTTTTTTTCGCCGTCATAAGATAAAACTCTTTTAAGGAGTTTTATTATTTCCATCTAAAATTAAAAACTCTTTTTTTTATTTTCTTCTTATTTTAAAATGTCTTTTTTATTGGGTCTATCTGATATAAATTACATATATATAATATGTGTAGTAATTTATTTGTTTAATTTAACAAACATGACTTTTTTTTTAATTTTCTTCAGACAAATTTCAACGCAGGTCATTGACTACTAGTTTAAGAGCAGAGAATGCTCTTTCCATACTTGCCTGGGTTTGCAGAAACACACTGTACAGTTCTTGCCAATTTATATAAGTACGGATAATGTATTTTTTTTTTCTCCCAGAACAAAAAAAGAGGTTAATTATTTGGTAACGGCCCTGGAGAAATATTATCAATTTCAAGGAAAACTTTTTTTTCGCTTTCTTGTTCCCTATCTACATTTAGGGAGTTCAAATACTGCCGTCAATTACATTGAGTGTTAATTTACATTAAATGAGTTTTATTTTAGACGGAGAAAATAAATCTCCTCCAAAGAGTTTTATTTAAAAAAAAAAAACTCCTCAAAAGAGTTTTATTTTAAGACGATGAAATACAATTCTCTTTTTAGGAGTTTCATCCGAGCTTTTATTATTATAATTATTTTACATGGATTTTTATTTTTAATTCGCAAAGTAACTCTTACAAAAGCATTTTTTGACATCCATAACTGTTATTTACCTGTTCCTGTTTAAATGTGATATTTGTCTTATCATCGCCACAGCTAGCTTGGATGTATTAGCAGGCTACATTTTGTCTTCCAAATGGTTAATCGTTTCGCGCTTATAGGTGTAGACTTGCGAATTCACATGTTCCCACAAAGAATAATTTAGCGGCCTTAAATTTTACAATCTTGGAGGCCACATCACGGTTACGAAACGTGCAAATATGCGATTACCAAACTTTGATTCAATAAATCAATTGTGTCACGAACTCCTCCCAGGGGCATATAAATATGGTCTTTGTAGAATATTCCACTATCTAGACTCAGTGCAACTGGGGAAAAAGGGAGCCCAGTCCCCTGAAGACAGGCAAGTGGTCAACTGGAAACTCCACTTTATTTCCATGGGGATCAGTGAGCCGCAGAGTTCATTATTTGTCTCTTTAGACATTTACTAGTTCTCTGACTGATCATTGAGGTTGGCCCCTATATGGGAGCATCGTGGTGGTTGTGGTTTTGCGGCCCCATAAGGGAACTATGAAATTTATGGTGGCCAGGATCATTTCACTGATAATGACACGCAAAGTAAATGATCCAGTCCAGTGAGCATGCTTGACATGTGTTCTGGACAGGAGGTAGAAAGTCTCCAGCTCTTTAGCAAGGTGTGATGGTTTGCAGACCTGTCCTGGAATCATTCAAGTTGCAACTAGGTGGTTCTGTTGCTTAGAATTATGTCTTCGGCTTTCTAGGACGCATGTATGACGTTCCAAATTATACAATTGTGGTTTGTCCACCATTTGATAAGGGCTACATAGCCAGGTGCGGATGTAAAACGAATCACGCTATCTGTGTCACGAACTTTATCCCCCGGGGACGGAATCTCACCGTCTTTACATGTGTCATCGGGGGTAAAGGGAGCCCGGCCCCTTTCAAGGCTAGCAGGAGCCAAATGGACATTTCCACTATAATTCCACAGGAATCAGTAAAGCCCCAGAATTCAGCTATTTGTCTTTTAAGCCTTTTGGCTGCTCGCTGATTGATTATGAAGGTTGGCCCTGCGGAAGTATTGTCGTGGGTGTTATTTCGAGGCCCTCGTTTGAGTTGTATGGGTCGGATCATTCACAATGAACGCAATGAATGGTTCAGGTACAATGAGTATAAATGCCGTCGTGTTCTTAATTATATTAAGCTTCATGCGTTGTGGACCAGGAGTTGTATAGTCTCCAACTCCTCAGCACGAAGTGGGGGCGTTAGCGTGCTCTGAGCTCTTGAAGTTGCAATTATTAGTGAGTGGAGGACATACGTATCGGAAGGCTTTCTAAGGCGAGGATGACGCTTCATTTCATCCAAAGTGTTATGATCCACCATCTGGTTATGGCTTACATGGCCAGGTAGAGACGTAAATCTTATCACGCATGTGTTACGAACCGTATGACATGTAGCGCCATCTTGTTTTTAAACTACAACTTATGCACATCATGATTGTTCAAGTGATGAATGTAAAACAAAAACAGTAATCACGACACTTTACCGTTCACCATTGACTGACTAGCATTGTTTTGAAAGAAGTATGGATCAATGGTTCTAGCAGCCCTTAAAGTAGACCTACCAATCAGTTTTATTAGATATAACGACTTGAAGATTGTCACTTAAATTAAATCAATTAAATATCACTTCAAGTGAATTCACTGCATCACTAAACAAAATTCACTTATGAAAATCGGAATAAACGGGAATCTTGATTTGGGTCCAATTTGCACAATTTTGAAATGCAGTACATATGTATGTTGTAATGAAATGTAGTTCAGATGCATGTTTTAATGCTAAACCAAACTAAACATAAATTACTTAACAGCTGACAAAATGGCCGCCAGTTATAATGTGTTGTCAACTTACAGTTCAATAGTTCAATACACTTGAAATGGTTGCTACAAAGCCACGATAGCTAACCATGGCCGAACGAAATTTAATCATGATGCATATTAGAACTTCTGAGAACCTACTTAAATTGTTGAGCAGAATAAAATCTCTTCATTATAATGGCCTTAAAAATTAGTTTATCTTAAATCCAACAGTTAAGTTCAAATTGGATGCACACACGAGGGGTAGAGTATTAAGAGCGTCCCACTTCTTAAATTAAATTTGAAATTTATTGTTTTAAAAGAATTTAGTTTACTTGAATACTAAAAAATAATAGCTTTACAGTATGTAAACCTTAAAATCAAAACTTCTAAGGGCACACCCTATAATTGAAAGTTTTATTTTACTTTGTAATTATATCAATCACAAACTTCCAGTAAATAAAATATGACTTTGTAAAAATATTATTAAAAGGAAAAGTCAGCTAAATGCATCACAAAAACCTTTGGTCCAAGGAAGCACCCTTTATTTTTTAAGTCCACTTTTATATTTTATATTATGAAGGGTGGCAAACTTTGTATATATTTTAAAAAAATTTTCTGATACATTTCGAAATATAAAAGTAAATATTTAACTTCGAGGCTTGTATGCGCCACCCTTTAATATTAATTTTTGTTTTTATACTTGTAAATATTTCAATATATATTCCGTATAAATTCCAAGTGTGTGCTTATAATTATCCTTTAAAGGAGCCAATATATTTTTAAAGTTTCCTGGGAGATACCTTTTAATCTTGAATTCTATTTTATATATATTATAATACAGAGGGCGCTAAGCTCTGTACAAATTTTAAAATTTTAAATTTTTAATTTGCAAATTTATTAATCTTTATATCTATATCCGATTTTGCATGGGTCACCCTTTAATTTTGTGTGTCACATTGTATACCATAACGTGCAAAAATTGTTCTGCTTAATTTAAAGATTTAACCATGATATGTAAGAAAAGTAGCCTTTAAAATTAAATTTATTTATTTATATTATTGTATGGTGCACCCTTTAATATTTAATGTGTTGCTCAAAAGTTATAGTATTGCGAGAACATCACTGTATGTAAATGTATATGTTTTATCTCTTGCATTTAAAAATATTAATGTTTGTACTTGGATTCGTTTGATGTATGGAGCACCCTTTAATTTTTTTTTGGCTTTTTGCTCAGTGGACTATAGGTGTCTGCATATATTTGCATAAAAAAGCTAATATTCGACTTAATAACATCCTATCGAAGGCATTTCCTCCAAACTATTGACTTTATTTTTTAGATTGTTTTTATAGCGGAAAATGCTCTATTTAATTTTGAGGCGCCTGCAACAGTTGACAAAATAAGCATACTTGAAATTCATGAAAATAAGGTCCCTATGGGAACCCCCGTTAACATTAAGCTTAAGCTTTTTAGTTACTTATGATAAAAATGGCTGTATAATTGCAAATATATTGTTAATTTTTTGACGATTTTAGTTCAGGATATTGACAGCAGCATAGAAAACTCAAAAAGCTTTTTTAGGAAAAAAATTTTTAAATTTACTTTTTTGCTAAAAAATATTAAAACAATAATTTCAATTAAAAACAAATTTTTAATTATTTTCATAAATTTTCCTTTAGATAAAAAAATCTTTTACTTTCACACACACGCACACACATTTCCAGCTGACCATGGCAGAGAGAGTACTGAAAATGATTTTAGTTTTTATGATAAAAACTCTTTAACATTCGTTTGTTTAAATTAAATTTACAATTAAGAACTTATTTCAAATATCAAATATATTCTTAATTAGCTTAACAAATATTTGACTTAATTGAATAAAGAAGAATTTATTTCTCAATAATAAACTAAAAATTTACTTGAAAATAAAAATATATAAAAATATATACAACTGAGATTATTTTACTTTCCATTAACAACTACAATAATAACAACAACAATAACAAAATTTTGAATAAAATCAAATTACACAATTACAATTTAAACAAATATTTAGCAAATTTAGCATAATCAATATAAAAATAAAACTAAAAAAGTTTTATAAAATGCAAAGTGAAAAGTTTATTTCTAACTAAAAAGGGTAAGTTTTTCATGGAACAAAAGCAGCTCTTAGTATCAACAACCAACCATTTACATTTATAATAAAACAAACTACTAAACTTTTACACAACAACAAAAAAAAAAAAAAATAAAACAAAAAAAAGGAAAATTTTATTTAAACAACATTTTTAAAAACATATTGAAATTTTGCTGGTTTGCGTGTTCGTGTGTGTGTGTATATATGTGTGTGTGTGTGTATGTGT
Source organism: Trichopoda pennipes (assembly GCA_030448955.1). Taxonomy (NCBI): domain Eukaryota; kingdom Metazoa; phylum Arthropoda; class Insecta; order Diptera; family Tachinidae; genus Trichopoda; species Trichopoda pennipes. The sequence goes on from JASKUP010000002.1 coordinate 7,105,981, forward strand.
GTGTATTTATAAACCATTCAAAAAAATATAAAACAAAATGGAATAATGAAATGTAATGGAAATAATTTATACATATTGACTACACAACAAAATTTACTCGTTCATATACCAGATGACGAAATTGTAATGAAAGAGGATTTTATTACAAAAAAAAAAAAAAAATGAAAATAAATAAATAAAAAGAAGAAGAACAAAACAATTTTAATTTACATAAATACCTACGAGAGCTGTCTCAGTAAATAGTGACCAATGAAGTCAGAACGGCCTGTATTCTTACGATCTTTTGCTTCTCCCATAATTTCCTTTTTAATTTATTAAACTGTTTTGGAAATTTTCTTGAAGTTTTAAAAATCCAATGAAAAACAAATCGTCGGACAGATTTTCCTTTTTAATTTCCCTGACTTTAAAAAAAGTAACGCTTTCTTCCCTGCTTCGTTATGGGTTTTTAAAGGAAGGGCGACGAAGCAGACCTCTTTCAGTACCCTTTCTTGTTTAAAATCTCTTAGCTGCTGATTGTGAGTTTTTCCAATTTTGTATACCTGAAGTCCAGCAGCTTACTTAGAAACCGACAGTATGGTTTCCAAAGAAGGCGCTTTACGGAAGACTTGCTGGCTTCCTCTCGGAACAATGGTCCAACTCCATACATTATTTCAGAAAAACTTCTCCCCAGGGGCACATGGTAGTCTTTATGGATCCTAACACAGCCATCTAGACTAGAGTCTTGCGGGGTAAAAGGGAGCCCAGTCCCCTTCATGGCTAGTAGGAGTCAACTGGACAATCCACTATATTTTCACGGGAATCAGTAGCCCGCAAAGTTCCGCTATTTGTCTTTTAGGCATTTAGGTGTTCTCTGACTGATTATTTAGGTAGACCCTTCGGGAGTATCGTGGTGGCTGTGTGTTTCGAGGCCCTCGTTTGAGTTTGTCGGTCGGATCATTCACAATGAGCACAATGAATGGTCCTGCTCCAGTGAGCATGATCGCGGTCGTGTTCTTAAATTTGATTAAGCTTTATGCGTTCTGGATCAGGAGCTGAATAGTCTCCAACTCTTCAGCAAGGAGTGAAGGCTGCGGCCTACTTCGGGCTTTCGAAATTGATACTAGGAGTGACCGGAGGATATACGTAGCCGAAGGCCATCTTGGGCGTTAATTGCGTTGCTTTTCATTCACAGTGGTAATGATCCACCATCTGATTAGGGCCCACGGCCAGGTGCAGATGTAAATCTTATCACGTCATTTCAGAAAAAGTAAGGTGTTGACTCTAGATATTTCCAAGGCATTTGATAGGGTGTGGCATTATGCCCTTCTGTCAAAACTGGCTGCTTTTTGTGTCGCTTATATTTTCTCTACACTTATGTCGAGTTTTCTCAGGAATGGCACTATACGAGCTGTAATAGATGGAATTTCATCAGAAAAATTTAAGATTAATTCAGGAGTATCGCAAGGCTGCCTTCTTTCTCCTACCCTTTTTCTTATTTTTCTAAACGACCTTGTTTGTCAAACTTTTTACTCTTTCGCAGATGACAGCACCATGTGACGTTCGTATTCATTTGGTAATAGACCGAACTAGTTGGAGGAGAGTTTCAAAAGGCGGAACATGAATGATATGTTTAATCACGATCTTGCAGCAATCTCCGAATGGGGTCGTGCGCATAGAGTCGATTTTAATGCCCATAAGACACAATGTTGCATGCTTAGGCATAGATCTGTGTTAGGAAATTGTTCTGCACCTATTACTATGCGTGATATAGGTATTACGGAATCGTAAACTCTTGATGTTCTTTTCATGAAAATGCAGTGTGATGTTCGATGGATTAAACACATTTTTCAGGTTTCTAAAGAAGCTTTCAAGTGCCTCGGTTTTGTAAAACGGTGTAAGTGATACTTTACTTTACCGATTTTCATACAATTTTTACCACCTCCATCCCCCTAAAGATGAAATACAACTCTCATTTAGTTTATATTATAGATATTTCACTCTATTCAATCTCTGTACTATCAATACCACCAATATCCTTTCAAAAATGGAAGACGACTCTCATGTATGGGCCGGCACTCCAAAGTCTATATTGGAGTTGATCCATCGCGTACAGGAGAGGGCCAAGAGGCTCATTGGGGACGGTAGGGTATCCAAGTCTATTGATTCCTTGGAACATCGACGCCATGTAGGTTATACTTCACTATTTTATCGTTACTACAATAGTAAGCGCTCTAACGAAATTAGGGATCTTGTTCTCGAAACCCGCACATTTTGTGTTTTACATGATTTTTTTTTAGTAAAAGAGAAGTAGCACTTCAGGCAACAATGGCTACTTAGTCAAGTACTGTGCTACATTATTTAGGAAAGGGATAGAGCAGAAATGAAACAGATGGTGAAAGTAGAAGGATAGTGGGATATTAACAGCGACCAGTGACCACGCCTTCATCACTAAGCAGCCCCACTAACAGCCAATTTTTATTTTTTGTAGTGAAAAAAACCAAGATCTTCGTTGGGAATTGAACCCACAACCACCAGACTGACAAGCTAGTACACTACCTACTAGCATACAGGGGCATCTAATGTAGTCGACTGGCCAGGAATTCGCACAATGCATTACAGAGAAAATTCGTTTTTGGCAGACCAGTTTGTATGCGGAATAAACTCCCTCCAGAGGGTTTTCCTATCACTTTCAATGTAGGAATGTTTAAATTGAAAATCCACTAATCCATGTTTCCTCCTCCCTATAACCTAATTTCCTATTTGTTATACAATGCATTGCATGAGTAGGGATCATCGCCTGAGTACTGGTCCGAGAACGAGAAAAAAAATGAATGACTGTTTGCTTAGGTGCTTTTTAGAGAGGTTAACAACTTTAAGATGACAACACTTTTTTAAATCGCGGTTATTTTTTTAGCTGCCAAATAATTTCATTTTAATTTATGTTCAACAAGACCAGACTGATGCCTGAACAACGCTTTCAATTTGTGCAAATTTGACCCAAACCGAGATTCTCGTTGATTCCGATTTTCATAAGCAAGTTTCGTTTAACGATCAAGCTCACTTTTTTAATGCATTCGCCAATAAACAAAGTTGCCATTTGTGGAGTGATGATAATCCTCAAATGTATGTTGATATAACGTTATATCTATAATAAATAATTGGTCAGTGTGCTGGTGGAATTACTGGTCCGTACTGCTCTTAAAACAATGCTAGAAAGTGAACGTTATAGAGTCATGATTACCGACTTTTTTATTTTTCAATTTATTTTGAAAATTACGGTTCCGTTCGAAATACCCCATTCACATTTTATGTGACTAATATTTAGCGATGAAGCTCTCTTTGGTTTAAATGGATACATTAAAACAATAAACTGCCGTATTTGTGGCGATAATAACGCGGTGTCCCAACGGTATATATTGTGATTGACTAGCTGAAGAACTTTATGGGCTGGTGGATTTTTTGGTCCGCACTTATTTAAAAAAAAGGAGCTGCTGAGAACGTAACAGTCAGTGGCGACTGCTGCAGAAGCCGGTATACTGATTATTTCGTTCATCAATTGAACAAACATGATGTGCAGGAGCTGTGATTTCAACATGACAGAGCAACATGTTACTTTACAATTGATTAATTAAAGGAAATGTTTTGTAACCACACAATTTGTGTGTACAAATTGGCCTCTAAGATCGTACGACTTAGCAATGCCAGACTATTTTCTAATCTACGCCGATTAGGCCGAAATGCTTGACCACTTGGAGGACAACATTGGCCACGTTATTGCCATTATAGGACCATAAATGTTGGACAAATACTTTGAAAATATGACCTCCAGATTAGGATATGTCCAAATCCGCCATACTAATCATATGATAGAAGCCAAATTTCTATTAGAATGCCAGAGGTTTTCTTTTGAATAACGTAAATTTTGTGTCAGTTTCAAAACTTCATTTCTGTCTTAACGGTTTAAAGTTCTATACCTCTATTAGAAACACCTTTTAGAACACTTATAATTCTATCTATAGAAAAGGTACAATGAAATTTGCTGGGTAATGAATTAAAAATTTTAAGTTTCTTTAATATAAAATTAGTTTGGACTCAGATTCAATTAAGTAATCAACCGGAATTTTAATCTCATCGCTGGTGCCTTTAGTTAGCGCCAATATTTTTATGTCGTAATACTTAAGCCAAATACAAAACACATGGATTATATTCTTGTTAGCAGAAGCGAGGCCAGTATATGAATATTTAATGGTATCTGCTTGCTTAAAACTATCACGAGTCATGAGTTCAAATCCCATCAAAAGAATACCAGAAACACTATTTTTGTTGTGTAGCTGCAAAAGTGAAATATATAAAAAAAACAATATTTCATACCTCCTAAAGTCTCCAATAGTAAAAACTTTCGCGTTACCGTGATATAGATAAAATGGCGCTTTGCAAGAGGGCATATTAACAGCATAAAAAAAAAACTTATGCACTTGAGGCTTGATAGATATTTATTAAATAGGGCCCTGATTTTAACAGCGTGTTGTGGTAACCATAGGGTTTCTAAGGCGTAGGAAAGTAAGAAACAAAGCAACGAAAACTGAAATTATCCAATGATATCCTATATATAGCAATGCAAAAACCTATAAATTCCATCCCTCGAGACTTTTGTAGCTGCATCTAATACTACTGCATTTTATTTTAAGTTAAACATTCCCTGCAGTTGTTTCCGGCTTAAATATCATTTGATTTGACCTCAGCCTTTTGTCTATAGCCCAGCTAAAATTATACAAGTATTACCTGCCTCGGCATATTTCAAGCAAAATGAAAACTTTCTCAGTCGCGTTTAATTTCGCTCAGATGCTGGTGAGCTGGGAAGAAATCACTCGTTGCCTTTATTTACCTTTGAATCTAGAAAAGTCATTAGTCAAAGAAACTCTAACACTTCGGTTCGTGGGCTATAACTTCTCAAATGGTTTCGATATTGAAATCGACGATTCTGTATTGTCGCTAACTCTTCTCGGTCAAGCTTTCAACTCTATATACTCACGATGTCGCAGCGATCTCCGAATGGATATTAGAGTAGACTTTAGTACCCATAGGACGTAATGTTGCATGTTCACGCATAGATCTGTGTTCAGAAATGGTCTGCACTTGCTACTATAGGTGATATTGGCATTACGGGATTGAAAGCTCTTTGATGTTCTTGGCATGAAAATTCAGTGTAATGTTCAATGGACTAAACACATTTTTCAGGTTTCTAAAGAAGCTTTCAAGTGCATCGGTTTTCTAAAACGGTGTAAGTGATACTTCACTCCATTCGATCTTCATAAAATTTATACCAACTACATCCCTCCAAAGTCTATTTTGGAGTTGCTTGACCGCGAGAAATTCTAACATTTAGGTTGGTGAGCTATATCTTCTCGAATGGTTTCGATATTGAAACCGACACTTCTGTATTGTCGCTAACTCTGCTAAAATTTTTATTCTAGAGTAAGTCAGTTATTAAAATAGCTTTCCAATCTCTCATTACATCTTATATCACATAATCTATTCCAAAATGTGAGCAGTTATGATAATTCCATCAGTTTTGCGTGTTGACATAGCTGTCCTGCAGTTTACAGGACAAATTCTTTGCATTTATAAATAATTTTATTTTTTTTTTCGGATAACAGTTTTATTAAATTTTTAATTGTTTTAATTATTTATTTAATTACAAATTCGTTGTACTTTGTGAAGCATAAAGTTGATTAAATAAATTATTTATTTAGAAAATTTGTTTTTTTTTTCAATTAAATATTTAATTAAGGCAATTAAAAATTAAAAAAAAAATTATATTTTCTACTACAATCCAAATAAAATTTTTAAAAGGAGAAACAGATTTTTGACATATATGTCACCCTAATAGAAGTAATGAAATGAATCGGTAATGAACCTATGGAAAACTTAAGGTTGTTTTATGACAATGCATTGTCCATTCGTTCGTGCGTTCTTTTTCGATTAATATATTTTTTTTAATTTAAAGTAAATTGCAGAGCTGGGGATCGCATAGTATTTTTTTTTTTGTAAACAAAACTCTTTAATATTATATATTTCCTGACACAATGCTTACCTGCTCAGCTCATGCATATCCTTTTTAAGGCAATGTCTTATTAAATTTATTATTGTAGATAAAGAAAAAGAACGGTTTGTGGCTCTAAACCATGTGATACCTTCAATTCTTAAATTCTTTACCATTTTTTTTATCTAAGAAGTTAAAAGCAAGATTTATATTTAACACCCCTCGTGTTTACACAAAAATTTCACAAATAAGTTGGTTTTAATTTAAAAAGAGTACAAAAAATAGGAAAATAAAAATAAAAAAAAAACGAAAATAAACTTTTGTAAAAGTTCTTTGTAGTTTAGTGTATTTAGATAAAAATTTTCATATAATAAAACTTATTTTTTATGACTTGCAGTTTGAGTAGTTTTTAATAAAACAGTTTTTAGTTTGATAAATATATGGCCATGCAGCAAAATCTATGTGTATGTTTACAAACCTTTATATTTTTTCGAACATTTTTGGTGTAAAATATTTAAAGAATGTTGCATTAAATTTTGTTCATATCATAGAAAAAGTTTTATTTAGACAAGCAGATAACCGAATGACATATTTAAATGAGTTGAAAAAATATTTCCAAATATTTTTGGATAAAGTTAATGGGAAAATAGTTTTGTAATTTTTACATTTGAAATTTCTTTGTTTAATTTGTTTAACTTCTCAAGTGTTCTTGTTGCTAAAAATTATTTCTCTTGAAAGCAGATTTTCTTGGCTTTTATAGGAAGTTTAAATACTTGAAAAATAAGGTTTTTAAGCGCAGATAAAAGGCTATTTGTTAGAAAATACCATAATTAATATTACTCATACGCTACAGTGTGAAATTTTTTTTTTAACACATCTAGCTTTTAACAAAAATTTGGCGAAATATTTTACCCGATTTTTTAACCACACTATTTGAGGATATTTTAAGTATTTAATAAAAAAAATTTCAGAGTTTAATAATAAAATATTATTAACTTTTTCACCATATTTAAACAAAAATATCTTCACAAAATATGAAAACTGAAGTCTTAACAGCGTAATTTAAGAATTTTAGTTCTCTTAATTTAATTTGTTATGCTCTATTCCAGGATCAGCTAAGTAATGTTTTCATTCTATTCAATATTAAATCCTAATGAATTTTCTGCAATTTTCAATTCCGACAAAGTTGTAAAACTAAAAATATAAATTTGAAAAACATTTTAAGGAAATTGCAGTAAAAATTGCAGTAATTAAAATTTATTTAATATTTTATATTATTAGAGAAAATCAGTCATAAGGCTTTTTCGTTAATTATTTATTAAACCTAGTTCGTTCACCTATTTACTGCAATATACCGATTTGCACAACTCTAATTTAGAATTACTACACAGTAAAGCAGATTATTCCTTATTAATAAAGGTTTTGTTATTTTAAGGTCCTTTACCGTAAAATAATCACACAGTAATTTACAGTTTAAAGTTAAGTTAAACGATTTATTTACTTTTAATTCACAAAAAATAGACACGATGGTAACTTTGTTGTCTGTACTTACTTATGACTCAATTTGAATTCATTTCATTTACCCAGCTCGTTATGCTTACTGGGTACAAGAATATTCTACTTTAACTTTATTCTACATTGTTATTATTATAATCATTCATTTTAGGCGCCTGCTTGGCTGTGTGTTTTGTTCCGTGTTAGTTGTTTTTGTTTTCTGTTATTTATCTTATTTCGTAGAATTTTTTTATTGTCTTGTGTGTATAAGATTTTTTAGAAAGCTGTGCAGTTTGCAAAATACTTAGTGGATCGTTTCGTTTACTTTCTTTTAAAACTTAATAAATTACCTTCGTAACAGTAGGATTTTGTCACTTACTCCTGAGAATTTCACGTGAAAATGGCCCCAAAAAACAAAAACTGCTACATCATTCGCTTTGTGAAATTGGCTGCAAAAATGATTTGATACGCAAATGAATTTTTTTGCTCTACGTGAATTTTTCTTTCTTTTAACGTGGTTATATCTTAGTTTATCCTGCGGAAAATCTCTTCCTGAAAGAGCCTTTGAATAGCTTTTCCAATGGCATTACTCCCTAGTGGAATCCCTCTCCTTGTTTTCCGGTTCTTGAGGTAATTATGCCAAAAAGTTGGATATGCATGAATTGTTATTTTAGCAACTTTTCCACTTGTGTCCGTATGTCAAGGGCCTTTATTAAGATGCCTTCAATGATTTGTTTCAATGACCACAAATCTTCCATTGGTAATTGATTTGCACCAAAATTTTGTCTAATATTTCATATGTTTCCTTAATAGCTGTGGTTAATTCCAATGGTATAGACGGTTTTTTGTTGGTTTTGTGTAACAGCATGGCCTTCGAGTCGCCAACGATGTAATTCATTTATCAATAAAATAAAAGTTACGAACATCGGTTTGGCGTTTTCGGTATGATGTTCTGGAAGTCTTTTGCGTTTCAAAAATAAAGTCAAAAATTCTATATTTTGTTTCAATGATAGTCCCATCTTAGCCCCAAGTGTAATCTATTTCGATTTGTGTTACCAGCTGTAGTGCTTTGTTTTTAATATCGTGCATTGAATCATTAACATAGGTCGGATTGGTGAAAATGGTTTCGGCGTGCAGTGACACACTTGGAGGTTTAGGTGCGGGAATGTATATTTCTGTTTTAAATTTTTTCTCTTCAATTTATTATCATAGCATCCATGCGTAGCGCCCAGTTAGGTCTTGCACCCAAATTACTGGCTTTATAGAAGAAAACTTTCAATTTTTTTGCACGCCTTAGCGTTTCTGGTTTGTTTGCATAAATCTTACTTTTGAGATCTCCCCACAAAAAGTAGTCCGGAGCAGTCAAATCAGGCGACCGTGAAGGTCAACTAACATATTGTAATAACTTGTTGTGGATTCGGGTCTCGCAATAAATCCATTGTAATCCTGGCTGTATGCGATGTGGCATTGTCTTGTTGATACTACATGTTAACTAAGCCCAAAGCATGCAGTTGTGGCATTAAAAAGTTTTCAATCATATCACGATATCGCTCCCAATTCACAGTTACTGTGACGCTGTTTTCATTTTCATAGAACTAAGGTCCAATGATTGCAGAAAAAATTGCACACCAGACTGTTTATGGGCGCACACATTTCCAGTCAAATGAAAATATGTTATGTCACTCGTTATGATTTTTTCATAAAAAATCGGGGTTGTCATGGGTGAGCTGCAGCTTACTATTGACATATGTACGGTGCCATAAATGGTCTTGGGGAAAAAGCTCTTGTGTCAACTGAATCTTATATGGAAACAAATGCAAATCCTTGTGCAAAATTGTGGCCAAAGTAAATCTTTGAAGACCAAGCTCCTGAGCAGGGCGTCGAATAGAGGTTGATGGATTATTTGGAACACTTCAGCCGATTTTGTAGTATATTGTGGTACATGCTTGGAGCTATAACCGACAGGGCCTCTTTCTTTGAAATCATTTACTACACGATAAATGGTGCGTTTTGTTGGCATGTTTTTTTCTCCCAAAGATTTCACGTGACTTTCTGATCATCACAGTAATCGATGATTGATTTCGAATAAAATGTCTTAACGATTAAAATACATTGGTTTGTCGAATATGTTTCCATAATAAATTTGCCACGTATCTACTTTAAGGCTACAAGGTGCCCCTGTAGGCTAGTAGGTAGTGTACTAGCTTGCCAGTATGGGGGTTGTGGGTTCGATTCCCAACGAAGACCTTGGTTTTTTTCACTGCAAAAATAAAAATTGACTGTCGGTGGAGCTGCTCAGCGATGAAGGCATAGTCACTGCTTGCTGTTGCTGTCTTTATACGCCAGTTAATTTCCGATTATCTTTCTTCTTTCACCACCTGTTTCATCTCTCCTCTATCCCTTTCCTATAGAATGTAGCACGGTACTTGACTAAATAGGCATTGTTGCCTGAAGTGCTACTTCTCTTTAAAAAAAAAGGCTGCCTAATATGAACTGTCAAGACTGAGATTTACCTAAATGGCGGCAAAAGAAAATAATTACCTTCCCGGTGGACATCTTGAATCACTGCCATGACAAAATGAATGATGCAAATGCTTTCCTACTTCAACGTTCAATTCTTAGTGTTCGGGCCCAAATCAGTGAGGTGAAAACTGTTATACTGTGTTCTTAAGCATATACTGCAGTGACTAAAATTTATATTTTTAAAATATCCCATATTCTCCAACAAACAGTACAAAATGCATTTTAATAAAAAAGGAACCTCAACACGCTTATTTAATTAGTGTTGCCAAATTTATTTTTTTTTTTTAATATTTAGGCAACAGGCTTTATTCATATTTTAAGTAAATATTTAAAAAGAAGGTAATAATAAATATAAAAAAAAGATAAAACAATAGCAAAAGACATTTTAATTTAACTTTTTTTATGCTTAAAGTGACTCTGATAAACTTTTGCTGGGTAATTGATGTGACATGCTATAAATTTTATACTTAAAATTGTCAGAAATCTTTTTTCAAACAAGCAAATGAATGAATGAGTGAATGACTGCGCTGGGAAAAAGTTTATTAAGACACATTAGTGCTTAAAGTTAAGGAATGTGTTAAAACTTTAACAACAGACTTTATAGAATTCTCTAGTTTTAAAACTAATACATGACACCCGGAAAAACCACACATTCAAGTAAAAGATTTTATTTTTGGTTTTTTATTTTAAATAACACATATTTGAGTTGCATAGTTAAGGAATAGTTAATATGAAAATAAAAATAAAATATAAAAGTTAAGAACAATTTTATAGAAGTTAAATAGAAAAATAATTTTCCTGCTTGTTGGTAGCTGGGATTCTTAAGGTTTCATTTTTAATTTAAACATTTCTGGGAGTTGTTTCAGTTTGCTGAAACTTAATTCAAAATTTATGTTCCATTTCCTGTTCATATACTTTTTTTTTAAGTTTTTTTTTTTGTGTTATTGTTGTTGGAAAAAATAAATTTATAAACAATATTGTTAAATAAATCATAATTCTAAAAACCACAAATCTACATTGCCAAGATTTTTTAAGGTTTCTTTTTTGATTTAGTTTTTTATTTTTTATTTATAAAAAATATTCTACTTCCTGCCGACCAGAATAAAATGCATTTCCCAAAATGTACAACGTTACTGTTTAAACTATATGATAAACTCACATGAAAAGGAAATAGAAATAAACACATGGTCACACACTTGTAATAAAATAAAATAATATTAAAAAAAGAAAGGAACTTAGCAAATCTTCTCACAAACATGCTGCTCATAAAGTATAAAATAAACTCCAACAACTGGACCAATGACCATAGACAATGTTTAGTTGGACAAGCAACTTAATTTATATAAAAAAAAACGTAGAAAAAAAACTACATTTTCCACAAAAAACATCTCTTAAACTCAAAAAGTAAATATACACACAGAGTGTTAAAAAAGGGCTACAAGCAAGTAAGCGAGCAAGCAAACATGCAAGTAAGGATGTAAGCAAGGGTATGCTTATGTGTGCTTGAATTGTTATAAGTGAGCCAAAGTAATATGTTAACATAATTTCTAATATAATTCGGTCTTATAAATAGAACACACAGTGGAAGAGATGGAGAAAGATAAAGCAACGGAATAGAAAATAATATTTTCAAATAAAAATAACAATAAAAACAGCAAAACGTGCCGGTAGACACAGCTGACACCAGCCAGAATAAAAATTCGATATTAAGTCACAGTAGGAGAAATAAGTACACAGTCATCTCTTCTAGAATTTAAAATCAATAAAAGAATAAATAAGTCAGCTGGAAGCTGGATTTGAAACAAAAGATTTTCTTTTTGGGTGGTTTTTGGTAGAAGGATCATTTTTTTTTAATAATAGTGCATCCTGAGGCACCTATAGCGGTTATCTAAATTGTTTGAATTTTTTTTTTTTGCTCCCAAGTCCCGACAGAAATTAAAATTGTGACAGAACGTGGAAAAAAGAACTTAATGGCCGGTGTTTTTATATTTTTAAATTGACCATTTCTGCAAGGCAAATGAAAGTTAAAAATGACAATGAAATTTATTATGATTTAAAGTCGATTCGTTTCATTTTTTTTATTAGAATTTTTGAAACAGTTGCTTACGTTTCTAATACATTTTTCACTTTTAACAAATCTCTAACGGGGTTTAAGTTATAGGTATTTTTGTAGTCAAACCTAGGAATTAATATTAATCATACGCTATGCATACATAATATATGTATTTTTAAAAATTTTAGAATAAATGTTCAAATTACCGAAAATTAATAGTGAAATTTCGTGATAGGGTTTACATTAGCAGCGACCGCGAGGTCATATCTAATGGTGAACCGAAACACTTAGGGTAATATGTAGCGTGATACGATTTACGTCTGTACCTAACTGTGTAAGCCATAACCAAACGGTGGATCATACCACTGTGGATAAAATGTAGCGTCATCCTCGCCCGAGAAGGCCTTCAGATACGTATATCCTCCAGTCACCCCTAGTTGCAACTTCAAGAGCTCAGAGCAGGCCAACGCCCCCACTCCTTGCTGAAGAGTAGAAGACTATCCAATTCCTGGTACAGAACGCATGAAGCTTAATCAAATTTAAGAACACAACCGCAGTCATGCTCACTGGGCCTGGATCATTCAATGTGTTCATTGTGTATGATCCCACCCACACAACACAAATGAGGGCCTGCGACTCGACAACCACCACGTTACGCCCCGAAGGGCCAACCTCAATAATTAGTCAGAGAACAGCTAAAAGACTAAAAAGACAAATAGCTAAACTCTGGGGCTTTACAGATGCCCGTGGAAATATAGTGGAATTGTCCAGTTGGCTTGAATGGGACTGGACTCCCCTTTACCCCGAGATGATACACATCTTAATGGTGAGACTCCACTAAGACATATCAATGTGCCCGGGGAGAGGTGGGGTGGGAGTAATGAAAAGTGAGAGAGAGAAAGAAAGAGAGTGTTTCTTACATTGATATAAAATTTATTTCATTCGAAAAATAACCTGGGATTGGACCCTTTTTTACCCCCGTTGACACGTAATGACGGTGTGATTCCATGAAAACATATCAATGACGATGGATATCTCTATCCAACCGGTCATTCCCAGTTGTAATTTCGCAAGCTCGGAACATGGCCGCTACCTGAAAATTTGGAGACTACCATCTCATGGTCCAAAATACATAAAATAGCATGCTTGCTCGATCCGCATCATTCATCATGTGTTTTTGGTCAAAAGTCAGATGATCCTGGTCCCTTAATTTTGTTTTTTTTTAAAGAGAAGTAGCACTTCAGGCAACAATGCCTATTTAGTCAAGTACCGTGCTACATCCTTTAGGAAAGGGAGAGAGAAGAGATGAAACAGGTTGTGAAAGTAGAAGGATAGTCTGAAATTAACTGCCGTATATGAGACAGCACAGTGACCAGTGACTATGCCTTCATCGCTGAGCAGCCCCACCGACAGTCAATTTTAATTTTTGTAGTGAAATAAACCAAGGTCTTCGTTGGGAATCGAACCCATTACCCCCATACTGACAAGCTAGTACACTACTTACTAGCCTACACCTACTTACTAGGGGCACCTAATTATTTCATGAGGGCCTGCGAAACCAGGATACCCCCCGAAGGGCCAACCTTAATAATTAGTCAGAGAGTAACAAAAGCTGAATTGTTAGGCTTACTGATTCCCGTGGAAATAAAGTGGAAGTTGCCCACTTGACTCCTGCTAACCATTAGGGCACTCGACTCCCCTTTACCCCGAAATGATACATATCTTAATGGCGAGACTCCACTAAGTCTCAATGTGTCCCTACCCCCCCCCCCCCCCCTCTCCGGAGGAGGGTATGAAAATTGAAATCCGCACCTGGCTATGTAGCCTTTATCAGATGGTGGTCAAGCCACTATATATAATTTGAAACGTTATACACGTCCTAGAAAGCCGAAGCTATAATTCTATGCAACAGAAACCTTCTAGTTGCAACTTTAATGATTCCAGAGCAGGGCTGCAAATCATCACACCTTGCTAAAGAGTTGGAGAATTTCCAGCTCCTGTCCAGAACACATGTCTAGCATGTTCACTGGACTGGATCATTCACTTTGCGTGTCATTATCAGCGAAATGATCCTGGCCACCATAAGAACCATTATAACTGTTATGGGGCCGCGAAACCACAACCACCACGATACTCCCATATAGGCGCCAACCTCAATAATCAGCCAGAGAGCTATTAAATGTCTAAAGAGACAAATAATGAACTCTGTACTATGTCTAGATAGTGGAATTCTATAAAGACTATATTTATGTGCCCCCGGGGGTATGAAAATTGAAATGTCTTATAAAGAGTGTTTCTTACACTGACATAAAATATTTTATTCTAAACTTAACCTGGTACTAAATTATTAAGGTTTGTTTCGCCAGCGAATGAAATACTTCCATGTTGAGTTTTTACTTCTTGAGTTCTTACTTCTAGTGAGCATATCTCAGTCTATATCCATATCAATTTTATCTGGCATTATATGTTTTTATATGACTTCAGGCACATCACCAAATCATTGCTGTCTTAGACGTAGTCATATACCTCTATGAAAAACACCTATAGAAGTAATTAAAAAATAGTTGTCGTTCTTTGGTAAACTTATCGAATCTTAAGTTATCGAATTACAGGGTAGCCTATTCATTATTATTAATAGTATGTACAGAGATGGCACTACACGCCCTATACTAATATTGATTTTAAAAAAAGCTGATTATCATCAAACTGGCTTTGCCATTTTGGGTCTTTTTGAATATCTTATATTTCCTCTTCAAATCAGATTTATTTTACTCTTGCAAAAACAAACAAATGGAAGAAATAAGCCAACATCAGCTGTTTTGCTTTTACACTTTAACACAAAAGAAAGGAAAAAACACGCTCTATCTCTTGTGTACAAAAAATCAAGGGACATAAATAAATCGTCTGAACAAGAATAAAAAAAGAAAAAAAAATGAAAAAAGTCCAAACCCAGCAACTCGTTTTATTCAGAGACACAATAACAAGCAGCTTTATGTGTGGAAAAAAACAACAACAAAAGTAAAATCAATAAATACACCCGTTAATCTTGAACATTTACTTGGCTGTCTTGTTGCAAACCCAGCAAAAGCATAAAAACAAAACGCGTGTAATCAAGATTTGTTTGCATTATCCTTGAAGGATAACAAATAAAAAAAAAAAAACGTAAAGGGAATGTTGGTCTACAAAATTACATTCGAACACCTAGACAAAAAAGGGACAATAGAGAAAAATGTGGTAGAGATAAATTCAAAAGATTGAACACACAAACAAATAAAACATATGGGGTATTCTATATTGCAAGCAAAAGGGATAAAGTAAAGATCAAAAGTTTTTACTTAAAAAAGTAAAATAAAAACTTTTATTTAACTTAAAATTTAAAAAGTCTCTGCTAAGTTAAAACACGCACTTTGATCCCGGAAATTTAACGTTTGTGGGTTATTCTTGAAATTTTCTTTGTGAAGATAGCTATGGTTAAGGACATTTGCAGCAGTTTTGCTATCAGTTAATAATGCTGCGAAAAAATACCATCTGCAGCAGTAATTTTTATTGGTACGGAGTTCTGTATTTCAGCATAATAAAATATGTGGTACTTTTTTCTTCTTCTTCTTAAAACATATAGACTTTTTGGCTTTTTGTGTTATTTTTTATTTTTTTAATTTTGCTTAGAACTTTCAAAATAAACTTACCAGCAATTCTTAATACTTTTGTTCTATTTTGCCTTTTTGTTTTTTTTTTTGTTTTTGGTTGAAGTCTTTTAATTCCATTTAACTTTATACGTGTTATTTTTTAGTTTTGTCTGCTTCTGAGCATCAATGTTTATTTTTGAAGTTGGGGTTATTTAGTGACCTCTTTTAAACAGATTCTTGTTGCAGTTTAGTTTGTTGAACTATGTTTGGCTAAATCTTAGCACGTGACTCTAAAAATAAATTAAAATGTAAAAGCAAACTTTTAATATGAAATTTTAATGATTTAAGCACTGTAAAATATTTATAAAAAATAATAATAAATTTTATTACTTAAGTTTCGGGCTACAGCATTAAACGATAAGGATACTAGAATTATTTTCGTTTAGGATATAAAATTGCCAGAGAGAAAAATATCCACTGGAAATTCTTGGCAAAAATACTAATTTTAATACAAAGTGATTTTCTGGTAAAGCCAAGTGTTTCGCATAAAAGTGATTTAAAAGGATCTAAGGAAAAAAAGTACCTTTACCCATTTAGAGCTATAGTACTCAATAAAAATAAAAAAAAAATTCATTGAAAAAATAAACTGTTTTTAACTAACACTTGCTAGGTGGGATAGGTTCAGGGGATGATCTCTACACATATAATACATTGGAACAAGGAAATTAGGTATTGGAAATGAGGAAAGAGCCAGCAGAGTTAGTTGACATTCGATTTGAACTTTTTTACATTGAAAGTGACAAGAAAGACTCTAGGGGGACATACTGTTCTGCTGAAAAAAAAGTGTTTTCCCTGTAATCTATAGTCGATTCACTGGCCAATCAACTACAAATGAATGTGCTCTCAAAGAAAATCGAGTGAAACACGAAAACTTGAAGTACCTGGAACAAGTTCCCCGATTTCATTAAAGCGCTTACCATTGTAATAACCAGCAATCAAATACATTCCTCATTGCATTGATGCTCTAGAGAATCAGTAGAGTTGGATACAGTTCCAATGAGCCTCTTGGCCCACCGTAGAGCAACTCTAAAATAGACTTTGGGATGCCGGATCATACATGAGAGTTGTATTTCATTTTTGGACATATATAGGATATTTAAATAGTGCAAAGATCGGATGGAGTAAAGTATCTCATACAACGTTTTATAAAATCGAGGCACTTTAGAGCTCCTCCAGAAATCTGAAAAATGTGTTTAGTTAAACGAACATCACACTGAATTTTCATGCCGAGAATATCAAGCGCTTCCGATTCCATCATACCCATATCACCCAAAGTAACAGGTGCAACACCATTTTAGAACGCAAATCTATGCGTAGGCATGCAACATTGCGTCTTATGGGCATCAAAATCGACTCTATTGGCACGATCTAAGCCTGTTATTCACTTTCCCCCTTTTGGAACTCACCCCTAACTTGTTCGGTCTACTACTAAATAAATCCGAACGACAAATGGTGCTGTCATCGGCGAAAGAGTAAATAGTGTTGAAAGCTGACAAAAAAGGTCATTTAGAAAAATAAGAAATAAAGTAGAAGAAAGAACGAAGCCTTGCTATATCCCTAAATCCCCCACGGGGGCACATTTAAACGTTTTGATAGAAATCCATCGTCATGACATATGTGTTCGTGGCTAAAAGTGAGCCCAGTCCCCTTACAGGAGCCAACTAGACAATCCACCATATTTCCACGGGAATCAGTAAAGCCCCAGCGTTCCGCATTTGTCTTTTTAGCCTTTCAGCTGTTCTCTGACAAGTTATTGAGGTTGGCCCTTCTGGAGTATCATGGCGGTTGTGGTTTTGAGGCCTTCGTGTGAGTTGTGTGGGTCGGATCATTCACAATGAATACAACTGATTGGTCAAGGTCCAGTGAGCATGACAACACCGACACCAAAAGCAGCGTGCTTTGGCAGAAGTGCATCGTGCCATACTCTATTTAAGCCCTTGAAAATATCTAGAGCCATCACATTTCTGTGGAAAACGCAACTTCTTGATAGAAAATATAACTTTTAATACAAAATGGATGGAAAATGTGTGTTTTTCAAAAAAGAAGTGACTTTTTGATGTTTTCATAAAGTGTCTTTGTGGTGAAAAAGCTACTTTAAAAGTGACTTTTTGATAGAAATAGTGATTTCTTGCAAGAAAATGTGACTTTTTGAAAGAAAACGTGAGTTTTTGATAGAAAATATGACATTTTTAGAGAAATTGTGATTTTTTCGGAGAAAATGTGACTTTTTCAGAGAACATGTGATTTATTCAGAGAAAATGTGACTTTTTCAGAGAAAATGTAACTTTTTCAAAAAAAATTTTACTTTTTTAGAGAAAATGTGTCCTTTTCAGAAAAAATGTGTTTTTTTCAGACAAAATGTGACTTTTTCAGAGAAAATATGACTTTTAATATAAAATAAAATTTTTTGGTACAAAATATAACCTTTTGATACAAAAAGAAATTTTAACAGGAAGTGCGACTTTTTGTAGAAAATAAAACTTTTTGACTGATTGAACTGAAAAACTGGCTGTTTGTAACTACAATATTAGAAGAAGTCACTTTTTAATAGAGAAGCTGACTTTTTGATTAAAACTAACTTGTGTGACTAAGTGACTTTTTGATCAAAAAGTATCCTTTTTAATGAAAAAGTAACTAAAAAAGTGACATTAATGAAAGTGATATAGATAAAAAAGGTGACTTGTTGACAGAAATGTGACATTTTAGTAGAAAATGGATGGAAAATGTGTCTTTTTGGTAGAAGATGTGACTTTTTGATACAAAAATGTGACTTTTTGGTGAAAAACTTTTTTGAATAAAAATATGGCTTTTTGATTAAAAAGTGACTAATAGAAGTGACTCTTTGATAGAAAAAGTGGCGTTTTAAAAGAAGATGTGACTTTTTGAAAGAAAATGTTTTTAAGAGAATATAAGTTTTTGAGAGAAAATATAATCTTTTAAGAGAAAATCTGACTTTTTTTATAGAAAATAGGACTCTCAGATAGAAAATGGAACTATAATAACAAATGTAACTTTTTATAGAAAATATGACTTTTTCATAGAATATCTCACTTTTTGACAGAACCAGCAAATTTAGCAGAAAATGTGACTTTTTGTAAAAAAATATGACATTCTAGTAGAAAATGTGGTTTTTTGATAGCCACGGCGACTTTTTGATGAAAATGTGCAGAAGATGTGTTTTTCCAAAGGAAACGTTACTTTTTAATAGAAAAAAGGACTTTTTGATAAAAAGGATAATTTGATGAAAAAGTATTTTTAATTTTTTTTAATAAAAAAGTTATGTTTTGATAAAAAAAGTATTTTTTGGTGAACAAGTGCTTTGTGAAAAATTACTTTTTTGTAAAAAAGTATCCTTGTTTTTGCGACATGATGTTTTTTTTATGGAAAAATTTACTTTTTGCTGACAAGTGATTGAAGTTTTATTAAACGAGTGATTTTTTATACAAAATATTTTTCGCTTTTTATATAAAAAAATCTAAACTTTTACTGAAAAACTGTCGTTTTGAGAAAAGAAATTATTTTTTATTAAAAAAGGGACAAATGATTTTGTCCTAAAAGTCGTGACTTTTAATAAAAAAACAACAAATTAAAAAATTAATAAAAAATGAGACCTTTTGAGGAAATTTTTTTGGAGGTGGGAAATATTTCGTGAAAGCCGTTGTAATGTTGATAAATCTTTTTGGCCTTAAATCTTGATCATCCACTTTATGATGGAATAAAACATTTGCTGTGCAAGAATAAACACTTCCTCTAGTATCATTCTCTTTATTTTGATTTGTTTTTTTTTTTATTAATTTTATTCTGCCTCATTTTAATTTAAATAAGTATTGTCATGGGTCCGCTTTTTGTTATCAGCAAATTATTGTTATTAAAGTATTTTTTATGCTGATTTCCTTTTTCTTAACAAATTCTTCTGTAATTTAAACGCAAAGTGATGATCACGCTTGAGTGATCACTATGTCCAGCATAAAACATAACAATAAATTAGAAAAATATAATAAAAAATATTAATCCCCTTTATTGAAGTAGAAACTATTATAATTAAAAAAAAATAAATTTAAAAATTTTAGTTCCGTTAAAACTTAACTACCGGATTTGCTTAAATATATTTTGATAAAACTTTTCTTTGAAAATTTTTGCAATGCTCTGATTAGATTGTTAACGTAAAGTTTCAATTTACGCTTTATTTAACTTGAAGAAAAATAAAAGAAACCCCCCAAGAAATATGCACACTCTCTTTCCCATTTAAAGAAACTAAATACCAGTGACCTTAAAAATATATAAATTTTTTTTATCTACAATTTTTATACCTTAACACACTCTACTTTTATATGAATTTTTTTTATTGCTTTTCATTTTAATTTACGAGAAATAAACAGAAGAAAAAAACGTTTCAAATTTCTGTTGTTATAAAAAACGACTCTCAAAAAACTTTTGCTTCAAGAAGAAGCTACCCAAAAGTTTTATTGTCTTAACGTAATGGGCAGTCATGCTTGAAATGAATTAAATATGAATTTAGGTGACAGAGTGTACAATTAAATTTAACACACAGAAAAAGAAAAAAATCCGAAAAATACTACTTCAAACACGTTGTGACTTGTATGTAGTGGCTGGCATCGGATGAATTTTCATTTTGATTTTTGAGAATAATGTGATGCTAATTTAAATAAATTCTGTTTTTTTTTGTTTTCAGTTGGTAGCCACTTTAACATGGTCACAAAATCTCTGGGGTGCACAAATTTGTAACGTAAGAGTTCTTGTTTTTAATGATACAACGGGCTATGAGAGTCTTTAAAGGTACCAGCTTGAAGTGCGAACAAGAGCAAAATTTAAAATCCTAAACAGTTTTTAAAATTAAGAGAATTATTACTAAGGGGAAAGCGTGTAAGTCAGTGGGTAATAATTATTATAATAATCGGAATAACATTAGCCATTTTTATCTTTATGACTCTGATATATTGTAACAACACGCTTTTCCTGGCTGCTGGGGTATACTCAGCGGTGTCCAAGGTCGTGCAGTGGTTATAACTTAGTCTTTATTTGCCACTAATCCTCCGCATGATGGCAGCTCGCTTCTCGGCTCCGTCTACTGTACACTGGTGCATGTGTGAGTGCGACCGTATCCGTTGTCTTGATCCTACCTATACAGGTCAGTGTCCTAGGGAAACAGTCAAAACAATGTAAGTTGAGCTGCGTTAAAACCTCCGCTTAACTGTCCACTGCTTTGGTCACCCATTATTGTGACGGTAGACACAAATTGCGTTGGGTTAAGACCTCCGCTTCGTTTGTGACTGAAACACAGTTAGGAAACTGTGTGTCCAAGGGAAATAACCAAAACACTGTGACGCCAAAAGTCCAAAAATTTGCACTCTTAAAGCACTCTGATATATCATCATTATGCTACAAGAATTCTTCTGCACCCTGTACTTAACATGTTCTTCGATTATTCCTACAGAAACCTAAAGAAACTTTTCCAATATTTGTAAAATTATGACTTTTTAATACAAAAGTGACTTTTTGTTGAAAAATGTGACAAAAAATGTGACTTTTGATGTAGAAGGTGTTTTTGTTGAGCAAAAAAAATTGGTCTTGAAGCAGTGCTCTTCGACGCTAGCACATCCGTTAGCAACCCTTTCCAGCGAATTATATCATGCTGGTGAATTTCCAAAGTGTTGGAAGGTTGCCAATGTAATGCCAATCTCCAAAAAGGGTGAGACTAACAACTCTGAAAATTATCTCCCATTACCGTGATAGAAAATGTGATTACTTTCCATCTTGTTAGGTACCTGAAGTCCAACGGATTACTTAGCGACCGACAGCTTGGTTTCCGGGCGACTTGCTGGCTTTCCTGTCACAATGGTGCAACTCTATGCATCATTTGAGAGAGTAAGTTCGTGGCTCTAGACATTTCCATGGCATTTGATAGAGTGTGGTATGATGCACTTTTGTCACAATCTGGTGATTATGCTGTCGGCGATAATTTCTCTAGATTTATATCGAGTTTTCTAAGGAATCGCACTATACGAGTTGTTCCCCCCGGGGGCACATTTATGGTCTTTATAGTACGTAACAGCTATCTAAATCTGTGCAACTGGGGGAAAAAGGGAGCCCAGTCCCCTGAAGACAGGCAGGGAGTCAACTGGAAACTCTACTTTATTTCCACGGGAATCAGTGAGCCGCAGAGTTCATTATTTGTCTTTTTATACATTTAATAGTTCTCTGGCTGATTATTGAGGTTGGCCTCTATATGGGAGTGACGCGGTGGTTGTGGTTTCGCGGCCCCATAACAGTATAATGGTTATTATGGTGGCCAGGATCATCTCACTGATAATGACATGCAAAGTGAATGATCCAGTCCAGTGAGCATGCTAGACATGTGTTCTGGACAGGAGTTGAAAGTCTCCAACTCTTTAGCAAGGTGTGATGGTTTGCAGCCCTGCCCTGGAATCATTAAAGTTGCAACTAGGTGGTTCTGTTGCTTAGAATTATGCCTTCGGCTTCCTAGGACGCATGTATGACGTTCCAAATTATACAATTGTGGTTTGTCCACCATCTGATTAAGGCTACATAGCCAGGTGCGGATGTAAAACGAGTCACACTATACGAGTTGTTATAGAGGGGATTTTGTCCAACGTGTTTAAGATTAATTTATTGGCACCGCAAGGCTCCATTCTTTCTCCTACACTATTTCTTTATTATCTAAATGACCTTCTTTCTAAAACTTTCAATACTATTTACTCCTTTGCAGATAAGAGCACCATTTGTCAATCGGATTTATTTAGTAATAGACCGAACCTGTTGGAGGTGAATTCCAAAAGGCCGAATATGAATAATACGCTCATTCATGATATCGCAACAATGTCCCAATAAGGTCGTGCGAATAGAGTCGATTTTAATGCCCATAAGACGCAATGTTGCATGCTTATGCATAGATCTGGGTTCGAAAATGGTGCTTCAGCTTATACTATGGATAATATGGGTATGACGGTAACGGAAGCTCTAGATGTTCATGGTATGAAAATTCAGCGTGATGTTCGATGGACTAAACTTATTTTTTAGGTTTTTAAAACAGCTTTCAAGTGCCTCGGTTTTCGAAAACGGTGTAAAAAATACTTCCATACGATCCACGAACTATTTATACCATCTATATTTCTCCAAAGATGGAATACAAGTCTCATGTATGGGCTGGCGCCCCAAAGTCTATTTTGGAGTTGATCCATCGTGTACCGGGGAGGGCCAAGAGGTCCATTGGGGATGGTAGGGTATCCCGTTCTATAGATTTTCTACAGCATCGACGCAATGTTTTATCGTTACTACAATGGTAAGTGCTCTAATGAAATTAAGGAACTGGTTCCCGTTACTCCCATATTTTTGCGTTTGACTCGATTTTCGTGGATAGTGCATCCATTTTGTAGTCGATTGGCCGGAGTTGGCCAGAGAAAACTTTTTTCAGCAGAACAGTTCGTATGTGGAATAAACTCCATACATATGTTGTTGCTGTCATTTTCAACGTAGGGAATTTCAAATCGAATTTTGCAGCCAGCGTAAAGAATCCAAAATTACACGAATAATAAAAAATTAATAAAATAGCTGGCAATAACACAAAATGCTGTTAAAGAGTTAAAATAACTTAGCGACACACCATTAAAAACAATCAAGTAATTTAATGGCAATAATTGCATTTGTAACAGCAGTTCCCATTTTCGTTGCCAGAACATGACAGTAAATTGAATATTCTTTTTAATAAATTAATTTACTTCTTTGTAAACAAATTGTAAAATATGTAAAAATATGTAAAAATATGTAAATATGTATGTGAACTTTTTTTTATTCTTTAGGTAATTTTACTTAATTTTATAATACTTTCTGTTTAAATGTAAGCCAGGGTTAAGGTTAATTTGCTTAACGAATTCATGCATATAATATACACATACAACTATAATAAGATGTATAGACTTACACAGTAGCTCTTTTCAATATGTAAAAAATGACAGGGCGTTAGCTTTATAGGCCTTCAAATCGTTGGGTTAAACACCTTTAATAGTTGAAGATATTCGTTGTTTGTTTTAAAAGGTAAAGGATTTCAGAAATAGAATAAACATGACTTTTAAATAACTTGGCGCAAAGCAGAAGCCTCACCTTTAAATAAGTGTTTAAAAAAAGTACTTTTTTCTACAAAGTACCCGTTACAAAAAAGAACATTAAACTTTATAGCCATATTTATATACAAGTTCTATGATGTGCTTTTTATAACCAAACAATCCTATTAAAAATACCTTTAATAAAAAAAAGTACTTTTTTTACTTTAATAAAAAAGTACTTTTTGCATAAATGTTTTGATTTAAAAAAAAATCTATTTAAAAACTAAATTTTATAGAAAATACCAATAAATAAATATTACTTTAATAAATAATTACGATGTACAACAAAATATTTCAAAAAAAGTACTTTTGTTAAAAAGTACCTTTAATAAAATATAAGAAATTTTTTTTTAAACATAGGCAAACGTGACTTTTTAAATGTTTACCTTTTCAACAAATTACGGTTAGTGAAAAGTACTTTGTGTTTAATTAATTTGTTTTATAGAAAAATAACTGTATAAAAATAATAATAATTAAAATTAAACTTTTATAACTATAAGTTAGTTCTATATAAAGATTCAGCTCATTAATATTTAACAAAAAAATTGTATCACTTATAAAAAAAAATAGTTTTAAGTACTATTAAAAAATGTACTTTTTATAAAATCTGTTTTTAAACCTAATTTAAAAAAAAAATGTCTTTTTTTTACAAAAAATGTTCTTTTGTTAAAATGTAACAATTAGAAAAAGGTTATTTTTGCTTTAATATGCTCTAAAAGACAGTACTTTGCATAAAAAGTACTTTTTGAAGTACCTTCTTTAAAAAAGTGCCTTATTTGAAATATTTATTAGAAACAAACCCTTTATTAGAAACAAACCACTTTCTATGAAAATCTGTTAAAAACAATGTCATTTTTTAGAAAAAGTATCGCTATAAAATTTATTTTTAAAAAGAGTGCCTTCGCTGAAAAGTACTTTTTACAAAAAAAAAAAAAAGAATTTTAAAGTTTTTTATTTCAAATCGTTACTAAAATCATACTAGAAAAATATGAAAATAAAAATAATAATTCATAGGAGTACTTACTTCATAAAAGGTACTTTTTATAAAAAAAATATGTGATACAGGATTTTTCACAAAAATAATCTTTGCTAAAATAACAGCTTCAAAATCATTTATAGAAAAGAGTTTCTTTTGTAAAAAAAAAAATTTTAAGTCAAGTACTTTTTTTAAAGATAAAATTTTAAGCAAAGCAGCTGTGTAAAAAGCCCCTTTAGCCCCTCTTATGAAAAAAAAATAAGTGATACAGAATTTTTCATAAAAATAATCTTTGGTAAAACAATAACTTTAAAATCGTAAAATCGTAAGAGTACGTTTTATTATTAGATTATTTTTGCTTTAGAAAGTACTTTGCATGAAAAGTACTTTTTAAAGTAACTTCAAAAAAAAATTTTCTTATAAAAATATTTATTAGAAACAAATTGTTATAAACTTTCTATGAAAATCTTCGAATTAAACTAGCTTTTTAGAAAAAGTATCCGTATAAAATTTATTTTTAAAAAAAGTGCCTTTGCTAAAAAGCACTTTTTATAAAAAAAGGTTGTTTTTTTTCCAAATCGTTGTGTTCAAATCGTTAAACTTATTGTAGAAAAATACGGAAAAACAATTTTTTTTTTAGAAAAGTATCTTTATAAAAGTACTTACTATATAAAAAGTGCTTGTTATAAAAAAATTATGTGATACAGAATTTTTCGCAAACTAATCTTTGGTAAAACAATAACTTTAAAACCATATATAAGAAAGAGCACGTTTTATTATTAGATTATTTTTTCTTTAGTATGCTTTAACAGAAAATACTTGAAGTAACTTCTTTAAAAAAGTACCTTATAAAAAATATTTATTAGAAACAAATTGTTATAAACTTTGTATGAAAATCTTTTCAAAACAAAAAAACTTTTTTTGGAAAATCATCGGTATAAAATTTATTTTTAAAAAAGGGCCTTCGCTAAAAAGTACTTTTTCTAAAAAAATGTTTTTTTTTTTTCAAATCGTTACTAAAATCATACTAGAAAAATATGAAAAAAAAATATTTTTTTTAGAAAAGTACCTTCCTAAAAGTACTTATATAATAAAAGGTACTTGTTATAAACAAATTATGTGATACAGAATTTTTCATAAAAATAATCTTTGGTAAAACAATAACTTTAAAATCATTTATAGGAAAGAGTAACTTTAACAAAAAATAAATTTTAATTTAAGTACTTTTTATGAAAAAAAAAAATTTAAGCAAATTAGCTGTATAAAAAGCCCTTTTAGCAAAAGAAAGTCTTTTCAAAAATATTCCTTTTATTATAGGAATTTTAAAAAACAGCACTTTAATCAGATCAGTATCAACAGTATATTTTTAAAAAGGACCATTTTTAGTTAAAACGTACCTTAAAAGTATTTTCGTTATATAGTGATTGGAAGAAACACTTTTTGAAGGAGCCTTTTCTAAGGCCTTTCAAATACCTTTTTTAGCACATTCTTTGGAAATTAGCTTGTGATGCGCGAAGAATGTCAGCAGGCAGTAAACAAAACAATGCCAGACATTATGAGAGCAACAACATCAGCTACTTAGTTATTACTGCTGTTGTTGTTGTTGTTGTTGTTGTATGTAGTTTCTATATAGGCTTCACCGGCAGACTGCTTGGCACCAACTAAAACCAAACACAGTATCCAAACTCAACCACACCAAACGAAACCAAAGAGAAATACAACAAGAACAACAACAACAAAATAAAATAATAATTCCATTGGATTCATTCAGAAGAATATGAGACTAAATGTGTCTGCGTGCCTCTTTGACCGTTTTACGGTTTCCTCTTTAATGGTGTGATTATTTTAGAGCATTAAAAAGAAACGGAGTAAATAAAGTAAGTGGTGCATGTAAATTAAGAAAAAGAAACCAAATAAATGTTAAATAATTGAAAGAAAAAGACATCTGATTTAATAAAAAAGTGTTGTAGAGAAAAATAATAATGAAGACGATAATGCTAATGATGTTAATAATGACAATGACTTCCTTTATGTTAAACAATCTTTCTTTCTTTTTCTATATTTTTTTGGGGGATTTTATGTCACTTGTAAAATTTGCATAAAACGGAATTAAATATTATTGATTTTTAGGTGTGTATGTGTGTGTGTGTAGATTTTAATTAAACAGTTTTGCCTGAGCTTTAAAATGTTGTTTATCTTAACTTCATCATTAGAAGCAAACAATTTTGAATATTCCAAAAGCAACTGATAAATTTAGCATAAAACACAGGCATAATATTTTTTCAACAATATAATCCTATTTACGTCATCTCTATGCGAACAATAACATTTTCAGGACAACAAAATCCTTTTTACCATAAACAAACAAACATACAAAGAAACAACAACTTTTTATCTCTAGAATAACAAGAACGACAGCACAAAGAAAAACGCTTACAATTATTAAATGCATAAACGTGTCTCAGCATAAATTAATAATTCTCTTTTTCATTGCAGAAACAAAAAGCTGAAACGAATAAAGTATACACAGAGTACACAGCTCCTAGTTAAAATAACAAAAGGTTCACATCTTAATCAAGACAACACTCCCCCAAAGGAACTAAATAATAGAAATTGTTTTTCTACTCACAAAATATTTTAATAAAAAGAAAATATAACGAAAAGTAACAAAAATGTGCCCGCACAGTATCAACAAAAAAAAATGAAATTTGGGTTAAAATGTTGTAAGTCTCCTTCAATTCTCATATAAGAAAGCACAGTGTGTTTGCAAAAATTTTTAGTATATTTTTGAGTATAATTTAAAACAAATCACCAAGTACTGTAACCCAAAAAGCTAGTATAAATTAAACAAGATTAATTTTTTCTTTATTTTTTTTCATGCCATAAATACTAAAGGACCCTTTCTTATGAGTTCTCTTTTATAAATGTACTTTAAAAACAGGACAATTTTATGGCCGGCCTTTTAAAAACTAATTTTATTCAGCGAGCCAAATCTGCTTTAAATTTTTTAGATCTTTTTTTAAAGGTGGTTTTTAAGATTTCTATTCCTTTATAAGCTAGACAGCAATATTTGCTATGCATTATTTTACAAAAAAGTACCTGAGAGGTGATATTTTGAAATTTTTTTTTAATTTGTACCTTTAAAATAATTTTTTTTTAAACATAATTTTTGTAAGGTACATTTTCGTTTATAGTTTTCTAAAAAAGATGACGTTTTGAAATATAATTTTTTTAAAAGGCAAAAAGAGTACTTTTTCAAAAGGTACTTTTTGGGAACAATTTAAAAAATTTTTTTTTATGATTTTTACTACAAACAAAATATATTTTGCAAGGAAAGTATTTTTGGGGCATTACTTTTTGAAAAGAACTTTTTGAAATGCCTCTCCGCTAAGGCCTTTTTGGAGGACCATTTGATAAATAGTTTATTTTTTGATGAAAGGTGTCCTTTGCTGAAAAGTGAAGAAAAAAATTTTTTTTATAAAAAATAAACTTAAGGACCCTATTATATGACTTTTCCTCTATTAATGTACCTTAAAAACAGGACACTTTTGTGGCCGGCCTTTTAAAAACTAACTTTATTCAGTAAACTAAATCTGCTTTAAATTTTTTTGAACTTTTTTCAATGGTGGTTTTTAAGATTTTTAGGCCTTTCGAAGCTACACAGCAATATTTGCTATGCATTATTTTACAAAAAGGTACTTGAGAGGTGCTATTTTGAAATTTCCTTTTTTTTAATTTATACCTTTAAAATATTTTTTTTTAAACACGATTTTTGTAAGCTACATTATTGTTTTTAGCTTTCTAAAAAAGATGATTTTTTGAAATATAATTCTCTTAAAAAGTAAAAAAGTACTTTTTCAAAAGGTACTTTTTGAGGACAATTAAAATTTTTTTTATTTAATGATTTTTACTAAAAACAATATATTTTTTTACAAGGAATAAATTTTTACAGTAATTTTTTTTGTAAAGCACTTTTTGAAATGCCTCTCCGCTAAGGCCTTTTTGGAGGACCATTTGATAAATAGTTTATTTTTTGATGAAAAGTGTCCTTTGCGGAAAAGTGACGAAAAAAATTTTTTAATAAAAAATAAACTAAAGGACCATATTATATGAGTTTTCCTCTATTAATGTACTTTAAAAACAGGACACTTTTGTGGCCGGCCTTTTAAAAAACTAACTTTATTCAGTGAGCTAAATCTGCTTTAAATTTTTTTGAACTTTTTTGAAAGGTCGTTTTTAAGATTTGTAGTCCTTTAGACAACAATATTTGCTATGGCTTATTTTATAAAAAGTACTTTTAAAAAAATTGCTCCTCTGTGAAGTGCTATTTTGAATTTTTTTTTCTAATTTTTATCCTTAAAATAATTTTTTTTTAACATGAGTTTTCTGAATAAGATTTTTTTTTAAATATAAAAGTAAGAAAAATACTTTTTCAAAAGGTACTTTTCGGGAACAATTAAAAATAAATTTTAATGATTTTTTTTTTTAATTAAGTAAACTATTTTTAGGGCAATACTTTTTCTAAAGTACTTTTTGAACTGTCTCTCCGCTAAGGTCGTTTTGGAGGACCATTTGATAAATAGTTAAATACTTAATTTTTTGATAAAAAGTGTCCTTTGCGGAAAAAATGAACTGAAATGAAAAATGAACTTTTGGCAAAAACGAGACTTTTTCATGAAAAAGTGCCTTTTTAATAAAAAAATGACTTTTTGATAAAAAAGTGACTTTAAAAAGTAGTTTTTGATTAAAAGGTGTTTTTTGTAATCAAATTCGCTAAAAAAGTAAGAAAAGTATTTTTTCAAAACGTACTTTTTGGGGAAAATTTTAAACAAAAATTGTATTTAATGATTTTGACTCTGAAGCTAGATATTTTTTACAAGGAAAACATTTTTAGGGCAATACTTTTTTCAAAGTTTTTTTTGAAATGCCTCTCTGCTAAGGCCTTTTTGGTGGATCATTTGATAAATAGTTTATTTTTTGAGTCCTTTGTTGAAAAGTGACGAAAAAAAAATTTTTAATAAAAAATAAACTCTTGATAAAAACGAGACTGTGATAAAAATAGAGAGAGACCTTTGTATGAAAAAGTCGTCAATTTGATGAAACAGGGACTTTTTGAAGAAAAAGTGACATTTTGATGAAAAAGTGACTTTTCGATGAAAAAGGGACTTTTTGATTTAATGTTTTTTTTAGGGTGCCTTACTTAACGATCCCTATTTAGAAATTCGATTGTAGTAATTTTTTTCATATTTACTTCTCTAAAATGACCGTTTATAAAAGTACCTTTTCTAAAGCGTTTTTTTTTCTTTTCAAAAGGTATCTCATAACAAAAATAATAAAATCATTTTTGTAGGCCATTTATTTCATGTCATTTCCAAAAGTACTTTTTGGAAAATATTAACAAAAGTTCTTTTTGGTAAAAAAAACTGCTTTGCTTACTTTTTATTGGCCCTTAAAAAACAAGTTCTGTTCGTAGAACATGTTTTTTTTAACTGCTGCAGGAATTTCTGTTTAAAAGGAGCCTTTTAGTTAAAAGTTAATTAAAAAGAATTTTTTTTGGGAAAAAGGGGATTTTTAAAAATATTTCTCTTTCGAGAATTTTCACTTGAAAAGTAACATCTCATCAGAAATGTATTTGCTTGAATTACCCTCTTGTAGGTAACATTTTATGAATTGGAAAAATTTTGTTAAAGTACTTTTGTGAAAAAAGTACTATGCAGGAGGTACTTTTTTAAATAAGTTTTATCAAAACTGCACTTTTTGCAATGGAAGTAGTTAGTCAAAAGTATTTCTTTAAAATAAAAGCTGTTGCTAAATAATATTACAACTATTTCTAAATAAAATGATAATGAAGTTTTAAAAAGCACCCTTTAGGTACTTTTATCTTCGAACTAGATTTGAGCTTTTTTCGTCGCTTTTTCCATTTTATAATACGTCAGCTTAATTTAAGTTTAAGCTTTGAAGGTGTTTAAATCTATAGTCCTGCAACGCTTATTATCTATTATCTGTTATTTCATCCACTTTTAATCTGTCAAACCTTAAAATACGGATGCACGAAAAAGTACGAAAAAAAAATATAAAAAAATTATAGAGTTAAGCCGCCAATTATTTTTTTTTCAATATTTAGATATTTGGGAATTTTTTAAACCCGTATGCTTACAGCGCAGCTGTTCATTTTTATTAAGGATTTAATTTTTTTTAACGGTCTCGCATTCATTTTAAAGACTTACTTTGTCAAAATAAAGTCCTCTTTTGTGATTATTCAATGCATAAACAAACACACACGCCGCTACGAATGCATTTGTATGCAAATTAAAAATTGAGGACATTCTTTTCCTTCTTACTTGGTTCCTGCATTGGTTGCACGTCCTTTATGGTGTTTTTATTTTTCGACGAATCTTGATACAATTTTTTTCCTGCTTTGCATATGCAAACACACACTCACATACACGATCAGCTTTAATGTGTTTGAAAAAAAAAAATAAAACTTGAGCTAGTGCTGTGCTTAAAAACATTTGACAGAAGAAGAAGAAGAAACAAGCGAACAAAACAACCCAAAAAAAGAAACGTTTGAAATAAAAAATGCAACAACCGTACAGCCACTAATAACTCTGAAATATCAGCAACAAAAACAAAAACAAAAACATGATGAGCACATGCACATGCAATTGCACAGCTATAAACTTTGCAAACCTAAATTTACTTTTCGTGCTAAACTATTCATACATCCACTTTAGTTGCCGTATGAACGGGTACAGTGTGCACACACTTTTGGCACAAATTCTCTGCTGTTGATTATGTTGCTGCTGTGAAAAAAACACCCTGGTTTCAAATTTTTCTATGCATTTTTTTTTATCATCGTCAGCTTCTCCTTCACTACACATGTCGCTGTTACTATGTGTTGGTTGCTGGTTGTTATTTTTGTGTTGTTGTTTTATTTATTTAGCTTTCTGTTCATTCAAATTTGCTATATGCACTCACTGTCACATACAGCAGGAAATAAAATCGTTCGGCTAAAAACGTGACCAGCTAATTACAGTTTTTAGACATTTTTTTTTTTTGAAAAATACCGAAAATATTAAAATAAGCTAAAATAAGGTCAATTCAGCCTCAATGGAAATTTAAGTCTTATTCAGCTGGCTGAATAACATTAATTGTGAAATTCAGCAATATATTAACTACAAAGAAATTTCTAAAATGTTAAAAGACCCTGTGGTAAATAAGGTAAAATTAAGTCAGTTCAAACTAAAGGGAAATTTATTTCTTATTCAGCTAGCTGAATGACATTGATTAAGAAATTCAGCAAACTATTAACTACAAGGAAATCCTAATATATTAAACGGCCCATTAACTTAATTCACGTCAACTTAAAAATTCGTATTCAGCTAGCTGAATAACATTAATTATGAAATTCACCAAACTACTAACTAAAAAGAAATTTCGAAAATATTAAAAGATCTTGTAAATAAGCTAAAATTAAGTCAATTCAAACTAAAGGAAAATTTATTTTTTATTCAGCTGGCTAAACAAACTACAAAGAAATTTCTAATATATTAAACAGCCCATTAAATAAATTCAATTCAACTTAAAAAACGTTTTAAGTCTTATTCAGCTAGCTGAATAACATTAATTATCAAATTCACCAAATTACTTACTACAAAGAAATTTTTGAAAATATTAAAAAACTCTGTAAATAAGTTAAATTAAGTCATTTCAAACTAAAGGAAATTTAGTTTTTATCCAGCTAGCTGAATTAAGAAATTCAGCAATAAAACAGCAATAAAGAAATTTCTAAAATATTAAACGACCCATTAAATATATTAAATTTAATTCAATTTAAAAAGAGGTTTAATTTTTTTTCAGCTAGCTTATTTACTTTAATTAGGGTATTCAGCAAGCTATTAAATTTAAAGAAAGTGTAAAGCAAAAGCTTATATATAAATTCAGCTAAGTGCTTTAAGTTCCAAAATAAAAAAAAAAAAAATAAAAAACCTGAAATATGTACAGTAGGCTGGCCCCAACGTAGCCAGTTTATTTTAATACCATATTACATATATACATCTAAACTGCATTGTTATATTATATTCAGCTAGTTAAAAAATTGGCAAGCTCAGTAGTTTTTTACATTAAACTGGTTTAAATAAATTATAGTTTATAAGCATTTGGTTAAAATAAATGAAATATTTTTTTAACAGACAAATCTGATATAGCAATATAACTATTTTTATCCATTTTAAGCTAGCTGAATCGAATATTAAAGCAAAATTAATTAGCTGAATTGTCGTCATATTAATAGTAAATTTATTCTGAATAATACTTATTAAAATTCTACCAGCTGAATTAAGCTTTTAGGCGAAAACCTCCCGCTGAATTGTATTTTGAAGAATACTTACACTATTTACTAACTACTTTCTTTTAATCTCTTAGCTAGAATTTAAGTTTAAATATGATTAAGATAGTTTTTATCTTTTAGCTTTATGGCGATGGAAAAATTTTATTTTATTGCTTCATTCAATAGCTGAATACAGTTTACAGTTAGTTTTCTAAAATTGCTTGTATTCTAGTGACATTTAAAAAGTTATTCAGCTTAGTAAACTCTGAAAATTGTCTTATTATAGAGTTTTGAAATCATTTTAATATATTCCTTAGGTTTATATGTCCTTGCACTAGTATGTGTAGTAAATATAAAGCGATATAGAAAGTTATTTAAAGGAAAAATAAAATTATTTTTTTTTTTGGATTTAATTAATATATTTCGCCAATTTTAGCTAGCTGAATCAAATTTAAGGCAAAATTAACTAGCTGAATTGTAACCTTATTAATAATATATTAATTCTGCATAATATTTATTAAAATTCTGCTAGCTGAATTTAGTTTTTAGGCGAAAAAGTGAAGCTGAATTGTAGTTTTAAGAAAACTTAGTTTATTTAATTATAATCTCTTTGCTGGAATTAAAGTTTAAATGTAACTAAGATAGTTTTTTGTGTCTTTTAACTTTATGGCGATAGCTGAATTTTATTTTATGGCTAAATTTAATAGCTGAATTGTTTTTAAAGTTAATTTTATGAATTGTAACCTTTTTGATAATATATTAATTCTAAGTAATATATATTAAAATTCCGCTAGCTGAATTTAGTTTTTAGGCGAAAAAGTCTAGCTGAATTGTAGTTTTAAGAAAAGTAAGATTATTTACTAACTACTTTCATAAATTCCTTTGCTAGTATTAAAGTTTAATATTGTTAAGATAGTTTTTTCTACCTTTTAGCTTTATTGAAGTAGCTGAGTTTTATTTCCTGGCTTCATTTAATAGCTGAATTGCGTTTAAAGTTAATTTTATAAGTTGCTGATGTTTAGAAAAGTAATTCAGCATGTAAAAATTCTGAAAATTGTGTGGAAACAGGATTTTGAAATCATTTTAATACATTTTTTTTTAAATTTATAGTTCCTTGTATTAGTAAATTCAAGCGATACTTAAACGAAAATGTCATTTATTTTTTTATAGATTTGTGTTTTTGACTGAATCGTAAAGCATTTATCATGTAGACCATGAATTATATTTATTAGTTGGTCACATTTGTCCATAGTTATGCATCCACAGTAGGCTTGTGTGTCACAAACAAAAAAGAAGCTTTAATCTTAAAGTTGTTTTTTTGCGTTGATGTTGCTAGTGGCGGTGGTGGCAAATAAATGTTTGCGCATTACCACCCTTTTTCGTTTGTTCTGCTTTTGTGTTGTCATGTACAAGTATATGCAAGCTTTTAAAAAATCTGCCCCAAAATTAAAAAAATAAAAAAACACAGTTTTTTTGTGCGTTTAAAAAGTAGATTCCATTCAAAAGAGAATCCAAGAATTCACACACATAAGCGCTTAGCAACATAAAACTTTCATGTTGCTAGTCGCGTGTATAATTCATATATTTTGTGTGATTTTTTTTTTTATTATTATTCGTTTTTTGTTGTTGTTGCTGTTGCCCACTGCTGCTGGTGAAATTTTCATATTGTTGTCAAGTATTTTTCTTTACATAACATGGTTTTATTTTTAAGTTTTTTTTCTTATTTTTTTATTTTCTCTCATTTAGTTTTTTCGTCAAAAAAAATTTTTTTTTGCTGGTTGGTTTTAATTTGCAACGGTCTCTGTTTTTTTTTGTGCAGCAAAGAAAATAAAAAGGAAAAATTTTTAGTAGTGAGTGGTGTTTAAACAACAATCATGTTGTTAAGTTGTTGATGTTGTTTTATATTTCATCATTCATAACTAAGGGTTTTTGTGTATTTAACCGGGAGAATAATAAAAAGAAACGTTTAAACAACTAAATGTCCACCAGCATGAACCAACAGTGAACAAAGAAAATAAGCACCAACAAAACAACAAAAACAACAACAACATCAAAAACTCATCACCAGCATAATAAATTAAACTCTTGTGCCAGTAGAAAAACACAAAACTTTATTCTGAAAGAAATAAAATCCAACAAATAATGGTATTTTTGAATATTTCATGTGTCGGTATGTAAGTTTATAAAATAATCCTTTTGTGATTATTATTATTCGTTTTCTGTTGTTGTTGTTGTTGTGTTTGTCTTTGCTTGTTTAAAGCCTACTGTGCGCTTTATAACTATAACAGCAAAATACCGAGAACAAAAAAAAAACAATATGAGAAAAAAAAGATGAAATAATAACCTCAATAGGTGGTTGACAACAGGCCTCTTCTGGTGGCTGTTATTGCTGTTATTTTTGTTCTTCTTGTTGTTGTTGTTGTTGCTGTTGTTAAGCAGCACATTCAATCTCTACGTTTTTATATGGGATTTTAATATGCAACATCACATACAGGAAGTGTTACTTATAAGATGATAAGTATAAAGGAAATCATCATACAAAACACACACATACACACACACACACATACACTCTTTAATGCACACGCATGAATGTGTTGGCAAAAATAAATGTAATAGAAGAGTATGAGTGGGAGTGTAGAGGCTGTATTTGTACGGGCGTTGAATTAATGAGGTTTTAAATAGTAAAAATATTCACAGCTTAAACTTAAGCCGATTCGAGTTGCATGGTTATTCTGAGAAAAAGCGAATATAAAATAATACAAAATTCATTAAAACCAACATTTTCCTTTTTTTTTTGTTAAGTTCGTATCAATAAATTTTTTAATCAGGCTTTCTACAGAAAAAGAAAAATATTTGTGAGATTTTTTAATGATTTCAAAATTTTTATGATTTTTATTTTCTTGTTGTTGATTTAAAAATGTACGTACGGCACGTAATGGAATCACTTTAAATGCATTTCTACTTTTAAAAATAGTAATGTTTAGAAAAGAAGGTTTGGAACTTTTCAGACACGCCATAAATACTAAAGGGTCCGCAATTTAACGTGTTTTTTTTCTAGTGCTTATTTCGTGAATGGTGACACTTAGCTCGTGTTTGATTTGACAGATAATTATTTTTATCCTTCCGCTGAACGAATGTGGTTGTATATACGCTTGAACAACGCTTATGACCGTATGTTGGTAATAATAAGTTTCAGCCGCATCGGCGTAGACCATCTATATAATATATCCCCACTGAAAATAATCTATTTAGTTTACGATGTCTGATGTGTACGATCTCCTACTTTAGCACAAGCAAATCCAATATGTTTGAGATAACGTTTCCTTCTATTCTATTGTGGTTGAAGTATCAACTTATTCAGCTGGGGTTTTTAGTAAAGACACAATCAAAAATCAGTTTCATATAAAGCTATAGCTAAAGCGTCCAGCCGCAACCACAATTTTGTAGCAACTTTATTTTGCAAAAAGGAGACTTATTAGCTTTCACTATTAAAATTCACGTTCGTTTAAAATTTGCACCTTCACAATACATTTTGAAAGAGGAAGCACAGATTTCGTTAAAGAAGAATTTTACTTCTTCCGATTAGAGTGACGTTATTAACAAGTTTATCTCATCTATCTTGATACTCACTCACACTTTTGTCACTATTGACATATGAGAAATTTCTTTTTGCTTCTTTTATTTTGTTAATTTGAACACTTTGATGTTGCTGCCAATCATTGGAAATTTATCACGAGTTGCACGAGCAATAAGATACAACAACAACAGCAGCAACTACAAACTTTAGCATAGATAATAAATACTTGTAGTAAAGTTGTTGACCCTTATTTGTACAAAGACTCTTTGAAAAAATAAAAAAATAAAAGGAAAAAATCAAAATAATCCACGATAGAGAAATTTTACTACAAAGACAATTGAAAATCCTAGAATAGGGCCAGGACAGTATACGCCTGCTTTAGGAAATGTATACAGAAACAGATAACGATTTACTACAAACAGGGAGCAAGTTGTTGTTGTTGTTGTTTTTGGTTTCTTACTTTTTATTTTGCATTTAGAAAACAAAAAAAAAAATAGTAGCAAAGAAGAAAGGAAGTGTTTCTTTTATTTATTCCAAAAGAATAAACACAGCTATACACAGACATACACACATACACAGAGAAACACATACACACTCACACATTCACACATATACACGAAAATAGGTAAAAAAAAAGAAGATTAACAATTATTTTAACATTCTTTGACAGGAGTGGAAACCTTTAATCAAGTTGTTACTTGCAGGAGGCGTGTTAAATTTAAAATTAAATTTTAAAAAGTAGTGTTTATTTTTTAATATAGTTTTACAGTTACAGGCATAAAAATAACTGTTTTTGCACCATTTGGTTTGTTTAGGTTCAGATCAAAATTTAATTAAATTTTTAATGGTGCCGATTATTAAATTAATTAAAAAAAAATAAATGCAAAATTTTTCTAACTTAAAAGATTAAGTGAAGTATTTGTATATAGGGTGCTTTTTATAGAGGAATAAAAATTTTAAGTAAAATAAAACAGAGAAGAATGTTTTTAAATTGAAACGAAATTTACTTTATTTGAAAAATTAGCTTCTGGCATTATAATTTAAATATGACTTCTGGTATATAACCGCCATGACTGACTCGAGGATAATCTCATCTGGAGGTTCTATTTTCGATGAATATTTCTAAGATTTGTGAGCATATATGGACAAAGTTTTCAAATGTTTCAGGCTTCACATATCCTTGCAGATAATAGTCTAATGATTGTACGATTGTACAATCTTGGCGTACAATTTACAGTTCCGAAATGTGTGTGATATTTTATTCAATTGATGAAATTAATAGTCAATAATAATCGCGCCCATAGGGGTTATCATTTACTGTAACTTTCTAACCAGCAGGTTATTTAAAAAAGTACGGACCAATGATTCCGCCAATTCTTAAAGCACTTTCTGGATGCTGCGGTGTCGGAACATTAACTTAACGCTTATCATCATTTTAAATAGAAGTTAATTAAAACCAAAAAAAAGAAAATAATTTTTTAATTAAATATTTAATGAAATCAATTATGAATTTAATAAAGTTTTAAGCTCAACATAAATGAAACTTGTACAGACCTTGTTTTGGCGTTAAGATTGCGAAAAATTGCCTTTCTGAAGAACCCTGCTTTAAATAAAAGAGTAAAAGTAGATAACTACTGTTCTGGCGTCATTTTGAAACGATATAGTGGATATAGGTGGAGCATAACTTTTCTTGTTGGCACAAAATAGAAGCTGCAGTTTCGTTTTTAGAAAAAGTATTACTTTGGCATTATGGAATCTAGAGGATCTTGAAGTATCTTGATTGCAGTAGCCTAACTGCTTTGCTTTCCTATTTTATAGTTTCTTGAGCATTTAGGTTTATTTATAAGCCGCAAGAACTTAGCTCCTACCAACAGAATTAGCTGAGTCTTAAATACAAATCCCTCTAGCTGATCTTACCTTTTTAGCTTTATTTAGTTGGCGGTTCCAAGACTGCTTGGATCACCTCGGCCAATTAGCTTGCAATATTACATCCTTTATCTCCTTAGTTAACTATCATACACTTCTATCTCATAAGATGCCTCTTGCTTTATCACGGTAGGTTTCTTCTTACCAAGAGCACTTGAAAAAGACCCTTTACCTAGGTGAGAAGGTCAACAATAAGTGATGAAGGAGAAATCTTTACTTTGACTGACCTCTAGGGGATAAATTCTAACCATTGAACGCATTTTGATAATATGTCTTAGGTTACTCTATTTTGTCGAAGATAAGACAGCAACAACGTTTTTCAATTCGATATTATTAACTTGTATATCTAAAGCTATAAGATTTTATCTCTTACCATACACCCCCTCCTCCTGGGCACATTGATATGTTTTGACGGAAAATCAAAGTTATTACATGTGTTAACGGAGGTAAAAGGGAGCCCAGTCCCCTAAAAGGCTAGCAGGAGCCACCTAAACAATTCCACTTTATTTCCAGGGGAATCAGTAAAGCCCCACATTTCAGCTTTTTGTTTTTTTTTATCATTTTAGCTGTTCTATAACTGTTTATTGAGGTTGGCCCTTTAGAAGTATCGTGGTAATTGTGGTTTCGAGGCCCTTGTTTGAGTTGTGTCGGTCGGATCATTCACAATGAACACAATGAATGGTTGTGTTTTCAAATTTAATTAAGCTTCATGCGTTCTTGATCAGAAGTTGGATAGTCTCCAACTCTACAGCAAGGATTGGGGCCGTTGACCTGCTCTTGAAGTTGCAACTAGGAGTGACTGGAGGGTATACATATCCGAAGGCTTCCTAGAGTACTATGATCCAACGTCAGATTATTACTTTTACAATTAGGTACCGACGTAAATCTTATCACGCATTGCTTACCATACCAAAATGAGTTTATTTGTTATGTGCTTGGATTCTCCGACGGGGTTAAAATTACTTCTGTTTGGGTACGGTTTTCCGTCGAGAGAAAGAGAGAGATGTAGGCAAAAAAGACAGAAAGTGACGAACGCAATAACACGAAGGGAGACACGAACTATATAAACATAACTGACAATAGAAAGCAACTAGTACGAAAAGAACACTGAAGATGGCAAACAGCCGAAACCGATTAGTTCACAAACCAAATTTGACGAGGGTCGACGGAAAACCGTACCCAAACAAAAGAGTTTATTTGTGGTTGCACACCCTCCTAGCTGATCATCCGTTAGCTCATCGCCTTTATAAATTTATTTATTCGGGGATTTCTATTAGTTAGCTGTCCTGACTTAGGAAATACTTCCTTGCTAATCACTGTCTCTTTCTTCTTTCGCAAAGCTGTTGTATAAAAATATTCATCTCAGTGTATCTCAAGGATATGTCGCGAAGTAAAAATCTGTACTTTGACTGACTTCTAGAGTCTGAATTCTAGCTATCAAAGGCGTTTGGTTATGTGTCTTAGCATACACTGTTCGGCCAATGATAACACCAGGATCAGCCGTTCTATTAAAGGAAAGTTTTAGGTACCTCTCGCCCTTCAGTTTTTATTAAGAATTTTGTAAAGAATTACCTACCGATAATCAGCAATGAGAAGGAGCCTCCTTGTCTTATCAGCCGTTAGGAGGAGTGTTATTTAAAGTGTTTTTTTTTACAGGCATTTGATATATAGCAGCATAGAAATTGTGTCACAATTAAAAAAATATTTTTTAATAAACGTTAAATAAAATTTGCGCTAGCAGTTTCTTATAGTCTTGCTTCTAGGAAAGCGTAAAAAAAGGCATTTAGTTATATTTAGTATAAAAGTATACAAATTTTGTAAGGCCACCGCGTCTCACCACTGTATAAAACAAGATTTGATTACTTTGTACACCATTAATTGCGACTAACACAAGGACAATTTCCATTGCTAAACCTCACATGATGATGGAGGACCTGCATATGTAACTGCTATAGAAAAAAAATTTATAAATAAATAAATGTTTCCATCTCTGCACTCTATAAAAGTCGCCTTCATGCAAATAAACTCTTATACTTCCTCCTCAACGATACAAAAGTAAAAAATAGTTAAGCAAGAGGAGTAAATAGCTTTACAACAATAGAAGACTTTATCTTAT
The DNA here is from genome assembly GCA_030448955.1 of Trichopoda pennipes. NCBI lineage: Eukaryota > Metazoa > Arthropoda > Insecta > Diptera > Tachinidae > Trichopoda > Trichopoda pennipes. The sequence goes on from JASKUP010000002.1 coordinate 7,146,827, forward strand.
TGTTGGATAGCTGACGTTTGGGGTCACAACACTTCATAATACACATGAGTTAAAATTCAGCATAAAAGAAAAATTAAGACAAAAATATGACAACAAAACAAAAAAAATTGAAATCTTAAAAAAGAATATCATTTTAAGCTCCAAAAACAAACCGCCTATTTCAGAAACAACAAATAACGTTACAAACCCACTTCAAAAAAAAATAGTTGGAAAAAATTCGAAGGAAAAAAAACTCCACTGTCTCTTTTAATAGAATTTCATGCACAGCAACATCGGCGAATGCCTGAATGAATGAGTGGCTGATAGAACTGACTGATGGCCGCACATAACAAACAAAAACAAAAAACACAAAAAAAAGAAATAAAGAAGAGTTTGCCTTTAGAATGAACATAAATATGGCGTTTGTTTTAGTAATTTTTCAAACAAAAATTTTTCAATAGTGTTCTGGGATTATTGTCCAGGGGAAAAAAGTTAAGTGTTGTTGTTTTATGTTTTGCTTTATATTTGAAGGTGGTGCTATTTTAGTATGGAAGTATGAATAGTATCAGTTGAGGGATGGTGGGGATATTTTACAATTCACTATTGAAAGTAACTTTAAAGTAAATTATGAAGAATAACCACCACATAACTCTTCTTAATTGACCGCTTCGTTCTTCTGATTTAATGCCACTGGATTATTTTCTTTTGGGCCATTTTAAAAAGCGTGCTTACATCAACAGCCCACAAACAGCTGATGCTCTTCAAGATAAAATTCGAGGCTTTATTAGCGAGATAAATGACGGAAGCTTTGTTGCAAAATGTGCTTAAAAATTTTGTGAAAAGAGCGGACGTCTGCTGATGTGCTGGATGTAGAGATTTGCCCCACATCATATAACATTATTATTATCAATTTACTTTCTAACCTCAAATTTTGCCACACGTTAAAAACACTGCCATTATTTTGTTTTATTGTTTATTATTCGTTTTTTTTTTTACTATTTTCGTTTATCGCTTATTATTATCTTCGCACAATTTTCCAAACAATTGTTAGCTGCTGGAAATGGAAAAGTCCCCGTTGATGTGACAGCAGGATTAATTACTCTTACCAACAATTGTCGCCGATTTGTAGACTGTCAGTTAGCTCTTATTGAAAATGTTTTCCCAAACATTAGTGAGAATTATCAGAATTATGCTTGGTTAAGTCAACGAGCAATTTTCGCCGCAAAGAATAATGATGTTGTACATGCACTGAATTTCACCATTCAAAAAAAAAAAAATCGATGGCGATTTGGTGACATACAAATCCCTTGATTCCATAACAAATCCCAATGATGCAGTAAATTATCCAACGGAGTTTTTGAACTCTCTGGAGTTACCAGGATTTCCACCACATAACTTGCAGCTCAAAGTTGGTTCAGTTATTATAATATTGCGTAATTTAGTTCCACCGCGACATTGCAACGATACTCGACTTGCGGTGAAGAGACTTATGCCGAATTGGATTGAGGCAACCATTATTAACGGAAAGTACGCAGGTGAAAATATATTTACTCCTCGAATACTTCAAACGATTGCAATTTCCGTTTCGCCTTGGGTTCGCAATAACAATTAACAAGTCGCATGGCCAATCGCTTAGTGTTTGCGGGATAGATTTAGAAAATCATTGCTTATCACATGGGCAGCTAAACGTTGCGTGTTCACAAGTTGGGAAACCATCCGCTTTGTTTGTGTTAACGTCAGACCAAAAACCAAGAAATATGGTTTACTAAAGAGCACTTTAATGAAACGGATAATTAGCGAACACGTTTAACGCTTCGATTCAGTATTTACTTTGAATTCACTTTCATTTTTTACTTAGAGAAGTTCAAGTAAATTCCACTTCATTTTTGTAATCGAAATGAATTCATTACTGTTGTAAAATGAAATAAAAATTTTCCTTTTCAAATATAAAACAAAAATACATAATTTTTCTTAACTTTTAATCCCCAAACAAAATGTTACAAAAAACGAAGCCATCTGGTAGCGAAACGGAGTTCGCCGGGTTTGCTAGTTCTACATAAGGTTACAGCAGAATGATTCATATCATTAACTTACTAAGTGGATTCTAAGTGACTAATATGTTTTGTTGAGGTCCATTGATTCAAAGCAAAGCTAAAGAAATAGCTGAATGCTTAGGTAACCACACGTTTTTTTGTAATGGGTTGGCTTAACAAGTTTAAAATTCGTAACAATATTACATTCAAAGCGATATCTGGCGAAGCTGCCTCTGTTAATTCTGACGATGTAGCAGCATTCATGGTGAAACTAGCTTCTCTAATAAAAGGTTTCATACCAAGAAATATTTACAATGCTGACAAAACTGATCATGACTTTAAAAAATCAAAAATGTGTTGGAGGAAAATTGTCTAAGGAAAGGATTTCAATATTGCACTGTGCGAACATGACTGGAGACAAAGAAAAGCTGCTGCTTATTGGAAAGGCATCTAAGCCAAGAGCTTTTAACCCCCCTGAGGGGATTCAGGAAAATTCTCTCAAATGGCTGTCTGATATACCTAATATTGTAAAATATGTTGATTTTGTCAATGTTATGTCCAACGTTTATGCTATTGCAAAAGAAGGTATCGTGGATAATAATGCATTCCTTAAAGGACAAGAAAATAGAAATGCTGTTTCTTCTATAGAATATTTTTGCTTATTGCCATAATGGAACAAGCTTAAATTCCATAAAAATAAATAATTATGAGCTTATGATTATTGCTAATCCTTTACCAATATCAGAATTAAATTAAAAAATTATTATGCATCTTATTAACATTCGAAATCGATTTAAAATTTTCAATTCCTAACGAAATCGCTTCTTCCCTAATATTTTTTTTTTGGTACCTTGCTACAACAGTTATGCAAAGACTCATCTGTTGTTGTTGCTGTTATTGTTGTTGATTGTGTTAAGGGCCCAAAAACTAAGCCTTTAGGCTGATAGAACACAGGAAGTCAAGCATGTAGAACAAAGACAAAGATAAACGAAGGACAAAAAAAATTAATTCCTTGAAATAATTTTTTTTTATTCTTTTAACAAAAGCCATTCTCGTAAAGAAATAATAAAACATAAAACAAGTTAGAGCAAAGGCAGCACAGGTGTAAGCTTATTAAAAAAAAAATATGTTTGCAAAAAAAAAAAAAAAAATAAAAATCTTTTAAACAAGGCCTTCGTTCATTTACCTTTTATTTCTTTTTTTAGTTTTCTTAAGAAAAAAAATTTTTCAAAGGATATTTTCAGTTGCAATAAAAAGTGAACTTTAGCCTGTCTAAAATATATATATATTATTTTTTTTTAATTGCTATTAATTAAATGATGAAGTGGTGGTTATACAAAAAATAATATAATTCATTTTTAGTCTAATTGGTATCAAGTAAATCAATAAACAATTTGTTAATATTTGTATGTCAAAGAAAAGCATACTATCTGTCGTGACTTAGGCTGTAGCACTGCATGTGCAGAAAATAGCTAATTCTACCATTTCCGTGAGTCCTTTAGTAATAAGAATTGTCATATAGAAGTCGCAGCAGAGTAGTATACTCCAGATATAATATTACTGACAGTTCTTCACAAACTTCATTTGTATAATTTGGCAGGCGTTTGATATGCCGGCCAGGATAGGAAACTTTAATAAATTTTTTAAAGTTTAAATTGCATATTTCTGTATTTTTTCTTTTAATAATTTTTTTTCATTTATTTCCCTCAAAATACATTTTTAATACTCAAGAAAAATTTTTGTGGTTGTCAATTTTGCTTTTCGTGTTTATTTGCTTGCTATTTTGTAAAATATTTAGTTTTTGTTTTATATCAATTTATTTCCTTTTGTCTATGACAACTGTCATGTTAGAAAAATGTCAAAAGTTTCAATTGTCAACGGTCAGCAAGATAAGAACAAAGTAACAAAACTATTAAAGTGTATAGAAAAGTGTAGTGTAGCATTGGGTAAGATGTTATTTTTATTTTTATCACATTTTCGAACCAGAAATAACATGTCAAAAAGTCTTTTATACTTTAACATTTGCAATATTTTTTTTTTTTTTGCTTTCTTAGCTTTTCTTCCTGTTTGACAATTAACAAATAAACACTTGGGGCATGATATAATAAAATGAATAAAAAATAAACAAACAAACAAACAAATAAAACTAAAGAGTAAACAATAATTTCCGAAGATGTTGCACGACAAAAAAAAATATTAAAATATTTATAAAAAAAAAATGAAGAAAGCAACTTGCAAATTTAGTATTAAAAGAAGTTTTTTTTTAATTTAAATCTTCTTAAATTTGAAACAGCAATAAATAAAAAAAAAAAATAAATTTAAATAAACATCACAGCGTATGATTAATATTAATTGTGGATATTTTCTGTAAATTTCCCCTAACAAATACATTTCTTAATCAATTTTAAATATTTACAGCTTAAAGAGAGGCTGACATCACACGCCTTGAAAGTAAGAAAGCGTTATTCATTTAAATTATCACTAAATAGCAGAAATAAGACGTTTTTTTTTTAATTTTAAATAAATTGCGCTTGATTATCGACCACTTTTTCTTAAATTCTGTGTTCTACACCATCCTAAGCGATTAAATTTATATTTATCACCATTTTTCTTACAAGAATTTCATTTATTTATACATTTATCGGGTTAAATTTTGCAAACACCAGATTTATAACACTTTAAAATTTAGATTTTTTTTATAGCTTTCAAACAATTTTTTTTTTTTTGCTTTTATTTTTTACGCTAAATTTAACAATTTTAACAAATACTTTGTGCTTGCAAATAAAAAAAGATAAAGCTTTTGTGCTAAACTAAAGCAGGCAAAAAATAAAAAAAAATAATGGTTAAAAAAATAAACATACGGAGGAACTTATACTGAGAGCACAACAGAATGCCTTCAGTTATATTGACATATGAGTCTAATAATGTCAATGTGGCTGGGGGAAATTTACTTTATAATGGCATAGTAACCAAGAGGTAAATGCGGGTGGTAAAACTCTATATAGACACAAAGCAGTACCTTACCATATGTAAAGATGTAAAAGAATTCTGGTGTTGTTACTGCTAAACACTGCATTGCCATTTAAAATATTATTTGTTAAAGTTCTTTTTTTTTCTAGATAAAGCCATGATTTAAATAAAGAAATATTTTTTTATATTCTTTTTTAAAGTATACGTATATAAATAAACGTATACTATACAAGTTTTATAATAAATAAACATGCTTTAGTTAAAACTTATTTGTATCACAACTCCAAAGGCAACAAAGAACAAATGATACGATAGAACTTTTCTCTTCAACTCAGCTATTTATCTAACCATGCAGCTAAATTATCAGCTTAAAGGGGACAGTGGTTATAAAAATGCCCCGATTAAATGTAAAAACAAATCTGCTGGCCTATATACAAAATTTTTGTAGCAAACATATCGATATCAAAATTTTTCTATAGAAAACTTATCGATAGCAAAATTTTTCTTTAGAAAATTTATCGATAGCATAATTTTTCTATAGAAAACTTATCGTAAGCATAATTTTTCTATAGAAAACTTATCGATAGCATAATTTTTCTATAGAAAACTTATCGATAGCATAATTTTTCTATAGAAAACTTATCGATAGCATAATTTTTCTATAGAAAACTTATCGATAGCATAATTTTTCTATAGAAAATTTATCGATAGCATAATTTTTCTATAGAAAACTTATCGATAGCATAATTTTTCTATAGAAAACTTATAGATAGCAAAAATTTTCTATAGAAAACTTATCGGTAGCAAAACTTTTGTATAGAAAACTTATCGATAGCATAATTTTTCTATAGAAAACTTATCGATAGCAAAACTTTTCTATAGAAAATTTATCGATAGCATAATTTTTCTATAGAAACTAATTGATAGCAATATTTTTCTATAGAAAACTTATCGATAGCAGAATTTTTCGATGAACAACTTATCAGTGGTGAAATTTTTCTGGAGAAAACTTTTCCATAAAAGAAGTTTTTGTAGAAAACTCCTTGCAACAAAATTTTTCGTTAAAAAATTTATCGATAGCAAAGTCTTTATTCGGAATATTTATCGTCACTAATTTTTTTGATTTGGAAAACTTAATGATTTCAGAATTTCTCTGTAGAAAGCTAATCAATAGGAGATTTTTCTTATGGAAAGCTTACGATATCAAAATATCGATAGCAAAATATTTATATAGTCTGGTATAGTAGAAAACATTCGATAGCAAAACTTTTCTATGGAAAATTTATTGATATCATTTATTGATATTGTTCTTCTTTTCTTCCACAGAAAGCTTGGATAGCAGCAAATTATATCAGAAACTTATCGATAGCACAATTTTTTCAAAGAAAACATCGATAACAAAATTTTTTATAAACAATTTATCGAAAGCAGAATATTTTCATACAAAAATTATATAGCAGAACTTTTCTGTGTAAAACTTATCGATAGAAGAATATTTCTATAGAAAATTTTTGGTTATTAAATTTTTCTGTAGAAAATTTATCATAAGCAATTTTTTTTTATATTATTTTACCGGTAGAAAAATATGTCTATAAAAAAACTTATATAGCAAAAATTTTTCTATAGAAAACTTATCGATAGCAAAAAATTTTTCTATATAAAACTTATCGATAGCAAAAAATTTTTCTATAGAAAACTTATCGATAGCAAAAATTTTTCTATAGAAAACTTATCGATAGCAAAAATTTTTCTATAGAAAACTTATCGATAGCAAAAATTTCTCTATAGAAAACTTATCGATAGCAAAAATTTTTCTATAGAAAACTTATCGATAGCAAAAATTTTTCTATAGAAAACTTATCGATAGCAAAAATATTTCTATGTAAACTTATCGATAGCAAAAATTTTTCTATAGAAAACTTATTGATAGCAAAAACTTTTCTATAGGAAAGTTATCGATAGCAGCAAAATTTTTTTTTTTTTAAAAATTTAATAAGTCTTCAAATGCTTAAGCAGTTGGTCAGTTTTAAGTTATTTTGTAGCTTTAAGCAATTTTATTTTAAGATATTAAGGTAAATTTAAAGAGTACTTTTTCTTAAGTTTTGTACCACTGTCCTTTAATTTGTTTGCTGTTATGGATTTAACTATATTTTTTTTTTTTCCAATTTATAATTTAATATGATGACAATAATAACGGTCTGTTGAACACTAATGTTATTTATTTTTTGCTTAAATAACCCTAAAAAAAGTATGATAAACGTTAGAATGGCAATGCAAATTGTTATGAGAAGTTCTGTGAGCCATACTTTAGTTACAGACTGATAGCTTTAGTTTTGAGAAGGGGCTGAGGATAAAGTTTTAAGTCTTTAAATTATGTTGTTTGTATAATATTTTTAATGAGAATTTTTACTTAAAATCAAATTCAATAGTTTTGATTGAGTTTTAATAGATGTAAATCGTCGTGAAATGCAGTGTCTGTGCAATAAATAAAATTACAGTTTCATAGTGAAGTAGTTCAGCTTCAAAACTTTTACGCATGACTTTACAGTTTAAAGAAGTCTTTTTGTTATAGATTTATTAAGCCTTAAAACGTTTTAGCAGTTGCCAACAGTTAATAGAGACAGTTTTATTAAAAATATATTTTCCTATTTTCCTAATCCTATCTCCAATTCAACAAGATATAAAAAATAACTAAAACTTAGTAGAAGACTCAACAGCGACACCATGCGATTTTGAAAAATTTGTTTAAATCAAGTTTAAAATTTGCTATAAAAGTTGCATCCCAATCCTTGCTTTTAAACTGCCCCACATATTCTCAAATGGGTTTAAATCGGCGAAATGGCTTGACCACTCGACAACACTAAATTTATGCTGCTGTAACCAGCCACTCACTATATTGGAAGACTTAGCTGACTATTTGCTAGAAATCCCCCGGGGGTTACATTTATCAGTCTTTATGGATAACTTATCTGTCTAGACTTGTCTTGTTCGACCTGTTGCTAGAATTAGTTTTCGGCTTCCTAGGGCGAGAATGACGTTCCCTACTACTGTTGAACGTAAAGCAACGCGAAAGTTCGGTTATACATGCGAAAGTTCGGTTATACATGTTATATTTAGTATTTTGTTCACATGACTCTTGCTCAACAATCGCGGTAAGCTAAAATAGAACAGAGTATCTGGGAACCCTACATCTATTTTATCGTCAACACTTTTTTCTAAAGCAATGCCTCTCTTGTTGACTATAAAAAGTTTTTTAAAGCGTTTTTCAGTAAGAAGTTATTGTACCATGCCGGTAAATTTCCAGTGTTGGAAGCTTGCTAATGTAACGCCAATCCCCAAAAAGTGTGAGGCTAACAACCCTGAAAATTACAGCCCAATTGCAATTTATTCTGCACTTTCTCAGGTGATGAAAAGTATGATTATGGCTCTAAATATTTCCAAGGCACCAGTCACCTGGACTAGCAGCAACCCGACAGTGGAAGAGAAACATAGAACTCTCGAAGTCCGACCAGTGACTTATTATACATACATTGGTACCACGGAAACCAGTTGCCCGCAATTGCTAATAAAACGTATATGTACCTAGTGTGTATGCGTTTTAGGGCATGGGTGGCGTGATAAGATTTACGTCAGTACCTAGATGTGTAAGCCATAACCTGACGGTGGATCATTCCACTGTGGAAAAATGTAGCGTCATCGTCGCCCTAGGAAGCCTTCAGATACGTATATCCTCCAGTCACTCCTAGTTGCAACTTCAAGAGCTCGGAGCAGGCCGCAGCCACTCACTCCTTGCTGAAGAGTTGAAGACTATCCAACTCCTCGTCCAGAACGCATTAAGCTTAATAAAATGTAAGAACACAAACGCAATTATGCGCATTGGACCTGGACCATTCATTGTGTTCATTGTGAATGATCCGACTCACATAACCTAAACGAAAGCCTCGAAACCACAACCCAAAGGGCCAACCTCATAACACCTAAAAGACAAAAGAGGCAAAAAGTTGCACCCTGTGGCTTTACTGATTCCCGTGGAAATATAGTGGATTGTCCAGTTGGCTGCTGCTAGCCTTGAAGGGGACTGGGCTCCCTTTTACCCACCCCGATTGAAAATTGCTACTAAGGCTTATATGCACCTACTTTGCATGCGTCTTAGGGCAAGGGTGGTAGCTTTCATACACCCAGTGGTAAGACCACCATCAGATTATGGCTCCTTGGCTCAGTGCTAATGTATATTCTATCACGCACATTCCGCACAATCACGCCTCCAGGCCACATAGCGCAGCATGCAGTGACACGTTGAGCATGCAAGGGCTTCTGAATAACCCCAATTGTTGAGAACGTCAAGGTATTGACAAATTTGGTTCTGCAGCGACAGTGCGGCTTATGGCTGCAATTTTTTAAGTTAAACGACATGTATGAACACGCATTTGAGTTCACACATTTTGTATTGAACACGTCGTCACATATCTAACGAGCAGAAGGACGATTATGTTGTCCAAAAATATCACGAATATTACCACCATTTGCATAAATTATTTTAATGCAATTTTCGAAATTTAATTTATTGTAATAATTGTCAATGAGTTTATTACAAATAAGTCAAACAACTAAATATCAAAACTATCATTTTGCTAGTGTTGCTACAATTGAAAAACAAACTTCTTGTTGAGACACCTGATATATTATAAAATGAGTGACATGATAAAATCATATGAAATACTTTAGCTGTCTTTACTTAATTTTTAAATCTAAATTGGTAAGTGTATTATCCAACATACACATATAATATTTTTCACAATTATTATTTTAAGAAAAAGTAAGAAATAAAATGAGAATATTTAGTTTAACCCTTTAAAGTTTTATACACAAAAAAATCTTTAAGTGAAAATATTAGCTGCCAGCATAATTTAAAGATAAAAATTGAGTGTCATTTTATGGCAACTGCAAAGTTATTTGTCTTTGAAGTTTTTACAGAATAAAATATTGCGGAGAGATGAGTCTGATAAACAAACAAATTTAAATCAAATCTTAAAAAATACATTGTAATTTAGGAAATTTGCTGCAAAATAATTTATCAAGAAATAAAATTTAGTTTAAAAAGCACTTAAAAACTGCAGAGCTATTTATCTTAGCAACTATACTAACAGATGTCTTGTTATATGTAATAAACTAATAACCCTTAACCAAGGGGTTAAATTAATAAATAAAAAAATAATTATCTGCATATTACATTATTATCATTGTGTTGTATAATGGTTGCATACATTATTCTTGGTTGTTACTCATAAACAACAACAATAGCACATAAAACCTTTTAAATAAATATATAAAAAAAATATAAATATTTTTTCAAACTAATAACTTGTTATGTAACTGCTAACTACTTTTAACTGCATGAATTTCATTATGTTCTAAAGAATTTTTATAATGAAATATTTTTTTCTTCTTTTTTTGTTTTTCAACATTTTGGAAGAATCTACTTTATTGTAAAACTTACAATGCCATTGTAATTTTTGTTGCTTCTGTTATTATTGCTGTTGTTGTTATTATTGTTAAAAGTAGCTAAAGAAAGAGTATATAAAGAGGTGCAGAAAGAAAGAGAGAGATAGAAAGAGAGAAAGAGAAAGCAACTGTGTGTCAAACTAATATAACAATATAAAGCTTATTTGCAACAATTGTGTTGTCAAGTAATTTTAATTGGCTGCAGTTTTGTTGAGTGGCACGCATTGCAGGTACTATTAAAATATTTTTTTTTCCTCTTTTGTTTCTCTCACATTTAACACTCTAGTCACAATTATTGTAGACAGATATAAATGGGCATTAGAGAGATCCCATGTTAAATAAAGAAATATTTTATTTCTTGATGTTATAAGACAAATGGCACAATTTAACCAGACATAAAATTGTTAGCGACTTTAGGATTTTAATAGTTACAGAATAAAATACAGGGTATCCGCCGGGAAGGTATACCATTTCATTTTGTCGCCATTTTGGTACACATAAGTCTTGACAGTTCATATTTGGCAGTCGTTAAGTAGACACGTGGCAAATTTATTGTGGAAAACTATTCGTTAAACCAACGTGTTATCAAAATCAATCATCGATTACTGTAACGATGAGTAAGTTACGTGAAATTTTTGGTAGAAGCAACGTGCCAACAAATCGCACTATTAGTTGTGTAGTAAGTGAAGAAAAAGGGTCACTACTTTATAGACTCAAGCATGGACGAGAAGGTAATGCAAAATTGACTGAACACATTAAAGCTGCTCAAGAAAGTGTTCAAAACAATCCATCAACCTACAAGTGACCCTGTTGACTAGTAGGTAGTGTGTTAGCTTACATGACTGGGGGTTGCTGGTTCGATTTTCAACAAAGACCTTGGTTGTTTTTCACTACAAAAATAAAAAATTGACTGTCAGTGGGGCTGCTCAGTGATCGCTGTGCTGTTTCTTATATGACAGTTAATTTCCGTAACTATCCTACTACTTTCACCACCTATCTCATATCTTCTCTATCCCTTCCCTAAAGAATGTAGCACGGTACTTGACTAAATTGGCGTTGTTGCCTGAAGTGTTACTTCTCTGTATAAACCAAAAAAAAAAATTCGACGCCGTGCTCAGTAGATTGGTCTTCAAAGAGCAACTTTGGTCACAAGGATTTGCACTTGTTTCCATAGAAGATTCAACTGACACAAGAGCTTCATCAACAAGACAATTTACGCCGCTATACATATGTCAATAGGATGTTACAGCTCGCCCATGACAAGCCCGATTTTTTTAAAAAAATCATAACGAAACAATATGTGAATAAATATAATAGTCAGTTCTGGGTAACGGGAAACCCTCCATTTATTCAACAGTCACCTTTGCATCCATTAAAAGTGACAGTCTGGTGTGCAATTTGATCAGAAGGCATCATTGCTTCTAAATTTGTTGAAAATGGCTTAATGGCAACTGTAAATGGGAAGCGATATAGTGATATGATTGTAAACTTTTTAATGCCACAACTGAAGGCTTTGGGCTTGATTAACATGTGGTATCAACAAGATGGTACCACATCGCATACAGCCAGGGCTACAATGGAATTACTGTGAGACCTCTTTCCGCAACAAGTTATTTCAAATAATAATGATGTGGATTGGCCTCCACGTTCGCCTGATTTGACTGGGGCTACTATGACTATGGGCTACTTTTTGTCGGGATATCTGAGAAGCAAGGTTTATATATACAAACAAACAAGGAACGCTTGAGCAGCTCAGACAAAATATTCGTGATGAAATAATACCGTTTCAGTTAATTCCTAAAATAATTTAGACGCAAAATTAATTTAAAATAAATTACTAACCCCAATAATAGGCATCCATATAATACTTTAGAACGGCTACAGTAACGCAAGCAGTCTAGACTTAGAATACTTTTAACTTAAAAAAATTAAAGCCTGAACTAAAGAAGAGAAGTTGCAAAATTTCAACAAAATAATCTAAACTTTAATAAAGCACAAGAGTACGTCAAGCAAACCTTAGCTCTGCGTCCGACATAAACAGGTTGTAGCTCAGACATTACAGCCAACAAAGACATAACAAATGCTTTGATTAGAAATGAATACAACATGAATATAAGCTATAAATCATATTATGATTACACACTGCTATATGTTTCAACCATATTTTTGTTAAAGATTATAATAACATTGCTTAACATAACCATAATTATAATTAAAATTTGCACATTCCTTTTTTCTTGTTTGGAGATTTTGTAGCACTTAAACCGGTTAGTAATTTATGAAATTTTAGGACAGAGTATTTTTAAAATCATGGCTCCTAAAAAATATAGGGTGTTTTTGTAGAGGTACTTACATTTAAGTTGGCATCACTTTTTTTAACTTTCAGCTATTTTGTTAGCAGTGATTTATGTTTACTTTGGTTTAGCATTTTACCATGAAGAGACTGAAGTCTGAATAATGCATCCAAATTCTGCAAATTGGACCGAAATCAAGATTGTCATTGATCCTAAGGTTTATAACCGAATTTTTGTTCATCGATGAATCTAATTTTTATTTGAATAGATATGAGAATAAGTAAAATTGTTACATTTGCAGTAATAAAAGCTCTCAAGTGTATGTTGAGACAATGCTACATCCAGACAGACTGACTGTTATAGTGCTTTATGAGCTAATGGAATCATTGATCAATACTTCTTTAGAAGCCCTAGTGGTTAAAACGTTGTAATAATTATTAAACGCTGTAAAGCCATAACTAGTAAGCTTTTCGTTCATCAATTGAACGATTAAAATATGTAGGAGCAGCCGTTTTGAAAAATCGGCGCATGATCTCAAGCAGCTCTTACGATTTTTGATTTATGGAAGAAATTGCTTGGTAACTCCATATTATTACGTGTCATATCCATGACTTTGTTTCCAAGGTCATGCAATTTAAGACTGCTAGACTATTTTCTGTGGGGATATATGCAAACGCTAGTCTATTTCAAATTGCTTTCCTTTTAAAATTGTATTGTACTAGTGAGGTTGAAAATCTCGAAACTAAAAGTCGGTAACTCCCTTGTAATTTATTAATAATTTAATAGTTTCTTTTTGAAATTTTCACAATATGCCTTTCCAACTCCACAAATTATAAAATAATCGATATATAATCGATATAATAAGATTTATCTTTCAGGCTGCCATATTTGGATTGAAATCAGTTTTTCGAAGACCCTATAAGCAAGATAAGCTTGTAGGCAGAGTTCCAAAAATTGTTGCTATTTCAATTGTGCGACAGTAGCTAATTTGACCAGCAGTGGCTAACGATTAGTCGTGAGAGGAAGTAATTTAAATATAGAAATATAAGGACAGAACTTATGTAAAATTTTCAAGATTTTTAATTTTTCTCTTTTTTCGATATAAGTGAAGTTAATGGACTTTAATAGTCTTTAATTGTTTTGACAATAACAAGATTGTGGAAAATATAACGAATCTTGCTCAGTGTTAAATAGACCATAGTTGCAAGATACAGGGTCTTACAGGGGGGTTCAATAAAATAAAAAGGAATGTTCAAAGTAAATCAAGTGATATGTAATTAGATTTTCCGACAGGGTTGATTTTATCTTTATTTGGGTACGGTTTTCCGTCGACCCTCGTCTAATTTGGTTTGTTAACAAACCGGTTTCGGCCGTTTGCCATCTTCAGTGTTCTCTTCGTACTCATTACGAAGGCCTAGAAGGCTAAGAGAGCCTTTGATTGTATACGTTTTCCTCGGGCTGTTATGTGTTCAGTCCATTTTTATGTATAAAAAACCAATAAAATAGGTCCCAGTGAACGCAAATGCTTTTAGTGGGTTATAAACCCTGCTATAAGCAGATATGTTATCTTAATTAATAATATACTATAATTTGTAATGTTGTAAATTTCAAATTACTTTAGAATAGAGTTATAAAACTTTGGTTAGTGCAATCCAGCTATGTTGTACACTTTATTGTATAGAAGCAGTTGCTTATCAAGTGCTAACAAAAATATAATTTCACAACTTCTAGTGGAGGCATAGCACACATGATATCTAAATTAATATTTAGTATATTATGATAGTAAATTGCAGCTTTCATTGTGCTAAGCATTTTATTGAAACTATTAAGTGCAATCCAAACATATTGCATATTTTATTGTAAACAAGCAATTATAAAATGCTAAAAAAATATTTTTAACGACTATTTTAAAAAAAATAACCATAATTAGTTTACTGCCACCATATATTGTTGCAGTAAACATAATATATTTTTTTTAATAGCAGTCATAACCATATTTTTTCTCTGTATATAAAAATTAACAGTGAAATAAAATCCAATGAAATTAAAATTCATATATTTTGAGTGCCCCTAATGTTGACAGAAACGTAAAATTTGAGTTGCAGAAAAAGTAAGCAGAAAACTATCAAAGGCAATGGTACGTTAAGAATGGTTATTGTCGTTATTAGAAGAATTTCTGTATTTTTATTATGCTTTTATATTTTTTTTTACAATTGCACACTATAATAAAAACATCAGCAATAACATTGTTAAATAAAACTATAATTTTCAGATCTGTTTTTTTTTTGTTCTAATAAAAAGTATAAACAAAATATAAACATTTTTTAATATAGTTGAGAATATAAAAAAAACTAACTATTCGATTAGACGAGAGTTTGGAAAAGAAATTAAAATAAAATTTGGAGTCATATAGATGTTTGTTTATTTAATAAATTTAAGTATTAATCATAATACACAACAGCATCATCGTAAACTTGAGAGAACAAAACTAAATAATAAAAATCAATATATAAAAATTATAGCATTTGTAGTTCATTAAATATTAAATAAAAATTCTAGATTTGAAATATATATTTTAATAAATCTTGTTTTCTATCGCAAACCAATTATTTTCTATGCAGACGGCAAAAAAAAAATATTAAAAATTAAGATAAGAAATTTACAGTGAAAACAAAAATTTCCAAAAAAAGTTTTATTATATGAAATATATAAATTGTTGTTGTTTTTGCCTTATTTTAATACTGCATTAATATTTGCTTAAGGCGTTGAATTTTTATTAAGTTTAACTACTGATTATTTAGCTAAAGTTGTGCATAATTTTGTAATTTTGTAACGACATTCGTCGCCAACTAAGTTTTCAATGTTTATTTTTCTTTAAAATATCTCTCATTTCCCTTTTGGATGTTGTTAAATAAATCGTTTTAATTAAACGTTTAATGTTAAACAGTAAAATTAAATAACACAAAAATACACATAAAAGCAAAGCACAGAAAACTAGCAAGAAACCACCAAAGAAAAAGGCACAACAGCGGAAACGGAAACTTGCGTTTAACCAAAGCAGAAAAGTTGGCAGCAGTTAATAACAACTTACGATTCTAGTTCTGCTCTCATAGCTTTGAGTCAAACACAACATCTAACGCCACCATTAAGAAATATTTTAAGTCAACAAGAACAACAACAATAACAAAAAAAAAACACAAAAATAAAAATTAAATGTAAAAACAAACAAGAAACGTTTCTTACTTTGTAGCTATAAAAGAAAGAAAATACACACACACACACACTTACATGCATTCACACTTCTATACATACATATATACACTATCTTAAAATTCTATAGCGTATGTAGTTTTTTTATTGGTTTGTATTTCGCAGTAAGCACAATCAGAAAGAGCAAGTTCTGTCGGGAAACAAACCACAAGACAAGAAAGCAATTTGGTTGAAAGATAACAGTTGACAACAGCACGAACGTAACTGTGGACTTTTGTATGAAAAGGACATGAAAATAGCATGTTTTTGGAACCACAAAACTATCAAACAAAAACAACAAAAATTTACTTGTATTAAATAAAAATTAACACTATTAAGGCACAAATGATATGATAACATGGTAATCACAATAAGAGTCAACTAAAGGCAAGAAAATGTTTTAAGAAGTATCTGAAGCAGGGCGGCAACGAATATGAATAAAAGCGATTTGATTGTTGTCCTTCTTCAAAATCGAAAAATTCATAATTCCTATTGATGACGACAACTCATAACCAATTTTATTCAATTTAAATATTTAAATAAAATACGAAATAAAATTACGAACTTGAGCCTGCTTAAAAATTCTTCTTAAAAATTCCTGCTTTTAAATAATATTTTTTCATATATAAATTCTGCATGGCACACATGAACAATGCCATCGTATAGTAAATTTTATACGGGATTTCTTGGAAAACAAAATATATTGCTCAGGTGTATTTTTGGATGTACAACAAGCATTTGATAGGGTCTGGCATGTAGGCCTACTATATAAACTTAAAGAACTACTTCCAAGACATTTTTACCTAGTACTAAAATCTTATATCAGCGAAAGGTGTTAACTATTTTAAGGCCAACAGAGATTTTACTGGAATTTACAGTGTCAAGACTGGAAGCCCTCAGGGTAGTGTGTTAGGCCTAATTTTATATACAATTTTTACATTAGTATGTCCTTAATAAATAAAGTACTAGTTGCAAACTACGCTAATGATACAGCGGTATTATAGCTGATGGCACAGACTCGGACTTTGCATCACTATATCTTCAAGGAGAGCTTGATGAAGTAGGAATTTGGTTAAATAAATGAAAGATAAAAGTCAACACCGAAAAATCTTTACACGTAACGTTTACTTTGCCTCGTAGAATCGTGTATCAATTTATAACAATGATCTTTCGCAATCTGACACAGTCAAATATTTAGACCTGCACATTGATCGCAGGTTTACATGGAAAAACCACATTAAAGCTAAGAAACAACTAAGAAACATCTTGGTATACAGTTGTGGGTAACTTGGCTTAAAATTCAACTTCAGATTAATTGGTGCCAATGTTATGTAGACATATGGGAATAAACAATAGAATATGATCAATCACAAGAACTAGGCGGGCAACTAATACTGCCAAATCGAGAATTTATGCCACCTGGAAAGTTCTCATGCAATAACTGAATTGTTTGGGTAACTGTGTGGCTCGCATCCACATCTTGCTAAGACAAAAGGTAACTGATGTCAATATTGGCCAATTGTGCCCAAAAAAAATTGGTTTTCGCATTTTTTTAGCACAGACAACTTATGGTGAAGGAATTTTCTTGTTCTTGTTTCGGACAAAATACGGGTCGATGATGCCAGCTTATCAAAAACCTACCACACTAGGACTGTTTGTAGATTTCGTCAGCCCCATATTTTTTTTTTTTTCTATAAAGGGGAGTAGTACTTCAGGCAACAATGCCTACTTAGTCAAGTACCGTGCTTCATTCTTTATTAAAGGAATAGAGAAGAGATGAAACAGGTGGTGAAAGTAGAAGGATAGTCGGAAATTACCTGCCGTATAAAGACAGCACAGCGACCAGTTACTATGCCTTCATCGCTGATCATCCCCACCGACAGTCAATTTAAAATTTTGTAGTGATAAAAACCACGGTCTTCGTTATGAATTGAACCCACAACCCCCATACTGACAAGCTAGTACGCTATTTACTAGCCTACAGGGGCTAATCTCCATAATCTCCTAATTAAAAATGATCACTAAAGATTATTTTGCTTAAAAATCCATAGTTTTTATTTACTTGTTCAAACAATTAACTCTCACTTGTCCCACGCCAATAAATATCGATAAGTTTTAATTCTTGAATGATCTGAACTTTACAATAGTGAGGATATTTATTTAAAATATTGTGCAAAGTACCACTAGTAATGCCTAACTATTGTGAACGATTTAATGATCCAAGCAGACTCTCTAGTGGCAATGTTTGCATCAATACGGCATATGTTTAGTCTGGGTCTACTATCAGTAGCAATACCATGATCTCAAAATAACCATTAAATTGCACACAGAGGTCTCAGCAGGACCATGATTATGAGGAAAAGCTGATTTTATTTTACGAGGTTATACAGTGAAATTTTCATCATTTTGACAGTACAATTTTACAATTATAATTTTTTGCTCAAGATTTTAGCGTTCCATGCTTAAAATTTCCAAAGTTTTTTACGAAACAAAAGGAAAATAATTACCACTCAACTTTAGAAATTTAATTATGTGACAGTCAATTTACTTCGTAACCCTAAATTTGCCCAATATAAACCGTGATTTTACGCAAGTTTTCAGCCAGATTTAAACGCTTAAAAATAATGTTTTAGGTGATATTGCCTCTATCCTTCACACAACTTCCATAGAGGTCATCACTATTTCACTATCTTTGGACAATACGTGTTGTCGTCCCAAAGTGGCAGAACTTAAGAGTAACGATGAAATGATAACCCTTAATTTGGTATTTGTTAACGGAATCATGAGAAAAATAATAAAACTTTTATATAAGAGGAGTCGGTTTGGTTCATGTTATTAGCAGCCGAACTTCTGTTATGTTTACAGTAAAATAATGTGCAGTACAATTGTGCAGTATTGTGCTAAATCTTACAATGATTTAAAGGAAATGAAAGGAAATTATTAAAATAATAAATTAATTATTGATCCACAATTAAGGATTTTTTACAAGAAATTACAAATGAAGAAAAAAAACTTAAGTATTTAAAAAAGATGAAGGCATTTCAAGTTGAAGACGTAATTGCGTTAGAATAATGTAAAACAAAAGAGCTGAAGGATAATGTCATGTAGGAATCAATACTATTAAAAACAAAATCTCAGAATGATATAGAAAGCTGCACAGTTTATTCACAATGGTAAGAAGTGAATAGATGTTCTTATGAGTATATAATGGTATATCAAATGCTTCGCGAAACTGCAACTCTTTA
This sequence comes from Trichopoda pennipes, assembly GCA_030448955.1. Lineage (NCBI taxonomy): Eukaryota > Metazoa > Arthropoda > Insecta > Diptera > Tachinidae > Trichopoda > Trichopoda pennipes. The sequence continues at coordinate 7,166,099 of JASKUP010000002.1, forward strand.
GAAAAGGGATAGAGAAGAGATGATACAGGTGGTGAAAGTAGAAGGATAGTTACATGGCCTTCGAGCTCTTATGTTTTTGTAGTGAAAACAACAATCCCTAGATTGGTAGGCTAACTACACTACCTAATATCCCACCGGGGTTGCTTTCATTTCTGAAAGGTCCATGTTATCGGAAATTAACTGTCGTGTAAGGCAGCAGAGTAACTACTGACCAAGCCTTCATTACTGAGCAGCCCCACCGCCAGTTAATTTTGTAATTTACATATTGTGTAATTTTTTATTTATTTTATATTATTTTATGTATTTGTTTTTATTATTTTATTTTAGTCATTTTAAAAATTAAGCTTTATTTCCTTAATAAATCTTTTATTTCGTTTAAAATCAGCTAAGAAATGTTTTACTCGGTTTTCGTAAAAAACAAAATTTCTCGATTTGTCGTACGTTGCCCACATCGTTGCTGTTATTTAACGTGGCTTCTCTAAGACCATTTGAAAGATCGAGGTTTCATTAACAAGCCACACATATAACTGACGCTCTGAAAGATGAATTTCGGCGCTACATTGATGAGATAAGAGAAGATTTGTTACAAAATATTTGTTCAAAACTTTGTGAAAAGAGCGAATGTCTGTCGAAATGCTAAATGTGGACATTATTAACTTCTATATTTTTACTAGACATTGATATAAAAAAAAACAATTTTTTTCGTAACTTCCTTAATCATCTTGCAACAAAAAGTTTGTTTTCTAAAACAAAATAAAACAAAAAATTTAAATTAAGATGATTTCAATTTTTATTTTATTGCGAAGGGAAAAGTGCGGCAATTATGAATGAAAAATTATATCTGCCAAATATCCACCATGACCATGCTGATAGATGTTGATCCTTTCATCAAAGTTCTTTTACTAATTTTTGGCAAAATAGCGTTCCTACTTCCTTAATCACATCGCGAATTTTGAATTTTAAAACGGAAATCGATTCGATAGACTTTGTCCTTAACATAGCTCTACAAAAATTAATCTAGTAGTGTTAAATCACACGATTTGGCTGCCCACTTAACTAAAGATTGTCGTGAAATTATGCGATAGGGAAATTTGCTTTGCAATAAATTGATCGTTTCATTGGCTGTGTGACATGTGGCATCGAACCTGTTGAAACCACATACGAGTGCTATCCACATCTTCAACAATAGGCCAAAATTGAGTTGTTGGCATCTCGCAATAGCCTGATACATTGACTATTACTGCATTTTCAGCTTTATCGTGGAAAAAAAACGGCTTAATCCAGACCACATAGCGCACCATACAGTAACAGAGTGTGATTTGTTTTACATCCGCGCCTGACTATATAGTCTTAATCAGATGGTGGACAAACCACTTTGTATAATTTGGAACGTTATACAAACGTCCTAGATAGCCGAAGACATAATTCTAAGCAACAAATACCACCTAGTTGCAACTTGAATAATTCCAGGGCAGGTCTGCAAACTATCACACCTTGCTAAAGAGTCGGAGACTTTCTAACTCCTTGTCCAGAACACATGTCAAGCATGCTCACTGGACTGGATCATTAACTTAGCGTGTCATTATCAGCGAAATGATCCTGGCCACCATAAAAGCAGACCTGCTATGGGGCCGCAAAACCACAACCACCACGATGCTCCCATATAGGGGCCAACACCAATGATCAGCCAGAGAACTATTATAAGTCTAAAGAGACAAATAATGAACTCTGCGAGCTCACTGATCCCCGTGGAAATAAAGTGGAGTTTCCAGTTGATCACCTGCCAATCTTCAGGGGACTGGGCTCCCTTTATACCCCAGTTGCACTGTGTCTAGATAGTGGAATAATCTATAAAGACCATATTTATGTGCCCCCGGGGGGACCATACAGTAACAATGTGTGATTTGTTTTACATCTGCACCGACTATATAGTCATAATCAGATGGTAGTTAAACCACTTAGTTGATTGGACACCAACTACGCCCTAGAAGGCCTTCAGATACGTATATCCTCCAGTCACTTCTAGTAGCAATTTAGAAAGTCCGGAGTAGGCCGTGCCCTCACTCCTTGCTGAGGAGTTGGAGACTTTCCAACTCCTGGTCCAGAACGCATGAAGCTCTTATTTATCAAGAACACGCCAGCATTCATACTCACTGGACCTGAACCATTCATTGTGTTCATTTGAATGGTCCGACCCACAAACTCTCACGAGGGTCCGAAACCACAACCACCACGATACTCCCATATAGAGGCCAACCTCAATAACCAGTCAGAGCACATTTTTTGTCTAAAGAGAGCAAATATTGTACTCTGGGGCAACTGATTTCCCGTGGAAATATGTGGATTGTCCAGATGACTCCTACTAGTCTTTGAGGGGCCTGGGCTCCCTTTTACCCCGAAAGTCACAAATCTAAATGGAATAGTAGGTTCCAAAAAGACCATCATGTGCCCCCGGGGGGACCCATACAGTAACAGGTTAAGCATGCAAAGGCTTCTCAATATGCGCTCTAGGATTTTTAGAAGCGCAAATGTGACCATTTTGCTTGTGGACATTCCCCGCCAAGTGAAAATGGGCTTCTTCGGTAAAAATTATTTCTTCAAAAAAACCAGCCAGTTGTTCCTGAATGAATGGAGCGAATTTGCGGCGATGCGAATAATCGATTAGCTTCAATTCCTGTACCAGTTGAACCCTGTAAGGCTTCAAGGTAAAATCTTTACGCAAAACTCGCCATGTAGTGGTTTAGGAAACCCCTAATTGTTTAGAACGTCGAGGAATTGACAAATTTGGCACTTTTTCAAACTGTTTTAAGTTAAACGAATTGTTCGAATACGCGTTGGTGTTATTTTGTATTAAGCGTCTTTACCTTAATTGAACGACTAAATTTTTAATAGTGGTCTCAGAAGAAGGATGATGTTGTTCGAAAATATCACAAATTTTACGAAATGGAACGTTAACAAAATCACCATTTTCGTTAGTGGATTTTAATTATTTTAATGCGATTTTCGTGCGAAATTGAAGTCATTGTAACAATTGTCAATGCATCTAGTACGAATACGTAAAAAAACTAAATGTTTAAACTATCATATTGTTGGCGTTGCCACCCTACTGCATTATTTAGGAGATATTAAACACATTCTAGTTGATCTCTGATTAAAATTTTTTTTGTTATTAAGTTTGGGCCCCTCTTTTTTTACTACTTGTTGCTTAAAAAAATTAAAACTTGCGATTCGAAAAGCAAGACAATATAATAGGGTCTTTCTTAACCCTTGTTGCCACTTAAGGGTTAATTTTAAATTCAAATCAAACACCTTCCAAAAAAAAGAATCCTATTTCCTAAAACACACTGATTGCACTATATTAGGTAAACAGCATAAAATCTAAAACCACATTAAGGTGAAGACAACAAAAAGTTACGCTTAAACAATCTCTTGATACTCAATGTTGAACAAGTTCAAAAAGAAAAAGTAAATGAAGAATAAAAAAATAAAAAAAAATAAATAAAAATACCAAAAATAATAATAAAAAGAAAAGAAAGAAAAAACGAAGAATGATTATTACGATGGGTGTCTGTGCCAACACAGTAGAAAACCAATTTAGTGTGTATTTGGCGTAAAGCTTTAGATACAAAATCTACACTTTAGCATGTTCTTTACAAAGTATTATAATAATAACAACAACAACAACAACAACAACAATAAAAAAATATTATTAAGAAAAACAAGTGAAGAGATGCACAATTTTGTTTTCAATTCAGGCGGCGCATGGCAAAGTGGTAAAGCTTAGATGCCGTTTGTTTTGCTGTGGCATTTCTTCTACAATGGCTGGGGTTTATGTTTAAATAAGTGTCTGTATATGTGTGTGTGTGTGTGTGTGTGGTTGTGTTTGTATGCTTAAGTGTTTGAATATTCTTGTTGAGCAAATACTGATTATATGCGAACTTTAACATCAGGTGTAGATTATTAGCCAGACTTATGGCACATAGATAATCATTTCTTTTTTTTTTTTTTCTTTTTATTATTATTTTTTCTTTTCCTTTAACTTGGCTTAAGAAAAGAGCAGCAAGTTTGCTTCTTTTATTTTTTGTTTGTTATATTAAAATTTTTTCTTCTGCTTTAGTTGTTTTTTTTTTATTATTCTTATTATTATTATTATTGTTTGTGATGTTTACGGAAAACTTAAAGTAGATTACTTCTCGTCTTTTTTTTCTTTAGTTTGTATTTTTTTTTTTTTTTTTTTTTTTGTTAAGAGGTCTTACCTAAAACTCTAGTGGCTCTTGAGAAAACAATAGAATTTTGAACAATTTTTTATTTTTGGTTGTTGTCTTAATGTTTGTGTGTTTATTTTGAATACAAAAGTATTGAATCAGATTATTTGAAGTTTGCTACTGCCACTGCTGCTGCTGCTGCTTTTAAGACTTTTAGTTATAAAAACAATCAAATTAAAGTAGAAAATAAATCTTTTTGTATATAACTTCAGTATTTTGTTGTTGTTGTTGCTAATTTAGCTGAAATTGCCTGTCAGAGATTTTGGAGTTCTATATTTAGATGCTTGAAATAAGCAAATAAATATCTTGAAATTAAATTGCTTTTTAATTTAAGTGCAATTACAAAGTTGTCACTCGAGTAGTAACAGCAATAACTCTACAATGTATTTGACTGTTTGCTACCAAAAATATCTGTATATGACTGCTAAGCTTCAGCTGATTTTTTAATATTTTTTAATTAAGTAATTTTTTTTTTTTAATAAATTAGCAATTTTCAGTCAGGCTAAAGTTCGTTATTACTTTAGATTGTGATTTTGGGGGTAAAATGCGTTACCAGCGCCTGAGCTATCTGGAGCCCCAAATTGGAAGCGATACAGGACTTTCGAAGTACGATCAGTAACATTACAGACATATACCTGTACCATGGAACCCCCCGGGGGCACATTGATACGTTTTGACGGAATCTCGTCATTATTACATGTGTCAATGGGCGTAAAAAAAGCCAGTCTCCTTCAAAGCTAGCAAGAGCCAACTGGACAATTCCACTTTATTTCCACGGGAATCAGTAAACCTCCAGAGTTTAACTATTTTTTTTTTTTAAACCTTCTAGGTGTTCTCTGACTGATTATTGAGGTTGGTCCTGCGAGAATATCGTGGTGGTTATTGTTTCGAGGGCCTCGTTTGAGTTGTGTTGGTCGGATTATTCACCATGGACACAAAGAATGGTCCAGGTCCAGTGAACATGATGAAGCTTCATGCGTGTTGGACTAGGAGTTGGATAGTCTCCAACTCTTCAGCAAGGAGTGAAGGTTGCGCCCTGCTCCGGGCTTTTGAAATTCCAGCTAGGGGTGACTGAAGGATATATGTATCTGAAGGCCATCTAGTAGGGGATGACGCTGCATTTCAGTGAAATGATCCACCGTCTGGTTGTGGCTTACACAGCTAGGTACAGACGTAAATCTTATCATGCATCGATGTCAGAAACAGTTCCGTACAGGGCCGTACATCTGTGGGATGTACGGCCCTGTTCTTCTTATTGGGTGAGGCGCATCGTGGCTTTGAAAAAATTTCCGAGAATATATTAAGGCAGGTTTAACATCCGCAATCCTAGCATGCAGCAAGAAAACGATGTTGGAAAATTTCTAACTCTTCAGCAAGGAGTAAGAGCACGGCGCATCCACCGTGCACTAGAAAATTGCGACAAAGGCATATATGCATCTGAAAGCGCAGTTGGACGTGCCTACAGCCAGTGTTAAGACCACAGTCAGATTAAGGCCACACAAAGTTCACGTAATTCTGTTCACATCTAACTTTTAAATTTCTCTTTACATTTAGCCAAAATAATACACAACATTTTTTAGTTCATTGATTTGGGAATTAATCTTGGAGAATTGCACGTGAAAGTAGTCCCAAAGGCAAGAATTTCTGCAACATTTGTTGTGTTAACTTGACTTCATTATCAATCTAATTGGCAGGGATTTATTTAACAGCCATTTTAAAACCAGAATAACATTGAATATTTCAATAACAAGTGACTAAAATTGCATGGTTTTTGTAACGTTTGTGGTCATATCGTTCAAAAAATAGGCAGGCAGGAAGATCGAAAAAAAACTTGTGTGCGGAGAAACTGCAAATAGCGCATTGTCATTGAGTGCTAAAAATTTTACACCGACCACAGTTTGTTAGTTGTGATTACACCCTATGGAAGGTTATAGTTTTCTTTTTTAAGCCCAGTAATTTGGGTGGCGGACCTAACTGAGCCATGATGGCTTCAGGTACTATGCATGTATATATTCTGGTTATGAATTAAATAGAAAAAAATGTAAAGCAATAGGATACATTCCCATTCATATAATGCGCTGCTATTACCGAATCTCCCAAACATTCGAGTCTGGATACTGTTTCTCTGCAAGCGAGAACCGTTTTCACCAGCCCAATCAATATTGATGATATATATTGGACACCCGATATTAAAAATAATGCACAGCAACCGGTAACACAAATCGAAATGAATTACATTGTGCCTAAGAATTTTTGATTTCATTTCTCAAGCGTGAAACTTGCACAGAGCAAAATGTTAGCGAAACATCATAGCGAAAACTCCAAAGTGATTTTCTGAAAATTTACTCCGCTGACGAAGTAAGTACGTTCAGTTTTAATAAAAAGAAATATGGAAATGGATTATATTCTAGCGAGTTGCGTTTATTAAATTCCGGTTTAAGTTTGGTGACTGTGCTGTTGCATAAAAACGGTCCTTTCTATTGGGATTCAGCACGTATGAAATATTGGACGTAATTTTGTAGTAAATCGAATACAATATATGGAAGATCTTTTGTGATCTTCGGGTTGTTATATAATACAAGGTACTATATTAAAGCGTGATTTTCCAATATGAAACGACCAGAATGAGGCCACAATCTTCCATTATGAAAACGCTCAACCACATTAAGCAAAACCTGTAAAAAATTTGGAAAACAGAATATGGGAAATTTTGGCTCACTCGCCTTATAGGCATAGACTACTAGTTGATTAATATAAAAAGGCAGCGTGTGAGTGGATGGTTATTTAGTTAGTAGAAAAATAAACCTCGTGAAGTAAAGGCGTGCATCTTAAGTAAATTGTTCTGAAGTATCAACTTTGTGTGTAGCTAAAGTAAAGAAACTTGTAATTAATTTCAAAACTCTAAAAACTGGTGTTATTTATTTTGGAATAAGGAACTAACCACAAAACGTTTATAAAAAGTATAAACGCATCAACAGTTTTGATATTTAGATTTTAGAAATATTCGTAGTCGATGCATTTGCAATTGTTACAATGAAACCAATTTCGTACGAAAATCGCATTAAAATAATTTTAATCCACTGTGAAAATGATTGTTCTGTTAAGTTTACATTTCGTAAAATTTGATGTTCCACCGGGTCGTTCAACTGAAAGCATCCCAGCTGTGAGCCACAGTGTTGAAGCAGATCCAAATTTGTCAATTCCTTGACGTTCTTAACAATTAAGGTTAGCCGAAACTACCACATGGCGAATTTCGCGTAAGGATTTAACTAGAAGCCTTACAAGGTTTAAGTGGTGCAGGCGCTCGATTTATTCAGGAACAACCGGCTGTTTTTTTTTATATATTATTTTTTCAGAGGAAGCACAGTTTCACCCGTCGGGGTATAACAACAAGCGAAACTACCGCATTTAGGCTTCTGAAAATCCAAGTGTGATGGTTGAGATGCCTTTGTATGTCCAACATGCCACTGTATAGAGCGCTATTTGATCGGGAGGTTTGATTGGGAATTTTTTTTCCCCAAGATGAGGCTAGAAATGCGGTACCAGTGAATGGATCACGCAACCGCGAGATGTAACAACTCAATTTTGGCCTATTACTGACGACAAGGATACCACTGGCATGTAATTAAAATAGAACGGTGCCACATGTCACACAACCAATGAAAATATCAACTTGTTGCAAACCAAATTTCCCGATCGCATAATTTCACACCAATTATTAGTTAAGTGATCAGCCAGATCATGTGGCTTAAAACAACTGGATTATTTTTTTTTTTTGAGCTATTTTATGGACAGATTCTATACGGAGCCAATCGAATCGATTTCAACCTTAAAACTCAAATCCGTGATGTGATTAACGAAATAGGATCGCCATTTTGCCACATATTAATTAAAAACGTTGATGAAACAAACCACTCTTGTCAGTGTGGTCGTGGTTGACATTTGCCAGACATCATTTTTCATTTATATTCTAAATTGTTTGTTTTATTTTGTTTTAGAAAACAAATTTATTGTTGAAAAGGCCTTTATTTGTGCCTTATGTTGCAAATATTGTTTCTGATTCAGTTTGTTTCATTTCTTTAACATATCTTAACATACGTCATATAACCAGCAGGACATTAGTTTATTTGTTTTAAGATTTTCATTGCTGGTCTCCATACTTTTCATTTTCTAGCACATTTACTGCATCAGCCAAAGTATTCAAATGGAACTGAATTCGCGATTTTGAAAACTGGAGGCTTTTATATTTTTGTTGCTCGACTAGTTTACGAAATTCAAGTGACATGTCGAACACAATTAAATGGCGCAACAAAATTATAGTATTAACTTTATTTTTCTCGAAATCTCCTGCAAAATAATTATACAGCAAAATAAAAACGTATACACACAGATATTGAAAATATCTTTTTAATAATAAAAAAAAAACTTCAGCTAAAAACTTTAACAATTTAATTAAAAAAATTATTGCAAAAATATACAAAACTTTTTCCTCTTTTTATATTTTCGAATGCACAAATAATAATAAAATAAATAATAGACTTTGAAAACAGTTTGTTCATAGCGAAAATTCTAACTCTGTTAATACAAAACGAGGGAAAAAAAACAGAAAAGTTTTTCTATGAATATTTTTGGTGAACGAAAAAAAACGTCACAATATAAAAAACGCATAATATTGGAAAAATATTAAAAGTGTGGCGATAAAATTAAATTAAAATAGGAAACATAAAACTAAATAGCAACAGAGATATTTCTATTAAAAATAAAAAAGAAAAGCAAAACAAAAATCAGTGAAATAAAAAAGACAACGATATTTTCATTTTTAACAATAAATGAAATGACTTTGTGTTAACAAAAATAAATAATTAAAAAAAAAATAAAATAGTTAATAAAAAGAGAATAATTTAAGTTTTTTATTAAATAGAAAACTGTCATCTTTATTAGAATATCTGTTTTCTTTAAGGAAATTCTAACAGACGTATGAGTAATATTAATTATTTTGCAATTGCTAAAAATCCTTCTGTAATCTGAAAAGCTTGTGGCTTGAAAATAATATTCTCGGGGAACCCTTTTTGAATGAATATCCTGGGCATAAATTATTATTAATAGTGTTTATTATTTTAAGTTGTGATCTAAAAACTATTTGAACTAAATACTTAGGGATAATAGTTTTGCACTTCTGTGCCCTTCACGTTTGATTAATTTCAATTTTAGTCTAGATCTCTGAAAAGCCTCTGCGGTCTAAGCTAAAATACCAAGAATTAACAGTTTTGGGAACAATAACTAAAGAAAAAGGGAGAAGCAGGGAATTGCAATTAACTAGAGAGGTAAAATTTCCGAAACCTAGAATCCAATGAGATTTATAATAAAATATAATCGGAATTCTTTAATAAATCGGTTTCTGAAGTTTATGATTGGCTTTATAATGAAAACAAAAATTAATAGTCGACAGCAATCAGAGTTCTTCTAAAAGCGGTATTAGTCAATAAAAAAATTTATCTGTTTATTTGCTATATAGGAGATAAAGAGTCATGAGTTCAAATCCCAGAAGAAACCTTGTTATAATAAATAAAATTTATTTTTAAATAGCCATGGTGTATAAGTTATTCAAAGTGAAAGTAAAATAAAATAGCATTTCAGTGTCGATGAAAATACTTTGTATGGACATAAGAAAAAAGCTGGTAAAGGTGCCTCAATATCACCTGTCTAGTACCGGTGTAATAGGTGCATAATGTTTGTATATGAAATCGTGATGTCAACTCTAATGCAGTCTTAATCAGGGACAAATTGTATAAAGTAGTAATATAGAAAGAAAGAAAGTAGAAAGTAGAAATATCTGTTATTCTTTTCAACAGTCTTTTTTAATTAACAATATATATTTTTTTCGATATTTCGATATTTCCTGTGGAAAGCTTCTTCAGGAAATTATCTTTTATATTTTACAAAAACAAAAAATTAAAACAATTTTAAAAGAAAAATTTTTTGAAAACATTTAACAAATGTAAAATATAAAAAGTAATTTACTGAAGAAGCTTTCCACAGGAAAGCGAATTATCGAAAAAAATATATATTGTTAATTAAAAAAGACCGTTGAAAAAAATAACAGATATTTATTTAAAATATAAAAAGGTCGATTAAAAAAATAAAGTAGAAATTTGAAAAAAACGCCAGTGTCTGCATAACAAAGCCTTTTCTCAGAAGTTCAGAACATGATAGGATTTATATCAGCATCGAGCCATGGGGCTATAATCTGATGGTGGTCTTACCACTAGATGTAGGAAAAAGCATCCATCCACGCCCTAAGATGTATACAGACTAGCTGCATATACGTCTTAGTAGCAATTTTCAAGTGCACGGTAGTAGGGCCGTGCCCCCACTCCTTGCTTAAGAGCTAAAAACTATCCAGCTCCTGGTCCTAATGTAAGAGAATTTAAAACATTTATTTGGATGTCAACCTTTTCGTTAACACCTTTTAAGAATTTACTACAAAGCCCGATTTAAACCACAGCCACCATGTTGTTTCCCGAGGAGCCTTACCAACAATCACAAGAAGGCCGTACTTCTGCGGGCAACTGGTTCCCGTGGTACCAGCCTGTACTTGAAGTCACTGATAGGACTTCGAGAGTCCTATATTTTATCCAGTATCGGACTCCTGCTAGCGCAGGCGACTGGTTTCGCCTTTTACCCCCAAAGTTATAACTATCCATCTAGAATGTGTACCCCAGGGGGGGGGGGTAAGTTCAATGTATTGTAGTGTGGATGAATGCACAGCGAGAGGTGTATCTGCTTTAAATAAGACATCTAATAGTATGAGTCTCGCCAAGGTTTGTCGCATGAACAGTATTTGAAAGAAACACAAGACAAAAAAATTAAAGGGTGTTTTATAGTGGTATAACATTTTAAATGTAATAAATTTATATGAATTTTTTTTTTTTAAATTAACTTCTGGCGTTTGACAATTTAAATATAATTTCTGGCATATCACCGTCACGATATCTTTTTTAAGTGCATATATCGGCAAAAGCGACCCGAATCTTGCCCTGCAAGTAGTTTCAAGCTTATCAGCGTAGACTAGCGATTGCACACCTTGCCACAGAAAGTAGTCATACAGGCCAATTCATGAGTCCAAAACTATGTGGCTATCACTTCAATGAATCAATTGCGACATGAGCTGTGTGACATATTGGCATGTTACGCCGGCTTGTTAAAACCACATCTCCTGCACATGGTGATTCAATTGAGAAATGATAAAGTCAGTAACATCTGGGGACTGTAGCCGTCACCAGAGAGTGTAACGATTTAACCAGCATCGACCCATGATTCCACAAATCCATAAATCAAACAAACCAAACATTTGTTCAATATACACTTAAGGATTATCATCACTCTTAATGCTGCAGTTTTGTTAATTGACAAAGTAAAAGTGAAAATTATTTTGAGCTCAATTTGCACAATTTGGAAGGGTTTTCCAGGCTTCGGTCGATTCATGTTGAAATGTCAAACCAGACTAAACATAAATCACTTAATAGCTAAAAAATAACAGCAAGTTAAAAAGTGTTGCCAATTTAAAATTATATACTCCTATAAAAAATACCTTTCTTTGCCACCATAGATAGCCTTTTGAATGCAAGTAGACTATGCTCGAAAGGTAAAAGAGAACGGCTAAGTTTCACTATCCCCAGGCTTGTAGGATATCAATTGCAGTTTGTAATTAATTACGCATTCAATTACTCAATTACTTGTAATTGCAAATGGAATGTTTTAATTACAATTACAATCAAATTTTGCATTGGTAATTGAGTTTTTTTCAATTACACATTACATGTAATTTGTAGTTTAAAACAATACAATTAATTACTTGTAATTTGTAATTAGAATATTCCAATTAAAATTACTTGGAATTGTAATCGAAAAAAATCAATTACAATTACACGTAATTGAAGATTTTTTATAATGAATGCTTAATTACAGTTTTAAAATTTTGTAATTTGTAATTGAACTTTTCCTATTACAATTATATGTAATTAGTAATTGTAATTAGTAATTATTAATTACTAGTAATTGTAGTAGAAATTAGGGACTAAAATCAATTAAAATAATTTGTAATTTGTAATTGAACTTTTCCAATTACAATCACATGTAATTAATAATTACCAGTAATTGTAATTGAAATTTTTTAATTACAAATAATTGCAATTGATTTGAGAACCTAATTTCAATTACAATTACTTGTAATTAATAATTGAAAATTTTCAATTACTAATTACGTGTAATGAAATGTAATTGAATCCCCCCATGTCTGACTGTCGCACTCTGTTTTTAAGCAGAAGTCAAACTTGAAATGGTGATTTTTAAAGCAATTCATCATGGAGCATGTTTTGCTGTACATAGAACCCATGTGTTGTTATTGGGAAACCAATTTATTGAGAATGTATCGTTGCCTGATATTGAAATTTGTCATGGATACTTCATTCTATGTCATAATTCTTGAAGTATAAAGCTGATTTAGTATTGATATTTACTTTTGTAATTTCAGTGTCATAGACAAAAATTTTGTCTGTCAGATATAAACTTCATTGACGCAGGCAACACGCTTAGCAGACAGAAGCAATGTTTGGCATTGTAACCTCTCGTAGTGGAATTTAAAACTAGGCTGCCGAAGTGAGGATTTAGCACCATCAAAATTTAATGGAATCATTTAAAGCCATTGATGAGCGGTAAAAAGCCTTAAAGCATGCAACACATCTCAGACGTTATAGAAAATTATGCTTTAAAAAAGAAAGAAAAAAATTAACATAAGAAGCCATTTGCCATCTGTGCTATTTCATAAAAGACTCTTTCCAGTTCACCTAATGACTTTTGCTACAATTGCCTTAAATTTAAAGACCACTTAGATTAAATACCAAAAAATCGAAATATTTCTATGAACATCGTTAAGGCAAAAACTACGGCCATTTGTTTTTAACAAACTATACCAAAATTTATGCTTCATAAAAAAGTAATGATTTTCATGAATTTTCACCATTTAGAAAAGCAATAAAATATAAAATTTGAATTGCAATTCCTATAAAAAAAAAGCAAAAAAAACAAAAACGTCACAGTTATTTCTTTCAACAAAATTAAATGACCACGTAATGTTCTAACTGTTATAACCTCTAAGGAAAATAAAGAATTGGTAAAAGCACTTAACAAGGCATTTTCATTGCTGGGAGTTGAAAAAATTAAAAAACAATAAAACAAAAAGTGAGCTTCATTGCCATTTACTAGGTGGCCATTTTTTTGGGGCGATTGAATCATTAAAAAAACACACTTTTTAATGAAAAAAGTTTATGGATGACGTAAAAAAACAATATGAAATCATAAATTCATAAATGTTTCCGTTTTGTGTGCCGCTCAACACAAATACAACAACAACTACACGAACAACAACAAAAAAGTATTATAATTCCTTTGGCTTTGTGTGGCTACAAAAAAAATTCTTTTAAGATTTACGACAATTTCGCCACAGCAAAATAAAAAGCAGAAATTTAAAAAAGAATATTACAACAAAAATTCAATGAACATGAGTGAAGTAAAAAACTTTTTTAAACTTTATATATTGTTTATGTATTGACAATAAATAAAAGTATACTTTTAGGGTTTAATAAATTAAACAATTAAGGCATACCTAAGGGATTAACGAGCAAAAGTTTTAAAAACCGGCGTTAAACAAGGCAGAAATAAAAATAATTTTAAATTATGAAATATGATTCTCATAATAAATAATAATATAAAGTTTATATACAAGTCATATTAATTAAAGCAGGTTTTTCTGAAGGGGAGTTTCAGCTATAAATATTTCTTACAAGGCAAAGAAGCAGGAAGTAAATGGCCTAAAAAATTTTTATCAATTAGCTTACAGGCTGATACATTGTTTTATTTGAAATTTCTTACTTCCTTATAATTTATCCTACTTTTCAAACATTTTCTATTTATTCATTTCTATTTCTTTGTTTTATTTTCTGCCATAACTTTCTGTTTTTTTTGTGTTGGTAACAGAAAAGGTAGTAATAAATTTTGTAACAGATTTGCGTAATCCTAGTCATTGTATTACAAACAAATGAACTAAACTGGGTAAAATGTAAAAACAACAACAAAAAACACAACAACAAAAAAACAAATTCTAAAGAATGGTTGCAAAAACATTACATTTGCGTAACAATTGCTGAGAATATGGCTGTGCTGTATGTTGTTGTTGCCGGGATGCTAGTACTATAACTGTTTTATGTTGTTGTACTCATATTTATTATTATATAGATTGCCTTAGATGACCATATTTTTTATTTGCACCACGGGCCATTTAAAAGGGTAAAAAGTTTTATCTTTTATGGCTTTTAGCTATAGTATACTTTTAGGCCGGTTATTTATATAGCTTTTGCTTGGCAACTTCAATAGAAATATAAATACAGGAAAATTCCTATAAATCATAGGAATATAAATTATAGTCAAGTGTTGGTTAAAAATATGGTTACAAATAAAACAAGTTGAATTGTTAAAATCACAATTTAAAAAAAAAAAATATTGGCTGCCATATTTTATTTCTGTTTTTATCAAAATTATTGTCTATCATTCGGAAAAATACATTTTTAAATGAAGAGAAACAAATGATCCTATAAAGGAATTTATTTAAAGAGATATGGAAATTTAAACCAAGATTATAATTTATTATTTATTTATTATTATAATTTAAATGACTTCTGCCATATATCCGCCATGGCTCACTCTGTCGTAGTCTAAGCTGGAGGTCAAATATTTAATGACTTTTTTTTAATATTTGTGGCCGTACTTTGGGCAACAATGCAGCGAATGTTCTATTTCAAGTGGCCAAACGTGTCGGCCTACGGGCGTAGAACAGCAATTTTACATGTCCCCCATTAAGATGTCTAGCGACGTAAAAAAGCAGGCTTGTGGGAGACCAATCCAAGGGTTCTAAAAGTAAAAAGCGTTTGCATTCAATTGTGGCAGGAGCTGTATGACATATTGCGCTGTGGTTTCGAAACCAAAGTTTTTCCACATTATGGTTGTTCATTTAATGAATGAAAAATTTAGTAACAATGACTCTATAGAAGTCTTGCTTTATGGTAACTTTTTGATCAGAATGTTTTTAAAAGAACTACGGATCAATGAATCAACCTGCCCATAAAGTACACCAAACCATCAAACCTTCTGCATGTAATGGTATCTTAACATACACTTAAATCTTCCAATTACTTCAAACGCAACAGTTTTGTGACAATTTAAACAAATGTGAGCTTTATCACCAACGAAAACTCAAGAATGAATGATAAATTTGTTTTAATCCAATTTGCAAAATTAGAAAGCAGGCATCAAATAGTACAACAGCACATAAAGTACTTGTTAAGATTTGCATCAGTACCGATATGTGTGCTGGTTGATCAAACAACTTTGGGAGAAGATTTACGTCAATTAGTAGCTGTGTAAGCCATAACCTGACGGTGAATCATACCACTGTGGGATGAAATGTAGCGTCATCCTTGCCCGAGGAAGCCTTCGGATATTTCTATCCTCCAGTCATTCCTGGTCGCAACTCTACCAGTCCAGAACACATGCAAGCTTAATAATATCAGAGCACAACCAAAAGTACGCTTACTGAACCAGGACCATGCATTGTATTCATTGTAAATAATTCAACCCACACAACTCAAAAGAGGGTCGCGATAGCACAACCAGCAATATGCTCCCGGAGGGTCAACCTCAATAATCAGTCAGAAAACAACTAAAAGGCTAAAAATCCAAAAAGCTGAACTCTGGGGTTTACTAATTCCCATGCAAAGAAAGTGCTGTTAACCAGTTGCCTCCTGCTAGCCTTGTAGAGGATTGGGGCTCCCTCTTACCCTGGTGACACATGCAATGACGGTGAGATTTCGTCAAAACATGTTATCATGTGCCTCGGGAGGGCCACCTTTGGTGATTTCGTGATAAGATTTACATCTGCACCTGGCTGTAGGCCATCAACCATCTGATTAAGGTCAAACCACTGGGAAGAAAAAGCAACGTCATTCACGCCCTAGGAAGCCGAAGGCTAATTCTAGTAACAGGTCTTTTCTAGTTGCAATTTCAGCGGTTCTAAAGCAGGATTGCAAACCACTACTCTTTGCTGACGAGCTGGAGACTATTCAACTTCTGGTTCAGAACACATGACTAGCATGCCCACTGGATTCGGATCATCATCCGTTGGTGTTATTAAAGGTGAGATGATCCTGGGCCACTTAAATCAGTTCGTGCTCGGGCCTCTAAACCACAACCACCACGATACTCCCGAAGGGCCAACCTCAATAATTGGTCAGAGAAACTTACTGATTCCCGCGGAAATAACGTGAAGCTTCCAGTTGACCCCCTGCCTGCCTTCACGGGACTGGGCTCCCTTATACCCCCAGCAGTACAGGTGTAGATAGTCAAGTATTCTATAAAGACCGATAAATGTGCCCCCGCGGGGACCTTAAGTGATATGTAGCACGCACCTACGCCATAGGAAGGTCATTCTTAGTAGCAATTTCGAGAGATCGGAGCAAGACCCACAACCCCCACTCAGTGGTGAGGAAAGGAAGACTTTTCAACTCCTGGTCCAGAGCACCTGACATGGCATGCTCCCTGGATCCAGATCATTCACCCTGTGTCCTTAGTCAAAAGTGGATGATCCTGGCCTCTTAATCATTTCATGAGGGCCATGAAACCACAACCACTACGATACTCTCCGAAGGGCCAACCATTAATAATGTCAGAGAATAGTAAAAGCTGAACTCTGGGACTTACTGATGCCTGTGGAAATAACGTGAAAGTTGCGCAGTTGGCTCCTGCTAGCCTTTAGGGGACTGGACTACCTTTTACCCCCGGTAAAACATGTCTTAATGGTGAGATTCCACCAAAGTATATCAATGTGTCCTGGGGGGCGAACAGTACAACAATTCAAAAGTTAAGTTCGTCTGAGAATTCCACCCGACCGATCATTGTTTATACTTAATATTTATGAATTAGCTGTTTGAAATATAGCTGACGATCTGAAGGATGACACTCACTACTGTTGCTTTGACAAGATAAGCAAAGATTTGTTACAAAATGTGCTTCAAAATTTTAAGAAAAGAGTGGACGTCTACCGACATGTCAGAACGGAGCAATGGCCTGACAAGACACTTTGTTACTAACTCCTATAATTCTGTTTTACACCAGCAAGAACAAAATTGAATTTATCTAAAAAAATTGTATGTTCACAGCCAATTTACTTTCTAACCTAAAATTTGCCCTTCCGTTATATTTTTATTTATTTTTTGAGAATTAATTTTCTCCATGTAGATAATTATCCGCAGACTTTGGTTGATAGCAAAAAACCGTGCTTTTAACAGCTCAGTGCAAGTCTAAGTCTACACTTTAATAATAAGTATTATTAATATTATTATACGCCTTATACCACCTCTTTTTATCAAAGATCACAGGAATGAATTAATAATTAATTTTTACTGGCCACTTAGGTAAAATAACAAGTTATTTATTTTAATTTGACCCTTCAACAACTTGTAAAATAAAACAATTTTTTTTTTTAAATTTTCCAATATACATTTTTTTTGTGTGTAAGCAAAATCTATTTAAACAAAATTTAGTACCACATAAAAGTTCCTGATAAAGTTCCTTTACTAGACTGTAAAATAACATTTTACAACTTGTTTTTAAACATATTTGCCATTACATTTCCTGTTTAGTATTTTTTGCATTTTATTTCATTTTTAGCTTTGCGGGTCACGTAATTAGTTTTTGCCACCAACCACAAAAACAACAAATAAAAAAAAAACAAAAAAAACTAGTCATCATAGCAGCTTATAAAATCTTAAAAACTTTGCCAAAACAAAATAAAAGAAAGAAACTTGCTATTAAAACAGTGTTGTCTTAAGTACATAAAAATGTTTTGTGTTATTTGTTGTCTTTGGAAAAACGAAAAGAAAAGAAAAACTATATAAACCATAAACAGTTTTTAGCTTAAGCTTAGGAAAATGTAAACACATTAAAAGAGTGTTTGTTGTAAGAAAACAAGAAGAATTTTAATAAAAGAAATGAAAAACATAAAGGAAAAAATGTTAAAAAAAACTTTTAGTTCTTTAAGCATGATGGGTATCAAAGTAGTAAACATTATGAGGCGATAGCGTATGATTATTATTAATTTCGTATGATTATTATTAATTTTTCAATAAAATTAATATTAATCATACGCACTATAGCTATAGTAAGAGTTGTAAAACTCCTTTATAGATTAATTCTGCTGCAAAAACTTAAGCCTAAGGAATTAAAAAATTTTAAATGGCTTTTAACTGATTGTTGCCTTAAAGCAGTACACATACTGTCAGAAGTCCTATTTTGTTATCCTTATGATAATACGGAAAATAAGAAGTAAATCCAAAGCTGAAATTATCAAATGAACGTCTTTATATTAAAAATGCTAATTAGCTAAGTAGTGATAAGAAACACCCTACACCACCAGATGTGCGAGATCTCCAACTCCTTAAAGACCAGCTGCTAATGGTTGCGGTGATATGAACTTTTCAAAATTGTAGTATCCTTTGGATCTTTCATAAAGACTTATTGGTTGAATATGAAGTTGTCGGCTTGAGAAATGTTTTATAACGGGTGTTTTTATAAAGGTATGGAGGTTAAAAACCCTTCTTTAATAGATGGTCATTTTATTAGCTGTCATGTGATTTATGTTTAGTTTTGCTTTACATTTCAGCATGAATAGACCAACGTCTGAACAACGCTTCCAAATTATGTAAGTTGGCCTCAAAACAAGATTCCCATTGTTTCTAATTTTTGTAAGCAAATTTTGTTAAGCGATAAAGCTTAGTTTTGATTCAATGGTTACCAAACCCATATTTAAAGTTACTGACTTTGCTGGCATACTTTATGTTTGCGTGAAAAATTCCCCTCGAGGGAATATTAATTTCGTTTTGATGATGTGTCGATGGGGATAAAACGAGAGTCCAGTCCCCTGTAGGCTAGCAGGGAGTCAAGTGGAAGCTCTATGTTATTGCCACGGGAATCAATAAGCCACAGAGTTCATCTATTTTTTTTTTAAAGAGAAGTAGCACTTCAGGCAACAATGCCTATTAAGTCAAGTACCGTGCTACATTCTTTAGGAAAGGGATAGAGAAGAGATGAAACAGGTGGTGAAAGTAGAAGGATAGATGGAAATTTACTGCCGTATAAAGACAGCACAGCGACCAGTGACTATGCCTTCATCGCTAAGCAGCCCCAGCGATAGTTAATTTTTATTTTTGTAGTGAAAAAACCAAGATCTTCGTTGGGAATCGAACCCACAACCCCCATTCTGAAAAGCCAGCACACCACCTACTAGTCTACAGGGGCACCTGTCTTATTCAGCAAAAAATGTTACATTGGTGAAACCAAGAAAGTTTAATAAATGGGTGTTCATCTATTTGGTTCTTTGGCCTTTTAGCTGTTCTATGTTTGATTACTGAGGTTGGCCCTTCGGGAGTGTCGTGGTGGTTGTGGTTTCGGGGCCCGCATGAGGGTTAAGGGGCCAGGATCATCTCACCTTTACTGAGAACATTGGGCAAATGATCCGGATCCAGTGTGCCTGCTTGTCATGTGCTCTGGACCAAGAGTTGGATAGTCTGCAGCTCTTCAGCAAGAAGTGGGGGTTGGCGGCACTGCTGCGAAATTATAACTAGGAATAACCTGTTGCTAAAAATTAGTCTTCGGCTTCCTAGGGAGTGGCGCACGCATTATATCGCCCAAGTGGTTTGACCACCGTCGAGTTATGGCATACACACGCTAGGTGCCGACGTTAGTCTTATCAAGCATGTTCTCGTAGAATAATTGGTCTGTATTTCTTTAAAGACTATGGCGGTTAGAGTGTAGTGTACTACAGTATTCATACAGCATACATAGTGTATGCAAGCCGACACAACTCATGTAGAGTATCTACATGCCGTTCTATTGTAAATATGCCAACACACTTTTGGGTGTCAATTTACATCAACACCTTGTGTTTGGCATGTGTCGGACACTTGATCACATGACACAATTTCAATAGTTTTAATATTTTAATGATAAAATTGAGTGACTTTGTAAACACTTATAGCTGACACCCTATACAGCTATTAAAATATAGAGAGGGCTATAGGGGCAATAGCTACAATAAGATCCTGTCATCTTGCCATCATCCTAACCAACTACCTTTACAAGAGGATTATATGCCATGGTGACTGCTACACAGCCATGAATAGTGCATTTTGCATTCATCAAGTGAATAACTAATAAACCACAGAAATAAGATAGCGCAACATATCGCACAACACATAACACAATATTTGTTTCAAGAGCTGTACGGCAACCAGGCCTACAAAGATCGTGTGATTTACTGCTACTAAACTATCGTCTGAGAAATAAATAAATAATAATAGCCGATCACAAATTCATAACCGGACTTTGTTTTTAACGATGAAGCTTACATTTGTTTGAAACGATACGTATATAAACAAAGCTGCCTGCTGTTTTTGGAGCGATGGTAACCTTAAAATTTATTTGCAAATCAGAAAAACTGATTTGTTTTGGTGGGCTTGTAGAATAAGCGGTTGGCACTTCCTTAAAAACGTTACTCATCAGAAGGTTTCAGTCACGGCTGACCGCTTTAAAGCAACGATTATTGACTTTTTCGTTTATGAATTGAACAGCAATGATGTGCAGAAGGTGGCGTTTTTAACATACGACGCAATATATCACACAGTTCTTGACAAAAATAATTTATTAAAGAAACGGTGTGATAACTGCATAGTTTCAGATTTCGGACCCCCAAATTAGCCTCAATTACTATGCGATTTAATGCCTCTAAATTAAATGCTGTGCGGATATGTACTGTTGCTGGTCTAAGGACTAGACCCTTGGAGCACAACATTTGTCGCGCCATTGCCGATATAAGGCTACAAATGTTGCAAAAATATTTGTTCATGCATTTGGACCTTCGAACTATCGGTTATGGTCATGTGACAGAATTCATATTTAAATTTTAATGCCAGAAGATTCTCTTTGGAAAAAAATAATTTTATGGCAATTTAAAATGTTCATCTTTGTTTTATTCCACTTCAAAATGCTATTACTCTATATAAAAGCCTTTATAACACCCATGAACAAGGAGCGAAGACTTAAATATATGAGATGTGAGAATGTGATAAGTACTCAAGGAGGTAGAAAAAATCGACAGATGCGAGACGACTTTTCAAGCAATAGTTTTGAGGTAAAATGTCTCCTGTTACTTTCAAGCCACCTTAGCCTAATTTGAACTTTATACAGCACAACAAAATAACTAATATATCAATTAATATATCCTGAGGCTAGTGAAGGCATTCTTATATATGTCTCTTTACTATGTTTCTTGGTTCCTAAGATTTGCTCTTTAAAAATACAAAATATCAAAGGATCTTTAAATCTTAATAATAAAATCCTTATATTCTAACTGCCAGTCTTTATTTAATATGACAAGAATATGTAATATTTAAATTTCAATTCTGACTCTACATTTTTTTTTATAAAAATAAAATATAAATAAAATCTGTTTCATTTTTTTAAAAAAATCCATATAATGCACAGTTGTTTCCATTTTGGATGCAGAGGACAATATCTGCATACAAGAAATTGCTTTCGACATGTTGCGTTACGTTGCTATAAATGCAAAGTGTGCAACATATATATTTGCAACTTTATGTATAAAACACAAATGAACACATGAAGTAAAATCTTAATAACATACACAAACGCACACTCACACACACAAAAGTAATTTGTTGCAGGTGCAATAAACATAAAGAAAAGAAGGAAAGTAGGAGAGCTAACCTTAAGCATAAACTGAAAGATATTTGATTAAGAAGCAAGAAAAGAGAGTTAAGAGAAAGAAAAAATAACGCATAAATAGTGTGAAAATTGCTATTTTTCCTTAAATTTAAATTTTAGCTAAATTAAATTTAAAAAAATATATATAAAAGTAAATTAAAAATTAATTTTTTTTGAAATATTTATTTTAGTGGGAATTATATGATCACCTGTTAATTATCCTTCACTGATATAGAAAGCTTCCTTGAGTTTTGGATATTAAGATGATAAAATAAATCTATTTTTTTCTCTATATGCACACTTAATCGTTGTCATTATCCTAACATTGTTGTGGGAAGATGCCTAAGAATTTATTTACTTCAACAAATTGTTGCTACAAAATGCAAGAAAGCGGCACGAGGCGATAGTCATATAATATGCCTTATATGCATAAAGCATAATATTGCATTCTTCGCCAAGAAGATATATACACCTCAGTAATTTCCTTTCCCTACTCATTATAGCGAAATACTTGTGTGCATAAATTTTATGCTGGAAAAGAAGGAAACGCATATGCACTTGCCACACACACACACATTGATTTTATTTTATTTTATTTTTTTTTTTTTGCAAATAATAAGTAAATATTTTGTTACACACATACACATATCCTTACTCTCAACTACATTCACAAGTAAAAAATTTTAATATCGTAGCCGCATAAATAAATCCCTTTTTTTTTTGTTAAAGAATTCCCGCAGAGAACCTCCTCTCTGTTTTCTTATAAAAATAAAACCGACTTTCGTAAGATAACCAACGTTTCAATTTTATTTTTATTAAGATGTTTCTCATTTTTTTTTGTTGTTTTAAGAACATTTTTTATCAAAAAAAAAAAAATTATTTAAATATTTATCTACGCTGTATTTGACGACTCCTTCTTCGTTCTAAGATTCATTTTCTTAACGTTTTCTTTTGCTTTATTTTTAGTTGTCAATGCGGAAAGGAAAAAAATAAAAAATTAAGAAGAAAATCTTAAAAATTTTAAAATATTTGAAAATATTTAAATATTTAAAAGAACTACTTTTTTGCGTCAAACAAATCATTTAAAATACTAGAAAAAGGACGACCAGGAAGGAAGAAAAAAAAATAGCAAAATTTCTGTCTCTTATTTTGCTCCAACACGAAAAGGCGATTTAATAACTTATGGCTCTTGAGAGCCTCTTTAAGTGTTTAGCTCCATCTCATGCCAAAATCGTATTCTGGCAGTGGCGAAAGTATTTATTTTTACCGTTGCTGGAAATATTATAAAGAAATTTCTATGACGGTTGATCATACCACTGTGGATGATATGTAGTGTCATCCACACACTAGGAAGTCTTCAGATACGTATATTCTCTAGTCATTCCTAGTTTCAACTTCAAGAGCTTGGAGTCAGCCTGCCTCCCATTCCTTGCCGAAGAGTTGAAGACTATCTAACTCTTGGTCTAGAACGCATGAAGCTTAATAAAATTTAGGAACACAACCGTAATTACGCTCACTGGACTTGGCCCATTCATTGTGTTCATTGTGAATGATTCGACCCATACAACTCAAACAAAGGGCTCGAAACCACAACCACCACGATACTCCGGCAAGGCCAACCTCAATAATCAGTCAGAGAACAGCTAAAAGGCTAAAAAAACAAATAGCTGAACTCTGGGGTTTTACTGATTCCCGTGGAAAGAAAGTGGAATTGTCCAGTTGGCTCCTACTAGCCTTGTTGGAGACTGGGCTCCCTTTTAGCCCCGTTGACACAAGTAATAAAGGTGAAATTCCGTCAAAATATATCAATGTACCCCCAGGGGCGATAAATTTTAATATTTCGAGCTACGGCGACAATGAATAACGAATTCGCCGTTGTTATAAACTGGTATATATTTTGCTATGCCCTAAGTTCTCCATCATTGCTTTTAACAATATCTTGTTATAAAGAAATTCCTGCACAAGATCTTTGTGCAATAGTGTCAATTAATAATTCGATTTCGACACGACATTTAACATAACTATCACAAGAAGTTTGTTTTTCACTTGTGGCAACACCTACAACCTGATAGTTTTGACATTTAGTTTTCTAACGCAATCGTAGTAGATGCATTGGCCATTGTTACATTAAATTCATTTCGTGCGAAAATCGCATTAAAATCCACTATGACAAAGTTCTGTTAAAGTTACATTTCGTAAAATTCGCAATATTTTTGCACAAAATAATCATCCTTCTAAAATCGCTATCAAGAATTTGGTAGTTAAATTTGAGTCGACAGGCTCGATACAAAATGTGCGAACACCAGTACGTGTTTGACCTGGTGGTGCAACTGAAAATATCGCAGCCGTGAGCCACAGTATTGAAGCAGATCCAAATTTGTCAATTCCTCGACGTTCTCAACAATTGCGGTTATCCAAAAGTATCACATGGCAAGTTTTGCGTAAGAATTTGTCTTTTAAAATCATAAAGGTTCAACTGGTGCTGGAATTAATGCCGACTGACAATTCACATCGCCGTAGATTCGCTCAATTCAGTCAGGAACAACCGACTGGCTTCACCAGTCCAATTTTACTTGCCAGGGTTATGTCAACAAGCAAAATTGCTGAATTTGTGCTTCTGAAAATCCTAGAGTGATTCTTGAGAAGCATTTGCATGCTCAACTTGTCACGTTATGGTATGAAGTCGTGATTGAGCTGCTTTTTTCGAAGATGAATTGATCTCGCTATTGTGAGATGCTAACAACTCACTTTTGGTTTATTATTGACGACATTA
Source organism: Trichopoda pennipes (assembly GCA_030448955.1). Lineage (NCBI taxonomy): Eukaryota > Metazoa > Arthropoda > Insecta > Diptera > Tachinidae > Trichopoda > Trichopoda pennipes. The sequence goes on from JASKUP010000002.1 coordinate 7,191,026, forward strand.
ATATCACTGGCATGTGGTTTAAAGAGGACGGTGCTACATGTCTCACACAGCCAATGAAATCATAAACTTATTGCTAACCAAATTTCCTGACAACCAGCAATGATATGACTTAACATCACTGGATTATTTTTTGTGGGGCTATGCTAAGGACTGAGTCTATACGGAGCCATTGGAATAGATTTCAGCTTTAAAACTCAAAATATGTCATGTCATTAACGAAATAGGACTACAATTTTTCCAAAAAGTAATTAAAAACTTTGATGGAAGAAGCGATATCTGTAGGCATGGTCATGGAGGACGTTTGCCAGATATCATTTTTCATTCAAAATTGCTGAATTTTTCTCTTCGCAATTTAATAAAAATTTTAATCATCTTAATTTAAATTTTTTGTTTTATTTTGTTATAGAAAACAAACTTCTTGTTGAAAAACCCTTTGCAAATTAATAATAATTTCGATTCGGACAAAAACATAAGGTTTGCATCAATAATAATAAATATGGTATTTTAGACGGTAAACGTATATTACGTTAAGTATTCGTTAGACGCCAAACTGTAAACACGTATTTTTTCAATCGCCAAATTTTGTGTCTAAAAAAGATGTTTGATGGTGAAGTCTGACAACTTTCTTTCATTTAAAGAAAAAGTTTGCTGAAAGTTAGCGATTGTTGATAAAAGCTTACGGTCATCATGCGCGAACTAGAAAAACTTGTAAACAGAGCTTCGCGCGATTAAAAGGTGATGATTTTTGTACAGATGACAAGGTGAGACATGTTCGACCAACTAGTTTGAAGGGAAGTTCCAACATCTCTACTCCACACTACTTGACGAAGGTTGTTGTTAAATGCAAGAACTTGCATTATCGTTGAAAGTCATACAACAAAGCAATACTTTACGTTTAAAAGCATTGGGACTTATTAAACTGGGTACCATATAAATTAAAGCCGCCTATAATGCATATCGGAAAAATTGTTTGCGCGCTTCGAAAAGACGTCAGTTTTGCATCGTATTGTTACTGGTAATGAGAAATGGATACATTACTCTAACACCAAGGGCAAAAACCATTAGGAAAGTTTGACAAACTGGCAAAATAAATGCCGAAATTAAATGTCATATTTTTAGAAAGAAGCACAACGAAAACTAATAATTAAAACTCATCAATACAATCTACGGTAGCTGTAGTTAAATTCGATTACTAAAACAAACAAAAATACTAATATCACTAACATTATGCGCTACATAAACAATTTTATCAATACAATCTCCTACTACTTAATTTTACAACTCCAGCCAGCTGTTGTGTAAACGCACCCACATGTGATGTTTTATTTATGCAATAAATTTTGTAAATTGGCATAGATATTTTATCCCACAACTTTTGCAACTTGTCTGCATTTAATTTTATTTTTCAATACGATCTCCCGCCCACCAACAATTTGTAAATGTGATGACAAAATTACAAGAAGTGAGATAGATGTGTTTGGATTTAAAGAAAATTGATTTCCAAAAATGAGCGCCTGAATTTTTTTAAATAATTTTTAATTTCGCAGAAAGAATATATAAAAATTAAATGTGAAGACCTCAGGCTATTGGGAAATACCCACAATTTACGATAAAAACGCTAAAGTATGGCTAAGCCAAGACAATTTCCACAGAATAAAAAATTTGCAATAAATACGAGACATTAAATGTCTTGACAGCGATTTCTATATGGCCCCTAAAATTTCTCCAATAAAAATTGCGTTGAATAGAAAATGGAGCTCAATATTAAAATAGAATAGTAAATTTTGTGGATAGCCCAATAAGATATTTTTTAACTCACATTGCTTTAGCAAAGTTTTCATAATTTTTAATTTGCAACGAATAATATAAGGAGGGCAAATTTAAGGTTTGGAAATAAATTGACTTAAAGAACCCAACTTTTTTTCCACAACTTCAGCTTTGTTGACACCAATGTATGGCATAAATACATATGTTAGCAATGGTATATGATGCTGGGCAAATATCTACTTCTAGTATGCCGGCAGACATCTGCTTTTTACATACAATTAAAAGCATATTTCACAAAAAATCGTCACTTATATCGTCAATACAGCGCACAATTACATCTTTCAGAGCTTTAGTTACTTATGCGTTGTTCACGTAGAGCCAGTCATTCAAATGTCTTCAGAGAAAGTTATCCAGCAGCCTTAAATCATAAAAACGAGGCTGCCAATCGACATCGCCAAATTGAGAATTTCAGCGACTGAAAAATTTTCTTGCAATAACTGAAATGTTTGGGTGGCTGCATGGCTTGTAGTGTCATCTTGCTGAAACCAAAAGTTCTTAGTTTGAACATTAGATAATTGTCCCTACGAGAAATTTCTTGTCATGATTTGGTAGGGCAAAGAATTCACGGTGACGGCGTTTCCCTGCTAACTTTGCCAAATTAAAAACGAGCGTCATCGCTCATGATGGTTTTATTGAAAAATGCGTTGTTTTCGTTCAGTTATTCAAACTGACAATTCACAAACGTTCGAGGCAAACAATGATCGGTCGGTTTTAATTCTTAAACGAATTGAGCGTGACGATCTGCAAACTGTTGCATATTTATATATTTTTTAAGTAAATTACGCATAACGCTCTCAGATGGAGCCTGATTACGAGAAGAAGCCCTTAAAATTTGGTGAAGTGATACAGTAAAATTTTCACTATTTTGACACAAAATGTTCGCTATAAAAATTCTTTGCTCAAGAGCTTAAAGCTACATGCTTGAAATTCTCAAACTCTTAACTAAACAATCATCAAATGCTGAAATCTCAATTCTGGACATTTAGTCATTTGACAGGTAATTTATTTTCTAACCCTAAATTTGCCCGCGCGGTATTTATAAGCCAGAGAGAATGTAGAATGTGGGCGTATGCTGTCAATTATTTATTTAAACAGATTTTCTAAGGGAAAAGGAGTTTGTAGACGATAGCTCTGTTGTCATTTTAAACTTTTGGGAAAAATTCATTATTAATACTCCCTCTGTCATTCTTTCATAACCCTTTAATTACATAACATTTAATTTATTTTGCATTTATAAAAATTAAATGAAAATTAAATTAAAACTTCGAAAAACTCCAAGATTTTTATTTTGAGTGTAATTTGTGAAAAAAAAATATTCGTTTCTATATAAAATTCAAATAACCATCTCTGGTCAAAGTAAATTAAAAAAAAAAAAAGAAAAACAAAGTTGTTTTTCTCAGTGTAATAAAAAATAAATCAATAATTTTTTTTCCTATTTATATAATAAATAAAATAAATTTTTTTTCGTATATATATTTATTTTAAATGGATCCTTTACAATCTAAAGAAATTGAAGAAACTGAAGATCAGAAGCAAGAACCGGTAATTATAGCCACCAACGATGGCGAAATGCGCATACAGCTTGAGGGCAGTCATACAACATCGACGGAAACTGAAGCAGCTTTAAATATTATGAAGAAAAATGTCAAGTTTCAAGATGAAAAAGATGATGATGAAACACTAGTTGATAAAGAAACATCTAAAGAAAATATAGATGTATCAGAAAAGGAAGAAAAAGAGGAGCAAGAAGAGGAACAAGTTAAGGATGTTAAAAAAAAGACAAAAGATGAACTTTCGCTCCTAACATTAGAAACTTCAAACGAACAGATGTTTCAAAATTTAAGTCCTGAATTGAGTCAGGAAACGGTTATTGATATAACGGAACAAGTGGCTGCCATCTGTGATCTAGTTCAAAAAGAGCAAATGGAAATTTCGGAAGTTTTAGCTAAAGAAAAACCAAAACGGGAAATTGTTCAAAATATAACAAAAAAAAGTGAAGAAATATCGAAACATTTTGAAAAAATTATCGAAATGTTTGATAATGTTACAAAGAATTTAGAAAATTTTGAGTTGGCAACACATCCACAAAACCTGGCGGAAAGCTTAGGTGGCGGTTATAGCAGAAAGAGACCTAAAAGTGTATCATCATTAAAGGATCAATCAGAACGGACAGAAGAACCTCAGAAACATCGCAGTCGTTATGATGAATATTACAAAGAAAGTAAGACAAAGTCAGGTAAAAAATTAATTTCATTTGGCAATTTCGCAAATCGGTCTTTACGTAAAATAATTTAAATGAGTGCGAGCTGTTTACGGCAACGGAAGTATTTGGGTTTTTTGTATTGTAGTGTGACAATTAAAAGCAAATGGCTAAAAATGCAGGCCGTTTCATGAGTTTTTTTAGCCATAGAGTCCATCTATCAAAAACCGCTATCTCTGGAACAGAATTTAAGAATTTACTCTAGCGGCTAAAACCATAACAACTGGCACTAGATGATTATAGGGTGTTATAAAGTAATGTCATATTCAGCAAAATATTGTTGCAGCCATTTTAAATTTATACGCCGTTTGTAAAAGTATATTCGCTATTACAACAATAAAAAACTTTCGATTAAAGAGTGCTCCAATAGTAACAATATTAATTCTCTCAAACATGGCCATGTTTTTCAATGGCATAAGATAGTTTTATATCCTCTATAAGAACAAGCAAAAAAAGTTAAAAAAATAATTATAAAGGGTGTTCCTATAGAAGCGTGTTTTAAGTAAAAATGGTTTTAGTTTTTTTACTGTAATTCGTTTACATGAAGAATTTACTCAGGGTATATAAATTTGTTTCCACATTAAAAATATGTAAAAATTTAACTTAAAAATACAAGGGGTGCTTCCATACATACTATGTTTTTAACAACTATGCCCTTACCTTTGTAGGCAATATATGCTTATATGCCTGCTATTGGATTAAGAAATATTTGAATTGAAAAAAATTGTCTTACAGACGTAACTCCTCATCTTATAACTTAACAGATACTAAATCTGAAAAAGAGGTGCTGGATTGGTTCCATTTAAAAAATATTTAAAATTAAATAAAAATACAGGGTGCCACAGTTTAAAAATTGAAACACAAATGCTATTTAGATATATATTATACTGCGACAGAAATGTCTACAAAATCTTAGCAAAGTTGGTATTAATACAACTTCCAACAGTATAAATACATTAAGGGTGCCTCCATAGGTGATTAAATTTGACATATATAACTATCTTTTTGAAGCGTTAAAGTAAAGTACAGACTTGGAAGTTAAACATATTGTGCATTCATTGGACTGCTGTAAGAACGGTTATAAATATTTTAGATTAAAGGGTATTCCCATAGATGATGCAATTCTGTATATGTGGCTTTACTCTTCAAATCGTTTTACACACACAATAGAAATTTACTTAGAAAATGTATGGTGGGCTTTCAGTAGCAACAGCATGCAACTAAAAATAAAAGGGTGTTTTTAAAGGTTATTTGCTGGGAGTCTATACTCCCTCCATATGAATATTTTGAAGCAAGTTTTTATACGTCATTATAACGTTTGGAGCCATTTGTTTATATTTTCGTAAAAAAAAATTATGGGATTTTTAAGCTTAGTAAGTTTTGAAAATGGGTGATGTATACAGTTGGCAACACTACTCCAGCTGTTGATTATTTTGTCAGCATTCAAGTGATTTACGTTTAGTTTGATTTGGTATTTCAAGACTAATAGACACTTGAACAACGCTTCTAGACTGTGCATATTGGTTTTAAAAACCACAGTTCTTTTCAAAATACCCGGTTCCGATTTCGGATTTGCGCATTTATCGCAGGTGCTACTAAAAATTTAATTTGGTTAAAAAAAATTAACACAGATCCCCAGTCTTTTTGCAGTTGCAGCCTTATTTGTTTGAATTTTTTTCTTTCCCGGCTTTACTTTTCTTTAAAACTTAAAATTTTATTTCTTTCCAAACCAATTAATCAATATTTAATTCAAAGATCATCCAGATACCAAGATTGTAACAGAGCCCGAACAGCAGTTAACTGTTTCAGCGAGTACAAGTTGTGCTGAAATAATTTCAAAAAATCTTGCCGAGCCGACAAAAGTGAAGAACTTACAAAATGGTAATAATGTACGCAATACGAAAATTTTAAAAGTTTTTTAAACTTTAATTACAGCAGTCGAAGAACAGAATGCCTCAAATGCCCGTTCCATTTCAACAGCCACAAGCATCTGTGAAGTGAAAAGTCTTGGCTGTCAGACTCAGATTTCCGATCACATAAGTCTCAATGAAATGAGCATAATGGAAGGCTCCTCAATAACCAGTCGCTCTGAACAGCCAAACTCTTTAAGTAATTATGCTCAAGCTGAAATGGCCTGCGTGTCGCATTATGGCTCACAGCCGCAGATCACAAAACAGCCAATGCCGCAAACACTAATTCAACAGACCGTACAAGAAACACCACCTGTCGTATATGAAAGTCCGACAGGTCAACGCTTTAATGTGATTACTATAGAAGCTAATGCTATACCGTCTGGTACAGATTTAGGAAGACCACCATTTTGCCATCGCTTGTGGGAAGTGATTGGTGACTTTTGTGCTGCCACGCTATTGTGTTTACAGGTTAATAGGGATTGTATTTTTTGTATAGGTTTCTTTGCGGCATTTGTTGTTAGTGCTTCTTTTTTGACAGCTTTCTTTTATCACACTCTCATCGTAAATCCAACACTGTGGCAAGTAGAAGAAGAAATAGTACTCTGAAGAGGGAAGAGAATACAAAATTAATGGAACGAACTCGGCTGTTTTATAAATTTAAAAACAATTTGACAACCTATATTTGTAAAGATCATGGTAATAAATTTTGGATAATTGTCTTTCTATTTTTTGTAAGTAAGCTAAAGCAGAAGGATTTTCTAAATGCGAGGGTAAGTCAGTGCATTATTTATTTAGTTTTTAATAATTTTAGGAAAAATCTGCAGTGTCAATGCCTTCTCGTCATACTCGGAATTTTCAAGTGGAAAGTTATAAAAACTAATTAATACGATAGACAAGTTGAGATATTCACATTGTTGAGATTCATTAAATTTTTCCATAAAAAATGTCTCTGCTCTAGTGTCGAAACAAATTAGTATCAGGATAATAACGAAAACTATATTTTTACACAAATAAACGCATAATTTGTTTACAAAAACGACCCAAAAATTTTCAGTCATAATTTTTTACAAAAATCATGACATCTATAAAAAATTTTATCAATCAAAATTTTTTCAATAAAAATATTTCATTACTCATAATGTGTAGTAAAATTCTAACATTCTAAAATTTTCAAAAATTAATACGACAAGTCAATATTTGTTTGTAAAAAGAAATTATCATTAAAATAATTACATCAGTAATAAATTTTCTAAAAAAAAAAAAAAAATCGTCATAATTTTTGGGTAGAAAACAGTCAAAATTTTTCTATAACAAAATTTCATAACTTTTCCATAATTAAATTTCATCAATCATAATTTTTCTATATAATAATTTCATCAGTTCTAAAACTTCTTTAAAAATATTTCATTAGTCATCCTTTTTTTCTATAAAAATATTTTAAACATAATTTTTTTTTAAAAAACTTTGATCAGTCATAATCTATATATATAAAAGAGGATGTGTGTATGTATGTAAGAAATGGACTCGAAAACGGCTGGGCCGATTTTGATGAAATTTTCAGAGAATCTTCAGAATATTCAGGCGGGTGACACTGTGATTTTCGGTCTGTGGGCGGAGGGGCGTGGCAAAACCCACCAATGACAGATACATATAAATATTTATTATTTCTTTTTTCTTTTTTATTTTATTTTTTAAAGCCATTGTTATGCTTTTCAAAACGAGATATCAATCTCTTAAATCGGTTATGTAGTTCCGAAGATATTCACAAAAAAAAAACTCACTAATATATAATAAAATATCTAAATTTTAAAACTTCCGAAATGTTGCATTCAAAAATCCGAGTTTTCGGTTTAACCATCGCAACAGAGGACAAGAGGAGCCTCTGAATCAGCTGAGGAACACGAATCACGTCTTCAGGAAAATCGTGAAAGGGCATCTACGTCTAGAGCCGCAGAAACGGAGAGACAACGCGAATCACGGCTTCAGCAAATGCGTGACAGTACATCTTCATTTAGAGCTGCTGATAGAACGGCTGGGCCGATTTAGCTCAAAGTTTTTTTCCGCTGTTCGTAATTGCCAGGACAATGTTAGTACGAAAATTTTGGGAAAACCGTACGTAAAAGTCGGGAAATTGGAAAAATCGAAAATTAATTTTTAGTATGGAATTTTGTGTGCAATTGTTCCGTTGTAGCTTTTCGAATTGCAAAATAGAAAACTCTTAGCGGAAAACTCGGAAAATTTCTGAAAAACGTGATTCGGCAGAATTGCATTGAAACTACGATTTTTCCACAAATCAATTCAACAACATTTATGGCATATTTCAATCTGGGAACATTTAACTTCTATTACAAGTCGAACTATAACATAACATAGCACTTTTAAGGTATTCTCTACACGAAAGATTAATTAAAATTAAGTAAATCCAATTTTTTCGTTATTACTATTGCAAAACAACGTTTGCCGGGTCAGCTAGTTTTTTAATAAAAACCTTTATTGATTAGTCATAATTTTTTAATAAAAAATTTTATTGATCGGTCATAATTTAAAAAAAATATTTGATCAGTCATAATATTTAAATAAAAACATCATTAATTTTGTTCCCATACAAAATTTCATAAGTCATAATTCTTGTTTTAAATATCATCAGTCCAATTTTTTTTATGAAAAACTTTCATCGGTCCCAATTTCACTATAAAAATATACTTTTCATACTATTTCTATAAAAAAAATTTCATGTCATAAATCTTTTATAAAAAAAATTTGATCAGTCATAATTTTTCTATTAAAAAAATTTTATAATTAAACTTGTTCTGATAAGAGGAATTTTACCAGTCATAATTTCTAGTATAAAGAAAATTTATCAATCTTAATTTATATATTAAAAAAATTTAATCATTCAAAATTTTTCTACAAAAAAATTTCCTCAGTGATAATTTTTCTATATAAAATTTTGATCCGTCATAATTTTTCCACAAAAATGTTTGATATAACAATTTTTGTGTAGAGTGATTTCATTAGTAGTAACTTTTTAAAAAGGGCTTTTAGCAGTCATGTTTTTCTTTCAACAAATTTCTTCAATCATAAAGTTTCTATTAAAAAATTTTTTCTAAAAAAGAAAATTACCAAATTATTTTTATATAAAAAAATTCAATCAGTCAAAATTTCTTGTATAAAAATATTCATCAAACATAATTTTACCAATCACAATCTTTATACAAAAAATTTTCACGGTGATATTTTTTTTATATAAAAATTCACTTTCACTTTCGTCAGTCATAAATGTTCTATAAATTTAGTGTAGCACGATTTTTCATCAATAATACTGTTTCTTTAAACAAGTTTTGTCAGTCCATAATATTTCTGTAAAATAATTTCATTAGTCATAATTTTTTTATAGAAAAATTTCATCAGTCATAAATTTTCTCGAAAAAATTATATCAGTCATAATTTTCGTAGAAAAAAATTTTATCAGTCATAATTTTTCTAGAACAAAATTGCATCAGTCATGAGGGTACAGAAAATTCATCAATCATAATTAATATATAAAAAAATTACAACATTAATAATATTTCTATAAAAAAATTTTCAGTGATAATTTGTATAAACATTTTCATCCGTCATAATTTTTCAACAAACCATTTTATCTGTCACATTTTTTGTGTAGAGTAATTTCATTAGTAATGACTTTCTTTTTTCAGTAGTCATGATATTTGTTTAAAAAAATTTAAACAGTCATAGCTTTTGTATAATTCACCCCCGTTAGTATAAAATAATTTATTCATTCACAATTAAAAAAAAAAAATTCAACGGTTTTCTATATAAAAAAATCACATCCGTTATAATTCTTCTGCAAAAATTTTTATGTCACAATTTTTGTATAGAAAACTTATGTCAATCATAAATTTTTAATACGAAATTTCATCAGTAATCGGTTTTCTTTAGGAAAAATTTAGTCAGCATTTTGCTATGAAAAAATTTCATCACTAAAAATTTTTCTATAAAAAAATATAACTTATTAAATTTTTAAATAAAAAATTTAATTGGTTATAATTTTTTTAAACAAATATTTAATCAGTCATAATTTTTTGTATGAAAAAATTCATCAATTAATCAGTCATATTTTTTTTATAAAAACCGCTGCCTACATCTTTCTATAAAAGAAATACAGCAAATAACTTTTATATAAGAAAATTAAATATGAATGGTTTCCAACGGAAACCCTTATGTAGAAATGATTGAAAATAAACAATGTTTTTTGTTGTTTGAAATGTTTTGCTTTGTTTGTGTAGAAGTGTTTTTGAGTCTTGCTGTCTACGCTATGTTGATTTTATAAAAAATTCTCATAAAATCAGTTTGGCTTTGGATATAAGATTTTTAGGTTTTTCTATACAATATTGGGGTAAAATTCACTGATGATCTACTTGAGCAATAGTGAAATTGCAATATGGATGTGCTCTCCCCGCAGTAATACATTTCAAATATTTTTTTTTTTTTTTTTTTTTTTTTTATTTTTATTGGAATAAATGTTTTATGAGAATATCATAAAATGTTTATTTTTTAATAAAAATTGTTGTAATAAATATTTTGTGAGAATATCATGAAATATTTATTTAAAGGAATCAAGCACGAAAAATAAAATTGCTTATATAAATTTTTTTATATAAAATTAGTCATAATTTTTAATAAAATTTTTTTAGAGGTTTTTTTATACAAAACAACTCATCAATCATAATTTTTGTAGAAAAAAATTTTATCATTCACAATTTGTCAATAAAAAATTTTCATCATTAAAAATTTTTCTATAAAAAATAATTACTAAATTATTTTTACATAAAAAACATTTAATTAATCAAGATTTTTGTATGAAGAAATTTAATTTGTAATTTTATGAGTCACAATAATTTTAGTAAAAAACTTTATCAGTCACAGTTTTTCTATAAAAAAATACGGTACCTAAACCCTCGTATAAAAGAAATTTGTGAAATAACTTTTATAAACAAAAATTAAATATTATATTTCTATATAAAATTGATCATAATTTTTTATACAAAATTTTTTCAGATGATTCTTTTGGTAGAAAAAAGTCTCATTAATCCTAATTTTTGAAGAAAAAAATTTTAACAGTCACAGTTTGTCAATAAAAAGTTTTCATCAGTCATAGTTTGTCAATAAAAAATTTTCATCAGTCACAAATTTTCAATAAAAAATTTTCACCAGTCACTGAACTTGTTTAGAAATTTTTCATCAATCTTTATTATAAATTTTTTTCAATGTCCTTTAGAAAATAGCAGGTTTAAAGCTAACAAAATCTCAACAATATTTTGCCAATATATCCTTTTTTTATTCCCCATATTTTAACACACATAACCCCGTTCTTAAAATATCTTTTTGATGTCTATTTTATTAAAATTCAACTTCATTTTCTTCCTGAGACTGGTTGTTGAATATTTTCTTGAATATTTTAATAAATTTTTTAAATTATTTGGATTTTTTATGACTCTTGAATATCGTTTCATTTGTTCTTTTTGCAGACAAACATAAATTTTATTTGTCTGTGATTTTGCAGTTTCCTCTTATTTGGTTTTTATATATAAAAAAAAAATATACAAAAAAAAGAAAGAATGAAAATAATTTTTTCTTTACCCAATTTGTGTTAAACCAAAGTCCTTGGCTATGGAATATTATTGAGAATATTTTATATTCATTTTGCCATAAAAATGCAAACTTTATTAACGCAAATATTTGGTAATGAAAGGAAATGCTAAAGAATAAAATACTCGAGAATAAAATAGTAGAGAATAAAATGCTATAAAATAAAATTAAATAGAATAATAAAGACAAACTACTCACCCTGTTTAAAATAATTTAATAAAGCAATCTGAAAATAAATAAAAAAAATTTAAGTTAAATTAGTTTCCCAAATGGAATAAATATTAAAATAAGTGTGTCTGTGTGAATTAATAATAGTAACAGCTTTAAAATTGAAAATTGGCAGGTTGGGAAAAAGAACAAAAAAAAAATATTTTTAAAAAGGTTTAATTTCGATTGAGTCAATGAATAAAATTATTAGAAACACTCTGTACATCGACTTGCTTGCACAGTCTCAGATTTGCATTTGTTCTTTATTTAGTTTGTTTTGCTCTGTTTGGTAATTTAAACAAAAGTAAAAAGGAGTAAAAACATGAAGGAAGTGAAAAAGTGATATCCAAAAAGTACCGTAGACATCATTTACTGAACCACAGTGAACGCTAGTAGTGCTTTTGGCCATTTAGTTTGAACTCGTAGGAAGTTTATTGCAGAATATTTGTTTCTAAGAAGCAAATCGTCTCGCGATTGCGTTTCTACTTTCTAATTTATTCCCGAATTTAATTCGTTTTAAATAAAGCGGCAGCGTCGTCCATTTCGTGGCGATGATATAACGACTCAACAGACTTTTGCATCCTTCTATCACTGATGATTTTGTTTGGCCTCAAATTTGGGTGCTCGATTATCTCCAAATACAATTAACTTTAGTAAATCTCAATGCAGCAACATGGAGGAAGATTAAATGGAGCTAAAAAATATCTCGTTTCTTAGTTTAAAATGATTCATAATGTCGGGTGGAATTTACGCAGTTACGCCTTTCTAAATGTGTCCAATATCGTTGGTTAGTAGAAACTGTTTTGTTACTTATTATTTTGCATCGACAATTTTTCATTAATTAAGGCGTTCTAAAGGTTTAGTGGATGATGTTTTTTTTAATAATCATAAGGTCACCATAACCGGCTTTGTTTCTATATGGTGGCAATTCAGAAATGCTTTTTGCTCGCGTTTTCGAGTTATAAAATATTTTCATTTTCATTTATTTGCCTTTTCTGGCGATTTATTAACTGCCGTTACATAACAACAAAAATTTCTCTGATATTTATAAAAGTGATGGGATTTGAACTCATGGCTAGTTTCTTAAATAAGCATCAAAATCAAGAAAAGTGCTGAATTTTTTTATTGAAAAAATTAATTTTAGATAAGAAAACTTAAATCGCTTCTGGTTAGTAGAGGCCTTCATTTATAATGCTGCAATTCTGAAGATCCTCCTGCTCGCCACTTTACGAGTTATGAAATATTTTTTTTTTTCATTTATTTGCCTTAAGTAACGACTCATTAACTGTCGTTACATAACAACAAAAATTTCTCTGATATTAATAGTAGTAATGGTATTTGAACTAGTTTCTTAAGTAAGCGTTAAAACCAAGAAAAGGGCTATAATTTTTAATAAAAAAATTAATTTTACATGGGAAATCTTAAATCGCTTCTAGCTACTAGAGGCCCTCATCTATAATGCGGGAATTCTGGTATGAAATATTTTTTTTTTCATTTATTTAAGACTTATTAACTGCAATTACACAACAAAAAATATGTTTCTGATATTTATGGTGGTGATGGGATTTGAACTTATGGCTAGTTTCTTAAATAAGCATCAAAATCAGGACAAGTTTTAAAATTTCAGATCACTTCAATATTTTGTTTAAAAAAAAAAAGAATTTTATATGAGAACTCTTAAATCACTTCCAGTAACTAGAGGCCCTCGTGGCTGCTTAACATATTTAGAATAATTTTTCCCTTTTATAATGTTTACACCACACTTGCTGGTAGCGGCATTAAACCCCTTTTTCAGCTCCGTTTTCTTATCAAAGCCAAAATCCAATAAATATTTTATTAGACAAAATTTAACTATGTTATATCAAATATGTTAAGGGTTGCCAAATCCTTTTTCATTATAATAAGTTTGTGAGGACTAAAACAAGATCAGCACAAAAAAGCACTTCAATGGTCAAAATTTCTCTTCATACAAAATCATTGTATTTTATCAAAAATCACCGAGAGAGAGCTAAAGATTTGTTTTATCAAAAGGTAGGTCTTTTAGAAAATAGAAGGTCTTTAAAAAAAAAGATGAATTAGGGATGCCTGATCATAATCTCTTCTAATAAGATTCGCCACAAATCGATAAAATTCACTAAAATCACTAAATTCAGGATTATTATTACTTTTTACTCGTATTGTTATAAATTATGTTGCTCTTGGCTTAAATTAAAAATAATTTTACATTTCTAAACTTAAGCCTAACTTAAACTTAATTTTTGCTGTATTAACAGCTTAATAAAAACAAGGATGTGATAATTTTTCTTCATAAAACAGAAGGGAGAATATTTCGTAGTATCCAGCACAACATTGTGACATATAAAAAAGTGTCACTGTATTTAAGTATACAAAGAAAAGTGACAAAAAAAGGTGATGCTGCACACATAAAAGAAAGTATCATAAAATGCTTGCTAAGGGTGTCGACATTGGTGAACACTAAGGAACAGAAAAGGATTTAAAAACTATCAATGTGGGGATAAGGTGATACAAAATAAAACTTTTTATCTTGCATGGACATACTGACACAGAACAGGTAGAGGTGCATAATAATGTCTTGTCATTTGTAATAAACAAGTGAGTATTATGACATAAAAAAGTGTAATACCTTCAAGATATTTGTGATAATTAAGAGGACCAGCAGTTAGGTTAATTACTTAATTTTATTTGAAATTGAGTACCAGTTATTTATATCAGGTTTTTCAACAAGCAGATTTAATGCATTGCCAATTGTTATAATAATTTATTTTCGCAAGAAAATTGCATTAAAATAATTAAAATCCATTATGAAAATGTTAAAAATACACTTCGTAAAATTTGTGATATTTTTTGGGGCAATATAACCATCCTTATGAGACCGCTATTAAGAATTTAAATTTGAGTCAACAGGCTATAAAATGTGCGAACACTGTGACGACCAAAAGTCTATTATATACTTGTCATATTTTCAAATTATATTTATTATTTGTTTAATGAAATATTTTATATCATAATGTATTAATTTTAAAGACAAATAATAACCGTTAAAAAGCGCCATCTATTAACACGAGGATACATCCGTGAGAAGAACATACCATTAAACACAACCCTAAACAGTAGCAATCAGCTGTAGTTTAGTGGTATAGGTGTGCATGTGTGCCTGGCAGAAACATATAAAAGCGAGATAATTACGTATTTGAGAAGAGTTAGCCACGGACAAGCAACCGGGCAAGTGAGTTAGAATTTTATTCATCTTAATTAAAAAAGTCTTGCAAATAGGTTTAGCTCACTTAATCAAAGCCAGAATCTTATTCGACTTTGAATTAATTGAGAATCGCTAAGGTTTCCGGCCCAGTAAGTGCTGTCGCTGCTTCACCTGGCCAGAATTTTATTGGCCCAGGTGACGGAGCCTAGAGCCAGGCCGCGCTTTGTTCAGCAAGGCCAGAATTTTATTCGCCCTAGCTGAACAAGACAGACAAGATCGACAACAGGCTAACACCAATTGCGACGTGGAAAGGTTGTCTCAGAATCTTATTCGTGACAACCGCGACAAGTTACAAATTGGTGGACAGGCCAACTGTTCTGGTTGGACAGTGTGAGAAGCAGTAGGTAAGCCGACGGAGAGTGGAGACGAAAACTCTTGGGGGCCACGAAGCGGTTGAGCGTCGTTGGCGTGGTTAGTAGTGGTGTAGTGTAATTATAACTTAGTTTAAGAGTGAATTATAATAAAAGAAAGAAATTTGTCAATTCCTTACCGTTCTCAACAATTGGAGTTACCACAGCATGGCGAATTTTGCATAAGGATTTGACTTTGAAGCCTTAAAAGGCTCAACTAGTGCAGGAATTGACGTCGACAGACCGTTCACATCGCCGTAGATTCGCTTAATTCATTCAGGAACATCTGGTTTTTCGGAAAAAAACATTTTTTTAGACGAAGCCCATTTTCACTTGTCAGGGTATGTCATCAAGGAAAATTTCCGCATTTGGGCTGCTGAAAATCCTAGAGCGATTATCGAGAAGCCTTTACATGATCAACATATTATTGTATGGTACGCTATGTGGTCTGGAAGCGTGATTTACCCGCTTTTTTTTAAGATGAGGCTTGTAATGCACTAATGTTCAACGGATCACGCCATCGCGAAATGCCAGCAACTTAATTTTGGTTGCAACAGCATGGTCTACATGTCATAAAGTCCATGAAATGATCAATTTATTGCAAATTTAATATCCTATCGCATAATTTCACGACAATCAGTAGTTGAGAGGCCGGCCAGATCGTGTGATCTAAGACCACTGAAATATTTTTTGTGGGGCTAAGTTAAGGGCATAGTCGAATCGATTTCAGCCTAAAAACTCAAAATTCGTAATGTGATTACCAAAATACGACCACCATTTTGTCAAAAAGTGATTAAAAACTTTGATGAAAGAAGCGATATCTGTCAGCGTGGTCTTTTGCCAGATATTATTTGCCATACAAAATTGCCGAACTTTTCTCTTCGTAATAAAAAAAAATTTTAATCATCTTAATCAAAATTTTTTGTTTTATTTTGTTTTAGAAAACAAACTTCTTGTTGAAAAACCTTTATTAAAACATTCGACTTGATTGTAGCTTTTATACATTTAAAATTAAAAGTATTTCTAAAGGGTGTTTTTATAGTGATATACAACTTTGAAGTGGAATAAAAAAAGATAAATTTTGCAAATCGACAGGGAATATACTTTACGCGAAATATCATCTTCTGGCATTATAATTTAAATTTGTTCTCGGGGCATATGATAGCCAGGGCTGGCTCGGCTGTAGTCTAATCGGGAGATCCTATTTCCAAGGACTTTTTTGCCCGTATATTGACAAAAACACGGCGAATGTTGCCTTTTAAGTTAACAATTAGCATCAACTAGTGGTTTCACATATCCCCAATGAAAATAGTTGAGCGGTGTTAAATGGTACGTTCTTAGAAACCAATTCCCGGGTCCGAAATATGAAACTATGCGGATACCAATGCTTTTTTTCGATATACAAATACGGCATTATTCCGCCTTCCCCCCGGGAGCACATTTATCGGCCTTTGTAGAATACTTGACTACCTAGACCTGTGCTGCTGGGGGTATAAGGGAGTTTAGTTCTCTAAAGGAAATCAAGGAGTCAACGTTATTTCCACGGGAATCAGTAAGCCCCAGGATTCCGCTAATTGTCTCTTTAGACTTTTAGCTGTTTTCTGAGTGATTATTGAGGTTGGCCCTTCGGGAGTATCGTGGTGGTTGTGCTTTTGCGGACGCAAGCGTGAGCTGATTATGTGGGCCAGGATCATGTCGCCTTTAATAACACCAACGGGTGAATGATCCGGATCCAGTAGCATGCTAGTCAGTGTTCTAGACCAGGAGTTGGATAGTCTCCAGCTCTTCAGCAAGGAGTAGTGGTTTGCAACCCTACTTTGGAACCGCCGATTTTTCAACTTGGAAAGACCTGTTGCTAGAATTAGTTCTAGGCTTCCTATGGCTTGAAAGACGTTGCTTTTCATTCCCAGTGGTTTTACCACTGGGTACAGATGTAAATCTTATCACGAAATGGCATTATCCGTCTAATATGTTGCGCTATCTTGTTGAATTCTCAGCTGCTCCACATCATGTTTTTCCAATTGCTGTGCGAAACAGCCAATAATAATGATTCTAGAGGAGTCGCTTTTGACTGTAATGTTCTGACCAGCATTGTTTCTAAAGAAGTATGGACTAATGACTTCACCAGTTCATAAAGCGCACCAAGCAGACAGTTATTCTGGATGTAAGGGTATCTCAGTGTCTTCTGTTTATTGAAGTATCTATCCAAACTAAAAAGAGTTTATGCAAAGCGGGGCAAACATTAATCTTGATATGGACTAAGTTTCCACAATTTGGAAGCGTTGTTTAGGCGTGAGAGTATGCAAGTTAAATGGGCCAATCAAACTGAATATTATTTAAAATTCCTCTTCTTAACATCCTTCTCGGCTGTCTGTTCGCAAATGGTGAGAAATAACCACCCTCAGACGGACACACGTATCTGGACAATTACAAAAGACAAAAATATTAAAACTAATTTCCACATAAATCGCCAGATAGCTGACATTCTGACTACGCGGGTAGATACTACGATTATAAGATAAATACCTGGACCAGTACGTGATACAAAGCTACCCGAAGATGATGCATTCACATGGAAAGCGCTCGCCGTTTAAGAACAGGCAACCGGGAAGGATGTTCAGAGGAGGAATTGAAAAACATTAGTTCATTCACCAGCGGAACAAACTCAAGCAATTTAGTACCCAAAAATTGTTTATTTGACAGCTAACACAATGGACGGTAGTTAAAAAAAGTGTTGCCAACTTAAAGTTATATATTGCTACGAAAAGCACCCTATATAATCTTATTATTATTCCAACAAATAAAATAAAGTGTAACAATTTTTATTTAAATATAATGGTACTCCATCCTATTCCTTTCAATCAGTTTATTTAATCGCCCACCTTTTTTTTGCCTGTTGCCATTATCTAACGCGATTGTTAAATGTTCGCTTAAGGATAAAAACTGCCTTGACGGAGAGAAAAAGGAAATAATAAAGTTTTTGATTTGTTTTAAATTGTTAGAAGTTTCAATGATCTATGATGACATATTAAGTTTATAATCTCGCTATGTAGACAAAAATCAACCAACAAACTTTTCAAATGTCATTTAAGAGAAGACAAGACACTGTGTAACTCTAAAGCACACACACGCACACATAAACACATTTTAAAAAAGATGACATTTGAGTTATGTTAAACCTTTGAGTTGTGGTTGGAAATTTAAAAGCGAAGATTCATTAGAATAATTTTCTGAAACAACAAAAACAAAATAAAAATAATAAAAATGAAAAAAAAAAGAAAAGAATTTCATTAAGACACTTTTAGTGTTTTTTCGTGTCTTATTTTAATTTGCTGTCATATGCAACTGAGTGTAAGGAGATGTTTTTTTGATAAAACGATATTTCGCGTGTACAAAAGTTTGTTTTTTTGTTTTTTTTTTTTTGTTATAATTAAAAAAATAAAAATTATAATAAAGTAAAGTTGGCAGCAATTTTATTTAAATGAACAGAAATTGATAGGCAAATTTGTAATTTAATATTTTAAGATTAAAAAACAAAAATTAAGGAATATGAATTTTTTTAAATTATTAATAAAGTTTGAAAAGTTTTAAAGAATTTTATGAATGATAAAGCAAAGCAAAAAAATGATGAAAATATGTCAAAAGTATTTAAGATTTTTGAAGTATGTTTTTTTTTTAATAATTAATAAGCCAGAAGGTGCTTTACAACTTTAGCTCCAAGCTAAAGTAGTTTTAGTTCGTTCATGAAAATTCAAATTAATTGCACTCAGGTTTTATTATGGAACTTTTTGTTTCCATACCTAAGTTCAGAAATTCAAAACTATTTTTATTTTTGAAATATTAAGTTTCCTTGAATCTATACAACCCAATAATTTTGGGCCTAACAGTTGAACTCTTTTATTTTATAAAATATTACCTCGTTTTTATTTTCGCTTTGTTGGCATTTTATTCTTGTTTTTTTTTTTAAATTTAAATTTTAATAAATTTCCAAATATTTTTTGTATTTTACATATTTTAAAAAATATCTCAGTTTGGCATCTTAAAATTCAATTTAACTTTACGACGTCTTTTAAATAATATTTGTGGGTGGTGTAAGTTTTTTTTAACAATAAATTTTCTTCAAAGTCACCCAAAAGAAATATAAATATTTCGTTGTCGGCCAACTAAAAATTTCTCTAGTTTTTTTTTCGCAAAAATAATTTTAATTATTTTATATAGAATTTTTTCTGAGTGTACGTAGACTGAGTGTTACAAAAGACTGTATTGACAAGGAAAATTACATTGTGATCTTATCTAGGTAGATTTTTGGCTTTACAAAAGAGTTTTTATAATTGTGGGAATATATGAACTTGAGCTTAACTTAAAATTGATGAAAATAGCTTGCGTTAATAATAAAAAATATAAGAAAGTGATGAGGTTACATTGCAACTATTGTCGTGTCATTAATTCCTACAATTGCACAGAGAAAAAATTTGAGATAATTGCTACACGATGTCTGAAAAAATGTCACAGTATATATGTCATTATACACCCTGTATGCTGATGAAAACTGCTACAGAAAAAAAACCTAATAACTTCTTTTCTGTGTAACTAAACTGTTCCACTTTTTATTTTATTTTATTTTATATATAGGTTTTTTCAATTTACTTCAAATGGAGAATTGGGACACTAAAACAAGAATTTGGATAGTGCAACACTTTCACGCTTTAGAGTCCATAGTTTCTGCCCAAAGAGAATATAGGAGCAGGTTTGGTGGCACCCCTCCTAGTAGATGGACTATAATGAGGCTCGTGAAGAATTTTGCCGAACATGGCACTATCGCCAAAAAGTCTTATCATCGAGATCCCTCAGTTCGGACGCAGGAAACTAGCGATGCTGTAGCTGCTGCCATACAATTTGAAATCCTCGAGTTTCAACAAGCAGCTTATCTGCTCAAATGGGTGTCAGCAGACACTCACTGCCGACAATTTTGCACCAAGACTTAAACTTATTTCCATATAAGATTCAATTCACAAACAAACTGAACCCAAGAGTCTACCAGATTCGCTTGGAATTTTGTATGAAGATCATTTAAATGGCGTCAGAGAATGACAACACCTTGAACTGCATTTGTATGTCTGACTAGGCATATTTTAAATTAAACGGCATTGTTAACAAACAAAATTGTCGAATATGGAGTAACTCTAACCCACAGATACTCCATCAGATGCAATTACATTCACTTAGCGTCACAGTGTGGTGTGCAGTTTCTTCAAGATTCATGGTCGAGCCTTACTTTTTCGCAGAAAATGGTCTTACTGCTAACTTCAATGGAGACTGTTACCTAAAGATGTTGAAATAATTTTTCTTTTTAGAATTACGCCGAAAGAGAATACCTTTCAACTCTGTTTGGTTTTTACAAAGTGCAGCAACTTGTCACATAGCCAAGCCTGTTATGACAGAATTGCGGCAAAAATTCCCCATTAAACTGATTTCAAGAAACTCCACATTAACTTGGCTTCCCAGCTACTCTGACTCTATTTTGCGGGGTTATTGCAAAGAAGGAGTTTACAAAAGAAACTCAACAAATGTGGATGATTTAAAGAGCAATCCATTCGAAAGGTAATTGAGGCAATTTCCGCTGCAACACTTCAGGCGGTAATGAATAACTTTTAAAAAGATGCTGCAGATGTGTCACCAAGGATGGAGGCCATTTGAATTCAATTATTTTCAAAATTTTAGTATTTTTCAAATGAATTACAAAAAAAAAAAAAAATAAATTCCATAAACTTTACAAAAAGTTATTTGAGTTTCTTAATGTAGCAAAATTTATCATTCACCTGATATCATACAAAAAATATTTATATTATTCATTGACACAATAAGACAGAGCAAAATGTTCATTGAAATTGCAAAACACAAAATATGTGACACTGCATATTAATATTATAACATATCAGGTGGCTAAATTGGAGGTTAGGAAGTAAATTGTCTGTAAAATTGTTAAATGTTAAGGAATTGAAATGTCATGCTTTGACATATATTTAGCAAAAAGTACGGAAATTTTAAGTATTGGACATTACGTTCTTGCCCAAAATATTTTAATTGTGAAAATTTATAATAAGAATGATGAAATTTCCTTGTGTCACTTCCTAAAATTTGAGCAGCTTTTCCCCGTAATCAAGCAGCTTCTCAGATCGCTGTGCTTGATTTAATCATCATTTAGTGACGATACTCATTTTCAGTTAAAGGTTTCTGTAAACAACCAAAACTGTGGCACATGGAGCAACAAGATACACAAAAAGTCTTCGGAAAATCCTGACATCCGAAAATAGTGATGCGGTGTGTGGTTAGGTGGCACTATTGGTCCGAATTTTTTTCGAAAATAAGCAAAGATGTCACCGCGAATTCTCAGCACCATTGTACCATGATAGCCACCCCCGGGGGTACATTTATGGTCTTTGTGGAGAGTAACTATTTAGACCTGTGCAACTGGGGGAAAAAGAGAGCCCAGTCCCCTGAAGTCAGCAGTCAGGAACAACTGGAAGCTCCACGTTATTTCCACGGGAATCAGCTAGCCCCAGGGTTCCGTTATTTGTCTCGTTAGACATTTAACTGTTCTCTGGCTGATTATTGCGGTTGGCCCCTATATAGCAGTATCGTGGTGGTTGTGGTTTCGCGGCCCCATAACAGACAGGTCAGTTTTTATATGGTGGCCGAGTTCATTTCACCTTAAATAACTCCTACCTGGTAAAATGTTCCCAGGTCCAGTGAGCATGCTAGACATGTGCTCTGGACAGGAGTTGGATAGTCTCCAACTCTCCAGCAAGGAGTGATGATTTGCAGCCCTGCTGTGTAATCATTAATGTTGCAACTAGGAAAAACCTGTTGCCAGAATTAGTCTTCGGCTTCCTAGGACGAGCATGACGTCCATATTTATGCATAGTGGTTCGACCACCATCTGATTAAGGCGCCATAGCCAGGCGCAGATGTAAATCTTATCACGTAGATGTACCATGATAGCTATTTTTTGTGGCATGTGATTTCAGCAAAAAGGCATCATAAGCCAAACACACATCCAAACAATTCAGTTAAAGCATAAAAAAATTCCTGGACGCATAATTTCTTAATTTGGCGATGTCAGTTAGATACCTGCTTGTTGTGATTTAACGTCGCAAGATTATCTCTGTTCCCTAAATAACTAACCTTTTTAAAAGATTTAATTCGGCGCTGCATTGAGGAGAGATGGTGACACTTTGTTGTAAAATGTGCTTGAAAATTTTTTATAAAGACTGAATGTCTGTTAACGATATTTGCCCGACATTATATTCAACCAATTCACGTATTCAACGTATGTGATTTAAGCCTACTTCTAAGCTTCATATTTGCCTAGCCATTATAAAAAGATGTTATAGCAGCTATAAATATTTGATTACTGAAGTCCCTGCATTTAGGGACTCTTACGCATATGAAAATGCTCAAAAAATTTTTAGTGGCATGTGACGATACACACAAAAATATCACATAATGGTACACAAACGGTTATAGTCAAATAAAACTTATATGAGATATGAGAGCAATGACTGGTTATAATTATGTTCATAGGCATAATAGTCGAATAATTAATATAATCAATCACGAACAAGCCGTAATCTCACAAGAAGTACCCTGAGTCATGTGTTAAAGATAACCAATTTTTGCCCTCCTTACAGGTTTTTAATTATTTTCATATAGAAGTTTAAATAAATTTTTCACTTTTTTTTTTAAAGAGAAGTAGCACTCAGAAAGCAACAATGCCTATTAAGTCAAGTAACGTGCTACATTCTTTAGGAAAGGGATAGAGAAGAGATGAGACAGGTGGTGAAAGTAGAAGGATAGTTGGAAATTAACTGCCGTATATAAGACAGCACAGCGACCAGTGACTATGCCTTCATCGCTGAGGAGCCCCACCGACAGTCAATTTTTATTTTTGTAGTGAAATAAAACCCAGGTCTTAGTTGGGAATCGAACCCATAACCCCCATATTTACAAGCTAGTACACTAGCTACTAGCCTGCAGGGGCACTTAATTAATTACAAAAACCTTCAGACTCATTTGTTAAGCAGTTAATGAGCAAAAGTGTGTTCATTTAACATTTACCCTGTGTAGGCAAACATGCGTACCAATTACGATTAACGGTTAAATCATACCTTAAAACTCGAGGGTTAAATATCTCGGCATTCAGCTGGACAGGCGTTTGACTTGGAAAATCCATAAAGATGCTAAGCTGACTTAATTAAGACTAAAAACAGCTCAAGTACATTGGCTGATTGGAAGAAACTCTACACTGAGCTTAGACGGCAAACTTCTAATATATAAGACTATTTTGACTTTGGTGCTATGGTATTCAATTATGGGGCACTGCCTCAGCGACAACTGTAGAAAGAATACAGAGGAGACAAAATAAACTTCTTCGAATGATCACAACCGCCTCATGTTATATCAAAAATTACAATATTCATAAGGACCTCCACTTTCCCTTGGTAAAAGAAGAGATTGTTAAACACGCCTTAACTTATAGAAACATGTTTGGATATCATCCAAACCTCCTAGCCCGCAACATTCTTAACGAAAGTGGCTACATTCAACTGAAGAGGAGAAACATCTTGGCTCTTGGTCGAATTTGAATAAGATACCTACAATTTAAGCTAATAAATCATCTGCGTGAAACATATATTTTGTCCAGCAGTGGCTGTACTTAATTGGAAAATTCCAGTTTTAAGATCTGAATACTTATTGTTAGTTTGAAGTATTTTTGAAGATACAATAAAAAAGAATGTAAACAATTTTATTTTCGTGCTTGAATCCTTTAAATAAATATTTCATGATATTCTCACGAAATATTTATTACAAAAATTTTTATTAAAAAATAAACATTTTATGATATTCTCATAAAACATTTATTCCAATAAAAGTAAAAAATATTTGAAATGTATTACTGCGGGGGAGAGCACATCCATATTGCAATTTCACTATTGCTCAAGTAGGTCATCAGTGAATTTTACCCCAATATTGTATAGAAAAACCTAAAAGTCTTATATCCAAAGCCAAACTGATTTTTCGAGAATTTTTTATAAAATCAACATAGCGTAGACAGCAAGACTCAAAAACACTTCTACACAAACACAGCAAAACATTTCAAAACAACAAAAAAAATTACAAGCTAAATTGAAAACTAATTACAAAGATGTGCTTAGTGAAAGTTGTGACAAGATAATTATTACTAAAAAAAAGCAAACAAATCAAGAATCTTGAAATATTATGAAGAGAAAACAACAACAATATGCTACATATAAATTCCATGAACTAAGATTTACAATCAGGAAAAAAAATAAAAAGAATATACACAATCAAAGAAACACGTACATAGAATTAGAGGTGTCTACTAAATTCTAGATTCCTCCAAGAGATTATCCAAAGTCTCTCACTGTCATGGGCAAGAGCATATTAATTGTGAACATGATCAACCGAAGACACTTGTAACAGCAGCTTTAAGTCATTAAAGTGGTAAAGTTACAGTCGTATATTTTGGTGTATAGAAGCGAATCGCCTAAATAAGACATATCGCACCCTAAGTACAAAAGGGTCACAACTCAAAATGCTAAAATTTTTAGGAGAGACAAAAAACTGTTTAGTTTATCGTGCAGAAGAGACAATAGCCATAACTTAATTTTTCCAGTTAAAGAAGATAGTGATGTGAAAGAAATTTTTGAACTAGTAAGAGATGTGTACTCTGAATTAATTTATAGAAAAATAGTTTGTTTTGGAAAATTTTGAGTTGTGACCCTTTTGCATTTAAAGTGCGATATAATTTGATTAAAACTGTACAAGTTGAGTGTATTAATTTTATAATAGAAGAACTCAATAAACTGAGCATTTATTAAATGAATAAAAGTAATTCTGTGTTTAATTAATAAGAAGAAAATAATTTTTTAATTAAAATAATAACTACGTTAATGCACAAATTTATAACATTAAACATTGAAAACAAATGAATCTTTTGATTGACACAAAAACTGTTTTCGAGAACAAAATTATGGATGTTATTCATTATAATTTTAGTAACTTCACAAAAACACCTCTTAAAGAATAAAAAATTGAATTAAAATTTTTTACGTTACCGTAGCAAAACAACCAACCAATTTGCCATATTGGAAGTTATAAATACATGAGACCATAAAACATAAAATAGTCCATAAAGAATAGACTGCCGCAAATGGAATTTATTATAAAAACTTTACAAAAATTTCTAACAGTGTATGCACGACTCTAATAAAAATGGGTGAGTTAGCAAAAATATAAAGACAAAGAAAAGAGTGGTACAATATAAATTGCCCACCAAAAATGATGGAAAAAAATGACTAAAAATAAAACAAAAACAACAACAACAATGACTAGAAAAACTAAAATTTAAAGACACTGTTAAGAGTGTCAAACATTGCCATCGCATATTTTGTTTTTTTTTTCTTAGCTGACACATCAATTTGTTCATAGTGCAACTCGTACCCAGCAAATGTACAAAAATAAATTGGCATCAAAGAAAAAAAAAACGAACAAAAATGAAAAACGAAAAAAGAAATGAAAATACAATGAGGAAAGCAAACCACAATTCCAAAGCAATTTTTTGTTGATTTCCCTCAAGTGTGCCTCCCAAAATGTAATCGCATGTCATGAAAGACAAAAAAAACTGTTTTAAAAATGTTTCTATTGTCGAAAATTTAATTTAACTTTAAAGCAAACTAATTTCTTTAACGGCGAAAAGATTTCATTATTGAAGGAGATGAAGAGAAGCATAAGTTAATATCCTATGAAATTTCTCAAAGTCCTAAGCTTTCCTTAGCGGCAAAAATGTTAGTTTAAACTTTGACTTCAACTGATTGTGTTTTTAAGCAATTTTTTGTTGTTTTAATTGTAATTGTGATAATATCTCTGTTATACCCACCACCCCCCACCTCACCCTTTATAGATTTACTTAACCATCTAGACCTGTGCTGCTAGGGGTATAAGGGAGCCCAGTCCCCTGAAGGCAAGCAGGGTGTCAACTGGAAGCTGCACGTTATTTCCACAGCAATCAGAAAGACGCAGAGTTCCGCTAATTGTCTCTTTAGACTTCTAGCTGTTCTCTGACTGATTATTGAGGTTGTCCCTTCGGGAATATCGTGGGGATTATGATTTCGAAGCTCTCGTTTGAGTTGTGTAGGCCGGATCATTCACTATGAACACAATAAATGGTCCAGGTCCAGTGAGCATGATTGCGGTTGTGTTTTTAAATTTTGTTAAGCTTCATGCGTTTTGGACCAGGAGTCGGATAGTCTACAACACTTCAGCAAGGAGTGAATGGCTGCGGCCTGCTCCGTGTCTGAAGGCTTTCTAGGGCGAGTATGACGCTACATTTCATGCACAGTAGTAAGATCCGTCGTCAGGTTATGGCTCACACAGCTAGACACTGACGTAAATCTTATCAAACACCACGACCACACTGACAGACGTCGATTCTTTAATCAATGTTTTTAATTACTTTTAGGGAAAGTGGTGACCCTACTTAGTTAATCATATCATGGACTTTAAGTTTTAAGGCTAAAATCGATTGCATTGGCTTCGTATAGACTGTGTCCTCAACGTAGTACCACAAAAAATAATCTAGTGGTATTAAATCCCACGAATTGGCTGGCCCAGGCCGGCCACTTAATTGTTGATTGTCGTGAAATTATACAATCGGGAAATTAGGTTTGCAATATATTTAACGTTTCTTTGGCTGTGACATGTGGCACCCTCCTGTTGAAACCACATATCAGCGATACTCACGTTGTCAATAATAGGCCAAAATTAAATTGTTAGAATATTGCAATAGGGTCATCTATTGACCGTTACCGCATTTCCAGCCTCATCCGCCTCCAGACCTCAAAGCGCACCAAACAGCGACATGTTGAGCATGCAAAGGCTTCTTAATAAACGCTCTAGGATTTTTAGAAGCCAAAAAGTGGCAATTTTGCTTGTTGCCCTACCCTGACAAGCGAAAATGGGCTTCGTCTGAAAAAATTATTTTTTCCAAAAAACCATCTGGTTGTTCCTGAATAAATTAAGCGAATCTACGGCTGCATTTCTTGCACCAGTTGAGCCTTGTAAGACTTTAAAATCAAAGTCTTCCACGAAATTCGCCATGTGGTGATTTTAAATAACCCTAGATGTTGAGCATGTCGAGGAATTGACAAATTTGGATTTACGTTCACACTGCGTCTTACGGTTGCGGTGCTTTTAGTTGAACAACCCGGTCGAACACGAATTTAGCGACAAAATTATTATTAGCGGTCTTAGAAGGACGATTGTATTGTCGGAAGATATCACGAATTTTACGCAAGTAGGAGATTAA
This sequence comes from Trichopoda pennipes, assembly GCA_030448955.1. NCBI lineage: Eukaryota > Metazoa > Arthropoda > Insecta > Diptera > Tachinidae > Trichopoda > Trichopoda pennipes. The sequence continues at coordinate 7,218,903 of JASKUP010000002.1, forward strand.
TTTTTTTAACGCGATTTTCGTGCGAAATTGAATTCATTGCAACAATTGCCAATGCATCTTTTACGAACACGTCAAAAAACTAAATGTCAAAGTATTATATGGTTGGCAAGTATTATATTGTTGCAATTTTTTCCTTTCGTGAGCCTTTAAGCGGTAATTAAACGAAATGATTATTTAATAATTTTTTAAGGATTTGTCAACACCTCAATTTATATAAAAAAATTAAATTTTAAACATTCTGGGTATTAATGCAAAAAGTTTTTTTTTTAATATTAATTTTTATGTAAATTCGGAAATATTTGCTTATTTAAAATATCACTGTACGCTCATTTCTATTATTGTGTGTTCATGCCATGGCAAAAAAAGTTTAGTAATTTTTACCACTTCTTCATTTTTGTTGTACTTCTCTTTTGTATTAATTTAACTTGATTTAATAGATTCTAAATAAAAGAAAATTGAAAAAATAAAATTAGAAAAGAAATGCATGGCACCACAAGAGAACACAGAAATAAAATAAAATAAAATTATTTAAATATTCTGTTAAGGGAACAAAGTTAAAAAAAAAGTTACATGATTTTATGATGGCCAAAAGCAGCCTTCCCCTATCCTTCTTTTTATTTGCATTTGGAAACACACCCTCTTTGAAGTTAAGCAACAAGCCGGCGTGTTGCATAACAATTAGATCACGCAGCAAAAGTTACTTACTTCCTTTTTAGCATAAAACCAGCAGCACAACATTCGTAAACTAGAAAAAAAAACGCCGAATAGAAAAAAAAATCTGTTGAACAAAATGAAGAATATTTAAGAGAGGAGAGAAGGAATTTAAATGAATAGAGGAAATTATGTCTGCATCGCACGCACATTTGTGGCGTAGTTGGGTTGCAGTTAAAGTTTTAGGTAACTTTTTTTGTTGTTGTTGTTATTGCTGTTGTAGCTGCTGTTCGAGTGCTACTGTTCCTTGCAGAAAAATCTTTTTTGTTCGGTGGATTTATTTTATGGCTTAATTGAATTTATATTGTCTTTGAGAAAAAGTATATTTTACAAAATTAAAAAAAAATCCTAAAAATATTTTAAAATATTCGATATTTTAGCAATTACAAACAATTGCTAAAATATCTTATGAATTAAAAAAAAACAGACATAATAATTGTCTCTTCTTAAATCCACTGATATTTAGTAGGTACTCGAGCAGGCCTCTTAGTTACTTCTCGTGTCTGTGTAGCATTTCTTCATTCTTAATTCTCTCAGTGTTCATTTTATCTCTTTTAGCCGGGTTCACTTATTTATGGAAATATTTTGTTTGTTGTCTTCTTTTTATTTGCGGTCAAACGTTCAACTTGTGTGGCATTTCTTTTTTGTTGTGTGAAAACACTGCTCACACTTTTTTATTGTTGTTTTTATGCAACATAAAATTAATTTGGTTTAAAATATTTTGTGGTCATGACTTGAAACTGTAAAATGCGGGTCAACAAGTAAATGAAAAAAGTGTAAAGTATTTAAAACAAACAAAAACAACAAATCAAAACTTGTAAATTTTATACACTAAATAGCGCAAATGTATATGTATAAGTGTGTGTGTGTGTCTTTGTGCTTTATTGTTTTGCGTTCGTCTTGGCCATAAATTGTGGTGGTGATTACTTTATGGTCGGTAACAATTTGACATTTTAAAGAGAAAAAAAGATAAAACTTCAAATGTCGTGAAACAAATTCACACAACACGAAAACACTGTTTTTATATTCTTTGTTAAATACATGACCAGTAGCAGTCTTCAGGTATTTATTTTTGTAATTTATTTTTCGTTACTCATTTGTCACACCAGCGTTACACAAAAAAAGGGTCAACAACTCATTTGTTGTCTGCTGTTTTTTTATTGTTGTCTTTATTTTAGAAAAGTTTGTCTGTCACTTCAAATTTAATTTAAGTGTTACAGAATTCAATACAAAAATTTTATATCTATGAAACTGCGTTTGTGTCTGTTTTTTTAATCTTTAATTGAACTTGTTTCGGCATTTTTTTTGTTTGTTAAACTCTTAAAAATCCATTTTAAGCGGATTGCATTTCTTAGGTACAAAATTAATTTTTTATATTTTAATTCTCTACGAATTTCTTAGCACGATGGTATCTAGTGAAAATTGCTTCATATTCAATGTAACTTTTTTCTTATTGTCAAACTAAAGCTACTTTTGCTAAGACGATTGCAAAATTACACGAAAAAATGGCTATTGCAGCAACAGGGTGAATGAAAATTCACGTGTTGAATACTGTTTCTATCCATAATGTTATTTTGTCTTTTAAGAAAATAGTGAAAAATTGTCATGTAGAAATTTTAATTCATCTGAAAAAATATAAAACAAGAATAAAATTTTTTAAGGCGAAAATTACGCAAATAAATTTCAGGCGAAAATTACACAAATAAATTTTAGGCGAAAATTACATCAAAATATTTCATGCAAAAATTCCATTAGACGATTTCGTAAAACAGTTTATGAAAATTCGCAAAAAATATCATACGAAATTTTTATGTAAAAATTACATGAACAAATATCAAGAAATTTTTCATGTAAAAATTTCAGGCGAAAATAACACAAAAAATTTCTGGCGAAAATTTTAAAGTGAAAACTTCAAGCAAAATTTCCACGAAAGGATTTCTTAAAAAGGTTTTTGAAAATCCATCCGGTGAAAAATATCATACGAAAATTTTGCGCACGAATTACTTGAACAAATATCAAAAAATATTTCATGTACAAATTTCAAGCGAAAATTTCAGGCAAAAATTCCATCAGAAGATTTCATGCAAAAATTTTATGGAAAATATTATGTAGATTTTCATGCGCATTTTTTAAGCGAAAGTCACATAAAAAATTTGTACGCAAAAATTACATAAACAATTTTAGGCAATTATTTCATGCGTAAATTTCACGAAAAAATGTATGAAAATTGTCACCGAGAAATATTATGGGGATGTCTTATTTGAAAATATTATGTAAACGTATTTAGACAAATTTCATGCGAAAATATAACGTAAAAAGTTTGAGGCAAAAAATATCGTTAAAAAATTTAGAAGAAAAAATCATAAAAAGATTTCATGCTTAATTATATTATAAAAAAGTTATGAAAATCCAAAAAAAAAAACGTGAAAGTTTTATGGGAAAATTTTGTCAGAAAAAACAAAGATAAAATTTCAGGCGAAAATTTCATAATTAAATTTTAGGCGAAAATTTCAATAAAATCTATGAAAATCATTATCGAAAAATGTAATTATTATTATATTATATTATAATAAAGATTATTTTAAAAAAAATCATAGGAAAATTTTATACCGAAATTTCATGCAAAAATTTTATGAAAAAATTTAAGACGAAAAATTTGAAGAAAAAAATTCAGAAGAAAAAATCATTAAATATTTCATGCCAAAATTTCATTATAAAAAATTATGAAAATCTATTAAAAACAAAATGAAAATTTTACGCGAAAATTTCATCACATATATCAATGAAAAACTTCAGGCGAAAATTTCATTATAAAATTTTAGTCGAAAATTTCAATAAAATTTGCGTAAATCATTATAGTAAATGTTACTAAAAAAATCCATACGAAAATTTCACACCGAAATTTAATGCGAAAAAATCACGAAAAAAATTCAGGCGAAAAAATTCAGAAGAAAAATCATTAAAGAATTCGTGCCAAAATTTCATTAATAAAACATATGGAAATCTATAAAAAAAATTCATGGGAATTTTGCCTCACATATATCTACAAAAAATTTCAGGCGAAAATTTCATAATGAAATTTTAGGCGAATATTTCATAATAAAATTTCTAGCGAAAATATAATAATAAATTTTTAGGCGAAAATTTCAATAAATTTTATGAAAATCATTATCGAAAAATCTTATTATTATTATTATTATTATTATTACATTATATTATAATAAATATTATTTTAAAAAAATTTATACGAAAATTTCATACCGAAATTTCATGCGAAAATGTAATGAAAAAATCTAAGGCGAAAAATTCATGGAAAAACTTTAGAAGAAAAAATCATTAAAAAATTTCATACTGAAATTTCATTATAAAAAAGTTATGAAAATCCATGAATAACAAACGTGAAAATTTTATGAGAAAATTTCACCACAAATATCAACAAAAAATTTCAGGTAAAAATTTCATAATAAAAATTTAGGCGAAAATTTCAATAAAATTTATGAAAATCATTATCGAAAAATAATATTGATTAATATTATAGTAAATGTTATTAAAAAAAATTCATACGAAAAACTCATACCGAAATTTCATGCGAAAAAATCACGAAAAAAATTTAGGCGAAAAAATTCAGAAGAAAAATCATTAAAGATTTCGTGCCGAAATTTCATTATAAAAAGTTATGAAAATCCATAAAAAAAATTTATGGGAATATTGCCTTACATATATCATATATATACAGGCGAAAATTTCATAATAAAATTTCTGGCGAAAATTATGAAAATCATTATTAAATATTATTTAAAATTTTCATACGAAAATTTTATACAGGAATTTCATGCGCAAATGTCATGAACAAAACTTAAAGCGATAAATTTCGCGAAAAGAAAACCGAAACAAAAAATCATAAAAAAATTTAATGCTGAAATTTCATTAAAAAATTTATGAAATTCCGTAAAAGAGAAACATGTTTAAATTGTATGTGAAAATTTCGCCGACATATATCAACAGAAAATTTTAGGCGAAAATTTCATAATAAAATTTCAGGCGAAAATTCCTTTAAAATTTATAAAAATTGTCGCTAAAAAATATTATGCGGAAATATTACGGGTAAATTTCATAGAAAAATATCAAGTAAAAAATTTATACGAAAATTGTATAAAAAAATGAAAATTTATAAAAAAAAAAATTATATAAAAATATATCGGCAAAAATTACCATGCAAAAATTTTATGGGAAAATTTCGTGAAGAAATATTAACAAATTTAACAATTTCATGCGAAAATTTCATAAAAATATCACATGTAAAAATTGTTTGAAAAATCTATGAAAATTGTCATCGAAAAATGTGAGTAAATAGCATGTGAAAAATTTTTGTAACATTATCATGGAAATTTTTCTTGTGACAGCTGCTTGCAAAGATATTGTGTAGAAGTTCCGGGCGAAAAAAGCGGTATGAAATTTTGTATGCGAAAAATGTCTTAGGAATAATTGGGGCTATTGTAGAGTGCTTAGTTTTCATTATTAGCGAGCCCTTGTTGGGATTTGAACTCATGTCTTAGCGATCCATTCTTTTTACTCGACTCACTTTAGTGCTGGTAAGAAGAACTTATTAAGCTATATTTTTTATAGCTACTGTTACAGATTCGTTGCCTACTTTTATTCTTGACAATTTATGTAAAGAAATCATTCCATCCTTAAAAAATATTGACACTTAAGAATCGATTGGATGATGACATATCAAAGAAGTCTACCTCTTCCCCATTTAGACAAGCACTTTCGGCTGCATTAGTCGCCCGGGGCTAACAGGAACCCCAAACTGGAAGGGATATAGGACTCTAGGAGACAAACCAGTGACTTTATACCTACATTCTGCTATCACTGGAACTTGTTGCCCGCAGGGTTACGGCTCTGTTCTATTTATTAGTAAGGCCCCTTGGGGAGTTATGTGGTGATTGTTGGTTTAATTCAGTTGCTTTGAAAAGGCTTTCGAAGAGATGCTAAGGCAGAGTTGACATCCAATGTTCTGGCTTGTGCATGCAGCAGGATATAGAGTTGGATAGTTACCAAACTCTTCAGCAAAAGGTAAAGGCACGGTGCTGCTACCGAGCACGCGAAATTGTTGTTACAGTGTGTATGCATCTTAGGTTGTGGGTAAGTGTTCCTCCTACACCCAGTGGTAAAACCGATTTAGGGCAAACGGCCAGGCGCTGACGTGCAATTTTATCACATGTATAACAAATCAGTATAAACTGTTGTAACAAATAGAGAATTTAAATAACATCTAGGAATATAAAATATTAAAACTTCTGGAGCAACGTTTTTTTAATCGTAAAAATATATCTTTTTTTTGGTTAAATCATTTAATATCTTCCGCATACCATTTTTTTGTAGGACAGACAGGAATAAATTAGAAAACAAGATTTTGTTTACGACTAACAAAAATGTGGAAGTTATTGTATGAATTTTGTAGCTTCCCAACGTGTTGGAATTATGTGCATTTTACACAAACAAAATCCGTAAAAAAACTCTACAAATAAATACAGTTGTGATGGGAACATGAAAAAAAAAGATCTGTGTTAAATCTTTAAACAACAACAAAAAGAGCAAAACAAAAAAGCAAAAAAAAAATCAACTTCAAAAACACAGCAACGTAATACGACGTGCCGCTTTAGGAATTGTTTGTTTAACGCATTCTTAACGTTAAACGCGGGCGAGTTACGTGATTTGTTTGCACAAAAAGGCTTAAAAATTTTACCCAAAGAAATGAAAAGAAATGGAATAAAATAATGAAAAAAAAAAAATAAAATAGAATAGAATAGAGAAGAATTTTTTCCAGTATTAAATAGAGCTGATGTTATATTGCTAAAATGTTCATTTAGTTTCCTGGCAGCTTAGGCAGCCAGGCAACAAATACTCTGAAATAAATATACACAACTTAAGGATAATAAAAATCCTTGTAACAGCCAGCAATAGCAGCAAAATCTAACAAAAAAAATTATAAGTAACGGCTTAAAATCTCTAACAAGAGATTATTTTTGTTACTCAAATACTAAAAATATTTATTTATTTATTTATTTATTTGATTCGCACAGGATTTTCAGTTGTGTTGGTGTGATGCTTTAAAAGGAAAATCCACTATAAAACCAGAAATCTTTAAGGTCAAGAGTGAAGTGGTACTTTCTGCTGTGAGAAAACAGAAAAATAAATAATGAAATCTTGTTTTCTCTTAAGGAATAGGAAATATAATATAAAATAGCAGAAGAGGCTCAATAAATTATAAGTTTAATTAACAATTTTTCACTTTCTATTTTACGCTTAAGAAGAAAATCTCTAAGCAAACGAGGTAACGAAATGGTTGGAGGCCAATAAGTTATAAGGAAGCAGTTGCTATTAGCAGTAGGAAGAGATAATCGATAAATTATGTAGGAAACTGGTGGAAAGATAATATTATTGATGGATTAGGTACCTTTGCCTTAAAACCATAAATATGCAAGAGCACATTAGCCATGCATGAATTTAATATTTTTCGCTAGATCCCAGTATTATTTCGGTGACTAAAATGCTTTTTTGCAAAACTGAAGCAGAGTGTGATTTGTTTTACATCCGCACCTGGCTATGTAGCCTTAATCAGATGGTGGAAAAACCACTATAGTATAATTTGGAACGTCATACATGCGTCCTAGATAGCCGAAGGCATAATTCTAAGCAACAGAACCACCTAGTTGCAAATTTAATGATTCCAGGACAGGGCTGCAAACCATCACACTTTGCTAAAGAGTTGGAGACTTTCTAACTCCTGTCCAGAACACATGTCAAGCATGCTCACTGGACTGGATCATTCACTTTGCGTGTCATTATCAGTGAAATGATCCTGGCCACAATAATTTTCATAAATCCCTTATGGGGCCACAAAACCACAACCACCACGATACTCCCATGTAGGGGCCAACCTCAATGATCAGTCAGAGAACTATTATAAGTCTAAAGAGACAAATAATGAATTCTGCGGCTCACTAATCCTAGTGGAAATAAAGTAGAGCATTTGTCTCCCTTTTTCCCCAGTTGCACTGTGTCTAGATAGTGGAATATTCTATAAAGACCATATTTATATGCCCCTGGGGGGAGCAAAACTGAAGCAATATATTTTATTAGATGACATGGTCTATCAGCCAAAAAGATAATGAATAATTATGAATAATTCATCCAAGTGAAGTAAAGGGTCCGCCAAATAACTGTTTGAATTATTAAATGCTATAAACTCCTGAACCAATTTGACTTTGTATGGCGTCATACCCAAGGTCTTTATGCAGAATTCGTCTCAATGATGTCTCTAAAATGTTCAATTATTGAGAACGACGTTGAATTGATGTTGATGGCGCTTCACGCACATTTTATGCCACAGCAGCAATATCCTCGGGTATACGCACTGGTTTTGGCTCTTCACGCTTTGGTTTATCGATGGGGATGCCAGTTTCTTTCACTTTTTTCACAAGATAACGAACATACGGAGCTGACGGTGCTTCTCTTCTTCCAAAATCTGTACGCAATTTTCGCACACATTCTGAAACATTACCATAATTTTCAAAGTAATGTCGAAATATTTCCCAGCGTTTTTCAAGCGTTCAGCGGAAGGATAAAACTAATTATCTGTCAAATCAAACATGAGCTAAGTGTTACTATTCATGAAATAAGCACTAGTTGAAAAAAAAAACGTTACATGGCGGACCCTATTTAATTTATATTTTAATTTTCGAAACTTTTCAATGTTCAATGAGCTGAAACTGAAACTGTTCTTGTTTGCGTTATTTGTTTTTTTTTACTTTTAATGCATCTGTTAAATGTGATTTTATTCCCCCAGCTATTTGCTTTAACTTCAATTTAAAACATATTATTGTGGATCATTAAATGGTGCCATTTAAATATGAATACGTGGGTAAGTATAACAATTGAACTAAACAAATGTTTCAGTAATGAGAATTTATGTGACGAAAAATACTAACAGCAGCTACTGTTCTTGCTGGCATAATTGTTTAAAGCTGAAAGTCCAACAGGTTTAAAATAGCTCTGTTTAAATTCCTTACTTGGCCAGCTATCATAGTTGTCTTTCTTGATATTTGAGCTTTGATCTCATATACGACTGTACTTATAATGTAAATCAAGCAACAATTCAAAGGATTGGTTCTTCATTTCTAAGCCTGAAGGTTGTATTAAATTGTAGAATACTCTACTCTACAGCCTGCTTAATTTTATCTACTATGAGTAAGTTCCTTTTTTCAAGGACTCTTAATAATTTAAAGTCATTTCCTATTGAAAAATATACTTTAAAAATTAAAATATTTTTTGTCCTTTCATTTTTTAATATTCTTTAAGCAAAGTAAAGCCTCTTTTATACTCTGCCACGATTTCTGGAATCTTGTCTCTAGGTTTTATAAAACAACGTAAAGGCAAAATGAGTTCTTTATAAGTTATTAAGGAAACTAACAAAAATTGTCATAATTATTAATTAATACGCCACACCTTTTTTTAATTTCTAATTTTTTATCGAATTATACAATTTTGTGTAAAAAGAAACTCCTACTTTGGGTTTTTTGTTTTAAACAAATTTAAATTTAATAAAAAAAAAACTTTTAATGAAATGTTTCCTTTCCAAGTCTTAAAAATAATATTCGTTTTAATATTTTCAAGAATGTGATACTCTTGTAGCAGCTGCTACAACTCAACTATTCTGCTGAGCTACTAACCACAAATCTATTGTTGCTATACCACTATTACAACAAAACGAGTTGATACATTATTAAACATATCGTCACAGTATTAAAAGCATGGATAGCAACTACTTCTTTCTATCTTTTTGGTAGCAAGTGGATTCCGCGCCAATTTCTTACACCTTGTTCCAAAGTGAAATATATTCCAGTATGCTCTGCATCGATCGAAATTAATGGTAGTTATACGGGGCAAATTCTGGGCCACTATGTGTGTTAGCTAAGATTTTTTCTAGTCTTTTGACTAGTCTTTTCAAAATTGGACGAGCAATTGCGTGATATGATTTATATCTGCACCTGGCAGTGAGTCTTAATCAGATGGTGGTCAAACCACTGTGAGTGAAAAGCAGCGCCACTCACACCCTAGCAGGCCGAAGTCTAATTCTAGCAACAGGTCCTTCCTAGTGGCAATTTTAATGACTCCAGAGCAGGGCTGCATAACACTACTCCTTGCTGAAGAGCTGGAGATTATCCAACTCCTGTCCAGAACACAAGACTAGTGAGATCACTAGATCTGGATCATTCAACAGTGGGTGTTATTAAAGGCCAGATGATCCTGGCCACTATAAAACAGACCTGTATGGGGCCACGAAACCACAACCACCACGATACTCCCGATGGGCCAACCTCAATAATCAGTTAAAGAAACAGATAAATGCCTAGAGAAACCAACAGCGGAAACTCTGCGGGCTACTGTTTCGTTGTACCCCTGCTGACTTCAGGGGACTGGGCTTCCTTATATGCCCATTTGAACCGACAAGATAGTCAAGTATTCTATAAAGACCGATAAATGTGCCCCCGGAGGGGAAATTGGATGAGCAATATCATGATGGAAGATCAGAGCCATATACAAGGCTCTCTTCACATCAATCAATTTCTTGGGTACTGATGCCTTGCGATAGGCGGATGCGATTTCAGCAGCTTATAGTATAAAATACACTTTCGGTCCCATCAAATATAAAGAGCGTTGCCTTGGCATTATGGATATTCGGCTTCGATATTGATTTGGCTGGTTGGCCGTGATTTACATACGACTTTTTGCGGTTGGTGTTATCATAGTGTATCTATTTTCAACCATCAGCAAGAATACTATGAAAAAGTGAATTCTTGTTGTAGCGTCACTTCCAATATGTAAAATCATTTTCCACCGTCTCTCGGCTTCAATTCATGAGGAACATAATTTCTTTGCTTTTAAATGATTCCCAATTCCAGTTTTTCTTGCGCTTGACAACAATCATCTTCGAGTAATGTCTTCAATTTCTAACCTTCACACTTCCACAGGCCCCTTCTTGCCGTCTGTGTCGAAATCATCACTTTTGAATCGTGCAACCCATCGCTCGGCAGATTTTTTTTAGTTGGTGGTTGTTGACCAAAAGCTTTTGCCAACAATCGTTAATTTTTGGCAGCCCGTTTCTTTACTAAAAGAAGATACTTGACTTCCTGCAAATAATGTTTATAGTCTCATCAGCCCCCTCCTTGCCTTCTGTGATGAAATCAACACTTTTGAACCGCGCAACCCATCGCTCACAAGATTTTTTGAGTTGGTGGATATTGACCAAAAGCTTCCACCAACAAGCGTTAATTTTTTGCAGCCCGTTTCTTCATATAAAAGAGGTTACTTGACTTCCCCTAAATCATGTTTTTAGTCTTTTAGTCAACACTTTTGAATCGCGCAACACCTCGCTGACCAGTTTTTTATTTTTTTGTTGGCGAATGCTGACCGTAGGCTTCTACCAGTTCTCGTTAACTTTCAGCAGCCGGTTTCTTCACATAAAAGGAAGACATACGACTGACGGATGTTGGCTTCTAGCAACAATCATAAATTTTCTGCAGCCGTTTTCTTTACGTAAAATTAGATACTAAACTTCCCCGCAGAACATGTTTTTTAGGCCCAAAATTTGACATTATTATAGCGATTGAAAAATGTGTGCTAACACTTTCATATCTGTCGACTATTGAATTATAATGGTAGATCGTTATCCTCCATATACAAACTATAAGTGCTAGTTATGCCATATGTTTTCCAAATCAACTTTATTAGCCTGTATTCGAACCCATTTAAAAACCGTTCTGATGTAGAGCTATTCTCTTACTAAAATTTTTGCTAAAGTAGAAGAATCAACATAATAATTTATCTCTACTATTACTGTAAAATGCTATCAATTCGCAAATAGTTATAAATAGTTACCCTCCTTTAATTACATTATTGACATTTTAAAGTAAATATAATTTCACATTTAACATATTTGTAAATAATATTGACAAACGATTTTCGTATTTCATTTACTCTACAGTATTTTGCGATGATAATTTCCGCAATTTATATAAACAATTTTATTGATGATATAACAGCAGAGTTAGTTAGTTTAATTTGTGAAAATGTATTATTTAATACAACAAAATTTATAATGAAAATTATTTGTATCGTTTGCCATCGATTTGTAATAGTTTTTGTTTAACTTCATTAAGTGTTAAATGTTTTAACAACGCCTTTGAAACGCTACAAATAAATGTCTTAAAGGGAAAATAGTATTTGCGCTAATATGTTGACATATTAAACAATTTGTTAGATTTGCTATAATTAGTAATTAGATGAAAATTTATTTGTGATAAATTAATATAAAACGATTTCAAGCCAGAAGTTATAAAAAAGTTTATACTTTGTATTTACAAAACTCTATAGTTTTAGTATTAGAATTCCAAATTCCTGTTTAATTTTTTGTATAAAAATATTGGTTTTAGATTAAATAACATGCTTTTAATTATTAGCAGGTATAACTTTTAAGAAACTTTTAGCTGTTTAAAAGTTATTTAAAATATTTTAAAAAATATATAAATTAATATTAATCATACGCCATCTGGCTGTTTTAGCAGAAATGTTAACACAGGATGTTTTTCAAGAGGTACAGAACTTTAAAATGGTATATAACAATGATGAATTTTTTAATATAAGACGAAATTTATATTATTCCAAAGATAATCTGCTGTCATGTACAATTTGAGTATGACTTTTGGCATATAATCCTTAAAGCTGGGTTGGACGTAGTCTAATCTAGAAATCAAATTTTTGATGAATTTTACCAACATTTATGGATTATAGATCGACAATATTAATCTCCGGCAAATGTTTTCCTTCCAGTAGTCATATACATACATATGTCCCCAGAAAATATGTAGTCTTGCGACCCTACATCGCACGATCTTGGAATTCACAGGTCTAAGCCGTGAAACTATCTGATTACTAAAAATTTTTTTCAATATATAATTGTGGCACGAGTTGTGTGACATTTTGTACTGTGCACAATTCTTGCACATTATTTATTACTGTTCAATTGATAAATGAAAATATAGATAATTATGGCTGATAGCGGGCGCCATAGACTATAATTATCTGATCGCTAATATCGTTTGTAAAAAAGTAAGGACCATTGCTTCCAATAGCGAAGTCAGTCAGTTTTTCTGGAAGATATAGTGTCCTCAACATACGCTGAAAAATTATCATCAATATAAATGAAACAGTTTTGTTCATTGACATATACAGTAGTGGACATAATTTTAGCATAATAATTAATACTTGATAGGATAGCCCGTATTCTTTAATACATCCGCATATCTTTTGGGAATGTTGTTCACAAGACATTTCTTTGGTATAGCATACCAAGTCCTTTTGTATTTCAGACTATAATTCATGCATAACAACCGCTGTTGGACGACCTTCACGGGATTCGTCCTGGAGTGATTGTCGACCATGATTGAATTCTTTATACCAGTTTATAGTGGTGCTGTAAGAAGGTGCTTTATTTCATCTGTGCATTGTTGTCGTGTCAGGCCACGTCGAAAGTTGTGAAAAATTATTGCACGAAAATGTTCACGAGTTAGTTCTATTTTCTCCTAGGATCACTTTTTTTACCTGCTATCACTAACACTAACAAAAATAAAATGACAAAATGTTTTGGTTGAGGTTATATTTAAAATGTGAAGGTTGCACTGGAAACATCAGCTGGTGCCTAGCAATAGTCAGTATTACCAGGCCAGAAAATTAAATAGAAGCCCTCGTAATAGAAATCAGGATTTTACAAAGAAAATAATAATTATGGTTTACACTTCAAATTGAAATAGAAGGATAAATCAAGGGTTTGGATTTTCAGCCATAAGCTTGTAGATTCTTTTTTTATTATGGGTAGGTCTAAAACTTAATTTAATGCTCCTCAAAAGCTTAATTCGAAGCGTTAAGATAATAACTTTCTATAAGGGTCCTTAACAATTTAAGGTAAATTTGTCTTGAAAATTTATTTCAAAAATTAGAAGATATTTTGACATTTAACCTACTCTGCTACTACTCGTAGAGTCTGATATGGACTAAGGCCGAATATTTTCTTTATATACCCCTAATTTAAACTACTATGACCAATAACATTTTTTAAGGGCTTTTATTTTCAAAATTTTTAATATTTTTTGTCCTTTAATTTTTTATCATTCTTTAAGCAAAGTAAAGCTTCTTTTATAATCCGCTACTATCTCTTACATTTTACCTATAAGATGCATAAAAAAAATTTAAAAAAAATGTACATCCTTTTAATTTATTAAGGAATTTAGCAAAAATTGTCATAGTTAATATTAATCATACGCAACATATTATTTTTATTTCTTTTATTTATTTTTGTGCAAGAAAAAATTTATTATTAACTTTTCTTTTGGTAGTTCCTTTAAAAAATAAAATTCAAAGTAATAAAAAAAGAAAACTTTTCATTAAGTGTTTGCAAGTCTTCAAAATAAGTTTGTGTTAAACACTTTCTAAAATTTGGTATTTCGTTAATATTCTATTGAGTTGAAGTTGCAGCAGCTGTTAACCAAAAATCTAATTATTTGCTTACATTTCCCGAAATTAAATTTAAATTTGATTTTGTAGCCCTAAGTTTTATGTTGTTTTGCTCCCTTTTACAAAGTTGAAAATTCCATTAAATATCTTCATTAGTTTAGTTTGAATTTTCTATATTTTTTTCTTCATCCTCGTTTTTTTTTTGTTTTACTTTATTTCGGTTTTACTCAGTTTTGTATGTAATGAAATTTTATTTGTTTATTACAAATCTAAATTGTAATAGTAGCTGGCTGGATACAAATAATCTAAGTTACATGCATTATGTATGTTTAGTTGGATATTTTCGTTTTTAATTTTTTTTTTGTATCAGATATATTTTTGTCACTTGTGTTATCTCGCCCTGAGCGAACAATCTACGTGTTGGTTACCCAGTGAACAGATTTTTACAAATTCAAAGATAAAGTTTTAAAGCAGTTTTAAAAATATAAGTTATTATCAAAAGCTTTTAAAATCGTCCTTATGCTCCAAATCTATGGTTTAGTTATAGAGCTAAGGATTTTAATTTATTAATAAAAAGGCTTTTGTAAGTTGTTACCTTAAAAGTCTGAAGAAAGTAGTAAAATGTTGGTAGCTATAGAATTAATATTAATCATACGTGACGGAAAACTTTCACAAGATATAAATTTGCAACAAAAAGGTTTGCAACAAAAAGCTTCAAGGATTTCTTTTTTTTTGTAAACTAAACCTCTGCATCTCCAATATCGATATTTAAATTAGCACAAATTCACTGGGTTAACAATTTTGTAATTTAGTAGTACATATTAAAAATTATCCAACATGGCAAGAGTATTACTGCAACAACAACAACAACAACAACAACAACAACAACAACAATGCAAATATTTAACATCTATCTATGCCACTAGCAACTGTTATATTAAATACAATTGAAAGGACAAAAAAAAACAACAAAATCAAAGTACCCCATGGGCTATTAGTTTCTGTATCTCGCACTCTAAAAATATCGCAATGATATAATTTAGCATAATGTACACGTAATGACCAACAACAAAAGCAACACAACAACAACAGCAGCAGCAGAAATACAAATAGCAACAAAATTATTTTCACTGCTGCATACAAAATATCACCAAATAACAAACAAATTGCCAAAGCAATACAACAACATACAACAACTATTAAAGCGAATGGAATATATTCTCCTAAGAGTCATTACGACGCCAACACGTAAAAGGCATAATTGCAATTGTTTCTGGATACTCTGGTTGTACTGTTGCACTCACTGCATGAGTACTGTATGGATGTCGCCGTCATAGTCGTCATCATCAATTTAAAGTGTGCACTTAATTTCAAATAACGTACAGAACATTTAATGATAACTACGTAGACGATGATGATGATGATGATAATGATGATGTTGACGACGCGAACGACATTGAAGCTTCAATTAAACTGATGAGAGCCAGCTTTATAGTTGTTCTCTCTCTAAATGTAGTTCAGACATATGTGTGCTACTAAGGGAATAAGCGAATAAATACTGACTGACTGACTGGTTGGCTGGCTACAACAACAACAACAAAAAAGATAAACTTTTTTTCTTTTTTTTATAAAAGTGTAGTAAATAAATGATTGAATGCTGGCTTATTTCGATATTTCCATGGGATACCCTCTCTACCGAAAATAATAAGGGAACAAGAAGCAACAAAAAAAAAGAAGAGGAAGAAACAAGCATAATTCATATGTATATACGAGTATTCAGACATTAATGACTGCATATAAAACGTGCTGCACTAATGCATTACTGACCAAATGGCCATTAAATGAAAACCAATGTTGAAAGTTGCATGAACATTTTTGTTGCCACCTTTTTTTTTTTTTGCTTTAACAAAAATTTCTTAAAAGGCCTCTAAATATTTAAAAAGTGTTTTTTTTTGTTCTATTTTTAGCAAAAGCAAATCATTATTTTTAATCGAAAATCGAAATTATTTTTTAACTTAAATAAAAAAAAATAGAAAGACAAGAAGGGAAAATATATCGCTAGTGCATGAAAATGAATCGGTATGCCTGGTCCTGTCTTTTATTAACTTATTAGGCCCTCTTTACTACAGACTACATATACCCAGGTGTGTGTTGGTATGTATATAGTTTTATTCATCGATCACCTCAGACCTTACAGGATGTGAAGCTTCGCTAATCTAAAATTTCCAATCACCCTCAAGAGTGACTTCCTATTCCACTACTTTTTTCCCATCTTTCTTGTAGCATATGGATTCCGCTCCAAAATAACAGCTCCAGTTTTGACGTTAAGAATGAATCACACCAATTTCTGATATCCTATTCTGAACTGAAGAGTTTTCTAATAAGGGCATCGATAAAAATAAATAGTAGTCAGAAGGAACAAGGTCTGGGCTAAAAGGAGGGTGAGCCAAAACTTCTCATTTAATGTTTTCCAAATAGTTTTTCATCGTTCTTGCAATATGAGTGGATCATTATCGCGTTGGAAGATTATAACCTCCTATCTGGTTGAACGTTGTGTTCATTTTTCGTTGATTGCTTACTTCAAGCGAAGCAATTAACTTCACTACAGGGTTCCTATGTTTGTATGGCAGCCTTCTGTTACCACTACAGAGTATTATCTTGTCCTTATGCTCATTCGTCTTCGGCATTGATCTGCTTACCTTTGGATGAATTTTTGCGCTTAAGGCTATCGTATTGTATCTATTTTTAACCACCAGTAACAACGCGATAAAAAATAACTTCTGTTTGTAGTGTTTGCGCATCCTTTCCGACATGCAAAATCGCCTTTTAACGTCTTTCGAATTCAACTCATATGGCACCCAATTTCCTTACTTTTGAATGAATCCTAATGCTTTTGAAGGTAGAAAAATTGCTTGTTGTATGACACGCACTGATAATATAATTTTTTCCCGCGTTTGAAAACAATTTTCGTCGAGTAATGCCTCCAATTTCTTAACTTCCAACGTTATTCGCTGAGCAGATCTCTCCTAGTCTTTGGTATCGAAAAGACTACTTTTGAATCGCGCAAACCATCGTTCGCCAATTTTGTCAGTTGTTGTATTTTGGCCTCAAACTTCTACCAACAATCAATAATTTTTAGAAGCCTTTTTCTTCAAATGAAAGAAGGTTGCCAAACTTCCCCGAAAAACCCCTCCTTTAGGCACTCAATTCGATATTATTATTGGGATTGAAAAAATGTGTGTTTACACTGACATAAGCAATATGTGGTAGTTATGCCTGATGTTGTCCAACTCAACATTATTAACTTACTCGCAAAAATAGAGCTTACGAACGCCATCGTAGCACACTCCTTAACATTCCGTTACAGACGAGGAATGTTAACCTCTCTGAATCATCGAGATGAGTTGGGCTGCTTTTCTAGACGACCGGGTATACGCACGATCGTTCTGTTTATTAAATGATTTTTCTACGATGAATGTTTTTTCGTCAGTAAACATAATTGCGAGCGTTCTTTGCATACCGGCTGTGCAACGCTTTCGATTTTCGCTTGTGTTTTTCCTTTAATGCGGCCGTGAGCAAGGGTCCAGAGTGCCACCTATATGCGCAGAGTGCTTAATCTTTTTGGTAATGCGAGACATAGGTATTTGGGAAATTTTCATTTTCCGCAACAAGATTTTCGAGCGGTTTTCGATCGATTCGTTTCTTCACGGTTTTGATTGTTTTCAAAAATATCACGTTGCGAGGACGGTCATATCTTTGATGTTTTCATACTAAACTAGACACCGATTTGGTATCGACATACTCGATACAAAATCTGCAAACATCAACGTATGTTTCATCGGGTCGTTTAACTGAAAACATCGCAGACAAATCCAAATTTGTCAACTCCTCGACTTTCGCAACAGTTGGGGTTATTTAAAAACATCACATGGCGAATTTCGCGTAAGGATTTGGCTTTGAAGCATTACAAGCTTCAACTGTTGCAGGAATTGAAGCCGACCGACCCGACCATTCACACCGTCGTGGATCTGCTTAAATCATTAAAAAACAAAAGGCAATTTCTTTAGGAAAAAATCATTTTTTTAGATGAAGCCCATTTTGACTTGTGAGGGTGTGTGGCAACAAGTAAAATTGCCGGATTTGGGTTTCTGAAAATCGAAGAGCGATTATTAGAAGGCCTAACATGCTTAACATGTCACTGTGTGATGCGCTATGTGGTCTGGAGGGGGATAAGGCTGGGCAAATGTGGTAACGAGGTGCTTCCTCAGTTTAGACTCTTATTAAGGGTTTAACAGGATGGCGCCACATGTCATACAGCCACCCCTCCCCTCCCCTGGCGGCACATTGCGATATTTTGATGAAAACGGGGGGGGGGGGAAAAACGGGAGACCAGTTCCTTAAAGGTTGGCAGGGAGTCAACTGGAAGCTCTATGCCATTTCATCAGTAAGCTCAAGAGTTCAGCTACTTGGTTCTTTAGCTTTTTAGCCGTTCTCTGTATGATTATTGAGATAGCCCCTCAGGGAGTGGTTTTGCGGCCCTCATGAATTTTTAATAAGGGGCCAGGATCATCTCACCTTAACTGAGAACAATGGCTGAATAATCCGAATCCAGTAAGCATGCTTGTCATGTGTTCTGGACCAAGAGTTGGAGAGTCTCTACTTCTTCAGCAAGGGGTGATGGTTGGCGACCTTGCTTCTAAATCTGTGAAATTGCAACTGGGAATAACCTGTTGCTAGAAATTGGTCTTCGGCTTTCTAGGACGCCGCGCACGCATCATACCGCCCAAGTGATTTGACCGCCATCGAGTTATGGCATACACACGCTAGATACGGATTTAAATCATATCACCCATACTCAACCAGTTCCCTCCGGTGGCACGCAGTCTTGATGGATCTTTTCCCCATCTTCCCATGTGCTTTTGGGTGTAAATGGCGGCACCAGTCACCTGGTCTAGCAGATGCCCCAAACTGAAAGAGAAACAGAACTCTCGAAGACCGACCAGTGAACTTAATAGACGTATACTGGTACCATGGAAACCAGTTGCCCGCAAGTCTACAGCTCCCTTCTAGTTATTGGTTGAGGAGCAACGTAATGGCTGCGGTTTAATCGATTTTTGGAGAAAATTAATGTCGTTTTATCATCCGAAATCATAGTTGGAGCATCCAAAAGGACAAGAAAACGTATTGTCTCCAACTCTGCAGCAGAGAGTGGTGTCATCGCCCTGCTATCGTACACTCGAAGGTTGCTATTTAGACGTGTATGCGTCTTAGGGCACTTTTTCCACTCAGTGGTATACACCACCGTCCGATTAAGGCCTCACAGCCAGGTGCTGACATTAACCGTATCGCAGCATTTTCAAAAACACTTCACTGCACGATACGCAAAATTGCAGGTGATTCCAAATGGTAGCAATGTATGTTGCAAAAATCGACATTATTAACTTGTGTGGCAAAAATCCAATTTCTGTGATTATTTTCGGTATCCTAGTGAATCCTGCGTGAATCACTTCTCTCGAGTAATATTAATAAAATCGCAAAGGACGAGTATTTGCCATATTTCAAACATTTAAATTAAATTTTTTTTAAGAACATTTCAAATGCATTTGCAACAACTGTCGCTCAAATTTTGTATGTCGCCATTATTTGCAGGCCTTTGAAAAAAAAAACGAAACACTCCCAGTTTTTATGTGAAATGACGAAAAAAAAAATTAAACAAATCATTTTTGTTGTTGTAATTTTCATACAATTGTCAGTTTTAAATTAAATACAATTTCAAATTGTTGCTATTGCTATTCTTGTCATTGTCTGCAATTGTATTAAATTGTATTGTGTTGCATGCTGTCGTTACTTTGTGTTGCATTCAATTGAGTTGCAATTATTTTCATTATCATTTATTTTTTTCATTATTTTTTTTTTATTTTGCGACACAACGTTGCGGCTGAAGAGGTCTGCCCATGTCTGTGTCTGTCTCTGTGCGTTGTTTTGTGTGATTATGACAGAATTAGACAATTATAAAATTGCATTTAATTAAAAACATTTAATAATCACAATCGTCACATGATTGCGATTAAGCTTAATGTACGAATGCGAATACAACAGCTGGTGGTGGTGACAATAAATAGGGTCAGAAATTGAATGCGTTGCGGGTTTGACGTATATTAAGTGAGATTGAAGTATAAGCAGAATAAATCCATAAGTGAAGCACTTAAATTAAAGAATCAAAAATAAATAATCCACATCAATTTTTTTTTTGTTTATTATTTTTTAAATCTTTTATTTTCCTTATCAAAACTCGCAATAATAAATTTCTTTTCAATTTTCCTTCCATTTTTTTCATTTCATGTCTGTAATACGAAGAAGCAGCAGCAGCAGCATCTAGATGGAAATGGGAAAATGAACAACTAGAAAAATCTATATAGAATTTGTCAATACAGAAATGCATTTTAATGGGTTTTTCGTTAACCCTTCGTTTCGTTTTTTTTTATTTTTTATTATTTTTGTGAGTTAGTACTTTATTGCCACATACGAATACATTTTCCCCACATGAAATCTAAAGAAATTTTAGAAAAAAAGATTTTTTTTTCGTTTGCAAAAAATGAAACAGCAAAATGATTGTCAGGCAGTTTTAAATGTCACCATGCATTGTTGAAGCAAGAATATGAAAATCTTGAGGGGATTTGATATCAATTTAATATGTCGTTTTCTAACCACCATTAAAAAAAGAATGAAAAACGAGGTAACAAAATTGAGGGAAGAAAATTTGAAAGAAAAAAAATTTATTTCACGTGTGAATATATTAACCAACAAAAAAAAGGATTCCAACAGGAAAATTAAAGTCGCTGGTTGGGTAAAAACACATCCGATTGCAGAGTAGGCAGCTGATTTTAATGAGGAGAGCAAATAGAAATCCTTAAAGATTCTATATAGAGAAAAAGTGTGGCTGTGACATCAGTAGTAAAATCACAATATATTTTTTGTTAACAGATTTCATTATTCTGAACATATAAAATTAAGACTAGAAGTAATTTGGCTTAAGAACTTCGTTGTTTAAAATTTACTTTAGTTACACTAAAACCATAGTAAAGTAGAAATGTGATATCTGGCATATGTCCACCTACAGTACGCTGGCACAAAATTTTGAAAAACATTTTGCCACCAAGCTTCGCTTATTATTTCAAAGCGGCGCCAAATTTCCTCTTTCAGGGAGTAATTTGTTTGTGGGCGAATTTACGTTAACCCAGTTTTTTAAATGGCTCTAAAAATAACAGTCCAATGGTGTTACTCCCCGGGGCACACAAATATGGTCTTTATAGAACTTCGACTATCTAGACACAGTGCAACTGGGGGAAAAAGGGAGCCCAGTCCCCTGAAGACAGGCAGGGAGTAAACTGGAAGCTCCACTTATTTCCACGGGGATCAGTGATCCGCAGAGTTCATTATTTGTCTCTTAAGACATTAACAATTCTGTGGCTGATTATTGAGGTTGACCCTGAGGGAGTATCGTGGTGGTTGTGGTTTGCGGCCCCATAACAGTATAATGGTTATTATGGTGGCCAGCATCATCTCACTGTTAATGACATGCAAAGTGAAGGATCCAGTCCAGTGAGCATGCTAGACATGTGTTCTGGACAGGAGTTGAAAAGTCTCCAACTCTTAAGCAAGGAGTGATGATTTGCAGACCTGCTCTGGAATCATCGAAGTTGCAACTAGAAAGTTCTTTTGCATACAATTATGGCTTCGGCTTCCTAGGACGAGCATGACTTTCCAAATTATGCAGTGGTTTGGTCCACCATCTGATTAAGGGTTCATGGCCAGGCGCGGATGTAAAATCTAATTACACAGTCCAATGGTACTAATTAAAAAAAAAAACGGGGTGGCAAATGGACATTGAAAAATCCACAAACTACGTACGTGACCTGAAAATTTTTCTATTTGTGGAGCCATGTGTGATTGCCATATGTCACAGTTTTATTTCTTAAATAATCGTCAAAGTCAAAATTAGGCTCATCACTAAATATACGTTATTTTCAGACAGTTCTTCAAATAGCCAGTTTACAAACGTTCATTGTAAGTAGTGGCCAGTTGGCTTTATTTCTTGAAACATGAAGATGAAGATCATTATGCGAAATGTTGCGCAAAGTGCCAATTTTTTGTTCGGCGGCTATGTTCTTATTACTACACATACTATAAACCTATTGTTTTGCCAGCAACAACAGCATGAATCTCGAATTTAGCTATTAGATTACGCCCATTTTCCCCCCCTTGGGGGCACATTTATAAGTCTTTATGGATCACACAACCATCGAGACTTGTGTCTTGCGGGGGTAAAAGAGAGCCCAGTCCCCTTGAAGGCTAGCAGGAGCTAACTGGAAAATTCACTATATTTCCCCAGGAAATCAGTAAAGCCCCAGAGTTGCACTATTTGTCTCTTTCGGCATTTAGATGTTCTCTGACTGATTATTGAGGTAGGCCCTTTCGGGAATATCATGGTGGCTGTGTGTTCCGAGGCCCTCATTTGAGTTTGTGGGTCGGATCATTCACAATGAACACCATGAATGGTCCAGGTCCAGTGAGCATGAATGCTGTTGTGTTCTTAAATTATATTAAGCTTCATGCGTTTTGGACCAGGAGTTGGATAATCTCCAACTCTTCAGCAAGGAGTGAAGGCTGCGGCCTACTCCGGGCTTTTGAAGTTGCAACTAGGAGCGACCGGAGGATATACGTATCCAAAGGCCTACTAGGGCGAGGATGACGCTACATTTCATCTGCATTGGTAATGATCCACCATTTGATATTGGCCCACACGGCTAGGTGCAGATGTAAATTTTATCACGTCATTAGATTACGTCCATCAGTTGCTGGATTACAAGATAAAAACTCCTTGAACTTTATGAATATGAGTTGAGTATGTTTAAAATTCTCATATTTTTGTTATACTATGGTTGCAACTATCATATTGTATCGTCCTGAATTAAATATGGTTACCATCCAAATATTATAGTGTAAAAAACACGTGTTCACAAGCTTCATGCCGCCTCAAAAGCATAATGGCAGTATGATTACAACAACCATTTTATGTTGCTTGTAACAAATTTCGGATATTTTGTATACTAATTTAGTCGCACTCTACAAACTTTTCTTTACATTTGATCATAGCAGACATATTTTTACGTCTTGGATCTATGAAGCCGTTATTCTTTTATTAATAATTTTAATTAAAAAAAATTATAAATTCAACTACAATTTAGAGGGTGTTATCACAGTCATCCTAGTATTAACGCTAAGTTTGGATTCGCTATAATAAGGAAGTAAAAAGCACAAAATTAAGATTTAAGAGGTGCATCCATAGAAGAATTGATTTTGACGACTACATCTGTTTAATGCTTAACATACAACTGTGTTATGCTTGCTATAATGGTGAGGTAAAAAAGTAAAACTTAAATTTTAAAGGGTGATCCCATGGGGATATTTTTTCATGCACATGATCCCATCTTTCTAACCGTTTTCCCCTGATATTTAAAATCTACACAAGCTATTTTCCCCTTATAATAAGAAGATTAAAAAAAAGAATAACAAGTGTCCCCAGAGCAAACATGATTTTGATAAATATTACTTCAACTTTTCAAACTTTGATGGCACAAGCCTACTATTAAAGCCGAGTTTGTTAAGATAAAAACTGAAAATTTTAATTTAAAGCAGGAGGCACTCCTTAAAATACGTGATTTGAAAGGATTTGGTTTTATCCATTTCAATTTTAATATTGAAATTCGCACTTGGAATTTTTTTAATCGAGTTTTTTTGCAATTCCTTCTTCCTGCCTTGACTAGTTTTATGTGTTCTTCGATATGTACTTTTATGCGCACATAGTAGAGCGTCTCTATCTCATAGAGACTCAACGAAGAACCTTTAGCATTTTTGATTTTGTTTACTATCTTTTATATTAGTTTGTAAAGAGACTCCACATAAGCAACCCGCCTAAAGTATTCGCTTGTTAACATCTTTTAAAATAGGCAACACTCAGCCCTTGTAAGACTTACATTTCGTGATAAGATTTACATCTGCACCTGGCCGTAAGCCTTAATCAGATGGTGGTCAAACCACTGGGAATGAAAAGCAACGTCATTCACGCCCTAGGACTAATTCTAGCAACAGGTCTTTCCTAGTTGCAATTTCAGCGGTTCAAAAGCAGGGTTGCAAACCACTGCTCCTTGCTGAAGAGCTAAAGACTATCCAACTCCTGGTGCAGAACACATGTGTAGCATGCTCACTGGATCCGGATCATTCACCCGTTGGTGTTATTAAAGGCCGCAAAACCATAACCGCCACGATACTCCCACGCCACGATACTTCACGATACTTCTAGTCAGCAGCCTACTCTGCAATCAGATATGTTTTTACCCAACCAGAGACTTTAATTTTCCTGTTGGAATCCTTATTTTTGATGAATATATTCACACGTGAAATAAATTGTTCTTCTTTCAAATTTTCTTCCCTAAATTGAGGGCCCACCTCAATAATCAGTCAGAGAACAGCTAAAAGACTAAAAAGATAACTAGCGGAACTCTGGGACTTATTGATATCGTGGAGCTTCCAGTTGACATCCTGCTTGCCTTCAGGGGACTTAGCTTCCTTATAACCCCAGCAGCACAGGTCTAGATGGTTAAGTAATCCATAAAGACCGATAAATGTGCCCCCGGCGGGGGGTGTAAAACTTACACTATTTCTGGTTTAAAGCCTTCCGAATACGAAAGTGGAAAATAGCTATAGGCACCTCCGAGTTAAGCTAGAAGCCTCATCATTACATGTAAGTAAAAATTGTATTACTGATATGGCTTGCTAATTGACAATATAATACTGTCCTTTAATAAAACACTTTTGTTTTTGTTTTTGTATTTCTCATATCCATTCGATTTTGGCAACATTTGCTAAAATAACATTTTTCCTATTTCACATTTTAATGTGTTTTCAGTTGTTTTTAATTGAAATTTTTTAAATATTTACTAAACCTCTAAACTATGTTTATGGCTGTAAATGAAAAAAACAAAATATGAGAGTGTGTCCGTAGTTGTAATTATAACTGTGTTTGTAGCTGTATCTGCATGTATGGTCTACTAATGTATCTACATTGCGGTAAATTTGGTTTATTATGGATTCATGTTCTTCATGTCTATTTTGTTGTTGATGTTGATGAGGTAAATATTTTCGTTGCAAGTACAGCAAGAGGAAGGAGAAAGGATGAAGGGCAAGATAAAATTTTGTGAAAACCATAGATGAACCTAAAGCATCTCTTTCTCTCTACCTGTGTCCATAATGTGGTTTTACGATACACAGGCATACAGACATAAAGTCATATATGCATATATGCATATCTGTATATATGCATATATGCATACATATATTTAGGCGTGCTTAGATTTTAAATGGTTTCATTTTAATGCATTCCTCTTGTTCTGTATGTGTTTTAATTATTCGTTTGTGCAAAAATTTCAATTGATGCACTACAATGCACCATTAAGGTGAAGTGAAATAGATGGGCTTTCAGTTATATTTTCATGATATCTTTTCTCTTTTTTTGTTTTTGTAGTTGTTGTGGTGGTCTACAATGTGCGTGCAAGGCCATCAATTCTAGCGGGTCACATAAACGACTCTATACGTGTACAATTTTTGTATACCGCGCTGACACTAAAAAGATTTATAGAATCATTTTCTTTTTTTTGGTTTTCATTTTTTATTCTTATTGACGACGTGAGTAGCAATATTTAGATTATGGAATACAAACAGAAAACAACATGAAAATCTACTCTATATCACTATCATTATCATTGTCGTCATTGGCATCAGCATCGTCATCAGCGTCGTCATCAACAAAACTCATTGAATGTGTTTGGTACGGTAAATAATCATAAATAATTTTCAGTTTGCTACGCTTCACAATTTTTATGTTCAACTTTTTTTGTTGTTGTTGGATTTATGCTTTTTTTTGCATTAAATTTTGCCTGTTTGCCTGCCTACCATCTTCATTAAGAATTTTTTTTTGTGTTTGTTATTGTTGTTTTACTGTAAATGATGTTCACAACATCAGCACATAATACGGCAGCAGCAACTCTTCAACAACTGCTGTTCAGTGAGGCATATTGAATGAACACATTTTGCTTTTTTGCATATCTAGAACACACTTACACACACACACATACACACATACACATACATACATATAAGATAAACTGTTAGAAACAAATTTAATATTTTTATGTTTTTTAATACTTCAAATGATTAAATACACTTTAAGCAGCAACAACAACAATAACGTGATACTATCTAAAACAGATCGTTTTGCTTAACTCGCATTTAAGGGCATGGTGCTTTATACCCCATCTGATTTAAAGGGTGTTCAAGCAAATTAATTGCTGCAACTGACGAATAAAAATATAATTTAAGATTTTAACAAAATGGTTTTCAGCATAATTAAAGTCGAATTATTTTTTTTGTTTAATTGTGGCCCCTTTCAAAGTAGAGGGATGTTCTTCATTGACAGCACGTCAATTTCAATATTTCAATTTTATTGCTCGTTATGCATTTTCCCGTCAGCTTCTCTGATTCGGGTAATGCCATGCCTACAGGTGCCCCTTTAGGCTAGTAGTTAGTGTGCTAGCTTACATGACTGGGGTTGTGGGTACGATTCCCAACAAAATTCTTGGTTTTTTTTTTGCACTACAAATAAAAATTGACTGTCGGTAGGGCTTCTCAGTGATGAAGGCATAGTCTCTGGTCACTAAGCTGTCATATACGACAGTTAATTTCCATTACTATTCTTCTACTTTCACCACCTGTCGCATCTCTTCTATATCCCTTTCCTGAAAAGACTGCAGCACGGTACTTAACTAAATAGCCATTGTACCCTATAGTGCTACTTCTCTATAAAAAAAGAAAAAATGGAGTTTTCTTTTCAGAATTTTTGACATATTTATTTATAATCATTTTATGCAGATCTGCCTTGACATTTTAATGTCTTGGTTTTGCAACCGTGTCCTCAATTAAAGTTTCATTACGACTGCCATTGTCTTCAATGTTGTAACTTGGAAATACTTAATGCTTAACTGCATATATATTTGCTATTCTTATATAAAGACATTTTCGCTACCTTATCTCTCGTGGCTAACCAACACTTATTTCTTCTTCTTCCATGAAAATATCTCAGCTGCTTTAAACTGTAATTTTTAAAACATTCATATTTAACATCATGTGATTTTAGCAGTTGCGTAAAAGAAAATTTAATTTTTTTATACTCTATGCTGGGATTTGAACTCATGACTTGTGATTTTTGTTTTCATAAATAGATAGATATTTCCACCAATTTAACCTGTATGTAACTCTGTTACTTATTTATATATAAAAGGTATCCGCCGGGAAGGTATACTATTTTATTTTACCGCCATTTTAAAAAACATTAGTCTTGACACTTTATATTTGGCAGTCGTGAAGTAAATTTATTATGGCAAATTTATTATGGCAAAATATTCGATGAACCAATGTGTTTTAATCCTTAAAACATTTTATCAAAAAATCAATCATCGATTACTAAGACGATGGAAAAGTTACGTGAAATTTTTGGGAGAAATAAAGTGACAACTAAACGCATTATTTATTGTGTAGTGAACGAAGAAAGGGCCAAGCATGGACCATAACGTACTGTAAGATTGGCTGAAAACATTACTACTGCACAAAAAAGTGTTTAAAACCATCCATTAACTCCAATTCGATGGCATGCTCAAAAGCTTGATCTTCAAAAAACATTTTTGGCCACAATTTTTCACAAGGATTTGCATTTGTTTCCATATAAGATTTAATTGTCACAAAAGTTTCTTAACCAAGACCATTTACGCCGCCATAAAAAAATGCCAACAGCATGTTAGAACTTGCCCATGACTACCTCGATTTTCATGAAATACATCTTAATGAGTGATGAGCCACATTTTCATTTGAACGGATATGTGAATAAACAGAGTAATCGGTTTTGCGAAATGGAAAACCTTTAAGATATTCTTCAGTCGCCTTTGCATTCCTTTAAAGTGACAGTATGGTGTGCAATTTTGGTCAGAAGGAATCATTGGACCGTACTTTTTTACTTCTGTTCTGAGATGCAGTACATTCTAATAAGGGCGTTCTTCATCGATCGAAACTGAAACGATACGTTCTCGCGATATGTTGCGATAGAGCTCGCGACGTCCAGGGTTCGTAACAAAAAAATTTTGTTTTACTACTAACACAAGTGACACTTTTGTTTGACTAATAACTTTTATTATAATCCACTCTTAAATTAAGTTAAAATTATACTACTGCACAACTGAGCACGCCAGCGATGATTCACGGTTTCGTGTCCCTCAAGAGTTCTCGTCTCTACTCTCCGCCGGCTAGCCTACTGCTTCTCACACTGGAGCGAATAAGATTGTGATCTAGTGTGAGCCTGTCCATCAATGTTTGACGTGTTGCGGTTGTCACGAATAATATTCTGAGACAACCTTTCCCCGTTTAAATTGGTGTTAGCCTTTTCAACGATCTTGTCCGTCCTGTTCAGCTAGGGCGAATAAAATTCTGGCTTGGCTGAACAAAGCGTGGCCTTACTCTGGCCTCTGTCACCTGGGCGAATCAATTTCTGGCCAGGTGAAGCAGCGACAGAACCTGTTTGGCCGTAAACCTTAGCTATACTCAATTAATTCAAAGTAGAATAAAATTCTGACTCACTTAAAAGAAGTCTTGCCTGGTTGCTTGCCCGTGGCTAATTCTTCTAAATACTCAAGTATACCGCTTTTATATGCCTCTGCCAGGCGACTGTTTAGGGTTGTGTTTAATGATATGTTTTACGGATATATCTTTATGGCAATAGATGGCGCTTTTTAACGGCTATTGTTTGTCTTAAAATTAATAACATTATAAAGCAAATGGTAGTTACAAAGGGCAAGGTCTGTTCTATGAAGCGGCTGAATCAAAACATCTCATCCACTTTATACCAAATAGTTTTCAGCCAGTCTTGCAAAATGTCCCCGAGCATTAATAGATAATTATGGATTTGTGTTGGTTGAAATTTTCTGATTGTTTTTCGTTGACTGTCCTCTTTAAATGAATCAAATAACTTCGGTACGAGGGCTCTGTGATCATTTGATCAGATTTCAATAGCTTATAATACAAAAGAGTCTCTTGAACCCTTCAAATACAGAGCATTATCTTGGCGTTATGGATATTTAGCTTTGGCTTTAATTTGGCTGTTTGTCCAGGCCTTTCATATGACTTTTAAACTTAGAGTTATCGTTGTGTGTCCATTTTTATCATTTGTAACAATACGATACAAAAATGACTGCTTTTTGTAACGTTGAAGCATTGTTTTCAACATACAACATTCCCTTTCAACGTCTCCTGGTATTAATTCATATGGGATCTAATTTCCTTGTCTTTGGAGCGAATTTCAATGTTTTTAAAAGTGAAGAAATGTCTTGTCGTATAACTCCCAATTATAATGCACATTTTTCGGAAACCTGCACTTTATAAAAAGTACCATAGACAAGAACATGACATTTTATAAAACTAATGTTGAGGAAAGTACGCAAAAACTGGGTATTGCTGATAATTTTAAGTTTTATCAAGACACATCACACTGATAGTAAAGAACTGGTTGCTGTACAATAGTTCTAAGATCATCAAAATACCTGGGCTTTGTAGCCCAGAATAAATGTAATCGAGCACTTATGAGACAAAATTTAATGTCGTATGCAAAACAGATTGTGTAATAATAAAATAAATAAAACCAGCTTAAGGCTGCATTACAGAAGCAATTGGATCAAATAACGCCTGATGTTTGCAAAAAATTAGTAAAATCTACTTTAACAAGATGGTAACCTGCAGATGAACCAAACAGGATATACAACCAAATATTAAGTGTTAAAAAAACAATTGAGTTTAAAGACTGACACACTTTTAGTGTGGCCCAGTAAAGATCGTTTTGATTATAAATATTTGTCAAGGCTGTATGTAGTTTAGCTCGAAATATATCACTCCTCAATAGATCAACACTAAATTTTAATTTATAATTTCACAGTCGTAGTCCATTATCTTCAGAAGCCATCGGGAAATCTTTGGAATCAGCTCCTTTTGTTCATTTGCTTTTGCTATAGCAGAGCAATCTGTTATTAACTTAAAGTGTTTACCCAAAATATAAACTCGAAAGCGTTCGATTGACTCAATAACAGCTTACATTTCTAGCTCATAGCTATGGTACTTTGATTCTGCCGGTGTACAGTGGGGGCAGTAGTAAAATACTGGTTTCCAATTTTTTTCGTCTGTTGACTGAAGTAGAATTCCTGCAATTTATTTATATTCTGATTCCAATTTATCCATTCACTATATTAAAGAATATTAAAGTGTATCAACAAGTAACGACTTTAAAATAATATTGACAATGTTATCAATAACTATTCAATTATAATTTATGCCACCATTCGTCGTCGAGTAATGTTTCGAACTTCTCACCTGCAAATATTATCTGCTGACCAGGTCTCTACTTGTTTTTTGTGTCCGCATCACCACTTTGGAATTGCATAAACCATCGTTCTCAAGTTTTTGAAGTTAGTGCATGCTGACCATAATTTTCTACCAGCAATCGATAACTTTCAGCAGCGGTTTTCTTCATATAAAAGAAGGTTATCAGATATCCTCGAAAAACCTCTTTTTTAGAAACAAAATTCGTCATTATTATAAGGATTGAAGAAGGTATGTGTTTACATTGTGGAGTCTATGGTAAACTGAATTATAACGACAGACATTTACTTTTTGACACAAATCATATATGATAGTTCTGCTGTATGTATCGAAATCGACATTATTAACTTGTACGCCAATTTAGATTCTAGGGCACGAATTGAGTAAAGATTAAATTAAACATTTTTTGAAGAGCAAAAATTTCTCGATTTGATTTAAAAATTTGAGTGAAAACTGAAAGGAGTTGAAGAGAAAATCATTAAAATTTTGAAAGCCCAGCAACTCCTAAATTTTCTTTAATTTTATTTATAATCAATATAAAGTTTTTAATTTTGTTTTAAGTATATAAAAAATTTAAATTTTATTGATCTTTGATCTCTGCCCCTTAGAATCGAATTATGTTAAAATAAACTCAATATTAAAAACAATTGCTGTTATTAAAAACAACTCTTTTGTTTAACAAGGGGAAAAGAGACGTACATTTTCAGCATTTCTTTTGCAACAAATTTAATGTCAAAGATTGAAATAGTTGTTGTGTTATAAAGGTCTTTGATATAAAGTTTTATTTGTCATTGTTTCAGTTGAAAATTCCTCAAAAAAAAAAAAACACAAACGAAAAAATACAACAACTGATGGCTCTTAAATAGATTGAATGGAAAAACGTGAAATAAAATCTTATTAAAATAAAAGAATTTTATTTTTTTTTGTGTTATACCTTTTTTGTTTGTGCAAAAATTCTATGAAATAATAGTAATAAACTTAACAAAAAAAAAAAAAACGTAAACTAACACTGCCATAGCATTTGCAGTCAGCTAAACAATAGATCGTTTCCAACTTAAATATATAAAAGAAATAGAGAGAGAAGAAGCAAAAAAAAACACTGTATCTGTCAGAATGTCAAATCAATTGGACACGTTTTGTAAAACGTTACATTTACACTCAGTGCCTTTATGAGATTAACACAGAAATCATAAAAAAAATATATAAATGGAAGAAAAATAAAAAGAAATCTGCCATAAATACACAAACATAAATATAAAACGAATAATTGTACAATACACGGCCACGAGGGTGATATGTTAAATTTTACAGTCAACAGTTAGTGAATTCAAATGAAGTTTTTAATTTTACTTGTTTTTATTTTTTTTTTTAAGAGAAGTAGCACTTCAGGCAACAATGCCTATTTAGTCAAGTACCGTGCTACCTTCTTTAGGAAAGGGATAGAGAAGATACACAGGTGGTGAAAGTAGAAGGATAGTCGGAAATTAACTGCCGTATAAAGACATCACAGCGACAGTGACTATGCCTTCATCGCTGAGCAGTCCCACCGACAGCCAATTTTAATTTTGTAGTGAAAAAAACCAAGGTCTTCATTGGGAATCGAACCCACAACCCCCATACTGACAAGCTAGTACACTACCTACTAGCCTACAGGGGCACCTGAGCAATACAGGGTTTTAGTCCTCTAAAGAAACATCTTCTAAAATTAAAGTTTATTATTTTAGTTATGGTAGACTTTTTCAAGTATTTTTTATCTTAAAATTATTTTGTTATACCTTGCGTATGATTAATATTAATTATGATGTCAGTAGCTTTACATAGCAGTTTAGAAACGTTTTGATAAAAAAATAATTGGAAATTTCGATTCTAGGCTTTCTAGGCTTTAAATAAAAATATTTTAAAAATGATTTCGAATTGTTTAAAAATCTCACAAAGACGACTTAGAAAATCAAGCCAAAATTGTTTAAATAAGGAGTCTCAAAATCTTGTATATCTATAAAAAAGTCAAACATAAACAAGGTAGCGATCTAGGAGGGTTTTTATAACACTCTCCTGCTACTGTTCTAGCAATGCAGTAAGAGCATTCAACACTCTAAATAAATCATCGATATACATCAGGCCAACTTAGGAGGCTTTCAAACTTGCCACCACTAAAAATTTTTCATTTGCAGTAAAATTGTAAAAATAAATCTTAAAAATATTAGGCAATGTAAAACTTTTCACACAACCTTCGTTCTTGCAACACAAAGCCCAAATAAGTATTCTGAAAAGACATAAAAAATCAAAAGAAAAAAAAAACGAAATACATTAAACTGTAGCAAAGATGCATTAAGATGCATTTTAAATTTTATTCTTAACATCATAAGGAATTTGCATGAGCGCAAATTGAATTTAAATCGTGAACACAAACAAATAAATTCATAGAAAATGTAAGCTAAACAAAGCAATACAATCCAAAAAAAAACAAACAAAAAAAAAATAAATTAAAGAAAATGAGAAAAGTAAAATATAAAATCTGTTACGTAGCAAAAATTCAACACGAACAGATTCTGGCAGAGAAAAATACAAAAAAAAAATTTAAAAAAAAAATAAAAGCATCTAATAAAATAACAAATAATAAATGAAAACCATCATAATAAATCACGCAATCTAATGAAATAAAACTAAGCAGAAGAAGAAGAAAAATTAGCATAAAATATAATTTGAGCCTGTAAAAGCACACAATCTAAAGTGAAAAATTTTTAAATAAAATCTTTTTGATCTAAAATCCCTCGCGGCAAAAAGTGTTTCTAATTACGATTTTATCAAATTATTTAAATTATTTTAAAATGCAGATTTTTATTATTAGTGGATAAGCAAAACACGCACAAAGCACGCATTGTTTTGGACTGTAAAGTAGAGGTATTTGAGGTAATAATAGAGTAAAATGTCAGGCTAATATGCATCCCAAGCATATCAGCAGAAGTTCGCTCTTTTTCACAAAATTTTGAATCACATAAATTTAGAAAAATTAAGTTGAGACAGAAAATATATAGACGATATATCTTCCGTCAAAATTTTAAATTAATTATGTAATTGTATTAGTCTTGATAGTCTTGATATCTATAATATAAAAATAAGTCCTTTCTGACGCTATAACTTCAGAACTCACAAACCGATTTCCACGGTTCTGCATTCGTTAGAAAGGTCTCAGGTTCCGTGAGGTTTATAATTCAGGAAAATTTTCAAGAGAAAAACAGCAAAAAAACTGAAAACTGTGAATGGCCACCAATGCCAAATATATTGAGAAGCATGTTAACTACTGGGTTTGGTGGAGAACGATTCTCATAAGGATTTAACACTTGCGTATTCAGTTGTTTCATCAAATGCGTACCAAATACGAATGCTGTTCGCTATTATCATCACCACATGTTTCCCTTCACAACCAATTCAGTTATGGAACAAATGCAAAGATGACATATGTGAAGATATCTTGCATCGCTTGCGCATTCGAACGAATAATCCCGACATGCAAATAACCGACGAAATATATAATGAAGGATTGATTCTGATTGGAGATCAATGCTTGACTATTGCAAACAAGCTACTGATTGAAATAGGAATCATCGATCGATGCACGATGAACTCAACCAAGGATTAAATCGAGAGCTGCAATACAATGTTGATACATTGCAGGAATTCGTTCAAAATAATGTGTCGTTGCTGAATGAACGGCAAAAAAAAGTATACGAAACATTTATGCAAGCGGTGGACAATAATACTGGTGGTCTACTCTTCCTGGACACACCTGGAGGAACAGGGAAAACATTTGTCATTTCATTGATTATATCCACTATTCGATCAAGATGTGACATAGCTTTGGCGTTAGCATCATCTGGAGTTGCGGCGACTCTTCTAGATGGCGGTCGTACTGCACATTCTGCGCTTATAATGCCACTCAATTTAAACACGGTTGATACTCCAACATGCAATATTTTCCGATCCAGTACAATGGGTAAAATTGTTGATGCAATGCCAGCTCATTGTTTGGTGATGAGTGCACAATGGCACATAAGAAATCTTGAAGCACTTAACTACACACAGGCGTTGCCTGTAATTCCCCGTGCAAATTTCATACATTTACGTGCATTTTAACTCAAATGTCAAAGCGAAACTCTGACGCAACGCAAAGCAAAAGTTTTATCTGACAAGGCCTTAAGGAGGACATGGACAAAATTTGCAACAATTACAATTTAATTCTATAGTGCTAAGGTTTGTGTATTTTTTTTATTAGATATTTACTGATTGATGTTTTTAGAATAAATATAAGTTTAAGTACTCCCTGAAGAAGCCGGGAAATACTGGCGAAACGTAGGAGAAAAAAGATATGAAAATGTTTTCAATCTTACTTCACTAATCGACCAGTATAGCCAAGTCAGTAGGACAACACAACAAAGATAAGAAAAACAACCCTGGTCTATCAACTTAACACATTTCCAAACAATTGTTAGCTGTTGGAAATGGAAAAGGCCCAGTTGATGCGACAGCTAGAATTATTACTCTTACCAACGACTTTTTTCGATATGTAGACCCTCAATTAGCTGTTATTGAAAATGCCTTCCCAAGCATTAGTGAAAATTATTAGCATTATACTTGGTTAAGTCAACGAGCAATTCCCGCCGCAAAGAATAATGGTGTTGTACATGCACTGGATTTCACCATTCAATCGATGGCGATTTGGTGACATACAAATCCGTTGATTCTATAACAAATCCCGATGATGCAGTAAATTATTTAACGGAGTTTTTGAACTCGCTGAAGCTACCAGGATTTCCACCACATAACTTGCAACTCAAAGTTGGTTCAGTTATTACAATATTGCGTAATTTGAATCAACCGCGACTTTGCAACGGTACTCGACTTGCGGTGAAAAGACTTATGCCGAATTTGATGGAGGGAACGATTATTAACAGAAAGTACGCAGGTGAATGATTGCAATTTCCGGTTCGCCTTGCGTTCACAATGGCAATTAACAAGTCGTAAGGCCAATGCTTAGTGTTTGCTGGATAAATTTAGAAAATCATTGTTTTTCACACGGGCAGCTATACGTTGCGTGTTCATGAGATGGGAAACAATCCGCTTTGTTTGTGTTAACGTCAGACCAAAAAACAAAAAATGTGGTTTACCAAAGAGCATTTCAATGAAACGGTTAATTTGGGGACACGTATAACGCTTTGATTCAGTATTTACTTTAGATTCTCTTTCATTTTTTACTTAGAGAAGTTCAACTAAATTCCACTTAATTTTTGTAATCAAAATGAATTCATCACTGTTGTGCAATGAAATAAAATTGTTTCTTTTCAAATATAAAACAAAAAAAAATAATTTTTCTTCATCTTTTAATTCCCAAACGCAATGTTACAAAAAAAACGAAGTCATCTGGTGGCAAACGTGGCGAATTCCGGGTTTGCTAGTCTTTATATATAATTTGACTGTACGTGTGTTGTAACTGCACCGATTTGCATAAATTTTTTTGTATGCGTTTAGTTTTACAATTCGGTTCGGTTGGACAAAGGGGCGTGGTACCTCCCATATAAACCACAAATTAAAAATCTATTTCTGCTCCTGTTAACGGTGTTTAAACAGAATTTGGTATTTCGGTTGACTGAACATATTTTAAGTTTTGCTGCAAGTAAAGACGGGATTTGATAAAGACCCGTTGTACCTCCCATATAAATCTTCTTTATGTATATAATTCTACTGTACGAGTGTATGTCACTGAATAAATTTTTTTTGCATGCGTTTGGGTGCCACCTTGGATGGTTTATATTCACAAACCAGTCCAACAGATAGCGCTACAATCGGTATCCAAATTATTCAACTACACTACAGACTATACAACTTTTTTAGGTGCCCCTGTAGGCTAGGAGTTAGTGTACTAGCTTGTAAATATGGGGGTTGTGGGTTCGATTCCCAACGAAGACCTTGGTTTTTTTCACTACAAAAGATAAAAATTGACTGTCGGTGGAGCTGCTCAGCGATGAAGGCATAGTCACTGGTCGCTGTTGCTGTCTTTATACGGCAGTTAATTTCCGACTATCCTTCTGTTTTCACCACCTGTTTCATCTCTTCTCTATCCCTTTCCTAAAGAAGGTAGCACGGTACTTGACTAAATAGACATTGTTGCCCGAAGTGCTACTTCTCTTAAAAAAAAAAAAAAAAAACAACTACACGACTGGATCGACTTAAATTAATTTTTGTGTATTTATTCATTAAATGCATTTAATTTTTTTTGCGCTGTATTTTGATGTTATATGGTATCGCATTTACGTAAATATTGAGCGTTGTTAACTTCAAAAATACACACACGACATAAATTCGTCGCCAGCCGCCAACTGCCTCCAATGTGCATTGGCGGATGACGGTGAAAGGCACAAAGTAGCATGGACTCGATTGCTGCCGCCATTAAAACAGTCACGGTGGGCATCGAGCTTATTTGTTTGCGTTTCTTCTTTGCGATCTCACAAATTCATTCTCAATTGGTCAGCTAGTTTTATATAAAATTTTAACAAAAATAAATAAAAAGCACTAGTTCAATTTTAATAAAAACTTATAAAAAACTTTTATTTTTTATTATTTTTTCGATATTTCGCCACACCGTTGGTTGGCATCCTGATGATGCCATATCGAAAAAATAATAAGAAATAAAAGTTTTTTATAATTTTTTTATTAAAATTGACCTAGTGCTTTTTAATTAACTACTAAAAAATATTAAAAAGGTTAAAAAACTATAACTATTATATAAAAAATAAATATATATTATCAATAAATATTTTTTCCAGCTCAGGGTCTTTATATTAAATTTTTTGAAACAACAAAAAAAAATTTTGTTTTAATAGAACTCAATAAGTAGTGCGGTGAAATATTGATAATAAAAATAAAATTTATTTAATTTTTGTATAAAGACCTTGGGATTAAAAAAATTATTTATTTTTGTAGTTTTTTTAATCGACCTTTTTTTATCTTTAATAAATATCTCCTATTTTTTTTACGGTCTTTTTAAATTAAATTAACAATATATATTTTTTTTCTTTTCGATATTTCGCTTCCTGAAGAAGCTTTCCATAGGAAAGCGAAATATCGAAAAGAAAAAAAATATATATTGTTAATTAAGTTTAAAAAGACCGTAAAAAAGAATAAGAGATATTTATTAAAAATTATTTATTAAATATTAAATTGATTAATTATTAATAATTTTTTCTTTACTGCTAGAAACAGTGTACTTCGTAATACACAAAATTTTTCTTTTTCAAAATGTTATTGTAATTTTAAATTTTCTATTCTCCTACAAAGAAACTCAGTAAAATAAATAAAAATCCCTTTAGAGGGAATTTTAAAACAAATTTTTGGGAATCTATAATTATTATTTTTATCATTTACTCTAAACGTTTTTCGATTCGCTACAATTATTAATACAAACACGTTGAAAATTCATTTAGAAAATAAGAAATACTTATGGATTTATTTTGTTTATCTTATCTGTGCCTAATCTCCTTTCCTATAGTTAGTGTTAATTATGTATGAAATATTTTTTATTTATTTTGGTGTATTAGTTCTTCAACTATGCTTAAAAATTAAATTAAATTTACACAAATAGCAAAAATTATATTCTTAAGCCAATCGATTAATAGTTGAAGATTTTAAAATTTTTCAAAATTTCTTAAGGACGCCTTAACTTCTTTCATAGCACAAAACGTTGTATGCTATTAATCATAAGAAATATTTTTTCATTATCTTAAATTCGTTCTGTAAACAGGCATTTAATTTACCTTAACAAATCATTAAATCTGTTTTGTTATGTTTTTGCAACAATTCAAATTGATTTGTTTTGCTAAAATGTAAATTAAAAATTTAAATGGTCTTGTTAAATGACCTTCACCTCATAAATATTTTTTTTAAATTAAATAATAATATGAAAATTTAAAAAAAAAAATATAAAATAAAAATAAGCATTAAATTGGTTAATTTAATTTTCAGACATAATGCCAATTTATACATTCATGTCAAGTGTTTAAAATAAATTGTGTTCAAAATTGAGTTAAGCCTGAAAATCACACAACAACATTAATTTTTTGAAAAATAATTGCATAAGTATACTTTAGTTATAGTTAAGTTATATTTTAAAATAATGTTTAAGTACTTCGACTTTTAAGCATATTAAATATGCTATCGAAATAAAAAATTAAAGAATATTTGTGAAAGCAACTGACGCTCTGAAATATAAAATTTGTGGGTTGCATTGAGCAGATAAGCGAAGCTTTGTTGCAAAATATTTAAAATGTATGTGATTAAGTCGAATGCAGTGGTCTGTGATATAAAGGATCCGCCAAATAATTTTTGGTTTTGTTTTAAATGCTCTAAACAAAACTACTGAATATTTTCTCAAATTACTTTTTTTATTTGAAAATAGAATCCCTCCGGTTAAAAATGGAAAATAATTTCATTCAAATGGCTGATTGAGGTGGCCATACAGTAGCCTACGAGATCGGTCAAATTTTTAAGCACATTATCGATTGTGTGCAGCTGTATTTCAACAATGGCTTCACGAATATTGTCCTTTAAAGGGTCAGTTGTCTCTGGCTTGTCAACACCCCACAAATAATAGTCCAACAGTGTCAAATCGCAGCTCTGATGTGGCCAAACGATATGATCTACAAAAATAGGGCGCAACACATCGAGTTTACCTTCGGCTGTGTGGCCGTAGTGCTGTCCTGTTGAAACCAAATGTTGACAATATCCTGCTCTTCAATTTTTGTGAACAAAACATTCGCTCAACATGGCTCGATAATGATCGCCATTGACTGTAACGGCAACTCCTTGCTCATTTTCGAAGAAAAATTGGCCTAATTATGCCTCTGGATGAAAATCCGTACCAAACAGTAACTTTGGGTGCGTCGGCTTTTCAATGTGTGCTGGCGGGTTTTCTGTACTTGTTTACATGCCCGCCAAGATCAAAATGAGCTTCATCTGAAAAGATGATTTTTTTTTTGCAATTTTCTGTAAGTCGACTGCAGGCCCACTTAGCGAAGCGAAAACGCATTGACTTCAACTCCTGAACCAATTGGACTTTGTATGGCGTCATACCAAGGTCTTTATGCAAAATTCGGCCCAATGATGTCTCTGAAATGTTTAATTGTTGAGAACGACCGGGGAATTGATGTTGATGGCGCTTCACGCACACTTTCTGCCACAGGAGCAATATTCTCGCGTGTACGCACTGTTTCTGGCTTTTCACGCTTTGGCTTATCGATGAGGATGTCAGTTTCTTTTACATTTTTCACAAGATAACGAAAATACGGAGCTGACGGTGCTTCTCTTCTTCCATTCTTCCAACATGACCATGATTTTCAAAGTAGTGTCGCAATATTTCCCAGCGTTGTTTAATCGCATACACAACCATATTCGTTCAGCGGAAGGAAAAAATCAAACAAACCGCCTTATTGAAAATGAGCCTCATCACTAAAGATCATTCTGTTAAATAATGTGCCCCCCGGAGGTACATAAATATGGTCTTTATAGAAGTTCGACTATCTAGACACAGTGCAACTGGGGATAAAAGGAGCCCAGTCCCCTGAAGTCAGCAAGGGTACAACTGGAAACTCCACTTTATTTCCACGGGAATCAGTTAGCCGCAGAGTTCGTTATTTGTCTCTTTAGACATTTAACTGTTCTCTGACTGATTATTGAGGTTGGCCCTATATGGGAGTATCGTGGTGGTTGTGGTTTCGCGGCCCCATGTCAGTCTATGGTTCTATGGTGGCCAGACTCATTTTACTTTTAATAACACCTACCTGGTGGAATAATCCTAGATCCAACGGCCATGCTATTTATGTGTTCTAGACAGGATAGTCTCCAGCTCTTCAGCAAGGAGTAGTAGTTTGCAGCCCTGCTCTGGAATCATTGAAGTTGCAACTAGAAAGTTCTGTTGCATAGAATTGTAGCTTCGGCTTCCTAGGACGAGCATGACGTTCCAAATTATGCAGTGGTTTGGTCCACCATCTGATGAAGGCTTCATGGCCAGGAGCGGATGTAAATCAGAACACACAGTTGTTAAATAATGTCCCGTTTTCATTAAGTTTTTCAAACAGTTAAGTCACAAACGCTCTAGGTAAATAGTAGTCGGTCGGTTTTAATTCTTGAACGAGTTGAATTTATAGACTTGAAAATAAAGATCTTTATACAAAATAATGTACAAAATTCCACTAGCGGTGGCCTATTTTTGGGTATGTGACATGTTAATGTTTCACACTTATTTTCAACACTTTGCGGTATAGAGGTTATGTTTGCCTGACTACGACTATTACCAGGATATTGTGTTAGTCCATTATCAGTAACAATACCCAAAGCTATGAATTTAGCGATTAAATTACGTGCAGCAATCTCAGCAGGAACCTGATAACGAAGAAGATCTGTTTGTATTTTACGAAGTTATATAGTGAAATTTTGACCACTTTGATACTAAATTTTCACAATTTATAGACTTTGGTTAAAAGTTTGGCATTCCATGATTAAAATTTGCTAGCTATTTGTCAAGCAAATGTCAAAAGAAATCAAATCAAATTTTGACATTCAATCATTTGCCAGGCAATCTACTTCCTAACCTTAAATTTGTCCACCCTCTATTTTAAAATTTTTTCTTCGATGCCCAGTATATAGAGGTATTTATAACGTAATACTGTTTATAAAGAAGAAAGAGCGAATGCTCGGTGCCTTAAGTATTATTTTATAAAGGTATTTTCGATATTTTAAAAGTTTTCAAATAAGAAGTTATTGCTGAAAATTAAAAAATTATTTTAAAATTTATTAATTTTAAAGTTTTTGTAGTACAAAAAAAAAAAATTATTATTTTTAAATTTTAATGAATATAATTAAAACATAACATGATTTTATGTTATGCTATTTACGTTCATATTATGCAACTCATGTACCATTTTATTGATATTCTTTTCAAGATGTGCACGAATTAATAATTTATTTAAATCGATTTCGTTTTTATGTGGCATTTAAAGTTGACACTCATACATTGGCAAAAAATGCACATGTGCATGTGCACAGACACCCAGCAAACATTTCAAAAGTGATGTTTTTTTTTCTCATTTTAATATATAATGTTATTGTACATGGTTTTAAATAACTCAATTGGAGGCCATTCAGAAAAAATAAAAAAAAAACAAGTAGCAAAAGCTGCTTAAGGCACATAACCAGTTTTGCTTCCTGTACATTGTTATAATTGATTTTTGAAAATGATGGTGTACAGATAAAATCTCCTTTATTAACCACAAAACTTGCAAAGAATTTAAATGAACAATTTAAAAAATAAATCTACAAAAAAAAATATTATTACACTCACACAATATGCCGTGATATGACTACATTAGAGTCATTAATTTTTTGTGTTTTTTTTTTTGCATATTGTTTTTTGGCCAGTAATGCTATTTTGAAGCTTAAACAATAGAGTTGAGATGCAAGCAACACTTAATCACAGCCATTATTATCATTGGCAACAAAAGGCTCATGAAACAGCAGTTGTAATAGCTCAAACATCATCAACAGAAGTACAATTAACAATGGATTTTTCGTTACAATTGTTGCAACATAAAAATAAAACACACCAAAAAAAAAAACATCCACAAAAAATTTTCATTTGCTTAATTTTTGCTCTTAATATTTATTTTTTTTTACATGGAGTACAGTTTTATTTATTTCAAATATATTTATAAAAACAAAATCTGAATTAAAATACATTCATTCATTAAAAAAAATTTGTTTTATAAAATTTTCTTTTGTTGTTTGAATTTCATATGCATGTCACACGGTAGCTTAACGCAATACTTGAGCATGCATTGAGTAGAAGATATCTTACAACAATGCAAATTACAATTTTTTGTTGTTTGTGGTGGGGTCTTATGCTTTTCTAAAGACAAAAATATCAGCTTAAGTCCGCCTTAATCATGTAGGCAATTTCTTTTTCGAAAACGGGAAACAAATGTAAATAAAAAATAAAAATGTTCTGTATCCAATAATTAAAGCCAAAGAGATCGTTTCTTTGGAAATTAAGAATATTGCATAGAAATTCTTTATTTGCCAAATTTCGTTTTTAACATCTAACTGCATCGGCTTTGCTTTGTAAATATTTACTATGCAAAAATATTATCAGTAATTTTTTTTGTTTTAAATTTCATCAGTCACAATTTTATGGTAAAAAATTTTATCAGTCATAAACTCATTATAGGAAAATTTTATCAATTACCACAATTTTTCTAC
Source organism: Trichopoda pennipes (assembly GCA_030448955.1). Taxonomy (NCBI): domain Eukaryota; kingdom Metazoa; phylum Arthropoda; class Insecta; order Diptera; family Tachinidae; genus Trichopoda; species Trichopoda pennipes. The sequence goes on from JASKUP010000002.1 coordinate 7,262,025, forward strand.
ACAGAAATTACTTTATCAGTCATAATTTTTCTACAAAAAGATTCAAGAAACTATAAAAACTTTTATTACTCGTAAAAGTTTTTATAGAAAAATTTCATGTCATATTTTTTTTAATAAAAGAATTTCATCAATCATAGAGTTATTATATTTTTTTTGTGTATGAAAAAATTTTTTTCAGTTATCAAAATGTGTGTAAAAAAACTCTATGTCATAATTTTCTATAAATAGTTCCATCAGTTATAATTAATCTTCACAATTTCATTAGTCATAGATGCTTTTATAGAAAAATCTCATCAGTAATATGTTTTATGCATTAAAATATTACAAGACACAATTTTTCTATCAAAAAATTCTGTAAAATTTCATCAGTCACAATTTTTTTTTAGAAAAATTTCACGCCACAAGTTTTTATTGAAAGAATCATCATTCATAATTTTTTTATGGAAAAATTTATTTAGTCATAGTTTTATTACAAAAACTTCTATCAGCTATAATTTTTTTATAGAAAAACTTCTGCAGTTAAAATTTTTATAAAAAAAAAATCTGCAGTCAATATTTTTTATAGAAAAATTTCTGCAGTCAAAATTTTTTATAGAAAAATTTTTGCAGTCTAAATTTTTTATAGAAAAATTTCTACAGTTAACAATTTATATAGAAAAATTTCTGCAGTTAACATTTTTTATAGAAAAATTTCTGCAGTCAAAATTTTTTATAAAAAAATTTCTGCAGTCAAAATTTTTTATAGAAAAATTTCTGCAGTCAAAATTTTTTATAGAAAAATTTGTGCAGTCTAAATTTATTATAGAATTTCACGCCACAAGTTTTAATTGAAAGAATCATCAGTCATAATTTTTTTATGGAAAAATTTATTTACTCATAGTTTTATTACAAAAACTTCTATCAGCCATAATTTTTTTTATAGAAAAACTTTTGCAGTTAAAATTTTTTATAGAAAAATTTTTGCAGTTAAAATTTTTTATAGAAAAATTTCTGCAATTAAAATTTTTTATAGAAAAATTCGTGCAGTCAAAATTTTTTATAGAAATATTTCTGCAGTCAAAATTTTTTTATAGAAAAATTTCTGCAGTCAAAATTTTTTTATAAAAAAATTTCTGCAGTCAAAAATTTTTATAAAAAAATTTCTGCAGTCAAAATTTTTTATAGAAAAATTTCTGCAGTCTAAATTTTTTATAGAAAAATTCCTACAGTCAAAATTTTTTATAGAATAATTTCTGCAGTCAAAATTTTTGTAGAAAAATTTCTGCAGTCAAAATTTTTTATAGAAAAATTTCTGCAGTCAACATTTTTTATAGAAAAATTTCTACAGTCAAAATTTTTTATAGAAAAATTTCTGCAGTCAAAATTTTTTATAGAAAAATTTCTGCAGTCAACATTTTTTATAGAAAAATTTCTGCAGTCAACATTTTTTATAGAAAAATTTCTGCAGTCAAAATTTTTTATAGAAACATTTCTGCAGTCAAATTTTTTTATAAAAAAATTTCTGCAGTAAAAATTTTTTATAGAAAAATTTCTGCAGTCAAAATTTTTTATAGAAAAATTTCTGCAGTCACAATTTTTTATAGAAAAATTTCCGCAGTCACAATTTTTTATAGAAAAATTTCTGCAGTCACATTTTTTTATATAAAAATTGCTTGTAATTATTTTTTTATAGAAAAATTTCTTGTAATAATTTTTTTTATAGAAAAATTTCTTGTTATAATTTTTTTTATAGAAAAATTTCTTTTTATGATTTTTTTTATAGAAAAATTACTTTTTATAATTTTTTTTATAGAAATATTTCTGCAGTCAAAATTTTTTATAGAAAAATTTCTGCAGTCAAAATTTTTATAGAAAAATTTCTTGTGATAATTTTTTTATAGAAAAATTTCTTGTAATAATTTTTTATAGAATAATTTCTTTTAATAATTTTTATATAGAAAAATTTTGTTTTATAATTTTTTTTATGGAAAAATTTCTTCTTTAAAATTTTTGTAGAGAAAATTCTACCATTAAAATTTTCCTATAGAAAATTTTCATCAGTCATAATTATTTAATATAAAACTTTAAGCAGTCATATTTTTAATATCAAATATTTCGCTTTAATTTTTTTTATAGAAAAATTTCATCAAGAAAATTTTCCTCAGTCATAGTGTTATTGTACAAAATTTCATCAGTCATAAGTGACAGTTTGACACAAGAAAGATTTCTGTGGGGATATTTGAAGTTATTTGTCCACGCCGATAAGTCTGAAACGATTAATCAATTGGAGGACAACATTGGGCGTATTTAACAATATTAATAGCTCATCAAAATTTTTTATAAAAAAATTTCTGCAGTCAAAATTTTTTATAGAAAAATTTCTGCAGTCAAAATTTTTTATAGAAAAATTTCTGCAGTCAAAATTTTTTATAGAATAATTTCTTGTTATAATTTTTTTTATAGAAAAATTTCTTGTTATAATTTTTTTTATAGAAAAATTTCTTTTATAATTTTTTTTTTTAGAAAAATTACTTTTTATAATTTTTTTGATAGAAAAATTTCTTGTCATATTTTTTGTATAGAAATTATTCTGCACTCCCAATTTTTTATAGGAAAACTTCTGCAGTCAAAATTTTGTTATGGAAAAAATTCTGCAGTCATAATTTTTTGTTATAATTTTTTTTTTTAATTTCTTGTCATAATTTTTTTATAGAAAAATTGCATTAATAACAATTTTTTTATAGAAAATTTTATACAATAATATTTTTTTGTTTAGAGAAAATTTTCATCAATAATATTTTTTTATGGAAAATTTTCATCAGTAATAATTTTTTTATAAAAAAATATTCATTAATAATAAATTTTTAATAGAAAGACTTCATCAAAAATATTTTTTGTAGAAAAATTGCTTCATTAATAATTTTTTTTTATAGAAAATATCATCAGAAAAATCAGTTATATATTTTTTATAGAAAATTTCATCATTAAAATTGTTATAGGGGAAATTCCATTTTAAAATTTTCCTATAGAAACTTTAATCAGTCATAATTATTTAATATAAAACTATGAGCAGTCATAGTTTTAATATAAAATATTGCGCTTTAATTTTTTTTTATAGAAAAATTTCATCAAGAAAATTTTCTATTTAGAAAAATTTCATCAGCCAAAGTGTTATTGTAAAAAATTTCATCAGTCATAAAGTGACAGTTTAACACTAGACAAATTTCTGTGGGGATATTTGAAATTACTTGTCCACGCCGAAACGATTAATCAATTGGAGGACAACATTGGGCGTATTTAACAATATTAATAGCTCATCAGCATAAACTCGGTTTACCAGCATAAACTATTGTCCTTGCATGGAAGTAATCGAGAGGTAACAAAGTGTACCATCATAATTACCGGTTTAAAAAGATTCTGGTTGCGTAGCGGCATTCTGCTACAGTTATATGTTGTCCACATCAAAGTCATGCGACGAGCATCGAATGTAATGCCAACTTCGACTTTACTTATGAAGAAGTAAGGCTCAGTTGTGCCCTCTCATTATCTAAAGAAATTAAACAGTAAAATTTTCTGTTCTGAATATAATGGCGTTTGTAGAAACTGTTATGAATTGCTTTCACTCTGTAAATGAACAGTTTATTTATTAACAAAGACGTTAAGCTGATTCCAAATTTTCATTTAGAAGTGGGTTCACTTTCAAGTTAAATCTTTATTACTCGCTAACGTTATTCAAGCGTGCATAATGTGGGAATGAATTTTTTTCTCTTCTAAAAAATTATTTAAATAAGACATTTATGTGCCTTTAGAATTTTTTTTTAAATAACAAATCTTATTTTTATAATTAACTAAAGAACTTTTAATTCTTCTGTCACAACTTTAAAATGTTCAAACAAAAATACGAATTTTTCATGTCCTTTCTTACAAGCTGAACTAATTGACCTCTTTAAAATTGTAATTTTAATAAAAAGAATAACAACAACAACAACAAGAAAAAATCCTTTAAATTGTTTATTCAAATTTTAGTATTTCGCTTTCATTTCATTTAGACATCTTCTTTCTCATTAGCATTTATTCATGCTTTAAATGTAAATGAATATTTTATACATTAAACTGTCATATCGTTAAGTTGTTTTTGTGTATTAAGCTGGTTAAGGCCTGCTACGTTATCCCAGTCACTGTCAAAAGTAACAACATAAAAGCTTAAATATTATGTCAAATAATTTTCTAGATAAGTGAAATATTTTTGTATTTCATTTATTTTTTATATTTTATTATTTTTTTTATTTTTCATTTGATGGCAAACAGTCGTTAGTGGCTGCCTTTTTGGGGAAGCAGTAGTAGTAGCATGATTTAAATTCCTAAATTACTAAAAGTACATTTAGTTTATTTGAAGAGAAAAAACAAATTCCATGTCCTTAAAATTATTACGTTTTTTTTTTGCCTGTACAATTTTAATTTTTGGTTTTTTTTCAGCTGGTTGTACAATAGTGAAATGCTGTAGTTATAAATTTGTTCCTTTTTCTAGTGGCATGTTGTCGTAGCATAGAAAAATGTTAAATGTTTGCACACATTGCATGTTTATTTTATTAAGTGTGAAATGTACACATATTCATCAACGTCATGGCTATTTACTTTAAAAGCAAAAAAAAAAGTAAAAAACTAAGATAAAAGGACATCACATTTATCATAAAGTTTTGAAATAAATAAAATTTGTATTTTGGTAACAAAGGGAGATCAGGTTGCCATGCACAAGCTGCCACAATATTTATCAAAAGGTATGACGTGATAAGATTTACATCTGCACCTGGTCGCAAGCCTTAATCAGATGGTGGATCATTACTACTGTGGCTGAAAGGTAGCGTCAGCCTCGCTCTAGAAGGCAGGTACATCCTCCAGTCATTCCTAGTTGCAACTTCAAGAGCACAGAGCAGGCCGTCGCTGAAGAGTTGGAGACTATCCAACTCCTGGTCTAGAACGCATGAAGCTTAATAAAATTTAATCGCAATCATGCTCACTGGATCTGGACCATTCGTTTTTAATGATCCGACCCACACAACTCAAACGAGGGTCTCGAAACCACAACCATTACGATACTCCCGCAGGGCCAACCTCAATAATTAGTCAGAGAACAGCTAAAATACTTAACAAACAAATAGCTGAACTCTGGCGCTTTACTGATTCCCGTGGAAATATAGTGGAAATATCCAGTTGGCTCCTGCTAGCATTGAAGGGGACTGGGCTCCTTTTTACCCCCTTTGACACATGAAATGACGGTGAGATTCTGTCCAGACATATCTATTTGTCCCCGGGGGGATACTTAAAGCTGTACAATCTCAATTATTTAGCTTGCAAAATGCATTTATTATAATAACAAAATTAGCTGATAAATTATGTTAAATATCGTCCATCGTTAGCTACTACCTTTTCCCATCTTTCTGGTAGCATATAGATTCTACGACAAAAGAACTACTTCGATTTTGAGGTAAAAAATAATGCAAGCCAACTTCTGATACGCTGTTCTGAAGCGTGAAGCGTATTCTAGTAAGAGAATTCTACATCGGTCAAAATAATTGGTAGGTAGGAACGAACGAGGCCTTGTCGGAGGGATAAAACGGGTCGGTCAGAACTTCCCATGCACTGTTTTCCAAATAGTCTTTGACTGGTCATGCAATATGTCTTTGAATATTCAAGCCAACTTCTGATACGCTGTTCTGAAGCGTGAAGCGTATTCTAGTAAGAGAATTCTACATCGGTCAAAATAATTGGTAGGTAGGAACGAACGAGGCCTTGTCGGAGGGATAAAACGGGTCGGTCAGAACTTCCCATTCACTGTTTTCCAAATAGTCTTCGACTGGTCATGCAATATGTCTTTGAGCCTTGTCATAATAAAAAATTTTGTTCTTGTATCCTTTCAATTATTCTTTCGTTGATTGATGTCTTTTAGTTAATCAGTTGCCTTCAGCACAGCTCATAATATAAAACACCCTTCTGATCTCACCAAAAACAGAGTATTACCTTAGCGTCATGGATGTCCCTCTTCGGCGGTAATTATGCCGGTTGGTCGAGCTTACATATTGTTATGAAGATAATTTATAAATATGTGCTTGGCTTTTCCGACGGGGTTAATTTCAATTTTATTTGGGTACGGTTTTCCGTCGACCCTCGTCAAATTTGGTTTGTGAACAAACCGGTTTCGGCTGTTTGCCATCTTCAGTGTTCTTTTCGTACTCGAATTTGGTTTGTGAACAAACCGGTTTCGGCTGTTTGCCATCTTCAGTGTTCTTTTCGTACTCGAAAAGAACACTGAAGATGGCAAACAGCCGAAACCGGTTTGTTCACAAACCAAATTTGACGAGGGTCGACGGAAAACCGTACCCAAATAATTTATAAAGTTTTAAAAGAAAATAATTATTTATGAAAAAGTAAACGAAACGACTTACGGTGCATTTTACAAACTACTTAGGTTTCTAAAAAAGTTTCTACACACAAGCCAACAGCAACTTGCTTATAAGAAATTCTATCAAATAAGATAAGCAACAGGGAACAAAAACAATTAACACAGAACACAACAAAATATACAGCTAAGCAGGCGCCTAAATTGAATGATAATAACATTCACATGGCACATAGCCGAAATCGGTATATTTAGAAACCAATTATGACCCAATATTAACAACAACAACAATATGGGGTTATGTTCAAGTAGAATATTCTTGTATACGGGAGAATGGCTTAAAATACCACTTGCTGGGCAAATGAATTGATTCAAGTTGAGTCATCAGCGAGTAAAGACAACAAAGTTACCATCGTGTTTATTTTCTAAGTATTTTAAATAAATAAATCGTTGAACTTAATTTAAAACTCTTAAGTACTGTGTTATTATTTTGCAATAAAAGAACTCAAAATAATAAGAGGTTTATTAAAAGCAATAAATATAACAATATGACAACTGGCACTTGGGGTTTCGTAATGTAACTAGTTTTCATCATCAGTAAAAAAACTTCCCATTTCCCACATACATTATCGCCTTTCACTGTCTCTAAGTTTTAGTTCATATGCGGCCTAATTTCATTGTTTTTAATAATTCTCAATATTTCTAAATTAAGTGAAATGGCTTTTTGCGTGACTTTCATTGACAAGACAGATTCCTTTTTACGTTTGTCAACAATTTTGGTAGAATAATGCATCCAATTCCCCGTCTTCAAAAATGTGTTGGTTGTCCTGGCCTCTGCTTGTCTTCTGTATCGGGATCATCACTCTTGAAGCGCTTGAATTAATTCATTTACCCATTATTTACACCTTTTTTGCTTCTAGCAACAATCGATTAGTACTGTTACGGATGCGTCTTGCTTAAGTTTTAAAATAAAATAATTAAGTAATAAAGTAAACTACTGAGTGTGCTGTTAACTAATTGCGTGGCTTGCTAAGAAAACTTATCCACGCAAGACAACAAGAAATTTCTAGTTACAATTTGCGTAAAAATTTTATACAGGCAAAAACAATTGGATATGCTGTTTGACAACTGCGTAGTTTTCTAAGAAAAGTTATGTACACAAAACAACAACAACTATCTTAAAATAAATTCCAGGAAGAAATTTGATCAGCATAAAAACAAAAATACACCCAGCCATACAGATGCCTATACGTTGAATGAATAACATAACAACAACAAGAAAATCTGATACAAAGGAAGTAGAAGATTCTTCAATTTTCTAGACCTCTAGTGGAAAAATGTAAAAGGCAGCATCTGAGTGGATATTTAGTTAGTTGAAAGATAAACCTCGTGAAATAAATGTAAAAATATAATAGTAAAAAACAATAGCTGGAGGCAGTTAAAAATTTAAGGCTCCCGAATATATATTTTTTGAAGATTCTATATTTCGATATCTCTTAAAATAAATAAAGAAACTTTGTCAGTATAAAAACAAAAATACACCCAGCCATACAGACGCCTATACATTCAATGAATAACACAGCAACAACAAGAAAATCTGATACAAAGAAAGTAGAAGATTCTTCATTTTTCTAGACCTCTAGTGGACAAATATAAAAGGCAGCATCTGAGTGGATAGTTAGTTAGTTGAAAGATAAACCTCGTAAAGTAATGATGTATATTTTTAGTAAATTGTTCTGCAGTGTCAATTTTGTATGTAGTTAAAGTAATTAAACTTGTAATTAATTTAAAAACTCTTAAATTTGGTGTTATTTATTTTGCAATAAAGAAATCACAATAAAAGGCTTATAAAAGGTATAAATGTAACAATATATAAGTAAAAAACAATAGCTGGAGGCAGTTAAAAATTTAAGGATCCCGATTATATATTTTTTGAAGATTCTATATTTCGATATCTCTAGGAATACCCCATTTAAAAACCACCCTCCTCGAGACCTTATGAAATATTTACAATTTACATTTTCTTATCATGTTTCCAACTTCTTGAGAAATGATTAATTTCGTATTAATCATGAATTCAGGGTACTGTGAGAGGTGCCGCTTATGAGCGCATATTAATGCCATATTAATTTCACCAGAATATCTTTAGTTTATAGTCTTTCTAGCCGTATTATATCATCTGAAATATAGATGAATTCAAGATACTTTTGTTTTGTTCACATATTCGGCTTATAATTAAAAGATTTTAAAATAAACTGAATGTTAAGGGATACATACCCCTCAGCAAGTTGACTAAATTTTAACATTTTCCACTTTTGATTACAAATTCAAATATTTAAGTTTAAACATTTTCCAGCTTCAGGTTTTTGTTTTTTTATTTAAAATGATGTGTGCCAGCCAACAACGAAGATAATTAATTACCAAAATATTTATAAGATTCTGTTATATAAAACAACTGAAATAACACATTCATTTTCCAACAAACTCATATAACTATTACTCATACCCTCATACAGTTGCTGCTATCGAATATAATAAACCATCACTCGGGCATTCATCTAATGCATTAGCCAAGACAATTCCAGCAATAACATATTGTTACGACAAACGCAACTACTAACAAATAAATACTATTACATGAACATTATACCAACTACCTATTGTTATCGTCATCATCATCCTCATCATCATCAAATCATTCGTTTAGTCTTTCAAAAACACTGACATGTATTTATAAAACATACCTACACATACGTGCAAACATATATATTTTGTGAATATAAGTGTGAGATATCGTTAATATTAGATGATGAAGTGTAATTCATTCATGTGATAAGTTTAGGACAAAAAAAGGAAAAATAGAGAGAGAGAGAGTGAGGAGTGGAAGGGAGAGGTAGTATAAGGTTGTAATGATGAGAATGATGTGACAATGGTGATGCTGTAAATAATGAAAAACTTGTTTGTTGGTATTGTTATAATTCATTCTAGTTTATTTGCCTTTAAATGTTTAACATGTCCATTAATCATTTGAATGTCAGCGAGGTTCAAAGGGAAATTAAGGAGGTTTCATTTAGCTAGAGTTTAAAATAAATATAAATGGAAATAACAATATTTGCAATCAATTTCTTTTTAAAATTTCAAAAATTAAATTTAAATTATCGTAAAATTGTAACAGTTTTTAACAATGGCGTATGATTAATATTAATTATTTAATGTTGAAATAAAACAGGCTATAACTTTAAAACTTTATAAGCTAGGCTCGCGGTTTAAAGTATTTCAGAAAGCTAAGAAAATTAATTTTATTTTGATCGCAAAGAATTTTCGCTAAACGCTTTTTAAGGCTAGAGAAATGTGATTTTGTTAGAAGAAGTATGATAAAATTTTATTAAATGTCACAAATCGCAATACATTTCAATGATAAATGCAAAAGAAAATTTGCATTTGTTATAAATAACAGAGTTAATTTATTCAGTTCCAAAAAAAAATAATATTTCCTGCTTCGTCAGCTGAAATACTTTTGAAGATAAGGAACTGGCAGCATTGCTCGGCAAGGATTGTTTATTAAATTTTAGAAGAACTTTTATTGACATTGGGAGTCACATAAAAAGCAATTTTCTTATGTTTAAAAGCAGTGGGATTTTTTTAAGACGGAGGAAATTCAGTCGCTTATGAATTAAAGCCGAGGGACATAATGCTACAATAATAAATCTTTTTTATCGTATTGTTGCTGTTGATGAAAAGTAAATGCACTACGACAAAAACCCAGCGAAAAAAGCGATTTGAAAAGTCCGGCCATCTAGCCAAGTCATGAATAAACATGGTTCTAAGGTAAAGCTGTGTATTTGGTAGGATCAGAAGACTATTCTGTATTAAGAGCTGTTGAAATTTAATTAGGCATTCATAGCAATTCTAGTTTAGTTTAAATAGAGCAGTCAACAAAAACGACCAGAATATTCGAAAACATAACCATAACCTTCCATTTTGACAACTCTCGGCCATATGTTGCAGGAGCAGTTAAAAGCTATTTGGAAAACAGTGTGTGAAAAGTTTTGGCTGACCCTCCCTTATATGGGCTATATTGCCACTTCTAACTACCATTTCGATCGATGAATAACTTAGAGGAAAGTGTGTATGCATGTTAAGTCATATGAATCTTAACGTTTTTCCCGTAGACTGCTGTAGTAACAGCTTTGTAATTCGACTAAAGAAATAATAACCAACTGGCTGTAGATAGGAGATGCTTTGAGATACATTGGCTCTTCCTATAATGTATTTTTCAATAATTTATAGAATTTGTGCATATGATATTTTGTGTAATGAGGACCTATGGAAAACTTTAAGAAAAAAGAAGACGCCTTTGGGTGCGTCCCTTGTTTTTGAAAAGGGACGTGAGTGGTTTTTTTGCAGCAACGTTTGAAAAAATCAAAATAAGAGAAGTGATACAACGTTAAAAACAGCTGACATTTTTTACATGGCGCTTGCGACACGTAGAAAAGTAGAAAGTAAACCTACTTCATGCGTTCTATGCATCATAAGTATTCTATGCGATGTGCTGTGTAACTTGTCACGTACAATTACACTGATTCTACTTTTTTAACAGACCCGTATAAAGCGTGTACGCGTGAACTTTCAGCTTTACAGGTTGAACGTATAGCTAGGGCGTATAATTAATAATAATTATGGAATGCATGCGGAAAAATGCTTATAACTCTTAAGCTATACAACCAGTTTTAAGACTTTTGCAAAGTTTATATTACACAGCAAACGAAAATTTTTTATTTTCACATGACATTTATTAAAACATAAATTTTAAGAAAATAAACATTAAAGAGATAATTGAAAGGCTTTTCAACATTTAGAAATTTTTCCATAATTACCTTTGTGACTATCACACATTCTATTTTACCTACTCACAGTATAAAATAAAAGAGGATTTCTTTTTCTGTGATCTTTTTGTGACGAGAAAGTATCAACAACTTTTAACACAATAATCAATAGCTATTGATGGAAACTTTGGATGCATTAGGACTGTAGAACTGACAAATATGTCTCTGGTGAAAGATATAAAATTTACTTCGGGCTTTTTTTAACATGTCACTTTTAGTCGAAAAGTTTTTTGATTTTAAAACATAAAATTTGAAATGGTTACTGCTGCGTATGATTGATATTAATTATGAGATTTTTCTATAAAAATACCAATAACTCTGAAATTAAAAACGGTAAAGCAAATATTAAAAAGATTATCGAAAGCTGACTAAATATAAAACGATAGCTAACAGCGCTAAATAGTCATAAAAATGCATGTGCCAAAAATTTTCGCCATTGCTTAAGTGTTTTTACAGATGTTTCTTGTTTGTAGAGAAAGGTAAGTTATTTAAAATATTATGTTAATAGCAACAGTGTTTCAGACCCTAATATATATATAATAGTATGGCAGATCGTTACGGCAAAGGACTTCAAGACGAAATTATATAAGAAATTTATGCAAGAAATTATACAAGACATTAATATTTAATACTTTGCAAACGATAAGGAGCACAAGTATTGATATTCTTGAACTAAGTTATTTAATTACATTTAAGGTCTCAACAACTGCCCAGAATAAGATTATATTCTGTGATAAAAAATCCAGCCGGCGTTTTAAATTTTCTGTGAACTTTTAAGCAGCGTATGGGATAATAGAGTTTATCCAGATGAAAACTGTCATATCACTAATACCAAAACTGATTGCTAAATGAAAAAAATCACGCCATTTGAAAACCAAATAAAGCACTAACAAATGTGCTAAATATAATAAAATAAACCAAAATTTTTTCATTGATAAATAGCTGACATATGCCGCAGACAAAAGCTGTTACTAAGATAATTTTTTTTTAGTTTATTTACACGACCCTAATAAACAAAAAAAAAAAACTACCATTAAATGTAAATCTACTGCAGGATGGTGTAGTTGTGTGTGTGTGTGTGTATATGTATTTGTTATTTTTTATTCCTATTTTAACAGTTTAACACCTTTCAGTGACAAAGCATTCAAAAAAAAAAAATAACAAACTATACACTCGTATTAATATTTACACGTTGACAGAGAAATCTCTTGAAACTAGACACAACACAAATCATTCATCAACAATTAAAAAACATTTCAAAAACTCTATTTGTTCTTTAGCTCTTCTATTTTGTTCTATGGAAAGAGGCAAAAATAACAACAACAGCAACGAAAAAAGATATATAATATTTCCATTTTCATTTCACATATGCACTCTTCATGTATATCATACATCACTTAAAAGAACACTTGAAAAACAGCACTTTTAAAACTCTAAATTACGAACGAATATATGGCAAATAATTAACAAAACAACAAATTTTAAATTGTGATGTTTGATGCTGCTGCTGCTTATGACGATGATGATGATTCTGATGTTTGAAAATTTGTTTCAAGTGTTTGAAAGTGTATTTGTGTATGTAAATGTTTGATGTGTGTATGCAAAGTGTTAATTCTGAGTTATAAAACATACAAAAAAAAATTTTAAAATTCTAAAAAATTGTAAATAGACTATATTATCGCAAACTCACGTACAATATTCTGCTGTTAGCTGCTGCTTGTTATTCTAAAGTGTCGTCATACATTTGAGCTGTAAAGAACAATTTTACAAAAAAATATTCATTTTAATAAAATTTTCAAACTTTAGACTTAAGAGACATTTACCATAACAATTGTAAAAAAAATATTAGTTATAATTTTTAGCAAGGCTTAAGTTCATATAATTAATAATAATAAAAAATATTAAAATGTACTAAACAAGAAAAAATAATTAATAATAAAAAATAACTTTTATAGTTTTTTAAACGATCTTTTTTATCTTTATAAAAAATTTTTTCCTGAAGAAGCTTTCCAAAGGAAAGCGAAATATTGAAAAGAAAAAATATATAAAAAAAGATCTTAAAAAAGAAAAAAGATATTTATTAATAAAAAATAACTAATTATTTAAAAAGATATATTATTACCGAAGTCGATATACTGGCCTGCTAGAAAATTAATTTTAGTAATAAATAGGGTACTCCATTGATATGTTAAAATGAGAATTTGTTCAAATAAAAAATTTAACCACATAATTGTTTATCAAACAACAAAAGATTGGCATTAGAGGACTTCAAACTATTACTTTAAATAATTTAAAGGTGGCTAACTGAGTTTTATTGTGGTCGTCAATGACGTTAAATACCCAAGCGGCCATAAAATGGGTGTAACACCAGCAATTGACTACAATTTAAGGGACTATTTTGGAAAAAATCAAATAAGTAAATAACTTTCCACTTTACTTGAATATTATTATATCCGAGCATAACTACATAATTAGTATGCTGTTCGATTAAGTTACATAGTGTCACTATAGCAAAGATCCTTAATCCTAATCCTTGATAAAACGACTAATGCTGAAGCTCTTATTTTAATAGGCTGCTTTCACCTGTTATTCTTAGAATTCAGTGTCAAAATCATGTGTTGTGCTGTATTATTTTTGGGACGAGAGTTGGTAGAGCACTTTACATGGTTCAATTTGGGTTAACAAAGGGCTTGAGACTCTCAACTGAGACAAAAATATGTGCTATTAAGAGAAAGCCGACCTGGTTAAGGTATCATATAATATTTAATAGGGATACTTTGCAGACAGCAAAGCCGTAAACCATGTGCGTTCACGGTGTCCTTACCACATTGAATTATGTCTCTGAATGCCTTAAATGTGATGGTGTGGTATTCGACAGTCGCTCTTAAATGGGTGAGGGGACTTAGCACTACTCTTGGCAGCCATATTGCGGCAAAGAAGGGGATAATGCTTGCGTCGCTGCCAAATTTTAGAACACTTGATTGTGAGCGACATTTAAGAAATCTGTTAACATTATGCATTCAGTTTTTGCGTTATTGTTTAGCTTAAGGCTCAAGCATTATATATAATACCAAAATATGTTATTGCATTACACGATTTCGTAGAACAAATCTCTTCAGTTTGACTGTAAAGTAACCTCTGGAGGTGTATATGGTTGCCAGACTATTATTTTTATGCAAAGTTAGCGTTGCCATTAATAACATATTTTTTAATAAGTTTAGCAGAACTAAAAATATTCTTTGGGATATTAATACCATCAGGTTACCACAAACTACCACGCGAAGGAATGTATTTGTTTATGGATAATGACATTGGAGTTGAAGCTGTTTTAAGGGCTATGTCATGCAGTACATTTCAAGAAATAAAAACAAATATGCATCTTGTTGACAACAATGGCTCTGAAGGCACTACCAACAAATTATTTCAAGTTAGAAAACTTTCAGACATGTTAATAAAAAAATTATTTAACCAATGGAACGTTTTTCATCAAAATATATCAATGTACGCTTCGGTTATAAAAATTGGGTTGCGGCAAGTTCTTCCGGTTACTGTTATTGGTTTGATATATACTGTGTTAATTCAAGAGAGAATTCGAATGAGCCATTAGATACCAAAGTTGTAAACATGCTCTTGAACAAATTAGACATAAATCCTGCAAATCACAAAATATTTTTCGACATAAGTTGTGACCTTCTTTGGGATTGACGCAACTTGGGATATCATACCACTGGAACTATACGTGGCAATCACATAACAAAAAATTTCCATTACCTACTCTAAAGGAGATAATGAAAAACTCCAGAGACCAGGTTGACTATAGGTTCGACAAAAAAAAAGAGATATTACTTGTCCGCTGGAAGGACGATTCCTATGATCCTGTAGGAACTGTGAAAAGATGGAATTAAAAAGAAAAAACCAAAAGACTGATATATAATTACCATATTTATTTTAAAACTACAACACAGCTATGGAAGTAGTCGATGTGATGGACCAGTCGATTTCACTATATAGAATTGTAATACATGAAAAAAAAATTGCAATTTACCTATATGCTTGATATGGCTTTATCAAATGCGTGGCGACTGCATGTAATTTCTAAAGACGATGGCATGAATCAATTACTATTTCGAAGAAATATAGTTGGGTTTTATCTTAGGCAAGTGCCACAAAAAAAATACTCTGCTCGACCATCGTCATCGAGCATTGAAGGGTTACACGACTAGACTGCAATTTCCACGTACCTGCGAAACTGTCAAAACACGTTCGGTAAATTATTTGCCACAACAGAAGCCAGAAGGGATTGCCAAAAATGCAACAAAAAAATCTCTCTGCATTGGTAAATGTTGTTTTTTTTTTTAAATTTTACACATAAGTGCCCACTGTGCCAATTTGAGTACATCCCTTTATTTGCTCCAAAACAATTTTTATTTTATTTTCTTCTTATTTTTATGTTTATTTATATTGAATTGATTAATAATATAAAAACAAATTGAATTTTATCGCCGTAGTTTTTGTTTGGGTACAAATGGGTTAATGTAGGTGCCATCAATATTTTTTTGGGCATCTATATTGATCCTGCTTTTTATGATCTGTCCCAACGAGCTGACTTGTTTGACTGCAAGAATAATCTGTACTTTAATGGATCGAAAGAAGACGGTTGCAGTGCTGCGGTTACCAAGGGTGCAATAATGTGACTTGCTATCTGCAGTAATTAGACACTGGGATCTATACTAAGAGGATGGACCCTTCACATAAGAATTTCTGCAGTAGCTGTCACAACGATTGAGAGTAAGAGATGATTGGAACCCCTCTCCTACCAGTGCCCAGCATTAGAATATCTACGACTGAGGTACCTCAATCAACGGTGCTTTGAGAGCTTGTCCAATGTTTCATCAGTGATTCCGAGTAGGAAGGGTTTCTTTTTAAAATACTTTGCCTGGCATACTGACTGATACTCGACTGAGGTATCGCGACCAACGGTACTTTGAGAGCTTGTCTGGTCTTTCATCAGTGATACCGAGCAGGAAGAGTTTCTTTTTAAAATACGGCTGGCTGGCTTACTGACTGATATCTTCAAGCCGCAGTTCCGTGCTTTGATTAATTGCTTACCCTGGCTACTGGGCCTTATACAGTAGCTTACTCCTCTACGTCTATCGCCTCTACTTCGTACTCCTTTTTCTTTCTCTTGTTCTTCTTATCCTCTAACATCTCTTTCTTCTATTTAGCATGTCTTTTATATCCTGATTTTCTTTTACTCTTTCCTTTTTCGGTCTTTTACTTCGCAGGTAATTTCAAGGGATTAGCAAATAAAACCAAATGGTCTATGAAAACCCAAGTGTCTGCTAAACTTAATTGAAAGAAGATTGCATTTCTTTTCAAATGAGAAATTTCTTTTCCTAAAATAAAGTCATGGAGGTTTCAAATTGTTTTATGTATTTTCTTTTTAGAAGTGCCCTAACAATAGAAAAAAAGAAAACCGAGCGCCGTTTTAATCACTTTAGTGACTGTGCCTTAGTTTCCACTAAAGTTTGTAACGCTAAAAGTCCTGATGTTAGTTTTTAGCGACACCGGCAAGTTATTTTATAATTATGAATTTTTAATTATAAATTTTCTGTTTAATAGCAGCTCGCTAGGCTGCGAGCGCCATCTGTACGTGAGGGTACCAGGCTCCTCAAAGGCTAGTAGGAGTCACCTGGACAATCCACATATTTCCACGGGAAATCAGTTGCCCCAGAGTACAATATTTGCTCTCTTTAGACAAAAAATGTGCTCTGACTGGTTATTGAGGTTGGTCCCTATATGGGAGTATCGTGGTGGTTGTGGTTTCGGACCCTAGTGAGAGTTTGTGGGTCGGAGAATTCAAATTAACACAATGAATGGTTCAGGCCCAGTGAGTATGAATGCTGGCGTGTTCTTGATAAATAAGAGCTTCATGCGTTCTGGACCAGGAGTTGGAAAGTCTCCAACTCCTCAGCAAGGAGTGAGGGCACGGCCTACTCCGGACTTTCTAAATTGCTACTAGAAGTGACTGGAGGATATACGTATCTGAAGGCCTTCTAGGGCGTAGTTGGTGTCCAATCAACTAAGTGGTTTAACTACCATCTGATTATGACCTCGCGGTCGGTGCAGATGTTAAACAAATCACACATTGTACGTGAGGGTAAAACTGGTGGCTGATAATGAACGCAGCCACCAGCTGTTTTTTACAACAAATGGTGTAAGTTTACTTGTGTGAGGCGGCGTATGGATATATAAAGAAGAACTTTACGAATAAAAAAAGAGTTCATGCGTGGCTGGTTGACAGATAACAGTTAATATTATGACAGTAGCGTTTCGCCCGAAAATATTTTTGAGTATCTTTGAAAAATACTGTGAGGTGACAAACTAGTGGTCGGCTTTTACCCAGCCCGGTTTGTGCTTATAGTCGCTACTGGGAGTGACCAGAGCAGCGTTAAGATGTGTTCTAGTGGTTTTTACCCTGCAAAGTTTCCGGTGTTCTGGGTTTTTCCCTCGTACACTAACTATTACCACGAGGCTATAGAAACACCTGCGAGGTCACAAACTGGTGTGGTAGTTTTTACCTAGCCCGGTTTGTGTTTACCGTCGCTATTGAGAGTAACCGGATCAGTGTTAAATTGTGTTCTAGTAGTTTTTACCCTGCACAATTTTAACTGTTCTAGCTACTTCCCTCGCCCACTAACTGTAGATATGTGGTACCTATTCCAGAGATACCCTCGCACAATATTACATGGCACACGGAGCAAAAAGGGTGAGCTGCCCTTGAGGAGACTAGTGACAGATAAAGGCTGAAATTTTATACCGAATCAACCAGCCGCCTTTTAGTTTAATAATGACGCAACAGGACTTTGGACGCCGTTGAGCATATTACAGCAACCAGTCAACGTGTCGTTATATGCTTTCTTGTTATCTATGTCCCAAAGAGTTTTATTTTCTGTGCTTCTTTTTGGTTTATTTATTAATAACAAGTTTTTAATTTCATAAACTTTTTAAAGCTGCCATATTTCAAAATTAAATTCCTATAATTCAATTTGGAAAAAATATTAAATTTTACATTAAAATATATTTTATGCCTTTTGGTAAAAAAAAGCACACCCACTTGAAAGCAATAAAAACTAGGAGTTTATACTATTGACGCATTTAACCATAAAATTGCCATTTTTGCCGGGTGAACTTTTCCACCCATAAAATATGTCACTGAAAAAAAAAACTTAAAAAAAAATAATATTTTTTTTTATAAATAATAAAACCAAAGTTTAAAAAAAAGAAAGAAAAAGAGGAAATTTATTATCCTGTTACAGTTAAAAGAAGAAAAAACGTCTGTTAACATTTTAAGCATTTTATCAACTTTATCGATTTTTATAGGCCATAAAAAAGGGTTTTTTTCGTTCTATTCCTACACAAAATGACAAGAGTTAAAGAAGAGAAAAAAAACGAAGTATAAAGATCAGATAACAAACCAAAATATAAATATATAACAGACTCCATCATTAAAATCAATTGTTGTATTTTTTTATTTTTGTTTATTTATTTATTTTTTTAGTAATTTTGTGAACCTTGAACTATTAACAGTAAATTTCGAGGTTATGTTTTTTTTTAAGTAAAATAAAACTTAAAGAAATTTAGATCATTTCAACAGCCCGTATCGTGTTATTTAATGAAATTTGGTTTGTTTTAAGCCATGTTGTTACTGCATGCAGGGGTATCATTAACTTAATATTTTTTTTTTGTTTTTTACTTTTAATTATAAATTGTTAACGTTGTTTACTTTATGTGGACAACGGTTTATATTTTGTGTTAATGTGTGGCTGTATGAGAGACAGCAAATTGTATTTGTATTTTGTTTTGTGGTAAAAATTAAAGTACATTTTTAATGGTTTTTAAATTGCTCACTTGTGTAGCATTAAGTTTTATTTTACTGCTTTTTATTTTATTTTTGTTGCCATAAATGTTACTTCGTTTTTTTTTATTTTTTCATTGACCAAAATTTGGTATTATGACTGTAGCTGGGTAGTTATGTTAAATACTTAGATTTGATTCTTTGTATTTTTTTCCATTCTCTGTTTCTCTTTTTGTATTTGTTCATTGTTACTTCAGCATTCAGCATTAATGGTTGTAGAGATTTAAAATGTGTTTTTTTTGGTGTGTTAAGGAAAACCTAAAAATATTTCCTGCAGAACAAAGCTATAATTTTTGTTAGGCTAATGTTTAGTTTTGTGCTTCAAAATCCCTAAAAAGAATGTATTCTTCACAAAAAAAATCACTCTTCACGAATATATAAGTTTCATGCTTCAATGTTTAGTTTTGTAAACAATGTCATGTATATCCGCGAAAATGTCTTAAAAAATAAATAAAAAAAATTTGTATTACAAAGACATTAATTTTATGAAAAAGTCACTTCTCACTTGAAACCTCATTTCTTTTGTATTAAAAAGTAATCTTTTACGTCAAAATGTCACTTTTGCCACCAATAAAAAACACGTTCTATACCAAAACTATTTTTTTACACCAAATGTGACTTTTTAAACCAAAAGTCACGTTTTAAACCAAGTCACTTTTTAAAAGAACTATTTCTGTTTATAATAAAATGCATATTTTACATCAAAACTCACTATTTGCATCAACAAGTCACTTTTTAAATTAAAAAAATTACCTGGTGCATCAAAATGTCACTTTTACCATTAAAAGTCCCTTTTTAAAATAAAAAAGTTAATTTTTTGTATTAAAAAGTAATTTTTTACGTTAAAATGTCACCCTTACCACCAAAGAAAAAAACACGTTTTATAGGAAACGTAATTTTTTACACAAAAGTCACTTCTAAACCAAAAGTCATGTTTTATACCGAAAGTTACCTTTTAAAAGAATTATATCTGGTTACATCAAATAGTCATCTTTTACACCAAAACTGCATATTTTACGTCAAAAGCTACTTTTTGTATCAACAGGTCACTTTATATTTTATAGCAAAAGGAATTTTTTACACAAAAAGTCACTTCTAAACCGAACGTCACGTTTTATATCGCAAGTTACCTTTTAAAAGAATTATCTTTGTTTACATCAAATGGTCACCTGTTACACCAAAACTGCATATTTTACATTAAAAGTCACTTTTTAAATCAAAAATTAAAATGGGTAATTTTTTGTATTAAAAAAATTTTTTTTTTCGTCAAAAAGTTACTTTAACCACTAAAAGTGCTTTAAAAGTACATTTTTACCTTAAAAGCCCAAAGTCACGAATGTGACTTTTAAAATGAAAGTTCTTTTTTTAGATAAAAAACTGGATTAAAATCACTGTTTACATGAAATACATTTTTTGTATGCGTTTGGGTGGCGCTCCGGCTGGTTTAGATTTACAATTCGGTCCAATTGGACAAAGGAGCGTGGTACCTCCCATACAAACCACAAATTTAAAATCTACTATTTCTGCTCCTGCTAACGGTATCGAGCTTATTTCTCTACGTTTCTTCTTTGCGATCTCACAAATTCGTTCTCAATGGGTCAGCTAGTTTTACATAAGAAGTAAATTTTTACAATTAAA
Source organism: Trichopoda pennipes (assembly GCA_030448955.1). NCBI lineage: Eukaryota > Metazoa > Arthropoda > Insecta > Diptera > Tachinidae > Trichopoda > Trichopoda pennipes. Next base: position 7,282,843 of record JASKUP010000002.1, read on the forward strand.
ATTTCTTTTTTACACCAAAAGTCACTTTTTTGCATTAAAAATTACTTTCTACACCGATAATCACATTTTTGTTGAAAATACTCGATTTATATCAGAAAGAGGCATATTTCACATCAAAAGTAAATTTTTATAATTCAAAATTTTTGTTACATCAAAATTCGTTGTGTACATGAAAAAGCACATATTTTACATAAAAAGTAAATTTTTACAATTAAAAAAACTTTTTTTTTAACAAAAAATCACTTTTTGCATTAAAAATTACTTTGTACACCACTAGTCGCATTTTTGTTGAAAATACTCGATTTATATCAGATGGTCACCTTTTACCTGAAAGAGGTATATTTTACATCACAAGTCAGTTTTTATAATTAAAATTACTTTTTACTCCAAAAGTCACTTTTTTGCATTAATAATTACCTTTAAAATTTTAAAGTCATTTTTACATAAAAAATTCACTTCTTAAATCAAAAATGTTGCATCAAAATGGCAACTTTTTTATAAAAAAAATTAAAGTCAATTTTTGCACTAAAGGAGCATTTTTACATCAAAAGTTTAAGTTTTATATCACATTTAAGTCACATTTTACATTACTTTTCTTTTTAACTACTATACACGTTTTACACTAAAATTACCTTTTTACACCAAAGTCACATTTTACATTTACGTTAGATGAAAAAAGTCTTTTAAAAACTCTTACATCAAATGAAACCATCATTATATCAGAAAGGCATATTTTACATAAAATGTCATCTTTAATGAACTTAATAAAGGAAAAGTTATTTTTTACATAAAATATTTTTCTTTACAGTGCCAAGTCTGATTTTTACAAAAAGAAACTGTTTTACATACGCCACGGTTTAAGTTAAAAAAAAGTCGCTTATTCCACCAAAAATTCTTTGTTTTACATGAAAAATCACTTTTTTACATCAAAAGGTAAATTTTTACGTAAAAAATCACTTTTTACCTTTCTTTGATTTTTACGTAAAAGAGTTTTTTTTTTGCCTTAAAAACTTACTTTTTACATAAGTCACTTTTGAAATCCAAAAAATTACTTGTTAAATGAATGTGTCACTTAACGCAGCAAGAGGTCACTTTCTCCAGCAAACAAACTATTTTCCAGTAAAGTGAGAGAGGATTTTGCCAGTAGAGGGTTAATTTTTTTCCATCTAAACGTCGTCTTTTTCTTCTACAGAAATTTGTTTTTCATAAAAAGCTTAGGAAAATCTGACTTTTCCTTGACTATTAATATAAGACTCAATGTTGTATAGTAAAACGTTAACGGTTGTTAAAAAAATTCAACTTCAGCTTAAATTTATAATATTTAACAGAAAAATCCTTTTTTCCGCTTTTAATAAAAATCAAATGTCAGGACTACACTTTTCCTCCACTTGCAAAAAATTTGCAAGAAACAAAAAAAAAGAATTCACTCTATTAAGTTTCTGGGTTTTAACCCAGCCCTATCGTGGCACATCTTTATTACTTTTTTTTCTTCTTAATAATATGTAGCAGTAAAATAGTAATAAAAAAAAATACAAAACGCCACCAATTTTGGTAGTAATATTTTATTTCCTTTTATATTATTTTACTCTTCTCTTCATTGCATATTTTACTCTAAACCCTAAAACGAAGAATGTTGTGCAAGTTTTTTCATTTTAAAATATTACCAAACATATGTCAATGTCAATAGTTGAGGAAGAGTGCAAAGGGCCAACATTTAAATAGTTGTATAACGATGGCTTTTGGGTTTCTTTTTTTTTTCTTTTTAATAAAGGGCCTCCTTAGGCCAGCCAAAGAAAAACCAAAATTCTGTGTCTTTCCTTCAACTATGCAGATTTTTAGAGTTTTTTGAATTTTTTTTTTTCTTTTAAAAAAGTCCTATTTGCAGTTTTGCTGGCAAAGGAAGGAAATGTAAATTATTTCGCTAGTGGCACTTAAAAGCAAGAATGGACGAAATGCATTTTAATAAATAAAAGAAATTATTTAATGGGAAACGTTCAATTAGAATGGAAAAAAACCGATAAAGAAAAATGCATATTTTTTAAAGAAATTACAGATATTTTATTGCTTTCTTAATTGCTTACAGAGAGAAAGAGAGAAAGACAGAGAGAAAGAGGGACACAGGAAGTGTAGCCAACATACTTTCACCAGGTACTGCCAGTATTTTGTTTCTAAATGACTAAATTTTGAATAGCTAATTTCAATTTAAGTTCTAAAATATTTTTTAATTATTTATTTCATTTAAAATAATCCCCAGGATATAAAATTAATACAATAACGAGTGTTTAACAAATAAATACGAAATTATAAAATTAAGTAAATTTAATAAAAACTATAAAATTTATAACAGTGGGCCAGAAATGTCACAAATAAAATTTAACAACTTAAATAATTTTCTAAAGCAACGACTTTCTGATAAGTAAATTATTTCTACAAGACCCTGTGTCTTGGGTCTGGTTTTTGTTGCAACCAGTTTTTCTAAAAACTGCTAAAAGCCAAGCAATCGAAAAAATTGTGTCTTTTGTTGGAAAAACTCACTTTTTAAAGGAAAAAGTGACTTTTTTTGGAAAACGGTGACTTTTTAATGGAAAATTAAAATACTTGTGGGAAAAGGTATTTTTTTTTTCATTAGGAAGTCGATTATTTCAGTAGAAAAATTGTCTCTTAGATGGAAAAAAGTGACTTTTTGATGGAAAAAGTAACTTTTTGATGAAAAAAGTGACTTTTCGATGGAAAAAGTGACTTTTTGATAAAAAGGGGCTTTTTTTTAAGGAAAAAGTAACTTTTTGCTAGAAAAAGTGAAATTTTGATGGAAAAAGGTGACGTTTTGATGGAAAAAGGTGACTTTTTGATGGAAAAAGTGACTTTTTAATGGAGAAAGTGAATTTTTGCTGAAAAGGGTGACTTTTTGATAGGAAAAAGGCGACTTTTTGGTGGAAAAAGGCGACTTTTTAATGGAAAAAGGCGACTTCTTGATGGAAAAAGGCGACTTTTTGATGGAAAAAGGCGGTTTTTTGCTAGAAAAAGTGAATTTTTGCTGAAAAAATTGACTTTTTGATGGAAAAAGGCGACTTTTTGGTGGAAAAAGGCGACATTTTGATTGAAAAAGGCGACTTTCTGACGACGAAAAGGCGACTTTTTGATTGAAAAGTCACTTTTTGATGGAAAAGGGTGACTTTTTAATGGTAAAGTAAATTTTTCATTGAAAAAGGTGACTTCTTGATAGAAAGAGGATTTTTTTCTTGAAAAGGTACCTTTTTGATAGGCAAATGGTGACTTTTGATGGAAAAAGTGACTTTTTGATGAAAAAATGACTTTTTGTTAAAAAAGAGTGACTTTTTGATGGAGGAAGTAATTTTTTGATAAAAAAAATGCCTTTTTCAAAAAAATAAGTAATTTTTTTTGATAAAAAAGTGAGTTTTTGATAAAAAAAGGAATTTTTTGATAAAAAGAAGTGAGTTTTAGAGGAATTTTTAGAGGAATTTTTGGATGGAAAAAATATTTTTTGAATAAAAATTTTTTGATGAAAAAACATTTTTTGATGGAAAAATGACTTTTTGAATGAAAAAATGAACTTTTTAGTGGAAAAAGTGTCTTTTTAAAGAAATAAGTTACTTTTTGATAAAACAACTGACTTTTGATAAAAAAAAACGCAGCAATGGATTTTTGAATGATGGCTTTTGGATTGAACTTCGGTAGAAAAGTGGCCCTTTGATGGAAACATTTAAATTAGTAGAAACAATTATCGCTTTAATGGAATAATTATCTTTGGGCCGAAAAAAGGTACGGTTTGATGCAAGAAGTGACGTTTTGAGGGTAAAAGTGACTTTTGGATGGAAAAGGTGACTTTTCGATGGATAAATGGCTTAATGAACAAAACTTTTTGCTCGAAAAATATCTGTTTGAGAGAGGAAGTGGGTTTTAGTGAAAAGAGAGACTTTTTGATAAAAAAAATATTTTTGGCAAACAAAAATTATTTTTTTATTAAAAAAGTGATATTTTGACGAAAAAAGTGATTAATACAACAAATTACTTTTTGATAGAAAATACTCTTCGATGTAAAAGGTTACTTTGTGACAGAAATATTAGCCTTTGATAGAGAAACTGTTTGTTTGAGAGAGAAAGTGGTTTTTTTAATAGAAAAAGTGTCATTTTGATGGGAAAAATTTAATTTTTGTAAATATGTTTCCATCGAGAATAATAAATATGATTGAGCTCAAGTTACTAACGTTTTCAAAAGTTACTCTTTTGTAGAAAAAAGTGAATTTTTGATGGCAAAACACAATAATTATAAATTTTTGATGAAAAAAATGTGGCAACAAAAGTGATTTTGTATCAAAAACTGTCTTTGAATGAGAAGAATATGACTTGCTGGAACAAATAATTTTTTGATGGAAAGAGAAATTTTATTTTTATTTGAATAGAAAGTTTCCTTCAAGAAAGAAAATAGTAACTTGCGACCTAAATACATGGCTGACTTACCACTGATTTCTCGATGAAAATTGTGATTTTTAAAAGGTTAAAACAAATTGACTTTTTACTTATGGTAAAGGAAAATTTATACTACAAAATATTTTTTATTGAAAAAAATTCCCTTCTATGGAAAAATTTAACTTTTCAATGGAAAAAGTCCTTTAGCAGGGAAAACATATTTTTTGTAGAAAACTTTTTATTAAAAGGAACCTACTCTACGTAAATAAGTGATATTCGGTGATGGAAATAAATTACTTTTGATATAGAAAGGTTTCTAGTTTCTTAACAGTTTTAAGGCTTATTCTAGTCTATCGTAAATCCAAATCGTTTATCAATTATAATTACCAGAAAATATTCCCAGAAAATAAAATAAACCATGTAAAATAAAATTATCCGCAATTTATTTTTTGACTCAAATGTAATTTTTATATAGAATCTAAAATTTACCGAAAATATCAAGCAAGTTTTGGCGAATAATTACAGTAAATAAAAGTGTTATTACATTTTGATACTTTTGCCATTAGTTCAGTAATATCGATTTAAGTGAACTGCCCTAATATGTTAAAACTCAATGACCATGCTTTTGTTAGATTACACTAATTAAAATGAAACTCAATTGCATTGACAGTCGATTGGAAAAAATGCACTTTAATTAACAATTCATGCGGATAAAATTTCATTGTATGTTGGCAAAGAAAAAAAAAAGAATTTAATTAAATTTTACATAAAAAAAAGTACATAAAATACTAGTGATTAATAAAAAGTTTAAATTGTTTTTTTAAGGATATTTTTTTGACCTAAAACTAACGCAGTTCCATGAATTAAGTTGATAATAATTTTTTAAAGTTTTTGCAAGGCATGATATTTCAAAACCGGTTTTAAATTTGTATCATGTCAGCTCGTGCTTTTTCTTTAACTTATTTTATTAAACGATTAATAAAATTTTTTAAAAGCCGTTAAATGACTAGTACCGAAAGTAACAGCAACACGTATAAAAACTACAAAAATTAATTTTTAATTATAAATTAATTTATTCCATATTTTTAAGTGATCATAACATTAACAAGTCATTTTTTCAAAATTTTATATTCTCTTTCTGAGTATTTTAATATTAGAAAGAAAACTTTTTTCTCTTTTAAAAATAAGACACTCTTTTTACACACAAAATAACACTTTTACTACCGAACTTCTTCTTCCATTTTGACTAAAATAGTCCCTTTTCACTTGAAAAAAATTACTTAATACAAAAAAGCTGTCTTACTTAAATAAAATCACTATTTCTGCGAAAAAGTCCTTTTTGGTCAACAAAAAAGTGCCCTTATTCACTAAGAAGTTGTTTTTTCAGGCAAAAATCACTCTTTTTACCAATATAATTTTTTCTTCTAAAGATACCTTTTCCACTTATTTCTCGAAATATAATTGCCCAAACCATTAGAGTAAAATCATTTTCAGTAAAAAGTCCTATTTTCATAAAAAAGACTACCTCTTTTTACCATAAAGGCAGTTTTAAAAAAATCACTCACAAAAATTCCGTTTTTATATAAAATGAGTCACCGTCTTGCGTTTTTCCCCCCAAAAACTATAACTTTTCAGCAAAAAGCCCCTTTTCAACATACAGTTCCCTTTTCTCCCAAAACCCGCAATTTGCATAACAAGCGTTTGAACAGTACTTTAAAAAAAAAATATCCCTTTTGTCCTAAAAGTCCCTTTTCTCTAAAAATTCTCATTTTACAAAAACAAAAAAAATCTTTTTACCAAAAAGGACTCTTTTTCTCCCTTTTCATTTAAAAGTCTCTTTTCTAAAAATGTCTCTTTTATAACAAAAAGATCATTTATTTTAATAGATAAAAAATGGACACCGTTTAAATAAATACCCTCTTTCATCGAAAAGTAACTTTTTACAGTAAGGTCCCTTTTTTCCCCCAAAATCACAATTTTACATAAAGAAGTCACCGCTTTTAGAAATGTAGTTTTTTGAAAACTTATAACTTTTGACCTAATATTCCTTTTACCTAAAAAATGTATTAATCTTTTCACCAAAAAGTACTCTTTTACAAAAAAAAATCTTTATTTTCATCAAAAAGTACCTGTATCATAAAGGACACCATTTTCACAAAAAATTCATTTCTCTAAAATTCGTGTAAAATTCTTTTTCAAGAAAAAGATACCATTTTAAAAAAAGTCCCTTATATGATTAAGTCCCCTTTTCTCCAAAAGTCCCACTTTACTTAAAAATATCTACCGCCTTTATTAAAGAATTTTTTTAAAGAAATATGTCTTTTCACCGAATAGTCCCCTTTAAGGTAAATCTCCCTTTTCTCCTAAAAGTCGCATTCAAAAAAAAAATCATTCTTTTCACTAAAAAGTTTCCTTTTATGGAAAAAGTCACTATTTTCACAAACACTCATTTCTTTAAATATATGTCCTATAAAATTACTTCAAAAAGTCTCACCCTACATAAAAATATCCACTGATTTTCTAAAGGTAATTTGTTCAAAGAAATACCCCTTTTCACTTAAGAGCCCCTTTTCAAGTAGAAGTCTCCTTTTCTTCAAAAAGTCCCGCTATATAAAAAAAAAATCAAGTTTTTCACCAAAAAGTACTCGTTGAGCAAAAAATTTTTCTTTTTGTCAAACATTCCCTGTTCCAAATATGTCACTATTTTCACAAAAACTGATTTCGTTTAATAAAGAACACATTTTTTCAGAAAACAGATATCATTTATAAAAATATCCACTTTCACCAAAAATTAGCTCTTCTTATTTAAATCCGCTTTTCACTAAATAGTCCCACTTTACATAAAAGTATCTACCGCTTTTCTAAAAGTAGTTTTTTTCAAAGAAATATATCTTTTTACCTAAGAGTTCCCTTGCAGCAAAGAGTTCATTTTCAAATAAAAGTCCCCTTTTTTCAAAAAGTCCCGCTTTATAAAGAAAATTAAGTTTTTCACCAAAAAGTACTCGTTGAGCAAAAATGTCACTATTTTCACAAAAAGCTGATTTCTTTTGATAGAGAACACATTTTGCAGAAAAAAGATTTCATTTAAAAAAAATATCCACTTTCACCAAAAAGTTCCTCTTCATGTTTAAATCCCCTTTTCACTAAAAAGTCCCACTTTACATAAAAGTTTCACCGCTTTTCTAAAAGTAGTTTTTTTCATAGAAATATATCTTTTTACCTAAGAGTTCCCTTGCAACAAAGAGTTTCATTTCAAGTAAAAGTCCCCTTTTTTTCCAAAAAGTCCCACTTTACAACTGAAAACATCAATCTTTTTTACAAAAAAAGTACTCTTTTACACAAAAAATCTTCATTTTCATCAGAAAGTTTCTGTTATTTTAATAAAAAAAAAATACTATATTCACCATAAAGCATTTCTTTTTTTTTGGTACCTTTGGTACCTTTTTTCCCCTTTTTTATCTGCTTCATAAAACTAATGATTTTTTCATTTGTAAATTGAATTTTACATTTCATTTATTGTACTTTTTACAAGTACGTTGCAGTTTCAAGCTGTCAAAGTAAATTCTTTTTTTTTATCTTTCGTTATTTGTTATTTGTTTATTTGTCATTTTTGAGTTCCTTAATTGTTTCCTTTTTTTTGATTTTTCGCTGTCATATTGGCCAATTGGAGCGTTAATGAAAACACTACAAAGTAAATTGAATATTTTTTGTGATGATTAACAAAAGAAATATTCTGAAAAAAAATTGAAAAAATACAATTGAAATTGAATGAGGACGATTGTGATGATACTTTGCTCCCTTTTGTGAAATCCTAGTTAAATTAGAGAAGGACTAACTGAATGACTGACTGACTGACTCACTGCCTGATATATTTGCATAATAAAAGTGAGTGGCAAAACAAACAAAACAAAATAATAATAACAACAACAACAGCAGCAATGACAAAAATAAAAGTAAATAACAAATAACGTTAAGTTGATATGAAAATGAAATGAAACTGGCTAAATGATTTTAGTGCAAAAATATGTAAAATCAAGTTAATATTTACATTAACGGTTAAGTAAACATCAAATGCAATGTAAACAATTAAAATGAGAGTAAATTAATTTTTGCATAAATCGCATAAGGAGTAGTATGTCAGCACTATGGGAGTTGATTAAGTACTTTAACTCATTGATTCTTTGTTATAGTTAATTTAAAGGGAAAACTATTTTATGTTTGGTCCATTTTCTAATAAGAAATTTAATCTGAAGGATATGCTGTATCAGCTCGAGTACTGCGGTTACATTTGATCACGCGAATAATGTTAGACCTTCAAACAGCATTAACAGTTAAGATAAACAAAATGTATGTAATGAAGAAAATCCCGCGTTTTCTCTCTATAAAATTTAAAATATGTTTGCTTTTCTAAAATTCTCATTTAGTTTAACGGTTTTTTTTTATAAGTTAAACTAAAGCTCTTTTTTCAATCAGTTGTAAAGAATGCTTGACAGAGTCTTCCTAGTGTTTTCTATGCATTTTAAATTTTACTTTCTTTTTCTGTTGCTGGCATAAGTTTTTAAATATTTTTTCTTATTTTAGTCCCTTTCCTGTTCATCTCTTCTGTCGCTAATCTAGACCGATAAAGCACGAAACGATTAATTACTTGAATGGCAATATTCGCTGCTTTATTGTCTATATGCGGCCACAAATGATGGTAAAAGTCATCGAAAATTAAACCTCCAGAAATCATATTTAAATTATAATGACAGAAAATTATTTTTTAATTGTGTAAATATTACCTTACTTTAAAAAATTCATTTTTGATCTCTCCATTCTCGCAGTTTTATACCTCTATAAAAAACACTCTACAGGAAAAATTAAAAAAAATTTACTCCACAGATTTTTATGCAGAAAAAAATCGTTAATTTTTCGAGCTCGTCCACTGGCATTCAGAGTCTAGAAATTTTTTACCAAACTTCTCTCAATACTATAGGGTGTCCGTCGGGGAGGTATACTACTTTAATGGTTTATAATTTCTTATTAAAGGAAAGAGAATGTAACTTAAGTTTGATAAATATTTTATTTAATATCGGCAATATCAAATAAATGCCTGCCTCTGCTAGCCTCACGAAGGTGAGTCCTTTTCAGCACATTTTTTATTACATTCTCATAGACTGCAAGATATATTTCTTTAATTTTACCACTTATATGTTATTCGAAATGCTCAAGTGTTTCTGGTTTGTTAGCCTTTGTTGACTTATACCCACAAAAAGAAGTCTGAAGCAGTCAAATCAGGCGACGTGCTCGGTCAATCAACATCACCATTTCTTTCAATAAGCTGTTGTGGAAAGAGGTCTCGCAGAAACTCCCTTGTAATCCTGACTGTATGCGATGTGGCACTGTCTTGTTGATACCACATATTCATCAAGTCCAAAGCATGCAGATGTGGCGTTAAAAATTTTTCAATCATATCACGCTATCGCTCTCCAAAACGGTCGCCGTTTTCATTTTCAAAGAAGTAAGATCAATTGATTCCTCCTGATTAAATTAACCACTCTTAATGGATGATAAGGTGACTTTTGCATAATTTAAGGGTTTCTCACTTCCCAGAACAGACTATTCTGTTTATTTTCACATCTATTCAAATGAAAATGTGCCTCATCACTCATTATGATTTTTTCATGACACTTGGGGTTGTCATGGGTGAGCTGTAACATCCAATTGGCATATGTATGGCGGCATAAATGGTCTTGTGGTAGAAGCTCTTGTGTCAACTGAATCTTTCGTGGAAATAAATGCAAATCCTTGTGCAAAGTTGTGGTCAAAGTTGGTCTTTGAAGACCAAGCTCCTGAGCACGACATTGAATTGAGGTTGATAGATTGTTTTAAACACTTTCTTGAGCAGCAATAATGAATTCAGCCAATGTTGCAGTACGTTGGGGTCCATGCTTGGCTCTATCATGTACAAAACCTCTTTCTTCGAAATTATTCGCTACACGATAAATAGTGCGTTTTGTTGGCACGTTATTTTTCCCAAAAATTTCACGTAACTTTCTCATCGTCACAATAAGCGATGATTGATTTTAATAAAATGTTTTAACGATTAAACCACGTTGGTTTATCGAATATTTTTCCACAATAAATTTACTGCGTGTCTACTTCACGTCTACCCCCTGTAGGCTAGTAGGTAGTGTACTAGCTTGTCACTATAGGCGTTGTGGGTTCGATTCCCAACGAATACCTTGGTTTTTTTTATTACAAAAATAAAAATTGACTGTCGGGGGACTGCTCAGCGATGAAGGCATAGTCACTGTTCGCAGTGCTGTCTTATACGACAGTTAATTTCCGACTATCCTTCTACTTTCACAACCTGTTTCATCTCTTCTCTATCCCTTTCCTAAAGAATTTAACACGGTACTTGACTAAATAGGCATTGTTGCCTGAAATGCTACTTCTCTTTATAAAAAAAAATATGAAGTGTCAAGACTAATACTATTGCTATTTCCCGTCCTAGTCAAAGGCGAGCGCTTTCGAAGCGAAAGCATCATTCTCAAGCCGCGTTACTGGTGAGTGAGTGTTGGCGTTCAGGCAGTTCTGTTGTTTAAGTTCGTATCTATTCAGGTAAGCAGAATGGCATTTTTATGCAAAGTAAATTTATCGATATCTCCGTCTTTTATTATTATCTTGGTACGTGTGTCCGTCTAAGGGTATTTTTCCTTTCCCCTTTTGCATGAGTAGTTTTAATGGGGTGAAAATTGTGTCTGAGGTTATGTTTACCTGTTCGTTAATAATGTCGTTGTTGAAAGTTTTTGTTTTGTAGATTTCCATGTTTTCAAAAGAATGTCTAGTCTTCGTCCTTTTTTGCTAGGATGCAAATAATGTCATACATTCATCTATTTCCCTTGCTGAGTGTCCATTAGTGTCAAGGTGTAATGCAAAGTTGAAATCTTCTCTTTTCCGTTTTAATGAGAGTATGTGTTCTGTAAAGCTTGTCTTTAGTGTTCGTCTAGTTTGTCCTATAAAAGTTTGTTTGCAGGTGCAGATAAGTCTGTATATACCGCTGGAAATAAATTTGCCAATTGTTTCTGTCATTGTTGTGAGATTATGTCATAGAGAGTTACCAGTCTTTAAAGCTGTAAGTATTCCTTCTTTGTGAAAAAGATTAGTTAGTCTGTATATTTCTGGTCCTATGTAAATAAAGGTGTGCCATCGTGCTGTATCGGCTGTCTCTTTGTCTTCTTTATTTCTGTTTTAAGTGTTCTATTGTCTAAGAAGTTTATCAATGGTAGTGATTTTGTATCCATTATTTGTAGCTACAGTGTAAATTGTGTCGAGTTCTTTGTTGTACTTAAGTAAGTGGAATTATATTAAGTCTGTGTATGATATGTCTAAACGCTGCTAGTTTATGTTGGGTAGGGTGGTTTGAACTATTGTGGATCACTTATTAAGCAGTTTAAAACTCTGCTAAAGATTTAATTGTAAGTTACGTATGAAGGCGAAACAAATGAAGTGGAATTATTGCAAATGACATAAATACTTTAGAATTTCTATTTAACAAACCTTTTAACGAATCACCTTTTATTAGTAAACATCTTTTCTCTAATATGCAAAGCAAACAGTTTTGAGGTCTTAAATATAACATTATTTTCACCTGGTCAAACAAATTAAAATATAAACAAAACCGTGAAACACCCACTCAATTAACACCAACTAAATTTCTGTGTTTCTTTTTCTTCTGTTTTTGTTTTTGTTTAATTTTCTTATAATTAAACCCGTTTCGTCATTACTTCGACAAAGACAAGTCAGCAAATATAATGAAATCAAACAATAAAATCTATATTGACTTTAGTTTATTTGACTTTAATTATTACACTTTAAGTTAAAAGTTATTTGCAGTAAAAAACATTTGAAACCCACTCATTTGTTCGTTTGTCATTTTTTAAATCCTGGTTTTGTTTTTGTTTTTTTTTTCTTTTCAAAACTAATTGTCACTTATTTGTTGTCTAGAGCATAGAAATGTGTAATTTTTGCTTGTCAAGTCAAGTCAAGTCAATGCAAAACATTATTTATGTTACGAGCAAAACTGATTTGAAAAACAAGTTTGAAATTTTAAAACGGAAAATAAAGTGCAGCTAATCAGTATCTGTATATATCTGTATGCGTGAATGTATGTGTGTATATGTATTTTTCCATTTTCTTAGTGAAAACTATAATTACGAATAATTTGTAATTAAAGTCCTCATTTAACTAAAACGACAACTACAGCGATAAGAACGAGCTTAAAAAGTCATGTAACTGAGCATGTGAGTTATCTCATGATGATAAAATACGTCAAAAAACAGGAAAGCAGTCAAGTTTTTAAATGGCCTTAAGAGGAGCTGAAAAATAAAGATTTTATAAAACTTAAACAAAAATAAAACAAGGCTTAAATAAAGTGTGGAATATCACTTCCAGGTGATGGCCGTTATATGTTGCGAGATTCTATCGTAGAGTTTGAATGAAATATTATGGACTAAAGTGACTCTAAAAGTATCAGCTGTGTCTTATTGTTATGGGACGACTATGACTTTAGGAAGCTTCACAAAAATCAATATACAGTTATATACAATCATTGTCCGTAATGTCTGCTATGTTATGATCTACGTCAGACTAACCACAGCGCCATGTTCCTATGAATATCGTATGCTCACTGTAATGTAACTAGAAAATCTAAACCTTCACATATTTGTAACAACAAAGTAAATATGTTAATTAAAAATATTGGATTTTGCCTAAGAAAAGCTTATAATTCCACTTTTATTTGGGTACGGTTTTACGTCAACCCTCGTTAAACACTGAAGATGGCAAATAGCCGAAACCGGTTTGTTCACAAACCAAATTTGACAATGGTCGATGTAAAACCGTACCCAAATAAAAATAAATTGAACCCCGTCGGAAAATATACGCACATATAATAATTCCACCACTAAAATATGTGGTATTCGCAAAAAATTCAAATAAAATCAAAAATTAGTTAGCGAACGATAAACGAAGGTATTGGCTTCTTTGATAGAGATTTCAGTTTTAATTTTTTTTTTGCAAAAAATCACGCATCAGGAGTTCAACTCCCAGCAGCAACTTATATAGAAAAAAAAAGACTTTTGGTTCAGTACACTAGAAAACTGAGCTATTATTAACGTCACTAAATAATATAATAAAAACAACAGTTAACAAACGAACATTGATGGCTACTCAAACAACAACAAAGATGGCTACTCTAAATTATGATGACAAAAAAACCACAAATCATGAGTTCAAGCTCTAACATTGACTTAAACAGAGAATTCAATGTGCATTAGGAAAATAAGTTATTACTACCACTACTAAAAAGTGTGGTGTCGGCAAAAAAATTAAATAAAACCAAAAGTTAACACACGAACATTGAGCGAACGTATTGGATATGTCTACTCAAAATTATGATAAACAAAAATCACGCAAATCAAGAGTTCAAACTCCAACTTGGACTTAAATAGGGAAAAAAAATTATTAGTGGCCCAGCACACTACGAAAATAAGTTATTGCTACCACCACTTAATATTATGGTGTCTAAAAAAAGTATTGGATACGTTGAAAGAGATGTCTACTTAAAGTTATATTGAGCGAAAAACCACGAATCACGGGTTCAAACTCTACCATCGTCTTAAGTAGAGAAATTAAATAATTGTGGTTCAGTGTACTAGGAAAATGATTTATTATTTCCGCCACTAAAAACTATGGTGTCTTCAAAAAAAAAATAAATAAAATAGAAGCAAAAGTTAGTTAAAGAGCGAAAGTATTGGATACGTTGAAAGAGATGTCTACTCAAAATTATGATGAGCAAAAAATCATGAGTTCAAACTTCAATATTGACTTAAATAGAGTAATAAAAAAATTGTGGCCCAGTACACTAGGAAAGTAAGTTATTTTTAACACCACTAAAAAGTGTGGTGTTTGCAAAAAAATCAAATAAAAACAAAAGTTAACAAACGAACATTGAGCGAACGTATTGGATACATTCAAAGAGATGTGTACTTAAAGTTATATTGAGCAAAAAACCACGAATCATAAGTTCAAACCCCAATATCGCCTGCAATAGGGAGAACAAAATAATTGTTGTCCAGTAATTGTTTTAAATGAATGTTTAAAAAGGCGACTAAATATGAAGTACCAATTGAAACTTGTCCAAATATCGAACAGAGCTGGTGCTGCAGTCAAATTTATTGCGGTGTATTTCAGTGGTTTAAAGGTTTAAAAAAAAACTAAAACGATTTGGACACCTCTATTTTATAAAGACTTTAAGGTAAAAAGCAAGTTAACACTTTATGCTTTATAGCAGCAGTAGCAGCACAATCTTTTGTTAACACAATACAGCAGCTATGCAATGTTGCGTTGTCATCAGCATTAGAAATGCAAAGAAACACAGAGTGTGAAAATTTTTCTTAAAAAACACAACAAAACTTTTCATTGTTTACAATTTCTTTATAAAAAACCTTTAAGATTTGCCAGCTATCAATCCTAACTAAAGCTTTGACCCAACCGTGCCTGTACTTCTTTTATGGCCATTCTACTTCTCTTTATGGGTTTCTTTAAGGCATCTTTTTCCATGGTCATGCTGCTGCTTATGTTACATCATCAAATTCTTATTGTTTAAGATTCTGTAGATGCTTTTCTCAAACTCATTATTGTCATTTATGTTTTAAGATTTTCCTTTTAGTCCCGTCATTCTCATGCTATTCCCCTGCCTTGTCATATTGACATTTTACTAACGTGTTAAGTTGTGCGTAATTAGTGCTGGTGAACACAGCATGATTTTGCTTTTGTTTATTCTTTACACTTTGTTGTTTTTGTTGGTTTTACTAAAGGTCCTTGCAAAATATACTTAAGTCCTTCAGGAGCTTTATTTCCAAATGGCTTTTCACATTTTACTGCCACTATTAGCAGCTAAAAGCTAAACACACCCACACACACAGCGCTAACAAATTCATTATGATTAATAACGTTTTCTTAACATCTTTTTAAATAATAGTTTCGGCTTAAAAAATAAGAAGGTCGAAGGAGGCAACAAAAGAGAATTTATTATTTACTTAAAAAAAAACTGTTAATTAATTTGGTTGAATGACAGCTTGTTTTAATTAATAACAATAAGATATTTTCTTTGAAATGGCAACAGCGAACGTATTCATTGAAAATGCTGACTTGATTCGTGAAAAAATGATTTTGTTTGATAAAAGTGACTTTTAGAAAAAGGTGACGTATTGTAAACGACCTGTCGTTTTCTTGTACCAAAAGTGATTTTCAGTATAATGAAATGTTGGTTTGTTAAAGAGCTTTTGTTAAAAGAAGGAAATTTTTTCCAAATCAATACAGTCATTTTATGATGTGGGTAAAGATATTTTTTGAAATATAGCTTTTTATGCTAAGCGAAAATTTGTGATAAAATATGGCTTTTTAGGGAAGTCGCTTTTTCGTTTTACTGCAAATAGACTTTCTGTGTGAGATGTGCCTTGAAAGAAATCCTTTTGCTTATCCAAGCGATTTTTAAGGAATTAGAAATATTATTTCAGACCAAAAGGTTCGATTTTTGGAAAAAGTTACGATTTTTGGCAGGAAGCCAAACATAGAAACATAAAAAAGTCACGTAAACAATAAATAGGTGTCTTCTGTAAAAAAATAAATTATTGCACAAAAAAATTTTTTGGGGAAAATAATTTTTTGTTCAGAAAAGTTTTTAGTTTTTGGCGAAGAAACTGCCTTTTGTTATAAAAAAATATAATTTTTTATAGAAAGTTAATTTTTGTAAAAAAAAATTGTTTTTCGGCAAAACTCCAATTAATTTTTGTGGAAAAAATTCGCCTTTTTGAGAAGTGAATTTTTGTGAAAAAATTTGTCTTTTTCGGAAAAAATGAGTTTTTTTCTGAAGAAATAAATTTTATGAAAAAATTTATCTTTTTTAGAAAAAGTAAACTTTGTGGAAAAAATTTGCTTTGTTTTCAGAAAAAAATTAATTTTTGTGGAAAATTTGTCTTTTTCGCAAGAAGTAAATTTTTGTGTACAAAATTCAACTTCAAATTCACAATTTTCGAAAGAAGAGAATTTTTGTGAAAAAAAGTTGTCTTTTTCGGAAAAAATTAATTTTTTTCTGAAGATATAAATTTTATGAAAAAATTGATATTTTTAAGAAAAAATAAATTCTGTGGAAAACAATTGTTTTGTTTTCAGAAAAAAGTGAATTTTTGTGGAAAAATTTGCCTTTTCGGCCAAATAAAATGTTTGCGGAAAAAACGTTTTTTCCATAAAACGTAAATTTTGTGGGTAAAATTTGCGCTGTACGGAAGAAGTGAATA
Source organism: Trichopoda pennipes (assembly GCA_030448955.1). Lineage (NCBI taxonomy): Eukaryota > Metazoa > Arthropoda > Insecta > Diptera > Tachinidae > Trichopoda > Trichopoda pennipes. The sequence goes on from JASKUP010000002.1 coordinate 7,299,615, forward strand.
TTTGTGGAAAAGAAAAAAGAATTGAAGATAAGAAAAATTCAAAAGAAGTGAATTGTTCTGGAAACAAATTCGCCTTTTTCAGAAGAAGTAAATTTTTGCAACAAAATTTTTCTTCTTCGAAAGAAGTGAATTTTGTGAAAAAATTATATTTTTAAGAAAAAATAAATTTTGTGGAAAAAATTTGTTTTGTTTTCAAAAAAAAGTTAGTTTTTGTGGAATAGTTTTTCTTTTTGGGAAGCAGTAAATTTTTGTGCAAAATATTCGCCTTTTTGAGAAGAAGTGAATTTTTGTGAAAAAAATTTCTTTTTCGGAAAAAATGATTTTTTTTCTGAAGGAACAAATTTTATTAAAAAATTTTATATTTTTCAGAAAAAATAAATTTTGCTGAAAAATGTTGTTGTGTTTTCAGAAAAAAGTGCATTTTTGCGAAAAAATTAGTCTTTTTCGGAAAAAGTGAATTTATATGAAAAAATTCGCCTTTTTGAGAAGAAGTGAATTTTTGTAAAAAAGTTTGTATTATTTGGAAAAAATTTCTTACTTTCTGAAGAAATAAATGTTGTGAATAAATTGATCTTTTTGAGAAAAACTGAATTTTGCTAAAAAATTTGTTTTATTTTCAGAAAAAAGTGAATTTTTGCAAAAAAAATTTTTTCGCAAAAAGAGAATTTTTGTAAAAACATTTGTATTTGTCAGAAGAATTAAATTTGTGAAAAAAAATTATATTTTTAAGAATAAATAAATTTTATGGAAAATATTTGTTTTGTTTTCAGGAAAAAGTAAATTTTTGCGAAAAAAATTAGTCTTTTTCGGAAAACTTAAATTTTTGTATAAAAAATTTGTCTTTTTCGTAACAAGTAAATTTTGGGAAAAATATTAATTTTTTTCATAAAAAGTAAATTTTGGGGAATTTTGTTTGTTTTCGGAAAAAAGTGAATTTTTGTGAAAAAAACATTAATTTTCCGAAAAATTGAATTTTTGTGGAAAAAAATTTCCCTTTTTTGGCGTTTTTTCGGAAAGAAAGCTTGTCAAGTTTATACAAGACAGTGAGGTTTTGCGAAAAAATATGTTTATCTCGGAATGGGTCCTTTTGTGAAAAAAATATGATTTGTGGGGAAAAAGCGCAATTTTTTAAATAGTGCGGCTTTTGTGCAAGTTTTACAAGAAATTAAGCATTTTGTGAAAAATTAATATTATTTTTCTGTAAAGTGCATTTTTCTTTTTGTAATAGAAAGGTTTTATAACAAAAAGAAATTTTTATGCTGGAGTTGCCTTTATGTCGAAATTAATAATTTCTTTTTTTTTCAGAAAAAAAATTTTTTCTGTGGAACAAGTTGCTTTTTTCTGTAATTTGAATTTCTGTAAAATAAATGTACATGTTTTTTTTTAGATTATTATTTTCCAGAATGATGTGGATTCATTCGACAAAGCTTTTTTTATTGAAAGAAATTTTGAACTTTAGGGAAAAAAGTTGATTTTTATAGACATTTTTAAAGAAACAATATGTATTTCGGAATGTGATTTTTTCGGAAAAATGTGCTTTTGAGAAAAGTGTTTTTTTTTCGTCAAAATGTCACTGTTTTGGAAAAACTTTTTTTTCGGAATTTTTTTTTTTCGAAAAAAGGATTTTTCAGATTTTTTTTCTTTAAAAAAAAGCATTTCCAGATTTTTTTTTCGAAAAATATATTTTTTAAATGTTTTTTGCTTCGGAAAGGTGTGTTTTATTTGGCAAAAATAAATTTTTTATTTGGATAATTACGCTTTTTGAATAGAATGAATGCTTTTTTGGCAAAATATTTGTTTTTAGTTTCCCAAAATAGTGTTTTTTTTAAGTTAGTTTTTCCCTACGAAAGAATTTTTCGTGGAATGGTACCTTTTTTTTAAAGTAACATAACTTTTTCGAAAAAGACACTTTTTTTAAAAAGTGCATTGATCTCCTTATGTAAGAGAGAAAAAAAAATAATTTTTGCAAAAAAATTAGATTTTTGTAAATTACAATATTTTTGTAAAATATGCGAAAATTTGGCATTTTTAAAGAAGGCAACCTTTTGCCAAATATAGGATTTTTCTTTGTACAAAAAACTTTTTTTGAATAGCTTGGAATTTTGCCTGAAAACTAACAAGTAATAGAATAAACAAACAATGACTGCTTTTTTTAAAATATTTTTATGTAAAAAAGGTAAAAAATATGTATTTCTGCCTTGTTTTAAATAAAGATAAAGTTTGAAAAAAAGGTTTTACTTTACAAAACAAAAAAAAAACACCAACTTTAAGTTACAAAATTAATTTTTTTCTTCAGTTCTGGTGTCGCTTACTCTGTTCGGCAATAAAATAAGTCATGCATAAAGTGTCATGTTTTATTAGAAAAACATTTTGTTTGTTTTAATAAAATCTGACATTTATGGTCATTTAAAATTCTATTTATTATATTCTGCGATAAAACGAAAAATTAAAGTTTCTTTAATAACAAAAAAAAAATAAATAAAAATAAAAAAAAAATAAAAACAAAATGTCTACATATCATTAACATTTTACATTATGACCTCAGTTTTGTTGTTAAAGTCAGACTTGAAGTCATGTTTTGAATGGTTTAGTTGTGCTTTTTGGTGTTTAGCTTTTATATTTCTCTTTTCTCCTTTTTTTTCTCCAACAACAACAACAAATTATGAAACTAAATATAAAAATTATACAGGGTAAGGCCAATTAAATATGTCTTAAAGTTAAAGTTTTTTAGATTAGAATTATTTTAAGGTAAATAATGTTTAATTAATTTCACTTTTATAAAAGGAACTTAAAAAAAGCTTTAACTTTTAAAGAAATATTTTTAGTCAATTTAATTTTGTTTAAGTGCTTTAAAATCCTCTTAAATTGTCCATATTCTGTTTATTGTTCATAACTTATATTTTTTGGTTGTCTTTTTTGTTGCCTGGCTGCTTTTAAGCCATTTAATGTGTGAGATATTTAAAGTTGCATGGCTAAATGAAATGTTAGTGGTGGCTCATGTGCGACTAGTAATGACTGTCTGCACACACTAGTGGTGGCTTGATAACGTATAAATTCTTATATTGCCTTTTAGCTTATGGTCTCTATTAAAACTTGAACATAACGTTATGCAGTTTTACCTTATAATTTCAACTTAATAAATATTTTTTTTATTTTTGGCGCATTCATTTTCAGTCTTCTATCAGCAGCTTTAAATTTTATTTTTTATTATTATTTTTTTTTGTCTCTATTCAAGATCTTTTGCTATAAATGTTTTAAGAGATAAAATTTTTGACAATAACTATTTATTTTTATAAATATACACCCAAAACTATGTATTTAATTTTTGTTTTTAAATTTTGGATTTATTAATATATTTTCAAGGATTTTGTATATATTTAAGCATTAAAAGCCACAGTTCTTAAAACAGATAATAAAAAATTATTATTTTTATTTTATTCTCTTGGCTTAACAAATTTATTACAACAATTGTAAAACTTTTTAAAATTATAAAAATTTTAAACGCGTGTTGCTGTATGGAAAAATTTTTATAGGCCCTAGGAAAGATTAAAATAAATTTTCAGTAGATTTTAAAAAGCTTAAATCAGTTTTAATGTTTTAAGATTTTTAAGCTAGAAATTTTTTCAGTCGACTGTTCAAAACTTTTACATTCTTTTATTTTTTTTTCAATTTAATACACTTAGAGCTTAAAAAAAATATAAAAAAAAGCTTTTGAGCATTCTGGCTTTAAATATTTTTCATGCACTAAAAAGTTTTCATATCAAAATTTCCAAAAAATTTTTAAAAAAATTCTATTCGTTTATTTTAAAATTCACATAAAGCTTTCGAAGCTGTAAACAAAAGCTTTTACTTGAAGCTTTAAAAAAAATTCTGAAAATAAATAACAAGTTTTTTGAGCATTCTGGCTTTAAGAGTTTTTACATAAAAATTTCCAGAAATTTTTTTAAAATTTCTATACATTTTCAAATTCACATCAATTTTTGAAAAGCTGTAAACAAAAGCCTTTACTAAAATTTTTTAAGACTATAACAAGTGTCCAAAATATTTCTTAATTTTAAACATTGCAAGTAAATCGTGTTGGAAAAGCTAAAATAAATGTTCAATTTTTTCAATTATGATCGCTTTTTTTAGAAATTTAAAAATAGTTTGCCTTCGAACTAAAGCTTTTAAGCCAAAAGGGTTTTATCGCAGGAATAAAGCTATTTCAAAAAACAGTTTTAATTCATTCTAATTATTTTGACTTAATGTCTAAATGACATATAAGATATTTTAACATTTTTCAAAGCTTGCAAGTTAATAATGTCGATGTGGATAATAAATGATATACAAATTTTAAATAAAGTTTGCATCAATAATAACAAAGTGTAAGCTTCTGCCAGTCATTATAATTCAGTATTTGATAGACGCCAAAGAGTAAACAATCGCTATAATAATGTGGCAATTTGTGCCTTAAAATCACATTTTCGGGGAAGTGTGCTAACCTGTGTTCATATGAAGAAAATAACTGATGAAAGCTACCGATTGTTGGCAGAAGCTTATGGTCAACATGCACCAACTTAAAAGCTTACGAACGAAGGTTCACGCAATTTAATTTTCAATTAAACACAAGAAGAGGCCTGGTAAGCAGGGAAAGTTTGAAGATTAGGAATTGGAAGCATTACTCAACGAAGGTGTAGTGCAAGAACAACTTGCATTGCCATGGGTTGTCACACAAAAATCCATTTCCTTAGGCTAAAGACATTCATTCAATAGTAGAAAAATGAATTGATCTTGGCAAGATGGCAAATAGCCGAAACCGGTTTGTTCACAAAGCAACTTTGACGCGGGTTGACGTAAACTCATACCCAAATTAATTAAACCCCATCGGAGAATATACGCACATATCAAAATGAATTGATTCGAACGCTACAAAAAGAACTCATTTTTGCATTGTATTGGTGATGAAAATTCTTCAAGCTCAAAAAGTCATATGTAAAGCACCGTTAACCAGTCAAATCAATGTCGGAGCTAAATATCATGACTTCCAGGTAATGCTCTGTATTGGTGGAGATTAGAAGGGTGTTTGTATTATGAGCTTTGGGAATCGCAATCACAGAGGATTTATACCGAAAACAATTGATTCGTTTAAAAAGAGCAATAAGCGACAAGCGACCAGAATATTCGATCACACATAAGGCTGCTCGTTTTTAAATCTCAACGCTCACATTGCAAGGCCGGTTAAAAACTATTTGGAAAATAGTAGATGGGATAGAGCATCTGACTTGAAGCCCACATATTGTGCCTTTTGACTACTTTCGGTATTGTCGACGCAGAACCACCTTACAGGAGTGCTCTTCTAAACAGGGTATTCCTTGACTCATTTTATGCCTCAAATTCGAAGTAGTTCTCTGGGTCCGGCATCCATATGCTACCAGCAAGATTAGAAAAAGTAGTGACTTTCAAAAAAAAAATTTTTAATTATTATCTTGCATAACTACTATATTGTTACGGATGTGTCTTGCTTAAGTGTTAAAATAAAATAATTAAGCAATAACGCGAACTACTGGGTATGTTATTTACGAACTGCGTGGCTTGCTAAGAAAACTTATGGTACAACAACAAAATTTCTGTTTACTAACTGCGTAGAAATTTTATACGCGCAAGACAGCAAGAAACATGTATGATGTTTACCATCTGCGTAGTTTTATAAGAAACCTTTTGTACACGAGACAACAACAAATATCTTAAAATAAATTCCAAGAAGAAACTTTATCAGTATAAAAACAAAAATATGCACAGACATACAGGCACCTATACATTGAATAAACAACATACAACAACAAAATGTGATACAAAGGGAGTAGAAGATTCATAAATTTTCTAGACTTTTAATGGACAAATATAAAAAGGCAGCATCTGAGTGGATAGTTAGTTAGGGTAGGTGAAAAATAAACATCGTGAAGCAAAGAAATGCGTCTTAAGTAAATTCTTCTGTAGTGGCAACTTTTAAAGTAAATAAAATTATTATAAATTTAAAAATTCTAGAAACTGCTATCATTTATTTTGCAATAAAGAACTTACAACAAAACGTTGATAAAAGGTATAAACGTAACAATATTTTATAAAGCTTTTAAAAATTATATATATAAAAAATTTTATAGTTTCAAAAAATCTTATTCTTAAATATTTTTTGTTTAATATTCCAGTGAGCTTTAAATGGTGGTAAGCTTAAAATAGTGCATGTTAATTAAAAGCTTTTCGAATTTGTTTCATAATGTTTTATAAAAGCTGCTATTGTTTTTAATTTTTAAATAAGTTAAGCTTGTCCAAACTTTAAGCACAAGACTTTAATTGAGATATCAATTAATTGATTTAGATTTATCTTAAATTTAAATTAAGATATTGTGTGAAAGCCATTTCTTGAACTTTTAAGCTTTAAGTACACCACTAAGTTTTTTTTTTTTTTATTTTAAGGGCATCATGTATAGCATTTACAATCATTTTTCTTTTTTCTTTATAGTTTTTAAGAAAAATTTTTGTTACGGTTGTCAACACAAACGTTTTCATTTCATGTTTGTTGTTTCTAATTGTTGTATAAAAGAAAGTTCTAGTGCTTAGAGTGGAACTTTGGCTGTATACGTTTGAATAAATTAAAACAAATAAACTTAATTAACTTTTTCAAATGCCTTTATTCACTCATATGAGATGCCTTTCCCTTTTGGCCTTTAACTTTTAACTGCAGTGTTGCTGTAAGGCCTTCGAGTAAAAAAAAAAATACATAAATTTCTACATCTTCCTACACTTTTCTGTTAAAATACTTTTAGCTGCGGTAGTTAACATGCTAAAAGTTTATTCAGTTTTAATTTATTACATTATTATTATTATTCTTTTTTATATTATTCCACTTCTTACTGTTGTGCGGTTAATATTCAGGCATTACAAAGACTGCGCTAATTAAATGCATTTTGAAGTGAAAAGAAAAAAAAAACGAAACTATAAAATGTATACAAGTATTTAAGAATCGCATGAATATAATATATAAAATAATATATGCACACACACACACACACACATACAGCACACACATACACAGTGTTATGAAAAGATATTAAAAAGTTTTGTGTACGTGTGCTGCACAAAAACAACAGATATTAATACACTTCAAAAGCAACAACACTAAACTTTATAGAAAAAGAACAGAAAGAGGGATAGAGAGGGGGGGGGGGGGGAGGCTAAAGAGTAGGATAGAGCAATAAGCTCAAGTTGAGAGAAAATTAACTTTTTGACTTATAAATTAACTTTGCATCAAAGTTAAGAAGAAATTCATACACACAACAAATGACTTTACCAAAAGTGCCACAAAGAAATTAGATAACACAGCAAATAAAAAATGTATAAAAACGAAACGCAAGTTGTATATATTTGTATAAATAAAGGAATTAATACGACTATATATTCTAGTTAAAAAGCAACTTTATAAGTTTGAAGGCGTATGAAGGCAAAAGGGCAGGCATTAAATGCCAGATATTCTATTTAAATAAATAAATATGAAATTAACAACATCATTAATATTTAAGTGGATTTAATTTGGATTACAAAGTAAATAAGTCTGTTATGAAAAAAGCAATTAGAATTAAACAAAAAAGATGACAAGAAGAGATTTGAAATAAAATATGAAAATAAAAAGGAAAAGCATAAAAGTCAAAACTATTTGATTACACAACAAATATATTTAATTTCGAGGAAATTCATCTAAGAAAAATATTAAATATAAATTCTAAAAATATATATTAACATTTTAATAAAAAAAAAGGATATTTATGCTTAAGAGCTACTCTCATTAAATATAACTCCTTAAATAGCTTTGCCTTAGCTATCTAAGAAAGCATTTAGAAAACGTTTCTAGATATATGAAAAATTATATATTTAGTGTGAAGGAGAGATTGGTAAGTAAACTGATTATAAAAGTTTTCTTCAAAGAAGTCCTAATCAAGAATTTTATAAAAACATTTACACGACCCCCACATATTAGTTATTGAAGTGGCAAGTTTGATTTTATCTTCATAAACGCTTAGATTGGCAATTGATTTAAAAGCTCTAATAGATTTGCAAAATATTAATTTTTTTATTTTATTTATTCTACAACCTTTACAATCAAACTAAAATAAAATTAGTTGTATTTACATTCCTGAGAATTTATTTATAAACAGTATAACAACAAATATAATCTTTTATTTTTTATTATAAACTTGCCAACCCCGGCGAATTCCGTTTCGCCGCCAGATGGCTTTGTTTTTTGTAACATTTCGTTTGTTTGAGGATTAAAAGATGAAAAAAAATAATTTTTTTTTGTTTTATATTTAAAAAGGAAAAATTTTATTTCATTGCACACTAGTAATGAATTCATTTCGATTACGAAAATATAGTGGAATTTAGTTGAACTTCTCTTAGTAAAAAATGAAAGAAAATCCAAAGTAAATACTGAATCGAAGCGTTATACGTGTCTGCAAATTATCCCTTTCATTGGAGTGCTCTTTGGTAAACCATATTTCTTGATTTTTGGTCTGACGTTAACACGAACAAAGCGAATGGTTTTCCAACTCGTGACTAGCTGCCCATAAAATTTTCTAAATTTATCCCGCAAACACTAAGCAATTGGCCTTGTGACTTGTTAATTGATATTGCGAACGCAAGGCGAACCGGAAATTGCAATGGTTTGAAATCAAACGGAAATTCAGTGTCGGAATCATTGATATTTGAGGAAAACATAAATTTTTACCTGCGTACTTTCCGTTAATAATGGTTGGCTCAATCACATTCGGCATAAGTCTTTTCACCGCAAGTCGAGTAGCGTTGCAAAGTCGCGGTGGATTCAAATTACGCAATATCATAATAACTGAACCAACTTTGAATTGCAAGTTATGTGGTGGAAATCCTGCTAACTGCAGAAAGTTCAAAAACTCCGTTGGATTATTTACGGAATCAACGGATTTGTATGTCACTAAATCGCCATCGATTTTTGATTGAATGGTGAAATTCAGTGCATGTATAACATCATTATTCTTTGGGGCGAAAATTGCTCGTTGACTTAACCCAGCATAATTCTAATAATTCTCACTAATGTTTAGGAAAACATTTTCAGTAATAGCTAATTGAGAGTCTACAAATCGGCAAAAGTCGTTAATAAGAGTAATTAATCAAGCTGTCGCATCAATTGGGACTTTTCCATTTCCAACAGCTAACAATTGTTTGGAAAATTGTGCAGCACTTTGATCATTTTGAAGTTTAACTCTCCTATTAGTGGTTAGCGATAATGTTTTTACGTTATTCCACAAAGGTAATGCCTTCAGGCAAGCATTCAATGCATCTGCAGGCGTTGCACGGGGAATAACAGCCAACGTCTGTGTGAAGTTAAGTGCTTCAAGTGATTTCTTATGTGCCATTGTGCACTCATCCCAAACAATGAGCTTACTTGGCATCAACAATTTTCCCATTGCACTTGTCCAACCTAATGTTTGGACACATAATTTTCAATTTTTAATTTCAACTGCCATAATTATATTTCATTTACATATTTACCTTTGAATTGTTAAGAATATTGTGAATTGAATTAGACTTAGCACGTAACGTAAGAAAGTGGAGAGTTTTCCACATGTTTTGAATTAAAAGAAAGTTTTCCGTTTTAAGTTTTTTATTGAGTTAGTATCATCGCTCAGAACAAACACGAGTTTTCTCCCCAACCAGTGAAAATTAATTTTTTATATTAATACATATTTTTTATTTATCATCAACTATTGCATTCATTTAATTGCCAATCCAGAGCATAAACACACAGGTTCTATTTCTATTCTGTAACAAAAGCCCTAAATTGTTCACACTAGATCGGGATATAGTGTGATTCGTTTTACATCCACACCTGGCTATGTAGCCTTAATCAGATGGTGGACAAACCACAATTGTATAATTTGGAACGTCATACATGCGTCCTAGGAAGCCGAAGACATAATTCTAAGCAACAGAACCACCTAGTTGCAACTTTAATGATTCCAGGGCAGGGCTGCAAACCATCACACCTTGGTAAAGAGTTGGAGCCTTTCAACACGTGTCCAGAACACATGTCTAGCATGCTCACTAGACTAGATCATTCACTTTGCATGTCATTATCAGTGAGATGATCCTGGCCACCATAATAACCGTTATACTGTTATGGGGCCGCGAAGCCACAACCACCACGTTACTCCCATATAGGGGCCAACCTCAATGATCAGTCAGAGAACTATTAAAAATCTAAAGAGACAAATAATGAACTTTGCGGCTCACTGATCACCGTGGAAATAAGTGGACCTTCCAGTTGACTCCCTGCCTGTCTTCAGGGGACTGGGCTCCCTTTTTCCCCAGTTGCACTGTGTCTAGATAGTGGAATTCTATAAAGACCATATTTATGTGCCCCGGGGGGAACTGGATCGAGATATATTACATATTGGAGTATCAACCGTGTTTAAATTGAGTGGCATTTTAAGCGCAGAATGTGCAGTACGACCTCCATCTAGAAGAGTCGCCGCAATTCCAGATGACGCTAAAGCCAAAGGTATGTCACATCTTATTCGAATAGTGGCCAAAATCAATGAAATCACAAATGTTATTCCTGTTCCTCCAAGTGCGTCCAGGAAGAATAGACCACCAGTATTATTATCCACTGCTTGCATAAATGTTTCGTATACTTGTTTTTGCTGCTCATTCAGCAAAGGCACATTATTTCCAACGACTTTCTGCAATGTATCAACATTGTATTGCAGCTCTCGATTTAATTCTTGGTTGAATGCATCGTGCATCGATCGATTTAGCGCAATCATTCCCACTTCAATCAGTAGCTCAATCAGATTCAATCCTTCATTGTATATTTCATCGGTTATACGCATGTCGGGATTATTCGTTCGAATGCGCAAGCGATGTAAGATATCTTCACATATGTCCTCTTTGCATTTGTTCCATACTTGAATTGGTGATGATAATAGCGAACAGCGTTCATATTTGGTACGCATTTGATGAAAGATCTAAGCCCGCAAGTGTTAAATCCCAATGAGAATCCTTCTCCAACAAACCCAATAGTTGACATGCTTCTCGATATGTCTGGCATTGATGGCCATTCACAGTTTTCAAATGCGCAAATGATTTTGGTCCACGTTCATTAACCAACAGCAGTCGCAAATAAAAACATTCATCATTTCTAGGGTGAACAGTATACATGCGACCTAGCGTACGGTGCCGTCTATTTAAAATGAAACGTACTTATTTTCGTAAGGGATACTTACACACCACGTACTGATGCCGTTGTAGCACATGCTATGTATCAGAGATGGCGCTGGAAATGTGAAAAATGATTTTCCCTGTTTTCCTGATTTTCTCTTGAATTTCCTGTATACCGTACGGAGCCCGAGACCTTTCCAACGAATGCAGAACCGTGGAAATCGGTTTGTACGTTCTGAAGTTATAGCGTCAGGAAGGAAAACCCGACTTATTTTTATATTATAGATTCCACAAGATTATCTTCCGAATAAATTAAATTTCATAATTTCATAAAAAATCATCTTAGTGTTACTCCATTACAGAGCTTTATAACTCTATAAAATATGTTGCGCCTTATTTCTTAAATTTCTTGGAGCTATTTTTGAATTAAAATATTTTCAAATATTTTTGCGTTAACGATTTCTTTGTATAAAAACATGAGCATACATTTGTTATTGCTTAAAAGATTATATGATATATTTATATTATTGCTAATAACGCTTTTAAAGTGTTGAAATTCCTCTTGTTAAATTTGTCTGTTTTCTTGATTTTTGCCATTTGTTAACCACAAATAAATAAATAAATTTGAAACGGCAGATATTTCAAAAAATTTTTAACAACCAAAAAAAAATTTTTCGTTGTTTTTGTTTTATTTAGTTAATAAATCATTTTTGTGTTTTTTTTTATTTTTTATTTTTAATAAATAAAAAATGAGTTAAGCAATTGTGTTAAACGCCTACATAAAATTTATGAGCAATGAAACTGCAAACATAAAGCTTAAAGTCTTATGACAAATCCAACACCTAACTCTGGACTTATTGTTTTTTTTTTGTTAAACACAAGCAATTAGTATAAAAAATCTTTTTATTGTTTTATTTACAAAAAAAAAATTAAGGTATGTTTATAAATTATTTTGTTTCAGGGTTATATGGAACCCACATAATATACAAAATTTTTTTTCTCAAATGTTTGGAGATTAAGTTTGAGATAAAATAGAAAAAGACAGAAAAAAAAGAAATAATTTATATAACTTAAAATTGAAAATGTAATCAGCACTAACGATTATAAAACTAAATAAAAAATTCAATTCTATAAAATTATATTTAAAGCTAATAAGCTAAAAGCGACTGTTTGTAGCACACGCCCTCTATCAATATCACCAACATAAGCCACTAATTATGATTATGTCAGGCATAAAATATAATCACAATTAATAAATAAATCTGTGACACTTGAAATCATATTCAAGTATCAATAACATTTACATTAACATACAAATCTGCCATTTACACTATAATTAAACATGATACACACGTTACGATTAGCACAGCAAAAGGGAGTCACAAAAAAATCATTTTAATTTAACCAGAATTTGTGATATGTTAATTATGGAATTAATTGAATACAAAGAATGAATGAATGAAAAAAAACAACTTTCTTTCGTTCCTAAATGTCTGCTATTTAATCATCAACAACATGTAAAGCGTGGGAAGGCTGCTCTTTTAGTAATAATTAGGTTTATATTAATATTATTTTTGTATATAGAAAATAAAATATAATTTCTATTAAAATACATGATCGCGTGTCGAAGAAGGAAAATTAACATAAAACAAAATGAATTTGTTGGCGAACAAACCAGAAAACGAGTATAAGAAATTTATAATAAATTCAGATTTCTTGATTTTAACAGCGGCAAGAAAATACACAGAAAGAAAATTATAAAGCAAAAATTATAAAACTATAGATTTAAAAATTACGAATGAAACACTGGCCGCACGGTGGCTCAGAATCAATATTCACTGGCCAAAACTTATATTTTTTCTTGACATAAATTCTTAAAATTTTTATTTCATCAGAAAGGAAACAGATAAAAACTTAGATAGCCGAAAAATTTTGTCAAAATATTCATAGTAGTAGGCGTGGCATGCTGCTAAAAGCAAAGAATTTAAGTTAATTTAAAAATAAGAAAAAATTTTAATATTTGATCTCATAATAATTACGATTTCTTGAAAACTGTTATGTTGGGTGGACTATTGTTTATCACAAATGGTACTTGAACACCCTGTATAATTTGAAGTTAGGGTATTATGTAATAAATCTGAAACCACCATATATTCGTAAAATTTTAAGTTTAATATTGTATAAGTTTTAAAGGACAATAAAGGACAAAAAATCGAAACCACCCAAAGAAAGGCAAAAGAGGTTTCTTTAAGCCTATATATAGTTTTGCACCCGTCCGGACCTGCCCGTAGAACGACAACCACAATTTATTTTATTTTTAATGTGAATACTAGGGCGATCAAAATGTAAGGTTAAGGTAAATAAGAAGAAGCTGAGGAAACGACACAAAAAATAGTAGCCAAAGCAAAGTAAAAATCTTTTAAAAAAGGCCTTGCAAAGTACAGCGACTGAGAAAATTTTCTCTTAGTGTATTTGATATGATTATTATAAATATTCTTACAGATGCATATTGAAAAAAAGAAAATTAACGAAAACCTTCTGCTTTGCGTGTGCGTTCTTGTGATTTAAATATTTTGTGTCGCTGTTTCCTTCCACATTAAATTGTTACAATAAAATCAACGAAATTTGCATATGAAATCAATGGTGCCAAATTAATATTTATGAAGATGCTTTTATATATATATTTATATATATATATGTATTTTTTGTAGATATTTTATATTCCTCGTTTGTTGCCTTTCTTGATAAGAATGAATATAAAAATGTCAAAAAGAAATATTTTGTACATTTATTAAATGTGTGCTTAAAAATTTATGCGAGCATTCGGTAGTTAAATTGGTTGATTTGTCATTTAAATTTAATGAGCTTCTATTTTTTTTTTGTTGCTTGGGAAACGTTGGGATCATTAAGACACAGCTGGCATTTTAAGAGGCTTTAAGAGACATTTGAGACCTTTTTTAAAATAAGAAAATAAAAATATAAATTTAATTTTTTAATTTTTTTTATTTATGCTTATTTTTTTAAAATAATTATTGCAAAATAAAATTTTTATATTATTTGAAATATCGCAAGCTGTTCATGCGAATTATTTTAGTGAAGCAGGAAGGTAGTTTTTAGAGCCCATTTGATAGTTATTTATAAAATAAAGACTTCGCGAGAAATCTTTATTAAAATTTATTTATTTCTTTTAAAAGAGCAGTAGCACTTCAGGCAACAATGCCTATTTAGTCAAGTACCGTGCTACATTCTTTAGGAAAGGGATAGAGACGAGATTAAAAAGGTGGTGAAAGTAAAAGGATAGTCGGAAATTAACTGCCGTATAAGGTAGCACAAGCGACCAGTAACCATGCCTTCACCCCACCGACAGTCAATTTTTATTTTTGTAGTGAAAAAAAAACCAAAGTGGGAATCGAACCCACAACTCTCATACTGACAAGCTAGTACACTACCTACCAGTCTACAGCAGCACCTGCCCCTCTTGTGACCTGGTTGTTCACAATCCATAATTGCGGAAGTCTCTTACAAAACTATAAATCTATAAAACCGTAAATTTAGGAATCGTAAAAACAAAATTTAGGGAAAGTTGAAAGAGGCCTATTTTAGAATTTTTTAAACCATGTGAGAATTATGGATAAAATATAGAAAATACTATTTTTTAAGCGAAATACTCACAGTGATTCTGAGTTCATTTCGTGAGTTCTAAAGCAAATTTTTCTTAATTTTTTTTTTAATTTAGCAATTTTAAAAAGAATTTTTTTTCGGACACGGTTTAGAAATGTCGTTTCCCTTCTAATATTATTGCACCGATAGAATGGCTAATTTATTAATGAGAGTATATTTTTGCTTTCTGGGAGGCAATGGGATCATTTAAGTACAGTTTTAAGAGTTTTAAGAGGCATTTGAAATTTTTGACATTTAATTTTTATTTTATATTTTTATTTTTGAAGATAATTATTGGAAAAGAAGCTCATCACGTTATTTGAAATATCGCAAATCATTCAGGCAGTTTATCTAATGAAAAGAGCGTTGTTTTGAAAGACTGTTTTGTAAATATTTATGGAATAAATATTTCTCAAATATTCTTTTTTAAAATTTTAACAAAGTTCGAAATAGCTTACAAATTAAAGTTTTTAAAACTATATGAGAATTTTATAATAAATAAAGGAAATTCTAATTTTTTTAATAGAATACGTACTAGCGATTCTGTCTTTATTTCTTCTTAAATTAAATATATTTTTTATTGCTAGTCTAGTGCGAATTTTGCTTCCACAAATCACAACGCGGCTTGAGAATGATGCATTTGCATCGAAACCGCTCGCCTTTGCCGTCAAACCAACCAGAGAGGATAGGAAATAGCAATAGTATAAATCTCAAATAAACTTTTTTTGGCAACACTACAAAAGATTTCTCTGGTCTTTTGTATAAAAGCAGTAAGAATTAAACTGATTTATTTTATATTTAAATTTAATGAGTTTTTGTTTTCACTGTCTGGAGAATTGTGGGATTATTGCAACACAGCTGACATTTTAAGAGACCTTTAAAATAATAACAGAAATTTCGTAATAAGATTCACATCTGCACCTGGCCGTCAGCCTTAATCAGATGGTGATCAATTCACTGGGAATGAAAAGCAACGTCATTCACGCCCTAGAATGCCGAGGACTAATTCTAGCAACAGGTCCTTCCTAGTTGCAATTTCAGCGGTTTCAAAGCAGGGAGAGCTGGAGACTATCCAACTCCTGGTCCAGAACACATGGCTTGCATGCTCACTGGATACGGATCATTCACCCTTTGGTGTTATTAAAGGCGAGGATGATCCTGGCCCACTTAATCAATTCATGCTGGGGCTGCAAAACCACAACCATCACGATACTCCCGAAGGACCAACCTCAATAATCAGTCAGAGAACAGCTTGAAAATAACGTGGAGCTTCCAGTTGACAGCCTGCTTGCCTTCAGGGGACTGGACTGCCTTATACCTCCAGCAGCACAGGTCTAGATGATCGAGTATTCCATAAAGACCGATTAATATGCCCCCGGGGGGGATAATAACAGAATTATTATTTTTATATTTTAGTTTTCATACAGATTATTCTTTAAAATAATTATTGCAAACAAATCTACATTTTATTTGAATTTTATCACGTGGTTCATGAACGCTAGTTTTTACATGCCATAATATAGCCTTTTACACTTAACGAAAAATGTTTATTAAAATTTAAGGCAAAATGAAAATAGCTTTGGGTTAAAAGTTTTTCAATCAAGTGAGAATTATGCAAAAAATAAATTAAATGCTAATTTTTACCCACCAGCAATTCTGGTTTAATTTTATTTTTATTTAAATTTCTTTTTTTATTTAACTTTCAATGTAAAATTTGTTCACCCTACAGAATTTTCTAAATTCATAATTTTTAAATAATTTTGTTGATGCTGGAAACAGTGTTTAAAAGTTTTTTTTCCTCCTCCTCCTCCCTCAAATCATCACTCTGGCAAAAGTTTGTTTATACGTTTGAATGGTTTTAATTTCCAAATTTGTTTTTAACGTATTTCAATTTATTCTTATGGCACATATTAAGTCTACTGAGACTTTGAAATGATACATAAAAAGCTGGAAAACTGGAGACAATATTTATAGTCAGAAATTGTTATTTTAACATGTTTTAAGTGATACTTTTTTCCCCCCCTCTTCTTCGCTTTTAATATTATTTTTTATTGCTTTTTCTTATGTTAAGTAAATGGTCTCCATAAAATATTGACATACTTACACTTTCAAATAAAATATAATAATAATAAAAAATAAAAAAAATAAAAAAAGAAAATCTAAATTATAAGCATCAATTTTATTTCACGATAAGCAAATTATAACCGAAGCTTAGAGAAATGATAAAATATATAAATATTTTTTTAAGAAGTAATAAATTAGAAAAGTAAAATTTCTTTATTATGAATAATCAAATAAAAGAAGATTTTAAGAAATAAATTGTTTTCATAGCAATTGGAAGAATAGATATATTTTTATGTACATATTTACATACGTGCCAGCACATTAACAATAATGATGCTAAAAACTTTCGCAAATGCTGTAACATCAATTTAAAATAAACTTAAAGTGTGAGGCTGCTCGTTAAGATGCTTTTAATTTAATTTGTTTTAGTTCAATTTAATTTAAAATAAATTAAAAGCTTAAACATTTTTTTACTTAAAAAAAGCTTGAAATCTTAGAAGTCGACTTAAGAGCTTTCATTTAATACATATAAAAAAAGAAGAACTTTACTTTTAACCTTTGCTTCTAAGAATGAAAGTTTTGAATATATTGTAACATACACTATATTATAGATTTATATGAAATACCCCTGCAAGCTGAAAAATGTTTTAGCTTAAAGCCTTTTAGGACTTTTCTTTCAATATACCTTAAAACAGCCTAATATTTTTCGCAAGTTATCAGCCTAAATCGCCTTTCATTTTGTGGCTTTTTTATGTCTCCGTTTTAAAATCTTTGGTCATTAACTTAACTCATAACTTTGGACTAATCGAAAAATATTAATTTATTTGCAAATTTTATTTGAAAAAATATTTTTATTATTTACAAGCAAACCCGGTGAACTCGGTTTCGTTACCAGATGGCTTCGTTTTTTGTAACATTTCGTTTGGGGATTAAAAGATGAAGAAAAATAATTTTTTTTTTGTTTTATATTTAAAAAGGAAAAATTTTATTTCATTGCACAACAGTATCGAATTCATTTCGATTATAAAAATGAAGTGAAATTTAGTTGAACTTCTCTTAATAAAAAATGTAAGTGAATCCAAAGTAAGTACTGAAACGAAGCGTTATACGTGTCCAAAAATTAACCGTTTCATTGAAGTGCTCTTTGGTAAACCACATTCTTTGTTTTTTGGTCTGACGCTAAAACAAACAAAGCGGATGGTTTCCCATCTCGTGAACACGCAACGTATAGCTGCCCATGTGAAAAACAATGATTTTCCAAGTTTATCCCGCAAACACTAAGCGATTGGCCTTGCGACTTGTTAATTGTCATTGCGAACACAAGAGGAACCGGAAGTTGCAATCGTTTGAAGTCAAACGGAAGATCAGTCGGAATCATTGGTATTCGCGAAATACATACATTTTTACCTGCGTACTTTCCGTTAATAATGGTTGGCTCAACCACATTCGGCATAAGTATTTTCACCCCAAGTCGAGTAGCGTTGCAAAGTCGCGGTGGATTCAAATTACGCAATATCATAATAACTGAACCAACTTTGAGTTGCAAGTTATGTGGTGGAAATCTTATTAACTCCAAAGAGTTCAAAAACTCCGTTGGATAATTTACTGCATCATCGGGACTAGTTATGGAATCAACGGATTTATATGTTACCAAATTGCCATCGATTTTTTATTGAATGGTGAAATTCAGTACATCATTATTCGAAAATTGCGAAAATTGCTCGTTGACTTAATCAAGCAAAAGTTTAGGCGAAAACTTTTGTCATCATCTTCAGGGAATAATTAATGAATATTATACATCGTAGTGATTTCCGATATTGATGCCATTAAGCTTTGTCAGTGACTTAAGCTTAGTCTCTTCGGCAAGCTTTTATTTTACGACCGCACATTAAACAGAATATAATAATGACTTTTGAATATGCACGCAAGGCAACACCTAACTTATACATTTTAGACCGGAATCTTTGCGTTCAAATAATTTTACGGTATAAATTGATGGCATACACTTAGAGGAAATTTATCTAGTCATCTTGCCAAGTAACCTTTCGTGGAATTTGTACACAACAGATATTAAACGGAATATTGCCTTAGAAATTGGTATTTAAAAAAAAATTAAAGCAAATTGACCATAAAAACGTAACTAATAGTATAACAGTCTCTTATAAACCGCCTATTAGTTACATGACAGTATTCTATGTTTTGAAGAAAGCTTTTATAGTATATTATAGTATAGTTTAGTATATGTTAGTGAAGTTTTAAGTATATTTTATAATACTTTCATATACGTTAGTATACATAAGTCTACTTTAGTTACTCCGGTATACTTTACTATGGTTTAAAATACCTTAGCATACTTTAATTTACCTTATTATACTTCAATATACTTTAGTACACTTAAGTACACTTTAGTATAGTTTAATATTTCTTAGTAATCTTTGGTATACTTAAATATATTTTAGTATACTGCAGTATAGTTTAGTATACTTAAACATATTTTAGTATACTACAGTATAGTTAAGTATAGTTTAGTGTACTTTAGTATAATTAAGTATATTTTTATATACCTAAGTATAGACTACTATGCTTTCAATATATTTTAAAACTCATAAGTATACTTTAATATTTCTTAGTAATCTTTAGTCTACTTTTTAGTGTACTACATAAGTATACTTATTTTAGTGTACTTCAGTATAGCTTAGTATACTTTAGTATACTTAAATATATTTTAGTATACTACAGTATAGTTAAGTATACTTACATATATTTTAGTATACTACAGTATAGTTTAGTATAGTTTAGTGTACTTTAGTATAATTTAGGTTATTTTACTATAGCTAAGTAAAGACTACTATAGCTTGCAATATACTTTAAAACACTTAAGTATACTTTAATATTTCTTAGTAATCTTTAGTGTACTTTTTAGTGTACTACATAAGTATACTTATTTTAGTATACTTCAGTATGGTTTAGTATACTTTAGTATACTTAAATATATTTTAGTATACTACAGTATAGTTTAGAATACTTTAGTATAGTGCTATAGTATAATTTAGTATATTTTACTATAGCTTAGTATAGACTACTAAGCTTTCAATATATTTTAGAAGACTTAAGTATACTTTAATATATCTTAGTAATCTTTAGTATACTTAAATATATTTTAGTATACTACTGTATAGTTTAGTATACTTTAGTATATTTAAATATATTTTAGTATACTACAGTACAGTTTAGTATACTTTAGTAAAGTTAAGTAGACTTTAGTATAATTAAGTATATTTTACTATAGTTTATTATAGATTACTATAGTTATGTATAGATTAGTATAATTTTAAATAAACGAACAGGTAAGCACGAACTCAGACATAATTTTCACACCACTAAGACTACTAATGCACACGAACAAACGTGAAACACCCTTAGACGGACACACGTACTTAAATAATAATAATAAAAGATGGAGATATTGAAAAATTTATTTTGCGCATAAAAGTGCCAGGTGGCTGGCATTCTACCTACATGCATAGATACGAACTTGAACAGAACTTAAACAGAACTACCTAGACGCGAACACTGACTCACCAGTTCGAATTGTAGCATGGCTTGAGAATGATGTTTTAACTTCGAAAGCGCTCGCTATTAAAACAAAAAATAGTTTACAATTTACAAACGCAGACACTTACAAAATAGTTTTTCCCATTTGTGGGATTAAGGTTTAGGTATTCATCACACATATATTCGGTTTCAATAGGAGAAATTCGATTAAACCGATTTGAAAAACTGCTAGCATGCCCCAATAATGTCTTAAAGTTATTTTGGCTGTTATTGGCATGAAAAGTGTCTATTATACTTGAATTCAATAATGAATAATAAAACGAAAACTGATACTCAAATATTGCATCCTCCTACTTAGACTGAACTACTGCCCTTGAGAGGGAGCTACAAAATTGTAATGCATCGCATCATATACAAATGTCGTAGTAATCATCATACAGTGCAGGCACCTGCTTGGCTATGTGTTTTCTTGTTCTCTGTTAGTTGATGTTATTTTCTAATTATTAAATTTAGTTCGTGGAATTTTAATTCAGCATTAGGGTCATTACAAAATATATGATATAAAAAAAAGTGATCTTATGTTATTATAATTTTGATATACATATCATAATAATATATAAATATCAAATTTTATGATGGTTTTGTAGAGTCCGTAAAAAAACATGGTTACATTCAGATACCACGTGTAAAAAAAACTATCGTTGTTCTTAATTTTTTTGTTAAGCGTGAGTTGAATTCTTGGATTCATTTTATTCACCTCTCAACTGTATCACTAACTACTCTTAACTTTTTCACCATTTTTTTAAGCTCTTAATTGATTTTTGCACCATTCACCAGCATTAGTATTTAAAAAAAATATTTACCGATTTTAGAGCGCTTTCAAAATTGTAGAGTTTGAAAAGAAACAAAATAATCAATTCCTTCAGCCAACAAATAATCAAATTTATTTTTTTAACCAATCTAATGTAGCATGTTGTTGTTTTTAAATTCCTAAGCAACTTTTAAATTTGTAAACAGACACAATAGGTCGTTTCACTTTATTTTTTTTTTATTTGACAGGTATATTTTTATAACTTAAGGGAAAGATTGTCGTAATAATAGGGTTTAAAAGGATTTGTTAAAGTTTTACGTCTTTAGATAGAATATGAAAATTTTTCAAGAACAACATAAATATTTTGTTTTTAATTTTAAAGTAAAATTTTGGATTTTAGCTTTTAAATTTTTGTATTATTTTATTAGTTTTTTTTTTATTTATTTAGATAAGCGTTCCAAAAGTTAAAATTTATTTAAAAAAATTTAATTTATTGCATTTTTAAGTTAATTAATAAAGTTTCAAATTTCCTTTTTTAACTATTATGCTCTATTGAATTCTTCAAAAAGCCAGTAATTACAACTAATGAAGCTTAAAAAAAATTTAATATAAAATAAATTTATTTATTTAATGCAATTTTACAATGTTCACTTCCGTTGGTTATTTTTGTTTTTTTGTTTTTTTTATTTGAAATTTATTTATGGCAATGATTCAAATGTGACTTTCACTATATTTATATTCTTTTTTATTTATTTTTTTTTATTATAATTTAAGAGTAGGAATACAGACACAACTGGCAATACAATTAATAAATAATTTTCAATTAAATTGGGTTCTTAAAAAAAAAAAAAAACAATATAAGAGACCAATGCATTTGAAACAATTTATTTACAAAAGAAATAAATTAAAAATAAAAATCATACCGGAAAAGGGAAAAATAATAAAATTTAATTAAAAAGTTTAATAGACAGAAAAATTCAATACAACAAAATGAAATGAAATAAAATAAAATAATGAAAAAAAAAAATAATCTAAAATTACAAATATATTATTCCAGCAACAACAAACAAAAAAAATATATTATTAAAAAGAAACAAAAAATATAAAAATAAATACAAATAATAAAATAAAATAAAATAAGTAATAAACAACTAAATGACTTTCCTTTAACACAGTCCCCTTTTTATTATGGCTTCATTTCAATAACACATATATATTTAAATATCCTCATTCAAAATAACTTTTAATTACAAAAGGAGTAATTCAAGTTGAAAAACAACCACAGTTCTGGTCAAGTTAATTGTTGAAATAAAATTCATATTTAAAAAAAAATAATAAACAAAAGAAAAACAAAAATTTTACATCCTATAAAAGTAAATAAAGGAAACATCAAAGATAACTTACCACAAATATTTTATTTGAATATCGAAGCAAAGTTAAATTTTTTTTCAGCTCTGCCACCAAAAAAAAAATTAAAAAACAAATTCAAGAAGAAGCCTGTGAGCCTGTGAATACTTTACGTTTTAATTTATTTCTCACATGTAAAACAGCAGCCATTAGTAATGAAAATAGGAGAGTTGAATTAAAATTTCCACTACAATGACTGAAATGGCAATTAAAGCTGTAAAAGGAAAGAAATAAATACAAAAGCAAGAAAAAAAAATCAGAACGTATGTTAATTAAGAAAAGGATATAAATTAAAGTATAAAGTTCAGTGGTTATATGAGTTAAAACCGATAACATGTGAGAAAATAATAAACAAATAATATTTTACTCATATTTTACTCATGTATTTTTCAAATGTCAACTTTTCGGTTTTTTTCTATATTAAAAAAAATTTTTGCAATTTCAAAAATAATTATAATTAGTAAATTATTAAAAAACTGGAACTTCAGCTGCCATTAATATTTATTTTTATTAGTTATTTGTAAAAAGAGAAGTAGCTCTTCAGGTAACAACGCCTATTTAGTCAAGTACCGTGCTACCTTCTTTAGGACAGGGATAGAGAATAGATAAAACAGGTGGTGACAGTAGAATGATAGTCGGAAATTAACTGCCGTATAAGACAACACAGCGACCAGTGACTATGCCTTCATCGCTGAACAGCTCCACCGGCAGCCAATTTTTATTTTTGCAGTGAAAAAAAACCAAGGTCTTCGTTGGGAATCGAACCTACAACCCCCATATTTACAAGCTAGTACTCTACCTACTAGCCTACAGGGGCACCGCTCTCTCTCTCTCTCTCTTGCAAAATTAAAAAAAAATAAAGGGTGTTCCCCTACAATGCATAGACTCATTGCGGTCACACCTAAAAACCTGTAACTTCAGCTGCCATTAATAAAAACATTAATAAAATAAACTTAAACCTAAAAGGGTGAACCGCTATAGCCAAACCGTCGAAAAATATACAGAATAAGTAGTTACTTCCTTTCAAGTTGTAACAACAAATACAGGGTGTTTTTTATAGAGGTATGAACATTTTAAATGGCATTAGCAAAGACGAATTTTTTAAAATGACATAAAATGAAATTTATTCGAAGGATAATCTTGTTTAGTTATAATGTAAATATCACGTCTAGCATATAACCACCACGACTGACTAACGTAGACGTAAACTAATCTGCAGGTACAATTTTCGATGACTTGTTCTATTATATGTAGCCCTAAATCGGCAATAACCCAGCGGTGGTTACCCTCCAAGTGCACAATCGTTTTAGCCCTACCGATATAGACAAGCGAGTTGGCATATTTGTGTTAAATCGCACAATCTTGAAGGCCAGTTAGCGAGTCCCAAAAGTGAAATTATGTAGATACCAAACGTTTCCTTTAATAAATCAATTATGGCACCTTCTGTATATTGATATTGCGCCATGTTGTTCAAACCACAGCTCCTACTCATTACGACTTCTATGCTGAAAAACTAAAAAGTCAATAATCATGCCTCTAATGCGCTCACAATTAACTATGAAATTCTCACCAGCATCGTTTTTTTAAGAAATATAGACCAGCGATTCCACAAGCCCCTAAAAACTCCTCCAAATAGTCAGTGTAGTTGGATGTAACGTTGTCGCAACATACCTTTGAGAATTATCATTACTATAAATATGACAGTTTTGTTTGTTGATGCAATCCACCCATTCAAGCAAAAGTTG
This sequence comes from Trichopoda pennipes, assembly GCA_030448955.1. NCBI lineage: Eukaryota > Metazoa > Arthropoda > Insecta > Diptera > Tachinidae > Trichopoda > Trichopoda pennipes. Next base: position 7,324,083 of record JASKUP010000002.1, read on the forward strand.
ACTTCATCGCTACACGAAATTCGCTTATAAAAATCGGGATCTATGGCGATCATATTATGGACGTAATTAGCAAAACTTGGAAGCATTCTTTCAAACGAAAGTCTCTTCATGTTAACATGCCAATCTAAGCTAAGTATAAGCCACTTGACAACTGACAAAATATTTGCAAAATAATTGTTAAAAAAGTGTTGTCAACATAAAATTATATGCCCTTACAAAAAAACCCGTTATAAATATGGAAAATTATTAGTTAAGGAATGTCTCATAGGGGATGCAACATGAGGCCTATGGACTCATCTTTTGAATTGTTATAACACAAAATATCTATTTCTATTTCTGTCATAAAAAGTGGTATTGAATGGAAAAATAAAGTGTGTTATCATGCTATATTATTTAATTCATGTCAATCATGCCATTACGGGTTTAAGTTATTTCATAAGGGTAGCGAAGTATATCTTCATTTGAATGGATATGTAAATAAACAGAATAGTCGATTCTGGGGAATAGGAAACCCTCAAATTATTCAACAGTCACCTTTGCAGCCCTTAAAAGTGACAGTGCGTGGTGTGCTATTGGTTCAGGAGGAATCATGGGATCTTACTTCTTTGAAAATGAAAACGGCTAAACGGTAACTGTGAATAGGGAGCGATATCGTGATGTGATTGAAAACTTTTTAACGCCACAACTGCTTGATTTGAGCTTGATTAACATGTGGCATCAACAAGACGGTGCCACATCGCATACAGCCAGGATTATGATGAAATTACTGCGAGACCTTTTTCCATAAGTTTTTTTCAGAAATGGTGATATTTTGGGCTCTATAGGCGCTTGTATTGACCGCTCCGGAATATTCTTTGTGGGGATATCTGAAAAGCGAGATTGATGCAAATAAACCAAAAACGCTTGAGCGCTTTAACAAAATATGCGTAATGAAATTAATGAAGTATCGCTTGAAATGTGTGAGAATGCAATGAAAAATGTGCTCAAAAAAGGTCGCATAATATAAGATCCATTCTCTTTCATATAACCAAATAATAAAACCATTTTCTACGAACTAATTTCTAAATGTATTTGAATGGAAGCCGGTTAGAAATATTAATCGAATAAAAACTGGTTACTTTAAAATATATAAAACTATAATAAACAGTATTTCATTTAAAAATTCTTACCCAATAATTTTCGCATTTATTTATTGAACGAAAGCCGGTTACACCTATTAACCGAATATAAAACCGGTTTCTTAAAAAATATAAAATTATAAAAATAATTTTTTTGTAATTATCCTTAAAAAAAATAAATAAATAATTTAAAAATAGTAATTCCAGAGCTTTGTTTGTATACAAACCAGTAACATGTATTAATCGAATAAAAACCGGTTACTGAAAAAAAATATAAAATTATCAAAATAACATTTCTTTCATAATCTATAAAGTGAAAATAGACAAATAGTTTTAAAGTAGTAAATCTAATTTTTTTTAATTCAAACCGGTTACATTTATTAATCGAATAACAACCGGTTTCTTAAAAAAATATAAAATTATAAAAATAATTTTTTTTTAATAATCCTTAAATTAAAAATAGACAAATAATTTAAAAATAGTAATTCCAGAGTTTGTTTGAATTCAAACCGGTTACATTTATTAATCGAATAAAAACCGGTTACTGAAAAAATATAAGATTATACAAATAACATTTCTTTAATATTCCTTAATTCAAAAATACACAAATAATTTAAAAATAGTAATTCCAGAGTTTTTTTTTAATTCAAACCGGTTACATTTATTAATCGAATAAAAACCATTTTTGTTTTAAATATAAAATTATAAAAATAACATTTCTTTAATAATCCTTAATTTAAAAATAGACAAATAATTTAAAAATAGTAATTCCAGAGTTTGTTTGAATTCAAACCGGTTACATTTATTAATCGAATAAAAACCGGTTACTGAAAAAATATAAAATTATACAAATAACATTTCTTTAATAATCCTTAATTCAAAAATACACAAATAATTTAAAAATAGTAATTCCAGAGCTTTTTTTAATTCAAACCGGTTACATTTATTAATCGAATATTAACCAGCTTCTTAAAAAGATATAAAATTATAAAAATAATAATTTTTTAATAATCCTTAAATTAAAAATAGAGAAATAATTTAAAAATAGTAATTCCAGATTTTTTTTTAACTCAAACCGGTTACATTTATTAATCGAATAAAAACCGGTTACTGAAAAAAATGTAAAATTAATAATAATAATATAATAATAATAATTTTTAGTTATAAAAAATTTAATTATGGGAAATGAAAAACTACAAAAACCAAGAATCGTTTGTAAAAGACAGAGACAAGTCTTTAAATATTTAATAGTATTATTAAGGGGTTCTCCAAGTCCGATTAAGTTTAACTAAATGGCGTCTTTTCTTTGCAAAAATTTTTACGTTTTCCTTTCCCTTAAATTTTAGCCTTCGTTATTCTAGTCATTTGCATTTATGATGCTGTGTGGGAAAACTTGACTAATTACTAATTTTTATGTTCTTTTCTTTTCTTTTTTCATTCGATTATTATTAACTTAAGAAAGTTTTTTTTTCTTGCTTTTTTATTATTTGTGTATTAAAATTGAAAAACTTTTAATTAATTGATAATGTTCAATATTTTGTTTATCTTTTGTTATTTAAACCTTTAATTAAAAATAACGTTAAAATAGATATAAAGTTTAGACAACAAGAACAATAGGGGGAGAAAAACTGGCCATAATAATTGGTGAAACTTTTACTTTGTTATGCTTTGGTATACTTTAAATATTTTAGAATTTCGTTGCTTTTTCTTTTGGGCAAAAAGAAAAGCGTTGAGTGATTGGCATGTGAGAAAAGGAAATAATTGGCTTAAAACATGCAAGTTAAGCTTAAATTGAAACGTTTAATATGCAATAGAAATTCAATTAGTCTTGAAAAATATTCGTGAACACTGTTATACTTCATTTACACTGCTTAGTAATTTTCATCAGCCACTTCTTTAGAGACTTAAAAGGAAGTAACAAATTCGTTATCCAAAACATTTTTTTTTATCATCCAACTCAATTTCATGTTAAAGGACGTCATTTGTTTTAAATTCATATTCTGTAATTAATTTTACTCATATTTTATTTAAAATAACGAATGCTTTTTTTACTTTTTTTTTAATAAATTTTTTATTATATAAAATTCTTCTTCTTCTTTGTTAATAAATCAAATTTATCACAAAAAAATTTTTTTTTTCTGTTGAAGCCAAATATTTTCATCACCTGTCTCGATTAAATTGTGCAAACACAAAGCAATTTTTTCGATCATATTCTCGAATGTGTAATAATTTAAATTTATTTCTTTGTAATTTGGCACAAAATGTATAAATCATTTTGTTGTAAACACAAACAACAAAAAAAAATCTATTAAATTATTTTAAAATTCATTTTTAAAGAAATATTCTTCAGGTTAAAAAAACCAAAAAAAAAGAATTTTATGTTGAATGAAATTGTTCTTTGCTATTTTTAATTGCATTTATCGTTTTAAAACATTTTGTTTAAATTATTCTTAAATAAAATGAGGGATTGTGTTAAGCAAAATTGCCAAAATGTTGCCAGCATTTGAATTTGGATAAATAATTTTTTTTAACAATATAAGAAAGCTTTTTTAAAAACTACAGAAATTTCGAAGCTTAATAGCTACGACGGTTATGGGATAAATACCTGGATCAGAAATATACTGACTCACCATTACGTAATAGAACGTAGCTTGGATATGATGTATTCACATCAACAGTGCTCGCCATTTACGATCAAACAGCCAGGAAAGACGTTGTATAGAGAAGGAATTGACAACAGTATTATATTCACTGGCTAAACAAACCCAAATAATTTAGTACTAAAAACCATATACCCAATAAATATTTACATGAGCAAATAATAATCTAATAATATTAATTTTAATTCTAAATTATACTTAATGTATTATTTTCGATATCACTTAAATCTTTGTTCAATAAAAATCCAGTAAACTTTTTTAGAGTCCCTTTATTTATTGTTAAAAGCAATTATAACTAGAAATTAAAAAAAAATATTTTACAAATAAAAATTTACCTGCATATACATTATTCGAACAAATAATTTAAATGTATATTTAATTTATATATTTAATTTATATAAAATTTTATAATTAAATTTTACATTTAAACTTTGTTTCTATTTAAAAAAAATCATTACCTAATTTTTAGAAAAAATTTTATTCGAATAATATTTATTCGAATAAATACGAGAGAGAAAAATTACCACGCGATATAAAAATTTACATATTTAGTATATAAGAAAAACTTTTTTTTAGTGTTAAAATTTAATAAAATTTTAAAAATTAATAAAATGTTATTCGAATAAAACAATTTATTAGCATAAATATTATTCGCAAAACTCAGTTTAATTTTTTAACACGACTTTTCTTAGTATGTAGAAAACGTTCATTTCCGAATCTTAATAAGAGAAATGTTATTCGAATAAAAATTCACCTGCATATACATTATTCGAATAAATAATTTAAATGTATATTTAATTTTTATATTTAATTTATATAAAATATTATATTTAAACTTTCTTTCTATTTAAAGAAAAAAAAACATTTCGTAATTTCTAGAAAAATTGCATTCGACTAATATTTTATACGTATAAATATTATTCGAATATAATCACCAGCAAGCATATGAAAGAGAAAAAACATCACTTGATATAAAAATTTACATATTTAGTGTGCAAGAAAAAAATTTTTTTGAGGGTCCCCACCCCTTTAAATATTTTATTTTTCTAAACTTAATCGCCCACAATATTAAAGAAATTCAGAATAATCTTTCATTTTGAGGTGGATAAAAAATGTCACTGATAATGTTATATAGCATATTATATAGCATATTATTATTATTTATATTACAGAATAAAGAATATTCGAATAAATATTATTCGAATAATTTATTTTTATAGAGATTAAGAGGCATAGAGATAAATATTGGTAGTTTAAATACTGTAAGATGGTAGAATACTAATTGTGTTTGGAGTTGATAATGAATATTATTAAAAATTAATAAAATATTATTCGAATAAATATTATTCGGAAAATTTTGTTTAATTTTCTAAATGCTAGTTTAACTATTTGCACTATAAGAAGGTAGGATATTAATTGTGTTTGGATTTGATAATGAATATTCTTCAAAATTAATAAATATTATTCGAATAAATATTATTCGGAAAATTTAGTTTGTTTTTCTAAATGCTAATTTAAATATTCGCACTATAAGAAGGTAGAATATTAATTGTGTTTGCAGTTGATAATGAATATTGTTAAAAATTAATAATATATTATTCGAATAAATATTATTCAAAAAAAATTAGTTTGATTTTCTAAATGCTAGTTTAAATATTCGCACTATAAAAATGTAGAATATTAATTGTGTTTGGAGTTGATAATGAATATTGTTAAAAACTAGTCAAATATAATTCGAATAAATGTTATACGAAAAATTTAGTTTAATTTTCTAAATGCTAGTTTAAATACTCGCACTATAAGAAGGTAGAATATTAATTGTGTTTGCAGTTGATAATGAATATTGTTAAAAATGAATAAAATATTATTCGAATAAATATTATTCGGAAAATTTTGTTTAATTTTCTCAATGCTAGTTTAAATACTCGCACTATAAGAAGGTAGAATATTAATTGTGTTTGGAGTTGGTAATGAATATTGTTAAAAATTAATAAAATATTATTCGAATAAATATTATTCGGAATATTTAGTTTAATTTTCGAACACAATTTTTCACGCTATGTAGAAAACCTTTATTTCCGAATCTATAATAGAAAAATATTATTCGAATAAAATTTTTATTCGGATAAATTTCTCAGTATTATTCTGCTTTTTATATATATATAAATAATTGCAGTTGTAGTTTAAAGCGTAAATTAATATATTTTTAATTTAAAAGCATAAAACCCTTTTTTTGAGTGTTTGTGTTGATGGCTTTTGTTACGCCATGGCGTAACAGCTAACGTGTTAGTTAAAAAGGCCAGATAATTTGTCTGTATATTACGAAATATTTTATAAGGAACTGTTTTCTAAAAACTGTCCAATGTGCCTTGTAAGCATTTCTCTAATCATAAGCTTTGGAATCTGCTATAGTATTTTGTTACAGGTAAATCTTGGTCTAATCCTACGAATGCAATAGCAGCATTGTAGCAGCATCATAGCTTATGTTTTAAAAAATCTATTTAATGGTTACACAAAGGATTTATATTCCCCTAATGAGAAAATATATTTGAGAAGAACTTATTTTCTTAAAATTTTATTAAAAGCAGCCATCTTAAGAGTTTTTTTTTTGGTATAAATTATCCTGATTGTGATGTTAAACTTAAGGGAGACAGTTAAAGAATTTTCCAATTAAAAAATTTGTGCTCATCTCTAATATTTTTATTTTATTTTATGCTTTAACAAAAATATCTTAAGTTTTTATTTACTTTATCTTTCTTAAGCATTTCGATAAAAGTTTCATCAAGTTTTTTTCCTGTTTTGTTCTTGAGAAAGAAATCCTTCAAGTAAAAATATTTATTTTTTTTTTGCCAATTTTCTGTTCTCAGTTTTATTTTTTCGCTTGTTGCTGCTCTACAAGTTTTTAACAACCGACATCTCTTTTAAGTTAAATTTCTTATATAATTATAATTTAATGAAATTATGACAGCCAAAGGAAAAAAAATTTGTAAAAAAATTTATTTCTTTTTTCTTTTGAATTTTGCTCTTTCATTAAGTTGTTTCTTTTTGGCGTTTTTTATTTAAATTTTTCTTTTTTAATTTTTGTTTTTGTTTTTTATCAAAGAAAAGCAATTTTGCTTTTGAGTTTTTTAATAGAATTTTTTAAATTGCCTTTAGCTAAGGCCACAAAAGGTCGTAAATAGACCACATAAATTCTGTTTTATTTTGGAAATAATTTGATGTTGCTGTTGTTGTTGTTGTCGTTATTGTTTAGGGATTTGTTTGCTTTTCAAAAAAAAAATAAAAAGAGGACATTTTTAATTATTCAATTTAGCTAGAAAAAATTATCAAGAAAAATTGCAAAAGAACCAAAAACGAGAATAAATAATAAGAAATGGCTTATTGGTAATAAAAATTATAATAACAGAAAAAATAAAAGCAATAACTGTTAATCAAACTTGTTATCTTTTTAAAGTTTATTTTCTATTTTTCTTATAAATTGTAATAACATCAGAAAATGATTATCACAGTGAATTATTGTGGGTTAACAACAAAGACTGTTAACTCTTTCCAAATATATGGCCGGCTGGTTTTTCTGAAAAATCATTTTCAGTTGTCGGGTTATGTCTAGAAGCTAAATTGCCGCATTTGGGTTTCGGAAAATCTTAGAGCGATTATTGTGAAGCCTTTGCATGGTTAACGTGTACCTGTAAGGTGTGCTATGTCGTCTGGAGGCGTGCATGAACCATTTTATTTCGAAGATGAGGCTAGAAATGCGGTAACGGTCAATGGAACGATCTATCGCGCAATGCTAACAACTCTTTTTTGGCCTATTATTGACAGCATGGATATCACTGACATGTGCTTTCAACAGGATGATGCCGCATGTCACACAACCAACGAAATGATCAATTTATTGCAAATCAAATTTCCCGATTGCTTAATTTCACGACAATCAGCAATTTAGGGGCCAGCCAGAGCGTGCGATTTAACACCACTGGATTATTCGGTGGGGCTATGTTAAGAACAGAGTCTATAAGGAGCCAATCGAATCGATTTCAGCCTTAAAACTCAAAGTCCGTGATGTGATTAACGAAATAAGGCTGCCATAATTTTTTTTTTTTTAAGAGAAGTAGCACTTCAGGCAACAATGCCTATTTAGTCAAGTACCGTGCTACCTTCTTTAGGAAAGGGATAGAGAAGAGATAAAACAGGTGGTGATAGTAAAAGGATAGCCGGAAATTAACTGCCATATAAAGACAGCACCAGCGACTAGTGACTATGCTTTCATCGCTGAGTAGCCCCACCGACAGTCAACTTTTATTTTTGTAGTGAAAAAAACCAAGGTCTTCGTTGGGATTCGAACCCACAACCCCCATACGGACAAGCTAGTACACTACCTACTAGCCTACAGGGGTACCAAAAAGTGTTTAGATACTTTAATGAAAGAATCGACAGCTGTCAGTCTGGTCACGGTGGGCATTGGCTAGATATAATTTTTCATGAAATTTTCTGTTCGTAATACAATAAAAATTTAAATCATCTAAATTAAAATTTGTTGTTTTAGAAAACTTCTTGTTGAAAAACCCTTTATTAAATGGGCATATTGGAGGTTAGGAAGCCAATTGCCTGTTAAATGTTTAACTGTTAAAAATTTAGCAGTATTCTTTTGATATCTATTTGTTAAAAATTTGGGCAACTTAGGGCATGGACGGCCACACTTTTGAAAAAAAATATTCTAATTGTAAAACCCGTAATAAGGATCCTTCTCCAACCGCTGTCCATAATTGAATCGCTAAATTGAAGGCTCACGGTAGTTTTCGTAGTGGTCGTAGTAATGCAAACATAGCCGCTCTACTGCAAAGTGTTGAGAATAAGTCTGAAAAGTCAACTCCCCGATCTTTGCAGCATTTGGGCATCACTAGTGCCACTTTGCCCTACATTTTGGTTACTGATCTTCTATGCTACCAAACCATGATGTGAAATGTTTTGTGCCAACAAGTGGTCAATGTGTGCATCGGTTACCTTTTGCTTCAGCAGGAGGGCGTCACAAGCCACACAGCCCTCCAGGCTATTCAAGTATTAAATGAAAAATGTCCCAAACGGCTAATTATTAGATTTTACAATGTCAATTGGCCTCGTCTAAGAACTATCTGACCTTGCAGACTTTGTCCTCTCTGTGATATGCGTGATAAGATTTACATCTATACCTAGTTGAGTAAGCCATAACCAAACGGTGGACTATACAAGTATGGATGAAATGTAGGGTCATGCTAGTCCTAGAAGGCCTTCAGATACGAATATCCTCCAGTCACTCCTAGTTTCAAGTTCAAGAGCTCGGAGCAGCCCTCACTCCTTGCTGAAGAGTTGGAGACTATTCAACTCCTGGTCTAGAACGCATGAAGCTTAATATAATTATGAACACGACGGCATTCCTACTCACTGGACCTGGACCATTCATTGTGTTTATTATGAATGATCCGACCCACAAACCCAAAGGAGGGATTCGAAACACACAGCCACCACGATACTCCTAAAGGGCCTAACTCAATAATCAGTCAGAGAACAGTTAAATGCCTAAAAAGACAAATAGCTGAACTCTGGGGCTTTACTGATTCCCGTGGAAATATAGTGGAATTGTCCAGTTGGTTTCTAAAAGCTAAAAGGCTAAAAAGACAAACAGCTGATCTCTGGGGTTTTACTGATTCCCGTGAAAATATAGTGGAACTGTCCAGTTGGTTTCTATTTTTATTTTTATTTTATAAAAAGAGAAGTAGCACTTCAGGCAACGATGCTTATTTAGTCAAGTACCGTGCTACATTCTTTTAGGAAAGGGATAGAGAAGAGCGATCTGCTAGCTTTGAAGGAAACTGGACTTCGTTTTACCCCCGTTGACACATGTAATGACGGTGAGATTCCGTCAAAACATATCAGGGTCCTCCGGGGGTAGTATCCTCTCTGTGACTATTGTAAGAATAACTATTTTTATCAGAATCAATATCAGAAAAACTCGAAAAGTTTCGTAGTTTCGAACTCGTTTCCTGGCTTTTTTTAGAAAAAAAAATACTGGCTGATGATGCCACCTGATCAGAAGCCGCAATATACGATCTCTTTCTTTAAATATAATAGTGTTTTGAGGACCATTAATGGATTTGTTCCACATGGGACAATTTTCTTTCTTTACTTAAAATGAAACTCATCACAAAAAATGAGACTTTGGTAAATAATGTGTAGCTTGCATTTTATTTTTTAAATGGCCAATTTAGAAAACGTTCTAGGCAAAGAAACGGCTTTAACTTTCGAATGAGTTGTAGTTTGTAAATGTAAAGATTTAGTTATTTATGCAGACTGTTGGGCAAAGTGCTTCTAGTGATGCCCACTTGTTGCAAAAGTTGAAGAGTTGCTATTCCAGGCTCAATTCTTAATTCATTCTCATTTTCATTTTGCTAAACAGTGGCTATGCTTGCATCAGTATGCTTAATACGAGGGTATTGTTTTGTCTTCTGTCAGTATCACTACAGTGAAACTCGATTTTAGAATATAAATTTTGCATAACGGTCTCAGAAGGAGTCTGACTGTGAGGCAAAGTTCTTGGAATTTTTTTGAAGTGATACAGTAAAATTTTCACAATTAAAGTTTTTTGCTCAAGAGTGCAAAGTTTCTCAACTTTTTGCTAAATAAATTTTTAAGATTGACAGCTGAGCATTTGGCATTTGACAGGAAGTTAACATCGTAATCGCAAATTTGCTTAGCCATTAACTCATTGAGTTGGTCTCATTAAAAAATTTTAAGCTTTTGACTCGGTAATTATGCTCTTTACTTAATATCTAACGTTGACATTATCAAGTAACTTTATTAAAAGCTCTTAAGCCTCTTCTTCATTTAAATTCTTAAGATACAACAGCTGATATTAAACCCTTTTCGCAATGCTATCATACTAATTTTCTTTTAACAGCTATAATTTGTTAAAGGTTATTTCTTTATTTTTATTGTTATTAATAGATTTCCCCACAGTTCGAGACAGACAAGTTTATGTTGAAAGCAGTTACAGATATAAATTTTGTTGTTGTAGCGATGGCGCTGTAATTTTGTGCAAATAGTTTATTGAACAATTAAGCTTTATAATACAGCATTATAGAGTGCTATTATTATTATTATTATTGCTCTCATTATTTAGTTGCTGTCTTTATTAAACTACTGAAAATGTGGGCAATTGATTGCATGCATTTTGCTGCTCTTTACGAGTTGTTCGCATGTTTTGCTGTTGCATTGAAGACAGCAAGAGAACGAACCTAAAACCGGAAGTTGTTTTGCTTGAAGCGTTACTAAGTAAACACACCTCAATTTATAATTTCCGCTTCATATTCATAGGTTTTCCAAACATCAAATACTCGTAAAAGAAAACACTCATACTTATTTACATACAGGCACACACACACATCCACCACTATACCACTATTCGTTTAGTTTTAATTTTTTTTATTATTATTTTTTTTTTTTGGATGGAGGAAAGGCGTCAAAAACTTATTGTTGCTTCTTTTTATTTATTCAAATATTTTATTCTCTTTTACACCTTAAAGTCATGAAGTTGTTGTTCGTAGCGCCAAACGCTCCTTAAGTCAAAGTGGCGTTCTTTTTTTTTAATTATTTTAAGTGCATAATTGCTTAATAATTGTTCAAACGTTTTACATTTCAAATTACATTTTTATTTCAAATTGTTATTTCAACAGATAGAAATGCCGTCGGGGGGGTTGGAAAGAGGAAAGAAGTAGAAGATAAAAAGAAAATGAAATCAATTTGAAAAATTGAAAACTTCTGGAAAAGGTGCAATTAGTAGTGATTTTTTATCAAAAGCCTTAAATCATGCTGACAGTAGTTTATTTCAAACACTTAATTTCTTAATAGAAAATACAGCAACAACAGCAACAACAACAGCAGCAGCAGTAAAAACAAAACAAAATAATTGAAAAAGAGCTTGCTGTGTAATTTATAGCAGGAAAATAAGCCTTATTTATAACAATAGTATAAATTGATACTTGTTATTATCGGGTGTTAAGTAAACTGATTTTTAGCAACCAGTCGATACAGTGGCGAGCAAAATGATGTCATACCAATACTACTTTTGTATTATTATTATATTTTTATTATATATTTTTCTTGCTTTATTTATTGTTATTTTGATGGGTAAACAAGTTAATAATATCGATACGGACAACATATGGCATCACTATAACATATCATACCACATAATAAATATGTTACTTTGGAGCGTATGCATTTGTCATCATAATTTAGTAATAGATAGATAACAAAGTCTGAGTACACAGTTTTTTAGTCGCTATAATAATATCGAATTTCGCGCCTAAAAAAATATATTTTATGGGGAAGTCTGAAAACCTTCCTTCATTTGAAGAAAATGCTTAAAATACTACTGAAAGTTACCGATTGTTGGTAGAAGTTAATGGTCAATATACGGCAACTTAAAAAACTCGCGAACGGTAGTCTGTACGACTTTAAAGCAGTGATTTCGACACGGAAGATAAGGAGAGTCCTGGTCAGTCTAAAAAGAAATTTAGAATGACGATTTGAAAGTGTTATTCCCCCAAAAAGTTATTGACAAACGTAAGAAGAATTCACAAATGTAGTGATGTCTTTTTTTACGCCTTGGCGTAGCAGCTGCCGTGTTAATTGAAAAAGCCAGATAATTTTGTGCCTAAAAGCGATTTTTTGTGGGGAAGTCTGAAAGCGTTCTTTTATTTAAAGATTATACGTCAACTTAAAAAAATAACGAACAACTGTCCGCGCGATTTAAACGTAGTGTTTTCGACAGAGAAGATAAGGAGAGTCCTGGTCAGTCTAACAAAAGAAACAAATATGAGGATTTGAAAGTGTTATTCCCCAAATAGTTATTGTCAAACGAAAACGGATTCGCAATTGCGCTGATGACTTTTGTTACACCATGGTATAGCAGCTGTCGCGGTAGTTGAAAATGCCAGATAATTTTGTGCCTAAAAATGATGTTTTGTGGGGAAGAAAGAAAACGGCAATATGGTCAACATACGTCAACTTAAAAAAATAACGTCAACTTAAAATAATAAGTAGTGTTTTCCACACAAAAGATAAGGAGAGTCCTAGTTTCCCGAAAAAAATTAAAGATGAGGATTTAAAATTGTTATTCCGCAAAAAATTATTGACAAATATAAGAAGAACTCGCGCTATCATTGAGAGTCGTACTACAAGTCATTTTCCAGGGCGTTTTTATATCATTAGGATTCATTCAAAAGCAAGGAAATTGAATGCCATATGAATTGAAGCCGAGAGACGTTGAAAGATAATTTTATATATCGAAAATAATGCCTGAACGCTAAAAAAGGACGTCATTTTTGCATCGTATTGTTGAGAGTGAATAATGGATAATCCCAACCGCAAAGAGTCATATGTAAAGCTCAACCAACTAATCAAATCAATGCCGAAGCCAAATATATATAACGCCAAGGTACAGAACATTACCTTTGGTGGTATCACAAGGCTGTTCTGTATTGTAAGCTATTTTAACCAGGTCAGACTATTACAGGAAGTTTGTAACACAAACAATTTATTCGTTTGAGAAGTGAAGCATGAAAAACAATAGGAGCCCATAATCTTCCAACACGACAATAGTCGGCCCATATTGCAAGACCGGACAAAAACTATTTAGAAAAGAGTGGATGAGAAGCCCAGACCTTGCCACTTCTGGCTAATATTTATTTCGATCGATGCAGAATGCTCGATCGATTCGTTTGAGAAGTAAAAGTACGATTTGGGGTCATAATCTTTCATCAGGACAACGTTCGGTCACATACTGTAACACCGGTCAAAAGCATTAGGATTCATTCAGAAGTAAGGAAATTGGATGCCATATGAATTGAAGACGAGAGACGTTAAAAGGTGATTTTTACATGCCGGAAATGATGCGTGAACACTACGAAGAGAAATTATTTTTTTCATCGCATTGTTACTGATGCTTAAAAATAGATACAATACGATAAAGTAGCCCTAATCGCAAAAACTGATGTAAAGCTAAGCACATCATTGCCGAAGATAAATATCCATGATGCCAAGTTAATACTTTGTAGTTGGTGGTAACAGAAGGGTGCCATAAGAGCATAGTGAACCTGTGCTGATGTTAGTTGTTTCGTTTAAAATGAGTGATTAACGATAAACAACCAAAACATTCAACCAGCCACGAAGCTATAAGTATCCACCACGACAACGCTCGGCCACATATTACTATTTGGAACGCAGTGGGCGGAGGAGCAAGGCAAATATTTTTTTTTAAAGAGAAGTAGTACTTCAGGCAACAATGCCTATTAAGTCAAGTACCGTGCTACATTCTTTAGGAAAGGGATAGAGAAGAGATGAGACACAGGTGGTGAAAGTAGAAGGATAGTTACGGAAATTAACTGTCGTATAAAGACAGCACAGTCACCACTGACCATGCCTTCATCACTGAGCAGCTCCACCGGCAGCCAATTTTATTTTTGTAGTGAAAAAAAACAAGGACTTTGTTGAGAATCGAACCCACAACTCCCAGTCTTATAAGCTAGTACACTACCTACTAGCCAACAGGGGCACCTCTGATATTCTACGTAACTGAAACCCATTTGGGATCAAAGTTAACGAAGTAAATGGTGTATATATATAAGAATTAATAATGAAATATGATGTCGGGCAAATGAAGTGAGTAATCAACGATAAACTCCCAGAATATTCAACCAGACACAAGGCCAAAATCTTCCATCACGGCAACCCTCGGCCACATATTACCACAATCTTAAAACAGTAGATAGCCCTTATAGCGCAAACCTTGCCCCTAGTGGCTAATATTTGTTTCAATCCATGCAGGGTGCTCTTACCGGAATATCCTTCACTTCAGGACAGGTCAGCAGAAATTGGCTTGATTCAATCTTTACCTCACAGCCGTAACAAATCTTTTTGAGGCGAGTCTATATAAAAAGATGGGACAAAAGTAGTGGCTAACAGCAGTGGCTAATATCCCCCCGGGGGCACATAAATATGATCTTTATAGAATTCCACTATTTAGACACAGTGCAACTGGGGAAAAAGGGAGCCCAGTCCCCTGAAGACAGGCAGGGAGTCAACTGGAAACTCCTTTTTATTACCACGGGAATCAGTAAGCTCGCAGAGTTTATTATTTGTCTCTTTAGACATTTAATAGTTCTCTGGCTGATTATTGAGGTTGGCCCCTATATGGGAGTATCATGGTGGTTGTGGTTTTGCGGCCCCATAACAGTTATAATGATTCTTATGGTGGCCAGGATCATCTCACTGATAATGACACGCAAAGTGAATGATCCAGTCCAGTGAGCATGTGTTCTGGACAGGAGTTGGAAAGTCTCCAACTCTTTAGCCAGGAGTGATGATTTGCAGCCCTGCTCTGGAATCATTAAAGTTGCAACTAGAAGGTTTCTGTTGCATAGAATTATAGCTTCGGCTTTCTAGGACGAGTACGACATTCCAAATCATGCAGTGGTTAGATCGACCATCTTATTAAGGCTTCATGGCCAGGTGCGGATGTAAATCGAATGACACAGTAGTGGCTAATAGTTATACTCCCCGAGGGCACATATATAAGGTCTTTGGAGAAAGCAACAACTTAGACCTGTTCAACTGGGGGGAAATGGAGCCCAGTCCCCTGAAGTCAGCAACTGAAAACTCCACTTTATTTCCACGGAAATCAGTAAGCCGCAGAGTTCGTTATTTGTCTCTTTAGACATTTAACTGTTCTCTGACTGATTATTGAGGTTGGCCCCTATATGGGAGTATCGTGGTGATTGTGGTTTAGCGGCCCCATAACAGTTTATGGTTCTATGGTGGCCGGGTTCATTTCATCTTTAACACCTTTAACGCCTACCTGGTGAAATGTTCCCAGATCCAGTGAGCATGCTAGACATGTGTTCTGGACAGGAGTTGGATAGTCTCCAACTCTTTAGCCAGGAGTGATGATTGGCAGCCCTGCTCTGGAATCATTAAAGTTACAACTAGGAAACCCTGTTGCTAGAATTAGTATTCGGCTTTCTAGGACGAGCATGACGTCCCAAATTATGCAGTGGATTGACCACCATCTGATTACGACTACATAGTTAGGCGCAGATGTAAATCTAATCACACAGTTCATAATATCTTCATTAATGTTATTATTTTAATTATTGTTATTCTACTAAATGCAGTTTCTAACTCAGAAAAATTGGCATTATTAATTTGAAAGTATGGCAGTACTAAATAAGTTTTTTTGTACCACTAAAAAGTATGGTAATCCTGGAAAGTATCAAAAAAGAAACCCCCGCAGTATGATGATGGATGAGATGTATGATTTTTATATACCAGATGATAACTAGCCATAAGTTCATATCCCATTAAAGACATGGTTATGAAAAAAAAAATAATTGTTATGAGAAGTAGCGAAGGTTAGAATGTCATATTTGAAAAGACGAATAAAAGAAAGGCTACAGTTAGAAAAATTAATTGGTTATTGTAACGTTTTAGTAGAATAGCGGGAGAAAGGGTTCAAATGTCTTGTTACAAGAATCGGAGAAAGTAACAATATCACAGCAGTGTGTTGTGGTGGCAGCTACAGTGGCTGATGATATAGAATAATATTAAATCATTGTTAATGCAATTTCAAACAAACAAATCGACATTATTAACTTGTATATCTATTAATAATATTAAATTAAAAAAAATTTTAATAACTTGTTTGGCCGAGCACAAAATCAGTGATTTCAAAAGCGAATTGAATGAATTAAATTGCGAGGCGATGGTTACAGCTTGATTGCATTATAAAAATCACAATTTAAGGGCTCTCTCTAGAGTTATCCAAACAATAGCCATGATTTCTTAGGGGGCCTCTGACCCCCTATAAAGTTTTTAAAATTTTTTTTATGACTGTAAATTATACTAAATATAAATTTAAAAATTTTTATAGTTTTAAATTAATTTTTTTAATTTTATTTAATATTTTTATTTTAATTTTAATAATTTTAAATTTAGAAAAAGCTTAAACTCTGCAACGAAATTAAATTGCAAGGAGATGCTTCAAGAATTAAAAAACGAATTATTTTAAGGAATATAGAGTGTTCCAAAAAACACCCAGGATTTTTGTTTATGGGCGCCAGGCTCATACAAAATTTAAAAAAAAAAAATATTTCATCACTGTAGTTAAAGAAAATGGCATTTTCATACCCACCTCTGTTTTTGTCATAGAAAATATTTATTATTTTTTTTTTATTGTTTCTGTTACCACAGCTTGTGTTATAAAATCTAAATTGTTATTAAAACGTCTTCATGTCATCTTTAATAGTTTTCTTGGCAACCAACAACAAACAACAAGAAATCAACACATAAAACTGTTTTCATTTCGTTTGCCTTCATTTTTCTCTCTCATAGGCAGTTTGCATAGCACAGCACAGCACAGCCAGATTTCAATTTTGATGCTTTTAACAATAACAGAAAATACAATAATGGGTGTGATTTTCTCGCTGTTCAATTCATTTGATTTGTTCATTCAGTTATCATTCGTTAGCTGCATGACTGACAAAAAATTTCGTGTATGAACAAAACGACACAAGTATGTCTGGCTGATTTTTAGTGCGGGAATAAAAGAAGTTACAAATCCGAAAGCAAAAAAAAAAAACATAATTTTTTGGAAAAACAAAAAAAAAATGCATTTAAAGATTGTTGGCTGTCAACACTATAATGTTGGCATTTTGTTGTTGTGCCTCTATATCAGTCACTTCGTCATTCAGTCATTTCTTATTTTATTTTATTTAGGCTGGAGTACGTAACTACAGCCTAACTGTTTGTATGAAAATGATTTTTTTTTTGTTCTTTATTTTTTTATTTGTTTTTTTTTGTTTAATTTGTGACAAGTTGCCAACATTTAATGTTTGAATGCATCATGCTGATTGTGGCTCAGTATGTATGTGGTGCAATTTACATGAACACAAAACGTTTTAAAACGAAAAACTTTTGTTAGCAGTTTTGGCAACTTTTTCTTCTATTTTATAGATTAAAGGGCCAAATGTTGTGATAGTTTGATTGTTGAGTTGCAGTTTTAAATATGACAACGATGATCATCATAATGATGAATTTAAAAATGTGGGTGGTTTGTTTGTGAATAAATTTTAAATTTGTTTACAGTTGTGATAAAGGAAAAGTGGTTACATTTTAATGTGATGAGGTTTAACATACGAAAAAAAGTTATTTATTTTTTTTAAATTAATCATTAACTCTTTAAAGTAACATAAGTCCATAAAACCGTAATAATTTTTTTTCAGGAAAGTCCATATGCTCTCAGAAACATGGGAAAAAATAGTTGTTAATAACGCATAATATTTTGAATAATGTATCAACTCATTTTGTTTTTATACTAAAATAGTGGACCTCACGAACTTTGCCTCGCCTCAATTTTAGCCTTCAGACTAAATTTAGTGTAATAATACAACAGAAATATTTAAATTTTCAACGTGACTTATTTGAATGGAATCAGTAGACAGCGATTTGATTTGCTCTCCAGCGCAAGAACAAATAACGAAGATGGTTTCTCAACAAGCGAACATGAAACCGTACAGCTAACCGTGCAAAAATAAGGGAAATTCCAGAATATTCACACAGTGATTGGCCTTACGATTTATTGATTGTCACTGCAAATGGCAATCGAACGGGGATGATGTGATAAGGTTTACATCTGCACTGGAAGTGAGCCATAATCAGATGGTGGCCATTACCACTGTGAATGAAAAGCAACGCCATTCACGACCTAGAAGGCCTTCGAATCCGTGGATTCTCCGGTCACTCCTAGTAGCAATTTCAAAAGCTCGAAGTAGGTCGCAGCCTTTACTCCTTGCTAAAGAGTTGGAGACTATCCAACTCCTGGTCAAGAACGCATGAAGCTTAATATAATTAAGAACACGACGGCACTCATACTCATTGGAGGTGAACCATTCATTGTGTTCATTTCGAATGATCCGCCCCACAAACTCTCAAGAGGACCTCGAAACTACAACCACCACGATATTCCCATATAGGGGCCAACCTCAATAATCAGCCAGAGAACAGCTAAAAGGCTAAAAACACAAATAGCGAACTCTGCGAGCTCACTGATTCCCGTGGAAATATATGGATTGTCCTGATGGCTTCTACTAGCCTTTAAGGGGCCTGGGCTCCCTTTTACCCCGCAAGACACCAGTTTGAATGGAATAGTAGGCTCCAAAAAGACTATCATGTGCCACCGGGGGAATCGAACGGGAAGCTGAATTCGCTTGAAATGGAATGGAAGGTCAGTTGAAATAATGGAAATTTTTATTTTGTATTTAACGACAGCTCGATGGGCAACGCCATCTGGCAGGACGGCGCAACTAGTGGCTGGTGATAAAATAGCTAAAAGCTGTTTTAGGCAGCAGCTGATGGTTTGTGGTGAATACAGTCCTCGGCTGTTGTGTACATCGACTGCCAATATGAGTTATATGTGTTTGTGTATAGGTGTGTGTTGGCAGAATAGGTACTAAAGGGTGAACAGAATAAAAGCCAATTGCTGTGCGAAAATTGCGTACGAATTTTGGAAGAAGGGAAGCACCGTCAGCTCCGTATGCTCGTTATCTTGTGAAAAAAGTGAAAGAAACTGGTATCGTCATCGATAAACCAAAGCGCGAAAAGCCAAAAACAGTGCGTACACCCGAGGATATTGCTGCTGTGGCAGAAAGTGTGCGTAAAGCGCCATCAACATCAATTCTCCGTTGTTCTCAACAATTGAACATTTCAGATTACGACGCCTTACAAAGTTCAATTGGTTTAGGAGTTGAAGCTAAGTGATCATCCAATGTATGTTCGCTTCGCTAAGTGAGCCTGCGATCGACGATTCTGCAAAAAGAAAATCATCTTCTCAGATGCAGCTTATTTTGATCTTGGCGGGTATGTAAACAAGCAAAATTGTCGCATTTGGGGCAAAGAAAACCCGCACGCATACATTGAAAAGCCAACGCACCCAAAACGAGTCACTGTTTGGTGCGAATTTTGGTCCAGAGCCATAATTGGGCCATTTTCCTTCGAAAATGAGCTTAAGGGTGGCCGTTACAGTCAACGGCGATAGTTATCGGGCCATGTTGAACGAATTTTTGTTCACAAAAATTGAAGAGGAGGATATTGGCAACATTTGGTTTCAACAGGACGGCGCGACGTGCCACACAGTCGAAGCTACACTCGATGTTTTGCGCCCTATTTTTGAAGATCGCATTACCAGCCGCAAAGCTGATGTCGTTTGGCCACCTCGGAGCTGCGATTTGACACCGTTGGACTATTATTTGTGTGGTGCCGTCAAAGGTAAGTGTTACATCGTCAAGCCAGAGACAATTGACGCTTTAAAGGACAATATTCGTGAGGCCATTAGTGAATTACAGCTGCACACAATCGATACTGTGCTTAAAAATTGGCTACTGTATGGCCAGCCGAGGCAGCCCCATTTGAATGAAATTATTTTCCATTATTAACGGAAAGGACTTTGCTTTCAAATTAAAAAAAGGAATTTGAGAAAATATTCAGTAGTTTTGTTTGTAGCATTTAAAACAAATAAAAAAGTTATTTGGCGGACCCTTTATTATTTTAGTATTTCGGACTATTAGGTAAGATAGTCAGGTTATAAGCAAAGTGGAGGTTTTAATCCAGCTGAGTTTATTTACTGAGACACTACCTGGAGTGACCAAAGCATTGGACAGTTGAGCAGAGGTCTTCACCCAGCCCAACTCACAGTGTTTTGGTTATTGCAATCGCACACGGTGTATTAACTGTGGTGCAGTCACAAACAAAGTGGAGGTCTTAACCCAGCGGAATTTGTGTCCACTGTCACCATAGTGGGTAAACCAAGCGATGAACAGTTAAGCGGAGGTTTTAACCCAGCCCAACTTATAGTGTTTTGGTTATTTCCCTTTGACAGACGGTCTACTAACTACTGTGCGGTCACAAACGAAGCGGAGGTCTGGACTCAGCGGAATTCGCGTCTATAGTCACCATAGTGGGTGGCCAAAGCAGTGGACAGTTGGACGGAGGTTTTAACCCAGCCCAGCTTACATTGTTTTGGTTCGGTATATGTAGGACCAAGACAACGGAAACTGCCGCACTCACACACAGACCAGTGTACAGCAGAGCTGCCGTCCAACGGAGGATTGGTGGCAAATAAAGTCTAAGTTATAACCAAATTGACCGAAGCCTTTTATATGTCCCCACAACACTCCACAATCCTGAACGCCGCTGAATAAACCCCAGGAAAAGCTTGTCGTTACGCATTTAGTAAAACTCTTTAATTCAGTCTTTTCCTCTTTCGTGTATATTTCGATTTATTAAAAATATTTATTTATTTATTTATTTTTATATCTATTATAATTTAAACTAAAATAAATCTTAATAACTAAAGAATTAGTATCTATGACTATCGGCTATTAATTAAAATAAAAGTTGTTTTAAATAAATGAACTTTCATATAGAAATTCTTTAATTCAAAAATCTTTAAAACAAATCTATAAAACAATTAACTTTTTAAAAATCAAAATGGCTACTGTGACTACTTTACGGTCTAAGCCGTAAAGCAACAATGGTACATGGTAACATTGGTAAACAGAGTTTTCTAACACAGATATTTATTAGCAACATATCACACGCTTAGAAAGCATAGCAAAAGAGAGTTTGGGGTTTCTTTCTCATTTAATCATCTTAAAATTTTTAACATTTTTTTTTAAACATCTTAACTAGTTAATGGTAAATCTTTTCTTTTTTTTTGTTTTGTTTTATAACTATTGCCTCTATTTGCCACCATTAAATTTGCTTATTAAGTAGGAAACTAAAATATAAAAATAATTTAAAGAAAAAATGTAATGATTGTCTTTGTAAATGTCTGTAGGTTGTCTGTCTGCAATTCAATTGTGTGGGTCTTCCTAAAGTGCATTAATACACGCTTTACTTAGACTGAGTTATTTTATGTCTGGCTTTTCATTGCGATCTTTTTGTTGCTGCTTTTTTTTCTTTTTTTTCTTTCCTCTTAAAGTCAACAACTGACGATGACATACCTTAATATGTAAATTTTTCCTTTTTTTTACAATGTGTAAATACTTTCGCAAATTTATGGTAAATAATGTAAGAAAAAGAAGAAGAAGAAAAAAAATTAAAAATAAATTGCAGAAGACAAACACTAAAAGTTAAGTTAAAATGTTTTTATTTAAAAAAATGTAAATTTATGTTTTAGGCAGAATAGTTATTCAATGTTGTGCATTTAAAAAAAAAAAAACAAAAAAATAATTTTACATAATTTATGAGCATGATGTAAAGTGAAATGTAACAAGAGAATTGTCTTTAAATTTAAATTATTTAACACTTTTTTATTATTAATTTCTTTTCACTTTTAAATTAAGGAAGTTTAATTTTTAAAAACATTAGAAAAACATTTCTTTAATATTTTAAACTAAAATTACTTTTTATGCTCCAAATTTTTTTTTCGAAAATTTTAGCCAGGGAAATATGAAAATAATAAAAATATTAAATTCTATCGAAAATGTTATGTTTAGCAAAATATATGAGCTAAAACTCAGACAAGGTATTTAGGAAGGCTTGTTTATTTATTGGGTTCTTAATCTTAAAAAACTTAAACGATTTAATTAGAAAACACCTCAAGTGATTTATAATTTGAATTACACTTAAGTTTTACTTTTAAATAAAATTTATTTAATAACAAAATATTTTTAAAGGAGATTTTAAAAATTGCGAAATCGCCCTTCATCTCTCGGCTTATTTAAGTTATTTAACACTTTTTTACTTTTAATTTCTTTTTAGTTTTAAATTAAGGAAGTTTAGTTTTAAATTTAATGTTTTGCGTTAATATTTAAAACAAAAATTATTTTTTAAACTCCAAAATTTTTTCCAAAAATATGAAAATAATAAAAGTATTAAATTCTATCCACAATTTAATTTTTACGTTTAGAAAAATATACGAGCTAAAGCTCAGACATGTTATTTAGGAAGGCTTCTTCATTTATTGAGTTCTTAATCTTAAAAAATCGTTTAGATTTAATTGGAAAGCAGCCTGTGATTTGAAATTTCATAAGCCTTGGATTACATTTAAGATTTACTTTCAGTTAAAAGTTATTTGACAAAAAATATTTAAAAAAACAATTTTTTCAAAGAGATTTTAAAAATTGCACAATCTCCTTTCTCGGCTTCTATTTTTATGGGACCCAATTTCCTTGGTTTTGAAAAAATCAAAAGGCTTTTAAATGTCGAGAAATTGCTTGTTATTTGACTCTTAATGATAATGCGAGTATTTCTTACGTTTGACAATAATTTTCGTCGAGTAGTGCTTGCAACTCCCCACCTTCGAACATTTATTTGTCTGACCAGAACTCTTCTTGTCTTTATGGAAACAAATAGTAATCAGAAGGGGCAAGCTTTGGGCTATAAGGTGGGTGAGCCATCCACTGTTTACCAAATATTATTTACCGGTCTTGTAACTTGTGGCCGAGAGTTGTCACGATGGCAGATTATAGCCTCATATCTGTTCGAATATGCTGGTCGTTTGTTGTGCTTTCTATCCACAAAATAATCAATTGTCTTCCTCATAAACATCTTGTAACAGTCTGAACTGATTTCAACAGCTCAGCGTTTATTCGTCTGGCTATATCGAGCAACCGCTTTACAAGAAATTTGTTCAATTTTTCAAATGGACATGAAGTTTAATTAAATTAAAAAAAAACCTGTTGGCATTTTAAGTTTAATATGACCGCCATGACTGCTTCGAAATTGTTCTAATCTGTAAGTTCAATTATCAAAGTCTTTTTCAAAGGTTTGTGACCATAGAGGCAATAACGGGGTGACTGTTGTCCAAGCAGCGAATCGTTTTAGGATTATCAGTGTAAATTGACTGCACACATCCCCACAGAAAATATTCTAGTCACACGTTGTTGGTAACTATGCGGTTACAAAACGTTTCTTTTAATAAACCAATTGTGACACAAGCTGTATCATTGCGCCAGGTTGCTTACATTCTGGCCAGCATCATACTAAAAAAAGTGTAGACCAACTATTTGACGTGCCGATAAAGCACACTAAACAGTCAGGTGTATCAACACACAGTTGGGGATTGTTATCAATTCGAATATGGCAGTTTAGCTTAGAATTGTTTTAACTCACTTCGCGTTTTAGAAAATTTTCGTATGAAAACCAGAATCAATGGCAATCGTTTCAGAAACTAGAAGCATTCTTCAGGCATGAGTCTATTTATTTAAAAATGTTAAAACCAAACTAAATATAAATCTGTTGACAGCGGAGCAAATAACCGCCAGTGAAAAAAGGGTTGCCAAATTAAAGGTCTATACCTATATAAGAACATCCTATATTACATTTTTCTTTTTTACTTAAATGGGATTTCAAATGCAATCGAAAAAGTATTCTTAATTATTTTAAAACTATAAATAGTAAAGTTTATTTAATATCTTAATTTATTTTGCTTTAGTTATTTTTCTATAAACGAGGAAGTAGTGCAAAAGACATTTGTCGCATTCATCTGGCATTATTTCTTACAGCCTCTATTACAAATATTTCTTGCTTTAACCGATTATCCGAATCAATTTAAAATCTTCTTTTAAAACTGAACAGATACTGAAAGGATTTTTTTTTTGTGTGATAGCGCGTATGATTAATATTAATTTAAAAAATTTGTAATAAAATCGAAATAATTTGCGTTACGCTTTAACAGTTTTAAAGATAATATACTTATATTGTTTTCATGGAAACAGGATTTTAGTTTATTAAACTTAAAATTTTATTGGAAGTAAAATAAATTTCTCCTCTAAACTTCGGATTAAGAATCGTAGTATACAAATTTTATAAGCTGCTTTTATTTTTAAAAGGCCGAGTCTTAAATAAAAAAATTCTACTTTTATATATCGAAATTATTTGTAAAAGTTGTAAAAATATTGCGTCCTAGTATGACAGAAAAAAGTAGAATAAAATTATAGTTCAGGTACTAAAAATGGTGATGTTTATGTATACAAATATCTGCGAAATGTCTGCTTATTTTTTAAACATAGTTCAAACCAGACATGGTTGGATTCAATAACATTTCAATTACAATTACATTAACAGGTAACTAGTAATTGCAAATTGCCAATTACTAATTACAAGTAATTGAAATTAGGGACTTAAATCAATTAAAATGATTTGTAAATTGTAATTGAAACATTTCAATTACTAATTAAATGAAACTGTAATTGGAAAAGTTCAATTAAAAATTACAAGTAATTAAAATTGTAATAAAGCATCCATTACTAAAAATTTTTAATTACATGTAATTGTAATGGATTTTTTTCCAATTACAATTACAAGTAATTTTAATTGGAATATTTTAATTGCAAATTACAAGTAATTGTATTGTAGTGTCATCCCTGTACATACTAATAATAATGAATAGGCTACCCTGTAATTCGATAAGTTAAGATTCGATAATTTGAGTTGTTAAGTTAAAGAAATGGAATAATAAAAGGCAGTTAATGATCAACCGTCAAAGAACGACAACTGTTATTTAATTACTTCTACAGTAGTTTTTCAATTACAATTACAAGTAATTTTAATGGGAATATTCTAATTACAAATTATAAGTATTTGTAATTGTATTTTTTCAATTACAAATTACATGGAATGTGTAATTAAAAAAAAATCAATTACAATTGCAAAATTTTAATGTAATTCAGTAATTGAAAATTTCCAATTACAAATATATGTAATTCGGTAATTGAATGTGTAATTAATTTACAAACGGTAATTGATATCCCCCAAGTCTGGTTAAAATCTCAGCAGACTCCTAAATAAAAAAAAGGAATTGATATTGAGGTGACTTGATGAATAAATTATTTGAGAGGCAAACAAATAGAAAGAATAGCGTTAGAAGAGCTGGCTAAAGCTCTCGCATATAAGCGAAGCTAATTAGCTAACTAAGGCATGGTGAAAACAAAATATTACTGATTCTTATCTCGAAGAATTCTAATAGCTTAAACACAGGATAAAAACCTAGAAGAAATTAAGAAAAATTAACGGGACTGTATTTGAAATCAAATTGACTGTTACGTTCCAAACGGGGAAACGTTAAATTTTAGAACTTTTTATTAGCTTTATAACGGATAAATGTTAATTTTTATACCTTTTGATCCTAATAAAGGAAAAAACCATACAGCAAGAATAAAAAATATTAATTTCATTAACGCATTTTCTATTTAAACTACCCGTTATTGGTAATAAAGTAATTTGCATATTTATGGGTTTATTTACTCTTCAGTAAGCAGAGAGCGTATGATTAATATTATTTCAGTCTCTTTTTTTTAATATGTATAAAATATCAAACTTCCTTTAATTATATACAGATGTTATAAAGCTGGTTACGTGAAAAGCTGAAAAATAAATTGCATAATAATTACTCAATCGACCGGTGTCAGACAACTCAAATTATCCTTTGTGTAGTTTATTGCCACCACACATTTACATTTATGCTACCCTCCCTGCATTCAACTACGTAATTAAATTAATATTAAAAATAAAAAAAATAACTCTAATAAACTTTAACAAGTAAGAAAAACTAAATAACTAAACTAATAAATACCCTTGTATCAGAGATACAAAAACAAGTAAAGTAAAGTAAAGAAAATTACATTTTTATTTTTTCTAGTTATTTTGTTTTCTTTGCCTGTCAATTGACTTGAGAGCCACCTAGGGAAAACAAGTAAATAAATAAACACACGTAAGAAAAACATAATGTTAAAAGCATAAACAAAAAAAAACATACAAAAAATACCACATACGAAATCATACTCAAACATGCAAAGAATTTTTGGTCAATATGTGTGTATGTTGTTTGCTGCTACTTACATCGTCCTAACTTGTGCATACAACTTGTACTTGTAAACTATACACTGGACACTAAATTGAAAGTGTTCACATACAATATGTTCTACACAGAAAAAAAGAAGAACACCAAAACAAAATAAACAAATAAATGGTTTAAGTTACGTAGATGATACGAAATATTTGTATACAATTCCTAACAGAATGGCAAATATTTGTATGACAACATAAATAGTGGTCAAGGCTTTCTTTTCATTAGGAACACTCCTTCGTAATTTGCAATTGATAAGACTGTTTAAATTTCGAAATATATATTGAAGCAAAAGTTGGAGTTTTCAGACTCTTCAGCAACTTTTATATTTAAAACATAAAAAATATTAAATGTCGTTTACAATTTATTTATCATACAAAGCATATCTCAGCTAGATTTTTTAATCGTTTACATTAATTTCCTATGAAAAATTAATCGATTATATTATTTTTCTATACAACATTTTTAGGTAATATATGTTTTGTATGCAAAATTTAGCATTAATATTTTTGTATAGCACTTTTCCGATAATAATATTTTTTCGCAAAAAATTTTTCAATAGAAAGGTTTGTGAAAACCATTTTCTACACGATATTTTTCGATAATATTTTTTTTAATAGCAATCTTTTCAATAACATTTTTCCAAAGAAAATTTTCCGATAATTTTTTTTACATAAGCATTTGTACACAAAAATCTTTTCGATAACATTTTTCTATAGAAAGCTTTTTGATAACATTTTTCTACAGAAACATGTTTCTACAACAACACTTGTCTATCAGAAACTTTTCGATAAGATTTTTCTTTAGATAACTTTTCGATAACATTTTCCTATAGCACACTTTTCGGTAAGATTTTTATATAGAAAACTTTTCGATAATATTTTCCTATAAAACACTTTTCGATAAATTTTTCTATAGAAAACTTTTCGATTACTTTTTTCTATTGAAAACTTTTCGACAACGTTTTTCTATAGAAAACTTTTCGATAACGTTTTTCTATAGAAAACTTTTCGATAACATTTTTCTATAGAAAACTTTTCGATAACATTTTTCTGTAGAAAATTTGTTGATTACATTTTTAAATTTCTATAATATTTTATTCTATAATATTTAATAATATATAATATTTTATATTTTTCTACAGCTAACTTTTTGATAGCACTTTTATATAGAAAACTTATCGATAACATTTTTCTGTATAATGCTGATCGATAAAATTTTTCTATAGAAAACTTTTCGATAACCTTTTTCAATAGATAACTTTTCGATAACATATTGCCATAGTAAAAATATCAATAAGATTTTTCTTTAGAAAACTTTTCGATGACATTTTTTCTATAAAAAACGTTTCGATAAGATTTTTTTATATATACGATTTTTCAATATATTTTTCTATAGAACGCTTTTTTTATAGAACAGCTTTATTTAGAATATTTCTGTAAAATATACGTCGATAACATTTTTCTACAGAAAATTTTTCGAAAATATTTTTTCTATGTAGTATTTTTCCATGGAAGACATTTTCTGTAAAAATTTTTCGAAAATATTTTTTCTATGTAGTATTTTTCCATGGAAGACATTTTCTGTAGAACACTTTTGGATAAAATTTTTCTGTATTACACTTTTCGATAACATTTTTCTATATAAACCTTTTTCGATAACGTTTTATATAGAAAGCTTTTTCGATAACGTTTCTCTATAGAAAACTTTTTTAATAACGTTTCTCTATAGAAAACTTTTTCGATAACATTTTTCTATGGAAAACTATTTCAATAACGATTTTCTATAGAAAACTTTTTCGATAACGTTTTTCTATAGAAAAGTTTTTCGTTAGCGTTTTTCTATAGAAAACTTTTTCGATAACCGTTTTCTATAGAAAACTTTTTCGATAACCGTTTTCTATAGAAAACTTTTTTGATAACGTTTTTTTCTGTAAAACGCTTACACGAGAACATGTTTTGATTACATTTTTAAATACAAAACTTTTTTATAAAATTTTTCTAGAGTAAACTTTTTGAGAAAATTTTTCTATAGAAAAATATTTCGATAACGTTTTTTTATAGAAAACTTTTGGATAACATATTTCTATGGAAAGTTTTGGATAACATTTTTCTTTAAAACGCTTATCGATAACATTTTTCTATGGAAAACTTTTCGATAACATTTTCTTTAGAAAACTTTTCGATAACATTTTTCACAACTTTTCAAAAACATTTTCCTAAAGAACATTTTTTGGTAACATAACATAACATAGCAAACTTTTCGATAACATTTTTTCTATAGAAAACTCTTCGAAAAGGTTTTTCTGTAGACAATTTTTCAATCAATTTTACTATAGAAAAAATTTTTTTATGAAGAACTTTTATTTGAATTTTTTCTGTAAAAGACATGTCGACAACATTTTTCTGTAGAAAGTTCTTCGAAAATACTATTTCTATGTTATAATTTTCAATGGAAAATATTTTCTATAAAACACTTATGGATAAAATTTTTTTGTAGTACACTTTTCGAGAACATTTTTCTATAGAAAAATTTTCGATAATATTTGCTACACAAAATTTTTAGTAGTATAAAAATTTTTTCGATAACATTATTGTGCTGTAGAATTTTTTCGATAGAATTCATTTGCTATAGAAAATTTTTCGATAGCATTAATTTGCCATAAAAAATTGTTCGAACGCATTATTTTGCTTTAGAAAATTTTCGATGGCATTAATTTGCTATAAAAATTTTTTCGATAGCATTAATTTCCTATAAAAAATTTTTCAATAGCATTAATTTGCTACAAAAATTTTTCGATAGCATTAATTTCCTATAGAAAATGTTTCGATGGCATTAATTTGCTATAAAAATTTTTTCGATAGCGTTAATTTCCTATAAATAATGTCTCGATAGCATTAATTTGCTATGAAAATTTTTTCGATAGCATTAATTTCCTACAGAAAATGTTTCGATAGCATTAATTTGCTATAAAAAATTTTTCGATGGCATTAATTTTTGCTTTAGAAAATTTTTCGATAGCAATTTTTTTAAGAATGTTTTCTGATAACAATATTTTTATATAAATTAATATATTTCATAAAAATATTTAAGCGCATGACAGATGAAGTAATTCTTTACTGAAAATTGTTCGATACTATTAAATTTCTACCGATAATATTTCAAAATTGCTATAGAATTTTTTTCGATGCTTTTAGTTTTCTATAGAAAAATTATGGTATAAATAATTTATCGATTTATCAACAGCTTTTCACAGAAAACTTTAATGATGGGCAACGACAATT
Source organism: Trichopoda pennipes (assembly GCA_030448955.1). Classification (NCBI taxonomy): domain Eukaryota; kingdom Metazoa; phylum Arthropoda; class Insecta; order Diptera; family Tachinidae; genus Trichopoda; species Trichopoda pennipes. The sequence continues at coordinate 7,354,084 of JASKUP010000002.1, forward strand.
TGTTTTTAGTTATTTAACAATTGCCGAAATGAGCAGGATGAACAGGCGTTCAATTTAAGTTTCAAGGAATTGCTATTAGAACTGCGGTGCAAGCATTCAGCTTTGTCTAGTAAAATAATTAAATATATGGAATGCTCTTAAAGATGTGTTATAAATGCAGAATGTAAAAACTAAAATTTGGTATAATTCTTTTATTTCCTTACTGCCTTAATAACTATAAAATTGAAAGGGTTGTAAAGCAACTACAACAATAACTTCATATTAATATTAATCATACGCCCTGAATTCAACATATTCACGTATTTTTATACTTTAGAAAAGAAATTTATACACAAAAATTTTGGTAATATAACGAATAGCACACAGCAGCATGGGGACCCCATGTTAAGAGATGTAAACAATAATATTTTTTTTTACTAAATTTAATTAAATTTTTCTATTCCCAATTACTAAACGTATTTCGTAATTTATTTTAGCCAACCAATAAATTTTATTACTTTCAATATTGAAATATTTATTATTTCTCTAGTATTTGTTACCAAAAACGCACAAAGGGAAAGGAGCAGGAAGCAGAAGAAGAAAAAGAAGAAGGCGAAGAAGTAGAAAAAACGAAAATTTATTACAACATTAACAAATTAAATTAAAGAGGAAAAGAAAACATAAAAAACACATACATTATTTTCATTTTCAATATTTTTCTTTCGGCTTGCGCCAAAAAATCTAAATAATTTGTAATAAAAACATTTTCTGCTCTTTGACTGCAGGAATGGCAAATGAAACAAAATAAAATAAAACAAAAAGAAAATAATATTTATTTTCGAATAAATATAAAGAAAATTTTCGTTTCTTGTTTTTATCTCTTTGTGCAGCAACACCCTGGCCATTCAAGAAAATGACGTAAAACTTGTTTTTGGCAGGCAAATAATTAAATATAATAAGCAGCAGCGGTAGTAGCAGAGGTCACACAAGGAAACTTTCGAGAATAAATTCAAATCAAAAGAAACATTTTTACCTTTTGTTAATGAACAGCGAAATACCTAAGGAAAACGATAAATATTTCTTTTCTTTCATTTTATTATTAATTTTTGTGCCAAAAAAGCGACTACAAAAAAAAACACATTTATATGGCACAAACCTTGAAACGGCCATTGGCCACAGTTTTGCCACCAACAAATTGTTATGACCTTGACAATGAGGTTATGTAAATAAATTTTCTTTATATGAATTGTGTATTTAGGTTTCTTAAAGTCAAATTTACCGCTTCATTAAAATCATTTCAAAAAGAGTGACAGCCAAAAGCCAAAAAAAAAATATTTCACATTTACTTTGATGAGAAAATATTTTTATTTTTAATTAGTAAAAATCTATTAAAATTATTTAAAACCAATAAATCGTGAAAATAAAATAATTTTTTGGCCAAAAATATCTTAAAAATAAATGAGAAATTAAGAATATTTGCATAGATTTTAATAAGTTTCTATTGTGTTATTACAAGTCATTAATAATGTTATTTTGGATTGTGGAAAATTACTAATTCTTCAATGTGATAAATAAATAAGTCCAAAATAATAAATAGATTTTAAGTAAAGCTGATACAAATTAAGGTGTTTTTGAAAGCAGTAAATGTCTTAAATTTTTGAATTTTTATTCTGTTTCGATTGCTTAAAAATTGTCTTAATTATTGCTTTTTTCCCCCAAACAATTAACAATTAATATTAATCATACGCACAGTAAAATAAAATATTTTTCAAAAGTTCTATTCGAAAATTAAAGATGAAATCAAAATTGCTTCTTTTATATCATCCACGCATATTATCCTCAGGGCTTTCAGGGCTGCCCAAACACAACAAGATTACAATTTTTCAATATCGTAGGTGGCTAATGTGTTTTATTAAGGGAGTTTTCGCAGAGCAGTGCTCTCTGTTTTAGCATAAATGTTGTTTTATTTATTTAGGTAACATTTTGCTTATATTTTATCGGACTTCGTAGCTGTCTTTCTACTAGCTATTATTATTTTTTTTTTATTTATGAAATATCTTATTATTTATTTAGTATCTCAATAAATAAGTTAGAATAATTTTATTATGATGACTCGGTTCTATGTTTGAAAACTAAAAGATAAAATCATTACTGCTATCAAACCTTTTACCTCTAGGAAAACGGAGATGGTATTTGTTACACCATCTAACATAAACGCTCTGCAACATATTCACTAGTAAGTAGACTATTTGGTAAGATAGACTCAAATCCCATCACAGTATTCTTGGACTACAATGCTTAATTTGACCGTACCGGCTTTAAAAATATATTTTGCTCTGAAACATATTTCTATACAAAATTTATTATATGCAATTACAAGGTTGTAAATAATTAAGTCTGTTATCCATTTTAACTCCTTGCGGTAATCAGCTCAACTCTAGCCCTACCAAAGAAATTAGTATAACTAGTTAGTAAGTTAGTTATTGTCTTAGATAAATGAAAATTGTAGCATGGCGATCAAAACAGTCACTGGATTCGATGAAGTATTGGGTCACTAACACATTACATCCATGTGGTTTTTGGCTCTCCAAATATTAATTTAAATTAAATAATTATTGCCAACTATTCATCACTATTCATATTAGAAGACAGATTGAAAGTTTTTTTTTGTTGTTTATTTTGTTATTGAATCTGTCTGTACGACATTCACAATAAGTATTAAAATCTTAACTTAAGAATATTTATGTTGATAGACTCAACGTTTAGTTCGAGAGAAAAAAAAAATAATATCCTGCCAAGTCAAAAGTTTACACACTTTTGAGGCGCCTATGGCCTTCAAATAAAAGTAAGTCCCTCGCAAGTGGATTGGGATGATCAGTTACTTTTGCCATGCAGCTCGTGCACGACCTTTTAATCTCTTCGCGGATAGTAGGAATATTGAGGATCTTGTGGATATTATAATTTCGTATGTACCAAGGAGTGCACATAATCCTGTTCAAGATCTTTGACTGTCTTTTTTGTAGCTTTTCAACATTTGATGCAGATGCAGAACCCTATAACTGGATACCGTAACACCATATTGATTTTAAAGCTGCTTTATATAGGAGTACTTTGAAAGTGAAAGAATATTCTTTTGGGTTAAAAAGAGATTTAAAAAGCGTTAAAGAAAATTCCCTAAAAATTTTCTTTAACTTAAAAAATATGAAACGATTTTAGCTTTGATAGTTTAAAAGGGTGAGGCTAACAACGCTAACAAATTACCACCCAATTGCAATTTGTTCTGCACTTTCCAAGGTGATAGAAAATATCATTAATTTTATCTTGTGAGGTACCTGTAGTCCTACAGCTTACTTAGCGTCTAACTGGCAGAAAAAGTACTTTAAAGTACTTTTCTCGAGCTGTAAATACAAAAGAGTCCTTTTTAAGGATTTCAGAGGTATTAAATGTCAATACTAAAGGTACCAAAAACGTACTCAAAACTAAAGAAAGAACCAAAAATAAATGTTTTTATTAAAAAAAAAACAAAGTGGCCAGCATTTTCATTGTAATCATTATCAAGATCAGCTTGTTATCATAGGAAAAGTGCTTGGCCATCATATCGAAAGCAGCACACGTTAATAATTTCTCCGGAGTCATAACGAGTTTTCTTAGGAATGATCCCATAAAAGTTGTTATAGATTTCATCAGATGAGTTCAAGATTTATTCAGGAGTACACAAGGCTACGTTCTTTCTCCTACCCTATTTCTTATTTTTCTAAACGACCTTTTTTTTATCAAACTTTCAACCCTATTCACTCTTTCGCAGATGACAGCATCATTTATCATTCGTATTCGTTTAATAATAGACCGAACCAGTTGGAGGTGATTTCCAAAAGGGGGAACATGAATGATATGTTCAATCAAGATCTCGCGGCGATCTCCGAATGGGGTCGTGCGAGTAGAGTCGATTTTAATGCCCGTAAAATGCAATGTTGCATGATTATGCATAGATCTGTGTTCGGAAATGGTGCGGAATAGGAAACTTTTGATGTTCTTGGCATGAAAATGTGATGTTGGATGGACTAAACACATTTTTCCGGTTTCTAAAGAAGCTTTCAGGTGCCTCGGGTTTCTAAAGCGGTGTGTGTGTGATTAGATTTACATCCGCGCCTGGCCATGAAGCCTTAATCAGATGGTGCATCAAACCACTGCATAATTTGGAACGCTATGCTCGTCCTAGGAAGCCGAAGCTATAATTCTATGCAACAGAACTTTCTGGTTGCAACTTCGATGATTCCAGAGCAGGGCTGCAAATCATCAGTCCTTGCTTAAGAGTTGGAGACTTTCCAACTCCTGTCCAGAACACATGTCTAGCATGCTCACTGGACTGGATCATTCACTTAGGGTGTCATTAACAGTGAGATGATCCTGGCCACCATAATAACCGTTATACTGTTATGGGGCCGCGGAACCACAACCACTACGATATTCCCATATAGGGGCCAACCTCAATAACCAGCAAGAGAACTATTAAATGTCTAAAGAGACAAGTAATAAACCCTGCGAGCTTACTGATTCCCGTGGAAATAAAGTGGAGTTCCCAGTTGTACCCCGGCTGACTTCAGGGGACTGGGCTCCTTTTTCCCCCAGTTGCACTGTGTCTAGATAGTTGAAGTTCTATAAAGACCATATATAACTGCCCCCGGGGGGTTCTAAAGCGATGTAAAAGATACTTCACTCCATCAGATCTTCGTACTATTTATATCACCTATATCCCTCTAACGATGAAATACAACTTTCATATATGAGCCGGCGCTTCAAAGTCTACTTTAGAGTTGCTCGACTGCATACGAGAGAGGGCCAAGAGACTCATTGGGGATGGTAGGGTATTCAAAAGCATCAACGGAATGTAGTTTGTATTTCACTGTTTTGTTGTTACTAAAACGGTAAGTACTCTAACGAAATTAAGGATCTTGTTCCGGAAACTCGTATATTTTTGGGTTTGACTCGATGTTCGTTGAGAACGCATCCATTTGTGGTCGATTGGCAAGTGAATTGCACTACAGGGGAACTTGTTTTTTTAGCAGAAGAGTTCTTATGTGGAATAAACTCCCTCCAGAAGTCTTTCCTGTTACTTTCAATGTAGACAAGTTGAAATAGAATGTCCACAAACACTACTCCCTCTCTTTTTCTGCTCATAACCTAATTTTCCAGTTCTAGTACAATGCATTAAATGAGTGGGCGTCATCCCCTGAGTACTGCTCCGACCAAAAAAAGTGTAATTTCTTTAATTTTCTTAAGCACTTAAGCAGTTCAAATGGCTTAAAACGAGCTTAAACAGCAAAAGCTGCAATTAATATTTATCATACGCATAGTGGCATGAGATGTTATAAGGGGGGTATTTCGCTTATTTTGATAATCGTCACAGTGTTTAAATCATAAAAAAGTAGTGAATTTATAATTTTCAAATAATTATTTAAAAAGCTTGAACTATGGCAAAATAAAATAATTTTATTTTCTGATTGATTTATTTTACAATAATTTAAAAAAAAAATATTTATAAAAGAAACTTCGCTATGAAATCTCTATCTTTAAAATATGGAATACCTTTATTTGTAGTGGTTTAAAGATTAATTATTTTCAGCTTTAATTTCCATAATTAAACATCGCAAGTGCTGAAGTTTAACAGCTATAGTGACTATTTAACAATGGTAAAAAACACAATTAATATTAATCATACGTCCGGAATCACGAAATATTAAAATGCGAATATTTTGGTTTATTTGAAGCCCATTTAATTCACATTGGTGACAGCGTTCAAAAAAGATAGAAAAAGTAGTGAGTTTAGAATGTTTATATATCCATCTAAATATGTAAAATTTTGTTAAGTTAAAATACTTTTAGAGGAGTTTTTCAGCAATATCTTGTTCTTGATTTTTTCACAATTAATTTTATATTCTATTTCAATTGTAATTTCTAGAAATTTTCTAACAAAAATATTTTAGCATAATTTTGAATTATAACCTAACTTCCCTACCAGTATACTTTAAGGCTTCTAACAGGCTTTAAAGTAAATTTCATATTATCAATTTATAAACTTTATTTTTAGTTGGAGTTGAGTTTTTATATGCAGCACACTGGCACAAAAACAAAATCCTTATGCTAAAATTGCTTAAAAATATTTTATTTCTTGCCAGTAACATATTAAAAAGGACACATATGCTTTTATATCTGATAGACACATGAGGTCGATTTCATATTTTTTTTTATAACTATTTTAAATTTGTTTTTTTTATTTTTTAAAATATGAATGACAGAGAATTTTATATGCCATTATGGCTAGGACTTTTAAACTTTGGTTGTTACTTTATATATAGACGAGTATAAAAATAATTTTTCATGTTTCTAGTTAAAGTTTTGCATAGTTTTAGGCGCTTTTACTTCTGTTTTTTTAAGCCTACATAACCCCCAGTCAGACATTTAGATTTCTATAGTCTAGCTTGTGTTTTGTGGCTTTAATTGGAATAAGAAAATAAAAAAAGAAAAATCATAGTCCGGTAGTTAGAAAAAGTTTCATCATTTCCATTATTTAGTGTTGTTGGTTAAGTTCATTTACTTTTTGGCTATTTTTTTTTTATTTTTATTTAAAGTTTGCTGCTGGTTAATTTGGTTGTCTGTGTATTTATCTGTCAGTCAGTGACTGACATTGTCTTACACATTTACCGACAGTCAGGGATTACAGCGTGAGAATAGCAAAAAAAAAATTGCATAAATCCGAGGGCTAAATGAAAATGCTATTTAATAAACTGTAACAAAATTCGCTATATTTGGAAGCTGCTCTATCGTTGGGCAAAAACTTTACTAAAGACGGTCCAGAAAGCAACTTCTCAGTCTCTCTCTCTTTTATTTAAACATTCACAATTACAAATTTTTTGAGCTTTTAACCAATAAATGAATTTCTACACTTCAATGGTTGGGTTTTGTTTGGTCGAAAAGTTTTATTCGTTTGTTGATTTTTTTCTCTTCCTTTGCTTTTAGACAACATTTCAACTTTTAGAGTTCACTGCTAAAAACATGTAGATCTATGTTTGTTTTTCTACTCAAACTTAAACAAACACGCACACAAACAAACAAACGCATACATATACATATATTTATATACTCTCCTATACATACGCATGTATGTATGCATGCAATACTTAGATGACTGTTATATGCCTGTGTTGTTTAATGCTTATGTTTGTACTTTAGGTTTTGTTTAAATAAGCAGCAGCAATTGTATGTTAAGGCTATAAATGCCAAACATACGATTGATCCTTGTTTATGAGTAAATATTGGCTAAAAGCCAAAAAGTATGCAATTCTTGTTGGTTTTGTTTTTTTTTTTCGTTGCCATCTCACTGACATAACGAAAGTATGTACGTTTATTTTCGCTTTGTTTGTTTAAAGTTTAAAGGCACAAATAAATGAAGCTTTTAATGCGTTTTTTATCTTTGCCTTTGTTTTTTTTGTTTTTTTATTATTTTTTCTAAATAGTTTGTTATCCTGCCTTGAAATGGAATAATAAAGGCAAGCAAAAAAAACCGAAAACTTTTCAAAGTTTTTTGAAAATATTTTAAACTTTGATTACAGCAAGATTAGATTTTTTTTTAGGTCACCCCACTATGCATGTTTTATGACAAATAGTTTTTGTTAAAACTTTAATAACTTTTACGCTTGAACTTTGCTTGCCTAGAAAAGAATCATAAACTAAAAATAAAATCATTCAAAGAATTATATTATTTTAAATTTATTCAAGTTTCAACAGCCTTTTCAAGAAATCATTTAAAATCTTGAATATGCTCACATGTCTGTCTATTAAGATTTTTGAAAATTTTGTCTCTATAATTGTCACCCAACAATAATTACAATTAATTTTTAAAACGGCTTATAAAGAGCTAAAACTTGTCTTTAGTTTGCGCCTTTTGTTATGCGAATAGTATTAAAACTGTGTAAGTTATGACGGCTGTTGAATTTGTGCACCAAAACTTCCAATTCTTATTAAAAAATAACACCAATGCGTTTAAAGAAATTTCAAACTGACTTTATTTGTACAATGAAAATGACAAATAAAATAATGAAAAATGCAAATGAAAAAATGATAGCGTGTTCTCTATACTCAAGCGTATATATACTAAAATTACAAAGCTTTTTCAACCGTTAACTCTAATTATAAAAAACAAAAATGATGCTGCCATATGAATCCAATTTCTTTCTTTTTCTTTTCTTCTTGTTCTTCATTTCTCTTACGAACATCCTGCCTCCGTTGAATTCCTTGGGGATTCAACTTCTTCATCTAGTAAATAGCAAATCTTAGATACTGCCCGTCGAACAACACCATTATTGGTTTTGATGATAGCTACTCTAACAACGCCGTCATCACCTTCTATAACCTCTATCACACGGCCCAATTGCCATTTTAGCGGTGGCTGATTTTCGTCTTTCAAGAGGACCATCATTCCTATTTTTACATTTGGTGAATTAACCTGCCATTTTGTCCTTTGTTGAAGAATTGTAAGGTATTCAGAGCTCCATTTTTTCCAAAAAGCTGTTGCATAAAACATACACGTTGCCAACGCCCAAGACGATGAATATTTAGCATCGATATATCAGGTTCTGCTACTGATGTAAATGGCGCTCCTATTAAAAAATGAGCTGGGGTTAAAACTTCCAAATCATCAGGATTTTCGGTGAGTGGACAAAGTGGACGTGAATTCATAATAGCCGAAACCTGGTATACGAGAGTGCGTAGTTCGTCAAAGTCTAATATTGATTGTCCAACTGTGCGAATAAGATGGAGTTTGGCGACCTTGATTGAAGCCTCCCAAAGACCGCCAAAATGAGGCGACCTTGGTGGTATAAACTTCCAGTCGATGGCATCCTCTAAACATTTTTCATGTACAGTCTGAATGTGCTGTTGGCTTAGAAGTAACCGCTTAAGTTCATTCAATTCGTTCTTTGAACCAACAAAATTTGTGGCATTATCAGACCATATGGTTTTTGGTCTACCACGAATGCTGATAAATCGTCTGAGGGCAGCTAGAAAACCTTGAGTTGATAAATCTTTTACAAGCTCCAGGTGTACTGCTTTAGTGCTAAAACAAATAAAAAGGCATATATAACATTTCACTGGAGCTCTTGAACGAATATCAGAACGATAGTATAACGGTCCACAATAATCAACACCCGTCACAAAAAATGCTCGATGGCCTTCAAATCTGTCTTTGGGAAGATTTCCCATTATATGTTCTACTATACGAGGGCGCAAGCGAAGGCAGCGAACACATTTGTTCACAACTCGCCTTACTTCTTTTCTTCCACCTATTGGCCAATACTGCAATCTAATGGTAGCCAATAACGCTTGTGGACCAGCATGAAGGTTCTTTTGATGAAAGTATGTTATTATTGAATCTGTTAATGGATGCTGCTTTGGAACTATAACTGGATGTCGAGCATTAAAATCAAGCGATGAATGTTTTAGTCGACCGCCTACTCTTAGTAGGCCGAAATTATCAACAAATGGATTCAAGGAAATAAGTGAACTAGATAATGAAATTGGCCTTTTTAGACCCAAAGCAACAAATTCTGTTGAAAAAACACTTTTTTGAACCATTCGAATTAACAACATGGTTCCTTTGTGTATATTTTCTGTTGTTAATGCGCCCGCAGCACCAAACTTGTATATATATGCAAAAACTCTGCTAATTTTGCCAAACGATGTGATATATTTCGATTCAAGTGACAAATCTCGGGAAGTATCTGTTGAGCAAACTAAAACTTGTTTTCGCCTTTCTGGTAAATTTGTTATTGTAGGAGGTTGGTTTGGCCAAGAATGTTGATCTTCTTTTTAAAATTCAGGACCACATAACCATAAACTTGATGTTGATAATTCCCTTACTGTTGCACCTCTAGACAATATGTCAGCCGGGTTTAAAGATGTTGGAACATAAAACCATTTCATTGCTGATGTTAACGACTGTATACGGCTAATTCGATTTGAAACGAATACTTGAAAATTTGATGACTCTTCTTGAATCCACGAGAGGACAATTGTTGAGTCCGACCAACAATAAATATTTCCATTGTAAATATGTAGTTTTAAAATTGAGTACATTAGTTCTGAAAGTAAGAGCGCAGCTGATAGTTCAAGTTTAGGAATAGTAAGAACTTTGGTAGGTGCTACTCGAGATTTAGAGCAAAGAAGGTTAGAATTCACCACACCGTTGAGCTCACTTCGTAAATAGACACAAACACCATAAGCTGACAGACTAGCATCACAAAATGCATGAATTTCATGTTTTCCACCAGGAATTAAAACTCTTCTAGGATATACGCATCTCTCTATGTCTAAAAATTCAGAGCACAAGCTAAACCAGGCAGAGTTAAGGTGCTGAGGTAGATTGTCGTCCCAATCAATTTTTTCTTTCCACAAATGCTGCAGAAAAATTTTAGCCTTAACAACAATAGGTCCTATGAGGCCAAGGGGATCATAATATCTAGCAATAGTTGAGAGAACCATTCGTTTTGTTACTTCCTTTGAAGAAATAGATGGTACAAACGAAAATAGGAACTTGTCACTGCTTGGCTCCCATATTAGTCCCAAAGTCTTTGTTACATCACTTCCATCTTGAAACTTTATAAATGTCTCCTTTTCTTCATCGTTTATTTTGCTAAGAATAGAATGGTCATTCGAACACCATTTGCGAATTTTAAAATTTCCCTTTTTAAGTAGTTGTGTTGTTTGCTGAAGAATTTTATTAACTTCTTCCATAGAATCTCCTCCAGATATCATATCATCGACGTAGAAATCACGTAGCACAATTTGCGAGCCTAATGGAAAAAGTCTGGACTCATCCTTTGCCAGTTGGTGCATTGAACGAACAGCAAGAAAAGAGGCAGATTTTGTTCCGTATGTGACCGTATCAAGCTTATAAACCTTTATCGGATCATTAACATGGTCACGCCATAAAATACATTGAAGATAATTATCTGGATATGAAACCTTTACACATCGATACATTTTACATATATCTCCTGTTAGAGCAATATTAAAAGAGCGAAAACGTAGTAAAATATCAAAAATATTAGGTTGTATAGTTGCGCCACACATTAGTATGTCATTAAGCGATTTGATTACATAATGGTGCGGGAGATAATTAGTTACAACGTTTTCTGGAGCCTTTTTTACTAACGACATGTGATGAAGATTGATGTATTCTTTAATAAATGAACTATACCGTGTCTTTGTCTCTACTGACTGATTTAAGCGTTTTTCCAAATTTTTAAACCGACTGAAAGCATATTGATATGATTCACCAAGTGCTTGTGGGCTTATTTTAAATGGTAAATGGACAACAAATTCACCTGAACTTAAACGCTTGTAGGTTTTTAAGAAATAATTTTCACATTCAATTTCCTCCTTCGTTATTTTTTTATTGATATCTAGGTGATTTTCGATTTCCCAAAAACGACGAATTAGATTATCAAGGTTATTTTCAGAATTAAATTTTTCATTTATTTGAACTCCTAAAAGGCAATTATTTGTTCTCTGTAGTTAAATACCTCCACCAGCCACAACCCAACCAAACTCAGTTTTTTGTAGAACTGGCAACCCTGGCCCAAGTCTAATTTTTCCATCACATAGCGATTCAAAAAATAAGTCCCCGCCTATTAATAAATCTACTTGTTGTGATTTGAAGAACAATGGGTCGGCTAATTTTATGTTCCTGGGTAGGTTCCAATTTGAAGCATCTATTGAAAATTGCGGCTGTTGATCTACGATAGTTGGTACTACAATACTCGTTATCCATATAGAGGTGTTCGATGTTCGCGATTGAATGAAAATATCAACAACTTTACTGGATACAAAATTTGACTGGCCTATACCAGATATATGTGATGTTAAATGCTTGGGTTTTAACTGTAATTTGTTAGCGAAACTTTTAGTTATAAAATGAGTCTGCGAGGCTGAGTCGAGAATAGCTCTACATGGAATTAGAGACCCGACATTATTTTTGACAAAAATTATAGCTGTAGCTAAAATTGGTGTATTATCAATATCTGGTTTCAGTGGACTACTTGAGACTAATAAAGATGATTGTGGCAACGAACTTTTAGGGGCTGCAATTTTTAGCGAAGTTGACGGTTCTATATTTGAATTGTGCGAAATGCTTTCATTTTTATTACAGGCACCACTAGCCGTTAAATGAGGTATATGAATTTGCTGTGATTTGGACAAAGTTTCCATATGAAGTAAACTATTATGCTTTAGTGAACAGTGCCGACAACCACCGGACACACACGTCTTAATGGCGTGGCCCTTTTTAAGACAGTTTAAACATAAATTTAAACGCTTGGCATCTTTATATCTAGCAGACGGTGTAAGTGACAAAAATTGAGGACAACTATAAATTCCATGTGACTGAGAGTTGCAAATCGGACATAACCTTTGAAAGTTAGTCGAAACAACCAGAGATTTTCTACTTTTGTTAGTATTTTTATGAAATTTTGATCCCACCTGTTCATTTGATGATTCGTTTACCACAGCATTCTCTACATTTTCCATCGTTTGACATCTATTTTGTAAAAACTTTGCCATCTGTTCCCACGTTGGTATTTCATTAACAGGTGTTGTTTCTTCCCACTTTGTTTGTGTTGCAATATCAAACTTTCGGCCAACAATGTGAATTAATAAGCAGTCAGCAATTTGATCCTTAGTGCCCATTGTAAGTAGAGCCCTTAGATGAGAATTTACGCTGTCGCTCAGATGCCGCAATCTTTCTACAGATCCAGCATCTACCTTCTGCATTGCCACAATGTTTCTAATATGCGCCTGAAAATTTAAACGTTTATTATCAAATCTAGATTTTAAAATTTCAATAGCTTTATCAAAGTTTGTGTCACTTATTTCCAAAGATCGAATGGCATCTAATGCGGAGCCACCTAAACATGTTTTCAAATGTTGAAATTTTTCTATTTTAGACAGGTCATCATCACCACCAACAACAGTCTCAAACATTGAGTAAAAATCAGGCCACTCTGTATAAACTCCAGTAAATGTTGGGATTTGTATGATTGGCAAACGCGTTTTTTGTACAGGCAAAAAAATCGATGGATGCGATTCACTAAATGTTGATTGTCTTACCAGTTTTGGATTTTGGCTTGATTTTAACCTTAACGCCATAATTTTTCGTGTAAAAGCAGTTTTAGTTGTTGTATAGACATCTGCGACTTCTACTGGTAAAGCGCTTTCCATTTCAGCATGATTTTCACGTTCGAGACGGTCATGAACAATCTCAAAATCTGCATACAACTTGTCCAGTAACGCCTGTTTAACTGACAGGGCAGCCTCATCTAGCAAATCAAGATTACTATGCAGAACTTCCTCCTGCATAACAAATAATCTTTCTTTCAATTTGATTAATTTGCGCTTGTAAAAACACTCCTCGTTGGTTTCAACACTCATTTTTCTTTTCCTTTCTAACGAATCACGTCGGGGTCACCAAAAATGTTGAATTTGTGCACCAAAACTTCCAATTCTTATTAAAAAATAACACCAATGCGTTTAAAGAAATTTCAAACTGACTTTATTTGTACAATGAAAATGACAAATAAAATAATGAAAAATGCAAATGAAAAAATGATAGCGTGTTCTCTATACTCAAGCGTATATATACTAAAATTACAAAGCTTTTTCAACCGTTAACTCTAATTATAAAAAACAAAAATGATGCTGCCATATGAATCCAATTTCTTTCTTTTTCTTTTCTTCTTGTTCTTCATTTCTCTTACGAACAACGGCTTTACTGAATAAAGTCATAATTAAAATCACTCATACGCACTGCTAAACAAATTTATAAATTTATTATATTTTTTAAATTTTTTTTGGGGAAATCGTGTTAATTTTTTTTTATATTTATTATTTCCTTAAAAGTTGTTTATTTTGTAATTGCGCCTATTTAAGTTATAAATTTTTAATGTTACCAATATCGATACTATTAATCTATTCCTTAGTAATAGGACTCTATCTTTTAAAGGGTAATAGGGTGTATTATTACTATTGCTAAACAAGTATTATAAGAATATACTTAAGAATTAAGAGCTGTCTTAAAGAGAAATAAATTTCATGTGGCCTTAATCTTTTGAATCATAATATTCTAACGTAACACCAACTGTGTATTACTATTCAAGCTATATTAAAACGTGTTTTAATAAAGGTATAGAACTTTAAGTTGGCAGCAATATTTTTACTGATGCCATTTTATCAGTTTCGTATTTTAGCATGAAAAGAATGACGCCTAAATAACGTTTCCGTAGCTTTAGGCATAGCTAGTGGTTGATTCCAATTTTCATAAGGGCTTTTTGTTAAGCAATGCAGCTTCCATTTGTTTGAATGGATGCGTCATTAGAAAAATCTGCCATACTTGGATAGCAGATAAGCCTCAAGTGTATAATGAGACACCTGTTAAAACACCATTATATTCAGCAAAACTGACGATTTGCTGTGCTTTATGGACTGATGGAATCAGTAGTCGGTACTTCTTTAGACATTTACAGTCAATGATGACTGCTATAAACCCATGACTGGTGCGTTTTTCGTTCCTTAATTGCAAGAGCTGTGACTTCAACAAGACAACAAGAGGCAAGAGGCTTAATTATTGGAGAAGAGATTAAAACACAACATCAAGGATAATGAAACCAGACATATAGCACACAAACAATACTAAAAGATACCCTGGACCTGGAATATAAACATACAATAGCCAACACTACAGAACTGCTTGAAAAACTAGAGAATGTAAAAATAACACAGAACACAAAACTGGTTTCTTTTGACGTAAAAGACTTGTATGCATCAATTCCAGTTCATAAGACAATAAATAACAAAACAAGAACAAGGAACTGACAATACAACTCACAGGCACACTGAAGGCGACACTAGAACATAATTATTTTAAATTTAACAATAATATATATAGACAAACGACAGGCTTAGGGATGGGAAATCTAACATCTGCAATCCTCAAGGAAGTATTTATGCAGAACTTAGAAGAAGAATACGCAAAGGAACTAAAAACCAACTTCGGAGTAACATTCCATGCAAGATATGTCGACGACATCATATGTATACTGTATAGAAGGAAATAACGATGAGCAAAATCTAGAATACTTGAATGAAAGACACAGGAAAAGAAGAGGAGGGGAGAATTAATTATCTTGACCCATCGGTCAAGAGGAACGTAATTCTGAACAGAATCGAATATGAAATATACAGGCAACCAACAGCAACGGACACTATAATACACAACTCATCATCTCCAATCATCTCCAGCCACACAAAAATGCAGCAATCAGGCAGTTAATAACAAGACTCGAAAGATCATCACTAACGCGGGAAATGTATATGAAAGAAATGAGAAGAATTTACACCGTAGCGGAAAACAACGGATACAAAAAGTGCCTGGTAGATAACATCAAGAAATAAATTAGAACGAACAAAGAATAGGAGAATGAAAAGGAAAACTGGGCCACATTAACATATATGGGAAAATCAACGTACAAACTGGCAAAATTCTTTGGAAAACACAACATCAACATGGCATTCAGAACAAAAAACATCCTAGGTAGAATACTACAGAATGAAACAAAAGAGACAAATATAGTAGACAAACAAGGAGTGTACAAATTAACTTGTACATGCCATTATAATTATATCAGGCAAACAGGATAAAAAATTAAGACCAGATTTAGGGAACACATTAAAGACTATAACAAGAAACTACGAGAACCAAAATCAACTCCAGAATCAAAATTTTGCGAATTATATATTCAACAACAAATGTATACCAGGGCATACAAAAACAGTGGTTAAACTGCTTCATACACAGCACAAAGGAAGGAGACTAAATGTATTAGAGAACATGGAAATGTACAAACAGAAAACATTTGACGGACGAATGATAAATGGGCAAATAAACACTGCTTCAGACACAATATTTGGACCTTTGGATCGTTTTTACGAGGGAACGGGCATTACACTAACACGAACACGTTACGCAGGTGCACAAGACCAAAGCAATAAAGAACATTATAAACATTAAAAACCCAATAAATTCACACATAAATACAAACGGACAACAAGACTGATCGTAAAAGGATTTAGTTAGGAAGAGAGACGGATGAAAAGGGAGACACAGATTAGGTGAAAACAGACAAACGAAAAAGGAGAGATAAATGCAGACAAAAAAGAGAGAAAGTGACGAATGCATTAGAAATAACACGAAGAGAAACACGAACAAGACGAACTATATTAACACAGCTGACAATAAAATGCAACTAATATAGAAAAAAAAGAACACTGAAGATGGTAAATAGCCGAAACCGGTTTATTTGATGCGGGTTGACGTATAATCATACCGACACGTTGCAATATGTTACAACACAACTCGTGTTACTGTTAATTTATTGAAAAACCGTTTGGTAACTACATAGTTTCATACTTTGGACCCGTGAAATCAACTCCAACATTGTTAAGTTTAACGTCGCTAGATTAATTTCTCAGAGGATATGTAAGGTCGTTTGTCTACGCCAATAAGCCCAAAATGAAGATAACATTCGCCACCTCATTGCCGATATATAGCTACAAATGTTGGAGAAAAAGTCATCTTAAATTAGACCCTAAGATTAGGCTTCGTCAAAGCCCGCTATGATGGTCACATGCCAGAAGTCGTAATTTAATTATAATGCCAAATATAACATTATTTCGAATAAAGTAAATGTTTAGTTTTATTTCATTCTTAGGTTCTATACCTTTTAAAAAAACACCCTTTATTTAGCATAGAAAATCAATTGAAAGTCAGAAAATGTTCGACAAAATATTTTAATTTGTCTTTAAATAAGGTGTCCGTCGGGAAGGTATAATAATTTGTTACGCCTCCATTTTGGTAAAAATTACTCTTGACAGTTTGTATTTGACAGTCGTAAAGTAGATACGTGGCAAATTTATTATAGAAAAATATTCGATAAACCAAACATTTTATCAAAATCTATCGATTACTCTAACGAAGAAAAAGTAAAGTGACATTTTTCGGAAACACAATGTGCCAGCAAAACGCACTATTTATGGTGCAGTGAATGATTTCGAAGAAAGAGGGTTTGTAGGTGATAAGTTCAAATATGGACCACAACGATAAGCGATATCGTCATATGATTAAAAATTTTTTAACGGCACAACTGCATGCTTTGGATGCTTGATTAACATGTGGTATCAACAAGACGGTGCTACATCGTCGACAGCCAGGATTATAGTGGAATTACTGCGAGACCTTTTTGTACAATAAGTTATTTCAAGACTGATTTAAGTGCTCCGGACTTCTTTTTGTGGGGATATCTCAAAAGCAAGGTCTATGCAAACAATCTAGAAACACTTGAGCAACTCAAACAAGATATTCGTGATGAAAAGAAATAACGTATGATACTAAGAGCTGCAAAACTTTATCTGATATTCTATTCCATATATAATTTTCGACATTAAATAAAACATTTATCAATAAGAGATATGAATCAATTTCATTTACACAAAAAATATATATCCTTATAGCCGGTTACCCTGTATTTTACCTTAAGAGTTATTTATTATGAAATTGGCAAAAATTGTAAATCACTTTAGCCACTTTCTTTATTCATTGCTATTTAATACTGTGTTATTTATTTAACGACCCGAAAAGTATTGACTATTATCTTAAAACGATTATTATTTAAGCCATATTTTTCATTTAATTTTCACATTTATTTTATTTATTTTATATTAATAAATATTATCAGTCCTTTTGGCTGATTTATTGTTTCATTAATCATCAGTTATTTTTTTACAAAATTTATTTATCACTTCCTTGACATGTAAACAAAACTCATTGTAATCATTTTTTACTCAATTATTTTAGTTCTTTTTTAAATCTTTTTTTTTTTAGTTATCTCGATAACAGTTAATTACTTTTTACCAGCTTAAAAGAAAAATATAATTCTTTGTTTTTTTTAATGGGCATTTTTGGCAATAGGCTGATGTAGGCTTTTTCTATATTTCATTGTTCAATATTGTATATCCGATAGTAAAGTAATTAATTTTTGTTTTCAATGTTTAACAATACGACTCAGATGGTTAAACAGATTGGCATGATGTTGTGAATAACCCAAAAAAATTTCATTGTGTTGGTGCTCAAGTTGTGAAAATAATATTTAAATTTCGATGCCAGCTGTATATAAAGTGCTGGCCTTTGGGAGGGTGTTTTGTCAGAAAAATGAAATATAAGTCAAAGTGAGTCTGACAAGAATTTTATTTATCTAAGAAATTTGTATCGAAATTATATTTTTACCTTAAGTTTTAACTTGAAAGCCTTTATTTAATACCTGTAAAGAAATAGCAAAAAAAAAATAATTTTTTAGTGAAAAATTGAAAAAATTTAAATTTAAAAAATTATTTACTCAATTAACTCAGAACCGCTTTTTTAAAAATTCTTTTATAGAATATTGTTACAGGAGTCCTATTTTCTTTTTAATAATTATTTAATTTATTGTCATATCAAAATTTCGCCACAGGTTCCTACAAAAAATTTACACACATAAACAGGATACGAAAAGTGATACAAAATTAGAACTTACAATCATGGAGTCACGCGATTTGCCTTAATAGAAGAAAAAAGCTTGGTGATATTAAAAACTCCCGCTTCTTTAAATTAAAAATTAATAATCTGTTGTATAGTTCCATTCAACACGGTTCAGTGCTATAAAACGAAATCATAAATTTTTGAGAAATAATGATGTTATTTGCTAGAGTGTGTAGTGGAAGACAGACAGCTAAATTAAGGCATAGTAAGCACTCTCAATAGCTTATTTAGTAACACATTTACCTCACCTTGAATAATATACAACCTAAACAAAATTTGTCATTCAAACAATTTAATATTCTGTAATTTTAAAAATTTAAACAAAAAAATTTTTTCAACGTTTATTATTTGTTAAACTATTATTTTATAAATTCAGGTAATTTTAAGAAAATTTTTTAAAATTCCTTTTTTGTTGTAAATTTTTATGTAAATTTTAAGAAATTTTTCTAAAATTTTGATTTTTGAGTTTCTTTCAAATTTCAAACTTTTCTGAGATTTTCTACTTTCCCGCCACGTAATTTCTCGATTTGTTTTATTTCCTCTCGAGATGTTTTAAATCAGTGTCATCAGTTTCAGCAGCACGGCGCCACAAGTCGCACCCAAATAATGAAGTTATTGCATGAAAAATTTCCCGCTTGTGTAATTTCTCGATTTTTTTAATTTCAATCAGCCGCCTCGTTATTGTGATTTAACGCTGCTGGATTATTTACTCTGGAGCCATTTGAAAAATCGGCTTCATATAAACAGCCTACCACAATGGACTCTGCAAAATAATTTGAAGCCTCAAAATTATCTTGCAGAGTCTCCATTGTGGTAGACGAAATAAGCGAAGCTTTCTTGAAAATTATGCTTCAAAATTTTGTGAAAACAGAACACATCTGTTGAGGTGTTAGTGGTGAATATTTGACCAACATCATTTTCTCTTACAGGGTATCCACCGGGAAGGTATACTACTTTGTTTTGCCACCATTCTGGTAAACACTAATCTGGATAGTAAATATGTGGCAGTTGTAAAGTAGACACGTGACAAATTTCTTATAGAAAAATGTTCGATAAACCGTGTTTTAATCCTCAAAAATCGTCAAAATATTTTTTCAAAATTACTCTAATTTACTTTAATTTTTATTGTTTGTTTTAAATCCGTATTCTCGTTGGCAATATTGTTATTTATCGATTACTGGCAATATATGTTTGGTTTTCTGTAAGTCAACTTGACGTCGATGTTGCCTTAAATTGTCGTTGCTATTGTCGTCTGTGATTTTAGTATCGTGCTGTTATAAACAAAAATTTTAAATGAATAAAAAAACAAAAAACAGAAAATAAAATATAAAAAAGTACAAATAAAATGGAAAACGAAAAAACCAACGGCAACCAATTTGAAAAATTAGTTGAAGAATTGGGAAAAAATCCATCACTTGCCAGGGAATTTCGAAAAAGCAGTATTCCAACTGTGGATTGGAATGTATTTGCGAATGCTGTGGATACCCTTGACCCGCCAAATATATGGCAAAAGATATAATATATAGTTCTCTACAAATACATGTTTGACAAAATTCTTTTTTCAGATTTGGCGCGACCTTAAATTTTAAGTAAAACAAAAAATGGCAAAAAACAAAATGCAAAACTACGGCGTATTTAATCAACTTATACTGAGTACCTTGGAAGAAAATGTGACAAACCTGCTGAACATTTTAATTTTTATTTTAAGTTGGGTTCAATTTAATACAGATTTTATTTTTGTCACACAGTTTATATTCTTTTAGGGGCAAATTAATACATTTTTGTCACACAGTTTTTATTTTTTTTTCACAACAATTTTATCAAAAATAGTACACAAATGAATCAGCTGACTCAAATATTAGATATGTGTGTTATATTTTAATAAAATGATGATTAAACTGGCAACGTTGTCATAACACTGTTAGGGAATACCAAATTAACATTGATGTTGTGTTAAAGTGATGTTGCCTCAAAATCGACGACGACGATATTGCCGTCGCCAAACAGAATAAGGGTTAATAAGTGACGAGGCACATTTTTATTTGAATGGATATGTGAATAA
The DNA here is from genome assembly GCA_030448955.1 of Trichopoda pennipes. Taxonomy (NCBI): domain Eukaryota; kingdom Metazoa; phylum Arthropoda; class Insecta; order Diptera; family Tachinidae; genus Trichopoda; species Trichopoda pennipes. Next base: position 7,374,804 of record JASKUP010000002.1, read on the forward strand.
AGAGAATAATCTGTGCTGGGGTATGGGAAACCCTCAAAGTATTCAACTGTCAACTTTGTATCCATTCAAACCGTTAGCCTGAAATTTATTTGGGAGAAATCATCGGACCTTTCTTCTTTGAAAATCAAAACGGCGCAACGATAACTGTGAATTGCGAACGATATAGTGATAATGATTGAAAACTTTTTTACGCCACAACTGCATGCTTTTGGGCTTGATTAACATGTGGTATCAACAAGACGTTGCTACATCACATACATCACATCACATACATAATACATAATACAATGGAATTACTGCCAATAATTCCATTGCAAAAAATAGTGATGTTTATTGGCCTCCACGGTGACCTAATTTGACTGCTCTGAACATGTTTTTGTGGGAATATCTGAAAAGCAAGGCTGATGCAAACAAATCAGAAACTCGTAAAAAATTCAAAAAATATTCGAGATGAAATTAATGATTTACCGCGTGAAATAGGTAGAATATGATGAAATATGTATTAAAAAGGCTCACATTTGTTAGGCTAACAGAGGCGTATATTTATCTGACATTGTATTCCATACATAATTGTCACCAATAAATAAAACATTTATCAATAGAAGATCCATTCTTTTTATTTAATCAAAAATTATAAATAAAAAAGTACTATAACTGCCTGGCAGTTACCTCGTACAAAGTCCCATATCTTCACTTTACATTAGTGTCAGCATGGCTGCCAGGCGTCTAAAAATAGATATGTTGTAAGGCAATTTACTTGCTAACCTCTAATTTATCCATTAATTATTTATAATAAAATTAATCATACGCATTGTTGTTCAGAATAAAAAAACTGATTTGAAACATAAAGAAGACACAAATAATAGTCATATTTTTCAAGGACTATTTCGCTCACATTCTCTTAATTTTTTATATAAAATTCCAAAATTTTGTTGTTATTATTTTTTGTTTCACTGGAACAATTTTATTACAAAAGTTAAATTAAAAATTGTTTTTTTGGTAAAATTTGTGATTTTTCCTTAAAATTCCTTGAGGCTCCAATTTTTATAAATTGATTTTTTCTATTGCTTTAAAATTTAAATGTTTATAATTTTTTGTTCATTTTGCTTTTTAGTAAAAATAATTTAAAATATTTTTTGTTTAGAATTTTTAAATTTTGAACTGGAATTTTTTTTTGGAGACTAAATTTTTCTGTTAATGATTTTCTTATAGGAAATTTTGTTGCTTTTTTTTAAGGTTTTGAAATTTAAATTGCTGAGTATTTGAATAAAAATAAAAATTTTAATTCTTAACTTCCGAGAACGTAAAATTTACTATTTTATTAGATTTTAGTTTATGCTTGTCTTCATTTTTGTTTTTCGTCCTTTAATTTAGACTTATTGACACTTTCTCTTTACTTGGTGTAAACTTAATTATATTATGTATAACTAGAAAATTACTTGAAATTATTGTGTATGTAAGGCAATAGAATATTGGTTTTTCGAGCAATTTTTTTTTTGTACGGTAGAGTCAACTTGTATTTAACTTGTGTTAAAGTTTTTATTTCAATCCTCGTATTTAGAACAACAATGCGTATGATTAATTTTAATATAAATAATTGGTAGATAAATTTGAGGTTTGAGCAAGTAAATTGCCTTAGAACTTAGAGCTTTAGATAAAATTTGAAATGTTTTTTAAAAAATCCAGAATATTCAAATAGACAATATTGTTATTGCATGTATGCAGACATTCATTTTATTATTATCACAATTTATATCAATCATACGTTTAGTTTAACAAAATAATAGATTTCAAATGTTTCTTCCTCTAGTGCAAAAAATTTTACTACAACTTGTCGGATAAAGAGATATAATAGAGTCAAGACACCAAAACAAAAAACGTGACTAAAAATTCTAAACGAAATCTTTGTTATAAAATGGGAAAAGCAAAATATTACAAGTTTATCTGCACAATTAAAGCCAACAAGAAAAATATAAAAAAAAAATAAAAGAAAGAAAAAAACGCTAAAGAGATGAAATCAAAGTTTTCTTAATCACTCACAAACCATTGCTTTAGCTTATTTAAGTATTCCAACTTGCAAAGAAATCTCTTATTTGATTAATTATCGAAAAGAAGGCTTAGAATACCTTTTCTGCTTCTGCTGTGCAAATACGACAGTATAAGACACGGTCAAACTTAATTAAGCCGTAAACATTACAAACATACTAAAAACTGGCTGTGTTCCCCAAACTTATAGGCGAGAACTTAGTATTGCAATCAGGGAAAATTTTAACGTTTTTCGACAAAATAACAGTGTAAAAGTTTAGAAAATAAAATTAAATTCTTGTGCCACAGACAACAACTACACTACCACCAACTATGTATAAAAGAAGACCACGCGCAAAACAAAATTTTCATTTCTTTTCACAAGAGGATTTCCAATCTAAATTATACGATTGAAATTTTTTTGTTTTTTTAAGTTATTCCTTTGTAGTTGTCAATTTAACACATACACGTGCAGTGCTAAGGACAGAACAACATCAAAGGCAACATTAAAACGACTGGCTTAGCTTGAACAGCAAACTAACAAAAAGAAGCAAAACAAGAAGAAGAGGAAGAAAAAATGTAGGCGGACTCAATTAAATAACTTTTATGCGAATTTACAACAAACACGAAATAATAAGAGAAAAATAGCAAAACGTTGTTGGTGGCTCAAAGTATTTCATTTGCAAAACAAAAAAAAAAACGAAAAAGTAACCAAAACAAAAAAGGACAATTTTTGAGATTGAAGTTTGGTTTTTTGTGTTGTGTGCGTGGAATTGGGTTTTGGGTTCAAATAATGAAATGGATGAAAAAAAAGAAATGTTTGTTGTCTTTTGCCTTGTAACTCTACTATTTCAATCATAGTTTGCATTTCACGTTTTAGCAAATCTGTGAGTATAAAACTTTTCAAATAGCAAACTATTTTTTTTTGTCGGAGGTTTTTCATGCTGTTTTTGTGTATTCGTTTTGTTGTTTTTGTTTTATGGAAGCTAAAATCCCTAGCAAAATGGGAAGAAGCAAAAGGAAATAGTAAACATGGCATATACCGAATAAAAGTTTTTATTGTAATGCCAAAGTAAAAGTTTTCTTTCGACGGCAAATAAAACAGGAGCAGGGTAAAAGTAGTTTCGTAAGCTCTTCTTATAAAAGGTGTTTTAAAAATTAATTGTAAAATATTCGCTTTATAAAATACAAAATTATATAAAATATAACTTTTTAGTAGTTAGTAGTTATTAAGCACTAGGTCATTATTTAATAAAAAATAAAAAAAAATAAAAAAATATAAAGTTTTTTATAAGCGCAATTTTATTTCGTGCTTGATTCCTATTGAAAAAGATTCCGAATGATGGTAGATTACTTTTAAAGTTTTTTAAAATTTTTTTTTTAATAATTAAATACTAAAAAATATTAAAAAGGTCAAATAACTATAATTATTATATATAAATTATCACTATTAAGTTAGAATTGCTTAAGCTTAAAATTAAAAAAATAAGCCTTGAAGTAAATAAGTTTCGCATAGATAAGTTACCCCTATCAGATGTATGCCTTTTTCATTTTGTACTCCATCTCTGTGGTTTGTAGTGAGAGAATATGTATGTGCTCAGTATTCTCAGTTGAACTCAGTTGCTTTCTATTGGTTGCTAAAGAGAAAATTAAATAAATAAATGATCTCAATAACTCATATGCCAATTTCTATTTTTTTAAGTCCTTAAAAGGATGTTAGAAACCATACGTCTTTCAGACGTAGCGTTATCTTTGCCGTACTAAAAAATAATGTTATCTTTCTCGGGATAATATCAGCTCTATATTGCCTGAAAATTCCGCAAACTGTAAAGAATAAAGGCACTTTACTTTAAAATAACCAAATTATAATTAGTCATACGCCCGGTGGTACAAAAAATCTTTAATTTTAGTTAGATTAAATTAGATCTAATTTAAGTAGAAAAATGAATTTAAAATTTAAATGTTTATTATGGGGAAAAGAGTTAAAGTTTTGTGCTTCAAAACGAGATCTCTACAAAGAGGAGTATGATTGATTTTACCAAGATTTGGGTTTTACAGGCAATAATGTGATGAATACTATCGTTTCAAATGAATAATCGTTTCGGACTTATGAGCTTAGACTTTTGCCTTCATATATTCCCAATGCACGCGTCCGCAATATGAAACTATGCGTTTAACAAATAAATCTATTATGGCACAAGCTGTGTGACCGTCTTTTTACAACCGCAACTGCTGCATAGCATGCTGGCTCAATTGATGACAAAAATAGTCAGTAATCATAAATTTGTGCTTCAATGAAATCTTTACAAAACGAAGTAGCTGTTTGGTGTCGCATTTAAGCACAAACAATCAATAACCAAAAGAATAAATTTTAGTCAGGCTAAGATTTTCATTTTCAATTTTGGAAAAATATATAAAAATTCTAACAATTTCCTCTGTAGGAAAATTGTAAATTGAATGAACAAATTTAAATGAAATTTTAATAAAAAATTAAATTGAATTGGCGCAATAAGTTATTGCGAAAAAAGTTCTTATACAGACAAACTACTCTTCAAGTCCGGCCACCTTTTCTTTACAATTTTTCTTTCAAATTCATTTTTAACAACTTACTTTTCCAGTTCATAAGTATAACAACAAGAGCAACGGCTCTTATGTTAGTAAGGTTTTAATCTGAACCGATTAATTAATGCTTACGCATTGCAAAAATCTGTAATAAATCTCCTTAAAACCCCACAATGTTTATCAATAGCATACAGCGATCACAATAGGAATAAAAGAAAATCATCTTGACTAATTATTATATAGAATATAATAGAATAGCATAGAAGAGAATAGAATAGAATAGAATTGAAGAGAATAGAATAAGTAGATATTATTATTAAGCATATGTACTCTTATAATCAGAAGTATTTTTACTGCCCCTTTTTTTAATTTTAATTTATAATGAAAAATTATAGAAAAAAATTTATACAGGGTGGCTGATGAAAGCTGCTACTCAAAGAAACGCAATAATTAATTTTCTGTGTAACCAACCAGTTCCATTTTTATTTTATTTTATGGATTAAACTTTAAATTTAACCAAAATTCAGAATTTGGGACAATGAAAGAAGAAGAAGTGCAAAGCTTTCACGCTTTAAAGTTATAATAATAGAATTTTATTTCGCATGTGTGAAGGGATACAGCAACCTCCATATTTGATCTAACGATAATCTACAATCGTTGCATCCAAAAAAACTGTTTGGTGTGAATAACTATTTCGTGCTTCTTTAAAGACGAAGCTGAGCAAAGCGTGACAGTCAAGTGTGACCGCTATAAAGTCGTCATAACTGCTGTGAATAATTGCTTCACACTTCTTCCAAGACGATGCTGGTCAAAACATTACAGTCAAGTGTGACCGCTATAATGTCGTCATAAATAGGTTTTTCGTTCATCAATTGAAAAAACACTATCTGCAGGAGCTTTCATTTCAACAGGATGACGCAACGTATCACACAAATCGTGCCACAATTGATTTATTGCAGAAACCGTTTGACAGCCGTGTAGTTAAATGTTGCAGCATCGTCAATTGGACAGCAAAATCGTACGATTTAACGTCACCAATTCGGTTGACCAGTTACAGTTTACCATTCGCCACGTTATTGCCCCTACCCGGGGGCATATTTATGGGTCTTTATGAATTACTGCTGGGGGTATAAGTAAGCCCAGTCCTCTGAAGGCAAGCAGGGTGTCAACTGGAACTCCACGTTATTTCCGCGGGAATCAGTAAGCCCCAGAGTTCCGCTAATTGTCTCAGACTTTTAGCTGTTCTCTGACTGATTATTGAGGTTGGCCCTTCGGGAGTATCGTGGTGGTTGTGGTTTTGCGGCCCCCGCATGAACTGATTAAGTGGGCCAGGATCATCTCACCTTTAATAATACCAACGGGTGAATGATCCGGATCCAGTTAGCATGCTAGTCTGTGTACTAGACTAGGAGTTGGATAATCTTCAGCCTTTCAGCAAGGAGTAGTGGTTTGCAACCATGCTTTGGAACCGCTAAAATTGCAACTAGGAAAGACCTGTTGCTAGAATTAGTCCTCGGCTTCCTAGGGCCTGAATGACGTTGCTTTTCATTCCCAATGGTTTGACTACCATCTGATAAAGGCTTACGGCCAGGTGCCGATGTAAATCTTATCACAAAATACGTGGGAAAATCGTTGAAAAAAGTCATCGAAAATTGGATATACAATTTAGGCTGCGTCCACGCCAGTCGTGACGATCATATGGCAAAAGTTGTATTTTAATTATAATATCACAAGTTTAACTCTCTTGAATTAAGTAAATTTCATGTTAAAACAAAAACATCTGTATTTTATTCCATTTTAAAGTTCTATACCTCTTTACTAAAAGGCAGGATTTTAATTAAAATTTTTAAGGCTTTAAAAACGTAAATTAAAAAATTTTATAAAACCAAAATTTTAAGATATCGATTTTAACTATTTATTTCATGTTCATTAACGAAAAATTTTCAGAATTCAAACACTGGATTTTAGAGAAAAATCCCAGCTTCAATAAAAGCCCTTAACCATGCAAATCTCTTACTATTATATAAGTTCTAACTACTTTAACTAAAACGCTTAACTAATACGCATTGTATTAATATTAATCATACGTAATGAAGGACTAAACTTGTTTTTAATTATTTAACGAGCAGTTGTAATGAGTAAGGACAACAGAGAGCTTTTAATATTTGCTTTTTATGTTTTTAACGATTTTTTTTTTTCAATATTCTAATTAAAATTGTAACAAGCGGCGACCCTGTTAACAAATATAGTCACCCACCATTTTCTTAAAATAAAAAAACTGCAAATACTTACCTTTTTTTCCATTACTGATTATATTTACACTAAATTCAGCACAAATATTGTAAAGTAAACAGAAAGTTAAGAATAAAACAAAACAAAAAAAATAAATAAAATAAAAAAAAAGAAAAATAAGCGGTATATGGAATAACCAGGAAAATGTAATAAAAAAATTGGATTTTTTTTTCTCATTTCACAAATAGAGTTAGAGTCTATTTGTATTGCTTCTACGTTACACATTTTCAACATTTACTTGAAGTGAATAAGACTGCACAGCAAAGGAAAAAAGTAAAAACAAAAACAACAACAAAAATAAAATGATAAAAAGTTAGATCTCAACCGAAAAACACATTCCCATTTTAGATTCATTTCAGTTTTAGTTGTTTTTGACAAGCTCAAATATTCGTTGAAGCATTTCCGTTTGCAGGAAATTGAATTGCGCGAACACGCGAAATTACATCATTTTAAGCGAAAACGATGTTACGATAGCTGTATATTGTTGTTGTTGTTATTATTGTTTCTGGAACTGGTGGAACTGTTTGTTAGCTACGTTGTTGCCTTTTATACGTACATTATGCTGACACTAAACAAACACATACAATTACAGTTATAAAGTATCGGGGAAAAAAAATTCCAGATTCTTTTTTCTGCACTGATGAACGGTAACAACAACAACAAATGACGATAGATTATTTTTTTCTGTTGATGTTATTTTCCCATGCTGTTGTTATTACTGTTCCGAAAAAAGTAACAGCTTTACACAGGGACTCAAATTTCTGTTACTGGTAGAAAAAAGCTGCTAAAACAGTCTGAAAATGGCTTTTAAAGTGAAAAAAATTATAATTAACACAAAATAGCTACAATATTTTTATAATAAATCTTAAGTAAAACAGAAATTTGAATACAACTTTTCTTTTAATTTGCTAAAGTTAACAATTTCTAAGGACTTCTAACGACAGCCCTCATAATTAATGTGTTTATGTATAACTCACTGTACTGCCAAGTAACTACATAAATGCTCTACTTTGTTTGCTATATTTTAGCTTGAATTATTTGTCTATGTATAGGTAAATGGTAAACTGGTACTACCAGTTTCAATAGCTTGAACAACTACAATAGAAATAACAAAAACAAAAAAAAGCGAAAGGAACAACAGCATAACTGCAATCTAAATGAAAAACTACTCATCAAAAAAGGAAATCAGATTAAATAACAAGTTTCTAAATAACGATAATGATAATAAGAGTTTAATTTTAATGAAAATGTAATATTTAAAAAAAAATCTCTTATTAATTTTAAAAGGTTTTAAGTTAAAATTTTGCTTATTGAATACTTTAGACACACACACATACATTAACAAAGATGTGATTATAAAATTTAACACTAAAAGTTAGTCAATAACCACCCGGAAAAGTTGAGTGATTAAAAGATTATAAAGTTTAAAACCAAATAATAAATAACACTCATACGCCCTGTAGTTTTAATAAAAAAAAATCTTTTTACTACAGGACTATATGGAGTACCAGAGAGTAGATAAACTTAATTTAATTAATTTTTATTTAACCCACATAAAAATAAAGCATGGCCACGTTTGTATACACAGGTTATCAATATGCTAGTAGAGTCAGACATTCGAAACTTCAGACTTAAATGTCCTGTCACCTTCATTATCAATATCAAAGCCTACAAATTGTGTCCCCAATTAAAATATCTTATTATTGCCATTAACAAGAAAAAAAGGACACACTATTTACATTGAAGAACTTATTAAAATAACAAAATATCGGGGTTTTCAACAAGAAGTTTGTTTTTCAACACCAACAACCTGATAGTTTTGACTTTTAGTTTTCTGACATATTTAATTTCGCAAGAATATCGCTTTAAAATAAATTAAAATCCACTATGAAAATGGTGGTTTTGTCAAAGTTAAAGTTCGTTAAATTCGTGATATTTTCGTCCTCCTGCGATTGCTAATTTGGTTGTTAAATTTGATCCCAAGAGACTCGATACAAAATGTGCGAACACCAACTCGTGTTCCAACTGAAAATAACGCACAAGTGAGCGACAGTGTTGAAGAAGATACAAATTTGTCGACTCCTCGACATTCTCCACAATTCGCGTTATCCAAGACCACCACATGCGAGTTTTGCGTAAGGATTTAACTTTGTAGCCTTATAAGGTTTGAGCTTCTAAAATTCCTTATTTATTGTAAGAAATCTGCTTTATTTCATTTCCTTAACAAATTAACATCCACATCATCAAAATGGGGAAAAATTCAAATAATTAAATGTAGAAAAACAACAACAACAAAAATTGTTATATAAAGCAAAATGATACTTCATAAAAGATTTATGCCAAACACACTTAAAGAAAACAATTTGAATTTTTAATTTTTTTCCAAATGGATTTTTTAAGTTCTCTTTTTAAGCCTTTAAAAATTTTTAAAGTTTTATTTTCAATTTTATTTTCTTATACTGCGTATGATTAATATTAATTAATTTACTTAATAGTAAACTGCTTATAGTTAAGAGAATTTTCTAACATCTCGAACGGCTGCTAGCGCCAATCAAGGATTTGTTATAAGACCTTCATTCTAGTTTCTATTTATCGTGTCCTTAATATTCTAGCAGCTAAATTAAAGCTTCTAAAACTTCTAGAGCGATTATTGAGAAGCCCTTGCAGGCTCAACTTGTTACTGTATGGTGCGCTTTGTAGTCTGGAGGCGTGATTGGGGCTCTTTTTCGAAGATGAGGCTAGAAATGCTGTAACGATAAAAGAATCACGCCACCCCGAGATACTTACAACTCAAATTTGACCTCTTGTTGACGACGTAGATATCACTGACATATGCTTTCAATAAGACGGTGCCACATGTCACACAGCCAATGAAACGATCAATTTATTGCAAACCGAATTTCCCTATCGCATAATTTCACGACATTCAGTAGCTAAGTGGCCTGCCATATCATGTGATTTAAAACCACTTGAATATTTCATGTGGGTCTATGTTAATGACAAAGTCTATACGAAGCCAATCAAACCGATTTTTGACTTAAAGCTTACAATGCATGATTTGGGTAATAAGGCCATTTTGTAATTAAGAACATTAGTGTAAGCGTGGTCCTTGGTGGATATAATTTTTTATTCATAATTGCCGAACTATTCTCTTCGTAATGCAATAAAAATTTGATTCATGTTCATGAAAATTTCTTGTTTTATTTTGTTTTAGAAAACAAACTTCTTGTTGAAAAGCCCTTTAGTAAAATTTTTCTAACATAATTGCTTGTATTTAGTACTTAATTTAGCTTGGTTTAATATGCTTAGATTTAATTTAATAAAATAATTTAAGTCATAATAACACCAAGCTCTTTTAAAAATTTCAATTTTAATATTAATTCGTAATTAATATTAATCATACCTCCTGTAGCACAACAGGCGTAAATACATGGGTGGGCAAAGGAAGTAAATTGACTTAAAACACACACTTTGTTCGACAACTCCCGGTTTATTGATACCAATGTCAAGTAGTAATATGGCATAAAAAGGAAAATGATTTTGGGAAAATATCCCTCTGGCACATCGGCAGACTTCTGTTCTTTACAGAAAGTTTTGTACAATTTTGCCGCCGTCACAGCGCCGTCACTTTTTTTAACTAGCCGCCAAATGGTCGACAAAAGTAATGGTCTGCCTGTCTTAATGCTTGAGGGATGAACATTATAAGTGTGAAAATAAGGATGGTTTTTACAAAATGTTACGTAAAGTACCCCAAGTGCTGCACAATTATTGCGAATGTCGATGAGTTATCGTTGTACAGAGGCTATGATTGCATCACTACCGTGAGCCCGGTTTTTTAAAGCGTCAGTTGTTTTACTTAATTCTTGAACGATGAAACTTAAAAGTGTGAAAATGAAAATTGTTCTACCAAATTTTGCGTAATGTAACCCTGGTGATATTCAATTATTGCGAATGTCGAAGAGTAGATGTAACAGTTTCATTCTTAAAACTATGCTGTACAGCAGCTATGACTACAGTGCTACTGTGAATTCACAGCGTTTTCAGAAAGAATCTCATCATCAAAAAGCTGTTCGAATTTTACAAAGCAATGCAGTGAAAATTTCACTGTTTTGACAGAAAATTTTCACAATTCCAATTCTTTGCTCAAAAGTTTAAAGGTCCACTGTAATTTTTTCAATTTTTGGAAAATAGATGTCAAGGAATGATTAGTCAAATCTTCACATTCAATAGTTGACAGAATGTCGGTAGCTAGCGTGTGTATGCCATAACTCGAGGGTGGTCAAACCACTTGGGCGATATGATGCGTGCGCCGCGCCTTAAGAAGCCGAAGACTAATTTTTAGCAACAGGTTATTCCTAGTTGCAATTTCGGAGGTTTCGAACCAGGGTTGCTAACCACCACTCCTTGCTGAAGAGCTGGAGACTATCCAACTCCTGGTCCAGGACACATGACAGGTATGCTCACTGGATACTGATCATTCTGCTAATGTTCTCAGTAAAGGTGAGATGATCCTGGCCCCTTCAAAATTCATGAAGGCCATGAAACCACAACCACCACTATACTCCCGAAGGGCCTACTTCAATAATCATACAGCGAACAGTTAAAACTCTAGGGGTTACAGCTAAACTCTGGTGCTAACTGATTCCCGTGGAAATAAAGTGGAGCTTCTAGTTGGCTCCCTGTCAGCCTTTAGGGGACTGGGCTCCCGTAGACACATGTAATTATGGTGGATTTCCATCAAAACATATCAATGTGCCCTCGGGCGGTGTTTATTAGATAAGTGGGTATTATATGCTTTGTATCAGCACACGCTTTAATTTTCCAGACTGTAATTTTTCTCTCATAGAAATAGTCTTATGGCATCCGTCTTTCAATTAAAAAACAGTTTTCAAATTGGTTTAAAATTTAAGCAGTTCTGCGGGCACAAACACAAAAATAACTAACAGAACAATTACGAAAAATATAAAAAACCACAGATATATAAAACGATATATTTCAGACATTTGCTATAAACTTTAACATGTTATTGAAAGCAGCTAATGCTTGCAATTACTTTTCAGATCTCTTAAATTTTTTGTTTCCGCTTGTCATGATTAAACTTTAAGACAAGTTTTCACAAGTTTTCTTGTTAAGGCGTTATGATCGACCTATAATTGCGGGAGTTATAAATGTTTCTTTAAAAAGAGCTCTAATTAATATTACTCATACGCAAGGCGGTACTTTTAACTTTTTTTATCTATATTTTGGCATATCTAATTTTTTGGGAATTAATTTAACAGGTTAACTAAACGAACAAAGTATTTTTAAAGAAGCAAACTTTTTATATGACATTAGTTCAATTTTTATACGACTTAAAATAAAATTATTAAAGCAGTCATTTTCTTACATACATTTACACTATATCATTGAACCAAGTCGACAAGCGTTTATGTTAACAACTGCATTTTTTTGCAGTATTTTCCCTAATTCATTTCGACATTTTTTTTCAAAAGACTTAAAAGAGTTCTCACACACAACTAAAAAAAAAGAAAGAACGATTTTCATTAAATATAAAAAAAATCGTAGCGCATATTTACAATATAAAAAGGAAATAATTCAGCATAAATTTATAAGAAAATTGAAATTCGTATACAATTGAAAAGCCAAAACAGCAAAATTGCTTAAAGAATTCTTTAATTTTAAGAGGAAATAAAAAATATGCGAGGAAAAAAATTGGGGATGGGGGAGAGAAAACGAAACTATTTGAATTGTAAATTAAGAATATGTTTAGTGGAATACGAACAAGTTGAACTCAGCACACAACACAAACTAAAAGAATTAAAGTCAAATACAAAGAAAATGGAAAATAGAAGAAGAAAAAAAAAACAAAGCTAAAGAAAATGTAGTAAATCACAAATATTGTTTCACACAAGCTGCTAAAAAGAATGAAAAGCTTTAGTTTTATTCACTTTGTTGAACAAACTGCTGAAAACGCATTTTAGATTTCTTTATGGTTCACTGACACAGACTTACGCATAGATATGAAGACCTACATACTCATACAATTTAGGGACAAATATATACAATTTTCAATGAAATTTACGTCAACAAAGGGTCGCTCGTTCGCCCTATAGTATATTTTAACTATAGGGACAAAGAAAAGAATAAGAAAAATAATATAAAAAAAATTATAAAGAGCAGAAATCTGCTTTATTTCATTTCCTTAACAAATCAACATCCACATTATCAAAATGTGGAAAAATTCATGTAATAAAATGTAGAACAATAACAAAAACAAAATGTTACTTCATAAAAGATTTATGCCAAACACACTTAAAGAAAACAATTTGAAGCAATTATTTTTTTTGTGCAAATGGATTTTTAAAATTCTCTTTTGAGCCCTTAAAAATTTTTAAAGTTTTATTTTAAATGTTATTTTCTCATAGTGCGTATGATTGATATTAATTAATTTACTTAATAGTAAATTGCTAATAATTAAGGGAATTTTGGAATAACTCAAGCGGCTGCTAGTGCAAATCAAGGATTTCTTATGAGACCTTCATTCTAGTAACTTTTTATTGTGTTCTTAATATTTTAGCATATAAGCTAAAAGCTTAAGTTTAATTATTTTTATATTCTAAAAAACTTTTAGGCACAAAGTCTTGATATAAAAATTAATAAAATATTATGTGTTAAGAAAATGAATTATAGAATAAAAATACAAAGATAAATAAACTATAATTATAGTTTTCGTTATTTCTAGAAATCTAACTTAAATTTTTTTTAATTTTTAGTTATCCTACGCGACCCACTAGACAATTTATGCGATAGCTAATACATCACCGACATTATAGATATTGCAAAGATAATAATAAAACAGAATTACTTTAGATTTAATAACCTTTTTTAAAAATTACCTGACGGATAGGGCATGGGAAACCCAACTTCAGCCATCTTCATGGAAATTATCATGCAGCATCTCGAATCACTACACGTAAAAACACTAATTGAAGAAGAACACAAAATAACTCATTACTATAGATACGTAGATGACATTATAAGCATCCTCAAACAAGACAACGGCGAACAAATTCTAGAAAACTTAAACACAATTCACAATAAAATTACATACACAATGGAAAAAGAACAAGACAGAAGTTTGCTTTATCTGGTCATCACTAGAATACGAGGAACTGATTATTTAACATTTGACATCTATAGAAAACCAACTACGACGGATACTACCATCCACAACACCTCAAACCATCCTACCCAACATAAACTAGTAGCATTTAGGCTTAAGATAATCCCACTTACTCCACATAACTACAACAAAGAATTAGACACAATTTACACTATAACTATAAATAATAGCTACAAGGCTACTACCATCGATAACCTTCTTAGATAATACAACAAAAACAGGAATAAAGAAGACAAAGAGACAAACGATACAGCACAACGCCACACCTTTACTTACACAGAACCAGAAATATACAGACTAATTAACCTTTTTCGCAAAGAAGGAATACTCACAGTATTAAAAAAACTGGCAACACTCTGAGACACAATCTCCGAACGACAGAAACAATTGATAAATTTAGTTCCAGCGGGTATACAGACTTACTTGTATCTGCAAACAAATTTATATAGGACAAACTGAACGAACACTAAAAACAAGGTTTACGGAAAACATAACGCTCATACAAACGGAAAAGAGAAGATTCCAACGTTGCATTACACCTTTACAATCTCGGACAAACACCAAGGGAAATAGATAAATGTATGACATTACTACATCCTAGCAAAAAAAGGACGAAGACTAGACATTCTTTTGAAAACATGGAAATCTACAAAACAAAAACCTTCAACAGTGACATTATAAACGAACAGGTAAACACAACCTCAGACACAATTTTCACACCATTAAAACTACTCATGGACTCGAACAAACGGAAAACACCCTGCGTCCACTTAGCTAGATAACAATAAAAGAGGGAAATATTAGGCCGGCATAAAAAGCCAGTTGGCGGCCACCCGAACACTGACTCACCACTACAATTTAGACCACAACTTAAAAATAATATCTTCACATAAAAAGTCGTCGCCATTCTTTTCAAACAAACAGCCAGCAAAGATAGAAAGAGATGACAACAGTAATGTCTTTTACTTGCATATGTATGATATAGGGATCAATTTAGAATATACTTTTCGGACGATAAGTTCGATTTTTATTAATCACTCACGATAACGAAAGGAATTATTAGGCTATTGTTTGATATATTTGAACTTAACGGGTGTTTTTTATAGAGTTATAAAACTTTGAAATGTAAATTTTCACAAATTTTAGTGTATTCAAATGATAATCTGTGTGGCTGTGACTACCGCAAGGCTGGCTTGGGGGCAGTTTATTCTACAGGTTCAATTTTGCATAACTTTTCCCAATATTTTTTTGCTGGACAGCGCAATAACCCGCCGAATTCTATCCTCTAAATAGTCGACCTTTTCGGCTTAGATTAGCGACTTTACGTAACGTCTATCCTGGTCAAATTGCATGGTCTTGGATGTCAATTCACGGGTACGCAACGTGAAACTATGCCGCTATCAAAAGTTTTCTTCAATATTTCAATTGTGACACGAGATGTGTGACATATTGCTATGTTTTGTTGAAACCACAGATCATGGCTCTATAAAAATCACCGTTGACTGTAACGTTCTGATCACTATCGTTTTCAAAAAAGTATAAACCAATCATTCCTGTGTCTGATCGAAAAAAATCAGTAATCATAACTCTATAGCGGTCACCATGGAAGCTAACAAAATCTTCTATTCTATAACTCCAAAACGTACGAAACGATTTCCACCGTTTTGCATTGGTCGAAAAAGTCTCGAGCTCCGTGAGGTTTATAACAGAGAAAATTCAGGAAAAATTTCAAGAGAAAAGCAGGAAAACAGGCAAAATTATTTTTCACATACAGCGCCATCTCTGATACATAGCATGTGCTACAACGGCACCAGTACGTGATGTGTGAGTAACCCTCACGACTATAAGTACGTTTCATTTTAAGAAGATGGCGATACATTGTTTGACAACTATTCATGCGCACGTGAAATTGAGGTTAAATTTATGCGTTTCCTAACAGTTCAATTGGAAACCATCAAATCAATCACGCGTATTGTGCAAATTTTTATTCAACTTCAACGGCAGGCATTTGTCCTTAAGGTGGTAAGCTGACCTTTGTAAATTATGTGGACCGTATATTTGATGTTAAATTCACCAGTCTATCCATAGTCTAAAATGTCGAGAGGATGGGGTGCGAACATAGGCCGCCGCACAAGACATGCAAGTCGTCAACAAGTGTATTCACATAACTTAAGCGAAGAAAGACTAAATATAATAAGAGAAAATGCCCGATTGAGACAACGCGTGAGCACACGAAGATCATTGGCATCATATAATCATATAATCGCGGACTACAGTGATGGCATACAGACCAATGACGACTGTATGCCGATATTGCAATACTTTAAAGTTCAAAAGAGAAACGGCTGGATTATGCTAAGCAAGTGGAAAAGTTAAACTGGATCCATTACGCAGTTATACGTTTCGTGTTCACAAGTTGGGAAACCATCCGCTTTGTTTGTGTTAACGTCAGACCACAAAACAAAAAATGTGGTTTACCAAAGAGCACTTTAATGAAACGAATAATTTGCGGACATGTATAACACTTTGATTCAGCATTTACTTTGGATTCACTTTCATTTTTTACTTCGACAAGTTCAACTAAATTCCACTTTATTTTTGTAATCGGCTTAGATTAGCGACTTTACGTAACGTCTATCCTGGTCAAATTGCATGGTCTTGGATGTCAATTCACGGGTACGCAACGTGAAACTATGCCGCTATCAAAAGTTTTCTTCAATATTTCAATTGTGACACGAGATGTGTGACATATTGCTATGTTTTGTTGAAACCACAGATCATGGCTCTATAAAAATCACCGTTGACTGTAACGTTCTGATCACTATCGTTTTCAAAAAAGTATAAACCAATCATTCCTGTGTCTGATCGAAAAAAATCAGTAATCATAACTCTATAGCGGTCACCATGGAAGCTAACAAAATCTTCTATTCTATAACTCCAAAACGTACGAAACGATTTCCACCGTTTTGCATTGGTCGAAAAAGTCTCGAGCTCCGTGAGGTTTATAACAGAGAAAATTCAGGAAAAATTTCAAGAGAAAAGCAGGAAAACAGGCAAAATTATTTTTCACATACAGCGCCATCTCTGATACATAGCATGTGCTACAACGGCACCAGTACGTGATGTGTGAGTAACCCTCACGACTATAAGTACGTTTCATTTTAAGAAGATGGCGATACATTGTTTGACAACTATTCATGCGCACGTGAAATTGAGGTTAAATTTATGCGTTTCCTAACAGTTCAATTGGAAACCATCAAATCAATCACGCGTATTGTGCAAATTTTTATTCAACTTCAACGGCAGGCATTTGTCCTTAAGGTGGTAAGCTGACCTTTGTAAATTATGTGGACCGTATATTTGATGTTAAATTCACCAGTCTATCCATAGTCTAAAATGTCGAGAGGATGGGGTGCGAACATAGGCCGCCGCACAAGACATGCAAGTCGTCAACAAGTGTATTCACATAACTTAAGCGAAGAAAGACTAAATATAATAAGAGAAAATGCCCGATTGAGACAACGCGTGAGCACACGAAGATCATTGGCATCATATAATCATATAATCGCGGACTACAGTGATGGCATACAGACCAATGACGACTGTATGCCGATATTGCAATACTTTAAAGTTCAAAAGAGAAACGGCTGGATTATGCTAAGCAAGTGGAAAAGTTAAACTGGATCCATTACGCAGTTATACGTTTCGTGTTCACAAGTTGGGAAACCATCCGCTTTGTTTGTGTTAACGTCAGACCACAAAACAAAAAATGTGGTTTACCAAAGAGCACTTTAATGAAACGAATAATTTGCGGACATGTATAACACTTTGATTCAGCATTTACTTTGGATTCACTTTCATTTTTTACTTCGACAAGTTCAACTAAATTCCACTTTATTTTTGTAATCGAAATAAATTCATTACTGTTGTGCAATGAAATAAAATTTTTTTCTTTTCAAATATAAAACAAAAAAAAAATAATTTTTCTTCATCTTTTAATCCCCAAACGAAATGTTACAAAAAACGAAGCTATCTGCTGATGAAACGAGGTTCGCCGGGTTTGCTAGTTCTTGTATAAAAATCGTTATCAGCGGCCACCTTGTTTCAAGAACAATTTCCATAATTTCGAAGCGTTAGTCAAGCGTCAGCTTATTCATCTCAAAATGATAAACTGAATATAACTCATTTGACAGCTGAAAAAATGGGCGCCAGTTCAAAAAGTGTTAATTAAAATTAAAATTCCATAACTTTATAAAAATCACCAGATAATTTTTAATACTCCTAGAGAGCGTATGATTAATATTAAATTCGAATTATTTTACTGAATTGTCTATAGCTCTCTTATTTTGCAAACGATTTCAATAAACCAAAGACCTAAAGCCAGAGTAACTATTAAAGCTGATATTCATCTACTTTTTCGAAAGTTGCTGTTTATTTCTAAAGTATAAAAAGAATTCTTTTGGAATTCTAAGAGTTGAATAAAATTTTATGGTTTGTTGTCACTTGTCTTACAGAGCTTAAAATTGTTACTTTTATATTCTTTCACTATATTTTTACGAATGCGATTTTGATAAAACTTCTATAGTTATGTCAAATTTGATTTAAGAATAAAGTTTTTGTTTTTGGTTTCCCAGCCAATAAATAATTCTCATTGGGTGTAAGTTTTATGTGCTACGAAGCGTATAAGCAATTTTCATAATTGTTAAAATTTTTAAAGAAAAATATTTTTAAATAATCTTTGCATGAGATTTTTGTGTAATTAAAGAAAAAGCAAAAAAGTGTTTCAATTATTTAAAAAAAAAAACAAATAAATCGCAGTGTAATTTTTTGCGCTATATTCTCCCCTATACACAAGGTTAAGTTACGCCCTTTTTATGGCATCATCACCCGCAACAATAACAATAATAAAAAAAAAGAAAAATATAATCACCAACAACACTAACACAACAATAGATATGAAAAGAGGAAATAAAGTGAAAAAAAAGACACAAATACGTGTGGAGAGAAAAAAAATACCTTTAGGGTTTAAGCTATTGAGTGTATAATTTGCACTTTTTTTTCAACTTTACGCCATATCAATGTTGTGTTGCTATTGCCGTTGCCGTTGCAAGCCAAGAAACAGTGATGATATAAAAACATTCATAGGGAAAATTGTCTATAATCTTAAGTATAAGAAAAAGGAAGAAACAACAAAAAAAACATCCAACTGAAACATAAAAACTCATAAAAATGATTGAAATCCTTGTAAACACCCTCTGTTTGACATACAACGTTGCAAGAATAAAATGCAATGAATAAATGAAAAGAAGAAAAAAAAACAGCAGATACTTATCTTTAGCTTTCAGTAGTTGAATTTATTATACATCTCTTCCATATTTAGCAAAGAACGACATTTGGAATATTTGTTGCGTTAAGTTTTCTTCAAAAAAAAAAAAAAAAAAATAATGACAAAAATAAAAAATAAAAAATATATAAAAAAATAATAAAATGCAATTGCTTCTGCTTTTCCTGTGCTTAAAAGGAAATTCACCTTTTTTTAACAGCGTTGCTGCTGTTTTTTTTTTTGTTTTTTTTTTTTTTTTGTTTCTCTATAAACCCAAACGCTCTCGTCATATTATCATAGTATTTAAAACTACAAAAAATAAAAGCAAAAAATAGCAGCTAGAGGAAAGTCGCCATTTAGTTAAATCAACCATTCATGTAAACAATGAACGAAATGGTGCGGGCTCTTATCAATGTAACAATTTCAAATAACAAAAAACAAAAAAACAAATAAAAAGAAACTGCAACGGAAATAAAGCGTAAGTGAATGACACTACATAAATTTTGATTGTTTTAAATCAGAGCGAAATAACTGACAGGGCAGAAGTAACAGCGGGAGTTAAAACTATAACGTTGAAACAGAAAAATATTAAATAAAATTAAAAATTTAGTTGCATTGCTTTAAAAATACAAAAAGTTATTCAACTCCTTTAAGTATGCAATATTTTTTAACAATAGCATATTTATTTTCCGAAGAAAAGTCATGTGGTCTATACTGCTTAGTTTACGATAGGGAAATGTAGTCCTGAGCAATATTAATTTATATTTTCAATAATATCTTTGTTATGATTTTTACATTATCTTTTATTAAACGTTAACTACGCTATTTTTCTTCTCTTAAGTTGTTTACTAATTAATGAAGACTAGAATAACTTAAGTCACTAGAAGCGGGAAATGTTTTCCGGGCACTACAATCCTAGTCAATTTTCATGGCATCACATATTACATCACATTTGCACAAGACAGGAAAACTCCCTATTATTCTACCGCAGAATAAAAAACTTATACTAATCGCTTTTGGTGTTGCCAGGGAGAAGCATGTAAATATTGATTTTTTATCCTTTATCCTGAATATTATTTGTCCTGAAATTTTTTAATGAAAATTCACTTTTTACAAAACCTAAAATTTTTTATATAAAAACCGACTTTTTCATATATCAAGTTTTTCAAAAATAATTTTTTATCAAAAGGTGGCAACACCAACAACATGATAGTGTTGACATTTAGCTTTTTGACATATTCGTAGTATGTATTCAAATAATTTTAATCCGTTTTGAAATGGGTGGTTCTATTAAAGTTACATTTCATAAAATCCGTGATATTTTCGGACAACATAATCGCCCTTCTAAGACCACTATTGAAAATTTAATGGTTAAATTTGAAACGATAGGTGCGATACAAAATTACAAGGAAAATTTATTTTTTAGCAGAACAGTTCGTATGTGAAATAAACTTCCTCCAGAAGTCTTTCCTGTCACTTTCAATGTGGGAAAATTCAAATCCCTCTTTCCCCCTCCCCACAACCTATTTTCCTAGTGCTGGTACAATACACTGCATTAGTAGCGGTCATCTCGTGAGTACTAGTTCGAGCAAAAAAAAAAAAAAAACAAATGTGCGAACACCAATACGTATTCGACCGGATCGTTCAACTGAAAGCCTTGCAGCCATGAGTCACATTTTTGAAGCAGATCCAAATTTATCAAATCCTCAACGTTATCAATAATTGGGGTTATCCAAAACAACCAGGATTTGACTTTGAAGCCTCACAAAGTTCAACTAGTGCAGGAATTAAAGCCGACCAACCATTCACAACGCCATAGATTCGTTTAGTTCAAACTCGCTGGTTTTTCTGAAAAAATCCTTTATTCAGACGAAGCCCATTTTTACTTGTCAGAGTATGTCAACAAGCAAAATTGCTGGATTTGGGCTTCTGAAAATTCTAGAGCGATTATTAAGAAGCCTTTGCATGCTCAGCATATCATTGTATGGTGAGCTATATGGTTTGAGATGTAATTAACCCATTTTTTTTCCAAGATGAGGTAACTGTCAATGCATCACGCTATCGCAAGATGCTAACAACTCAATTTTGCCCTATTACGGATGACGTGGATATCACTGATATGTGGTTTCAACAGCACGATGCCAAATACTGCACAGCCAAAACAACGATCAATTTTTTGCACGCAAAATTTTCTATCACATAATTTCACGACAATCACCAGTTGAGTGGCCGGCCATATCGTGTAATTTAACACCTCTAGATTATTTTTTGTAGGGCTATGTTAAGTACATAGACTATACGAAACCAATAGAATCGATTTCAGCCTTAAAACTAAAACTTCGTAATGTAATTAACGAAAGAGAATTAACATTTTGCCAAAAATTGTTTAAAAACTTTGATGAAAGAATCGACATCTGTCATTGTAGTCGTGGTGGACATTTGTCAGATATTATTTTTCATTTATGATTTTACTGCAGTTTTCTCTTTGTAATACTGCAAAACATTGAATCATCTTAATCGAACTATTTTTTTTATTTTGTTTTAGAAAGTAAAAAGTCGTTTTTTACATAAAAAAGCTTTTTAACAAATTTCTTCTTAAAATTCAGTCGTTTCTATATACAACACAAAAAATAACCGCAAAAAGACAACCTTCCGCACCATTTTACATAAAATATCTTTTACCACATACAACACTATTTTTACAAAAAACACTTTTTTACAAAAAATTGAATTTTTTTTTACAAAAAAGGCTTTTTACACAAAACTCACTTTTTCCACTAAAATTTTCTTTATTTGCAATAAACTCTTTTGTCATAGAAAACCTTTTTTTTTACAAAAACTTTCTTTTCCCAAAGAAAAAGTCACTTTTTGTAAAACAAAAATTTTATCACAATAAATTCTCATGCAAAATAAAAGATTCAATATAAAATACAGTTCTTCTTTTTATATAATAAAGGGTCCGCCAAATAACTTTTTAAACTACTGAATATTTTCACAAATTTCTTTTTTTATTTGAAAGTACAATCCTTCCTTTTAATAATCGAAAATAATTTCATTGAAATGACTGCCTCGGCTAGCCATGCAGTAGCCTACACGATCGGTCCAATTTTTAAGCATATTATCGATTGTGTGCAGCTGTATTTCACCAATGGCTTCACGATTATTGTCCTTTAAAGCGTCAATTGTCTCTGGCTTGTCGGCGTAACACTTATCTTTAGCGGCACCCCAGAAATTATAGTCCAACGGTGTCAAATCGCAGCTCCCATGTGGCCAAACGACATCAGCTCTGCATTATCAGAATGCGATCTTCAAAAATAGCGCGCAAAACATCGACTGTAGCTTCGGCTGTGTGGCATGTAGCGCTATCCTGTTGAAACCAAATGTTGCCAATATCCTTCTCTTCAATTTCTGTGAACAAAAATTCGTTCAACATGGCCCGATAACGATCGCAATTGACTGTAACGGCCACTTCTTGCTCATTTTCGAAGAAAAATGGCCCAGTTATGCCTCTGGACCTCTGCGTCGGTTTTTCAATGTAAGCGTGCAGGTTTTCTGTGCCCCAAATGCGACAATTTTGCTTGTTTACATACCCGCTAAGATCAAAATGAGCTTCATCTGAAAAGATAATTTTTGCAAAATCAGCATCTTCTGTAAGCGAAGCGAAAACGCATTCATTGGATGATCACTTGACTTCAACTCCTAAACCAATTGGACATTGTATGGCGTCATACCAAGATCTTTATGAAAAATTTGTCTCAATGGTGTCTCTGAAGTGTTCAATTATTGAGAACGACGCTGAATTGATGTTGATGGCGCTTCACGCACACTTTCTGTCACAGCAGCAATATTATCCGGTGTAAGCACTGTTTTTGGCTTTTCACGCTTTGGTTTAGCGATGAGGATGCCAGTTTCTTTTACATTTTTTCCTAAGATAGCAAACATACGGAGCTGACGGTGTTTCTCTTCTTCCATACTTCCAACATGACCACGATTTTCAAAGCAATGTCGCAATATTTTCCAGCGTTGTTCAAGCGTATACACAACCATATTCGTTCAGCGGCAGGATAAAACTAATTATCTGTCAAATCAAACCTGAGCTAAGTGTTACCATTCACGAAATGAGTACTAGTTGAAAAAAAAATAGTAGATGGCGGACACTTTACCTTTATTAAAACAAAAAAAAATTACAAAAATTTATTTTCATTTGGGTACGATTTTCTATCGACCCTCGTCAAATTTGGTTTGTGAACAAACCAGTTTCGACTGCTTGCCATCTTCAGTGTTCTCTTTGTACTCGCGTATAACAAAAATTTTGCTTTTCCATAGAAAGTCGCTGGTTTACAAAAAAAAAATACTTTTTTACACAAAAAAAACGCTCTTTTTGAAAAAATCGCTTTAAAAAAATAACTTTGTTTTAAAAATCTTGCTTTACCACAAAGAAATGACTTCTTTCCTAAAATCCTGTTTTCCACAAAAGAAGCTACTTTAAACAAGTTTACTTTTTTACAACAAATCTTTTTTTTTCACCAAATTATGGATTTTTATATAAAAGTCACGTTTGCTACAAACAGGTCACTTTGTTTGCAATAAATTAGTTTTTCCCAAAGATATGTTGTCCCAAAAGAAAAATACTATTTCTACAAAGATCTCTTGCTTTTCCACACAAAAAAAAACGCTGGTTTACAGCAAAAAATCGCTATTTCACATAAAATCTAGTTTTCCACAAAAAAAAATCCTGTTTTGCCAAAAAAAAAAATTTGTTAGGGACACAACAAGCTTTTTTTAAAGAATGTAATTTTTAAAAATTAATTTTTAAAGTAAGTGACTCATCAATTTTGCTCACTAAAAACACACTTTTTAATCATTAAACCCAATTAACCCATTAAAAAAAAATCACACCAGCCTTCAACAAAACTAAACTTGTAAATTTTTTTTAAAATGAACAGCGAGTTTCAAAAAAATTTAGTTTTG
Source organism: Trichopoda pennipes (assembly GCA_030448955.1). Classification (NCBI taxonomy): domain Eukaryota; kingdom Metazoa; phylum Arthropoda; class Insecta; order Diptera; family Tachinidae; genus Trichopoda; species Trichopoda pennipes. The sequence goes on from JASKUP010000002.1 coordinate 7,399,160, forward strand.
TTTATTTTAAGAAACCCTATTTTTTATATAAAAAATTATTTTTTTTATAAAACTGGTAAATTTATAAATTTCTATTTCGATGTGAAAAACACCCCAAATTTAAGAGCACAACAACTTGAGCACTAGAGTTGTTAGAATTTTAGGAAATAATTAAAACAACTGCTGCGCATTTTAATCTTATTTATTCAATTTACAAGCAAATCGAAATTAAACTATTAGAACAAAAACAACAACAATAACAACTAACAACTATAAACTTCTTACAATGGCAAACGTATAGTCTTGCACAAGAGCAAACAAACATAAAACAAGAATTTTCTTAAAACAGTTTTCTTTTGATTTTCACATTATTTGTTTTTACCTCACAAAAATGCCACAAAATAGAAAGAAATTAGAAATAAAATAGAAAATTGTTAACGTAAAATAGTATCCCTTAAGATTTTTTTTGTTGATTTTAGTTCGTTTACTCCTGTTTTTTTTTTTTTGTCTAGCATTAAAGGACTATTACTAATGGGTTTTTCCAAAGGACAACAATAACATGTTTTTGAAACAACAAATTATTGTCCTTGTAAGAAATTTTAAGATGCCTTTCTTAATGTATTAAACACACATGCATATATACACACACACACACACTTACATTTATATATTTTATTATATTTTCCCCTTTTATTTAATTCCTGGGACGATGGTTGGTACTCTTCAAGCAGAATAATTTTACAAACAACAAAATGTTCTTAAAATGTCTTTTTAGTTTTTATTTTTTAATCTTTTGATGTTGTTATTTGTTTTATTTGGTCTGTGTTAAAACTTAATAATGTCGCAGGCAGTAGAGCGGAAAATAAAGTCAACAAGCAATTATCGCACTTCTGCCAGCAGGGGAATAAATATAAAAGAATATAATGAAATAAGGAAGTTAACATTTTTTTTTTTTGCTTTTATTATTTTAAAGATTCTAAACACAAATTAAGTCTTATTATACGCTTAAATTGTTTTTGTAGTTTTCATGTGTCCAAGCAACAAAAGATAAATTAAAATGTTTAGTAATGTTACGTAACTGAACTGCCCAAGCTAAAATACAAAATTTGAATATTACTTTGCTTTGAGTTATAATTAAAACCAAAAGCAAGTAGTTCAGCTATCACAAATAAAACACTGAAATATATCAAACAACTAAAACGAATTTATCACCACAAATCAGTAACAAAATAAATTAATACAATTTTATTTTTATCTAGTTTATATCATCCTTAACAAGGATGCCTCCTAGCCATGGTCTATTTGCGATATGGCAATGAATGATAACATTTATTTTTTATGCAACTCTAGTCAAAGGGCAAGCACTTCCTCATTGATACTGTTTTTATACTTTTTTTTATAAGACTATCACTCAGTATCTGAGGGGTCAGGCTCACAATGGTTTTCACACCATCTATTGAGCATCTTTTTTCATTTTTTACATTGTATTTTTCTCTATTGATGTTTTAAATGCCTATTTACAGTGTTTACTTAGTGGAGGTTAAAAATAATTACATATTTGTCAAAATCACATTATCTATGGAAACGTCTTTTAGTTTTTAAAGTTTTTACTCACTCATTGTAACTCAAAAATTTTATTTTTAAAGCAATCACACTTTTACATAATCCGCTTTCATTCTTAATGCTCTAAATGCTGCCAAGAATATTTTAAACTAAACCGTATAGACTAAAATCACATAAACTATAGGAAAACCCTGTTTATTTTATTATTAACTTTTAAATTTTCATACTTGTTTATTTAACGGACACTAAAATACTTAAATTTAAACAAATTTTCCAAAACCTCCTGCCAAGATATAAGCGGTAACCCTTCCACTAATAGTTTTTGTGCGGTCTTACAAAATGTGGTCGCATTGTCATGATGGAAGATTATGGCCTCGTATGTGGTTCTAGTTATTTTTCGTTGATTGCTATCTTCAGGATAAGATGTACATCAGTGCCGAGAGCCATAACCTGATGGCTGGGTCAAATCACTGTGGGTGATATGTAGCTAAACCCACGCCCTAGAAAGCCAAAGCATAATACTATCCAACAGGTTTACCTAGTGGCAATTTCGGAAGTATGGAACAGGGTCGCTATCCCACATCCCTTGCTGAAGAGTTGGAGACTTTCTAATTCCTGGTCCAGATAACATAGCATGCTCACTGGATCCGGATAATTTACCCTGTGTTCTTGATCAAAAGTGAGGTGATACTGTTCCTGCGAAATCACAACCACCACGATTCTCCCCGAGAGTCAACCTCAATACTCTGTGTGAGTAGCAACAACTAAACTCTGGGGCTTACTAATTCCCATGGAAATAAAGTGTAAGTTGCCCAGTTGGCTCTAGCTAGCTTTTAGGGTACTGAACTTCTTTTTAACCCCAGATGAGAAATGTCTTAATAGTGAGATTCCATTAAGACATATTAAAGTGCCCCTTAAACAAATCAATTGTCTTATATGATCGCCTGACCCGAATTCAACAGCTCATAATTTTCTTCAACTTCATTAATCATAATCCCTTTTGATCCTGCCAAATACATAGTATTACCTTGGCATCATAGATATTCGGCTTCGGCGTTTACCGTATTTTCCTGCTTGTTTGATAATGTCACTGTTGCAAGTTGTTGTTTTGTAGATTTTCATATTTTCAAGAATTTCTAGTCTTCGTCCTTTTTTGCTAGGATGTAAATAATGTCATACATTCATTTATTTTCTTAGGTGTGTGTGTGTCCGTGTGTATCAAGATGTAATGCAAAGTTGGAATCTTCTCTTTTCCGTTTGTATGAGCGTATGTGTTCTGTAAAGCTTGTCTTCAGTGTTCGTCCAGTACGCAGGTGCAAGTAAGTCTGTATTCTCCATTAGAAATAAATTTGTCAGTTATTACTGTCGTTGTTCTGAGATTGTGCCTCAGAGTCTTGCCAGTTTTTAATGCTGTGAGTATTCCTTCTTTGTGAAAAAGGTTAGTTAGTCACATATTTCTGGTCCTGTTTAAGTAAAGGTGTGGCATCGTGTTGTATCGGTTGTCTCTTTGTCTTCAATAGTAACAATATGATGCGAAAATTCCAATTTTCCAATTTTCTTGATTTTGAATGAAACGATTTTAAACGCAGGAAAATAGGTCGATGTGTGGGTCCCAAAAGTAATTAAAATTTTTCTTGAGTTTGCCAACAGTTTTCATCGAGTATTGCATCCAATTCAACATCTTCAAACTTGTTCGGCTGGCCCGACCACTCCTTGTCATCCATATCAAATTTACCACTTTTGAATTCTGCAAACTATCATTTAAAAATTTTTTCGAGTGGTTGCTGATATACAACTAAAACAACAACAATAAATATAACAATTTATTATTACAAAAATATTGATTCTATTACATTTGCTTTAATCGGTTTTTCCTAATTCACTGATATCTTTCCAAAGCTGTAGTATTAACAGCAGGAATTAATCTAAAATTTTTTGATAAAATGGAGGCTGAATTTTTGTTAAATGAGAAATTTGTGAATTTCTTATTAAAGAAAAAGTAAAATATTTGTTTACTTCTAATCCGCCCTGTTTTTCACATAATTATTTAGTATACTTTTAAAGACTTTCTGTTATTGGGATTTATAGTTTTACCCACTTTATTAAAATTGTTCAAAGCTGTCTGTTATAACCCAATAGACTTATAATAGTCAATGTGTGTTATATCGAAACGTCCTTTAGTTTCCATGTCCTTTTTAAATGCGACCAATTTAAAGGCATAATTTTTCAATTAAAAATGTTCGTTTAAAATCTCGTCAGAAATATCTGTTTTGTAAAGTCGACCCCCCTCTTTTGTAAAGTCTTTAAAAAAGTACCTGCAGCTACTTTTTTTGTCACAAGTCCTGGCAGCACAGAAAATTAAAAAAACACACGCCTTCATTTATTTTTAAAAATCTAAAAACTCCAAAAATTTTATGTTTCATCTCTCACATGCTAACGACTTTAATTTCTTCATTTTGGATTAAGACGGATTTACAAAAAGCAAAAAAAAAATTAAGATTTTTTTGTTGTTTTTAATCTGTCATTAATTTTAATACGATATAAAAAAAAAGAAGATTTTATTTGTTGCTGGCTTCACTCACTTAGCAACTTTCAAGAGACTAAAACCTGCCACAATTTGTGGCAGGCACACAAAACACACAAAACATAAATACATGTTGGCTTATATCTTTAATAAATATCTCAAAATAAAATATCATCGTCATAACAGCAATAATAAAAGCAAACAAGAGTTTGTTGTTAAAACTATAACGTCATAATCAAAACCCCACATCCTTGACTACAACACAGGGGAAATCTTATTGTTTTACATTCTGCCTGCTCCTCAATTGCCCTTTGTTGTCCACAGTATTTGTTTGGCTTTTGGTCATGCAACTAACGTCTTTGTCAGACTGTCATATCATGTTCTTTTTTTGTTTTTGTTTTATTAAAAAATTTTTTTTTTATTTGTTTTGTTGCCTTCATACAAGATGCAAAATAATTTGATATGGTTATTTGAAGTTGGCTGTTATTGTTGTTGAATTAAAACATGTTGCAAGATCTAGAACTTCTCAAAGTTGCTGCTGGTATTTCAAGTTTTTGTTTTTTTTTATATTATTTCTTTCGTACTTTTAATGGACATTGATAATATTTTAAGTACAAGTTGGTGTTTTTTTTTTGTTTTTGTTTTTTAATATTATTATGTTGTTGGTATTGTCAAGTCAAAAATATATAAATTTTCGAGTGGCTGACAGGAAGCAAAAAACGGAAGGAAGGAAGGAAGAAAGGAAGGCAGGCTACTAAGGCTTAAAGCGCTACAATATTAAGCAGACAACTGACTGATGTCAAATAGACATCAAAACTAAAACAAACAAAAAATAAATTTTGCTTCTAGAGTTAAATTTCATTGGAAATTATTTACAAAATAAATTCCTGCTAAAGAGGGGCAGGGGAAATATTTTGTTTAAAAAAATGTTTAATAAAAAAATAGTTTCATATTTAACTTAGCTGCTATTGACAGCTTCAAAGTATTTTAATTAAAAGAGGTGCCCTGAAAATCATCAAGATTTAGATTTGTCCAGCAACATTTCATAAATAATCACTGTTTATATGCTGCTTTTGCAGCTTAACTTATCTGAAACCATGATGACTCAGAATTGCCCACTTAGAAAATTAATATAATTGAAGCTGTCTAAAAAAGCCTTTCATATCCCTAAAGAATGGCACTGCCTGGCGTAGACTGGTTCCATAATTACATCACTTTGCTTTCTAACAGATAAAAGCAACAGTGAACAACATTATCTCCCAATAGAGTATCTCTCAATCAACCCATTCTAAATTTCAAATCCATTCTAAATTTATTCTGCCCTCTTCTCTACAATCTTCTTTCAGTTATGCGAATCGTTTCCTAGCCGATCATAGCAACTCTTTAGAAAATTATCTGTTGAAAAGTTAACAATTGAGTGAATGATTCATTTTTTTAACCAGATTTAATAGCGGTTTATAACCGGTTTACAATCGGTTCAGTAACCGGTTTTAACCTGTTGTTAACCGGTTTTTAATTATTTTATTAAAATTCGTGTTTCGAATTGGTTTTTTCAAAATTCAGCTTCTTTAAGCAGTTTTTTAATTAGATTTTTAAATTGTTTTCTCTGTCTTACAGCTGACCATCACTTTTTTAATGTCGTCTCCTAGGAGTCCAAGGAAAGTTACAGAATTGACTCTTTAAAGGATTATTTGTTGAAAGGTCAACAATTAAGCAGTTTCACTGGTCTTCAAATCGGGATATAAACAGTTTGCAACCGGTTTAGTAATCGGTTTTTAATTTTTTGTTAACCGGTTTTTAATGATTTTAAATTGGTTTTCAAAATTCGCTATCTTTAAGCGGTTTTTTAACTGGATTTTTGACTTGTTTTCTCTGTCTTACAGCTGACTATCACTTTTTTAATGTGGTCTCCTAGGAGTACAAGGAAAGTTACAGAATTGACTCTGTTTAAAAAAGCCTTTCATAATTATAAGCAATGAGACAGCCTGACGTAGACTTGTTCCGTAATTCTTTCACAATGAAACATTCAATTATTAATAAGAATTAAAAGTAACACTGCACAATATTAACTCACAGCAAAGTATATTTCTCTAGGAGTGACAAATTTTACCGGTTTTAAAACTGGGTTATAAACGATTTACAATCAGTTAAGTAAGCGGTTTTCAACCTTTTGTTACCCAATTTTTAAATATTTTATTAAAATTCGTCTTTTGACGACAACTCTTTATAATATCATTCATGAAAAGTCTGCACAAGAGAGAACGATAGAGAGAACGATTTTACCGATTTTAAAACTGGATTATAATCGGTTTGCAACCGGTTTAGTAACCGGTTTTTAACCTATTGTTAAAATAATTAAATTTTATTAAAATTCGTCTTTTGACAACTCTTTATAATATTATTTTTTGAAAAATCTGCACTAGAGAGAACGATTTTACCGATTTTAAAACTGGATTATAATCGGTTTGCAACCGGTTTAATAACCAGTTTTTAACCTATTGTTAATCGGTTTTTAATTATTTTATTAAAATTCGGCTTGTGAATTTACTTTTTCAAAATTCGGTATCTTTAAGCGAGTTTTTAATTGGGTTTTCAACTGGATTTCCCTGCCTTCACTTCCCGTCCTTCACTTTTTTAATGTCGTCTCTTAGGAGATTAGGAATCATTATATTTCTTTATTTATTATTATTAAATTATTTATTGAAAAATCGAAAACTGAGTGAACAACTCCTCTTTTCGAAGGTTTTTTTGAAACCAGGTTACAACCGGTTTACAACCGGTTTATTAACCCGTTTTTAATCTATTTTCAATCCAAAATTATTAGTGGAAAAATCAAAAACTAAGTGAACAACCCGTTTTCAATCGACTTTTAAACCAGGTTGTAACCGGTTCGCAACCGGTTTTTAACCGGTTTTAATTTATTTTTAACCGGTTTTAATCTATTTTTAACCGGTTTTTTATTATTTTCAAAAATTCGTGGTTGAATTGTTTTTTTTTTAATTCGCTTTATTCAATGTTTTTTCAATTGGTTGTATCTGCCTCACAGCCATTCGTAACTTTTTCAAAGGTGGAATAGAATCGATTTTTTTATTAAATAAAACCGGTCAAGAGATATTTAAAAATTTGTTTATTTTTATAAAAAAATGTTAAAAACTATTAACAAGATGCTTGTATGTATAAAGGGTGTTTTTATAGAGGTATAGAACTTTAATTATGCAGCTTCGTCTTAGCTGGCGGTTTGCAACCGGTTTAGTAACATTTTGCAGGTGTCAAGTGATTTATGTTCAGTTTAATTTGGCATTTCAATATGAACGTTTCAAAATTGTGCTAATTAGGCCCTAAACAAGATTGCCCTTTATGCAAATTTTCATAAGTGAATTTTATTTAGCGATAAAGCGCCCTTTTGTTTGAATGGATACACCAATTAACAAAACTGCCGTCTTTAATAAGATAATAATTCTCAAATACATGTTGGGATAACTTTAATTGGTGTCCTTTATGAGTTGGTGGAATCACTTCTTTAAATAAGATGCTGGTCAGAAAATTACTCTCAATGATGACTGCTATATAGAGCCATGATTACTAACTGTTTTGTTCATTGATTAAAAACACATGTGCAGTAGCTGTGGTTTCAACAAAACGGCGCAACTTGTCATGCAGCCTGTGCCTTTACTTATTTATTGAAGGACACGTTTAGTAACTGCATATTTGCATATTTCGGAACCGTGATCGTGTGATTTAATGCCGTTAAAATATTTTGTGTTTGTGAAGTCGCTAGTCTGCGACAATAAGTGTGACGACACGATTTACCAATTGGAGGATACAATTCCCCGCATAGTGCCAATATACGGCCACAAATGTTGGAAAAAAGTCATAGAAAGTCGAAACTCCAGCTTAGACTACATTCGAGCCACCCTGGGCGCTCATATATCAGAAGTGGCTCTTAAATTATAATTCCAGAAGAATATGTTTCCAACAAAGTAAAGTTTATGTCAATTCAAAAATTTTCATTTTATTCCACTTTAAAGTTGTATAACTGTATACCCCTATTTTGAAGGGTTTGTCAAGAAGAAATTTGTTTTTTTAAACAAAGTAAAATAGAAAGTTTTGATTTAGATGATTCAAATTTATATTCAGCGAAAAGTCCGGCAATTATGAACACAAAATGATATCTGGTAAATGTCCACCACGACCACGCCGAGAGATCTCGATTCTTTCATCAAAGTTTTTAATCACTTTTTATTAAAATGGCGATCCTATTTCGTAAATTACATTAAGGGTTTTAACTTTCTAGGCTGAAATCGATTTGTTTGGCTCCGTATAGACTCTGTTTTTAAAATAGCGCCACAAAATATAATCCAGTGATGTTAAAGCTAAGTCCTAGTACACGACTTACCTGGCTACTTAACGATCGGGAAATTTGGTTTGAAATAAATTGATCACTTCATTGGCTGTGTGATATGTGGTACTGTCTTGTTGGAACCATAAGTCAGTGATATCCACGTCGTTAATATTAGGCTAAAATTGAGTTGCCAGCATCTCGCGATAGAGTGATCCCTTGACTATTACCGCATTTCCAGCCTCGTCTATTAAAAAAAAACGGCCTAATCATGTCTCCAGACCACATAACGTACTATACAGTGAGCATGCAAAGGCTTTTCAATCAACCCTCTAGAATTTTCAGAAGCCGAAATGCGAAAATTTTTCTTGTTGACAAACCCTGTAAATGAAAATGGGGTTCGTCTAAATAAATTATGATTTTTTTAAAAAAACCAACCGATTGTTCCTGAATAAATTGAGCGAATTTACGGCGATGTGTATAGTCGATCTGCTACAATTCGAACACCAGTTGAACGTTATAAGGCGACAAAATTGGATAACTCCAATTGTTTGAAAAGTCGAGGAATTGACAAATTTGCATCTGCTTCAACACTGTGGCTAACGGTTTCGAGGTTTTTTTGAGTAGAGCGACCCAGTCATTGGTGTTCGCACATTTTGTACTAAAATTGTCGATTAAAATTTAACGACTTAATTTTTAATAGCGATCTGAGAAGGTTGATTATGTTGTTTGAAAATATCTCGAATTTTACGAAATATAACTTTAGCGGAACCACCAGTTTCCTAGCGGATTTTAAATTATTTTAATGCGATTTTCAGGCGAAATTGAATTTATTGTAAGAATTGCCAATACATCTACTAAGAATTCATCAAAAAACTAAATGTCAAAACTATTATGTTGTTGGTTTTTCGACAATTGAAAAACAATCTTCGTGTTGAAAACCCCAATATAAATTAAATCGCTGCTGTAAAACCGTAAGCCCAGTTTAAACTGGATTCTATTAATGTTTTTACTACTTGAGTGTCTCTTTGAAGAAGGATGGATTCTTCTTTAGCTAGCGCTGCCATCAGCCTTGATTTTTACACAAATCTTCGGTTTAGTTTTCTAATTAACTAGGCTTCGCTTTAACCATGTTTAGCTAGACGCCCCGCATGGTTTTAACTGCCGTTATCAAATTATTAATCGTTTTATTAACTTATCTACCCCTAGTTTTTAACAATATATTTGTTTTTCTTTATACTTAACACTGTGCTGGGTTTTGAACGCATGGTCACTATAACAGCTTGTTAACAGAGGTGGTGAAGTTTTCTTTTTATTCTGCAAAATTTTAATTTTTAAGCCTTTTGTTATTCTAATGAAAATTTTAACTGCTGGTATTGGATGATACTACTGCACTTAAACATCAGTTAAGCTTTGTGTGAGTAATCGAGTAACCAATTTGTTATTTATAATTTATAAAATTGTTAGCTTGAAATTTTTTGTCTACATTTTTTTTTATGGTGGAAGGTTTTGTTTGATTGTGTTATTATTCAATGGAAACTGCTATTTTATCTAATTTTTTTTTTAATTTAAATTTTAAAATTTTGATAATTAACAATTTATTTTCAAGTTTCTTCAACTTTAGCAATTTTTATCATTTATTCAACTAATAATAATTCTTACCTCTCCATTATGCTATTATTTCTAATTTATCTTATTAATATTAATGGTATTTTTGCTTCTTTCCTTATATTGCCTCCATATCAAAGTACACATTTGGGATTTATGGCTGCAAACGTACGTACGTTACTCATACTTCATATGAGCTGTTTTTTTTTTCTTCTTTTGGAAACGTAGTCTAAGAGAATCTTTCAGTGTATTTTTTTTTTAATTTTTTTTTTTTTGTAGTTTTCTTTCTTTTGGTTGGTGGTTTATAAATGCCACGTGAAATTAATGTTGAAATTGGCTGATAATGACAGCTTAACATTAACGACTACTCTGTCTTCAAATTTGAAAATAAAACAACAAATAAATAATAAACTACAACAATAAATTGTATTTTAAAGAACGAAACAAAAAAAAAAAAGAGGCGGTTTGTATAATGAATAAATAGTGATAAATAGATAAAGATATTTTTTTCTTCAAAAGACCTTTAAGAAGTCTACTTGAATTATAAGCATTTCATACTTAAGCTAACGACAACATAGTATTAGCTTGAGATATAATTTATGGACTTGAAGGCTGAAAATATCTGTAGCAAGAAGATGAAACAAATAGATTTTCAACATTTATGGCGATTAATAATTTTCCTAAATTTCATCTAAGGAACAGAGGGACATGTTTTAGTTTCTGTAACAAATATGATAAAAGCGGCTTTTAGACAGTCGAATTTTCCATGATAACAATGGCAATTTTTTAGTTTTTAGCCAGCCATTGGTATCGAGAGTAGTAAAGTAAACAAAATTTTGCAAATTTGAGGTTAGGAAGTAAATTGGCTTGAAACTTACACTGTTTTTACCATTTCAGTTTTTTTAATAACAATTTATAGAAGAGATAAGGAAATGAATAACCAAGTATGAGGCTAGGCTAATCGTCACCTTAGCAAGTCGGCAGACGCCCGCCATTTTCACAAAATGTTCAAGCACATTTTGCAATACTACTTTGCTTCCCTCTTACAGCGCCGAATTATCTTTCTTTCGTATCACTGGTTTATGGATTCTTCATGTAAACCTGGTTTTTCAAGTGGACTCAGATAAAATAATTTAGCGACGTAGAGTCTCAACATCGAGGCGGCCAATTAATATCATCAAATCGAGAAACTATGCGACCGGAAAAATTCAGAGGCAATAGCTGAACAGTCCAACTGAAACGAAAGTTCTGTGATATCAACATAAATTGGTTATCATTGATAGGTAGCACAGAGTATTCACAGTGATGGCGTTTAATTGTCTGTTTGTGACCGTCGACACCACTTTCGTTGGATGTAATTTCCATAACGAGGCGGCCAATTAACATCATCAGACCGAGATTACGCGACCGAAAAATTTCTGTTGCAATAACTGGATGGCTGTATGGGACCGTCCAATTGAAACCAAAGATCACTGATGTCAGCAGCCAACTGAGCCCACAAAGAACTAGTTAACATAGTTTAGTAGCACAGAGTATTCATAGTGATGGCGTTTCATTGCCGAGTTGCGATCGTCGATGCCGCCTGACCACATTCGGCACCATTGGGGCCACTTTCGTTGGATGCAATAGTTTTCACTAAATTTTTAATCACATTTCGCAATAAAACTTTGCTTTTCTCTTGCAGCGCTGAATTCATCTTTCATAGTATTACCTGCTTGTGAGTTCTTCACGTAAACCTGGACTTGTAAGTGGGCCACGATAAAATAATCCACTGATGTAGAATCTCCACAACGAGGCGGTTAATTAACATCGTCAGACCGAGAAATTATGCGACCGGAAAATTTCTGTTGCAATAACTAGATGGCTGTATGGCACCGTTCAATTGAAACCAAAGATCACTGATGTCAGCAGTAGCCAACTGAGCCCACAAAGAACTAGTTAACATAGTTTAGTAGCACAGAGTATTCACAGTGATGGCGTTTCATTGCCTATTCGCGACCGTCGATGCCGCCTGACCACATTCCGCACCATAGAGACCGCTTTCGTTGGATGTAATAGTTTTCACTACATTTTCAATCACTTTTTACAATAAAACTCTGCTTCCCTCTTGCAGTGGCGAATTCATCTTTCATGGTGTCATATGCTTGTGGGTTCTTTACATAAACCCGGTCCTTTAACTGGGCCAGGATAAAATAATCCAGTGGCGTAGAATCTCAACAACGTGGTGGCCATTTAACATTATCAAATCGAGAAACTATGCGATGGCAAAATTTCTGATGCAATAGTTGGACCGTCCAATTAAAACCAAAGATCACTGATATCAAATAAACCAACTGTGGCCACAAAAAAATGGTTATCATGGATTGGATAGCACCAAAAATTCACAGTGATGGCGTTTCATTGCCGATTTGCGACCTTCGATGCCGTCTAACCACATTCCGCACCATAGATACCACTTTCGTTGGATGTAATAGTTCTTCTAGAATCGTTTGTGAATTTGGTGAGACACACATGCATTAAATTTGTTTCATTACAAAAGCTTATAACTTAAAACGAGCCTCCTCACTAACGGTGATTTTCTTGGAAAATGCGTTCTTTTTGTCCAGTTTTTTTAGAAACGTTCAACGCAAGCAATGGTCGCTGTACTTTAATTCTTAAACAAGCTGAACCTTATAATCGTGAAAATAAATATCCTATTGCAAAATGTTGCGCAGGGTGTTTATAGTGAGGACCGATTTTTGCGAAAGTCGACGAGTTGATAGTTCAGTCTTATTCTCAGTCTTATTCTCTTTTCTGTACAGCGAGTATATTTTTATATTGTCATGACCACTATGAGCCGTGGTCTATTATCGGCAACAATATCAGAAGCCTCATATTTTGCAATTAAATGATGCGCAATAACGTCTAAAGGAGACTGATTATGAGGAAAAGCCGCTCAAATTTTACGAAAGACATAGAGAAACTTTCACCATATTGAAATTTAATTTTCATAAAAATATTCATCGCTCAATAGCGCAATATTCCATGCTTAAAATGCCTCGACTTTACTAAGAGACGGCAGATCAATTTTTTATATTTATTCATTTGATAGACAATTTACTTTCTAACCCCCATTTCTTTCTAGCCCACTTTCTAGCCCACCCATTATTTAGAGTTTAGTGACCAAGTTTAGTCCAACTGTGTGATTCGATTTACATCCGCGCCTGGCCATGAAGCCTTAGTCAGATGGTGGACCAAGCCACTGCATAATTTTGAACGTCATGCTCGTCCTAGGAAGCCGAAGCTATAATTCTATGCAACAGCACTTTCTAGTTGCAACTTTGATTATTTCAGAGCAGGGCTACAAATCATCACTCCTTGCTTAAGAGTTGGAGACTTTCCAACTCCTGTCCAGAACACATGTCTAGCATGCTCATTGGACTGGATCATTCACCTAGCGAGTACTTAACGGCGAAATGATCCTGGCCACCATATTAAACAATAGACCTGATATGGGGCCGCGAAACCACAACCACCACGATACTCACATATAGGGGCTAACCTCAATAATCAGCCAGAGAACAGTTAAATGTCTAAAAAGACAAATAACGGAACTCTACGAGCTTACTGATTCCCGTGGAGATAAAGTGGAGTTTCCAGTTGTACCCCTGCTGACTTCAGGGGACTGGGCTCCCTTTTTCCCCCAGTTGCACAGGTCTAAGTTGTTGCTTTATCCAAAGACCATATATATGTGCCCCCGGGGACTACCAAGTTTAGTCCAAAAAAGAAACAATTTTAAGCGATAGTAATAAGACCATTCTTCATAAGATGATAAAATAAATTACACTGTGAAATCCCAATTTCCGCCGGTACAACAAAATAATTTTATTTTGCAATTAAATTTATAATTTTTTTTTATTATCATTCCTTTGGTGAAAGCCGTCGTTACTGATTGTTTTTCTTTATAAAGAGAAGTAGCAGTTTAGGCTACAATGCCGATTTAGTCAAGTACCGTGCTACATTCTTTAGGAAAGGGATAGAGAAGAGATAAGATAGATGATGAAAGTAGAAGGATAGTTACCAGTGACCAGTAATCATGCCTTCATTACTGAGCAGCCCCACCGACACTCAATTTTTATTTTTGTACTGAAAAAAATCAAGATCTTTGTTGGGAATCGAACCCACAACCCCCAGTCTTGTAAGCTAGTACATTACCTACTAGCCTACAGGGACACCATCAGTGAGCGCTTTCGATGGGATGATATCTTTATCAACCCGAGTTTAAGATAGTACTGAAGTCTTAGTATTAAGACTGTTAGTATAAATAGTCTTGAGTTTAGATCGTTCTTTCATTATGGTCGTATCCATTTATGCAGGTAAACTGTCCCGTCATCTGGTATTTTATGCGAGACAAATTTAATATTTTCTTCTTTTATTATAATTTTCTGGTTACTTTTTATTTTAAAAACCCAGCGCAGCCGAAATGCTCATCGCTAATATAAAATTTGTTTTTCCTTTAAATCAATTATTAATTTCCTGACAAAGAAAATTTATAATCAAATTATTTAAAAATGTTTATTTTCATTTTTGCACGTTTGACTTTTATTTCGAAAACAAAAGAAAAATCCAAAATTATAATTGTTTGTGGATTTTATTATCCTCATCTCTGCCTGTACCATTTTTAAGCATTTTCAACAATTTTATTATTGACTTTGTCACTAACAAATGGTCATAAATGTGTCCCAAAATATTACGTACTCATTTTAATCTGGCCACGTTTCTAGGAGAATGCAATAAAAACAGGGTGCTAAACTAAATAACATGCTTCATGCTTGATTGGTTTTTTGCAAAAAAAAAAATATTCACAGCACTGCTTGTTTGCTGCCTGTGCTTCAGTTAATATTACGTTGTTTGCAACAATATGTGACAAAACCAACATTATTGGCTTTTCTGCTTTCATTTCGATTCTTTTGCTAAATTTATATAGAGAAAGACAGTTGCAATAAAAGGTACATATTTTTCTGTGTGTATGTGTATTTTTTGTTTTTTTTTTTTTTGCAAAAGTATTGTCCACTGTACGAGAGCTGCCTCTAGCAATTGCAATTTCGCACTTTATACAATTTACAATTTCGGCCATAAATCAATGAGCAATAAATTTACAATGTCATGTATTTGCAGGAAAGTAAAACTAAAATGTCGTTGGCCATTACAGCCAGCACATGCCATGGCTGCTAAAATATATTTATATTTCTTTTCTTATTTTAAAATTTAATTTTTTTAGCTAAGTAAGTTATGGCCAGGTTTAATTTACTAAGTCACCTTTGTAATAAAAGCAACAATAAACTGCTTGCTTTAATGCAAACATTTTTTGTAGTTTTTTTTTTTACAAAATTGCGCTCTAAGATATGAACTTTTCATTTTAAAAAAGGATTTTTTCGCCACAAATTTTTTTTGTTTCTTAAAATTTGATTACTTTTTTACACTTTATATCACCTCTGGCAGCATAAAACTTTTAGTTCCATTTCGTATATAAAAAGCTTATTTCTGCTTCGGTTTTGCTTTAAAAAAATGTCTGTTACTTTCATATAAAATGTGATTCGCTTAAGTTAAAGTTTTTAAAAATGTTTCACAATAAGTCACTTTTTACAGAAACAACCCACTTTTTCTTGAGACCTCAGTGTTTTTTACTGAAATAAGCATTTATAGCATAAAACATCTATTTTTAAGGAAAGCTTTTTTTACCATAAAATTTTTCTTTAAGACTGATTTCTTTTTTTACGTTTTAAATCCCTTTTTGCAGTCTAAATTCCCTGTTTTTTTTCCAAAATTATTTTTTTATCTATTTCGTATATAAAAATTTATTTTTTGTCGGTTTTTTTAGGAAAAGTCTATTTTATTACCGCTAATTTATTCCGCTTTTGACAAAAATTCCTTTTTTTTTTAAAATATCTTTTTTTAGCACAAGTCACCTGTTGGAGCAACGAATCATTTCGGATACTATTAAATGCAAGCCTGCGCTCTGGCTACCATGCGCCCTCTACTTAATATTTTTGTAATCATTAAATACAACATTGTATACTCCATTTCCTTTTTTGTATGGGATGTCCAAAAATATAAAATTCAAGTTTTCGCGGTAAAAGTGAGTGTAGAATAAAAAGAATTATTTCATAAGAAGCTTCTGTTTGAGCACAATTACGAAGAGTAATTATGGCAACAGCATCTATGAGGATTGAGCCGCTAAACGCGGATAATTACGATACATGGAGAACGCACATGCGTGCAATCTTGATAAAAGCATATTTGTGGGCTTATGTTGATGGCACAAATGTATGCCCAACTGATGCAGGTGCTGCTAAATGGAAGCTGTTTGATGAAAAAGCATGCGCTGATATTATCTTTTCAATATCGGCATCTGAATTGGGACTTAGGTCCTGTGCGAAACGCAACACTTTTGAAACGTATTGCACTTACACGCATGAAGGAGGGTGAAAATGTTCGCGTACACCTAACCGAGTTTTTCCATGCTATAAATAAACTGAAGGAAACAAATGTGACTGTAGGAGACGACTTGCTTGCTATTTTGCTACTTTATAGCTTGCCTGAGTCTTTTGAGATGTTTCGCTGTGCTTTGGAAACAAGAGATGAACTCCCCCAACCAGATGTTCTTAGAGTCAAAATCCAAGAAGAAGAACATTCGAGAAAGGTAATGGAAGCAGCAACTGCGCAAAATGTCTTGCTTGCCAATTCAAGGAAGAAGTTTTTCAACAAAAATTGTGGCTCTGGAAATGCAAAACGAAATACAACAGAAATGCATACAAATACAAACACAGCAACGAAAGAGAAAGAAAACAGAACGTGCTTTAAATGCGGAGTACCTGGTCACATTGCACGATATTGCCGATCAAAACAACACGGAAAAATATCAAATGCAAGTGCTCAACGCCATAAGGAGGAGAAAAACGAAAAGTCCTTATTTTTTGAGTCTGCTCTTATATCTAAAACTGAAAGTGGCTACTAGTGTCTGGACAGCGGTTGCTCATCGCATATGAGTCCGAACAGAAAAAGTTTTGACAACTTTAAAGAAATTAGCCGAAAACTATTCTTAGCTAACGATGATGCAGCAGAGATTACTGCAATAGGAAATGTCAAAGTAAACATCAACAAAGACGGTCAGGAGGAGCGAATCAATTTTGAACAGGTGATGTATGTGTTCAATTTACGAATAAATTTGCTATCCATGTCGAAAATTGCAGATAAAGGCTACGAGGTAGTTTTCCATCAAGATGAGGCTGCAATTATTAAGAATGGTGAAACTGTGCTGACAGCAAAAAGGATTGGCGACCTATACTACGTAAAAAGCGAATTATTTTCTGCAAATGTGGCTGAGGCAAAACGAAACAGCTTGTACAATTGGCATCTTTGCATGGGACATCTCAACGAACGAGATTTGAAGCGTTTGACGAGCATGGTATACGGCATTGAATTCGATTCCAATGAAAAATTGCCCCCGTGTGAAGTTTGCATAAGCGAAAAGCAGACACAAGAGATTTTTTCAAAACATAGTGAGCGGCGCACTACGGAATTGCTGGAAATTGTACATAGCGACGTCTGTGGCCCAATGAAAACAAGTTCACACTCTGGCGCGAAGTATTTTGTTACATTCACCGACGATTATTCTCGCTACTGTGAAGTGTTTTTCATCAAGCACAAGTCTGATGTGCTAGAAAAGTTCAAAAAATTTAAAAATTCAGCTGAGACACTAACAGGCAGAAAACTTAAGATGATTCAATCCGACAATGGCACAGACTATATAAATAAAGATTTTACGAAGTATTTGGATGACTGCGGCATTAAAAGACGTTTAAGTGCTCCGTACACGCCTCAGCAGAACGGCATCGCAGAGCGCAAAAACATAACACTTCTTGAGATCGCCAGGTGTATGCTAAAGCAAGCTAATCTACCACCTGTATTTTGGGCAGAGGCGATTAACACAGCGAACTATATCAGAAATAGATGCCCGACGAAATCGCTTGACGATGAGGTGCCGCAAAAATTGTTTTCTAGTAAGACTCCTACTATTGTTCATATGAAGCCTTTTAAAATAAAAGCATACGTTTTGATAAAAGATAAATCAAATGGGAAATTTGACTCCCGATCTGAAGAGAGTGTGCTTGTGGGCTATTTCAGCGAGGCAAAAGCTTATCGTTTGTGGTCGCCCCAAAAACGCGGAATAATAATCAGCCGTGATGTTCGTTTCTTGAATGAGATGTTTTATACTCCAAATATTAACGTTGACGTTTTTAAAAAGTCACCTTTTTCCAATTTCTAAAGCTAAAAATGCTTTTAAAACTGAATTTAAAAGTTATTTAATAAAGAGCCACTTTACAAGCCAAAGCTTACTTTACACTTTTAAATTCTAAGGTCGTTTTTACAGCCAAAAATCGCTTTTGTTTAAATTTTCTTTCTTTTTTAAACTAAAAATTATTTTTAAAGCTTAAAATCATTTATTACAAAGTCACTGTTTTAACATTTTAAAGCTAAAGAAATTATTTTAAAGGGACATTTTTAAATCTAAAAACTACTTTATTTTATACACTCATTTTTAAAACTAGCGATCACTTGACACCTTTAGATCTCTTTCTAAAGCTAAAAGCCTTCTTTCGAACCAAAGTCGGTTTTAAAATTTGAAATAATTTTTAAATATTTAAAACTGAAGATCAAATTTAAAACTTGAAATTCACTTTAAAAATGTTCAAAAAGTTTAAGTTACTTTTAAAGCGTCCAGCAGCCACTTTTCCTGCATAAAAATGTAGTTTTCTACAAGAAGCCTCCTATTTGTCCCTCGCTTTTTTAAATACAATAATTTCACATTTAAAGCGTTTATTTTTTTAACGCCCTTAACAGTCATTTTTGCACTTAACAGTACTTGTTTTGACTAAACGTAGATTTTTTCAAAACAAGGCGCTCTTTTCACCTAAAACTTACTTTTTCGAAGGTGGTAATTTTTCACCTAACTATTATAACGAAAAATGAAATTTTTATTTTTAAATAGACTATTGTATTATTTTTTAAAACAAGTCACTTTTTTGGAAATAAAAGTCACTTTTTTTTAAAAAAAATCACCATTTTGAAATATGTTACTTTTGTTGGAAATTAAGTCACTTGCTTTAATAAAACGATTTTTTGGAAATAGAAGTCACTTTTATTTAATTAAGTCACTGCTTTGAAATAAAAGTCACTTGTTTTGAAATAAGTAATTTTTTTAAGGTGAGTGACATTCTTGGAAATAAAATAAGTCCCTTCTGTAAAATAAAACTCACTTTTTTAAAATAAATCACTTGTTTTAAAATAAGTAATCTTTTCGAGGTGTGACTTTTTTGGAAATAAATGAAATGCCTTCTTTAAAACAAAACTCACTTTTATAAAACAAGTCAGTTCATTGAAATAAAGGTCACTTTTTTAAAATAAGTCATTGTTTTGAGGTAAGTGACTTTTTTGAAATAAATTTTTTTATGGGACTAAAAGTCGCCTTTTTTTGAAAAATTATTGTTTTATGCTTAAAATAGACTTCTTACCTTAGGTCACTAACTCTTAAAATTAGTTTTACTGTAAATAATTGTTGGTTAATAAATTTTAGTAGATAATTATCAGGAAAAACAAAAATAATGATGATGATGCCAACCAACGGTGTGGCGAAATATTGAAAAAAAAAAAAATAATAAAAAATAAAAGTTTTTAAAAATTTTTTATTAAATAGTGACCTAGTGCTTTATAATTAACTACTAAAAAATATTAAAAAGGTCAAAAAACTATAACTATTATAAATTTTACTAGAAACAATAATTTTCATTTAGATGAAATTGTTCGCATCACAATTAATTTAGAAAAAAAAATTTAATTCCTTTTTTTTCGTTATCGATTAGTTAGTTCTTACCTCGAACTGTCTTTCTAAAAATAAAACAAACTTTTCTAAAATAGTCACATCAATAATTAGTTAGTTTAGCCATTCATGTCAACAAATCACATCTGCTCGTTGAATTTTAATTTTCAGATCGTTTGTGGAATGTAGTTTTTTGGATATTAATTTCGCTTAATCTGAAGAAATTACCTAAAAGAAGAAGAAAAAGAAAGAGGCAAAAATTAGTAAAAATATATAAAAAATAAACTTTTACTTTAAACACAAAATTTAGTTATTTGATTATGTAAAATTTTTGTGCGCCTAAAATTATGCTAAAAAACTCATATCCCAAAAAGTATGCAAGAAAAATACATTCAATTTTTTTCGTGTAAAAGTGTTTAAAAAAATTTTTTTAAAACAAATTGACGTTAGAACACTGTCACACATGTAATCTCATGCTAAGAAAAAAAATAAGTTTTCAAAGAAAACAATCTGCCTACAAAACAAACAATAACACAAACATTTTTTTTTGTTTTTTTATAAAAAAAATTTTACGGTTGACTGGTTTTGGCATTACTTGCTAATGACTGTTTTTAAGTTTCTTATTTTTTTTTCTCCTTCTTTACATATTTTTAATAATTTATACATCTTTCTATTTTCCTTTGCCCATGTTTCGGTCAATTACTCTTCATAACAGGCTGTTAACCTGGTAAAACATTAAAAAATATTATTATTAATTCCATTAGCATTTTGAATAAAATTTGTTGCAATTACGTTTCAATGTGTTTTGCTTTTTGGTTATTTTTTTTTTGTTCTTCGCATGTATGTTTTGTGTGTGTATGTATGTGTGTGTATAAAATTAAAACAAACATTGCTGTTCATGTTAATGTTTAGTTTAAGACTTAAAGCAAACAGGTGGTAGGGCTAATGGAATATTTTGTATTGTATAAGTATATACAAACATAAACACAAATACAGTAACACTTTCACATATACCACTGCAAACAAATATAATATGTTTATATTGCTTTTGCTCACACATACGCACACTTCTGTATTTAAACATACACTAACAATCTTTAATGTGCCAGCACCCAACAATGAGTTGAAAAAAAATTTTTGTTTTGTTAAGAGACATTAAGGCGTCGTATGATGTCAGTTCAGATAAGTACTCTTGACATGTATGTACACATTCATTCATTCATTCATTCATACATTCATTTTTTCATTCATGCATTCGTTCATATAAATTTTATATAATTTTTTTTTTATTTTATTTTGATGTTTGTTTTTCTACTGTTTCTTCTTTATCATTAATTTAGCCTTTTACCACTTTTCTTGTTCTTTTTTCGTTTTTTTTTTTTGTTTGCTTTTTTGAACTTTTTTATTGTCATATATTTTATGTGCGAAAATATGTATATTTATGAGCTCGAAATCCAGACAAAATTATTGTCTTATTGCAGAAACAACTTTTGTAGGTAAAAAAAACGAAAAATGCTGATTTTAAATTTCTCTAATGCTTTAGACAATTGCATTATATTTATTTTTTTTTTTTTTGCAATTTAACAAAAAATTGCGTGGAATAACTGGAAGACTATAAAAGCAATTGTTTTAAACAAATTTCGTATTCATGAACGAGTTATTGTAGAATAATCTCAGCTTCATTTATGCAGTCATTCTTTTTGCAATAAGTTTCTTGACTTTTTAAACCAAGAATTACTGTTTTCGAGAGAATTGCATTTTCTTAAAAAAAAAATTTATTTTTATAAAAAAAAACCAAAAAAGTACTTTTTATAAAAGTACTTACTAAAAGTAAAAAAGTACTTTTTATAAAAGTACTTTTTAGAAAAGTATTTTAGAAAAAGTACTTTAGAAACTGTACCTTTTAGCACAAGTGCTGTTTTAGCAAAAAACACGTCTTAGAAAAAATTAAGATTTCAGTTAAAAGTGCCTCTTCAGCACGAAGTACCTTTTTGATAAAAATTAACTCTTACTTATTGTTTTAAGTAAGTACATTTATAGCAAAATTACCCTAAATGCAAAAAATACCTTTACAGCAAAACTTTAATTTTTGGCAAAATTTACACTTCAGTTAAAAAAAGTCTCTTTATGCAAAAGAAAATTATTGGGACCTAAAGTGGGCTTTTTACCAAAAGGAGTTTTTTTGGCAAAACAAAAAATATTTTTTAACAAGTCTATCTTTTTGATCGAAAATCTCGTTTTAAATAATAATTTTTTTAACTGTATCCTTTCTATTAGCAAAACTATTAGTTTGCAGAAAGTACTTTTTTTTTGTAAAAAGTATTTTTTTCCTTAAAATTATTTTTGTTTCGAAAGCACTATTTAGGAAAATGCTTCAAAATCGATTTGAAGAAAAAATCAATTTTACAGCAAAAGGTTTTAAAAGCAGTTAATTAATTTGCAAAAAGTACTTTTTTTAGTAAAAATATTTTTTTCCTTAAAATTAATATTTTTAAAGGGCTATTTAGTAAACTGCTTCAAAATCGATTTGAAAAAAAATTAATATTACAGCTAAAGATTTTAAAAGCAGTTAATTAGTTTGCAAAAAGTACTTTTTTTAGTAAAAAGTATTTTTTTAACTAAAATTATGTTTTTTAAAGCGCTATTTAGGAAACTTCTTCAAAATCGATTTGAAGAAAAAATCAATATTACAGGTAAAGGTTTTAAAAGCAGTTAATTAGTTTACAAAAAGTACTTTTTTAGTAAAAAGTATTTTTTTCCTTAAAAATTATTTTTTTAAAGCGCTATTTAGGCAAATGCTTCAAAATTGATTTGAAGAAAATATCGCTTATTTCAGCAAAAGGCCAAAAAACCAATTAATTAGTTTTCAAAAAGTACTTTTTTTGTAAATATTTTTATTTTCGTTACGATAATTTTTTTAAAGCGCTTTAGGAAAAATGCTTCAAATTCGATTTTAAAAAAATCACTTATTTCAGCACAACGTCCTAAAAGCAGTTAATTAGTTTGCAAAAAGTACTTTTTTTAGTAAAAAGTTTTTTTTTCCTTAAAATTATTTTTATTTAGAATGCTTCAAAATCGATGCGAAGACAAAATAAATTATTTCAGCTAAAAGTCCCAAAAAAAAACAGTTGATTCTCCTTCTTGTACTGCAGCTAATTCAAGGGATATTGAAGCCTTTTAGACTGCTGCTAAATTTTTAGAAATTTAAATTTCAAAAAGGTGTCAATATACACAGCCAACTTACAGCATAAACAGGACACATAGATGTGTTATATGATTTAGTATGAACGGATGTTTAGGGTTAATGACATTGTAAATTTTAAAAGAGTTGCCACGAATGAGAAAAGTTTTTATAGCCGAAATGCGAAAAAGCAAAAATTTTTTTCTGTAAGTTTTTAATACGGGGTATCCGACGGGAAGATATACTTCTTTGTTTTGCCGCATTTTGGTAAACATTAGTCTTGAGAGTTCATATTTGGCAGTTGCAAAGTAGACACGTGGCAAATTTATTATGAAAAATTATTCGAAAACCAACGTGTTTTAATCGTTAAAATATTTTATCACAAGCAATCATCGATTACTGTGACGATGAGAAAGTTACGTGAAGTTTTTGGGAGAAACAAGATGCCAAGAAAACTCACTTTTTATAGTGTAGTGAATGATGTCGAAGAAAGAGTGTCTCTAGGTGATGGGCTTATAACCATACTGGAGCACAACATACTGTCAGAACGGCTGAAAGCATTACTGCTACTCCAGATATTATTTAAAACAATCCATCAACCTCAATTCGATGCCGTACTTAGGAGCTTGGTTTTCAAGGAACAACTTTGGCCATAATTTTGCACAAGGATTTGCATTTGTTTCCGATATAAGATTTAGTTGACAGAAGACCATTTACGCAGCCCTACATATGCCAATAGGATGTTAGAGCTCTCCTATGACAATCCGAATTTTCATGAAAAAATCATAATGAGTGATGAGGCACATTTTTATATGAATGGGCATGTGAATAAACAGAATAGTGGGTTCTGAGGAATGGGAAATCCTCAAATTATTTCACAGTCACCTTTGCATCCATTAAAAGTGACAGTCTGGTCTTGTAATGATTAAGCCGATATTAGCTTAAGAGACAGGAGACTGCAGTCAAACAGTTTCTGAGACATTAGAACGTTAGAACACGAAAATATTGAATACTATTGTCGCTAAATTTGGAGCCCCTGCTACCAGTGTACTAGGTAAAACAAGTCACGCTTTTTAATGTGGATGCTATAAGAAGCTTCAGCCAGAAATCAGAGACTTATAAAGAGAATAGCGTGGCTTTTGTATTTTTTTTTTTACCTTGTAGTTGTTTCCTATGAAATTATCACTATTACAACGCTAAAAAGTAGATTGGGACAAAAGTTCGTGTCTTAGAGCAAAATTAGTGAAATAGCTGTGTCGCTTTTAATCATAATGAAAGCTAGGAATCTTAAGGCTCATTAAGAAAACCTCCTTTTCAAAAATAAAAAAAAGATTTTAAATAAATTTTAAGAGCTGTAAACTAAATGAGAATTATTAACTCGTTCGAATTTGCTAAAGCTTTAGGTATTTAATTTTAAGCTCTTAATTTATACTGATTTGATTATTCCAACTTTAACCGAATAAATACAACAAAAACAACTCCCATTAAATATTTGTTTAGTACTATTTAATGATTACATCATTTTACAATATGACTAATGGAAAAGCACGTCAATCTTTATTAAGCCCAGAATGAAAATACAACAAATAAATTATAGTGTTTTTTAGCGTGTTTGACATTCAACACTTGGGTATCACAATTTTTATTCGAAGACTCGATTAAGGCAAAATAAACTATAATTTCAAATTCGTCACTTTACGTATAAAACTAATAAAAAAGTTTCTTTCATATAATTAACAGTCATATCAATTGGTATTATTTTTTTCTTTTCGCTTTACTGTGTTACTGTTTATTAAACACGCGATAATTATTTTCAGCCAGACGGCATTTAAAACGATTTTTTTTATACATTTTTTTTTTATTGTATTGTAATTTTACCCTGCCCCAGTATTTACGCTAATATTTGGTGTTTGTGTATTGAAAAGTTTCCAACAGCAGATATTGACAATTTTATATTATTTCTATTCGGTGAGATCGTAAGCTTTTCTTCCAATTGCTGTTTGTGTCATTTGTTCTGACCCCCAAATGTTCTTGAGTTTTGTTTTGAATAGAAAAAGCTTTTACCCCTACCCAATATTTTGTAATTATTCAACAATTAACACAATAAATATTGTTCCCCCTTAATTTCTGACTGACAAATAAAAATTGCAATAATTCTTATTTATTTTTTCTTTTTTTGTGTAGAGAACTTCACTTAAATCAATTTAATAGTGTTTCGTTCAAACATTAAGCGCACAGAAGACGAAATAAAAATAAAATTTGTGTAATTAACAGTAAATTACTGTCTGACTGCCTGACGTTGTATGACATAAATTAAGTTTTATATTTAGAGAGATCATCACACTTTAGCACAATTAATGTTGAGAATTCAACTGAAAGACAGCTCGTTGTCAATCTTGTTTCTTTACTTCTATTATGGCACAGGGGCCAGAAGTTCTTTTAGAGGTGATTTTTTTAGTGCGGGCTTTTAATATAGAAGTTTAAATAATTCCGCTCAAAATTTACATCATCAAGCAGAAGAGGTGTTGGGTATATGTAAGTGTTGGACATAAGTAAGATGGTCCAATATCTAATGAAGCTTTATATAAACTATTGTATGAAAATAAAATCTGGCAACCCTTTACATATAAATTATAATTTTTTTTTTCTGAAAAAAATTTTTTCCACCACCAAAAAGTGTGGTGAGTGTAAGCAGAAAACAGGAAATCTTAGCCAATAAACTTTGGACAGAATGTGATTGTGTCGGGGTTAAAAGGTATTTCGCTACTTCCACCACCGAAAAGTGTGGTGAGAGTGAAGAGAAAAAACAAAACCTTAGGCAATCAATTAGAGAGCAATTGTGTGTATACCAATTAAAAGCTATTTTGTCACTTCTACCACCAAAAAGTGTGGCAGTTGTGAACAGAATCAAATAGAACATTAGCCAAAAACTCTTGGAGCGAATATTGCGATGTTTTCAAAATTGTTAAAACAACACATCTCGGTATCTGTCCTAACCGCATCATTGTGTGGTCCGGATGAGTGACTCTGCTATCTAAACAAGCAACTCAAAAGTGTGTTGAGTATGAACAGAATATAAAAGGACCTTAGCCAATAACTTTTGGAGCGAATGTAGTTGCGATGTTATCTGCGCTAGTCACAGCGATTTGTGGTCCGGGTGACTGCACTTTTAAAGGGCACATGTTCACTAAACAAGCAGCTCAAAATTCGCTAGAGTATTTAGTTAGAGGTATTTTGCTACTTCACCACCAAAAAGTGTGGTGAGAATGAACAGTATAAAAAAGAACCTACGCCTCTTCCGCACGATAATGTAAATTTCTGGCGGAATTATTTAAGCTTCTATAATAAAAGCCCGCACTAAAAAAGCATTCCTAAAAAGACTTCTCGCCCTTGCGCGAGCTGTCTAAAAGGTTGGCTAAGCAAGACGTCTTGGTATCTGTCCTTGTCACAGCAATATGTGGTGTGGATGACTTCACTCTTGAAGAGCAAATGTTCACTAAACAAGCAGCTCAAAATTCGCTGGAGTATTCAATTAGAAGTATGTCAATACTTCACCACCAAAAAGTGTGGTGAGTATGAACAATATAAAATATAACTTCAACCAATAACTTTCGGAGTGAATGTAATTGCGATGTTTAAAAGTTTGGTAAAACAACACATCTCGGTATCTGTCCTAATCATAGCGATTGCGTGGTTTGGATGACTGCACTCTTTAAGGGCACACGTTTTCTATACAAGCAGCTAAAAATTCACTAGAGTATTTTAATGCTGTATCTTGGATGTTGGCATAAGTCACTGTGATGTTCAATGGACTAAACAGATTTTTCAAATTTCAAGTGCCTCGGTTTTCTAAAACGGTATGACGTGATAAGGTTTACATCTTTACCTGGACGTGAGCCTTAACCAGATGGTGGCTATTACCACTGTGGATGGTATGTAGCGCCATCCTCGCCCTAGAAGGCCTTCGAATACGTATATTCTCCGGTCACTCCTAGTTGCAATTTCGAAAGCCCGAAGTAGGCCGCAGTCTTCACTCCTTGCTAAAGAGTTAGAGACTATCCAACTCCTGGTCCAGAACGCATGAAGCTTAATATAATCTAAGAACACGACGGCATCCATACTCACTGGAGCTGAACCATTCATTGTGTTCATTGTGAATGATCCGACCCACAAACTCTCACGAGGGCCTCGAAACACACAGCCACCAACGATACTCCCAAAAGGGCCTACCTCAATAATCAGCCAGAGAACAGCTAAATGCCTAAAGAGACAAATAGTGGAAATCTGCGGACAACTGATTCCCGTCGAAATACAGTGGATTATCCAGGTGACTTCTACTAGCCCTGAAGGGGCCTGGGCTCCCTTTTACCCTGCAAGAAACCAGTCTAGACTATCATGTGCCTCCGGGGGGATCAAAACGGTATAAGAGATACTTGACTCCATTCCACCTTCGTACTATTTATACAAGCTTTAACCGTCGAAAAACAAGGTACAACTCTCATGTATTGGCCGGCGCTCCAAAGTCTATTTAGGAGTTGCTCGAACTCGTATGGGAGAGGGCTAAGAGACTCATTGAGGACAGTAGGGTATCCAACACTATTGATTGTCCAGAGCATCGTGGCAATGTGGGATGTATTTCATTGTTTTAGCGTTACTACAATGGGAAATGCTCTAATGAAATTGGGGAACTTGTTACCCGCGCATTTTCGAGTTTAACTCGATTTTCGTTGAGAGCTTATCCATTTGTGGTTGTGGTACAGTGAATCGCACTACGCATTACAGAAAAAACCGTTTTTTAGCCGAACAGTTCGTATGTGAAATAAATTCCCTCCAGAGGTCTTTCCTGTCACTTAAAATGTAGGAAAGTTCAAATTAAAAGTCCACAAACACTACTCCATCTTTCCGCTTTTCCGTAACCTAATTTACTAAATCTGGCCCAATGCATTGCATGTGTAAGGGTCATTCGAATGCTGCTACGAGAAAGGAAAAACCGAAAAATTTCATATGAGCCTCTTAAGATCCTCAATCAGTTGTGGAAATACCTTTACATCCAAAAAAAGTGACCGTATGGTGCGGTTTGTGGTTACGAGGAAAATAAGCAAACAAACTTCATCACGGCGAATTCTTCGGGCTATTAAACCCCAATAACTAACCTTTTGTGTCCAGAATTGATCAATGTTGATTTAAGTGATTTTTGACTTCAGCAAGATGGCGCCACATGTCATACAAATAATGCATAAGAAATTTCCCAGCAGCATAATTTATCTATTTGGCAATGTTCTAGTGATTTAGCGCCCCTATATTTTTTTTTCTGTGGGGCTAGTTGAAGGACCGGGCTTACTTGAGCAGCCCACAAATATCTGATACTGTGTGAGAAGAAACGCAAGCTTGCTATGAAGAGATAAGCAAAGAATTGTTGTGAAATGGGGTTCAAAATTTTACAAAAGGAGAGTACATCTGCCGACATGCTACTAGAGGGTGTTATTTGTCCAAACTCATGTCTCATTATTATTTTCCATTATTTTTACTTTACATGGCTATCAATAAGGCTAAAGTTGTTTCCAAAAAGGTGTGTTTTGTAAGCCAATTTACTTTCTAACCTCAAATTTTCCCACCCCATATAGGCTCTGTTTTATTTGTTTTCTTTCCATTTTCGTTTTTGAATAAGAAAAACAATTTTTTGATGTCAGATTTTTTAAAATGACCTAACGGCAAAATATTAAGAAGACTTTGACAAATTTATGAATGACTTAATAATAATGGAATCTGTCGTTTCTTAATTCTGTAACAAGGTGAGTTACTCTCAATCAGACACTGTCAACTGTACAACAGTTCTATCTCAAGAAAGATCTTTTAATATCAGCAAAGTTGTGATAACAACAGTCACAGAAGTCACACTTAACGTGTGGTTGCATAAGTAGTTTCACATATTGACAATACTATTGACTGAAAAAGTGAGTTAGGGCTACTGAAACTTGCAAATAGGAAGGTGAAGGCAGGCTTATACGCGAAAAGACTAAAGTTGACTCCCAGCTATCAAAAATAATATTATGAGATCATTGGAAATTAACAGACTTAATCACATAAAAATCACCTATTAAAAGCTAATAATAATTTAGCCAATACCAAAATTAACCTACTCAAAAAGAAACAACAACAACAATTTTTTTTGTAACTTTTAAAAAGTCACCCCATATTGAAAACTGCATATTCAGTGCTGACTAAATGAATAAAACTTTTTTGTACTTTTGTGTTTATTATTTTAATATAAAAAAAAACTAAAAGCAAAAAATTATTTGACCTTGGCATTGAAATAACGCTCGTGTTTAAGACTTTGGCATTAACAAATGCACAGTTTTCTGTTCATGAAATTATTCCCCTTAGAATGTTTATCTTCTCCCTACAACAAATAAATTTATAACACAACCAAGTGTGAGGTTTTCATTTTCTGCTTTGGATTTTTCCCATATAGAGGAGAAAATATAAAAATACTTAAATGTGTTTAATAATAAACAGAACAAAAATGCCATTATCGTATGAATATACATATATTGAAAATAACGATTATTTGTGGTATTTTATTTTATTTTATTTAATTTTATTTTATTCACTCTATTAATACATTTTCTTGTATTTACATTTTATTTATTTAAAAAATACATGATGATTATGATGATTTTGTTCCCCCCATTGATGTTGGTTGGAATGTTGGATTTAATGGTTATTAAAAGAATTGTTTGTAATAAATGGTTTATTATCTTGAAATGATTGTAATCGTAAGAATTTTTTTTAGTTACGCAAAAATATTTTAATCCCATTTGCTGTATTATTTTCTTTATTTTTTACTTTGTCAGCAAAATAACAAAAAACAAATAGTTTAAGTCATTAACTTTTCATTAAAAAATAAAAAAAAATAAAAAGAGAGAAAACACAAAAGAATAGAAGAAACTAAGCGAAGTGTAGCAAATCTATAGAGAATTCTTAAAGGGTTCAATTTAAAAGTCATGGGAATTTAATTCCAAATAGGGCGCAAAATAAAATCATTAAGCAAAAAGGTATCGTAAGACAAGAAGTCAGTTAAGGTAGTCAAAGGTAAGAAATAAATAAATAAATAAAATTGTGCTTTTATTTTAAGCGAATGCACACAAAATTATCTGGCACTAGTGATAGCGTTTGGTACCTAAACTGGCACTGGTGTTTTATACTTTAAAAATTTTCTTGTTTGACTGTCCCCTTTATGCTTTTATAAAGTCCATTCGAAATGGCCCGTTTATCAAGCTGATTCAAATACTAAGCATCTTTTAGCATATGGAACCAAAATCTGTGACCATTTGAGAATTACAAAAACCAAGATTTTTTTACTGAAAACTGATCTTTTTTGATTAAAAATTTTAACTCATTTTATTGATAAACTAGACTAGAAGTCAGTTAAGGCAGATAAAAATGAGATATAAGCGAATTTACGCAAAATTAGCAAGCATTAGTAATATCGTTTGGTAGCTAAACTGGCAATAGTGTTTTATACTTAAAAATTTTTTGTGAGACTGTCTCCTTTATGCTTTTTATAGTCCTTTCAAAATGGCCCATTTTGTAAGCTGTTCTCACTTGATTCAAAAACTAAGCGTCTTTTAGCTTAAGGGACCAAAATCTGTGACCATTTGAAAATTACAAGAAAACAAGATTTTTTTTTGTTAAAAATTGATCTTTTCTGATCAAAAATTTTTACTCAGTTTATTCGTAAACTAGACTAGAAGTCAGTTAGGGCAGTGAAAGTTGAAGAATTGTGCTTTTATTTTAAGCGAATTTACACAAAAGCAGCAAGCATTAAACATAGCGTTTAGTAGCTAAACTGACACAGGTGTTTTATACTTTAAAATTCGTCTTGTGAGAGTGTTCCGTTTTTGATATTTTATAGTCCATTCAGAATGATTCATCAAAATGAAGTATCAATGTTTGTTTAAAATCTTCTTTCTCTTGTTCTCACTTAATTTGGAAACTACGGGCTTAAAATCTCTGACCATTTGAGAATTACAATAAAAAAGATTTTTGTACTAAATAAAAACTGACCTTTTTTTAATAAAAATTTTAAGTCATTTTATTCGTAAACTAGCCACATTGGAGGACTAAAATTTTAAATCAAGTAAGATTTATTTCTAAAATTGAAATGTTTTTATTTGTAAGTCAACCGGCCATCCCAAGACTTCTCCGCCCGGGGGCACATATATATGGTCTTTATAGAAGATCGACTATCTTGACACAGTGCAACTGGGGGAAAAAAGGGAGCCCAGTCCCCTGAAGTCAGCTGGGGTACAACTGGAAACTCCACTTTATTCCCACAGGAATCAGTAATGCCCGCGGAGTTCGTTATTTGTCTCTTTAGACATTTAATAGTTCTCTGGCTGATTATTGAGGTTGGCCCCTATATGGGAGTATCGTGGTGGTTGTGGTTTCGCAGCCCCATAACAGTATAATGATTATTATGGTGGCCAGGATCATCTCACTGTTAATGACACGCTAAGTGAATGATCCAGTCCAGTGAGCATGGTAGACATGTGTTCTGGACAGGAGTTGGAAAGTCTCCAACTCTTAAGCAAGGAGTGATAATTTGCAGTCCTGCTCTGGAATCATCGAAGTTGCAACTAGAAAGTTCTGTTGCATAGAATTATGGCTACGGCTTCCTAGGACAAGCATGACGTTCCAAATTATGCATAGTGGCTTAACCACCATCTGATTAAGGCTTCATGGCCAGGTGCGGATGTAAATCAAATCACGTCTCTACTGAAAATTTTTATACAATTTTCTTCCTTAATTCAAGCATTTCTATTTCATGAATTTTAAAAGAAATTTAATTTTTGTGTCACAAATTAAAATAGAAAATCTTTGAATTCATTTTAATCGCAAACTGAACCGATTAAATACCCAAAATGTGCGATTACTGATTTTACGAAACAAATTTTTACTTTCGAGCTAAGTTTTTCACATTTGTGCTTGTAAATCCGAAAGCCAGAAGGCATATGGTCGATTTTTCTTTTAATTATTTATCATAACTTACCCGCAAATTTTGTATTTTTGCTTCGTCTACAAGTTCGAATTGAGGTTAAGGTGGATTCATGTAAAATATTTTTTTTATTTTATGTAAAGCCGACAAAAACCTAGTCCGTTCAAAACATATTCTATTATATTTATCGAATATCTATTTGTGCTTGTAGAACCGAAAACCAGATGATTTAGAATAACTTACCCGCAGATTTTGATTTCTTTTCGTCGAGTTCGAATTAAGGCTTAGTTGGGTTCACGTAATATATTTTTATTTGATATAAAGCCGTCATTCATTTAAAATGTATTATATCCTATTCACATTTGTACTTGTAAATCCGAAAGCCAGATCGCATAAAAGAAAGTTTTTCTTTTAACGATTTATCATATCATACCCGCAGATTTTGTGTTATTTTCTTTTTTTTTTTTTTGTTTTTTTCCTCTACAAGGTCGAATGGAGGTTTAGGTGGATTCACGTAAATTATTTTTATTTGATTTAAAGCCGTCAATAAATCCTATTTGTCAAAATGAATGCTTTTCTATATGGATGTGTGCTTGTGAATCCGTAAGCCAGATCGCATATAAGAAATTTTTTTCTTTTGATGATTTATTATAACTTTCCCGCAGATTTTGTTTTTTTTTTCTTTCTTTCGCCTGCAAGTTTAAATTGAAGAAGTCTAGGTGCATTCACATAAAATATTTATATGTAATGTAAAGCCGTTAGCAAGTCCTCCCCGTTCAAAACATGTTCTATCCTATTCCCATTTGTACATGTAAATCAGTAAGCTAAAAGTCATATTAGTGAATTTTCTTTTGATGATATATATAAATGTTGTTTTTTTTTTATTTCGTTATATGAGTAATTTTTTTTCGACGATTTATCATAACTTACCCCCGAATTTTGTTTTTTTTTTTATTTCGTCTGCAAGTTTGACGTAAAGACGTCAACAAATCTGGTCCATTCAAAACTTATTCTATCCTATGCACTTTTGTGTTTGTAAATCCCAAAGCCAGATCGCATATGAGCAATTTGTCTTTTGACGATTTTTCATAATTTACCCGCGGATTTTGTTTTTTTTTTTGCTTTTTTTTGTTGTTTCGCCTACAAAATTGAATTGGGGTTTAGATGCAGTAAAATTATTTGCCGTAAAGAGAACAACAAATTTGAGGACACAAGAGGACAAAAAATTATATTTTACGCTGTCATGAGTCATAGTCCATTCCAAATGACTGTTTATTCTACGAACTATCTTGACTTTTTATTTTGTTTTGTTAATTCAATCATTTTGAAAATTAGACGTGCTACAGTTCAAGGAACCATTTAAAATTTACAAAAAAATGTTTTTTCACGAATAATAAAAAATGTATAAATAAATAAAATTTTAAAATTTTTTTTAGTAACCTAGACAAATTATTGGATTGAAATCAGAAATCAAGTAAAACAATTAGATTAGGGGCTAACATTTTTCATCCAGAATATTATTTTCTTCAAATAAAATGTTTTCGACCAATTTTTTTTCTTAAATTTAGCCATTTTCGTTTAATGTGATCATTTAGAAACTTTAAAAGAAATTTGATATTTGTATCAAAATAAATAAATTTTCTTTTCAAATATTTTTAAATTAATTTTTTCGTAAATTACATATACTGCGGCTTAAATGCACAAAATCTGCGATAGTTGATTTTACGATAAAAAAAGATAAATTGGTGATTTTTCTTTTGGTGATTTATCGTAGCTTACCCGTAGATTTTGTTTTTTTTTTAATACAAATTTAAACTTAAGTCGTGGTGCATTCACTTAAAACACTAATAAAATTATTTCACGTTAAGGCGCCAAAAAATACGTTCTGTTTAAAACTTCACTTTATCCTGTAGGCATTTTTAAAAACTATAATTTCTGTTTTATTTTAAAGCTGCACAAATTGTTGCTATTATTTTTTCACTTAAAAACAAATTTATTCACATTAATCTTGTGTATTTGAGAAGATTTCTAGTTAAATATTTAACAGCGCATATTTTGTTATATTTATTATTTGATATATTTTCATCTAATCAATTTCTCTGCAATTTCAAAAATCGTTTAAAATATTTTATCAAATATTTGTTGGCTTCAAAACCAAAACAAAAAAATGTATAATAAAATCCAATTCCCTAAAACTAATTCGCTCATTCCAGCAAAAAAAAAAATAAATAATAAACAAGCAGTCAGCCAATCAATCATTTCTAAAGTAAAGAATGAATGAGCAGAAAAAAGCTCATAGTCAGCCAATATAAAGTATTTCATTTTTTTTCTTTCTCTGCAGATAAAGGAAACCAAACAAAAAAACACGAAAATTGGGAAAAAAAAACGTTTTAGAATTAAATGCCTTCAAATATCCAGGCTGTATTACACATCATTTTACACACTGAACTTTGTGTGTTAGAGAATGGCAAACACACCGTAGAATTGAATGAATTTTTGTAACCTCAAATAATGGATTTTTGTTTTCTATAACACACGCACAATATTATCATTCCTTAACGCCTGCCTTAGAAGCTGATAATATTTTTTCATCAAAACAAAAAAAAAGAAGCAAAAATTTTACGGGTCCTTGAAAATAAAAACCATAAAATAAAAAGAAAGAAAATCAAGCTGAAAAACTAAAATGTAAGCAAGAACTCAACGCCTTGATGAAGTAATAAGAGCTGGAATGTAAAAAACTAAAAATCTAAATTCAATTGCGGTGATTGATGAACCAGCAGCAGGCTGGATAAGATAACAACGAAAACAATAACAACAACAGTAATATCAGCATCAGCAATAGGTTAGGTAACATTAATAAATAAGCTCAGGGAGAATGATGTTCGTCAAAGTCCTTTGCTGACAGCATAATGGGATGTCTGTATGTGTTAACAATAAACACGTTCGGAAATTTTCCAAAACAAAAAAAAATCATCTAAAAAAATTTTAAGGCAATTTTGAGGAAAATAATTTAAATGGAAATTAAATATTAAAAGAAAAGGAAAGGAAAAAGTAAAAATTTGAGGCTGAGAAATGAAAAAAGGATCTCCCCTTCGCTATTGAGAATTATGGGAGTTACAGATATCAAATTTTTATTTTATTAGTTTAATAGTTGGAGTCACTTTATATTGATCTTATTCGACCGCAACGTTAGAGCCGGGATCATTTTTAATGAAATAAAATGTTTAAACTGTACATTTTCTTTGCTGCCATGAAATATGTAGCACCTTCTTTAGATTAGCGATAAGTTTCACTCCATATGTGGCAGTTATATTTTATATTAATGAGCCTGCTCTCATAGAAATCGCGAAGTCATCTATAAGTTGCAGTAAGTTGTGACTGATAAAACTAAATCTGACTGATTTACTAGCCATATTTAAGCAACCATCTGTTTGCCAAATTATACTGTTTATAAAGCTTAAGTGAAAGCAGTCTTGGGACTGGTTTAATAGTTAAATGTTTCGCAAATTTTGGTGAACTTCACAAACACCCATTGATATAAAGGGTTTATTTCAAAAAAGGTATAGAATTTTGAAATGGAATGAAAATTTACTTTATTCCAAATTACCATATGACTTCTGGCATATGAATGTCATGGATGGCTTGGATGTGGTCTAATCTTAAGGTCGCATTTACGATGACTTTTTTTACACTTCTGGCTGTATATTTCCTATAATGAGGCGAATGTTGTGGTCAATAGTTTCTTGCTAATCGACGTAGTATAGCGGCTAAACATGGTGTATAAACTCACCATCTTGGAGGCCACTTCACCGGCCCAAAACGTGCAACTCTGAGGTTACCAAACGTTTTCTTTATTAAATTAATTGTTGCATGAGCTGAATGGTATGTTGCACAGTCTTGTTGAAACTGGAATTGAATTAATGAAGGAAAAAGTCAGTAATCATGGCCATATAGCTGTCACCGTTGACTTCCCCCCACTCCCTCAGGGGTACGCAGTCTTGATTTAGCTCTTCCACATCTTGTCATGTACCTTTGGGGGTAAAAGGCGGCACCAGTCTCCTGCGCTAGCAGAAGCCCGATACTAGTAGAGACATAGGACTATCGAAGTCGGACCAGTGACTTCTAACCCCACACTGGTACCACGGGAACCAGTTACATGGTATGACCCTGATCTGGTTGTTGTTAAGCCTTATTGGAGAGAAACGTGGAGGCTGTGGTTTAAATCGGGCTTTGCAGAAAGTTCCGGTGTTAACTTAAAGAGAAGGTTAAGATGAAAATAAATGTCCTAGTTGCGCTTGCAGCAGTTGTATAGTCTCCAACTCTTAAGCTAGGAGTGGAGGCGCGACGCTGCTGTAAAGGCGTATATACAGCTGGTGTGTATGCAACGCTTTTTCCTGTACCCAGTGGTAAGAGCACCATCAGGTTATGGCCACATGGCTCGGTGCTGATGTAAATCTTATCACTTGCTGTCATTATTGACTGTAATGTTCTGTCCAACATCAGTTTTAAACAAGTACAGTCAAGTGATTGCAGCACTCCAAGCATAATAAACAGTCAGTTTTCCTAGATGTAACGATGCTTAAGTAAACATTTCAATTTTGTTATTCAATTAAACAAAAGTGATCTTTATCGCTACAGAAAATTCGCTAATGAAAATCAGAATCAATTAAAAACCGTTTATCCACATAAACTCCAGTGATGTTTGCTGCCAGGACATAAGGAGCAAAAATGTCTTCAAGCCGAAATGTCTTAAAGTAAAAATGGTTAAACTAAATAATTTAGGAATAATCTTTGACTTCTTCACAAGTTATTGTAGGCGGAGGAAGCACCTCAATAGACAAGAAATTTAACGAATTAGCTGGCAAAGATTTTGTTACTATGATGTACTGATTTTAGAATAAATCAAACCTTTCCGTCCGGGAATTAATACCAATTT
Source organism: Trichopoda pennipes (assembly GCA_030448955.1). NCBI lineage: Eukaryota > Metazoa > Arthropoda > Insecta > Diptera > Tachinidae > Trichopoda > Trichopoda pennipes. The sequence goes on from JASKUP010000002.1 coordinate 7,436,147, forward strand.
AATACACGTAATTGAGTTTCTCTGTAATTAAGTAGTATTTTATTTCTTACATTAATTCTTATCTTATTATCTAATTTATTAATCTCTTCACTCTATTCACCTGTAATTAAGAAACGACATTTAAAGTCTATTATTTTCAGTAGTAATTCCTTTTTTCGACGCTATTTACTTACGACCTTAATTCACGTGTTGTTCTCTATGGATTTGTTGTGTTTCTTCTTATTCCTCCTATTCTAGGGAAAATATGTTAGGGAAAATATTACAATAAGGGGATTCAAATCTACTTACATGTATAATTAAGTAAAGGGTTCGTCATCTAACGTTTTTTTTCAACTAGTGCTTATTTCATGAATGGTAACACTTAGCTCATGTTTGATTTGCCATATAATTAGTTTTATCCTTCCGCTGAACGAATATGGTTGTGTATACGCTTGAACAAAGCTGGGAAATATTTGGACATTGCTTTGAAAATCATGGTAATGTTGCAGAATGTGTGCGAAAATTGCGTACACGGATTTTGGAAGAACACGGATTTTGGAAGAAGAGAAGCACCGTCAGCTCCGTATGTTCGTTATCTTCTGAAAAAAGTGAAAGAAACTGGCATCCTCATCGATAAATCAAAGCGTGAAAACCCAAAAACAGTGCGTACACGAGAGAATATTGCTGCTGTGGCAGAAAGTGTGCGTGAAGCGCAATCATCATCAATTCACCGTCGTTCTCAACAATTGAACATTTCAGAGACATCATTGAAGCGAATTTTGCATAAAGACCTTGGTATGACGCCATACAAAGTCCAATTGGTCCAGTAGTTGAAGTCAAGTGACCATCCAATGTGATTTCGTTTCGCTAAGTGGGCCTGCGATCGACGATTTTGCCAAAAAAATCATCTTTTCAGATGCAGCTCATTTTGATCTTGGCGGGTATGTAAACAAGCAAAATTGTCGCATTTGCGGCACAGAAAACACGCACGCATACATTGAAAAACGCACCAAAAACGATTCTCTTTTGGGTGCGGATTTTGGTCCAGAGGTATAAATGGGCCATTTTTCTTCGAAAATGAGCAAGGAGTGACCGTTACAGTCAATGGCGATCGTTATCGGGCCATGTTGAACGAATTTTTGTTCACGAAAATTGAAGAGGACGATATTGGCAACATTTTGTTTCAGCAAGGACGACGCTAGTTGCCACACAGTCGAGGCTACACTCGATATTTTGCGCCTTATTTTTGAAGATCGCGTTATCAACCGCAGAGCTGATGTCGTTTGGTCACTTTGGAGCTGCAATTTGACACCGTTGGACTATTATTTGTGGGGTGTCGTCAAAGATAAGTGTTACGCCGACAAGCCAGAGAAAATTGACGCTTTAAAGGACAATATTCGTGAAGCCATTGGTGAAATATAGCTGCACACAATCGATAATATGCTAAAAAATTGAACCGATCATGTAGGCTACTGCATGGCTAGGCAGCCATTTGAATAAAATTATTTTCCATTATTAACCGGAAGGATTGTACTTTCAAATAAGAAAAGAAATTTGAGAAAATATTCAGTAGTTTTCTTTTTAGCACTTAAAAAAAGTTATTTGGCGGACCCTTTATAACATGTTAGCCGGTGTGGTATTTTCTTGTCACTATTAACTAGTGTGTAGCTAAGGTGCGATACCAATAATAGTGTTTTTTTTTATTAAATATATAAGAGTTTAAGTTAGCGTGTGATGAGATTATTAATTGAAATTTAAGATGGAGGGACCCATTGTAACGCAAGTGTTTGTTAGGAATATGCCAATGGCAAAGGTTATTCCACTAAATGAAATATAATACTTTTATGTTTGTATTAAATTATTTCCACTTTTCTTCAAACCTGATATTGAAAGAATAAAAATTTCCATAAATTTTCTAAAAACTAAAAAGCAAAAATATATTTTCTTTGTGGGTCAAATGTTTATTGTACATTTGAAAGGATATTAAAGTTGTCAAAGTGGAGAGAAGTGTGAGTGTGGGGCTCTGTGTGTCATAAAAATAAATTTTAAATAAATAAACAATATTTAGTAAAGTGAATTATGTATCTCAATATGAATAAAAGTTTGTTTTATCTTAAGCTCGTGTTTCAAAAGGCTTTTAAGGAAAATTGTTTAGAATTTAGAATTTTTCTATTATATTATTTTGTTATTATAATTTTTTTTTTTTTTACTTCTTAAGACGTGTGGCAAATGTTGTAAGACTAGAGACAACATCTACTTAAATTTTTTCTGAATACAAAAAAAAAAAAAATAATAAATAAATAAACAAACCAGGACATTTATTGTACAAGAAATAAAACACATTCAAATAAGTTGTCATGGTACAGAGTATTTCAAAAGAACAAAAAGGATATAAACAAACACAAAACGAAATAATAATATAAAATAAAAAAAAAGAAATAAATTATATTGAAATGTGTGGAAAAAGAATATTAAATAAATCATATTGTTAAGAATGTTTATTTAATATATATTTTAACTCTTCTCTTGCGAAATGAAAAGAAAATTTTGTGCTGCACAAACTTTTTTCTTAAATAAATCAGTCAAAATGGAAAAAAATGGCGCAGAGGTTATTAAAGTATCAGCAGTTCTTATACCCAACAAACCAAAAATTATGAAGATAAAAAATAAGTTTTAATACCTCTTAAAGGCTTAATTTTTGCCTAAAACCATCAGTTAATTACATTTTTAATTGATTCAATAAATTATTTAATTTTTTATTTTTCAAGTAAAAAATTTTTTTTATTCTAAAATCAAATAAATGTTTTAAGGACTGCAAAATATTTTGTGTGTTGGCAAAAATGTTAATTAAATTTTTTAATTTTAGCTTTAGGCAACGTTAGTCAGGCTCCGATAGTTTTTGTACGAATATTTTGCTTATTCCTCGTTTTTGCTACTCCATATCGATTCACCTTTACTTGAGTCCCCATATGAAATAATCGAGTAGCTAGTTACTTTCGAAATAAATAGCTGAATGAATAAATGAGAATTTAGGTGAAAGGTAGAGCAGCCTAGACGCTTGCTAGAGCTCCTTAAATGATTTCTATTCCTAGTGATTTTGGGTGATCACCACCTTTATGTGCTTTACTGGCTCCTAATATTCTTTATAAAGCTTCTAATTTCTTAAACTTTATTCTGAAATCTGCTTATTATAATTGCAAAACCTGGACCAGCTTCCGCCACCTACAATAGCTTGTGAAGAAGCCAAAGATCATTCCTAAATTATTTTTTTTACTATTATTGGCTTAAGACAAATTTGGTCGTAATATCCTTGCAGCTGATGTAGCTGGAGTTTATGTGGATAAACGGTTCTATATTAAGGGGTTTTCATTTATTCTGCTTTACGTTAGCGAATTTGCTTTAGCTATAAAGATCTTGAAAAACTGACTGTCATTACAATCAATGGGAATGAGATTTACATCAGCACCAAGACATGTGGCCATAATCTGTTGGTGGTCTTATTTCTTATTTATTGAGCTACTTCCTCCGCCTACAGTAGCTCGCGAAGAAGTCGAAGATCCTTGCCTAATTATTTTTTTACTATTTTTGTTTGGAGACATGTGTGCTTTAAGACTGTTTTGCTTACATATATTCAAACGCCATCTTTGAATGTGTCTGTTCAAGTGATGTTCACTTGTGCTCTTGATATCCTTGCAGCACATGTCACTATAAATTATGATTGAATTGGAACGGTTTAATATTAACAGATTTAGTTCTATTCTTTACACTTTTTTATTATGAATGCTACTTCAGTATCCGTTCCATAGTTTTGCAATATATTGTCAATAGTATCGAATATTTCACTGACGATTTGACGCACTTCTGTCATAGAAAGTATTGGTCAAACATCAGATGCGTGTAAATTGGAATCAGCAAATGCAAATGATAGGGAGCAACATTGATGTGATATGGCATTAATATGGAACTGATTATCTAGCAAAATAAAGTTTGTGAGACCATCATTATCTGTTAGTAAAAAGTGATTAATATTTTTACTATATTAGCAACACTTTCAAAACTGTAAAAACTATTTATGTATTGTAACGACACGTTCTCGCGTTATGCTGGGGTAGAGCTCGCGGCGTCCAGGGTTCGTTACAAAAAAAAAGTTTGTTTCACTAATAACACAAATGATACTTTTGTTTTAATAATTTTTATTATAATCACTTTTAAACTAAGTTAAAGATATGCTACTACACTACTGAGCACGCCAACGAGGATTCACCGTTTCGTGGCTCTCAAGAGTTCTCGTCTTCACTCTTCGCCGGCTAGCCTACTGCTTCTCACACTGTAGCGAATAAGATTCTGGTCCAGTCTGAGCAGAACAGTTTGCCTGTCCACCAATTTTTGACTTGTTGCGGTTGTCAGGAATAAGATTCTGAGACAACCTTTTCACGTCTAAATTGATGTTAGCCTTTTGACGATCTTATCCGTCTTGTTCAGCTAGGGCGCATAAAATTCTGGCCTTGCTGAACAAAGCGTGGCCTGTCTCTGGGCTCCGTCACCTAGACGAATAAAATTCTGGCCAGGTGAAGTAGCGACAGCACTTACTGGGACGGAAACCTTAGCGATTCTCAATTAATTCAAAGTCGAATAAAATTCTGGCTTTGATTAAGTGAGCTATTTGCAAGACTATTTTAATTAAGCTGAATAAAATTCTAACTCACTTAAACAAGTCTTGCCCGGTTACAGGCCGCGGCTAACCCTTCTCAAATACGTAATTATCTCGCTTTTATATGTTTCTGCCAGGCACACATACACACCCATACCACTAAACTACAGCTGATTGCTACTGTTTAGGGTTGTGTTTAATAGTATGTTCTTCTCACGGATGTATCTTCATGTTAATAGGTGGCGCTTCTTAACGGCTATTATAATTTCAAATATTTCATTAACAAATAATAAATGTAATTATAAAATATAATTATGAATTATATATAAAATGAAAAGTGTATAATAATAATGTTCTCTTTTTAAAAAAATTATGAAATTCATTAAACAATAAATATCCAGAAATGTGAAAAATGTAAAAATTTATGAAACTCAGTAAAAAAAAATTAAAAAATTTGAAAAACATATATATAGAGTCTAATTGCTTGTAATATAATTGCTATGTGATCCAAAAACGAGCCTGCCGACTTTTGGTCGTCACAGTATACTTGAATTATAATCTTTATATTACATGAAAATTAATATTTTTACTTCTTCTTTGATTTTAACGAAGTTAACATGTGGATTTATTTCAACATTATCAAATGTTTCCATGGTAAAAGCACTTTGTACAGCACAGTGAAAGCCCCAGTGAGTAGTTTCTTTATAAACAATTTTAAAGTATAAACAGCTTTTTCGGACGTTTTTTAATTTTTCCATCAACATCATGTGTAATAAGGCGATTAAGCAAATTTTTACAAGGCATGATAATTGTGTAAAAATCGCGAAAACGCATTGGCACAATGGGCCAGAAAAGTAATATATCATTTACCAAAAAAAAAAATACAGATGAAAAATTATATAGAATAATTTATTTCTAAATTGGATGATAACATGTTATCTTTTCTAATATTATTAGATTACAGTAAAACTTGCGTTTGGCTAATAAAACTTCAAAAATTCTTTTGCTAAAAATTTTATTTCTTGGGTGTGAACAATCTGGTGACATAATCGGGCTTCTGTCAAACGCCATTGCGGTTGACAGGGGTGTCTATTCTAATTCCATTGCTTTGCTCCACAGATGCTGCAATACTATCGTACACAAATGTAGGCTGATAATGTACAGCTGCACCCGACCTCCAAGATTGAGAATACTGATTCCTATACTGCCTATCTCTACCATAACCTGATAAAAGCTCAAGACTGGGCATCCTCATTTGGTTTGTATTCCGAAGTCTGAGTGCATTTCTATATCCAGGAATGGTAAGAAGAGTCTATTTAATGATATTAATGTACAATACAAAAATCGAATAGCTTTCTTTCGCAGCTAATTATGGAGTTATCAGCAATAAGAAACTCTCTTGGTCGAATCGTTCTTGCGCCCGAAAGGTACATGGAATGCTAAGGAAACTCTGGTCAGGGCCTAGATGTACATCCTATCAATAAAGTTATGTTGATAGCTAAAACTAATTAAATGCCAATCTGTCTGAAATTGTGACGCTACCTATTTTCATAGACTGGAAGCAGCATACAATAAAATAGCTAAATATGCTCTGAACAGAAGTAGATACAATAGCATTTCCTTGTATTTTCTTCATTTTTTTGAAAAGGATTTGAAAGAATTACTAAGGAACAGGTGTTCCTTAAAAGAACTAAGATATCTGTATAAAAGTGTCAGTTTTGCAGTTATTGTATATCAGCATTAAATTATATACAGGGTGTCCGCCGAAAGGATATACAACCTTCTTTATTTATAAGTTTTTATTAAATGAAAGAGAATGGATATTTTATTGATAAATGTTTTATTTAATGCCTAATGCGAGCCTTTTTGAACACATTTTTCATTACATTCGCACATATTTCATACGATATTCCATTAACTTCATCACGAATATTTTATTGGAGTGGACCAAGCGTTTCTGATTTGTTTGCATAAACAATGCTTTTCTGATACCCCCCACAAAAAGTAGTCCGGAGCAGTCAAATCAGGCAATCGTGGAGGCCAATTAACATCCCCATTTCTTGAAATAACTTGTTGTGGAAAGAGGTCTCGCAGTAATTCCATTGTAATCCTGACTCTATATGATGTGGCATGGTTTTAATGATACCACATATTAATCAAGACCAAAACAGGCATTAGAAAGTTTTCAATCATATCACGATATCGCTCCTCATTCACCGTTACCATTACGCCGGTTTCATTTTCAAAGAAGTAAAACCCAATGATTCCTTCTGACCAGACTGTTGCTTTTAATGGTTGCAAAGGTGACTGTTGAATAATTTAGGGGTTTCCCATTCCCCAGAACCGACTATTCTATATATTCACATATCTACTCAAATGAAATTGAGCCTCGTCACTTATTATGATTTTTGCACACCAAACTAACACTTTCGATGGATGCAAAGGTGACTGTTAAATACTTTGAGGGTTTCTCAATCCCCAGAACCGACTATTCTGTTTATTCACCCATCTATTCAAATAAAAATGTACCTCGTCAATCATTACGGTTTTTTAATGAAAATCGGAATTGTCATGGGCGAGTTGTAACATCCTATTCGCATATGTACGGCGACGTAAATTGTCTTGTGGTAGAAGCTCTTTTGTCATCTGAATCTTATATGGAAACAAATACAAATCCTTCTGCAAAATTGTGGCTAAAGTTATTCTTTGAAGAACAAGCTCCCGAGCACGGTGTCAGATTGAGGTTGATGGATTGTTTTAAACACTTTCTTGAGCAGCAGTAATGTTTTCAGTCTGGTCAGGAGGAATCATTGGATCTTACTTCTTTGAAAAAATCGGCGTAACGGTAACTGTGAATGAGGAGCGATATCGTGATATGATTGAAAACTTTTTAACGCCACAACTGCCTGTTTTGGTCTTGAGTAATATGTGGTATCATTAGGACCATGCCACATCGTATAGAGTCAGGATTACAATGGAATTACTGTGAGACCTCTTTCTACAACAAGTTATTTCAAGAAATGGGGATGTTAACTGGCCTCCACGATTGCCTGATTTGAATGCTTCTGCCTTTTTTTTGCGAATTTGCGGTATGTTGGGGTGCATGCTTGGGCCTATTACCTACAAGACCCTCTTTCTTCACAATAATTTACTACACGACAAAAAAAATTTCACGTAACTTTCTCTTCGTCCTAATAATCGATGATTGATTTTGATAAATTGTTTTAACGATTAAACTATGTTGGTTTATCGAATATTTTTCCATAATTAATTTGTGACGTGTATACTTCACGACTGCCAAATATGAACTGTCAAGACTAATGTTTACCAAAATGACATTCAAGCAAAATAGTATACTCCCGGTGGATACCCTGTATTTAAAAGTGGCGTTAAGCTTGCCAAAGTTGCAATTAGAAAGGGCAAATAATGGGGATGCCTAATGGAACATTTATAGTGAACTGTAGCAAATGGAAAAAGGAAAACAATTATTAGGTAGCTGAGTCACCTGTTTATTAGAACAGTAGATGTAGTGATTAAGGTACCTGTAGGGCAAAATTCAAGAATTGTTGTGTAAGCCGCTATTGAGTTAAAGCAAGGAGGAACATCATAATCACAGTGTATGGCACTTGTGGTTGGAGATTTTGAGTTCAATTAATGCAGGTGGCACAGCAAATTTTTAAGTCGCTGCATTGATACGAAACCACATTTCGAGTAGTGTTTGATTTACGGCGTCCTTGTGTAATATAATATGCGTGGTTGAGCACTATAAATTATAGTCAAAGAAAAAGAGATAGAAACACAAGCAGCCAGAAATGGAAGAAGAAAATTAAAATACTTTGTGAAAAATAATTTTATAAATTTTTTGTATGCTATTGAATCTTGATTAGGATCATTTAGGCCACAACTCCTACATCCAATAAACTTATACAGTCACGGCAAGAAGAAGTTTTGCATCATATCATTAGCATTAGCATTTTCTTTGCAATAACTAACTGGGTTAAGTGCCTTAAATAACTGACAACTCATAAATAAAAATAAAAATGCTAAAAACCCAGTCTATGCAGATTCGGATATAAAAGCAGTCGATATTTTTTCTAAATTTAATAAACAAATAAATTTTAGGTTTTTAGAAAAAAATAAACTTTTTCTATAATAAAAAGAAGAAGCACAACAACAAAAAATTTTAAAATTTATTTATTTATTTTTTTGTTTATCAACCATTCAAAAGACATTCTTAACAGTTTTATATTCAGGCATAAAGTTAAAGAACCCTGTAGATGGAGTGTTAAGCGCACTATTCAAACTATAGAAAAATGTATATTTAAATTTGAAGAATTGGTGAGCTCGTTGTTGTAGCAACAATAGAAAATTGCCAAAAGTGTTAAAAGCATAGTTAAGTCATATAAAAGTTTATACCATTTGCCACTTTATCTCTCGCACCAGCTTTCAGAATTTATTAAGGTATCGAAATTTGAAAATTGAAATATTTATTGTGTTTGTTTTTCATTTTGGTTGTGTAAGTGTGTGTGTGTGTGTGTGTGTATATGTGTCTATTTGCTATTACTTCCCTCTTTCATGGCAGAAATATAACAAAACAAAAAATTGTCACAATCTATTTTGAAAAGTGTTTTTCTTATTGATGGAAAATGTTATCGATAATAATGAAGATAATAGATAAAATTTTGTATAAATGTGTGCAAAGAGTAGTGCTACGGGAGAATACAGCGTTTTTAAAAAATAAATACTTTAAATGGAAATTTTAGAATAAATATAAAAAAGAAAAAAATATAATAAAATGAAAAGAGAAGGAAAAGGTAAAAAAAAACAAACAAACAACTAAGAGCTCGCAAACAAAATGTAAAATATCAATTGCAGTTTATTGTTAGATAAATAAATAGAAGACTATATTTTTGTTCTGGTAACAAATTTAAAAATTTTTATTTGATTAATTTTTATTTTACTTTGCCACAAAACTATAGAGTTTCTGTAAGGCAACCCTTTCTTTTCAAAACACTTATTCAAATTGAAAGTGGAGTGGAGAGGGCACTGCTCTCTTAGTTTGAGAGTATCATTGGAACTGTGTAAATATTAAAAATTTATAGCTTTTTTAACATGCAAATCAAGTTCATTTTGGTAAACAATAGAAATTTGCAAACATTTTTTAAAGGTAAAAAAATTTTTTCATACCGATAATGGCTGCTAGAAAGGCTTGTAAATGAGGTTCTACAGAAAAGTTTATGCAGTCGTTGCTAAAACATAAAGTTTCGATAAAAATTTGTAGTCATGTCACTACTAAATACAAAAAAAGCCAAAATCAAAAGGTAACGAGTGACAAAATAAACCCTGCAATTGGTATCAAGCTTTAAGGATTTTGTGACAATTAAAGTTGTCGAAATTTAACAGCATGTGTCAATACCATATCTACTATAGAAACACCCTTGTAATTTTTAATTCGTTTTATTTTTTCTTTTCTTTTAGATAAAAAGCAGATTTTACTATAAGTTCGCTCCGTAGTTCATTCAGCAGTGCTTTTTTAATTTTGACTTATTTTTTGGGTATTTTAAAAATCTCTATGGGAATATGCATGCTGCCACATTTTTTTAAAAACTTATCCAAAAATTTAATATAAGTTCTTCAGTTCTGAAATCTACAATGCTCTAGCTTTCACCACCGGTAGTACTAGTGGGACCTTTTCATATTTTTATGCACTTTTCGGCATTTTGGAACAGCCTGCATGTTTCCACATTTTTTTTTAATCTTAATACTAAAAACCTATACAAATTCTGAATATAACTTCTACAGTTCTAATATCTGCAAGGGGCTGTGTGGCTTGTGGAACTATTTTGCAGAAACCAAAAGTCACTGATGTTAACATTAGCTAATTGTTGCCACAAATAATTGACACGATAATGGCGTTTCTTTGCTCTTTTTCGACAAAGAAACCATGGGTCAATCTTACCACTTGACCGAAAAACCATGACTTTGGATGTTATGATTTGTCGAAGACTGTTTGTGGGTAATGTGAGCTTCATTTGGGCGAATATTGCTTGTTTACATAACCGCCTAATTGAAAATGAGCCTCATCACAAATAACTATCGATCGGCATAGTTCTCCAACAAGTTGAACTTTTTAAGCATGAAGTTGAAGATCCTTAGAAAATATTGCTTAAAGTGTATGCAGTGAAGTGAATATAGTGATGCAAAGTTAATGCCAACGTCCGCGAGTTGATTTTCCAGATTCATTCTCAACACTTTGTTGTAAAACGACTATGCATTACTACGGCCACTACGAGCGCATCAACAACAATATCGTGAATTTTAGCGATTAAATTAGACACAGCTGTCTCAGAAGCACAAACATTGTGATAGGTAAATTTTTATAATTAAAATTCTTTACGCGGGAGTGTAGCCTTCCATGCATAGATTTTCCCAACTTTTTACTAAATAAATGTCAAGGAATAATAGTTTAATTCTTAATTTTTAATCATGTGACAGAGAAGTTACTTCCCAACCTTAAATTTTTCCACCTTTAGTACCTTTTTTTTTCCTTTAAAATCTTAAACGATGAACAAGGAGTGATGAAGAGATACTAATTGATCAAATTTTGTTCCACATAGCTGCCAAAACTACATTTTGAGGCTGAAAACAATGCATAGCAGCCCCACTGTTTGTACCAGTCTTAGGATTTTACAGAACGTATTTGACTTTCTTTAATCAAAAACTAGACACTTCTTGTTGGGATTGCATAAGTTTCGTCAGGATGAGACAGTACATTAAGTGGCACCTTTCACATTTTGACGAAGTTTTGCGCATTTTGGAACTCCCTGTACGGAAAAAGAAAAAATGAATCCATTTTTCTTTTATTTGTTTTGCTACAAAGTCTGATAATCTTCTTTCATTTGAAGAAAATGGCTGCTGAAAGTTATCAATTGCTGATAGAAGCTTGCGGTCAACATGTAACAACTCAAAAAAATATGTGAACGAAGGTTTGCGCACTTCAAAAGTGCTATTCCTATACAAAAGACAAGGAGAGGCCTGGTCAGACGAAAAAGTTTTAAGCTGAGGAATTGGAAGTATAACTCGATGAAGAATGTTTTCAAACACAAGGAAAACTTGTATTATCATTGGGAGTCACACAACACGTCATTTTCCTTAATTTAAAAATATTTTCAAAATAAGGAAATTAAGCCCCTCGTATGAACTAAAACCGAGAGAAGCTAAAAGGCGATAATGCATGACGCTAATGATGCTTGAAGGCTATTAAAAGAAATCATTTTTGCATCATATTCTTACTGGTTATGAATAACGAAGACATTATGATAACTTCAAACACAAAAAGTCACATCTAAAGTCCGGTAAACTAGCCAAATCAACACCGAAGCTGAATACCCATGATGGCAAAGTAATAATCTGCATTTGGTGGGATCACAAGAACTTTTTGTGTTATAAGCTGTTGGAATCGATTAGGACAGCGGACCTATATCTAAAAAGGCAATCAACGAACAACAATTCGACACGACATAAGGCCATAATCTTTCGTTATAATAACGCTCGAATACATGTTGCAAGACCGCTCAAAAACTATTTGGATAACAGTGGATGGGAAGTTTTGGCTCACCCGCCTTATAGCCTACAACTCGCCCCTTCTGACTTCTATTTGTTTCGAACCATGTGAAGCAACCTTACAGGAATATGATTTACTTCTAAACAGAATACCAGCAATTGGCTTAACTCATTTTTTACCTTAAAATCGAAGCAGTTATTTTATCCATACACAAACAGAAATATGTGAAAAATTTGTGACTTGCGAGGGACAATATTTTGTATGATGTTGATGTGACATTACGAACTATTTAATTTATTTTATTTTAACTTTTAGAAATATATTTTCCTTTCATATCAGTTTTTGTACTTCCGCCCCGAAATGTTACAATAATTCATTTCGGTTAACATAACATTTTTGAGTGAAAGGTATGTTAACTATAACAGGGTTGTCAAAAAAAAAAAGACGCTAACTGAGCAAGCTGTTTTAATACCCTTTACAAGAATATAAAACCATCGAAAACTAAAAATATTAATATGCGTTCCTTTTCGATAACCCTTTATTTCATGACACTGTAAGTTTTTTAAAACGATACATTATATATCGTTTCGTTACATTTTGACATTTAGTTTTCTGACGCACTATGAAAAAAGTGGTTCTGTTAAAGTTATATTTCATAAAACTCGTGATATTTTCGGACAACAAAATCGTCCTTCTGAGACCGCTATTAAGAATTTGAGTCGACAGGCTCGATACCAACGTGCGTTCAGTAGCATCGTTCAATTGAAAACATTGCAGCTGTCACAGTGTTAAAGCAGATGCAAATTTGTTGACTCCTCGACATTCTCAGTAATTGGCAAATTTTGAGTAAGGATTAGACTTTGAAACCTTAAAACGTGGTGCGGAAATTGCAGCCGATCGACCATATGGGTCCGCAATTTAACGTTTTTTTTATTTTTTTTAACTAGTGCTAAAGTCGTGAATGGTAACAACTGTGTGATTCGATTTACAACCGCGCCTGGCCATGAAGCCTTATTCAGATGGTGGATCTAACCACTGCATAATTTGGAACGTCATGCTCGTCCTACGAAGCTAAAGCCATAATTCTATGCAACAGAACTTTCTAGTTGCAACTTCGATGATTCCCGAGCAGGGCTGCAAATCATCACTCCTTGCTTAAGAATTGGAGATTTTCCAACTCCTGTCCAGAACACATGTCTAGCATCCTCACTGGATCGGGGAACATTTCACCAGGTAGGTGTTATTAAAGGTGGAATGAACCCGGCCGCCATAGAACCATAGACTGATATGGGGCCGCGAAACCACAACCACCACGATACTCCCATAAAGGGCCAACCTAAAGCATCAGCCAGAGAACAGTTAAGTGTCTAAAGAGACAAATAACAGAACTCTGCGGGTCACTGATTCCCGTGGAAATAAAGTGGAGTTTCCAGTTGTACCCCTGCTGACTTCAGGGGACTGAGCTCCCTTTTTCCCCAGTTGCTCTGTGTCTAGATAGTCGAAGTTCTATAAAGACCATATTTATATGCCCCCGGGGGTATCGTGAATGGTAACACTTAGCTCATGTTTGATTTGACAGATAATTAGTTTTATCTTTCCGCTTAGCGTATATGGTTGTTTATACGCTTGAAGAATGCTTCGCTAAGAGGGCCTGCGATCGACTTGCAGAAGATGCCGATTTTGCAAAAAAAAATCATTTTTTCAGATGAAGCTCATTTTGATCTTGGCGGGTATGTAAACAAACAAAATTGTCGCATTTGGGGCACAGACAAACAGACAACCCGCATGCATACATTGAAAAGCCGACGCACCCAAAACGAGTCACTGTTTGGTGCGAATTTTGGTTCAGAGGCGTAACTGGGCCATTTTTCAGGACAACCCGCATGCATACATTGAAAAGCCGACGCACCCAAAACGAGTCACTGTTTGGTGCGAATTTTGGTTCAGAGGCGTAACTGGGCCATTTTTCAGGAGTGGCCAATGGCGATCGTTATAGGGCGATGTTGAACGAATTTTTGTTCACAAAAATTGAAGAGGAGGATATTGGCAACATTTGGTTTTAACAGGACGGCGCTACGTGCCATACAGCCGAAGCTGTGTAGTTTTGTTTATAGCACTCAAAACAAAAAAAAAAGTTGTTTAGCGGACGCTATATATCGTCGTAGATTTGCGGAATTGCTTCAGGAACAACCGGCCGGTTTTTCTGAAAAAATTATTTTTTTAGACCAAACCCATTTTCACTTATCAGGGTTTGTTAACAGACAAAATTGTCGCATTTGGGCATCTGAAAATCTCAGAGCGATTATTAGGAAGCCTTTATTTATTTTCAAAGTGTCACTGTGTGGTTTGCTTACTGCTCTGGAGTCGTGGTTGGGCAGTTTTTTTTTTTGTTTTCGAAGATGAGGCTGAAAATGTGGTAACAGTAAATGGACCACGCTATCGCAAGATTGCGTGATAAAATTTATATCGTTACCCAGCCATGTGGCCCTGACACGATGGCGGATCAAATCACTTTGGCTGTTACTTAGCGTGCATCCACACCTCAGGAAGTCGTTGGATATCTCTATCCAACAGGTTATTCCTACTTGCAACTTCGGGAGCGCGTAGCACGGCCAGCAATCCGACTCTTTGCTGAAGTGTTGGAGACTATACAACTCCTGCTCCAGCTCACTTCGTATCATTCACAATATGTTCTTGGTCAAAAGTGACATGGTCCTGGCCCCTTAATTATTTAATGAGGGCTTGCAAACCCATAAACAACACGACACTCTCCGAAGGACCAACCTCAGTAATCAGATAGAGAACAGCAAAAGCTCAACTCTGGGGCTTACTGATTCCCGTGGAAATTAAGTGGAAGTCTTTCAATTTACTCCTGTTACGTTTTAGAAGACTGGACTCCCTTTTACACCCAGATGACACATGTCTTAATGATGAGATTCCATTAAGAGGTATCGCGATTTGCTTACAGCTCACTTTTGGCTTATCATTGACAACGTGGATATCACTGACATGTGGTTTCAACAGGACGTTGCCACATGTCACACAGCCAATAAAACGATAAATTTATTGCAAACCAAATTTCCGGATCGCATAATTTCACAACAGTCAGCAGTTATGGAACCAGCCAGATCGCATAATTTAACACCACTGGATTTTTTTTGTGGGACTATGTTAAGAATAAAGTCTATATGGAGCCAATCGAATCGATTTTAGCCTTAAAATTTAAAATCCGTGATGTGATTAACGAAATAGAACTGTTATTTTGCCAAGAAGTGTTTAAAACCTTTGATGAAAGATTTGACATCTGTCAGTGTGGTCGTGGTGAAATTTTCTCTTCGTAATACGATGAAGATTTGAATCATTTTAATCGAAAGTATTTGTTTTTTTTTTGTTGTAGGAAACAAACTTCTTGTTGAAAAACTTTTTAACAAATTAAGTGTCTGTAAGACCGTAATTGTTAAAATGATGGAACCAACTAACGTTATTTTGAGTTGATTTGTCGATCACTGCCATAGACACATGTTACGTTCAAAGCGGATTACTAAGTCAAGGCAAATTTGAAATTAAGATTCGTCATCAAGTGCAGAGTTTGGGATTTATTTTCAACAGCCATTAAAAAGGGTGCTGCCAGATTAATATTTTCAGTCTCTTATATAGAATATCGTTTTATTTTCAGGTAAAGTGTGCATTTGAATCGTCTCGGCTATGATATAGCTCTAACATATTTTCAATTACATTTACTTTGATTTGCATTTTTTAACACATTTTTACATAAAGAAATAAAAAGCAGCAGCAGCATACAAATAAATATGTTTTTATTTATTTATTTTTCTTGTTGTTGTTGTTGTTGAACATTTTAAGCAAATGAAAGAAAATAAATAATATTGATAGATAACTAGACTTCTTTGTAAAAATAACAAGCAAAAAGATGGAAATTTACAAATGGGATACAATTTTCTCAAACCTTTAGAAAATATTAAAAAAATAATTTTAATAAAATATGAATATGAATACGAATAACAAATTTACAATATGAATTATTAAAGGCAAATGGAATAGAATAAATATAAAGAAATTTTGTTTTTTCACAATTTCTTTAACAAATTTGATAAATAAAATTTTAAATTCAATCTTTAAGAAAATATTTTAATTTAAAATGTAAAATTTTTTATAAATTATTATTTTAAAATTTAACTCTTTTTACGTTATTTAAGTGTAAATATTTTATACAAAAATATAAATAAAAATATATAATAAAAGACCAATGACCTCCAACAGCTTTCGAGTCATGCATATTGATTAAATGACAAGAAAATGTGCAAAAAAATTCAACAACCGGCAAATAATTATGGACATGATTATGAGAACGGACAACAAAAAAAAAAAAAAATAATAAGGAAAAAATACAAAATTATATTAGAATAACCCCATCATTATCATCAAGTGCGGAATTAAAATATAGAAAACTAAAAAAAGAAAAGTTAAATTATCATTAGCACCCAAGTGCAGCACCAGGCAAGTTAAACAAACTTCTCAGGATATAATTTAAAAGACACTCCACTGTTTAACAGCCAAGATAGCAAAGACAGTTAAATAGATAAAAGGGTTCTTAAGAGTTTACTAGACGACAGCGACAATGTAAATAAAAACTTTAAATATTTAAACAAAAATATTTTAAAAATGGAATTTAAAAAATTAATCAAAAAAATCCAAAACACATTCTCATCTCTTCGATAGCTGCTATTCAAATAAAATGTTTCGAAATTCAAAAATATATAAACAATAACGCGGCAGATATTGTCTTCCAAGTGGACAATCGATTCGTTTTCCCACAGAAAATGCTCTAGCGACGTTAAGTCATACAATCTTGGAGGCCAAATTCATGGGTTCAAAACATCAAACTATACGGTTGTCTTCAATACATCAATTATCGTACTTATAGCAGTTGCCCACATAAAGCTTTAAGGCTCTACATATCCACCCAAGATATGTGATAAATATATACTTTGCATGAGAAGTTCCATGTCCATTAGAGCAATCAAAATATTTACTTTCATGCATGATCAGATTTACCTCAGTACCTAGCTGTGTAAGCCATAACTTGGCCGTGGATCATACCACTGTGGTTAAAATGTAGCGTCATCCTCGCCCTAAGAAGCCTTCAGATACGTAAATCCTCCAGTCACTCCTAGTTGCAACTTCAAGAGCTTAGAGCAGGCTGCAGCTCTCACTCCTTGCTGAAGAGTTGGAGACTATCCAACTCCTGGTCCAGAACGCATGAAGCTTAACCAAATCATGCTCACTAGTCTCTGGACCATTAATTGTGCTCATTGTGAATGGTCCGACCAACACAACTCAAACGAGGGCCTCGAAACCACAACCACCACGATACTTCCGAAGGGCCCCAACCTCAATAACACTGAACAACAAAGTTTTTGTTTCGGGGTTGAAGTTAGCTGATTTTAATGTATTTCCACGTGCTAAAACCGAAAATGACCATAAAAATTATATATTAGCTCTTGTTTGCAGTTCTTGTTCCGTCATATTGCGAGAGTGGCTGAAAAATAAACACCGGGCAATGGCTTTTACAGTACCTATGGTTTGGCGTTAGCCTACCAATCATACAGACGACTGTTATTTCTGCTTAAATCCTCCCATTAAGCATGATTTATCTATGAAGAAAAGAGGAATGGTTAAATACCCTAATCTCCCATCTGCTCTTCGGCCTTTACCACACTCAGACACTTTGCCAGTCCCTTCTCCACCCCAAAACTATGAAATTTTAGAGGAAGGTGATAAAGACTGGGCAGAATGAGTAACCCATCCTTCTACATCTTATGACCCTGATTTTGAGGTAAGCGATAGGTCTAGTGATCCGCACAGAATTAGTCAAGCAGAGTTGAGTGACTTTAAAAGAGATCTTGCTTTGTCTAAGGAAAAGGCTAAGCTTTTAGGATCAAAACTATAACAGTGCAATCTTCTAAAGCATGATGTGAAAATATCTTAGTGCAGACAGCGTCAAAAAGATTTGCTTCCTTTTTTTGAGAAGAAAGAAAACCTCGTAGTTTGTTCCGATGTTAAGGATTTGATAAACTGCTTAAATTTGGATCACACTCCATCTGAATGGAGACTGTTTATAGACTCTTCAAAACTAAGCTTAAAAGCTGTACTTTTGCATAATGGAAATCAGCTACCTTCTGTTCCTACAGGTCATGCAGTTCACATTGAAGGAAACTTATATAAATATGAAAACACTTCTCCAATCAATCAATCAAATATGAACAAGACGAATGGCAAATCTGTGGTGATCTGAAAGTCATTGCTATACTTCTAGGAATGTAATTAGGGTTCACCCAGTACTGTTGTTTTTTGTGTCTGTGGGACAGTCGGGATAGAAAATCTCACTATAAAAAAGTGAACTGGCCTACACGAGACCTAAACCTAATGAGAAAAATGTAAATGACGAGCCTCTTGTAGAATGTTCTCATTCCCCCATTACATATTAAATTGGAACTAATGAAAAACTTTGTCAGACCATGGACCAGGAAGGACAAGCCTTTAAGTACTTGAGAGCAAAGTTTCCCAGGCTAGGTGATGCAAAGGTCAAGGAAGGCATCTTTATTGGGCCACAAATCCGTGAAATCGTAAATCATCCTGCTTTTGACATAATTTTAACAGGAAATAAAACCGGAGCCTGGGAAGCCTTTAAGGGAGCTGTACATGGGTTTTTAGGTAAGAAAAGAGATAATAACTTCACAGCATTGGTTAAAGAGCTTTTTCAAGCTTACCACCAACTTGGATGCAACATGTCCTTAAAAATTCATTTTCTTCACTCTCATCTTAATTTCTTCCCACAAAACTGTAAAGCTGTGAGTGACGAACATGGTGAAAGATTCCATCAAGACATTGCCTTAAAGGAACAGAGATATAAGGGCCATTGGAATGAAGCAATGCTTGCAGACTACTGCTAGTCTGTGTGTAGGGATGCTCCAGAAGTGTTTTATAAAGGACAAGCTAAACGACAGCGATCTTGCAATGCATCGGATTGATTTAATTAAGTAAAAAAAATATTTGATATATACTATACCTACTCCTTTGTGTCGAAAACACCAGACTATTTTCGGCTTCTAAATTCACGGGTGATCCAAAATCCATTAACATGAGCAACTTCACCTCTGCAATTCTCGGTCCAAAAGAAAATGGCAGGAAGTTTCGCGCATGTGCTGAAAATAGCTGCGGCTGAAGTTAGCTGCGGTAGTAAAGTCTTCTATTACAATTTGATTAGTCTTTGGATGATGCCAGACGTGTTGCCAACACACTAAGTATAATGTTTTTTTTTTATCAAAATATTCTAACAGAAACATAACAATATTGTTTTAGGTACTTTCACTTTTCACGTACAGTATAACTACTCTTTAAGATTTCAAAAACCAGAGGTAATAAAAATTTTTAATAATAATTCGTTTTTATCACCCCCAAAATTAGTAGAAGTTGACTAAGTTAGTGTAGGAAACATAAAAAAAATATTTTTTTGTTGTGCAGTGTAATCAGTCAGAGAACAGCTAAAAGACTCAAAAGCCACAAAGTTAAACTCTGCGGCTTTACTGATTCCCATGGAAATAAAGTAGAATTGTCCAGTTAGCTTCTGCTAGCCTCTAAGAGGACTGGGCTCCCTTTTAGCCCCACTGACACATACAGTGACGGTGGGATTCTGTCAAAACATATCAATCTGCCCCCGGGGGAGATATTAACTTAATATACTTGAACGAGTTATGAACCATTGAGGTAGGGACATAGAAAAAATTGCATGGCTCTTTATAACTTAGTTTGTACAGGGTGTCCACCGAGAAGGTATTTGTTTGTTTATAATTTTTTATTAAATGAAAGAGAATGGATCTTAAATTTGATAAATATTTTATTTAATGTCGCCAAATATGAATGGAATACAATATCGGCTAAATGTTCGTCTCTGTTTTGTTTGAGTTCCTTAAGCGTTTCTAATTTGTTTGCATAAGCCTTGCTTCTCAGATATTCCCACAAAAAGAAGTCCAAAACAGGCAAATCAGGCGACCGTGGAGGCTAATCAACATCACCATTTCTTAATATAACTTGCTGTGTAAAGAGATCTTAAAATTATTTCATTGTAATCCTGGCTATATGCGATGTGGCACCGTCTTGTTAATCAGCCCTAAAGCATGCAGTTGTAGCGTTTTTTTAAAAAATAATTTTTTGGAAAAACATGCGGGTTGCTTCTGAAAAAATTAAACGAATCTACGGCGATTTGAATGGGAAGTCGACTTTATTTTCTGCGTCAGTTGAACCTTGTAGGTTTTTAAAATCAAATTCCTACGCAAAATTCCCCATGTGGTGGCTTTGGGTAACCTCACTTGTTAAGAACACCAAGTAATTGATTAATTTGGATCTACTGCAATACTGTGGCTCACGGCTGCGATGTCTTTAGTTGAACGATCTACACGAAGATGTGTTGCTGTTCGTAGATTTAGTATCAAGCCTGTCGACTCAAATTTAACGATCAAATTCTTAATAGCGGTCTCATAAGGACGATTATGTTGTCGGAAAATGTAACTTTAACAGAACTACAATTTTCATAATGGATTTTTATTATTTTAATGCGATTTTCATACGATATTGAAAACACTATAACAATTGCTAATGCATGTACTATGAATAAGTCATCATGTTTCTTTGTTCATCAACGACTTATCAACGGTAATAACGTGTTGAAATATCCCCATGTATGCTGATGATATTTCAACAATTATTATTCGGATCATATCTTCTTGCAACATGATTTAGATGCGATTAGTTCCTGGCGCAAAGTTAATCTTATCTTATGGAATATTGAACAAAGTTGAAGCTATTTCTGATCTGGCTGACCTAAACTGAATGTTATACGTTATATATCATTTACAGTAAATAAAGCTCGATCTGTCTTGGGATATACAAAACGCTGGGGTAAGTTATTTACTGGCTCTTATATAACGAAGCATTTGTACACATCTTTAATCAGCCCTATTCTAGAATATTGCTCTGTAGTTTGTAACTTTACTGTCAAATTTGTTCAGGGACAGAATCTGTTAGAACCGAAACCTGGCATCTTATAACAATAGAATTGCTTTAAATAAACTTCCGACACTAAAAAGTCGTAGAGCGATGTTGAATATTAGTTTCGTCCTTAATCTTATTAAGGAAAATGTGTCCTGTCAATTTTTAATAAGTAATATCTGTGTTAATGTTTCATTACGTCTTACACCTAATTTTATCCCGCTATCAGTACAAGTGTTTAGAGCTAACTATGCTATCTCGGATCCGTTATTAAGGATTTTTTCTGAATTTAATAAATATTACAGATTTGTTGTTAGGAAAAATATTGTTGTCTTTTTGAATAATTAATCTTGTAAAAATTATATTATATATTGTTATAATCTGTAAAGATATTGAATCTATGTTGTTGGCGTTACCTCAATTGAAAAACAAATCTGCTGCTGAAAATCCTGATATAAACATTTTGTTAATCTTATTAAAATCATTATAATTATAAAGTTATGAATATAATGCCGGACAAGTTAAATTTTAGAGTTATTAAAAAATATATTTATTCGAATTATTTGTTACTTCGACTTTTCTCCGCATTATTTTTTGTATGTTTAATAAATAAGCCAATATTGAGAAATATTTTTATTTATTATGCACTTTATAAAAATATAAAATTTATTTTCTTTAGACAGACAAACAGACATCCTGTTCTTAATTGTTCAATTGAAATGGGCTCATCCCTTTCCTTTCCTTAGAAGCACTTGGCAATTGTCATAGAAAAAGTATTGTAACCACTTTTAAATCCTTTAATTTTTTAAATAATCCTACTTAATATATTGTCTGTTTGCATTTATAGGGGATCCTATCATTCGCCAGCATTAACTTAACTATTCGTATATAAATTACACACAAACAAAAAAAAAGTCAATTAGATTACTGACCGCTTGAAGGACATTATTGCTTTTAACTGGTTTGTATTAAAAAAAAAAAAAACGAAAAAAATAAAAAGTGATACAAAAACATATTTAAAACCTCTGGCTGTCTAAAGGCTAAAAACACACAAAGTATTCCTCTACACTCAAATATATACATACACATGATAACAAAATTTTTATTGACTGACAGTACGTCATTTAAAACTGAAAATTATTTAAGAGTCGTCAATATACGAAGTGAAAAAAAAATAAATAAAACGATAAACTGCCAGACAGACAAATAGACATTAAGCCAGCAAAAAAAAAATAATGAAAAAACTAAAAATAAAATGAACAAATAGCAAAATAGAACATTCGCATGCAGCTTAAGAAAAAATTTTATCATAAAATTCAGCCACAGTGTTTTTGCCGTGGAGAGCTCTGCGAAAAAGAAGAAAATAAATGACAGAGCTAAAACAGTTTTTTTTTTCTTTTGTTACAAAAGCTATAAATCGGCATAATTTCTGCAATGGTTTTCACTTTAAGAAAATTTAGCAAAAAATATTTTCAAATTTTGTATTTTTAAGCAAACGACTTACATATGTAAAAGAGTTTCGTCTTAAAGCAATTGTAGAACAGAAAATAGGCATTTTTTTACAATAGAATATATGATATTTTACTCTTATTAAGTAAACATTTTAAACAAAAATAGGCATAAAAAATTTTTCTCATATATTTTTATTAAAAATAATTTTTTTCAAATTTTAATTTAAAATATTTTTTCAAATTTTTGCAAAATATTTTTTTACATAATTTTAACCCGGTTCTGCTCAAAATATTTTACTCAAAGAATTATCTATAAAACA
The DNA here is from genome assembly GCA_030448955.1 of Trichopoda pennipes. Lineage (NCBI taxonomy): Eukaryota > Metazoa > Arthropoda > Insecta > Diptera > Tachinidae > Trichopoda > Trichopoda pennipes. Next base: position 7,459,178 of record JASKUP010000002.1, read on the forward strand.
TAAGAAGCAAGCTGTCGTCCAAAAAAAGTTTTGCCCATACAAAGATTTTTAATAGAGAACGTATAAGAGAAGTTTCTATATAAAGAAATTAAAAAAAAACTTGTTATATTCTTTGTAGAAAAATAATATTTTGTTAAAGAGGATTAAAAATTTTTTAAAAGCAAATACAGTGGACGCTCACAAATTAAAACTCTCAGAAATTAAGACATCCAGAATTGAGAACCAGAGTTTTTAATGCACTGAAATTATAACTTGAAGTTCTAATTTCTGATTTTTTTTTGTTTAATTTTAAACACAAAGGAATTCTTATTTTTAGTTTTTATTTGACTGAACAAAGGTAAAGTAGAAAGGGGAATCCCCAAGTTGTATATTTAATTCCTTTTTAGTTTTAGTATTTTGCCATATTTTTGGTGTTTTTGTCATTCGTATGTAAAATATTATACGCGTGGACACACATATTTATGTATTTTGGTAGCCTCTACCGGAAACTAAAAATAAATTACTGAAAATGTCTTTGGAAACCAAAGTAAAGATATTGAAAACCCTGTACAAAGGATTTCAAGAGAATCGTCTAGCGCTAAATTGCAATGTGAGCAAATCTGCCAGCAGCTATATTAAGTCAAAAGAGAATGCTGTTTCCAACACTTATCAGTGTCGACTATCCGAAAATGGAAAGTCGTCTTAATGGGTGGTTTTTAAAACAACGCGAAAGGAAGTCTACATTGACAGGCACAATATTAAAGGAAAAAAGTAAAAAAATTGTTGGTAAAGAAAACCCCGATAAAAATCAAAATGCCTTCCGAGCAAGGGATGGGTGGTTTACTAAATATAAAAAGTAACACAGCATTCGGTTTTGAAAAATTAGTGGCGAGATTGTTTCTAGTGATATTGCCTCGATCACTCCATTTATTCACAAATTCCATGCAAAAGTCTTTGAGATGGAGTCGCAAATATATAATGTGGAGGAAACCGGATTATTTTATCGTTGCCTACCAGATAAAATATATATCTCTGCTTATTGAAAAACTGCGCCTGGATACGAAATTCAAAAAGAATGAATTTCAAATTTATTCAGTTCAGTTATTGGAAAGGCCCAAAAATTCCAGGTGCATCAAAGGTTTAAATAATTCACTTCATTATGATTTTTCCAAAAATGCTTTGATGGCATCTCGGATCTTTCATTATTGCTTTCACAAGATATTTATTAATAAAGTAAGAGGAAATAATTTTGCTTTTAATTTTTTTTTTTTTTTGTGTACACGTCATCCTCCAGTTTTCTCAAAAAAATAACTTGCCTCCGAAGGCTCTTTTGCTTATTGATAACTGCTCCGCTCATTCACCAATTGAGAATCTTCAAAGCATATTTCTTGCTGCGAAATGTGACAACAGCTGTGCAACCAATGTATCAAAATCCCATCAAGTTAACAAAATTGTTTACAGAAGTAAGTTACTTGCTGAAATAATAGCTGAAGGTGGTGCACTGGATAGTCGATTAAAATCCCATTCCATCCGAAAGGCAATAAATTATATTTTTTTCTGTAAATGGGAGTAGCATTTCAGGCAACAATGCCTATTTAGTCAAGTACCGTACTACATTGTTTAGGAAAGGGATAGAGAAGAGATGCGCCAAGTGGTGAAAGTAGAAGGATGGTAACGGAAATTAACTGTCGTATAAGACAGCTCAGTGACTATGCCTCCATCACTGAGCAGCCCGACCGACAGTCAATTTTTATTTGTAGTGAAAAAAAACCAAAAGGTTTGTTGGGAATCGAACCCACAACCCCTAGTCATGTAAGCTAGCACACTACCTACTAGCATACAGGGCCTGAAACAATTTTGGAATGAGGTGACGCAAACAGCGATGATGATGTGCTACTAGCACAGGTGCTTAACACTAAACTGAGGACTGCAATGAAGCTCTCCAAATAACTCAGATTTTTTTAGATGAAATTGATAGAAACAGTTTCATGTGCATTGATGACATCGCGAAATGGAATGAAAATGTGTTTGAAGATGGAACTGGTTGTGACCTAAGTAACGTTGATGAGTTCTCTCTGATAGCTGTGTAGACGATGTTGTATTGATGACACACCAGTTATTTCAAATGCTATATAGCTATTGAAGTCGGTAACAATTTAATAAATTGGGTGCAACAAGAGTGAATTGTCTACCAGTAAGCACAGGGCCAAGTATAAGAGAAATATTTTGAAATAAATGTTTTTGTATGTGCCGTTTTACACGAAAGAGAAGGAGTATAAAGCCTTCCCTTTCTTTCTAATGGAAAAAAACAATAGTTGAAGAATGTAAAACGACACTAAGTAAGCACATGTCTAAGATACAAGAGAATTTTTTCAAAAAATTGTATGAGAAGTTTACAATTTTTCAAAAACAAAAATTGAAGAGAGAGAGAGAGAGAGAGTTTTCAGATTTTTTTGTAGTATTTTTTAAGTGGAATTTTCATATATTTTAGAATTTTTAATCAACAAAAAAATTCTATACCTTTATAAAAAACACCTTTGCTAATAAAATTTTTCTATTTACTTTTTTATGTTAAATTCCTTTTTCGACATGTTTGCTGTGTTTTTGTTTACTGAAGTATTTTTCAGTTTTTTTTTTTGCTGTATTGGTTCAATGAAAATTCTCATTTAATCAATTTTGCTTGAGATATAAGATTCTTCAATTTTCTATACATAATTTGGGATGAAATTTACTGATGAGCTATATGAGCAGTGGTGAATCAGCCATATGGACATGGTTGCCGCCCGCAGTAATACATTTTTAAGTATATATTTTTTTAATAATGAAAATATCATAAAATATTAATTTTTAAAAGAATCTGAAATTTTATTATCATTTCCTGTCTTATCTGGCTGTTTTAAAGACAAAGGCGAGCGCTTTCGATGCGAAAACATCATTCTTAAGCCGCGTTAAGGTTAGTACTGGTGAGTCAGTGTCGGCGTTTAGGTTCGTACCTATTCAGGCCGGCAGAATTCCAGCTACCTGGCATTTTTATGCATAGTAAATTTAATCTTTTATTATTAACTATTATTATTATTAACCCTCCGTCTGAGGGTTTTTTTCGTTTGTTTGTTTGCATGAGTAGTTTTAATGGTGTGAAAATTGTATCTGAGGTAGTGTTTACCTCTTCGTTTATAATGTCACTGTTGAAAGTTTTTGTTTTGTAGATTTCCATGTTTTCAAGAATTTCTAGTCTTCGTCCTTTATTTTGCTAGGATGTAGTATGTTATACATTCATCTATTTCCCTTGTTGTGTGTCTGTGAGTGTCAAGGTGCAATGCAAATTTGGGATCTTCTCTTTTCCATTTGTATAAGCGTATGTGTTCTGTAAACCTTGTCTTTAGTGTTCGCCCAGTTTGGCCTATATAAGTTTGTTTGCAGGTACAGGTAAGTCTGTATACCCCGCTGGAACTAAATTTGTCAGTTGTTTCTGTTGTTGTTCGGAGATTGTGTCTCAAAGTGTTGCCAGTCTTTAATGTTGTGAATATTCTTTCTTTGTGAAAAAGGTTAGTTAGTATGTATATTTCTGGTCCTGGGTAAGTAAAGATGTGCCGTCGTACTGTATCGTTTGACTCTTTGTCTTCTTTATTTCTGGTTTTAGTGCCATATTTTGTCTAAGAAGTTTATCGATGGTAGTGACCTTGTAGCCATTATTTATAGCTATGGCGTAAATTGTGTCTAAATCTGAAATTAATGTAAACTAAATTAAAAATAACTCCAAAAAATAAAATTGTTCATTACAGAAATTCTTAGAAAACTTTTATAAATAAAAAAATTTGTTAAAAATTTTAAGAGAATTTTATTTCAATATTTTAGTTGCAAATAATTTTCTTTTTTTTTGGAAATTATTGCAAAATGCTCCTTCAAAATTTCATTCATAAGAAATCTTGAGGTATAGTCTTTCCATCAAACTTTTTTGTAGAAATTATGTCATGCAAAAGTTTACTTAAAAATATTGTTACGGGTGTGTCTTGCTTAAGTTTTAAAAGAAAATTATTAAGCAATAAAGTGAACTGCTGGGTATGTTGTTTACGAACTGCGTGGCTTGCTAAGAAAACTTATGGTACAACAACAAAATTTCTAGTTACAATCTGCGTAGAAATTTTATACGCGCAAGGCAACAACAAACATGTTTAATGTTTCCCATCTGCGTAGTTTTCTAAGAAACCTTTTTTAACCGAGACAACTACAAATATCTTAAAATAAATTCCAAGAAGAAACTTTATCAGTATAAAAACAAAAACAAAAATACACACAGACATATAGGTGCCTACACATCGAATAAACAACATACAACAACAAAATGTGATATAAAGGGAGAAGAAAATTGCTAAATTTTCCAGACTTTGAATGGACAAATGTAAAAGGGCATCGTCTGAGTGGATAGTCAATCAGTGTAAAATTAAATGTGGTGAAATCAAGACGTGCATCTTAAGTAAATTGTTCTGTAGTGTCAACTTTTATGTGTAGTTAAAGTAAATAAAATTGTTATTAATTTAAAAACTCTAACAACTGGTGTTATTTATTTTACAATAAAGAACTCACAACAAAACGTTTATAAAAGGTATAAACGTAACAAGAAAATTTGAAATAGATAATTTTTTGTTAAAGAAATTTTAATGGATTAAATTTCGCTATAAGAAGTTGTTTAAGGGAACTGAGCTGTTCAATTTTCTTCAGGAATTTCTTTCTTAATAATTTTAATAATTTCTAAAAAAAAACACCAGCATTTTCTGCAGAAATTCTTTCTATTTTTTAATTAGAATAATTTCTTTTTAAACAACAAAACAAAACAGTAATTTCTTCTACAATTTTCTGTTATCAAAAGAAAGAAATTATTTTTCATTTCTTTGTTTCTGTTTTTTTTTTTTTGTTGTAAAAGCCTTTCTAGCCTGTGTAGTTTCGATTTATTTTCTTATAAATTTTAATATCTTCGTACTAAAGTTCATTCCTATGAACTCTTACGGTTCGGCTGTTTGGCTGTTTGCCTGTAGCCGTTACTGGCTTTAATCGCACTTGAAAAAAGCATAGTTTTACTTATTTTTTTCTTTTTTTTTTGTTTTTTTGTTTTTATCTTTTGCATTTCAGTATTTTATTCAATTACAAATTCCAATCACAATTTACAGTAAATTTCAAAACATAAATATCTGCTATAATTTTTTCATTTCTTTTTTATTCTCTGTTATTATTTATGGCTGTTTTCATATGCAAGCAACTGTAACAGCAGCTACACAATTCAATTTGAACGTTAAATATTAAAAATGCTGGCAAATATATTGAAATTTTATATGAAAATCGAAAGGAAAAATATTGGCCACCATCTGTATGCTTTAACACCATAATATTTTATTCATAGTAGAGCTGCTGTCAGTTTTATTCTTGGATTTTATTTTTTTTTTTTTTGGTTGTTACTAAGGTGGATTTTCAAAATTGATTTTATTGCTTTGTACATATTTGTGCATTCAGTTTTGCTTATACGACTGACTATACAACAGAATGTAATAAACAGGGGAAAAAAATAAAACAAAACATACAAAATACATTAGAAACAAATAAATAATAAAAAGAAAAAAACAAAAAAAAAAAAGAACACAGATAGTCAAATTTAAAACAAATCATCTGGTGATTGCATACACGTACTCCCTGTGAGTATCTACGAATATGAAAGACAACAATTGTGCGACCTCATAGATAAACGAATTTATTGCTGAGCTAGAGAAAAAAAGTTAGTTTTTATACACTTTTTTTCCAACTCAAATTAAAACTATGTGACTGGAACGAAAAGTTTAATTAGAAAACATTAGAAAAAAACAATTAATATTTTATCAACAATTCGTGAAATGCTTTTAATAACACAGCAATAACGAATTAAATTAAATTTGCATTTGATTTTCAACTATGCAAAAAAACAGCGTTTAAAAATATTATTAAATTTAATTTCGGTTAAAAATAAATATTTTATGTTCTCATAAAATATTTATTATTCAATAAATATATTTGATCATATCCATATGACCATTTTCCAACTGCTCATAAAGCTCATTAGTGGATTTCACCCCAAATTATATGTATAAAAAAATTCCACAGTCTTATAACTCAAGCCCAATTGATTAAATGAGAATTTTTATTGAACCAAAACAGCGAAAAGGCAGCAAGCCAAACTCAAAAACACTTCTAAACAAAAATATAAAAAACTAAAGTAAAAGGAATAATAAAAGTGTCTTCTATAAAGGTATAGACATTTTAAATAGTAACAGGTCCGCACTCTAACGTTTTTTTTTCAAGGAGCCCTTATTTCGTGAATGGTAACACTTAGCTCATGTTTGATTTGACAGATAATTAGTTTTAGCCTTCCGCCGAACGAATATGGTTGTGTATACGCTTGAACAACGCTGGGAATAATTGCGACATTACTTTGAAAATCATGGCGATGTTTCAGAATGTGTGCGAAAATTGCGTACGGACTTTGGAAGAAGAGAACCAACGTCATCTTCGTATGCTCATTATCTTGTGAAAAAAGTGAAAGAAACTGGCATCCTCATCGATAAACCAAAGCGCTAAAAGCCAAAATCAGTGCGTACACCCGAGAATATTGCTGCTGTGGCAGAAGGTGTGCGCCTTTAACATCAATTCACCGTCGTTGTCAACAATTGAACATTTCAAAGACATCATTGAGACGAATTTCGCATAAAGGCCTTGGGTATGATGCCATACAAAGTCCAATTGGTTCAGGAGTTTATAGCATTTTAAACAAAACAAAGTTATTTGGCGGACCCTTTATAAAGTAAAGAAGAACTTTTTTAAATTGATTAAACATTAGGGTGGTTCAATCGATGAACGAAAACGTCAGTAATCACGGCTCTACAGTGCTCACCATCACATTCTACTATCCCATAAAGCACACGAAAGAGTCAAGTTTTCTTGATATAACAATGTCTCAACGTGTACCACCACTTTAAATACGGCCGTTTAGTATACTGAATCCATTCCGCACTAATCAATATTCGCTTATATAAATGAGGATCATGGGTAAGCTTGTTTCGGCTCTGTTTGCATACGTCAGTCTATTCATATTCAAATGCCAAACCAAACTTAATATAAACAGTTAATAAAGTATTGCCAATTAAAAGTTCTATACCTCTATAAATACACCCGATATAAAAGAAATTTCTATAGTAACCTTTTCTCATTTTTCTAGTTTTCTTCAGGATATATTTTCTGTGGAATCTTTTTTGCAGAGAAATCAACAAAAAAAATTTTTATGGATAATTATTTGCATAAAAAAATGTTCTATTGAAATTATTTGTATTGAAAAATTTTCTATTGAAAATTATTTGTATAAAAAAATTTCCTATGGAAAATTATCTATTTAAAAAAATGCTCCATTGAAAATTATTTGTATATAAAATGTTCTATTGAAAATTATTTTTATAAAAAAATTTTCTAATTAAATTATTTGTATAAAAATATTTCCTATTGAAAATTAATTGTATAAAAAAGTGTTCTATTGAAAATTATTTGCATAAAAAAATGTTCTATTGAAAATTATTTGTATAAATAAATGTTCTATTGAAAATTATTTGTATAAAAAAATGTTCTATTGAAAATTATTTGTATAAAAAAATTTCTATTGAAAATTATTTGTATAAAAAAAATTTCCTCTTGAAAATTAATTTTAGAAAAAATTTTCTATTGAAAATTATTTGTATAAAAAAATTTTCTATTGAAAATTATCTGTATAAAAAAATATTCTATTGAAAATTATTTGTATAAAAAAATGTTCTATTGGAAATTATTTATATAAAAAAATTTTCTATTTAAAATATTTCTATAAAAAATTTTTGTATTGAATATTATTTTTATAAAAAATTTTTCTATTGAAAATTATTTTTATAAAAAATTTTTCTATTGAATATTATTTTTATAAAAAATTTTTCTATTGAAAATTATTTTTATAAAAAATTTTTCTATTGAAAATTATTTGTATAAAACAATTTTCTATAGAAAATTATTTGTATAAAACAATTTTCTATAGAAAATTATTTGTATAAAACAATTTTCTATAGAAAATTATTTGTATAAAACAATTTTCTATAGAAAATTATTTGTATAAAACAATTTTCTATAGAAAATTATTTGTATAAAACAATTTTCTATAGAAAATTATTTGTATAAAACAATTTTCTATAGAAAATTATTTGTATAAAACAATTTTCTATAGAAAATTATTTGTATAAAAAAATGTTCTATTCAAAATTCAGTAAAAAAAATTTCTCTTGAAAATTATTTGTATAAAAAAATGTTCTATTGAAAATTATTTGTATAAAAAAAATGGTCTATTGGAAATTATTTGTATAAAAAAATTTTCTATTGAAAATTAATTTTAGAAAAAATTTTCTATTGAAAATTATTTGTATAAAAAAATTTTCTATTGAAAATTATCTGTATAAAAAATATTCTATTGAAAATTATTTGTATAAAAAAATGTTCTATTGGAAATTATTTATATAAACAAATTTTCTATTTAAAATATTTCTATAAAAAATTTTTGTATTGAATATTATTTTTATAAAAAATTTTTCTATTGAAAATTATTTTTATAAAAAATTTTTCTATTGAAAATTATTTTTATAAAAAATTTTTCTATTGAAAATTATTTTTATAAAAAATTTTTCTATTGAAAATTATTTGTATAAAACAATTTTCTATAGAAAATTATTTGTATAAAACAATTTTCTATAGAAAATTATTTGTATAAAACAATTTTCTATAGAAAATTATTTGTATAAAAACATTTCCTATTGAAAATTATTTGTATAAAACAATTTTCTATAGAAAATTATTTGTATAAAACAATTTTCTATAGAAAATTATTTGTATAAAACAATTTTCTATAGAAAATTATTTGTATAAAACAATTTTCTATAGAAAATTATTTGTATAAAACAATTTTCTATAGAAAATTATTTGTATAAAACAATTTTCTATAGAAAATTATTTGTATAAAAACATTTCCTATTGAAAATTATTTGTATAAAAAAATGTTCTATTGGAAATTATTTATATAAACAAATTTTCTATTTAAAATATTTCTATAAAAAATTTTTGTATTGAATATTATTTTTATAAAAAATTTTTCTATTGAAAATTATTTTTATAAAAAATTTTTCTATTGAAAATTATTTTTATAAAAAATTTTTCTATTGAAAATTATTTTTATAAAAAATTTTTCTATTGAAAATTATTTGTATAAAACAATTTTCTATAGAAAATTATTTGTATAAAACAATTTTCTATAGAAAATTATTTGTATAAAACAATTTTCTATAGAAAATTATTTGTATAAAAACATTTCCTATTGAAAATTATTTGTATAAAACAATTTTCTATAGAAAATTATTTGTATAAAACAATTTTCTATAGAAAATTATTTGTATAAAACAATTTTCTATAGAAAATTATTTGTATAAAACAATTTTCTATAGAAAATTATTTGTATAAAACAATTTTCTATAGAAAATTATTTGTATAAAACAATTTTCTATAGAAAATTATTTGTATAAAAACATTTCCTATTGAAAATTATTTGTATAAAAAAATTTTCTATTGAAAATTATTTGTATAAAAAAAATTATCTATTGCAAATTATTTGCGTAAAAAAAATTTTTATTGCAAATTATTTGTATAAAATAATTTTCTATTGAGAATTATTTGTATAAAACAATTTTCTAAAGAAAGTTATTTGTAAAACACAATTTTCTATAGAAATATATTTGCATAAAAAAATGTTCTATTGAAAATTATTTGTATAAAACAATTTTCTATTGAAAATTATTTGTATAAAAAAACTTTTTATTGAAAATTATATGTAGGAAAAAATTTTCTATTGAAAACTATTTGTGGAAAAAAATTTTATATTGCAAATTATTTGTATAAGAAAATTTTCTATTGAAAATTATTTGTATAAAAAAATTTTCTATTGAAAATGATTTGTATAAAAAGATTTTATATTGAAAATTCTTTTTATAGAAAAATTTTGTGTTGAAATTTATTTCTATAAAAAAATTTCTATTGAGAATTTTTTTATAAGAAATTTTCTATTGAAAATTTTTTGTATAAGAAATTTATATCGGCGTTTGTTTGTAATAAAATTTTCTTGTGAAAACTGTTTGTTTAAGAAATTTTCTTTTGATTTGAAAATTATTTTTAAAAAGAAAATTTCTATTGAAAATGTTAAACATAAAAAAGAAATTATTTTATAAAGTTTCCATAACATTTTACAGTGCAAGATTATTTTCTTAAAAAGTCTTTTAGTTGTGAAGATTTGAAACATTCATTGTCTGTATACAACAGTGTTCTTTAAACAATTTTGATTATTTCCAGTTTTATTTGTGCAGGATATTTAAAATCTCCTCCCAATCTGAAATCGTTTTACGACTTCTTTTAAGCAATAAAAAACCATTCAGCTTTTGGACAGCAAATAAACTAAGAAGTAGTTTTGTTAAGAGCTACAACAACATTGCCTATTAGATAAGGAAGAACTGAGTTTCTTCTGTGAAACTACAAACAAAAACCACAAAGGAGAACAAAATTAAACCATGACTGAATGACTGACAATTCGAATAAAGTTTTACATTTAGTTTTGTACAATAATGCAAGAAAAAGTGTCCGTTGAAGTTGAAAGACTCAAAGACTTTGCAAACCTAGAGGAACTAATATAAGAAAAAAAAACAGAAATGTTGTACAACAACGTAACTTTTGGCAACCCACAAAATAAAAATCAAGGGATACAATAAAACAAAAATAAAAACAAAAACAAAAACATATAAAGTTTAACAATAGATTGTATAACAAAAACGCACGAAACACAATGAACACAGACCAAATGAGAATTGACTTAAATGGAGGCTCGAAAGTTTGGTTGGCTGAATGAGTGGCTGTTTGAAGGAGGATTGTTGTTGCCAACGAACCACAAAAGAAACAAGTGGCAGGCGGCAATAAATATGTTAAAATTGCAAGTTGAGAAAAAATACAAACACCCAATCATCAGAGCACAGTGGTTGCAGAAGAAACAATATTAAATCCATTAAATTTAAATGACCTTGACTGCATTTATTTAGTTCTCTATGCCCATTTGGAATAACAGCTGAACATGATTTTTTGTGTTAAAGATAAAATAATCTCGCACAAAAATCTTTATATTACTCATCACTGTTTTAGAGCCCATACCGAAAATAACAAGAAGACGAAGAATTAAGTGAAGATGGAAGAAATACTTAAATAAATATGAAAGGAAATCGCTTTAAGAACTGGCTGGCTGGCTGACTGGCACGCAGTCAATTGTTAAGGAAAACGAAACCAACGTTTAGTTCAGCATCCACCAAACGAAACAGGTTAAATGGCAATAAAAGTGTCGCAGGTAAAGTTTTCTTGAACAATATTCGAATGAAACCAATCAGTAGGACTCTACAAGAAACAATAAAAGAAGCATGCAACACCAACATCAACTATAGAAAAATAACAAAAACAAAAACAACCACGATGACGATGATGAAAACTTGAAATGGGAAAAAAACAACAACAAAACAAAACCCTCCAGCAGCCATAAAACTTAAAATAACAGCAGAACAGACTTGATGATAGGCTTTGTTATGAAGACACCACACGGCAAAAGAAACAGAACAGAACACAACACAATACAATACAACAATGCAACACATCTTTACCACCAACAGTAACAACACGACGGGTAAAAACTAGCAACCTGACGACACATGCTGGAAGTTTTATAAAAGCCCAAAGGTAGCAAAAGTCAGATAAGAATTTGTTGTTTCTTTTTATTCATACGACCAACAAGAAACACAACACAAATAAAAACATATGTATGATTTTAAACACATTTTGTTGTTGTTGTTGCTGTTGTTGCTTATCTTTAAGTTATGGGCAGTATTTCTAGAGAATTCCAGCAAAAACAGCTGAGAAGAAATATAAATGAACACTGAGAAAAATGTATTTATTTAAAATTTATTAAAAAAATTTTTAAATAAAATTAATTTTATCACAAAAAACATATTTACAACAAAAACTTTGTTGAATTGCAAGAAAAAAACTGTTACACAAAATATTCTTTATGGAAAAATATGAGCTTTATAGCAACCAGTACAAAAAATTAAACTCAAAATAAAGGGTATGCCAATAGTGATGTGAATTTCAAGTACTTGACTTGGTTTATGAACCGCAAAAGGCAAACTCTTCATGTCCTTTATAGCAAACAAGGCAAACAAAACAAACTACTGGTTAAAGGGTGTTCCAATAGTGCCGTGATATTCATATATATGACCTTTTTTTGAATTGCCAAGACCAGTAATTTAGAAATAAGCAATGATGAACAAATATAGCCGCTGTAAAAAGAAGTATTTAGAAAACATTTTTAAAATTGGAGGATGCTTCCATACAAGTCCTAATTTTGACAAATATGACCGTTTTTTCCTAACCGCGAGGGGTAAATATTTGAAATTTTCACTGAGCATGTATTGCTTTACTAGGTCTAAGGACAAAATAATAATATATTTAAATTAATGGTATCGCAGTATTATCCCCCCCCCCCCCGGGGGGGGACAATGAAAGGTTTTGACAGAATCTCGCGATTATTACATATGTCAGCGGGGGTAAAAGGGAAGCCAGTCCCCTTCAAGGCTAGCAGGAGCCAACTGGACAGTTCCACAATATTTTTACGGGAATCAGAGATTCCAGAGATCTTTTTAGCCTTTTAGCTGTTCTCTACCTAATTATTAAGGTTGGCCCTTCGAGACTATCGTGATGGTTGTGGTTTCGTGGCTCTCGTTTGAGTTGTGTGGGTCGGATCATTTACAATAAATACAATGAATGGTCCTGGCTTAATGCTTTCTGAACCAGGAGTTGGATAGTCTCCAACGCTTCAACAAGGAGTGGGAGCGTTGACCTGATACGAGCTTTTGAAGTTGCAAATAGAACTGATGGAGGATATACGTATCTAAAGATCCTCTAGGACGAGGATGACTCTACATTTCATCCACAGTGGTATAATTCACCATCTGGTTACGGTACAGATGTAAATTTTATCACGCATCCCAATAGTAACAATATTTGTCTTTTATGTTTATGGGTGACAGCAAAGACTTCTGTAGGGAGTTTATTCCCCACACGGAATGTTCTTCTAAAAAACAAATTTTCCCTGTAATGCGTAGTGTAATTCATTGGCCAATTAAAACGTGTGAGTAATGGGAATAAATTCCCTAACTTCATTAGAGTACTTATCATTGAAGTAACGATAAAACGGTGATATATAACCCACACTGCGTCGATGCTCTAGAAAATCAATAGAGTTGGATACCCTGTTGTACCCAATACACTTCTTGGCCCTCTCCTGTATGCGATCACGCAACTTCAAAATAGATTTTGGAGTGCCAGCCCATACATTTTTGGACAGACATAGGTGGTGTAAATAGTACAAGGATGGCTAACATCGTTTTAGAAAACCAAGGCACTTGAAAGCTTCTTTAGAAACCTGAAAAATGTGTTCAGTTCATTAAACATTACACTGAATTTTTATGGCAAAAACATCAAAAGCTTCCAATTCCGTAATACCTATATCACCCACAGTAACAGATGTAGTACCATTTCCAAACACAGATCTAAACGTAAGCATGCAACATTGTGTCTTACGGGGCATTAAAATCACCTAATCACACGATCCCATTCCGAGATTGTTGCGAGATCGTGACTGAGCGTATAATCCATGTTCTGCCTCTTGAAACTCACCTCCTAATACTAATGACAAATGGTCTGCCATCTGCGAAAGATTAAATGGTTTAAAAATTTGACAAAGAAAGTCATTTAGAAAAATAAGAAATAGAGTAGGGGAAAAAACGTAGCCTTGCGGTACCCCAGAATTAATCGTGAACTCGTCAAATAAAATTCCAACTACAACAACTCGTATAGTGCAATTCCTGAGAAATTATCCCCTAAACCAAAAGCAACTAGTTTTGACTGTTTGAATCTTGTGCGTCAATTGCAAGGTTGGCTAATTAAAGCTGACGATAAACAGCCAACCTCTAGTTATTAGAGGTCTTATTTGCACATATGCACTCCCCTGGAAGCTATCTTTTGTCCATTGCTATAAAAGTGGTGAATTCTAAAGGGTGCGCCATCTAACGTTTCGTTTTTTCTTCAACTAGTGCCTATTTCGTGAATGGTAACACTTAGCCCGTGTTTGCTTTGACAGATAATTAGTTTTATCCTTCCGCTGAACGAATATGGTTGTGCAAGCGTTTGAACAACGCTGGGAAATATTAAAATCATGATAATGTTGCAGAATGTGTGCGGAAATTGCTTTTGGATTTTGAAAGAAGAGGAGCACCGTCAGCTCCGTATGTTCATTATCTTGTGAAAAAAGTGAAACAAACTGGCATCCTCATCGATAAACAAAAGCGTGAAAAGCCAAAAACAGTGCGTACACGCAAGAATATTGCTGCTGTGGCAGAAAATGTGCGTGAAGCACCATCAACAACAACTCACCGTCGTTCTCAACAATTGAACATTTCAGAGACATCATTGAAATGAATTTTGCATAAAGACCTTGGTATGACGTCACACAAAGTCCAATTGGTTTAGGAGTTGAAGTCAAGTGACCATCCAATGCGATTTCGTTTCGCTAAGTAGGACTGCGATCAACGATTTTGCAAAAACAAAATCATCTTTTCAGATGAAGCTCATTTTGATTTTGGCGGGCATGTAAACAGGCAAAATTGTCGCATTTGGGGCACAGAAAACCCGCACGCATACATTGAATAGCCGACGCACCCAAAACGAGTCACTTTTTTGTGCGAATTTTGGTCCAGAAGCATAATTGGGCCATTTTTCTTCGAAAATAAGCAAGGAGTGGCCGTTACAGTCAATGGCGATCGTTATCGAGCCATGTTGACCACATTTTTGTTCACAAAAATTGAAGAGGAGGATATTGGCAACATTTGGTTTCAGCAAGGACGACAGTCGAAGCTACACTCGATATTTTGCGCCTTGTTTTTTAAGATCGCGTTATCAGCTGCAGAGCTGATGTCGTTTGGCCACTTCGGAGGTGCGATTTGATACCGTTGGACTATTATTTGTGGGGTGCCGTCAAAGATAATTGTTACGCCGTTAAGCTAGAGACAATTGACGCTTTAAAGAACAATATTCGTGAAGCCATCGAAATACAGCTGCACACAATCGATAATATTCTTAAGAATTGGACCGATTGTGTAGGCTACTACAAGGCCAGCCGAGGCAGCACTTTGAATAAAATTATTATTTTTTTTCATTATTAACCGGAAGGATTTGAGAAAATATTTAGTAGTTTTGTTTATAGCATTTAAAACAAAAAAAAAAGTTATTTGGCGGACCCTTTAATTTTGGAAATATTAAATAGGATCTGAAGAATTCGAGCGGAATGGATGGAAAAGTGGTAAGAAGTTTTATTGAGAAAGCTGGAAGACATGCAAGGAAAAACTTGCAGAGATAAATGGTTTAATAGGCAAGTGCACTATAAGGGTGTGAAATACTTGATAGGGATTACGATAGACTGGGTGATGAGAACGAACTGCGAGAGTTAACATTCGATAGTTAGGAACTACTGCCATTGAGACTAACGGCTTACTACAATAAGAGTAGGATAATCGTACATAACCATTCGGCGCCTACAAATCATTGAAAGCTGGACACACAAGATCATTTATAAAATTAAGAAGTAGGGTAAAATAAAACGCGAAGCCTTGCCTTGATGATAACTAAGGAATTTTAGAGACTCGAAACACTATCCACACTATCCCGAAGTGGAAAATGATCATGGTTAAATGTCAGTTGTAAAAGATTGCATTAGAAAGAAAGATAATTCTAGAGGTGGCTTAAGCTTCATCCATCAAGCTAATATTGTTATTCTTCCGTTAATTGTATGACACCTTTTATTGTAATATGTGTATTTTTTTAAAAAGACAGATGCGTGACTCCTGATGTATGATTTTTCTAAGGAAAGAATCTTACTGCCCTAGTAAATTTTTTTGTAAAGAAAAATTACTTCTGTTCATTTCTCTAAGTGTCTTATCCTTGGAAGAAAAAAATCATACAATGTATCGAAGAAACATTATTCTCATGTAGCAGATAAGCAAAACAAAAAAAAACAACAACAAAAACAAAAACAATAAAAACAAATACAATCGAAATAAAATTAATGTGTTTGATACAAACATAAAATTAAAGACAAAATGCCAAATGAATTTAAAGGAAAAAAGAAAAATTCTGTTGGGGTGGCACCATAAACCAGAGCAACCAGAAGAAGAAACAAAATTGAACATCCGCAAACAACGTACTATTCGTATAATAAAAACTTTTCTACCTTAAAGGCGTCTAAAAAAGAAAAAAAAAGTAACCTTCGCTGAAATGTCTTTTTAATTTTTAATTCTTTTTTTTTCTTTCTTTATTTTTTTTTCTTTATTAGAAATTCTGGTTTATTTAGTCAGGAGCATACGAAAGTATTGTTTTATGGTGATTTCCTTTGCCAGCCAGCCTGCTGCTGTCTTTTATTACGAATAAAGCGGGTGTTATCCACAACTGACAGCAAACAATCAATTTTGAATGTTTATGATTTTTTTTTTAAAGATAATTGGAGAGATGTTTGTTAGCTCGCCTAGGGTTCCTGTTGTCATGGTCTAAGTTAGTTAAAACTGTTCCTTATTCTACACAGCGTTTGCTGCCGTTGCCAATGAAAATTTTTATTTTTTTTTTTTTACAATTCGTCAAAATTTATTTTTTTTTTTATTTTTTTTTTTATTTTATTTTAATTTTTAAAGTTTTATTTAAGTTCTTTTAGAAGAATGGCTCTTGCTTTTAGTTATTTAAGTTTCCTTTGTTTTAACAAACTCTGTGCAATAAACATGTTGTGTTTGAAGGCTGATCATAAAATGCAAAGAAAAATAAATTTCATTTTAAACCATAAAATTGTAGACGCTTAAAGAAAAATATTAAAAAAAAATATTTTTTAACTAAATGTTGAATTTTGTGTATTTGAGTGCAATAAAACGGAAATATGTTTGAAGACTTTTGATGTTTTCAAGTCATAAATTTTTATTTTAATTACCAACAGACTGTCGTAAATTTGTTCTACAGGCAACTTTCAAAATAAAATCACATTAAAAATTAGAACAAAAAAGAATGCAATTCTTAAAAATTTTTTTTTTAAATATAAAAAAAGTTCTTAAAATTATAACAAAAAAAAAAAACATTAAAAGAAAAAATTTTAAAACACGTCATTACTTTTGTAAGACAGATATAAAAATTAAATACAGTTAATTAAAATTAAATAGATAATTTTAATAGCAAATACTCTAATAGAATAAATATTGTTATAAAAACATTCAAAGCGAAATTGTTATAAAAATATTTATTTTATACAGAAAACGTTCGACATAAAAAAATTTATGACCGATCATTCACATCGCCGTAGATTCGCTCAATTCATTGAGGAACAAGCGACTGGTTTTTCTAAAAAAATAATTTCTTGAGACGAAGCCCATTTTCCCTTGTCAGGGTATGCCAACAGGCAAAATTGCCACATTTGGGCTTATGAAAATCCTAGAGCGATTAGTGGAAGCCTTTGCATGCTCAACGTGTCACTGTATGGTGCGCTATGTGGTTTGGAAACGTGAGTGGGCCGGTTTTTTTTGGAAGATGATACTGGAAATATGGTAACGATCAATGGAGCACGCTTTCGCGAGATGCTAAACACTCCATTTTGGCCTATTATTGACGACGTCGATATCATTGACATATCAACAGGACGGTGCCACATGTCACACAGCCAATGAAACGATCAATTTATTGTAACTCAAATATCCCGATTGCATAATTTCACAACAATCAGCAGTTAAGTGGTCAGCCAGGTCATGTGATTGAACACCAATGGATTATTTTTTGCGGGTCTATGTTAAGGACAGAGTCTATACGGAGCCAATCAAATTGATATCAGCCACAAAATTCAAAATCCCTGATGTGATTAACTAAATAGGACCGCTATTTTGCCAAAAAGTTGAAACAAAGTTTTTAATCGACATCTGTCAGCGTGGTCGTAGTGGACAATTGTTGAACTTTTTGCTTCACTCTAAATTTTTTTGTTTTATTTTGTTTTAGAAAACAAACTTCTTATTGAAAAACCTTTTACATTTAAAAAATTATATTAAGATGATTCCTGAAACTAAAAAAGTGATTTCTTGGAAATTTTATGAATTAAAGAAACTTATTATTATAGAACAAGATCTTCTCTCTATAGAACAAAAAGTAGTTTTCATCAAAAATGTTTTTTTATAACTGTTATACAAAACTTGTTTTATAGCGAAATAAAAAATGTTAAAATTTTTACCATTAAAAAATGGCATATACCCAAAATAATTCACAAAACAAATTGTTATACCTGTAAATTTTTTGTGGAACTTTAATAACCAAACTGTTATACGTAAATATTATTAAAAAATTATTATTATCACTAAATGCTAATTAGAAAAGTGGAAAAAAAGCATTGTCACCAAAAAGTATTGAAAGTAAATAACCGATGAATAAGCTGTTATAAAAAATAAAAAACTGTTATAATTTTCCAAAAAAAAAAAAAAATAAAAACCTTTTGAAAACAAACAAAATACTCTAAAAAATTGGTATTAAAGAAAAATAGGGAAAATTGTATTTATTTCAAAGATTAATTAGGTGTTTGAAAAAACTGTTATAAAAAAATTTATAGCAATATACTGTTTTAGTAAGCATATTCCAAAAATAAAATTATTACAATTATTTCTTACAGAAATAATGAATGTAAAGAAAATGCTTCATTGGAAAAAAATTGTTACAATTATTTTTTTTTTAACTTTTATTAACAAAACTGTTATATAAGATATATATACATAGATATATACATACAAAATAATTATATATACTTAAACAATAGCTATTATTATATACAACTAGAAGCGCCTAGGACTATTTTAAAATAATGCGAAAAATGCCGTCAACACAAAAAATTATGTGAGAGTAAATTGTTACAAAAGAAATCGTTAGCAATAAACTGTTATAGTTTCTTAAGAAAATACCTGTTTCAGAAACATGATTCTGTAGAAAAATATTCACTGAAAATGAAGTAAAAAAAAGAAAATCTTATTTTTGTTCGTATAAAATTTAAGAAAAGATAACTGTTATAACACTTTCAGGAAAGTTAGCTACTTTAGTAAGGACTGTAAAAAACTTCTGTAGCATAAAAATTATTTTACTTTTTTCATAAAAGAAACAGATGTAACCAAATTTATCTTTGGAAAAAAATTTTGACACTATAAAAGTGCGGTTGCTGCAACTGTTATATAACAATCCATTAAATAAGGTCATGTTAATATGAATAATAAGAAACAAAAATAATGAATAAATACATAGCAACAAACTTATTTGAGTAAAGAAAAAGGTGCCAAAAGTAATAGTTATAACAAATCTTAAAAAAAACTGTTATAATTTTTTTTTATAAACCAACTGCTCTAAAATAGGTCTAAGAATAATACTGATCTTTTAAAATAATGCTAAGGAAAAATAGACAAAACTGTATTTAGCTTAGAGTTAAAATCAAGAAAATTTTTCATAAAAAACTGTTATAAAATATTGAAAAAATTTCAAGCGAATTCAGTGTTGTAATAAAAGTACCAAAAAATCTATAAAATCTATGCAATTGCTTAATTGTTTCGTAAAAATGTGATTGTTTATATAAGTAACTGTTATACCAAAAAAAATGTTCATCAAAAATGTTCTTCAAGGTTAGATATATTCGAGAAGTTTTTTCGTTTATTCAAGAACTGCTAAAAAACTAAAAACTGACCTTTCGAAACACTGTTAAAGAAATGAAGATAAAACTATTTTTGATTCAGAGTAAAAATAAGGAAAAAATTCCATAAAGAAACTGTTATAAAATATTGAAAAAATTTCCATCAAATTCAGTATTGTAATAAACGTGTTAAAAAACCTATAAAATGTTTGCAATGGCTTCTTAAAACTGCGATTATTTGTTTACGTAACTGTTATACAAAACAATTTTCATCAAAGTTAGAAATATTTGAGAGGTGTTTTGGTTTATTCAACAACTGCTAAAAAACTAAAAACTGACCTTTCGAAACACTGTTAAAGAAATGAATATAAAACTATTTTTGATTCAGAGTAAAAATAAGGAAAAATTCCTTTAAAAAAGCTGTTATAAAATATAGAAAATTTTTCAAGTAACTTCAGTGTTGTAGTAAACGTGTTAAAAAATTTATAAAATGTTTGCAATGCCTTTATTGTTTCATAAAAAAACGAATGTTTACTTACGTAACTGTTATACTGTTATACAAAAAACTGTTATACAAAAAAGCAGCAATCAAAAATATTTTTCAAGGTTGTAGCTATTCGTTTAGTGAACATCTATTTTTGTTTTTGTAGAACTGTAACGGTTTCATAGTTTATAATACTATTGTGTAATTAATAATTTTAGTAATTTTAAGTTTTTATGGCTTAAAGTTTTTCTAAGTTTATAAGCTTTTTTGTA
This sequence comes from Trichopoda pennipes, assembly GCA_030448955.1. Lineage (NCBI taxonomy): Eukaryota > Metazoa > Arthropoda > Insecta > Diptera > Tachinidae > Trichopoda > Trichopoda pennipes. Next base: position 7,479,810 of record JASKUP010000002.1, read on the forward strand.
ATATTTCTACTTTAGTGATTGCGTAAGTTATAAGAAAACCCCTTTTGTTTATATTCAAATTATGCAATAAAATACAACTTTATATAAAATTACACACCTGAGTTCAGAGCTCATAAAGAGTCAGTCATTCTTTTTTTGTTTGTTTTTTTTTTTATTTTTTCTACTTCAGTATTTATCTTCATCTTCTTTTTTGTCTTCAGCTTACCTGTTAAAGCAAAAACAAAAGAAGGTAAGAAAACAATAAGATTATTTTGCTATGATTATTTTTATAAAAAATTATTTTTATTTTTTATATTAAAGCTGGGAGTGAGAAATAATTATGAAATATTAAAAATAAGTTAGTGCTTATATATCAGTTTTAGTAGGTACCCTACATTACGTTATGTTACATTTGTCTGAAGAATTTTTAAAGGATAAAATATTTCTCTTTATAAGTATCTAGATTGAAAGGGCAAACAAATATAAAATATTAGGATAAATAACCTTTATTATATTTTAGTGTTAATATTTTAAAAGCACCTTCTTTACTCTAAAATTTTTCCTGCTAAAATTTTCTTTTTTTTTTAATTGTGTTATGAGGAAGCAGTTAACACTTAGTCAGTGAGTGAGTGAGTGAGTGGTTATTTAGATGGTTTGGCATAAATTTACATGGGATGCAACACCTTAATAATGTTGCAGATACAAACAAAGTAACTTGCATAATACTTGTTCTCTAACTGATAACTAGACACAAGGAAGAAAAAAAAGACTAGGAAAATAACGACGCCTTTAAACAAGTTTCTATTTACTGGAAACACAAGCTACTTCCCAACCTGACTTTGAATACAGCGGATGAACAAATACAACAAAAACAAAAAAAGCAAAAACAAAAATAAAAATAAAATTGGGAGGTAAGTAGTGGCAATAGTTACTGGAAAAAATTACTCTACGACTTTAACTTTCTACTCAGAATTGTCAACATTAAATTGTTTGTTGTCACATTTTATATTTTCCTTATTTCCATTATTCCTGTCTGCTGTAGTGGCAAACATATATTATGGCAAGACTAAAAATATAAAAAAAACCAAATCAAATTCGTAGAAGTATTTTAATTTTTTTTTTAATTATAAAAAAGTATGTTTGAATTGTCTAAGAAGAGCTAAGTTAAGAAATGAGAGGGAGGTGACTAAAACAGAATTGTTAAAACTGACTTTTTCATGGCAAAGTGGGTTAAGCCGACAGAAGACACTTTTCATGGCAAAAGCCGCCATATAAATTTTTGGCAAAAAAATAATTTTTTGTGATATATAACACCTTTTATGACTAATAACGCTTTTTGTGACTAATAACACTTTTTGTGACTAATAACGCTTTTTGTGACAAATAAAACTTTTCGTTACAAATAGCACGTTTTGTGCCAAAGAAAAGAAAAAAACAACCCCTTTAGCATGTTGTATCATTTAACGAAATTCCACCTTCATTACATGTGTCTTCGAGGTTAAAAGGGAGCCCAGTCCCCTTCAAGGCTAGCAGCAGCCAACTGGACAATTCCACCATATTTCCACGGGAATCAGTAAAGTCCCAGAGTTCAGCTATTTGTCTTTTTAGCCTTTTGGCTGTTCTCTAACTGATTACTGATGTTGGCTCTTCGGCAGTATCGTGGTGGTTGTGGTTTCGAGGCCCTTGTTTGAGTTGTGTGGCTCGGATCATTCAAAATAAACACCATGAATGGTCCAGGGCTAGTGAGCATGATTGCGGTTATGTTTTTAAATTTTATTAAGCTTCATGCGTTTTGGCCCAGAAGTTAAATAGTTTTCAGCTCTTCAATAAGGAGTGAGGGCTGCAGCCTGTTCCGGGCTTTTGAAGTTGCAACTAGGAGTGACTATAGGATAAACGTAACTGAAGGCTTTCTAGGGCGAAGATGATGTTACATTTCATCCACAGTGGTACTCTAATCTACCATCTGGTTATGGTTTACACAGCTAGATACAGACGTAAATCTTATCACGCATTTCAGAAAGAGTAAGGTGGTAGCTGTAGATATGTCCAAGGCGTTTGATAGAATATGGCCTGATGCACTTTTGTCAAAACTTGCTGCTTTTGGTGTCGGTGATAATTCCGCTAGATTTATATCGAGTTTGCTCAGGAATCGCCCTATACGAGTTGTTATATATGGGGTATTTCATCACACGAGTTCAAGATTAATTCAGGAGTACCGCAAGGGCCCATTCTTTTTCCTACCCTATTTCTTATTTTTCTAAATGACCTTCTTTGTCAAACTTTCAAACCTATATACTCTTTCGCAGATGACTGCAGCATTTGTCATTTGTATTCCTTTAGTAATAGACCGAACCAGTTGGAGTAGAGTTCTTAAAGCCGAAACATGAACGATAAGCTAAATCACGATCTCGCGGCGATCTTCGAATGGGATTGTGCGAATAGAATCGATTTTAATCCCCGATGTTGCATGGTTACGCATAGATCTGTGTTCGGAAGTAGTCCTGTTACTATGGATGATATAGGTATTACGAAAACGCACGCTCTTGATATTCTTGGCATGAAAATTTAATACGATGTTCGATGGACTAAAGAGATTTTTCAAATTTCTTAAGAGAAGTTTTCAAGTGCCTCGGTTTTCTAAGACGAGGTAAGAGATACGTCACTCCATCCCATCTTCGTACTATTTGTACCACCTACATCCGTTCAAAAATGAAATATAACTCTCATGTATGAGCCGGCACCCCAAAGTCTATTTTGGAGTTGGTTCACCGCGTACAGAAGAGGTTCAAGAGGCTCATTGGAGATCCAACTTTATTGATTCTCTTAAGCATCGACGCAATGTAGGATGTATTTCTCCGTTTTTAATCGTTACTACAATGCTAAGTGCTCTAACGAAATTAAGGAACTTGTTTCCGAAACTTGTACATTTTTACGTTTGAATCGGTTTTTGTTGAGAGCGCCACGAGTTGTGGTCGATTGGCAAATAAATCGCACTACGCATAACAGAGAAAATTCATTTTTGAACAGATTAGTTCGTATGTGGAATAAATTCCCTCCAGAGGTCTTTCCTGCCACTTTCAATGTAAAAAAGTTCAAATCGAAGGTCCACAAACACTACTCCCTCTTTTCTCCTCCCATAACCTAAATTTCAGGTTCTGGTACAATGGGTAGAAGTCATGCCCTGTGTACTGGGTGTGAACGAAAAAAATGACACTTTTTGTGACAAAAGTTATATTTTGTGACATAAAACTTTTTTTCATAATAAAAATGAGTTTTTCCAACAGAATATAATTTTTCAAATAAAAATAACATTTTAAAGAACACAAGAAAATTTTGTTTTTGCTGAAACAAATTAAATAAATAAATATAATAAAAATAAATAAATAAATTTAATAATAATAATAATAATGAAATAAAAAAATATAAAAAAATAAATTAAATGAAATTAAAAAAAAGTTTTTACTTTAAAATTAAGACAGATGTAAGAATATAAGAATCTAATACAGATAACAATTTTTTTTACAAATAACACGGTTTTGTGCCAAAAAACTATTTGTGACAAATAACACCTTTTGTGACAAAGGTTAAATTTTGTGACATAAAATACTTTTTATAATTAAAGTGAGTTTTTTCGGCAGAATATACTTTTTCTAATAAAAATAACATTAAAGAACATATTTACGCTTTGGGACAAATATGACTAATAGTAAGAGTATTGTGTACAAAAACGGACGACTTTGAGTAAATAGTACATTTTGTGACTTTTAGTAAAGTGATTGAAATTATGAAAAATAATATTTTATTTAAAAAAAACTTCACTTGGTGCTATTTTGATAAAATAAATATTCTTTTACCGAACAAAATTTTTTTAAATAAAATAAAAGTTTAAAATTAAAAAAGAAAAAAAAAATACAAAGAAAACACGTCACACCTTTTGTAAGACAGATATAAAAATTAAATACAGATAGGGCCTTTTTTTGACAAATAACAGGGTTTGTGCCAAAAACACTTTTTGTGACAAACGTCATATTTTGTGACAAATGTCATATTTTTTGACATAAAAAACTTTTAATAATAAAAGTGAGTTTTTCCGGCAGAATATACTTTTTCTAATAAAAATAATATTTACAGAAAATAATTACATTTTGGGACAAATGTTAGTTATAGTAAAAGTAATTATATTTTTTACAAAAACGGCGGACTTTAGAGAAATATTACTGTTTATGATTTTAGTTAAGTAAGTGAATTTCGTGAAAAAAATTTTTTTTATTTAAAAAACTTAAAAAATAAAACTTCCTTTGTAAAGGAATGATTTTGTACCAGTGTTTGTTAAATAAAAATAGAAGTTAAAGGAATGATAATAATGTTTAGCTAAGTGGGGGGTTTTTTTTAGGAAGACCACTGACAGAAGCGACTATTGCCAGAAAATGAGAGTTTAAAAAAATGACAAATTTTTAATTTTGATTTTGTGAAAATTTTTTAATTGAAATACAGTTTTTGATAAAAATTTAATACCCTAGAAAATTTCTTAAATAAGTTGATTAACAAAAATTATTTATTTGTGGGTATCATATATTTTAATTATTATTATTATTTTAATTGATGGAAAAAACAAAAGAAAGTTTTTTAAATTATTTTTAAATATTTTTCTTTGGTATTTTTTATTTATTATTTCCTATTTTAGTTGAAATTTCTTTATATAAAAAATCTTTCAACAATTGAAATTGTCATAATATAAGAATAACTTTAATGTCTGTAGAAAAAGTTTTGTTTATTTTTAAATGGTCAGTTGGCAGAAAAAAATATAAATAAAAAGTTGTAGGAAGAAAAATAAACAAAATAAAATAAAAAAAAAACAAGAAAAAACAAACTTTTATGTTGATGACAAGTACCCAACTCTGTTTCCGCCACTTGTAAGAATTAGTTAGTAGAAATAAATACACTATAGCACACATATAGATATAAACATACATACATACACACAACTCTAATGCTGTTTTAGAGTAGAAAAAAAATTATTATTTTTGGTAGAAAAACTTGAACAAAAGTTTGAAGAAAGTCGCAGCATCCAAATAGTTTTTGTGTGACATTTTCCCAATGTTGGCGTATTTTTCTTCATTTATGTTTTTATAACAAGTTTCTTAAATTTGAATATGTTGTATTTAAGGATTTAGTATAAAATATCCTTCACTATTTTGCTAAAATGTAGACAGTTGTCCCGACGTAAGAGGGAAAAACTTACCGACTGCAATATAAAATTCTTGGCTATAATTTATAGGCAACGAAGCAGAAAACATTATTTTGGCGGATTTACAAATTTCCACAGAAAAAAAAAAACGTTTGCCATATTCATACAGCACTTAGGTATAGTAACGTAACGTAAGGCTTTAATACTAATACCGCTAATGTGATAGTGAAACAATATATCTTAAATACATTGAAGAGAAATATTGTGTGATGCGACTTAAGAAAATGTGTGAATTAAAAGCGGTAACAATTCGCTTATGTATCGTTCGATATGGCAACATTATTAGGCATGGCGATATGTTGGCAACATAAAGTGTCAATGAAAAATTATTTTCGCAATATATATTATTTTCCTGATTATGCAGTGGTCAGACCATATCGTGACACTCTTGCCAGACAAAAACTCATCTATTGATTCTATGCTATTCATAAGCTCAAGTGTTGTGAACTCACAGGTTCTTTTGTACAGCCTTATGCTCAGCATGCATGATACTAAGATGCACTACCAAATATATCAAAAAGCCTTCAAACAATATCCCAAAGCAGCATGGGTAGAATACGTGCTTCGAGGTCTCATCGTGCAGTTCGCAGCATTTTCAATCAGCCTTCTCCATTGTAAAGGGTGGGCAAATTTGAGGTTAGGATGTAAATTATCTACCAAATGATTAAATGCTAAGAATCCTTTAACGTTAGTTTAGCAAAAATTTGGGTAATTAGAAGCATGGAACGTTACACTCTGGAGCAAATAATTTTAATTATAAATATTTATTATCAAAATTATCAAAATAGTAAAAATATCACTGTATCCCTTCCTTCATTGGAGCAGCTTTTCCTCATAATCAGGCTCCTTTTAAGACCACTCTGCGTAATGTAATGGCTAAATTCGAAAATCATGGTACTGATGCTGATACCAGACCAAAACAATACAATCATAGTGGTCATAGTGCTGCAAACGCAGCTGCCTGGAACATCAACTTCTCAATGATCGCAATAGTTGGACATCACTAGAGACACTTTGCATAAAACTCTTTACGCAAGTTCAACTTGTTCAAGTATCGAAGCCGACCGAACAATTAATTGCATTGCACGTTTGTGAATTGCCTGTTTGAAAAACTGAATAAAAACAACGCTAATTTTTATCTCGATGGTTATGTAAACAAGCAAAAAATAGTCGCATATAGGGCTCCTCGAAAAACTATTGGATCCAAAGAAGGTAACCGTCTAGAGCGGTTTGTGCTGTGACAGCATAATCGGCCCCTATTTTTATTTTTTCGAAAGTGAGTAAGGAAACGCCAACCAATAACCAATTTTTTCGCAGCATAATTGGCCAATAATGATGACTTCAGTGAACAGTGGTTGCAACAAGACGTCGCACATAGAGGTATTTCAACGATCTGGGCGGCCAAAATTATTTTTGTGCTTAAATGTACATATCTTGTCGAGTACAACAAGGCTGTGACGTTGAAATTTGCGAAACCCTCTAAAATCTTGAGTTACGGGTAAAAACCCGGGTTTTCTGCCCTTTTGCACATATAAGCTAGGAACTTTGTTGAATATCAACCGATTTAGAATTTCGCAGTGGATTTAAAAAGAAGAAACAAAGCCATTTCGAAGATATGAAAATGATACTTAAGTAATATTGAGACATCTGTGTGTATTCCCCCAGCAAACTAAGTTTTGCAAAAAAATTGGGTATTTTTCAAGTTTGGAGATGTTTTTACACATTTTTTCATTTAGGAACCGTATAATTTAAGACTGTAATATTAAGGTATGTTTATTTATGAGTAAAATGCAATTTTGGTTTAAAACATCCGTTAAAAATTGACTGAGTTAATGAACTTTTAATAAAACCAAAATGCTGGAATAAATATGTACTCAAAAGTAATGAATAAAAAAAAAGAAATGGTATGTAAATGATGAGAATATATAATGAATATGTTTTATTGAAAACAAAATAACAAAAACAACATAAAAGATTAAGAAAACATTTAATTGAATATTGCATCGCTCTCTGAAGAATAATTATTTGTATATGGCTCGTCAGATATGAACATTGATATTGCTTCTGGCAAGAACGGGTTAGTATTTCTATTCTTTATTGCTCTCATACAGCCTAACAAAGGGTCCGAACTAAGTAGAAGGCGATTAAATATATCTTCATTGCAGTTTTGTCTAGAAAATTTACGTGCGAAGTCTTGCCGATAACTTCTGAAATGCTTATTACGAATTTCTGCCGCCTCCTCCGAAAGTTGTCCTATAGGTAACAGAGATTTTCCAATTGCAACTGCGCCATGAACCAAAATTTTGTGCAACGTTAGAGTCATAGGATGCCATGGGTACAGGTCAACATTTTAGCTTACCATCAATAGAAGGCACACCTGAACTGTTCATTTTGTCGAAAAGAGCTTTACGCTTCACCATCTTGTCTTCCGAAACAATGATAAATAATTTCTTTTTTTCTTTAATGAAAACAATATGCACACGAACTCGACATAGACAACAACGATTTCTTTTTATTTTCAAAGTTAATTTTATTATTTGCAAAAACTCAACTGACAGAAGAAAAAAAAGCTTTTGAGATCCAAAATGTTTAAGTTGTCAAAAAAGTGCTTATCCGGGACTATCCGGGAAAAATTTTTTGCTACTTCAAGAAAGGAAAGATTGAATAATGCTAAACAAAAAAAATTATTGCTTGATCTACCTTGATAATATATCAAAAAGCATCTTGAAAAAGAAATTCAACAAAAATTTACTACAAAAATAACCCTGCTTTCAATCAATAAAAAAAATCAGCATTGATATTACTAATTATATGTTGTAAAATGATTTTTCCATTATCCATTATCTGAAGTACTAGGATCCACAATTTTTTCCTTGTGTGATTAACTTGTTTTGCTAATATTTACGATGAAAACCGGTTGTTTTCTAAGGGAACCTAGTTCTATTATGAGACCTCTGTGAAACACTCAACTTTCGACTGCTCGTACGTGCGCGTGATGCGCGGAAAAAAAATTTTGGTTGTTGTCTCATGTTCTTTGGAATGTCTTTAACGCAGTGACTATTTTTTTTTTAATATTAATCCTACTTTGACTTTTGGGGTTTTGGCCGCCCAGATCGTTGAAATACCTCTATGTGCGTCGCCACATATGACACAGCCGCTCAAATTAATCAATTATTGCATTAAAATTTTCCAAAAGCGGCATTTCTCGATTTGTGGATGTCTATTGGCTGCCTCGTTCTTATGAGTAAATGCCTGTGGATTATTTGCTCTGGTGCCATTTGAAAGAACGGGTTTAAATAAACAATCCATAAGCAACTGACGCTCTGAAAGATAACGTTCGGCGGTGCATTAATGAGATAAGCTTAGAGGTAAGTATTTGCTTGACATTGTAGTCTATTATTAATTCCCATATTTACTTTAGTTTGGTATCAAAAAAACTGAAGTCATCAAATAGTGTGTGTTTTGACAATTTACTTGCTAACCTTAAATTTGCCCACCCATGGTATCTAAGACCATAATGTTTGGGTAGCCATTCCTTAATCAGCCGTAAATCACTTTTATTAAGTGGTGTTCGCACTTAGCAAATACACCCAGACAACACTATAAAACGCTTCCTAAGCTAAGAGTGAACTTAGCTTCGGCTGCAGACTCCTTAAGTTGCCAACAAAACACTTACGACCACAACTCCTACATAACAAATGTTCCTTTAGAATTGTCACAAGATCCGTCACAATACCGGACATTATTTCAAACAACACCAAACCTCTTAGCCCATCTTTGGTCCCTAAAATAAATAAATCCCGTCATATTTATACACAAGTATTGCGCATAAAATAGCAATGATCTTTGGAAATTCGCCCATAAAAATGGCCCTTGAAATGTCAAGCTAAAAAGCAGTAGGCATCAATAATAGTCTTTATCAGATAGAAATTCCAATTGACCGGCTTCTTAAATAGCACCTGCTAATAATAAAGCCTTTCCCAAAATGGGTGTTTACATATTCCTGATACCTTTGCTTGCTCTAGCTATAGCTATAGCCGATACATCATTAGGTGTGTCTTAAATTATTTTTGGCCCACTTTTAAATATATTTTTTTATTAGCCTGGAAGCAGGCATTATTCTCTATTTGAACGCACTTTATCATCTTATCTTACTCATGCACTTTCCAAAGTTTTTTACTACAAAAACAAGAAAAAAAACTCAAGGGTTTAAATATGAATTTTCTCTGAGGACTTCCGCATAACTGTCATTTATATTTTCCAGCTTTTTGATTTTGTTTTATTAGCCAGTACAATAAGTTTTTAACTAACTTAACTTTTTCTCCTCTTACCCTCTTTCTAATAAGAAACAAATTCAAACATTAAAGTTAAGAAAACAAAGTTGAAGTCTTTCACAGAGATAAATTTTTAAATATTTTTGTGTGACACACTGCCCTACAGTTCTGACTGACTAGTCATCTTATAGGCCGCTACTTAAATTTCACGTTTGATTAGTTGTGAACACAAAAAACAATAAAAAAAAAATTAAAAATTCCTTTGTTACAATCACACTGTTTTAATACTTAACACTTAAGGCAATGAGGGCTTAAGTTATTTTTGCATTTATCTTGCTCAAGTGTCAATTGGCTTCAATATATCAAACATGAATTTAGAAGAGTTTGTACTCGTATCAAAAGAAACTTCTGGGGTCATATACATTAACTACAGATGCACATATACACATTGAAAAATATATATACTTTTAAATTTCGCATATGGAGAAAGAGCGCGAGAGAGAGGGAGAGAGAGAGAGTGTGTGTAAAAAAGTTGATTTATTTTTAATGTTTTGCATGTCATCATTTTTGGCACAAGTTTTTGACAGATACTTGAGTAATTTATGATTGTAATTCATTAAAACTGGTTGTTGTAGTTAAACTAAAGTCAGCAACAACAATTGCCAAAACTAGCAACATAAGACCAATAACAACAATAACAAACAAAAAATAAATGAAATAAAAACAATAACGTACAATAAAAGTTTACCTCAGCTACACTGAATTAAAAGAGTCAATTCGAAAACATTTCTTTAGCAAGAAGTAAACGAAATAATATTTTTTATAAATAGCATTTTTGAAAAATCAACTTGTTCTGAGTTTCTTTTCGGCCTGACAAAAACCGCCCTTTCCATAAAAAAATTTTATGTTTTCAAGAAAATTCAGTTTATTGTATTGCTTCTGTCACAAAAATTAATTTTGTTTAAAAAACACACAATTTGTCCATATAAATTGTTTTTAAAACAACAATTGATTATTTTTTTAATTTATACAAAAACGCTTTTGTCACAAATACGATTTTTGTCACAAAGTTGCAAAACAAATTTTGGCAAGAGAACACAATTCGTGATACAAAAAAATAACTTTCACGCAGGGATCGTTTAACAATTTTTTTTTGTGCAAAACCGCTTTTGTCACAAATACGGTTTTTGACATAAAGCTATAAAACAAAGTTTGGCAAGAAGAACACAATTTCCTGATAAAAAAAAAATAACTTTCGGGCAGGGATTATATAAAACTCTTACTGGTCTTTTTTTATTTTTTAAAAAAAAGGGCACGTTTTTACAGCAATTTTTTGAAAACCCCGCTTTTGGTACAAATACAATTTTTATCATCAAGTTGTAATACAAAGTTTGGCAAGAAGGATATAATTTCGTGATACAAAAAAAAAAACTTTCACACAGGGATCGTTTAAAATATTTTTTTTGTGCAAAACAAAGTTTGGCAAGAAAAACACAATTTCATGATACAAAAAAAATAACTTTCACGCAGGGATCGTTTAAAATATTTTTTTTTTGTGCAAGATACGCTTTTGTCACAAATACCGCTTTTGTCACAAATTTATAAATCAAAGTTTAGCAAAACGGACATGTTTTCCTGATAAAAAAAAAACTTTTGGGCAGGGATTATATAAAACTCTTTCTGGTCTTTTTTTATTTAAAAAAACTGGCCCAATGGCACGTTTTTACAAAAATTTTGTTAAAAATACGACTTTTGTCATAAAGTTGTAAAAAAAGTTAGGCAAGAAGGCTATAATTTCCTGATAAAAAAAATAACTTTCCGGCTGGGATTATTTAAAACTCTTTTTAGTATTTTTTTTATTTGAAAAATTTGGGACAATGGCTCTCTTCTACAAAAATTTAGTTTTGTCCCAAAAACAAAAATTATTACCTTCTAAGTTTTTAATAACATAACATTTTTAATACAAAAAAAATGTCCATGTTTTTTAATTTATAGTGGAAACACATAAATTTATTTTCTATTTAAAAATTACTTTTGTCACAAATTTTTTTCTTTTTAAAATTCGTTTATATAAAATTATTTTTTCTTAGGCCAAGAAAATTTTTAAACATAATGCAACTTGAAAAATATTTTTTTAAGATTATAAATTCAAAGTTGTCACAAAAAACTGTTTTGCTTTTGAGCTCTTACTTAACTTTACTTTTGTCCCAAAAAAAAATTAATTTTTTTATAAGTTGTTAACAACACGAATTATTATCAATAAAAACAGATTTTTTTCTAATTGTAGAATAATTATTGGGACAATTTATGCTGCAAGCAAATAAGAATTACTTTTAAAAATTACTTTTATCACAAATTTTTTTATTAAAATTCAGTTAAATAAATTCAATTTTTTTACAGAAAAGAGATTTCGCTTTTTATTAAAAATATTTACTTAATTATTGTCACAAAACTGCAAATTTTTATCACTCATTGCCATGTATTCAAAAATGCTACTTTGTCTAAAAAGTAGTTTATTGCATTTAGCTCTCTCTTAATATAAAATTTTGTCCCAAAAAAAAATTTCTTTGTCCCAAAAACTGTTTTAGGGATAAAAAAAATATATTTAAGCATTATATCTTTGTTTTTTAAAACAAATAATTTACTTGTCTAAAATTTACTAATGTCACAAAAATTTCGATTTTGGTACAAAAACATCTTTTTTTGGTAAAAATTTTATTTTATACTAGACAAGTATTTTTATAAAAAAAATACTTTTCTAGTAAAATTAACCACTGTCGCATTATACTACTTCTGACAGAACTTCCATGTAAATAATTTACTTTTATTCCAGAATTTAATTTTTTAACCAAAAATTAAATTTTTCCCAAGAAAACGGACGTTTGAAAGAGATGTATTTTTTTTTTTAAATCATTACTTTCATAAAAACTTATTCCTAAAGAGAAAAATTAAATAGTGTTGTAATTAAAAAAAAAATATTTTTTAGTTTTCAAAACTATGCATTCCTTTACTTCACTGCTTCAACTTTAAATTTTAAGATTTACAAGACAATAAAATAAAGCAGTTTTTTTTATGTTTTTGCTTCGTATGATTCAAAACATCACTAGACGTCTGTTTTTAAATAAATTCTACATAAACGGTATGGTAATGTTTGTTGTAAAGTAAAACTGGTAGTAATTTTGTTTGCCTCGCCTAATGCCACAAGACTCGCTAAATTATGTATTTTCTGGTTTGTTTATGTTTTTACTGCCTAAAAACCATGATTTAATGATTTCTTTGTAAATGATAGAGAAGTTATAAATACGGTACTACTGGTACTGGTAGTATGATTAACTAGTTAATAAACAGTTTTGGGTTTGGTAAGAAAAAAATAAAATAACTCGATAACAGTTGTTGTTTTTTTGATTGTTTAAAACCAAAATCTTTAATTGGAAAAATTTTGTTAAATAAAATAAAACCATAAATTTTTAGTCAACTCATAAATCTCTGAAAGGATTTATTTTTTTTAATTTAGAAACACGAAGCATAAGGAACTTAAAATTATGTCACATTTGGAATTATATGTTTTTTTTTTTTTGATACAAAAAAATGTTGCATACTTGAACCAACTCAAACTTATTTGATAGAATTTAATATAAAATGAAATAATAATAATAATTTTTTAAGCAAGCAATAGTTTGAATCAAAGGGATAAGTTTGATCGAACCAAGCTTATACCAAGCATATCAAACCTCGACAAGTTTATTCTTTAGTCAGACTGAAAGGTGTTTGAAAAGCATCAACAACTTCAAATTAGTCAAATAAAATAAAAATATAAAAGAAGCCGCTCTGCCACTGTGATTATGTCCACGAATCCTTTCAAGGCAATTTAAATAAATACAGAGTGTCCGCCAGGAAGGTATACTAATTTATTTTGCCTCCATTTTGGTAAACATTAGTCTTGACGGTTCATATTTTGCGGTCGTGAAGTAGACACGTGGCAAATTTATTATGGAAAAATATTCGATAAACTAACGTATTTTAATCGTTAAAACACTTTTGTCAAAATCAATCATCGATTACTGTGACGAGGAGAAAGTTACACGAAAGTTTTGGGGGGAACAACGTGCCAACTAAAGGCACAATTTATCGTGTAGCAAATGATTTCGAAGAAAGAGGAGATGATAGGCCCAAGCATGAACCACAACGTATTGCAGGATCGGCTGAAAATATAACTGCTGCTCAAGAAAGTATTTAAAACAATGCATGAACCTCAAATCGACGCCGTGCTCAGGCGCTTGGTCTTCAAAGAACAACGTTGGCCGCAACTTTGCACAAGGATTTAAATTCGTCTTCATATAAGACGAAACAGCTTCTTCCACAAAATCATTGACACTGCCGAGCATATGCCAAAAGGGTACCACAGCTCGCCCCTGACAACCCCGATTTTCATGAAAAAATCATATAATGACGAGGCACATTTTCATTTAAATGGATGTGTGAATAAAATGAAAAAACGAGCAGAATATCCTACCAATTACTAGACCATAATCTTTCATTATCGCGACATGTTGCAAGACAGATTAAAACTATTTGGAATACTGACAAGTTTGTGTCTACCATTTGTTTCGTTTGATACAAAACGATTGGGTACTGGAAAACACTTCACTTTAGAATAGGTATCAGAATGATGGAAAAAAATAGTCACTAACGATGGACAATATTTTGAATAATGTACTAACTCCTATTATTATTATTATTATTATTATTATTATTATTATTATTATTATTATTATTATTATTATTATTGATATTATTTTCAGTTTTATTCGACCTTTTTTTTATAATTTCTATTAAATTTTAATCTTTTTACTAGGTCCTTTAAATTATAACGATTTCTTTTTCTTTTTTTTCTTTCAATATTTCGCGAAATATTGAAAGAAAAAAAAAAGGACCTAGTAAAAAGATTAAAATTTAATAGATATTATTATTATTATTATTATTATACTAAATGCATTTTTAAATAAAATAACTGACATGTTTAACTTGTAGGAACAACAGCGCTAAAGAAGTCATTATTTTCACGACTAAAAAGTCTGACGTACCTGAAAAGAATGACAGAAAAAGATAGCTAATCAATGTTAAGCAATCACGGTTGTTATGTTGGATGAGATGTATGATTTTTATAAATCACATAATGACGAGTCATAAGTTCATATCCCATCAAAGCAAGGATTATGGAAAAAAAATAATTGTTATAAGCAGTGGCGAAGAATAGAATAACATATTTGAAAAGACGCATTAAAAGGCATACGAATAAATAAAATAAACATTTTTTAATTTAATCTACATTAAAAAATGATTAAAACTAAATTTAAAGGCTCCGCCATCTTACAAGGAGTGGCCGTTAAAGTCAATGGCGATCGTTGTCGGGCCATGTTAAATGAATTTTTGTTCACAGGAATTGAAGAGGAGGATATTGGCAACATTTGGTTTCAACTGAAGGTGATACGTGCCTCACAGCCGAAGCTACACTCGATATTTTGCGCCTTATGTTTGAAGATCGCGTTATCAGCCGCAGAGCTGATGTCGCTTGGCCACTTTGGAGCTGCAATTTGACACCGTTGAACTATTATTTGTGGGGTGCCGTCAAAGATAAATGTTACGCCGATAAGCCAGAGACAATTGACGCTTTATAGGACAATATTCGTGAAGTCATTGGTGATAGACAGCTGCACACAGTCGATAATGTGCTTAAAAATTAGAGTGATCGTGTAGGCTACTGCATGGCCAGTCGAGGCAGCCATTTGAATGAAATTATTTTCCATTATTAACCAGAAGGATTGTACTTTCACGTATAAAATAATAAATTTGAGAAAATATTCAGTAGTTTAAAAAGTTATTTGGCGCAGCCTTTATTATGTGAAAAAAGCGCTGTAGTTTATATCGAATCTTTTAGTTTGCATGCAAATATATTGTGATAAAATTTGTGTTTTACAAAAAGTGACTTTTTCTTTGGGAAAAGAGAGTTTTTGTAAAAAAAAGGTTTTCTATGACAAAAGAATTTATTGCAAATAAAGGAAATTTTAATGGAAAGGTTAGTTTTGTGTAAAAAGCCTTTTTTGTGAAAAAAAAATTAAATTTTTTGTAATAAATTGCTTTTTGTAAAAATAGTGTTGTATGTGGTAAAAGATATTTTATGTAAAATGGTGCGGAAGGTTGTCTTTTTGCGATTATTTTTTTTTTCTACAATAGAAGAGTTTTTTTTTGTGGCATAAACTATTTTGTAACGGGTTGTGAACAACCAGGTTACAAAAGGACCGCCAAAGATGCCCCCGTAGGCTAGTGGGTAGTGTACTAGCTTGTCAGTATGGGGGTTGTGGGTTCGATTCCCAACGAAGGCCTTGCTTTTTTTCACTACAAAAATAAAAATTGACTGTCAGTGGGGCAGCTCAGCGATGAAGGCATAATTACTGATCATTGTTGCTGTCTTATACGGCAGTTAATTTCCGATTATCCTTCTACTTTCACCACCTGTTTCATCTCTTCTCTATCTCTTTTCCTAAAAGAATGTAGCACGATACTTGACTAAATAGGCATTGTTGCCTGAAGTGCTACTTCTCTTTATATATAAAACAGAACAAAAAACAAAAACAAAAATTAGTTAGCAGACCCTTTATAATGATATCCTGTTAAAATATTTATTATTAAAAATATATATTTGAAATGTATTACTGGGGAGGGAAAGCCATTTCATTACTGCTCATATACATCGTTGGTGGATTTTACCTCAAAAAAAAACAAAATATTTATTAAAGAAATCAAGCACAAATTAACGTGGATTAAAATAAAATAAAAAGAGCTACGATAGCTACAATTAGAAGAGAAAATTTAGTTATTGCCAAGCTGTATTAGATGAAACACCAGTAAAGGCGTATGTTTACTACAATAGCAGAAGTAAAGCTTAAGATGTCTATTACAATAATCAAAGAAAGTTACAATATCTCAGCAGTGTAATGTAGCGGCAGCCCCAGTTCAGGTTAAAAGCGCCGGAATGTTAAAACGTATAAGGAGTTTTGTGAGTTTGCCATTCACAAGAGGCGGAGTGTATTCTAATCTGGATAGTTAGATTTGTTGAAAGGCACATGTTTGCTTAACAAAACATATGAGAGTAGTTTGACTATCACCAGAGTAACACTGTGTTATGGCATGGATGAATCGATGGAAGGGCTGCGTATGTGTTAAAACCAGAGCTAATAAGAATATAGAGGAAAACGGAGGAGTATATGTGATTGGAATCAGTTAAAGAAATCTAACTATCCTTTAGAAAAATCGTCACCCTTGAGTTACGAAAATTGTGTAACGTCTTTGATGAGGATTGTGACAATCAATATATTTCGCTGTGGAGCCATAAACAATTTGTGTGATTTTTTTTAATTTGCAACAAATATTTATTTAATATTAAATAAAAAGCCACTAAATTGTATAACAAAAATTGATTTTATTACTTTTTAAATAATAGTGCTAGAGAGACTTGATACTTTAACATTATTATATTTGTTATACTGTTATACTATTGAGCTATTATTTTCTCTTATTGTGTAATAATTTATGTTTTCAACTAAATAATAAAAAAAAACAACAGCAACAACAAATTACGAGTATTAATAGTATTTTAGCTGTGAGTATCGGAAATTACGAGCAAAATAAAAATATATTTTTCATCCATAAAGTCAATCATTCATGTCCATAAAAAGCAATTAAATTGCCGTTTGCTTAGCAATAAATATAAATATATTTTTTTTAAATTCTATTTGACTAAAATAAATAATTTTTGTTTTTATTATATTTTTAGGTTTTTTGTTTTATTACTATTATTTTTTGTAGAGGAGACCATAAAGGGGAAAAGTACGGCCAAATTGTAGCTTTAGTTTTGTGGGTAATCAGTTTTAAGCTGAAGCAGAGATTGATGTAATGAATGGATGAATGAAAGGCATCATTTAAAAACAGAAGTTTTATATATTTTTAGCACGAATAAACAAATTAAAAATATGCGAGGGCTGGTTTGTATGCGGTAGGCATACATTTCAAGATACACACGACTGGCAAATTAAAGTTATTTATTTAATAAACTTAAACTTAAAATTATTTTTCAGTTTAAAATTAAAGCAAAATATTTCACTTTAATTATTTTAACAAAAACATTGGATTAAAAAACTTTTAAAGTTTTTATTAACTAAATAATTATTAATCTTAATAATATTCTTTTTTAAATAAATTTAACAGTATTTTTTCAATATTTCGCTTTCCTTGGGAAAGCTTCTTGAGGAAATTAATTTTTATAAACACAAAAATTATTAACAATTTGAAAAAAAATTTTTTTTTCTAAATAATAAAAAAAAAGAGGTCGAATAAAAATAATTTTAAAGTTTTCCTAAAATAGAAAATTCAAATTACTCTGTAGGAAAACAGATCGAATTTAAACTATTCCTCGATTCAGTTGACGATTGATAGTTCCCTACAGCTTGTTTGAATGCTTAGCATTGGCTTATGTCAATATAAGACACGGCCCAATAACATAGTCCTTGTGGCGTTAATCCTTACAGTCCTTTGCCTAAAGAAAACATATCGAATTTAAACTATTCCTCAATTCGATTAACGATTGATAGATGCTCTATAACTTGTTTGAATGCTTAGCATTGGCTTATGTCAAAATAAGACACAGAACCAATAGCACAGTCCTTGTGGCGATAATCCTTACAGTCCTCCGTCTAAAGATATATTTTAGCGATTATAGAGGTCTTAAGCATGAACAGGGAAGTTAATAATTAACAATCAGTGATTAGATAACGTTAGTCAAGGCAACATATTGATTGCAGTTTGATGCGGTACTAAATGATGACTTTGAATTTTATTGTTCTTTGATGAAATCTGATCTTTATTCAGCACTAACAGAGAACAAAAATGCGACTCACACAGATATAGCGTCTTCATACTTATATACTTATTTCATACCAAGTATGCCTACCTCTAATCTCCGCATGAAGTTTAATTCAAATCACTTTTCGGTGACTATGTCCATGTGAAGCAAAATACCGAGTGTTTTTTTTTATAATTTTTGATTAAATGAAAGAGAATGGCTCTTATATTGATAATTTTTTTATTTAATGTTGGAAACGAATAAGAGTACACAATAGTTAGTTTTTCAGCTTAAAACTATGCAGTTTTTCTAAATGCTGTTAAAAATCAGAAAAAAAATTTTCGAATAAAATTCGATTCGAATAAAAATTTATTCGAATAAAATATGAATAAAAAAAATTATTCCAAAAAATGCCCATGTGACACAAAATACCGAGTGTTTTTTTTATAATTTTTGATTAAATGAAAGAGAATGGCTCTTATATTGATAACTGTTTTATTAAATGTTGGAAACGAATAAGAGTACACAATAGATAGATAAAAATTTATTCGAATAAAATATGAATAAAAAAAATTATTCTAAAAAATGCCCATGTGACACAAAATACCGAGTGTTTTTTTTTATAATTTTTGATTAAATCACAGAGAATGGCTCTTATATTGATAATTTTTTTATTTAATGTTGGAAACGAATAAGAGTACACAATAGTGAATTTTTCAGCTTAAATCTATGCAGTTTTTATAAATGCTGTTAAAAAGGAGAAAAAAAATTTCGAATAAAATTTGATTCGAATAAAAATTTATTCGAATAAAATATGAATAAAAAAAAAAATTATTCCGAAAAATGCCTATGTGACACAAAATACCGAGTGTTTTTTTTTATAATTTTTGATTAAATGAAAGAGAATGGCTCTTATATTGATAAATGTTTTATTTAATGTTGGAAGCGAATAAGAGTACACAATAACTAGTTTTTCAGCTTAAATCTATGCAGTTTTTATAAATGCTGTTAAAAATGAGAAAAAAAAATTTTCGAATAAAATTTGATTCGAATAAAAATTTATTCGAATAAAATGTGAATAAAAAAAAATTATTCCAAAAAAAAGAATGATTCGAATAAGAATCTCTAAGTTACAGGAATTATTTTAACTTATATTAAGTTATCCCTTCAAGTTATCCCTTCAAGTATCAAATATCCTTTTCAATGAATTTATTACAGAGCATCCGCCAGGGAGATAGAATACCTTATTTGTTTATAATTTTTGACTAAATGAAAGAGAATGGTTCTTACATTGATAAATGTTTTATTTAATCTCGGCAATAATGTATAGATAATGATATCAGATAAATGTCCGTCTCTGTTAGCCCCGCAAATGGGAGCCCTTTTTAACACACTTTTCATTACATTCTCACACATTTCACGCAGAATTTCATTAATTTCATCACGATTATTCTAATTAAATTGCTCAAGCATTTCTTGTTTGTTTGCATAAACCTTGCTTTTGAGATATCCCCACCAAAAGAAGTTCGAAGCAGTCAAATCAGGTGACCGTGGAGGCCAATCAACATCATCATTTCATAAAATAACTTGTTGTGAAAAGAGGTCTCGCAGTAAATTCATTGTAAACCTGGCTATGTACGATATAGCGCTATCTTTTTGATACCATATGTTAATCAAGCCCAAAGCATATAGTTGTGGCATTAAAAAGTTTTCAATCATATCACAATATCGCTCCCATTCACAGTTACCGTTACGCTCTCGACCATATTGAACACCCCAGACTGTCACTTTTTGTTTAACAAGTTGAGGATTTAGCATTTCCCAAAACCGA
This sequence comes from Trichopoda pennipes, assembly GCA_030448955.1. Classification (NCBI taxonomy): domain Eukaryota; kingdom Metazoa; phylum Arthropoda; class Insecta; order Diptera; family Tachinidae; genus Trichopoda; species Trichopoda pennipes. The sequence continues at coordinate 7,500,041 of JASKUP010000002.1, forward strand.
CTATTCTGTTTATTCACATATCCATTTAAATGAACATGTACCGCGTCACGCATTATAATTCATGATAATGATAAGCGGAGTTGTCATGGGCGAGCTGTAACATACTATTGGCATATGTATGGCGGCATAAATGGTCTTGCGGAAAAAGCTCTTATGTCAACTGAATATTTTATGGTAACGAATGCAAATCCAAAATTGCAAAATTCTGGCCAACGTTGATCTTTGAAGATCAAGTTATCACTGCAGGCTAGGAGGTAGTGTACTAGCTTTTCAGTCTGGGGGTTGTGGGTTCAATTCCCAACGAAGACCTTGGTTTTTTTCACTACAAAAATAAAAATTGACTGCCGGTGGGGCTGCTCAGCGATGAAGGCATAGTCACTGGTCGCTGTTCTGTCTTATACGGCAGTTAATTTCTGACTATCCTACTTTCATCACCTGTTGTATTTCTTCTCTATCCCTTTCCTAAAAGAATGTAGCACGGTACTTAACTAAATAGGCATTGTTGCCAAAAGTGCTACTTCTCTTAAAAAAAAAAGCTCCTGAGCACCTCCACGAATTGGGCTTGATGGATTATTTGGAACACTTTCTTGAGCAGCAGTAAGGTTTTCCATCGATGTTGCAGTAAGTTGAGGTCCTTGCTTGTGGAGTTCAATTAAAGTGAATTAGATTTAACGATTAATGACACTACTGAGAAATTAAGCAACTCGTAGACAAAGTTCAAGGTTACTTGTAACCTGTGAACGTGTCAAACGCTTACGAGCATTAGGATAAAGACCATGAGCAGCAGGATATTTTATTTGAATATCAAGAGTGCATACAGTCTAATGCAAATTTCATACAATCGGATAGTGTGATTCGTTTTACATCCGCACCTGGCTTAATCAGATGGTGGACAAACCACAATTGTATAATTTAGAACGTCATACATGCGTCCTAGGAAGCCGAAGACATAATTCTAAGCAACTGAACCAACTGATATTAAAAATAACAACAAAAGAATATCATTCAAATCAAGGAGACGAAATTGTTATTCAGACCTTAAAGTCTATTGATCTTTCAGTTAGCATAAAATGTTTTATGTTTTCATCTTTGACCGAATGTAATTAAATTAATTCCTAAATAATAAATAAACAGAGAGAGTAGGGTGACATCCGCGCAAGTAAAGTTTAATTTGAATAATATCAACTGCAACAATACAAAGAAACTTTTTGTTGCTGCTGTTTTGAAAAATATTCTCATGTATAACAATTTCTAGCTGATTAATTAAAAACAGGCACTATAATCCATTCACGCTCTCTCTCTCTCTCTTCAGTTGTCTTCTGATGTTGTCTGTTATTAATTATACTTGCCACACAATGTTGCTGCTATTTGAAAAGTTTGTGGCTGTGCGAAATTTTATTTTTTTTTTTATTTCTTTTTCTGTTTGCTCTTTTTTTGTTGTATCATTTGAAACGAACTGTTGCCAAGAGTCATTTGAAGTGGTATAATTATTGCTTTATTAATTCAACCCAATATGAACCTTAAGGAAGAAGGGGGGATAAAAAATTCACGCAAAATTTGTCATTTTGCCATTTGTGCAGTAAATAATAGTAAATAGAAAGCATTTGACGGTTAAGGGTTAAATAAGAGTTAAATAATATAGCAAAAATTATAAGTAGCTCTGTTAAAGTGAGTTTGAATATTTTAAATGCGATGATTTAAGCCCAAAAATTTATAACACCAAATCTACATCCATCTGTGCTCTGAAGAGAAAACTTTAATGAAGTACGGCAACAATTATATAAAATGTGAATGCAAGTATCCGAAAAAATTAAAGCTTAGTGCTGGAAAAAGTAGGTAAATAAAAAAGTCAACGTCTTAATAATTTTAAACAAGTGTTGGCTTTGGCATACCCTTTACTAGTACCAAGTTCAGCTTTAGCAGTATAAATTAACATAATAAAAGAACTTCTTTAATGCGAATCGAGCTCACACACATAAAAATATATAAATAGAAAACAACTGGAACAAGAATAGAATAAATTTGAAACAAGTTACCAGATGTTTATATTTTAAAAGAATTTAGACGTTTTAACTCGCCTATAAACCAGAAATAGAAGCAGCTATTGGAACAGAAATTGAACAGAGGGGTTTTAAAAGGTGTTGCAAAATGTTAAGTAAGTAATGGATATAGCATTTTCAAATTTAAAGAAATGATTCAACGAGTGAATGATTTTTTGTTCTAAAATCATATTTCTTCCAGGACTTAACTTAAATTAAAAATCTATTTCTTTGTTATTATTTTTTCAATTCAGAAAATTGATGAAGACTTAATGAAATTGATGTAAATAATAATTAAAAGTAATTAATTTGTTAATCTCATTTCCTTCAATAGAACGAAAATTTTATGCCAAATTTAATAAAAGGGAATTTGTACTTCTTTTTTAATTTTACAGTTATAAAAATAATAATTACTTAATTTCTGTAATATATTTTTTTAAAACTTAAAATAGTTTTTATTTTTGTGAAGTTTGGCTTTTTGAGAGCTTTAAAGAATTTAGCTAGGCTCACGTTCGTATTTTCAATTCTAAGCTTTTTGAATGAAAATTATTTTGTTAATAAAATTTTGTGACAAAATATTTTAGATAGTGTAATAATAATAGGCGAATTATATAGTTACAACAAATGCTGAAGAAAATTAAAAAATTATGGCCAATGTGCCACAGTGCCATGATAACTTTTTTGCTCAGATCGTTAGAAAGGAATACATCACTCCAAAAATAATTTGGTCTATTTAAAAACTTTGCTTTGAAAGTACAAACTAAGGCCAAAGAAAAATGTTTGCTGCTTGCCACTCACCTACAGTATAGTTCGGCTTAAAAAGCCCACAAGTCCCACGTTGGATAAGCATAAAAACGTTAAAATATTGTAAATGCAAAAGTTGGTATTTTTGGATATTTGCTGCTTAATCAGGCCCACACAGCTAAAGCCATTTTAATAACGATGCATCTTCTGCAGTAATGCACCTTTTAACGAACTGGTTTTTAAGATAAAACTTTTATATCATTATAAGCCAAAAGGGGTCAAAAATGATGTTAAATCCAGCATAATTTTAGGCAGAAAAAAAATCAAAATTCTTATAAGAGTGAACACCGGTATATCACGATATGGAAGCAAAAGTAAATTCTTGTGCAAAATCATGGCCAAATTTGTTCTTTGAAACCCAAGCTCCTGATTACGGCGTCGATTGAGGTTGATGGATTGTAATGGTTTCAGCCCATCTTGCAGTATCTTGTGATCATGATTAGGCCTATCACCTACAGGCCCTCTTTCTTCGAAATCATTCACTACACAAAATAAATGCAAATTCTTGTGCCACGTTGTGGCCAAAGTTATTCTCTGAAGACCAAGCTCCTAAGCACGGCGTCGAATTGAATTTGTTGGATAGTTTTGAACACTTTCTTGAGCAGCTGTAATGTGTTCAGTCGATCCTGCAGTAGGTTGTCGTCTATGCTTGTGGGCCATGCTTGAGCCTATCACCTAGAAACCCTTTTTCTTCAAAATCATTCACTAAATGACAAATAGTGCGTTTTGTTAGCACGCTGTTTCTCCCAAAAATTTCACGTAACTTTCTCATCGTCACTGTAAACGATGATTGATTTTAATACAAAATTTTTAACGATTAAAATACGTTGATTTAACAAATATTTTTTTATAAAAAATTTGCCACATGTCTACTTCACCACTGTCAAATATAAACTGTCTAGATTAATGTTTACCAAAATGGCGGCAAAATAAAATAGTATACCTTGCCGGGGACACTATGTTTATAGATTACAGATGCACCTTTTAACGAACTGGTTTTTAAGATACAACCTTTGTAGCATTTTAATCCTGAAGGGGTCAAAAATGTCATTAAACCTAGCATAGTTTTAGGCGGTAAAAAAAATCAAAATTATTTTATATGTGCAAATCGTTATCCCAAAATGGTATAATTCAATGTTTTGAAAAGTACAAAAATGTTGGAAAAGCCAATGACGACAGAGTTTAATGTAGTTGGATCTTACGTTTTAAGTTTTGTGCATTTTAAGCCGGAAGGGGCCAAAAATGTCATTTAAACCTAGCATAGTTTCAGGCGGTAAAAAAATCAAAATTGTTTTATATGTGCAAATCGTTATCGCACGATGGTATAATTCAATATTTTTAAATATACAAAAATGTTGGAAATTCGAGTGACGACAGAGTTGCCGTGAGAAAATTGTTATTAATAAAAATGTATTTATATATTTTAGACTATAAATTTAAACAATCTATAGCTATTGAGTTTGTTGTACAAAATTTTTTTTTTTTAATTTGTATTTATTTTTTTTAATATGAATTTTTTATTTAAAAACAAATGAAAATTTTATAGAAACATTTTAAAGCTTTAAATGATTAATTATTTCGTTTTTTTTTTTTTTTTTGAGTGGGATTTAAATTTTTGTTTTGTTGGGCAAAAAACATTCAATAACATTTTATAGTTATTCTGCTCATCTACGTTATGATGGTGTGATCTATTCCAAAATTAACAATAATAATAACAATAACAAGAAAAATAATAAAATGAAACCATGACGGAAAAGAAAAATCGAAATATATAAAAGTTTTGGGTTTTTTTTTGTTTATTATATTTAGCATAACATTGTTGTTTTTGCATACAGAAAGCGAGAAAAAAATGTAAAAACTCATGCAAACATAAAAATTTAACTGACAGCTGACATTTGACAGTTGACAGCTTAAATACGGTCAAATACATAAACACTTGTGTATACATGCATTATAAGCATAAAGTAAGAAAGTATTAATTTTTTTGCTCACTCCTCACGGCTTCCTCCCCCAAACCAGAAGCAAGGCAAAGCAAAGCAAAGCATAGCACTGGCAAGTACTTATTTAAACAATGGAAAATGCTAAAGAAGAAACTTACAAAATGAAATACGATAAATATGGAAGACCCGTAGCTAAAGTTATATGAATGTAGTAAATATTTGTAAGCATGCACGGATTTGACAAGTGATTTCAAACATATTTGCCTTCATGTCTGTGGGGGCCATATTTAGCTGGCCCAAACAAATTTGTGGGCAAGCAAACAAGCTAACAAGCAAACAGCATACATGAATTTCAAAATTATAATTTCTGTTCATTAACAAGAGGTGCTCATTTGTATTTTTCTCTGGCTGCCTGTATTACGTTTCACGTTTCTTTTTTATTATAATTTTTTTTTTTATGTAGGGCGTGACTTGTTAAAATTTTTGGTTTTACTTTAAATTATCAATTAAGTTGCCTCATTATAATTATCATTTTTTTTTTCTTTATTTTATTTTATTTTAAAATTTCAATCATAAATTATTTGTTGAACTGAAAGAAATACGCTTTTAAAATTTGTTAAAATTGCTCTTGCCAACCCTTTCATAAATTACTAAGCAAAAGGCGATTATTAAAATTAATAAGGCGGTTGTAACAACTAATACAGGTCGATATAATATTTTATTCATTTTCATTTAATCAACGTCACGATTTGAGTTGAAAAGAAAAAAAAACTAATTCCATTGTATTTTTTATTAAAAAATGTGTTTCATATCAAGCTCAATTCCAAATAATTGAGGAAATGAGCACAACTTGGCAGTCATTTTAGCGCAACAAATCTAAAATTTTATGGTAATAGAAATATAATCGCACAGGCATTTCAATCATCACTTAATAATAGTAATCTAACCAACGATAACAAATACAACTTCTAACAACACGTAAACATATTTCGCCAAAACCAGCGATTAAAATCATCAGTAAATAGAAATTTCAAATAAAATGTTTAAAAAAAAATTGAAATTTTATAAAATAACATGGATTTAAAACGTAAATTGTATACTCACCGTTATCATGTGTTAAAACTACCAACGAAACAACTTTTTCATAATATTGGTTTTTTTATCAAAATGCGATATCTATTGTCGGCTTAAAAAATTTTACCAGAAAAGTTGAATTTGTGAAAATGATTGAATTTTTCAATTTTTTTTTTAAATTATTAATAAAACTGTCATTACGAAGCAATATAATTGGAGATCCAACCTTCAATTGTAAATTATGCTTTGACATGTCTGGCAAATCCAGTGAGTTTAAAAATTCTATGGAAAAATTGACAGCTTCGCTGGCATCGCAAACTGTATCAAGAGATTTGTATGATACCAAGTTAACTGTTGTATCGTCAACGTCTGCATTTTTTGCTGCTAAAATAGCTCTTTCTGCAAGACACTTATGATTTATGTACTGTGTGTGTGTGTGTGTACATCGGGATATATATTTGTTCATTGCGAGTAGTATCTTGCGAATTAACGATTGTGCAGAAATCGTTCGTTAATTTTATGTATCCAGTTTCATCTCTAGCAACGTTTCCATCACCGATATCTAAGAGTTGTTTTGAAAATGTTTCAGCGGATGGAAGGATGAAGCATTTGAACGCGCATATTTACTTTCAGCTGTACTTTGTCAACATTACGCCATCATGGAGATGATTTTAAGCAAGCGTTGATTTCATCAGTGTATGTTGAACGTGGAATGATGGGAAGAGTTTTTGTCTAAAATCAGCTGAAAGCACCAACAGAGAGTGTTGTCCTGTTCAACGCCTCAATTGAATGTTTGTGTGCCATAGTACATTCATGCCAGATGATAATTTTACACTGTTTCGACACGGTGGCCATGGACGATTGTTGTTTTAATGTAACACACTGCGTCAGGATTATTTTGAATATTTAGTGTCAGTTTAAATACTGAATGAGTTGTTCTGCCTCCATCCAATAAAGTTGCCGCAATGTCCGATGATGCAACGGCCACTGCGATGCCATTATTTAATCGTATTTCAGCAAGAATTAGTGAAATAAGGTATGTTTTTTTTTTAAGAGAAGTAGCACTTCAGGCAACGATGCCTATTTAGTCAAGTACCGTGCTACATTCTTTAGGAAAGGGATAGAGTAAAGATGAAACAGGTAGGGAAAATAGGATAGTCGGAAATTAACTGCCGTATATAAGACAGCACAGGGACCAGTGACTATGCCTTCATCGCTGAGCAGCCCCACCGACAGTCAATTTTTATTTTTGTAGTGAAAAAATATCAAGGTCTTCGTTGGGAATCGAACCCGCAACCCCCATAGTTACAAGCTAGTACACTATCTACTAGCCTACAGGGGTACCTGCGGTCCTGCCCCTCTTGTGACCTGGTTGTCCACAACCCATAATTGTGAAAGTCTCTTACAAAACTATAAAAGGTATAGTGTGATTCGTTTTACATCTCAAACTGGCTATGTAGCCTTAATCAGATGGTGGTAAAAATACAATTGTACAATTTGAAACGTCATACATGCGTCCTAGAAAGCCGAAGACATAATTCTAAGCAACAGAACCACCTAGTTGCAACTTTAATGATTTGAGGGCAGGGCTGCAAACCATCACACCTTGCTAAAGAGTTGGAGACTTTAAACTCCTGTCCAGAACACATGTCTAGCATGCTCACTTGACTGGATCATTTACTTTGCGTCCCATTATCAGTAAGATGATCCTGGCCACCATAAAAACCGTTATACTGTTATGGGGCCGCAAAACCACAACCACCACGTTACTCCCATATAGGGGCCAACCTCAATGATCAGCCAGAGAACTATTAAATGTCTAAAGAGACAAATAGTGAACTCTGCGGGTTCACTGATCCCCAGTTGCACTGTGTCTAGATAGTGGAATTCTATAAAGACCATATTTATATGCCCCTGGGGGGGGCTATAAAAGGTATGTTTTGCCAGTTCCAAAAAGAAGAACCCACCTTGTCTTGCTGAAACTGCGAGCAGCAAAATGCGGTCATAAATGGTTCTTTGTTCGCCATTCATTCATTAGTGGGACATTGCGAGTAACAATTGCTGCCATTTCTAGAGTGTACAGTACTACAGTTCACATTTCATTTCAGTGTTAATTAAATCCGATGCAGTTAAATTTGGCGAATTCATATCGAAATGAGTGAGTGATAAGTTGATAATGACAATGCAAAGATCCTAAATAACAATCAATGCATTATTTTACACAGCGTCGCTGAATGTTATCGTTAGATCGTTGCACTGTATACGATGTTGATGCAAGATATCATCAGTCATTGAATCTTTGTGATTATACCACAATATCTGTGCTGGAGCTGGGAAACATGTAGTCAACACTATAGCGAATAGTAGACGATAAATGTTTATTTTCTTAAAAAAAAATTAAGTGGTTGTCGACATAAGAATTAAGCTTAATGACTATAAAAATCTGTCAGAAGCCTGAGTTATACTTTGGTTAGAAGAAATTAATTTTTTGTAGCCTAGACTGTTCCGAAAAAGATTTTGTAAGGGGATAAATAAAGATTCCGCCAAATAACTTTTTTTTGTTTTAAATGCTATAAACTCCTGAACCAATTGGAGTTTGTATGGCGTCATTCCCAAGGTCTTTATGAAAAATTCGTCTCAATGATGTCTCTGAAATGTTCAATTGTTAAGAACGACGGTGAATTAATGTTCATGGCGCTTCACGTATACTTTCTGTGACAGCAGCAATATTCTCGAGTCTACGCACTGTTTTTGGCTTTTCACGCTTTGGTTTATTGATGAGGATGCCAGTCAGTTTCTTTCACTTTTTTCACAAGACAACGAACATACGGAGCTGACGGTGCTTCTCTTTTTCCAAAATCCGTATGCAATTTTCTAACACATTCTGCAACATTACCATAATTTTCAAAGTAATGTCACAATATTTCCCTGCGTTGTTCAAGCGTCTACACAACCATTTTCCTTCAGCGGAAGGATAAAACTAATTATCTGTCAAATTAAACATGAGCTAAGTGTTACCATTCACGAAATAAGCACTAGTTGAAAAAAAAAAACGTTAGATGGCGGAGCCTTTAAAAAAAGGCTTCCAATAAAGGTCAGCCAGAGCCCTTTTAATGTTAAACATTTATTAACAATTACGTTAAAATGACATATAATTTTAATTTATTTCACATTTCATTTCTCAACTCATAAATTATAAAAAATTAAAAATTAATTAATGTCATATTCAGAATACAACTTTATAATGTTTTTAACTTTTTTATGCTGCAAAATATGTTGTTTTATGCTGTTGGGCATTCTTTTGGTCTTTTATTTTTTACTTTTTTTTTTGTTTCTTCTTTGTTATGTTTTGGCGAAAAATATATTACGTTATTAACAGTGGGATAAAATAAAAATAAAAATTCGTTTTTTGGAAAAAAATAAAAACTACAACAGAATTTTAAGGAGCAGCGCTTAAAGAAGAGAACATAAAGGACTGCAGTATCTCCAGGTCTTTTTAAACAGAATTTTTACCTTTTATTCGTCATTTTTATCTTCGTATTTAAAAAAATATATCCTTGTTTTTATATAAAGTTAGTTTTATGCGAATAATTCTAGTATTTAGGTTTTGTTTTTAAAGCCCCACAGTGCAGTTATAAGTCATAAATAAAATAACTACATTCATCCTTTACTACGATACATATATTTCATTTGCTTAAGTTATATTTACATTCCATTTCAGATTCATATGAATTTTTATTTTGCACACACACACACAAACACACATACATACACAATAAAATATATTTGCCAACCAATCATTAGCAACAAAAAAACCAAAAAAAAAACAACAGAGAATAAAAGTTAATAAATTTTAAATAAAACCAAAAATACAAAATAATAGTTTTTTTTTTTTTGGGGAGGAGGGAAAAACTGCATGTTGAACTTTTTAATTATTGTTGTAAAATTGTGTTATGGAACTCACATCACAGCAGCAACAACACATGAATATATTTTATTGATAACACCATGTAGGTGTATGTGAATGTTGCTTGCACCATCTCTGCCAACAACACATTGAATGTATTGTGTGTTATTTTGGGGCATCTGCGTGTGTTATAATTATGGGAAAATTAAGAAAAATGTTCCCAAAGTTAATGTAATACTGACTTGTTAGCAACTCTTTTATTATTATTTTATTTTTTTTTCTTTTATTATTTTAAACAAAGTGTCAGATTAGGTAATTTTTTAATTTATTTCTTGCAACTTTAAACAATTCGCCACACAATAGAAATAATTCCTAGGAATTGTATAATTGTGTGGCAAAAAGTAGAGTTAAATGTGGAAATAAACATTAAAAACAGACAATAAAAAATGTATATTTATTGTTTGCTGTGCAACAATTGCAACAATGGGGAAAAGGTAATGGAAACAAGGAATTTCCAGGAAATATTATCAATTGAACATTAAGTTTAACTGAATTCTCACAAGCTGAACAAGGCTTTGTGCAGACTCTAAAAATATAAAACACTAGATTCAAATGATTTAGAGTACACCGAAAGAAATAATTGCTTAAAAATGCACCGCACTTGCCGATCAAAAACAGAGAAAAAGAGAGAGTGATAAAAAGAAAGGAAAGATTATTTTTAATATTAAAAGTAACGGTTTTTAGAAAAAGCTATGATTGATAAATAAATAACATATCGGGTTTTTCAACAAGAAGTTTGTTTTTTTTTCAATTGTTGCAATATCAACAACATGATGACGTATTCGTGGTAGATGCATTTTGGCAATTGTTACCATGAATTCAATTTCGCACAAAAATGCATTAAAATAATTAAAATCCACTATGAAAATGGTAGTTCTGTTAAAGTTACATTTCATAAAAATCGTTTTATTATCGGACATAATCCTCCTTCTAAGACCGCTAGAAGGAATTTGGTCGTTAAATTTGAGTTGACATACTCAATACAAAATGTGCGAACACCAACGCGTTTTTTAGCGGGTTGTTCAACAAAAAGACTTCGCAGCCGTGAGCCCCAGTGTTGAAGTAGATCTAAATTTATCAATTTCTCGACGTTCTCCAAAGCCACCACATGGCGCATTTTGCATAAGGAATTGACTTTGAAGCCTTACAAGGTTCAACTAATGTACGAATTAAACCGACCGACTATTCACATCACCGTAGATTCGCTCAGTTTATTCAGGCTCAACCGGCTGACTTTTCTAGAAAAACAATTTTTTTCAGACGAAGCCCATCAGGGTGCGGCAAAAGCAAAATTACTACATTTGGGCTTCTGAAAATCCTAGAGCGACTATTGAAAAGCCTTTGCATGCTCAACGTGTCACTTTATGCTGCGCTATGTGGTCTGGAGACGTGATTGGACCGCTTTTTTTCGAGGATGAGGCTGGAAATACGGTAATGATCTATGGATCACGCTATCGCAACATAATACCAACTCAATTGTGCCCTATTATTGACATTATTGACAGCGTGCATATCACTGTCATGTTGTTTCAACATGATGGTGGCACATGTCATACAACCAATGAAACTATCAATTTATTGCAAACCAAATTTCCCCATCCTATAATTGCACGACAATCAGCAGTTAAGAGGCCAGCCAAATCGTGTAATTTAACGCCACTGTGGGATTAAGTGCAGGACAGAGTCTAGTGTATACGGAGCCGATTGAATCGATTTCTGCCTTAAAACTCAAAATCCGTAATGTGATTAACGGAATAGGACCGCCATTTTGCCAAAACGTGATTAATAATTTTGATGAAGGAATCGACATCTGCCAGCGTGGACATTTACCAGATATTATTTTTCATTCGTAATTGCCGAACTTTTCTCTTTGTAATACAATAAAAATTTCTAGTCATCTTAATCTAAATATTTTGTTTTATTTGCTTTTATAAAACAAACTTCTTGTTGGAAAACCCTTTGTGACAATGTAAAGTGTATTTTTACAGAGATATAGAACTATATATTGGCAATAATTATTTTAACTGCCAGCTATTTTGTCAGCTTTCAAGTGATTAACATTTCGTTTGGTATGGCATATCATTATGAATAGTCTGACACCTGAACAGCACTTCCAAATTGTGAAAATTGGGCTCAAAGCAAAATTGCCGTTGATCCCGATTTTCGGAAGCGAATTTTGTTTAGCGATGAAGATCACTTTTGTTTAAATGGTGACATCAATATAAAAAACTGTCTTCTTTGGACTTCTGACAATCTGCCAGTGCATGTTGAGCCACGGCTTTATCCACGTGTATTTTAAAAGCCGGCGAATTCGTTGGTCCATACTTCTGTACAAAAAATGTTAGTCAGAACGTTATAGCCAATCTTGACTGCTATAGAGACATAATTACTGAATTTTTCGTTCATCAATTGAACAACGACGATGAGCAAAAGCTATGGCCCCAATATCTCGTACGAAGAGTTTTACATTTTGGAAACTTACATTAATGCCGCTAGACTATATTCTGCGGGGATATTTGAAGTCACTAATCTACGCTGATAAATCCGAAACGATTGACCACTTGGAGGCCACCATTCCATACATTATTGCCGATATACGGCCCCAAATGTTGTCATCGAAAGTTGTAGCTCCAGGCTAGACTACTTCCGAGCCAGCGGTGGCGATCATATGGCTGAAGTCATAATGAAGTCCTTTTAAATCTGACGTCCGAGTTCATGCGATTTAACGCCGCTATATTATATTCTGTGGAAATATAAGGTCGCTAGTCTACTTTGAGAAGCCCAAAAGGGTGACAACATTTGCCGCGTTATTGCTGCTATACGACCACAAATATTCAAAAATTTCATCAAAAATTGCAGCTTTAGATTAAACTATGTCAGAGCCAAACGTGGCACTCATGTGCCACAAGTTATATTTAAATTATAGTAACAGACAGAATACCTTTCGAATAAAGCAAATTTTATATCCATTTAAAAATTCTATACCTCTTAAAAAAAAAAAAAACATTCAACATTTTGTCATTTAAATAAATAATTAAAAAATTTAATAACTTAAAGTGACAATTTGGTTTAATTAGGAAAATTTGGAAAATTTATGGCTCTTTTTTGAATATGACAAAAATCAGGACAGATATCATTTCATTTTCTTTTCTTAAATAATTTTTATGAAAAAAATATTAAAAAAAATAAAACTTTTATGACTTTAGAAAATTATTAATGAGAAATGTGCTTAAAAAAATTCCCATTAAAAAATGAGGTAAATAGCGAGCAAACACAAACACATAGACAGAGAAATACAAGGTTATTTAATATACAAACATCTATTGCAAAAAAGAATAATTTCTGCAAATAACGTAAAATATTTGAAAGAACAAATTTTTAAAAATTCCTAAAGTTCTAGTTGCGCGTAAAATAGAGAGAAGAGGCAAAACTTAGACAATTTTGCTACAAGTCCACTATTTATCATAGGGTTCAGTGGCTCTGTATGCTATTTTGCAGAATAGTCTATCTCGGATTTTAAGTTTCTCCACGAATTTCGGTTTCATTTTTTAGGTCGTCTAATGCCGATAGAATGCATTTTCATTAGTTATCCTGGCGAATTATAGAGAATGTATGTCATAGTATAGTAAAAGACCAAAAAGTTACGCGGTTTTGATGTGAAAATGTCGAGAAAGAAACATACTAGATAATTAAATTTTTTAACTCGCCTCTATAGCATATTTTGAATAAATTTTTGAAGGTGTAACAATCAATCAGCTATTCATGTTAATTTCCTAAAGGCACTTTAACATCTAAGATCGCAATATTTAAAGATCTTAAACTTGCCTCTGAGAGTTTTTTGTTTTTAAATCATGGCTTTATTCGAATAAGCTGCAGGGTTTCACATTAAATACCAAAAATAATTTTTTTTTTAATTAAGAATTTCCAGCAAATCATTATTTTAAAAAGTGACACTGATTTTAATAAATCCCTTTAATAAAATTAATTTTATTTTTAAAAACGTTCTAAGTTTTGCAAATATTTTTAATATCGTGCATCTACTACGAATATGTCAAGGAACTAAATTTCAAAACTATCATGCTGTTGGTGTTGCCACAATTATAAAAAAACCTCTTGTTAAAAATGCTGATATAAAATTTTAGACTAATCTTAACCTTACTTTGGTAATATAATTTAATTTAAATTGTATTTAGTTAAAAATTTTGAAAGAAATTGTCAAATTGCAACCCTGCCAAAAAAACTTAAAAAATGCGTATTTAGCGGTAAGGTATGTTATAATTATTATTTATTGTTAATATTATATTTATAATATAATTTCAATACTCTTAATAATTAAATCTGATGACTATAAAATAACAAAAAGTCTAAATAAAGTTGTTTACCAAAATTAGAAATGGTACATTTAACAAAGGACTACTCTTTATCGAATTAAGTCCATTCTTTTGTGAATAATTTAAGTGATATTATTATTATATTATCATTTCCTTGGTGATTAAACCTATTTATTATTATTATTTCGTAAGTGTTTGCAAATTTAAATTCTGTTTCTTATTTTCGTAAAAGCTGCCCTCATTGCCACCTTTTTACCGATATGAGGCCACAATCATAAAAAAAAATAAATATTGTATTTGAAAAATTATCTTATTATTTTATTTAATTGCTGATGAATTGCTACCACCTTTCGAAAAAAATTCCTTAAATTAATATGTTTTTTTTTAATAAACAATAGAAATCGCAAAATAGTTATTACTCTTGTAGAGCATTTATGTATGTGAAATTCGTAATTAAAAATTAATCTCTTTTGGGCATTTAATTGTGAAAATTGTTTATTTTTTATAGAGTGATAAATTAACAAATATTTTTTTATATAAATTTTAGTAGGAACATAAATTTAAAGCAAAAAAAATTAATTTTAAAATGTTATATTATTGTATTAAATGTGCAAAATAAAATAATTTGTGAATAATAATTAAATAATTATGAAAAATAATTCTAATTGCGGTACAGAGCATTGAGGCTCCAAACTTATTAAACGAAAATTGTTTTAATATCTTAATGATTAAAAAATGAGAAATTTTAAAGATAAATTATTTAGGTTGTTAGGATTTGTTCCGCCATTGTATGAAATACTCTTATCATTCCTTTTCGTCTTTCCAGGGTTTTTGTTGGGTATTAACGGCGAGCGATTTCGATGTGATGACATCATTCTCAAGCTGTATTCTAAACTGTACTGATAAATCAGTGTTCGGGTTTAGATAAAGCTTTCGTTAAGGTCGTATCTACTAATGTACCTGGAATGCCCACCATAAAATTTTAATATTTCTCTAAATTTAGTTTCAATTTAGTCCCTTATAAAATGTCAGGTGGTGGGCATATGAGTAAATACAACTTTAATGAAATAACTATCTAAACACGAACACTAAAACAGCTGTATGTTTAAAACACCACTTGGGAATGATGTCATCACATTGAAAGCATTTAGCACATACTTCTCGAGCAAATATTTTATAATTCTCATTAAATTAATTAAACTAACTGCAACAAACTTAATGAGAATTGCATTCAGCAGTACTTCCCATTTAGTTTATAAAAAAAGAAGGGAAATCGTTAATATAATTTTGGTATAGCTTATTTTCAGAGAACACGAAATACTTATTACGCGGAATTCTTTTCAAAGGGCGCAATTTTCTTAAGAACCGAAAAAAACTTCGCAGAAAAGAAAACGGACTTTTTAATTAGTTATCGAACCATTTTAAAAAACGAAATCGTTTCTTTTAAACAATAGTTTTATAGAAAAGAAACATTGATATCTACACTAACTCTATAAAATAAATGATGTGTTCAGCGGCTACAAATGAAATTTTTGAAATTTTTGCATATTTCGAATTAAAAAGACTTTGCTTGACTTCGGAAAAAGCATCGTAATTCTCAATGACTGCTTGATGCCTTAAAAAAATAACTCTTAGATCTGACAGTGGTTTTGTTCAGGGTGGCTAATGAAAGCTGCTACCAAAAACAAAACGTAATCATTTACTTTCTGTGTAACCAACCTGTTCCATTTTTATTTTATTTTATAAATTGATTTTTAAATTTAACTAAAATGGAGAATTAGAACAATGAAACAAGAATTTGGATAGTACAACGCTTAGAGTCCATAGTTTCCGTCCAAAGAGAATATAGGCACACGTTTGGTGGCACTCCTCCTAGCAGATGGACTATAATGAGACTCGTAAAGAATTTTGTCGAGGGTGCCACAATCACAAGAAGGCCTTATCATCGAGATGCCTCAGTTCGGACGCATAAAACTATCGCTGCTGTAGCTGCTGCCATACAATTCCAAATCCTCGAGTTTTGACAAGGATCTGCTCAAATGAGTTTCAGCAGACAGTCACTGCAAACAATTTTGCACCGAGATTTAACCCTGCATAGATAAGTTACGTCTATCAGACGTATGTCTTTTTAATTTTGTACTCCATCTCTATGCTTTGTAGTGAGATAAAATGTATATGTTCAGTATTCTCAGTTGATCTCAGTAGCTTGCTAATGGTTACAAAGAGAAAATTCAATAAATAAATCCTTAAAAGGATGTTAGAAACCATACGTCTTTCAGACGTAACGTTATCTTTACCATACTAAAAAATAACGTTATCCTTCTAGGGCTAAACTTATTTCCATATAAGATTCAATTAATAAACAAGCTGAACTCAAGAGACTTCCTATTTCGCTTGAAATTTTGTGAGAAAATCATTCAAATGACGTCAGAGAATGACAACATCTTGAACTCTATTTTTATGTCTGACGAGGCACATTTTGATTTCAACGGCAATGTTAACAAACAGAATTGTCGAACATGGAGTAATTTTAAGCCACAGATACTCCATCAGATGCAATTACATCCTGTTCGCGTCATAGTGTTCACTGTCGGACCTTACTTTTTCGAAGAAAATGGACTTACTCTTACGGTCAATGGAGACCGTCACTTAAAGATGTTGAAAGAATTTTTCTTTCCAGAAATATGTCGAAACAGAATTCCTTTCAACTCTGTTTGGTTTTAACAAGACGGAGCAACTTGTCACATAGCCACGCCTGCTATGAGAGAAATGCGGCGAAAATTTCCCAATAAACTGATTTCAAGGAACTATACATTCCATTGACCTCCCAGGTCTCCTGATCTCACTGCACCTGATTTTGTTTTTGTGATTGCAAAGCAGAAGTTTACAAAAGAAACCCAACAAATTTGGATGATTTAAAGAGCAATCCATTCGAACGGTAATTGCGGCAATTCCCGCTACAACACTCTAAGCAGTAAGTAAGCAGGGTGGAGGCCATTTGAATTCAATTATTTTCAAAACTCCATAAATTACTTTAAAAAAAATATATTATTTTTCAAAAGAATTACTAAAAAATAAAATACATAAATTTTACAAAAATATTTTAATACAAGGAAACTAATTGCGTCGTTTAATAATTCTCATTGTGTTTATTCATTTAATTCACTCTAAAAATATAAAATATTTCTTCTTTTTAAAAAAGTTTTTTGAGTTTCTTAATGTAGCAAAATTGATTGTATTTTAATACAAGAAAACTGATTGTATCATTTAATAATTCTCATTCTGTTTATTCATTTAATTCGCTTTGAAAATACAAAATATTTCTTCTTTTTTTGCAATAATTAGAAAATTTCGAACAGGAATTTTTTTCCTATTTTGTTAAATACATAATTTCGTTAAATTACTAATCTTTTTTTTATTATTTTTGTGCAATTAAATTTTGTTCCTAATTTTATAAGATCTTAATCAAATGCAGCTGGTACATTATATTTGTTTTTGGGCAGAATAATCATCATATTCCTAATAGCTTTTTATTGCATTAAAAAAAAATAACACGTAAGCCCAACACAATTTTCAGATTTCTAATATAAGCATAAAGTTTAATAATTCTCATTTTATTCATTCAATTATGCGTACTAAAAATAAAAATTATTTTTTTCTTTTGTAGAAAAATAGAAATATGAAAAAAATGCAAAAATAAACTAAAATCAAGTTATATTTTCGTAGTCAAGTAAATATTAAGTTTCGTTAAATAACTTACCTTTTTTAGTTGTTTTTTATGTAATTAAATGTTGTCCTAATTTTGTAAGACCTCAATCAAATGCAGCTGGTACATTTTACTTTATTTTATTTTATTTTTCATTTAATTAATTTCGTTGGTTGGTTGGTTGGCTGGTTGGTTGGTTGTTTGCAAATTTATGTCGGTTTTAATGTTGCTTTTTTATGGGCTGACAGAAAATTGGTTACTACAACCATAATTGCATGAGTGATTATGATAGATATTTTAATAATTTATAGCAGCTTAAAAAAAATATTTGTTTTTAATACATTTATTTGTTGGTGTGCTTAATTTGTGATGAATATTTCTTTCTTTATTATTATGTTACATAGAGAAGTTTATAGCATTTTTTTTTAATATAAAAACTAATTTTTATATACACCAGCTTTTTTTATAGTTTAATTTATTTATTTTTTTTTTTTTTTGTTTTTGGATTTAAGTATTTACTAATTTATAAATTTAATTAAATTCACTGTGTTTTTGCTGTTTCAAATTTTATGTAAATATATATATTAATTTTTAATTTTTATGTATTTTGCTTAGATTTTATTTAACGTTTTCACAGATATTTTGAGGACTTTCTTTATTTGTTTAATATACATTTCGGTTTTAAACACTAAATTTATATGTTATACATTTTTGTTGCTACAATTTTTTATTATTATTTTTTTTTGTTGTTTTTTTTATTTAAAAATTTCAAATTTCTTACATTTCAAGTGTTCTTTTTTTTTACAATTTTACATTTTACATTTTCTAAAGTATTTAAAGTTTTACAAAAAATTTTTTTAATACTTAAAAAGGATAATTTTTTTCTTTTGTCAATTTACATAGTCTGTGTCTAAAAAGCTTTTTACATGCTTTTTTCTTTAGTTTTTTAGGTTTTTCTTTTTTAACTGTAAAAGCAATTAAATTACACAGATGATTTTGAGAAAAAGTCTATTTGTAGTTATTAGGATTTTTTAAAACAATTGCTTTTGATTTTGTCTGTAACGAAAGAGAAAAATTGTATTTTAGTATAAATGAATTACACAATGTATTTTAAATTTAAATTCAATTTATATAAAATTTTCACAATTTACTACAATTAAAATTTTGTATATTTAAAATATATTTAATTATTATTTTTATTCGACCTTTTTTGAATATATAAGTATTAATCTGAATAATGGCCTTTTTTAAATAAGTTTAACACTATATTTTCAATATTTCACTTTCCCGTGGAAAGCTTCTTCAGGAAATTAACTTTTATAAAAACAAAAATTATTAAAAATTTTATTAATAATTTTATTATTAAGATTAATAGTTATTTAAAAAATATTTAATTAATTATCATCTGAAAATCGAAAAGTATCCACCGTTATAATTTTAATTCTATTTTTTGTATATCTTAAATGCCCAAGAGTCAGGAGACAGAGACTTAATTGGTCTGAGAGAAACTGAATTTATCTGAGAGAGACTGAAATCGGGGTTCAATATAATTTTCCAGTACTACAATACTGGGAAAGAAGCTTTTAATATTCAAAAGTATTGCGAAGCCTAAAAGTTACCATACTAAGTTGACTCTTAAAACTAGCGTTAAGAAATATCGAACAATTCAGCAGTCAAGACCTCTTTAGTGGGAAAACTCAGTACCACAGTCTGCAGGCGTCTGGCAAAAAAAAAAACCTAGACGCTTCCCAACTGAAAGGATAGCCACATTATGATTGTTTTACCGTACAGCTTTGTGGCTTTGGAAATATGGAAGACCTCAGCAAGTTGCATTACCAAGGAAGGTGGTTATGTAACTTAGTGGGTAGTCACTATAACTGTAAAACTTCTGTTACAACATAAAGAAAAAACAGAGAATTTTGCTTCTACACTGATAGAGGTTTACAAAAGGATGTGAATTTTCTTTAACCGTTTTTAATAAAAATTTATTAATTATTTAATTTGAAGGTAATTAATTTTTAGTCACGCCTTAGGTCACGCTTTTTTTATTACTAGCTGAACCGACAGACCTTGTCCTGTCTAAATTTAATTAAACTTTTTTGTGATCCTTTGAAGCATTTTATTTTTATAAAATTTTGAACATATTTTTTTTTTTAATTGAGATCACCAAAATTCGCAAGGTATATTATTAACACTTCAACTGCAAGAACGATATTCTAGTAACAAGTCAAAATGTTTTATTTAAATTAGTTCACTTCCTCTAAAAAAAGAAAATAAATAAAATCTAAAATGATTATTATTTTTATTCGACCTCTTTTTTTATTAAATAAATAAGTATTAATCTTGGTAATGGTCTTTTTTAAATAAAATATAGTGAAAATATAATAAAAATATAGTGTTCAATTTATTTAAAAAAGACCATTACTAAGATTAAAACTTATTTATTTAATAAAATCTAAAATTTAAAAAAAAAAATTGTTTAAGCACATCTTTATCTTTATATAAAAATTAAATAAATTTTATTTTTGTTTTCAACATTTTAACACACTATTGGGTGGCATCTGCAGGAAAAGTAAAATGAAACAATAATTTTATCACCACCCATTAAAGTGGTGGCTAAATGTTGACAATAATAAAATTTTTGTGTTAATTTTTATATAAAGATTTGTTTGTTTTAACAGATATTTATAAAATATTAAGAAGGTCAATTAAGTATAACTTTTTAAAATATAAAATCCAATAGACAAACACAATATAATTTCTTACGAATTTTAAAATTTTCCAAGCAACTTCTACAATTTAATTTTTCCACAAAAATCTCTTTCGTATTATTTAAACAAATTACAGAGACATTAGAAAAAATCTAGTGATATCGCTAAAGTCTTTCCCAAGTTAGAAGCCTTCCAATAGACACCATTTCATTTTTATTTATGTCGCTATACTTTTTATTTATTTAATTAAGAAAAATTAATTGAACGTTTACATTAGCAAACAAAGAAATTAATTTTAAATTATTTTTAGTTGGTTAAGCTGAATTAACACACCGACTAAACTGCATTACAAAGTTAAAAGCATAAAATAATATAACTTAAAATTCCGAAACATAAAAATCTGATTTTCCCTTAATATTTTATATATTTTTAAATATTTTTTTTTTTAAATTAAAATTAAACATTGTCACGAGGCAACAAAATATTTAATGCATTTTTTTGCAATATTAACAGGGATAATTTAATTATTGTTCTATATTTTATTGCTTTAAACTTAACCTTATGCACAGCCCCGGCAGCTTTTAAAAGCGTTAAAAGTTTAGAAGATCTTCAACGCAAAATCTCGGTTATAATATTAGATCGTTCAGTGAATGCTTTATAATGTAGTTTACTCAAATTAAATAAAAAAATCTGTAACTTAGAGGTAGCAATTTACCCGTGGATTTTGTTTTTTTGTTTTTTTATTGTGTGCGGCTTTCTTGCTGTATAAATATTTTACGCCACAATTTTGTACTAGATGTAGTAAGTGCTAATGCAGATCATATTGTAAGCTTAAATTTTGTTTATATTTTTTTAATGAAAGTTGTGCTTCCTTTTTTTAAGCTGTCAGTTCTAAACGTTGGTAGGTTAATATAGTTCCCATTACTAATTTGAAATTATAAAAAAGTATATTTCAAAATTTTCAAAAAGTTCAATAAAATCTTAAAACTGTAATAAACAAGAAAAATCTGACATTTCCGAAAAATCGCATGGCTTTTTTTTATTAAATTTATATTAAACGTTGTCACAAGACAACAAAAAATAAATAAATTCTCTTATAATGTCAAGAGGCATAATATTACTTTTGTTATATATTTTATTTGCTTTTAGCTGAAAACTAGGCACTTCCGTGACAGCATATGATGATGTTGCCTATTTAAAAGATCTTTGAAACCATAAGTTTTCAATTATAACATCAGATCGCTCACAAAACTCTTTATAATAATATAATTAATGATACATACAACTTAAATAAAAAATCTTGTCACCAAGAGCTAGCAAATTACCCGTGGATTTTGTTTTTTCATTTTATGAATTTCGCTCTCTATATGATCAAAATTATAAGTTAAATGTAGTGATTGTAATCTATTCGCAAAACTAAATTTTTTGGTATTTTTAACGTCTCTTAATTTAAAACTGTCACTTTTAATATTTGAGTCACCTAAATATATATACACAACGATTTATTTTTCTTTTAATACGAATTTAAGATTTATTTTTTCTCACTTTTTTAAATTGCTAATTAAAGTTTAGCAATTTTTAATAATTTTCTTTGATAGATAATGAAGGCAGATATAAAAACCGGTTGCAGTAAATTTCTTGCTGCAATCGTTTCTTTCCTATCTTTAGCTTACTTATATTAAGTGAAAAAGTATTCTTTAATACGCTTGGTGGTTCCGTCTATATAAGTTCTCTGGCTATAAAGCATACGATTTCAAATATGCACTATGTTCTCTAATTCACTTTAGTTATTTTTCGCATTATTATTGTTTATTTTCTATAATAAAACGTTCTATACTATCTCAATTTTAAAGAGAATGTTTTCATAGATTAACCAATTACCTTTGGAATTTTGCGTTAAAGCCTATAACAATTAAGGCAAATTTTTAACAAATTATGTTTAAATCTTAAAAGTTTTTCATTTCTTCTTTTTTCTACGGTTACAAAAATTTTTTTAACAGCTTTAAAATTTTCCATAAACATTTTTATTTTTATTAAAATATTTTTGTTTTCCAAATCTGTTTTATTTAATAAAGTAATTAAGTTTTTCTCGTATGTACTCGCAGTATAACACTTTCCTCAAAAAAATATTACCAAATTTCCTTTTATAAAATTGGTGCCCAATTTCTTAAACTTGTGTGCCTTAACTGTCAATTTAACCGATTTAAAATTTTTCTCCATCAAAACTATGCCTAAAACTTATCCTGTTCAAAACTTGCCACTTTCGATGCAAAAAAAAAATATGATTTTTAATATTTCAATAATTTACTATTCAAAACTTAATGGAATTAAGCACAAAGAGGGCTTAGATCCGACTAATAATTTTATATTACTGGCCGTAAGCAAAGAAAAAAGTTTTTTTAGTTATAAATTGTTTTTGTCTACAAAAATATATTTTTTTGGTAAAACGAATATTATAATTACCTCAGCTATGAAAGGATAACAAGTTTTATAAACTTATTATTGTTATTCTATGTGAAGATGTCTTTTAAAATATATTTTTAAAAATTTTATTAAATGTTAAATTTAAATTAAAAAGTTGAAAAAAGATTTTTAATTTAATTTGAAAAAATTAATTTGATTATTATTTTTGTTCGTCCCCTTTTTTTTATTAAATAAATAATTATTAATTTCAATAAAGGTTTTTTTAAATAAATTTAACACTATATTTTCAATATTTCGCCTTTCGGTGGAAAGCTTCTTCAGGAAAATAAAAAATAAAAAATAATCTCCTGAAGAATAATTTCCACAGGAAAGCGAAATATTGAAAAGAGCTTTTCTAAGATTAATAATTATTTATTTAGAATTAAATTTACAATGAAGAAAATTTTATTATAAATTAAATTATATTTTTCGAGGAATTTTGAATTTGTTTTTAATATTGAAATAGATTTTTAGAGTATCGCTATTTACTACTCGGAACTTAGTGGAATATCTTGTGGCCCAAAAAAATTTATTAAATGAAGCACATAAAAATATTAAAGCCGACTGGCACATTAATATTTTTGGCCGTAGGCAGCAACCTAAATTAATAAGTTATAAATTGTTTTTAAAGAAGTTTCTAAAAAATATATATTTTTTCATGATTTGAAACGCCTCAGCAATAAAACGATAAGAGGGTCCTACAAACTTAGTATTACTGTATGCTTTATTAATATTTATTTTATAATATATTTTTAAACATTTAACTAACTTTAAGCTAGAACGTTACCAAAATTATTTTTTATATTTTTTACAAGCTTTTAAGTTCCTTAAGTGTTTTTGTAGCTTTCCCAAAACTTATTAAAATTAACCAGTGTATATAGCTGATATGAGCCGGTATTTATTTCAATATGTCTATTAAAGGAATAGAGCTAACTGACAATGAAATATTACAGCTCATAACCAACGTACCTTTTTTTAGTTATAATTTATTATTAAAGAAATTTCTACTAACATTATAACGCTTTCATTAATTAAATGACAACAAGTTTTAAAAAATTTTTTATTGCTATTTTGACTCAATTTTTTTTAATATTTTTTAAAAATTTGATTATTTTTATTATTCGACCTTTTTTTTCTTAAATAAATAAGTATTAATCTTAAAAGTGAAAAAAATGTATGGAAAACAATTGACAAAAACATATAAAATAATTTTCCAAAAAAATTATAAAATATAAAATATATAAATATATAAATTATAAAATTATTTTATATGTTTTTTATCAATTGTTTTTAAAAGTTTTTTTTGAAATTGTTAATAATTTTTGTTTTTAAAAAATTTATTTCCTGAAGAAGCTTTCCAACAGAAAGCGAAATATTGACAATATATGTGATAAAATTATTTAAAAAGACCACTTTAAGATTAATACTTATATATTTTTTAAAAATTTTAAAAATATTTCTTAGTTCAGTCTTAACTAAAACATTTTAAATACAAAAAATTTAAAAAAAAATTTTGCCAAAAATTGCCATAAATTGTTAAAAATATTTTTTGCATGAAAATTGTCAATTTCTCAAAACAATTCCCTCAACTAATTTAAAAATTAAGAGAATCCTAAGTTTTTCTTTTAAGGAGTATAGTAGAAGATTTTATAACAAAATATAGCTGAATATATTAAAATAATTAAAAAAAAAAAATTTCTAAAAATTTTTAAAAAATATTTTCACTCCAAATCTTGTACCTTAACTTATTTCATTAGAAATGTTAATAAAAATTTTACATTAATTTAATGAAAAATTCGTTTGATTGTACAGATAAAAGTTAGACAAGATGTTTTTTATTTTTGTTTTCTAATTTTACGTTTAAAAAATTTGCAAATTTATTTTTCATTAATTGTTAGTGGTATTTAAATTAAATTTAAAAACAAAACTACACGCACTACACACACACGAGTTTTTTTATTAAGAAAATTTTTTTTTATTTATTTAATAAAGAGAAGAGTGTTATCCTGCTTTCTTATGGCACGACCGCACGCTTCACGTACTAAGAAGCTAATGGCTACATAAGCAACGTTAAGCTAACAACGAAGGCTCGGTGCACACTAAATGGATATTTGTCTGACTGGCAAGGAACAGCAAAACTAACAGCACCAGCAGCAGCAGCAGTAGTAGCACTGGCACTGGTACTGTAGCAGCAACAACATTACAATTATTGCTTTTGCCAAATGCAGTCAACATTAATAAACAACAGCTGGGTAAAAAAAAAAAATCAGGCTCAATTCTGTTATACAATTGCTGTTGCTGTGCCAGGCTTCCTGCTCAACATAATAAACAGGCAACAACCTAGTGCACGTAGCAATTCCATCTGAAATGTTTCAATTGTGTAAGTAACATTTGTCAGCAAACAAAAAATAATCAAATACACAAATAATCTTAAAATTACTTGCCAGCAGTTAACAGCAGCATGTTAAACAGGCGAATAACTCCCTACCAACAATATATTTTTTTTTTTTGTAAATAATCCTTATAATTGTTGCAGTTGTTGCTGAACAAAAACAAAAAAAAACAAACAAAAAAATAACCAACAGACAGAGATGGCTGTATTCTTACAGGTTTAACAGTTTTAATACGAACTCCTTAACAGTCCTGCTGCTATTTTAGTAAACTGCAAAAACAGTAGCAGCACCTATAGCTGTTAACATCAAACAGCTGTCACATTTTGAAGGTTACATAAATAGAAATGCCAATAAATTAAACAAAAAATAAAACAACAACCAACATTGCAATGCGCATGAATGTTTTATTACCGGCAACATGTGTGTGCTGGCAGGCAACAAATATTTACTCCAATTCTTGCAATTCAAATTGGCCAAGAAAGAGAAAACGCAAGAGACAGAGAGAGTAAAAATTGCCAAACAGCTGTTAAAATACTGTTACCAGAACTGTTACAAATATTCCATGTACTAAAGTATGTATCCGTATAGTCATCATATGCCACACGACAAAACAGCTGTAGTTATGCAGTTGCTACAAATAATTCGGTATGAGTTTGAAGTTTTCCAAAAAAACAGCTTTTTTAAGGCTGCATATGCAGCCAGCTACCATCCTACATGCAATTATATTTTAGGTGAAAGTGAAAGAGCATATTTTTTTGTTTCTTTGTTTTTGTAGATTTTAAACAGCTGTTTTTGCAACTTTGTTGCCAACAGAGAGCGTTCTGTCTCTCTCTCTATATGTGTCTCTAAAATAAAGTAAAATTACAATTTCTCTTTCTTTAGAAGCAAATTTTTATGTATTCATTTTGCTTGCAGCTATATTTTTGAACTCACCAGCTGATTTAATTAAAAAAGCCGGTATAGTACAGAATTCAGGAAGGCAATGAAACAACTCTTTTCCTTTTTTTGTGTTTCGTTTTTTGAAAGCAAAAGCAAAAAACCGAAAAGATGTGATATATTAAATGGTACAAAACTGTGTACCAAAGTACTTCTTTTAGAAAATCACACGGAAGTCAAACAAAAATGTTTATCATACTATATCAAGGCCTTAGCATGGCCTTGAACAAACAGCGGAAAAGTATCTAAGCAAAATAATTAGAAATTATACGCCATCTTAATGGCTTTCCGGAAGCAAGCCACCTTCTTTCTAATATACCCATTAAAAACAGCCAGTCCCTAAACTACTAGACCATTTGATCCACTTATCCTTTCAGGGATGCATTCGTAAAAAAAAAAATTTTTTTAAGTTGTACTTTTTCCCCCTTAAAACCCTTTCAATTAAGTTTCCCCATTATACCGGAGGTTTTTAAAGGCTCTAACATAATAAAACACTGCATTGTGGACCCTTTTATATAGTAGGAGTTATAAAAATCTTCTTATAAAAAGTCAATTCGCAGAGATGGAAACGGGTTTTGAGAGACCACAAATAGGAACAGTGCAGAGTAGTGCAGTCATATTACAACCAAAAAAAAGGGGGTGGCTTTAAAAATTTAAATCTATAGAAGTGATTAGTATGATGTGATATTTCACACATTGCATTTCACTGACAAAATTTGTGACACAAAAAAAAATATTAAATTTTCACTGCTCTTCAAAGCAGCATCTTTATAAGGAAGGTGCAGCTTTGAGTCATTAAGAAATGTGGTGTCTCAACTTATGACGGAGAGTTGTTTTTTGTAGACACTTTTTTATAACCCGTCACCTTTCGTTTTTATAGGGAGCGTAGGATCAGAAACCAGTTGCTTTAGGCTGAGAAATTATTTAGTATCAGTAGTTGAATTAAGGCCATAATTACAGCCTTCAGGCTAGTAGGTATTGTACTAAATAGCTTACCACTCTGGGGGTTGTGGGTTCGATTCCCAACAAAGACCTTGGCTGTTTTCACTACAAAAACATAAAAATTTACTGTCAGTGAGACTGCCCAGTGATGAAGGCATAGACACTGGTCGCTGTGCTGCCTTATACGACAGTTAATTTCCGATAGCATTGGCTTTCTAAAAATAAAAGCTGCCCCGGTAGGCTAGTACGTAGTGTACTTAGCCTACCACTCTATGGATGATTATTGTCACTACAAAAATAAAAGCTTGAAGGCTAAAGTAACTATCCTTCTATTTTCACCATCTGCCCTATCTCCTCTATCCCTTTCCTGAAGAATGTAGCACGCTTGTGACTAAATAAACATTGTTGCCTGAGGTGCTACTTCTGTTTAAAAAAAACCTTCAGGTTAATATAGCACGTCGCCAGGTTCAAAATCAGAAACCCGTTTGCAGCCGTTCTTAGCATAGAGAACAGATGCTAGCAATTTGTAACAATTGTTTATTTGGAGAAGCTAATCACTCGCTTTGAAGATTTGCACCGCCGGTTAAAGGGTTTGTATTGCAGGCACTTAAGAGATGCTAGGAGTCTAGCGGGACTTCAATATCTTGTAAGAATCGCCACTAAGAACCGATGACCATTCCCAAAAGCGACTTCTCTTTGCACCATGAAATTTGCACTATTTGCAACTTGTTAGCAAATTCGTCAGCACTTAGCGCAACTTTCTTAAGATGTGAACTGACCTGCTTGGGCAAGACCAAAAATCTCATTTCATTCAACCGTAAATAGTGGTGTTTTGGCGACAGATTTATGTCTAATCCTACCATTAAAGTTGCTCCGAAATATGAGCAGCACATGCAGGTGTTAGAAATCATTTTATTTACACTGACCTCGCCACACCCCGAGGGCACGTTATAAGTCTTTATGGATCACACAACCATCTAGACTTGTGTCTTGCGGGGGTAAAATGGACCCAGTCCCCTTCAAGGCTAGCAAAAGCCAACTGGACAATCCACTATATTTCCGCTATTTGTCTCTTTATGCATTTAGCTGTTCTCTAACTGATTATTGAGGTAGGCCCTTCGAGAGTATAGTGGTGGTGTTTCGAGGCCCTCGTTTGAGTTTGAGGGTCGGATCATTCACAATGAACACAACGAATGATCCAGGTCCAGTGAGTATGAATGCCGTCGTGGTCTTAATTATATCAAGCTTCATGCGTTCTGGACCATTAGTTGGATAGTCTCCAACTCTTCAGTAAGGAGTGAAAGGCTGCGGCCTGATCCGGGCTTTTGAGGTTGCAACTAGGAGTGACCGGAGGATATACGCATCCGAAGGCCTGCTAGGGCAAGGATGACGCTACATTTTATTCACAGTGGTAATGATCCACCATTTGACGCATGATCTATTGACCTCCTCTGTTGCACATAAAATGAATGATATTTTATTCTGATAAGATCTTAAGCTACAGCCACTGAATAATTTCCCCAAGGGCTGACCGCTAATCCAAATATGTTCTTCGGGGTACCCTATTCGAGATGATCCCAAAGATCCTTAAATTCCCTCAGCTGTCAGCTTAATATTCACTGAAATTAATAAGATCTGGAAAGGTAGCATTCTTCTGCATACAATTTTGTACTTGGGGAAGGAAGTGGGTACCAAACATTTTCAAAAAAAAGTACCAAAAATAAAAAAACATCTTACAAATCACTGACAGTTTTTGCGCTATCTTTTGTATGTATAGATGCGATGCTTTTTATATTTGCATCTCCTCTTCCTGCCACAGTGGTGCTCTTCTGAAACTATATTCTCTTATGACAATTGGCTCATTGCCCATATTTTGAAAATAATTTTTTGAATTTTTGTGTGTGTAGGCAGCAGCTCATAAAGACTTTTTTTGTTTATCATAAAAATTTATTTGTAGGCCTTAGCATAGCGGCAAGTAATAGAGGGTATTACTTTGGCTTCATTCTTTTGGCTCATTGCATGTGTATTTATTTCTATTGAACAGAAAGTACACTTGCACAACTATAAGCAGGAGCACCGCACCAGCTATATGCTGGTGAATTTATATATTTGAAAGTATCTATGTAAATATAATATGGTTTAGTAGGTTTTATTTCTTTGATTGTTGTTGTTGTTGTTGGTTCATTTTTTTCTTTTTTGTTCATTTTGTAATTCTTCCTGACCTTCTCTCCCTGGGCTGGCTTAAACTTAGTTGTCGTTATTATCTCTTGTCTCTTCCCATAGATTTTGAATGGAAAAAGGATTCAAACTTTTTTTTTTTCGTTGTGTTGCTTGTTGTTGTAGGTTTATCTTTTTTATTTTCCTTTATGAAATTTTGTTCATAATGTTTTTCTTTTAGTATTTGTTTAAGTATTTTTTTCTTTCTTCTTTTTGTTGTTTATTTTTGCTGCGACCGACCAACCAACCAACCAACCAACCCTCAAACAACCCAATATTATGTTAAGATGTATAATGTGTGTTTTATTTTGGCACTTTTTATAAAGTGTTTTTGTAGTAATCAGTGGAAATTGCAAAGTTAAATTAGAAAAATAAAATACATAAATAGTTCCCCAAGGGTCTGACAGATGTGCGAAGAGAAGCTGATGACTGTTTGGCTTCAGCAGCTGCAGCAGCACCAAACTTTTATTGTAAAAGCAAAAAGCAAAAACCAAAAACAATAACAAAATAGTTATAGTGTAAAGAAGATTTAAAGTCTGTGATATGATATTTATATTAGACATTGGAATAAATTAAACCCTAAAAGGGAGGGTGAGTGTTAAACAAATATAGAAATTAAAGTTAAAAGAAAATGCAGACGTTTGGAAAAAAATTTATTTAGAAAAAAAAAATTTTGTTGGTAAAATGTTTATTAAATTCTTGACCATATTGTTGGGGGGGGGAGGATATGAAAAAAATAAAATACTTTAACAGGAGTTCATGATTGCCTTGCTTTTACTAACAGTTACTTAATTCTGTGGGGATGTTTCATTATTGTTCATCTTATAAGTAATTAAAAGTTGTTTGTAAGGTTTAATTTATTATAAACAGGGTTGCCAGATTAAATCAAATTCTCATATTAAAGATTTTAGTTCCAAAAATACCCAAAAAAAAATTAAGTTTCCTTAAATTTTTTTTTTATTTACGAGGCATACTTTGCTTGCTATGTAATTAATTTGATTTTATGGACTCAATTTGATTTACATTCCAAAATATCCTCCTCGTTATCTCAGTCAATACTTTGGTAAGTGCGTATATTTTCCGACGGGGTTTAATTTATTTTTATTTGGATACGGTTTTACGTCGACCCTTGTCAAATTTGGTTTGTGAACAAACCGGTTTCGGCTGTTTGCCATTTTCAGTGTTCTCTTAATACTCGGTAACTATGATAACTATACTCGTATATCGTAGATTTTTCTATATTTTAACGAACGCTACGTAATTAAATTGCTTTTTCAAATAGACCCTAGACCACCCTCAGAAATTTAAGGTCGCTCTATACATCAGAAATATTGTCAGGATTTGTGCTATTCAAATACGGCATCTTTGTTTCAAAGTTTGTAAAAATATGGCCCGAAAAAGGCTGGCGTCTATAGACTCCATTTTTTTGAGGGTTTCCCTATTTTGTTATAACACAATTAGTAACTTTTATCAAAAAGAGCGGACACGCAAAAAAGTATACAAACTGGAAAACATATTTTAGCTTAATAAAAGGATGTTAACACAAAGGATATTTAAGGTAAAATCATACCCAGATATAAAAACACTTGTTGCACAAAATAATTTAAAAAAAAGTGGACAATTGCGAGTTGGACACCAACACGAAGGTTTCCGGATCATGTAAACCTCATATTTTGATTTTTAGTTTCTTGTTCTTCCTACTTATTACTGAAAACTTAAATTCTCAGTAAATTACGTTCCACAAAATATAAATATATATGTGAAAATTGCATTACTATCGGTACACCCTTTATTTTATTATATTTTAATTTCATAGCTCTTAAAGCAGACATAAGAATACATATTTTGAGCATATTTCAGGCCACTATCTCTAACGATTTAAAAGATTCAGCCTCTCAAAAGTCAAACAGGCAGCATCTATGGAATCACCCTTAAACTTTAAATATATTTTTGATATAGCACACATATTTGTTATTCCGTGATAAGATTTACATCTGCACCTGGCAGTGAGTCTTAATCAGATGGTGGTCATACCACTGGGAATGAAAAGCAACGTCATTCACGCCCTAGGAAGCCGAAGACTAATTCTAGCAATAGGTCTTTCCTAGTTGCAACTTTAATGATTCCAGAACAGGGCTGCAAACCACCACTCCTTGCTGAAGAGCTGGAGACTATCCAACTCCTGTCCAGAACACATCTCTAGCATGCTCACTGGATCTGGATCATTAACCTGTGGGTGTTATTAATGGCGAAATGATCCTGGCCACCATATAAAACTGACCTGTTTGGTTTGGGGCCGCGAAACCACAACCACCACGATACTCCCAAAAAGGGCCAACCTCAATAATCAGCCAGAGAACAGCAAAATATCTAAAGAGACAAATAGCGGAACTCTGCGAGCTCACAGATTCCCGTTGAAATAACATGGAGTTTCCAGTTGTACCCCTGCTGACTTCAGGGGACTCGGCTCCTTTATACCCCCATTTGCACAGGTCTAAATAGTCCAGCGTTCTATAAAGACCATAAATGTGCCCCCGGGAGGGAACATATTTGTTATATTCATTGGGTAAGTTCTAAATACATGTCTTTTGCGGTTGAAAAATTAAAGCCATAAACGTGAAAATAACGTCATTATAAAAACCGTCGCATAGGGGGGAGGGGAACATAGTCTTGGCTAATACCTTCTCACCTTGAGGTGTAGTTACTGGTGAGCAGTGGTTCAGGCTAGCAGGAGCCTGAAACTAGTGGAAACCGAATTTCGACGTCGGTGACTTATAAACTAACACCGCGGGGCTACAGCCCTATTCTAGTTCTTAGTAATGCCCTTCCCTAAGTAACATGGTAGCTGTGGCTTTAACCCAAACCACAGGAAGGTGTGGCTATTTCTGTTCGATGTTTCATTCTCAATTTAATGACGCTATTGCGACACGATCGAGTTTAAATAATCTCCAGCTTTGAAGCAAGGAGTGAAAGTGCGGTTCTACTTGCTGTGCTTCCGAAATTTTCACTACGGTTGTGTTATGCACCTCGGGAGCATTGATAGAAGCCAGTGTTATTTTTATTTTATATTTTAGATTTATCGTTTTATTTTTAGTTTTATATTTAATTTTTGTGCTTTTGTTATAGCAAAAATAAAAATACTTAAAGTGTCTCTTTATTTGAATTAAAAAACAATGCCACATTTGCGAAGTTGATGATACTTTTTGGTCACCCTTTAAGCTATCGAGATTTTTTAGGAAATTTTTGTATAGTGGACATGGTTTAAAAGCACTGTGAAAATTAAAGCTATCTGACTATCACAGTTTAGATAGCAAACCTTTTGGAACACCCTATAGCTTTTGGTATTCATACACATACACCCTTTATAAAAATTTCAACAGTCATAGAGGACTGCGACAGACATACGCTTTAGCAAAAATAGTTGGGATAACTTTTATGAATCCTGAAAATATCGAGTTGTAGCAAAAAAGCTTAAAATATGGCTTGAAGAGGGTACTCCAAATATTACTGAAAATAAAAAATCTTTAAAAACCCAAATTTGGTGATATCACTAAAACTGGAGTTAAGAATAATCTGTAATAAAAAAAGAAACGCTAAAGTTGTTGCTAAAAGCAAATCACGAGAACAGCTGAACCGATTTTGTTAAATCATTTTTTATAATATTCCTTGAAGTACGAGGACGGTTCTAAAGGGGAGAAAATTAAAAAAAAAATGGCTGAAAAAGCATAAAAAGAACACTTTTCTAAACGCCCACACAAAAGACACGTAAAAGTATACTTGATTTGTGGATGAAGTGCAAAGTTAATATGTGTGACGGATGATATTTTATTTAATACGCGCAATAGAACAGGAAATCTAAATTTACAAATAAGTGAAGACATTTACAATTAAGCTTTGATTTCCATTGAGGATATGTCCTTGACGATGTCAAAAAAACTATTATGTTAATTGGGGATGGCCGCGCCCAATGCACGAAACTTTTTATCAAGAGTTAGAACGTGAAAAATCGTATGACCTCAATTCTTTAAAAGAATCGATTCAAATAGATCTTCCACTATTGAACGTAGAAGAAAATATGTATTTGATACCTTTATGAAAGTAATAAATAATGGAACTGGAAGGATTCACTTCTTAGACGCTGCTAGCTGTACAGGAAAAAACTTTTTCGATAACTTTAATATTGAAAACAATTAGCTCAAAAAATCAAATTACTTTAGCTCTTGCTTCGTCAGGCATTGCAGCAACTTTGCTAGAAGACTGGCAAACAGCCCATTCAGCCCTGAAATTGCCATTGAATATGCAAGGCAACGAAACTCCAATCTGCAGCATTTCCAAGAATTCAGCAATGGAAAAGGTTTTGCAGCAATGTCAACTAATAGTGTGGGATGAATGCACGATGGCGCATAAAAAATTTTTTGAAGCTTTAGGTAGAACAGTTAAAGAACAACAAACCAATTTAGTGGCGCAATGATTTTATTATCAGGAGATTTTCGCCAAACATTGCCAGTGTTTCCACATTTAACGCAAGCTGATCAACTGAATGCATGTTTAAAGTCCTTCAAATTGTGGAAACACGTCAAGGTATTACATTTAAGCAAGCATGTTATGTTGCAAAATGATCAATCTGGAGACATATTATATAAACAACTCATTGATAATGGCAATGGAAATGCCTGGCTGCATCCCCTGATAGTTTTTGTCAGTTAACGGGCAATCAAAAGATGATTTAATTCATAAACTGTTTCCAAATGTTGCTGAAAGTTACTTATTCCATGATTGGTTGAGCGAACGAGCTATACTGCCCGCCAAAAACACTGATGTAAATATCAAAATTCCAGATGGCATTCCCGGCGATATGAGGACATATAAATCAGTTGATATGGCAACTAATGAATTGATTTGCCAGAATTGCCGCCTCACAATGTACAATTAAAGGTTGGATGTGTAGTTATTATGTTGCGAAATGTTAACCAACCGAAACTTTGTAACGGTATACGATTAGCAATAAAAAAAAAATTAATTAAATGGATAACGTTATAGAAGCAATCATATTAAAAGGAAAGTATAAAGGAGAAGACGTTTTGATATCCCGCATTCCAATGATTCCGACTGACATACCATTCAAGTTTGAAAGACTACAGTTTCCAGTACGGCTTGCTTCCACAATGACTCTAAAGAAATCCCAGGGGCAGTCATTAAGTGTTTGTGATATTAATCTAGAACATCCATGTTTCTCGCGTGGTCAATTGTATGCCCCCCAGGGGCATATAAATATGGTCTTTATAGAACTTCAACTATTTAGACACAGTGCAACTGGGGAAAAAGGGAGCCCGGTGCCCTGAAGACAGGCAGGGAGTCAACTGGAAGCTCTACTTTATTTCCACGGGGATCAGTAAGCCGCAGAGTTCATTATTTGTCTCTTTGATATTTAATAGTTCTCTGACTGATCATTGAGGTTGGCCCCTATATGGGAGTATCGTGGTGGTTGTGGTTTCGCCGCCCCATAACAGTATAATGGTTATTATGGTGGCCAGGATCATCTGACTCTTAATGACACCCTAAATGAATGACCCAGTCCAGTGAGCATGCTAGACATGTGTTCTGGACAGGAGTTAAAAGTCTCCAACTCTTTAGCAAGGTGTGATGGTTTGCAGCCCTGCCCTGGAATCATTAGTTGCAACTAGGTGGTTCTGTTGCTTAGAATTATGTCTTCGGCTTCCTAGGACGCATGTATGACGTTCCAAATTATACAATTGTGGTTTGTCCACCATCTGATTAAGGCTACATAGCCAGGTGCGTATGTAAAACGAATCACACTGTCTGGTCAATTGTTGCCTGTTCCCGTGTTGGAAAACCATCTGATCTGTTTGTTTACGCAACAGGTAACCAAACCAAAAACTCGTGCACCATCAAGTACTACAGTAAAAATGAACCTTAATTTAGAATAATCGGAAAATGTAATTTTTAATGAATATTATGTTTATGATAAAGTGATTCATAAATTTTATTTTTTAACGTAATTATTTTATTAATTTTTTATTTTACTAGCTGCTCCGGTATCCCGAATAGCAGAATAAGTATTAAAAAAAAAAAAAAACAAAAAATATAAAGCTTGCCGGGTGTGCCAGTTATAAATAAATTGTAATTTTTATTTAAGAAAACAATTCCACTTTTTTAAGGGAACATTTTTTTCCCTTAGGGGATTTTGGGTATTTTCTAGGAAAAATTGCTAACAAATCTTTTATTACTTCCAGTTAAGTTTTGTGCCAACATTCCAATGTGTGTTATTTATAATTTCTTTCAGTTCGTTACAATCTAAATTTCCGTTTTGTTTTATCACACATTTCACCGGCTCTATCTAACGTTTCAATGTTCTAGGCCACTTCACAGGTATTTAGAAGAGCAGATTCACAAACACAAAACAAAAAAGAGCTGAATGTAATAAAAGCCAAAAAGCAAAAAGAAGAAAAAAAGTTATTGCCATTGCCCTGGCCAAAGAAAATAACAGATACCTTAACGTCAATTACCGGAACGGCATGTCAAAAAACACGTGAAAAAAAAAACAAACAAACAGAAATAACATTGACAAAGAAAATTAAGAGAAGAAATGGCCAAAACAAATCGAAATAATGTCAATATTGCTGTGTTGCTATTTTTTTATTACAACGAATGTAATTCTTTTTTTTGCATCATCTACACAGTATCAGACGTATGTATGTATGTAATGTAAGTTAATGGGTGTAGATTACTGGACGTGAAATATATAAAGTTTGCTGTTATAAAAAGCGTGAAGAAAAGGAGAACAAAAAATTGTCTTGCAATCAATCATTTCATAAAATCTTCTTGACAAGGAGATATTAAACTCAGTTTGCATTAGCCAAATTGTCCTTTTGGTCAATTAAATTTCTTTTTATTTCTCTTTTTAATACGAAAATAAAAGCGCGACATTAAAGTTGTAAAAAAAACTAAAACAGTGTTGCAATCATCCCTTCAAAAGTATTTGAACGTTTGGATCTTCGAGCTTTAAATTTATTAAAACACATTTCAGATCACTTTAATAAGCCAACATCTCAGCTTTTTGTTTTGACTACAACATTCTTTTGAATAGTAAACATTTTAAAAAACACTTGCCATGATATCGTATGTCTGTAACTCTGCCAATTTGATAACCTGTAACGCCTGCCATCTACTTAAATGCTTAAGTACAGGTCTGTCTACAAGTCTAGTCGTTTATTTTCTTTTTTTTTAATTTTATTTATACAAAATAAGTTGATACCACACTGGCACATCAGTTTTGTTATAACAAACATTTGGGTGACAATTAAAATATCAATAAAATGCATTCTTGTTTGTAAATGTTTAAATAAAGAAAAAAATATTTTTAATAAAAAAATAAGTAAACAAATAAAAAAGAAGAGAGAAAAAGAAAACAAAATCGCTTTGCCATAAGGATTTGCAAAAAGAGGGGAAGGTGCCCGCGAAAACACTATTATATCTAACATGTTAAATTTCATTGTGATATTTTTTTTTTTTAAAGAGAAGTAGCACTTCAGGCAGCAATGCCTATTTAGTCAAGTACCGTGCTACATTCTTTAGGAAAGGGTTAGAGAAGAGATGAAACAGGTAGTGAAAGTACAAGGATAGCCGAAAATTAACTGCTGTATAAAGACAGCAACAGCGACCAGGGGCTACGCCTTCATCACTGAGCTGCCCCACCGACAGTCAATTTTTATTTTTGTAGTGAAAAAAACCAAGGTCTTCGTTGGGAATCGAACCCACAACCCCCATACTGACAAGCTAGTACACTACCTACTAGCCTGCAGGGGCACCTAGACATGTTTCTTCTCTTGCCTTAACTTTCTTATTTTATCTTATCGTAAGATAATCTTATCTAAACTCATCTCATCCTATCAATTCCTCATGTTATGGTTCTGGTTCAATAATTCATTCCCACGATCTCTTTTTTACAAGCTTTCGCAGCCACCCATACTATACCACTTTATCTCTTCGCCAAAATTTCTAACACTCACACACAATATCTCTTAAACCTAGAATGGAAACACTCTGCGTCCCTCTTCCTAATCCAATCCACAGCTCCTTAAATTAACTACTTGGACTATTACGATACCCATTTCGAAAAGATCTAATTTACGCAGTGCGAATGAAAAGGAATCTACAATTCCAGATATATTTGGACAAAAAGTTTATAACGTTTTATTTTAATATAAAAAGGAACCCCGACTTGCAATCGCTGTTTCAATATAAAAGCGTTTTCGACAACTCATCTACAAAACAATTTCTTTCCATTGCATAATTGAAAGACTCGATAGAGTTAAACTGCTGTTTAATCGCCTTTTTAACAACTTATCCATTACCACGACCACAATTATTGTTTTTTAATATCCATGAGACTGATGGAAGGTAAACTTATACCTCCATTAATGTTATGCGTAACAGATTTGCGTCAGTAGCTGGTCGTGTTGACCTGGCAGAGTGAGCTCTGCTTACCTGTGGTTCTGAAGTTGCCACTCGGTCTGTCGCACGTAGCGTTGATGGATATTTTCCTCATTTTGACATGTTTCTTCGGAGATAAAAGGTGGCACCAGTCGCCTGGGCTAACAAAAACCCGAAACTGGAAGAGACACAGGACTATCGAAGTCCCATCAGTGAGTTATTATACACACACTGGTATCAGGCGAACTAGTCGCACGCAGGGCTAGTACCTTGTTCTATTTATTGGTGAGCAACGTGGCTTTGAAGAACGTTCCAAAGAGATGTTAACAAAAAAGTTACCATCCAAAGTCCTAGCTTGCGCATGCCACAGATCCAGTAGTTGGATAGTCTGTAACTCTTCAGCACGAAGTTTAGGCACAGCCCTGCTACCGTACACTCGAAAATTGCTAGTATGGTTTTTATGCACGGAGTGTGTATGCATCTTAGGACATGGGTGGACATGCGTGATAAGATTTACATCAGTACCTAGCTGTGTAAGCCATAACCTGACATCATACCACTGTGGACGAAATGCAGGCGCCATTCTCACCTTAGGAAGCCTTCAGATATGTATATCCTCTAATTACTCCTAGTTGTAACTTCAAAAGCCCGGAGCAAGCCATTTCTTGCTGAAGAGTTGAAGACTATCCAACGCCTGGTCCAGCTTAATAAAATATAAGAAAACGACGGCATTCATACTCACTGCACCCGGATCATTCATTGTGTTCATTGTGAAGGAAGCCGAAGACTAATTCTAGCAACAGGTCTTTCCTAGTTGCAACTTTGATGATTCCAGAGCAGGGCTGCAAACCACCACTCCTTGCTGAAGAGCTGGAGACCATCTAACTCTTGTTCAGAACACATGTCTAGCATGCTCACTGGATCTAGGATCATTAATCTGTGGGTGTTATTAATGGCGAGATGATCCTGGCCACCATATAAAACCTGACCTGTCTGTTATGGGGCCGCGAAACCACAACCACCACGATACTCTCAAAAAGGGCCGACCTCAATAATCAGCCAGAGAACAGCTAAATGTCTAAAGAGGCAAATAGCGGAACTCTGCGAGCTCACAGCTTCCCGCGGAAATAACGTGGAGTTTCCAGTTGACCCCTGCTGCCTGCAGGGGACTGGGCTCACTTTTGCCCCCAGTTGCATAGGTCTAGATAGTGGAGCGTTCTATAAAGACCATAAAAGTGCCCCCGGGGGGCTGGCTTGGATAAATACTGTGATTCGTTTTACATCCGCACCTGGCTGTATAGCCTTAATCAGATGGTGGACAAACCACAACTGTATAATTTGGAACGTCATACATGCGTCCTAGGAAGCCGAAGACTTAATTATATGCAACAGAACCACCTAGTTGCAACTTTAATGATTCCAGGGCAGGGCTGCAAACCATCACACCTTGCTAAAGAGTTGGAGACTTTCCTACTCCTGTCCAGAACACATGTCTAGCATGCTCACTGGACTGTATCATACACTTTGCGTGTCATTATCAGTGAGATGATCCTGGCCACCATAATAACCATTATACTGTTATGGGGCCGCGAAACCACAACCACCACCATACTCCCATAAAGGGGCCAACCTCAATGATCAGTCAGAGAACTATTAAATGTCTAATGAGACAAATAATGAACTCTGCGGCTCACTAATCCCCGTGGAAATAAAGTAGAGCTTCCAGTTGTCTCCCTGTCTGACTTCAGGGGACTGGGCTCCATTTTTCCCCCAGTTGCACAGATCTAGATAGCTGTTACGTACTATAAAGACCATAAATGTGCCCCCGGGGGGACCGGCTTGGATGGACACTTTTTCCTACCTCTAGTGGTAAGATCACCGTAGGATTAAGACCTTGCGGCCAGGTTCTGACATTATTCCTAACACGTCCTCCTGCTGCACCATTGACGACATTTTGTTGAGAATGTAACAGTTACTACATTATTCACCGAAGGGCCTTATAAATAACTCGAACATGTCTATAGCCCTGCTGGCTACCGGCTCTTATGGTACCAATTGCTAAGTTACTGGTTGGACCGAATGCCCTTATTCCCCAATTTCAGGCTCCTGTTAGTCTAGCCAACTGGTAGTGCTTTTTAGCCCCAGAGGTTACAATATCAAGTTTTATTCTTTTCCTCGATTTGGGACATTAAAGGCGATTTAAGATTTCTCATATAAAATTTGTTTTTTTTATTTTGTTTTAATGAAAGATATAAAAATGATCACAACTTTCATTACTTTTCCATAACTCACCACTTACCCAAGGCAGTTACACAATAGCAACAATTTTGTTTAAGTATTCATCGAGCAGATTATATTATCCCCGGATCCTTGCAATACCTTATCTGTTTATCAAGGCATGTCTTGGATTGGGGGAGTAAGGTATCCGCAATGAAAGTACGCGCTAAGTGTATTTAATAAACAGACAATAGTAAGAGTACTGATGTTTAAAGGCAGCATCTCTTGGGGATGCGTTTAATTTTTGAAGAG
This sequence comes from Trichopoda pennipes, assembly GCA_030448955.1. Classification (NCBI taxonomy): domain Eukaryota; kingdom Metazoa; phylum Arthropoda; class Insecta; order Diptera; family Tachinidae; genus Trichopoda; species Trichopoda pennipes. The sequence goes on from JASKUP010000002.1 coordinate 7,540,547, forward strand.
TTTACTTTTCCGCTTATTCCAACTTTATTTTGAAATAATTCTTTCAAATCTTTGCCATATAGCCAAAGGGAACAATCATAAAAGTAAGGCCAAGTTTTATATAATCTTTTCTACGGAAATTACGTTCAAGAGAGTAAACAGATCACTAGGAAATTTATCATAGTATAGTAATGTTTCTGGAAGAGAGTTTTGTGGAGTTAAATTCGAAGTAGAAAACAAAGTTGCCTTAGGTCTCTTTAAAAATTCTGGTGTTGAGATGACATGACAGCCATCTTAAATGTTTTCCTATATTATAACACTAAATGCCTGATCGTTTGCTTTGTAACTTGTGGAAACAAAATTCAATTATTAATTATTTTCCCGATAATAGTTAGAAGCTGTCAACTAGTGAGTAAAATAATGAAGAATAACCATCTCTTTGTGGTTTAAAATCGAAACAGTGTGTGAGTAAGTTCAGCTATTCTAACTAGATGCCTCAAAGCTGATCTAACATAAATGAAAGTGAAACGAACGTGCAGCATACAACAAGACATCGAAGACGCGTACTCAAGGAAAGTTGAGTTTTAAGGAAGCGTTACCCAAATACAATTATTATTGATAGGTGAAGTAACTGTTTACAAATATCCTTATTTCTTCTTAAACAAAGTATTATAAAACCATATACTAGGAGCATTTAAAAGGCCAGAAATGTCTTCCTTATGAATTAATTACTCTTTGAGTTGTAATTTTATAAAAAACAATATTTCATTTAAATAACGAATAAAAGTTGAAGGTAATTAAACCAGCCACACATATTTGTTAACTTCCCAGAAAAATATTGTTGGCTTTCAAATGCAAAACACAAAACTACTTTTCAAAGTTGTACATCAAATTAAAAGAATTAAAAAGAAAACAACAAAAACAACTTAACCAACAAACCAAACACATAGAACCATCAACCTTAACCACATCATCATTCACATCACAATTGTCTTTGTAATGTATTTTGCGAGTAGTACTCGTATAATTTTGATTTTTTCATTCAGCCAAAGGCGCACTAGTAAACCGACTGGTTTTCTGTTACAACTTTAACATTGCAAAACTTAAACGTTAACTAAAAAACAACAACAACAACAAAAATAAATTCACGTTTAAAACAGCGGTCGTTGTAACATTTCATAGCCTGGGCAAAATCATATAATACTAGACTGTGTCGTCATCAGCATCATCATCATCATCAATATCATTATCATCATCAGAATTATCAGCAGCGGGATTAACAACATCCTCTTGCATGCACCAAAGTAACAGAGCTTAGTGTAGCAAAGCCACCTCATCATCATCAATGTAAATGTCGTCATGTAACAACACGTTTTTAAGACTTATTTTTTTCATCATCTTCTTCTTCTTCTTTTTATTTCATTGCTTTACAATAAACAGGGCCATTAAACCACCAGCCAAAAGGCAAAAAGGAAGTTTATTGTTCAGATTGCAATTTTTATTTTTATTTATTTTTTTTTGTTGTTTTATATATTTGTTGTTGTAGTTGTTTTTGTTGAAGCTTCAAACAAAACTTCTATTATTTGTTTCCCTTGCATTCCTTTCTCTGACTAATAAAACTACTTACTCCTGGCTGCAAATTCTATTTTACAGTCAGTCGTCTATATACAGCATCACCTCCAGCTTTAAGTAAAAAGGCGAAGGGCAAGAAAAAAAAGTTAATTTTTGCAGAAATTTTTATAAACAGGATACTGATAATGATGACAGAAAATTGTTCTTGGAGGATGAGTTGAATGTCTTCTACATTTACATTGACTTCCCTTAAACTGCACACTTTAATCGCTGTTCTCTTCTTGTCAATTTTACTGTCCCATCTTGTTGTTGTTATTGTTGTTGTTGTTGTACCTCTTTTAGTTATTTCTGTTTTTAAGGTATGAAAATTATTTTTTCTAATTTTATAAAATAAAAGCTGTTGCTACAATAAAAATAACTAGTTTGTGCAGCTCCTCAACTCTTAAAGGTTGATGGAAGCGGAGCTTTTTTACGTTACCCTTCTTCTAGTTGTTTCATTGCTGCTGCTGCTGCTGTTCGATGATAATGATTTAACCAAAGATTATATTGCTATTTTTGCTGTTATTGATAAATTTAGATGCTTGTCCTTCGTTGTCTACTCCACTTAAATTATAAATTGAAGGCGTGAAATATTTAATTGAATCTGGTTCAGCTCAAAATAATGTTTGTTAAATTTGATGTCTTTTTTGAATTTTTGTGAGCGCCAAATTGAGTGCAGAATTATAGTTTTCATGTAAAAGATTAATCTTCACAGGAATCAGCTGTACGAAATATATAAATAGTTTTCTGATTTTAAGAAAGATTATATGCAGTCTCTTCAATATATTCATTCTTTATTTGATGTCTCTCTCTCTCTCTCTCTCTCTCTTCATAATCCAGTCCGAAACTCCTAAAGTGGTTAACTAAGGCTGTTGCGACACCCATTTCGAAAAGAACGAACTTACGTAGTGTGACTGAAAGGAAAGCAACAACAAATATATTTAGACAGTAAGGCTCTAACATTAGGGTTACCGTTGTAGCAGAATTCATATGTTTTGCCATGCTAACTCGTGGAAAATACTTTCTTTTTGATAATTTACAGCATTACCCAAAATGTATATTTTAAAAGCAGTAACATAATGATGTAAAATCTCCTTCATATTCGAATTGGGTTTACGCAAGTTTTTGCGCTTGTTTCACAGTCCGTTTTCTAAACCGAAATGTTCACATAAAATCGAGTAATACCCTGACTCTTTCATATTAGAAGGTTTAAGGTACCCCCAGAAAGCTTTAGATCCCCCAAATTAGGTCCTTGCTATGGAAGTTTTTTATTCTACGTGAAAGGGATATAGGAACCGCTTAAAAATTTATTTGGGTACATTTTCGTTCAACAAAGTCCCACTACTATTGCACCGTTGGCGTCTGCATAGATAAGATAAGATTTACATCTGCGACTGGCTAAGGAGCCTTAATCAGATGGTGGTCGAACCACTATGCATAAATAGGAACGTTATGCTTGTCCCAGGAAGCCGAAGACTAATTCTAGCAACAGGTTTTTCTTTGTTGCAACTTTAATGATTTCAGAGCAGGGCTGCAAATCATCACTTCTTGCTGAAGAGTTGGAGACTATCCAACTCTTGTCCAGAACACATGTCTAGCATGCTCACTGGACTGGATCATTCACCTAGCGTGTCATTAACGGTGAAATGATCATGGCCACCATATAAAACTGACCTGTCTGTTATTGGGCCGCGAAACCACAACCACCACATTACTCCCATATAGGGGCCAACCTTAATAATCAGCCAGAGAACAGTTAAATGTCTAAAGAGACAAATAACGGAACTCTGGGGCTTACTGATTCTCGTGGAAATGACGTGGAGTTCCCAGGGGACTGGACTCCCTTTTTATCCCAGTTGCACAGGTCTAGATAGTCGAAGTTTATAAAGACCATATAAATGTGCCCCCGGGGGGTTCGATCTTTGTACTAGTTATACCATATATATCCATTCAAAGATGGAATACAACCCTCATGTATGGCCGGCGCCCTCTCCTGTACGCGGTCGACCAACTCCGCTACTTATACCACCTATATCCATCGAAAGATGGAATACAACTATCATCAATGGGCCGGCGCCCCAAAGTCTATTTTGGAGTTTCTCGACCACGTACAGGAGAGAGCCAAGAGGCTCATTGGGGACGGAAGGGTATCCAACTATATTGATTCCCTCAAACATCGACGCAATGTAGGTTGTATTTCACTATTTTATCTTTCCTAAAATGGAAAGTGCTCTAACGGTATTAGGGAACTTGTTCCCGAAACTCGTACATTTTTGGGTTTTCGTTGAGAGCGCATCCATTTATGGTTGATTGGCAACTCCACATTAGAGGGAAAATTCGTCTTTCCTATCACCTTCAATGTAGGAAAATTCAAATCGAATCTCCACAAACACTATTCCCTCTTTCTCCTCTCCGAACGGAAAAAAATCGTTCACCAATAATAAAGAGATAGGTAAGACAACTAATCTGGACTACCGAAAGTGAGAATCTAGATTCAATTCTGGATGAAATTCTCTATTGGAAAGATAAACTTATTTTTTTTCTTCCTTCGGAACAATTATATCACACTACGCACTATTTTGAAGAAAGTAATGAAACCCTCAACCTTAAGTTCTCTTTTTGGGATCATACAAATAGAGTTAACGCTAATGCTGTCTGGAACTAGTATCTCGTGAACGTACGACCGATACATTTTTTAATCTGACGTTATGAGCGATATAATATCTAAGAAGTTATAAGCCAATTTTTTTTATATTTTGGACATTAAAATTCACGATGATATTCGAGGCATAAAAAAAGTTTCAGAAATGGAACTAAAGTACCCCATTTTCATCTCCTTACTAAGAGAAAGGTAAATTTGAGGTTAGAAAGCACATACATTTTTTAACACTTTCAGCTTTAAACGCCAAATAAAAATATGGATTATGAGGCCGAGCAAATGCCCACCTCTAGACGTCCGCTCTTTGCTTTGAAACACATTTTGCAAATGACCGTATCCTGCCAATGCACCGCCGAATCTTTCCTTTTTCAGAGCGCTAATTATTTCAAATTACCCCAGAGTAACTAATCCAGCAGCCGTAACTTACAAGAACAAGACGACCAATTGACAATTATAGAAATTGAGCGGTCGGGAAATTTTTCATCCAATAACTAGTTGGCCGTGTGACTTGTAGCGCCATCTTGCTGCAACCAAAAGTCACTGATGTCAACATTAGCCATCTGTAGCCAGAAAAAATTTATTATCATAGTTTGATAGCGTAGAGATTTTGGCGGTGACGGCGTTTTCATAACAATTTTGAAAAAAATGTGGTCCGATGATGCCGTCTGTTGACAAACTGCACTCTATGGCAACGTTCTTTATTTGTAATAGCTTAAAGGAGTGCCTATGGGTTTTGTGAGCCCCATATACGACAATGTTGTTTTTTGCTTGATAAAATTTTTCTACAGAAAAATGACATTTTTCTACAGAAAAATTTGTATGATGAAATTTTTTTACAGAAAAATTTGTATGATGAAATTTTTCTACAGAAAAATTTTGCCACATGAAATTTTTTTCAGAAAAAATTTGCAAGATGAATTTTTTCTTCAGAAAAATTTTGCTTGATGTAATTTTTCTACTGAAAAATTATGGCTGATGACATTTTTCTATAAAAAAATTTTGCCTGCGGACATTTTCCTATAGAAAAGTTTTGCATGATGACATTTCTCTATAGAAAAATTTTGCATGATGACATTTCTCTATAGAAAAATTTTGCATGCTGACATTTTTCTATAGAAAAATTTTGCCTGATGAAAATTTCTATAGAAAAATTTTGCCTGATGAAAATTTTCTATAGAAAATTTTTTCCTGATGAGATTTTTCTATAGAAAAATTTTTCCTGATGAGATTTTTCTATAGAAAAATTTTTCCTGATGACATTTTTCTACAGAAAAATTTTACCTGATGACATTTTTCTACAGAAAAATTTTACCTGATGACATTTTTCTACAGAAAAATTTTACCTGGTGACATTTTTCTACAGAAAAATTTTACCTATTGACATTTTTCTACAGAAAAATTTTACCTGATGACATTTTTCTACAGAAAAATTTTGCCTGATAAAAAATTTCTATAGAAAAATTTTGCCTGATGAAAATTTTCTACATAAAAGTTATGATGAAATTCTTTTATAGAATAATTATGACTGATAACGATTTTTTAGCATAACTATATAACACATACATAGCTTGATCCCAAGTTCTAGAAGACTACTAGAGTTGGGTGTATATTTCGATGTCAAAGTTAACAAAAGTGGTGAAAATAGTGACAGCAAGAAATCTACTAAAACATCAATATTTCCTTAAGTCACTGTGTTAATATGCATATTTGTCACTGTAGAATTGCGACTAAGCGATCAGGTTTTAAAAAATTCGTTGCAAGAATAATATTTGTAGAACGTATGTATCTCTAGCTGTTCACCCAACTAACGCAGAATAAGAAAAACCTGCTGGCTAAAAATAAACTTATTATTTAAATGCCTCATCAATCTTTAGTTTCCAATGTTAATTAGGCATTAGTAAAATAAAACTAAAGTACAGAAACAGATGTGTAGCCAAATACTAAGAAGAAACAGTGTACCATTAAGGAATGCATTTAATTTTTTTTTTTTGCTATGCGAAACCAACTGCACAGCTGCTGCAAGATGTTGTACAAGAACGCATACGAAAATTACACATGGAAACAAAATTGCAATGAAAAAGAGCACTAAAAGATGGCACAAATATAATTTTTAAAAACGGAAAAAGATTGCAAATGAGCGGACAGACGTATACAGCATCTTTGAAAGAAAAAAAATTATTATGATAAGGAATGAAGGAGAACAAAAATAGAAATAAAAATATTTGAAAGCAGAAAGATGCCAGATAAAATTTTTAAAAACTTCAACATTCAAGGCTAAATTGACGATACGTAATACTTAAGATAGGCTTATAACGTAACGTAAGAGCATAATTTAAAGTGCAGAAACAAATTGCTGAAAGAATTGTTGCACAGGATTCACCTCTGATAGATCGCCTAGTAATAGCAATTTCAATGATTCCAGAGCAGGGCTGCAAACCACTACTCCTTCTAGTCTCCTGAAGAGCTGGAGACTATCCAACTCCTGTCAAGAACACATGACTAGCATGCTCACTGGATCTGGATCATTCACCAGTGGATGTTTTTAAAGGCGAGATGATCCTAGCCACCATATAAAAAAGACCTGTTATGGGGCCGCGAAACCACAACCACCACGATACTCCCGAAGGACCAACCTCAATAATCAGTCAGAGAAACAGCTAAATGCCTAAAGAGACAAACAGCGGAAACTCTGCGGGCTACTGATTCCCGTGGAAATAACGTGAAGCTTCCAGTTGTACCCCTGCTGACTTCAGGGGCTGGGCTCCCTCATACCCCCAGTTGCACAGGTTTAGAGAGTCTAAGTTCTATAAAAACCGATAACTGTGCCCCCGGGCGGACCATGACTTACAGAGCGTGATTTGATTTACATCTGCACCGACTATAAAGTCATGATCAGATGGTGGTCAAACCACTTGGTTGATTGGACATCACCCACGCCCTAGAAGGCCATCGAATACGTATATCCTCCGGTCACTTTTAGTAGCAATTCCGAAAGCCCGAAGTAGGCCGCAGCCTCCACTCCTTGCTAAAGAGTTGGAGACTTTCCAACTCCTGGTCCAGAACGCATGAAGCTCTTTTTTATCAAGAACATGACAGCATTCATACTCACTGAAGCTGAACCATTCATTGTGTTAATTTGAATGATCCGACCCACAAACTCTCATGAGGGTCCGAAACCACAACCACAACGATACTCCCCTATAGGGGCCAAGCTCAATAACCAGTCAGAGAACATCTTTGCCTAAAGAGACAAATAGTGAACTCTGGGGCAACTGATTCCCGTGGAAAAATGTGGATTTTCCAGGTGGCTCCTACTAGCCTTTGAGGGGCCTGGGCTCCCTTTTACCCCGCAAGACACCAGTCTAAATGGAATAGTAGGTTCCAAAAAGACTATCATGTGCCCCCGGAGGGACAAAGTAGTATATCTTTCCGGCGAACACCCTGTATTAAAAGGTTTTGCAAATTTAATCTTAAATAATTGATAAAAATTTACCAATGATTGCCTGACTTTCAATATGGTTTTGATCTCTATTCCCGGTTTTGTCTGTGTTACGCAGGCACCTTAACTAACGCGCTGCTACGGCGGCTAAACAACAATTGTTTTCATTTTAGACTAAAGAACCCAGTGAAAATTTCTGTAACACGAATTCCTAGAATTGCTTTAAACGAGCTTTAATTATCTCTTCTAAACTTCTATTTATCCCAGCTACACAAGAATTCTTTGGGTTTTTTAATCATCTGGCATCATTTTAATAAAAAAATAATCATTTTTGCTTTTATTTGTGTGTTAAACTTTAGTGAAGTAATTGCAACTGTTTAATTTTGTTATTCTTTTAACTCCAAACATAATAAATATTATAAAAAATAACAGCAATAACAGCAAATAAAAGCAATAAAGAAGCAAAAAGTAAATAAAAACGATACTGTAAAAAGTAGAGGAATGTTTGCGCCTCTTTGTGGCTGTTTTAATTGCTAAAGTTGTTGTTTTTGTTGTTGTTGTAATATAGCAGTGTTTTAGTATAAATATATTTTCATGTTGCTGTTGTTAGTTTTGTTGTTATTGCTATTAATTAAAGTAGCTGGTTTATTAAATGAACAAGCAAAACTTCTTGTTAATTTTTATTGCTGCACAAGTTGCTGTTGTTGTTGTTGGTGTTGCTGCTGCTGGCTTTAGTGTTTAGGCAATTTATGATTATTATTTATTTAATGTGGAGTTGTAGTTTTTATGTTTGTAATTTAAATAGATTTATGTTTTATAGCTAACAATAGACAACAAAAACAAAAACTTACACAAAATTTCTTTAGCGGAGTAAAGCATTTCTTCCTGGGTCCATTTGATATGAAGTTGGAAATTGTTTAAAAAAATTTTTCTTGGTTTTAATTATTCAGGTTTTGTGAGATTTTTCGTTCTTCTTTAATTAACACAGGATCTTTTTTTTCCTAATTCACTCACTGTAAAATAAACAAACATGCACAAACATGCCTTGATTTCTTTTGCAGGCTGGAGTTATATTTTCAGGAAATTTGTTATTGTTGTTGTTATTGTTTTTATTAAATATTATTGGTTAGGGAGACAAAAACAAATAAACACTTGTATGTTGTTGTTGTTGTTTGTTGGTTTTATGTTATAATTTTGTCCTCTCTCCAAATTTGATTCCTTTACCTTTCTCTTTAGCCAACAGAGCAGCTAGAATTTTTCTCTGTGAAATGAAACTTTCATATTCCAAGCAAAAACAATTTGAAGTCTTCAAGTCTTTTTTTTTAGCAAATTTTGGATCTCTTTTTTTAACTCTTTTTAAAACAAATTTTTATTGAAAATTTCTTCGCCCTCCCCCCAAACTAAGTTTAATAATTTTTTTTTTGTTCTAAAATTTGTTAATTATTTTTAAAGCTTAATAACTGTCATGACCAAAAGCTTTAATAACAAAACACTTTTAGAATCTTTGTTGTTGTTGTTGTAATTCTTTACACACACGTTAATAATGAGCAAACATTACCTTCACACGTACAAAACAATAAACGAGAACCGCACGCGACGACTTCTGAGCATAAACTGGTGTAGTACCAGACGTTGGGGCTGACAACAAAAAAACAACAAGAAAAAAAAGGATTGTTGGATAATGTCGATTGCAGGCAAACACAGTCAGTTGTATAAACGCAAAAAACAAAAAAAAACACTGAAACAACAAAAACAATAATTGCACACTCTACATACCCACTAAGTACAACCAGCAAATACAAACCCAAAGCAAAGAAAACCGGCTTATTTTGTTTTTGCACAAATTGTTTTTTATTTTGCTTTTTCTCCACTATCATCCACGTTAGAGTGGCCAGCTGTTGTTGTTTACACTAGCAATAGGCAACGATATATTATTTGCAGCTAAAATTTATTTTTAAATCAATGTTGCCACAATACTTTTTTTTAATAATGGGTCCGCCAAATAACTTTTTTTTGTTTTAAATGCTATAAACAAAACTACACAGCTTCAGCTGTGTGACATGTAGCGCCGACCTGTTGAAACCAAATGTTGCCAATATCCTCCTGTTCAAATTTTGTGAACAAAAATTCGTTAAACGATCGTCACTAACTGTAACGGCCACTCCTGAAAAATGGCCCAATTATGCATCTGGACCAAAAACCGCACCAAACAGTGCGTGATTTGATTTACATCTGCACCGACTATATAGTCATAATCAGATGGTGGTCAAACCACTTGGTTGATTGGACATCACCCACGCCCTAGAAGGCCATCGAATACGTATATCCTCCGGTCACTTCTAGTAGCAATTTCGAAAGCCCGAAGTAGGCCGCAGCCTTCACTCCTTGCTAAAGAGTTGAAGACTTTCCAATTCCTGTTCCAGAATGCATGAACCTCTTTTTTATCAAGAACACGACAGCATTCATACTCACTGAAGCTGAACCATTCATCGTGTTAATTTGAATGATCCGACCCACAAACTCTCACGAGGGTCCGAAACCATAACCATCACGATACTCCCATATAGGGGCCAACCTCAGTAATCAGTCAGGGAACATCTTTGCCTAAAGAGAACAAATAGTGAACTCTGTGAGCTTACTGATTCCCGTGGAAATATGTGGATTGTCCAGGTGACTCCTACTAGCCTTTGAGGGGCATGGGCTCCCTTTTACCCCGCAAGACACCAGTCTAAATGGAATAGTAGGTTCCAAAAAGACTATCATGTGCCCCCGGGGGGACTACACGAAACAGTGAATCGTTTTGCGTGCGTCGGCTTTTCAATGTATGCGTGCGGGTTTTATGTGCCCCAAATGCGACATTTTTGCTTATTTACATATCCGCCAAGATCAAAATGAGCTGCATCTGAAAAGATGATTTTTTTTTTGCAAAATCGATCGCAGCCCCACTTCGCGAAACGAAAACGCATTGGATGGTCTCTTGGCTTCAACTCCTAAACCAGTTGAATTTTGTATGGCGTCATACCAAGGCCTCAATGATGTCTCTGAAATGTTCAATTGTTGAGAACGACGGTGAATTGATGTTGATGGCGCTTCACGCACACTTTCTGCCACAGCAACAATATTCTCGGATGTACGCACTGTTTTTGCTTTTCACGCTTTGGTTTATCGATGAGGATGCCAGATTCTTTCACTTTTTTCACAAGATAACGAACATACGGAGATGACGGTGTTTCTCTTCTTCCAAAATCCTTACGCAATTTTCGCACACATTCTGCAATATTGCCATGATTTTCAAAGTAATGTCTAGCAATATTTCTTAGCATTGTTCGAGCGCTTACACAACCATATTCGTTCAGCGGAAGGATAAAACTAGTTATCTGTCAAATCAAACATAAGCTAAGTGTTACCATTCACGAAATAAACACTAGTTGAACAAAAAAACGTTAAATTGCGGACCACCCGTTATTTAAATAAAATTTAATTACGTTATTTAATTATAATAATTACATACATAATTTTTTACATTTGTATTTGTAAAGTTACTCATAGACAGCACAAAATTGTTACGAATGTGTCTTGCTTTAGTTGTAAAAGAAAATAATTAAACATTAAAATAAACTACTGGCTATGCTGTTTACTAACTACATGGCTTGCTAAGAAAACTTATGCATGCAAGACAACAACAAATTTCTAGTTACAAACTGCATAGAAATTTTATACACGCAAAACAACAACAATTAGATATAATATGTGCTCAGATTCTCCGACGGGGTAAAAATCTCCCCTGCCTGGGTACGGTTTTCCGTCGACCCTCGTCAAATTTGTTCCGTGAACAAACCGGTTTCGGCTGTTTGCCATCTTCAGTGTTCTTCTGACTAGTACGAAAAGAACACTGAAGATGGCAAACAGCCGAAACCGGTTTGTTCACGGAACAAATTTGACGAGGGTCGACGGAAAACCGTACCCAGGCAGGGGGAATTAGATATAATGTTTACCAACTGCGTGGTTTTCTAAAAAATCTTATGTACGCAAGACAACAACAACTAGGAATTTTTCTTTCCAGGAAGAAACTTTATCAACATAAAAACAAAAACAAAAATACACACAGACCTACAGGCGCCTATACATTGAACGGACAACATAAAACAAACAAAATGTGAAACAAAGGGAGTAGAAGATTCTTAATTTTGAACCTAGGCTCCGTTGCAAAATTGTGGTGGCTTTATATTTCAAAGAAGCGTGATTCGTACGTTTTTTGTAAACATAGGAACGTGCGGTAGCATGCCTGGTAAATCTAGGGAATTCAAGAATTCAGTTCAGGACAGTGATAACTTCATCTTAATTTACCACAGCATCGATGAACTTACATGTTGTCATTTCGCTGGGTATTCAATTTTTAATGGTCAATACGACATCGATATTTTTGGCCGCTACAGGCTTACTGATGGATGATGATTTTTGTAGTTCTATTTAACGTTTCGAAAAACTCTTTGCACCAATTCGTCTATGTTTTCTATGTCTATGTGATCTTGCAGAAGTTTGCTGGCTGTTCATACACAAATAGAAATTTTAATACTGACGGTGATCGCCAAAAATTTAATTCGCAGTCATTTGTGGTGTATGATTCAAAATTGAGCGACGCACACGATATAAAAGATTTTCAGAAATAGCATACCTACACTTAATCCACAAATCTTTTGGATCCAAGGGGAAACATGTCGATATGATTTTAAAAACGTTACTTTTGTGCGTATATTGTCCGATGGGGTTTGATTTATTTGGGTATAATTTTACGTCAACCCGCATTTAATTTGGTTTCTAAACAAATCGGTTTCAGATATACGCCATCTTCAGTGTTCTCTCTATACTCTACAGAGAACACGTATATAGCCGAAACCGGTTTGTTCACAAGCGAAATCTGACGCGGATTAACGTAAAATCATACCCAGATAAAATTTGAGCTTAGAAATATTTGAAATTGAAGCACAGCGTCATCTATTGACCAAAAACAAATTTAAAGAAAACTAAAGTTTCGTTTCACATCTAATCACATATAAATATTTGACGACCAAGTAATTTTAAGTAAGATATGTCTTTCCACACCTAGAAATATTTTACATACAGTATTTTAAAATTTCATATTGTCTTTGTGAATGTTATCTTATTAACGCTTCAAGAACCTTATCATTACTTTGCAATATTAAGCAACCAGTGATAGATCATTTTGCAAGAATTTTGCATCCACGGTTAAACATACACACTACCAAGCCCTAACGAGTTATCTATGCATAGTTGCAGATAAGCTGTTATAAGTATGATGAGTGCTAAACTCAACATTTTTGACTATCAATTAAGTTAACCAAAGGAGCCAGTACGGCTCTTGAAAAGACATCCACACTGAAAACATAATTAAGGCCTTTCTACTTTACTTTTATAAAGTTAAAGAAGTCTTGAAAAATGTCGAAAAAGTACCCAGAAAAATCATAAGAACTTTATATTTCCATTCAGAGGGTGTTTTATTTAGATATAAATATAATATGTCTGGAAAATATCGAGCAAAATTGCCAATATGATGCTGTTGAAAATTTTTAATAATTCTATGAATCAAGGCTTAAAACACCTTGATAAAAATTTTAGCTGATTTTTAAGCGAAAAGTAATTTTTTAATAATTTTCTTTTCCTCTTTATTTTTCTATAACCGCCTGGAATTAAAATAAAAAGACCATAAAAAATAAATAATAACTTTAATTTTATTATATAATTTATTATAATTTATTAATAAAAAATAATTCAATTGGCTAAACAAAATAGCCAGTGGTCACTCTAATCATCTCCATACAAAAAGCAAACATGCATGTGTTCGTAAGTTTGTGCTTTTTTAACTCAGTGTAATATTTGAGTTTGTTTTTTGCTTGCTTTTGTTTGCTGCTGCCGTTAGTGTTGTTGTTACATACAATTTGTTTAAAGTTGCACGCTTTGACGTAACCACTATATTTTATCTGTTTTGCACATCTACAAATGTGTGTTTGTGTATGTGTAGCTACGATATTGAAACTATTAGGCGTTTACACTGAAAAATAGTTTTGTCGCTGCGACAATTAAATAAGTTAATACCTAAAATTGGGAGTTATTTTTAAGTTAACCTACAATAACTGTGCTAGATTGTTTTAAACATAAAGAATAATAAAGTTAAGAAAAATGGTTTTAAATGGGCACTTAAAATTAGAAATGGAAATGAAAGTTTTTTTTGCAGCAAAGTTTGGTTTCGGAGTTTTTTTTTAAAGTAACCAGTTTAAACCATAAGTACCACGTCAATCACCGAAGGGCCTCACTAATAACCAACAACAGGGCCGAACACCTGGCGGCAGTGTGGGTGTAAAGTTACTAACCGGACTCTGAGAGTCTCATGTCTCTTTCAATTTGGGGCTCCTGCTAACCCAGGCGACTGATGAAACCTGTTACCCCCAAAACCACTTGTCAAAATGGAGAAGAGATTCATCTTGACTGTTCGCCCCCGGGAGTGATTCAAAAGTGACATCTGTAGTCGCGTTTTAAAAATATACAGAATGCTAGATGACGAACCATCAACATTTTTTTCGAATCCACCGGAATAAAACTCAATTATTTTACAAAATCTAGGTATCTATTATGGCATTCAATATTAATCGAAATATATTAGCAGCTATTGGACGTCACAATTTATTGTCTGCGCTATTTTTTACTATATTTGTGCATGATCTTAATATCAATGATATGTTATAATATTGCTGTCATGTTTTCCTGTCGTTTCTGGCTATGTGTTCGGTACAAACGGTGAGCGCTTTCGATGTGAAGACATCATTTTCAAGCCCGCTTTTAATCTGTAGCCATGAGTCAGTATTCTCATTTAATGTTTAACATAAAATGAAAACACTTTAAGTGCGGTCATAACCGCAGGTTTTCTATCACAGTTCATTAAAGTCTGTAAAAAGTAAAATATCCTAATGTGGAGTTCCCACACTGAAAGCTTGATTTGGCACATTTTACCTATTCTGTAGAAGTTACATAGAAACCTATAAGACTCGGATGTACAATTTTATATATGTAAATGACTGCAATTGGAAACAAATTTTGTGTTCCTTTTGAATCGAATTTTTTATTAGCAGGTTTTGAATTTTTATAGTTAATTTCCTTTTGGCAAAATGCTATAAATTAATTAAAAATTAATTTCTATAAAGTTATAGATTAAACAGCAAACCCTGGTAATAACAAAATTCCATATTATAAGTTCTAGTTAAATTAAAAATTTTTTAATTAAGACATTCTAGCGTCTACATGTACAAATCTAAATTTGTTTAAATTCTTTTAATATTTTGAAAAGATTACAATTTTTTGTCGCTATCGCTGTCATTCTGTTAAGAAAAAAACACATTTTTAAACGACTGTTTGCAGCAGAGAAGTAAAACATAATTTTTGAAATGTCACTCGTCTTAACCTTTGGAACATTTGACCATTAAAAAATAATATTTTGATAATAAAACTCAGCTAATTTTGTTTGATTTCTCTAATCCAAGTTCGATTTGAAAATTTATATTTCATTTGGAGCCACATAAGTCCCTTTGATGCAAGTACTGTTGTCACTAAGCTGCGAAATGCCTCTTGGTCCTCTTCTGCATCCGGTTGAGCAATTCCAAAATAGACTTTGGGGCGCCGGCCCATACCTAAGAGTTCTATTCCATCTTTGGACGAATATAGGTGACATCGGATGGAGTGAAGTATCTGTCATGGATATTTGGCATTGATTTAGCTGGTTATCTGGACTTAACAAATTTTACGCTTGGGTTTATCGTATTGTATCCTATTTTTATTATCACTAAATATATGATGCTTTAGCCCTCCCCCGGGGGGCACATTTATCGGTTTTTATAGAATACTTGACTATCTAGACCCGTGCTGCTGGGGGTATAAGGGAGCCCGTCCCCTGAAGGCTAGCAGGGAGTCAACTGGAAACTCCACGTTATTTCCACGGGAATCAGTAAGACCCAGAGTTCCGCTAATTGTCTCTTTAGACTTTTAGCTGTTCTCTGACTGATTATTGAGGTTGGCCCTTCGGGAGTATCGTGGTGGTTGTGGTTTTGCGGCCCCAAGCATGAACTGGTGGCCAGGATAATCTCGCCTTTAATCACACCAACGTGTGAATCATTCGGATCCAGTGACCATGCTAGTCATGTGTTCTGGACCAGAAATTAGATAGTCTCCAGCTCTTCAGCAAGGAGTAGTGGTTTGCAGCTCTGCTCTCGAATCGCGGAAATTGCTACTGGGAAGGACCTGTTGCTAGAATGAGACTTCGGCCTCCTAGGGCGTGAGGGGCGCGGCTTTTCACTCACAATGGTTTGACCACCATCTGATTAAGGCTCACTGCCAGGTGCAGATGTAAATCTTATCACGAAATAAGATGCTTTAGCATCATTCCCGACATGCAAAATCGATCTTCAATGTCTCTCGATTTCAATTCATGCGACACCAAATGAATGTTGCACCTTTTGAATGAATCTCAATGCTTTAGAACGTGGGACAATGGCTTGTTTATGTAACTCCCAATGATAATGCAAGTGATCTTCGTTGAATAATGTTTCTGATTCCTCATCTTCAAACAGTCTCTTCCTTTTCGATACCGCTTTTCTTCCCTTCTGTGCCGAAATCACCACATTTGTGTTACTTAAGTTCATAACTTTCTTGAATTGGTGCACGTTGACCGTAAGCTTCTACAAACAATCGATAATTTTCAGCAGCCATTCTAAAGGATTTTGTCAGACTTTCCCACAATTCTTTTTTTTTTAATTTGTTATTATTGCCACGAACCATATGTTATAGTCGTTCCGTATTGTCGAAATCGACATTTTCAACTTGTATACCAGTTTTTTTTTTATTTTCAGTTTTAATAAATCTTAAAATAGTGCTTTAATTATATCTGATACTGTATATATATAATTTAGATTTTTATTTGTTATTTCGCCTAACACAAACTACTCACACTTCAGTGTTATTTTGTCATTAATAGTAAAGCTATTACAATAGCACTTAAGTGTCCATCTCTGATTGGCAAATCTACTTGTTTTCACAGTTTGAACTTTTGCACAAGCTTTTGTTATTATTATTTATCGTTTGCAAAAGCATCCATCAAATCTATTAAATCGCATACACACACACATATATACACACATACAGAAATACATACATATGTACATAATGGCACACATAGCAACTTCATAAATAATTCTTTGTTTGCTATAGCTTAATTAATATATTTTATATTGTTGTAGTTGTATGTATGTTTGTTTATTTGTTTGGTTTGTTTGTTTGTTTGTTTGGATTAATTACACCACTACTGTTCTCTCTCTTCTTCTTCTTCTTTCCCTATTTCCCTTCCATCATTCATTTAAAATTTTTGTTTGTTGCTGTGCGGTGCTATTTTCGGTCGATAAAAGTTCTGTTCTGTTTGTCTTTGTTTGCACAAACTTTTCATGTTTGCTTTTGATTTCTATTATTTACTGTGTTTTGTGTTCCTGCATTTTTATTTCTTCTGTGAGTGCGTGTGTTTATGTGTGTTTGCTTTTGTTTGCCTAATCATACAATCTGTATGATGTTGAGTTGTTTCATTGTTTTTGCAGTGTTTTTTTTTTCTATTTTAAACTTATCGCTCAGTGTTGTCTGCTTTATTTTTTAAATCCTAACAGAAAATATAATTTCTGCAGAATTTTTGGAGCATAAGATGTTGCATTAATTGCAAGTTCGTTTCCAACTTGTTGTAACGGTGATGTGGTTAATGAATAAAATTGATAAAAGACCCAATAGAAACATTTCAAAAATAAAATGAAAAAGAAAAACTAATTTAGATGTTCTCTAATATCTCATAAAATTTTAAAAACTTTAAAAAATTATGCTAAATTCATCCCTCAACAATTGGTTTGTGTCAAACACAATATGAATTCCTACATCGGGAATAAAACTCTTGATAAAGCTAAAACGAATTTTGTGGATTTGTACTGCCAGTAAATGAAATGCTGATGTTATTCCCTTCCATCATTGCTGGCTCTTTGTTCGGTATGAACGGCGGAATAATAATGGATCGACGAAGATTAGATATTCTTGAAAACATGGAGATCTACAAAACAAAAATTGTTAACAGTGACATTATAAACGAACAGGTAAACATGTCCTCAGACTTCACTAAAACTACTCATATACTCGAACAAATGGATAACACCCTCAGACGGACACATGTACCTAGATAACAATAAAAGACGAAAATATTGAAAATTAGCCCCGTATAAAATGCCAGATGGCGGGTATACTACGTGGGTAGATAGGAACTTAATTAAAGAACTACTTAAATCCGAACACTGACTCACAGCTTAAAAATGTTCATACCGAACAAACAGTCATTAAAATCGAAAGGGAATGACAACAGTAAAAAAAATAATTAAATTTAATTTTTTGACGAGAAACTCGGTTCGTTCCACACTAGCGCTGTACCTTAAAAAATTTAGACAAGTTAAGCCCCAAGACACAATAGGTTCTAGAAAA
The DNA here is from genome assembly GCA_030448955.1 of Trichopoda pennipes. Classification (NCBI taxonomy): domain Eukaryota; kingdom Metazoa; phylum Arthropoda; class Insecta; order Diptera; family Tachinidae; genus Trichopoda; species Trichopoda pennipes. The sequence continues at coordinate 7,558,801 of JASKUP010000002.1, forward strand.
AATCAAATGTCATTCATGAGCATGTGTTTGAAATTTGATGGTTTTTTCTTTAAAGAAATTTATCTTTCAAAAAGAAATAAGAAAAATGTTCTTTTAAGACAATTCTATTTAAAAAATAAAGAAAAATTTTCTTAAAAGGAAATTTTCTTAGAAGAAATTTTTCTTTCAAAAAAAAAAATATTTCGCTTTCAGAAATTTCTTTTTAAAAAGAGAAAAATTTTCTTATAAAAAATTTCCTTTAAAAAAATTCTTTTGAGAAATTTCTCTTTAATTTCTCTTTAAAAGAGGAGAAAAATCTTATACGAAATTTCTCTTAAAAACAGGTTAAAAATATTCTTATCAGAAATTTCTCTTTATAATTCACAGATTCATTTAAAATTTAGAGTTAACTAGGGGCCGCTTCCTCAACAAAATAGCCAGAAAGTTAAACCTCTAAAATTTAGTTTGATGTTTTATATAGCAATTTGAGTTTCAGAAAGATTTCCATGATTTCTATACTTATCCTAAAAAAAAGATAAAACTAAAATTTGAACAACTTCTTACGCTCCAAATCACATTTAAAAAAAATTTAAGTTAAAAAAAGAATTAAAATGTTTTTAAAATATTTGAGATGAAAACTTTAAAAAAATAATTTACCACAACAACGTTCTTCTGTTGTACATTGTCAAAGTGACCTGTACTGCTTATCTAATATCTCTGACAGTGGAAAGATAATCGTAAACGGATCCTGAGAGTTTTTCTAAAAAGGAGTAAATATGTGTCTCAAATTTACCATGAGCATAACTTTTTTTTTAAAGAAAGGTAGCACTTCAGACAACAATGCCTATTTAGTCAAGTACCATGCTACATTATTTAGGAAAGGGATAGAGAAGAGATGAAACATGTGACGAAAGTAGAAGGATAGTCGGAAATTAACTGCTGTATAAGACAGCACAGTGACTATGCCTTCATCGCTAAGCAGCCCCACCGACAGTCAATTTTTATTTTTGTAGTGAAAAAAAAAACAAGATCTACGTTGGGAATCGAACCCACAACCCCCTGACTGACAAGGTAGTACACTACCTACTAGCCTACAGGGGCCCACCCCTGACAGGCCCGAGTATGCTAATACAGACAACCGTCAAATATTTTCTCTGGCGGATACTGTATTAAATTTGCCAATAAGCCAGCCATCAATACCACAAGTCTAAAAGTTCAAAAATTGTGGCATCACACAAAAGCAGTTCCACGGCTGTTAATAGTTATTATTTATTTAATCCTTTTTGATTTCAGTTCCAGAACTATGTTTTATACAAAGGATATATATTTACCATGTCAAAGGCTGGTACGGCCAATTTGGGCACTTATGAAAACAATTTGGAAATTTTCCGCAAATTCTCATGGTTTTCTATTATTTGCATTTGGCAATTAATAAAATAAATAAAATGAAGAATTATAATTAAAATATTCGAAAAATATAAATTGTAGTTGCCCTTTTCACTACGGTAAAAATACATCACTGTTAATTTGCTTCTCAAAAAAATATAAAAATAAAATAATCTCTTCTCTTATTTAGGAAGAGCAACTGAAAAAAAGAGACTTTTTTCATATTGTTGCAGCCAAAGTTGCCACATATAAATAATATAAAATCATCAAAATCTGCGCCGACTATAAAATTTTATTATCATTTTGCTATTCCAATGGCCCAAAATAAATTTCACAGGATGCATTTTTATCAATTGTAGTACATAAATAACTATATTTTTAAGCCCACTGTTGCTGGGTTATCAGAAACTTGTTAACAGTAGAAGAATCTTTCACATCTTAATCGATTATTCTCATTAAATTGTTGTTAGTTTGGCATAAAGCTCAACATTTTTAGGTTCTTCTTTGAAATAAAATAAAAATTTAGCAGTCAATTGTTAAAGTTTTCCTTCATGCCTGCCATTTTTAAAAGAATTTCCTCGTTACGTCTGCCAAAAAATGGTCTATAACTTCTAAATTACTCTCTCATGTCCCTTGACATTCACCATGTGGCACTGTAATCGTAATTATAATTTGCCGTTTGACTTTCTATAAACATCCACTTGCCATAACAGCCCATTTACATCTGGGTCATAAGTATCGGCTGGGCTAATTTGAGGTTAGGAAGTAAATTGTATGCCAAATAAATATATGTCAAACAATTTATCTATTTTCCTGTGATATTTATTTAGTAAAACGGAAAATTTTAAGCATGGAACGTTGCACTCTTGAGCAAAGAATTTTAATTATGAAAATTTACTGTCAAAACGCTGAAAATTTCACTGTATCGTTTCGTAAAATTCGAGAAGCTTTTCCTCATAATCAGGGTATATCTGAGACCTCTGTGCGTAATTTAATCCCCGTATTCGAGGCTCGCGATACTGTTGCTGATAATAGACCAAAATAATAGCCCTAGTGATGCAAACATAGCCGCTGTATAGCAAAGTGTTGCAAATGAACTTGGAAATATCAAATCGATGACGTTTGCAAGAATCGGGCATCACTGGAGGCACTTTGCTCAATGTTTTCAATAAGTACGCTAACGAAATTCAACTCGCCCAAGAATGTAAGGCATATTTCAATAAAATTCGCTTTAGTGATAGAGCGGTTATTTTTATTTGTTTTTTTTTAAGGGAAGGGGCACTTCAGGCAACAATGCCTATTTAGTCAAGTAACGTGCTACATTCTTTAGGAAAGGGATAGACAATAAATGATGCAGGTGGTGAAAGTAGAAGGATAGTCGGAAATTAACTGCCGTATATAAGACAGCACAGCGAACAGTAACTATGCCTTTATCGCTGAGCAGCCCCACTGACAGTCAATTTTTATTATTGTAGTGAAAAAAAACCAAGGCCTTCATTGGCAATCGAACCCACAACCCCCATATTTACAAGCTAGTACACTGCCTACAGGGGCACCTAAATCGACAAAATTTTCGCACAAAATCAACAAACAGTTAAGGAAATATAATTATATAAAAAAAAAAATACCATGTGGTGCTGTTTGTGGTTAGGCGGCATCATCGATCCGTATTTTTTTGGAAAATAAGCAGGAAAGCGCCGTCCACATGGATTCTCTGTGTTGCCAAATCAGGATAATCAATTTATTGTGGCTACAATTGACTAATGTTGACAACAGTAACTTTTGATTTTAACAAGACGGCACCACAACAATTCAGTTATTGCATGAGATATCCCCCCGGGGACGCATTTAAATATTTTCATGGAAATATACCGTCATTATATGTCTTCGGGGGTAAAAAGAGCCCGGTCCCCTTCAAGGCTAGCAGGCGGCAACTGGTCAATCCACTATATTTCCACGGGAATCAGTAAAGCCCCAGAGTTCCGCTTTTTGTCTTTTTTACCTTTTAGCTGTTCTCTGACTGATTATTGAGGTTGGCCCCTTGGGAGTTTCGTGGTGGCTGTGTGCTTCGAGATCCTCATTTGAGTTGTATGGGTCGGATCATTTACAATGAACACAATGAATGGTCCAAGTCCAGTGAGCATGAATGCCGTCGTGTTCTCAATTATATTAAGCTTCATGCGTTCTAGATCAAGAGTTGGGTAGTCTCCAACTTTTCAGCAAAGAGTGAAGACTGCAGCCTGCTTCGGGCTTTTGAAGTTGCAACTAGAAGTGACTGATGGATATACGTATCTGAAGATCTTCTAGGGCGAGGATGACGCTACATTTCATCCACAGTGGTATGAATTAATCATCTGATTATGGCTTACACAGCTAGGTGCAGATATAAATCTTATCACGTATGGATATTTCCTGGTCGCGCAATTTTGCGATTTGGCTGCTTGGCTTCTGTGATTTCATACAGCGGGTATTATCTTCTCTAGCGCCATTTAAAAGACAGGGTTCACGTTATAACTGACAAACAAAGGACGTTCTAAAAACTGCTATTCGGCATTGTATTGACGAAATAAACGAAACGTTTTTGTAAAATGTATCTGAAAATTTTGTAAAAAAAAGCGGATGTCATGCTCTGACAAGTGTTTATTTAGCCGACGGTATATTCTTTTTATTAATTGTCATATTTCTACTTTATATTGATATCAGCAAAACTGTAGAAGAGAAGTGGTTAGGTTTACTTTCTCACCTCAAATTGGCCACCCGTTAGATGATGACAATAAGTAGGTTTATCTTTTTTTATTATAACTCATTTTTTCATACAAATCTTAAACTTAAAACTAGGCGTTTTTAGACATTTTTGTTATTGCAACTCTCTTTTGCCACATTAACCTAGCAATGGCAGTCAAATAACCTGTACAGACATGCACAAGTTTACTAGAACCCATATATAAAAATTAGAGTTTATTGATTTGGTCTTGTCATGTGAATTAAGTTAATTCTAGCCTCAGTTAACAATGTAAGGTTATACTTTTTGAAGCATATATATAACATTCAATTTAGTTTTGAATTTCTTAATAATAATAATGGGCTGTAACTGGAAAAGCCGAGATACGTGTCGATTACCGAAATTTTGAATTAATTAAATCATTAAAAATCGTCAAAAGCAAAAAAATCAAAACAGCTGGTAACATTAGTTGTGACTATAACAGAGAGTAAAAATGTCGAATAAAATTGTAACGTTTACGTTAATAATTAAAAGACAACAACAACAACAACTCAGTTTTACAACTTTTGCTATAAAATGTGATGAAAATAAATATTTCCATAAATATTTGCATGATGTTTGTTGTTCTTGTTGTTGTTGTTATATTATTTTTTTCTGTTTTCTCTCTTTATCTCCATCTTTTTTTTTTTTTTTGTCTGCATTCATTCTCATAATAGCAAAATACGATATTGTCATTTATCTAAAATGTCTTTTGGCAATTTGTAAACTTTCTGCTGCTATTGACTATGCCGCCCCTAAATTATTGTTCTAGTCTCACATCGCATGATCACTGTTAAAGTTCTCTAAAACAAAATTAAGTCTCAAGCGATCTTAAACGCGTCGCGTTTTTAGTTTTTTTTTTCTTTTTTCGTCTATTTTTGTACGCACTGAAAGTATTTCTTTCCCCATCCTCTTCTGATGGCAACGTACGTCCATTAACCAAGGAAAAAAATAACACGGGCCATTAAAGAAACATTTTAAAAATAAAAAAAACTAAATAAAAAAATATGATTTAAATTAAAAAGAAACTTTTTTGAAAATATTATGCCGGTGCTAAATAGATTTCGGTTTTTCCATTAACGTTCATAATTTCCACTTACACTTGACAAAGATGTGCGGCATTATTTTCCAAAATTAAAAATTCCTTTTGAATTAAACATTTTGCAATTACAACAAAAACAAACAACAACAAAATTAATAATAATTAATTTATAAAATGTTTGTATTTCTGGACATCCCAAAAACAACACGTGCTTATAATAAAAATCCTTATTTTGTAATAAACTCGCCTTAACAATCAAAGTTTTAATTAATTAATTTAAAGTGATTTTCGTTGCTACTACAGCGTTTGCAGTGAACGCTGCTAGTGGTGATCATTATCATTACGGAATTAAAACACTCAATTTGTGTCCAACACAATGAAAATCTTCCAAAACTTGCTAAGAGTAATTTTCATGCTGTCAACAATTGTAATAATTACAGGTGAATGGATAATAGTTTTTCCTATTCCTTTTTTTTTTTTGTTGGGAATTGACAGTAGTTTTGTATGAGACGGCCTGTCAAGCTGACAGTAAGAATGTTAAAAGAAATATGAATGAAAGTATGAATAGAAAAGAAGAGAGTGGCAGTGAGAGTGACAGTGAAAGAAAGAGAGAGAGAGAGAGAGAGAGAGCAGAACCAGACTAACAGAACAAATAAAGGAAATAATAAATGTTACCATTGCTACTGTTCTAATAATTAAGAATTTTGGACAGAGGTTATCTTGACAAAATCCACCCCGCTTACTACAGTTCAATAAGTTAAGGCTGTAGATTTTTCTTGAAGAGCTATTTACTATTAGAAGTGACCAGCCTTTCAATCATAACTATTTGCGTTCATGATTAAAAGCATATTAGTCTTCCAAGTTTATTCTGGAATTGTTTATTTAACACTTGTCTATACAGGGTGACATGAGGAAGGAAAATGTATTCATTAAAACTTTCATTATGATTGTTAAATAAGCTTTTATATAGGGTGTTTAAAATTGAGGTTAAAAAGTAAATTATCCTACAACACACACTTGTTTTCAACAACTACAGTTTTATTGACACCAATGTAAAATAATTTTACTATGGGTATGTTGACGAAATGTCAACTTCTATTACGTCGTTAGGTGACCGTTCTTTGTGTAAATTTTAAAGCTCATTTGCTCACAAAGCTTCGCTTATCTTATTAATGTTGCCCGGAATTTCATCTTTCAGAGCGTCAGTTGTTTTTGGATTTGTTATTTGCGTAAGCCCGAGCTTTCCCATGGCCCCAGAGAAAATATTCCAGTGGCATTAAATCAGAAGAAAGAGGCTACTAATTGACATCCTCTAATCAAAAAATTATGCGACCCAGAAATTTCTCATGCAGTAACTGACTGGTGGCACTGTCTTACTGAAACCAAAAGTTACTGATGGCAACATTATCCAATTGTGGCCACAAAAAATTGTTTATCATTGTTTGGTGGCCCAGAGAATTTATGGTTAATTGACTTCAAATACACACTTGTTTTCAACAACTACAGTTCAATTGACACCAATGTAAAGTAGTTTTACTATGAGAATATAATGTCGATAAAATATTCAACTCTATTACGTCGGCAGTCATCCGCTCTTAACACAAGTTTTTGAAGCACATGTTGCAACAAAGCTTCGCTTATCTTAACAATGCAGCGCTGAATATCTTCTTTCAGAGCGTCTGTTGTTTTTGGATTGTCTTTGCCTTCACATGATCCCAATGAAAAAAATCCAACGGCATTAAATTAGAAAAAAGAAGCTGCCAATTGACATCGCCTAATCAAAAAATTATGCGGCCGAGAAATTTCTCATGCAATAACTAACTATTTTGGATAGCCGTGTCACTGGCGACACCGTCTTGCTGAAACCAAAGGTGTCTGATGCTATCATTAGTCATTTGTGGCTATAAAAAAATTGATTATCGTTGTTTGGTGGCGCCGAGAATTCAAGTAAAGGCGTTTCATTGCTCATTCCCGAAAAAAAATCTGGACTAAAGATGCCGTTTGAGCACAAACCATAACATACTAACACAACAACTACAGGTGCCCCTGTAGGCTAGTGTACTAGCTTGTCAGTATGGGGGTTGTAGGTTCGATTCCCAACGAATGACTTGGTTTTTTTCACTACAAAAATATAAATGGACTGTCGGTGGGGGTGCTCAGCGATGAAGGCATAATCACTGGTCGCTGTGCTGTCTTTATACGGCAGGTAATTTCCGTCTATCCTTCTACTTTCACCGCCTGTTTCATCTCTTCTCTATCCCTTTCCTAAAGAATGTAGCACGGTACCTGACTAAATAGGCATTGTTGCCTGAAGTGCTACTTCTCTTTAAAAAAAAAAACAAAAAATAAAAAATTATAGTACTTTCTTTGGATGTAGTGATTTTTCGTGGACGTTTTGGGGATTTTGCGGCAATTTTATTTGTAACCGCCTAAAAGAGAATGATGACCATTATCACTAAATTTGATTTTGTTAAAAAATGCAGTGTTTTCGTTCAGGCAATTCACAAAATTTCAAAGCAAATATAGGTCGATCTTAATTCTCGAACCAGCGGAACTTGATAAGCGTGAAAATTAAAATATTTATGCAAAATATTGCGCAAAGTACCTCTAGTGATGCCCAAATTTTATGTGAACTTCAAGGGCTAAAGTTCCAGGCTCATTCTCAACTTTTTGTTATACACAGGATATATTTGGATCCCTACAACCACAACGAACTTATAGTTTTTGCCTTTTGTCAGCAACAATACCATAAGCCTCGAACTAAGCGACTAAATAACGCATTCTCTCAGGAGAAGTCTGATTACGAGGAAAATTTACGAAGTGATTTAGTAAAACTTTCAACATTTTGATAGTAAATTATCACAATTAAAATTTTTTGTTTTCCCAAATTTTTTTCTAAAGAAATGTCAAAAGATGACAGCTTTACTCTCGATATTTAACTATTTGATAGACAATTTACTTTCTAACCTCAAATTTGCCCATTCGTTCAAATAGTATATTGCAACCACAACATGTTGCTGGTTTGACACTCTTGACTTGTTTGAGAGTTGGAAACAGTCCTTCAAGCGAAATAAATAAGTGTAGTTATGCTCTAAAAAAGTCTGATTACGAGGAAAATTTAGAAAGTGATACAATGAAAATTTTCAACATTTTGATAGTAAATTTTCATAGTTGAAATTTTTTGCTCGAGAGTGTAATATTCCATATTTAATTTTGCAGCATTTATACTAAAGAAATAGCAAAAGATGACAGCCGTGTTTTCGACATTTAAATATTTGATAGACAATTTACTTTCTAACCTCAAATTTACCCATTCGTTAAAATAGTATATTGCAACCACAACATGCTGCAGGTTTGTTACTCTTGAACAAAATAATAAGTGTAGTTATGCTCTAAAAAAGTCTGATTACGAGGAAAATTTAGGAAGTGATATAGTGAAATGTTCAACATTTTGATAGTAAATTTTCATAATTAAAATTTTTTGCTCGTGAGTGTAATGCTTCTTCCTTAAATTTTCCAAAGTTTTTTCTAAAGAAATGTCAAAAGATGGCAGGTTTACTCTCGATATTTAACTATTTGATAGATTATTTACTTTGTAACCTCAAATTTGCCCATTCGTTCAAATAGTACATTGCAACCACAACCTGTTGCAGGTTTGATACTCTTGACTTGTTTGAGGGTTAGAAACACTTCTTCAAGCTAAATAAATAAGTGTAGTTATGTTATAAAAAATAGCACTGAAGGTCTTAATCTTCTTACTGAAAGCTTTGGACTTTTCCCAACTTCTTAAAACAAACTATCGAACATTTAGGAGATGAAATTTGTTTCTTGATTTACTAATAGACCCTCTTTCTATTCGCAGATTGTTGTTCTAGCCGAATATTATTCCTAAAGGAGCAAACTTTCAATATTGTACAACAACACAAAATGCAACAGTATCAACAATATATTGCCAATGAGCCAGCGAATGAGAGATATGAACAACATATTTTTGGCGGCAATTTAGGTAACGAACAAATCAACAATAACAAACATCATACAAACATTAATAAAGATGATGAATCAGTCTCCGAAGATCAAACAGCTGATGCATCGATAAAGGATAGGCCACCGCCACAGGAAAAGGGAGGAATTGATAAAGGTGAAGGCGGGCTAGAGGATCATAAACCTTTTGGAGATTTTGGCAAACAATTAAGTGAATTGTTATTAAAAGATGCCGCCAAGCACGGTAAAAAACATCACGATAGACCGGGCTATCAATTAATTGACATCTATGAGAGTATAATGGATAATGTATTATCCTTTGCCTGTACCGGACAATTACTAAAGGAATTTTGTTTAAATGGTGGTCGCTGCTTTCGCGTACCCGTAGGCAATCAAAGTCTATTTTCGTGTGAATGTGCCGATGGTTATGTGGGTGAGCGTTGTGAATCGAAAAGTGTTAATGGTGAGTAGAATTTTTAACCTAAAAATTCGGAGGTTTATTTTCTGTAATATTTTTCTTTCTAGGAGTTTTTGTGCCTTATTCAGCGCTGGACAATAGGAAACCGAAAATTTTAACGGCTCGCATTGTGTTTTCCTTTCCCATGCTTATTTTTTTGACGGTTATTTATTTATTTTTTGGCATGGTCATCGTTTTTAAGGGTCAGCCTTATTATCGCGCGAAATATACAACAACTCAGTCTTCTAGAGCAGCCGGTTTGCTCTTTTCTTGACTCTGTAAAATATAATATAATTGTTTTTGAGAGGACTCGGGCATCCGGAGACAAGTGCAATTAATTCTTCTTTTTCTCAGTACTTCGAAAATAATGACGGTTCAATTTGATTTCGTTTTTCGTTAAAGGAAAAGGAAAAGCTTTTCCCAATTTATAATAACTTCATTTATCTTTCTTAAATAATTCTTTAAAATAATTAACAATAATTTTGCTTAGTTAACTAAATTGATTTGTTACTGCGCGCAGTACTTAATATTTTCTGCTTTAAACTTTAAATTATAAAAAAAAATAATTTTTCAGTATATTTTCTTTTTTTTTTTGTTGCTTTTTTGTCAGCTTTAAGTAGTTTTTCCATGGAAAGTAGAAAATTTCACGTAGTTTATTTATGCATCTTATAACTTTGTTTTAAGTAAAAAGCGCGCTTTTGCTTTAAATTTATTTTTGGTATTTAAAAAAAATTTTTTTTTCGAACATATACGTAGCTGCGTATATTTTGTATTTAATTTCTTAGAACTTCTGAGGCGCTTTCAGTTGTTTAATATTCCCCCCCCCCCCCCCTTTTTCTTAAAATTTAGCTTTATTTATTTGTAACTTTCTAGTTACACCCTGTATTCTGCAATAGTTTCGATTTATTTATTGTGCTTAATTATTTTCTTTGTATATAAGTTTGTATAACAATTTTTATATAAAAAATAAACTGACGTATAAAATATTTGATATTTAAAAAGTTGTTTTTTTTTGCTCTTTACTGTTTTATAAGAAACTCTTAAAATAATTGGTTCGAAGAACCATTTATGTAAGCCTCATACCAAATAACATTTGCAGTGAACATGCAACATTTCAAGGTTGCATGGCATACTAAATGTTACGTTTTTTAAAGTAAAGTGTGAGCAAATTTGAGATTAGCAAGCAAATTGTCTGTCATCTGTTTAAATGCCAAAAATGAACTGTCATACTCTCACATTTATTTATTTTTGAGTCTGGAACATTGTATTCTAGAATATAGAATTTAAATGGTGAGAGTTTACTATCAAAATGGTGAATATTTCAATGTATCACCTCGTAAAATTCAAACAGCTTTTCCTCGTAATCAAGTTCATCTTTTTTTATTATTATTATTTTTTAAAGAGAAGTAACACCTCAGGCAACAATGCCTATTTAGTCAAGTACCGTGCTACATTCTTCAGGAAAGAAATAGAGAAGAGATCAAACAGGTGGTGAAAGTAGAAGGATAGTCGGAAATTAACTGTCGTATAAAGCCAGCACAGCGACCAGCTCATCACTGAGCAGTCCCACTGACAGTCAATTTTTATTTTTGTAGTGAAAAAAAATCAAGATCTTGGGAATCGAACCCACAACCCCCACACTGGCAACCTAGTACAGTACCTACTAGCCTACAGGGGCATCTTGAGACAGCTACGCGTAATTTAATCATTAATTAATTCAAGGCTCACGGTATAGTTCCTGATATTACGCTCGTTGTGGACGGAGTGGTGTGTTGAGAATGAACCTGGATCATCAACTCATCGACATTTACAAGAATTGAACATAATTAGAGCCACTTTGCGCAACAGTTTACATAAAGATCACCTTCACGCTTATAAAGTTTAACTCGTTCAATAATTAAAGCCGATTGATCATTGTCTTGCACCGAATGTTTGTGAATTGGCTTTTTGAAAAGCTGAACGAAAACAACGCATTTTTCCACGAAATCAGCTCCATTAAAGAGACTGATTTTCAATTAAGCGGTTTTGCAAGCAAAAAATGTTGTCGCATATGATTTGTCGCTCACAAAATCCATAAACAGTTCTCGAGAAACCATCACAACCAAAGAAAGTAGTCATATGGTGCATCTTGTCAGGTGGCATCAACCGCCTGTACTTCTTCGCAAATGATCAAGGAAATGCTGTTACAATGAAATCTCTGCACTACCTAACCATGGTAACCAATTTGTTTGCGGCCACAATTGGCGAATGTTGACATCAGTGACTTTTGGTTCTATTAAGACGGTGACACAAACCGAACAATTCAGTTATTGCATGAGAAATTTCTCGATTTGTCGTTTTCAATTGGCCGCCTGATTATTGTGATTGAACGCCACTGGATTGTCTTCGCCGGGAACAATTTGAAAAATTGGGCTTACGTGAACAAAGCACAAATAACTGACGCCTAGGATGTACATCAGCACCGAGCCATTAGGCCATTATCTGATGGTGGTCTTATCACTGGGTGTAGGAAAGCGGGCACCCACCACACTTTACCTTAGTCGCAGTTTTTGAGTGCACGGTAGTAGGGCCGTGCTCCCATTCCTTGCTAAAGAGTTGGAGACTATCTAACTCCGTCCCAGTTACAAGCGCAACTAGGACATTTATTTAGATGGTAACCATATTTTTTCCTTAACACCTCTTCGGAACTTTCTTCTAAGTCTGATTAAACCACAGCCACCACGTTGCTCCCCGAGTGTCCTCATCAACAACCAAAACAGGGCCGTAGCCCTGCGAGCAACTGCTTCCCGTGCTACCAGTGTGTGTATAATAAGTCACTGGTCGGACTTCTAGAGTGCTATGTCTCTTCCATAATCGGACTCTTGCTAGCCCATGCGACTCGTGTCGGCCTTTACTCCTGAAGACACAAGTCAAGATGGGAAAGAGATTTATAAAGACTGCTTGGAAGCACAAGTCAAGATGGTAGAGAGATTTATAAAGACTGCTTGGTTCCAGGGAGAATGACGCCTTAGAAGAAAGAATTCGGAGCTGCATTCCCAAAATAGGCGAAGGTTCGTTGCGGACGTGTACCAGCATGCTAGGGATACACATTTGCCCACCATTATATTCCATTATTAGCTCCCATATTTCTTTGAGTATGATTTTACGTCAACCCGCGTCAAATTTGGTTTGTGAACAAATCGGTTTCGGCTTTTTGCCATCTTCAGTGCTCTCTCTATATTTCTTCTTTGCACGTAAGAATAGAACTGACGTTGTCCTAACCTCAAGTTTACCTACCATAAACTGCCCATAAAGATAAATAGGGGAAATCATAATTAAAACTCGATGTTCTTTTTCTGAGAAACCTTCTCGCTCTTTGGACTTCATATACAGAATTCCATTATGGTTCAATGGCTTTTTTTGTGTTTGATAATCTTACCCTTTTTCGGCACTTTTGATTTAGACCTAACAGGAAATCTTAAAAGAATTTTTTTAAAAAATTTTTAATGATGCGAAAAAACACTCACCGTTTTATTTTGCGAAAAAATTCGCTTTCGTGTCATCTTTCTGAGCTGCTGAAGTCTTGCCCTTGCTCACCAAATTTTGTGCATGAAAAAGTAAGCTGCAAAGTAAATAATGCGCAAGAGCAGGAACAGTTTCGAAATGATACAAAGATTGCGGCATAGCAAGCGAATGATCAAGCCGGGTTTCCATTCTTTTAAAGTTACTTGAAATTCCGTGTCTTAATAACCGGAATTGTTCCATAATTTAGCAACTTGTAAAAATGAACCATGCATACGAAAGTAAATCGGCTTAAGAAGAAGCATCTAGAGCGCAAGGGAAGCTGGGATTTCTCTTTAAAAGTCACTTGAAATTCCTTGTCTTAATAACCGGAACTATTCCATAATTTAGCAACTTGTAAAATATGAACTGTCCATACTGCAGTAAGTCAGCTCAAGAAGAAGCATGTAGATTGCAAGTGAACCTGGAATCTCTCTTTAAAAGTCATTCGAAATTCTGTGTCTTAATAACCGGAATTGTTCCGTTATTAAGCAACTTGTAAAATACGTACCGTGCATACGAAAGTTTATCGGTTTAGGAAGAAGCATTAAAAATCGCAAGTGAGCCTGGGATCTCTCTTTAAAAGTCATTTGAAATTCCGTGTCTTAATAACCGGAATTGTTCCATAATTTAGCAACTTTTAAAATATGAACCCTCCATACTAAAATAAATTGGTTTAAGAAGAAGCATCTAAGAGCACAAGTGAAGCTGGGATCTCTCTTAAAAAGTTACTTAAAATTCCGTGACTTAATTACCGGAATTGTTCCATAATTTAGCAATTTGTAACATATGTCCTGCCCGCGTGGTAAATCAATTTAAGGAAGAAACGTGTAAGAGACCAAAAGAAACTGGGGTCTAATTTTACGTTCATATTTTGCCACTAAGAAGACAGTGACAGTATTAGTGATTCAGAGATTCTTTAGCTAAGACTTCGGCGATGAATTGAAAAGATTTTTTCTCGACGGAAAAAAATATATGATACAAATAGCTTTTCTATAACGATTAATTGTAACAATTCAAGAAGTTTTGTTGTAAGTTCTTCAAATAACACCAGATTTTAGGGTTTTTAAGTTAATTACAAGTTTATTAACTTTAACTACACACAAAGTTGACATTGTTGAACAATTTATTTAAGACGCACGTCTTTCCTACACGAGGTTTATTTTTCAACTAACTAACTATCCACTCAGACGCTGCCTTTTTAAATTTATCCACTAGAGGTCTGAAAAATTTAAGAATCTTTTACTCTCTTTTGTATCACATTTTGTTACTGTTATATTATTCATTCATTGTATAGGCGCCTGTATATGCCTGTGTGTATTTTTGTTTTTGTTTTATGCTGATAAATTTTCTTGCTGGAATTTATTTTAAGATAGTTGTTGTTGTCTTGTGTAGATAAGTTTTCTTAGAAAACTATGCAGCTAGTAAACAGCATATCTAATTGTTGTTGTTTTGCGTGTATAAAATTTTTATGCAGTTTGTAACTAGAAATTTGTTGTTGTCATGCGTGCATATGTTTTCTTAGCAAGCCATGTAGTTAGTAAACAGCATAGCCAGTTATTTATTTTATTACTTCATAATTTTTTTTTCTAAACTTAAGCAAGTTTTATCCATAATAATATATTTAATTTTGACTTCTGGCAAAGCCAGATTGTTCTACAACATCTGTTTGACTAATTCTTTTAATCTGAAACTGTGATATCTTGGTCTTTGGTTCGAACTTATTCATTGAGTTCTTGATATTCATTTACTAACTACAGTCTTCAAACATTAAAGCTTAACATGTGACAACAACAACAATAAAAAGATAAGAAAAAGTTTTTATTATATTTTTGCAGACTCTGCAAGCACGTGCGAAAGCACAATCAAACATCTGATTTTAGTATAACATTACGTTTAGGGAATACCTTTTGCACTTGTCACAACCACCGAAAACCATTCCACTCTCACAGACTGAGCACAATGAATCTTAAATTGTGTACAAAAATTACAGACAGTATGACGCATACTGTGATGGATATAAAAACAATTTTGTTATTATTAAAGAGAAAGTTCTAAAGAGCTTTGCTAAAGAGAGGAATTCTGGTGATGATGACGATGGTGATGATGATGATGATGGGAATGTTCATATTACAGAGGTGTTAAATTGTGCTAATGTGACAAAGGTGGTGGTGGTGGTGGGCATAATTGTTTATGTTCTTTGTTTGCTTTTTTACGAAAACAACAAAAAAAATATTATTGAGAAACATGTGAGGGCAAAAGAGAATGAATGCTTTTATGTGTGTGTGGGTGGGTGATGATAATAAATTTACACAAGAACAGTTTAAGGAAAATATAAACTTGAACACGGCTATAAGCTGAGAGTACTTGTGTGAAGAGAGTAAGAGAAATGATATAGCCCAATTTAAATTTATGCATGTTGTTTGGGATGTTCTAATGAGCCAACAGAGGAAAAGGAGGACAAATTTTACAAGTGTGTAATTGTGTATGTGTGTGTTTTTTAAATTTCGCTTTCGTATTGTTATTACTGGAAGTTAACCATATTTGCCGGTTACATATGATATGTTAGTATTATTGCTATTGTTTTTGTATTTTGTATTCTCTGCAACTGCTGCTGTTCTGTTGCTGTTGCTAGTGGTGGTGGTGGTGGTGCTTTTGTTGATGGTGTTGGTTTGTGATAATGATTGTAATCATTAAACATGGAAGATTGAATGAATGCCTGGCTAAGGCAATGGAAAATTGTTACCAAGTGCCAAAACAGCTGTTATAGCGGTTTATAAGCATTTAGTATAGGTGCATGTGTATATAGTTCTCTATATTATTGTTATGAGAATTCAAGAGTGTATAATACCAACTACATTAAAAGCATGGCAAAGAGTAAGAGAGAGAGCGAGTGTGATTGTGATTGTTAAACATTAAAATGAAAAAGGTGGGCGAGTAAACGTACATTAAATTTATATTACGCACGTGATTTTAAGCATTTGTAAGTTATCGTTTTTGTTTCACACGTCAGTGTGTTTATTTGGTAAAGAGTTTTTGTTTTTGTACAACAAATAAAGGGTTGGGTTAGGTATCGTATTTTTGTGGCAGGCTAATAAAGTTAATCTGCAAAAAAAGTGAAAATATTTATGTACCATGGATTTTAAACTCTGGTTTTTTTAAATAATTGCACTTCTTATCAAGTTTTTAATTGAGAAATAATATAAAAAAGGGTTGGAACCAATCAAAAGAATCAAATAATAAAAAAAATCTTCTCATAAATTATTTACAGTAGTAAAAACCCCCTCGACCTTCAAAACGAAATGATCATTTTAAAAAGGTCCGTTATAAAAAAGTACCTTTTAAGAAAATACCTTTTAAAAATGTTCTTATCAAAAGTAAAATAAAAACTTTTGAAAAATTCATCTTTAAGAATTAACCTAATATTAAAGTTAATTTTCTGAAACGTACTTTTCGAAAAAGTACTTTTTGAAAAGTACTTTTTTAAAAGTACCTTTAAATAATAATATTATAAAACTTACCAGTTAATTAAATTTATTTAAAAATAATTGGTACTTTTTTCATATACTGCATGCCAAACGTACCTAAAAATGCTTTTTAAAAAGTACGTCCTTTAAAAAGTACCTTTAAAAATGTCATCTTTAAATAATAATATTTTAAAAATTACCGTTTAATTAAATTTATTTAAAAAATAATTGGTACTTTTTCGTTAGCCGGTTGCAAAAATACAATGCAGAATTACACGTAAAATCTTAAAATAACGAAGCTGGTCATGTCATATTATAGAACAAAACATACTTGTGCCCGACTCATATACTGAGTAAGCGAAACCGCTGTTGACACACTATATGGCAAAGGTACCCAACACTGATTTGTAAAAAGTACTTTTTTTAAAAAGTACTTTTTTAAAAAGTACTTATTTTAAAAAGTCCCTTTAAGTAATAATACTTTTAAAACCCACCATTTAATAAATTAAAAAAATAATTGGTACTTTTTCGTTAGCCTTTTTTAAAAAGGAATTTTTTTAAAAAGTACCTTTAAAAATATTCTCTTTAAATAATAATATTTTAAAAATTACCGTTTAATTAAATTTATTTAAAAATAATTGGTACTTTTTCGTTAGCCGGTTGCAAAAATCAAATGTAAATTTCTACGTAAAATCTTTATTTAGTTAGTGAAGCTGGTTATGTTTTATCATAGAAGAGAAAATGCTTGTGCTTGGCTAAAATATTGAGTAAGCGAAGCCGCTATTAACACACCATATAGCAAAGGCACCCGAAAACGCTATTTAAGAATGAGTTGCTATAAAAGTCATTTTTTTATATTAGCTTTTTAATAACTACCTTAAAAAACTTTGGGAAATTATATGATTACTTGTTGTTTGATCATTTAAATACTGTGCCTTAAAAGTACTTTTTTAAAAATTTCGTCTTTTTTAGGTACTTTATGTAAATGCAATTTTAAATAAATAATTAAAATTAAAAAATATACTTACTGCAACTTTATAAATTAATTTTTGTTATTTTTTAAAACCATTTATCTCTAAATTTCCTTAAAACAATTATTGCAAAAAGTACTTTTTAAGAAAAAGTACCTTTTAAGAAAAAGTACCTCTGAAGAAAAATTACTTTATTATTATTATATTAATTACAGTTTATTATTCAAACAAGTACAATTTTAGCATTGGACTTAAAAAGTACCTTTAACAAAATACCTTTTTGAAAGTAGCTGTTTAAAATGTCTCCATAAAAAGGAAAAGTACCTACCTATGCCTACCTAATATAACAATTCAGGTAATGGTTCTGTTATTATTAATTAATTTTTATGTAAGCTTTAGCCAATATTTGAAATTTTTCTACTAAATAAGCTTTAAAAAGTACCATTTCAAAATTAACTCGTTTTACAAATCATAATTTTAAAAAATCATAAATTTTAAAGTAATATTAAATCTTTTAATATTAGTTTTTGAAAAATGGTCCCTTAAAAATACTTTTTTTTTAACTTTAGATAACAGGTTTATCAAGAAAAGTCTTGAATTTCATCATAAAAACACTTGGAAGCTTTTAACAAACTTTCAACTAATTCGCACAGGCGCCTGATTGGGAAAAGTCTTATCCAAAATCCATTATCCATTACCCGTCGTCAAACTCACTTTTTGTACTAAAAATTGCAAGAAAAAGTCTTAAAAGCTTAATTTGAGATGATGTTCCTGAAAAGAACCCGTACAGATCCTGATTTCGCTTATAGAAAACATTAAACGTTCTCAAGGACATTTCTAGTAAAATCAAAATTAGAAAATTTTGATTTTAAAAATGTATTTTTCCAAATTTTACTGATTTTTTAAATATTTAAATTTCGACAAATCACTTAAAAGTTTGGTTAAGCTCATTTTTAATCTAAATGTGTCATCGCAATAGTGTTTGAGCTTTTTGAAGTTTCAACTACAATAGTAAAAAGATACCAGTGCCTGTAGTTTATACAAAAACACCCCCGTCATCATTCGAAAAACTTTAAGCTGGCAGCTTAGCATGGTTTTTCCGAAATAGTTTTAGTCTTTACTACCGATATCAAGGTTGCCGATTGGTTTTTACAATCACAAAGCTTTTTATAGTGCAGCCATAAACCCATAGAAATAATTTCAAGTTCAGACACAAAATAAAACCTTTAATACTACAACTTGTTTGCTTTCAAGAATGCATAACCTGTCACATGTAGATAGTGCCTTATGTTTTAAAAAAAAAAACTTAAAATTAAAAATTTAAGGGATTGTAAAGAAACATACAAATGTAAATTACGCACACAAGCAAATGAAGACAATTCACTAAAACAATTATAATTATTAATTTTTCGTTAATTATTTTTGGTGATCTGAAATAAATTAAAAAAAAATTATAAACAAAATTTAATTAAACCTAAATTTTTTATCACAAAGTCCTGGTAAGCCTTACAAAATCCTGACACGGCAGTTTATTTAAATCATAGAAACAGTTGCCTTGATTTCGCTCGGCCTTTGATTTTCGTGATTGGGTTACTTAATGAAATAGTTTTCTCATTTTCGCTTTATAAAAATTTTCTTATAGAAAATAATTATTTTCATATAAAAAAAAAATAAAATTTTTCTTATAGAATATTTTTGTCTTGCATAATTATTCTTATAGAAAATTTTTAGCTTGTAGAATTTTTCTTATAGAACATATTTAGTTTGTATAATTTTTTTATAAAATATTTTCCGCTTGCACAAAATGTTCTTATAGAACATCTTTATTTTTTACAAATTACTTATAGAACATTAATTTATTTTAGAAGATTTTTATCTTTTACAAATTTTCTTACAGAACATTTTTTATTTTAAAAATTTTCTTATAGAACATTTTTATATTTATTCTTTTAGAAAATTTTTATCTTTAACAAATTATCTTATAAATTATTATTAATTAATTATTAACAAATTTTCTTAGATAACATTTTTTTTATAAAAATTTTCTTATATAACATTTTTATCGTTTACTAATTTTGTTAGAGAACATTTTTTTCATAAAAATTTTCTTATATAACATTTTTATCTTTTACAAATTTTCTTATAGAACATTCTTAATTTTTACTAATTTTCTTAGAGAACATTTGTTCTTTAACAAATTTTCTTATAGAAAATTTTTAACTTTTACAAATTTTCTTTTGGAACATTTTTTTCTTTTGCAAATTTTCTTATAGAACATTTTTTTAAAAAAAAATTATCTTATAGAACAATTTTATCTTTCAGTAATTTTCTTAGAGAACATTTTTTCTTTAACAAATTTTCTTCTAGAACATGTTTTCTTTTACAAATTTTCTTAAAGAACATTAATTCTTTTAAAAATTTTCTTATAGAACATTTCTATCTCTTACAGATTTTCTTACAGAACATTTTTTCTTTTAAAAATTTTCTCATAGAACATTTTTATCTTTTACAAATTTTCTTATGGAACATTTTTATCTTTGACATATTTTCTTATAAAAAATGTTTATCATTTACAAATTTTCTCATAGAACATTTTTATTTTTTTTCTTATAGAAAATTTGTATCTTTAACAAATTATTTTATAAATTGTTATTCTATAACAAATTTTCTTATAGAACATTTTTAATTTATACAAATTTTCTTAGAGAAAATTTTTTTCATAAAAACTTTTTTATACATTTTTATCGTTTACTAATTTTCTTATAGAAAATATTTTTTTTTTACAAATTTTCTTATAGAAAATTTTTTCTTTTACAAATTTTCTTAAAGAACATTTTTTCTTTTAAAAATTTTCTTATAGAACATTTTTAATTTATACAAATTTCTAAGAGAACATTTTTTCTTTAACATATTTTCTTATAGAAAATTTTTAACTTTTACAAATTTTCTTATGTAACATTATTTTCTTTTGCAAATTTTCTTAGAGAACATTTTTATCTTTCAGAAATTTTCTTATACAACATTTTTTCTTTAAGAAATTTTCTTATAGAACGTTTTTTCTTTTAAAAATTTTCCTAAAGAACATTTTTTCTTTTAAAAATTTTCTTATAGAATATTTCTATCTTTTACATATTTTCTTATAGAACATTTTTTCTTTTAAAAATTTTCTTATAGAACATTTCTATCTTTTACAAATTTTCTTATAGAACATTTTTTATTTTAAAAATTTTCTTATAGAAGATTTCTATCTTTTACAAATTTTCTTATAGAACATTTTTTCTTTGACAAATTTTCTTATAGAAAATGTTTTTCTTTTACAAATTTTCTTATAGAACATTTTTATCTTTTTTCTTATAGAAAATTTTTATCTTTAACAAATTATCTTATAGAACATTTTTAATTTTTACAAATTTTCTTACAGAACATTTTTTTCATAAAAATTTTTATATAGAACGTTTTTATCTTTTCAAAATTGTCTTATAGAAAAATTTCCCTTTATAAAATTTTTGGGTGTAGCGACTTATGTTTTTAATTTATTTATTATAAATTAAAAAATATTTATTTTTCAGAAAATTGTTTAGTTACAAAATTAGATAAAAAATTTGTATTTTCTAAGAGCTATAAGCTTCTTCAATATGTAATACTTCTCTCATTCTCGCACTCTCTCTCACTCTCTCTCGCACTTACACTATGTGTGATAAGTTTATGGGAGTTAACTTGTTTTACTATCAACATTAGAAAAATTAAAAACAAATTTTCTGCAGCTGTTATTTGTCTTATTTTCCTCATGTTTTGGCTTTTTAATGTTGCAAGATGCATTTACCACTACAAATACAATCAACATCTTAAGGAAACTCTTTCCCAGTCAATTGTTCCCAGCCTGTGTGCGTACGTTTTTATAAGGCAAAGTTTTTTTTAACGATTTTTTCAAACATCTTACAAGAAATCTAATAAATTTTATTTTTAATGTTATAGAACATTTGAATATTTTGCAGTAAAACACTTAAATAATTAAATTTTTTTGAAGAGAATTTCTATTTATAGAAATGGGCAAAGGTGAACATTGTGGTCAGGAAGATGTACATAAATAAAAATATTTTGTATTTTTCTAACAACATCGAGCATGTAAATCTTAAAGCATAATGAGAGGAAGTCACTTAGTTTGAATATCAGGGAAAAAATACTTAAAATTCGAGGATATTTCAGGCTTCAATAAAAGAAGGATAAATTCATTTTGATATTTTATTAAAGAATAAAAAATTTTTTAATTTATTTCGTGTTTTTAAATGAAATGCTCTATAAGAAGTGCTCTAATTCTAACTGTATTTAATTGCTATTCTAGAATTATTTATTTTGGTTCACCTTGTATTGTCTTAACAAGAAGAAGAGCACACAAATACATAAATATTTATTTATTTTTTCTAGATACTTTTCAAACGAGCAAACATTTTTAAATTTGGAATTTGCTAGTGTATTTGTGTATATGTGAAGTTTTGTGCATGTGCTACATTTGAATTTAAATTTTTTTTTATAAAAAATATGAAAAAATAAAACATTTTTTAAGAGTTTGGATTAAATTAAAATATTCAAAAATACATTGGGAAAAACTACAATTGACACAGGAAAATAGTTTTTGGGTCTACTTATTCTTGCGTTTTGTATAGAAATCTTATGGCTGAAGAATATTTATACTAAAAATTTATAACTAAATTTTTTACTGCTAAAGTTTTTTTTGTTAAAAAATTTTCAGATGATATCTTTTTAAAGAAAATATATGACATGATTTTTTACAGAATAAATATGACTTGAAATTTTCTTATAGAAAAGTTATGACATGAAATTGTTTTTATAGAAAAGTGTTGACATATCATTTTTCTATAGAAAAATATTTAAAAGAATTTTTCTTTTTTACAGAAAAATTATGACATGATATTTTGTTATAGAAAAGTTATGACTTGAAATATTTTTATAAAAAAAAATATGACATGAAATTATAACGAAATATTTTTATAGAAAACTTTGTTATAGAAAAATTATGACATGCTATTATTTATAGGAAAAATATGAAATGAAATTTTGTGACAGAAAATTATGTCCTGAAAATTCCATGTCATAATTTTTTTTATAAAAAAAATAGAAATATTATTAAATCATGAAATAGAAAATTATGACATAAAATTTTTATAGAAAATTTTTATAGAAAATTTTTTTAGAAAAATTATCACTTTTATGGGAAAGTTATGACATCAAACTTTTTTTAGTAAAATTATGACATGAAACTATTTCTGGAATTATGACATGAAAATTTGTTATAGAAAAATTATGACATGAAATTTATGTTTAGAAGTGTCATGACATTAATTTTTTTTTATAAAATAGTTATGGCATGATTTTTTTTTTTAAAGTTATAACATGACATTATAATGAAATATTTTTATAGAAAAATTATGACATAAAAATTTTTCATATAAAAATTATGACATGAAATTCTTTACAGAAAAATGTTATAATTGAAATCTAATTTGTTATAAATATATAATGATGAGATATGTTTAATAGAAAAATTATAACTTATTATTATTATGACACAAAACTTTGTTATAGAAAAATTATGACATAAATTTATTTTATAGAAAAATTATGATATGGAAATTTTATAGAAAAATTATAACATGGAATTTCTTATAGAAAATTTTTATGACAGGGATTTTTTATAGAAATATTATTATGACATCAAACTTTTTATAGAAATATTTGTTTTATAGAAAAATTATGAATTTTATAGAAAAGTTGAGACATAAAATTTTTTCTACAAAAACTATGACAAAAAACTTTTTTATAGAAAAATTATGACATGATATTTTGTTATAAAAATATTATGGCATGCAATTTATTTACAGAAAACTTATGACATTAATTTTTATACAAATTTTATGACATGATATGTTTATAGAAAAATTGTTTTATGAAATGTTTTTATAGAAAAATTATGACATGAAATTTTATTATAGCAAAATTAGGGCAGGTTTTTTTTTACAGAAATATTATGACATGAGATTTTTTTATAGACAAATTATGAATTTTATGTAAACATTATTACATGAAATTTTATTATAGAAAAATTATGATATCAAATTTTGTCCTAGAAAAATTATGATATGAAATTTTGTTATAGAAAAGTGTTGACATGACATATTGTTCTATAAAAATTATGACATGGAATTATAACGAAATATTTTTATAGAAAACTTTTTTGTAGAAAAATTCTGACATGCAATTCTTTATAGGAAAATATGACAGGAAATTTTATGAAAGAAAAATTCTGACATGCAATTCTTTATACAAAAAGTATGACATAGAATTTTTTATAGAAATATTACATGACATGAAACGTTTTATAGAAGAATTATGACAAAATTTTTATAGAAAAATTATGACATGGAATTTCTTATAGAAATACTATTATGGCATCAAACGTTTTATAGAAATATAATGACATGAGATTTGACCTTTATGGAAAAATTATAACATGACATTTTTTCGAGAAAAATTATGACATGAAGCTAATTGTAGAAAAATTATATCATGAAATTTTTACAGAAAAATTATGACGGAAAGTTTTTATAGAAATATTATGATATGAGATTTGTTTTATAGAAGAATTATAACTTATATGGAAAAATTGTGACATCAAATTTTTTTATAGAAATATAACATGAGATTTATTATGACCTTTATGTATAGAAAAATTATGTCTTTTATGGAAAATTATAAATAAAATTTTTTTAAGAAATTTAGTTATAAAAGTTAGGACATTAATTTTTTTTATAAAATAGTTATGGCATGAAATTTTTTTATTGAAAAATTATGACATAAAATTAAGGTGATATATTTTTATATAAAAGTTTGGACATGGAAATTGAGCTTTTACATAGAAAAATTATGACATGAAATTTTTAATAGACATATTATTATGGCATCAAAATTGTTATAGAATTATTATAACATTAGTTTTGCTTTATAGAAAAATTATAACTTTTATGGAAAAAATAAACATAAAAGTTTATTTATAGAAAAATTATGACATGAAATTCTTTACAGAAAAGTTATGATGGAATTTTTTATAGAAATATTATTATGATATGAAATGTTTTATAAAAATATTATGACATGAGATTTGTTTTATGTTAAGTTTGGTTTGACCTTTCAGCATTAATTGACTGATAACGCTTACAAAGAGTGCAAATCGGTTTTGAAAATCATGGTTCTGTTCGAACTAACGGATCGCGATTATCTGTTGTGGAGATATACAAAATCACCACACTACGTCGACAAGTCCAAACCATCGACCAATTTGAAGAAAGCGTTAAGCGAACCAGCCGTGGCGCTTATGTGTCAAAAGGTACATTTAAATTATAATGCCACACGATTATCTTCCGAAAAAAGTAAATTTCATGTCATTTTAAAAAGTTCCATAGTTCTATACCTCTGTAACAAATACCTTTTATGATTATTTATTGGCTTTTTCTCTTTGATTCGATTATTTTGCAAAAACTTACACCTTCTGATTGACTCTAAAATATTAAACAAACTATTTAAAAGAGCAACCCTGGCAACACTTTTCTATGCATTTAGTTTTCTTTGCATATGTAAGATCAGGCTATTTTCTTAATTCTAATAATATAAAATTAGTGTTTAATGTGTAGTTCCTTATTAAAATGATTACTTCAAACAGCCCTCGTATATTTTAAATTATATTTTCAGTTTCATGTGTGTACATTTTTAAGGCAAAAATTGCAAGTTGAATTTTAAGAAATCAAGCAAGCTGCCTTGCACATACTTCTGCTACAACACACATCCATATGCATACACACATGTGTTAAGTCTTTCTTACTTACACTTACGCACAAGCAAATATTTTCTAAGTAGGAAAATAAGATATATTTTTTTTTTGTTTTTTATGCACTAATGTTGTTGTTGTTTTTCTTAAGAGAATGCAAATTATGAAAATGAATAATTATAAATTTTAAACAAATTTTTCTTTTAAAATAAGATTAGGCCCAGGTTTGCATGTATGTCGTTATGTGTGCATAAGACAATTTATTGATATTTTCCAAGAATTCTTAAGCATTCAATGATGTGTGTCTTAACAGCTGTGTATGTGCCTGCTTAAGTGTGTGTATGTTTAAGTATGCATTTCTTTTCAGCAAAAGATTTCAAGATTTTCTATTTTAAAATTTGCTCTCTGTCTTACGGGTTTTCTATTAACTCCCATTAAATTAATTTTTTTTTGTATTTCCAACAATACATAAATACGTCTCTTTGGTTTAAAACGACAACTGTACATATTTGTTTGCCTATTAAAGTCCTGCAATTTTCTTCCAGACAGCAAGAGGTTCTACTTAAATTTGGCGGTATGAGTTTTTATAATAAGTTGGAAATATTTATGTAAAAATTATATACACAAAATAAGTTTGTTTTAATTAAGCCTACTGCAAAATTGGAAAATGAAAATTATTTACTAAAAGATTATATACAATAAAATTAGTAAATAGAAAAGATGCAGCAGCAAAAAACTGAAATTAAAAGGAATGTATTTTTAAATGCCAAGAAGTCCATTTTTTTGGATTTACATATAACATTTTCTATAAAAGTTATTTTTTTAGTGACTTTGTTCTTCCAAATTTTCCCTGGAATATTTTGAAATGTGGTTTTTTGATTTACATTTTAAAATTTCTTATACAATTTTTGGTATTCAAAAAATTTCTTATAGAAGATTTTTAATATTCCAAAAATTTCTTATAATAAATTTTTCATATTCAAAAAAATTTCTTACAGAAAGTTTTTATATTCAAAAAAATTTCTTATAGAAAATTTTTCATATTTCAAAAAATTCTTATAGAAAATTTTTCATATTCAAAAAAATTTCTTATAGAAAATTTTTCATATTCAAAAAAATTTCTTATAGAAATTTTTCATATTCAAAAAAATTTGTTATAGAAAATTTTTGATATTGCAATAAATTTCTTATAGAAAATTTTTCATATTCAAAAAAGTTTCTTATAGAAAATTTTTCATATTCAAAAAAGTTTCTTATAGAAAATTTTTCATATTCGAAAAAATTTCTTATAGAAAATTTTTCATATTCAAAAAAGTTTCTTATAGAAAATTTTTCATATTCAAAAAAGTTTCTTATAGAAAATTTTTCATTTTCAAAAAAATTTCTTATAGAAAATTTTTCATATTCAAAAAAATTTCTTATAGAAAATTTTTCATATTCAAAAAAATTTCTTATAGAAATTTTTCATATTCAAAAAAGTTTCTTATAGAAAATTTTTCATATTCCAAAAAATTTCTTATAGAAAATTTTTAATATTTCAAAAATAATAATTTATTTTTAAGATAGTTTTTAGTGAAAAATTTTCTCTTTCTAATTTTTAAAAAATAATATATTTTTCATTCAAAAAAATTTTTATATTGACGAGTTCAAAATTTGAATTTTAGTCTATATACTATACCCAATAGATATTTATTGATATATAAATGTTTAATTAATTAATAGGCATCTATCAATCTAGCTAAAAAAAAAATTTAAATCCAATGAAGAATATCATGCTATTAAATATTTATTAATTATTATTTATCTATTAATTTAGAAGAAATTAATATATTTATATTTATATTTAATAATAGTTGATATATTTATTTATATATTTATATAAATAATTTATATATTATTAAATTTATACATTTATATACATAATTTAATATTAATTATAAATATGTATATATATATATATAAATATATATATATATATATATATGCAATAAATAATTATTTACAAATAATATAATTTTAAAAATTATTTTAAATTATAATTTTATTATAAAAATTAATTTTAAAATTTAATTTTTATAATTAAATAAATATTTTAAATTAATTTTTTATATTTTAATATATATTATTGTAAATAATTAAAAATAATAATTTATTTTTAAGATAGTTTTTAGTGAAAAATTTTCTCTTTCTAATTTTTAAAAAATAATATATTTTTCATTCAAAAAAATTTTTATATTGACGAGTTCAAAATTTGAATTTTAGTCTATATACTATACCCAATAGATATTTATTGATATATAAATGTTTAATTAATTAATAGGCATCTATCAATCTAGCTAAAAAAATTTAAATCCAATGAAGAATATCATGCTATTAAATATTTATTAATTATTATTTATCTATTAATTTAGAAGAAATTAATATATTTATATTTATATTTAATAATAGTTGATATATTTATTTATATATTTATATAAATAATTTATATATTATTAAATTTATACATTTATATACATAATTTAATATTAATTATAAATATGTATATATATATATATAAATTATATATATATATATATATGCAATAAATAATTATTTACAAATAATATAATTTTAAAAATTATTTTAAATTATAATTTTATTATAAAAATTAATTTTAAAATTTAATTTTTATAATTAAATAAATATTTTAAATTAATTTTTTATATTTTAATATATATTATTGTAAATAATTAAAAATAATAATTTATTTTTAAGATAGTTTTTAGTGAAAAATTTTCTCTTTCTAATTTTTAAAAAATAATATATTTTTCATTCAAAAAAATTTTTATATTGACGAGTTCAAAATTTGAATTTTAGTCTATATACTATACCCAATAGATATTTATTGATATATAAATGTTTAATTAATTAATAGGCATCTATCAATCTAGCTAAAAAAAAAAATTTAAATCCAATGAAGAATATCATGCTATTAAATATTTATTAATTATTATTTATCTATTAATTTAGAAGAAATTAATATATTTATATTTATATTTAATAATAGTTGATATATTTATTTATATATTTATATAAATAATTTATATATTATTAAATTTATACATTTATATACATAATTTAATATTAATTATAAATATGTATATATATATATATAAATTATATATATATATATATATGCAATAAATAATTATTTACAAATAATATAATTTTAAAAATTATTTTAAATTATAATTTTATTATAAAAATTAATTTTAAAATTTAATTTTTATAATTAAATAAATATTTTAAATTAATTTTTTATATTTTAATATATATTATTGTAAATAATTAAAAATAATAATTTATTTTTAAGATAGTTTTTAGTGAAAAATTTTCTCTTTCTAATTTTTAAAAAATAATATATTTTTCATTCAAAAAAATTTTTATATTGACGAGTTCAAAATTTGAATTTTAGTCTATATACTATACCCAATAGATATTTATTGATATATAAATGTTTAATTAATTAATAGGCATCTATCAATCTAGCTAAAAAAAAAATTTAAATCCAATGAAGAATATCATGCTATTAAATATTTATTAATTATTATTTATCTATTAATTTAGAAGAAATTAATATATTTATATTTATATTTAATAATAGTTGATATATTTATTTATATATTTATATAAATAATTTATATATTATTAAATTTATACATTTATATACATAATTTAATATTAATTATAAATATGTATATATATATATATAAATTATATATATATATATATATGCAATAAATAATTATTTACAAATAATATAATTTTAAAAATTATTTTAAATTATAATTTTATTATAAAAATTAATTTTAAAATTTAATTTTTATAATTAAATAAATATTTTAAATTAATTTTTTATATTTTAATATATATTATTGTAAATAATTAAAAATAATAATTTATTTTTAAGATAGTTTTTAGTGAAAAATTTTCTCTTTCTAATTTTTAAAAAATAATATATTTTTCATTCAAAAAAATTTTTATATTGACGAGTTCAAAATTTGAATTTTAGTCTATATACTATACCCAATAGATATTTATTGATATATAAATGTTTAATTAATTAATAGGCATCTATCAATCTAGCTAAAAAAAAAATTTAAATCCAATGAAGAATATCATGCTATTAAATATTTATTAATTATTATTTATCTATTAATTTAGAAGAAATTAATATATTTATATTTATATTTAATAATAGTTTATATATTTATTTATATATTTATATAAATAATTTATATATTATTAAATTTATACATTTATATACATAATTTAATATTAATTATAAATATGTATATATATATATATGCAATAAATAATTATTTACAAATAATATAATTTTAAAAATTATTTTAAATTATAATTTTATTATAAAAATTAATTTTAAAATTTAATTTTTATAATTAAATAAATATTTTAAATTAATTTTTTATATTTTAATATATATTATTGTAAATAATTAAAAATAATAATTTATTTTTAAGATAGTTTTTAGTGAAAAATTTTCTCTTTCTAATTTTTAAAAAATAATATATTTTTCATTCAAAAAAATTTTTATATTGACGAGTTCAAAATTTGAATTTTAGTCTATATACTATACCCAATAGATATTTATTGATATATAAATGTTTAATTAATTAATAGGCATCTATTAATCTAGCTAAAAAAAAAAATTTAAATCCAATGAAGAATATCATGCTATTAAATATTTATTAATTATTATTTATCTATTAATTTAGAAGAAATTAATATATTTATATTTATATTTAATAATAGTTGATATATTTATTTATATATTTATATAAATAATTTATATATTATTAAATTTATACATTTATATACATAATTTAATATTAATTATAAATATGTATATATATATATATAAATTATATATATATATATATATGCAATAAATAATTATTTACAAATAATATAATTTTAAAAATTATTTTAAATTATAATTTTATTATAAAAATTAATTTTAAAATTTAATTTTTATAATTAAATAAATATTTTAAATTAATTTTTTATATTTTAATATATATTATTGTAAATAATTAAAAATAATAATTTATTTTTAAGATAGTTTTTAGTGAAAAATTTTCTCTTTCTAATTTTTAAAAAATAATATATTTTTCATTCAAAAAAATTTTTATATTGACGAGTTCAAAATTTGAATTTTAGTCTATATACTATACCCAATAGATATTTATTGATATATAAATGTTTAATTAATTAATAGGCATCTATCAATCTAGCTAAAAAAAAAATTTAAATCCAATGAAGAATATCATGCTATTAAATATTTATTAATTATTATTTATCTATTAATTTAGAAGAAATTAATATATTTATATTTATATTTAATAATAGTTGATATATTTATTTATATATTTATATAAATAATTTATATATTATTAAATTTATACATTTATATACATAATTTAATATTAATTATAAATATGTATATATATATATATAAATTATATATATATATATATATGCAATAAATAATTATTTACAAATAATATAATTTTAAAAATTATTTTAAATTATAATTTTATTATAAAAATTAATTTTAAAATTTAATTTTTATAATTAAATAAATATTTTAAATTAATTTTTTATATTTTAATATATATTATTGTAAATAATTAAAAATAATAATTTATTTTTAAGATAGTTTTTAGTGAAAAATTTTCTCTTTCTAATTTTTAAAAAATAATATATTTTTCATTCAAAAAAATTTTTATATTGACGAGTTCAAAATTTGAATTTTAGTCTATATACTATACCCAATAGATATTTATTGATATATAAATGTTTAATTAATTAATAGGCATCTATCAATCTAGCTAAAAAAAAAATTTAAATCCAATGAAGAATATCATGCTATTAAATATTTATTAATTATTATTTATCTATTAATTTAGAAGAAATTAATATATTTATATTTATATTTAATAATAGTTGATATATTTATTTATATATTTATATAAATAATTTATATATTATTAAATTTATACATTTATATACATAATTTAATATTAGTTATAAATATGTATATATATATATATAAATTATATATATATATATATATGCAATAAATAATTATTTACAAATAATATAATTTTAAAAATTATTTTAAATTATAATTTTATTATAAAAATTAATTTTAAAATTTAATTTTTATAATTAAATAAATATTTTAAATTAATTTTTTATATTTTAATATATATTATTGTAAATAATTAAAAATAATAATTTATTTTTAAGATAGTTTTTAGTGAAAAATTTTCTCTTTCTAATTTTTAAAAAATAATATATTTTTCATTCAAAAAAATTTTTATATTGACGAGTTCAAAATTTGAATTTTAGTCTATATACTATACCCAATAGATATTTATTGATATATAAATGTTTAATTAATTAATAGGCATCTATCAATCTAGCTAAAAAAATTTAAATCCAATGAAGAATATCATGCTATTAAATATTTATTAATTATTATTTATCTATTAATTTAGAAGAAATTAATATATTTATATTTATATTTAATAATAGTTGATATATTTATTTATATATTTATATAAATAATTTATATATTATTAAATTTATACATTTATATACATAATTTAATATTAATTATAAATATGTATATATATATATATAAATTATATATATATATATATATGCAATAAATAATTATTTACAAATAATATAATTTTAAAAATTATTTTAAATTATAATTTTATTATAAAAATTAATTTTAAAATTTAATTTTTATAATTAAATAAATATTTTAAATTAATTTTTTATATTTTAATATATATTATTGTAAATAATTAAAAATAATAATTTATTTTTAAGATAGTTTTTAGTGAAAAATTTTCTCTTTCTAATTTTTAAAAAATAATATATTTTTCATTCAAAAAAATTTTTATATTGACGAGTTCAAAATTTGAATTTTAGTCTATATACTATACCCAATAGATATTTATTGATATATAAATGTTTAATTAATTAATAGGCATCTATCAATCTAGCTAAAAAAAAAAATTTAAATCCAATGAAGAATATCATGCTATTAAATATTTATTAATTATTATTTATCTATTAATTTAGAAGAAATTAATATATTTATATTTATATTTAATAATAGTTGATATATTTATTTATATATTTATATAAATAATTTATATATTATTAAATTTATACATTTATATACATAATTTAATATTAATTATAAATATGTATATATATATATATAAATTATATATATATATATATATGCAATAAATAATTATTTACAAATAATATAATTTTAAAAATTATTTTAAATTATAATTTTATTATAAAAATTAATTTTAAAATTTAATTTTTATAATTAAATAAATATTTTAAATTAATTTTTTATATTTTAATATATATTATTGTAAATAATTAAAAATAATAATTTATTTTTAAGATAGTTTTTAGTGAAAAATTTTCTCTTTCTAATTTTTAAAAAATAATATATTTTTCATTCAAAAAAATTTTTATATTGACGAGTTCAAAATTTGAATTTTAGTCTATATACTATACCCAATAGATATTTATTGATATATAAATGTTTAATTAATTAATAGGCATCTATCAATCTAGCTAAAAAAAAAATTTAAATCCAATGAAGAATATCATGCTATTAAATATTTATTAATTATTATTTATCTATTAATTTAGAAGAAATTAATATATTTATATTTATATTTAATAATAGTTGATATATTTATTTATATATTTATATAAATAATTTATATATTATTAAATTTATACATTTATATACATAATTTAATATTAATTATAAATATGTATATATATATATATAAATTATATATATATATATATATGCAATAAATAATTATTTACAAATAATATAATTTTAAAAATTATTTTAAATTATAATTTTATTATAAAAATTAATTTTAAAATTTAATTTTTATAATTAAATAAATATTTTAAATTAATTTTTTATATTTTAATATATATTATTGTAAATAATTAAAAATAATAATTTATTTTTAAGATAGTTTTTAGTGAAAAATTTTCTCTTTCTAATTTTTAAAAAATAATATATTTTTCATTCAAAAAAATTTTTATATTGACGAGTTCAAAATTTGAATTTTAGTCTATATACTATACCCAATAGATATTTATTGATATATAAATGTTTAATTAATTAATAGGCATCTATCAATCTAGCTAAAAAAAAAATTTAAATCCAATGAAGAATATCATGCTATTAAATATTTATTAATTATTATTTATCTATTAATTTAGAAGAAATTAATATATTTATATTTATATTTAATAATAGTTGATATATTTATTTATATATTTATATAAATAATTTATATATTATTAAATTTATACATTTATATACATAATTTAATATTAATTATAAATATGTATATATACATATAAATATATATATATATATATGCAATAAATAATTATTTACAAATAATATAATTTTAAAAATTATTTTAAATTATAATTTTATTATAAAAATAATAAATTTATATAAATTACTTATTTTAATTATTAATTATAAATAAATAAATAATTTTATTTTTTTTTTAAATTATAAATATAACTATAAAGAAGAAAAAAAAAAAAAAAAAAAATTGTTGTTACTTTTATATGTAAAAAATTGAATGCAAAATATATTATAATGAATTGCCTGACAAAAAGGATTACCTTGATAGGGTAAATTATGTAATTATTGCTACATTCATTATATCATTATATATTTAATAGAATTAAACTATTTCTAAAAGTATCAAAAACTTTTGTGCATCTTACACTAAAATATAATTAATTATACACCAAAAAGATAAGCTAAATTAAGCTATTGGGTTCATACCCCAATTATAAAGGAAAAGCCTTTTCTTTTTAATTTTTAATAATTCATCAAAAATTATATTTTTAATAATTTTAATAAGAGGAACTTTAATTTCAATTTCATCTAATTCTTGGTTAGGAGCTTGAATAGGTTTAGAAATTAATTTATTAGCTTTTATTCCCCTAATAAGAGATAATAAATTAATATCAACAGAATCATCATTAAAGTACTTTTTAACTCAAGCATTAGCCTCTTCTGTATTTTTATTTTCTGTAATTTTATGTTTATTAAATTTCAATAAAAGAAACCTAAATTTTATTTATGAAATAATAATTTTTTCATCTCTTATTCTAAAAAGAGGATCAGCTCCATTTCATTTCTGATTTCCTAATGTAATAGAAGGTTTATCTTGATTAAATTCATTAATTTTAATAACTTGACAAAAAATTGCACCTCTTATATTAATTTCTTATATTATTATTAAACCCCTAATATTAATTAGAATCATTTTATCCAGTTTAATTGGTGCACTAGGAGGATTAAATCAAACTTCTCTTCAAAAATTAATAGCCTATTCATCAATTAATCATTTAGGTTGAATATTATCTGCTATATATAATAGAAACTCAATATGAATAACTTATTTTTTATTTTATTCATTTTTAACATTTTCAATAATTTTAATATTTAAAATATTTAAAATTTATCATTTAAATCAATTATTTTCATTATCATTTAATTCAAAAATTTTAAAATATTTTATTTTTATTAATTTACTATCCTTAGGAGGATTACCCCCATTTTTAGGATTTTTACCTAAATGATTAATTATTCAATCATTATCAATAAATAATCAATTTTTTTTAATAACATTTATAGTATTAATAACATTAATTACATTATTTTTTTATTTACGATTATGTTATACAACTTTTATACTAAATTATTATGAAAATAATTGATTAATTAATTCTTTATATAATTCAATTTATATAAAAATAATTATAATTTGTTCTTTTTTTTCTTCAACAAGATTATTCTTAATTTATTCCTTATATTTTATATTTTAAGGTTTTAAGTTAAATAAACTAATAGCCTTCAAAGCTATAAATATAAGAATAATCTTTTAAATCTTACTATAAACAAGCTTTAGTATTATTACTCCTTTAGAATTGCAGTCTAATATCATTATTGACTATAAAGCTTTGATTAAAGAGAATAATTCTCATAAATAAATTTACAATTTATTGCCTAAATTCAGCCATTTAATCGCAACAATGGTTATTTTCAACAAATCATAAAGATATCGGAACTTTATATTTTATTTTTGGTATTTGATCTGGAATAGTAGGAACTTCATTAAGAATTCTTATTCGAACTGAATTAGGTCACCCAGGTTCTTTAATTGGAGATGATCAAATTTATAATGTAATTGTAACAGCTCATGCATTTATTATAATTTTCTTTATAGTTATACCTATTATAATTGGAGGATTTGGAAATTGATTAGTTCCATTAATACTAGGAGCACCAGATATAGCATTCCCACGAATAAATAATATAAGTTTTTGATTATTACCTCCAGCATTAATTCTTTTATTAACAAGTAGAATAGTCGAAAATGGAGCTGGAACAGGATGAACAGTATACCCACCTTTATCATCTAATATTGCTCATGGAGGAGCTTCTGTTGATTTAGCTATTTTTTCCCTTCATTTAGCTGGAATCTCTTCAATTTTAGGAGCAGTAAACTTTATTACAACAGTAATTAATATACGATCTACAGGAATTACATTTGATCGAATACCATTATTTGTTTGATCAGTAGTAATTACAGCTCTATTACTTCTTCTATCTTTACCAGTTTTAGCAGGAGCAATTACAATATTATTAACAGATCGAAATTTAAATACTTCATTTTTTGACCCAGCAGGAGGAGGAGATCCAATTTTATACCAACATTTATTTTGATTTTTTGGACACCCTGAAGTTTATATTTTAATTTTACCTGGATTTGGAATAATTTCTCATATTATTAGTCAAGAATCAGGAAAAAAAGAAACTTTTGGAACTTTAGGAATAATTTATGCAATATTAGCTATTGGTTTATTAGGATTTATTGTTTGAGCTCATCATATATTTACAGTAGGAATAGATGTTGATACACGTGCATATTTTACATCAGCAACAATAATTATTGCAGTCCCAACTGGAATTAAAATTTTTAGCTGACTAGCAACACTTTATGGAACTCAATTAAATTACTCACCTTCTATTTTATGAGCTATTGGATTTGTATTTTTATTTACAGTAGGAGGTTTAACTGGAATTATTTTAGCAAATTCATCTATTGATATTATTCTTCATGATACATATTATGTCGTAGCCCATTTTCATTATGTATTATCAATAGGAGCTGTATTTGCTATTATAGCAGGATTTATTCATTGATATCCCTTATTTACAGGTCTAACTATAAAAAAAAATATATTAAAAAATCAATTTTATATTATATTTATTGGAGTAAATTTAACCTTTTTTCCTCAACATTTTTTAGGGTTAGCTGGAATACCTCGACGATATTCAGACTATCCTGATGCTTACACAATTTGAAATGTAATTTCTTCAATTGGGTCAACAATTTCATTATTAAGAATTCTATTTTTCTTTTTTATTATATGAGAAAGTTTTATTTCTCAACGTAAAATTTTATTTACTATTCAATTAAATTCATCTATTGAATGATTACAAAATACTCCCCCTGCTGAACATAGATATAATGAATTACCTATATTAACTAACTTCTAATGTGGCAGACTAGTGCAATGAATTTAAGCTTCATATATAAAGTAATTCACTTTTTTTAGAATAATGTCAACATGATCAAATCTAAATTTACAAAATAGTTCATCTCCTTTAATAGAACAATTAATCTTTTTTCATGACCATACAATATTAATTTTAGTAATAATTACTATTATAGTAGGATATTTAATATTTATATTATTTTTTAATAAATTTATTAATCGATATTTATTACATGGACAAACTATTGAAATTATCTGAACTATTTTACCAGCTATTATTCTATTATTTATTGCATTCCCTTCCTTACGATTATTATATTTACTTGATGAAATTAATGAACCATCAATTACATTAAAAACAATTGGACATCAATGATATTGAAGTTATGAATATTCTGATTTTAAAAATATTGAATTTGACTCTTATATAATTCCAAGTAATGAATTATCAATTGATAGTTTCCGATTATTAGATGTTGATAATCGAATTATTATTCCAATAAATTCACAAATTCGTATCATTGTATCTGCTGCAGATGTAATTCATTCATGAACAATTCCTAGTTTAGGAGTAAAAGTTGATGGAACCCCAGGACGTTTAAATCAAACTAACTTTATAACTAATCGACCTGGATTATTCTATGGTCAATGTTCAGAAATTTGTGGAGCTAATCATAGTTTTATACCAATTGTTATTGAAAGAATTCCAATTAATTATTTTATTAAATGAATTATAAATAATATAAATTAATCATTAGATGACTGAAAGCAAGTACTGGTCTCTTAAACCATTTTATAGTAAATTAGCACTTACTTCTAATGAAAAAATTAGTTAATATTTTTATAACATTAGTTTGTCAAACTAAAATAATCTATTTTTAAGATATTTTTTAATTCCTCAAATAGCACCTATTGGTTGATTAAGTTTATTTATTGTATTTTCAATTGCATTTTTAATTTTTAATATAATAAATTATTATTCATATATAAATTTTATACCTAAATCAAAATTAATAAAAAAAAATTCTATTAATTCTTTAAATTGAAAATGATAACAAATTTATTTTCAGTTTTTGACCCTACTTCAAGAATTTTTAATTTATCATTAAATTGAATAAGAACATTTTTAGGAATTTTACTAATTCCTAGTTCATACTGATTAATACCTTCACGACTTAATATTTACTGAAATAATATTTTAACAACTCTTCATAAAGAATTTAAAATTCTTTTAGGTCCTCTTATAGATAATGGATCAACATTAATTTTTGTATCATTATTTTCCATAATTTTATTTAATAATTTCATAGGATTATTTCCTTATATTTTTACAAGAACTAGTCATTTAACTTTAACTCTTACATTAGCTTTACCTCTATGACTAGCTTTTATAATATATGGATGAATTAATAATACTAAACATATATTCACACATTTAGTTCCCCAAGGAACTCCAGGAATTTTAATACCATTTATAGTATGTATTGAAACAATTAGAAATATAATTCGACCAATAACATTAGCTGTCCGATTATCAGCAAATATAATTGCTGGACATATATTATTAACATTATTGGGAAATACTGGTCCTTCAATATCAATAATACTACTATCAATCTTAATTATTACACAAATTGCTTTACTTACTTTAGAATCAGCAGTTGCAATTATTCAATCATATGTTTTCGCTATTCTTAGAACTTTATACTCTAGTGAAGTAAATTAATGTCTACACATGCAAATCATCCTTTTCATTTAGTTGATTATAGACCATGACCAATTACAGCTTCAATTGGAGCAATAACTACAGTTTCTGGTTTAGTAAAATGATTTCATCAATTTGATATTTCATTATTTTTATTAGGAAATATTATTATTATATTAACTATTTATCAATGATGACGAGATGTATCACGAGAAAGAACATTTCAAGGTTTACATACCTACATAGTTACAACAGGATTACGATGAGGAATAATTTTATTTATTTTATCAGAAGTTCTATTTTTCGTATCATTCTTTTGAGCATTTTTTCATAGAAGATTATCTCCTTCAATTGAACTAGGAGCTATTTGACCTCCAATAGGAATTACTCCTTTTAATCCATTACAAATTCCATTATTAAATACAGTAATTTTATTAACTTCAGGAATCTCAGTAACCTGAGCTCATCATAGAATTATAAAAAATAATCATTCTCAAACAACTCAAGGATTATTTTTTACAGTTCTATTAGGAATTTATTTTACTATACTTCAAATATATGAATATATTGAAGCTCCATTTACAATTGCAGATTCTGTATTTGGTTCCACATTCTTTATAGCAACAGGATTCCATGGAATTCATGTATTAATTGGAACTACCTTTTTACTAGTATGTTTATTACGTCATTTAAATAATCATTTTTCAAAAAATCATCATTTTGGATTTGAAGCTGCAGCTTGATATTGACATTTTGTTGATGTTGTATGATTATTTCTTTATGTTTCAATTTATTGATGAGGAAATTAAATTAACTAATTAATATAATATTATCTATATAATATAAAAAGTATACTTGACTTCCAATCATGTAGTCTATTAATAATAGTTTAGATAATTTTATCAATTTCATTAACTAGTTTTATTATCTTTTTATTATCAACAATAATTATATTTTTAGCTTCATTAATTTCAAAAAAAACTATTACTGATCGAGAAAAAGCCTCCCCATTTGAATGTGGATTTGATCCAAAATCATCATCTCGACTTCCATTTTCATTACGATTCTTTTTAATTACAATTATTTTTTTAATTTTTGATGTAGAAATTGCTTTAATTCTACCTATTATTATTATTATAAAAATTTCTAATATAATAATTTGAATAACTTCAACAGTAATTTTTATTTTAATTTTATTATTAGGATTATACCATGAATGAAATCAAGGAATATTAAATTGATCTAATTAAAGGGTTATAGTTAAATATATAACATTTGATTTGCATTCAAAAAATATTGAATTATTTCAATTTACCTTAAATATGAAGCAATATATTGCAATTAGTTTCGACCTAATATTAGGTATTTAATACCCTTATTTTATAAATTATTTATAAATATTAATTGAAACCAAAAAGAGGTTTATCACTGTTAATGATAAATTGAGTAAAACTCCAATTAAAGAAATATGATGATCAAGTAAAAGCTGCTAACTTTTTTCTTTTAATGGTTTAATTCCATTTATATTTCTTCTAATATATATATATATATATATATATATATATATATTTATATAGTTTATTTAAAACATTACATTTTCATTGTAAAAATAAAATAATATTTTTATAAATTACTAAAATTTATTCATTATATATATATATATATATATTCAAAGATTAAAAAATCACCTTAACATCTTCAATGTTACACTCTAAATATAAGCTATTTAAATATTTTAATAAATTATATAAATATATAAAATTACAACTCAAAAAACAAATCTTAATAAATAAATTTTTAAATTATTATTTTGTAAAATTTGATTAATTAATGAATTTTTTACTAAATTATAATAAATCTGTTGACCTCCAATATACTCAGATCACCCTTGATCAAAGTATTTTTTAATATTCTTACCTAAAATTAAAGGATAATTAATTATTCCATAAGTAGAAATATAAGGTATAAATCATATTAAACCTAAAAAATAAGATAATATATATATATTTATAGATTTATTAAAAAAAAATAAAGAAACTTTTGAAATTAAATAACCAAATAAACCTCCCAAAATACAAATAAATAATGTTAATAATTTTAAATAAAATGGCAAAATAATTACAAAAGGAGTAGAAAAAATTAATCAACTTAATATTCTACCTCCAAAAATTCTCAAAATTAATAAACCTAATATTCTTCTTAATATAATTCAACTTTCATCATTTAATAAATTCAAAGAAGAAAAATTTGATCTTCCAGTTATTGTATAATAAACTAAACGAAATGAATAACAAACTGTTAAACCCGTGGAAAAAAAGAATAAAAAAAATGAAAAAATATTTATATATGAAAATGAAACTATTTCTAAAATTAAATCTTTTGAATAAAATCCTGCTAAAAAAGGTATTCCACATAAAGCCAAATTAGATACATTAAAACAAGAAGAAGTTAATGGTATTATTATTCTTAATCTCCCTATTAATCGAATATCTTGATTATTATTTATATTATGAATAATTGCTCCTGCACATATAAACAATAAAGCTTTAAATAAAGCATGAGTTAATAAATGAAAAAAAGCTAATTTAAAAAATCCTATTGAAAGAATTCTTATTATTAATCCTAGTTGTCTTAAAGTTGATAACGCAATAATTTTTTTTAAATCAAATTCATAATTAGCTCCAATTCCAGATATAAATATTGTCAACCCAGATAATAAAAATAATACACTTCCTATTCAAGAAAAACTTAATAAAATATTAAATCGAATAAGTAAATAAATTCCAGCAGTTACTAAAGTTGAAGAATGAACTAAAGCAGAAACAGGAGTAGGAGCTGCTATTGCAGCAGGTAATCAAGAAGAAAAAGGAATTTGAGCTCTTTTAGTTATTGCAGCTAATACAACTAATATTCCTACAATTCTTATTTCCAAATCATTTTTTATAAATTCTAAATAAAAAATATAATTTCAACTTCCATAATTTAATATTCATGAAATAGCTAAAAGTAAAGCAACATCTCCTACCCGATTTGATAAAGCAGTTAATATTCCAGCATTATAAGATTTTACATTTTGAAAATAAATTACTAAACAATAAGAAACAAGACCTAACCCATCTCATCCTAATAAAATTCTAATTAAATTTGGACTAATAATTAATAATATTATTGAAATAACAAATATTAATACTAATATAATAAATCGATTAATTTTATAATCTCCTATTATATATTCTTTTCTGTAAAAAATTACTAAAGAAGAAATTATTAAAACAAAAGATAAAAAAATTAAACTTATTCAATCAAATAATAATGTTATAACAACACTTATTGAATTTAAAGAAACAACCTCCCATTCAATAAAAATTACAAAATTATTTAAAATAAAAACTATTCTAAATAAAAAAAATAATAAACTTATAAAAAATAAAATAAAAAATCTAATTAAATTAATTGATAAATATTTCATAATTTAAAAAGATTTTCTCTTATCATTGACATCACAAATCAATATTTTTATTAAACTATTTAAATATAATCATAATAAACATAAATCACTCTTTAAAATTAATAAATTTAAAGGAAATCAATGCAAAAATAAAAGTAAAAATTCACGAATAAATCCTCCTCTAAAAGAATATCTTCCTGAAAAAATTTTTCCATGTTGACTATAAGAATACAAATATAAAGTATAAGCAGCTCTAAAAAAAGATAATATTGACAATATTAAT
The DNA here is from genome assembly GCA_030448955.1 of Trichopoda pennipes. Taxonomy (NCBI): domain Eukaryota; kingdom Metazoa; phylum Arthropoda; class Insecta; order Diptera; family Tachinidae; genus Trichopoda; species Trichopoda pennipes. Next base: position 7,601,394 of record JASKUP010000002.1, read on the forward strand.
ATAGAAACTCAAGATCATCTAACTACTCTATTAAGTAAACAAATTTCACCTAATAAATTTAAAGTTGGAGGAGCAGCTATATTAGCTGATCTTAATAAAAATCATCATAATGATATAGTTGGTATGAAATTTAATAATCCTTTATTAATTAATAAACTTCGACTTCCTAACCGTTCATAAGAAATATTAGCTAAACAAAATAAACCTGAAGAACATAATCCATGAGCAATTATTAAAGAATAAGAACCACAAATTCCTAAATAACTTAAAGTTATTAAACCTGATAAAACAATTCCCATATGAGCAACAGAAGAATAAGCAATTAAAGATTTCAAATCAGTTTGACATAAACAAACTAATCTAATAATTAATCCTCCAATTAATCTAATTCTAATTCAAATAAAATTAAATTTTAAACCTATTAATTGCAAAAAAAAAAATACTCGTAATAATCCATACCCACCTAATTTTAATATAATTCCTGCTAAAATTATTGAACCTGATACTGGAGCTTCAACATGAGCTTTAGGTAATCAAAGATGAACTAAAAATATAGGTATTTTTACTAAAAAAGCCATAATTAAAGAAAAATAAAGTAATTCATAATTAAATATAAAATTATTTAATAAATAAAAATTTATTGTTCCAGTAATTTTAAATAAAAAAAAAATTCCTAATAATATTGGTAAAGAAACCAACAAAGTATAAAATAATAAATAAATTCCAGCTTGTAATCGTTCAGGTTGATAACCTCAACCTAAAATTAAAAATAAAGTTGGAATCAATCTTCTTTCAAAAAAAAAATAAAATATAAATAAATTTATTCTTCTAAAAGTTAATACTAATAAAATTAATAATATAACAATATTAAATAAAAATAAATTCAAATAATTATTTAATTTATAAATTAATTCACTAGCTATTAATATTAAAGAAATAATTCATATTGTTAACAAAATTAATCCATAAGAAATAATATCACAACCAAATATATAAGAAATTGATATAAAATAATTTGTATATATATTTATCAAAATAAATAAAAAACTCAATAAAAATAAAAAATTTTGAACCATTCAATATCTATTAAATATAAAACAACATGGAAAAATAAATAAAATTCTAATAATAATTTTTAACATTGTAAAATATTAAATCTTTGAAAATAATCATTCCCATAAGTACGAATTATTGAAACCAATACTGAAATTCCTAAAGCACCTTCACAAACTCTAAAAGTTAAAAATATTATTATAAAAAAATTTTCATAATTAACGATATTTAAATAAATAAATAATATTAAAAATAATCTTAACACAATATATTCTAATCTTAATAATATTGATAATAAATGCTTTCGACTAGAAACAAAAGTAACTAAACCTATAATAAATAAAATTCTTGGTATAATAAAAATTAAATTTGTTATCATTAGTTTTAATAGTTTAATAAAAACATTGGTCTTGTAAATCAAAAATAAGATTATTCTTTTAAAACTTCAAGAAAAAAGAAATTCTTTATCATTAATCTCCAAAATTAATATTTTTATTAAACTATTTCTTGAAATTATTCAATGAATCTTATTATCTTTTATATTTATCTTTAATTTTATATTTATAAATATAAAACATCCATTAGCTATAGGATTAATATTACTAATACAAACTACATTAATTTGTTTATCCTCAGGTTTAATAACAAAAAGATTCTGATTTTCCTATATTTTATTTTTAGTATTTATTGGAGGAATACTAGTTTTGTTTATTTATGTAACTTCATTAGCATCAAATGAAATATTCTCTTTTTCTATAAAACTAATATTAATATCTTTAATTTTATTTTCATTAATAATAATTATATTAACTTTTATTATAGATAAAAACTACTTAATATATTACAAAAATTTAGAAATAAAATCAATTTCCAATTTTAATTCATTTATTTTAGAAAATTCTTTATCATTAAATAAATTATATAATTATCCAACTAATATAATAACAATTTTATTAATAAATTATTTATTAATTAGATTAATTGCTGTAGTAAAAATTACTAAATTATTTAAAGGACCTCTACGAATTATAATAAACTAATGAATAAACCATTACGAACTAAACACCCAATTTTACAAATTATTAATGGAGCTTTAATTGATTTACCTGCTCCTATTAATATTTCAGCATGATGAAATTTTGGTTCATTATTATTTTTATGTTTAATAATTCAAATTCTCACTGGATTATTTTTAGCTATACACTACACTGCAGACATTAATCTTGCATTTAATAGAGTAAATCATATTTGTCGAGATGTTAATTATGGATGATTATTACGAACTTTACATGCTAACGGAGCATCATTTTTTTTTATTTGTATTTATCTCCACATTGGTCGAGGAATTTATTATAATTCATATTTATATACTCCAACTTGAATAATTGGTGTAATTATTTTATTCATAGTTATAGGAACAGCATTTATAGGTTATGTTCTACCTTGAGGACAAATATCATTTTGAGGAGCTACAGTTATTACTAATTTATTATCCGCAGTACCTTATTTTGGAATTGATTTAGTTCAATGAGTATGAGGTGGATTTGCTGTTGATAATGCTACTTTAACTCGATTTTTTACTTTTCATTTTATTCTACCATTTATTGTTTTAGCAATAACATTAATTCATATTTTATTTTTACACCAAACAGGATCCAATAATCCAGTTGGATTAAATTCATCTATTGATAAAATTCCTTTTCATCCCTATTTTACATATAAAGATATTGTTGGATTTTCAATTATAACTATAATATTAATTTTATTAGTTTTAATTAATCCTTATTTATTAGGAGACCCAGATAATTTTATTCCAGCTAATCCATTAATTACCCCAATTCATATTCAACCAGAATGATATTTCTTATTTGCATATGCAATTTTACGTTCAATTCCAAATAAATTAGGAGGAGTAATTGCTTTAATTATCTCAATTGCTATTTTAATAATTTTACCATTTTACCATTTAAGAAAATTTCAAGGAACACAATTTTATCCTATTAATAAAATTTTATTTTGAATTATAGTTATTACAGTAATCTTATTAACATGAATTGGAGCACGACCTGTTGAAAATCCATATGTTATTACTGGTCAAATCTTAACAGTAATTTATTTTTCCTATTATTTAATTAATCCATTAATTACTAAATGATGAGATAATTTATTAAACTAGTTAATGAGCTTGAATAAGCATATGTTTTGAAAACATAAAATAGAAATTATATTTTCTATTAACTTTACTAAAATAAATTATTTAAATTAGATAAATTAAAAAAATTTTAAATCCAATTACTAATAATAAAAAATTTAACGAAAATGGTAAAAAACTCTTTCAAGCTAAATATATTAATTCATCATAACGAAACCGCGGTAAAGTTCCACGAACTCAAATAAATATAAAAGAAATCAATATTAACTTAATATAAAACAAAAATGAAAAAATATCTCTCCCTAAAAATATCACACATATTAATATTCTTATAAATAAAATTCTTGCATATTCAGCTAAAAAAATTAATGCAAATCCACCTCTTCTATATTCAATATTAAATCCTGAAACTAATTCAGATTCACCTTCAGCAAAATCAAAAGGTGTACGATTTGTTTCAGCTAAAGAAATTATAAATCAAACTAAAAATATAGGAAATATAATTAATAAAAATCAAATATATTTTTGAAATTTATAAAATATTAATATATTATAACTCCCAATTAAAAAAATAAATCTTATCAAAATTAAAGCTAATCTTACTTCATAGGAAATAGTTTGAGCAACAGCTCGTAATCCTCCTAATAAAGCATAATTAGAATTAGATGATCAACCAGCAATTATTACAGTATAAACTCCTAAACTTATACAACATAATAAAAATAATAAACCTAAATTAAATGAAAATAATTTTATAAATATTGGTATACATATTCAAATTAATAAAGACAAAAATAATGAAAAAATAGGAGAAAAATAATAAGAAATATAATTTGATAACATAGGATAAGTTTGTTCCTTAGTAAATAATTTAATTGCATCACAAAAAGGCTGAAAAATTCCTACAATTCCTACTTTATTAGGACCTTTTCGAATTTGAATATATCCTAAAACTTTACGTTCTAATAAAGTTAAAAAAGCAACTCTAATTAATACAAAAATAATTAATATTAACATTCCAATAATAAATAATAAATTTTCTTTTAAAAACAAGTACTATTTGTAAAAATTACATATATAAATTCTAAATTTATTGCACTAATCTGCCAAAATAGCTTATTTATTAATTATATTCATAATTTATTAATAATAATTTATCAAATATTAGGTCCTTTCGTACTGAAATATTTTAATATTTTAAAGATAGAAACCAACCTGGCTTACACCGGTTTGAACTCAGATCATGTAAGAATTTAAAAGTCGAACAGACTAAAAATTTAAGCTTCTACACCTAAAATTATATCTTAATCCAACATCGAGGTCGCAATCTTTTTTATCGATATGAACTCTTCAAAAAAATTACGCTGTTATCCCTAAAGTAACTTATTCTTTTAATCACTAATAATGGATCAATTATTCATAAATAAATGATATTTAAAAAATAAAAGTTTATTAAATTTTAATATCACCCCAATAAAATATTTTTAATTATTATAATAAAAATTAACTAATAAATTATAATATTATAAATATAAAGATTTATAGGGTCTTCTCGTCTTTTAAATAAATTTTAGCTTTTTAACTAAAAATTAAAATTCTAATAAAAATTTTTATGAAACAGTTAATATTTCGTCCAACCATTCATTCCAGCCTTCAATTAAAAGACTAATGATTATGCTACCTTTGCACAGTCAAAATACTGCGGCCATTTAAATAATTCAGTGGGCAGGTTAAACCTTTTATTTATTCAAAAAGACATGTTTTTGTTAAACAGGCGAATATTATTTTTGCCAAGTTCTTTATAAAAACTTATCAATTAAATATTATTTATATAAATTTTATATACTAATTTTATCATTATTTTTTTATTAATTCTGTTAAAATAAATACTTTAATAAATATTTAAAATAAAATAAATAATAATAATTATAAAATAAATTATAACACTTTTATTAATAATAGCTATTTCTAAGCTTATATTTATTAATATATACTTAAAATTTTTAAAAATTTATTTTATAGCTTATCCCACAAAATATTAAAATTAAATAATTATTTAATTAATTTATTAAATTAAATAATATAAAATTTTTAAATTAAATTTATTTCTTAAAGAACTAGATACCTTTAAAAACGAATAACATTTCATTTCCAATATATTATTATAAATAATTTTATTACATTAACTTAAATAATATATTAACTCTTTTAAAATCGAGAAAATTAATTAATTAATATCTTTTTAATAAACCCTGATACACAAGGTACAATAAATTAAATTTTCTTTTATTATAAAAATTTTTCAAATTATTTCAATTTTCTTTTACAATACTATTAAACTATAATAAATATTATTTTTTCTTTAAAAAATACTAAAACAAAAATTTATATAATTTTTTTTAATAAAAAATTTTTTATTTTAAAAAAATTAATAAATAAAATTTAATCAATTCAAATTGATTTGCACAAATATCTTTTCAATGTAAATGAAATACTTTACTTAATAAGCTTTAAATTGCATTCTAGATACACTTTCCAGTACATCTACTATGTTACGACTTATCTTACTTTAATAATAAGAGCGACGGGCAATATGTGCATATTTTAGAGCTAAAATCAAATTATTAATCTTTATAATTTTACTATCAAATCCACCTTTTATAAAAATTTCAAATTTATATCCGTATAAATAACTTTATTGTAACTCATTTTTTCTTAAATATTAGCTACACCTTGATCTGATATATTTTCTTATAAAAAATTTTGAAAATTAACATTCTTATAAAATTTTCTAATAACGACGGTATATAAACTGATAACAAATTTAAGTAAGGTACAATGTGGATTATCAATTACAAAACAAGTTCCTCTGAATAGACTAAAATACCGCCAAATTTTTTAAGTTTCAAGAACATATCTATTACTACCTTAAATTTTTAAAAATTACATTTTTAATAATAGGGTATCTAATCCTAGTTTTTTTAAAAAATTTTTAAGCTTCAAAAAATAAAAATAATATTTATATAAATTTAAAATTTCACCTAATAAATTTATTAATTATTTTATAAATAATCAATTTAACTTAATTTAAAAAAATTTATTTGCATTATTAGTATAACCGCAACTGCTGGCACAAATTTAGTCAATACTCTTTAATATTACTATTTCTAAATTTCTTTAATTCATAATATTAATTATTGCGAATATAATTAATTAATTTTTTATTTAAATAAATTAAACTTCATACAAAAATTTACATATAAATTAAATTAAAAATAAACTTTTAAGCCAAAATAAAACTTTATTAATATAAAAATTTTGAAAAAAAAAAATTATTAAATAAATTATTATTTTATTAATAAATATAATTAGTATACAAAATAACTTATTTATATTAATATTTATATACATATATACATATATATATATATATATATATATATTATTTATTTAAATAATAAACAAATTTAATAAATTATAACAATTTAAAATATTTATCTATTATATTAAATAATAATAATTATAAATTGGTAAATACTCACATTATTTATATTACCCCCTAATAATATTTATATATTAAATTAAATAACAAAAAAATTTTTTAAATATTATTATTTATTTAAATAATAAACAAATTTAGTAAATTATAACAATTTAAAATATTTATCTATTATATTAAATAATAATAATTATAAATTGGTAAATACTCACATTATTTATATTACCCCTAATAATATTTATATATTAAATTAAATAACAAAAAAAAATTTTTAAATATTACTATTTATTTAAATAATAAACAAATTTAGTAAATTATAACAATTTAAAATATTTATCTATTATATTAAATAATAATAATTATAAATTGGTAAATACTCACATTATTTATATTACCCCTAATAATATTTATATATTAAATTAAATAACAAAAAAAAATTTTTTAAATATTACTATTTATTTAAATAATAAACAAATTTAGTAAATTATAACAATTTAAAATATTTATCTATTATATTAAATAATAATAATTATAAATTGGTAAATACTCACATTATTCATATTACCCCTAATAATATTTATATATTAAATTAAATAACAAAAAAAATTTTTAAATATTACTATTTATTTAAATAATAAACAAATTTAGTAAATTATAACAATTTAAAATATTTATCTATTATATTAAATAATAATAATTATAAATTGGTAAATACTCACATTATTTATATTACCCCTAATAATATTTATATATTAAATTAAATAACAAAAAAAAATTTTTAAATATTACTATTTATTTAAATAATAAACAAATTTAGTAAATTATAACAATTTAAAATATTTATCTATTATATTAAATAATAATAATTATAAATTGGTAAATACTCACATTATTTATATTACCCCTAATAATATTTATATATTAAATTAAATAACAAAAAAAAATTTTTAAATATTACTATTTATTTAAATAATAAACAAATTTAGTAAATTATATTAACAACATTTTTTTTTTTTTTTTTTTTATTTATTGGTATATAAATATTTAATTAATTAATAAATATTTATTAAAAAAAAAATTTAAATCCAATGAAGAATATCATGCTATTAAATATTTATTAATTATTATTTATCTATTAATTTAGAAGAAATTAATATATTTATATTTATATTTAATAATAGTTGATATATTTATTTATATATTTATATAAATAATTTATATATTATTAAATTTATACATTTATATACATAATTTAATATTAATTATAAATATGTATATATATATATATATATATATATAAATATATATATATATATATATATATATATAAATATATATATATATATATATGCAATAAATAATTATTTACAAATAATATAATTTTAAAAATTATTATTATTATTATATTCCTAGTTCCTTATAAAAAAATATTTCAATTCTTTGTTTCGTATAAAATATTTTTGATATATAAAAAGTTTCTTTGGGAAATTTTGTAGTATTCATTGTTTCTTACACAAAATTTTTGTTTATGTTCTAAAAATTTCTTATAAAAAATATTTCATATTTTAAAAGTTTCTTATAAAAATTTTTTTATATTCGAAAAGCCTGTTTTAAAAAAATTTTTTGTATATTCGTAAAGTTAAGAGAATTATCGATATTCGAAAAAATTTCTTAACAACATTTTGTTAATTCGCAAAGCTTCTTATAGAAAATTTTTCAAAAACGAAAAGTAACATAATTCTCGATATTCGAAAAAATGTTTATATAAAGCATTCTATATATTATTTCTTATAGAAAGTTATTTTAATAAGTTGTTTCGTATGGAATATTCTTGTTATTTAAAATTTCTTATAGACAATATTTGATATTCGAAAATTTGTTATAAAAAATTTATTATATTCTTACTTTGTTATAAAATATTTTTGTCATTCGAATATTTCTTATAGAATGGTCGTGATTTTCGTTAATTTTTTATTATTAAAAGTTTTTTATATTCGTTTTTTATTGTAGAAAATTTTGGCTATTCGGAAAAATTCTTATAGAAGATTTTTGATATTCGTAGTTTCTGATAGAGAATTTTTTAAATTTGTAAAGTTTTTTATAGAAAATTTTTTATATTCATGTTTTACTATAGAAAACTTTAAATTTTCGCCAAAATTCTTATAAAATATTTTTGATGTTCGAAAATTTCTTACAGAAAATTTTTATATTCATAATTTTCAATAGAAAATTTGTTTTATTCGTTTTTTGTTACAGAAAATTTTGAATATTCGCAATATTTCTTATAGAAAGTTTTTGATATTTTTTATATTTTTTAGGTCCGAAAATTTTAATATTCTTATAAGCAATTTTAGATATTCCAAAAGTTTGGATATTGGTAAAATTTCTTATAGAAAATTTTTATATTCGAAGGTTTGTTATAGAAAATTTTTTATATTTAGTTTCTAATGGAGATTTTTTTATTCGTTGTTTATTATAGAAAATTTAGGATATTCACAATATTTCTTTAAGAAAGTTCTTGATATTCGTAGTTTCCTATTTTCAGGTTTCGTAAATTTTATTATAGAAAATTATTTATGTTGATTCTTTCTTATAAACAATTTTGGATATTCCATAAGTTTGCTAGAGAAAATATTGGATATTGGAACAACTTCTTATAGAAAATTTTTATATTCGAAGGTTTGTTATAGAAAATTTTTTATAGTTGTAGTTTGTAATAGACAATTCTTTATATCCGCTTTTTTTTATAGAAAATTTTTGATATTCCCAAAGTTTTTTATAAAATATTTTTGATGTTCGAAAATTTCTTATGGAAAATATTTATATTCTTAGATTCTTATAGAAAATTTTTTTAATTCGTAAATCTTCATATAGAAATTTTGATATGTTCATTATTTATTATAAAAAATTTTGGATTTTTCAAGTCTCTTATAGAAAATTGTTATATTCCAAGATTTCTTATAGAAATTTTTTTATCTTTGTAAAGTATCTTATAAGAAATCGTATGGAATATTTTTGTTATTCAAAATTTCTTATAGACAATTTTTGATATTCAAAAGTGTCTTATAGGAAATTTATAAAATATTTTTGATATTCGAATATTTCTTATAGAAAGTTTTTGATATTCAAATATTTCCTATAGAAAGTTTTTGATTTTCGAAAACTTTATTATATAAATTTTTTTTATATTCGTAGTTTCTAATGGAAAATTTTTCTATAAAAAAAATTTCTTCCAAGATATTATGAATGAATTTATTGTGTGAATTAGAATAAAAGATTCAAGTTTGGTGTTCAGTTTTTCTAAGTTTTGTTATTCGTGTTTTTATGCAGCTCTATACTGAAGATCCTTGAGCTTCTAATAGTTTAACATTTGCAAAAATCTTGGCCGAACTTCGAAAAAAATGTTTAAGGCGTCCTAACTGTCAATCAATAAGACATTAAGAAAGAAATCAAATTTTAATGTTCTGCTTCTTTAGAGTGTATTAGTAGGTATGTTATATATGTATGTATGATGGTATTAGTAAATTTAAAATTTCTTGTTAATATTTTGTATTTTAAAATATTTATGTGTGCAAGTGTTTGTTTGTTTGTTTGTTTGCCTAAGTATTTATATTGAGGTAGGTTTTTCCTTTTTTTGCTGCATCAAATTTCCAGTGCGTAAGTGTGGATTTAGTAGATTTAGTATTTGTGTGATGGGAGTTGCAAGTAATTGTATATGAATTTTAAATTTGTTTAAAATATAATAAGGTATATAATCATAAGTATCGTGTATATATAGATATACAAACATGTTTTCATACAAATTTATGTTGATTTAAACAGACCAACATTAAGGCTGATTACAAAAGCTTGCCAATGGTGTAGTTTTACCCTTTAGCTAATAAAAATTTCAGTTGCTATTTGTTTTTGTGAATTTTTTTTGCAATTTTTTGTTGTTGTTGTAGCTTATATAAATTTTGAAGCAAACGCACATCGACACTATTATCAAAATGACAACATCATATAAATATTATACACTCAAGTTAATACAAATAAATTCGAAATTTTACTCACACACACACACACACACAGTATACAAAAAAGCAAATAATTGAAAATGCGAGAGTAGGCTTCATAGTTTTTATCATAACCAAAAATTTTCCCTGAGGCGCATTTCGGATATTTTAAAAGCGCATAATTTTCTATAACAATTTAAATCAATGTTAAAAAATTTTTCAACAAATTACGTTTTAATATCGAAAATTCATTTAAATTCGAATAACTTTTGAAGACAAAGTCCTTGAATTTTACATTTCTAAGCTTTCATACATTTTTACCACCTTATCATATCATCATCATATATTATTTTTAATATAACATTGTCATCCAGATAAAATGGTTCTTAAAAATTGTTAAAAAAATTTGAAAAATTTTCTCTAAAAAATATAAAAAAATTTTTCGAAATTAAAAATTTTCCGAAATTATTATTTTTAACCATCGAAATACATCTATCTTAAGATCTTCATTAAATATTTTATATATTTAATAAAAAATATAAAGAAAAACAAAATTCTTTTAAAACACTGATGTTGAAGAATTTTTTCGAATACCGAAAGGGTTTTAATGAACAACTAAAGGTTTATCGAATATCGAAAATTATTAGTAACATTTCGCTTATGAAAATAAAATCAAACTGTTGATAAAGGAGTTCTTTTAAATGTCACACTTAAATATTAAAGTTTTTCGGTTTAAAAATTTTCGATGTTCGAAAATTATTTTCCGTATTTAATATTCGAAAATTTTTAAGGAAGATGTACGATATTTGAATTTTTTTTTTATGAAAATTTAAATATTTGGAAATTTTAAATAAAATATTTATAACACTCAAACTTAATTATTTTTAAATTTGATTTTATTTATTAATTTTTAATTTAGGAACTGGAGTACTTTTTTATAAATATTCGTAATTGAAGAAAATAAATAAACTTTCCTACTAATATGACTATCTTTTATAACTTTTAGAACTTTTCAAAATGCCATTTGTAATAGCTAATTTTGAAAATTGGTACTTTTAATTAAAAGTTACATATTCTATTTGTAAAGCCTCTTGACTTACTTTCTTAAATAGACACTTTAATAAAGAGTTATTTATTGAAAGTGTATTTTTATAAAGTTCTTTTTTAAATTTTTTCTAAACGTACGCTTTTGAAAGATACTCTTTTTAAATATTCTCTATTTTTGTAGTTACTCTTTACTTAATACTTTTAATATTTTTTAACAGACTATTATCCTAGATGGTACTGTAACCTAAATTTTTAAAAGATTTTATAAAAGTTATACTTTTATATAATGTCTCTTATCGAGGTACTTTTGGTAACTTTGTGGTACTTTTAATATTTTTTAAAAATTGTTTCTTTAATATATGAAATTTTAAAAGACCATTTATATTTTATGAGAGCCTCTTTGCGGGTACATTCTTCAAAACGTCTTTTTTTAACAGATTATTGTCCTAGATGGTACTGTAACCTAAATTTTTAGAAGACTTTTGTAAGAGTTATTTTTTTTAATTGCCTCTTAGCGAAGCCCTTTTGATAACTTGCATTTGATCTAAAAATTACTTCTCATTTCGTTTTAACAACTCAAAAAAGTAATTTTCTTAAAAGCTACGTTTTCTTAACAGGGCTTTTTCGAAAAGTACTTATTTTACGCGTAATTTCAAAATGTAATTAAAAAAACTCACCGTAAATAAGAGGAATTTCGCAAAAATAAGCCTAATTTGGGATCACCTACCAAAAGCTCACCGCAAAATGTGTTTTTTACTAAATATTCTTTTCATAATACGAAAGCTGGAGTTTCAAAAGATAATTTTAAATTTAAAATTAAATTATGTAAACAAATTATAACAAAAAAAAAAGAAAATATATTGAATGCTGACAACTGCTGAAAATTTTTTTAAGAGAGCTTATTAAAAATAACACGTTTTTTATTTAAAAACTAAATAAATTTTATTTTTAATTTGCAAAATTTTGCCACACTATTTCAATAAATTAACGAATATATAATATTTTCTATAAGAAACTTTATGAATATAAAAAATATTCTAAAAGGGTGTTAACGAATATAAATAATTTTTTTATAAGAAACGGTACGAATATTAAATATTCTATAAGAAACAAATATTTTACATAACGAATATCAAAAATTTTGCATAAGAAAATATGAACATAAGAAATTGTATATTAGACAGTTTTTCGAATATCAAAAATTTTCTTTAAGAAACTACGAATTTCAAACATTTTAGAAACTTTTTGAATATCAAGTATTTTCTATAAGAAATAAGGAAATATGAAAAACTTTTTACAAGAAACTTGTGGAATATTCTAAAAGGAACTTTACGGATATCAACAATTTTTTATAAGAAACTTTATGAATATCAAAAATTTTCTAACAAAAAATTTTTCGAATATCGATAATTTTCTACAAAAAATTTTTCGATTATCAAATATTTTCCATAAGAATCATTTTGAATATTAAACAATTTTTATACGAAACGACGAGATTTAAAAACTATGAATATAAAAATTTTTATATAAGAAATTTTTCTAATGTCAAAAATTTTCTTTAAGAAAGTACGAATTAAAAAAAATTTTTATAATAAGAAACTTTTCAAGTATAAAATATTTTCTATAAGAAAGGTGATATATAAAACAAAATTCAATAAGAAACTGCTCATTTACAAAAATTTATATAAGAAACTTTTCGAATATGAAAAACTTTTCTAAGAAACATGAAGAATATCAAAAATCTATAAAAATGTTTACGGATATAAAATTTCACTATAAGAATCTTCGCATAAACTTCTCTATGGAAATAACGAATATTAAAAATTGTCCATAGGAAATTTTTCAAATATCAAACATTTTCTATAAGAAAGTTTACGAATATCATCAACAATTTTTTGAATATCAAAAACTTTCTATAAGAAAATTTTCGAATCACAATAATTTTCTGTAGGAAAGTTTCCGTTGAACAAAAATTTTTTATAAGAAAATAATATCAAAAACTTTCTATAAGAAAGTTTTCGAATATGAATAATTTTCTATAAGAAAGTTTTCGAATATCGAACATTTTTGAGAGAAAATTTTCGAATATCAACATTTGTTTATAAAAAAGAACGAAACTACGAATATAAAAATTGTAATTCTTTATAAAATTAGGTGTTACAGACATTTTCTCTAGAAACATTTTGAAAAGCAATAATTATTTGTAAGAAAGTTTTCCAATATCAACCATTTTCTATAAGAAAGTTTTCGAATATTAAAAATTTTTTATATTCGTAGTTTGGAATATAAAAATTTGTATATGAGAAATTTTTCTAATATCAAAAATATTAAACATTAAGAAACTATAAGTTTCTGTAGAAACTTTTTGAGTATTAAACATTTTCTCTAAGAAACAAAGAATATAAAAAATTTCCGTAAGAAACCACGAATAAAAAGGAAAGTTTTCGAATATAAAACTTGTGAAATAACAGAAATCTTGTATAAGAAAATTCTTTTATAGGAAATTCTCTATTAGAAATTTTTCTATAAAAAGCATCAGAGTATTTCTATGCTAAATATCATCAAAATTTTTCTATGAAAAATATTAAAAAAATTTTTCTATGAAAAATATTATAAAAATTTTTCGATGAAAAATATTATAAAAATTTTTCGATAAAAAATATTATAAAAATTTTTCTATGAAAAATGTTATAAAAATTATTCTATGAAAAATGTTATAAAAATTTTTCTATGAAAAATGTTATAAAAATTTTGCTATGAAAAATGTTATAAAAATTTTTCTATGAAAAATGTTATAAAAATTTTTCTATGAAAAGTGTTATAAAAATTTTTCTATGAAAAATATTGTAAAAATTTTTCATAGAAAAATATTATAAAAATTTTTCGATAAAAAATATTATAAAAATTTTCGATGAAAAATATTATAAAAATTTTTCGATGAAAAATATTATAAAACTGTTTCGATGAAAATATAATAAAAATTTTTCGATGAAAAATATTATAAAAATTTTTCGATGAAAAATATCATAAAAATTTTTCGATGAAAAACTTTTATTTATTAATTAAAAAAACTGTTTTTACATTTTGTTCTTAAGCTGAAGGTGCCACTTAATGGTGTGGCAAAATGTTGAAAAAAAAATTAAATTTATTTACATAAAGATGTTGTGCTTAAAGATTTTATTTTATTTGGTTTAAAATTGAAAAATTTTTTAGATTTTTTTGGAATATCAAAACGTTAATGCATTTCGAACACGCTTTGTAATAGTTTTTGAAGAAATCTTAAAGATTTTATCTTGCTTCTTCTTTATAGTTTTCAATTTGTTGTATTATTGAAACTATAAAAAAAAAATAATTTTAATTTTCAAATTATAAAAAAAAAATTTAGTTTCATATTTCGTTGTATTTGTTTGTGTGAGAATGTCGCCTTACAATTTGAATTATCATAAGTACCTTTTTTGTTTCTATCAACGCTTGAGTGTGTATGTTTGTGCGTGTGTGTGTGTAAGCTTGCATTATCATAGAACAAAGAAGAAAGAGTTTTTTTTCGTTGACCATTCCATCAACCTCATTATAGATTTGTAACTGTGCATGTAAAATAGTGTTCTATATACACCAACATACACGCACATATACACACATAATAATTCTCACTCTCAAATTTTTATTGTGTATAAATGTAAGTGTTTGTGTTTGTGTATGCTTTTTGGTTTGTGCGTGTCATATGAGTGAGTGTTTAACTCAAACTGTTTAGTTTCAAAAGTGAAGATGGGCTTTTGACAATTTACTTTATGTACATGTCTACACATATATAATATAAATACAATGTGTATGTGTATTTGTGTGTATATACATTTACATACTTTAAATGTATTGTAAATGTACATATATATATGTATATATGTTTGTAGGGTTATATTTACTATAGTTATGTATATGGATATATAATTATCATGATTATATATCAGACAAATGGCAGGGGGCGTAGGTAGGCTGGGTGGTTGTTGTAGGCTTTGGGCTTACACTTTTATAATTATATACCACCCAAAAATATGCATCCATAATGCCATACAAATACCTTCAGCAACAACTTCTTCAATATATTGTTGTTATCATTCACATACACACACACACCCATACACTATTAAAAATATACTTTGATTCGTACACTTGTACTAAAAACAATGATGTTTCATTTCAATTTCAAGAAGTATGAGCTGCAAGTTAAGCAAGTAGACTTATATATGTGCAGCTTTTTTTTTGCCAGTCACTTCAAGCCTCTTTTAGTATTAACTGCAACTTCTCTTCTATATATCGCCCATCATATTACCTTACAATCTCTTTCCATGTCAACAACAAACCTTTAATATCCCCAAATGTATGCCTCATTCTTTGCTTTTATATATTTTATTTGAATTCTCTCCTGTTTTTTTTTTGCACATAATATATGAAATAAAACTGCCAGCATTTTTATTTTTTCGATTACAATTCGCGTCCATTATTTTTTATTTTTTTTTTGTGTTGTTGTTATTGTATTGCATGCGTATGCACGCACTTTTAAATGTATAATTTTTTTTGTTTTGTATTTCATGCCTCTTTTTTTTGCTCATATAGCAGCGGTGAAGTGGAGTGGAGGATATTTTGTTGGTTTGATGTGTGTGTGCGTGTGTGTTATGGAAAAAAAGTCTAGTTATATAAAACAACATGAAATTGCAATTTTTACGCTGCAGTTTATATTCAACTTTGGTGTTTTTTTTTTCTTTTTTTTGTTGCTTTTATACATATTTTTTTTTCTGTGTAAATATTAATGAATTTTTGTTATTTTCTGTTGCGTTGTAATACAAATATTGTTTATAAAAATAAATTTAAAAAACCCCCAAAAAAAATATATTTTTTTTTAGTTAGAATTATTTAAATTTTATTATATAGAAAATATTTATATATGCCACATATTTATTTATTTTAGAGTCATATATGAATAAATACCATCACTTTTTTATGTTTGTTGGCATCCATTACTTTTAATGAAACTAATTGGGTGTAGTTTAAATTCGGCTTTTTTTCTCATTCGTTGTGTTTTTTTTTGTTCTCAAAAGCTGAAACTTTGTTAATTATTTTTAATATTTATTTAACGATTTAGATATTTATTTACTTTAGTTTAAGCACATTAAAACAGGCCACATTAAATGGGCAAATTATTTAAAACGATAAAAAAGTGACATACATTTCACTGCATTATGGTTAAATTGCTATATTTTAGAGGTTTAATATCTAAAAAAAAATGTTTGCTTAACTAAAGCAAAATAACTTATTTTGTACTTCACAAAATTTTTAAAAAATTCTTTTTTATAAAATATTTTTTACTAAAATGTTGAACTCTTAATAAAAACAATATGAAATTTTACATAAAATCTCATTAGATCACCTAGATAATTTTTTTAAATATATTCTAGAATTCATTCATATCCTTCGCAGAGGTATTTTTAATGCTTAAATATTTTAAAAAAAAATTAAATTTAAAAAAAATTTTTTTAACAAAAAAATTTCGTTACATAACACTCATATTCATCAAAACCATTAATTACTTAATTGAAACAACTATACAAAATATAAATTTTTTGAAATAAAATATAACCATCAGACTAGCTAAATGCATTTAAAGCAGAATAATATAACGGGTTTTTCAGCAAAAAGTTGGTTTTTCTAATTTTTGTTTTAAGAAATTAAATTTTGCATGAAAATTGTATTAACCCTTATAACATATAAGGGACAAATTATTACTGGTTTGTGAAACTACAGCTGAACACTTTGAATCACTCGGTTATATTTTGAAACCTGCGCAAACTCCTGGTTGGTTTGAATAGTGGTCTGACTTTGTGGTCATCCCATAGAGATTCTAAAGCTTCACCATGAGATCTGTATATACACACAGAGAAAAAACCGGTAGAAAAACACCGTAATTGATACCATCCGTTGACAAAAGTGACACGGCCACATTTTTTCTCACTTTGATAACGGATGTTGTCAAGTGATTAAGAACAAGTTGTTCTGTATTTGGTGCCAAATGTTGTCATTCTGACAATCAATGTTTCTCACTTCGATAACGTTTCGTTCTCACTTAGACAACAAACAGTTCTTCATTTGACAACGTCTGTTTTCATTTTGGCAACAATTGTTCTCAGCTTGACAACGTCTCGTTCTTTGTCAGATAACCCACTGCGAACCAATACTTTAAAAATTAAAACACACTGTGATTAAATTTTTTGTAAATTAAAAATATATTAAATCCATTTTTTACAAAAATTATAAATATTTAATTCTAAAATAAGTTTTAGCATTTTTCATTGAATATAAATGAAAAGGTTATCCTTCGACGATTATAAATGGCTGCATGGTCAATTCAGCTGAATAGTATTTGCTTATCAGTCCGCCAATTTTTCTTTCGTAATCATTTGTAGTTGTTAAACGCAAAACTAGACTTTCCTGCGAGTCAACTATTGTCACTTTTTTGTTACTTTTTCCAGACAATTTTGGCCAGGCTTGAAGAAACTCAATATTTGTTAAGTTCTTAACATCTTTTTGACGTAAAAGATAAGTCTTCTTCCATTTGTCACACACTTCATTCCAATCTGCGCTATCTCTGCTAAGTGATGTTTTTAACGCATTAGAAATTCCCTCATCAAACTCTATAGTTTCATTGCCAGATACTTTGCTTGTTGAGTGACTGAAGTTTTCAATGGAATCAATTAATTTTTTTCCTTTTTAACCACTTATTTTTGTATTTAGAGTACAACTTTCCACTAGCATTATTTTTAGTTTTTCTTGGAATATAGTAGTAGTCCTGGAATAAATATGTGTACAAATCAACTAATGAAATTCGCATCTTGAACTTACATGAACATAAAAAATTAATTTGATAACATACCTTTATATTGTTTTCACAAGGAAACACGGAACAAATTTCTTCTGTCAATCGTACAAAGTCATGTGCATACAGCACCGTTTCATTATTGATGACATCTTCAATTATAATGTTGATAATATCATCTCTCTGCTCACACCTTAATTGGTGGGTCTCGTTTGCATATTTAAGAATAGCACTTCCTTTTGCAGACTCGGACATCAAACATTTTAAATCCTAAAATAATTATAATGTGTTAATTACTCAAACGACGTAATTCACTTTCTCCATGGTTTAAACAACAATAAAATCATAAATAATGATTTTATGCACTTTACTTTATCTATAACTTTTCCACTGGTAGAACAACTTGGAGACATAGCATTGCTGCAATTTTTATTAAGCCACTGTTCCACTTTTGACAGAATTGACATTGTTTCATCTTCGATTCCCAACTAAGTAAAAAAATTTTTAAATGACTAAAGATTAATAGGAAAAACAAGAATTATTATATCCGCTTTCTTCCATGCGAACAATTTTTTTCTAAATTCAACTCGGAGCCCTAAGCGTGGCACTGCTTCTTTTAGGTCCTCTTTTTTTAAAAACTGCAAACATCTATAGATGATATTGGCAGCTTTAAAAGAAGTAACAATATATAAACTTATTTATTATAAGATTTAATGCTTGTCAATAAGTTACCTTTTAATACATCAAAAAGACATTCCATGTCAATAGATTTCAAGAAACTTTTAAGTTTCTCATCATCACTATTGAGGTCAGTGGTTGCATTTAAAACTTGTGAAATTATATTAGAGTTTTCTAATACAAAAGCTTCATCGCCCAAATAAATCAAGTTACTTGCCTCAGTACAAATAATTTGTTCATAAGATTACATTTTTATTTTTATTTTTAAATATATATTTGTACTTTTATATTTAATTATACTTTTATTTATTTCTTCAAATGACACTTGAAACGTAATGACAAAATTATGAGCAAAACAAAAAATGTGACAACGGGATTTCCGTTATTTGATTATTAATTCATTTCGTTCTCGGTTTGTTAACAAATGTTATTAAATTGTTAACGCTCGGTGTCACTAACCCTGTCCACAACTCGTTGTCAAATTGACAACAGTCGTGGACAATAAAAGAACGTCTTTTTTCTCTCTGTGTACCAGTCAACAGAAGTAGTCCGAAATATGCTTCAGTAGTTGTGTTGTGTACAGCACTCAAATTATTTTCAAATACTGAATAACCTAAAAGAATCACTTGAATATCACTCATACACTACCATTATTAGTCACCTTGTAAGTTAGTCATATCAATAACTAATTTCATTTAATCACTGAGCGTAAATAGCAGAAAAAATGATTTTATATCGTCCGCTCTAAAAATAGTATAAAGCGTTGCAGTTTGATCGAGATTTTCGCGATTATTTACGCTAGACCTATTTGTGTTGTCAACAATTTGTTACCAGGCTTGTATCTCATGCGCACAATAATTTAATTGCATTAGCCAATTTAAACCCAAGTGTACAAGATGCGCAAGTTTTCTCACACACGCTTTGTGAAAAGATCTACAAGAACCGGGTTGTTTAACTGAAAATATTGCAGCTGTCACCCACAGTATTGAATCAAATCCAAATTTGCCAATTCCTCGACGTTCTCAACAATTCGGGTTATCCAAAACCACCAGATGGCCAATTTTTCGTAAGGATTTGAGTCTTAAACAACAACTGGTTCAACCGACCATTCACATCGCCGTAGATTCGCTCAATTCATTCAGGAAGAATCGGCTGGTTTTTTTGAAAAAATAATTTTTTCAGACGAAGCCCATTTTCAATTGTCAGGGTATGTCAATAAGCTAAACTGCCGCATTTGGGCCTCTTAAAATACTAGAGTGATTATTGAGAAGTCTTTATATCATCAATGTGTCATTGCGTGCACCCCTATGTGGTCTGTAGGCGTGATTGTGTCGTTTTTGTTTTTTTTTTTTAAGATAAGACCAGAAATGTGGTAACGGTCAAGGAATCACGCTATCGCGAAATGCTAACAGCTCAATTTTAATCCATTATTGACGACGTGGACATCACTAAAATTTGGTTTGAACAGAATTGTGCCTTATACTACGCAGCCATTGAAACGATAAATATATTGCAAATCAAATTCCCCGATCGCATTATTTCACGACAATCAGCATTTAACTGGCCAGCCAGATAGTATGTATTAACATCACTGGATAATTTTTTTGCGGTTATGTTAAGGACAGAGTCTATAAGGATGTGATTAATGAATTCCCTCCCCCGCCGGAGTCTATAAGGAGTCAATCGTAGCGATTTGAGCCTTAAAACTCAAAATCCGTGATGTGATAAAGGAAATAGTACTGCCATTTTGCCAAAAAGTGAATAAAAACTTTGATGAAAGAATCGACATCTGTCACCGTTGTAGACATTTGCCAGATATGATTTTTCAATCACAATGGCCCAGCTTTTCTCTTCGTAATACAATACAAATTTGAATGATCTTAATTTAATTTTTTTGTTTCATTTTATATTAGAAAGCAAACTTCTTGTTCAAAAACCCTTTACATTATGGTGTCATGATATGAAGCACTCATTCCGCGAACAGCTAAGTGTTCGTTTGGTTATGTTTTTTTAATATTTCTTAATACAAAAATATCTCACCTTTAGCAAATAACAAAACGTTCAAGGTGAAAATGTAAATCAAGTGAGAGCTGTCATTGGATAATTAATTACTTGTTATCTAGTCTTGGGCTTAATTTTATGTTGATCTTAAATTCTCAATTGGTAAATAGTTTTACTTTTTTGTTGTGGGAAATATCGAATTTTACCTAAATCTTTGACTCCACTGTACAGCAATTTGGCTGCCATAAGCCCACAGAAATAAGCTTTTGACCCTGTTAATAGTTTTATATGATTTCAAATTAAAATGTTGTTGAACTATTAATTGTTTTAATTATTTATTTAATTAGAAAAGTTTTTGTCTTTTTTTATTAATTTTGTAATTAATTTAATTAATTTGTTATTACGAGTAATTTTGATTATATTTTTTTATTATTAAAAATTTTTAGCTGAAAACATATAAAATTAGTAATAGTTGCAAAAAATGGGTTCTGTGCAATCTCCGTGTGCCAGAAAATTTTAACATGGAGGTCATTGGGTAGTTTGTTAGCTCTGAGAAAATAACTATGGAAATTACTTAATATAATTTAACAATAAAACCATCTTCAGGAATATCTATTTGACTATTAAGGCAAAAACATTGTATTAGATTGTAAGAGAGCAGTGAAGGGATCTTGATCATGATACCAAACGAGCGATTAATAATAAAAAATAATCAAACGTTGTAAGCACAAAGTTTATGGAGGCTACCCAATCTGTTAACAGATCCGTTATAAGAAAATCCATATTTTATCAACCACAATAATCAATACTCTCCAAGACTTGTTAAGTTGAAAGCCGGTGGAGTGATGGAACATTTTCTAAGCTTTACCAGCTTTTTTAATTTAAAATAAAAAGCTTTTAGGAACTTATAACTCTCAAATGGTTTAATGTATATTCGTAAAGTGCCTAGTAATCCAATTTCACAACATGAAGCTAAAGCGATAGCTCAAAATATACAATGTGCCCCTGTAGGCTAGCAGGTAGTGTGCTGGCTTACATCACTGGAGGTTGTGCGTTCGGTTACCAACAAAGACTTTGCTTTTTTTCACTACAGATAAAACTAGACTGTCGGTGAGGGCTGCTCAGTGATAAAGGCATGGTCACTGGTTACTGAGCAGTCTTATACGTCAGTTAATTTCCGTAAACTATCCTTCTACTTTCACCACCTGTCTCATCTCTTCTCTATCCCTTTCCTAAAGAATGTAGCATGGTACTTGACTAAATAGGCATTGTTGCCTGAAGCGCTACTTCTTTTTAAAAAAATTAAATATCCGGTAGTTTTTATAGAAGTTAGAACTCGCTACTTGCTGATCCTCTTTTTCTTTTATAGTCTGAAGCAACTTTAAGTTGGCAATACTTTTTTAACTGGCCGCCATTAGTCTATCTGTCGTGATTAATGTTGAGTTTAGTATGGTTAGACTGATGCCTGAAAACGCTTCCAAAGTGTGTAAATTTATTATCAAAATAATGCTTCTTCAAATAAGTGAAGCTCTATATTAGGTCCACTTCTTTTCTGTCTCTACGTAAATGACCTACCTGACATTTCTAAAAGCAGTAGGATGCACATGTATGCTGATGACGTGCAGGTTTATAATAGTAGCTGGATTAATGATGTTCCTATGTGTGTGAATATTATAAATGACGATTTGCACATGATCAATTGCTGGGCCATGTCTAATGGATTGTATATCAATGCTTCGAAGTCGAAATGTATTGCCCTTTCGAAAGCTACGAGAAGTCTGGTAAACATTCATGTGAGAAATGACGGGAATGTGATCGAATTGGTAGAATCGGCATCTAATTTGGGCGTATTTTTTCATAATAGTATGACCTAGACTAATCACATTACCTTTGTCGTTGGAAGAGTTTAGAGTAAACTTCGCACCCTGTGGTCGTTAAAGGACTCTGTGCCATTTGCTATTCCTAAAGACATCTAATCCCTTCACTTCTTTACGGCTGTGAAATCTATGCCAATTGTGACAGTACGGATCAGCGCAGACTAAAAGTCGCATATAACAATACTGCCCGTTATATATTTCAGAAAGACGACTGTGATTATATCTCATTATACTCTAATTTAATTTTTGGAATGACATACGATGGTCTTATAAAATATATGATTTTCTAAAATATAGGTATAGGCACAGGATCATCATATCTATTTGATAGGATAGCTTTTGCAAGATCTCATGGTGGTAGGAATTTTATCCAGCAGAAATACAAGTGTCTGTTATCTCAACGCCAGTTTTTCATAAATGCAATCAGTCTTTGGAACTCTTTGGCAAATTCTATACAGAAAATAGGCAACGCAAATTTATTTAAAAAGGAGCTTTATAAATCATTTAATTCTACCCAACCTTGACTTAATTTTTGTGTCAACACTTTTTATATTTCTTTCGATTAATTATATATTTACCATTTTTGCCATTTATTTCATTGTACATCTACCTGTGTATTGTTAATGCTTTGTTTCTAGATTTAAGTTTTATAACAACTAAACTTGTGTATGTTAAGAATTAATAGAACCGTCACTTATAAGATGTTATCATCTTGTTGTGCTAGTTGTCTAAAGAATAAAGAATAATAATAATAATAATAATAATAATAATAATAATAATAATATTTAAGACATTAGTCTTGAGGTTGCTGCAACGGTTGCCCCGTGTGTATTATGCAAATAAAGTCAGTTGCTTTCAAACTCTTTATAAAAAATGATGACAATAAAAATCGTTATAATACTTTGCAAAGTATAAGCTTTTATTAAGGTTTAGCCATTTATGTAATGTTAATAAATTTAAAATATTCAAATATTTTGTCAATATTTCCGCAATAAATTTTTTGTACAAAATCCATTAAATTTAGTATTATTTTTGTTTTGTGGAATTTCTCAATACACCGCAACAAAACAAGAGCCGAACTTTTTTAATTCATATTTATATGATAATGAGGAATTTCTTGTTTGTTGTGTTGTTGCTGTTGTTAAGCGTAATAATTTTTTTTTATAAATGGCACCACAAATACCATTGAAATTATGTTGAGGAAAAAAAACGAGCTAACACTTAATAAGCACCAGAGGCCAGTTTTCTGAACCATAACAATATAAATACAGTAACAACATTAACAACAAAGCGAAATATGTTTTGGGGGCCGTAATAGGGGAATTTAAACAGGGATACCTGATACTGATGTACTTTGATTTTTGTAAAGGGGTGGATCAAATATTATAAAATCTGCACGTTTTTTGTAAAGTTTTTCATGTTTTTGCTGCTAAAGTTTGAAATTATCAAAAGCAACAACAGAAATTTTAATGCTGTGCTCATCATCCACATCAGCATCAATGAAAAATGTTATAAATAGAAAGCGGAAAATGCAGCTGGCAATATAAAATTGCCAAAGCTGCAACTACAACAATAACTGCAAGAACAAAAAGGAGTCCTCAATAGCAACACTAACAACAAGAAAAACGCAAAATAAAACGAAACGTTGCAAATTCAACACCAGCTTATGGCATTCATACATTAAACTTTAGGCACGGTATTTTTCAATAATTGTTGTTTGTTTGTTTGCTTGATGAACATCTTTTAGTATTAACGCTGGAAAAGGGGCTAAAGGGGCTACAGCCCACAAAGAGTTGGCTGTAATACAGGAACACTGAAAGTATCTTTTTTTTTGTTATAATTATATACGCTATCAAATAGAAAGAGTATGTGTGTGTGTGCGCGTATGTGTATGAGAGAGTGTCAAAAAGTGCGTATCATTGCCTGATAAATAATGAAGCAACAGCAACAACTACAAAATTAAAAAAAAAATATATTATAATAAGGAAAAACCTTTTGTTATTAATGCTTCATGCATGTTCAAACTAAACGCTTAAGGGGACCAACTAAATTTGTCTCTTTTTCTGTCAACAATTTTCTCATACGAGAAAATTAAGATTTAAATACTTTATGATCACAAAAAGAGTTTAGGAGCCTTGAATAGGAATTTAAATAAACAATAGTTTCATTTTCTTAATTCAGTTAAGGAAAGGGGAAATGTGAGTTAAAAAATGTGCCTTAAAAAGTACCAACAACAAAATTCTTTTGTCCATTACTCATCACATAGTTCTAAAAAATTAGTATAATATACTTTCAGCTAGCGGCCCATTCTTTACCTCACTCGGCAATGGTAGGCTATGTTCCTTCATGGCATTATTATTCTGTGTATTCGGAAATATGCCCCAGCCTAATGCCAGCTAGCGTTGAACATTTATACACAATCCGTGTTATAATATAGCTCAACTGTACCCAAGAACTTATACCTCACCATGAGTATCCTTAACTTCAACAACTTGTTTTGTCACCTTCAGAAAAAATGCTAAATATAAGGGTTAGGAATTTTTTAGTACCTAAAAACTTAAATAATGAAAAATTATTCCCTTACAGAAAGTACATTCTATAGGAATTCTCTATGAAAAGGTACTTCTCATAAAAGTACCATCAGCACAGTGCCTTTAAAGAAAGCCCTTTAAAAGACTACTTCTTATATGAAAAACCTTTTAATAACAATTACTTTAAAATAAAATCAGAAAAAGTACCTTTTAAATTATACTTTTCGAAAAGATACTGATAATATATGAACTTTTTTGCAAAAGCTACTTTTAAAGAAGAATAAAATAATAAAAAAAATAATTTGAAAAATTTTTAAAATTAAAAATCTTATGAATTTAAAAATTTAGTACTTATTTAAAAAAGGACCTTTTATAAAAAAAATTCATAAGAAAATTATTTTTTAAAAAAAAACTACGTTTTAAAATAATCGTTTAAAATGTTCTATAGATATAAGGCGCATTTTAGCAAATTTATGTTGTAGTGAACTACATTTTAAAGAGACAATTCTCTATTTAAAGTACTTTTGAATTTTAACACAATTATAAAAAAACAGTTTTTTAAATAATCAAAAACACTGTTTTTTAACATAATTAAAAAAGTAATAAAAATATTTTCAGAAAAGTACCTTTTGGAAAAGTACTTTCTTAGAAAAAGAGTCTTTACAAAAGTGCGCTTAATTAATTAAACTTCAATAACAAAAGTATGTTAAACAAAAGTATTTTCAACCAACGTATTTTTTAATGCAATATACTTTTAAGAAAAAATTTATCTATTTAAAGTACTTTTTAATTTGACCAAATTAAAAAAATGTATGAAAATATACATATTTAAAAAAGGACCTTTAATAAACAATTCTTTGCAAAATAATTTTGAAAAAATCTACATTTGTGTATAATCTTATAAATATTCTAGAAATATAATGCGCATTTAAAAAAAGTATTTTGTAAATAAGTACATTTTAAAGAGAAGTTTCTCTATTTAAAGTAAAAAAAATTTTGGGAAAAAATAACCAAAAAACAACCTTTTTAAAAGAATTAAAAAAGGTGATAAAAATATTTTCTTTCTAAGGAAAAGACTTTTTAGAAAAGTACATTCTAGAAAGTGCCCCTAATTAATTAAACATCAAAAACAAAAGTATTTTTAACAAAATTATTTTTTAATGCAATATATTTTAAAGAGGAATTTATCTATTTAAAGTACTTTTTAATCTTATCAAATTAAAAAGAAAAGGTATTTAAAAAGCACCTTAAATAAAATATTCTTGGGAATATTATTTTGAAATAAAAACTATATTTTAGAATAATCTTTGATGAAATACGATTTAAAGAGAAGTTTCTCTATATAAAGTACTTTTTTATTTCAACAAAATAAAAGAAAATAGATAATTACTAAAAAAAACTTATTAAATAGAACTAAAAAATTTCAATCACTTTTAGAAAAATATTTTTTCGAAAAGTACTAAAGTTCTCAGAAAAGTATATTTTAGAAAACTATTTTTTGAAAAGTATAATAACTTCAACAACAAAAATATTTTGAACAAAAAAAATTTTGAATGACACACATTTTAAAAACAAAGTTTCTCTATTTAAAGAACTTTTTCATTTATTTAAATCAATAATTTTTCTATTTAAAGTACTTTTTTATTTAAACAAAATTTAAAAATTATTTTTTGAAAAAGTACCAAAAATCTTTTTAAAAGTATTCTATAAGTAAATAAAAGTATTTTTCAGAAAAGTGCTTATTGGAAAAGTACTTTCTTAGAAAAGTACCTTTTGAAGAGTAAACACTTCAAAAATAAATTTCTTAATTAGTCACATTGAAGAAATATGTCTGTTGAAAATGTTCTGACTAAAAAGTTATTTTTAATATGGTTTTATTAAATCGGGTACAACAATGGTGTTCGGAATTAAGGAAGGAGCTATACGTTTGATATAATTATTTATATTATTAATAAATATCTTATTTATATTATTTTTATTTACTTTTTAGAAAAGCGCTTTTTAGAAAAGTACCTTTTGGAGAGTAAAAATTTCAAAAATAAATTTTTTAATTAATCATATTAAAGTAATATATCTTTGAAGAATTGTTCTGACTAAAAAGGTATTTTTAATTTGGTTTTGTAAAATCGTGTACAAAACTGGTGTTTCACATTAAGAAAGGAGTTGTACGTTTGCAATTATTATTTATATTGTTTCTGAAAAACTACCAAAAATCTTTTTTTTTACAAGAAATGAAAAATAAATAAAAAATAAAAATACTTTTTAGAAAAGTGCTTTTTAGAAAAGTACTTTTTAGAAAAGTACTTTTTGGAACAGTACCTTTTAGAAAGTAAAAATTTCAAAAGTACATTTCTTAATTAATCACATTGAAGTAATATATATTTTAAGAAATGTTCTGACTAAAAAGTATTTTTAATATGGTTTTATTAAATCGGGTACAAAAATAGTGTTTCACATTAAGAAAGTAGTTGTGCGTTTGCAATTATTATTTATATTATTTTTGAAAAACTTCCAAAAATCTTTTTTTTTACAAGAAATAAAAAAATAAATAAAAATACTTTTTACAAAAGCGCATTTTAGAAAAGTACTTTTTGGAAAATGTACCTTTTGGAATGTACAAATTTCAAATATAAATTTCTTAATTAGTCATATTGAAGAAATATATGTTTTAAGAAATGTCCTGACTAAAAATGTATTTTTAATATGGTTTTATTAAATCGGGTACAAAACTGGTGTTTCACATTAGGAAAGGGGCAATTATTATTTATCTGATTTTTAAAAAACTACCAAACATTTTTTTTAAAAGAAATAAAAAATAAATAAAAGTACTTTTCAGAAAAGGGTCTTTTCAGAAAAGGGTCTTTTTAGAAAAGTACTTTTTAGAAAAGTACCTTTTGGAAAATAAAAAATTTCAAAAATTCACTTGTTAATTAATCACATTGAAGAAATATATCTGTTAAAAAATTTTTGACGAAAAGGTATTTTTAATTTTGTTGTTATTAAATCGGGTACAATAATAATGGTGCTACACATTAAGGAAGTAGCCTGCCTCAACGTTTGCAATTATTATTTATCTTATTTTTGTTTCGCATTTTTGTAACAGGCATTTTTTGTTTCAAAACTATGTACAAAAAAAAAAAAAAAAATACACGCACACACACAAAAAAAGCAAAAGAGGAATATACAAAAAAAAGTATATGTATATCAAAGGTATGCGTAGATCTCCCAACAATATTTTCGCATGGGCAAAGACCTCCTTAAAGTAGATTACATTATTTACTTGCATATGATGAGGCACAAAAAAAATAGCGGAAAAATTAAAATAAAAAGAGAGTCTGTGATGCCATATGCGTGTATGTGCAAAAAGCAATCATCCTTTTTTTTTAATGAAGCTGTGTTTGTGTGCGTGTGTGTGCATGTGTCCGAGTGTATGCAATTTTTCTGCTTGGTGGTTTGTTATGTTTGTGTTTTTCGTTGAAATTTTTTAACATTTTATTTTCATGCGTGTGCGAATGAAAAATAAAATATATAAAAATTGCAAATATTAAAGGCATCGTGGCAAAAAATACAACAAAACCTCAATAGGACACAGTGTTATGCTTTTCTTTTTTGGGGTGTAAGTGCGTGTATACTTATTCACTCGAGTGTGTGTCATAATGTTTGTTGGTTTTTATATTTATTTTTTGTTGGCAATTGGGAACACACTGTTATTTTATTTTTATTATTTTTTTTTTTGTAATAAATGCTCTTGCAACGGGTGTTTTCGAAAACAAAAAAAAAAAAAAATTATTGATGCAACCAACATTAACAACAACAACAATCAGGATGACAAACAACAACAACAACAAATGTATATAAAAAGCTGCTGCATTTTTGCAAAAAACAGTAAAAAAGAATTGATTCGTTGTTGGTGCGTGTGGACAAGCCAGTGCGTTCTGCAGCTCAAAGTAGCTGTCGCCGTTGACGTTGTTGTTGGAATTGTTAATAAAATCGCTATTGTTGTTGTTATTGTTGTCAATTGTGAAAAAATGACCAAAACGAAAAAGAGATGCCAAATACTTTAGAGTTAATGTAAAAAAACAGTAAAACCATACACTATGCAACAACAAGTCGTACAACAACAAGCAGCATCATTAAAAAAAGCCAGTAAATGAGACAAGTCTTAGCAAAAAAAAACTTCATTGCAGGCAGCACAGTTAGGCAGCCAGCAATTGTATCAAGTAGAGGTGCCAAACAGCAAGACCTCCTTCACTTTTTATCATGTTTTTTAACACGCTGCCCATACAATATCCGCTTACAATCAAACCTACAAACACTTATACACTTTTACTCATGTTTGTTTGGTGTGTTTTGTGTGTTTTTTTTTCATGTGTTCTGTATGAAAAGTTCTCGTCCTTAAGTGAGTTCGTTGCATATCAAAAGTGGCATTAAAAAAAAACAGCAAACCTCTTGCTCATTTACATCAATTGATAATACCACAGCAACAATAACAACTACAACAACCATACCGTAACTGACAAAAAAAAAAATGAGACAAAAACTGGCTGCTTAAAATTAATATGACAGAAGTGACTATGCCAACATAAATGATTAAATTGAAACTTAAAACCCTTTCCTTCTTTAGTCCTATACTACCTTTTTCCTCCAGTATCGATAGAAAAAAGTAACGATAGGAAAAAGTACTTTTTTTCACTATTAAGGGCAGGAGTTTTTTTTGGTTTTTTTTTTTTTTTTTTGTTAACGTGGTTAAAAAAGTTTTTTTATTGTTGTTTTTTTTTGTCATAAAAATCAATTGTATAAAACTGACTATGTTAAAAACTCCTAAATGTATGCTTTTTTTAATAAATAATTGGGTTAGTAACTGATATGCTAAGGCATATTTAAAAATTAATATTTACCCCAATTATTTTAATAATTGTTTTTTGAATTCATCACCGAATTGTTAAAAATGTAAAAAAAAAATATTGTGATTTAACTCTCTAAGGCTTTATGACGATTAATCTAGTTCATATTTGTGTAGCATAAAAGCAGGGTGGAGGTTTCTTTAATATGGTTATTAATATAATTCTTCGTGGATATCTTTTTCTTAAAGAATATTTGAATTTCTAATTTGACGTTTTCAAGCCTTGCAGTCCATATAACATAAATTGAACAATGTTGACTTCTAAGGCATCAGTTGTTGCTGCTTTATCAGCATAAACGATTGACTTCACGACGTAACCCCACAGGAAATAATCGAGAAGTATAAAATCTCACAACCTTGAAAATTGATTGACTGATATCTGATTTCTTGAAATCAACTTACACAATACTACAATTTTCAGCTCTCTGATTTGGGACTTAATTCTAAAAATTGGATGTAGAAGGAGATCCAAAACTAAGATTTTCTGCATCATTTCTTGTGTCAAATTGGCTGCATTAATAATTTAATGGCTGTGGAATAAACAACTCTTTTATTCAGAATAAATTAAATTTTTTAAAACCACTAGAACTTTGATTATTTCAACATTGAAAATAGCAAGTGGCCAAAATTGTATGATTTTGGTTAAATGTCGTCCTAAAACAGGTAAACAGCCTTTCATTATTTAGATGAAATATATTGAAGTGGTGCAAATTCTACGCCGAACTTAGGGTGAAAACGTTGTTATAATACCCTTGGATGGATGGAAGAGGTGTACAGATTTTTTTTATATGGTCAGTAATTTGGGTACAGGACCTAATTGGATATAATGAATCCAGGTGCTATGCATGCATAAATTCCGGTTATGGATTGAGTAGGAAGTAAACTGAAAACAAAAGTATATATTCCCGCTTTCTTGTGATACTTCCAGTACAACGCATTGCTATTATCGAACCGCCAAGGCCTCCGAGTTTGAATACTGTGTCCCTGCAAGATGAAATCCCTTTCATCAACCTGAACCATGTGTATCAAACAGAAAAATAATCCACCATAACATAACACAAACGAAATGGATTACGTTTTATCAAAGATTAATTACCAAAAGATTAAGAATTTTTGACATCATTTTTGAAGTCTAAAAAACTTTTTAAGTAAAATGTCAGCGGACTATCATACTGAAAACGCCAAGCTGATTTTCAGACATTTGACGAAGCAAATACGTTCGCTTACTGCCATGATA
The DNA here is from genome assembly GCA_030448955.1 of Trichopoda pennipes. Lineage (NCBI taxonomy): Eukaryota > Metazoa > Arthropoda > Insecta > Diptera > Tachinidae > Trichopoda > Trichopoda pennipes. The sequence continues at coordinate 7,633,232 of JASKUP010000002.1, forward strand.
TCTCGAGTTTAGTAAAAAATATGACAATCGCTGGCGACTTGCGTGTATTTATTAACGGTTCAGTTTGAAACTTCAAAGCTCTGCTGTTGCACAAAATAAACAAAAAGTCGTCCATTCCATTCCATCCCCCCCGGGGACACATTGATATGTTTTGATGGAATCTCACCGTCATGTGTCAACGGGGGAAAAACGGGAGTACAGTCCCCTGAAGGCTAGCAGGGAGTCAACTGGAAGCTTCACGTTATTTCCACGGGCATCAGTAAAGCTCCAGAGTTCCGCTAATTGTCTTTTTAGCCTATTAACTGTTCTCTGACTGATTATTGAGGTTGGCTCTTCGGGAGTATCGTTGTGACTGTGTATTTCTAGGGCTTCATTTGAGTTTTTGGGTCGGATCATTCACAATGAACACAATGAATTGTCCAGGTCCAGTGAGCATGAATGCCGTTGTGTTCTTAAAATACATTAAGTTTCAGATGTTCTCGACCAGGAGTTGAATAGTCTCCAACTCTTTAGCAAGGAATGAGGGCTGCGGCCTGCTCCAGGCTTTTGAAGTTACAACTAGGAGTGACTGGAGGATATACGTATTTGAAGGGGTTCTAGGGCGAGGTTGACGCTACATTTCATCCACAGTGGTTCGGTCACCACTAGGTTATGATCTACGATCGGTACTGGTGTAAGCCTTATCATGCATACAGAAACGCCTAGCTGATCTTCAGATATTTTACTCCGTTGAAGAAACATTTTATTAAAAATGACTTACCTTATAGCCTTTTATTATAACTTTCTGAAATATAAATGTTGAAGGTTTCTTTGTGGAAAGGTACTTTTTTTAATAATAACTTTTTGAAGTAGTACTTTTTTTTAATAGGAAACTAGTTTTAAAAGCACTTTTTTAACAGTTTACTTTCTCAGAAGCTATCGTTTAGCAAAGTATTTTAACGCTTTGAAGAACTAAATATCAAAAAAGTCCTTTAAAAAATTTAAACTCTTAATTTATGAAGATTCTTTTCTTAAATTTATTATATTACTTTATTTAAAGCTTCTCGACAGAACGCCTTATGCTTTACTGTATCTGATTTTTAATATGAAAAAAAGTTCCTATTTATAGGGTTTTTTAATGGTACTTTTTTAGGAAAATAAATTAATTTATCAACATACTTTTTTTCTTTGTAAAGCTAACGTTTAATATAAATATATAAAAGATAGCTTTATATATAAAGGTACCTTTAAAATAAATACTTAAATATTCAAAAAAGTATCTATTGATATATATTTACCTTTAAAAGCTACAGTTATAACTTTTTCTGATAAATGCTTTAGATGGCACTTTTTAAAAAGTACCTAACTTAAAAAACTGTTTTGAACGTTATATTTTTTATAAAGAAAACTTGTTATTTTGTTAAGTACCATTAGCAAATGATAAAGTTTTCGAAGGTAGTTTTTTAAAAAATACTTTCTCAAATGGTACTTTTTGCAAAGAGTTTTATTTGTTATTTTTTAAAATGTTATATTTTTAAAAAGAAATATTCTAAAAAAGTGTTTAAGTTGTTTGTAAAAAGAATTTTTTGAAGATATTTCCTTTTTTGCATGAAAAGTACTTTTATTAATAGGAAAAGCTATGCTCACAGTGGAATTTTATTATTCTGCCTTGGTACTTTTTATCTTTTAATAGGATGAATTTTTAATTTTTTATTGGAATAAAAACCTTTTTGCAAGAATTTTTTTAAAAGAATTTTTTAACAAATAATTTTTGATAAATTTTCTTTTTTTTCAAAGATACTTTAAAAATTATAACTACAAAACTTTTTTTTTAAATTATAATTCTAACAAACAATGTATCATAAAGTGATCGAAATTATGCAGCAAAATAAAATTGAATTTCCCACCAAAACAAGTTTGATTTTGTTATTTTTCTTGCTTTTGCTCATTTTATACGCTTCCAAAATAATCAACATCCCAATCATGCACTGGTGACATTAAAATGTAAATTTCAAAATACAGATGAAATCAAATTCTTAAATAAAGCTGGGCATTATCACCCAAAACAGTCGAAAAAATAAGAAAAGAAAACAAACTAAATTCTACGGGTAGTTTGAAATGCAGCATCAATAAATTTTGTTCCAGAAACTGACCACATTGATGACCAGCAGAAACAAGTTTCTTGAAACCTAACAAAACAAATACAAACAACAACAACATCCTTTAAAGGAAACGATCTTAATAAGACAGGAGATAGAAAAAAGGGGTGGCTTTTATCTCAAACATCTACTCAGATTCTGTCTGCTGTCTTAGAGAACATGTCAAAGTTCATTTGAATCTTTTGATTTTTTTATTTTTTTTTTATTTTTACTGTGAACGTTATATTGCCTAAAGGTGGTAGTTTCTCTGTTCTCTGAGAAGATGCTGCATATAATAATCATGTCCAGTTGTATAAAACTGGACTTTTAAAAGGATTTTGTTTTATATTTTTAATAGAAAAAAATTCTAGCTTTTTTTATGGCGTTGAAATTTCATGTGAAAGTTCAGTAGAAATATTTGTTGATCCTGTTTTTTGTATATGCTAAAGTGTTGAATAGAAGGACATCGTAATGTCCAGCCTAATGATGCTGTAGTGTGAGAAAATTTTTTTAAGTAAATATTTTAAATTTCTTATGAATTTTAAAAGTAGGATAAAAATAATGCTGATTTTTTGTTGGGTAAAGTAATCCCGCTTTAAATGAACTTTGAACTTTTTATAGGAATTTTAATTTTTTTATATTTTTGCAACGGTTAGAATTTTTAGAAAAGGTTTTTTATACCAAAAATAGTAAATGTGAGTTGAAAGAGAAATAATATTTTTTTACAAATTCATATTCCGACGGCATTTTATGTTTTACCAATTTGTAATTAAGCAACATTGCGGCCTATCCCTACGGCGAGCTTGGAAAATCTGCTTGCTTAAGTAGCATCTAGCACATTATAATAGGCCTGAAGGGAAGTAGATAAATAGGAAAGGATTAATAGCTTTTCTCACAAGCGCCTTTCATTATATTCATCCGTCTGTGTGTTTGCTGTCTGTTTCAAGTTAATGGTTCCGATCGAACCTTTTTCGCTTAGTTTAATATAAAATTTTGTTTTGTTGAGGATTTTTTCAGAATATTTTTAATCTTTGTGCCATCCTTTTCAGGTTTCGACATCTTGGTGATTAATATGTCTTTTATTGTGGAAGCCAGCAGATGGTTAAATGCTATTAAATGAATTATCTTGCCTGGTATACAGGACAGGTCACCATATTTTTGATTTTATATCAACACTCAGCCATCAACTGCATTAAGTAACTTTATGAATTTAACAATGCAAATACCGCCGATCACTTACCAAGCAGCTCATTAGTGTTATTAAACCAGAACCTAAAAATCCTTTTTATTTTTTTATAAAATCTCCATTTAGTAAAATAATTTATTTTTTTAAATTTTACGATAGTGATGTGTTGGCGATTGCTTTTTTGTATGGAAACTTAGGTTCTTTAAATGGAACGAGTAGATTTATAGTGAACTGTTTTCTTAGGAAACGCAGGTTTAAGGAAAATATTGATTTTTCACGAAACAAGTGACTTTTTTGTGAAAACCTGCCTTTTGAAGAAAAGGTGCCTTTTGGGGAAGAAAGGAACTTTCTTTTTGGCAGAAAGATTTCAGATTTGGGGGAAAGTAACAGTTTTTTGGTGCAAAGTACCAAGTATTGCGCATTAAATTACCAATTCATTGCAATTGGTGTCCTTTTTGGGGAGAAAAAGTGCAGGTTTTCATAAGGCAAAATTGCCAGTTTTTGATATAAATTAGTGCATTGTTTTGGGTTAAAAAGTTTCCTTCTTTGAGATGAAGAATAACTCCTTTTTGGCAGTAAAATAAATCCTTTTTAATCGAAAATAGTTACTTTTTTGGGCACAAAAATTACCCTTGTTTGAGAGTAGTGTACACATTGCAATAAGAAAAGACGGGCCCTTTTCTAGGAAGAACTTGAACTACTTTTTGGGGGAGAAGAAGTGCACCTTTTGGTTAGAAAAAGTGCCCTTGCTTAGAAGACATAGTCTTTATTTCAATAAAAGAACATCATATTGTTGAAAAAAAGTTCCTTTTTTGGATGAACCAGAACACTTTTTGGGATGAAAAGTATAATTTTTAAATGAAAAAAAAATTTTTTTTGTGCAGAAAAAGTGTCCTTTTTTAAGCAATAGTTCGTGCATCTCAACAAAAGAATGTTCTATTAAGGAAAGAAGACCGCTTTTTCGGAATTAACTATAACGCCATTTTGGATGAAAAGGTGCCTTTTTTCGGCCAAAAACGTGTTACTTTTCAGAGGAACAGTGCGGAAGGAAAAGGCTCCCGTGTTTAAAAGGGGGTTTGTACATTTCAATAAAACAGTGTTCTATTAAGGAAAATCGGGCTCTTTTTTGGAGTGAAATAGAACATCTGTGTGGGAAAAAATTTGAGCTGAATACATACACTTTTTATGATAAAAAAGTGATATTGTTTAAGTGATTTTGCATTTCAATAAAAGACTGTCCTATTGAGAATAGAATGGCTCTTTCTTTGAGCGAAATAAGTGCACTTAAAAGTGTCGTTGTTTGAAAGAATGAATCAAAAGCATCATATTAAGGAAAAAACGACTTTTTTTTGGAGAAAAATGTACATCTTTTGAGTGAAAAAATAGATTTTTTTTAGCAGAAAAAGTGCCCTTGTATGCTAAAAAAAGTAATATTGTTTAAGAAACTCTGCATTTCAATAAAAGACAAACCTATTGAGAATAGAATGGCCCTTTCTTTGGGAGAAAAAAGTGCCCTATTTGAGCGAAATAAGTGTCGTTGTTCGAAAGAAAGAGTATGCGCTTCAATAAAAAGCATCATATTAAAGAAAAAAGGACTCTATTTAAGATGAACTAGAAAATTTTTTTGGAGGAAAATGTACAACTTTTGAGTGAAAAAAGTATTTTTTTTTTTTAGCAGAAAAAGTGCCCTTGTTCGAGAGGAGTCAATAATTTAGTATTTTATTGAGGAAAATCGGGTTATTTTTTACAATGAACATCTGTTAAGGAAAAAAATTGGTCCAAATTGAACGAAATAATTTTAGTTTTTGATCTGAAAAAGGACCTTTTTTAGCAGATGATCTATTCATTTTAACAAAAGTGTGTCCTATTGAAGAAAGAAGGGCCCTTTTTGGGATAAACTTCAACTCATTTTTGCGAGAAAAAGGTATCCTTTTAGATAAGAAAAATATCGTTGCTTGAGAGATAGTTTCTGCATTTTGAATAAAAATGCCCTATTGAGGAAAAAGTGCCATTTTTGAAAAAAAGTTTGACCCTGTGGCTTAAAAATAAACAAGGAACTGCACCGAACTTTGGATTTATAAAATGACTTCTGCAGTAAAAAAAATGACTTTTAGGAGCAAAGTTAAAAAATAAAAAAAAAATAAAATGATTTCTTGTTGAAAAATTAATTTAAAGTAGCAAAAGTTAAGAATTATTCGATAATTTCTGTGGGCCGAAAAAATAAATTTTCTTACAAATTTTACGTTTTGTAAAACAATAGATTTTTTTTTAAAGGAAGTACGATACATTTTTTCATAAAATATTTATTTAAAAAATGTCACCAGTTAACAACCCCAGTTCTATTTTAAGATTTTGTATTGGAAGTAAAATTCATTATTCGATTAAATTTTAAAAATTTCCATAGATTCTATATGATTTCAAGAGTTTTTGCTTAACATTTGACCGTTAATACTTCACAAAAATTGTTTTTACAGGACTATAAAGAGTGATTTTTCTAATAAAACTTTCCTTGACATTTAACTGAAAATCATAAATTAAATGCCTTAATAGGTCACCTTTAAAAGTTTTTTAAGATATTTAAATTTTTTTGGCGGTAAAATAATTAAAAAAAAAAAAAATAAAAAGCAGTAAAAAATATCCACTTAAAACATCATAAGAGAAAAGGGTTTAGGAAAAGAAACCAGTAAGACAACATGTCTTTTTTTTATTAAAAAAAACTGGCCATTTATATGTTCGTTGAGTAGCGAAGTGTTGAAAGAGGGGAAACTATTAATGTATTCTTATATACCAACCCCGGACATGGCCTATAATTAGGAAGAAAAAGAAATAAACACAAAGGAGATCATTTAAAGTGAGCATCAACTTAAAAATGGGGTGTGTTATCATTAAGGAAAAAAAGCCACTGTGAAAAAGCAAGAAAGATAAAGACAGCCAATAATAAACGAGTAAGAGTTGCATGATTATGAGGTAAAAAAATATATTTTTTTACAATTAAATGAAGACAGGATTTCAGGTAAAAGCGAATTTGATTTTCTTTGAAAACAATAAGAAATCCTCTCTTAAAGGATTTGGTATACAAAATAAATGTTTAAAAAGTATAGCATAGTTTTAAGGGCCAGTATTTATATTTTTGATGTGTTGAAAATGTGCGTTAAGTGAGAGAATGTAAATTATTTGATAGAGAAAAATGGCGAGTTTTTTTTGGAAGACGGACGCTGATACCAGATTTTCCCTCAAGATTTAGTTTCTCCTTCTTAAATCATAGAATTGAAATATATTATTTATAGAAAATATTAGTAGTTATAGCTCCTGAGAAATTTGGCAACGTCGCACATGTGTTATAGACTTATAGAAGATTTAAAACTGTTTGGGAATAGAGCTGACTTAAGAAATTTTTTTAATATCCAAGTTGATTATCTAAAAAGGTTGTGTTTAATCTTATCGATTCTATAGTTATCAAAGACTGGAAATATGTTTAAAATATCTTATCCAAGAAGATAAATATATTTTGTTTATAGATTAAGAGTTTGTCTTTTCTAAATAGAAATTCTCCTTCATACATCCTTTTTCATGTAATATTTCCATCGCTAAAATCATTTTTTTTCATTCATATTTTTTAACTTACTTTTAGGGGTTGAAGCTCAAAGCAAATGTAAGGAAAAATTTTTCAGAGCAACAAGTGTTTTCTTTTTAACATTAAAAAGGTAACACACATATTCGAAGACTCCTAAAATTATGCTTTAGAAAATATAAGAAATCACTTTTGAAATGTATAAAATCCTTAAAGAAGTTTAGCTGCGTTTTATGTATTAAACAGGGTGGTAGTTCTTAAGAAATGTTCCTCATTTATTGAACTTATTAAAAAAAATATATATGAAGAAAAGAAATCAAAACCACCCTTAACCTTCAAATTGCTTAAACACAAAAATTTCATGGCATATAGTAAATAAAATGTTGAGGTAGGCACGTGATTTGCTTGAAAAAATAACAAAGAAAATTCAGAGTAATTTATTTCGATATAAAGAACAACCCCCTGTGTATTAACCCTTTTAAAAACTGATCACTACTGTTCTTTAAAGAAAACCTGTTTTCATTTTATCCTGTTTCTTAACTTCATCTTTAATTTTTTTCTTCAAAAAAAAAAAAAAAAAAATAAAAAAAAAAAGAATTGTCTTGTACTCACTTCAATTACTGGTCATCTTTTTGGTCACTTGTGATCAGTTCTCTTTTTACAGTTCGTGGGCTTATGTGTTCGTAAACGGCGCGCGTTTTTCTTCGGAATAAATTTTAATTTTTTATCTTAAATTCAAAGACAATTTTTACTTTCTGAAAGTTTTTTAAGTTTTTCTTTTGTTAAATTTTTGTTAATTTTTTTGTTTTTTTTTTTGTTAAGTTTTCGTTTTCCGTTTTTTATTTTGTTGATTTAATTTTTGCTCAAATTATTAAATTTTTTGTTTGGAAAAACTTTTTAAAAATTGTTTATTTTTTAATAAAAAAAGAGACAATATTTTCGCGTTATTATCTGGTGTTGAAAGAAAATTTGTTAAGTGTTAGTATGAAAAAAGAAATATTTAATATTTTAAATAAACATTTTGGATTTTAAAACTAGTCGAAGGAAATCTATTTAAAATTCCCCATAAAAAATAAAAAAAAAATAAATACAAAAATGCCAAATTCCAAAAAATTAAAATAAATTAGTTTTTAAAAAATAATTAATTTTACAAATAAAATAAAATAAATAAATATAATAAATAAAATAAATTAATTTTTAAAAATTAATTTATTTTATTTTTATTTATAATAAAAGCTTGAAAGTATAAAATATAATTATTTTATATTAAATCACTTTTTACAGCACATTTATTAAATCATTAAATTGATTATTGAAAGCTTTGTTTGATTGGTGTAGCCTCACTATCATATAAAAGAAAATTTTATAAAATGCCTGTTTTGTTAAACTGCTCTACCGCGAGTTAATATGCAATTATTATCGGCTTTAACGACGTTAAGTCAGACCATGTGTGGAATAGCATCACGGATGGCTTTTGTAAAGGAGCTCAAAGAGACAACAAAACTGTTATTTAGTAGCAAAACTTTTAAAATTTAATTCAACCTTTTGACTGAAGCTCTGGAAAGCTGATTTTCAGGTTGCAGGAAACTGCAAAAACAATTGTTCAATTGGCTTAAGATTTTTTTTTTAAAGAAGTTAAGCCTCACCTTGCCAAAAATTCTAAATAAATTCTAAAATAATTTTTGTTTGGAAGTTGCCGCTTAAAACACAAGGCTTATATACGTCGTACATACATACGTTACTAACGTCATATAATGGTTGCAGATAGACCCATGTAATGTAGAAAATTTTTCTTTCTTTTAATATCTTCCCCTAAAGCAGCAATTTGGACAAGCTGGATGAAATGTGGAGGTATTTTAGGTCAATCGAACAATGTTTTCGGCATACCATTCCCATTCCAAAGAGGAATTATAATAATTATAATAATTACAAATTAATATTTATGTAAATATGGTATTTAGAAATTCACTATCCATTTTCTACTTAACAGCTACCAAAAGAAAAAAAAATTATAGCGAGGACGAAGGACCATTTAAAAGTTTTTCGTAAATCTACCTAATAAAGGCAAATTGTTGCAGTCTTGATTGATTTATAACGTAAACCAGCAATTCTAACTAGGTTAAAATTAAATTAAATTTCCTGTTTTTTTTTTAACTTACTACAATGAAAATTGATTTATTATTCAAAGTTAAATTAATTAAAATGCAAAAAATTAAATTTAAAAAAATTAATCATCTTAAACGCTAGAAGATAAGGTTAAATAAATAAGCAAACTAAGCGACAAGGGTTCTGATTTAAATTCATATTTTCTTTAAATACTTTATCCACTGATCAATTTAAAGTGATGCCCAGGAGGCAGAAATAACAACTTTGCCAACTTGTTGCAAGATTAAATTGTTAGTATTTACAATCTTGTAACAATTTTAAATTATGCCTAAATTCCTGCCTTTTGAGCGCTGACTAAAGTCTCTGCAATATATAAAGCAAATAAGATTGATTACCCGCAAATTTGTCTTTTCTTAAAATTTAATTTCGACTAATTTTTGAACATATACATTTCCTTAATCAGAAATATTATTTATTTCAAAAAATATAAAGTGCAGTCTTCAGCTCGCGGGAAACTGTGGCTAACTGTAGCTTGTATGACTCTAAAATCAGTGAAAATTTTGTTTTCTGTTACTGAATAATAGAATTAAATGACCAAAATCCTGATTGAAATTCTTATTTGCTTTAAGTATTTTATTTGCTGATCAAGTTAAAATGGTGGCCACTAGGCGGAAATATACTTGGCAACTTATTGCTGGATTAAATTGACAGTCTTTAAAAATTTCCTAAAATTCCGGCCTTTCAATTGCCGACTAAAATTCGTTCAGTATATATAGAAAAAATACGAGTGATTACCCGCACATTTGTCTTTTTCAAAAATTTAAATTAAGCCTAATATTTGAAGATATAAGTTTTTTAAATCAAAAATATTATTTATTTCAAAAACTATAAAAAATATAAAAAGTGTAGTCTACAGCTCTTACGAAATTGTGCTTCATATGATTCTTGCATCACTGAAAATTTAGTTTTCTAATACAGAATAATAAAATTAAATGACAAAAATCTTGATAAATTAAAATTATTTGTCTTAAATATTTTATCGACAAATCAAGTTTAAGTGGTGCCCAATAGACAGAAATAAACTTGACAAGTTATTGCAGAATTTAGTTGACAATATTTAGAAATTTGCGTGCCTAACAATTTTAAAGTTTGCCAAAAATCTTGCCTTTTAATTGCCGACTTAAATTCGTCCAGTATATAAAAAAAAATAAGTTTGATTACCCGCAGATTTGTCTTTTTTAAAATTTTATTTATAGTGATTTTTAAAGATATAAAGTATTTAACCGAAAGGTTTTATTGATTTCAAAAGATATAAAAAATATAAAAGTGTCATCTACAGGTCGTCTACTCTACTCGACGTCTACTGCCATAACTGGTGGCATTTTCAAACTGATTACATTAGAAAAGAAAATTTAGAAGAAAGCTACAGTGGAACTTCCCTATAGTGAATCTCGACTATTATTTCATTGTATCAAAACTTCATTATAAAGAAATTTTTTTGTTTGTTGGTTTTCTATTTATTTAAAATAAACAGGCATTTTTGTTTGAATTACATTTTCACATTTTTCTTTATTAATAAAAGCTTCAATTACATCTTTAAGTCCATCGAAATCGGTTTGTTTATCAAGTGCTTACCGAACAAAACACTAGCATTCAAAAATGAAAAATGCTTTGGTGGAAAACGGAGTAAAGAAAGAACAACTGTTCTAGTAGGAACCAATATGACTGCTAAGGAAAAACTAAAACTGGTGGTTATAGGAAAGATTTTTTTTTTTAAACAGAAGTAGCACTTCAGGCAACACTACCTATCTAGTCAACTACTGTGCTACATTCTTAAGGAAAGGGATAGGGAAGAGTTGAAACAGGTGGTAAAAGTAAAAGGATAGTCGGAAATTAACTGCCGTATAAGACAGCACAGCGACCAGTGACTATGCCTTCATCGCTGAGCAGCCCCACCGACAGTCAATTTTTATTTTTTTGGTGAAAAAAAAACCATAATCAAATCTTAAATTTTTATAACCATCCAGTACTTCGAAATTTTCGTGTCCCAAAGAATCATCCCCCAGGGGCACATTAATATGTCTTAATGGAATCTCACCATTAAGACATGTGTCATCTGGGGATAAAAGGGAGTCCAGTTCTCTTAAGTCTAGCAGGAGTTAACTGGGAAACTTCCAAGGGAATCAGTCTCAGCTCAGCCCCAGAGTTCAGCTGTTGCTGTTCTCTTACTGATTATCGAGGTTGGCCCTTGAGGGAGTATCGTGGTGGTTGTGATTTCACAGGACCTTATGAATGATTATGGGGCCAGGATTATTTACTTTTGACCCAATCAACCGGGTAAGTGAGTCAGATCCAGCAAGCATGCTATGTTATGTGTTCTGCACCAGCATTTGAAAAGTCTCGAACTCTTCAGCAAGCAGTGGGGGCGGCGGTCCTGGTCCGTCCTCCCGAAATTTCCATTCGGAATGTGTGCTTTGGCTTCCTAGGGCATAGGTGCATGCTATATATCACACCTCTGGGGGCACATTGATATGTTTTGACGGAATATTACCGTCATTACATGTGCGAACAGGGTAAAAGGGAGACCAGTCCCCTGCAAGGATAGCAGGAGCCAACTGGACAATTCCATTATATTTCCGCAGAAATCAGTAAAGCCCCAGAGTTCAGCTAATTGTCTTTTTAGCCTTTCAGCTGTTCTCTGACTGATTGTAGGGGTTGGGCTTTCGGGAGTATCATGGTGGTTGTGGTTTCAGGCCCTCGTTTGAGTTGTGAGGGTCGGATCACTCACAATGAATGGTCCAGGTCCAGTGAGCAAGATTGCGGTTGTGTTTTTAAATTTTATCAAGCTTCATGCGTTCTGGACCAGGAGTTGGATAGTCTCCAACTCTTCAGTAAAGGATTAAGGCTGCGGCCTGATCTGGGCGTTTAAAATTGCAACTAGGAGTGACTGGCGGGTATACGTATCTGAAGGCCTTCTATGACGATACTTTTCATCCATAGTGGTTTGATCCACCGTCAGGTTATGGCTCATACAGCTAGGTACTGATATAAATCTTATCACGTTCTCTCCTAAAGAATCAGCGAATTCTTTGGCTTTTTGCTTCAATAATACTTCAGATACGAGAAGATTCTCAGAGCGAGCGCCGTAAACCATTTGAGCATTGCTTCTAACGCCTAATGCTTAAATGCTCGCCTTTTATATGCTTTTGCATAACTGACTTCTTTTTAAAATGTCTGATAATGTACTGGGAAGAATTCCAAAATCTTTAGCTATAACCGTTTTTTTAATGTCGCTTCTTCAAACTGTATTAATTACTAATAATTTTTTTCAAGGGAAAGGCTACTCCGGTGCGTCATTCTCGTTCACTGAACTCGATCAACTGATGTTAAAAGTCAAATCATTGAGTTTTTTGAGTTAATTTTCTTGTTCGGGGATCCCAAAAATATTAATTATTTTCTTTATAAATAGTGTTGCTAACAACTGTAACATAAAACTGCTAAAATAGTTCACTATATGGAGACAATAACACATGCAAAATATATTTTTACTTCCAAAATTTTGTTCATTGTAAATAAAATTTACGAAAAAGCTGTGTTGCTGATTTTAATCATAATAAGAAGAACTTCATTATATAGAAGTTCACTATAAGAAAGTTCGACTTTTCTATTTTAAAAGAAAAGCTTTAAAGCTAAACAATAATAAATTGAAAAGCTTTAACTGGTTATCCAAAATTTGTTTTTAATATTATTTTTCCCAAGTTTTTAATGTAATAATAGCTTTTTATTGTTTTCTTTATTCTGCTTTAGTTTTGTGTGGTTTCCCCTCTCCTAACATTACATGAAAGTTAAGCTTTTATTTCGACCTGAGCAAATCTTACTTCAATTAACAGAAGTAATAATAACCAATAAATGCTAATATTTAAAGCAAAAAGCGTTTAACTGCCAGTAAATTTGTTAAAATTATGTCGTCACCTCAAAATACTGATCATAAAACTACTGAGGGCTGTCACAGACAGTCACCTAAAATGATGATACATCAACATCAACAACAGCATCAGCAACAACAACAGCAACAACAACATTTTCTTCATATGCAACAGCAACAAATGCAAACCTATCAAATGCAACAGCAAGAAATTCACTTAAAATCTACAACTGAACATGAAAGCTGTTTGGCTACAAAACGAAATCTTTATTCCATTAAAGAGCAAGCCGAATATGAGACAGACGATGTTGAGGATGAAAATAAACGTCAGCCAAGTGAAGTAATGGATATTGCATACGATGCGGATGTTGATGATGATGTACCAATGCAAAATGTGACAGTTGCTATCACAACCTCAAAGGAGGCTGGTAATAATGATGATAGGGCTGTAGAAAAAGCTCAGAGGGTTTTTGACGAAAGACAACATATATATGAGGTAAGTGAGAAAAAATATTTTTTAAAGAGAGAATTTTATTAAATATGAAATAATCTTTTAACGGTCTTTTTAAATAATTTAACGATTTTATTTTTTTTCCAATATTTCGCTTTCCTTTGGAAAGCTTCTTCAGGAAAAAATTTTTTTTTTTTTTATCTATAAAAAAAATTTTTTTCCTGAAGAAGCTTTCCAAAGGAAAGCGAAATATTGGAAAAAAAAAAAAATAAAATCGTTAAATTATTTAAAAAGACCGTTAAAAGATTATTTCATATTTAATAAAATTTAAAAAAAAAGGTCGAATAAAAATAAAAGTATTAAAGAGAGAATATAATTCAATTCTTTTTTAAATTTGTTTTATAGCTTTTTCAACCCTGGGCCATAAAAACTTATGGTGACCAGGCCAAAACTAAGACTATAACAATGCGCAAAAAAGTTAGAATCTTAAAGGCTTTAGAAGGCAAAGAGCATAGTCGGCCAGATAGTTCGAAATTTAGATTTTGGGTAAAGACCAAAGGTAAGATAATTTTATATAAAAATAATAATTAACTAAAGTATTAAAAGCTTTTAAGCTTTTCAAATATGAATGGTTTAACAGTTTTTTTATTTTGAATAAGGGGTCACAAGTAATTAAAAAAAATATCAAAAAGTTGGAAAAACCTTTGCGAAAATATAAGCTTTTTAATACAGCCTTTAAAAAAGCTGTTAACAGCTTTAACAAGCTAAACAGTTTTAGCATTAATGGCTTAAAATGCAAATTAAAACAGCATTCTGCAAATGTTTAATAACAGTAACAAAACTTTAAAGCTTTTCATGTGATAAAAGTGCATTTTTAAAGCTATATATATTAAGCTTTTAATATTTTGTAAATCTCAACAAAAAAGTTAATAATTAAAAAAAAGACTTTGAAGCTCTAGAGTTCTCAGGCAACAGCTTCTGAAACAAAAAAATTTAAAGAAATTGATTATTATTAGGCTTTTAAAAGCTTCTTAAATATTTGTGAAAATGTTTTTTAGGTTTCACTACCAAACGTCCGGAAAGCTTTGAGGATGCTCCCTGCACTCCACGCCATATGAAACCTTTGCCACCCAATGCCATACTTTCCGACAATGCGGCTGATGTGGATCTTTATGTAGCTTCTACAAATAAGGTAAAATACAAAGCTTTAAACAACTAAAACTAAAGACGGCAAAAGTTTTTTATAATAAAAAAATTTACTTTTTTAGGACTTTGAGAAGCGCCACTATCGCAAGGTGGCTGTTGTTGAAGAATTCTTTGATATTATCTACAATATACATATGGAATTGGGCGGTAGAAGTGGCATGCACGCAGGACAAAAGCGTACCTATCGCATAGTGAGTCGAAAGACAAAAAAGCTTTTTTCTTATTATTATTAAAATAAAAATAATAATTTTTTTGATTTTGTATTTTTCCAGATTTCTGAAACTTATGCTTTTTTGCCTCGAGAAGCCGTAACTAGATTTCTATCTATTTGCCCTGAGTGTAAAAAGAATTTACGTCCCTCCTCACCCTCAACCTCAGCTCATGCAAAAGATGAAGCTGTAACGATGACACAAAATGAAAGCTCTTCGGAATTAGAGGTGTTAAATTATTCATCGCATACCGAAAGCTCTTTAGAGGCAGGATCCACTACGAAAACTTTAACAAAATTGCCAATACCAGCAGCTACAGCCGCCAGACCACTGGCTCAAGCTATAAAGCGAAGATATTCTAATCCTGATAACAATTCTAAAGCTTTTGTTGTTCCATGCGATCCAGTTGATTTAACACAAACTTTACATAGGCGCAATTCAAGCCCTATTATACCTTCGAGCACTAATGTTATACCCCAAACCAGTCTTTCTGCTCAAGCCTCTGCTACTCCGAATTTGCCTAAAATACGGGTTAACCCAAATTTGCAAAGACCCTTTACACCGCCCATTATTGAATGTTCTGGTTTCGGTCAATCTCATTATGGTTTTGGTTTCGATTTTCATTCCTTAAAGTCGCGCGATAATTTAATGTGCTATTATGATTTTATGAGAAGATTATATACAGGAAGCTTATTAGTCCCTCAGACTGTCAGCTCTGCTAATAAACCTTCTTCTTCTTCTTCTTCTTCTTCTTTGCCACAAATAAAAACTAAAGAACTTGCGACTGTACAAACTAAAGTTCTTAAGAAGACTTCTTCTAAAGATTTAGAGCTCACGTCCTTACACTCTTCTTCAGAAGATGATATTGAAAACGTTACTGTTTTGTCGGCGAAAAGATTCAAAAGCTCTTCCCAAAGCTCGGACACAACAAAAGCTTTAGGATCATCTTTACAATTGCAAATACCAGCTATTGATAAAGATTTTGTGCAAACAACACAAGTTCGTGCAATTAATCTGTCTAAAAATTCTTCATCTATTTTCAGCTCCACAGACAAGTTGGGATTTGAACCTAAGGCATCTACGCCCGTTAGCAACAAACCAACAACATCAATTGCAGCAACCTCAACACCCACTTCTATAAAAAAGGAAGCGGTAACACCACCAAAATCTTCGTGCTTTTCTAGTTTGCGTATACCCCAAATGCGTTCAGTAAACACGCTACCACCTTTGGACTTTGAGCGCTTAAAACCAATCACATCCACTTATTTGCAACTAACACGCAGCATGGGCTTAAGCGATGAGGAGGCTTTACGTTTTGATAATTTGGTAAGTAAAGATTTTAAATATTCTTTATAAATATTCCATTATCTTAAAAGTGTAATCGGCAAAGCAATTAGTCAGGCTTAAGTTTTCAAATAAATTTTATTTAGGGCGTTACTTTTCATTAGGTCTTGTTTTTTTAGCGGCCCTGGTTTTGTTTCTTTTCGATTATATATTTCTTTTTAATAATTTTTTAATTTATTTTAATTGTTTTCATCTTTTTTTTTAATTACTACACGCAGAAGATTTTTACATTAAATTATTACACTGAGAAAATTTTTTCGATGAAAAATATTAACTAAGAATAATGTTTTCTACAAAAACTATTCAAATGAGATCAATCACTGCATTACACTAAGAAATAGATTTTCTCAATAATTTTGTGCACTGAGAAAAAATTCCTATAAAATTCCATACTAAGAAAAACTTTTCTGTAGGAAATATCATATCATATTGCTCGGTAGACATTGCTTTAGGTAGAAAAACTGCGGGCGGAATTTTAAATAAGAATTTCTGCATTGAGTATGAGGTTCAGAAGATTTTCTTATCCTTCCGGAAAACCAAATAGATAAAAAATAGAGAATAAAAAGGTTTTGTTTGATGTTAAAATTTTTTTTTCTGGGTTACTAAATTATTATTAATTAAATGCATTATTTGTTTGTTTGCTTATTTTATTTATGTTAATTTTAAATTGCAACAAAAGTTATATTTTTAATGATGTTTTATTGATTTAAATTTTTGTTTTTAATATTTTATTAAACGGCTTTTTTATACGCGTAACTTTTAGGCAGATTTATTGTTTTTAGAGCTTTGTTTTATTTATTTATATTTATTTTTTGTTTTTTTTTTGCATTTCTTTAATTAGATTTATTAAGCTATTATTTTATTTAAATTTTATTTTATTCATCTTTTTTTAATTCTAAGTGCTTGTATTTGCTTTGTTTATTCATTGAACAAAAACAACATAAAAAATCAAAAATATATATTTTTACTAATCTAGTTTATCTCTTCTCTGACATGCTTGGCTTTTTAAATATAAATGCAACAACAACAAATAAAATACAAACAACAAATATCTTCATTCCCCTACCAAAATGAGCAAAATAATAGAAAAAACTCACCAAAATTATGCTACAGGTTATGGAAAAAAGCACCAGCTAAATATATGCTACATTTATATAGCAGCTCGAAAATATGCTACAGAAAATGACTTTACAGCTGACACAACCATAAATGAAATTGTTAAATATTTAAAACTTTAGAAAAAGACAAAAGCTCTTTAAAAAATTTTTGAACTATTAAAATTTAAAAAAACTAAATAATTTAACTTAAGGGAGCGGTCTCAAAATTACACGGTTTAGCAAAAAATGCTTTAAAAAAGCTTATCACAAGACTTGGTCTTTTTGTTTCATATGTCCTGTTATTTTCTAGAGCTTAAAAAAATGTTTCCCTTAATAAAGACCAGACCTCTCTCCTCTCTATCCCTTTTCTTTAGTTTTCTTTCCAATAAAAAGCTGCGATTCGGTGTCCATAATAGCCATAGCAGTCTGTCGCTGCTAATTTTGGCAGTGTTTAAAACTGAAGTTGTTTTCAGTTTCTGCAACCTAAATAACTGGCTTTCCTTTCAGGTTTGCTGTCTACTAACTTTTGACTATTTTGATGTCCTAAGTTCATTCCCCATTAGCTTTATACCAATATATATATTTCATTAATTCTTTTTGTATTATTACATAGAACACGATAAATATAGTAACCGTATTAGCTTTAAAACTATAATAAGTCTACTTAACGCCTCGGGCTCTAAAAAACTGTTTCAAAGCTATTTGTAACATAAGATTGCAGGGTTGGAAATATATTTTTTTTTTGTATCATTTTTCTTCATCATATTTCTCCTCCTGTTTTTCTTTCGACAACAGTGAACACAGTTATTTAATGCACATTATTGCCTGAGTGTTTGTTACTGCTTCCTTTAAAAAAAGTTTCCGAAAAATTAAGAATTTCATTCGATTTGTCAGTAACTTTTTACCCAGCGAACAATTTTGCACTAAATTTTAGTTTTAAAAACCGATGTCTCGAATATGTTTGAGGCCGTTCCTTTATAAACTACAATAGCCCAGTTCTAAAACTTTTTATTTAATGTATTTTTATTTAAATTTTAAATTTAATTTTATTTACTTTTTAGTTTCTTAGATCTCGCTTTTGCAATTATTTATTTTGTTTGCTTTTTATTAATTTTATTTATTTTTTATATGTTTTTTTTGTCTCTTTTTTATTTTTTATATTTTAAAGCAGCTGAGTTTTTAATAAAATAAAATTTCTTTAAAAAAAATTTTGGCTTTTTTTTGAACGCTACGCAAACGCTTTTTGTAGTGGCTTAATAACAATTTTTGTTAAAAGTTTTTAGTTTTGTTTTTTAGATTTAAGATTTTTTTTATTATTTAATTTATTAATAAATTTTGATTATTGAAATTTATAAATAAAATGGAATGTTTTAGTATTTGGAAAAAAAATTAAGTAAATTTTTTTGATAAATTTAAATTTTTTTTGGAGAATTTTTTTTTACATTTTAACAGATTTGTTGCTGAAAGGTAAGTTTGGCTTAAGACTTTAATAAAAATATATTTTTTTTTAATTTTTATTTAAAATATTTTTAAGCTTGTGTATTGGTTGAATTCAAATATTTGTAAAATACTTTTTAAAGCCGAAAATTTACCTTTATGATCACAATAATAAATTTTGTGATTAAAAATTCATTATCACAAATAATTATTATTTTATAAAATAAAATTTATTTAGTTAAAATATTTTTCTTAATACCAAAATTGTATGTTGAAGGAAACTGTATTTGTTTTTGAAAAAATATATTTTTTGAAAAATAATTTTTATTTTATATAAATGAAAATTTTTTAGTTGTGCTCAGGTTCGTTTAAAATTGTTCTTTATTATAAATCAGGATTTATTTAAAATTTATTACTTATATACCTTTTCTTGTTTAATGACGATAACTATTGGTCTTAGGAATCACAAGGAAATATATATTTCCCAAAGACAAATTTTCCGTAATAATATCACAAAATTACTTGTTGCTAGTACTTAATCATTTTTGAGAATCAATCGCCATTAGCTAAAATATAGTGAAATAGTTTCAGCTATATTTTATTTAACAATAATTTATTTAATTATCTTAAGAGAATCTTAAAGATTTCGTTCATTTTGAAGGTTATAATTTTTACAGAAAATTACAAATTTTTTGTGATAACATTTCATTTGTGATTTATTTATTTTCATATTCTTTTTTAATTAAAAAAAAATTCGTTTTGTTTAGCACGCACGCACAAATTTTATTATTTAAAATATATTATTTACAATAAGAAAATAATAATTATTATCGCTTAATTATTGGCATTTTCATTTTTAATCACAATTGTGATAAAAATTTCTAAAGCTCTATTCAAAGCATATAAAACATTATGAAAATTATAAAATTTTAGCTCATTATTTAAGTGGCTTGCTGCTTGGTTTTTCCCCAGCCGTCAAGCTTTTGGGTGAACTGAGCACAAATGTGGCTGTCAAAACATCGCCATTTTCATCAATAAAGGTCTTAGAGTAATGGCCATTTCGAGAGATGATATCAAATTTTGTAAGACCAAATTTGGCTAAAAATTCTGAAATGGGACTTAAGTGAGATGCAAAGGGAGACAAAGGTACAACGGGACGATAAGAATTGAATGAATGTGTTGATACTTCTGGTGGTGCATAGTGTTGTACTGTGGGTGCATAATCTAGAGGCACTGTGTTCACTTTATAGCTGGTAGTTATAACACGACCATCTGGCTCTTTACGAGTCTTCGTAATAGTATCACCCTCAATCTCAGGTACAATGCCGGCTTTTTTCAAAATATCTTGCATTTGAGGATCCAAATCTTTAAGTGTTGGCTTCTCGGGGCCAATGTGGGTTTTGGAATAGGTCCGTATATTCGTTTCCACTTTTGGAGTATATTCTTCGATATCTTCTTCAATGGGATATTTATGTTCGATATTTAAAATCGTTTCAGGCGGTGTTCGTGGCGCCAAATGTGATGGTAGAGTTTTTAAAATATTTTCGTCGGCCGGCTTGCCATTATGTAACACTTCAACTACCGGTAAATCTTCAATTTTAATAATTTTAGGTGTGGTAGTCGCAGGCTGGACTGTGGATGTTGTCGACAATTTTGCTGTAGTAGCAGTAGTTTTGGCGGTGCTTGTTGTCGGTTCTCTTTGGGCTGGTGATCCATATTGAGATTTAAGAAAATCTTGCAAACTTGGCAAAGGTTTAAGGGTGCTGGGTTCGGGTTCAAAACTTAATTTCGGTTTTGCAGTTGTTGTGGAAGTTGTGGCACGAGTAGGAAAAGTGGGCCATTCCCAAGTTTTTGGTGTCCATGATTCAACTTTGTTTTTAGTTGTAGTTTCAGGATCTTCCACTACCTCCCAACCTTCCGCGTCATCTGGATTGGGGTTATCCCAAGGTTGAGAAAACATTGAATAATCAAAGCTGGGCCAATTAATATCACCTATTGGCGGAAATTTAGATTTGTTGCTTTTATCAACCCCAGCTGAATTCGTGGATGTTGTTTGTACCACATGTCTGCCACCATTCGGCTTCGTATAAGTTCTTGTTATTGTTCTGCTTCTGTTGGGTATAGTAAAGTGTGTGTCAGGTTCTGGAAATACAGGATCTGCAGAAGTTCCAGTAATAGTTCTGTGTGAAGTTTCTCCTGGCCATGTGGGAAAAGGTTTGCTAAACCAATCGTCATTGAAATTATCTGACGATGGAATTTCCTTATTTACAGCAATAGTTTGTGTCACCTTATTGCCATTACTGTCGGTGAATGTTCTTGTTACCGTTCCAGCGGGTGAATTTTTTAATTCATCCGGTATATCATCGGATTTGTAAACATAACGATTTCTTTTCTGTATAATTGATTTGCTTGATATGCTGCCATCGGGATCCAGTTTGTAAGTGGTGGTTTTGGTAAAGCCACCAGGTGTGGTAGTTGTTTTCACTACCGGCTTTTTTGTGCGCAACAATTCAGCTACTGCCTCACCATCCATGCCACGCTTAATGGCAGCCTCTATAATCATTTGATGGCGCGAGATTTGAGTTGGTGAGCCAAAGTCAATAGTTTCAGCATCGGGATGGCCGTAAGTTGCCAAGGTACAGGCTAAAAGCTGAAATTGAAAGAAAAAGTAAAAACAGTTTTTTTAATTTCATTCTTCTTAAAAGCTTTAACAAAATTATTGCTTTTGAAGAAAAATAAAAATTTATTTTAAGCATAATTTTAAACTTGTTTTTGCAAAATGGAACCAATATTGAATAAGCAAAGTTATTTTAGCACTAGGAAAAGGACCAGCCGCTTTATAATTGCAGAATTATTTGTGATTTTTTTACCAAATCCCCCACAGTGCAATGAAATGTCCATATTTAGGGTTTAAAACATATCCATTAGTAACCGCTGTTATGCTCATCACTTATCGGCACAGACAGGCCATCAATTCTGTGATGTATTGGCTTCCACAAAGCCCATACCAAAGTTCGAAAGTTCGTATCTCCCGATTTAGGATTCTGGATATTCAGACGCTTGGTGATATCCTTAATATATTGGTTTCAAACAGATGATGTCTCCAAATCAACAGGGGAAATTAGTTTGCTTCCAAACGTAACTACCAAGCAGCTATACGACTTTACTTCCCCTTCATCATTTAAAGCATACTGAATGTGACTGAGGTGAGTTGCCTAGAGCTTCCTCGTTAATTTGGTAATTATTTAAGTGGCCATCGCTAGATAGTTCATTCAGTTCTTTGAATATGTCTACTGTGTGTTTATCCTTACGGCTTTTTCTCCTCCTTTTCCTTCAGCTGCAATTATTAAGCCCACACCATATCCTAGCACTAGGATTTTCAGCTACTAAAAGCCAACTTTTCTATCCGGGATTCCTGATACGATTTACATCTGCAGCTGGCCGTAAGCCTTAATCAGATGGTGGTCAAACCACTGGGAATGAAAAGCAGCGCCATTCATGCCCTAGGAAGCCGAGGACTAATTCTAGCAACAGGTCTTTCCTAGTTGCAATTTCAGCAATTCCAAAGCAGGGTTGCAAACCACTACTCCTTGCTGAAGAGCTGGAGACTATCCAACTCCTGGTCCAGAACACATGACTAGCATGCTCACTGGATCCGAATCATTCACCCGTTGGTGTCATTAAAGGCGAGGTGATCCTGCCCACTTATAATCAGTTCATGCTGGGGCCGCAAAACCACAACCATTACCATACTCCCGAAGGGCCAACCTCAATAATCAGCCAAAGAACAGCTAAAAGTCCAAGGAGACAATTAGCGAAACTCTGGAGCTTCCTGATTCACGTGGAAATAACGTGAAGCTTCCGGTTGACTCCCCGCTTGCCTTCAGGAGACTGGGCTCCCTTGTACCCCCAGCAGCACAGGTCTATATGGTCAAGTATTTCATAAAGGCCGATAAATGTGCCTCCTGGGCGGGGGGATTTCTACCCGGGGTAGTGTGATTCGTTTTACATCCGCACCTGGCTATGTAGCCTTAATCAGATGGTGGACAAACCACAATTGTATAATTTGGAACGTCATACATGCGTCCTAGGAAGCCGAAGACATAATTCTAAGCAACAGAACCACCTAGTTACAACTTTAATGATTCCAGGGCAGGGCTGCAAACCATCACACCTTGCTAAAGAGTTGGAGACTTTCCTACTCCTGTCCAGAACACATGTCTAGCATGCTCAGTGGACTGGATCATTCACTTTACGTGTCATTATCAGTGAGATGATCCTGGCCACCAGAATAACCATTATACTGTTATGGGGCCGCGAAACCACAACCACCACGATACTCCCAAATAGGGGCCAACCTCATTGATCAGTCAGAGAACTATTAAATGTCTAAAGAGACAAATAATGAACTCTGCGGGTCACTGATCCCCGTGGAAATAAAGTAGAGCTTCCAGTTGTCTCCCTGCCTGTCTTCAGGGGAGTGGGCTCCCTTTTTCCGCAGTTGCACTGTGTCTAGATAGTGGAATTCTATTAAGACCATATTTATATGCCCCTGGGGGGATTCTGCCCGGGATTGGGTAATTCCACAAATTCATTCTTTATGTACAGGGGAAATTAAAAGACTGGGTTTTTATCGTTTGTCTTTTTAAATTAACCAGCGCCAGCTTCATATTGTGATGTTAATGGTACTTGATTTAAATGCCGTGAATTTGGGTGACAAAAGTCCATCTGCGTAAAACTCTGCTACACAGATTAATTAATTTTATTTCAACTGTTATTAGACAGATCTGCAAAATTCTTATGAGTATCGTTGAAGCTCTCTACTAAGAACACATTTGTAACACATCCTGGACCACTGTGGCTTAAGATATTTTTTTTTATAATCGCCTCGGGAAGGTCAGATTTAAATACAAAAACTTGATTAGTTTGATTTTATGCTTTGTTAAGCTAAAAACATCTATTTTTTAGATCTTTTTTTCAATTATACTTTTGCTTATTGGAAAGTTCGAGACGTTATTTAATCAATCATATTTCAAATATTATCTCTTTGTTTCTTTTCAAAATAGTTCATGTAAATTAGATTGCTGTTAAAGATTAAATTAATTTGAGGGATTTTTCCGCCATTTAAATACAAATTAACAGGGTATTACGATTATATTTCAATTTTTTAATTTATGTATTTCTTTGTTCAAGTAGCGTATTTAAAGTCATAAAATTAAGGTTTCGCAATCAAATAATAGACATTTTTTTATGGAAAGGATATTTTTTCATATTTTGAAAATACTTCATTAGACCAAATGAGAGCTATATAAAGCAATTAAATCATTTGTTTAGTTTTCTAATTTATTTCTTATATTTTTGCGAATATTTTTAATTTCTTTTAAATATCTCGAAAAACAGTTATTTTGCATTCTTTTATTCCAAATTTTTTTTTTTTAATTTTTATTATTTTTAAATTATTTCACTATTTTTTACCTGCATCACTAAAATTATTTTAAAAATATCTTTAAGGTTAAACATTGTTGTTTTTTTCAATTTTTTTATTTTAATATAAATGAATTCCTTTTGGATTTAAGGTTTTCGTTAAGATCAAGTTACTTGCTTTAAGATTTTTTCGAGACTAATTTCGTTCATTCATTCATTCTCGACAATTTAGAATAACAATATTTTTCTTGTTTTATTTGTAATTATTTTTAAGTACCAAAACTGATAAGCTGTTTATTATTGTATGAATTTGTTTATAAAAAATTTTTTCTAAATACCTAGAAATATATATTTTTTTTTTGGTGTTTAAAAATAATTAATGAGGTTATCTTTGTTCAATATAATTGTGAGAATAGATTTACAAAGAAATAAAACAAATAAAAAATCATTCTTAAAATTTAGCTTTAACTCTTGTTAAATACACAAAACCTGTTTAGCCGTAACCCAGCAAGCAATGAAATGTTTATGCAGAAACAGCTTAAAAAGCACTTAACAAACTTTAACGTTATTTAATTGCTATTGAAACACATTATTTTTTGTGATTATTTGAAGTTAATAAAATTTTTTTAAAAATGCAACATTTTTAAAATTGTGATAGAATTGTGATAAAATTGTGATTTAATTCAAAGTCATCCGTTTTAAGTAAAGAAAAAATGTGAACGTTCTCAATTATATTTTTCCACTGCATAAAAATATCAGTATTAAAAAGCAAAATAATACAAAACCTGTTATTGTTCATAATGATCTATTTCAGTTTATCACAAAAAAAATAAAAAAAAGACATTATTAATTAGAACCAAAAAAAAAAAGAAAACAAAAAACGATATTACAGGCTGTCCACTGAAAAGGTATACCGCCGCCGTTATGGTAAACATTAGTTTTGACATTTCATGTTCGGCAGTCGTGAAGTAGACACGTGGCAAATTTATTATGGAAAAGTATGTTTTAATCGCTAAAACGTTTTATCGAAATCAATTATCGATTACTGTGATGATGAGAAAGTTACGTCAAATTTTTGGGAGAAACAATGTGCCAACAGAAGGCACTATTTATTGTCTAGTGAATGATTGCGAAGAAGGAGGATCTGTAGGTAATAGGCCCAAGTATGGACCACAACGTACTGCTAGATCGGTGTTCAAAACAATCCATCAAACTCAATTTGACGTCGTTCTCAGGAGCTTGGTTCTCAAAGAACAACTTTGCCTTAATTCTGCACAAGGATTTGATTTTTTTTTTTCATATAAGATTCAGTTGACCCAAAGAACTTCTTTGACAAGACCATTTACGCCATCGTAAATATGCCAATAGGATGTTACAACTCGACCATGATAATTCCGGCGGACACCCTCCATAAAATGCCTTCCTACGATATAAACTTTAAGTACAACCAACAACTTCAATAATGAATTGAGGAGTCCCAGTCAAATTGCTAAACAGAGACAGAAAATATTTTTTTTAATCACACTTCCATAGAAGCGATAACTGTGCCCCAGCATCATTACTGTAAGACCAAGTTCTCTCTAAGCTTTTGGTTACTTTTTGTGTAGGCTATCGTTTTATTATTTTAAACTTTTAGATAATTCTCGCGAACATCGTTAAGCTGGATATTCCATTTAAATTGAATAGTTTTATAGGAATCCTGATATTAAAAAAACATAATAATATGCAAGCAATTCCATAGTGTTGCAAGATTGACAGATTATATTCACTTATAAAAGACTTTCTTCTTTTATAAAAAAATTAAAATAATTTATTCTAAAACTGAATGACTGGTGGAACGATCAGCTTTATTGCTGGATAAAACTACAATAAAAAATATTAACTTGCAGAATTTTTTCGGAAAAAATTATTTGTAAATTAAATAAGTGTTTTATGGTAACTCGAAATAAATTCAAAATTAACGCAAGATGCTAATAAGTCAAAGTTGGCTTTATTTGATTTTAGAAAACAAACTTCTTGCTGAAAATCCCTTTATTATTTTGCAGTTAAAAAAAACCTGGATGTAAACATTAAGCAGTTCGTAAACATGTTGTCAGCAACATTTAGTTGATTAGCAACATTTTGTTTGTGCATTTAGCATTAAATGCTGATTTAAATATTACAGAAATGCATTTTATAACACACTTTAGTGTGTAGCCTGCAATGTGTGCTAGGTTATTAGTTTCTAGAATTTTTTTTTATATTTTCTTTTATTTCTATTTTATTTATGTTCGCTAATTTTACATCAAAAAAGAGAAGCATTAATCATTGCTAACATCTTTAACTAAAAATTACTGTAAGCGCACAATAGCGGGTCTGTTGTTTATTTTTAACCATTTCTATTAGAAATTATGTCATATTTTGGAAATTTTGAAAGTGGCTAAATTTATTTGTTAATCATTTTTTATTTACAACAACTAAAAACAATCAAAATTAAATATGATGAAGTTTTGTTTAATAAAAAAAAATTGATTAATTAGTTAGCCTGAAGTTCATATTTATTCTAATTTCATAATTCTTATTAAGAAATAAAAATTATTTTTACGAGTGTTTGACAAAGAACACAGAAAAATATAAGACACATTGTGCAATGCAGCATTTTCTAGAGCGCTACTTCCTCATCAACATTTTTAAAATCTATCGTTTTGAAGTCGTGAACATTGTAAACATCATATTTTTACCCAACTAATTTTGTAAATAAAAATGCGAGCAATTTTCTACTAACAATCAAGATAAATTTGGTTAGACCAAGTCTACACTCAACCCAAAGATTTTTTTTCCTTTTTCTCTTTTAAATCGTCAGCTGAACTTTATGCTCTTGCCTTCTGCTAACAGTTGACTTAATCACGAATGCAATTTTTATTCTTATGCTTTCATACTTTTTTCTTTCTTTTTATTAAAAAAAATGAATTTACGATCTTAAGCCTAATTAAAAACCTTCTTTTCAATTATGTTATACAGAAAAAAACAAAAACTAGATACAGAGATTTACTTGCAACGTAGAAAGATAAGTGCTCAATAATGCTTAAAAAATAAATCTCTTTCGGTTCAGGTTCCCATGTACGAGGGTTATACCTACAACGCAAAAAACTCTGATGAGTTCAATAGCATACGTGATAAGATTTACATCTGTACATAGCTGTGTAAGCCATAACCAGATGGTGGATCATACCACTGTGGATGAAATGTAGTGTCATACTCGCCCTAGAAAGCCTTCGGATACGTATATCCTCCGGCCACACCTAGTTGCAACTTCAAAAGCCCGAAGCAGGCCGCAGCCTTCACTCCTTGCTGAAGAGTTGAATATCCAACTCCTGGTCCAAAACGCATGAAGGTTGATATAATTGAAGAACACGAGGGCATTCATGCTCACTGGGCCTGAACCATTCATTGTGTTCTTTGTGAACGATCCGACTCACTCAACTCAAACGAGGGTCGAAACTACATCCACGACGATACTCCCGAATGGCCGATCTCAGTAATCAGTCAGAGAACAGCTAAAAGGCTAAAAAGACAAATAGCTGAATTCTGGGGCTTTACTAACTCCCATAGAAATATAGTGGAATAGTGCAGTTGGGTCCTGCTAGCCTATTAGTGGACTGGACTCCCTTTTACCCTCGAAGACACATGTAATGACGGGGGATTTCCGCCAAAACATATAAATATGCCCCCGGGGAGGAAGTTCAATAGCAGTCGTATTTCTTCATGTAATTTAACTGTAGAAGCGAATGTAGATCCCTTTTCTTTAAGTCACTCAATATGGGTCCGCGAAGTGTAATCTCATTTCTATATCCTGCCCCATTCCACCATATTGATAACTTAGTTAATAGGCTGAGAAAGAATTACCTTAGACATTGTCGCGCATTTGCTGGGCGGACTTGAGAACAAGTGGACCATATGTAGGCGAAAAAAATTCTTCAGGAATATGTAAAAAAGCCAGTGATGGATTACGTTAATCTAAGCCAAGTGACAGACTCCATTTAGTTTATTTTTCTTGTGTTTTGTGTAAATAAAAGTTTTGCAATCACTGTCAGGGCTGAATAGTTTCCCTTGGCCTATTTAATATAACCGTGTGAACTCGAGTGTGGTTTTTCAGGTTGGTGCAATAAACCCCTCACCTGCTTGTCTTCTTTATTAAAGTAAATTGGTGAATTTTCTAAACTCAAACACTGGCACAGAGATTTGGCCATCGAGTCCTTGAAACTTCTTTTACACGCTTTAGATTTTTGTTTATGAAGTATTTTTAAATAATTATGACTGTCTGTTGAAATAGCTGACCTGTTTTATATTATAAAACTGTTATTTAGTGAAAAAAAAATGTTTTTTTTTAAAAAAAAGTACCTTTGCGAAAAAAGTATTTTTTTTTGGTACAATAAGTACCTTTGGATGCTTTACGTAATTTAGTTACACAAAGGAAAATTTTTATGTTGTTAAAAAAAATGTTTTAATGCATTTTGTAACTGTTTATAAAGTACTACTTATCTGAGTTACTATAACCACCTCTGAATGTGTTACGTACTTAAAATGCAATAAGGGACTTTGTTATTTTGGAAAAAAAGGACTGTTTAAAGGATTTCTTAAGCATTTTGTATATAAAATTGTTTGTTTTTCGAACAAAGTATTTTTTGGTATAATAAATATTTTTGCCAAGAAGAATATTTTTTTACTACAATAAGCACGTTTTGAATGCGTGACGTAATTAGTTGTAAAAGGGGAAATTTTTGTGTTGGTAAAAAGGGACTTTTTAATAAGTTTTGTAATTGTTTATAAAATATTAGTTTTGTGAAGTATTTTAAGCACCTTTGGAAGCGTTACCTACTTTAACAGCAATATAAGACCTTTATTGTTTTGGTGAAAAGGGGCCTTTAAGTGAAAAAGTACTTTTGCGAAAAAAAGTATTTTTATTATTGTATAATAAGTAACTTTCGAATCGTTATGTAGTTTATTTGTAAAAAAGATTATTTTGTTTTGCTAAACAGGGAGTTTTTAATGCATTTTGCAACTATTTATAAAATAGTACTTATGTGGAGTACTATAAGCACCTTTGGATGCGTTACATATTTAAACTATAATAAGGGACCTTATTATTTTGGCAAAAAGGAACTTTTTAATGCATTTTGTAACTGTACTTTGCACAGTATTTGTACTTTTTCGAACAAAGTATTTTCTGGTACAATAAGTACCTTTGGATGCGTTATGTAGTTTAGTTGTAAAAAGAATCCTGTTTGTTATGGTGAAAAGCGACTTGTAAGTGCACTTTGTAACTGTTTATCAAAAAGTTGTTTTGCGAAAAATGTATGTTTTTCGTACAATAAATAGCTTTCAATGCGTTACGTAGTTTAATTGTAAAAAAAATAATATTTTTGCTTTAGTACACGGGGAAATTTTAAGGCATTTTACAATTGTTTATGAAAAAGTACTTTTGCGAAAAAGTATTTTTTATTATACAGAAAGCACCTTTGGAAGCGTTACTTAGTTTAGTTGTAAAAAGGAATCTTTTTCCTTTGGTAAAAAGGGACTTTTTAATGCGTTTTGCAACTGTTTATAAAATAGTACTTATGTGGAGTACTTTGAGCACCTTTGGTTACATTACATACTTAAACTATAATAAGGGACCTTATTATTTTGGCAAAAAGAAACTTTTTAATGCATTTTGTAATCGCATTTTTGCACAATATTTGTACTTTTTCGAACAAAGTATTTTTTGGTACAATAAGTACCTTTGGATGCGTTATGTAGTTTAGTTGTAAAAAGAGACCTTTTTATTTTGGTGAAAAGCGTCTTTTAAGCGCACTTTGCAACCGTTTATCAAAAAGTTTTTTTGGAAGCGTTACTTAGTTTAGTTGTAAAAAGGAATCTTTTTTCTTTGATAAAGAAGTGACTTTTTAATGCATTTTGTAAGTGTTTATGGGAAAGTACTTTTGCGAAAAAGTATTTTTTTTCTTGATACAACAAGAACCTTTGAAAGCGTTACTTAGTTTGGTTGTAAAAAGGAATCTTTTTCCTTTGGTAAAAAACGGACTTTTTAATGCATTTTACAATTGTTTATGAGAAAGTACTTTAGCGAAAAAGTATTTTTCTTTTGCTAAAAATCATCAGCTTTGGATGTCTTACCTAGTTCAATTGTAAAACGGAATCTTTTGGTTTAGGTAGAAAAAGGGACTTTTAATTGCATTTTGTAACTTTTATTAAAAAGATCTTTTGTGAAACATATATGTTTTTGGTACAAAAATAGCTTCCAATGCGTTACGTAGTTTAGTTGTAAAAAAAAGAATCTTTTGGTTTTAGTAAATGGGGAGTTTTTAATGCGCTTTGCAATTGTTTATGAAAAAGTACTTTTGCGAAAAAATATTTTTTTTGATACAAAAGGCACCTTTGGAAGCGTTACTTAGTTTAGTTGTAAAAAGGAAAAGCAACTGTTTATGAGAAAGTACAATACTTTTGCGAAAAAGGATTTTTTTTGTTGCAATCAGTAGTTGTGGATGTCTTACGTAGTTTAGTTGTAAAAAGTAATATTTTTGTTTTGGTAGAAAAGGGACTTTTAAGTGCATTTTGTAGCTGTATATGAAAAAAGGACTTTGCCGTAGAAAATACTTTTTTTCTACAAAATGGTAACTTGTGTGTTTTTTTGTGTATTTTTTGTTTTTTGAAACAACTATTTTCGGCAATAAAAGATTTTGTTATGGAACACCATGACTTTGTTGCAGCAAAAGTGAGTTTTTGTACCCAAAAATATATTTTTTTTTCTTAAAAATATAAAACTTTAATGACTTTGACGATAAAAATATTCGAATTATGATTTAATACAAAATAAAAAAAAAATGTTTTATACAAAAAAAGCCATACCTCTTACTCTTCTAATTTATCTTAAGTTTTTCATAATTTTGCTGTTTTATTTTAGCGTTAATAATTCCCTTAAAATACTTATATTTCTCCATTTCAAGACACTAATTGTTTTTCGCTCCAAAAAAAAAAAAAATAACAACTCTAGCCAAAGTAACAAAAATGTTTGAATAAAGGAAAGGGGTGGGTAAACTGCTGGTAGCAAGCTAAGGAAAAAAGTTCAGCAATTCTATAAATGAGAAAGAAATTCATTAGTAAAACAACTTGTAGATGAAGAAAAATAATTTAAAAGGTAACCCCTCTTTCCATAAGAGAATATTCTTGTCGTTGGTTGTTACCATTTTTTTCCTTCGTTTCGTTTCATTTCAATTTTATTCTGTTTTTTGTGTTTTTTTTTTTTTTTTTGCTTTCTTTAAAATAACAACAACTACAGAGCAGTACTCAACAAAATTGCAATTTTCCGTATATTTTTTCTTACTTTTTGTCTTTCTAATTTCTCATTTTTGTTGTTACTTTTGCTTAAAGTTGCATTTGTTTGTTTCCTGTAGAATAACTTCGATGTTGATGATTTTTGTTTTTACTTTTTTTTTTCGGTGGTGTGTCGGTTGGCGGTGTTGAGTGTGCGAAAAGAAATGGAAAAAATTCTAGAGGTATTAGTGGAGAGTTTACTATGATGGGTATCAGTTGTTGTAGGCAAGACTAACGTATGAAAGCAGCAAGTCTTGCAATGGCTGCCTAGAAGTACATAATTTTAGTTAGAAGAAAATAAATAACTATGATATGAACAGTGAGTAGGAAAAGTTATCTAACACCAAATCTGCACAAGTATTTTTTTTCAAATGTCTGTTGTTTGTGTTTAAGGAGAGATCAGCCATTTAATGTTATAGTCTTCTTAATGATCACAGATATCGTACCATCTTATTGTGAATGTGTCCAATGAACTTCTTTAAAATAATAAATAAATTTGCACCTGCATCACAAAATTATTTTCAATTTTGTGATGACTATAAAAAATGTCGGGGTGTAAATTCTTTCACAGTGTCTGTCATCTTTATAAAATAAATTTGTCTTGATTAGGTCAAATGCATGAAAGACTGCAACTTCTTATGCCAAAGATTAACTTACTAATGAAGAAATAGTTCCTTAAGACGAAGAATTTCAAGGCGCCCCAGAAATCGAAGTCTGAGTTAAAAAATTTTTAAAATATTTGGAAAATAAGAAAAAATAAAACACTTAATGGGTCAACGATTAAAGTTTTATTCAAATAATACTTTCTGCACAAATTCACAATAGTTCGCCTGTAGAGAAAAATATTGTTACGACAGATAAAATTTCCCATTTCTTTATAAATGCCTCTGAATTAACAAAACGCTATTGTTGTTGTTGTTACGTGTTTGTGCATGATAAAACAAAGGTGAATAAAAGTACTTTCACCACTAACAAGGTATTGTGCATTTAGAATGGACTGGCAGTTCTTAAAGCAACACTGGTGCTTAGTTTTGTAAATATTTCAGCTTGCTGTCAAACAGAAGATTGCGAAGATCATGATTTCAATCCCCACTATTCGGCAAATAAATAAAAGTATTAAATGTTTGAAATAAAAAGGTGACTTAGGGGAAAGTAAGCGTTCAAACTTACGGAACTACCAATTAGAAAAAATAATTACATTTACATATGTGAATAGCCATGATAAATGATGATGGTCAAGTCAGCATTAGGAGGTTAAGGAAATAACAACATAATTCCAGTCTACGTTAACGTCCGTGAATTAATAGCACGTAAGACCAAGTTCATGGCTAGGCATGTAAACGAGGAGAAGGTTGTGAGTTAAATTTATTTTCTGCCGCAGTTTTTTCGAGAGATTTTCAATGGATGTGCAGATTTACTTACAAGATATCTCGAACAACGTGTGTGATTAGATTTACATCCGCGCCTGGCCATGAAGCCTTAATCAGATGGTGGATCAAACCACTGCATAATTTGGAACGTCATGCTCGTCCTAGGAAGCCGAAGCTATAATTCTATGCAACAGAACTTTCTAGTTGCAACTTCGATGATTCCAGAGCAGGGCTGCAAATCATCACTCCTTGCTTAAGAGTTGGAGACTTTCCAACTCCTGTCCAGAACACATGTCTAGCATGCTCACTGGATCTGGGAACATTTCACCAGGTAGGTGTTATTAAAGGTGAAATGAACCCGGCCACCATAGAACCATAGACTAATATGGGGCTGCGAAACCACAACCACCACGATACTCCCATATAGGGGACAACCCCAATAATCAGTCAGAGAACAGTTAAATATCTAAAGAGACAAATAACGAACCCTGCGGCTTACTGATTCCCGTGGAAATAAAGTTAAGTTTCCAGTAGTACCCCTGCTGACTTCAGGGGACTGGGCTCCCTTTTTCCCCCAGTTTCACAGATCTACATAGTAGCTCTCCATTAAGACCAAATATATGCCCCCGGGGGTAGATATCTCAAACAATTCTCAACAGAGTAACACCGATGTGATCCGGATTGTGGTTACCTGCCGAAACGGCCCAAAACCCCTTATGCCGGAGCATGAGTAACAATTCGACCATTAATTTGGATATGGCCTCACTCTTGGTTTGGAGCGGAACCTACTTAAAACTCCTACCGATCTATTGATCGCAGCGCTCGGTTGCAATGCAACTCCACAGCGAGCTTGCGCCCTTTGAGTCTAAACTACAGTCACTTCGAATCTCCGCGAAAGGACCAGAGTAATACAGTGTAATGTAGTGTTAGATGGCTGATTTCACACCGGATGTTTTTAATAATCAAAAAAACGTGAGTTCAAGTATGGCCTCAGCCAGAGAGAAAGAAATAGAGCACACAAAGAATTTTTAAAGTGCTACAGCAGCGTAGTAGCTGTATTTGTATTTCAAAACACACTGGATTTGACTAAGAGGAAAACAATAATATGGTGATTTTGAGTCGCCTCTTCATATTGACGTTGAGAATTATTCCTTTCATTTTCATTCTCTTAAAGGTTCCTATTAAATTACATATTACCCGTAAGCTACACCGAGCGTATCAGTTGAAGAAGAAAACATGACTAATTGAGCATAAGATGGATATGATAAGGTTTACACCTGCACCTGGCCGTGAGCCAAAATCAGATGGTGGCCATTACCACTGTGGATGGTATGTAGCGTCATTCTCGCCCTAGAAGGCCTTCAGATACGTATATCCTTCAGTCACACCTAGTTGCAATTTCGAAAGCCCGAAGTACGCCTCAGCTTTTACTCCTTGCTAAAGAGTTGGAGTCTATACAACTCCTGGTCCAGAACGTGTGAAGCTTAATATAATTAAAAACACGACGGCATTCATACTCACTGGACCTGGACCATTCATTGTGTTCATTGTGAATGATCCGACCCACAAACACAAACGAGGGCCTCGAAAAACCTCAATAATCAGCCAGAGAACAGCTAAATGCCTAAAGAGACAAATAGGAACTCTGCGGGCCACTGATTCCCGTGGAAATAAAGTGGATTATCCAGTTGACTCCTACTAGCCTTAAAAGGGACTGGGCTTCTTTTTAGCCCGCAAGACACCAGTCTAGATGGCAGTTGTAGAATCCATAGAGACTATCATGTGCCCCCAGGGGGAGGATAATTGATATAAATTGATATAGTAAACCTACTCTGTGTCCATAATAAAAAATATGGTATTTTGGAGGATAAACATCTATAGTAATTCGAGTAGCGACAAAGTATAAAAATATAGTGTTATCAATCGCTTTAATGATGTCGAATTTTGCGCCTAAAGACGATGTTTTTCGGGCAGATCTGATAATCTTCTTTAATTTCAAGAAATCGGCTGAAAATTACAGATTGTTGGCAGAAGCTTACACTCAGCATATTTCGTGATATGATTTACATCTGCGCCTGGCAATAAGCCTTAATCAGATGGTGGTCAGACCACTGTGGATGAAAAGCAGCGCCACTCACGACCTACGAGGCCGAAGTCTAATTCTAGCAACAGGTCCTTCCCAGTAGCAATTTCAATGATTCCAGAGCAGGGCTGCAAGCAACCCCTCTTTACTAGAGAGCTGGAGACTATTCAACTCCTGTCCCGAACACATGTCTAGCATGCTCACTGGATCTAGGATCATTCCACCAGGTAGGTGTTATTAAAAGTGAAATGATCCTGGCCACCAATAAAACTGACCTGTTATGGGCCCGCGAAATCACAACCACCACGATACTCCTAAAGAGCCAACCTCAATAATCAGTGAGAGAAACAGCTAAATGTCTAAAGAGACAAATAGCGGAAACTCTGAGGGCTACTGATTCTCGTGGAAATAACGTGGAGCTTCCAGTTGTACCCCTGCTGACTTCAGGGGACTGGGCTCCCTTATACCCCAAATTGCACAGGTCTAGATAGTCGAAATTCTATAAAGACCGATAAATGTGCCCCCGGGGGGGGGGAACACTCAGCATATATCAACTCAAAAAACTTCTGAAACACGGTTTGGTCGATTAAAGAGGACAGATTTGTACACGGAAGAAAATGAAAGGTCTGGTCAGCCGAAAGAATTTGAAGATTAGAAAGTGGAAGCATTAGTCAAAGAAGTTGTTGTTAAACGTACGAAGAGCTTACATTACTTGGATTTCTTCCACCAGTAGATAGTACAATCTAGAACACGGCTTGATAATGATGGCATCACATCGAAAGCTCTCTTCGATCATACCGAAGAAATAGCTAGCAATGACGATTTATATCGAAAGAAAGGACAACAATACTTGCATTATTATTGTGAGTTACACTACAAGAAAAGCATTCAAAGGTATGGATATTGGATTCCATATGAATTCAAGCCGGGAGACGTTGAAAGGAGATTTAGTATATCGGCAATTATGTTTGAATGCTACAAAAAGGAATAATGTTTGCGTCGTATTGTTGCTGGTGATAAAAAATTAATATATTTTGAAAACTGGAAGCCGAAAAAGGCATATATAAAGCTCGGCCAACCAACCAATTTAATGTAGAAGCGGAATATCTATAACGCCAAGGTAAGGCCTTGTGTTTGGTGGCATCAGAAGAGTGTTTTGTATAATGAGCTGTTAAAACCTGGTTCAGATGATCACAGGACACCTGTACCAAAGACAATTGATTTGTTTGAAGAGAGAAATCAACAAAAAACAATCCAACCAGAATCATACCAAAATAGTTCATCTTGATAACGCTCGGCCAGATGTTGGAAGACCGTCTAGGAATTATTTGGAAAACAGTGCATAGAAAGTAATGACACACCCGCCTTAGAGCCCACACCTTACCCCTTCTGACTACCAGTTGCGTCGAGCGTGGCGGAACGTCCTTACTGGTATACGCTTCACTTCAGAACAGGATTTTAGAAATTGACTTGATTTATTCACTCCTTATGTCCAAAGCGGAGCAGTTCTTTTGTCACGGAATCCATATGGTAGCAGAAAGATAGAAAACAGTAGTGAATAATGGTGGACAATGTTTTGATTAATTTATGTAAAAATGATGGTTTTACAACAATCCTTAATTTCAGGATTTCGCATTATTTTTGAACACCACTATCACAAAGACCCATATTTATCATTAGAACAGTTGTTAGTTCTTTCATTTTGGAGATATGACTACATCAAAGCACAATACATATACACATGCAGATAGATAACAAAACAAAAAAAAAAGAAAACTGTGATGACTGACTACAATCTCATCTTGTGTTAAAGGCAACGGCAAGAAAAAACGCATATAAAAAAAGACTCTAACGTTTCGCAAATATAAAAAAAGGGTGCCCTTGTCTTAAAACTACAGTAAAAACAACAAAAATCACAATAGAGTGAATGGATGAGTGAATGAATGAATGAATGAATGAAAGAACGAAAAATTGCAAGATTTTTTTTTTTTTTAACAACAACTGAAGGAACTGTTGTAACAAAATAATGATGAAGACAGGCGAAATGTATAAAAAGAGCCAGCAAGAAGTGAAACTGAAATTGTATTGAAATGCAGCAAAAAATTAAAAAAAAAGTAAATAAATAGAAAAGTATAGAAAAATCCATTTTGAAAATGGGTGGCTGCTTAAAATCTTATGATTTTCTAAAGCCAGGGGTACCTACCGTTCGCTGGCTTCCTCACTATCAAGACTTCATTTAGTTGTTATATTTCCTTTTATTTTTTTTTCCATGTTCCAACTATCTGTGGTCTTTGCTTTTATTGTATTGTGAGGATGATGTTCAAAAAACAAAAAAAAAAAACAAAAATCGTAAAAGAATAAAGTGAATCCTGCAAAAAGCAGTCATAACAAAAACTATGCCATTGTAATGCAAAAAATTAATTGTTATTCACCCAAAAATGAGAAGAAAGGGTGGAAACAAAATTTAAAAAAAACTAAAAAAAAATTATTCACTTAATTTTGAGTGTTTCTAACTTGTGTTGGTTGGTAGGAACTTTATTTCAGAACTTAATTTTTGGCCTCTACTTTATGCTGCCGATTATGTTGTAAAAATTCCTTAAATTTAATATTAAAGAAGAGTTTTCTGACGTAGGAAATAAAATTTTTTAACGCCTAAAAGTATGCTTTTATTTATTTTTTATGCATTTTAAAGCGGCTTTGTTTATTTCAGAAACTAAATTTTTTTCAAAATTTTCCGTAGAATTTTCTACCTCAAACTTATCCGAATATAAGCAAATTGTTTTATTTTTCTCGAAGCCAAAGACAGCGCTACTTTTAATTACAAATATCAGCATGCAAATTTTTATTATATTTTACGGTGGCATTAAAAAATGTTAACTTCCTTCATTTCCTATTTTATGATTTGGGTATATTTAACTTCACCAACTCTAGCTTAGCAAACATGCACGATTCGAATACATTTATCCATGCAACACTACTGTGCTAATCCGAAGAGACATAAACTAAATTATTCCTTGTTTGGTAAGCATACGCCTATAACTTGGGCAACCATCCATAGTACTAAGGTATTGCTATGAGTTCGTTATAAGCTAAAATATTGTCGCGTATAAAATTTCTCACTTTATTTACTGAAGTGAGGTTCTAGTTCTTTAACAAAGTGCAGTCTACTGCGCAATTACACTGTGTTGCCCCAAAGAGATATAACCAGCCGATGACTTGCTTAGTAAACTTGCGCCTCTAATTTGCATAACCATCCAAACTACTTAAACTACGGCTTCATAGAAATAGTCAAAGAAATCAGTTACTAAAACTACAATTTCTCACTTAAGTCACAGAAATGACGTGACAAAGTGACTTCTAATAAAGCCACCCGCGCAACACCATTGTGGTACTACGATGAGACATGAACTGCTCGAAGATTTTCTTAGATAATATGCGCGCCTTTAACTTGTATAACAAAGTAAACCACCCACGCTATGACTCCTTTATAGGCTAAAATATATTCATGTGAAAAATTTCACACTTTAGTCACAGAAATGGGGTACTGATTTCTTTCACAAAGTGACATAAAAAGCCACCCGCGCAATACTTTTGTGCTACCCCGATGAGAAATAAACTATTCGATGACTTCTTTGGTAAGTACCCGGGTCTAACATGCGCAACCATCTAGACCACTTACGCTAAGGCTGCGGCGTAAGCTAAAATATTGTCTTGTGTAAATTTTCGTCTTTCCCAAATTGAATTTTGATGCAGTCACAACCGCAATAGCACTGTGTTGCCCGAAGAAATATGGACTTGTAGATGAATTGCTTAGTAAACATGGGCCTGTAACTTGCACAATTATCCAGGCCTCTTATGCTATGACTCCTTGATTAGCTAAAATATATTCTTGTGTAAATTTTCTCACTTTAGTCTCACTTTAGTTCACAAAGAGAGTTCTAATAAAGCCCACAGCGCAATACTATTGTGCTACATCGATGAGATATAAACTACGTGTTGCCTAAGTAATCACCTAAACCACTTACGTTATGGCTCCGTTGAAAGCTAAGATATTATCGTGTGTAAAATTTCTCATTTTAGTTACAGAAATGAGGTGCTAGTTTCTTTCACCCCGCCACCTGCAAAATTCCACTGCGCTACCATGATCAAACATGATTTGCTTTTTTTTTTGGTTTTAAAAAGAAGTAGGCCTTCAGGCAACAATGCCTATTTAGCCAAGAGATGAGGCAGGTGGTGAGAGTAGAAGGATAGTTACAGAAATTAACTGTCGTATAAGACAGCACAGTGACCAGTAACCATGCCTTCATTACTGAGCAGTCCCACCGACAGTCAATTTTTTTAATTTTTATAGTGAAAAAACCAAGGTATTTGTTGGGAATCGAACTCACAACCCCCAGTCTTATAAGCTAGTATACTATCTACTAGCCTACAGTGGCACCTCTTTAGTAAGCACGCGCCTCTGACTTGCACAACCTCTGACTCCAGACCAATTGAGCTATAGCTATAGCTCCGTCATTAGCTAAAATGTTGTCGTGTATAAAAATCGTCACTTTAGTTATAGAAATGAGATACTGGTTTCTTTCTCAAGGTGAAAAACGATGGGGTGAAGCTACCAACTGAGAAACATATACACAAATTTTTAATTTTACATACATAGATTGAGATGTATCTGCTGTTACATCCTCTACCTCCAATTAAAGTGAAGTTCACTAAAATCTAATTAAAAATTTTAACACATCATATTGACTTTTTACTGTTTGTTCTCTTTAACAAAGATCACAACGTAACACAACTTCAACGGCAAAAAAATGCAATAATAAAGTTATGGATGGTTTTAAATACTTCTGTGACATCCACACAAAAAAAAAAAATAATATTTCGAAATGCGTGCTTTATCCTTGATTTGCTTAAATAGTCATAATTACATTAAAACGTTCTTTTTTATTGACTTTTCAAATCTGTCATGTCTTCCCTTAACAAATCATTACTTGATTACCAAACACTGCTAACAAAAAAAGGAAGAAACAATCCGAAAAAAAAATCTAAAAATAAAAAGAATCTGCAACTTACTATTAAATCGTTTTTTTTATATAAAACGCCTAAAACTATACACCCACAAATATATCAACAATTTTTATATGAGTTTTAAGTGCTAAACACCTTCACATAGAACATTTTTTTTTTTGTTTAGGATTTTTTCTATTTACTGGATGTGTTCGTTCGTTTATGCAGTGGAATGAATGCATGAATGAGTGCATTCATATTTTGTAACCTGTCTGTTTTTTCTTTTATGTTGCCTAAACCCCCATAGTGTTACAACAATTTAACTAACCTCTGGTATTTAGTTCCCTTTTTTTTTTGGTCTACACAAAACTTACATCAGTTTTGCTTTCAGCTTGGTGCCGTTTTGTGAGTTTTTAGGCATAGAATTTAAAAAAAAAAAAAAAGAAAATAGAAAATAACGATGTAGCCAGCAGTAATGCATTTATAATACCCTTCACTTGTTTAAGAATGACATCACAAATCGGTCTAAGAAAAATGTTAATATTTTATTCTCTTTTCTTGGAAAACAAGGATTTAGATTTTACTCCACAAACTAATTAAAAACTTGTTTAAAATGCTTTTGAAAAACGTTAAAACATGGCAGATTGCATACTGTATGCCGAATGTTGCTTAATTTTGGAAAAAATTACCTCATTTGGACCATCAGTTTGATGAGACAACTTGAATTTTCCTAACAATTTTTTTATTTTATTTAAAGACCCAACTATAATATACATAAGCTGGCTTAAACTAATCCCAAAAATTTAACGAAGATTCTATCAAATGCTTAAGCAAATCATTGACGACTTTTAGGTGGCTATATTGTACTTAAATGAATATAGAAATTATTATGCACAGTTGCATATTTGTTTTATTCGTACTTTTGCAAAAAAATAATTTCTTTGTAAATAAATGAAATTTATTAACAGAAAGGCGTTTACTTAATACTATCCTTATACAAATTGATAATTTTTTTTTTAAAGTTTTAAGAAAATTACGTAAGAAAAATTCGCTGTTTGTATTATTTGACCCAAAAGTACTACAAAAAAATGCAACTATGTGCATCATTAAATTTAAAAACAATAAAAAATTAAATTTTTTTGCAAATTGTGTGTTAAAAAAATGGATAAGAAATTAAGATGTTTAAAGGCCCTTAAGTTATTAAACTCCAAGGTTGATTCTAGTTCTTCAATGTTATCACGAGCACTACAAAATAAACATTGAAAAAAGTAAAAAAATATTTAACATAAATGCTTATACCGGCGGGCTGCGCCGTATGCCCATTCCTCAATATTACATCCTCTTCATTTCCTTGCAGAAACGTTCTCGTAGTAACTTTCATCTGTGTTTGTACTCTGCGACAGCCCCCCCGGGGGCACATTTATCGTTATTTATAGAACTTCGACTATCTAGACCTGTGCAACTGGAGGAAAAAGGGAGCCCAGTCCCCTGAAGTCAGACAGGGAGACAACTGGAAACTCCACTTTATTTCCACGGGGATGAAAGACCCGCAGAGTTCATTATTTGTCTCTTTAGACATTTAATAGTTCTCTGGCTGATCATTGAGGTTGGCCCCTATATGGGAGCATCGTGGTGGTTGTGGTTTTGCGGCCCCATAAGGGAAGAATGAAAATTATGATGGCCAGGATCATCTCACTGATAATGACAC
This sequence comes from Trichopoda pennipes, assembly GCA_030448955.1. Taxonomy (NCBI): domain Eukaryota; kingdom Metazoa; phylum Arthropoda; class Insecta; order Diptera; family Tachinidae; genus Trichopoda; species Trichopoda pennipes. The sequence continues at coordinate 7,674,820 of JASKUP010000002.1, forward strand.
GCAAAGTGAATGATCCAGTCCAGTGAGCATGCTTGACATGTGTTCTGGACAGGAGTTAGAAAGTCTCCAACTCTTTAGCAAGGTGTGATGGTTTGCAGACCTGGACTGAAACCATTAAAGTTGCAACTAAGTGGTTCTGTTGCATAGAATTATGGCTTCGGCTATCTAGGACGCATGTATGAAGTTCCAAATTATACAATAGTGGTTTGTCCACCATCTGATTAAGACTACATGGTCAGGCGCGGATGTAAAACAAATCACACTCTGTACTCTTCGACTCCCCCCGGGGGCACATTTATCGGTCTTTATAGAATACTTGACTACCTAGACCTGTACTGCTGGGGGTATTAGGGAGCCTAGTCCCCTGAAGGCAAGCAGGGAGTCAACTCGAAGCTCCACGTTATTTCCACGGAAATCAGTAAGCCCCAAAGTACCGCTATTTGTCTCTTTAGACTTTAAGCTCTTCTCTGACTGATTATTGAGGTTGACCCTTCGGGAGTATCGTGGTGGTTGTGGTTTTGCGGCCCCAAGCATGAACTGATTATGTGCGCCAGGATCATCTCGCCTTTAATAACACCAACGGGTGAATAATCCGGATCCAGTGAGCATGCTAGTCATATGTTCTGGACCAGGAGTTGGATAGCCTCCAGCTTTTCAGCAAGGAGTAGTGGTTTGCAACCCTGCTTTGGAACCGCTGAAATTGCAACTAGGAAAGTCCTGTTGCTAGAATTAGTCCTCGGCTTCCTAGGGCGTGAATGACGTTGCTTTTCATTCCCAGTTTGACCACCATCTGATTAAGGCTTACGGCCAGGTGCAGATGTAAATCTTATCACGAAATTTCTGTTATTGTTTTAAAGGTCTATTAAAATGCCAGCTGTGTTGCAATGATCCCACAATTCTCCAGACAGTGAAAATAAAAACTCATTAAATTTAAATAAGAAATTAATCAGTTTAATTATCACTGCTATTATATGAGAGAACAGAGAAAACTTCTGACCAGTTTATATGAGAATTATAAAATTAAAATTATTAAGTTGTGTTTGATTAGCAAACTCTAGAAAGGCTTAGAATAGCAATAAAAATATATTTAATTTAAGTAGAAATTAAGTCAGAATCGCTTGCAGGTTTTCTATATAAAAATTAGCATTTCCTTTATTTATTCTATAATTCTCATATAGTTTAAGAACCGTTTATTAAAAGCTTACGGCTTACGGCCAGGTGCAGATGTAAATCTAATCACGTCATGTACTCTGCAACTTTATAGAATTCATACCAGTATGAAAATGAAAAACGCAAACAAAATTCTTTAAGGTATTACCACTTTTACAACATTTTTCTGCTACTTTTTTCCTTGCTCATTCCATTGACGCATAAAATGCGTCTCTTTTGTCAATTATTTCTTTTTATTTGGGTACAATTTTACGTCGATTTTATTTTACTTCATTGTACGTTTTCTATTAAATTCAAATAAAATATTTTTTCGCTTTCGTCCTCCATTGGAATTGGTTCACTAATGGATCTATAACACGATGCAAAATCAGCTGTTTCCGTACGAAATGTGCAAATAGCTTCGTACTTTGCTTAAGCAAATGACATTTGAAGAAAAGTTTTGTTAACTACATTATAGTTTGCCACATATGATTCTTAGGTATTTGCATAGTTGCTTAAATTGCCGTAAGCCAGCATATGCATAACATAGTTGGGCCTTAAGGCTCTAGCGCATAATAAGTTAAGGAGAATGCTGTAGATTCATGAATACAAAATATTTTCTATAATAGATATTGTCGACATGTTTATTATTTAATTCTGCTACTCTCTATAAAGTTGTAGAAAATGTTGTGCAACATTTGTTTGTTATTAAACGTTGAAAGTTTACCATTTAAAATGTGATGTTTATCTTATGATATAGCAAGCTTTCACATTTTTGTTGTTTTTAAGTCTATATTATTGTTCTACAAGTGCAAACAAAATTAAGGTAAAATTGCGTTTTTTTCTTTTCATTAATTTTCTTAATTTTTTTAAGCATATTGAGATTTGAATTTTAGTGGCAGCTTTCTTACCTCGAACATACCATTCTACGATAATAAGCATTTGCTTTAATAAAATGTTGCAGGTACTTTTCTTCTGTCAATCAATAATAAGAAGAGAGTACCAACTCTGCAATATGCTTTCGTTAAAATTTTTATATCGGGTATTTTATACAGAGGTATAAAACTTTTTTGTACAAATTGTTTCATTTTTCTCGTAGTTACTTTTGATTACAAATATCTGCCTGTGAAATTTAATTTTGCTCTACTGTGCCACTAAAAATTATTTACTTCCTTAACTTCTTACTTTGTGACTCTGACGTTATTTAATTTTACCAGCTGTGGCCTACTAAACATGCATTATTCGAAGGCATTTACCCACTACAACACTGCTATGCAAATCCGATGTCTTGTTTAGTAAACATGCGCTTCTAACTTGAGCAACCATCCACACCACCGCCGCTGTGGCTCAGTTATAAGCTAAAATATTGCGGTTTACTATATCTCTCACTTTGGTAACCGAAATGAGGTCATTTTGGCAGCTGCCAAATGATTTATGTTTTGCTTGACTGATGACTGGAAAATGCTTCCAAATTGGGTCCACATAAGTTTGATTCCGATTGTACAAGCGAATTGTATTTAGCGATAAAGGTTACTTTCGTTTAAAGAATACATCAATAAAGAAAACCGCTGTATTAGGAGTGATGCTAAGCCTCAATAAAGTGACTTGCTGGATGTACTTTATGGACTGGTGGAATCATTGGTTTGTAGTCCTTTAAAAACGATGCTGTTAAGAAACATGGCTGTATCTCCGTAAATAAGAGGAATTTCGCAAAAATAAGCATAATTTGTGATCACCTATAAAAAGTCGATTTTTATATGAAAATTTTACTTAAAAAATGGTGACCGCTACAAAGCCATGGTTACTTACTTCTTCCTTCATCAAATGATCATGATGTGCAGTAGCCATTTTTTCGCACTGTGGTGCCTTTTACTAAAACCCGTGGCAAAAATTAAAAATTTAATGAAAAAATTTTGTAAATTGAATTGTATATTTGGAAATTAATGGATTAAAATTTTAACTGATTTTTAATAAAAGCTTGGTTGATTTCTGCAACGAAGAAACTTTTGTGATTAGTGCCTATGTGATGCAGGTGAATTATTTTAAGCGAAAGAGCACATCTGTTAAATGCTTTATACATTTTTAAAATATCTTTATTAGTTTAAAACGTAATTTTTGCAACGAAAAAACCACTGTGCATAGTGCCTGTGTAGAGAGCTATGGTTAAGCAGGTTACTTATTTTAAGCGGAAGAGATTGTCTGTCAAATGCTTTATGGATTTTTAAAATATCTTTATTACCTTAAAAGTTATGATGTTTGTAACGAAAGCAATCAAAAGCCGGCACTATGCACAGTACCAGGACTAACCTCTGATCATGCAAATAATGTGTATTGAAGCCTAAGGAGTTTTCTTTCAAATGATTTTTAAAAGTTTTAAATACCTTTATTACTTTATGAAACTTATGATTTTTTCAACGTAAAAAGTCAAAAGATCCCACTGTGCATCGCAATATGTCACACAGATCGTTTACAATTGATTTGTTAAAGGACACGTTTGGTAACCACACAGTTTCACATTTCGGATCTTTGAATTGAATTCCAAGATCATGGGACTTAACTTCGCTGGAATTATTTCCGTGGGGATATACCTGAAATGATTGATTACTTTAAGGACACCATTCAATTTGCCTAGACTGTTAAGTAATTTTTCCAATGGGATCATTAACCTGATTTGGGAAAAAGGACTGAAGTTTTTAGGACCTTTTGATATGCCGTTGTTTTTTGCTATTGGTTTATTATTGTATTATTTTTCAACTAAAAATTTGTAGCTGGAAACATTTTCATGTTTATAAACATGTTGACAGACAAGTTACTTTATTTTATATAAATTTCGCAATAATATTTTTATGAAGATTTTGGACAACATTTCAGTGGATATGATGTCCTCTGCATTCTTTAAAAAAAAACAAAGATTTTTATTGAATGAAAAGGCTATTTTTGAATTTCAAGCTTATTTTCTTAGCTTTCAAAAACTGATTTGAAGAAAAAATGCTGGCAACTTTAAAAAGAGCAGGATAAAAATTTTAACTACTCAGGAAAATACCAGAAACAAACGAACGTTTCTTAAAGAAACAATTATAATAAACAATTATTGCACAAGCTTATTGTTAAGAAAGTTTATTTTTAAAAAAACTTTTTTTTATAAAATACTTTATAACCAATAAAACAAGACTGACGGTTTATTTTTTTTTTTTTATTTAATTTTATGATTGATGGTTTGAGTATAAACTTTGGAGTTTTCAAACCAAACAAAAATTGCTTTAAATTTTTGTAAAACTCTTTTTCCTTGTATCCAAATTGCTTGTTTATGAAAACCAGTGACTTTTCCTTGCATGAATACTCATTTTTTATAGATGCATACCTTTTAGCTTGATTACCAGCTCCATGGAGCCTTTCCGCTTTACGTTTTCGTGTGTTATAAATTTTTTTTTTCTGTGATTTTTTACTATTCGTGTCTGCTGGTTTTATCTATTGAAAAGTTAACATTTGTTTTACTGTTTTTTGTATAACCCCTTCCAAATATTTTTTTTATGCTCGTGCCCGGTATATGGAAGTATACCTGTTCGTATGTACAAACGTAACATTCGTTTAACGTTAAGTGGCCTAAAGTTAATTGAAGTTTTTCTATAGTTCCCTCTCGAATGGTTTTGTTCACATTGTGTTTGCCGTGTTTGGTTATTAAATATGGTTAAACAATTAAAAGCTTAGTTGCATTTAACAAGAGAAAATGAAAACTAAGAATAGAAATAGAAAAACATTAAATGCTGTAGTGATGTGTGGTGGGTGATACTTGAGATTTTTTACCAAAAGAAAGAAAAAGGATTTGAATTGCAAGGATATTTTTTTACTTTTTATAATTACATTTCATATATTTGAAAGGTTTAAGGGTGTTGTAGTGAATTTAGGCGTATGCATTAAGTTGTTTCAAAAAGGTACAGGGTAACCACCGGAAAGCTATACTACTTTATTTATCTATAATTTTTAATTAAATGAAAGAGAATGGATTCTTATATTTAATGCCGAAAACAAACAAGAGTACACAATAGTTAGTTTTTCAAATTAAATCTATGCAGTTTTTATAAATATTGTTAAAAATAGAAAAAAAAAATTCGAATAAAATTTGATTCGAATAAAAATTTATTCGAATAAAATTTGAATAAAAAAATGATTCGACTAATAATAATAATTTTCAAGTATATCAAAAGTTTTTATTTGAAAGAAAATAATCTTTTCACTGAATTTATTACAGAGTATCCGCTGGAAAGGTATAATACCTTGTTTGTTTATAATTTTTGATTAAATGGAATAGAATGATTTTCTATCGATAAATGTTTAATTTAATGTTGGCAATTATGTATGGAATACAATATCAGCTAAATTTCCGCCTGTGTTAGTCTCACACATGCGAGCCCTTTGGGCACATTTTTTATTACATTCTCACTCATTTCATGCGTTAATTCATTAATTTCATCACAAATATTTTGTTTGAGTTGCTCAAGCGTATCATGTTTTTGTGCATAAACTTTGCTTTTCAGATGTGCCCACACAAAGTAGTCCGGAGTAGTCAAATCAGCCATCCGTGGAGACCAAACAACATCACCATTTCCTGAAATAACTTGTTGCGGAAAGAGGTCTCAGAGTAATTCCATTGTAATCCTGGCTGTATGCGATGTGACACCGTCTTGTTGATACCACATGTTAATCAAGCCCATAGCAAGCAGTTGTGGCGTTAAAAAGTTTTCAATCTTATCACGATATCGCTCCCCATTCACAGTTATCATTACATCGTATTCATTTTCAAAGAAATAAGGTCCAAAGATACCTCCTGACCGAATTGCTCACCTTACTGTCACTTTTACTGAATGCAATGCAAAGGTTGAATAATTTGAGAGTTTCCCATTCCACAGAACCGATTATTCTCTTTATTCACATATTTATTCAAGTGAAAATGTGCCTCGTCACTCATTATGATTTTTTCATGACGTCGTGGGCGAGCTCTAACAACCGGTTGGCATATGTAAGGCAGCGTAAATGCTCTTGTAGCAGAAGCTCTTGTGCCGACTTGAACTTCTATGAAAACAAATACAAATGCTTGTGCAAAATTGTGGCCAAAATTGTTTTTTGAAGGCCAAGCTCTTGAGCACGGCATCAATTTGAGGTTGATGAATACTTTTGAACATTTTCTTGAGCAGCAGTAATGTTTTTAGCCAATATTGCAATACGTAATGGTGAACCTATCACCTACAGATCTTCTTTCTTCGATATCATTCCCTACACAATAAATGGTGCGTTTTGTTGGCACGTTGTTTCTCCCAAAAGTTTCACGTAACTTTCTCATCGTCACAGCAATCCATGATTAATTTTAATAAAATGTTTTAACGATTAAAACACGTTGGTTTATCGAAAATTTTTCCATAATAAATTTGCCACGTGTCTACTTAACGACTGCCATATATAAACTGTCAAGATTAATGTTTACCAAAATGGCGGCAAAATAAAGTAGTATACCTTCCCGGCAGGCACCCTGTATTTTATTCTTTGTAACCAGGAGGGTTTGCTTAAACGAATGTTATATTTAAAAAACATAAAATTAAAGCAGTTTTTATACTTTCGTAATAATTATAAAGTAATGTATACTTTGTCTTCTCTATAGATTCGATTTTAAAGGGCAGATGTTGCAACATGTGATGTGTTGGGCCACATTCTTGTTAGTATTATTTTTGAAAATTAAATTTAGTCAATTCTGTTTCGTTTTACTAAGTTAAAGTAAATAATTTAGGGTTCCATAGAGCTGGCAGCATTGTTGCTTACTTAAAAATATTTTCTTTTTAATTTTGTTAAATTTTAATCTTTTCACTCGGTCCTTTAAAATAAAACGATTTATTTTTCTTTTTTTCTCTCAATATTTCGCTTTCCTTTGGAAAGCTTCTTCAGGAAATTATTTTTTATATTTTCAAAAACAAAAATTATAACAATTTGAAAAGAAAAAATTTTTGAAAAACATTTGACAAAACATATAAAATTATTTTCTTCATACATACAAACATACAAAAATTAAAATTTAAAATATTAAAACATACAAAAACAAGGAAACGGAAACTAAATAACAAATTCTTTCTTATGAAATAATTATAACACAGACAATTTAGCGCAGAATTATAGGTACTTAATACAAAAAACACATAATTTGTTATAATTATTTCATAAGAAAGAATTTGTTATTTAGTTTCCGTTTCCTTGTTTTTGTATGTTTTAATATTTTAAATTTTAATTTTTGTATGTTTGTATGTATGAAGAAAATAATTTTATATGTTTTGTCAAATGTTTTTCAAAAATTTTTTCTTTTCAAATTGTTATAATTTTTGTTTTTGAAAATATAAAAAATAATTTCCTGAAGAAGTCAAAACAGACACAGACAATTTAGCGCAGAATTATAGGTACTTAATACAAAAAACACATAATTTGTTATAATTATTTCATAAGAAAGAATTTGTTATTTAGTTTCCGTTTCCTTGTTTTTGTATGTTTTAATATTTTAAATTTTAATTTTTGTATGTTTGTATGTATGAAGAAAATAATTTTATATGTTTTGTCAAATGTTTTTCAAAAATTTTTTCTTTTCAAATTGTTATAATTTTTGTTTTTGAAAATATAAAAAATAATTTCCTGAAGAAGCTTTCCAAAGGAAAGCGAAATATTGAGAGAAAAAAAGAAAAATAAATCGTTTTATTTTAAAGGACCGAGTGAAAAGATTAAAATTTAATAAAATTTAAAAAAAGGTCGAATAAAACTAAAAATAATAATCTTTTTAATTTTGTTTAATAGTTTTTTAATACGAAATCGGCAACAATGTTTTATAATACACTAATTCGATAGTAAATTGAAATAGGTATAGACACATTCCTTATTCTGATAGCCCATTTAAACAATAGATAATTTGTTTTTAGCTTCGCAACATGTTGCTAAAAATTGTTGAAATAAACTTTGTTGCTGTTACAAATGCAATTTTTTCTAATATTAATTTTTTATTGTAAAATACTTTTACCTAGCAAATGAATCATTTTTTAAATAATTATTTTATGACAACAAAATATTTGGAAATTAAAAAATAATAATGATTTGCAAATAAATTTTTCATACTCGGCAAATTTGGCCAATTTGTACAACATGTTGCATACCTTACACTTATGGTTTGTGACAATAATATAAGGTATATAAATATAAATATACTCCAGTATTCGATAGACGCCAACGTTTTAGCACTTATTTTGTTTAATACCTGTGATAATGTGCTTAAAAAATATTTTGTGGAAGGAGTCTGCTAACCTTCTTTCATTTGAAAAAATCGGCTACTTAAAGTTGTTGATTATTGATAGAAGCTTACGGTCAATATTTTTTTTTTTATTTTTTTATTTAAGAGAAGAGAAGTAACACTCCAGGCAACAATGCCTATTTAGTCAAGTACCGTGCTACATTCTTTTTAGGAGAGAAAAGATGAGGCAGGTGGTGAAAGTAGAAGGATAGTCGAAAATTAACTGCCGTATAAGATAGCACAGCGACCAGTGACTATGCCTTCATCGCTGAGCAGCCCACCCGACAGTCAATTTTTATTATTGTAGTGAAAAAAACCAAGGTCTTCGTTGGTAATCGAACACACAACCCCCATACTGACAAGCTAGTACACTACCTACTAGCCTACAGGGGCGCCTATAATGTAATATACACCAATTTACGACTCTTGTGTATGGTGGTTTGCGCGATTCGAAAGCGATGATTTTGACACACTAGACAAGGAGAAGCCTGATTAGCCGAAAAAGTTTGATAAGGAATTGAAAGCAATACTCGTCAAAGAATAAGAACGTCGTTCAGACCAGCACTGAAAGGATGATCCTACTCATGCAATGCATTATACCAGAACTAGGAAATTAGATTATGGGGAGGAGGAAAGAGGGAATAGTGTTTGTGGACATTCGATTTGAATTTCCCTACATTGAAAGTGAAAGGAAAGACCTCTGAAAAGAGTTTCACATATGAACTGTTCTATAATGCGTAGTGCGATTCACTGGCCAATCGACCACAAATGGATGTGCTCTAAACGAAAATCTAGTTAAACGGAAAAATGTGCGAATAACGGGAACAAGTTCCCTAATTTCAATAGAGCACTTGCCATTGTAGTAACGATAAAACAGTTAAATACAACTTACATTGCGTCGATGTTCTGGAAAATCAATAGAGTTAAATACCTTACCGTCTTCAAAGAGCCTCTTGGTCCATTTCATTATAATTGGAAGTCATGCAGCAAGCAATTTCTCGTTTAAAACCATTGGAATTTATTCAATAGCATGGAAAGGGAGTAGCATATGAATTGAAGTCGAAAGTAGTTAAAATGTGATTTTTCAAGTCAGAAATGATGCTTCAAACCCACAACACGAAGATATTTTTGCATTGTATTGTTGCTGGTGGTATATAATGGATAAATTACAATATCTCCAAGGGCAAAAGGTCATATATAAAGCTCTGTTAACCAGGGAAATCAATGTCGAAGGCGTATATCTATGACGCCAAAGTGATGGTCTGTATTTGGTGGAAGTAATATGTATATGAGCTGTGAGACGTTTACGTGGAATCTGTACAAAATGCAATTGATTCGTTTGTAGAGAGCAGTCAAAAAAACCGAGCAGAATATTTTTTTTTTAAAGAGAAACACTTCAGCACTTCAGGCAGCAATGCCTATTTAGTCAAGTACCGTGCTACATTCTTTTAGGAAAGGGATAGAGAATAGATGAAAAACATGTGGTGAAAGTAGAAGGATAGTCGGAAATTAACTGCTGTAATAAAGACAGCAACAGCGACCAGTGACTATGCCTTCATCGCTGAGCAGCTCCACCGACAGTCAATTTTTATTTTTATTTTAGTGAAAAAAAAACCAGGTCTTCGTTGTAAATCGAACCCACAACCCCCATGCTGACAAGCTAGTACACTACCTAGTAGCCTATAGGGGCACCTGTACCAAAGACAATTGATTCGTTTGTAGAGAGCAATCAACGAAAAATTAGCAGAATATTCGATCAGACACGAGGCTATAATCTTTCATCGTGACAATTCACGACCTCATGTCGCAAGACCGGTGAAACCCTATTTAGAAAACTGTGGATGAGAAGTATTGGATTACCTGCCTTATAGCCCAGACCTTGCTCCTTCTAACTACTATTTGTTTTGATGGATGCAGAATGCCCTTACTGAAATACGCTTTACCTTAGAACGGAGTATCATAAATTGACTTGAATCATTGCTTCCTTTTTTGGCATAGAATCGATATGGCTGCAGAAAGATGGGAAATAATAGTGGATAACGATGGAAAATGTTTTAAAGAATATATCCACCACTAAAATCGACATTATTTACTTGTGTAGCTATTAACAGTATGAGAGTTGTATAACAGAAGAGCCACCTACCTTTGCGGAAAGTCAAAGTTTGGCGTGGATATTGCTTTTACTTAAAAATTACCGTAGTAGATATCATTGCAGTTTTAAAACTACTGCATTCAGCTAAAATAATGTTTGAGTTCCTCTAACAAAATTCATCTAAGAATTGCTCTTATACAACCTGGAACCATAGTTCTTTACAAAATAATATATTTGAAAATAATTAACCTTTTAAGGAAAAAGTTGCTAAAATTTTATGAGCAAAGGTTCAAGGCACACAATGCTCGTTCCTCTTGAATTCTTGATATAATAGGTGCGAAGCTAACGATCTTTATGCAAAATGTTGCGCAAAGTGCCTCTAGTGATGATGTTCAAGTGTTGCGAACATCCCTTGTCTCATTGTCAATACTTTGCTGTACAGCGGCACCGTTTGTATTACAACGGTCACTACGAGTATATTGTTTAGGTCTTTTGTCGCCATTGCCATGCCATTAAATTTCACACAGTGATCTCAGAAAATGACTGGTTAGAGAAAAAGCTGTTAGAATTCTGCAAAGTGACACAGTGAAATTTTAAACATTTTTATATCAAAATTTTACAAAAAATATTTTTTACTCAAGAGTGAAGCAGTTTATGCCTAAAATTACTCCTTTCTGTTTACTAAATAAATGTCAAACGATGACAGTTCAATTAATGACTCTTAATCATTGTATAGACAATTTACTTCCTAACCTTAAATTTGCCCACATCGTACAAAGTAATAACTAAGATTAAAGATTTATTAATAATATTAACATAGTTAAGACCCATTATTAATAAGGAATTATTTAATAATTATATGCAATAATTTTCTTGTTATTTAATAAATATCTGCTGCATTAAAGTGGCTGTTAAAATATTTTTATAATAAAATTGGTTACAAGTTGTAAAATTGCAATCAAAATCTTTTAACATATTTCAACTATACAAATTCAGTTTTAAATTCCTTTTAACATTTTTATTCGATTAGAACATGAATAGATTAAAATCTCCCTTTTCTATTTTTATTTTAATCGACTTGATCTATAGAAATTCTTATGAAGTCAAATTATACTGCTTCTGCTTCAGCTTTTATTTTATAATTTCTCTTTTAACAGGCAAAATATTCTCTCCCTGTTTTTATTTTTATTTCCTGTTTTTAATAAATAGAAACACAAAAAAAAGGCAAAGAAATATAAATGACTTTTATTATTTTGTTTACGAACGGAAAAATAAAATTAAAACAATTAACGTCCTTGTAGAATGCTAAAAAAATCTACAAAAAATATAAAATATTCAGACAATAACTGCTTGTCGGTAAACACACGTAAACACTTATACACAGACAGTTAACTCACTGTAAAAAAAGGGAAATAAAATAATAAACACATACAAATAAGAATAAGTGGAGAGTTGGGAAAACTATATTGAATGAATGACTAACGACTAGAGGAGACGTCGTTAAAATGATGCTGATGATGATAATGATGATGATGATGTTGTGATAAAAGGAATACATAAACAGAGACTGCACAAACACAACGTAAAATTGTTGTTATTGCTAAAAAAATAAGAAAGAAAAAAATTATTAAAAGAGACGGTTAACAGAAACAACAACAAGAATAAAAAAATACACAAAACAATAATAAAAAAAAAACTTAAGACAGAAATATACAAATAAAACATTCAAATAACAAAAGTAAAATTGAGAAACATGTGTTAACAGCAACAACAATACAACAACAGTATTAAAGAAAACAACAACAATAACAAAAAATATAAGAATGTTTTAAAAGCTGAAAATAAATAAAATTAACAACGGCAACCTGTTGAATGAGCTTTTTAACAAATGACTAATAGACCATCGTGGAGACAGTTTTAAATATGTGTGTCTGTGTTTATCTGTATGTGTATAACAACAAAACAAATAAAAAAAAATAACTAAAAAAAAGCACGCAACAGCATTAAAATTGCTCTAAAAATCACATGTTTTATTTCATAAAATCGCCTAGACATATGCAATGATTTTATGTGTTTGAGTATTCATAACATGAGTATAAAGAAAAAGAAAGCAAAATAGTAAGAGTGTGTATATGTGTGTGAGAAATGTGCATAATTCCATGTTTTTTTTTCTTTTAAGAAAAGCAGTGTAACTATAAAGGAACTAACGGCATGTAACAGCACATAACTCATGTTTATTTATTCAGGCGTGACAAAGTTGCAAGTCAATTTGACATACTCACACAAATAAAATTCATACCAAAATACAAAAAAAAAAACAATAAACTGTTTTATTGCGTTAGGGAGAAAAAGTAATAAATAAAACTAAAAAAATTTTTACGCGAAAATTTTTTTATAATAAAAAAAAACACATATAAAACAACAACACAAATAGTAAATAAAAACAAAACAAAGTAATAAAAATTTCTTTAGCCAGAGAGGAGAGCTAAACTTAAGTAAAAGAGAATGATAAAAGAAAAGTAGTTGAGAGAGCTTAACTAAGCATTGGGGGAGTGTTGATTTTCGTTTAGTGAAAGGATTTGTGTGAAAGAACTTAACAGTTTGTTTTAACTTGTTGGCTTTCTTATTTGTTTTTTGAAGATTATTAAATAAATAATAATTTTTAATAATAATTATAAAAATAATTGTAAATAATTTTAAAAAATTTGATAATTTTTATAGTTTTTTTAAACGATCTTTTTTTATTTATCTTTAATAAATATTTTTTTTAACGATTTTTTTTTATATTTTTTTCTTTTAGATATTTCGCTTTCCTTTGGAAAGCTTCTTCAAGAAAAAAAATATCGACAAGAAAAAAATATATAAAAAAGATCGTTAAAAAGCAAAAAAAAAATATTTATTAAGTTTAAAAATTTTAAATAAATTTTAATAATACCAATTATAATTTTAAAAATTTTTACAAATTTTTTTAAAATAATTTTAAATATTAATAATAAATTTTATTTAAATCTTTGCACAATGTTGGCCATCGTACTGTCTTTTGTTCAAAATCAATCACATTCCAATTTGAGAAACGCAAATAAATTAAAAATTCCAAGATGTAGACTTGAAAGAACTAGGCAGCGTATTGACTATACGAGGGCTGCTATTTATATTTCTGGCCTGGTAATACTGACTGTTGCTAGGCACTGATGTTTCCAGTGCAACCTTCACATCGTTAAATATAACCTCAACCAAAACATTTTGTCATTTTATTGTTGTTAGTATTGGAATTAGCAGGTTGAAAAAGTGATCTTAGGAGAAAATGGAACTAACTCGTGAACATTTTCGTGCAATAATTTTTCATAATTTTCGACGTGGCCTGACACGACAGCAGTGCACAGATGAACTTAATTCCTTAAATGAAATGAAGCACCTTCTTACACCACCATTAAAAACTGTTTCAATCGTGGCCGACAATCACTCCAGGATGAATTTCGTGAAGGTCGTCCAACAACGGTTGTTGTACCAGAAAACATCGCAGCTGTGCATGAGCTGATAAAGCATGACCGTCATGTAACATATCGCGAGATTGAGGCATCTGTAGGGACTAGTATAACAAGCATAAATAAGATCTTGCATGAACATTTGCATGCGAAAAAGATTTGTTCACCTTGGATACCGCATACCCTGACAAACACATAAAAGGATGCTAGTGTTGATTGGTGCAAGAAATTGTTGCAGAAATTCGCTCACGGTGCATCAAAAGCAGTTTATAATATCTGCACAGGTGACGAATCATGGATATACTCATATGATCCTGAAACGAAACAGCAATCCACCGTATGGGTCTTTCAAGACGAGCGAAATCCCAATAAAGTTGTTCGTGGAAGAAGCACATTAAAGCAAATAGTTGCCTGTTTCTTCGGCATTACCGTTCATGTGGCGGCTGTGCCATTAGAGCAACATAAGACGGTTAATTCGGCATGGTACACCACTATTTGTTTGGAGAAGTCTTTGAGAAATTTCGGGAAAAGTCAGAGAAAAGAGGCAGCATTCTGCGTCACGACAATGTGAGGTGTTACCGATCGGCTGAAACAATGGAGTTTTTGACAGGGAAAAACATTGAATTCATGGGTCATCTGCCGTACAGCCCTGACTTGGCACCTAATGACTTCTTTTTGTTTCCGAACATCAAGAAAAAACTACATGGACAACGGTTTCCTACACCTGAAGAAGCAGTTTCTGCATTCAAAACCCATGGTTTAGAAGTACCTAAATCGGAGTGGAAAAAGTGCTTTGAAAATTGGTTCCAACGCATGCAAAAGTGTATAAATCTTCATGGAGAATATTTTGAAAAACAATAAAATTTTGTCTTTAAATGCTTGTGTTTTTATCCTTAGGCCACAAATATAAATAGCAGCCCTCGTGTCGGTAGTATGAAATATAACATTCTACCCTTGGAAATAAAAATGGTTAACAGAATTTCAATATTTAAGTCTAAATGTAAAGAGAGCTTAACTAAGGGAAAATTTGAAACGCTCCTGTAATTTAAGCTCTATTATATTTATAACTTTATTTATTATAATATTGTTATCTCCTAACTAGCCAGTTTGTTGTCGAGAGCGAGCGCTTTCGATGCGAATGCATCATTCTCAAGCCGCGTTGTAGTTTGTACTGGTGAGTCAGTGTTGGCGTTCAGGCAGTTCTGTTGTTAGGTTCGTATCTATTCAGGTAAGCAGATTTCCAGCCACCTGTTATTTGTATGCAATGTGAATTTATCGATACCTTCCTCTTTTATTATTATTTAGTTACGTGTGTCCGTCTGAGGGTGTTTTTCGTTTGCCCGTTTGCATGAGTAGTTTTAATGGTGTGATGATTGTGTCTGAAGTCGTGTTTACCTACTCGTTTGTATGAGCATATGTGTTCTGTAAACCTTTATTATCTTAGTGCTGATGTGAGTCCATCTGTTTATTTGTAACACTTTAACATCCCAAATATTACTACTCAACTGATCTTTTTGAAATTTTACAAACACGTTTTTTGTGCTATAAACGCCAGGTAAATATGAGGTGGAGAAGTAAATTGGTTTAAAACACATGCTTTTTTTGAGAACTTCAGTTTTATTATTACTAATGTAAAGTATAAAAATGTGAATTAAAAATAGAATATGACGTCGGGTAAATGTAGCATGCTAGGAGGCGTCCGCTCTTTTCATAAAACTTGAAAGCACATTTTGCAAAAAATTTTTTATTAATTTAGTCAATGCAAAGATAAATTTCATACTTCCCGATTGTTCCCCTAAACCCGGTTTTTTAAATGGTCTCTGAGAATATAATCCAACGGTGTCAAAGCACAATACCATAACCTCATCACTTTAAATAATTTTTTTTTCAGGCAACAATGCCTATTTAGTCATAACCGTGCTACATTCTTTAGAAAAGCAATAGAGAAGAGATAAGACAGGCAGTGAATGTAGAAGAATAGTTACGTAGCCTTCAAGCTCTTATTTTTGTAGTGAAAACAACCACCCCTAGATTGGTAGGCACACTAGCTACTAGCCTACCGGGGCAGCTTTCATTTCAAGAAGGCCAATGTTGTATAACTGTCGCATAAGGCAATACAGCGACCAGTGACTATACCTTCATCACTGAGCAGCCCCACTGACAGTCAGTTTTTATTTTTTGTAGTGAAAGGTCTTTGTTGGGAATCGAACCCATAATCCCCAGACTGAATTTTCTTGAAAAATGTGTTGTTTTCTTTCAGTTTTTCAAACAGGCAATTCAAAAACCTTCGATGCTTACAATCATCGGTCGGCTCTAATTCTTGAACGAGTTAAATATTATAAGTGCGACGATGAAAATCTTTATGCAAAATATTGCTCCAAGTATCTATGGTGATGCATAATTGTTGCAAACGTCGACGAGTAGATGTTCCAAGCTCATTCTAAACACTTTGCTGTACAGTGAGGAGTGATTGCATCACTACAACCAGTACAAGTGTATTGTTTTGGTCTATTACCGGCAACGATACCATAAACCTCCAATCTAGCGAGGCTCACAGCGGTCTCAAGAAAAGCGTGATTGCGAGAAAAGCTGCTGGAAGTGAAGCACTAAATTATTCTCCATTTTGATAGTAAAGTTTCACAATTGAAATTCTTTGCTCAATAGGGTTTCATGTTTCATGTTTAAAATTTTCCGAATTTTTACTATATAAATATCAAATACTGACAGCAGAGTCCGTGACATTTAATCATGTGACAAGATAACTTACTTCCTAACCGCAAATTTGCCCACCCGTTATTAGTTCTTTAAATTATTTATAATAAAATAAAATGTGAGTTTGTTTTATGTTGTTGTTCCATCACCTTCTATTTTCTTAAATATAAAAATCAAAAAAAGGAACTTTTATCTGTGAGAAAAAAGTACGATTTTTGAGATATAGAAAAAATAATTGTAAACAATCTTCTGCTATAAAAATGAATGCCCCTATTTCAGAGCATAATTTCAGGCGTCAGAAATAATAATATTTCGTTTAAATTTTCTCATTGTTTGAGATTCTTAAGGGACAGTCTTACGATTTCCATTTCAAGAAAAAGAGGACGCGAGAGAAAAGGAGAACAATCTAATTTCACTATAATTAACAACGTCATAAATTTGCTTTAACAAAAGTGAACTTTATTTATAGAAATAAGAACAACAACAAAACTGATAAACATAAAAATAACGAAGAAACATAAAATATCATTACTTACATTATAGAGAATGTATATTTTTAATAGAAATTAATATAATTTTTGCATATATTTTATAACACTTTTTCAACTTAAGCCTCTCTTTAAATATTTGGCAATTCGTATCAATTCAAAATTATATTTGACTCTCACAATATCAGCAATGCTTGTTATTACTGTTAAATGAATTTAAGATTTTTATATAATTTTTTAGAGCAAGAAATTCTTTAAAAAATTATCATTGTTTAAATCTTTGCCCAAATTTTGTATAAATTCTACAGATCTTTGTACATCAGTCCAGTTAACACTCTCCAAATTTTAGCAACACAACCAGTCAAATACTTACAAATCCTTAAAGTAAGATCCGTGACTCAGTAAAGTTTTTATATCCTAAAAAATACCTTATCGTTTATATGTCACATTTTTATGATTCCTTAAACGGTGACAGACAAAGTGACAGTGAAAGTAAAAAGAGGAAGCCTTCTATACTCTTTATAACATAATAGACCATGCTAAAATTATTTTCAGTAGCTTCAGACCGCGTCTTCGTTTACGTTGTCCATTATGTTGTAAAAAAATATGAAATCAATGTTTCATAACTAAAGGATGGACAAATTTTAGGTTAGAAAATACATTGTCTGTCAAATGATCTATTATACTTTTACATTTATTTAGTGAAGAGTTGGAAGATTTCACACATGATACGCTATATATTTGAGCAAAGATTTTTGATTATGAAACTGCACTATCAAAATGGTGAAAATTTCACTGTCTCATTTGTGGCTGACAGTATTGTTACTGACAAAATACTCTTGTAGTAACTGTTGTATTGGAAACATAGCCGCTGCAAAGTAAAGTGTTTGGATTGAGCCTGTAATGCGAACTCTTCGACGCTCGCTATAATTGAGCATCACTAGAGGCACTTTGCTCTTATTCACGCTTATAAATTAAATAATAATTAAAGCCGACCGATTATTGTTTGTATCAAAGGCTTTTGAAGTGGGTGTTTAAGAAACTAAACTTATCAAATCATCAATTAGGCGGTTATGTAAACAAATAAACTAATCACATATGGGGTTCATTAAATCAACAAATAGTCCTCGAGAAATGCGTTATTAGATTTACATCTGTACCTAGCTGTGTAAGCCATAACCAGATGGTGGATACATCCTCTATTCATTACATAGTTTCAACTTCAAAAGCCCGGAGTAGGCCGCAGCCTTCACTCCTTGCTGAAGAGTTGGAGACTATCCAACTCCTGGTCCAGAACGCATAAAACTTAATGAAATTTAAGAACACAACCACAAGTATACTCACTAGACCTGGACTATTCGTTGTGTTCATTGTGAATGATTCGACCCACACAACTCAAACGAGGGACTCAAAACCACAACCACCATTATACTCCCGAACGGCCAACCTCAATACTCAGTCAGAGAACAGCTAAAAGCCTAAAAAAACAAGTTGCTGAATTCTGGGGCATTACTGATTCCCGTGGAAATATAGTGAATAGTCCAGTTAGCTCCTGATACCCTTTTACTCCCGTTGACACATGTAATGACGGTGAGATTCCGTCAAAGCATATCAATGTGCCCCTGGGGGGGAGGTCCCTAGAAATTATTACATCTAAAGAAAGTGATCGTAGGGTGCGGTTTGTGCTCAGGTGGCCTCATCAAGATGAACTAGTGTGTAAATGAGAAAACGCTCTCACCGTTAATTCTCTGGATTATCTGCGCTACCAAGCCATGATAAAAAAATTTCTTGTGGCCACGATTGCATAATCTTAATATCAGTGATCTTTGGTTTCTATAAAACGGCGCTACAAGCCACCTAAGCAATTTAGTTGTTGCATGGGAAATTTTCCGGTCGCATTAATTTTCAATTTTGCGATGGCGCCTTGTCTTTGTAATTAAAGGCAGCTGAAAGACCGTGCTTGCGGGAACAATCCACAAACAACAGATGCTCTGAAATATAACAATCAGCATCAATACTGAATTGATGTAATAAGCAAAGCTTTGTTGCAAAATGTGCTTAAAAATTTTGCAAAAAGACCGGATATACTAGAGGTGGACGTTTAGCCGATATTATATCGGGTGGCTGATCAATTTTGCTACATTAAGAAACTCCAATAACTTTTTCTAAAGTTTAGGTAATTTATTTTTTAGTAATTATTTTGAAAAATAATACATTTTTATTAAAGTAATTTAAGAAGTTTTGAAAATAATTGCATTCAAATGGCCTCCACCCTCAGTGACACATGTGCGACATCTTACTGCCTGGAGTATTGCAGCGGCAATTACCTCAATTACCGTTCGAATGGATTGCTTTAAATCATTCAAATTTGTTGGGTTTCTTTTGTAAACTTCCTCCTTGCAATAACTCCACAAAAACAAAAATAAGGTGCAGTGAAGTGAGGAGACCTGGGAGGCAAACGAAATGTGGAGTTTCTTGAACTCAGTTTATTGGGGAATTTTTAGCGCAATTCTGTGATAAAACAGGCGTGGCTATGTGACAAGTTGCTCCATCTTGTTGAAACCAAACAAAGTTGAAAGGGATTCTCTTTCGACATAATTCTGGAAAATAAGATTCTTTCAACATCTTTAAATAACGGTTTCCATTGACCGTAGCAGTAAGACCATTTTCTTCGAAAAAGTAAGGCCCGACAATAAACCTTGCAGAAACTGCTCACCACACTGTGATGTGAAGTGGATGCAATTGCATCTGATAAAGTATCAGTGGGTTAGAATTTGACCAGATAAGCTCCTTGTCGTAACTCGAGGATTAGATATTGTGGATAGTTTCCTGCGTCCGATTTGAGAGATCTCGATGATAAGGCCTTCTTGCGATTGTGCCAGGCTCAGCAAATTTTTTACGAGCCTCATAGTGGTCCATCTGCTAGGAGGAGTGCCACCAAACGTGCGTCTATATTCTCTTTGGACAGAATCTACGGACTCTAAAGCGTGAAAGTGTTGCACTATCCAAATTCCTGTTTCTTTGTCCCAATTCTTCATTTTCATTAAATTTAAAGATCAATTTATAAAATAAATTTATTATAAAAATGGAACAGGTTGGTTATACTGAAAATAAGTTATTACTTTGTTGTTGTTTTTTCTAGCAGCTTTCATCAGCCACCCTGTATTCCATTATAATTTCCCACATTTTTATTTTATTATAATCAATATATTTGGTATCAACAAAACTAAATTTGTCGAAAAAAGTCAATTTACTTTCTAACCTCAAATTCGCCCACCTATTACTAAATCCAAAATAAAAATTCTATTCCCTGAAAAAGGTTGAATTCAGACTGTTATGAAGACCGTAGGGCATCAGAAAATTAATTTTGATTTTTAGATTACTTAAAAATTCAACATTTTTCTTCTCTATAAAAGTGAGGTCGTTTTAACTAGAAATTTTTAAAATGAATTTAAAAAACGAACTCCGGCCTAACATTTGATGGAAATGAAAGCATATTCCTGTATCATTCTTTTTTTAATTCAATTAAATTTTATTGAAAATTTTAAAAAACTATTTTCAATTACCCTTATTTTTATTTGATATGTAGAATATATATTTCAAAATAAATTTAGTTCGTTAGTAAGTATATTTTGCTTTATCTCTATTTGACTGCAAGTAAAGTCAACATTATGTAAATATAATAAAATATCAGTAAATAAAATAAAATAAAATATCTTCTCTTATACTATCTTACTTTAGAATTATTTTTACATACGGCAAAAATTAAATACGAGAGTATATATAAAAATATAATATATTATTTTTAAGTATGTAAAATATTAAAATATTTACATATATATGTCTACATGTACATGTACAGCCAACTACCCCATTGACAAAATTTATATTCTTTAAGTGTATTTCATTTAATTTCCATCAAACCAAGTCATTTAAAGAAATTATGATAGAAAAAAAAACAAACATCTTCAAAAGAAAATATAAGTAAAATGTTTGAATAGAATTTCTTATTAAGAATATAATTTAGCAAAATATTGTGCAAAGTATTTGCCATCCTTTCTTTAGGTAAATTTGTGGGGTTTGTTGTGTGCGGAAAGAGTCATACATAGTGGCCGACATCATACATAATGTATGTTGGTTGGGAACACAACTCTGAAACTTAAGTTTCCAAATTAAATGTGACCAGCCTAATGAGGGTAAAATTTATTATTTTGAAATCATTAAAACATCTTATACTGCTCATTCCACAATTGACTTCTTGAAGGCAACGTTTGGCAAAAATCCCCATTTCGATCTCCAAGATCGTGCGAAGTAACCTCGCCACAATATTTTCTTTGGGGTTATATAAAGCCGTTAAACTAAGTAGATAAGCCTGAGGCGCGTTATTATTGATATATAGCCCTAAATGTTGAAAGTCACCGAAGTTTGGACCTCCAGATCAGTAAGATCGTCTGGTCTTATGCCAGAAGTGATATTTTCAAATTATAATGCCAGAAAATTGTCTTTCGATTAAAAATGTTTTCATACCAATTTAAAATCATTATTGTTATTATTCCATTTTCAAGTTTTATACCTCCATAAAAATACCCTATTTAATACAGTCAAGTTTTAGAAATAAAAATTTCTGTAGCAATATCCAAGAACTTTGAAATGGCCATTGCCTGTCAGACTTACAATCTAGACACAATTGGACTGATAAAAATTTACAAACGACGACAATTAAAAGTTATGACGACAAAGGCAAACATTTGGTTCAACAAACAATGCCTCGCATCCAATGTTACACCAAAATATGCCAAAATACAGATTAAAATCAACACCACAGCAAGCAGGAAGACAATAAAAAGAGCACAAAAAGACTTTGTGAAATTCGAAATCAGAAACCTTTACGCCAAAAAAGAAATTACGAACTCGGAATTACTAGACATTCATCTTAAACTAGCAGAACGACTCCCAACCGACGTACTCATGAACACATTAGACCAAATACGAGCAGAAAACGCGAAAACAATAGAACGAAAATACGCAACTTTAAACAAGAAACTCGGGACACTAACACATTCAACAAACAACAAAACGCGCAAAAACAGCAATTTCCACCCTAGATTTTTGAATCTAACAGAGGTCACCATCAGCAAGCAAGAGGCTCAATTATTGGAAAAGGGATTAAAACACAACATCACAGAAAACAACAAGAAAAAGGAAATAGAACAAACCATTGTGGACACAGAAGTCGCAATAGCGATGATCCCAAACGAAGAACAAGAGAAAGCCAGGCACATCTGCAAACAAATAATAGAGAAGGAGGCCAAGTCTACAAAACACTTAAACGGAGAGCACAATACAATTAGGAAACTAAAACGTAAACTGGAAGCGAACAACATCTTAGTCACAAAAGCAGACAAGGGAAACACAACGGTGCTCATCGGTAAACATGACTACATCGAAAAGACTGAACAGTTAATAAAAGACTCTAAGTGCAAGAGAATTGGTAAAGATCCTACGGAAGAATACCAAACGAAAATTAAGGAGATTATAAAAAAGGCAACAAGGATAATAAAACCAAACATATCGCACACATTAACAATGATGAATCCAGCCGCACCATCTATGATAGCACTACCAAAAATACACAAACCAAACACACCAATGAGACCCATAATTAATTACAAATCTGCACCAGGATACAAACTTTCGAAATATATGAAAACAATATTAAAGGACACCTTAGACCTAGAATATAGGCATACAATAGCCAACACTACAGAACTGATCGATAAATTGGAGAACGTGAAAATAACGGAGAAAACAAAACTGGTCTCTTTTGACGTGAAGGACTTGTATCCATCAATTCCGGTAATGGATACATTGAACATTGTTCATAGGACAGTAAAAAACAAAACGGAAAACAAGGAACTAGCAATACAAATTACAGGCACACTAAAAGCGACACTAGAACAGAATTACTTTAAATTTAACAACAATATATATAGACAAATAGCAGGACTAGGGATGGGAAATCCAACATCTGCCACCCTCATGGAAGTATTTATGCAGAACTTAGAAGAGGAATACGTAAAGGAATTAAAAACCAACTTCGGAGTAATATTCTACGCAAGATATGTCGACGACATCATATGTATACTAGAAGGAAATAACGATGAGCAGATTCTAGATTACTTGAATGGAAGACACAAGGACATAAAATTTACAATGGAAAAGGAAGAGGAGGGGAGAATTAATTATCTGGACCTAACGATCAAGAGGAACATAATCTCGAACAGAATCGAATATGAAATATACAGGAAACCAACAGCAACGGACACAATAATACACAACTCATCAAATCATCCCCAGCAACACAAAAACGCAGCCATCAGGCAGTTAATAACAAGACTCGAGAGAACATCACTAACACGGCAAATGTATATGAAGGAAATGGAAACAATATACACCATAGCGGAAAACAACGGATACAAAAAGCGCCTCGTAGATAACATCAAAAAACAAATTGGAACGAACAAAGAACAGGAGAAGGAAGGAAAAAATGGGCTACATTAACATATATGGGAAAATCAACGCACAAACTGGCGAAATTCTTTGGAAAACACAACATCAATCCCGCATTCAGAACAAGAAACAACCTAGGCAGAATACTACGGAATAAAACAACCGAGGCAAATATACTAGACAAACAAGTAGTGTACAAATTAACTTGTACATGCCATTATAGCTACATCGGGCAAACCGGACGAAAAATTAAGACCAGATTTAGGGAACACATTAGAGACTATAACAAAAAACTACGAGAACCAAAATCAACTCCAGAATCAAACTTTGCGAACCATATATTTAACAACAAATGTACACCAGGACATATAAAGACAACGGTTAAACTGCTTCATACCTAGCACAAAGGAAGAAGACTAAATGTATTAGAAAACATGGAAATATACAAACAAAAAACATTTGACGGACGAATAATAAATGAACAAATAAACACTGCTTCGGACACAATATTTGAACCGTTGAAACATTTTTACAGGAAAACAAACATTACACCAACACAAAAACGTTACGCAGGTGCACAAGACCAAAGCAATAAAGAACATCATAAACGTACAATTACAGATTATTATGTCACATAAAAAAAAAAAAACCCAATAGGTTCACGCATAAACAAAAACGGACAGCAAGCATGACCGTAAAAGGATTTAGTTAGAACAAAAAAAAAAAAAAAAAAAAAGACGAATGAAAAAGGGATCGACAAATTAGGTAAAAAGGAGAGAGGCAGGCAAAAAAGACAGAAAGGGACGAACGCAATAACACTAAGGAAGACACGAACTAAATAAACACAACTGACAAGCAACTAGTACGAAAAGAACACTGAAGATGGCAAACAGCCGAAACTGGTTTGTTCACAAACCAAATTTGACGAGGGTCGACGGAAAACCGTACCCAAATAAAAACGAATATCTAGTTACAAACTTGGTAGAAATTTTCTACACGCAAACAATTTGATATGCTGTTTATTAACAGCTTGGTTTGCTGAGAAATCTTATGTACACAAAACAACAACAAATATCTTAAAACAAATTCGAGGAAGAAACTTTGTTTGATATTTTTTTCCGTTTTCCATAACTATGGAATATAAAACGGCGTTCATTTTTGCGAGTATTCATAAGCAAATGTATCATAGCAGCTCCAAAAATATAGTTTAGCTAAATACTTAACACTTGAAGCGCTGTAGTACAATATTGAAATGAAATCATAGAATCCTTAAAAATTAATTTATTATACAATTTGATATTTTATAATATTTTAGCGGAAGGCCTGCAGTTTTAATTTATTGTAATATGCTGCTATAGGTTCACATCCCAGCTGAGATTAGCTTTCTCATAACTTTTTTAAATTTTCTTTCATTTTGGAATGGGTAAATCAAAGCACTTACTTTCGCTGGTATTTTTAAAGTCAAGTAACAAGTAAAATGTGTCGCAGCAGCTTTAAAAATATAATTTAGCTAGTTCTCGCAAGAAGCGCTGCAGTACAATATTGAAATGAAATCATTAACGATATCTTACCGGAAAGCTTGTAGTTTTTGTTTATTGAATTATGCTGCACTAGGTTCACATCCCAGCTGAGATCAGCTTTCTGGCACCTTTTTTTCTTGGCACTTATTTCGCCGGCGTTTTCAAAGTCAAGTAGTGAGTAAAATTTTGCGTAGCAAAATCAAAATTTTAGTTTGACTACTTAACACTAGAGACGCTGCCGTACAATAATAAATTAAAATTATGGAGTTTTAAAAATATAATTTTTTTTAAGATTAAAAATTATTGTTATTTCGGCAAAAAACTTATAGTTTTAGCTCATAAAAATATGTCGTATGCTGCGGTACATATAGACATCCTAACCGGGACCAATTTTCTTTATAATGATTTTGTTTTGGAATATATCATATTGCCCGGTTTCTCTGGTATTATTAAAATTAAATTTTTTTATTTTTTTAATCGACCTCTTCTTTATCTTAAATAAATATATGTTATTCTTTTTAACGGGCTTTTTTAATTAATTTAATTAATTTAATAATATATATAAAAAATGTTTTCAAAAATTTTTTTTTCAATTTGTTAATAATTAATTTTTCCTGAAGAAGCTTTCCATAGGAAATCTTCATATTGAAAAAATATATATTGTTAAATTAAATAAACTAAAAAAGACCGTTAAAAAGAATAACAAATATTTATTAAAATTAAATAATAAACATTAAGTTGCAGTTTGAAAACGGTAGTTTGCCTAATTAATACTAGAGGCATTGCCATACAAATTTTAAAATTAAGCGTGGTATTTAAAACTAATGACTGTTCGGTGGGAAAGCGGTCCTTTTACACTTTAAATATTTACAGCTTTAAGTTCACATCCCAGTTAGCATTAATTACTAGATAATAATTAAATTTCCTTAAATATTGGAAATATTGGAACGCAGAGTTTGCCTTCGCCGGTATTATTAAGGTTAAGCAATAACTTAAATGTGGCGTAGCAGTTTTAAAAATATCATTTATTTACTCAGCACTAGAGGCGCAGCAGTACAATTTTAAAATAAAATTAAGGAAATTTTAAAACTTAATTTTTTTATATGATTAAAATTATTGGTATTTCTGCGGAAAACTTGTAGTTTTAGCTCATAAAAATATGTGGCGCTAATCAAATAATAAATAGTAAGTTCCAGCCTGAAAACTTTAGTTTACCTATTAAACACTAGAGGCATTGCAGCGTAATTTTAAAATGAAATCGCGGTTTTCTTTTAATTTATTTATATAGTATTTAAAAGTAATGATAGGTCGATGGAAGAGTGGTGGTTTTAGCTTGTAAACACTTGCAGGCTTAAGTTCACATCCCAGCTGGTGTTAACTTCTTGATAGTTATTAAATCTTTTTGGAATACGAATATATCACCGCACCCAATTTGACCGATATTATACTGGTCAAGTAATAAATAAATAATATGTGACTGTTCTACCTCGAAAACTTTAGTTTCCATATTTAACGCTAGAGGCGCTATAAAATAGTTTTCAAATAAACATGTCTGTAATTCTGCCTCATCACCTTCAACTCAGCATTTACTCAATCTTTGCATAGGAGTTAGAGATTGCGCTTAAAATAAAGATCTTTCTGTAATTAAGAGTGAGATTTTCTATCTCTCCCTGTGTTCAGCTTTATCAACATCAGCTGAAACCCAATAATTTTTACTAATTCTTTAAGAATCGCTTAATGACATAAAAAGTTGGTCTCACTCAAATCTCTCATACTTCGGTTGAAGTATCTTTTCTAATTGTGTGTATTTTAATCAAACTTAAATTTTCCAGCCTAAAACTTGTTTAAGTTCCAAAAATCATTATGTCACACTTCACACTCCAAATCCAAATAAAATTTTATAATTTTTCCATAAACACAATAGTGTGAGATTTTTATGTAGTTTCAGACAATTCATGCAATTTCATTTGTAAACAAGATAAAGCAGAAAGAGTATAAAATTTTCTTTAGAAAATCTTTAGAAATGAATATTATTAACATTTTGCCTTTCTCCAAAAATTTGTATTTAAAACATGTCTCCTCACATCAAGGCAAACGTATTCTAAAAGTTCATACATGTGCAGGCAGACAAATAAAAGCAAATAACTAATACATACAAACATCCTGTATAGTTTGGGTTATAAATTTTCTTAAGACATAACAGAAGAAGAAAAAATATTAAAATCGACTTGGACGAATATGTATGTGTTGGGGGGTACTGACCATTATTTTGGTCTCTTTCCATTTCTGGAAACAAAAATTGTGGGCAGAAGGAATATTGCTTTTTTTGTGTACTCCTGCTTAAGTTGAGGAAGCGCTTTTAGTTTCTTGGGTTTTCTGGAAGGTTAACTATTTTAGTTACAACTTGGAGAGAAGCATAAACTAAAATCATTTACATTTAGAAATTTTTTCTTGTTTATTTCTTAGATGTGGTAAACTTAAAGTTTTTTTTTACCATGTCAAGCTTCTTAAAATGGAAATGCATATTTGAATGTGTTAGAAAGTCTTAAAAAGGATACGGTCGTTTGTACATGTGCGTAATGCAACAACAACTTTTCATACTTATACCTTGTCTTAGCAACCCTGTTCATTGCAAATGTCTTGTGTTATGCTATGTTACTGATTTTATCATTTTGCTTTAATGTGTTTTATAAATCTTGGTTACTCTTCCTAAGGAAGGAGCAGGTATTTGAGATTTATTTTTTTTCCTTTATTTTCCCTTTAAAATTGGCTTCTTTGAGTATAAGTTTCTTTAAACATTTCTTCAAATATTATTTTTAGAAAGGTTTTCAAAAGTTAATTAATTTAAGCACTTTAGAAATTTAAAATCGGTATTTCATTTTGATTAGCTTTTTTGTGTATCAAGAGCTTGAAGCTGTTGTACGATTTCGAAATGGCCAATTTTTTAATTCTTCGCATTCTTTTTTATTGTGGCAACACCAACAAGATGATAGTTTTGACATTTAGTTTTTTGACAGTTGTTACAATGAATATCAATTTATTTAATTAATTAAAATCCACAATGAAAATGTCGGTTCTGTTAAAGTTACATATCGCAAAATTCGTGATATTTTCGCACAATATAATCGTTCTTTAAGAGCGCTATTAAGAATTTGGTTGTTAAATTGAAGTCAACAGGCTTGATACAAAATGTGCAAATACCAACTCATGTTCGACCTGGTCGTTCAACTGAAAATATCGCAAACGTGAGCGACAGTGTTGAAGCAGAACCAAATTTATCAATTCCTCGACGTTTTCAACAATTGGGGTTATCCAAACCCGCCACTCGATGAATTTCGGCTTTGAGGCCTTACAAGGTTCAACTGATTCACGAATTGATCATTTAGATCGCCGTAAATTCGCTCAATTCTTTCCGGAACAACCAAATGGATTTTTACGAATAAATCATTATTTGTGACGAAGCCCATTTTCACTTGTCACATTTCGTTATAAGATTTACAGTTGCACCTGGCCGTAGGCCTTAATCAGATGGTGGTCAAACCACTGGGAATGCAAAGCAATGTTATTCACGCCCTAAGAAGCTGAGTACTAATTCTAGCAACAGGTCTTTCTTAGTTACAATTTCAGCGGTTCCAAAGCAGGGTTGCAAACCACTACTCCTTGCTGAAGAGCTGCAGACTATCCAATTCCTGGTCCAGAACACATGACTAGCATACTCACTGGATCCGGATCATTCACCTGTTGGTGTGATTATAGGCGAGATGATCCTGGCCACCATAGATTAATTAATGCTGGGGCCGCAAAACCACAACCACCACGATACTCTCGAAGGGCCAACCTCAATAATCAGTCAGAGAAACAGCTAAAAGTCTAAAGGGACAATTAGCGGAAACTCTGGGGGCTTACTGATTCCCGTGAAAATAAAGTGGAGCTTTCCAGTTAAGCCCTGCTGCCTTCAGGGGACTGGGCTCCCTTATACCTCCAGCAGCACAGGTCTAGATAGTCAAGTATTCTATAAAGACCGATAAATGTGCCCCCGGGGGGTTTCACTTGTCACAGTATGCCAACAAGCAAAATTTCCGCCACTGTGCCCTAAAAATTCTAGAGTGATTATTGAGAAGCCTTTGCATGCTTCACGTGTCGCTATATAGAGCGCTATGTGGTGTGGAGGCGTGATTAATTTACTGCAAACCAAATTTCCCGATCGCATAATTTCACGACAATTCACAGTTGAGTGGCCAGCCATGTCATATGATTAACCATCACTGTATTATTTTTTGTGGAGCAATGTTAAGGAGGGATCGAATCGACTTTAACCTTAAAAGTGATTAAAAAATTCGATGAAAGAATCGACATCTTTCAGCATGGTCGTGGTGGACATTTGCCAGATATCATTTTTCATTCAAAGCTGATGAGCTTTTCTCTTCGTAATACAATAAAACTTTGAACCATCTTAGTCTAAATTTCTTGTTTTATTTTGTTTCAAAAACCAACTTCTTGTTAAATCGTAAAACGCCCACTATTTCCCCATTTTTCACCTTTTTTGCTCAATAGCGTCAATACAATATAATGTTTCATGAAATAAAAATTCCGAATCATATTACATATACAGAAAATATGAGTTATCTTTGCATGAAAACAAAATTTAGAGCATTTTCAATTATTGTCAATATCCATCGTCATTGAAGTAAACGCTTCTGGTTCTAATGATCTTGTTTTTTTGTGGATTGTTCTGAGTCTGCATCATCATCCGAGTTAGACATAATATTCAAAGGCATGCTCTCTTTAGTGTCTCCACCAATTTCAGTGGTTTGCTTATTTCACAGCCATTTAATTATTAATGGAGCCAATTTGATAAGAGAACTAGTGCAGAAGTTCTTATTTGGCTAGTTTCGCGTGCAACACTTAGAATTGAGTTAAATAAATATAATCCGGCTCCAAAGTCTATTTCAAAGTTGCTTGACCGCTTACAGGAGAGGGCCAAGAGACTCCTTGGTAACCGTAGAATATCCAATTCTATAGATTCTCTAGAGCATCGATGCAATGTGTGCTGTATTTCACTATTATATCGTTACTGCAATTGTAAGTGCTCTAGTGACATTAATAAACTTGTTTCCGTTACTCGAACATTTTTATGTTTAACTCGATTTTCGTTGAGAGCGCATAAATTTGTGGTTGATTGGCCAGTGAATCGCACTACGCACTGCAGGGAAAATTCGTTTTTTAGCATAATAGTCCGTATATTTTAAAAATTCCCTCCAGTGGTCTTTCCTGTAATTTGCAATGTAGGAAAGTTCAAATCGAATGTCCACAAACACTATTCTATCTTTCTTTCTCTCCATAAACTAAGTTCCTAGTTAGTGCATATGTAAAGGTTCAAAAGAAAAAAAGTTGTGACCCTATTTTTGGTTTCTAATCGCGGTTGCTAAAT
The DNA here is from genome assembly GCA_030448955.1 of Trichopoda pennipes. Taxonomy (NCBI): domain Eukaryota; kingdom Metazoa; phylum Arthropoda; class Insecta; order Diptera; family Tachinidae; genus Trichopoda; species Trichopoda pennipes. The sequence goes on from JASKUP010000002.1 coordinate 7,705,519, forward strand.
ATCTGTAGTCGTCCTTCTTCTTCTTAGCGAAACTCTCTCAAACAGATCACAATGCATACAAATTGTCATCAATAGTTTCATTTTGGTCAGATAATATTGAGGTCTTCATGTTATGCTTTCGCTTTTCTCATAGTTCCTAAATAACAGTTTCTATAATATTGCCATTTCCCGTCTTATCTGGCTGGTTCTTATCTGATGGAGAGCGCTTTCGAGTACAAACTAAACCACGGTTTGAAAATGATGCATTCGCATCGAAAGCGCTCGCCATCAGATAAGAACCAGCCAGATAAGATGGGAAATGGCAATATTATTCCATTTACTGGCAGAGGACAACCAAACAACATAATACCGTTTCTATTTAAAAATATTCGTGGACTGATAATATTGGGTGTCCAAAAATTTATATAAGATCAAACTTTCTATCTTTTAGGCAGAAAAGTTTACGCTATTCTTAAACAAAATTTGAAAATTAAGCCTTGTTCCAGAGGACAATATTAATACCGATTTGTTAGATTTCCACATTTTGAGGTAAGAGATGACATGCGTTTTCTTAAATCATAAGTACATTCACAATATGTCACTGTAAAATGCCGATTTTATGTATTGACATACTGCTGCAAAAATGTAGCAGGTCAAGCAAAAACTGTTACTGCTATTGTGGCTTTAAAAGACTATTCCATAGGAAGAGCCAATATTTACCGATCGAGAGCTGTCCTGTTTCTGTAATAATAATTTAGCTATGAAAATATATCATTTAACAAATTATGGAGTTATATCAGTTTGCGCTGAAGGAAGTATTTTTAAACCGCACCAACAAAACGCAGTCACCTGTAAACGAAGCATTCATAGGAATATTCGACACAATAGAACATCGCAATTAGTTTATGCAAGTTATTTTTCGAATACGATATTTCAGACGCAATGCTGTGCCATGGAAAAAATAGTGCTTATTTCTATTTTTAAGAACTTTTTTTCGAAATAGTCATGGACTCTACGTTTTAGATATCAACAGCAGATACCTGTTTTATATTGCAAAGGATGCTGTAGATGTTCTTAGCATGAGCTTTAAATGAGAATCTGGAGTTTCACAAGAAGCTTTGCTCTTTGTTGTACTTATTCTGTACTCTTAAACCTAGACAGGGTGAAGAAACTTATCGATGACAGTAGTGTATCCAAATCTTTAGATTCAATAGGGCGTTACACATTGTGGATTGGGTTTCAGTGCTACTTGTTTCTCGTTATGTGCTGCTGTAAGGACAGTTGCACATTCTATGCAAAAAAAATTTAAATCTAGTACTTTCTACTTATCTTCTCCTTTTTTCCCCTATTTTTCTGCTCTGGGCCCAAGTTATTAATGCCCAAGAAGCTGCTTTAAATTAAAGAAAAAAAATAATCGCATATTAAACCTAAAAACGTATCCCTGTTGCTTTCTGGTTGACTTCTATCCTACCGTCCCTCTATTACAGCCCCCTATATCTGAAACCATTATTGGTAGAATACACGGAACGTGTATCAGTTAAGCCGATTTCCCAATGTGAAGTGATATTCATAAAATTATTGACAATTTACAGAGTGCATGCAATACTATATCCGCCACCTCCTTCCACCCTATTCCAAAAGTAAAACCAATTTTTTTGGATTAAAGAAAAGAAAGTTCTCGGCCGTAGAAGACAAATAGTTTCAGTTTGGTATATTTTGAGTCCGCTATAGAAGCAGGTTCAAAAGTCATATGTAGGGTACTCCTATAGTGACTCCATTTAATACGCTAGTTTTTTTTAAAGTATGGAAAATATGCGCAGAATATGTACAAATATGTCCACTACATTAGTGTGAAAATTAAGTGTAGTTTCCATAGAAGCCAAGATTTTGACAACTATGTCGTTATTTTTTTAATTATTATAGGCAAATGCCTTAAAGTTGCTCTAAGTAAATATGATAGTGCTTGCTACAAAGAAAAAAATAGAAATTTACGTGTTATCATAGTGGCAAGACTTTCATGCATTTGGAACTTAGAGGAAATATAATTAAAAATAAAGAATATTCAACTAGAGGACCAAATTTGAAGATATATATCCTTTTTCTCAGACGAGCACTCCAGGGATGAGTCCTACACATGCAATGTATTGTGCATTAAAATCGACTTTATTCACACGCTCCCCTTCCGAGATTGTTGCGAGATTATGATGGAGCATATCATTCATGTTCCGCATTTTGAAACTCACCTCCAACTGGTTCGGTCTATTACTAAATAAATACGAATGACAAATGGTGCTGTCATCTGCGAAAGAGTATATGGGGTTGAAAGTTTGACAAAAAAGGTCATTGAGAAAAATAAGGAGAAAAAACGGAGCCTTGCTGTACCCCTGAAACCCCCCTCCCCGGGGGCACATTTATAGGTCTTTATAGAATATTTGACTATCTAGACCTGTGCTGCTGTAGGTATAAAGAAGCCCAGTCCCCTGAAGTTAGCAGGGTTACAACTGGAAGCTCCACGTTATTTCCAGCCCATCCATCTATCCATCTAGACCTATGCTGCTGGGGGTATAAGAAAGCCCAATTCCCTGAAGACAAGCGGGGAGTCAACTGAAAAGCTCCACGTTATTTTCACGGAAATCAGTAAACCCCAGAGTTTTCGCTAATTGTCTCTTTAGACTTTTAGCTGTTTTTCTGGCTGATTATTGAGGTTGGCCCTTCGGGAGTATCGTGGTGGTTGTGGTTTTGTGGCCCCAAGCATGAATGATAATGGTGGCCAGGATCATCTCGCCTTTAATCACACCTACTGGTGAATGATCCAGACCCAGTGAGCATGCTAGTCATGTGTTCTGGATCAGGAGTTGGGTAGTCTCCAGTTCTTTAGCAAGGAGTAGCGGTCTGCAACTCAGCTTTGGAACCGCTGAAATTGCAACTAGGAAAGACCTGTTGCTACAATTAGTCCTCGGCTTCCTAGGGGGTGAATGACGTTGGTTTGACCGTTCATTTCCAGTGGTTTGACCGCCATCTGATTAAGGCTTACAGCCAGGTGCAGATGTAAATCTTATCACGAAATATACTCCTAAATTAATCTTGAACTCCTGTGATGAAATCATATATATAACAACTTCTATAGTGCGATTCCTGAGAAAACGATATAAACCGGGATAAATTACCGACAGCAAAAGAAATAAATTTTGACAGAAGTGTATCATGCCACATTCTATCAAATGCCTTGGAAATATCTAGAGCCAACAAAATACTCTTTTCGAAAGGATGTGTGGAGTTGCACCTTTGTTCTGATAGGAAAGCCAGCAAGTCGCCCGTAGAACGCCCCCTAAGGAATTCATACATCGGTCGTTAAGTAAGCTGTTGGACTTCAGGTGCTTCACAAGATTAAAGTTAGTCATACGTTTCATCACTTTGGAAAGTGCAGAAATAATTGCCATTGGGCGGAAATTTTCAGTGTTGTTAGCCTCACCTTTTTGGAGATTGGCGTTATATTAGCAAATTCGCCAGCATGATACAACATGCTGACAAGGGTTGCTAACGAACGCGCTAGCATCGAATAGCACTGTTTCAAGACCAATGCTGGGATCTCATCGGTCCCAGGAGACTTCCCCCCGGGGGCACATGATAGTCTTTTTGGAACCTACCATTCAATTTAGACTGGTGTCTTGCGGAGTAAAAGGGAGCCCAGGTCCCTCAAAGGGTAGTAGGAGTCACCTGGACAATCCACATATTTCCACGGGAATCAGTACGCTCGCAAAGTTACTATTTGTCTCTTTAGACAATTAGATGTTCTCTGACTGGTTATTGAGGTTGGCCCCTATATGGGAGTATCGTGGTGGTTGTGGTTTCGAGACCCTCATGAGAGTTTGTGGGTCGGATCATTCAAAATGAACACAATGAATGGTTCAGGTCCAGTGAGTATGAATGCCGTCGTGTTTTTAATTATATTAAGCTTCATGCGTTCTGGACCAGGAGTTGGAAAGTCTCCAACTCTTTAGCAAGGATTGAAGGCTGCGGCCTTCTTCGGGCTTTCGAAATTGCTACTAGGAGTGACCGGAGAATATAAGTATTCGATGGCCTCCTAGGGCATGAATGACGTTTGCAAATCATTCAAGTGGTTTGACCACCATTTGATTATGACTACCTAGTCGGTGCAGATGTAAATCAAATCACATCATCCCAGCAGACTTGTTGAGATCTGTTAAACCTTTATTTCTCTCATCTATTGAAGTATAATGGACGGCATAATAAATTTTTAACATAAAATAATGAAATAAAATTTTAAACTAAAATTCAGGCCGTATATGAATGGTACTTTTTGTGTATTAGTCCAGCTCCCTTTTGATTGATTTATATATTTTTAAATGAAATTAAATTTTTTCTACATTTTATTTTATTGTTGAACCACCTGCCATAACCACAACTGTTAATCAAATATGGAATTTAATCTTTATATGTTCAACCTGAAAGGAAGATATTGTACATCACTTACACTCAAAATTTACCTTTAATTATAAAGTTTTTTGTTATGCTCCAAAAATATGTATATAATTATAATTAAAGGCAAAAGTACTTTCAAATAAATGAGATATATTTATAACTGCAAGTATATAAATATAATGACAGAAAAATGGTATAACATTAAAACAAAAACTTGACATTTTACCTACACTTGTTGTACAGCAACATCATAACAAAATTTAAATGAGCCTTAATTTGCTTAAGGACAAAAAGAGTTGGAGTTAAAAGTAGACAAACTAACACATGCACACACATACACACCTAATTTAATGCGTATTTATTAGTATTTGTTTAATACAATAGGTATATTCATGCACACCAGCCTAGATTTGAAATTATTATTTAAATTCTAAGATGTTTTGTATTTGCAAAAAAAACACCTCCTCATTGAATTACACTTTGCAAATTTGCTTTCCTTTCTTGAATTTGTTGGGAAAATTTCAACAAATAATAAAACTTAAGGTTCTCTGTAATTTTGTTAAAAAAAAATTTTGTATAAAAAACTAATGCAAATTATATAAAGGAATTCAATGTATACAATACACACTTTTACGCATTAATATATAATATTATTTTACACACACCTACACACAAACACACACACACATTGAAGAATTTATACGAATCTTATAAAACTGCATTGGGCATCTTGCAATTTCCGGCTGAGAAATGCATTTTAGTCAAAACTACATTAAATAAACAATAACAACAACTAACAGCAACTAAAACTACAACTACAACAAGCAACTGAAGCAGCAGCAGTATCAGCAATAGTAGTAGTAACAATAATGCAATACAACAAAAACAAAAAAAAAAGAATTTTTTTAAAATAAAAGAAGGAGTCAATTGCATACAATAATTTAAATGCAGCCAGCCCGGCAGCCTAAGAAAAGGGGTTTGTCCGTCCATTCAAATGTGACTGAAATTTTATAAATAAGTACGTTTGTGGTTTGATGTTTGCTTGCTTGCTTGCTGGCTGGCTGGCTTGCTTTGTTGCTGCATTTTAAAGTTTATTTTCTGTTTTAAGAAAATATCGATTAATTGTTATTGTACTATGCAGCAGGTCCATAAGAAAAACCTTTTTTGATTGGTACACAATCTTTTGCATATGTGTGGCTTTGCATTAGGAAAACTTTCTTATTTCTTAAATAAAATTCATTTACTTTATTCAGTAGGCATAAGCAGGTGTGTATGTATGTGTGTGTATTTATAAATTGCTTTTTGTGGGCATTTTTAATTTAAGTATGAATGCGGGCGGTTGGGTTAAAGTAGAAAAAGTATAGGGTGTGAAATGTGTTTATGTGGTTCATATTTTATAATGACCATATTTAAGTATATGTACAGGCCTACAAATAAATTTTAACAAGAAAATTTCAAGAAAATATTCTACTTTTTTTTCTTTTCTTCTTCTAACTCTCATAAGTTTATTTGTATGGATGTTTATATATGTATTAGTAAGTGTATAAAGATTTTATACTATAATCATTAAAAACTATAGAAGGAGCTTTTATTTGCACGAATATATTCTATAGGCTTTTAAAAAGTTCATACCTTATTTGCTGGTTTAGTTAACTCACCATTCAAAATTCTTTTCTTGACATTCTTGAAGACTTAGTTTAAAAATATATTTATTAAATCTTCCAAGATGTACTCATTTTGAAACAGCCTGAAAATCTACAGTTCTTTCATGGACTTAAACAAGAAAAACAAATTTTGTTTTTCGTTTCGTACCAGCACAAAGGATGCATTATACTAGCACTAGGAAATCAGGTTATGGGGAGAAGAAACATTCAGTTTAAAATTTTCCTATATTTGAAAGTGATAGGAAAGACCTCTAGAGGAAGTTTATTCCATATACGGACTGTTCTGGTAAAAAACGAATTTTTCCTGTAATGCGTAGTGCGATTCACTGGCCAATTAATCACAAATGGATGTGCTCTCAAGGAAAATAGACGTAAATGCAAAAACGTGCGAGTTTCGGGATCAAGTTTTCTAATTTCGTTGTAGTAACGATAAAAGAGTGAAATACATCCCACATCACGTTGATGCTCCAAATAATCAATAGAGTTGGTTACCCTATTGTCCCCAAAGAAACTCTTGGCCCTGTATGCAGTCGAGCAACTCCAAAATAGACTTTGAAGCGCAACATTGTGTCTTGCGGGCATTAAAATCAACTCTATTCACACGACCCCATTCCAAAATTGTTGCGAGATTGTGACTGAGCATATCATTCATGTTCCCCCTTTTGGACCTTAAACCGGTCCGGTCTTTTATTAAATAAAAACGAATGACAAATGGCGCTGCCATCTGCAAAGAGTATTTTGGGTTGATAGTTTGGCAAAGAAGATCATTTTGAAGAATAAGAAATAGAGTAGGAGAAAGATTGAAGCCTTTAGGTACCCCTGAATTAAACTTGAACTTGTCGGATGAAATCCCATCTATAACAACTTGTATGGTGCGCTTCCTGAGAAAACTCGATATAAATTTGGAGAAATTATCATCAACACCAAATGCAACAAATTTGATAATTACACAATCGTGAGAAGAATATTATGTGGATCTGATGAAATTTTTATTTGTTTTAAAGTTAAGAAAATATCCTTAGAGTTTTCAAATATTAAAAAAACCGAAAATTTGGAAAAATCATAAAAAACCTCGACGACTTGACGTTCCAGGCTTATTCTCAACATTTTTGCATACAGCGACTATGTTTTCATCAATAAAAGTATATTGCTTTAGTCTATCGTCAGTAATAATTCGACGAGCCTCGTATATAGCGATTAAATTAAGCATAGTGATGTAAGAATGGTCCTAATTACTAGAATCATGAATTTTACGAGTAAATATTCGAATCACATAATGAGCGGTCGGCTTTAATTTTTAAATGAGTTGAATTTTATAAGTGCAATGATGAAGAGAGAAGGAGAGTGGCGAGAGACGAGTTAATGTTCCTCGGTCATTCTCAAAACTATAATGTACATCGGCTATGTCTGCATTACTACCGCCACTACGAGCATATTTTTATCTACTATGGGGAATAATATAATGAGCTTCGAATTTAAAAATTAATTTATGCACAGCAACTCCAGTTGCAGTCTGATTTGGAAGAAAAGCTGCTTGAATTGAACAAAGTTATACAGTGAGATTTTCACCATTTTAATAGTAGCATTCGACACTCAATATTTTTGAGCTTCTTACTAAATAAATATCAAAGGATGACAGCTTAATCCATTTAATCATTGGAAAGGCCATTTTCTTTCTAACCTCAAACATTGTAAGGTTTCGCCGTAAAATTTCCAAGCAACTTAAATCAAATTATTTGCTATAAGATATTTAGTTAATCAAGGCTAATTAATAATTTCGAGCTGAACGCCTTCATTTAAACAGAAACAATTTAGTCTTGAGTCTGTTCGAATTTGTGAAATCTGTGGAGCAACATTTGTTGTTTCGCTTGACAGATTTGACAATTTGCTAGTGGTGTCACCACGCGTTTTATGAAACATTGTTTCAATATATATTTGGTTTGATACCTGGATTTAGTTTATGGACAAAAATTTCCTCCTAAAGATGGCACATTGATATGTTTTGACGGAATCTCACCGTCATTACATGTGTCAACGGGAGAAAACAGGAGCCCAGTCCCTTACAAGGCAAGCAGGAGCTGACTGGACAATTCCACTTTATTTTCACGGGAAACAGTAAAGCCCCAGAGTTCAGCTTTTTGTCTTTTTAACCTTTTAGCTGTTTATTGAGGTTGGCCCTTCGAGAGTACCGTAGTGGTTGTGGTTTCAATGCACTCGTTTGAATTGTGTAGGTCGGATCATTCACAATGAACACAATGTGAGCATGACTGCGGTTGTGTTCTTAAAGTTTATTAAGTTTCATGCGTTCTGGACTAGGAGTTGGATAGTCTCTAACTCTTCAGCAAGGAGTGAGGGTGTCAACCTGCGCAAGCTCTTGAAGTTGTAACTAAGAGTGACTGAAAAATATACGTATCTGAAGGCCTTCTAGGGTGAGAATGATGCTACATTTCATCTACAGTGGTATGATTCACCGTCAGGTTATGGCTTATACAGCTAAACACTAACATAAATTTTATCATGCATAAGGACAAAAACTGTGTTTCAGATTTCAGATTTGAAAAAATAAGATATTTGGAATAAAAAATATATTTTTAGACTTGTTTTTCTTAATATTTCGCCACAATCAACTTAAAACTTAAAAATCAACTTAAAAATTACTAAGAACATAGTACAGCATCTTTCAGCTCATCGATCTGTGACTCACAACTGAAAAGTATACGTAAAAGAAGGCACCAAAATAAGAACTTCTGCATCATTCGTTTTATGGACTGGGCTATATTAATAAACTAATGGCTGCGGAATTTAAGACAGCGTATTGTCAGAATATTTATATAACAAACTGAAGCGGTATAAATTTTACAGCGAATCCTTATAATGTATATACATGGAAAAGGTTTGCAGTTTGAGGTTGGAAAGAATATAATCTGTCAAATGATTAAAAAATAAAAAATGACAGCTCATTTGACATTTAGTAGTAAAAAGGTTGGCAATATTACGCATTAAAAGTGACAGTCTTGAACGAAGAATTTCTATTGTAAAAATTTACTATGAAAATGGTTTAAATCTCAGTGTATAACTTCGGAAAATTCAATCAGCTTGTCTTCGTAATCAGGCTCCTTCTGGAATTGCTGTGCTTAAATTAATCATTTATTTCGAAGCTCTTGGTATTATTCCCGACAGCAGATAAAAATACGCTTGTAGTGGCATCAGTTCTCTACTTTGCGCAACATTGTACATAAACATCCTCATCTTCGCACTTATAAAATTTAAATCAATCAAGAATTAAAACGTCGAACGGTACCTCGCAAAAGTCAGAATCCTCTTTATCATAACCATTCTTAGACCGCTATGCGTAATTTAATCACTAAATACGAGGGTCATGGTATTGCTGCTGACGATAGACCAAAACAAGACGTTCGTTTTAACGAAAACATAGTCGCTGTACACAAAAGTACTGAGAATAAGCCTGGAATGTCAACTCGTCAATGTTTGCAACAACTTGGCTATCACTAAAGGCACTTAGAGCAATATTTTGCATAAAACGATTCATCTTCGCACTTATAATGTTTAACTCTTTCAAGAATAAAAGCCAACCGATCATTATTTGCGTCGAACGTTGACTCGTAAAATTCCATGAGATGTTTTTCGGTAATAGGATTCTTATAAGATCACTGAACAAAATTTAATTGCCAAATACGAGGATCATGCTGGTGCTGTTACCAGATCCATAGAAAGTGACCGTATGGTACGTATGCAAGGAAATATCATCACCGTGAATTCACCACAAAATGGCCACAATTGGCTAATGTTGACATTAGTGAGTTTCGGTTTCAGCAAGGCTCAAGCCACATAGCCACCCAAATAATTCTCTTATTATATGAGAAATTTACCGGTTGCGTTATTTCTCGATTTGACAATTTTAATTGGCCGTCTCGTTATTGTAATTTAACGCCGTTAAATTACCGGGCTTATGCAAGAAACCCACAAATAATTGACATTGTGAAAGTCTAAATTCGCCACTGTATTGTTTTTAAACTGAAATTTTGTTTATTTTTGGCGGAAAGGATTTTTTTGCAAACATTATTTTTTTGTTGTTTTTTCAATTGTAGGGTGTTGTATTTTATTATTATGGTGTTTTAATATTTTAGTAATTTTGTAGGTTTTCTGCTTGTACATTCCTGAATTAAATTTATTATCTTCTAAAAATAAATTTTACATGTGAATTTTTTGTTCACTGAAAATGATTGAATTTTCCGAAATTTAATTTTTCGAATTTCGCATAAATCAGAAAATTTAAGAACAGAAAACAGAAATATAATAACAACAACAACAGCTTAAGGAAATAATGAAGAAATGGAACAACCAGTTTTTTTTCGCACTTATTAAACCGATTTTTTTTATTCTCCACAGAAACTAAAAAACTTCTAAAATAACTGCTATATTGGGGATCCTCACAAAATACACTTCACCATTAAAGCAAAGTCCTGAAAATAATTATTTAATTTTTTCTAATTGTTATTAAAAAGGGGCCCTCTAGATATTTTTCTCTAATTGTGAAATCCAGCCATGTACATTTTAATAATTTTCCATTTTAGATTTTTTGTTGATTTCTTAAGGAGGAAAAGAAATAATAAGAAACATTTCTTCAAATACTTGACTTAATAAAAACTATATACATGAATGCATATGTATATGTATTTTAAGTATGTGTATGTATGTGAGGTTAAGAATAAATAAATATTGATAAATATATAACAGAGGCTTTTGTTTATGCAAACCCACACAAACAAATATACTTAGCAATATATATATATATATATGTGTGTGTATGTATGTGTGTGCCCCTGTTTTATGATATATTTAACTTATTTTGATAACTCTTATACTTATGCAGTTAAACACATTCATATTGTCCATATTGAGGCAATTTCCTTAAAACTTTATATTTATTTTTTAATTCTTTGAAATGTTTATCAAAAATATGCTGTTAAAATTATGCCTAAAGTTTTACCGAAAATATATCGGGTGTTTTTCATGGAGGTATAAAACTTTAAGTTGGCAACGCTTTTTTTAACTAGCTGTTAGGTAATTTAATTTAGTTTGCTTTGGAATTTCAATATGAAAAATTTCTGTCCAGAACAACGCTTCGAAATTATGCGAATTGGGCCCAAAGCAACCTTGCCGTTGATCATAAGTGAACGTTGTTTAGCTAAGCTCACTTTTATTTGAATGGATATGTTAGTAAGCAACCCTACCGTAATTGGAATGATATTAAGTCTTATGAGTTGTTTACACATCGTTCCAGTAAAATTAACTTTTTGATGTGCTTTATGGGCTGTTGAAATCATTGGTCCGTACTTCTTTAAAAACGATGCTGGTCACAAGGCTACAGATAACGGTTAACAGTGTAGAATCCTGATTGCTATTTTTTTCTTTTAAAAATTGAACAACTATGATGTGCAGAAGCTGTGGTTTCAATAATGTGGCTAAAGATGTCACTCAGCTTGTGTTACAATTAATGTTTTGAAGGAACTGCATAATTTCAGAGGCATTTCAGCCTCCAAGATCATGCGATTTAACGTCGCTAAACTATTTTCTATGGAGATAATAAAATGCTTGACCACTTGGAGGACCACATTCGTCACATTGTTGCCGATATACCGCCATAAATGTTGAGGAAACTTATCGCAAATTGGACCTCCATATTAGACTACATCCGAATCACTTGTGATGCTTCTAAGTGAAAACTTGTATTTAAATTGCCAAATACCAGCTGATTATTCTTCGAATAAAGTAAATTTTATGTCAAAAAATTCATTACCTCTGTAAAAATTATTCTTTATAAATATGCAAATATTTGCATAAATAATCTTTAATTAAAATAATACACTGAGAGAAGAGAAATTTTTTTCTCATTAAAAATTGCTTATGTTTATCAATGCTATTTTATATCATTTCAAAACTTTATACCTTTGTATAAAATATTCATGCGAATATTTGCATGAATAATCTTTATATAAAAATATACACTGAGAAAAAATAAAGTTTTTTATTATTAAAAATTGTTTATGTTTATCAATGCTATTTTATACCATTTTAAAGTTCTATACCTCTGTGAAAAAGCACCCTTTGTAAATACGAAAATATTTCCATGGATAACCTTTATATTAAAAACTACACTGAGAGAAAAAAAGTTTTTTTTATCAATGATATTTAATATGATTACAAAGTTCTATACCTCTGTTAAAACATCCTTTATAAATATGCAAATATTTGCATGAATAATCTTTATATAAAAATATACACTGAGAAAAAATAAAGTTTTTTTTATTGTTAAAACTTTCTTATGTTTATTAAATCTATTTTATTCCATTTCAAAGTTACATACCTCTGTAAAAACACCGTTTATAAATACGGAAATATTTGCATTAATATTATTTATTTTAAAAAATATACTGAGAGAAATGAAAGTTTTTTATCAATGGTATTTGATATCATTTCAAAGTTCTAAAAAAAGCACCCTTTATAAATATGCAAATGTTTGCATGAATAATCTTTATATAAAAAAATACACTGAGAGAAAAGAAAGTTTTTTTATTATTAAAAATCGCTTATGTTTATCAATGCTATTTTATATAATTTCAAAGTTCTATATCTCTGTAAAAAACACCCTTTATAAATATGCGAATATTTGCATCAGCAATCTTTGTTTTAAAAAATACACTGAGAGAAAAAAATTTTATCAATGCTATTTTATATCATTTCAAAATTCTATACCTCTATACAAAAGCACCCTTTATAGATAAGCAAATATTTGCATGAGTAATCTTTATTTTAAAAAAATATACTGAGAGAAAAAAGGTTTTTTATTATTAAAAATTTCTTAGGTTAATGAATTTTAGTGGAATTTTAAGAGAGGCATTCTGCAACTGTTTTCATTTTCTGTAGATTTTCAATAATCACTTTTTTGAATAATCTAGACACTAGAGTTTATTTAAATCACAGAAATCTAAATTGAATTAAGGGAGCCACTCAAATATGCAAGCTTATGAAAACTAAAATTTTTATTTCCCAGACATCAGTAAACATGTTACAAAACAACAAAACGATTTGTCTCTTCATTCGAGTCCATTCAAAATTCAAAACTATATAGCGATTGTACTTCGGATACTAAAGATTATAAAAAGCGCTAAGTTGACAGCAATTAACTTAAAGCAAACACACTAACCCTTGCAAGCAACAAATCATTTTGTTATTAAAAAAAAGCTCTCTAGTTTAGCTTAATAATTCTCATTGAGTTTATTTAAACAAAATTCAAATTTCATTGTTATTTTTTCTAAGTGTAAATTTAAACTTATATGCGTTCGATATTTTTTCTTTCTATTAAAATTGTAAATTTTTCTCTATAATTTGATTAGAAATTAATAAGAAATTTTACTTAAGATTTTTTTTGTCTACTTAAACAACATTCGAATTATATTGTGATTAAAGTATTTAAATATATAAACGATTATTCGTATATTACAAGAAGTTGAATAAACACACACAAAAAGGAATTTAAGGTTTGATTTGTTAGTTATTCAGCTTGTGTTATGGATGGATATGGGTAATTTGCATTGACACCCTGACTAAAGGATTTCTTTAATCACAAAAATAATTATAATACAATTATTCATACATATGTTATAATTAAATCTATGTATGTATGCTATATTATGAATGTGTATATTGAGTATACAAGTGATTTTATTTATATAAGAATTAATATGTATGTAAATGTATTGGCTGGTATTATAACTTTATTTACTTTAAATTATGCATTAGAAAACCTCTGTTTGATATATAAAGAAAAAATCGCCATAAGAAAAAATAATTGTTAAATAATATTTATGCTTGCTTAAATATTCAAATGCACATAAGCTGACATAAGTTTATGCTAATTCTTATATTATTTTTTTTTTTTATATTTTAAATTTTAATCTTAATTTTTTAAATTATTCATCTGTTAAGCTTTAATTTAGTATAACCAAAAAATTTGAAACGTACTTTTAACGTAATTTTTAAGCTTAACTTATTCTATTGCAGCCTAAACGTAGCTCTCTTATCAGCATTTTTGAACTGCTCGTAGTATACCCACAGTAGTTAATTCTATTTCTAAAATAAAGAAAGAGAATTAACGTTTCGTGATCGTGCATAAAAATTAAGCTTAAAAATTACGTGAAAAAAAATTATCTGAAGTATTCTTAAGTATATATTTATATTAGTAAATTAGTAACCATAAACTATATTAAATATTAACCGCCATATTAATAAAAAAATAATTCTGATATCATATTTATACTTAAATGAATTTCGTGTGAAAAACGTTCGTCTTTTTAAACCTATAATGTATCATAATATGATATAGATTATATACATAAAAAAAGTCTAAAAAATTTACTTGAAATTAAGTATACAAAATTATACTTAAAAATTAATTATAAAAATTATAATTTAAAATTAAATAAATTATAAACATTGTACTTTAAAATTATAACTAAAAATTTATATTTAATTCTATATAAAAACTAACCTTAAAATCTTGGAATAAAATATATCTTAGTATTTACAAGTATAAAAAGGTTCTAAATAAGAATAAGCGAGATAGGGTTTTCTTATTGAGTTGTAGAACTCAAAATTTTTAAATTCACGTAAAATAAAACTTACTTTATTGGAAAGATAATCTTCAGCTATTATAATTTAAATATTACTTCTGGCGTATGACCGCCATGCTTGATTTGAACATATTCTAATCTGCAGTTCTAATTACTGATACTTTTTCCAACACTTGTGACCGTATGTTGGCAATAAGGCGACGAATGTTGTTTTCCAAGTGATTATTTGTTTCGATTTTATCGGTCCGGTGTTAAATCGCATGACGTTGGAGGCTAATTCATGAGTCCAAAACGGGAAACTATGAGGTTACTAAAATTGTCCTTCAATCAATTAATTTTAACATGAGCTGCGGAACATGATGCGCCTTTTTGTTAAAACCACAGCTACTACACATCATGGCTATTTAACTGATGAATGAAAAAATCAGTATACATGACTCCGTCGCGGTAACTATTAACTGTAACGTTCTAAACAGCAACATTTTTAAAGCAGTAACGACCCCACTAGCACATAAAGTACGTCAAACAAATTTCCTAAATGATGGCCAACGTGCACTTGAAGATTATCATAACTCTAAATGCGACGAAATCAGGATCAGGGTCAGGTATCTGACCAGAGCAAAAAAAAATTACAATTAAAAAAAGTGAACTTAATGTTCTACACTTCTATAAAAACTTGACGTAGAAGTATAATAATCGAAATTGATATAAACGTGCCACTTAGAATTAAGTATAAAAATTGTACTTAAAAATTAAAATTAAATGTTAATATTATACTAAAAGTAAATAAATAAATAAATTAAATGTTAATATTATACTAAAAATAAGTATGAAAATTATACTTAAAATTAAGTATAAATATTATAATTTAAATTAAGTATAAATATTATACTTAATTTTTTTGTAAATATTATACATAAACATAATTATAAAATATTATTCTTAAAATTTAGTATAAATATTAAACCTAAAATAAGTATGATTATTATATTTACAACTAAGTATATGCTAAACAAAATTAAGTATAAATAATATATTTAAACATTATTTATAATTATTATACTTTAAACTTAGGCATACTTATTATATTGGGTATGATTTTACGTTGTCCCACGTCAAAATTGGTTTGAAAACAGACCGGTTTTGGCTATGTGCCATCTTCAGTGTTCGTTTTTCTCTATACTTTATTATACTTACACATTAGGTAGAGTGATTAAACCTATACATTAAGTATAATTATTAAATTTAGAAAACAAGCATCATTAGTAAACTTAATATTAACAAGCTTAATATTTATGTTGTACTAAAAATTAAGTATAAATATTATTTTACATAAAATTATGCATAAATATTCTACTTAAAACTCAGTATCAATGTTGTAGTTGACAGTATAAATATTATACTAAAAATTAAGTATAAATATCATATCTAAAATAAATTAAGTATGAAATAATCTTTTAACGGTCTTTTTAAATAATTTAACGATTTTATTTTTTTCGATATTTCGCTTTCCTGTGGAAAGCTTCTTCAGGAAATTATTTTTTATATTTAACAAAAAACAAAAAATTATTAAAATTGTTTTAATTTTTTGTTTTTGTTAAATATAAAAAATAATTTCCTGAAGAAGCTTTCCACAGGAAAGCGAAATATCGAAAAAAATAAAATCGTTAAATTATTTAAAAAGACCGTTAAAAGATTATTTCATACTTAATAAAATTTAAAAGAGGTCGAATAAAAATAAAAGTAATATCTAAAATAAATATAAATATTATGTTTCAAATTAAGTATAAATTATTATACTTAAAATTAATTATAAATATTATACTTGAAATCAAGAAAAAGTTTTATTCTTCAAACTTAGTATTAATATTAAAGTTAAAATTAAGTATTAAGTAAACTTAAAACTAAGTATAATTATTATACTTAAAATTAAAAAATTAATTATTACACTTAAAAATAAAGTATCAATGTTCTTTTTGAAAGTATAAATATTATACTAAAAATTAAGTATAAATATCATACCTAAAATTAAATATAAATATTATGCTTCAAATTAAGTATTAATATTATACTTAAAATTAAATTAAGTATAAATTATTATACTTAAAATTGAGTATAAATATTATACTTGAAATTAAGAATAAATACTATTCTTCAAACTTAGTATGAATATTAAAATTAAAACTAAGTATAAATATTATATTTAAAACTAAGTATAAGTATTATACTTAAAATTAAATATAAGTATTACACTTAAAAATAAAGTATCAATGTTCTATTCGAAAGTATAAATATTATACTAAAAATTAAGTATAAATATCATACCTAAAATTAAATATAAATATTATGCTTCAAATTAAGTATAAATATTATACTTAAAATTAAATAAATAATATTATACTTGAAATTAAGAATAAATACTATTCTTCAAACTAAGTATAAATATTAAAGTTAAAATTAAGTATAAATATTATACTTAAAACTAAGTATAAATATTATACGTAAAATTAAATATAAGTATTATACTTAAAATTAAGTATAAAAATTGTACTTGATTTTAAGTATAAATATTTTACTTAAATTTAAGAATCAATATTATACTTGAAATTAGATGTATAATTATACGAAAAATTAAATATTAAAATTATACTTAAAATTACATAAAATATTATATCGAAAAATAAGCATAAGTATTATATTTAAATCTAAGTATAAATACTGTTGTTATTACTTTCCGTCTTTATTGGCTGTTTGTTCAGTATGAACAACTAGTACTTTCGATGTGATGACGTCATTCTTAAGCCGTATTCTAAGCTGTACGGTGAGTCAAACGAAAAGGTATGACAAAAGTATTTCATTGACTGACAGAATAAATGCAAACAACTTAGTACTAAGTAAAAATATTATAGCTTAAATTGAGTGAAACAAATATACTAAAGAATTAAGAGCTGTTATAACTTATTATAACACTTTAATAATGCCAAAAACAGCACTAGCAAGCATAACATTTTTAACTATAGTTGTATTTTGTCTCAAGGGTTACTTAATCCTAATCATGGCAAGTATTTGTTTTAAGCCGGAATGGCACTCATTCCACGTTGTTCCATTTTATACTGTGAAAAACATCAAGTTTAAAATATGCGTTATAAATTTACTATAGCCATAATTAAGACTTAGCAGCTCTGTGGCTTAAAATGCTAGTTTAATGTTAAAAACAATTTTAGGATTGATTTTGACATTTAACGCTTTTTATCGATAACAGTTAATTTAGAAATTTTGACATTTGGTTATGTTTTAAATAAAGATAAAACTATTGTTAAACTCTTGCTTAAATTTTGTATGTATTAGTACTCTTCTTAGAAATCTTTGAAAGTCGAAAAATATGATTGGCACTAAAGTTTTAATGAACACAAGTAAAAATTTTGTTCAATATTTAGTTGAAAAAAGTCCTTAATAACTGCTTTTACCTTTTATTTAAGTGTTTAAAAAAAGTGTTCACATTTTTGATTAACTTAAATTTTAAACATGTAAAAATGCTTGATAACTCTCCTTTATAAACGAAGTAAAGCTGTACAATCCTCTATTATTTTGAAGGATGCCTGGGAGTATATCCTTTTTATGTGTTTGTGTAAGTATTTGCCTGGTCGGACTGAGACAGAAAAGAAAAGTAATTATTAATTTGTAGAAATTCCGTAAAAATAAAACGTACCCTTAATTGTAAACGTCCTTAATAAGTAACACCCTTGCTAAATACACACACAGACACATACACTACATACATAGTGATTAAAATGAGTAAAGGGACAATTAGAAAAATGCTCTGCCAACGCAAAATCTTACACACCTTCATACGGGACACTTACGGGACAAATACTCTGCCCCAGCGTCACAATGAGTTTATACTTTTTTAGAAACAAACGCAAAAGTTTAACCCTTTTTGGGACAAAAAAAGTTTAGAATGAAAAAAATAATAAAATGCAAATTTTTAATAAAAACTCCAGAAAACCCAAATAAAAATAAAGAAAAAATAACACACACGCCAACGCTAACAGTCCAAAAAATTACTTTTTGGGTTTTTAAACAAAAAAAAAAAGGAAGAATAGCTGTAAGAATAAAGGCAAAGCACATGCAAAATTTTCTAAAACAAATCCTTTGGCTGTACGAAACGTTTGAATAAAATAAAAAAAATTTAAAAATTTATTTTTGATTAAGTTTATGGTCTGTTATTAAAAACAAAAACAAAAAAAGCCTTCATTACATTTTATTTTCGTTTTTTGTTTTTTTAACTGGAACAAAAAAGGATTAAGTAGGTTGTCCTTGCTGACTATGAAATTTGAAAATTTTTATCATTTTTGTCTGTTTGTGTATGACCCGTTTCATTGTCTAATAACTGTCTTAGTTTTTGAAGCGTGTTTTTCATTTTTTTTCCTTGCCGTTGTGTTTTTTTAAGGCTCTACAAGAAACACATACAACTAAAAATTGTTAACACACTCCTAATAAATATTCGTTATTCACGCGCTCCACTCCTACCTCAGTGTAGTGTTTGGGTACTTAAGCTGCTATAAGTTATACTGCTTTTCTTTCTTTTAATATTGTTATTGTTGTTCTTGTTGTTTTAATTTTTTTCAAAATATTTTCTGCTGTTGGTTTTGTTTCTTGGTAGTCTTGAGTTCTGTCTTACTGTTGCTATGACTTTGTTATGATGATGTATGCGGTGTCATGCGATTTCCCATTTACCTTAATGAAAATGATATCGTTACGTTTTTGTAAATGCTACTTGGGGCATTAAAGTCACTTTCTTAACAACATAAAAGGGAAGTTCGACTTTTGAACCTTTTAAAAAACAGTGAATTAAAAAATTTAAAAAAAATTAAAGATAAAATTGAAAACAAACCTGACTTTTTTATTGCAAAATCCTTTCGATTTTGGCTCAAAATTTTATTGCCTGCCGGCTGTCTAGTAAAGAGGCTATAAATTCCCCTGGATGCAGCCTGACATATGCTTCTGGATATTGCTGTTGCGAAAAAGTATCACATTATTTGTCACCATTTTGTTAAAGGCACTAGATTTCTTTTGCAAGTACGAACTGAATGCCACTCTGATCTTAATGAAATTGAATTGAGAAGTTTAACATTCCAAACAATTACAATTAAATGTGAGAATAAAGCTATAGGTATTGGACCTCGACTCGTACAGGTTCCCACGAATTTATAAAGGATAACTAAATTTTTACAACTACAGATTTCCCACAATATTGTCACTTCATCAGAGGGTTATTCCCAGGGTATTTTCTTATGCACATCATCATTGTCGTAATATTTAGAGATTATCTTATATAGTCTGGACGCTTTTGCAGATCTGATTTTGCCGTACATGGATTTTTTATTCCCACTAATGCTGCGATGTACTAGCGTTGTAGAATTAAGAGTGGCGACAAGTAAAATATCCTTCCTTCCTTCTTTGAACAACTTGCATTAAAATTTCGGTTGCTGACGGGGCAACGACAGCTGCGGCACATGCAGATAAATTAAGGCAGTTTCCACTTTTTTTAGGGAGATAAAAACACATTTATTTAGGTACAAGATACTAAAGCCATTTCGCCGAGATCATAGCAGCAGCGTGAAGTAGGTGAATCCTGCTGCCATTGAAACCCTTTCACCAAGCGCGTGCATTAAAATTAAGTTTCATAATAACTTCGGGACACAACTTATCAGCAAAAATACTTGTTGTAAATGTTATTTGTAATATATTATTCGAATAAATTTTTTTTCGAATAAATTTTTTTTTTTCGCATAATTTTTTTTTTATATATATTTAAAGTTGTTATTTCGAACATATTATTTGAATAAAAACTTTTTTTAGTACAATATTCGAATCAATATTTTTTCATTAAATTATTTAAATAAATAATTTTAAAATTATTATTCGAATTAATATTATTCGAATAAATTATTAATAAATAATTTTGAATGTTTTTAATAAGAGAAAATAGGAATATTTTTCCATTAAATATTTTTAATTCGCTTAATTTTTTTTTGGTTTCTTTTTTTCTGAACGTATTATTCCAATAATTATTTTTAACACATTATTTGAATCTATATATTTTTTAATAAATTATTTATTCGAATAAATTTTTTTTTCGAATAAAATTTTTTTTCGAATAATTTTTTTTTGTATATATATTTGTTTTGTCGAACATATTATTTGAATAAAAACTTTATTTAATACAATATTTTTCGATTAAAAATTATTTTTTTCGAAAAATTTTTTTTGAGAAATTTTTTATGTCGAATATATTATTTGAATAAAAACTTTTTTAATACAATATTCGAATCAATATTTTTTCTTTAAATTATATAAATAAAATATTTTTGAATTATTATTCGAATTAATATTTTCGAATAAAATTTTTTTTTCGAAAAAATTTTTTTATATAAATTTGTTGTGTCGAATATATTATTTGAATAAAAGCTGTTTTTAATACAATATTTATTTAAATAAATTTAATATTTTTTAATTGTTCCTTTTTTTCTGAACATGTTATTCGAATAATTTTTTTAACACATTATTTGAATCTATATTTTTTTAATAAATTTTTGTTCAATAAATTATTATTATATTATTATTATTATTAAATTATAACTGATTTCAGTAAATTATTATTAATTATTATTATTATTATTTATTATTATTATTATTATTATTATTATTATTATTATTTTTCGAATAAATTATTCGAAGCACTCTTATTCGAATAATTTTTTTTCGAATAAATTTTATTCGAATAAATTTTGATTGGAAATTTTTGTAACTTAAAAATATTTTTTTCTATAAAGCTAGAATAGAGTTGAAGAGTCTGTGTTTAATATATTTATATCTATCTGTTTTTTAAAACCATAATTCATGAATAATTAATAGTAAATTTCTTTCTTAAAATCTGTTATCACTAAAATATTTTATAAAAATATTTTTTGAAGAGACTTAGAGATCTCTTAATTAATTAAAAAAATTATTTTTAAAATTAATTAAAAAAAGTTATAAGCAATCTTATTCGAATAATTTTTTTTCGAAAAAATTTTATTCGAAAAAATTTTGATTGGAAATTTTTGTAACTTAAAATTATTTTTTTTTCTATAAAGTTACAATAGACTTAAAAAGTCTGTTTTTAATATATCTCTCTGTGGCTGTCTTCTTAACAAATTAATTCATCAATAATAAATCGTAATTTACATTTTTAACATCTGTTATCACAAAAATATTTTATAAAAATATTTTCCGAAATTTTACTCAAGGTTAACTTCCCATTATTCCGGATTTATGTTTTTATTTTTGTTGTTTATCATTTATTTTCATTTTGTTTTTATTTTACTTCACTTCAAATGTTTGCCAGCTCCGACTGCTTTTGGTTTTAGCCGGCTTGGTGGGGTATCTATAACTCTTCTTCAATTTTTTTTTTTTATTTAAGTTGCTATTTTTGTTCTTGTTTGTTTGTTGTTTAAGTTTAGTAGACACACCGGAAACGTGAGAGTATTAAAGAAGGTGTGAGATTAACAAACGCACATTTGTATATTTTATTATTTTCTATGTCGTTCATATTTATTTCAGACTTCTTGGGCTTTTAGTGTTGGAACTTGCCCTTCTCTTAAAGTTTTTTTCTGTTTTTCCTACAACCACTACAAAAATAAGGGGGAAAAACAAAAAAAATAATTATTTTATTATTATTTGTTATGGTAGCTGTTGCTGTTACTATTTAGCCGTTTTGTTGTAATCGTTATAGTTATATTTCCCTGGGACAGTATTTTTGGGCTTATATAATTTCCAGAGAATCTAATTACTTTTTGACGACCCCTGTGTGTTACAGCTGTGGGTTGCTTGTTTTTCTTTTTCTGTTTTTTTATTTATTTTTTATTTTGGCTTTTCTGTTTATGTATTTAGTGTCTTTGGTCAAAAAAAAAAGTTTAACGTAGCACCGGCATTATTGGCATTGGTATACTTGTAATGTTTCAAGTGACTTGGATTTAAGAAAAATAAAAATACCAAGCAATTGTTGTATGTTATAAATATGATTTTAATTATTTATTTATAGCTCTAAAAATATTTCCTTAAAGTAACGAAAATATTTTATGATTAAGAAATATTATATTGACAGAAATAAGCATAATACGTGGGTGGTACCGCAACTTGTTTTGGATACAGCTCTTAACGGATAGCTAGAAAAGGTGACAATACTTTTCATTTTTTTAATATATAATATTTTAAACTCTTGTCAATTTCAAGCTAAACCCTTTATTCTGTTCATCATTTCATTTGCAATGCTGTCACAAGTCTTTTTAAAAAAGTTAGTGCGAAAATCCTTTTTCATTACTAACTTTTTTTCAAAATTTTTTTATATTTATTTTAGTTATTTGAAATTCTTAGACAGCTTTCAACTAGTTTTACCATCAAGTATGGGCAATGCATATGATGTATGCATTTTTTCACAGCTTTGTAAAAATGTTGCCGGCAACATTTTATATGTTGATAACAAAATATTTTCATGCATTTTTTTAAGGATTTCTTTATTCTATTCCTGATAGAGAGACCTGTTTATTTGAGTGCTTTGTGAGTTCAGTCTGCGGCTTATTACTATCGTTGCTGGCTTCGTTTGAGCAAACAGTCTCTTATTCCCAATTTTGTTATTATATATTTCCGAGTCATTATTATCAGTCACAGCTTTTAAAGCAGCTTTTAAGCCTCCAAGAGTTTTCGTTACCTAAGCTTACGTTCCCAAATACACTAACCATAAACAATCTTCAATTTAATCAATGACTGCCAAGCAATTCAAAATTAAATGCTACTAAATATGTCGTTATGTTAAAATTGCCGGTTCGCCATGAAACACTAGGTATCCGATTAGAGCAACAATAAGAGAATCTAGTTATGGAAAAAGTCTGGTGCATTTTTTTGACTATGCCAAGTATGCTGTGAGTCGTGCTTAATATAATTCAATTAATTAATAGGTTTACTTTGCTTGCTTAAATTAAATTAAAAACGATTTTAACTCGAACCCAAGAGCTTTCCACAAGTTTGTCAATTCCTTAAAAAAATTCAATGGCATTTCCCTCCGTTGTGAAGTTTTAAATTTTGAAACTAATTATGTGCTGACAATAAGTAATTTGTATGCAGATTTCTTTTCTATAAAAATCTTTCTGGTAAAAATTTTGATGAATGCAACTTTTATTAACTATGAGAGGTGCCATATCGAGCTATATTAACTCCATTTGCTAATGAATCAGTAATTTGGAGCTGTTTAAAAAAACCTTAAATTGTTATACAAATATGGTTCGGATATTATTCCGAGTTGCGTTCTTAACAAATGTGCTATCTCATTGGCGAAGCCTCCTAAAATAATCTGCATTCATATATCATTGAAGTTTGGTTATTTTCCTAAAATATAGAAGGATTCTTTTATTATTCCATTATTTAAGTCTAGTTGTAGGAATAATATTGCCAACTACAGAGGTATTGCTAAACTTGGTAGTGTAAACTTTTTGAGAAAGTCACCTTTCCCATGCATTTTTATATATAATTGATCCTGCTCAGTACGGTTTTAGAAGGGCTTGTTCAGCTAATACTAATCTGTTGGTATTAACAACGCTAGTTAATCGAAGATATGTTCAATGAAAACAAACTTATGTTATTTACATCGATCTTAGTAAGACGTTTGTTGAGGTCAGCCACAAACTTTTAATAAGGAAACTTGACTTTGTGAGCTTTAAGAACAAATGCCTTATGTTGAATAATTCATAATTGTCAAATAGAACTAAAAACGTTCGCTGTTTCATTTGGTGTGCCGCAGGATAGCCATCTGGATCCTTTATTATTTTCTTTGCTTGTTAATAGTAGACCCAAATCCATTATATACTCAAAAATTCTACAGGGTCTCCGTATATTACATTGTTTTGCCGCTATCTTGGTAAACATAATCCTTTAAAAGTTCAAATTTGTTATGGAAAAATATTCGATAAACCAACATGTTTAAATGGTTAAAACATTTTATTAAAATCAATTATCGATTACTGTGACGATGAGGAAGTTGCGTGAAATGACGGAACAATGGGGCAACAAAAGCTAATATTTATCGTTTAGTAAATGATTTCGAAGAAAGTGGATCTGTAGGTAAAAGGCCCAAGCATGTCCCCTAATGTACGGCAACATCGACTGAAAACATTACTTCTGCTCAAGAAAGTGTTCAAAACAATACATCAACGTCAATTCGACTCCGTGTAAATGAACTTGGTCTTCGAACAACAACTTTAGCCACAATTTTGCACAAGCGTTTGCAATTGTTTCCATATAAAATTCAGTTGACAAAAAAGCTTCTTCCACAAGACCATTTATGCCGCCGTATAAATGCCAATAGGATGTTACAGCTCGGCCATGACAACCCCGATTTTTATGAAAAACTCGTAATGAGAATAAACAGAATAGTCGGTTCTAGAGAATGGGAAACCCTCAAATTATTCAATTTGTCAATTTTGCATCTATTAAAGGTCTGGTGTGCAATTTGATCATGAGGAATCATTGCACCGTACTTCTTTGAAAATGAAAACGACATAACAGTAACTGTGAATGGGGAGCGATATCGTAGTATGATTAAAAAGTTTTTAAAGCCAAAACTTAATGCAACAAACCACAAACGCTTGAGCAACTCAAACAAAATATTCGTAATGAAATTAATGAAATACTGCGTGAAATATGTAAGAATGTAATCAAAAGTGTGCTCAAAAGGACTCGCATTTGTGAGGCTAACAGAGGCGGACATTTATCTGATATTGTATTCCATACACAATTGCCGACATTAAATAAAACATTTATCAAATAATCAAGAATTATAAACAAACAAAGTAGTATAGCTTTTCGGCAAACACCCTGTATGTGTTTCTTTAATTAGTTATTTCATCTTATTTTCCCGTAGAAAGAGCGTTGTGATTGATTTACTTTTCTTAATTTAAGCAATTTCAATATTTTCGAGCAGAAAAAGAGAAATATTAAATTTATTTTATAAAAATAAAACAAAACACAAGAAAATATTTATTAATTGAAGGGAAATGGTGCAGCTTATTGTTTGATTTTCTTTTTTGGTCAGTTATAAATATTATTTTGGCAGGCATATATTTGTAATATAAACTCGTCTGCTGGTTATTATTATTATATTTTCTTGGTCACCTTTTCTCTCTCACTCTCTGTCTCCCTTGTTTCTAGATTCAAGAAACACTTGTATTTGCTTAAGGCCAACATTCATTGACATTCATTCATTCGCTTACTTATTCAAGTCAACAGCAAACCAACACTTCAGCACTAAAAGTATGCTACGCTTTTTATCTATTGTATTGACTACTTCTTTTTATTTGTAGAATATTCTTTTATAAAATATATAGAATTATATATATCATGACCATATACTTATGAGAAATGTACCCCCTTATAAGTGATTGCCAAAGCATTAGCGGATAAGTGTGTGTGTGTGTGTATGGGTGTGCGTTCAATTTTATGCTTGTGTACTTTAACGTTCATTATTTCTGTCAGTTTGTTTCATATCTTAGATTCTTATTTGATTGACAGCTATGGTAACATATTATAGCAAAGTGGGTGCGGTGCCTTCTTAACGTATCTGTTCTATATAATTTTTTCTAACTTAATTTTTTTTTTGAGGGTGATGGGCAGAAGGCTTTAATGTTCCTTGCTGCTATCTTCATTTCTATGTGTTAGTTAAATCCAGCTGTTTCTGCCTATTTTTCTTTTTCTTAAATTGTTTTGTTGTTTTTTGTTCTTGGGGTTTTGTGATCATCATTTTTGTTTTCTAGCAGTCTAATACTTCTGCAGGTTTTTTTTTGCTGATTTTGCTGTAAAAGATTTTATGAAAAATTTTTGTACTTGTGTGTACCAAGTGAATGACGTTATAAATTCAAGCAAATTAAGAAGTTGTGGTATCCACTCGTCTTTTCCTTTAATATTTTTTGGAAAGAGGCAAAATTTTATCCACATACTTCTTTTATTACGTTTTAACTATTTTTCTTAAACAATATTTATTTTGGAAAAAATTTATAAACAACTAATTCGCAAGAAGAAAAAATTTTAAGAATGACTATCTAATGCACCAACTACAATAAACAGGATTTTACACGTTCGTTTAAAGTAACGTTTTTGATACAGACAGTATTTTTAGTATGAATTAAAATAAATAAATAAATATAAATATAAATTAATCAATTAATTGTATAAATAGCATACTATTTTTACTAAATGAATTTTTGAGAAAATTTTGAAACCGGCGAATAATATCTATAGAAGAAACAGCACACAAAAAAGAGTTTTTGTTAAAATACTTTAACGATACTTTTGAATATTTTTTATTTTCTAGAGGGGATAAATTTTCTTGGCACATATGTTAAGGACATATATTTTAGGACAAAAAAATTTCTGGCGAAAATTTTTAAGGTGACATTTTTTCTAGAGAATATTTTTTAGTGCGACAAATTTTCTAGAGAATAATTTTTATAGATCAGATTTTCTGGAAAATTTTCAGAAGACAATTTTTTAAGGCAACAAATTTTCAGAAGAAAATTTTTTAAGACGACAAAATTTCAGAAGAGAATTTTTGAAGACGGCAAATTTTCAGAACATAATTTTTCAAGAAGACAAATTTTTTGAAGAGAATTTTTCAAGAAGACAAATCTTCTAGAGAAAAGTTTTAAGGCGGCAAATATTCGTAAAAACATTTTTAAGGCCAAAAATTTTGTAGAGAAAATATTTCAAGGCGATAAATTTTCTAGAGAAAATATTTTAAGGCGACAAATTTTCAGAGAAAATATTTTAAGGCGACAAATTTTTTTGAGAAAATTTTTTAAGGCGACAAAATTTCTAGAGAAAAATTTTTAAGGCAACAAATTTTCTAGAGAAAATATTTTAAGGCGACAAATTTCCTAGAGAAAATATTTTAAGGCGACAAATTTCCTAGAGAAAATATTTTAAGGCGACAAATTTTCTAGAGAAAATATTTTAAGGCGACCTATTTTCTAGAGAAAATATTTTAAGGCGACAAATTTTTTTGAGAAAATTTTTTAAGGCGACAAATTTTCTAGAGAAAATTTTTTAAGGCGAGAAAATTTCTAGAGAACATTTTTTAAGGCGATAAAATTTCTAGAGAAAATTTTTTAAGGCAACAAAATTTCTAGAGAAAATTTTTAAGGCGCCAACTTTTTTTAGAGAAAAGTTTTTAGGCGACAAATTTTCTAGAGAAAATTTTTTAAAGCGACAAATTTTCTAGAGAAAATATTTTAAGGCGACAAATTTTCAAGGGAAAATATTTTAAGGCGATGAGTTTTGTAAAAATAATCTTTAAGGCGAAAAATTTTCTAGAGAAAATGTTTAAGGTGGCATATTTTCTAAAAAAAATTTTTTAGGCGACAAATTTTCTCGAGAAAGTGGTGACATATTTTCTAAAGAAACTTTTTAGACCACAAATCTTCTTTAGAAAATGCTTAAGGCGATAAATTTTGTAGTGGAAATTTTTAAGGCGATAAATATTCTAGAGGAACATTTCCTAGGAAAAATTCATTCAACTGAACATTTTAAAGGCGGCAGATCTGCCAGAGAAAATTTTCAATGTTATAAATTTTCTAAAGAAAATTTTTTATCGCATATATCTCTTCGATATTGTGTTTTAAGAGCGCTAATATTGGTAGAGTAAACTATCTAAAGCAACATATCTAGAAAAAAATTTTAAAGCCATAAATTTCCTAGAGCAAAATTTTTAAAGCGGTAAATTCTCTAGAGAAAGTTTTCAAAGCGATACAATTTTACAGAAAATTGTTTAATGCGAATAGTTTTCTAGAAAAAATTTTTGTAATAACAAACTTTTTACTTAAAATTTAAAATTTTTTAAGCGATAAATTTTCGCAGTATTATTTTTAAGGGCGAAAAAATTTGTAGACTAAATTTTTAAAGGCGAAAAAATTTGTAGAGTTATTTTTGAAGATGACAAAATTTTGTAAAAAAAATGTTTAAAGCGGTAAAATTTACTAGGGAAATAATTTTAAAGTGATAGTTATACAAGAGGCAATATTTTTTAAAGCAACCAGTTTTGCGGCGATAAATTGTTTAAGCAATATAGACAATTTTTAACAACTAAAGTATTTGATATATTTAACGTTTATTGTAAGCCTCCGTTTCTGTTAAATGTGAAAAAATAAAAGTTTTTTCAAGTTTTATAAAAAAGGACAGAGATAATCTTTTGATAGCAGGCTTATAATTAAACATAATATAATATAAAATAATTAAAATAATAAAACATAAAAAAAATAAAATAACTTGATGGTTCCCTAAAACGATTTTTTATAAATTTTGTTCTCATTTAAATACGACAATCGTACAATTTTACGTACTTAATAAATTTTGTCGTCAAAAGACCTCGAAATTCTTGCAATAAAAAACTAAAGAATAAAAGAAAACGATGGCACACAACCAACCCATTAAATAGAACCACAACAAAAAAAAAAAAAAAGAAAAAATAGCACACCCATATAACGATGACATATTAGAGACATGTACTCCCTCGTATACTCTATATGACTTGTGTTTTTATAAACGTATGGATGAGTTGTTGAATATTTGAAGTTATGCTTAATGAATGAATGTGGATGTGTATGTGCCTTTGTATGTATGGTAGTAACATTAGAGAGTTTCCTTTTACATATATTTTTTACTTTATATCCAACCATCTACCACCTTCCCAAAGTCCTTTTAATGCACACATTATCCATACAAAAAGGAATAGAGCAAAAAAAAGCGACAAATAAAATCAACTGAATTCTTAACAAGAAAACGGAGAACAAACTATGAAGCCACAATTTGATGTGTCCATTGTATGTCTTATCAGAACGAAAAATATTAAAGTAAAATGGGAAAAAAATACAATGTACGCGTATTGTAGCCTGAGAGTTAACAGAACCCCTCATGTTATTATTACAAATCGTGGCCAAACTAGAAAAAGGAACGTTTTCCAAAAGAGGCAACATACGAAGATCTGCTGGCAAATTCTCTTTTAAATTTGGACTATAGCCTAGCAGCGTTGTCAAGGTTTTATATATTTTCGGGTGAGAACACAATTATCTTAATTTTAATATTAAGATTAATTAATTATTAATTAATTAACAAATGGTGACTGTCAATTCAGTATCATTTTTTGCTTTCACAAGCCACTTGATTTGAATGCCCTTTAAAGGCTGCCCCGATACGAACAAAACACAGAAAAAAAGGTTTGAATCTAAAGACAAACACATACACACAAACAATACCTCCCATATGAGCAAAAGTTGTTAAATGAGTACGAAAATGTGGGTAAACAAACGAAAGCACGATTATACCACAAGAAACGTTAGAATTTCATACACTTTTATATTTTTACACGCAAAGCTTTGAAAAAAGTTTGAAAACAAGTTAAAGAAATAAATGAAAATACAACATACACCCATACACCAACACGCACGATAGTAACCTACAACGAGAAATAATAACCCAAAACGCGAATCCCTTTTGGCATTTAGTACTGCTGCTACCAGCCTTTAGCAACAAAAATAACAACATGAGGCCAAATGTTTAGGCATAGAGCACACTGCTAACATACACAAACTTGTAAGTTATGTTTGTATGGCTGTGTGTGAGTAGCCATACGAGCCCATTCAAAGTGATGATGGTACCCCTTACCAACTTGAGCCACAAATTTTATACTTCATAACACACACCCACTGTTTAGCTATCCGTTTTTAATATGTTCCCTTTCTTTTTTATTTTTATTTCGATTTCTGTTTTTGTTTTGTGCTCACTAAAGTTTTGGCCATTGTAGCCGCTAAAGGGTGTTATCGTTTTGCGTTTTAATGGTAGAAGGAGGTAATGGTGACGGATAGTGTGCTTGTGGGATATGTCAAGAAAAACTATGCTGTTTTTTTTACCATAACTAACGAAAGTTTAACGCACATATTATCAAATAGATCAAATTAAAAATATTCTGTGAACTCTTACAGAAAGTTTTGCTAGAGAAATTATTAATAACAATTTTTTTTTGTTTTTTAACATTTTTCATTTATTATTTTTATTTTACAAGTAAATTTACTAAAAATTTAATTTAAACATTTGTAACAACTGAAATATTTAAAAATGGAGGTATTAAATAGGTTTATTTTATAAACATATTTAGGAACTATCTTCTACAAAATGACATTCAAGTGGCAAATTTCCATACGCAACTTTTAAGCAAAAAAGTTTGCCATAAAGAAATATTTTTAAATTATAAATTCTGCCACAAAAAAATGTTTTTCTAGGAAAATTATTGATCGACAAATATTATGATAAATTATTATAAAGAAGGGAAAATTAACTGTTAGAGGTTCACAACAAGAATACATAAGCATAAGGCAACACGTAATAATTTATAATAACAGCACACATGTTGTATAGGAGTTGCCACATATTTAATCACTCTTCCTCATCATGGTTGGGCAATATTCTAATTTTATTTCATTGCCTTTAACCAATTCGCGTATATGGTGGAACTTTATGTCGACTTCTTTTATGGTGTATTGGATTTTCGGCAAACTTTTGCGCTCCTTGGTTATCGATGTAAATAACTACCGCGTCATTTTCTATTGCATAAATTATATGTAAAAGGAAAATTCTCAAATAATAAAATTTACCGCAAAGAAAATTTTAGCTGTGACCAATTTTTTTGTCTGTGACAAAATTTTTATCCGCAGAAATTTTACTTCACAAATTTTAGTACAGAAAAATTTTAAATAAAACAAATTTTAGTATAGAAAATATATTAATTTTTGCGATAAAAATATTTTTAAGTGAGATATTTTATTAGAGAAATATTTTAAAGCAAGAAATTTTACTGCAAAGAAATTAAAAAGCGATAGTTGCGCTAAGCAGCATATCTCCTCAGTGACAAATTTTACAAAATATAGAATATAGAAAATATTTAAGCGATAAAATTTTTATAAAAAAAAATGTTTTGGGAAAATAGTTTTTTTATAAAAAAATTATTTTGAACAAATAATTTTTGTATATAAAATTATTTTAAGCAAAAATTTTTTTACTAAAAATTAATTTGAACAAATAATATTTTTCTATAGAAGTTATTTTGCATCAAAAATTTTTTCTATAAAAAATTATCTTAAGGCCAAAATTTTTCTAATAAAATTTTTTGGAACCTCAAATTTTTCTATAAAAAATATTTTTTGTAAAAAATCATTTTGAGCAAAAATTTTTCCATAAAAATTTGTTTTATGCAAAAGCTTCGTCTATAAAAATTCTTTTAAGGAAAAATCTTTCTAAAAAATTATTTTGAGGTAAAAGTTTTTCTATATAAATTATTTTGAATCAAACAAATTTCTTTAAAATGGTATTTTTCTAGGCAACATTTTTTCTATATAAAATTATTTTTATTACAATATTTCTCTATATAAAATTATTTTAAGTAAATTATTTCACTATAGAAAATTATTATGAGCAAAAATTTTTCTACCAAAAATTAATTTGAACAAATAATATTTGTCTATAGAAGTTATTTTTCATCAAAAATTTTTTCTATAAAAAGTGTTCTCGAGGCTGAAATTTTCCAAAAGCTACGACTATAAAAATTCTTTTAAAGAAAAATCTTTCAAAACAAATTATTTTGAGGCAAAGCTTTTCTATAAAAAATTATTATAAGCAAAAGCTTCGTCTTTTGAAAAAAAATCTTTCTAAAAAATTATTTTGAGGCAAAAATTTTCCTATAAAAAATTATTTTAAGCAAACGCTTCGTCCGTAAAAATTCTTTTGAAGAAAAATCTTTCTAAAAAAATTATTTTGAGACAGTTGTTCTATAAAAAATTATATTAAGCAAAATCGTCGTCTATAAAATTTCTTTCGAAGAAAAATCTTTCTATAAAAATTATTTTGAGGCAAAAATTTTCCTACAAAAATTTATTTTAAGCAAAAGCTTCGTTTATAAAAATTCTTTTGAAAAAGTCTTTCTACAAAAAATTATATTGAGGCCAAAATTTTCCTATAAAATATTATTTTGTGCAACAAATTGTTCTAGAAAATATTATTTTATGCAAAATATCATTTTGAGCAAAAGTTTTTCTATAAAAAAAAAATTATTTTAAGCAAAAACTTCGCCAATAAAAATTCTCTTGAAAAAAACTTTCTAAAAAAAAATAATTTTGAGGCAAAAGTTTTTCTATAAAAATTATTTTAAGTCAAACTGCTTTAAAATATTATTTCGAGCAACAAATTTTTCTCTAAATATATTTTATGCAAAAAATTATTTTTAACAAAATTTTTCCAGGCAACATATTTTTCTACATAAAATTAGTTTTATTAAAATATTTTTCTATATAAAATTATTTTAAGCAACAAATTTTTCTATATAAAATTGTTTTTAGCAAACAATTTTTCTATAAAAAATTATATATTTGTCGATAAAACTTTATTTTGTGGCAAAAATTCTTCTTTAAAAAATTATTTTATGCAAAATCTTATTTAGAGCAAAAATTTTCTATAAAAAAATATTTTGAGCAAAAAAATTGGTCTATAAAATTTATTTTGATTAAAGTTTTCTTTAAAAAATTACAAAAAATTATTTTAAATAAAAATGTTTCCTAAAAAAATTATTTTGAGCAAAAAATGTTTCCATAAAAAATTATTTCGAGCAAAAAATTTTTATACAAAAAATTATTTTTAACAAAATTTTTTCCATAAAAAATTTCAGAACAAAAATATTTTTTCAAAAGAGTTAGGGAGGAAAACTTCTATAAAAATAATTTGCTGCAAGAAATTGTTCTACAAAAAGTTATTTTGGGCAAAAAAAAAAAAAATTGAACAAAAATTTTATAAAAAAAAGTTTTGAGTGTCAAATTGTTTTACAAAAAACATATTTTATGTAAAGTATTCTTCTCTGCGTGAGAAGTTTTTTCTATAAAAAAAAATATTTTTTTTGTAAAAAAAATTTTAGAGGAACAGACTTTTTGTTGAAATATTTTTTTCAATAATTGAATGGAATTGAAGAAAGTTTTTTAATGTAACAAATTTTTTTTCTTAGGGACAAATCGTTTTAAAAAATTTTTTCGTAGACAAAAAATATTTTGGATCATCAAACTAACTGCGAGAAAAAAATTTTAAGGTATAAATTTTTTTACACTCCTCGCAGCAATGATAATATGGAAGAATGTTCTAGTTCCCGTCGACACTGATTTTATAGAAAATTTGTAGTCTCGTGGACTTTGTAACTTTTTATTTCATTTACGTTTCTAAATGTTTCCAATATCTTGATTAAGTTAGTTTGCCTATTCGCAATATTAGGTTGGAGTATATGAAAAAAGGAGCTGTGACTACTGACGCCTTTTTACGGCTGCATGTCCTTTAACATACTTTTCTTTTACTTTTTGTAATGTTCACTCACGAGTTGGATTTTTTTTTTGTATTTTTGTTTGTTCTTTCTTTTACTTTTTAGTTTGGTTGTTTTTTTTTTATTCATTTGTTTCCTTGTACTTTAGTTACATACAATTTAGGTTTGGCTTTGCTTGCTGGAGTGCTATAGTTTAGTATTCCTCAGTTGGATACGTTTGTGTTTTAGTTGCCAAGAAAGGATAACAGTTTTTGTCTCTAACTGAATCTATTTCTTGTGATGTTGCCATTGCTGTTATTGTTGCTGTTGTTGTTCGTGTTGATGGCGCTGCTGATGATGGTTTGCTTTTCATTTGAAATTGGTATTTGCTAGAAAAGTAAGAGCAAAAATACAAAAAAAAAAGAACGAAGACCTGTGCTCTAGTGCAATCATAAAAATGTATTCTCCCCCTCAAAGGCATACAGAGCTAGTAATCAGACCTGCCACCATTAACAGACATCATTTGCTTTAAAGTCATTCACTTGGGCTAAGCCAAGACATTTCTGTTGAAGAGGGTCACCAGTATTCCACAACCAAACTCTTTTACACACACTCATTCACATCGACATAATTTCTCATACCAAGTTTTTAACGGTTGTAATCTTGCCATACTTTTTTCTTCTATTGCAAGGGATAACAAAAAAGGATATTCTATTTTTGTTTTTTTTTTTTTTTGTTATAAGGGGGTACTACTGCTTTTTACTCCTTTTGGAAAAAAAAATGTTTTTTCACATTTTTTGGTTGGCGTCACATTTGATATAAAAGAAACGGTTTTCTATACACAAAAATTTTATTCCTTACGTCCTGGTTTTATATCTAACTTGCTATTTGTCTGTCTGTCTGTTTGTTCGTTAAGGTGTCTCATTTTTATATGTTCTCCATTTGTTTGAGTTGTACCCTTGTTTCGTTTTCCTTTTTTCTTTTTTAATGGTGTGTGGTTCATGTTGTTGTTGTTTTTTTTTCTTCTTTTTTTTTGGTATTTTACTTTATTTAGTTTGATTTGTTTTCAAGCTAAGAGCGTGTCTCTTGCCAAACTGCTGTGTTGGATTTTATTTCTTTTGCGTGTTACCCTACATGCCCACCACCCTCACTTAGGAAGCAAGCAAGTCCTTTTAGTTTTCATTTCTTTTAGATTCTTTTAATTTGAACATTTCTAGAAATTGTAATGGGAAGCAGAGTAAAAGGTTTGAATTTAATTGAAGTTGAATTTTAGCATTTCAAACAAAAAAAAGGGTTTTTTCTTTCTTCAACACTAATACACTTACAGTCATATAAACCCACATACAACATACGGGGAACGAAACATTTATTTTGAAATTAAGACAAACATTTAAAATGAATTGATATGGAAGTTTTAAGATGTCACTTCTTAAGAAAGACGTGTCTTGCTGTTGGATAAATTTTTATATTGGAGTATGTTAAAGAAATATGTGGGTTTAAGGGAAACTTTTCAAAATTAAATGGGCTTTACAAAAACTTAAAGAAACTTACAAAAGTCCTTTAGAAGGTTGTGTTTTTGTTTTAAGCATTTTATGAATTTTGTCAATATTTGCAACGTTTAAGAATTATAAAATATTAAATCTGATCTCTCTACTCCATTTCAATTTGTGAAATTAAAGATGTTTGTTATTGACAATAATACACAATAAAATAAATTATCAGCTTATAAAATGTATTTTTATAGAGGTCTATTTATTTAAGTTAACAACACTTTTTTAACTGCTGGCCATTTTATAAGCTGTCAAGCGATGTATGTTTACTTTGCTTTGTTAGTTTAAAGTGAATAGACTGACGTCTGAATAATGCTTCCAAATTGTGTAAACTGGACTCAAAACAAAGTTGCCGTTGATCCAAACTTTCATAAGCGAATTTTGTTTAGTTCCGATGCTCTCCTTTCATACCATTTCTATGGATGCGTCAATAATCAAAGTTGTCTTATGTGAAGTGATGATAATCCTCAAGATTATGTTGGGATAATTGTTAT
The DNA here is from genome assembly GCA_030448955.1 of Trichopoda pennipes. Taxonomy (NCBI): domain Eukaryota; kingdom Metazoa; phylum Arthropoda; class Insecta; order Diptera; family Tachinidae; genus Trichopoda; species Trichopoda pennipes. The sequence goes on from JASKUP010000002.1 coordinate 7,741,714, forward strand.
GTCCAATAAAACTGACTGTTTTGTGTGCTTTATGAGTTAGTAGAATCATTGCTTCATACTTTTTTAAAAACGATTTTAAAATTTTTTCTTTAAAACGCCATTTGTATTTTCCACAACCCTTCTTGTTGTTTTAAGTGGGCATTGAGATATCTTCTGTTATTTGATAATGGAAGAATTAGGTAATCTTTTAGTGGAATATATGAATCACCTAAAATGATTTCGTTCGAAATTGGACGCCAGTTTTTTCCATTCTGCCGAACAAACGACTTTTACACAAGACGCGACGCGAGAGTCGTGAGTACTCCCAGGCCAATTTGCATAGGTGTAATAAAATTGGAGATCGGGTCCACAAGCCACCATAAATGAAATGGAGTGGTTACCATGCCAATCAATATAAGCTTCTTCATGCTCTTTGGGTGCATCAAATTTTATGGCGAAGAATTTAGACACCACTTAATCCATGTTATCTGGCCAGCGTTCATACGTTGCAAATAAAGCGGAATAAATTGCAGTTAATATGATTTATAGTACTCTGCACACTGTTGCTATGCTTACACCATGCATATCAGCTATTGCATGATATGTGGTTTTTGTTCCTAGCTAGCGTAACTTTATCAGCAGCTGCTGTTGCTGCTGGCTTCTATTTGTATCTCTCTCCAATATTGGAGACAACAAATTTATCAGCAAAAGAAATTTGTCCCGTTTTAGCCTGAAAAACTCATTGTACTCGAATGTGGCTTCTAAGAATTCGTATTCCAGACGTGGTCTAAATATTCTTCTTCTTTTTAATTGCTTTCATCACTGGAATCATATAATAGGTTCATTTTGCATACAGAGAAAAGGGCCCATGACGTGCAATAGCTGCGGTTGCAATAAGATAGGGCAAAATATCAGATAGCCTGTGCTAAAATTAACTTATTGAAGGAAACCTTTGCCTTTGGTAAGTTTCGGACCTGCAGTTGGCCTCCAAAGATATACGATTTACCGTCACTAAGCTATTTTCTGTGAGGTTATGTAAAGAAGCTAGTCTACGCCGACAAACCCGGCATGGTTGAGTATTTGGGGGACAGAGTGTGTTTCTTTTTACATCCGCACCTGGCTGTATAGCCTTAATCAGATGGTGGACAAACCACAATTGTATAATTTGGAATGTCATACATGCGTCCTAGATAGCCGAAGGCATAATTCTAAGCAACAGAACCACCTAGTTGCAACTTTAATGATTCCAGGACAGGGCTGCAAACCATCACACCTTGCTAAAGAGTTGGAGACTTTCTAACTCCTGTCCAGAACACATGTCAAGCATGCTCACAGGACTGGATCATTCACTCTGCGTGTCATTATCAGTGAAATGATCCTGGCCACCATATTAAACAAACCTGTTATGGGTCCTCGAAACCACAACCACCACGATACTCCCATATAAGGGCCAACCTCAATAATCAGCCAGAGAACTATTAAATGTCTAAAGAGACAAATAATGAACTCTGCGAGCTTACTGATTCCCGTGGAAATAAAGTGGAGCTTCCAGTTGTCTCCCTGTGTGACTTCAGGGGACTGGGCTCCCTTTTTCCCCCAGTTGCACTGTGTCTAGATAGTGAAATATTCTATAAAGACCATATTTACATGTCCCTGGGGGGGAGTATTTGGGGGACAATAATTGTCACGCTATTACCAATAGGCGGTCGCAAACAATATATATATAAGACCTCTAGAATATACCACGTCCAAGCCAGCCGTAGAGGTCATGTGGGGGAATTTATATTAAAATTGTAATGCCAGAAGATGGTCTTTCAGGTAAAGCAAATTTCATGTCAAAATTCATTTGGTTTATTCCATTTAAATGCTTTATACCTTCATAAAAAACACCCTATATAAAGATCAAAATGTTGGACAATGAATTTTTTTCTTAAATTTGGTAGTAAAAAATCCCGTCAAAAATTTTTTTTCTAAAAAAAAATATTTTTTATTTATTTTTTAATTTTATATAAAAAAGATTATATTAATTAATTGCGTATCAGCACTCGCTATGATGCCACACTATCACGGTAAGCAACGCAATTAAAAGTCAGTTTAATCCGGTAAAACTTTATATTTTACCGGAGGGGTTGTTAAGCTAAAAGTTTAGGTAAAGTGGTTAATTACAAGAGCTACAGTATAGAGAAATATATTTACAGATGCCTTCAACTTGCTAAAGGTTTTTGGCCAGCCATGTCATTCAATATAAAATCTTGGAAATCAATGGTTGTAGAGTCGCCACTATATTTAATAAGACCTGTAGGTTAATGACAATCAGTTTTTTGGAAACTAAATTTCATTTTAAAGACTATGGTAAAGGAGTTTTAATAACAGGGTTCCAAATATTCCACATAAAACTCCACAAGAGATTGTATGTTTAGGATCTTCTATACTTTCACATGTGGAATTGTCTCCAGCAGATAATAGCTAACAAATCACAATCGATCACTAAAGACGGAAGCCAGAAGACTGTCACATACCAAAAAAAAGAAAAATGAAACATTATAAAGCTTTTGAAAAAATTTTTTGGCGATGATTTCATTGTACAAAAAGTACTGGTTGTTCAAAAGGTACTGGTAAAATTTAAACCTTAAAGGGATTTCTTAAATACAACCCAGCTCATTAAAGTTGATCTTCCTGGAAGCAGTTATAACCTTTCTGATAATTTAAAATTCCTCCTTAATAGTTGACTGAAGTTAATTTTCGTGTCGGTATAAATTTTTAACTGATGATCAAATAAAATATTTATTATTTCATTCAAATTTACAGCTTCTTAAAATCTTCCAAGCAACTCCTGATCCTTAGTTTGAACATAAAACTCAAAGCTCAAAACACAAATCAATACAAAAAATAACTCATTATTAGAAATTTATTTTCTTTAACGATATCCCCTGCCCACTACCAGCCAGAATTCGTTTCTTATTCAGGCTTACGATAACAGTCTCCTAATCTCCTCCTTAAAACACTTGTCTGTCTTGTTCAATAAAATCTAATTTCTCAGAAACATGCAAGAATATCCATGTGTGTTGGTGTATAACCAAAACAAGCATGTATGACTGCTATGACTGACTGTATTGATAGCTGGCTGCCTTGGAACAAAGTATTTTTACTTATGAATAACGACAACCTCCTTTAATAGAAATAAAACTCTACCCAAAATCGCCACATGCCCAAATGATAGAGAGACAAAGTTTCTTAAATAAAATGTATTTTGCTGTGGGGAAGATCCAACAACAGCTAAGAGGGAGTTAAATGAAAATGGGATATTGTTACGTTACATAAAATATTTGTTATAATTTATATAGAAACTAAGTTTAAGTATAAAAACAAGCATAAGAAGAAGAAAAAAAAACGGATTGATGGCCAAAGTCCAGCCAAAAGAAAAAGTAATTCATCTTAGTTTTTGGGCAACTCAAACTAATATACACTCACAGGGATATATGATTAAACCTCTGTGTAAAAAAAAAGATCCAAATATAAAGAAATTAAAGAGTAACAGGAAGAAAAAGAATATCCTTGGTTACTCATAGACTTGAAAGTTTCTGCCGAATAGCAAAAACAAAAAAAAAAAACACCAACAAAAATTAATATAGAAAATACTGTTGAATGATGAAGAAAACCACCCAAAAACCCACACAAGACTAATAAAGTTTTATCTAGGGATAAACAAAGTACCATGATGGCGATAATAAAACATTAATACCAAAAATAGCACCAATTCCTAGAATAAGGAATAGATTGAAAAAAGCAACTGTATTTATTAAAAACAAAACAGATTTCGAAAGATTTCCTTAAAGTTGTTTTTTAGTTACAAATTTTTAATAAAAAATATTTAAAAAAATATTCTGTTATCGCAAAATTATTAAAACATTAAAAATTTTTCCCAAGAATAATTTTCTTGTCAAAATAATCTGGCAAAAAAAATTTCTTATCGAAAACTAAAATATTCTTTAAATCGCAGAAGAATCCCGTTATCAAAAAATTAATCGAAACATATTAATTAATTTTTATCAAAAATCCTAAGAAACTTTTGGTAACGATAAATTTCACAGTAAGGGTACGAACTGATAAGACATCATATTAAATGAATCTGAGAAAAATGAAGGAAATGTGAAGTTCAATATATTTCTCTAACTTAAATAAGAGTTGCCGTGTTGCTTTGAGTAATGGGTTTGTTAGAAATGACTTACTTACTACATTGTTCAGCTAGCGAAAAGTTCTGAAAAATATTTTGATTTTTTGAAAAATTTAAAAAAAAAACTTATTATGGACAAATTTTAAATGCCATTTTGGTAACAAAAAGTTATTAATTCAACTCAGTTATCGAAAAAAATTAAATGGAATTTTTTATTTAAAACTCCAAAATAAATTTTATTTATTTTACTTATATATTAAACCAATTATGTAAAAGTTTTAAAATATATTTTGTTTTCAAAACACGCTAAATCAAATTTCGTTATCGCAAAAAATTTGTTATCGAAAAATTGTAAAAACCATTTTTTTCCAAAATAAATTTTTATTTAACTCTGTTATCAAAAGAAGAAAAAAATGTGATAAATTACAAAGAAAGGCTTGTTTTTAGTTATCGAGAAGTTTTGAAGAATATTTTAGATTTTTTGAAAATATCTATATCAAATTTCGTTATCGAAAAACAGAAAATTTTGTTGTTGTAAAAATTTGAAAGTCATTTTCTGAAAGCAAAAAATTGTCTTCAAGAAAAATAAAAAAATATTCAATGTCGAAAATTTTGAAAAAAGATTTATATAAAAAATATTATTATCGAAAAATTTGATGAAAATTTTGGTGTCGAAAAATTTTATGAAAATTTTGGTATCGAAAAATTTTATTAAAATATTGTCAAAAAATTTTTAATAAATTTTTTGTTAACGAAAAACTTTATGAAAATTATGTTGTCGAAAAAAAATCATGAAGGAAATTTGTCTTAGACATGTTATCGAAAAATTGTCTTAAAAAAAATATGTAAGTGAAAAATGTTAAGGAAAATTTTGAACATTTTGCTATCAACAAATTTTATGAAAAATTTTTTATGGCAAAAATTTATGAAAATTAAAAAAAAAATATTTATTGTAAAATGTTAAAGAAATTTTTTTAGCTACAAATTTTTTGAATATTTTGCTATCGAAAAATTTAAATGAAAAATTTGCTATCAAAATTTATTAAAGAAAATATTACAGCAAATCGTTTTAAAAATAATTTTATTATCGAAAAAGTTTATGAAAATTTTGTTATGGAAACATTTTGTTATCGAAAATTTATGAAAATTTTGTTTTCGATAATTTTATAAATATTTGGTTATCGAAAACTTGTAAATAACTTTTTGTTCCAAAACATTAAAAAATATATTTATAGTAAAAAGTTACAGAAATGTTGTGAAAATGTTGCTATCGAAAAATTGAATAGAAAAGTTTGCTATCGAAATTTTTTTAAAGAGAATATTGCAGCTAATAATATGAAAGAAAATTTTATTATCCAAAAATATAATGAAAATTTTGTTATGGAAAAATTTTGTCATCGAAAATTTTATGAAAATTTTGTTATCGAAAAGTTTAAAATAAATTTTTCTAGCAAAAAATTTAAAAATAATATTTATGGCAAAATGTTACAGAAATTCTTTTAATTAAAAATTTTACGAACATTTTTCTATCGAAATATTTATATTAAAAATTTGCTATTGAAATTTTTTTAGGAAATATTGCATCAAATAATTATAAAGAAATTTTTTCATCTAAATAATTTATGAAAATTTTGTTATGGGAAAATTTTGTTTTATAAAAATTATGCTATCAATAACTTTATAAAAATTTGGTTATCGAAAATTTTTAAATAACTTTTTGTTCCAAAACATTAAAAAACATATTTATAGTAAAATGTTACAGAAATAATCGAAAAATTGAATAGAAATGTTTGTTATCGAAAATTTTGAAAGAAAATATTGCAGTAAATAATTTTAAACAAAAGTGTGTTATTTAAAAATACAATGTAAATTTTTGTTATGGAAAAATTTTATTAAAATATTGTTATTGAAAATTTTATGAAAATTTTGTTATCGAACATTTTATGAAAATTTTGTTATCGAAAATTTCATGAAAATTTTGTTATCGAAAAGTTTTAAGGAAAATATTGCAGCAAATAATTTTAAAGACAGCTTTGTTATCGATAAACTTTAATGAGAATTTTGTTCTTGAAAAAATTTTGTAAAGAAATTATCTAAAGAAGGATTTCTCCTTTATTATAGTGTGCAGAAAAACGCCATATAAATTTATTAAAACCATTGAAAGAACTGTTTTCCATAGGAAAAATAGGTGGAAAATTATTATTCCCTAAATTTTGAAAATATTCCAATTTTTAACACAAACATTTTATTTCTAAAAAAAAACATTTTTCAAGAGCGAAAAAATTAGCTATAGGCGAAGGAGTATTCTGTCCTGCAACACGTCTTGAAGAAAATATTTTCAATTCTATTTTCTATACAATTAAATCAAATATTTTTCTGTGTGAAATGGTGTAATATTGTAATTTTTTTATGCAGCCATGACTCGTGTGTGTGTGTGTGTGTAGTCGTATGTGTATTTGCAATAATAGACAAACTTTTAGCTTTTCTTATAAGAATCCTTCTGTTAGGATATTGACGAAATAGTGAAGAAAAGAAGTAACATTCTGTATAAAATTATAGCGTATAAGAGGTGTTAGATTAAGGATTAAAAATGTTTCTTTTGGTGGAAAATATAGCCAAACTTAAGGCTTGTTGATTTAATCACTCAGTCTTTTCATATGCACATGCCAGGCATCATTTTATCAAATATCGTTAAAGCCATTTTCTGAGAAATAAAAACAACTCATTTTTATGTTGGCGCCCTAGAATGAAACGAAGAAAAATTAAAGCAAAAGCAATTCGTTTGCAAAGCAAAAACTCAAACACAAAAACTTTTTACCAAACAGCGGTTGTATAAACCAACTTACTACTGTGAGTCCTTTTTTATAATTTATTTTTTAGTTGTGTGTAAAAATAAACAGACATAATGTGATACGGACAACGATAACAAAAACTAAGGCAAACCCAAAAACAAAAAAAAACGGAACATCCAAATATACTAAAAAAAATCCTTTTTTTCAAAAATTGTTTGAATTCTCTACAAAATACCAACTAAATGGGGGAAAAAAAGTTTCTTTTTGGGCACAGATAAAGAAGGGTACGAACAGAAAGGGCATTATGGCAAATGAATCTGAGAAAACTGAAGGGAATGCAAAGTTTGATATTTTTCTCTAACTTCAATGAAAGTCACCGTGTTACTTTGGGTAGGGGGTTTGTTAGTAATGACTTGCCCAAGAAATTTGCTACAGCTTTTATTTCCTTTTTATTTCAGGCCCCTTTCCACAGCCATCATTACAAGCACTGTTTAAATTTTAGCTTAATTCTACTCTACAACTTGTTAAAATTTTCTCGTTATCCTCTACATAAGATAACAATTTGCGCAACGGAAAAAGGTAACTTTGGTTTAAGCATCCTTTTGCTATACTTCATGTTGCCAAAAAATGCTTAAAACCCAAAAACAAAATAAAAAAAAATAAAAACGTAGAAAAAATGAATTATAAAAATTAAAGAAATAAGAAAAAAATATATTTCAGTTTTGGGTAACTTTTTTGTTCTTGTTATAACTAACAGTACCCTCAAAAATATAACATGGATAATAGAAGCTGCTCCAACATCAGCACTGATAGAAAAATTGTTGTTGCCTTAGAAGGGGATATAGAAATTTCGTTACAAACTCTTAATGGAGAAAAAAAGAACACAGCAAAAACAAAAAAAAAATAATAATAATGAAACAGACCAACGCTATATGTAGACTTATATACGATTGAATCCCACACTGTCTTGTGGTACCAAAAAATCCTTAATACAACCAACTGTCCGATAAGAGAATTTCTAAAGTATACATAATATTACAAATACATAGAAACTCTGTGGGAAAAAACCGTGGAATGATATTTTATACACAACGAATTTTTTTAAGCATCTAAAATATAAAAAAACCCTTAAAAAGTACCTTTAAAAAAGCAGCTTCTAATTTAAAAAATAAAAGTACATATTAAAAGCTAAAATTAAAATAATAACATTTCACAATAATTATTCATTAGAAACAGCTAATTTAAAAAAGTACTTTTTTAAAAAGTATCTTTTCAAAAAGTACTTTTGTAAAAAGTATCTTTTTACATAATAGTAGGCCAAAAAAAAATTATAACCTTAAAAATCTAATTTAAAAACACCCAGTGCTTTTCTAAAAGTTTCTTTTGAAATCCTTTAAAAAAGTACCAACTTTAAGAAAAATGTCTGTTGGTTAAAAATTCTATGAAAAATATAAGTACATTACAATTAATTTCTTTAAAAAAAAAGTATGTTGTTTGAATAAAATAAAAATTAATATTATCGACAACGATAGTATATAAAAAAAGGACCAAAAAACAAAATTTCAAAAAAGTAAATCCAGTTTTGAAAACAAAGAATTTCTTTAGACTAATCCTGTAACAAAAGTACAATTTTGAAAAAATGGCTGCTAAAGTACCTTTGCTACCTCGTGCTTAAGAAAGAAAATATTTATTTTTCAAAAACTAGAATTTTTTAATAAAAATACAACAAAGCTGCAATAGAATACCTTTATATAAAGTACTATTTGAAAATTATATTTAAGAATAGCTTAAAAACCAGTGTCTAGAGGAAAGTTAACTTTAAAAAGGAGATTTTCTAAGCAATAAGAAAATATGGAGGAAGAAACAGCTTTTAAAAACAAAGCGTTTTTAACAAATTTCTTTGGAATATTGCCTTAAAAAAGTACCAGTTTTTAAAAAATTGCTGCCGCAATACCTTTTGCTACCCTGTTTTTAAAAAACATATATTACAAAACAATTTACTATTTAAAAACTAGTATTTTCTGGCAAAAATAAAACAAAGCTGTAACAAAGTACCTTTATAGAAGGTACTATTTGAAAAATACATTTAAAAAACAACTTAAAACTTAATGCTTATAAGAAAACTATCTATAAAAAGGTGCTGTTCACAATAACAAGAAAAATATTAGTAAAGGATAGCACTGGTCGAAAAAGTACCTGTGTAAAGAAAATACTATATCCAAGGTATATTTAAAAAGTACTTCAAAAAGCTGACTTTAAAAGCAACATCTTTGAAGAAACTCAGTTTAAAAAAAAAAACATTTTAAAAAATATTTTTTTGGATTATTCTCTTAAAAAAGTACCAGATTTTTTAAAATGCTTGATAAAGTACCTGTTACTAATTTGTGTTTAAACAACATATAAAATAATATTCTTTTGAAAACTTATATTTTTTAACCAAAATAAAACAAACCTTTAAAAAAAGTACCTTAAAATAAAGTACTATTTCAAAAGTGCATTTTTATAGTAGCTTAAAAATCAATGTTTATGAGACAAAAAGAACCACTTGAAAATTTTCTGTTAAAAAAGTACTTTAGAAAAGTGGCTTTAAAACATCAGCTTAAAAAAATCACTTTTAAAAACAAGGGCATTTTAAAAAAGTGTGTTGCAACAAGTACCTTTTTAAGAAGGTTGATAAAGTATCTTTAACTACCTTGTGTTTAAAAAATATATATTATAAAACAATTATTATCTTTTTTTTTTAAAAAAAAGAACTTTGTTACGAAAATAAAACAAAAAAGTACCTTTATAGAAAGTACTATTTGAAAAGTACATTTAAAAAGCAACTTAAAAATCAGTGTCTATAAGAAAGCTAACTTTTTAAAGGTGCCAAAAAGGTCGAAAAAAGTACCTTTGAAAAAAGTACTATTCGAAAAGTATATTCAAAAAGTAGCTTGCTTACAAATCAATGCTTATAAGAAAGCTTACTTAAGACAAGCACTTTTCTAAGCAATAAGAAAAATATTGTGCATAGGATAGTTTTCAAAACTGGTAAAAAAAAGTACCTTCAAAGAAAGTACTATATGAAAATTACATTTAAAAAGTAGCTTACTAATTAATATTTACAAGAAAGCTAATTTTGGGGTTTTGTAAAGGGTAAAAAAAAATACTGAAAAAGTGGCAGCTTTTAAAAGGTACCTTAAAAAAATTCCTTAAAAACAAAATTAAGGACTAAACAATGTCTGAAAAGTACTTACAAACTCTACTTTTAAAATTATTATAATTCAAAGCGTCTGCTTAAGAATGTTTCTAATAAAATTATTTAAAAACAGATTCTTTTATTTAAGGCGACTGCTTTTAATTTAATTTCTTAACACAAAATCTTAGTTGGTCCTCTTTATTTAAGATATTATTCCTTATAACCAACATCTAACCAGGCAACCATTTATTCAGTCAAGCTTAAACTTTGGAAACAAACACTCATACATACATTTAAGCATACAAACATTTTAACTGACATTCTATTACATTTAGAGTCCTTTTTCTATAATTTTCGTTACTTGTTCTGCTGTTGCCTTTACTGTCTATAGGGAAACCCCCATCATATGAAATATAATAATAAAAAAACCAACAAAAAAAAAATGGTACAAAAAATAAAAGTTCTATGGTACTTGCCAACATTTTGTACGTATTCTTCTTTTAAGCTGTCTAAAAAAATTACAACAAAATAGCAACGAAAAATGAAATCAAATGGAGGAAAAAAAAGTATAAGAACCAAGGACTTCTGAATCTTCGTTTACATTATTGCTAGTTTTTGTTGTTATAGTTGTTTTTGATGTTAATGTAGTTGTTGTTGTTGTTGGCTACAATGGATTGGTTTTAGCTTGTCTTTACAAATATGAAAGTGACTACGAATGTTTGTTTTATTTTTTTTTTGTAGGTTGAAAATTTTCATGAAAATTTTGTATGCGAGTACCTCTATTATTTGATAGAACACTTTCTTGTGTTTCTTCTGGCTGTATGTGTGTCGGTGTGTGTGTGTATATGTAAGCGCGTGTATTTATTTCGAAGCCAGCTTAATGTTAGGGAAACATTGTGCCACATCTTCTATTATTATCACAATTCGTCTTCATCATCAACAATATCGCAGACGGGAACACTGCTACAATGTTGAGCTCAATATTGTTCATGGTTGTGGCATGTTCTCTCTGCTATCCTGCATAAGAACGTTAAAGTAAAAATAATGGAGGTGTATGTTTTCGGATTCCTATTTTTCTTTGTTTAAAAGTTTCTTTACATTTCTTTATTTCAATTTTTTTTTTTCTACAACTTTAACTTTTTCAGTGCTCTCTCTTTCTCTCTCTCTCTCTCTTGCCGTTTGTTTTTCTTCTGTGTTACTGTTTTTTCAACGTTTTGATGGCTCTTCTGTAAAACTCTAAAAGCTTAAATTTGAATTGAATACTTATTTAAGCTGCTGCATGTCATATTTTCTAATGTCAGTTAAATTTTAAATGAATTGCTTTTCAAACAATTGTTTTGATCAAAATTTTTTTTAAGAGAACATTAAAATTGAAATAAAATAAGAAGAATTTTAAAAAATTTCTAAATATTAAAATATTTTTTTTATTATTTTGTGAAGACGCTAATTTTATAAGAATAAAAGGAAATTGTTTATAGGCCAAAATATTTAAGGTACTTTTTACAGAGGTGTAGTAAAGTCCTGGAATAACGAAAAGATGGACATAACATTTCCTTTATTAAAAAGGCAATCTTCTGGCATTAAAATTATAAATATAAATTCTCGCCGCACTTGACCTCTATGGCGGGCTCGAACGTAGTAATTTCAGAAGGTCCCATTTTCGATGGCTTTGTACAATGTTTATTATACAAGTAGCCAATCGTTTTTGGGCTTATTGTCGTTGGCGACACTCACCCCCTCCCCTTCCCTCCCCCGGAGGACAGGCACTCCTGATGGATCTCTTGGCATGTGCCTTCGGAGGTAAAAGGCGGCAGCAGTCGCCTGGGCTAGCAGGAGCCCCATACTAGAAAAGTGAGGAATCTCGGAGTCCGATCAGGGATTTATGAACACAACTGGCACCAAAGCAACCATTTGCATGCAGGGCTACGGCCCTTTCCTAATTGTTGGTGAGGCTTTGAAAAAGATTCCGAAGAGGTGTTAGCGAAAAGAAAAGGTTAACATCCAAATAAATGTCCTAGTTGCGCTTGTAACAGAACCAGGAATTGGATCCAACTCTTAAGCAAGAAGTGGGGGTAAAGAACAACTAAGGCATATATGCACCTTGTATGATTCATCTTATGGGATAGATAAACGTTTTTTCCTACATCCGGTGGTAAGACCACGATCGGATTATGGCCTCATGTCGCGGTGCCGATGTAAAACTTGTCACGTCTTATCCCCGTAAACTAGCGAGTTGACATATTCCCAAAGAAAATAGACTAGAGGCCGTAAATTATGTGATTTTGGAGGCCAATTGCAAGTTCGAAACTTGAATCCATGCGCTTACTAAAGGTTTCCTTTAATAAGTCAATTTTAGCACAAGCTGTCTGACATGTCAAACAACCATCTTGTTGAAACCACAGTTATCATGGCATCATTGACTGCAACATTCTGCCCACCTTTGTTTTTAAAAAAGTACCGAGCAATGATAACATCAATCCTTAAAACACACAAAACACTTAGCTTTCTTGGATGTAACAGTGTACCAATGCTCTTGAGGTCTTCTGGCAAATGACTACCACATTTGGCTTAGACGTAGTCTAATCTAGAGGTCCTAATTTTGGTAGCTTTTTCCAGTAGTTGTGGCCATTAATTGTCAATAACGCGGCGAATGTTTTCTTCCAAGTTGGTGAATCTTTTCCAGCTTATCGGCGCAGGCTCGTGAACTATACCCAAAAAAATAGTCTAGCGGCATTAAATCACACCATCATGTAGAGCATGTTACGGGTCTGAAATTTTAAACTACTCAGTTCCTAAACGTTTTCTTCAATAAATCAATTCCGGGGCGAGCTATGTAACACGTTGTACCCTCTTGTTGAAGTCACAGTCATGATTATTCAATTGATGGACGAAAGCTCAGTAATCAAGGCTCGAAAGCGATTTGTTAAAAAACAATTTTTAAGTAGTTTTTTTTTTTTGGTGTTTCTGGGTACTTTTTCAGGTACTTTTATTTAGAAATCCTTTTGATAAGCGGCGTAGCTTCACTTCCAAATCTGTGACAGAAAGAAATCAAGGCAGGCGATACATCAGTAAATATATGACCAGCCTTTTCATTAGCATTTTTCGCATCTAACCGCCTTAGATAATGTATGCTGTCACTATTGAGGCGGAGTTCACATACCAGCTAAGGAGTTTTTCTCCGCTATTTTGTTGGACTTAAGGAGATTTAGTACTTTTCCTAAACTTGTTTCAGAGTATTTTTGTTATTATTATTATTCTTTAAGTCCATTTTTTAAATTTACTGCTCTTAAAGAAAGTACCTTTTGAAAAGTATTGCAAAAGTACTTTTAAGGATTTTAATAATATTTTTTTGTGTTGAAGTTGTTTTCGCAAATCTTGTTTAAAAGTCATTTGATTAATAGGGCAAAATACCTTCCAAAATACCTTCTTCTTAACCGATGTGTTTTTAAGGGATTTTTACAAACGTATTTTTAAAGTGAGCCTTTAGTTAACATATCGCACCCTAAATACAAAAGGGTCACTACTCAAAATTTTCAAAAACTGACTTTTTCCATAAATTAATTCAGAGTACACATCACTAACTACTGCAAAAATTTCTTTCATATCACTATCTTCTTTAACTGTAAAAATACAGTTATGCTATTTTTGTGTTAAGTGTATTGCTTTTGCATGATGAACCAAACAGTTTTTTGTGTCTCCTAAAAATTTTAGTATTTTGAGTTGTAACCCTAGTGTATTTAGGGTGCGATATAGTTTTCCTAATTTTTTTCTAAAAATAATTTTCCAAAAGATTGTTATGTTAAAGACACCTTTTTGTTAAGTATCTTTTTATAGAAATATCTAAAAGAAATGGTTTTCTTTCATGGAAAACATGTTTTAAATTTAACTATATTTGAAGGTACTTTTTCAAAAAGTAACTTTTATAAAATGTTACTTAATAGTCTTTTAGAAAATTTTTCAATAGAGCCTCTATTGTTATGAACACTGTTTTTCAAGCTAAAAGTTATAATAATAATCGTATAATAGTTATTTATGTTTATAGTAATTTTAAGGTACTTTTCATTAAATATGCTTTGTAAGGTACTTATATTAAAAGTTGATGTTGAAAAGTATTTTTTAAGTTATAGTTATAAAATAATCGTACAGTGGGTATTTATAATTATATTAATTTTAAGATACTTTTCATTGAAAGTGCTTTTTAAGGAACATTTATTAAAAGTACTTCTTCGTGTCATATTATTAAAAGTTTTTTTTTTAAGTGATTTTTGTACTTTTGAGATCATTTTATTAAAATCAAAGTAAAGTAAAGTAAAGTGAAAGTAATTTTGAGTATTTTTGTTGGGTACTTTTAGAAAAGTACCTTTTGGGTACTTTTACATAAGTACTTTTTGGCTACTTTTACAAAACTACTTTTTGGGTACTTTTACAAAAGTACTTTTTGGGTACTTTTACAAAAGTACTTTTGGGTACTTTTTTTGAAAGTACCTTTTAATTAATTTTTAAAAATGATCTTTTATAAATAGTTATTCAAATTTTTATTTAAATTGAAAATTTTAATACTTGTTATAATTTCTTAACGTTATTTTTTAACGAGTCTTAAGTTCTTTTTAAATTATATCCTTTTTTAAACAGGTAGTCTTTTAAAGATCCTTATTCTAATATATTTTAAATAAAATTCTTTTAAAAGTGCTGTGTCTAAATAATTCAAGTCATAACCAACGTCTCCTAAGTCTGCTGCGACGCATTTAGGCTTTCTTATATAAAAAAAATTTCTCTAACCATAGACAAATTTTTAAAAACTGTATATGTATGTGTATAGATTATACTTTATATCACATGCATATATGCATGCGTATAAAATCTTAATGTGTTGTTTCTTGGAAAGTTTATTTTAAGAAAATTTTCTTTAAATCTTAAGAAAACTCACACTTTATTCAAAAAATGGTATCCAATCAATTTCAATCAAATTTATATACAAACTCATTACACACCTTCATCTTGCTGCCCAAAACAAAATTTGAGAAGAACAAAAAAAAAATGGTAATGAAACTAATATAAACAAAGAAGAAGAAGAAGTCACCCAAACAAGATGAATAATAATTTTTGTACAGTTTGAGTTTTAGAAGCACACACGCACTTTGATACGTTTACATTAAATGTAAATTATAAGCAAAATATAACAACAACAACAATACAATATGGCACGTTCTTATTATAACAGCAGCATTGTAGTTGTAGTTTTATAAACTCACACATGTACATTTAGATTTTGTGTTTTTGTGAAAGAAGGAATACTGCATTAAAATGTCTTTTGACCAGGCAGTGTCGTGCACAGTAGTTTCAGATGAATTGAAAATCAATTAATTAATTAAAGAATAATTAAAGATTTTTTTTATTTAAATGAAATTTAAAACAAAAAAGTTTCCAAACTTTTTTAAGCTTTTAAAAGCTAAACAGCGAAATAAATCTTTTATGTGTTCTGCTATACATCCGGCCATCTTACATCGATCGCTAAGTTTAGTATAAATTATCATATTTGATTTAAGAAAATATTTGCCGCTACATCAGGCGCCAAAATCAACATTAAAATAGCAGAAAAGCTTTTTAGACTCCTTCTCCATATAGCAAAGAGCTTCTATATAAATTTTAAAGCCTATTTTTTTAAAAAGGAAGTCATAAAATTCTTTTTTTTCTTATATGATTTTCAAAAATCCTGGCACTTTTTTACACCTTCACACTATAACCTGATGTTTCGCAAAGGTCAAAATTTAAGGTGTATTTTTTCGCAGTGTATATAGAAAATTTGAGGTTGTCAAAAATTGCTATTGTCGTTTTGTTTCTAGGAGATATTTTTGTTAACATTTGTTTTACTCGAATGGCCCCCATAACATCTACTGCACAACAATGTTGGCCAGGTACAGCCGCTACTTTGAAACTATTTTGATAATATTTAAGGCTGGAAGGACAGATTAAAGGTTTAAAAGCACTTTTTTAAGTTCGTTGGTAATCTTGAGCACCATTTATTTATGCCAATAGCAAGGATTTTTTATCTACTACAACTATGCCAGTTGCTTATAAATAACTTCCAGTCCAGATAATAACATGCGAACCATAAATGAGTGAACCTTCATTTCAATTTCTATATGCGTTTGATAACTGATTTTTAAAAAGTTTAAAAGTTTTTTTTGGTTAAAAATAAGCTCACCATTCCACTGTGCATTTGACTGTAAGAGTAGCAAGAAAAGTTATCGTAGACAAAGTACACGTATAAGACTTTTATAAGAATAGCAACAATAAAAACGACAAAAATAAATACATATATACATTTAAAACAACAAAAATTATTGTTGAGAGAGTATTGTTGTTGCCTTAATTTTCATAAGAATGAGCATGATTGTGCTTGCGTGCGTATGTATCCAAAAGAAAATTTATAGAAAATAACAAATATTTTACAAGAAGACATTTGTGCCGAAAAGAACTACTGACAGGTTGCCATTTAATAAACATACGCACTTAATAACTCATACAAAAACAAACATATATAGATAAAAACATATAGCTTTAGGGAGTCGGAGATGTGAACTCATAGAACAAATTCTTTTTTTTTTTCGAAAAATCCACAAGCAAATTGAAGCAAGAAATTATATTTAATTTATTTATTTATTGTGGGAGAGTTTATGGAGATAGAAAGCATAGCCTTAGAAGCTTTCATTTTAATGCAAAATCTTGTAGTTTGTGTTAAAGTGCAGATTTTGTATTTTATTTTATAAGAAATTGTATTATTCTAAAAAAAATGTCTAACAGATGCAATCGTTGCTGACAAATAGACGTAAAGAGAAAAGCTAAAAAACACTCAAAAAAATAACAAATAAATAAAGCTTAATACAAGTAAAAATGAAAATGAAAATAGCACAAGAAATAGTTTTTCTATTTTTCTATTAATGATAACTAAAAACTTATGTACTAAAAAATAAAAAATCAATGAAGTTAAGCAAAAAAAAAACATAAACTATGAAAGATAAAACTAAATGATTTTAACTTCAAGTAGCTTAGAAATATATCCCTAATTTTTAAAATCAAATAATTTAGTACTAAAATTAATAAATTTAGTACCAATAATAATACAAGTTACTACTTCAAGAAAAAGTAGAAAAGCTTTAAATTTCAGCATTTAATTTTGAGAACCTAAATTAATATTTAAAAATCGTTAAATCAAGCACAAATTTCTTAAGTACTAAATAATAAATTTTGAGAACTTAAGCCAAAAAAAAACACACATATTATGAAAGACTAAACTAAACGAATTTAGCTGCAAAGCAGCTGAGAAATATTTCCCCAATATTTTCCCAAATTTAGTACCAGGAATTATACAAGTTAGTGATTCAAATAAAAATAGAAAATCTTTAATTTTCTTTCATTAACATTAAAATTTTAGTACTAAATTTTTGTATTGAAAAAACGTAAAACAAGAAGGAATTTTCCTTATGTACTAAAAAATAAATCTTTTGAAATTAAGCAAAATAAAACATAAACCAGGAAAAATTAAACTAAATTACTTTAGCATCAACATTAAAATTTTAGTACTGTCATTTAATATTTAAAAAACGTTAAACCAAGAACAAATTTCTTATGTACTAAAAAATAAATCTTGCAAACTTAAGCAAAAACCAAAAATATATAATATTTTACTAAATTAATTTAGCTTGAATGTAGCTTAGAAATGTTTCCTAATTTTTGAATTAATATAATTTAGTACTAAAATTTATAAATTTAGTACCAGGGACTATACAATTTAAGTTTGTTTTTCAATTGTGGCAACATCAACACATGACAGTTTTGGCAATTAGTTTTTTGACGTTTTCATAGTAGATGCATTGGCCATTGTTACAATGAATTCAATTTCGCTCGAAAATCGCATTAAAATAATTATAATCTGCTATAAAAATGGTGGTTTTGTTAAAGTTACATTTCGTAAAATTCGTGATATTTTCGGACAACACAATCGTGCTTCTGAGACTGCTGTTAAGAATTTGGTCTTTAAGTTTAAGTCGATGGTCTCGATACAAAATGTGAGAACACTAACGTATGTTCGATCGGATCATTCACCTGAAAGCATCGCAGCCGTAAGCCACAGTGTTAAGCAGATCCAAATTTATCAATTTCTCTACTTTCTCAACAATTAGGCCTATCCAAAATTACAACGTAGCGAATTTTATGTAAGGATTTAACTTTGAAGCTTTACAAGGTTCAACGGGTGCAGGAATTGAAACCGATCGATCATTCATCGTACATTCGCTCAATTCATTCAGTAATAACCGGCTGGTTTTTCAGACGAAGCTCTTTTTTCCTTGTCAGAGTATGGCAATAAGTAATACTGCTGCATTTGGCTTCTGAAATTCCTAGAGCGATTATTGGGAAGCCGTTGCATGTTCATAGTGTCACTCTATGGTGCTGTAAATGCAGTAACGGTCAATGGATCACGCTATCTCGAAATGCTAATAACTCAATTCTAACCTGTTATAGATGACGGCGAAATCAATGAGATGTAATTTCAATAGGATGTCACACAGGCAATAAAATGATCAATTTATTGCAAACCAAATTTCCCGATCGCATAATTTCAATACAATCAGCACTTAAGTAGCCAGCCAGATCGTATGATTTACCACCACTGGATTATTTTTTGTGAGGCTGCAAAACGCACTATTTATCGTGTAGTGAATGATTTAGAAAAAAGAGGGTCTGCAGGTGATAGGCTCGCCCTAGTATTGACCACAATATACTGAAAGATCGGATGAATATATTACTGTTACTCAAGAAAGTGTTCAAATCAACCCATCAATCTCATTTCGACGCCATGCTCACGAGGTTAATATTCAAAGAACAACTTTGACCACAATTTTGATCAAGGATTTACAATTGTTTCCATATAAGAATCATTTGACACAATAACTTCTTCCAAAATACCATTTACGCCGTCGTACATATGCCAAGAGAATGTTACAGCTCGCTCTCGACAACCACGATATTCATGAAAAAAATCTTAATGAGTTACGAGGCTTATTTTCATTTGAATGGATATGTGAATAAAGAAAATAGTCGGTTCTGGGGGATATGAAACCCTCAAATTATTCAACAGTTAGCTTTGCATCCATTAATAGTGACAGCCTGGTGTACAATTCGGTTAAGAGGAATCGTTGGATTTTAATTGTTTGAAAATAAAAACGACATAATAGTAACTGTGAATGGATAGCGATATCGCCACAATTGAATGCTTTGTGCTTGATTAACATGTGGTATCAAAAAGACGGCGCCACATTGCATATATCCGGGATTATAATCGAATTGCCACGAGACCTCTTTCCACAAGATATGGTGATGTTGATTGGCTTTCACGGTCGTCTAATTTTACTGCTCCGGACTTCTTTTTATGAGGATATCTGAGAAGCAAAATTTATACAAACAAGCCAGAAACGCTTGAGCAACTGAAACAAAATATTCTTGATGAAATGAATGAAATACCGCGTGAAATGTATGAGAATGTAATTAAAATGGCTCGCATTTGTAAAGCTAACGGAGGCGGACATTTATCTGATATTCGTACAATATTCCTTTATCAATAGTAGTATACTTTTTTTTATTTGGTTACGGTTTTCCGTCGAGCCTCGTCAAATTTGGTTTGTGAACAAACCGGTTTCGGCCGTTTGCCATCTTCAGTGTTCTCTTCGTAGTAGTATACCTTCCCAGTGGTCTAAATAAATTCGAAATATACATCAAGAACTTCAGGTACTAAAACAAAGCGATTGCTAAACTTCATTGTGTCTGCTTGCAGATGTACAAATCTTTACATTAATCTTACCTAGATTTAAGGTATCAGGAGTCGCGACATTTTTTCACGTAATTCACTTATTATCACGTAATGAAATTCATGATGATGCATATTTTACAAATTTCATAATTATCTAAAAGTGGCTCATGGCTCCAATAATTAATTTCCTTCTTTTACTAATTTCTTTGATTTTTTTTTGTAATCTCCTATGAACAGTCATTACATACTTGCCATTGTTTGTTTAGCCACTTGAATTTTTTTTAGATATTTCAATAGACTCACAGTTGCAAAAAATAAAAAAAAAATTATTTGTAAAAATTTTATTTGCAAAAATTTTATTTCACTAAATGAGAATTATAGACATTGAATTAATATAAATTTCTTAAAATATGAATCAATTGTTTAATGAGATTTTTTTTGTGAGAGTTAAAGTTGACCATCCACCTCTTAGCTTAGATTGACACACACACACACTCATAAGCACAGCAGAAGACTACTGTGACGGCCTAAAAAGCAAAAACAAATTACAAACTGGCCCCCTACAATATGCTTAAGAAATCATAAAACTTAAATATTTAAGAAATCTTGGAAAACTTTCCCATTTAATTTAAACGTTTTTAAATGTATGTGCGGTGGGTATATGTGTGTGTGTATGGGTGTGTGTTTTTGTAAATGTGTAGGTTTTGCTTAAATCGGCAGGTTTGAGTTTTCTTGGGCTTTTTGAAAGGTTGTCTTATGGCCAAATATATAAAAGTAAATGAAAGTGTTTAGTAAGCAGAGGTGCTTAAAGACATTTTGTAGGGGTGTCTACAAAGGGTTTGTGCATATTGCAAAATGTGCAAGAACAAGAAAAATATTTTGCTTGATTTAATATTTTTTTTTTTGTTTTGTGTTTGTTTTGCTTTTATATTTTAATTCATTATTTTGTCTTGAGTTCAAAATTTCTTGCTGCAATTTTTGTTCTTGTTGCACTTGCAGAATGCATATCCTGGCCTAAGTAGTAGGCCTACATTTTGCAAGAGCAAGTCAACTGCAAGTTGAACATGAATATTTAAGTATATAAGAAGTATTTTTGAAATTTTTAGGAAAAAGAGAAAAAAAAATTACTAATGAATATGCTTACTGACCTTTTAGGGAGTGTTAAAGTGTGTGTATGTGTGTGAATGTGTGTTAAGAAAGTATTGTACTTATTCAGAGAACCTTAGAGACAGATGTATTTTTGCTTAACCAAAAGGGGTAGGCTATTTTGTATTTATTCCTTAAGATTTTGCACATTAAAGGACTTCAAAATTGTGTGCGCTTATAACAGGCCTAAAAGTCGGCAATACTTTTGTGTATATTTTATGTATGTATTTATTTTTATCGCACTGCAAGGAGTTGATTCTGCTTTTAAATTTAATATTTCTTGAATAGCATTTTAAAATTTTAAATAGCACTCTCTGGTTTTAAAAGTCTCAACAGCGTGTTGTTTGTTGTCAAGCTGCATAATACATTTAATACTTGTAACTCATACTATTCACCAGCTTAAGAAATAGGCTTTAAATATGTATAGTTTTTAATATATTTAAAATTATTTTCTTTACACAATTTGTTAGTTATAATTTATTTATACTTCATATCATTTCTAATTATTTTTATTTATAACTTTAGCATATATTTTTAATTGTAGTTAGCAAGAGTTGTTATGCACTTTGCTTTTTAAATTCTACTGTCTGATTTCTTCGTTTTTCTGTTTTTTTTTTTGTATTTATTATAATAGACAATTATACAAGTTTTCATTATTTTATATAACTTTCATGTCATTGGTTTATGCTGGGATATAAAAATATTTTTTCTTCATACAAAAAAAAAAGTTTTAAATACATTTGTTGTCTGCTTCCTTTATAGTTGTCTTGAAAATTAAGATGAGAAGAACATGTTTCTTCTTAAGAAACTCACTAGAGATTTATGTAAAATATTGTAACTAAGGAAAAATTTTATATAACTTATGAATTGAAAGCATATTCTTGTTTTTAGTTCATAATTTCTTTACTGTATATTTTCCATTTTAAGTGATTTTTCATTTTTTTAATTTTATTCTAAAATGTTTTTGCAGAAAAATTAAAATATTTATTTCAAATATTTTAATGACATTAAAAATTGGCAACTGACTACAGCAATTAAATATGAAAGTAATTTTTAAATGTCTAAATAATTATTTAATGTTCAATTATTATTAATTACTGCAAAATCGTTTGTTTTTATAGTGAAATTTAAAAATTTTTCTGTGGCAGCTTTCAGCCTCAAACCTTGTATTGAAGTAAAAAATTCAACAGCTTAATTCTGCATTTTGAAAATTCTGTAATTAAAGCCTGTGATTAAAACCTAAACAAAAATTATATTATTTTCAAGCAGCGTCTTTAACCGCATTAAGTTTATATTTTTTATGCAAACTATCATTATCCTAATCTATACATCTTCAAGATCCAATGTCTCCAAGATTATAGAAATTTTATTACAGTGAAGGAAGAGGGCAGGCCGATTCTCTTTGTCATTTATTTCAAGAATTGTGAAAGCTAGTATTTTTTTCAATTTGATTTGGTCGATAATACTTCTATCAGAAAAATAATGAAAGACCTGTTTTTTTCTATAATCAAAAATAAGTAAGAAAATAAGTTTTCTTCACGCAAAAAAATACGTTTATTATATGGTTTTTAGTACCCAAATAATATATATGATTGCGGTAAACAACTCTTAATTATTAAACGTTATCGTAATACAATATGTTTGATTTGAACAGTATGATCTTTGCTAAAAATTTTATATTTTTCCAAAAATAATATAGTATTCACAATCATAATATAATATTAATAAACAATATATTATTGCGGTTAATAAATCACTGTTGTCCTAGTCATTCAACATTATCTTAACGCAAAATGTTTGGTTCAAACAATATAATCTATGCTAAAAATTTTTAATATTTCCAAAAATAATATAGTATTCACAATCATAATATAATATATAAAAAACAATATATGATTGCGGTAAATAGATCATTAAACATTATCTTAATAAAGAATATCTGGTTTGAACAATATGATCTATGCTAAAAATTTTAAATATTTCCAAAAATAATATAGTATTTAAAACTATTATTGAATATTAACAAACATAATATGTTAAGATTACCTAATTGAAGTATGACAATGGCAGCATTTATTATCCTTAAGCTATAGACCTGTAAGAGACAAACTCTTTAAGCTTAGCATGACAAGGAACTTTATTACCAGCGAAGAAGACAGACCAGTTCTCTATATTATTTATTTATATTCTATTATATTTATTATATTATATTATATTATATTATATTATTTGTAGTATTTTTTTTAACTTTCATGGTAAAGTTTGATCGAAAAATATTTGTATCAGAATAAATATGAGCGTAACAATAATGGAGGAACTGGCAGTTGCTATACAAAAAAATAAGTAACAAAATAAGTTTACTACATGCAAAAAACATGATTATTGTATGGTTTTTAGAACCCAAATATAGTCTCCGGAACAATATATAATTGCGGTAAAAAAATCACTGTGATCCTAATCATTAAATATTGTCTTAATGAAAAATATTTGGTTTGAACAATATGACCTTTGCTAAGCATTTTATATCTTTCCTCAAAATAATATAGTATTTAAAATCATAATATAATATTAACAATCAAAATATGATTGCTGTAAACAAATCGCTGTTATCCTAGTCGTAAAACTTTAAAAATGTTTGGTTTGACCAATATGATTTATGCTAAAAATTTTTTCTAAAACTAATATAGTATTTACAACCATAATATAATATTAACAAAAATAATATGTTAAGATCATTTATACTGTATTAAAGTATGACAATGAAAGCATTCATTATTTTTAATTTTTAGACCTGTTGCAGCCGAATCCTTCAAGCTTAATATGGGAGTTTCTGTACCAAAAAAAAAACAAAATTAATAAAGAAAATAAGTTTACTACACCCCAAGAAAAATATGATTGTTATATGGTTATGACAACCAAATAATAGATTTTAAAAATTTTAAAAAATGTTTTTTGTGGCAGTTTTGCTTTTAAAGTGATGTTTTGAGGAAAAGCAAACAAAAAATATAAAGAACTGCAGATAAATAGAGATTTTCGTATTGTGTTATATCCGAACCCTTTGTAAGCCAATATTTCTAGATTTCAATAGTGCTTCCTTCGAAACTACTACGAAGAAAGACAAACTTAAATTTGTAAAACTGTCTGATAGCCGGAAGATTGAATAAACTACTGAATCGACTACTTTTTTTTATAATGATACAGAATGTATTCACTTTATTAGGCAGAAAAAATAAAGGCTGTTTTATATTATAGCACTTGATATTATTCTTCACGATACATATTATGTTGTAGCTCATTTTCATTATGTATTATCAATAGGAGCTGTATTTGGTATTATAGCATTGATATTGAATCATTGATACCCATTATTTACAGGTCTAACTATAAAGAAAAATTTTGTACAAATTTAAGTTGGCCACACATTTTTAACTGGTAGCCACTTTGTCATTTCGCCAATGATTTTTAATTTGGTTTAAGTTGGTTTGGCATTTCAACCTAAATAGACTGATCCCTATACAACGCTTCTAGATGGCGCAGACTGGGCTCAAAAGAGGACTATCCTTGATTTCGACTTTCATAAGTGAATTTCGTTTAGCGATTTAGCTCCCTTTTATTTAAGTGGATACGTTTATTATCAAAACTGTCATATTTGGAATGACAGTGAATGAATGAATGACATGCACGCCTAGAAAAATTAACCGCTTGTTGTATTTTATGGGCTGATAGAAGCTTCTTTATAAACGAAAAAGCCATGATTACAGACTTTTTCATTTATCAATTAAAAAACCACAATGTGCAAAAGCTGTAGTTCCAACAAGACTGTACAACATGTCTCACAGCTGGTACCACATTGGATTGAAGGTATACTTTGGTAACCGTATAGTTTTACGTTTCGGACTCGTGAATTGAACTCAAATATCGTGTGATTTAATGCCTCTAGACTATTTTCTGTGAGGATATACTTATGAAGTCGCCAGCCTACGCCGATAACCCAAAACGATTGATTACTTGAAGGACAAAATTTGAAGCATTATCGCCGATAAAGAGCCACAAATATTGGAAAAAGTCATGGAAGATTAGACAACCTCAATTTAAGAAAGCATTACCGAGTTGGAAGAAAAATTTCCTATACATATTTTACTCAACCTTTATCATTATCAAAAAAAAAACAAAAACCATAAATCATACAAAATAAGACGCTTTAAAAATACAAAATTTTGCTTATAAAATCAATAGCAATTGAACGCAACATAAGTCCCCAAAAATTATTAATGTGTATTAAAGTTAACTTCAATACACATGAATATATGTTAACTCCCCAGCCATACAATTGATTTGTCTCCACGATTGTTTCGATATTTCATAATAATCATCAAACAAAATATCAATAATATTATGAAAATCACCCCCCACTCCTTAACAGCTAAACGGCTGTTTTTGTAGTAGAATGTGGTTGTATGTAGCATAAGTTAAGCGAATATCAAACTGTAAACAATGCAATAGCAACAAAAAAGAAACCAAACCTAAATTATATCACAAGAGAATGAATGGATACTTAAGGCTTTGTGGACAGACGACCGACCACTTGCCCGCTAAGCATAATTTCACACCCCATATAAAAAGTAACATGACACCGTGAATCTTATATAAAGAATAAGATGAAACTTGCATGTTTCATTATAGAGACCACTTCGTTATGCCACATGTGCATGTGTGAAATTATGTTAGTTTGTTTGTTTGTTTGTTTTAGTTAGTGTTCGTATATTTAGCGAAGAGGCATAAGAATAAGAGAGTAGAGGTACATAAACATATAAACAGTAGGCATACACACATGCATACAATTCTAAGTAACAAAACTACTTTAAGAACAACTACTTTATAAATAACATAATAATGACAGTTATGATGATAATGATGTTGATGAGGATGGTGAGTTGATGACGACTTAAAACGAAGATTGTGCCAAGTATGTTTTCCTTTTCGCTAGTGTCTGTTTGTAGTTGGTGAGGGGGGTTGTATGAAAGTAATAACAAAAGTAAAAACGATTTTAACATCAATAACAGTTGAAAATAATTGTATGAATAGAGAAGAGTAAGCTTAAGTAAGTGGTTACATGGGTCTGTTTGTGTGTGTGTGTGTGTGTGTGCGGCTGGACTTGAATACATGAAACCAAGCATAGAAAAATGTTACACTGAAATAATTTTAAATTTTTAGCGTGGAGAATATGTATGTAAAGATATTTATGCTTTTGATTTAGATAAAATGTTCTTAATTGTGTTACCGAATTTTAAAATTAAAAACAATATATTTTAATTGGAAATATAATATTTTAAAAAATTAATAATTACAATAATTACAACTTTTTAAAAAAATATTTCAGTAAAATATTAAATCTTAAAGAGATTAGTAAAAGAGAAAGCTTAAATCCCGTTTATTCGGATTAAGATATTTTTTTTTTTTTATTAAAATTTTATTTTCAAATAATTTCTTTTGTAATCTTAAAAAAATCTTAGAGAGAAGTAGCACTTCAGGCAACAATGCCTATTTAGTCAAGTACCGTGCTACCTTCTTTAGGAAAGGGATAGAGAAGAGATTAAACAGGTGGTGAAAGTAGAAGAATAGTCGGAAATTAACTGCCGTATAAGACAGACAGCAACCAGTGACTATGCCTTTTTCGCAGAGCAGCCCCGCCGAAAGCCAATTTTTATTTTTGTAGTGAAAAAAACCAAGGTCTTCGTTGGGCATCGAACCCACAACCCCTATACTGACAAGCTAGTACACTACCTACTAGCCTACAGGGGCACCTCATCGAGTGGAAATGGAAATTGAATTATATTTTAGTAGTTTATGTTGATTCTTCAGCATTAAAAAATTAACATACGCTTGTGAGCTGTCCATTTTTTTATCTTTTTGTTTGAAATATATCGCATCAACTACAATCAACTTTAAAACCGATGCGTTGATGGCTTTCTAACGGCGTTTCTAATACTTATCGACTGCATTTTTAAAGGTTATATGCAATATAATTGTTTCGTATTGTATCATTATGAATCTACTAGACTTTTTTCGACTGCCAAGCAACTGACGTTTTGGAAGTCAGCCTATAATTCAATCATAATATGTTGGAATTAAATTATGGTTATTTTATTTCTTTGTACACTTTATCCTAGTAATGAGGCGGGTTATATTAAACTTAAAAGTACAGACTATTTTTCATATATAATTTTAAGTATTTGTCTTGTTGGTATGGTAAAGGTGGCCAAATATTCCATTGCATTGACACAATACGTTACATTATGTTTACAGCATTTAATTTTTAAAAGGAAATGGTTATTGGAAATTACCCAAAAAGCTAGAATAAATATGTGTGAAGCTTTATAATGAAAACAATGAAAAATTCTATTGGTTGTGTGTATGGGGGTTGTCCTAATCAAATTTATATTAATTGAATATGAACGTTCCTCATATTCTTATAGTTAAGTTTGTTGGTTAATGTTTAGTTTAGTTACGGAATAGGCCGAGAAAAAATACGTTATGATTCAGAATAGGCCGCCCTGTATTTTGCTAATATTTCTTTTTTTTGTTTTCTTTAAATACTTTTTCAATAAAAAATTTTACAATTCAAACAAAAGTAAAGTTAAGCTGACTAAAGTCTAAAGATTTTGCTCTGTAGTAAATTTCTTATGGACCTTATAAAATAACTTCATAAGCCTGGTTAACAGGCTTTTCATAACCATCCAGAATGAGCATATAACTGTTGGCATTCCTTTCTGTCTTTTCTGGCTGTTCTTTCGGTATAAACGGCGAATGCTTTCGTTATGAAGACATCATTTTCAAGACGGGTTTTTTAAATATAATTTTTATTTTTTGTTTTGCTATATTATGTAATGCTCTATCTGTTAAGATAAATAACAAGATAAATTGACAGATTATAGTATCGAAAAACCCACCTTGTGTTCAATTTATCTATTCTTTTCAGACAGTGTTTTAGTAAAATTAACCTAAACTTTATTTCTCACAGTGCAGCGGCATAAAACTAAGACACACATTTTTATATAGAAAAACTAAAGTTAAACTAAATAACAGCTGATAAGGGAATATTAATTTTATTTTACATTTCTTAGCCCTAAACCAAACACATATAAGAATAAAGTAAGAAAAAAAAATAATAAAGAAATATTGTATTAACCAGAACAGGGGTAAGTCAATCAATCCATCAAAAACAAATGATAGCCATGATTACAATTATTTGATGAAATCCAAAAGCAACAACAACGAAATAATCATCGAAAATAAAATAAGGAAAGCGTAACACAAAAACTTGTTCCTTAAAATAAGGGTGAGCTCTCTATATCCTTTTAACTCTACGTTTGTCACAGTACTCACGTGTTTACAACTCAAGTCAATACAAAAGCTTTACACCCTGTGTGCAACTCATGTCCTACAAATATATATTTTTTTGTTATTAAATTTTTTCTAAAGACCCTGAAAAAGTGTTAGCAAGCGAAAATGGGAAAGTAAAATGTGAATTTTATTAGAAAAGTTTTGGAAAAATGTTTGAGTTTTTGTAGAAAAAAAAACATTATTTCAACGTAAAACACTGCCATAATCGTGGTGGTGTTGAATAAAGACAACCCTTTTGATTTAAGTTTAGTGAGAATTTTATTTAAGTCGACTATTTAATCGCAGCAAAATACCAAATTGTTAAATGAAGTTTTCATTTCGGAAGCAAGAGCTTCTCACTGGAAATATTTCCGGAAAAATGTTTTTAGTAAATATGAAAAAAAAATAAAATAATAATACTATAATACACACAAATTGGTGTTAAAGTAGAGAAAGTGATATAATAGGAATCATATTACTATTCAGTAAATAAAAAAATTATTGCCTTTTTCCTTATTCCATTTGGCAGTTTAGAATGTTGGTGTTGCTGCTAGTAGTTTCAATATGAGAGAAATGAGAACTAAACTTCAAGAAAAACAATTAAGAATTCATATAGCTCTTACAATACTAAATGATGATATCGGGTTTTTCAACAAGAAGTTTGTTTTTTTTTAATTATGACAAAATCAACAAGATGTTAGTTTTGACATTTAGTAGGTTGATGCATTGGCAATTGTTGCAATGAATTCAATTTCGCACTAAAATCGCATTAAAATAAATAAAATCCACTGCGAAAATGGTGGTTTTGCTAAAGTTACATTTTGTAAAATTCATGATGTTTTCGGACGATATTAGTGTTTTTCTGATACCGCTATTATTAACTTGATCATTAAATTTAAATCGACAGACTGGATACAAAATGTGCGAACACCAACGCATGTTCTACCGGGTCGTTCAACTGAAAACATTGCAGCTGCGAGCCACAGTTTTGAAGCAGATTAAAATTTATCAATTTCTCGACGTTTTCAACAATTGAAGTTATCCAAAACCACCACATGGCGTAAGTTGCGTAAGGATTTGTCTTTGTAGGCTTACAAAGTTCAACAGGTGCAGAAATTGAAGCCGACCGAACATTCACATCGCCGTATATCCCCTCAAATCATGTAAAAACAAACGGCTGTTTTTTCTGAAAAAATCATTTTTGCATACGAAACCCATTTTCTCTTTACAGAATATGTCACTAAGCAAAATTGCCGCATTTGGACCTCGGAAATTCTAGAGTGATTAGTGAGAAGCCCTTACATGATGTGATCTGGAAGCGGATGAAGCTGGAAAAGCGGTAACGAGATGCTTCCTCAGTTTAGCCTTTTATTGAGGGTTTAACAAGACGGTGCCAAATGTCATACAGCCAATGAATCAATCAATACATTGTAAACCTAATTACCCGATCGCATAATTTCACGACAGTCAGTTAATAGTTAAGTGGCCAGCCAGATCATGTGATTTAACACCCCTGAATTATTTTTTTGGGGGGCTACCTTAAGGACAAAGTTTATACGGAGCCAATCGAATCGATTTCAGCCAGATTAAAAACTCAAAGTCCGTCATGTGAATTACGAAGTAGGACAGCCATTTTGCCAAAAACTGATAAAAAACTTTAACGAAAGAATCAGCATCTGTTAGCTTGGTCATGGTGGACATTTGCCACATATAATTATTCATTCATAATTGTCGAACTTTACTCTTCGTAATACAATACGAATTTGAATCTCCTTTATCTAAATTCTTTGTTTTATTTTGTTTTAGAAAACAAACTTCTTGTTAAAAACCCCTTTATAAGGGCTTCCCATTTCTAAACATAAAACAATGTGAATTCATTTTAGTTTATAAAATAAAAACAAAGAACCATAAAAATAAATTTATTTTTAGAACGGACAAACTTGAGACATTTGACCTAATCACAAATTATTGTAAGTTGTAAAATTTTACAATAGTAGTACAAGTGTTGCACAATTTGCCCAATGGCACTCAGTCCACATTTAATTTATTATTTTTATTTATTTATTTTGTTTAATATATATTTTCATAGAAATTAAGTCTTCAAAGTGAATGTGTTCAAATCAGGACGAAGCAGTTTTCCTTTTCATCTTTCTCACAAAAAAAAATTAAGAAAAATTGTCTTAACCTCGAATTCCCAAACTTCAAAAATGTACTAAAAAACAACTTTCTTTTAATTCTTATCGCTAAAGGAATTGGTGGCTTGGAGCTCTTGTATTTTAAAAGGAAATTTTTAACTCAAACTATTTAATATCCTTTGGCCCTTAATTGCTTTTTCAACTACCACTTATTAATATTTTTACATTCATATGGGACTGGTGAATTCTTGTTATCTCTTATCTTTGCTGCTTTCTTTTATAGTGACCATCTAATATTTTCTTGTAAGGATGTCTGATTCCTTTATTCCTTTTTATTTCATTTTATATTTAACTTCTTCCCATTTATTGTTTCGGATAGCATCATTTATAGCATAAAATTAAGAATCAATAGTTGTGACTTTAACTGAAGTCTTAGCCGTTGTAAGAATCATTTTTCTTTTGCTATTAACAATTTATTGTTGTAGGATTGAAATGGGAGTAAATGTCCTTAAATATATCGTTTATATTTTCTTTAGATAAAAATCGGACTTTCATTTGTTAGCAAGTTTTTCTTTTTCCAATAATTTCCTTTAGTGCTTGTTTTTTCCTTTGTTGTTGCCAAGAATATTCACTACTCCTTGCTTGTTGTGACTTTCTCACTGCTTTTCAATTATTGTTAATGAAAAATTCCCAGAATTAATCACAAGGTTGTTGTTTCTTGTTTAATGATAGTGTCTCCGTAAAGTGTGCTTGTTAGGTTGCATAATCGTTGGGTTGATTGGACTATTGGTAACAGTGTGCTATAAAGAGAGAAAGGAAAAGATAAATAAAATTATTTTAATAAAGGCGATGATAGTGTAACACTATTTTTATCATTTTGATTAATTTCTTTGTTTTTATCTTTAAAGAGTATGAAAAATATATTTTATTAATTTTAGCAATAAAGAAATTAATAATAACGTGAATGTTAAGCTTGAGGTTAACTGCACATACACTTTGTCATTTTATTATCTCTGCAAAACTATGGATTTAATTGGCAAGTTTGAACGGCTTCCTACTGTCTTTTTTGAGACTTAATTCTTAAAATGTTGTTATAAATAATAGCGCTTAGTTTCAAGTTAACACATCGTTGAGCACATTTTCATCCCAAGGCATCTTAAAAATACATTTCTAAAATTACGATTTGAATTTAAACCTAAAAAAATGGTTAAAACTTACATTAAACAGTAGATTGGTGAGGACCCCAGTGGGTCTGAGGACGATGTTTATACAAATAATTTTTGTGACAATTATTTTTTATCGAATGTTTTTTAATTCCAATAGAATATTAAATTGCTAAAATAACAAGAAAATAGAAGTCAATGCATGGCATTAACAATTAGATATTATTTCTGGCATATGACCACCACCTCAGCTATTCTTAGTAAAGTGCATTATGGAAATCATGAATAACCCCAACTTTGTTATCATTCAAAGTGTCTATAATTGCTGTGTTGGCTGTATAAACCAGCGACTCGAAAAAATTTCGGGAGATATCTTATCACTAAATACTCGATATCAATTGATAAACCCATTTCTGGAAAACAATTTATCTTCAAATTTTGATTTCATTTAGACGATGTTTGAAGTCGGCCTATGGCAAGTAGCATCATCTTGTCCAAACCACATCTACTGTAAATCAATGTCGTTTAATTTGAAAGCACACAAATATTAAACATTTTGCGGTAACGATCTTCATCTCTGCTTTCATTTTTGCACCTAGTTATATAGAGTCTGTTGTAGAAAAAGTTTATGTAAAAATTTTCTGACCCTTGCTTCAGGCTTTTATTCAGCAAAATTCAAATTGTGTGCCATTTATCGCGATTTTATTTAAACTAAACAAATTAATAGCTGCTACGTTTTCTGAATTAAAATTTCCTGAACTCCGAGAATTGCACGTGAAAGTAGCCTTTAGGGTTACAGCATCATTCGTTTTGTCTAGTTGGCGGAAATAACAATTTATTGGCAGTGGAATTAACAGCCCATTTTGTTCAGAGTAAATTACATTTTAAAACCAGCACAACAATGAATACTTTAATATGAAGCCTTACAAGGGTTAACTGGTGCAAAAATAGAAGCCGACCGACCGACGTAGATTCGCTCAATTCATTCAGAAACAACCGGTTGGATTTTCTGAAAAAATAATTTTTTCCATTTTCACTTGCCAATGCGTGATAAGATTTACGCATCACTTAACTATGTAAGCCATAACCTGACGGTGGATCATACCTCGCCCTAGGAGGCCTTCAGATACATATATCCTTCAGTCGCTCCTAGTGGCAAATTCAAGAGCTCAGAGCAGGCCACAGCCCTCACTCCTTGCTGAAGCGTTGGAGGCTATCCAACTCCTTGTTCAGAACGCATGAAGTTTAATAAAATTTAAAAACACAACCGCTCATTGTGAATGATCCGACCTACAAACTCAAACGAGGGCCTTAAAACACCCAGCCAGCATGATACTCCGGAAGGGCCGACCTCAATAATCAGTCAGCGAACAACTAAAAGGCTAAAAACAAAAATAGCTGAACTCTGTGGCTTTACTGATTCCCATGGAAACATAGTGGATTGTCCTGTTGGCTCCTGCTAGCCTATTAGGGAACTGGGCTCCCTTTTACCCCCGAAGGCACATGTAATAACGATGGGTTTCCATCAAAACATATCAATGTGCCCCCGGGGGAACCAAAACTACCACATGGAGAATTTTGAGTATGAATTTCATTTTAAAGCCTTA
This sequence comes from Trichopoda pennipes, assembly GCA_030448955.1. Lineage (NCBI taxonomy): Eukaryota > Metazoa > Arthropoda > Insecta > Diptera > Tachinidae > Trichopoda > Trichopoda pennipes. The sequence continues at coordinate 7,775,079 of JASKUP010000002.1, forward strand.
CAAGGTACAAGTAAAGTACAAGTGGCACAGGAATAGAAGTCGACTGATCATTTGCATTATTGCAGATTTGCTTAACTTATTCAGTAACAACCAGCTGGCTTTTCTTAAAAAAATCATTTTTTCCATTTTCACTTGCAATGGTGAGTCGACAAAAAAGATTGCCGCATTTGGGCTTCTGAAAATCTAAAACAATTATTGAGAAGCCTTTGGATGCCCACTGTATGGTGCGCTATGTGGTCTGGAGGGGTGAATGGAACGTTTTTTTCAAAGATGAAGCTGTAATTGCGGTAACGCTCAAGAGATCACACTATCGCGAGATGCTAATAACTCAATTTTGGCTTCTTATTGAAATGTGGTTTCAACAAGAAGTTGCCACATGTCACACAGCCAATGACGATCAATTTATTGCAAGCAAAATTTCTCGATCGCATAGTTTCACAACAATCAGCAGTTAAGTGGCCACTTAGATCGTGTGATTTGACACCACTGGGTTATTTTTTGTGGGGCAATGTTAAGAGAGAATCTATATAGAACCAATCGAATGGATTTCAGCCCTACAATTATTACTTAGTTCAATTTAGCCATAAAATTAAAAATTCGTGATGTGATTAATGGAAATGGACCGCCATTTTGCCAAAAAGTTATTCAAAATTTTAATGAAACGATCGACATCTGTCAGCGTGGTCGTGGTGGATATTTGCCAGATATAATTTTTCATTCCCGAACTCTTTTCTTTGCTTAACAATAAAAATTTGAATTTTTTTGGTTTAGTTTGTTATAGAAAACAAATTTCTTTAGTAATTGATAATATTTTCCCACTTCACTCTCTTGATCAAATAAATGAAGGATAATCATGCATGTTAAGTTTTTTTGATTTCGTATCTTTTGAGCAATGCGGACTGGAAGTTTGTCATTTTAATAGCCCATCCGACGGTACCAAGAGTATATTAATATATAATCTATCTAAGTTAATCTTAACGGTGTTATGTTGTAAAGAAATTTACCTTCTATTAAGTCACCTTTCATGATTATTAAGTAAATTTTATATAAAAAATATGTTAAACCCTCTTTAATTTATTTGAAATTAATATTTAATAATTTCAATTCAAAGCAATAGCCGTCGGCTTTAAACAATTGAAAAATATGTGTTTTTTCTAATTAAAAAAATAAAAAACCACAACAACAAACACAGTCACAATAAAAAAAAATTAAAAATATTACATTTTAATTACTTTAAACCAACCACTTCACTAACTCTCATAGAACCTGGGTCAATATTTTATTTGAAAATATTTGCCCCAGGTTAGGACATTATTAATTTAATACGGTGTAAATCGAACTAAAAATTTAACAAAAATAAAAACAAAAAGAAAAAAAATATATTGGAAAAACATATATTTTTTAAAATATAATTTAAGCCACTACTTCACTAACAAGCTCACCCCTGCTGCTTTTAAACTTAAAGGAAAAATAAGGGAGATACCATCAAAATAAAGGACCGTGTGATTAAATAAAATGACATAAACACCAACACAAAATGACAAATGCATAGGGCATGGGTGTGTGTGTGCACACATATTTGTGTACACATAAACATTTATATACACATGTATATGTATCTAAATAATTTATACACACATAATTACATACATATACATGGTTCCATGTATTGGCACACGTTATTATGCATGTGCATTAAAAATAAATATATATAAATTTTAATATTTATTTTTAAAACACAAATATACATATATATATATATTTTTTTTTAAAGTGAAGCAAAAATTTTTTTTTGCTAGAAATACCTAAATTACGAAATGTGGGTTTTTAGCCAATATTTAATATTTATATGTAAATGGCCAACTAACGCATCAAATCACAAAAATGTAAAAATTGAAAAAAATTTGGAATTTTTAAATTTTTTAAAAAGGGGCAGGATGTTTGAAATTTATTGTTCATACTTATTTTTGTAGTGGACATATTTGTATATGCGCTATGTAGAACACATGTAAATTATATCGCTAATAGGAGCTCCCTTAGTTTTAATATTGGTTTTGTTGTAATTTTTTTTATAGCAGATATAATACATAAACCTAAGGTATCGGCTTATTATAGAGACTTAGTACTAGAAATTTACATCACTATCATGATTCTCTTTAACCTTTAGTTTTATTTTTTGTATTTGTTGCTATGGGAGACTCAATTTCGTATACACTGTACAATTTGAACGTTTTTACTCTCGCAGTTCGAAAAGTTACAATATTTTTGTGAGGTATTTGTGGAGCACCCTTTAATTTTAGGGCATATTAATAAAGTACGTATAGCAATAATTTTTCTGTGAAAATACGAAGCATCTTACTATTACGGTTCTGGAGATAGAAAGGCAAAAGCAATAGCATTATGTTTTTGTCTATGGCTACAAATTCCAAAATAGTACCTTTTCAATAATATAGTTATTAAATAAAGAAATTTAAATTTTTATTAAATAACCTTAAAGACTCTTAGCAGCATCATTTTGAAAAAATTTTTTATTTTTTTGTTAAAACAGTACTTTTGGACAAATTTCTATTTCAAGGAGTAACTTTTCTAAATGTAAACCTTTAAAAAAAACTCCTCCTAAAGAGGTAACTTTAAAAGAATTATCTTACAAAAAGGTAATTTTTAAGGTAGTTTCTTTTAAACAAATATATTTCATAACAATTCAAAATCTATGATGGTAACTTCCTAAAAGTACCGGTGAAAAAGTCTCTTTAAAAAATTGCCTTAACAAAACATGCATAAAGCCGACTTAACAAAACAAAATAATTATATAAATTTTTTAAATGTTTCTTTAAGAAAGTACTTTGTAAAAACCACCCGCCGAAAAGTACCTCCTAGTAGCTCCCCAAAAAAAAACTCTACAAATAGAAGTCTCATTGTAATTTATTAAAATAAAAACTAGAAAAATAATTACATATAAAATAGTTACTTTTCTATAAATTCCCATTTCAGAAATAATTTTTTGAATAAGTTCCCATTAAAAACATTTTAATTTAAAAATTTCTTCCTCCAGAGGCATCTCTCAATGAAAAATTTTCAAAACAAAGTACTTTTCAGTCGCTAAGCTTATTAAAAAGTAAAAAAAAAACTCTGTTGCTGCTTTTTAAAAAAAAGTACCTTAACAACACATTTAAGAAATCGCCTTTAACAAGAGAAAATAATTTTTAAAATTTTCTGAAATATGTGTTAAAAAATGCCTTAACAAAAGTACCTGACAAAAAGCGCTACTAATCCTTTAGAAAAGTTTCAAAAAATGGAAATTTCATTGTAATTTATTCAAATAAAAAATAAAAAAATAATTCTATTTAAAAAAGTAACTTTTCTATAAATTCCCATTTCAGAGAAGTATCTTTTGAATTAGTACTCATTACAAAGAAATTGATTTAATACCTCCAGAGGCATCTCACAATTAAAGTAAAGTATTTTTCAGAAATATCTAATGTCGCCAAGCTTAACAAGAACTTAAACGTTTTTTTCCAAAAACGCTCCATTGCTTTTGGTTAAAAACCTTTTAAAAAGGGACTTTAACAAAACATGTATGAAACCGCCTAGAACAAAACAAAATAATTATTTAAATTTTCTAAAATATGTGTTTAAAAAATACCTTACAAAAAGTACCTGACGAAAAGTACCTAATAGCTCATTAAAAAAAAACCCTAAAAATAGCAGTTTCATTAAAATTATTTAAAATAAAAGCTTTAAAATAGCTCCTTGTTAAGCAGCAACTTTTCCATTTCCAGAAAAAGAACCTTTACCTTTTAAATAATTTCCTAATAAAAAGTACCAAGTCTTAAATTTACTTTCTCCAAATATATCTTTAAATGAAAAAACTTTAAAAGAAGGTTCTATTCAGAAATGAATTATGACGCTAAACTTAAAAAGAATAAAACAATTTTTCCCAAAAATTTGGTTTGTTTTCAATTGAGGCCTCTTTAAAAAAGTACTTAACCTTATGTCTATGAAATCTAACATTTATGAAAAAATTAGTATCTTAATTTTCTAAAATATTTGTTAAAAAGGTACCTTACGAAAAGTACTTTAAAAATCCCAAAAAAAAGGAAATTTCAATACAGACTTAAAAATAGTTCCAAGTAAAGTAGCAAATTCCAAATTTAAAAAGGCAACCTTTAAATAATTTCCAATAAAAAAGTACCAAGCCTTAAAATTAATTTCTCTAGAGATACTGTTGCTAAGCTTACAAATAACTCAACCATTTTTAATTAAAAATTCGGGAAGCTTTTGATTAACAACTTTTTTAAAACGTACCTTAACAAAACATTTAAGTAACCGCCTTTAATAAAACAAAATAATTATATAAATTTTTTTAAATATTTGTTTAAAAAAGTACCTTACCAAAAGTACCAGCCGAAAAGTACCGACTCTAAAAATGGTAGAAAATTTTCAATAAATTCTCATTTCCAAAAAAAGTACCTTTTAAATAGGTTCACATCAAAAAGTACCAAGTTTTCTCTAAAGGGTGTCTTTGATTGAAAAAATTTAAAGGAAATTACTTTTCAGAAATACCTAATGTCGCAAGAACAACAACTAATCAATTTTTCACAAAAACTCTAGCTTCCTTTTGATTAAAACCTGTTTAAAAAAGTAATTTAAGAGAACATTTATGAAACCCCCTTTAACAAAACAAAATAGTTGTATTAATTTTTTTAAATATTTGCTTAAAAAAGTACCTTACAAAAAGTACCAGCCGAAAAGTACCGACTACAAAAATGCAAATTTTATTTTAATATGTTAAAATAAACACCAAAAATAGTACCATATTATGTATTAACTTTTCATTAAATTCTCATTTCCACAAAAAAGTACCTTCACATCAAAACGTACCTAGTTTTCTCTAAAGGGTAACTTTGATTGAAAACATTTAAAAGAAAGTACTTTTCAGAAATACCTTATATCGCAAGAACAAGAACAAGAACTAATCAATTTTTCACAAAAACTCTAGCTTCCTTTTGATTAAAACCTGTTTAAAAAAGTAACTTAAGAGAACATTTTTTAAACCGCCTTTGATAAAACAAAATAATTGTATACATTTTTTGAAATATTTGTTTAAAAAAGTACCTCACGAATAGTACCTGCAGAAAAGTACCATGTACCACACAAAAAATAGTTTCACATAAAGTAGTAACTTTTTAATAAATTGTCATTTCCAAGAAAAGTACCTTTTAAATAGGATCCCAGTAAAAAGTACCAACTTTTAAAATTATTTTCTCTAGACGGTATCTTTGATTGAAAAAATATTAAAGAAAGTACTTTTTAGAAATACCTAACAAGAACTAAACAATTTTTCCACAATAACCCGGGGCTGCTTTTGATCGTCTGTTTTACTTAAGGACTAGCACTCTTTAACAACTCTTTTTAACTCTGTTAAAAAGATATAAATTTAATACAAAAAGTTGATAATGATAATAATTAAAATAAGTTAGCGGAATTATTTTATAGACGATTTTTTAAATTTCTTACAAAACTTACTTCACATACGCTTAAGTGCACTAAGTCAAATTGTCACGTTTTAAAATAAAAGAAAACAATTGTCACCCCTTAAACTAAGAATTTCTAAGTATGACTTGCTAACTTGTTAAATTTCTGAATTCAAAGATCAATAGAGTTTTGGAATAACAGTGTGTATCAACATATAAAATTTAGTTTTTTTTTATTTTAATTAGCAAAACACCCCTACACCACTAAACATGGTTAAAAAAATAGGTTTCTGTATACAGAAAAGGAAAAAAATTGGTGAATAACTAACTCAAAGGCTTATAAAACATAAAACAGTTAAAAAATAAAACAATACAACTAAAAAAACACTAAACGCATAAACTTTGCTACACACCCACACACTGTAATTTACACATCACACTACTTTTTAAATATCTACACACATACATTTATACATATGTACATACATCCCTATGTATTCGCGTGTGTTGGTTGCTATACACCACTATTGTACATAACATTTAGTATTTAAATAAAATAAAATAAAACATATGTATAGAATTCTATATGCATGTACAGAGAATGCTTATGTGTGTGTGTGTGTTCATAAAAAGAGGTACGTTAGTTTGTTTCTAGTTAATGTGTATGTGTAAATTCCCTACACTAAATATTGCATAGATGTTAGTTTGGTTATCAAAGGTGGCCACCAAATAGATGACGTGCTACTGTAAACGAAATGAAAAAAAGAACAACACCAACATCATGAAGCACGAAAGGGTCATCAGTTCAATGGTTTTGGTTAGAATTGTGTATTTAATATTCACAGGTTTTATATTTTAATTTTATTTCATTTTTGTTTATTTTTACTTTTTCCTTTTTTTTACTGCTGTATCGTTTATGCACTTTTTTCTGTTGCACATGAGCTTGAAAGTTTTTTTGGACACATAAAAATGCATTTCCATGATTGTGTAAGTGTGTGTGTGTAACAAATATTTTTTTGAAGTAGCAATTTAACCATCAAAACTAAATCAAAAATGGATGCAGGTTGTATTACCATTACCAACGTTTTGCTAAAACAACAGGGTGTATTATAGTGATGTAGGAAAATACAAAGTTAAAAGCTTTTATGGAACAAACAAAAATTTGCCAAGAAAAATAATTCGTTTACCAGAATTATTGAAGTGAATATTTAAGAAAACTACCCCTTCAAAAATACCTATTAAAAAAGTACTTTTTGAAAAAGTACCTTTTGTGAAGATACCTTTTTAAAAAGTACCATTGGAAAAACAACCTTTTAAAATTATTTTTTTGAAAATTTAACCCCCAAAAACTTTAGAAAAAATTTATCTATTTTAGGATCATCTGAAAAGTATCCATTATGAAAGGATCCTTTAATACTTTCATTGAAGAATCATTTATTTCTCTTTAAAGGTATTAAAATTGTTTTTAAACAAAGTTGCTTTCATAATTGTAACCTTGAAAAATTTTTCAAAAGTTTATCAATTTTTAATTGATTTAAAAAGTGTACCTTTAATGTACCCTCTCTTAAAAAAATATATTTTCAATAATAGTACCCGCCAAATTATAGCTTTTGGAGAAGTATCCTTCAAAAGTTATACTTTAAGAAAATATTTAAACAATTTAGCTACTTAAATGTTTCTTTTGAAAAAATTCTTTAAAAAATTTACTACTGCAAAACTAGTAGTTTAAAAAAAACATGTCACATACTATTTAGAAAAGTACCTCCTAAAAATTTTACTGTTTTAAATATTTCATTTTCTATTAGGAATTATTCTTTAAAAGGTATATATTTAATAAATTCTATTAGAGAAAGAGTTTTGAACAAAAAGGTGTTTTTAAAATAATAATGTGCTTACAAAAACATGTCCATAAAAAATTAAAAAAGGACCTTTTGAAAAAATAGCCAATAACAAATACTTTAAGAAGTACCCTTTAAAAAAGTACATTGCACTTTTTAGGTTTCGATTATTTATTTAAAAATCCTTAAGAAATTTAATAAAATAAATAACTTAAATACTTTGAAACTAAGTACCATTTGAAGAAAAGTACCTTTCCATTAAAGAGATATCTTCAAAAAGTACTTTTGTAAAAAATAATTTTTATAAGTCGCGTTTTGCAAAAAAGCCTTTAATAAATATTATTTCAAAGGAAAAACCACTTTTAAAAAAGTACCATTTACAAGTTCCGTTATCGAAATATGTTAAAAAAAAACAATAATACAATTAATATAATTGTAAAAACTTAGCTCAAAACTTTTTTAGGTATATGAAAAAATGTGCTTTACAAAAGTACTTTAAAAAAGTACCTTAGGAAAATATACTATTTTTAGTATATTATTTTATTATACTTATAAGCAAAAGTTAAAAAAAAATAATACATTTAATGCAGTATTCAAGAAAAGAACTGTACAAAAGTACTTTAAAAAAGGACCTTAGAAGAGTATGCTAATTTTTAGGAAACTTTTCTTTTAAAACAGAAGCCACCTAATAACGATTTTTGAGAAATAAATTTTGAAATAAAATATTTTAGAAAATATATAAAAAATACTTAAATAGATAAAAAATACTTAAAATGTAAAAAAAGTACTTTAAAAAGGTACATAAGCGGAGGAGTATTTCAGAAAAATTTATTATTAAGGAAAGATTACGACATCTGCTAAAAGTATTAGAAAATGAATGTTGAACAAAAAGTGTATTTAAAATAATAATGTGTTTACAAAAACATGTTTATAAAGAATTAGAAAAGGACCTTTTGAAAAAATAATTAATTACATGCCTAAAAGTCACCCTTTAAAAAAGTACATTGAAATTTTTCAAGGTTTTTGATTATTTTTGCAAACATCTTGAAGAGTGTAAAATTTAAATTAAATAAATAACTAAAACACTTTAAAAATAAGTACAATTTGAAGTAAAGTACCTTTCTATTAAAAAAGTACCTTTGAAAGAGTACCTTAAAAAATACCTTTGTAAAAAAAACAATTTTTTTAAATCTAGTTTTGCAAAATGGCCTTTAATAATTTTTTTTTTCGAAAGAAAAAGGGGATATTTTCTAATAAGGACCATTTAAAAGTTGCGTTATTACAAAAAGTTTTAAAAAAATGCATTTAATATAATTGTAAAAAACCTAACTTAAAACTTTTTTAACTATATTCAAAAGAGGACTGTAAAAAAGTACTTTAAAAAAGTATTTTAAAAAAGTACTTTAAAAAAGTTATTTAAAAAAGTACTTTAAAAACGTACTTTAAAAAATTACTTTGAAAAAGTACTTTAAAAAAGTACCTTAGAAAAGTATACTAATAAAGTACATTTTAAGTAAATAACATTTAATTACTATGTTCGAGAAATCAAATTTGTAATAAACAATTTAACAAAATATATAAAAAATACTTTTAAAAAAGTACATTAAAAAGGTACTTAAACTTTAAAATTTTCAGAAAAATTTTTGAAGGAAAGATTACGACATCTGCTGTTAATAACACTTCCACTTATTAGAAAATGAATGTTGAACAAAAAGCGTCTTTAAAATTATAAAGTTTATAAAGAATTAAAAAAGGACCTTTTAAAAATATAGTCAATAACAAAAACTTCAAATTTGAAAAAAGTACATTGAAATTTTTAAGGTTTTTAATTATTTATTTAAACATCTTCAAGAGAGTAAAATTTAAATAAAATAAATAACTAAAACACTTTAAAAATAAGTACAATTTTAAGCAAAGTACCTTTCTATTAAAAAAAATTACCTTTAAAAAAGTATCTTAAAAAAGTACCTGTGTAAAAAAAATAATTTTTATAAATCTAATTTTGCAAAATCGGCTTTAATAAATTTTATTTCGAAAGAAAACGGGGTTTTTATTTTTTAACAATGACCATTTACAAGTTGCGTTATTACAAAAAGTTAAAAAAAATGCATTTAATATAATAGTGAAAAACCTAGCTTAAAACCTCTTTAACTATATTCAAAAGGGGACTGTAAAAAAGTACTTTAAAAAAGTACCTTAAAAAAGTATACTAAAAAAGTACTTTTCAAATATATAGCATTTAATTACTATGTTCGAGAAATAAAATTTGTAATAAACAATTTAACAAAATACATAAAAAGTACTTTTAAAAAAATATATTAAAAAGATATTTAAAACAGAGGAGGTACTTTAGAGAAAGATTATAAGGCCTGGTAAAACTAACACTTACAAAACGCATTAAAAAATTTCAATCTTATAGAAAATTTATTTGTCGTAGATCTATAGGGCCTGAAATTTAACGGCTTATTTTGCTCCACCCTTTATATGTTACGCTATTTATTACACCTTAGAACGGGCAGCTACATATGTGAAAGCAAAATGCAATTTTTCGTCTATATAAAGAAAAAATTGCATTTAACATTGAAATAGAAAAAAAAATGTTTTAACATAATCTCCCTTTCTCCCCCTGAAAACAGGCTAAAAATTTTAACGAAATGATATAAAAATTTATACGTGCAACAAAATAAAAAATAACAAAAACAAAAAAAAAATAAACAACAAAGAACTAAATAAAAACTGCAACTAACTGGCGATTGCAGGCAGCAAACAAACTCGTTGTGGCATATGTTATAGAAAAACAGCAACAAAAATAGTAGCAGGCTTTTTGATATTTAGTTGAGCCTGTAAAAACATAATTTTAGTTGTTGTATATGGGCCCAACAAACAGTCAAGCACTCAAACTTTCCCTTTGCATCAAACCCCAAATGATGTTTTGTTTATAATAAATAATAAAATACAAATAGGCGTTTACTTTCTCTATGAACACATTTTTATATATGTGTTTGTGTTTGATTTTATTCTATATTTTTAAAATAAAATAACAAGTAAAAATCTTTAACAACAATAACAGCAACTACAAAAATAAATTGGCAATGTCCTCATCAGTGTGTTTTTTATGCAACTCATTCACTCGCTGTTTTTTGTTTTTTGCACTTGATTTTTGCGCTTATTTTCTGGTTGATCGAAAAATTGCATTTTCTATGTTTTTTAAACTTTGTTCCACAGAATCCTTTGTGTTACATTCATACTACTGCTGGCTATGCTATGATGTGCTATGCTGTGCATGGGTATTGAAGTGTGAGCTGCTAGATTTTATAGGTGTCTGCATGTGTTGCATTTGATGCATTTAAAATGACTTTGCTTTGCTACAAAACGGAACACAGCAACAAAAAACAACAACAAATGAATAGAATTTTTAGTTAATTTTTTTTTATAAAAAAAAAATTGTTTCTAAAATATTGTCTGTTTCAGTTTCTTTTTGTTTTTGCTTTTGTTTTTGTTGCTTTGTTATCCATTGTGAATATTTTTTTAAATTAACATTTAAATACAAGTAGCCCAATGGATTTATAAAAAAGGAGACAGGAAAAACAAAATCAGCAGAATTTATTAATATTGAACTTATATCCGCTTAATCATCCCTGATATCTCCTTCACTTGTTTAAGTGCCGAGATGATTTTATTCTGCTTAAAGTTTTAAAATTTAGTTTAAATTATCAATCGACGCTGTTTCACATTTTGATTGAATTTCTTTACCCAAATTAATGGCTATTGGAATACCAATGCTAGTCCTCGGAGTAGCAAGAGCTATTGGTTATTTGATAAAAAGAGTGAGGGATAAGTCTAGTTCTTCAATTCCAACTTTTTTTAAAGAATGACCAAATATTCACTGACCCAGTTGATAAAATTAACCTTTTGGCTGCTAATTTGCAAATAGTTCTTATTTGCCGGTAAGCAATCAACCACTGCCCGAGCTTGACACAGTATCCGTTACTATGCCAAAGATATACTTTTGAGCTCGAACAGTTTCCTTGGTCGGATGGGATTCCAGCATTGGGCTTGCAAGAGTGTTTTTCGATGCTAGCGCATAGTTAGCACCCATTTCCAGCACGTTGTATCATGCTGGTGAATTTTCAAAGTGTTTGAAGCCGATCCCCAAAAAGAGTGATGCTACAACACTGCAAATTGCTTCCTAATTGCAATTTGTTCTGCACTTTCTAAAGTGATGGAATTTTCATCTTGTGAGATACCTGGAGTACAACAGCTTACTTAGGGACCGACAGAGGTGATTTGTTTTACATCAGCGCCTGACTGTAAGTCTTAATCGGATGGTGGACAAACCACTTTGTATAATTTGGAACGTCATACATGCGTCCTAGATAGCCGAAGCCATAATTCTATGCAACAGAACCACCTAGTTGCAACTTTAATGATTTCAGTACAGGTCTGCAAATCATTACACCTTGCTAGAGAGTCGGAGACTTTCTAACTCCTTGTCCAGAACACATGTCAAGCATGCTCACTGGACTGGATCATTCACTTTGCGTGTCATTATCAGTGAGATGATCCTGGCCACCATAGAAAACCATTGGATATGGGACCCGAAACCACAACCACCACGATGCTCCCATATAGGGGCCAACCTCAATGATCAGCCAGAGAACTATTAAATGTCTAAAGAGACAAATAATGAACTCTGCAGGCCACTGATCCCCGTGGAAATAAAGTGGAGTTTCCAGTTGTCTCCCTGTCTGACTTCAGGGGACTGGGCTCCCTTTTTCCCCCAGTTGCACAGGTCCAGATAGTCGAGTATTCTATAAGAACCGATAAATGTGCCCCCGGGGGGGACTTAGGGACCGAAAGTATGATTACCGTAGGGAGCGATCTATGCGTGACTTGCTGGCACAATGGGGCAACTCCATACATCATACATCGTTTGATCCTTCGCCCGGGGTTACATTGATATATTTTGACGAAATCGCACCGTTATTACATGTGCAACCGGGGGTAAAATGGAGCCCAATCCCCTAAAAGGCCAGCAGGAGCCAACTAAACAACACCACTTTATCTGACTTTTATTATGACTTTTTAACCTTTTAGATGTTCTCTGACTGATTATTGAGGTGGTGTATGTGGTTTGGCGGCCCTTGTTTGAGTTGTGTTAGTCGGATTATTCACAATGAATAGTCCTGGTTCAGTGATCATGCTTGTGGTTGTGTTCTGAAATTTTATTAAGCTTGCATATGCTCTGAACTCTCGGAGTAGTGGCCAGGAGTGACTAGAGGATAGACATATTCGAAGGCTTCCTGGGGCGTAGGTTACGCTACAATTCATCCATCGTAGTATGATCCAACCTCAGGTTATGGTTTACACTGCTAGGAACTGACTTAAATCTTATCATGCATTTCGAAAAGAGTAAGGTGGTGGCTCTAGATGTTTCCAAGGCGTTTAATTTGTCCGACCATACTTTATTCACAACCAGGAGTTGTGACCAGGAAGGACTAGAGGCTAGATATATTCGAAGGATCCCTAGGGTGTAGGTTACGCTACAATTCATCCATTGGGATATGATCCACCCTCAGTTTATGGCTTACACGACTAGGTACTGTCGTAAATCTTATCAGGGATTTCGGAAAGAGTCAGGTGGTGACTCTAGATTTTTCCAAGACGTTTAATTTGTCCAACCATACTTTATTCACAAAAACCGATTGTATACGATTTGATATATATAAATTTTTTCAAAAACTTTTCATAGAAAATAAAGAATAGTAAATGGCCTGCATTTGCCATTTGCCTTCGACAGAGGCATAATTTTTGCGTACTTCCATATCGATGGCAATTTCTCCAGATTTATATCGAGTTTTTTCAGGAATCGCTTTATAACAGTTGTTATGAATGAGATTTCGTCAGAGTTCAAGATTAATTCAGCGGTACTACAAGGCTCCATTCTTTCTCCTACGCTATTTCTTATTTTTCTAAATGAAATTTTTTTTCAAAATTTCAACCCTATATACTCTTTCGCAAATGACGGCACCATTTGATTTTCGTATTCATTTGGTAATGGACCGAACCGGTTGGGGGTGAGTTCTAAAAGGCGGAACATAAATGTTACACTCAATCACGATCTCGCAACAATTTTTTTTTAAGAGAAGAGATGAAACAGGTGGTGAACGTAGAAGGATAGTCGGAAATTAACTGCCGTATAAAGACAGCACAGCGACCAGTGACTATGCATTCATCGCTGAGTAGCCCCAGCGACAGTAAATTTTTATTTTTGAAGTGAAAAAACCCAAGGTCTTCGTTGGGAATCGAACCCACAACCCCCATACTGACAAGCTAGTACACTACCTACTAGCCTACAGGTGCACCTTATTTCATAATAGGGTCATTTAAATAGAGTCGATTTTAATACCCGTAATACGCAATTTTGCATAGATCTATGTTCGGAAATGATGCTGCATCTGTTGCTATTAGTGATATAATTATTAGAGTATCGAAAACTTTTCATGTTCTTGGCATGAAAATTTAGTTTGATGTTCTATGGTATAAACTCATTTTTCGGATTTCTGAAGAAGCTCAACAGCATCGGTTTTCTCAAAGACTGTAAGTGACACTTTACTCCATCCGATCTTCGTACTATTTAGACCATCTACAAACATCTAAAAATGGAATACAACTCTTATGTTGGGATTGGCGCCCCAAAGTCTATTTTGAAGTTGCTCGATCGTGTACAAAAAAGGACCAGGAGACTCCTTGGTAACCGTAGGATATCCAACTCTATTGATTCTCTAGAGCATCGACGAAATGTGGGGTGTATTTCACTGTTTTATCGTTACTATAATGTTAAGCGCTCTAATGAAGTTGTTTCAGTTATTACCACTTTTTTGCATTTAACTCGACTTTCGTTGAGAGCGCATCCATTTGTGATTGATTGGCCAGTGAATCATACCACGCATTACAGGGAGAATACGTTTTTTAGCAGAAGAATTCGTATGTGGGATAAACTCCCCTTAGAAATCTATCTTGTCACTTTCAATGTAGGAAAGTTCAAATTGAATGTCCATAAACACTATTCCCTCTTTCCTCCCCTCCAAAACCTAATGACCAAGTTCTGGCGCAATGCATTGCATGTATATGTGTCATACTCTCAGTGCTGATCCGAGAAAAAATAAATAATTAGATTTAATCATCAATTAAACAACATCAAACGATTTTATCTTAAGATGACATATGGTAAGCCGGGTTTTGATGTTCCAGTTAAATCTAAAATCCCTTAACATTTTGTACTTCTTTTAACATTAGACAGAACCAAAGTTTTGGCATTTTTAGGCTTCTTTCTTTTTTTCCATCTGCGTCACATAGTACAACTATCTTTGACATCATGTCTGCCTGCTAATGATTTTGCGATATAAAGCGGTATTAGTAGCTTGAACTTACAGGGAAATAAAGGTGAGATATAAGGACTAACTGCCGGTGATTAGTAGGATTCTTTTGTAAAAAACGTGATGGCTGAGGCTCAAACCGACATTAAGGCGAGGGTGATTTCATTCTATGTACTGTTCCTTTTTAGCGGATGCCACTAATGTTACGGTTTAAGTCAAATTAGAGTTCAATCCGCCTACAGGTAGTTAGTGAGTGGCTACTGGGGTCGTCAGTGTGAACCTGGAAAGCACTAGCGAATGTCTACTGAAAGCATTATCAGTATTAGGGCTATCGTAGCCAGATATTGGTTTTAAATATTGGAAACTTGAAATTATAATGAAGTTTTCGATGATATATATAAAAAAAATGTAAAAGTAATAGAAGTATTATTATTAGAAAATACATATTGATGCGCTATAACCGGCATTTCGAAAAAAAAAATTATAGAAATTAAAAAATGTTTATTTCTAAAAATTCATAAAAATTAAAAGACGGCACATTCATCAGGACTTTTCACAAGCGTGTCGGCATGTCGGTGAATATATTCTAACTAACGTGAACAAGCTCTATGTTATCAAAATCACTTTATAAATTTTCATTTACAGTGACTTGCAAACAAAGAAAATATTGTGCGTTACATACACAACGCACTGGTTCCTCTAAAGAGCTACACTCTTTGAAAAATTTTTATATTCACTTTTTGCCAGAAGTCGATAAATAGTGATCTTATCTTTCCACTGCAATCTTACATCATTTTCTTAACTCTATCACTAAAGCACAAATACATTTGTATTCCTCGTCTTGATATAAAAGTTATTTTTAAAAAAATAGTTTTTTGCCTCTGGAGAAACTTGCACATTTTTATTTGTCTTTATTTGGAGGAACCACTGTAAGTTGAATTAAGGCACAAAGAAAATTTTCTCTACAAAAAACGCCAAATAAAATTTGGTTTGTCAAAATTGCACACTCATCGTTACACATTTACATTTGCAGATTTTTTGCGAATAAATAAACACAGTTTCGTAATATTATGAACAAATTCATCAACTCCAAGCTTAATGCACTCAATTTAATTAAATAAGAGTAATTTAAAGCGATTTTTAGATATATTATTTTGATTTAAAGTTTTCATAATTAGTAGACAAATTTAGCTTTAGCAACGTCAATTTTGTTGATTCAAATGTAGGAGTCGACATGTGGGAATTTATATTGAAATATGGTGTCCAGTAAATGACCACCATTAGCACATTGGCAAGCATCCGCTCTTTTCACAAAACTTTTAGGAAGATTTTGCAATAAAGCTTCGTTTATCTCGTCAATGAAGCGCTAATTTCATCTTTCAGAGCGTCAGTTGTCTGGGGGTTGTTTACGTAAACTCGGTCTTTCAATTGGACTTATAGAAAATAATCCAACAGCGTTTAATCACATGAACGAGACGGACAGTTGATCATCAAATGGAGAAATTACGCCACCGGGAAATTTTTCATGCAATAACTGGCTGTGTGGATGGATTGTGCTGTCATTCCGCTGAAACCAAAGGTCACTAATGCCAAGGCAACTAAGCCAATTATGGCAACAGAAATTGGTTGTTATGGTTGGGTAGCTCAAAAAATTTATGGTGACGACGCGTCGCGAAGTTTGCTTGCTCATTTTCAAAAAAATTATGTGCCGATGATATCGCCTGACCACCAACCGCCTCATAGGGTAACTTTCTGTGCCGATGATGCCGCCTCACCACAAAACGCATCACTTTCTTTGGAGGTAATTGTTTTTCAAAGATTGTTGGCGGATTTTGTCAGCACCATTTGCCAATATTGTGCTTCTTTACATAACCGCCTAATTCAAAATGAGTCGAAATAACATCACTTCAATTCAGTTCAGTTTTTCAAACATTCCAGTTTACAAAAGTTCAATGCATATGAGAGTCGGTCGGCTTTAATTCTTAAACGAGTTGAACTCTCTAAGCGTGAAGATGAAGATCTTTAGGCAAGATGCCTCTAGGTTTGCCCAATTATTGCCAACGTCGAGGAATTTGATATTACAGACTTATTCTCAACACTTTTTTTCTTTAAAGAGAAGTACCACTTCAGGCAGCAATGCCTATTTAGTTAAGTATATTGCTACATTCTTTAGGAAAGGGATAGAGAGAAAAGATAAAACAGGTGGTGAAAGTAGGATAGTCGGAAATTAACTGCCTTACAAGACAGCACAGCGACCAGTGACTATGCCTTCATCGCTAAACAGCCCCACCGACAGTCAATTTTTATTTTTGTAGTGAAAAATAACCAAGGTCCTCGTTGGAAATCGAACCCACAACCCCCATACTGACAAGCTAGTACACTACCTACTAGCCTACAGAGGCACCTACTTTACTGTAAAGCGGCTATGTTTGCATTACTATGAGCATATTGTTTTGATCTATTGTTAGCAACAATATCATTAACATCGAATCTAGCAATTAAATTACGATGGTCGTGGAAGGAGTCTAAACGTAAGGAAAATTTGTGCGTTTTTTTTCAAATGCTACAGTGAAATTTTCACCATTTTGATAGTAAATTTTCGTCTATTAAAATTCTTTGCCCAATGTAATGCTGCGTGCTTAAAATTTCAAAATTTTCTAATAAATAATTGTTAAAGAATGACAGCTCAATTCTTTACATTTAATCTTTTGCCAGGCAATTTACTTCCTAACCGCAAATTTGCCCACCAGATATGTAAAATTTTTAAAATAAAATTTTGAAATAAAATTTTTAAAATAAATTTTTTATAATAACAATAAATTTTTTTTTATTAAATAAATAAGTATTATTCTTAATGATAGTGTTTTTTAAATAAATTTAATACTATACTTTTAATATTTCGCTTTCCCTTGGAAAGCTTCTTCAGGAAATTAATTTTTGTTTTTATAAAAATTAAATTAAAAAATTTTTATAAAAACAAAAATTAATAACCTGAAGAAAAAAGACCATCATTAAGAACAATACTTATTTATTTTATAAAATAAAATTTTTAAAATAATGTTTTTAAAATAAAATTTTTAAAATTAAAATTTACACTGACACATTTACTTATGGACACAAAAGTTAACACACTGATGAATGAAAATTGTTTATTGTACAACAAAAACAGCTGAACAGCTTAATTCTGTCTGATGGTTAAAGTATTATTTGTTATTTAAAGAAAAGACTCAAGTTCTTTGAAAAGAATTCTTAACTATCCACGTGTGTTCAATATAATTGAACGTTAGCCAAGAGTGCAGTAATGAATTTTACTTTATGCATTTTCCGTCGCTTTGTTGCATTTTCTAATCCTTTTCGTTAACATCAAATATTTCACACATTTTAAGACAAATAAGCAAGCAACTCTATTTTATGGTTTCTAGTTATTTACTGATATCTTAGCCAAACAAAATAAGATGAATTTATCAAAATCTAGACAGTAAAAAAAATAGCAAAAAAGTGTAAGTCAAGTTCAAAATTGTATTCCAAGTCCGTTGGAATACTTATTTAAAACATGCAGAATTTTTAAATATCAAAAGAATTGTTAACAATAAAAAAATAAGAAAGTGTTTAAAATACTCGTCTATAGACACACAAACTATAAACTTAAAACGGACTAACACGTTTAACTAACATTCGTAATATAAACTTTCTTTGTACAAATTTAGATACAAATTTCTCTTGTTAACAAATGAAAAATTATAAAAAATAACTTTAGCACACCTACTCCCACAAACATCTATACCTTTCCTACAGCAGCAATTAAAACTTTGATGAACTGAATTGATCTTCAATCACAGCAGGAGAGATAATTTAAATATAAAAGACTTTGTTCCTCTCAAACTAAATAACGAATAGTTAATAGCAACTAAGTCCACAAAGTCCGGTAATCGAAAAATTTCCAAAGGAAAATTGAAAATTCCAGGCAAAATAAAAAATACCAAAATGAAAATAAACCCACAAAATCGAAAAATAGAACAACCTGTAGATATAAAATATTTAAAAAGATCGGTAAAAAAATTTCCGTATCCAGACAGTTGAAGATTTTTCAATTTGATAAAAAACCCCAAGGCGGAAAAAATTTTGGTAACAGAAAATGCCCGAAAAAAATATAATTAAACACAGTAGAATTTGAAAATATAATGGATAAAACTAATGTCAGTATAACTTCCGATAAAGACCATAGTCACTGGCTGATTACTGGTTGCAGTTGGCGAGCACTTTTGATGTAAATACATCATCAAATAACGTTTTTGTTACTTAAAGCAGTATAACCCAATAATGTAATAAATAGAGCGCAGCCTTAAAGACCTCTGACTACATATCACTACCGTTTAAGTAACTCATAATAAGAGTTATATCGCGCTATGTGGATCATATTTTATTTTTTTACACAAAATACAAGAGCAGTTCAGTTCATCACTCCGAGGACATGTGGAATATGGAATTACTATATTAAATTAGCAATTCGCTGGTTTTAATGATTTAATTTCAGTTATTTAAGTAAAACTTATGAAGAGGGACAAAGCACTTGGAACTTGACCTGATATAACTTTGATTTTGTTCCTTTTAATTTAAGGAATTTTCTAATTAAATCCATTTAAATAGAAGGTGTCGAAATGTGCCAAAAAAAGTTATTATAAAAAATTATTTTAAAAGTTTATTTTTTTCTTAAGTTTAAAACTAAAATTCGCATAATTTATTAATGTGACAAAGATTGCTAGAAAACTTCCGATAATAAGTCAGGAACTCAATGTTAATTATGTGGAAAAAAAATTCGAATGTCAACCTCGTTATTTAAGGATTGTGATAAAGATTAACGTCAGTACCTACCCCGACGTTGGTCTTATCACTGAGTGAATGCTATAATTCTGGATAACATATCTCCATCTCACATGGCAATTTGACAAGCATAGCAAGCAGGCCTTGCTTGAGAGTCAGAGACTATCCAAGCTCCCGTCCGCCCCTGCAAAGCAATATTCTGTTGTAACGTAACAGCATATCGCACAGGAAAACGCCACACGTTTTCGTGATTTGCATTTGAATCGCTGCCACCATGTAACTCCCCAAAGAGCCTCACCAGTTACCAATACGTAGTCGTAGCCCTGTAGGTAACTGATTCACATGGTACCAGTTGGTCGCATCTTGATTGTTCAGTTCTTCAGTCTAAGGCTGCTACTCACCTAGGCTATTAGTAACGCCCTTTACCCAGAGAAGTACATGTTGAGATGGAGAGCTGTCCACCTAGACTGCGTGCCTATGGAGAGAACTCGTTAGCTACATGCGATTATTTTGTTTTGAAAGTCTTAAAAATTTAAAAACTTTAAGATCTCATAATCTAAAGAGATTAGTCTCACAAAAATTTATACTGGAAACATTTAAAGCTGCTCCTAAATCGTTTTAGAAAATTTTGTTGCAATCAGCTTAGCCCCTTAGAAATTGTTAATCTATTTTCGGAATATTTTATTTCAGCTGGACTATCCACTGTCCATTAGAACAAGCATAAAAATCTAAATTACTTTCACTGATAGAAAAATTGATTGATAAGATTTTTTAACGACATGTGGTTACAAATAGTCTAGTTATCACAGGCTCCAGCTTCAATTGCTTTACAGCCACATTCAGCAGTTCGATCTATTAAGCTAAATCATAAATACACACACCATACATCTGACAACTGTTTGCAAGATTAAACTGTTAACTTCAAATTTCATATCCAACAATTTTGAGTGCCACTGTCTGCAGAAAAAAAGAAATAAACTGGAACGTTCTCCTACTTGCACACTGACTAAACAATGATAAATTTACTCAAAAACAAAAAAAAAAATAATAATAATGATAAAATATCATAACAGTTTTAAGCATCATCATCATTATCCTACCGAAATAGGAATGCGTGCTGTGGCAGTGTAACACTCTCACACTTTGGAAATAATGCGAAAAAAATTCTGTTCTTTTTTATTTTGCTGTGTTATGGTCTTTAGCAAAGAATAAAATAACAATGCCCATCACCAACTTTTTTTTAGCTAAGTTTTACACATATGGCCAGAGCTGGAAAATTCTTAACTTGTAATATTTTTTGTTTTTTTTTTAATTTTTTTTTTTCAGTAATAAAGTTCCACTGTGCCCTGGTGAGAAAGCGAAATGTTTAAGTTCTATGTAATTTAAAAATTGATATTTCTACATTGTATACACTTCTACATGTAACAAAAAGTTCTTGCAAGAAACACGACGAAACAGACCTTATGTGTCAAATTTAGGTTTTTATGGGAGCCCCTGTTTTTGTTTGGGGAAAATAGTGACATATTTTTTATAAATTTAAAGCATCTCTATATAATGGTACTAGAGATAAGGTTATACAATTCTATAATAATACGTATTACTTTTCACCTTTTGAGTTTGATTTTTATAATGTGCTGCTACTGGCAATAGCTCCTTTACGTGCTTTGTTAAAATTTTATGTTATCACTTAAAATTGATTTATTTTTTCGAATTTATAAAAATGATTTTAGATCTTATTATCCGGTGATTGTGCCATCCATTTTAAAACATTAATTTTCCGCCAACAAACCGCTATTTCACACATTTTGATATGTTTTTAGGGTCATTATCTTTAAAAACTGGCTTTGGTTCTTTGGTTTTTTTGATTTTGAATATCTCACTCTTAATCTGTTAACCGAAATCAGACCTTTAAGTTATTAAACGCCGTTCAGTATCTTCTCGAGTAAAGTAAGAGTATAGTATATTCACCACCTTGCAGATTTTTTTCCCTTTCGGCCTAGCATGCAATGCATTGTACCAGAACTAGGAAATTAGGTTATGGGTAGGAGGAAAGAGGGAATAGCGTTTGTGAATATTCGATTTGAGTTTCCCTACATGGATAGGAAAAACCTCTGGAGGGTCTGTTGTTCTGCTAAAAAATCGAATTCTCCATGTAATGCGTGGTGCGTTTGCACTGTCCAATCAACTGCCCCTTTAGGCCAGTAGGTAGTGTACTCACTTATCAGTATGGGGGTTGTGGGTTCGATTCCCAACAAAGACCTTGACTGGATTTTCACTACAGTGATGAAGTTAGGTCACTGGTCGCTGTGCTGTCTTTTACGACAATTAATTTCCGTAACTATCCTTCTATTTTCACCGTCTGTCTTATCTCTTCTCTATCCCTTTCCTAAGGAATGTGGCATGGTATTTGACTAAATAGGCATTGTTGCCTGAAGTGCTACACTTCTTTACAAAAAAAATGGATGCGTCTTCAACGAAAATCAAGTCAACCGCAAAAACGTGCGAGTTTCGGAAACAAGTTCCCTAACTTAGATAGAGCACTTACTATTGTAGTAACGACAAAACAGTAAAATGAAATCTACATTGCCTCGAGGCTCTAGAGAATCTCTAGATTTAGATACTCTACCATCCTCAATAAAACCCTTGGTACACTACTGTATGTGGGGCGCCGGCCCGTACAGGAGAGTTGTATTCCATCTTTGGCCGGATATAGGTGGTATAGATAGTACGAAGATCGAATGGAGTGAAGTATCGGGTGGCTGATCAATTTTACTACGTTAAAAAACTCATAATAATTTTATGTAATTTATTTTTTTAGTAATTCATTTAAATAATAATAAATTTTTATTAAAATAATTCATGAAGTTTTGAAAATAATTTAATTCAAATGACCTCCACTCTCGGTGACACATGTGCGATATCTTATTAGAAAATTTTTCATTACTGCTTAGAGTGTTACAGCGGCAATTGCCTCACTTACCGTTCGAATTTGGATTGCTTTAAATCATCCAAATTTGTTCGGTTTCTTTTGTAAACTGCACAAAAAAATCAGGTGCAGTGAGTCAGCAGACCTGGAAGGTGTGATTTGTTTTACATCCGCGCCTGACTATGTAGTCTTCATTAGATGGTGGACAAACCACTTTGTATAGTTTGGAACGTTATACATACGTCCCAGATAGCCGAAGACACAAGTCTAAGCAACAGAACCACCTAGTTGCAACTTGAATAATTCCAGGGCAGGTCTGCAAACTATCACACCTTGCTAAAGAGTTGGAGACTTTCTAACTCCTGTCCAGAACACATGTCAAGCATGCTCACTGGACTGGATCATTCACCATGCGTGTCATTATCAGCGAGATGATATTGGCCACCATAATAACCATTATACTGTTATGGGGCCGCAAAACCACAACCACCACGATGCTCCTATATAGGGGCCAACCTCAATGATCAGCCAGAGAACCTGGAAGGTCAACGGAATGTGGACTTTCTTGAAATAAGTTTATTGCAGAAACTTTGCCGCAATTCTGTCTCATAACAGGCGTAGCTATATGACAAGTTGCTACATCTTGTTGAAACCTAACAGAGTTGAAAGGGATTATCTTTCGGCATAATTTTGAAAAGAAAAATTCCTTCAACATTTTTAAGTAACGGTCTCCATTGATCGTAACAGTAAGACCGTTTTCTTCGAAAAAGTAAGTCCCGAAAATGAACCTTGAAGAAACTGCACATCACACTATGACACGAAGTAGATGTAATTGCATCTGATGGAGTATTTGTGGGTTAGAATTACTCCATATTCTCAAATTTTGTTTGTTAACATTGGCATTTAAATCAAATTGTGGCTCGTCAGACATAAAAGTATAGTTCAAGATGTTTTTTTCTCTACCGCCATTTGAATGATCTTCTCACAAATTTCCAAGCGAATCGGAAAGTCTCTTGGGTTCAGTTTGTTTGTTAATTGAATCTTATATGGAAATAAGATTAAATCTTGGTGCAAAGTTGTCTGCAGTGACTGTCTGCTGACACCTATTTAAGTAGATAAGCTCCTTGTCGAAAGTTGAGGATTTGGAATTGTATGGCAGCAGCTGCAGCAACGATAATTTCCTGCATCCGAACGGAGGGATCTTGATGATAAGGCCTTCTTACGATTGTGCCACGCTTGGCGAAATTCTTTAAGAGCCTCATTATAGTCTATCTGCTAGCAGGAGATAGTGCGTCTATGTTCTCTATGGGGAGAAACTACGGATTCTAAAGCGTGAAAGCCTTGCACTATCCAAATTCTTGTTTCATTGTCCCAATTATCCATTTTAGTTAAATTTTAAAAATCAATCTATTAAATAAAATAAAAATGAAACAGATTGGTTACACAGAAAATAAGTTATTACGTTTTTTGTTTTTTTGGTAGCAGCTTTCATCAGCCACCCTGTCTCTTACACCGTGTTAGAAAACCGAGGCACTTTAAAGCTTCTTTAGAAACCTGAAAAATGTGTTTAGTCCATCGAGCATCATATTAAAGTTTTATGCCAAGAACATCAAGAGCTTCCGATTTCGTAATACCTGTATAACCCATAGTAATATGTGCAGCATCATTTTCGAACACAGATCTATCCGTCGGCATGCAATATTATGTCTTACGGGCATTAAAATCGATTCTATTTATACCACTCCATTCGAAGATTGTTGCGAGATCATGATTGAGCGTATCATTCATGTTCCGCCTTTTGGAACTCACCTACATCTGGTACTGTCTATCACTAAATGAATACTAATGACATATGGTGCAGAAATGTATCCTTATAAAGGAAGGCAAAATGAACAAAAAAACCTTTAAAAAAGTTTATTTCCATTAGCTCGGTGATGGACTTAACTTGCTTTATTTTTTGTTTATTTTTATAATAAAATTAAAAATTTGTTAAACTCTTTTTTACACTGTTTAGCTAAAAAATTATTCAAATTATGGTAACGTGACCTAATTCCACAAATTTTAGTTATAATTTCCTTGAAGTTATTAAAGAATTATTTGTATTATTAAAATACTTCCCTTTTCCAGGCCTGCATTTGCTTATAGAATAATTACTAAATAGAAATTTTTGCACACAAAACACAAACACTCTCTTTAGTAAACTCCTAACTTGACCATATGATTTTTCTATTATTTGTTGAAAACCCTCTCTCTCTGTCTCCTTTGTTGCAACTCCAATTCTTTCGAGGTTTTTCTTCTCATCCCTTTAACTAATGTGGGTAGTTTTGTTGTTATTGTTTAGTTTGGCGGTGTATTTTTGTTTATTATCATCATATCATTTTGCTATTCTTTGTGTTTTAGTTGTGGCTTTATTTTGTTGTTGTTGTTGTTACTGTTACTCATCGTTTAACATCAGTACCAAACAGTTGGTTTATTAAAAAAATATATTTCATACTCCCGCGTATTAAACATTTTTTCCCCCACAAGCTTACAATTTTTATTGTCTGCCCGTTTTCTGTAGACTTTTATTTAGTAAGATGAATGTTTTTCAAGTTCTCCCTGGTCTCTTCCCTTCACAACGTATGTTTTGTTCGCTGTGGGTTTTACTCATTTTGTACTTTTTTCGAGTCCGAAACGCCGACACCGGTATTTTAACGTGTGTGTGTGTGTAATAAAATTTTAAAAAATACTTTCTGTGTTGTGCTCCCCAAATCACCCCTTTTAGAGTATCCTTTTGGCTTCAGCTCGTTACTCATACTGGTTCATCAGCACAAACTGTGTTGGTGGAATTTTTCTTATTTGTTACTCACAAAAACCGTTGTTTGCTTTTTTTTTAATATAGAATTTTACGCGCGGCCCCCTACTCTGCATCATCATCATCATTCTGTTTTTCATTTAATTCGTTTTTAAACAACAACTCCAAAAAAAAAAGAAACTGACAACCGTTACTACTGTGAGTATAAGAATGTAGAGTATTTTTGGGTGTTTTGCTTCTCCACCCATACACGTGTGTGCTGGTTTTTCATGCTTTACGGCTTCTGCTACATCTTACTACGTCACTACAGCTGTTTCTCTTGACTCCCTTTTACGAAAAGTCCATTTGCCGCCTCTCTTTATGGCTTTAAATATTTTTTTGTTCCCTGTTTTTTTTTCTACTTTATTATTTTGGCCTTCCCTTCCAATCGAAAATTCGGTATGTCACTTTGACATTTTGCCGCTTATTATTATTATTATTATTTCTCTGTTTTTATTCTCATAAATTTTGCTCTCTCGGCCTACTCAGGTTCTCTAAAACTCTCCATAAGGCTGACTCAAACACATAATTTAAAAAAAAAATTGTTATTTTGCATCCATTATTAGTCTACTTCATCATGCTGTTTTATCACATGTTGTGTTTTGTGTTGATAATAAATTTATTTTTCAACGTCCCACATTCACAATTATCATCATCACCTCAATTTGGCGCCCACTGTAAGCGCATGCTTGAATCTAATGTAAAAGCAAACTAGAAATGAAAATAAAACACTAAGTGTCATCTCTCTCTCTTCTTTGAATGGTTTCCTTTTTTTTTTTTTTTTGCTTTATTTCTTGTTCTTCTTCTTCCTCAATTTTCAGTTAAAGGATTTTATTTGAACAAACCAAACAACAAGCAAAAAAAAACATGTTGTTGCTTTTGTTGTTAAAATAAAACACTACAAATCAAAATCTATTCGCATGTTTCTGTTTTGATCAGTTCGCTAAGAATTGTCGTGGTGACAAGTTGTCCTTTATTTTCAAGCCCCAAAAACAACTGAGGATATAAATAAAAACCAAAAAAGAAAATAAAAAAATAGTCCAACAACAACAACAACAAAAGAAATAAAATAAAACGGTTTTGAAAATTTTAAATACAAAATTAGAAAGATTAAGCAAAATAAAAAGGAAAAACATATTTAACAAAAAAAACAACAATAATAAAATTAATAGAAATAGTGAAAATCTTAAAAAAGTGAATCATAAAATTAATTTAAAAAAGAGAAAAAACGTTACTTTTTGAAAAATTCAAATATCTATAGTTTTAACAATTATCATTTAATAGCTTAGTTCGTAACATTATTCAGTCAAAATTATTGTTTTAAATTGTTTGTGTAAAATCTTTTCTTGAAAAGTGTTTAAAAAAATTTTTCAAAATTCCGAAAAATCCGAGAAAAACCCCCAAAACATCGACACGTACAGCGTCGTCAACTGGTGGCGGTGGAGGCAGCAGTAAAATGGCTTCAAAAAGAAAAGCATCAGTGCTTTTGCATAAGGTAGGCAAAAAAAGAAGTTTTAAATAATAAACAAAAAATAAGTAAAAAAATTTAAAGGATCACAGCTTATCAAGCCTGGCTAAAGTGTATCTCAGTATCGATCTCGCTGCGTTTGTGTTTGAATTTTTAAAGACTTGCAACCGCTTAAGAGGCTAGTGTAAAGACACTTGAATAATCTGAATAAATGAGGCCAAATGAGAACTTCATATTTTATAAAAATAGCCGCATAACACGGATTTTACTATATTAGCCTGTTAGTGTGGTAGTTAACAGATGTGTGGTGCTCCAAATAAATATTATAATTTCCGTCTTTACTCACTTTTATAAAACTTAAATACGTATCAACTTAAAGAACTTTAAAAGGTGTCATGAACCTGTCGTAATGATAAAACTATAACAGCAGGTTGATCCTAATGAGGAAACTGATACGGTGTTGACAAAAAGGAGTAAAATTTAACAAACATGCATGTCATATTTTCAAGCGCCAACAGTTATTTTAGATATAATTAATGTTATAGCAACAAAATAAATAGCTAGATGGCGTAATATTTTAATAAGTTGTGTTATCGAATACTATTAAGATACGTAGCGAATAACTAAAGTCTGTCTAGTCGTTATATTTAACAAAATTTAATAGATTTTTAAATGTATCAGGATACAAGATCGATTTGTTTTCTAGTTTATACATTTTCCAAAAAATTACTCAATTTAACATCTAATGTAAATTGTATCAGATACAACCCGATACAACAATAATTGTAAACATGTTATTTTAAGGTTCTGTTAGTTATTTTTTAAAAATGTTAAACTTTTCAACAAAACTATTCCATTTCAATTAAAATATTGTAAAAAATATAAAACCAAAATTTTTTAAATATTTTTAGGTCCTTGGAATAACCCAGTTCACTTTATTTCACTACTCCTACAGCCTACTTTTTATATAGATAAGAAAAATATGTACAGCTATTCATAAGCTGATGACTTATAGTACATACAAGAGGTTTTAAGTTTCGGAAATATATTTTATTTTCAGGCTTAAGGCAAGATTTAGATTGATAAAGGGAGTATTTGAAGATCTCCTTTAACAGTTAAAAATTATTGCAGATAAATCAACGATTATGCTTTCGAATCTTCAATTACAATACTACAGCCTAACTTTAGAATACTTTAATACAATACTGGAATATACCGCTTAGTAGAAAAGCTTCACGCTTTCTAAAGTTTTTAGTCTTGGGCCTTTGGGTCCAGCCATTCTGAAAGGCCTAATGCTGGTTGAAATTTTTTTTATCTGAAAATTTTATTTGAAGGGAAATTCATATTTTTAAAGTTCAAAAGCCCAAAGTGGTTATCTCTCTACTTAGTTCGTAACTTTTTTGCTGGCAAAATCGCTTTAAGAACCATTGCGTCGGGCTATTTGCATGTGTTTTTAAGGGCAAATAACATTTGCCTCATAACAAATTCCAGTCTTAATTCTTAATCAATATTTACTCTACATTGGTATCAATAAAACTAAAATTGTTAGTGATAAAAAGTGGGTTCTAAAACAATTTACTTCCTAACCTCAAATTTATCCACCCAATATTGAAAGTGTTTACTGATGAAAGTGTAAGAGTTGCTGAGTTGTTAGTTCTATAGCAGTCAATGTTAAATTTAAAAATTTGTAACAGAAAGTCAAGTTGTTCATTCTTGCGGTAGATCAAAAATGTAATTTTTTTTTATCAAATTTATTGAAGCCAATAAATATTGAAGCCAGTCTATCGCCAGTATATAGGAAATAGAAAATTCTTACAGGTCTCGATAAAAATTTTTCTATTTAAGAAAGGACTACAAATTAAAAAGAGGAAATAAAATTTTCAAAATAATTTTACTAAAAGTGAGTCATATAAAGACAACACAAATTCCGTGTCTCTAGAAAACCGAAATATATAAAATATTAATAGTACTTTACAACCAGCTGACCAGAGAGACGAAATCAATTTATGGCGGTTCTATTTCGTTAATCACATCACGAATTTTGAGTTTTAAAGCGGAAATCTTTTCGATTGGTACAGGCTCTGTCCTTAGCCCCATAAAAAATAATCCAGTGGTGCTAAATCACACAATCTGGCTGTCCACTTAACTGTTGATTGTCGTGAAATTATGCGATCGGAAAATTTGGTATGCAAAAAATTTATCGTTTCAATTATGTATGACACACCCAATAGAAACCACATGTCCGTAATACTCACGTCCTCAATAATTGGCCAAAATTAAGTGGTAACATCTCGTGCTAGCGTGAACCATTAAACATTATCACATTTCCAGCCTCATCTTGAAAAAAATGGCACAATCACGCCTTCAAACCCTATAGCTCACGATACAGTGGCATGTTGTGCATATGCAGAGGCTTCTCAATAATCGCTCTAGGATTTTTAAAAGCCTAAATGCGGCAATTTTACTTGTTGACATACCTTGAAAATGGGCTTCATCCGAAAAAAATATTTTTTAAGAAAAACCAGCCGATTGTTCCTGAATGGATTGAGTGAATTTTGGGGGATGTGA
This sequence comes from Trichopoda pennipes, assembly GCA_030448955.1. Lineage (NCBI taxonomy): Eukaryota > Metazoa > Arthropoda > Insecta > Diptera > Tachinidae > Trichopoda > Trichopoda pennipes. The sequence continues at coordinate 7,804,386 of JASKUP010000002.1, forward strand.
ATGGCCGGCTTCATTTACTGCACCAGTTAAACTTTGTTAATCTTCAAAGTCAAATACTTACGCAAAATTCGCCATGTGGTGATTTTGGATAAGCGCAAATGTTGAAAACCTGGAGGAATTGACAAATTTGAATCTGCTTCAACACTGTGATTCACGGCTGCGATGCTTTCAGTTGAACTGCCCGGATAAATAAATATAAAATTTTGTATTGTGCCTGTCGACTCAAATTTAACAACTTAACGAAAATATCACAAATTTTACGAAATGTAACTTTAAAACAACCACAACTCTCTTATTGGATTTAAATAATTTTCATGCGATTTTCGTGGGCGTAAAGAGGGGCGTGATTAATTAAACTTGTAAATGTATAGTTTCTGTACTTATGACCGTAGACATATTAAGATTGAGCGGAATCTGTAAATGAATAAAAAAAATATAAGTTTTTAAGAGAAACAAAATTTTAAGTTTTTCGGAATTTTTTAATTTTCCAAACAACTTTGTCACTTTTTCTTTCTATAAAAACCCTTTTTAGACTATTACACACATAACAAAAATACCGTAATTCGTCAAACCATTTTCAGCTTAGCAACGGACACCATTTCATTATTATTTATATAGAACAACTAAAAATCCTACGCACGATTAAAAGAAACTACAGCTTGGAAAGCTGCGCACTATTCTTCAAATTGGAGCTGGATGTAATGAAGATCACAATAATTTATATTATTGTATATTAAAGTATAACAAGTCTATTATAACAAATATTTCAAATGCGTTAGGAAATTAAAATCACCTGCTTCCTCTCAAAGGCTGACAGCATTACAGACTAGACAACAAACTTACACAGGCGAATAGAAGGTTATCGAATATAAAATAAAATTTGAGTAGAAAAAATGCGCAATTATATTTTTAAAACCTTAAATGTCTGTACACAATAGCTTCACAGATAAGGCATTATATGCCAAACTCCACTCTGCTATGAAAACATCCTCTTCTACTAAAATTTCGAACGTTTCTCTATAAACGGCTTAAAAAATTAGATGTGGGATATTCCTACCTCTCATGGATCCAAATATGCGCTAACAAAAATTATGTTAAATGGAGTCACCCTTTGTTTTTGTAAATTCATAAAAGTGTTTTCTAAGTAGTAGTTACCAGTAGAAAAAGCTTTCCCAATAAAAAAAGGCTACTGGACCAAATACGCCTCATTAGAAGTCAATAAATAATTACGTTTGGCTGATTTTGTAAGACTTAAGAACTGTAAGTTTGTAAAACTATTTTTTTTTAAATTTTCCCACCATTAATTTTCCATTTTATTAAATAAAAATGTTTTGTTGCAAATATTTCCATGAAACTGAGGTCAACCAAACAATATTCAAAAAAACTATTGTTGCAACAGGTATAAAGATTAAGATTGCAAGACAACTGCTCTTAATTTTATTAAAATACAGTTCATTTAAAATTCGGTGACATAAAGATTTAGTGGCTTTTAATTGAATATATAGCAAATATAAATGAAATATTTAGAAAATATAAATATCTGTTATTCTTTTCAACGGTCTTTTTTAATTAATTTAACAATATATATTTTTTGGAATAGTTCTGCCTGATAAATTGCTTCGCAAAGGAGAGTCTTTCATAAGTTGAAAAAATTATGCCAACACCAGTGTTGCCAAAAGTGTAAAATTTTTATTTTAGAAAATATTAAGTGATGGAAAAGAAATATAGTCTTGTAATATTTAGTCTTGTAATATTTAGTTGATACGAGATTCTACGTTTGCAAAAGAATACGCTTACTGTCGTGTTTCCCGAAAATTAATTTTGTTTTAAAAAGCAAAACAGGTAACTGGAGTTTCCGTTTTAAAAATTCTAAAAACAAAATAAAATAAAATGAAATTGTATAAAGGGGAGTACATAATTACAAAAATCTTTAAATATTGATTTATTGGTGTTAAGGCGATATATCGTTGCTCCCACTTAGAAAGGATCTTAATCGCATTTTAATTAAATTAAGCTTTTAATGAATTCCATTACATATCTCCTCACACAAATTTAAGGCAATCGTATAACAATTTTACAAGCATTTATATTTTTAATATTACAACTCAAGCAGAGTTAAGGCCTTTTACCATTAAACTAAAGATATATAAGATATTCATTCCGTTTCAAATTTCTGCATTATTATCCTGCATCTGGATCCTTATACATGAGGCAGAAGATTTAGCGCTGTCATTTTGTAGGTTTTTCTATGGAACGGCTGTTTCTGAAGACCCCGCATAATCCATAGAATTTCTTTGTATACAAATCTCTTAAGTAGAGTGTCCAGAATTTAGCTTAATATTAAAAATTAATATTTTTATTTTTATTCGACCTTTTTTATTTTAATTAAATATGTTTTAATCTTTTAATCGGTCTTTTTAATTAAATTTTAACGATATATTTTTTCGATATATTTTTTCAATATTTCTCTTTCCTTTGGAAGAAGAGAAGAAGCTTTCAATAGGAAAGCGAAATATTGAAAAGATATATTGAAAAAATATATCTTTGAAATGAATTAAAAAAGACTTATTAAAAGATTAAAACATATTTAATTAAAAATGAACAAAGTAAGTAAATGACGATATTTTTACGAAGATGACTAGTTTAAGTTACAAGGGATAATTGTCATTGAAAAAATAAAGGGAAATGATCTATAATGTCTCTTAACATATGAAGAATTTTCTAAGAAATCTTATGAATATAAAACAACAACATGCTACATTCAAATTCCATGAACTAAGATTAACAATCATAAAAGCAAAAATAGAAGATACACAAACAAACAAATACCTAGAATTAACAATAATAAACGAAGCTTCTTTAGTAAATGCGATGAATTAGAGTTTTCCAGTAAATTCTAGAATTGTTTAAAATAGTATATAAAGTTTCGTTCTCTTGGGCAAAAGGTATATTTATTGTGAGAACGATTAAGTAAAGACACAGAAATTTCTAGGGCAGCTCTCATCCTTTTAATTGCTAGAGTTATCATTGTATATTTTTTGTGTATAAATGCGTATAATCGTGTGATAAATCGTGTTATTTAATTGAAGATCTAAAAAGTTGTGTGTAATTATTTTGCAATGAAGAAGCTCAAGCAACTAAACGCTTATTAAAGGTATAAATATAACAATGCGATCGAAAAAAAGAACGAGGTTTTTCTTAATTGTTTGCTTTGTTGTCTGAAAAATCATAAGAAATACTCAACTACAAATTATTCAGAATTTAAGTTAATGTTCGAAAATTCATCACAAAATAACCAATTTCAACAAATTGCCTATTAAAGTTTAAATTTTCCACAAAAACATTTAGCTGCAATTGAAAAATTTTAAATTTTATTGAAAAAAAAGAAAACTAAAATTGTGATTAATTCAAAAATTTACTTAAAATTAAAATTTTGATAAAAAAGTTGTTTTTTTTTACAAAAATAACCACACTTTTCGTGGCTCGAGTTCGAATAATGGATTTCAAATTGTTGAACTGCTTTAATGTTCTTTATTTCATTTTTTAGATTTTGTTTTTTGCATCAAAAATGTTTGTTAAAAAAGACGTGATCATGTGCACTAAAACTATCAATTTTCAAACATCTTGTTTCTTACTTGAGTTCATTCCCTGGCTACGGTATCAGGGATTTCAATTTTTAGCTGCTGGAAGTTTTTTTTTATTCTATTCTTATATTGGTTTATTACGCAAGAAATGATTTATCCTTCGATTGTTTTTGTACACTTTTCTTGTGCTGAAGATACCACCCAATGTGGTGGCGAAATATTGAAAAAAAAATAAAATTGAAGTTAATTTTTATATAAAAGGTAATTTTTATATAAAAATATTTATTTAATATTAACAACTGAAGTAGGCAAGTATAGGGTCCTCCAAATAACTTTTTTGTTTGTTTTGAATACTATAAAAAAACTACACAGCTTCGGCTGTATGGCACGCAGCTGTATTTCACCAATGGCTTCACGAATATTGTCTCTGGCTTGACGGCGTAACACTTATCTTTGACGGCACCCCACAAAATCGCAGTTCCGAGGTGGTCAAACGATATCAGCTCTGTGGCTGATAATGCGATCTTCAAAAATAGGGTGCAAAACATTGAGTGTAGCTTCGGCTGTGTGGCACACAGCGCCGTCTTGTTGAAACCAAATGTTGCCAATATCCTCCTCTTCAATTTTTGTGAACAACATGGCCCGATAATGATCGCCTTTTATTGTAACGGCCACTCCTGAAAAATGGCCCAACTATGCCTCTGGACCAAAATCCGCACCAAACAGTGACTTATTTTAGCTGCTTCGGCTTTTCAATGTATGCGTGCGGGTTTTCTGTGCCCCAAATGCGACAATTTTGCTTGTTTACATACCCGCCAAGATCAATGAAATTCAGTTGAAAAGATGATTTTTTTGCAAAATTGGCATCTTCTGTAAGTCGATCGCAGGCCCACTTAACGAAGGGTTTTTCAAGCGTATACACAACCATATTCGTTCAGCGCAAGGATAAAATTAATTATCTGTCAAGTCAAACATGAGCTAAGTGTTACCATTCACGAAATAAGCACTAGTAGACAAAAAAACGTTAAATTGCGGACCCTATATATGCCATGGTAGAGTGTACTTGCTTAAGAGAATAAGCCAATAACTAGCATTGCATATGGTGAAGGATATATAAAAATAGGTACGGCCGAATATAGTGCTATTTTGGAATATTTTTGATATTAAATAAATTTTTTAAATTTTATTATATATATTTATTTTTCTAACACATTGAGTTTGTAACGTAGAAAAAAATATAGGGTGTTTTTATGTAAGAAATAGAGGAATATTGTTTAGCTGAGTAGGGATTTTTAAAAATTTTTTAGTGGCATCACTGCTTTACAGTTTAGTTGCCATTGGCGTATGATTATTATTATTATTATTGTTCTTATTATTATCAATAGTCCTTTTAGTTTTGTATGAAAAGTTGAGTTCTTTTCTAACCTCAATTTATATTTTCTTTTTTGGTTTTTGTATTTTCGTATTTGTGTTTTGTATTATTGTAAATTCGCAATTAATAATTGCAAACTTTTTAAGTTGCTGGCAATATATTATTGCAAAGGATAATTTTATTAATTTAATTTATTTACTAATTTAATAACAATTTAAGCGATATTACATGTTTAAAAGAATAGCAATAACAAAAAATGATTTCAGTAAAATTACGCACAGCACATACAATACCATAAGACTATACACCAACCTAGAACAATACTTGCCATTTCCCACTTTAACGAATTTCGGGCAAAAAAGTCATTTTCTTTCACAAATTACTTTTCTTAAACACGAAATCAAATTCATAGAAACCAAAAAAAAAAAAAAGAAAAACTTAAATTAATCATGTCTTCCAAATAGATAGACGTTTGAAAATATAAATCCCCCTATAAAGGAAAAAAGAAATATAATCAAGTTGTGTGCCACGGGGATGGTCACTTCTACCAATAAATACCTCTTCTTTGAGCGCTATAAAAAAAGAAGAAATAAAATCAGAATATGAAAATAAGTTGAAGACAAGACAAAAATCCTACAAAGCAGAGCACAAATACAAAATCATATAACGATATTGAATCCTTGGGTATTAGGACACTTCCAGACAAACATTAATGATGAAAGTTTAGTAGGCAAAAGCAGATATAAGAAAATTGATGAGTATTTACAAGACTAAGATGGATGCTATAAAATAAATTATCGATAAAAATAAAAGAAATTCGTAGTTTGGAATGCATAGCGTGTTTTTAGGCGTTTAAAAAATGCAAACCTTAAATAATAATAATTTTCAAAGAACTTTGTGTTTTGTCAAAGTTTTAAAATTGTATTTAACTCAAGCCTAAGGCCGGTACACAAACTTTATGACACTTACAATTCTACATATTCAAGATTTGGGCCGAAAATTACCAACAAAACAAATTTGAAGTATTTTTTTTTTTCGGCTGCTTTAATATATATATTTCGTAGTAGTGGAGAAGGGAATGAGTAGCATCATTAACTCTTGCCCAAATAATCTATGCCAAAATAAAAGGAACACACCAAAATAAAAAAAATATTGACAGACATCTAACCCATCAGCCAAGCATTGAGCCATCTATTCAAGCATTTATTCAGCCAGCATATAAAATCAAAACCTCACACTAAAGCCACAGGCACGTTCATTTATATTTTCGTCTTATATTCAAGCAAGTATTACGACAAATACTTATGTATATGTAGGTGTGTTTGTGTGTGTAAACATATATGTGTTTTAACGAACACAACAGACGTACTCATACAAAACTTCTTACATTTACAACAAAAGCATTAAATGGGGTCTTTGTTAGATAGGGAGAGGTAAGCTTACAAGACTGAGTTATAAAAGAGAAGACAGGCATACAAATATACTTGTACCTCTTTATACTCACACACAAACACACACACACACACAAACATACATATTTATATATAAACGCGTACAACTAGCAACAAGCCATAATTTATTTGTCTTCAGTTTCGTGGAGATGGATGAAGTTTTTGTATAGGATAATGTCTTAAAGAGCAACACCGCCTAATACCATAAATAAATGTTGTATTATATTGTATGTTAAATTGTATATGCCAAAGAATATACATTTGTATTTATATACATATATCTGTTTGTAATACAAAGAAGAAAATAGCGATTGTCGAAATAACTAATAGTGTGAGTATGTGAATGTGTCTTAAACTAAGCAAAGAATAAGTGCAAATTTCGGTGGGGTGTCTAAGCAAAAAGGGACAATTTATATTAAAAGGGAAGCTTAATCAAGTAGAGTAAGAGAACAAGATACAAAACCAAAAAATAAAATAAAAAATAAAACAACAAAACGAAACTTTGCTAAAACGAAGATTGTGTTGAGTGTAGGTTTTAAAATGAAGACAGTTCGTAAAGTTATTTAATAAATTAAAAGCCTAAAAAATCATTAGCAGCATTTTTTAAAGGCAATAATATCTACTATGCCTAAATTATTTTCGTAAAGTATCCTATTGAAAAAGTACCTTTGAAAAAGTACCATAGAAAAAGTACCTTAGGAAAAGTACCTTTTAAAAAACACCCCTGAAAAAGTACCTTTGAAAAAAATCTTATCCTTTAAAAAAAAGTACAAATTTATATTCCTCCATCCAGTGAATACATATGGGTATTTGTATAAAAAGCCAATAATATTTACTAAAACTAATTTGTTTCGTAAAATACCCAATTGAAAAAGTACCTTTAGAAAAAGTACATTTAAAAAAAGTACAAATTTATATTTCCCCAAGCGCTTAAAGACACCATTTTTAAAATAAAAATTTTTTAAAAAATATTTTTGTTAGATTTTCGGCCTTTTAATTTTTGTTTAAATTCCAGGTTAAAAAATGTTCTCTTCAGAAAAGGTACATTTACATAAAATAATTTTTACCACCTTTTAATGAATTAACTTTTTAGAACAGCAATTAAGAATTAATGCACTTTTATGGGAGCATTTCGAAAGGCTTAAATTATACCAAGAAATTATCCTGTATAATAATAAATACTAAATTATAATTTGCTATTAAAAGTACGCTTTTAAAAAATTGAATAAAAATTATTTTTTCAGGAAGCTCACCTCAAAATTTCTAAAAAAAATTTTCGAAAAGTAATTGAAAAAAGTACTGTTTGCGATTAGTTCTTTTAAAAATTTAACATTAACGCTGGTACTTTTTTTAAATTTACTTTTTTTGAAAATAACTTAAAAAGTAATTTTTTGAAAAGTACTTTTAAAAAATTGAAAACAATTTTAACAGAGGTACTTTCTTGAACAAATTTATAATTTTCGTAAAGAAATTTATAAATTTGAAAAAGTACCTTTAAAAAAAAATTTATAAAAAGGGTACAAATTTACATTCTCCCATCCGCTTGCAGACAATATTTTTCAAATATAAATTTTTAAAAATTTATTAGATTTTCAGCCTCTTAAAACAAAATATTTTTTAGAATTCCGGGTTAAAATATGTCTCTTAAGAAAAGGCATATTTGCACAAAATGGTTTTCAGTACCTTTTAATGAATTTGATTTTTCAGAACAACATTTCAAAATGAAGACCGTTTTATGGCACCATTTGGAAAGGTTTATTTCATACCAAGGAATTAATTATTTTAAAATAGTACCTTTGAAAAAAAGTACCTTTTTAAAAAAAAGGACAAATTTATATTACTTCATCCGCCAAAGAAAAAAGTTTAAAAATATAAATTAAAAAAAATATTTCTAATACATTTTCGAGCTCTTTAAAAAAACAAAATTTTAAATTCCGCGTTAAAAATTGTCTCTTAAAAAAAGGTTTTCAGTACCTTTTAATAAATTTGCTTTTTCAGAACAATAATTCCAAATAAAGAAACTGTTATGGCAACATTTAAAAAGGTTTATTTTATACCAAGGTTTGATAAAGGAAAGTACTAAAAAATTATTTACTAATAAAATTACTCTTTACACTTCACCTTAAAATATGTAAAGTTTATCAATTTTTCAAATTGTGTTCTGAAAAAAGAGCTTTTTTTGATAGTTTCCTTAAAAATTAGTACTTTTTAGACTAGTACTCTTTTAAACCTTAGTTTTTGGACAAAAACTTAAAAAGTACTTTTTGAAAAGTACTTTTAAAAAAGTACTTTCTTGACAAATTTTTTTAAATAAATACTTTAATGAAAAGCAATTTTAAATAAGTGTTTTTCTGAAAAGTACTTTTAAGGAAGTACTTTCTTGAAAGAGGTACTTTCTTGGAAAATACTTTTACCTTTCTCACAAATTACTTTTAAAGAAAAATTAAATTTTCGCAAAGCGTATCCTTTAAGAGGCACTTTTAAAGGAAATTACACTTATAATTAAATTAATTAAGATGTTTGAATTTGTTACGTCAGTAACATTGTTGTCTTGCCTCTCCATCTTTGCTGGCTGTTTGTTGGGTATGAACGGCGAGCGCTTTCAATGAAATAATATCATTCTCAAGCCGTGTTCTAAACTGTACAGCGAACTCGCCGTTCACACCTAACAAACAAATATCTCTTGAAACACCCCCGCGGGGGTACACTGATATGTTTTGATGTAATCTCACCGTCATTACTAGTGTCATTCCGGCTTAAAAAGTAGCCTAGTCCCTTTCAAGGCTAGCAGGAGCCAAATGGATAACTCCACTATATTTCAATGGAAACCAGTAAAGCACCAGAATTAAGCTATTTGTTTTTTTAGCCTTTTAGCTGTTCTCTGACTGATTATTGAGGTTGGCCCTTTGGGAGTATCGTGGTGGTCGTCGTTTCGAGGTCCTCGTTGGAGTTGTGTGGGTCGGAACATTAACAATAAATAGTCCAGGTCCGGTGAGCATGATTGCGGTTGTGTTTTTAAATTTTATTAAGCTTCATGTGTTCTGCACCCGGAGTTGGATAGTCTCCAAATCTTTAGCAAGGAGTGAAGGCTGCTGCCTGCTTCGGGCTTTTGAAATTGCAACTAGGAGTGGCTGGAGGATATACGTATCTGAAGTCCTTCTAGGGCGAGGATGACGCTACATTTTATCCATAGTGGTATGATCCACCTTCTGATTATGGCTTACACAACTAACTACAGACGAAAATCTAATCACGCATTTCTTGAAAAAATTATATTAAAGAGAGGCCATTTTGAACAAATACTCTTTTCGTAAGAACTTTAAAAACAAAATTTTATTTAAGAAAACTCGTTTTTTATTAAAGGACCATACCGAAAATAGTTTGGTAAAATAAAAGATTCATAAACGTAATAAAGTGAACTTTTAGAAAAAGTACTTTTTTAAGAAAGCAATTTTTTGAAAAATTCTCATTTAATACAAATAATTTTAAGAAAATATATTAGGGAGTATTTTAGAAAAAGAGTACCTTATTATAAGGAAAACTTTTCATTTTAACCTCGTGTTATTAAGTGCACATGTCTTTAAAAGACGCTCGTAGTAATTCATCAAAGGCAATAAAAGACGAAAAAAGCTTCTTGGGCGCCAATAACAACTACACGCAACATTGTTTAAATACACAAACAATCATCATCATCATCTAAGCATACGAAATACAATACATATGAACACTTAATGAAAATACAATACAAGCACATATGCATACATATATATATATAATTCTGACACACACACTCACATATACATACACTTACTTGCAATACAAAAACCATTTACAAAATAAAGCATTTTGTAGCAGCAGCGCCAGCTTGAAAGTATGAGTGCAAGTTAAGAGTTGAAAACTCTTGTGTAAAAATGGGTGGGTAACCCAACAACTTTTACTTGCTTGTTATTACACTTTGTTGTTATGACGAGGTAATGACATGGGGCCCTTTAAAAGAGGGTATAGGAGCAGACTTGTGTACTAAAAAACATTTTCTGTGTGTGCCAGTCATTTTATATCCCTTTTTGTTTTTTTTTTTTTAATACATTTCATTTGTTTAACTGTCCCTTCTTTATTATTCGAGTGGGTGGGTCATTGCAGAGTTTTAGTTTTTTATTGCTATTCCTTCTTTTATGTTTAACAATTTTTTGGTTTTTTTCTGTTTCATTTTAGTAAGCTGTATATGTGTGGGTATGTGTGTGTGTGTAAGGCAGGGGGTCTTTTAAGATTTCTTAGTGTTCTAATGCCAAAATGAGTTGAGCATAAAAAGCTGTAAAAAGTGGTCAAGATGTGCTCGATCTGATGATCTCTTATAAGGAATTAGTTTTCCAAGTTTGGTATAAGAGAGTTAAACACGACAGTAAATAGATTGGTGAATAGTAGTCATATTTCTGTTGGCCCTATTCTATTTTGTTAACCTCGATTTATTTTTTCTTCGAATGCTTAGCAATATTTATCAAGGATTTTTATTTTTTCTTTGCTTTGCTTCTTGCTCCAGCTGTACAAAAAGTAACATGGTCAAGCAATCAATTGAAATTCTTAAGGGGCTTTAAAAATAATATTTTTCCCCATATCAAGTTGCAACAAATACATACGAGCATACTCAGAATATACACATATAAATGTCTAACCGGTGCTACTCCTTAGCATTAATAGTTATTAAACGTGGGTGTACTAAAATGCTATCATCCTAACATTCAAAGAAATCGAGAAATAAACAAACAAAAATACAAGTTTTATCTTTTAGTAAAATGAAAATGTTCCATCTTTTTCTTAAGTTTTTGTTGTTTTCTACATACGTATGTATGTATATACACACACACATTCCAATATTTTATAATTCTTCACAAATGATTAGATTTGTATGTAACTTTTAATGCGTTTTACTATTTAAAAAGGTTATTAGTTAGTGTATTCTCTTACTTCGCTATACTCCTATGTCTCATCAGAATAAAATACACAAAAATGCCTCAGATGAAGAAATTCTTATATTTTTTCTGCATTCGAATAGTATCACTGTGTATCCTTGTACTGCAATATTGTAAATCCATAACAATATGTGTTGCTCAATTTTGTCTGAAATAAATATAAGTGTTGTTGGTTTTTTGTTCTATCTAAAAATGTTTGTACAAAGCACAAAAAAAACTGTTATAATCTTAAGATTGTAGACAGACATTAATTTGTCTAACGTTTAAGAATTTTTTTTATTATTGTATTTGCTAAACCAAAAATTGTATCCAACTGAAGATGGAAGGCAAAAATAATTTTCTAGTTAAAGTAAACACACACACACACTTATATACACACTTATTATTAAAAAAAAAATTTAACCTTAAATATTACATTTTAAATAATGTAACTTTGAAGTACCTTTGGAAGTTAGTGCCAAAGGTACTTTTTTATACCCGACAACCACAACCTTTAGAAAAGAACAAAAAAAATATATATTTGAAAAAAGTGCCCTGAAAAAAAACAAAATTCAAAAATTTGCGTTAAAAATAATAGCAACAAAAACAACCAAATTTATAAATTCCCTTTAAAAATAAAAACAATAAAAATAAGTTTTAAAAAGCACCTATAAAGGAAGTATATTAAAAAAAGTACTTAAAAAAATGACTTAAAAAGATACTTAAAAAAATAAACAAAATAAATAAAACATGTCTTAAATACGACCTTAAAAAAGTACCTTACAAACAATACTTTATAGAATAGTACCTTTCAAATAAATATTTTTCACACTTTAACTTTTTCTAAAGTACTAAAAACATTAAAAAACTAATTCTTAAAAAAGAGCATTTTATAAAACACCTTTTAAAGAGTGCTTTTTAGAACATCACTTTTCAAAAACATAAATTATTTTCGAAAAGTAAGTACCGCAAAATTCCTAAAAAAGTACCTTCTAAATAACACCTTATTAAATAGTACCTTGCAATAAAGGCTTTTTTTTTAAACTATCATTGTTTTTTAGGTGCCTATTAAATAAAATAAAAAATAAAAAAAAGCTTGTTAAAAAATAACTTCTGAAAAGTACTTTTTAGAAAATCAATATTTTAAAAAAATAGTTTTTTTAAGTACCTATTAAATAAAAAAGGAATTTAAAAAAACATGTTATAAAATATCTTCTGAAAGAACCTTTTAAAAAATCAATATTTTAAAAACATAAATTACTTATGAAAAAAAAGTACCGCAAAATTGAAAAAAGTACCTTGTAAATAACACCTTATTAAAAAGTACCTTGCGAGAAAGTACCTTTTAAAGTACCTTTTAAATAAAAAAGGAATTAAAAAAAAACTTATTATAAAACAATTGCTGAAAAGTATCTTTTACAAAAATCATTTTCTCAAAAACATTTAAAGTACTTCTGAAAACTGTAACTTTCATTTTAAAAACCCTTGTAGAACAATTGCAAAAATTCCCCTTGAAGAGAAAGGTTTTTAAAAATTTCTTAAAAATCTTCTTAATAAAATACAGAATAAGGTACTATTTATTAAGCTAACTTAAAATAATACCATTCGGAAATGTCAAAGGACCTATATTTAAAAAAATAAAAAATTGCACATACAAAAATAATCATTTTCAGATAGCCAAAATCGTAGATTGGAAAAAAGTACACAGGATTAAAAAATACCATAAAAATTACCTATTAAAAAACACTTAAATCAAAACCCTCCCTTATGAAAAATTGATTTAAAAATTATTACTTTTTAAATATATTAATCTTACCGCATTCAAAAATGTCCTTAAAAAGTACCACTTAAAATGCAACTTTTATAACAATACTTTTCAAAAAATCCGTAGGAAAATAATTCATAACATAAATTCTTGCATAAATAAACTATCTTCAAAAATAGCAATTTTCGCATAAAGTACTTTTAGAATTTACTTTTTACCAATTAAAAAGTACCATTATTTAACTTACTTTAAAAAATCCATGTCAAAGTAATGCATAGTAAAATTTCTGCTTAAATACTTAAACCATTTTCAAAGTATACTCTAAAAAAATGTAGTTTACGGAGAAAGTACTTTTTAGTAAATTATATGTTACTGTTAAAATGGAACCTTTTATTAGATTACTTTCATAAACTCCATACAAAAATTTGTACAAACCAAGATATCTGCTCAAATAAATGATATTTTCAAAAGTATTCTTTAAAAATAGCATAATTTAGATAAAGTACTTTTTAAAAAAATAAAGTTCTTTTTAATGTACTTTTTAAAAAAAGTACTTTTAATTACTTTTTGTAACTAGTATCTTTTAGTACCTTTTTTAAAAATACCTTCTCAAAAACACATTATATACATATCTGATGACTTCAGCAAAATATTCTTTAAAAAGTACTTTATAAAACATCACTTTTACCAAATAAAACGTCTCTTCTATAAAATTAGTTTTAAAAAAGTACATTTCAAAATAACATAAGAAATGTATTTGCTCAAAAATAACCCCTTTCAAAAAGTGTTTTTTAAAATTGAGCATTTTATGGATAAAGTACTTAATGGTAAATAAAATTGTACCATTTAAAAAGTGCCTTTTCGAAAATTCGTTTGCAAAAGTTATATTTAAAAATAATACATAATTAAATAGCAGTTCTTGAAAAAAGAATTTTTGAAAAAGTACTTTATGAAAAGGTACTTTGCAAAAAATTTATTGCATATAAAGTTTGAGACAACTACAAATTTTATTCTTTTTAAGAATACATTTTGTAAAAAGTACCTAAAAGTTTACTATATTTCTAAATTTATTATTTTTTATATTTTTAACAGGAAGGAATTTATAAATTTTTGGCATTTAAAAAATTTCTTTTCTTGAACTCTTTGGCAAAAGGTATATTTAAAAATAATGCATATTAAATATTTGTTTAGACAACAAACATGTATAAATGTATGCTTTAAAAAATAGCATTTGTTTAAAAAAGTACTTTTAAAAAAGTACCATTTCAGAAAGTACCTTTTGAAAAAGTACTTTTAAAAAAGTGAATTTAATTAAAAAGAATTCAAATTTGTAATAAAAATAGTTTAAGCGAAAATAAATTTTAAGAGAGCCCTAAATTGTACCACTTTTCAAAGAACCCTAAATTGTACCATTTTTAAGATTACGTTTTGTAAGTGGCTAAAGGTTTATGGCATTTCTAAATTTATTTATATATATCTAACTTTAAGGAATTTATTTGAAAAAATTAAAATGATTGAGCCATAACCAAGATTAAAATGGTACCATTAGTCCTTAAGGATTCCTTTTTTTTTGCTTATTTTTCCAAAATATTTTGATGATAATAAAACAGTTTTTAGATGCATAAGCATATGTTGGTTTCTTAACCATATGCGCAAAAGTTGTGGAGACTTAAAGAAGGGACTTTTTTGTGGGTCGTTGTATAAAGCAATTGTGTTTGGAATTTAGAACATTTTTAAATATATTGTTGTTTTTTTTTTTTTTTGTTGTTTATAAAAAACCAAAAACAAGTATTTAGCCCAAGAATAAGGTATTGAATATAATCTTGTAAAATAAAGTTAAAATGCAAAAGCAGTTGATGTAACACCCCATTATTTAGGATAGAGTAATAAACTTAACTTGAAATAAGTTGAATTGTGAAGAGGGGAAGGATCCCAGGCTGGGATATAGTTAAAATATTAAGAAAATAAAAATTGATATTTATTAAATTTATAAAACAATTATATTAAGTTTTTAAAAAAATTTTAGAAAACTACGATATTATATCAAAAGCTTCTATGAAGCTTAGGATTCTTTCTCCTAGTTTCATAAGAAATTGCAAACATTTATTCTTGTTTAAAGAAAACTAACAAAAAAAAACACAAGAACAGAAAACCTAGATGAATTAGAAAATATTCAAGACTGTTGTGTAGATGTAGATGTGGATGTGGATGTGTGTTTTTGATTCATTCACATGATAACATAAGTTTCATTAGAAAAGGGTAACTTTCTTTAAGGAATGGGAACATATGAATATGCAAACATTGGCGTAACGTTTGTTACCCTTTTTTAATATCAATCTTTTGCTTAAAACCTACTGGCTTTGCTATGTATCATACAGAGAACAGCGTTCAAATAGACACAAGCACACATACTTACACACATACACACACACATATATGCTTATATATTTATTTATACAAATGAGTGTTCATGGCAAGAAAAACGACAAAAGCAATGAATAAGTGTTTAGGCTTGACTAAGCAAAACGTTCTTTCTATTAAAGACAAAAAAAAAATATTTCCAAATTTGTGTGCATGTATGTGTGTGTGTAGATTTTTAGTAGAAAGAGTCGAAATGAGTTTATCATCTTGTTTAAGTTTAAGGACCATCCCAAAATAAAATTAGAAGAAGCAAAACAACATAAAAAGAAAGTAAAATTCGTAAGTTGTTAAGCAAAATTTAACGTCTGTGATATTAAAGACATTTTTTTTCTTTTTCTTCGAATATTGTCTTTTTTTTTTTGTAAAATTAAGAAAAGTAAGAAGAAGAAGTATGAAAGAGTAAAATAAAGCACGTGGGTAATTGTTTGTAGAAGGTACTACTGAGCTCTTTTAATATTTTACGATTTTCTCTAGTTTTGTTAAACTTGTTGTGTTCACTAAAAACCTTCTTGTGTCTGTTGTTGTTGTTTCAAGTTAAGAAATCTTTAGACTTCTGATATGTGTGGGTATGTGGGTGTGTGGGTGTGTGGGTGTGTGTGTAAAGGGGGAGGAAGTATAACATGTGCCAACGTTAGCTAATATCCCGACGTTCACAAACAAAACAAACAATAAAATACTGAAATAGTTTTAAGAGAGTGGAAGAACATTTTCCAACTAAGAGCTGTGGTGTTTATTACTTTTTCTTTGGTACAACTTTCATTGCTTTTAGAACAAGGAGTGCCTAAGCATTTAATTAAGGATTATTTTTGTGTTGAAACCTCCCGTAGAGGTGGGTGAAAATAGAATAAAAACTTTTGCCTTTAAAGGAAATTGTTAAACCATTCTAAGACTAACAGCATTCTAATGCATATTGAAAATAAGCTTAAAACAAAAATACAAGTAGTCAACCCTCTAGTTCCTACCCAGAATTTTCTTTGGCACACAAGTACCCAAGAATAATATTTATGTTTTTTTTTTGTTTCTTTTTTGATTTTCACCAAAATTCAACATACAAGTCCATATCTCTACTTATTGGCAACTAAAATAAAACTTGTTCCCTTTTTCTTCGTACTACAACACAACAACAAAATTCATCTATATCCTTAACAGCAAAACAAACTAGTAAAACCTGACCGTCTTTGTGTCTTAGGACAATGAAAAATATTTTTTTTTATATATTTTTATTTTAGCAATAAACCCTAGTAGTAGTATCCACATAGCCAATTCCTTAGGACTTCATACACATAAATGTTTTTCTTCTTCTTTTTGATAGAGAAAAAAAAACACAAGAACAACATAACGGCAACAACAAAAAAAAAGAATATAAAACACAACAACAAATATTTTTCTTATACCATTTGAACTGGCAGCTTGATATGTAACATCTAATATGCTTTGCCTTCTACTACTCCTCCATGGCAATGTCATCCTTAAGTTCTTGGCAAATTTTGCTGTCTACTGAATTGCTTAAGATGAAGGAATAAAATACGAAAGAAGCAACACAACAGCAACAACAAAATAACTCATAGAGAAATACAATGTTACTGTATTGCTAAGCCAACCAAACAAACACCTACACACAAACACTAAGGCGCCATTGACTCACTACACATATTCCTACAAATTGCTTTGCTAGTCCTTGGCAGAGTTAAAAGTATTTTAGTGTATATGTATGTGTATATTTTAACATAACTAGCAAACTGCCGTTCATACTCATCAACATCAACAACTTGTTACAATTTCTTTTTGCCTTTTTGCATCCAAGATGCTTTTCATTCTACTGAGTTCTGTCTCTTCGTTAATCATTCCTAATTTTTTTTACTTTTTTTTTTTCTTGTTGTTTGTAATATGCCCAAAATTATATAAAATAAAAATAAAATATGTTCTAAAATCTTTGCTTCAATTGCAGAAAAAAATAATAGAAATTTATTAAAAATTTAAAAAGTAATTTGAAAAGAAATTGTCATCGTTTAAGAATAAATTTATAAAATTTAGCAAATCTTAAAAACCTTCTGCAGCGTAAATAAATTTAAAATGCATATTTTTTAGCAATGTTTTTATAAAATATTTTAAAATAGGAAATTTTGAAAGCAGGTACTTGTTATAAAAAGTACTTTCTTTTTAGTACTTTTTACTAAAAAGTACTTTCTAACTAAAATTAAAAAAAAAATAAATTTTTAATTTAAACATTAAAAAAATTCTTTTTTAAAAGTTCGAAAAAAGTACTTTTAATGGATATTAATTTTTAATGAAAAATAAAAGTATTTTTTAATGAATAATGAAAGTATTTTTCATTAAAAATTAATTTCTATTAAAAGTATTTTCCATTCAAAAGTAATTTTCATTAAAAGTATTTTTCATTAAAAAGTTTTTTATTTATTAAAAATATTTTCATATTTTTTGTACTTTTTGTGAAAAGTACTTTTTTTAAACTTTCACACAATAATTGCTTTTAAAAACATATCTAAAATTTCTTTTTAGAATACTAACTTTTTAAAAAAAATTTTAGAAAAAGTGTACCTGTAAACAATTTACATTAGAAGTTATTAATTTTATTGAAAAATTTAATTGTTAAAAAGTACCATTTTAAAAATACTCCTGTAAAAAAAACACTTTAAAAAAGAAATAAGTGCTAGAAAAAAAGTAATGTTTAGAATAGTACCTTTTATAAGAAATATTTAAAGAATCTTTTGAAAGAAATATTGTAAGAATTAGAAAGGAAAAGAGCTGTAAGAGCTGCTTTTTGTTAAAAGTACTTTTTGTACCATTTCCAAAAATTACTTCTTTAGGAAACAAACAAAGAAAGAAAAAAAAAGTATTTAGTAAAACAAAAGTATTTTGGAAGTACTATCCACAAAGCACCATTTACAGAAATATCTTTTAGAAGAAATATTTTTAGAATGTCTTCAAAGAAGAATCTAGTTGAACGAAAAAAACTTTAGGGGCTGGTTTTTGATAAGAGTACTTTTTGTACCATTTCCAAAAACAACAAACTAAGAAAGAAAAAAAGTATTTAGTAAAACAAATGTATTTTGGAGGTAACTTCTAAAAAGTACCATTTAAAGAACTATCTTCTATAAGAAATATTTGAAGAATATTTTCAAAGAGGTATTGCAAGAATCTAGTTGAAAGAAAAAGAGCCCATACGTGAAGGTTTACTGTAAGCATGGTACTATTTACGCTTTA
Source organism: Trichopoda pennipes (assembly GCA_030448955.1). Taxonomy (NCBI): domain Eukaryota; kingdom Metazoa; phylum Arthropoda; class Insecta; order Diptera; family Tachinidae; genus Trichopoda; species Trichopoda pennipes. The sequence continues at coordinate 7,823,150 of JASKUP010000002.1, forward strand.
AAACCATTTAAATATGTATTTTAATAAAATACTTTAAATAAATATATTAATGAGTTTTAATAAAGTAATACATTAAACATAATAAAAAAAGTACCAATTAAAAAAAGTTTTATAAAAAGCATACTTTAAAAAAAATATTTACTTTTAAAAAAGTACTTTAAAATTAAACGTTCAGAAAACAACTTTTAGGAAACACCTTTTTAAAAGCAATAACATTGGGAAAAGTACCTTTTAAAAAATAAATAAAAAAAGTACCTATAGCCCGTAGTAAAGGTGTAATGTGTACGTTGACTAGCAAAACCTTATGGCGAGGGATTTCTTCAATTTAACAAAATTTTACTTCTTTTACAATCGAGGATTTTCTAGTCGGTTTTGCCCTTTTAATACCTTAGCTACATAGCAGGAGTACCACACAAAATAAGAAATACTATAGAACAGAGAGGGTAGGGGAGGGAAGGATTTTCTTAAAACTAGTTAGAAGCAATACAAAAATTAAGAACAAAAAAAAATTCGTTGACGTTTAAATAAAATTGAAGACCATCATCATGGTTATCGTAGCCATTCTCCTTCTATTTTTGTACAAAGTAAACAAATCTTTAAGCTTAAGACACAGGGGCTCTGTCTAAGATGGGTACATACAAACAGACGCATACAATGTCTTGCTGAAATATTTTTTTTTTTGTTTCTTTTTCTTTTACTTGACTTTCTTTGAAACTAATACAAACAGCCAAAGAGGATGAACAAAAAATAAATAATGAGAAACGAAAAAAAACACTTATAAATGAATGAGGAAAAAAATGAAGAGCCATAGATGAGAATCACTTGGAATTCATGAACAACATCAGAGCTAGTAATTCACATTTATAGTAAATGGTCAGAGAAGAAAATGAGTTTTGAACGTTGCAGAAAACAGACAACAAAACACAAAAAAAAACTTAATGAAAACAATCATCGGACGGAACGGTTGCTACAAAATCGTAGCAAAGGATACAAGTAACACAATCTCTATACAGGCAAAATATTTTTTTTTTTAACGAATAGAAGAAAAATAGTCATTTTATTTAAGTTAAAAAAAGGGAATTTTTCCATAGTACAAAAACCTTTTTAGCTGATGAGCCAGGAAGTTAAACAGTGAAGGGAGTTGCTGGCTTTTTGTAAAAGGGATGTGGGTGTTGTGCTCAAATGTCTACCAATAAAATTACAGGTTCAAGGAAATTTGTTTCATTTCTTAATGCTGTTGCTGCTGCTGTCTATCCCAAATCAAGACAAGCTGAGAAAAAATATTAAAACACCATCTTCTTTCAACACTTTTTCATTTGATTTTTTTATCTTAAAAAAAAAACATTATCGATAACTTTCTTAAAAAAGCTTAGCCAGCACAGCAGTTAAAACAGTTTCTTGCAAAAAGTTTTCTAACTTAACAATTCTGCCTGAAAGCAGCACCTTTCGCCACAATACTCTACCAGCGCAAACTTTCACAGCAGCAGGCAACAACAACTAAATCCAATGCCAACTACATGTTTAACACTGAGTCCAGTTTGAATTTTTCAAACTTTTTCTAACTTATCGAATAAAAAAAATAAGAAAATATAAAAATCGCAATAAAAAGGAACTTCTCTTTATTAGCTTTTTTTCTCAAAATTCGTTTCCCATAAAATTATTTTTCTTGAAAATATTTTGTCACACAACAAAGCAAAATTTTGTTTAAAAATTGTGTCATACAAAAATGTGTACATTTCAAGCATTAGAAATAAAAAAATTGAAAATTATGAAAATTATGAAAAATTTTGTGACACAATATTTAACAGAAGGAATATTTTTTTTGTAGAAACATTTTCGGGAATTAATTTATAAAAAAATTCCAGTGGCAAAATGGTAGTGACACAATTTTTTTATAAACAAATTCTGGTCACACAATTTTCTTATAAAAACAGTCTAGTGACACAATTTTTTATAAATAAAATTCGAGTGACACAATTTTTTTATAGAAAAAATTCTACTGACACAATTTTTTTATAAAAAAAATCTAGTGGCACAATTTTTTCCTAAAAAAATTCTATTGACACATTTTTTTTATAAAAAAAATTCTAGTGACACAATTTTTTATAAAAAAAGTTCTAGTGACAGAATTTTTTTATGAAATAAATTCTAGTGCCACCATTTTATATAAAATAATTCTAGTGACACAATTTTCTTGCAAAAATTCCTAGTTACACTATTTTTCATTGAAACATTTTAATTACACTATTGTTCTTGTCGCAACATTCTAGTGACACCATTTTTGTAAAGAAAAATTTAAGTTTCACGATGTTTTTTTAAAGGAGTTTATAGAGAAACTCTTGTGACATTTTATGTAGAAACATTTTTGTAAATTAAGTGTTTGTGAAAAAATTCTTATGAATCAATTTTTAATACAATAATTCTAGTGAAACAATTTTTTATACACAGAATCTAGTGACGCAATTCTTTAACAAAAAATCAAAACATTTTAATTACACTGATTTTTGTAGAGAAAAATTTTAGTGATGCGATTTTTTTTATTAAAGAGTTCTTTTCAAATAAATTTTTATAGAGAAACCATTGTGATACAATATTTCATAAAAACAGTTTTTCCACATTTTTGCATAAAAGGTTTTTTTATAAAAGTTCTTGTGTATCAATTTTTGGTAAATAATATTCTTATAAATAAATTTTGATATATAATTTTTCTATAGAAAAATTTTGTGATTCCTTTTTTTGTAGAAAAAATCTTGTCTGATAAAAATTTTTATGGCAAAATTCTTGTGGGACAAAATTTTATAACAAAAGTATTATGGGACAAAATTTTTTACAGACAAGTTCTTGTGGGACCTCTCTTTTTATAGAAAAATTCTTGTGTGACAACTTTTTTTATGGAAAATTTATTGTGTGTTAAAATTTTTATAGAACAATTCTTGTGTGACCAAATTTCTTACAGAAAAACACATGTGTTTCAAAATTTTTTATAAAAAAATTCTTGTGACAATTTTTATTAAAGAAAAAACCTGTGTGACAAATTTTTTTATAGAAAAATTCTTATGAGGTAAAATTTTTTATAGAAAAACAATTGTGTGAAAACTTTTGTTATGAAAAAATTCTCGAGTGACAACTTTCTCTATGAAAAAATTCTTGTGTGTCATTTTTTTTATTTATTCTTATGTCGCACAATTTTTTATAGAAAAATTCTTGTGTGACAAATTTTATTTTAGATAAATTTTTTATGTGACAAAATTTTTTACAAAAATATACTTTTGTGATAATTTTTCTTATAGAAAAAATTTTGTGTGACAATTTTTATTGTAGAAATAATTTTGTGTGTATAGAAAAGTTCTTGTGTGATATATTTTTCTATATTCTTGTGTGATAAAAATCTTATAGATCAGTTCATGTGAGAGCAACTGTCTTACAGAAGTATTCTTATTCTTTTTTTATTATAGAAATATTCTTGTATAACAAAAGATTTCATTTAAAAATATGATGAAACTTTTTACATAAAAAAATTCTAATGTAATAAATTTTTTTTATAAAAAAATTCTTGTGTTAAAGAATTTTCTATAGAAATGTTTTTGTGTGATAAAGCTTTATATAGAAAAAATCTTGTGTAACAAAATTGTGTTAAAAATCCTCGTTTAATAATATTTTGAAATAAAACTCTTCTTTATCACAAGATTTTATAGAAAATGTTTGTAAGACAAATTTTTTATTGAAGAATTTTTATGTGACGGGGTTTTTTATAGAAAAATTCTTGTGATAAAACATTATTTAAAAAAAATTCTTATGTGCCCAAATATGTTACAAAAACATTTTTGTGTGACTAAATTTTTTATAGAAATATTTTTGTGTGACAAAGCTTTCTATAGAAAACTTCTTATGTGACAAAATTGTGTTAAAATCTCCTTGTGTGATAAAATTTTTAAATAATATTTTTTTTTATCAAAAGTTTCTATAGGACCAATTTTTTTACAAAAATCGTACCATAAAATATTTTTATAGAAAAGATCTTGTGATACAGTTTTTCATCAAAAATTTTTGTTTTTGTAAAAAAATTTCTTTAAATAAATGCTTAGCAGCAAAATTCTTTTGAATAATTTTTTATTGAAAAATGTTTATATTATTCAATTTATTTTAGAAGTTTTTTTTTATGATATTTTTTTAAAAATTGACAAACTTTTCTAAGTAAATTCGACATTTAAAATAAATTATAAGACTCAACTCCCTATAGTAAAATTTTTGTTAGAAGAGTTATTGATCTGACATATATTACATATTTGGTATGGAATAAATATTCTTCGTAAACAATTTTTGTAAAGAAAAAATAATTTTTGTGTACTAAAATTTTAACAAAAAATAAAAATAATTATTTTTTTTCAAAAGTGTTTATACGTTATATATTTTTTTACTTAAAAAATTTTGTGTGGGACATTTCTTCAGAAATTTTTGTATTATTTTTTGGGATTTTTTTTTTCAAAAAAGTTAGTTTTTATCATTTATTTTTAAAAAATTTCAAATTAAATCTTTAGGTATTTTTATTATCCTTTTTTGACAAATTTTTAGCGTGACCATTTACTTGTAAAATCCTTTTTTAAAAGATTGTCCCATATGTGTATTGGTGTACAACTTTTCTTTCAAAATTGGCAGTTCAAAAAATTGTAAATTATTTAACAGAAAAACAATCATGTCTTATGGCTATTGTAGCTTCAACACAACAACCATAAGAAACAGTTATTGACTCCACATCTAATCACCAACTGCTGCAATAAGCAGTGCTACAATTATGTCTAATTTTCTTAATCAAACATTGTGAATTAACATTTTTTTGTGTTTAAAATCAACAAAAAGCAACACAAGTATCGTCCTTTGAAGCATAAAGTGAAAACCTTTAAATGTTAAATGAAGATGAACCAAAAGAAAAAGAAATTCAAGCCAACTAAACAAATATATTTCAAATGTTTATACTTAAAACAAAAAAAAACGAGCACATGCAGGCCCCTCTAACAACAAGAAACACAGCTAAAATGGATTAAAAAAGTAAAAGCAACAAAGAAGACCTCTCCAAGCACAAAAACAATATCTTTCAATATAACGACAACTTGTGCTGACATTAGGAGGATGATAGACATGACTAAAAAAAGCGAAGGGTAGACAATCAAAAAGAGGTACGTAAACATGCAGATAAATGAATGAACCAAACTGCAATAGTTGCTGATAACTCAAGCAATGGTGCGATGGTGTTGACAACTGTTCATGGGGTTGGATTGCAGACGGTCACTTCAAAGAAGCAGCTAAACTAGGGAGGAAAAAAATTTGTTGCTAAACAATTTATTTTTTATTTTTGTTTTTAATTTCGTCCTTTTTCTGTGAATAAAAAGGATACTGTATAAAAAGGTTAGATTAAGCTTTATGTTCCTCTTTCCCTGTCCGTTAGCAAAATAGTTGAAAAATATTTAAACAGAGCAAAAATTTTGTTTTTATATCATATTTTAATATGTAACTAGAAAAAGGTCCTGCAACTGGCCTTTATTTAGAAGGAAAACACACAGAAAGGATGGAGAATGGTAGACACTGTGCAATAATATTTTTTTGTTAAAGGGAGGAACATTTTTATGAATACAAAAAGAAGACAACACATAAACACACACACACACACATATATACACAGACACAGAGAAAAGTTGTCTTATTTCATTTCTAATGGTTTTGATTTTTTTAACGAAGTCCTTGCAGCACTCAAAAAAAAACAACACAACTTAAAAGCAAGTAAGGGAATAAACCCAATAAAGGGTGTTTTAAAAAAATCTTAATGTCTTATAGGCACAAATTAGTTAAGAGTTTTGCACTTCTTAATATAAAACCCTTTTTATAACAAAATCCCAAATATTCGTAGCTGAAAAAACCGTTATCACAATTAATCTAGATGTTGGCATTTTGACTGCTTTTTGTTGCACTAAAAACTTAGTTGAATCGACCAGCATTGAGTAAGGTTTTTTTGTTATTGGTGCTTCTAACCAACATTGTATTATTCAAAAATATGAAAATTTTTTTAAACTAAAAAGATGACCATAAAAAAAGGCTAGCATTACTCATAATATCTTTGAATCATATAAACTCAAGAACCCAACCAATCGAAGTAGAAGGTGTCTACTTCATATGATGTTTCAAAAGTCTTAAATAGAATGGTGAAAATTAAACCCACTAAAACCCTTCAGAAAAGCATTTCAACACAGTCAGTTTTAGAATACCTGCGATATAAAGAGTAGTTCTTTAATAACACTAAAATCGCTGCCGTTATTAGCTAATGAAATAATCATGGTCTTGAACTCACAGAAAAAATGCATACACATAACTGCTGACTAACAACAATTTTCTCTATAAACCGAATTCTTGGAATGCAACCACAATCACACACAATCAAAGCGAGAGAGAGAGAGAACAACTAATACTGATTCCAATAAAAATTGCAACTAACAAATGTATAGATCACCAGAAACACATTCACTTCTGCATACACTCACATTAAACTCCTTTTGAAATCCTGTCAACATCAAGCCAAAACGCAAGAAAAACTTTTTCTTTACTGCAGATAAAGAAAATTAAAATAAAATTGTTGTATGGAGAAAAACAAAGAAAATGTTATACAGATGTTAGATAAAGTACTATCAAAAATACACTGAAAGAAATATTGCAAAATAAATTCTTTACTTTGCATTTAATGCTGGAATTATATTGAAATATTTTAATATTATTGTCAAATTCTGGTGATTTCCTTAAGGGAAAAGCCATAGAAAATTCAGACCGGATTATTTCTGCAAAAAACTGTATTAAACCAAAAAGGATTTGATAGACAGCTATCTATGCAAGACAATTTTCTGTAAAAATACGTAGTAAGCAATACCTTCTCCTGGAAAAAATTATACAAAAATTTTTATACAAAGAATGTCTTATGAAAACAATTGTGTTTTACGAAAATTTTTTAATTTTTTTTACAGACTCCTATACAAAACTTTTCTATTAAAAAATTTTTATACAAAATTTTTCTATTACAAATTCTTATACAAAAAGTTTTCTATTAAAAAAATTATAAAGCATTTTTTTTGTACAAAATTTTTTTACCAATATTTTTTATAAAAAAATATTTATACAAAATAATGTTTATAAAAAAAGTGTTCTACAATATATTTTGTATAAAAAAATTTTATAAAAAATATTTTTAATATTTTTTTTATATTTGATAGACAGCTATCTATGCAAGACAATTTTCTGTAAAAATACGTAGTAAGCAATACCTTCTCCTGGAAAAAATTATACAAAAATTTTTATACAAAGAATGTCTTATGAAAACAATTGTGTTTTACGAAAATTTTTTAATTTTTTTTACAGACTCCTATACAAAAGTTTTCTATTAAAAAATTTTTATACAAAATTTTTCTATTACAAATTCTTATACAAAAAGTTTTCTATTAAAAAAATTATAAAGCATTTTTTTTGTACAAAATTTTTTTACCAATATTTTTTATAAAAAAATATTTATACAAAATAATGTTTATAAAAAAAGTGTTATACAATATATTTTGTATAAAAAAATTTTATAAAAAATATTTTTAATATTTTTTTTATAAAAAAATTTTATACAACATATTTTTAATAAAAAAATATTTATACAAAATACTTAAAATATTCTAATACAAAAAATTCTTATAGAAAACATTTTTATAAACAAGATTTTATGGAAAAAATGTTCAACAAAAAAATTTTTATCGAAATTATTTTTTATAAAAAATTTGTTATACATAACATTTTCTAAAAAATTATTCTTATAAACATTTTTTTTTCAAAGGTCTCATACAAAACATATTCTATAACAGTAATTTTTACATAAAAAAGTTTTTCTAAAAAAATTTTAAGATTTGTTGTGTACACTGAAAATTTTTATAAAAAAATTCTGACAAAAAAAATTTTTTTTTATAAAAAAAGTTTTATAGAAAGTAGTTTTACATAAAATATTTTTCATAAAAACATTTTTATGTAAACAATATTTTATAAAAAATTTTTATAATAAGAATTTTTATAATAAAAATTTTTTACGCATTAAGTATTTTATAAAACATTTTTATTTAAAAAAATTCTTAGACAAATAATTGCCTTTTATAAAAATCTTCCACAGTAAATAACAGGTAACAATAATTGTAATATAAAAGATGTTTCTGTATAAGATGTTTCTCAAAAAAAAAATCTGACAAAAAAAATGTTCCACGCAAATTTGTGTTACAAAGAGTTTTCTAAAAAAAATCCTAATATTTTTTTTTACAAAAATTTTTTATAAAAAAATGCGTATACTATTATATAAACAAATATAAATATAAAATATAAGTAAAATTTGATAAAAAAAAAAATCATATTAAAATAATTTTTATACAAAAATATTTTATGCAAAATATAGCTGCATACAAAATTTTCTACACAAACATTTTGTACACAAACAATTTGTATAAAACTATTGTTATACAAAATTTACTTTGAAAAATTCTATTATGGCAGGTGTTCTATAATTTTTTTTTCCAAGTTCTTATCAAAAAACTCTTCTATAAAACATTTCTCTCACAACGATTCTTAGACAAAATTCTTTCAAATAAAATTGTAATTGAAAAAATTTTTGAAAAAAAAACTCTTATACAAACGTGTTCTATAGAATATAATTTTTATACAAAATATTTCCTGTAAAAAAATAGTTGTGTAAACAAAATTTGGCATAAAAAATTTTTTATGATTATTTTTTAATATATTTTAAAATATTTTTTTAAAAATATAATTTTTATACAATAAATTTTTTTTAAAGAATATATATAACAAAATGTTCTATAATTTTTTTTAATTCTAATGCTACAAATTTCCTAAGAAAAATTCTTTGACAAAAATTAAAAAAAATATATATCTTAAATTTCTTATACAAAATTGTTTTGTATAAGAAAATCCTGTATAAAAATGTCTTACGCATAAAAAGTTTTCTAAAAAGATTGTCTTATACAAATAAAGTCTACATAAAATTATGGAAACTATTGTCCCCCGCGAAGTAACAGGATATGCTATTTCCGTAAGCAAGTTATACTTTCAATTGTCGTTTTTAAGTATACAATGATGAATATAAAATTTTTATTATAGAGAAATTTTCTTTTGCCAATGGAATTGTCAGAAATATGCTACAATAATATTTTTAACTAATTTTTCTTTGAAAAACTTTTGGATCACTTACACTGGCGTTTTATTGAATATTCATTTAACCGGGATCTTTTACACGCCTTGGAATTATACTAAAAATTTTTAGTTTTATTTTGATTTTTTTAAGTGTTTTTTTGCATTTAATTTCAAATATGCTGAAAAAAGGAAAATAAAGACTATAATTCTTTTTTGTCTTCCAACGAAAATGTAAAAAACAAATAAATTTTGAAAAGCAAACCCTGTAAAATAATGTTTCCAACACAAACACCTACACACCTACGAAATGTAAAAAGAGGTCTAAACTGTGATGACATGCTCTTATGTACACACGTTCATGCTGCTAGAATTATGCATATGAAATCGTTTAGAGTATGAATTTATGTAATGTTACTTATGTACATACATACACACATACATATATATTTGGCAAACATCTAAGACGTCAGCCTTATTAAGGCAAAAGCCAAGACAAAAACGTAGTAGGAATATTTTGAGAAGGGCATAGTGTATCCAGATACCCTTGCCAAGCTTTGGCAAGGAAAAACATTTTTTCTTTTCAATTATTTTTTTGCAGTTAAAAGGAGGACACAAGAAGTTTATAATTCATGCAAAACGAATGTCTGCAAGGGAATGTCTAAACCTTTACAGTACATGGACGCATTAGGTTGCATGTGTGCTTCATAAAAGATAAGCTCGTTTAAAATTTACAGAAAATTTTTTATGATTTTGCTATTTTCTTATCAACTTTATGGCTTTTTATGGTTGGGCTTAGTGGCAAACACTTTTTTTTTTGAAAGAAGTGATTTCTTATGTTATGCCAAAGTTGGATATTTTAATTAATAAAAAAAATTAGCCAAAAATCTAAGAATTATTTAAATATGCCATTACCAACTTGCCACAAGCTGCTCCCACATGAACGCAGAAGTTATTGTTAATTTTGCTTCAAAATTGTTCCGGTGAAAACGATCTTTACTGGCTGTTTGTTCGGTACGATTGGCGAGGCTTTCGATGCAATGACATCATTATCAAGCCGCATTACAAATAGTAGCGGAGAGCCAATATTTAATGTCTTGGTGCAAATAATGGCGGCTTTGGGTAGTATCTTCAGTATCATCAGGATCCTATCCCATAAACAAATAGCCCATCACCCGACATTTTATGCGGGATCAACATTCAACATCCTCGTCCGTTATCATTAGCCAGTTAAGTGTATTTATCTGAGGGTGTTGTTCATTTGTTAGAGTATATAAGTATTTTCAGTGGCGTGAAAATTATGTCTGAATTCGTGTTTACTATAACGTCGTATTCGTTTATAATGTCACTCTTAAAAGTTCCTGGGTTGTAGGTTTCCACGTCTTCAAGGATCTCTCTTCTGTGTCCCTTTTTGCTAGGCCGTAGTAATATTATACATTTAAATACTTTCCTTAATGCGTGTCCCTGAGTATCAAGGTATAATGCAAAGTTAGAGTCTTGTCCATGAAATGCTAAATTTATATTAGGCTTAAGTTCACTTACATTTGAATTTCTAAATTTATTAAAAAAAAATACTTTTGTATTAATTTAAAAAATAAACACAAATTTATAAAAAAAATAGTTGGCCATTGGCAGCATTTTACGGAATGCATTTATGGCACAAAGAGAGTTTTTTTAGAGGTATAGATTTTTTAAATGGAATGAAACAACTATGAATTTTTTAAATAGATAAAATTTTCTTTATTCAAAACATATCTTTTGGCATTATAATTTACATACGAGTTCTGGCATATGACCGCCTTGGCTGGCTCATACGTACTGTTATCTGGTGGTCCAATTTTCGATGATGGTAACGTTTCTTTTTGCGGAGTACACGTTACACATAATTCTCCACAGAAGTCTAATTTTCGCGACTGCTAACCATTTTGTCGACTATATTCGCTGCTGTCGTTCGGCCAGTTTGTGTCTTCTTTTCCGCGCTAAATTTACACCAACGGTGGCACTTGAAGAAGGTATGGCCAGCGTCGTCCACTACATCATCCTCCTCGTAAATGCAGATGCAAATGCTGCATTTCCCCATATCGTACAGGTACTTACGAAAGTAGCCGTGTGCAGATAGCATCTGCGTTAAGTAGAAATTCATCTCTCCGTTCTCCCTGCATATCCATTTATCTAAAATTGGGATCGTTTGGTACATCTATCGCCCATGGTATTCAGTCTTAAACCTAATCTGCCCTTTCTCCATGGTTTCCCATTTTATGGCAGCTACTTCGGTTTCTGCTAGGGAGTTATTTCGTCAAGCGTAGTCGAATCTCTTTCGCTCTACCGCCAGTAAATCAATCGACCGCATTCCGGCTAATGCTAAAACAGCAGGTGCCGATACATTCCAGTAAGTAGAAGCGACCCGCAATGTCGCTGTTCTCTGCACTACCAGTAAAGCGTTTGCCCTGCGTTTGACGTTTAATGTCTGCGTTCATATCTCACTCACGTATAGTTGAATGCCTCCATCAGTAGGCTTCGCCTACTTGGGATGGGTCTCCCGATATTCGGCATAAGTCGGCCGAACTGTGCCATTATCTTCGCCGCTTTTGATGTTGATTTTTTTATTTGATTCCAGTTTGTCGGCTTTAGGCCCAGTCTAACCCCGAAGTAATTCACCATCGAGTACGCAGCACCACATTATCCATCGAGACAAAGCAAGCCATGTCTTAGTCCTAAATATGATTTGGGGCAGCTTACAGAGAGCGCCCTCGTGTTCTTCGCCTCGATGGCTGCCGCAATATCTTCAGTGATTCCGACTAAAAATGTGCCCCCAGGTATCTCCATTTTCCATATTCAATTGTAGCTTGCCTGCGCAGCTCCCAAGGTAGTTTCCATTCTCCTGATGCCACTGGTAGTGCTGTAGATGAGCTATCTATCTCTAAAATAGTTTCTAATTATCCTCATAAGGTCTGTCAACCTGAAATCCCCTGCCAAAGCGTTCAGAATATCTGCCCATCTAAGGCTATTGAATGCATATTTCACGTCCAGAGTGGCCAAAAGAACCACAGTTCCGTTATGGTGGTACACTTGAGGCTTATCATTGCTCATAATAAGGCAGTTTCGTTTATTGACGTATCCATTCAAGCAAACGTAAGTTGCATCGCTAAACAAAATTCAATATCGGGAAAATAAAGGGAATCTTGTTTTGAGGCCCAATTTGCACAATTCAGCAGCGTTGGTCAGGCGTCAGTCTATTCATGTTCAAATGTCAAACTAAACATAGATCATTTGACAGCTGAAAAAATGGTCGCTAGTTAAAAAAGTGTTGCCAACCTAAAGTTTGGTATCGATATAAAAACAATTTAGAGTATAAAATAAATCGGGAAATATTAATAAACAAAAGCTTATTTCGTTGTTCTCTTTATTAATCGTTACATAAGCAAGCCAGCGATCTAGAAGTGAATGTAATTTATATTTTTATTTTTTTCTTAATTATTACTTAATTACATATACTTTAGTTCCAGCATACTTATAGACTGCGATAATTGGAGTTGTACCTTTTTTAAGGCATAGCTTGTTTAAGGTGTATCTTTAATATTTTATCCTTCAAAATCTAATAAAAAATAAATTACAATATTAAAGAGTGTTCATATAGCTGATGTAATTAAAGTTATATATTTTTTTTAATAAATATCTTTTTTTCTTTTTAACGATCTTTTTTTATATATTTTTTCTTCTCGATATTTCGCTTTCCTTTGGAAAGCTTCTTCAGGAAAAAATTTTATATTTTTGAATAATTTTTTGTTTTCAAAAATATAAAATTTTTTCCTGAAGAAGCTTTCCGAAGGAAAGCGAAATATCGAGAAGAAAAAATATATAAAAAAAGATCGTTAAAAAGAAAAAAGATATTTATTAAAGATAAATAAAAATAGATCGTTTGAAAAAAACTATAAAAGTTATATTTTTTCTAAAGAAATGTAGAACTTCAGGAAAAAATGCCTATTTAGTCACAACCGTGTTACATTCTTTTAGAAAAGGGATAAATAAGTAATCTCTTATGGTGAAAGTGAAGTGGATAGTTACAAATCCTTCAAGTTCTTTTTTTGTAGTAAAAACAAACGGCCCAAGGCTAAGAACCTACTATAACCTACCGGGGCTGCTTTCATTTCTAGAAGGCCCATGTTATAGGAAATTAACTGTCGCATAAAACGGCACAGCGACCAGTGAATATGCCTTCGTCATTGGGCAGCCCCATCGACATTATTATTTTTTTGTAGTAAAAACAGCCAAAGTCTTTGTTGGAAATCGAACCCCCAAACTGGTAAGTTAGTAAACTACAAACTAGCCTACAGGGGTACCTTGGTTCTATGTTTTGAACCATTACAGTCTAAACACTTGAAAATTACTCAAAATGTGTACTGTTTGTATAATAACAAATAGCATTATTAAAAATAATAATTAAAGGGTGCTGCAGAAAAATAAACTGTAAACAAAGTGTTTAATTCAATTCGATATTAAATGGCACTTTGATGTCTATTTATTGGTTTTGAAGTCGCCTTTTTATCATGAAGTTCACAAAAAATTTTGTTTATAAATCAATAAATTATAATTTGTTAAAGTGTATAATAAAAAAATTATGCTTTTAATTTAAAAAAGTTTTTTTTTTAATTTTTTTTTAAATTTATTTTTACAAAAAAGGAATATTTTTAACAAAAAATTCCTGTTTTAATTTTTCACCCAAAACTTTATTTTATAGAAATGCATCCTCGCCATCTTTAAGGTTTTTTAGTTTTATTTTTTTTTTTTTGTGTAGTTTTTCAACGACTTTATTTTTTTAATTATGCAGAGTTTTTTTTATCTATTGTGTGTTTATTTTCTATTATCATAAGCTAATAACACATTCCTTATAGTAACGCTAAATAGATAGACAGGGAATTGCATTACAACAAACGAATACTTTTAAGCCCACGTGTGTGTGCGCGCCTGTGTATATATGAGTGTGAGTAAATATATAAACATGGCATATCTACATATACATATGTATATAAACGAATACACTTAAAATTACCAACTACTTTACGGTAATTAATATATGCCACTAAGAGCTCTATAAACATAGAAAGCCAAACACTTTCTATGAAGTCAGAAGATAGAGAGAACAAAAAAAAAGGGAAAAGGCGAATGTTATTGTTGCTCTTGTTGTTTTTGCTGTTGTTCTTGTTGTTGCATTACTACTACAACTGGTTTATGCCACTCAAATACATTTGTACGCATAGAAAAATGCCAGCATTAAGAAACAACAAAATTATTAAAAAATTATTTCTGCAACTGCCACTAATTGCAAACATCCGCCACTAGGAAATTGCACCTGTTTTGTAGGTTATGAATAGAGAAGAGAGAAATAAAATGAAGAATAACGGAAAATAACAATAATAATAACAAATGTTAAGGTAAAAAAAGTGAATATGAGGAAAATAAAAAATTAAAAAAAAAACTAAAATGAAAAATAAAAATAAGAAAAAGATCCGCAAAGTAAGCAGGTTAAAAAGAGTTTTAATAAAGCGTTCCTTAAAAATCAAAATTAAAGCGAAATACTATTTTTTTTTTTGCTATTTCTTCAAATGCAATGTTCCTATTGATTTTTCTCTCAGCTGAAAACCACATACGTTCTTGGGTTTTCGTTTGTCAAATGGAAATTCTGAGAAAAAATATTATCAAAGACACAAACAGAATGTAACGTTTCAACAAAATTTAATTAAAATTTGCATAATTAAGGATGAAAAATTCATCATTGAAAGGATATCAAGAGTTTTTAAGAATTTTAACTTGGAGCACGGCATTATCTTCAGTATTTCAATTAGTTTCAGTGTCAATTGCAATGTGATTTTTTAAACTAGAGCTTATTTAAATCTCTTTATTGGTATGAAACTTTTCAACAACAAAAACAAAAATACCTGCACGCATTTCATATTTTGATCACAACAACAACCTTAAATTTTTATAATTTTTCTTTATTTAACAAATATTTTATTTAAAAAATGAAAATTAATTTTAAGCCACCTTTACTTTCATTTTGAAATTTGTGATTTTATTAATTTCAAATCGCAGCTCTTTTGTCTATTAAGTTGCTGAAACTTGTTTTTCTAATTTTATTTATTTTTTTTTTGCTTTAAGTCGCCCACTTATTTTCCACATCCCTTAATCGCTAATAAGAGCCCTGATGTTTTTTTTTTCTTATATTTTATTTGTACACATTTTCATGTTGCAGACTTTGCCACTAACTTTCTTCAAACTCCTTGAAAGTTTATGTGGAGTAATGTTAACTTTCAAGTGGCTTAAAGAGGTTTTTGTTGTTGCTGCCGCTACTGGCAAAGACTGTTGCATTTTTTTTTTTTTTGGTTTTAGCTGTGCTGTATTGATTTTAAATATGAATATATTTGAATGTGGAAATAAATGTAAGAGAACTAGTGCAAAGTAAAATTTTTAGACACGTCGACTGCTGTTTTAATTTTGAGTCCCATATGAATTGAAGCCGGAAGACATTGAATGGCGATTTTGCTCATGTGGAAATGTTGCTTGAACGTTACAAAAAGAAGTAATTTTTGCATCATATTGTTACTGGTGATGAAAAATTGGTACATTACGATAACCACGAAGGCAAAAAGTCATATATGTTAAACCCGGTCAACCAGCCAAATCAATACCGAAGCTGAATATCCACAACGCTAATGTAATACTCTATATGTAATGGGATCGGAAAAATATTTTATATTATGAACTGTAAAAATCGGTTGAGATAATCATAGAGCAGCTGTATCGAATACAATTGACTCGTTTAAAAAGAAGAATTAACGAAAAATGGCCATAATATTTGACCAGATTCGGTCACCTGCTGTAAGACCGGTTAAAAGTGTTTGGAACGTTTTGACTCATCTGATCTATAGCCCAGTTGTTGCCACTTTTGACTACCATTGCCATATCGCTGCAGAAGGCGCTTAATGGTATATGCTTCACTTTACTACACAGGGTATCCAAAATTGGCTGTATTCATTCTTTCCCTTAAAACGACAGCAGTTCTATTGGCGCAGAATCCTTATGCTACCAGAAAGATGGAAAATTTAGTGGTTAACAATGGTCATTACTTGGAATAATGTATTAAATTACTTGGTTATTATAATAAAGGTATTTTTCAGACAAAAACCGATAACGTTTTAACTTATTTTGCTTTTGCTAAAACATTATTTTTCTCAAATATTTTTATCGATTTTTGTAATTAAAAGTAATAAAAAGAGTTTTCTGCTTAAAAGTTTATTCAAATAAATTTTTCAAACTTTTCTGGGAATTTATATTTAAAAATATGCCATGAGGGCGTTCCAATAAGTCCATGACTTTTTGAATGAAACACAGGTTTTTTTGCAAAGCATAACACATAACACAACATAATCTCCCTTTAACTCAATACACTTAGTCCAACGTTTCTACAGCTTTTGTATCCCTTCCAAAAAAATAGGATTTTTTGAGGACCTTCAAATAGGCATTTGTCTCGTTAATAATTTAATCGTTGGAGCTAAATTTTTTTTCAGCGGAACATTTCCTAAGTCTTGAAAAAAATAGGAAGTAGTCGTTAGAGGCTAAATCCAGAGAATATGGCCGATGAGGTACTAATACGTAGCTCAATTCAAAGAGAGTTACCATTGCGACTGCACATGTGTGCACTCGTGTATTATCTTGATGAAAAATAACTTTTTTCTTGGCCATAAGCGGTCGTTTTCTTTGGAAATCCTCATTAAACTGGTCTAATAAGTTGGCATAATATTCGCCGTTTATTGTTTTTTCCTTTTGGATTATCCCACTGTTTCCATTTGTGGCCACTCCCAGTAGCTGTAGGCACAAACCAGGCTGAGTTAAAGCCACTGCACCAGTTTGTGCCTATAGCCAGCACCACGAGATGCGTGATAAAGTTTACATCTGTACGTAGCTGTGTAAGCAATAACCAGATGGTGAATCATACCACTGTGGACGAAATGTAGCATCATCTTCGCCCTAGAAGGCCTTTAGATACGTATATCATCCAGTCACTCCTAGTTGCAACTTCAAAAGCCCTTGGCCGATAAACGCACCTTGATTTTTTACGAGCAGGTTCACCCGGAGAAAATGACTGCTGCTTTGTCTCTGGAGTACAGTAATGGATCCATGTTTCATCCACAGTTACAAAACTCTGCAAAAACTAATTCGCATTGCGATTGAACAACTCCAAACAATCTTTCGAAGTGTTCACACGTTTACGTTTATGGTCAATCGAGAGTAAATGCGGCACCCTTCTTGCAGAGAACTTTTTTAAACCCAGCTAATCATTTAAAATCGAAATCACACTGCCATATGAAATGCCTGTAGCCTGCACAATCTTACGCACTTTTACTCTTCGTTCTGCCAACAGCATATCGTGGATTTTTTCGATATTTTCAGGTGTACTGACCTCAATGATCCCTTCAGAACGTTCAGCGTCATTTGTAGTTCTGCGACCACAACGAAAGTCAGTAAACCACTTTTTTAACATTGAGATCGATGGTGCAGAGTCCCCATAGTAATTATCGAGCATTTCCTTGGTTTTATTGACGTTTTTTTACCCCTAAAAATAATGTCTAATAAGAACTTGAAATTCACTTTTTTCCATTTTAAGAAAAATACACGTGGTTGTATATTTTGAACAGCTGTTAAAGGCAAAGTAAATAACGACACGTTGTCAAAATTTGACAGTAGTATACTAACAGGTGGTACTTGATAGGGATCTAACCATGCGAAATTCGAAAAGCTGCGCACTTATTGTTTCGCCCTCGTACTAAGTCCAGGGTGTTGAATTTTTGGAAAAATGTTATTTTAGTAGTCCGCAACCATTGTTATTGAAGTTGGGCATCACTTAGTTGTGGTTGTCATGTAAAGTTTTATTTTCTGTTTCCTCTTTGATGACGAGATTTTTTTGAGCCATTACCATTGTTATTAAAGTTGGGCCTTACCTAGTTGTGGTTGTCATGTAAAGTTTTATTTTCTGTTTCCTCTTTGATGACGAGATTTTTTTGAGCCTGTTTGAACTGCTTGCCTGTTACCAACTTTTAGATCACTTCTCTAAATAAGGCGCACTACTAATTATAATTCCTTCCTAGGGACTTCTTAAGTGCAACTTCGGATTGCTCCCCTTAATACCTACTTTTAGTATTCTTTTCCTTCGAGATTTCATATTCTACGAACTTTACACAGTAGTTGTGGCCACTGGACAGCAGAACGCCACAAAAGGTGTTCATAAGGTGTTTTTTCAGCTCAGTTTAATAATTACTTCCTGTCATTTAGTTAGATGTCAGTTTCAATAGTCTTTGTAAATCTCGGTTCAAAAGCCTTTACTTTTGCACCTGTAACTATTTGCATACAATCGTAATACAAATTTCAAGCTAGTGCTTCTGGACCATTTTTTAATGTTTTACCCTAGCAATAGCATCACATAATACATAATCAAGCTGTTAGCAGGATATGTTTATCCTTAGAACAGTGTTGCAGAGCCTCTGGTGTCAAGAAGTCGCATTTTTTTTTAAGAGAAGTAGCACTTCAGACAACAATGCCTATTTAGTCAAGTACGTTTGTTCATTCTTTAGGAAAGGGATACGGAAATTAACTGTCGTATAAGACAGCACAGTGACCAGGGGCCATGCCTTCATCACTGAGCAGCCCCATCGACAGTAATTTTTTTTTTTTGTAGTGAAAAAAACCAAGGACTTTGGTGGGAATTGAACCCACAACACCCAGTCTTTTAAGCTAGTACACTACCTACTACCCTAAAGTAGTCACATAATAATTTTACAGCCACTTTGTTTATTTTCTTTTTACACCGACTCTAAATGCCTTAAGTTATGAAGAGTGGCCCCTTCTTCACTCTAAGAAATAAAAAACTGAAAAAAATAATTTTTTTTTAAATCAATCCGCTTTGCAGAATTTCATTCATTAAAATGTTTGTTTAATTTATTTGAAAAACTTTCACTATTTTCCTCGCAATTGTCTTTGAAATAATATTTATTTTGTTCATCAATCAATCTTTATATAATTGTTGATATTTATAAATTTTTTTACTTTTAAAATATGATCTTCATAATCTTTGATTGTTTTTGTTTTTGTTGTATTCTTTCATTCTGATTGATAGCGTTTTTTTGTTTTTTGTTTTTATGTATTAAAATCGGTTTTGTTTAATAATTGTTTTGTATTTTATTTAGATTTTATTGTTGTTGTTGTTGTTTTCTTTCAATTGTATTGTTTGACTATTAATCAAACCACAATAGCACGCAGATATTTATAAGCAACAACCACAGCAACAACAACAATCAGCAACAATGCCAGTAAAAATGAAACAGAAACACTTATAAAAATTCATAAGCAAACAAACAAACAAACATAAACATGCTTGTGTTAAACAGCCAGACAGATACACAATACTTTTGAAATATTTACACACATTCAACTAGATAGACAGACAAACAGACAGACAGACAGATAAACAGACAGACAAAACATTGCATACTCAACTCATATTTCTTTAGCTGGAAATATTGTTGCATAAGTACAACTGAAGTGGCATAATGCATTGCTTATACACTTGTATGGCAAGCAAACAACACAACAGCAGCAGCAACAGCTACAACACTAACAACAGGAAAAAACCTTATGCACTCACTTATGTGGCCATGGTTTAGACAGGCAAATCAGCACAAACAAAATAAAAAAGCTAAAATCCCAACAACAAACACATTGAATTGCATGATGATAAATAAACTCGGTTACGAACTATAAAACCAACACCAAAGCATCTCACGCATTTTCTAATACACTTACTTACACATATTTTCATTTATTTAATGTATATGACATTTTATTAGAATGTTAATACGTGTACGTGTACATGTGCTTGTGCTTGTGCATGTGTGTATGTTTATGAGTTTTTGTTTGTGTTTTTGTTTGCACAATTTCAGTCTGATCCACATTATGCCCACGCATTATGTTAATAAGTGTAAAATGGGACACACTCCAAAACAAAGGCATCCACAAAAAAAGGGTGGAAAAAAAAGAAAAGATAAATTCACGCAGAAATCAAACCTAGACAGAAATCATCAACCAAAACACAATGGGTTGGAATAGGAAAATTTAGAGTTAGATTTTAATTTAATAAAAATAAATTAAGTGTCTTATAATTAGTTTAAAAAAATAATAAAAAAACACGTTAACGAAATTAGAAATAAGACAACTTATTTTATCTCGGGAAGTTATTGGTTTCCATGTATGAAAAATAAAACTGCTGCCCACATCCAAAACTGACTTAAATGTATTGCATACTCGGAAAACTACGGAACATCCAGAAATCCGATGTCCCTTTCGATGTTGTGCACATTGACCATGGAATGACTTTAAGGCACCTACTAGTTGTTGTCGACGCAAGCATACAGTTCGTAAGACACCTAAGACAAAAGAGGTCATAAGATATTTATAGCTGCCCAAGATTTGTCGTGAGCGATAGGAGGACAACATTTACCTCTGGTGAATTTCGTGATTCTATGAACGACTATAATATATAGCATTATAAATATTGCGACTGGGTCACTCCAGACCAACGGGCAGGTTAAAAGGGTCAATAGAAGTATAGGGCCTATGTTGGCAAAATTGGTTAGTCCCGAAGATGGTGTATACTGGGATTCAGTTTTGGATAAGGTTGAGTATAATCTAAATAATACTTCACACAGGACAGTTGGTCGTCATTTAAGCGTATTATCGGTATGACAAAAAAGGAACTTTGGTAGATTCTTTGCGGGAATGTTTACTAGATGGCTTCCAGCGGAAACAGCAGGCTGACGTGATAAAAGAGGCTTCTAAAAGGCAGGAAAATATAAATACATCATGGTGAGAAACTTAGGTTCACACGTTGGCGTGTCAAAAAAATTAGATATAAAGGGCCATATGGAGTAACCAAGATTTTAGAAAATATCAGATATGTGTTGGAGGATGTTGATGGTTTCCAGCAATCCAGGTCTCCATATACAGGCGTATGGGCGGTAGGGAACATTCACCCTTGCCACTCTGATGAAATGCGAGATCTGTCAGGATGGCCGAATCGTAAGATATACCGTGTATACTTCCTTACAGATATACTTCCCGATATCGATAATGCATTGATATCTGCATAAGTACATTGTGCATTGTTTTTCCGTTACTTTTACTTTCACCGCCTTGTCCTACGTACTTTGTGTGTTCTTCATGATTAACATTAATAAGCGAATCAACCTGCTTCGTCATACAAAATTTTGAGAACGAAGCTGGTAGATTCATATTGAATCTAGCTTCGAATCAAGCAAAAATCCTCTCTTCTCTAATTTTTATCGTAAGTTTATCTGCACTAGTTATCAAAATTAAACATTTTTGTAAAAAAAGAAAAATTACAAACAAAACAAAGTTAAAAGTAAAAACTTAAAAAATATAATTGTTTTGTGGGTGTGATAATTAATTTTAATTTTATAAAATTAAAAAAAAAATGGATGGAAAAAAATTATACTTAATGCTATCCCGGCAAGAAGGATATCTTCTGTTGTTTTTCAGCTGTTGTTGTTGTTTTTCAACTTATGTTTTTCTGTTTAATAACAACTGTCAAATCGAAGCAGATAAATGAGTCGTGTAAACACCATGATTCATAAACTTGCTTCAGAGAGCGAAACACGAGATTCAAATTCTCGTGGAAACAGGCTATAAGAAAGAGATGAATAAAGGGACAGTCTGTTGGTAAAAGCCCTAGAGTTAAGTTATTTCATTTTTCATATCTATAATATTAACATGATATCGTTTAGTAAATAATAAAATAACTTAATTGTTTTTAAGTCCTTTATTACTTTAATTTATTATCTAATTTGTCTGTAATGAAATGGCAAAACACACTGACATTAAACCACTGTACTCTTTTGTTATTTCACTATATTTCCTTGGGTTGTCGATATAATTATGGTTTACTCACTACCTTAAGATTTTTTGGGGCCATAGCAAAACCCTAAAAATTTTTGATGATAAAACAAAATAATATAAAAAAAAATATACATGTGATGATTAATAAAGAGAACAGCGAAAAAACTTAGGGGTGTCCATCGATGTTATGTATCTAAACAAGTAATTTATAATTGATTTTGAATTATTCCTCCCGCAGATATTTATCAAATTAGTACACGATCTATACAATAGCAAATAAATAGCAGCAAAGAATATTTCGCTTTTATACAGCACAAATGGAATTTACCTTAGTTCATACATAGCACAGAGGTATACAGCTTTGAAGTAAAATAAACCAAAGACGGAATTTAAATAAATTGAAGTTTACTTTATTCGGAAGATAATATTCTGCCATTAAAATTTAAATTTAACTTCGGGAAACTGGACGCCTGACTGTCTTGCATGTAGTCTAATCTGGAGTTATAATTTCGAATGACTTTTTCTAATATTTTTGGCCGTATATAGGCAATAGCCCGGTAAATGTTGTTTTATCAGCGTATACTAGTGACTTTAAACGTCCAGCGGTATTAAAGCATACCATCTTGAAGACCAATTCACGGGCCCAAAACGTGTAACTATGTAGGGTGTAACGTTTCCTTCAATAACAGAAATGTTCCACATTGATACAACGCTAAATTTTGTACAATTTCTATAAGCAAAATGAAAACAATTTTTACAAAACTTTTCATATTCTTAAGTACTTAATTAACAGACTCGTGAATTAGTTTCGCTATAGAAAACAATTTTTTTATAGAAAAATTCCTACACTTATGAATGTCGTTAGAACAAAAGAATGAAAAAGTGACATAATTGTTATTTATGGGAAGTTATTTGGCTTATTAACAGTTTTATTTTCTAGATAACTCATACCTTCTTTACCACTCGCCCTACTCAGACCTATATTTTTGCTTCTTCCCGAAGTCAAAAAAAAAAATTAATTAAATTAATAATACGAGAAAAAGGAAAATGTAATAAAAGTCACACGGATTTTCTTGTTTAAAAAATGCGATAACCATTAAGTGATTAAATACATTGGGATATTAATCATACGCCCAGGGGTTAGGTCAAGTACTATGTTCTACTCCCAACAAATTCTAATTTGAGAATTTTTCCACAATAAATTGATTTAAATGGAGGGATGCGTGATAAGATTTACAGCTGTACATAGATGTGTAAGCCATAACCAGATGATGGATCATACCTTTGTGGATGAAATATAGCGTCATCATCCCACTAGAAGGGCTTCAGATACGTAAAACTCCGGTCACTCCTAATTGCAACTTCAAAAGCCCGGAGCAGGCCGCAGCCTTCACTTCTTGCTGAGGAGTTGAAGACTATCCAACTCCTGGTTCAGAACGCATGAAGCTTAATAAAATTAAAAAACACAACGGCAATCATGCTCACTGGACCTGGACCTGGACCATTTCTTGTGTGCATTGTGAATGATTCGACCAACACAACTCAAACGAGGGCCTCGAAACCATAACCACCACTAAAGGCCAACCCCAATAATAAGTCAGAGAACAGCTAAAACGCCAAAAAAAAAACAAATAGCTGAAGCCTGGAGCTTTACTGATTCTCCTGGAAATATAGTGGAATTGTCCATTTGGCTAGTGCTAGCCTTGAAAGGGGCTGGGCTTCTTTTAACCCCATTGACACAAGTAATGACGGTGAGATTCCGTCAAAACATATCCATGTGCCCCCCGGGAGTGTAGGAGGAGGGTAGAAATGGAGGGCTATACTAAAATATCTAAATTATTTCTTAAGATCTCATTTGTGGAATTAAATAGTCAAGGGAAAAGTAGAAAACCAGTCGAGTGTGGCCAAGAAAAATGTGACATTAGAGATTGCCAGAAATCCTTGTTTCTAGCTGGCTTTTTGTTTTATAACGTAGTAACATAGACAGCATTTTTAAAGCAACCTAAACATATCCTTAAGGGGTTATACTGTACAAAACGTTCGCTAATATTTCAGTTTGCATTTATACCACACAATGTCTTTTTTTGAGAGTTACAATTGGAAAATATATTTTCTTAGTGAAAAATAGAAATAAGGAAAAAGAACTTGCAGAAATTCATTCAAATTAGCTATTAGTGATTTGGTTTTCATCACAGTTTTGTGAGTCTTTTATGAGATTGCCTACTTCTTGATTTTATCTCGTACAAGCATTTTTTTCGTCAAAAGTTTTTTTGTGACTTTTTCGGCCCATTGTGTTTTGTTTTGCTCAAATATTGGTGCTGATTTCCCAAAGATGCAAAACATACATCTCGTAAAAAAATAAAAGAACATAAAAAAACTATGTTGATGAGTCTATGAATTTGTTCCCATTTAAGGATTTTTCCTTTTTTCCTTACTATCACTCATATCAATCGACATTAGCACGCTAACAGCAAGTAAATAAAAAGATAATGCAAAAGACAGATATTTCTAATAGAAATCGTTTCTACAATTTCTGAGAGAGAAATGAATATAAATGTTTGAGTAGTGAATTTTATTTACTGCAAACGCACTACAAACACAAAAAAGTCAACGTTAATAAAGTGCCTGCGTATAAGAAACTTTGCCGTTGCTTTCCATATGAAAAATGGATGTAATCTATTGTAAAAACGTATCTCAATTATAAACAGTAACTAGAGAAAAAAAAACGTTAGCATTTGAATGGTGTGAAAAAAGGAAAATTTCTTGCGTCAACTGTCACATCACATCGAAAGTGTCATCATCATATCTACGTCCAAACATTACCAATTGCCAGCTAGCAAGAGGCAATGATAGCATAGAAATAGCATTAGTTCACTTGTCATATTTACACACTTAGCAGCGGCAACAGCAGCAGATTAAGTGTGATTAAGGTTTTTGTGTTTAGTAGATAAATAAAGAAAATGTTTTCTCTTTTTTCAAATAACTTTAAAATAATATTAATCATACGTCTAGGCATTCTTAAGTAATTCAGGTTAAGTATAAATTATACGTCATGGATAAACAAGACATTTGTTAATTATCATTAATTACACGTTAATACGTTATAAATGTTGCTTAAAAAAACAGATGCTCTTTAATTTGACAGTCATTTTGTCAGCTTTTAAGTGATATATGGTTTGACATTTCAAAGCTTTACTTTGAAAATTATGGTTCTCTGAGTAGTACATATCGTTCACTCAGACCATTTTACGGTCAATATAATTATCCATCAGAGCAATTAATTCAATTTATTTTGGAACTTTTTCGCAGCCCATTTACTCTAAAAGACAATACGGCTCCACATACATGTTGTATAGTGAGTACGGATGCTGCTGTTGTAGAGTATAGCGTAGAGGAAGACCTAAATCAATCAATCCGCAATGTTTACAAAAATTGAATATGTGTCCATCCATTTTATGGAAGATTTCGCAGAAACCTTTTGGCCTGCGAACTTACAAAATACAAAATAGAGGATGACCCAAATCAGTCTATCCGTCATCCTGTATAGGAATCTGAAATATGTTCATTCATTTTTATGAAAGATTTTGTTAAAAGTTCTTGGCCAGCGTGCTTACAAAATCCAAGACATGCAAGAATTAAAGCCACACTATCACCTAACAAGGCGCAAATTCAGTCAATGCACCGAAAATAATATTGTATACATGTTGCCGGAAATATTTAATAGCTTCTGAAAATGTTGCTAGAAACATTTTGCAGATTATATACATGTTGTAGGCTACATTTTCAACTTTCTGCACCAAGAACAGATTATAACTTTGAAAATATTATTTTTAACTCTATCGCGATAATTTTTTTTATATAGAGTTTTAATAATATTTTTCTGGAAATATTAAACCTACTATCAGGCTTAAGAAAATATAATATTTTAGGCATTTTCATTTAAAAATCGTTAGTATTGGTTATTATATAAAGATGTAGAATTTTAATTTGGTAACACTTTTTCATCAACTGTTAACTGATTAAATAAGAATGGACTGAGGGTTGAATAGTATTTGCAAATTGTTCAAAATTGGCTAAAGATTGCCGTTGGTTCCGATTTTTATAAGCGAATTTTGTTTGTGATGAAGTTCACTTTCCTTTGAATGGATAAATAAAACTACCGTATTTAGAATGATTATCTTTAAAAACATGTCGAGACATCCTTATATCCTGGAAATGGACACTGTTTGGTGTGCTAAATATGCTGCTGGTTTTAGTGGACCTTACTTCTTTAAAGAGCATGATGGTCAGAATATTGCAGTCAATGCAGACCACTATAGAGCCATGATTACTGATATTTGCATTTATCAGTTGAGCAAACATGATGTGCATGATGTGACCCTTACCGCAATTCATTTATTGATGTAACCTTGGTAAACGCATAGGTACTCGTTTTAGACCCGTAAATTGACCTCCAAGATAGTATGACGCCGCTAGACAATTTTTTTTTTTGGGAATATTTAGAGTTACTAGTCTACTCCGATTATCCCGAAACATGTGACTACTAGGAAGACAATATCAGCTAATCATTGCCAATATATGGCCACAAATGTTGAAAAACGTCATCGAAAATATGACCTTCAAATTGGACTACGACCAGGCCAACCGTAGAGGTCTTATGCCATAAGTCATATTTTAATTATAATGCCAGAAGATTATATTTCCAGTAAAGTTAATTTCATGTTAACTTAAAATATCCTTTCTTTCAATTATACCTCTATGAAAAAACACCCTATAAAATTTCAACAAATAAAATTTTAAAAATATATTGATTTCGAATAACAAAGTTTAAAAAGTCTTTTTGCAATTTCAAATTTTTATATCTCTATAAAAAAACCCTATAAACTCTCAACAAATAAAATTTTAAAAATATATTGATTTCGAATAACATAATTAAAAATATCCTTTTTTCAATTTTAAATGCATACACCTCAATAAAAACACCCTATAAAATAAAATCTCAACAAATAAAATTTTCAAAATATATTGATTTCTTTCTTTTCAATTTCAAATTGTTATACATCTATAAAAACACCCTATAAAATAAAATCTCAACAAATAAAATTTTCATAACATATATTAGTTACGAATAACAAAAAACTAAAACAGATCTGTTTTTGATTTGGCTTTTCATTAAAAATATAATCTAATTTCATACTTCATATTCTGTTTTATTGTTAAATCATAGAAAACAGAAGCTGAAAAAAAGAATTTAAACAATTGTTAATAAATTTATAAAAAAAATATAATTTAGTTTATGCAAACACAAATGTATAACCCATTATTTATATACATAAAAAAAACAAAAAAAAATTAATGCAAAAAAAAAACATTTTTCAAACAAAATCTCATCTAAAAATATAAATTTAAAATGATATTCTTCTGTAACAATTGAGTTTTTTTTTTTGTGTTATTTATTTTAATACACCTGAACCAATACCCCCCCTGAATTTCTATATTGGCTAACTTTAAGTGATACACAAAACAGCTACACCTAAATTTATGCTATACATATATTGCCTACTAACGGTTTTACTGTTTTACGCTGGTCTAATGCCCTGCCCGCTTGTGACTGCAGTGCCTTTGGCACATGTATGTATTATGCGCCAATGATGGCAATTTTGATATGCAGTTGCATGCACACACACTCTAAAACCAATTCTTTCGTTACTTTATTTATATAAAAATATTTTAATTTTTTATTCTCGTTTATTCATACCACTTTTATTTCACTTTTTTTAATCCAAATTTTAGCCATCTATGCAGATTGCACACCAAAAAAAAAACTAATATTTAATACACAAACTATCTTTTTTTATTTTTATATCGTAATTTAAAAAAGCTTTTTTCTATCCTTTAGTTGTGTTGGTTGGTCAAACAAAAAAAACAACAAAAAGAAAACACAATAAAATTAAAAAAATAAAAATCATTATTATTGCTCGAATTTGACGAATTGAGACTGCTGGTCGTATTAGCTTGGCATAGGGCAACTATATAAAATACTTTTAATACAAGTTAAAAAAAGGGGCCCCGTTGTCTCCGGTAAATGAAATTTGACAAAGGAACATTTCAAAGTAAAGTTCTTTGATCCTTTTAAAAATACTTTTATACTTTTCTTCTTTTTTCAACACTTTTTAAAAATTTCATTCTTTCTTTATTTTAATTTTATTTTTTAAACATTATATTTAAAGATGATTTTTTAAAAAGTACTTTCTTAAAACGTACTTTTTTCAAAGGTACGTTTTTCACAGTTATTTCTGTCAAAAGTACTTTTTTCAAAGGAACCTTTTTCAAAGGTTATTTTTTTCTATTTACTTTATAGTCAAACTTACGTAAAAGGTTCCTTTTCAAAGGCAATACAGGGTGCCCGCCGGAAAGGTATAATAATTTTTGTTTATAATTTTTGATTACACGAAAGAGCATAGAATGTTTATTTAAATGTCGG
This sequence comes from Trichopoda pennipes, assembly GCA_030448955.1. Lineage (NCBI taxonomy): Eukaryota > Metazoa > Arthropoda > Insecta > Diptera > Tachinidae > Trichopoda > Trichopoda pennipes. The sequence continues at coordinate 7,851,801 of JASKUP010000002.1, forward strand.
CAGTTATATATGTAGTACAGATAGAGAGAGAGAGAGAGCGTGATAGGATTTACATCGCTACCGAGCCATGTGGCCAAAATCCAATGGTGGTCTTACCAGTGGGTGTAGCAAAAAGCGTCCACCCACGCCCTAAAACGTGTACACACTAGGTGCATAGAGATACCTTAGTTACGTCCCCACTCCTTGCTTAAGAGTTGAAGACCATCGAACTCTTTACCCTGTTACAAGCGCAACTACGACTATTATTTGGATGCTAACTTTTTCTTTTCGTTAACACCTCTTAGGAACTTCTACTTAAATTACAGCCACCAAGTTGCTCCCCTAGGGCCCTCACCAGCCCATTTTTTATGGTTACCCATTTTAAAAATTTATTTAATTAAAAGAAAAGAAGTTACTTATAAGGTACTTTTAGCAAGGTACTTTTAGCAAGGTAATTTTTACAAAGTTATTTTGAAATGATGACCTTTTAAAACATGCAAAATTATCTTTTACAAGATGCTTCCTTTAAACTTGTTTTAGTAGAATGTATTTTTCAAACTTTATTTTATTGTGGTACTTTTTAAGATTTCTAGAAGATTTATTTTACTTTTCTTATAAAAAATTCCATTTAAAAGAAGCTTTTTCTCATGGATATGAAGGTACTTTTTCAAATATACTGTTCTTTATAAGTTTTAAGAATAAAAATGAAGCGAGGTGAAGGCATTTTAGAAATTCAAGTTTTGAATTTCCAGCTCTGACAGTCGGAGATTTATTATTACCATCTGGGGAACTATTTTGCCCAGCGTTGACTTGCAAAGAGAATTGAGTAATACTCTTTTCTTTTGCATCTCTTAGTAGGTACTCTTTTTAAAAGGCGCCTTTTAGTACCTTTCTACGAGCACTTTCTAAAATAAATTTTCTTTTTAAATAACTTTTATAAATGCAGTTTTTTACTGTTTTCTTTAAAAAATTTATTATTTTTAAAAAGGTACTTTCTAAAATAGTTCAATTTTCTAGAGCTACAGGAAGTCTCAAAAGCTTCTTCATTAAGACATAATTTTTGGAGGGTATTTTTTAAGGCTCACTTTTAATAGGTCTGTGTAAAATTTAGTCATCTGCAAATGTCTTTCTAAATGGTACATTTGTTAAAAGGTGTTTAAAGGTACTTTATTAATTTATTTGCACTTTTTTAACTCCGCTATTTTCATGAGTGAATTGTTTAGATTTTTTAACTATTTTTTCTTTAGTCACTTCTTAAATAAATATATTTTTTTTAATTATTTACGATTTCTAATTGTAAGGATATTTATTTCAAAATGTCTCTCATTTATTAGGTACTTTTGGAAAAGAATTATTTAGGCTAAACAGCATATAAAGTTTCAGTTAAACCTTTTTTTAAACTTTGTGTTTTTCTTTTTTCAATTTTCTGATTCTTTCTTAATATTTACTTTTCTAAATCATAAATTTGAAAAATAATTCTTTACAACAGGTACTATTAAAACAGGTACTTTTTGAAAAGATACTTTTTAATAAAATACCTTTTCGAAAGATACTATCTTAAATAGTAATTTTTAATAAAGTGCTCTTTGAGAGATGATTTTTTTAAAGGTACTTTTTCAAAAGGTACTTTTTAAATAGTACTTTTTAAGAGGTACTTTTTTAAATAATCCTTTTTTAAGAGGTACTTTTTTAAGTAGTACTTTTTAAAAAGATACATTTTTAAAGGTATTTTTAACAGGCTTTTTTTTCTTGTTTTGTTAAACAGGTGTTCATTAAAAACGCACTTTTTTCTATTGCATTCTTTCAAGAATGTTTTCCCTTTATGTGACATTATAAAATAAAGTTAGCATATGGTTTTAAATTGTTCGTCTGTTATCGAAAAGAAACTTATAAGTAGCAGTTTTTTTGGACATTTGTAATAAATAATAAAAAATAATAATGAGATTTTTTAGAATGGGTACTTTTATAATAAAATGTAACTTTCAGAATATTTGTTTTTTTAATGTAAATTTGTAATAATTTTTTTATTTTATTTTTGTTTATTACATTATTATTCTTCTATTTCTTTGATTAATATTTTTTTGGAATTTTATTTATTTATTTGTGTGAATTTTCATAAGCGAGGTTATTAGTTTTAAGATTTTAGCATTTTTGAGTGAGATATTTTTAAAGTTCTTATTTAATAATATTATTTTAATATGATTCAAATTAGGAAGCTTCCCTTCACTCTTTTCTTAACTTCAAAGCATAATTTTGTTTTCCTCTGAACTACGTTTAATTTTTGTTTCCATTTCCCTTAAGAGAGCAAGGACGCCTACAAAGTAAAAACCTTAACAAAAAACTTATGTTTGACTCTTTGTTTCTTTATCTGTCTATCTGCTATTTGTCTGTCCATCACACGGTTTGTTTGTTTGCTACGCACGTATATATTTTAACACACTGTTTTTCAGCGGTAATGAGGAAACGCTCCGTGTTACATGTGTATTTTGTTGTTCTTTCAAAAAAAGGCTGGGTCTTTTTATTTTACTTATTTTCAATAAGTATCGTAAAATAAAAAAAATATTAAAAGTATATAACATTTTTATTCTCCTTTTGATGGAAGTGTAAGTATAACTGCATAAGTGAATATGCGTATGTGTTTGTGTATGTATGTGTGTGTGTTTATATACAATAATAAAAAATAAAATGACATCCTTTTTTGTGGCAGCAACAAGAAAAACAACACCAAAGGAACAATGACATTAACCATCTCCATGGACTTCTTTTTTTGTTTCATACAAAAACAACAGCAACAACCAAACGACTTTCGTGAAGTTTTTGTTTTGGTATATTTCACTTGCAACTACCCGACATCACACAGTCCTTAGGGTTTATGTGTGTTAAAAAGTGCGTGCGTGTGTGTCTGTGTGTGTGTGTAAGTGTGTAAGTGCAGTTGTAGGTGCATTTGAAACATCAACCGTTAACGCACTATTTTATTTGTTACGCGAGAAAAACAAGCACGGACAGATGTATTGAAGAAAAAAGACAAAAATAAAAAATAACAAAAAAAAAATAAACCCCTACAACATACAACATGCAGCATAAAGCGGCATGTTGCTGTTATTGTTGAGTTTTATATTTTTGTATTTAAAAAGGCGGAGCTTTTTTGATCTTTTTTTCATTGTATGCGTAGCTCATGCAAACTCATTTATTTTTTTTTAAGTTCCATATATAACAACAACAACAAAAACAACAGAAAAAAAAATAAAACAGCCAACATGAGCTGCAGCATCAAATGCCGTATTAACAATTGGCGCCATATATTTTATGCATGTGTAAAGCTGCAATATGCAACAACAACAACAACAACAATAACAACAAAACGTTGTAGCAGAATCACAGCAACAAAAAAGAAAATAGGTTATCAACATTATAATCATTAACTACAATCCAGGCTGATGGGTAAAAATATTTCATCTGATTAACAAACAATTGGCCGTTCATTGTTACCGGCACCTGGACACAAGAACCAGCTATTTTTCTCTGGATATAAACAAATACTTTCTGCAATATGTGTAAAGTTTTCTTGTTGTTGTTTTACATACAACATTAAATAAATTGTAAATGGAACTGAAAACAAAAGCCTTCCAACTGCCTCTTCCTTTTTCAATAAAACTTATTATAACAGTTTTATCTAAAGTCTCTTAACCTCCTCTCCTGCAGTTTATTGAAATTGCAAAGGAAACAAAAAATACACACAAAAAAAAATATGTTTTAATATTAATCACTTACACAAACATACATATGCACATACACACATACATACATATATAATCTCATTGCAAATGTTTGTGTTTGTTTATTTTAATGCAGGATATGCATTAAAGTATAATGAGCAACGCCATCATTAAAAAACATTCTTCCTCAGCCTCTTACTTCTTTCGTTTGTACACTTTTTACTTCCCAATAGTGACCACTTTAAAAATGCGTGCATTTCATTTATTTTTTATTATTTCATGCTTGATATTAATTTAAAAAAAAATCCTTTTTATAAAGCATCCTTTCTCTATGAATTTATACTAAAATATAATTTTTTATAATTATTAACAGCCATCAAGTATAAAAAGCAAGACGTAAAGTTTTTGAATTTTCTGGTGCTGATAGCAACTTTCAGGACTTTCAAAACTAAAAAGAGTAGGATTTGAGAAAAACGTGTCCCCCTAAATGTAGGCTTTAATTTTGTTTCTATTAACTATAAGAGGTCTGTTAAACCAATTTAAAACATAATATTAATTTAAGCTATATCTTTTAGAGAAACTTTCATATTGTTTTGAAAATGCGTTTTAAGAATGCTTAAAAAATAAGAAAAGCAAAGTCTTTCTAAGCCTAAAAGTACACCTCAATAAGTTTCGCTATAGATATCGCTAGCATTTCTAATCACAGCATCTTTTAAACTACCTGTAATCTCTTTGTTTACAGCTTTCTGGAAGAACTGTTTAAATGTTGTTATAATTTTGATGTAATTATTTGTTTGATTTTTAGTCAGGCTTCAGTTCACATATTCTCTTAATTTTTTATTTTAATTAAATGAAAGAATATTTTTTTTAATGATGTCACAAGTTTTTAAGAAAAGACAAAAAAATAAATTAATTATCATAAAGTTTTTCTACAACGCTACATTTGTGTTCAGCATGGCACAGTGGGGGACTTTCGCTCTTTAGATTTCTTGAAATTAGAAATGTCTTTAGAAGAGCTTTCTGGCTTTGTAAGTTACAAGCCTTACAGCTTAAATACACATGAAGATACAATGGAACAAATTTAATCATTTGGAGTTTACGAAACAAAATTTATGAGGCTGGTAGCTTTCTGAAATTTCATCAAACATTATAAAAATTGTTTTAGTTTTTTCGGCAGAAGAAAATCCATAAAGAAATTCTTACATTTACCACGGTATCTCTCATAGTTTACAAGATATTTGACTTGCTTTTACAGTTATTAACTTTTGAAGCACCATTTGATCATTGATAAAAGACTAAGAGAACTTGGGGAAAAGGGTTTCCCTTTAGCTATATTCTAAGTGGGTAAAATTTTAAAATTTCTAAATGTATCTGATACTTTCGTAGAAAATTCTTTATAATATTCTGGTGGTATCTATCTTTTCTCCTTTCTTTTAAATTAGCATAGCAGTGTTTTGATAATAAATCTGTCTTAATAATAATTAATTAAAAAATTAAAATATATACGAATTTGGGCCAAACGAAAATTATTTCAAAAATTTTAAAATATATTTAAAAAATGAAAAATTTAATTAAGTTTGGGTAACCCTAGAAAATGTTCTTCAATTGGACATTTTGGCAAATGTCCATGTTTCTTTCATCATAGTTTTTTTATCACTTTTTGGCCATTCGTTAATCACATTGCGGATTTTAAGTTTTAAAGTTGAAATCGATTCGATTGGCTCCGTGTAGACTCTGCCTTTAACATAACCCCACAAAAAAATAATCCAGTGCTGTTAAATCACACGATCTGGCTGGCCATTTAACAGCTGATTGTCGTGAAATTATGCGATCGGAAAATTTGAGTTACAATACATGAATCGTTTCACTGGCTGTGTATTATATAGCACCGTCCTGCCCCCCCCCCCACCCCGGTGGCACATTTATGGTCTTTATAGAACGCTCGACTATCTAGACCTGTGCAACTGGGGGTATAAGGGAGCCCAGACCCTGAAATCAGCAGGGGTACAACTGGAAACTCCACGGGAATCAGTGAGCTCGCAGAGTTCCGCTATTTGTCTCTTTAGACATTTATCTGTTCTCTGGCTGATTATTGAAGTTGGCCCCTATATGGGAGTATCGTGGTGGTTGTGGTTTCGCGGCACTAGAACAGGTCAGTTTTTATTGGTGGTCAGTTGCCTGGTGGAATGTTCCTAGATCCAGTGAGTATGCTATACATGTGTTCTGGACAGGAGTTGGATAGTCTCCAACTCTTTAGCAAGGAGTGGTGGTTTGCAGCCCTGCTCTGAAATCATCAAAGTTGTAACTAGGAAAGACCCGTTGCTAGAATTAGTCTTCGGCTTCCTAGGGCGTGAATGACGTTGCTTTTCATTCCCAGTGGTATCATCACCATCTGATTAGGGCTCACTGTCAGGCACAGATGTAAATGAAATCACGTAATAGCACCGTCCTGTTAAAACCACACTTCAGTGATATCCATGTCGTCAATTATAGGCCAAAGTTAATTTGTTAGCACCTAGCGATAGCATGATTCATTGTCGTTACCACATTTTCAGCCCCATTTTCAAAAAATATTGCCCAATCAAGACCACATAGCGCACCATACAGTAATACGTTGAACATGTAAAGGATTCTCAATAATCGCTCTAGAATTTTCAGAAGCCCAAATGCGGTAATTTTGTTTGTTGACATACCCTTACAAGTGAAAATGGGCTCCGCAGCAGGTTGTTCCTAAATGAATGGCGATGTGGTCGGTCGGCTTCAATTTCTGCACCAGTTGAACCTTTTAATTCTTCAAAGTCAAATCCTTACGCAAATTTTGCCATGTGGTGGTTTTGGATAACCCTAATTGTTGAGAACGTCGAGGAATTGAAAAACTTCGATCTGCTTCAACACTGTGGCTCACGGTTCCATTGTTTTCAGTTGAACGATCCCATTGAACTCGCATTGATGTTCGCACATTTTTTATCGAGCCTGTCGACTAAAATTTAACAACCAAATTCAATTCAAAAAAACCCGATATATCAAGTTAACGAAATAACATTTTAAATAATCTGTAGCATCAAAAGACAATTGCAGTGGATTCATATCAAAATAACATTGTCGTAAAACACATAAAAAATTAAGACGTTTTTATAGAGGCAGCAACACTTTTTTAATTGGCAGCCATTTTATCAGGCTGTGGTTTCTGTTCCATATTTGGGGTGATGGTAATCCTCATATGTATATCGAGAGACAGAAAAAGTGCCTGTTTGGTGATTTTTAAACGAATGTAATATTTGGTTCGTACTTCTTTGAAAACGATGTAGCCCATACTATGGCTTTTATTCGAAAACTATAACTTATGTCAAAATAGGACTTAAAAATCATAAAATCACATAAGCAAAATGCACTTTTCTTAAATATCATATTGTCCTGAATCTAGAGAATCAGCAGCAAATGAAGACAGCAATGTAAAATGACAGTCGTGTAAGGTGCCTTCGAAAATTCAAGAACACCATTTTAATGGCAGATATTTATAAGACAAAGAGAAGTTTTTCATTAATTATAAATTTTAAAATAATTTACAAAAATTTTTTTTATTTAACACTTAATTAAGATAAAATCTTAAACCTCCTCCTAAAGATACGAGTCGTTCAACTAAACAGGTGATTTTGCTTCTTTCGTTTCTTTTTGCAGGGCAACTGCGATAGGCAATTTTTTTTTTTGGTTTTTTTTACAACTGACTGCTGTCTTAATACTAAAATTTGTTTACAAAAATTGCTACCAACAGCTGTTAAGTAGCTAATGAAATTATTTACTTATCCTTATGATACATATTTAGTACCAAAAATCCCTGTATCATATAATTTTTTTCAAAGCATCAACTAGCTTATGTTCGTTATTAAATGTTTTTAACAAAGCATCGCTTCTAATTTATTTGATTAACCTAAATATAAAAGTTATAACGCAGATGTGTAGGCACTTTTTCGAATGGTACTTTTTATAAGAAACATTATTAAATGTTTTTAACAACGCACCGCTTCTATTTTATTTTATTAACGTAAATACAAAAGTTATAATGCAAATGTACAGGTACTTTTTGAAATGGTAATTTTTATAAAGGTACATTTTTTAAAAGATAATTTTTAATGTACAGGTACTTTTTCAAATGGTACTTTTTATAAAGGTGCATTTTTTAAAAGACTTTTTTTAATGTACAGGTACTTTTTGAAATGGTAATTTTTATAAAGGTATATTTTTTAAAAGATTATTTTTAATGTACAGGTACTTTTTGAAATGATAATTTTTATAAAGGTACATTTTTTAAAAGATTATTTTTAATGTACAGGTACTTTTTCAAATGGTCCTTTTTATACAGGTACTTTTTTAAAAAGTTTTCTTTAGAACGATAATTTTTAAAAATTACGTTTTATAAAAGGTATTCTTTAAGTAGTAATGTATTTTTTTCAAGGGTTCATTTTTTAAAATGTACTATTTTTAAAGGTAATATTTTAACAGTAACTTTTTTAAAAGTTACTTATCGAAAGGTACTTTTATAAAAGTTATTTTTCTTGAAAACAGTTACTGTTTCACAAAAAACCTTTAAATTTCCATTTTAAAAAATGACCTTTTTACCAATTCTTTTATTAAAGAGTACCTTTTTTAAAATTATTGGTTTTAAAACAACTTTGTAAGTCGCTCCTTTAAAACATTTTGCTATAGCCCATTTTTCTATGGCTGTCCATTTTAAACGTTTATTTTAGTTAAAAAAACAATTTAGAAGTTAGTTTGCAAAAAGGTACTTTTTCCTTTTGATTATTGAAAAATTTGCCACAACCAGCAAATCTGCAAAAAATTAATTAAAATTTTTTCTAAAAACTTGTCGAATGTCTTTTAACACCAGAAGTTTTTATAAAGCTTTTGTTTTTAAAATACTTAATGCTTTTCTAAAAACTTACTGACATAGCCTCGTATATACTTTCAAATAAACTAGAGTTTGTATTTACCACCAAAAAAATATATTTTTATATTGATAAAAAATTCTCTTGGCTAATTTTTAATAGACAATATCCGATTTAAATTAAAAACTACTATTTTTAATTGACATATAATTACAGTTATAGATGTATGAATGTAGTTTATAAATTTTTTAATTTAATACATTGCATAGATGTGTGTACAAGTTAACATATTTTTATTTATGATTTGCTGGACGTAATAGGCGCCTTTTGCCATTTTACAAAAAAGAACAGCAGAAAGAAAGCAAGAAATTTTTCAAACACTAACCTGTAATAAACAATTACAGCAGCAAGCATAGACATGAATATGGCACCAAATGTGAAAAATAAAAAAGAAGAAGAAGAACAAAAAAAAAACGACAACCAAACGCAAACAACAAAACATAGAAACTAAATAAAATAACACAAAAAGTTAGAGGTTTTATTTTAAATAAAATAACTAGCATATAGACACTAACACAAACACATATATAAACAAACACTTACATATAAACATGAAATGTTAAATATGTTGTAAATGTATGGTGTATATATTTACATACAAGCGCATTTTTAACTGTAATTTGTATGCATGTTAGTGTGCTGCAATAAAAATGTAATATTTTTGTATTTGAACGGGGCACGCAAACTATGCACCGTCTTCTTTTCCTATTCACCCAATTTATATACAAACACAGGCATACACACACGCACACATACATCTACAAACTTTGATTTTTAAATAAATTGAGCGCCACAAAGTATGCTGTAGTTAGTATTTGGTATTAATTTAAAACAAAAAACCTACACACACATAACAGAAAACAATATAATAACGGCCCAACAATAAAGCGTTGACATGACAAATAATCATAAAAAAAAACACACACACACACATATACATATGTATCTATACACCAAATGATAGATAGAAAAATATATACAACATAAAATGTTCTAACTTGTGGACAATGCAAAACAGGCTAGAGAAATCCTCTGTGTATTTTTAGGGGCTTAAAGGTACATAGATATACATTTCTGTACCCTTTTATGCGTTAGTTAGCACCAGTAAATTAGTACTTTTGTAAAGGAAAAAAAAACCCCCCCTGTTTTCGAAAAAAAAAAATAAACAGAAAAAAATTAGCAACAACAACAACAAGAAAAAAATTGCTTTTCATACCACATTAGTTAACGTGTTAAAGTTTGGCTGCCCGTTAGTATGCTTTACATTACATTTTTTTCCTCTACTATTCTATATTGTTGTGTTCATTTTTTTTTCGATTTTGTTGCTGTTGTTTAATTTTTCATTAAAAAAAACACACACTTAGCCATACATACACACACACACACACACATGTATATAATGATTTTATGCATTTCATTTTTTTTTCGTTTTCGTTTAGCATTTCATGATTGAGGGCTGCCTAAAAGTATGTAACACTTACCCTATAATATTTAACTGTACATAGATATTCTATAACGAGTTTTTTTTTCCATGCTAATTTAATAGAGGGTGATAGTTGTATTAGTTTTAAATGCATAAACAGATAGAAAGGCAAATGTTTGTTTGGTTGTGTGTGTGTGTATTATAGTTTGTTTTGAGCCTGGAGACTTTACATAAATGATGTACCACAAAATTTTAAACAATGCAAACAACAACAGCAACAGTAACTCTTTCTATTTTTCTATTTTTCTGCAATTATTATTTTTTTTTTTACGCAAACTTAAGTATGTAAGTGTGTGTGTGTATGTGTGTTTGTTTATTGTTCTTTTTGTACCAAATGTCATAAAAATTGCGTAAAGGTTTAGGTAGTAAAGTGTTAAGATACGTGAAAGAGTGAAATAAAATTGCCTAAGTTTAGGCGTTAGATAGTTAATAAATAACATCATTTAGATAATCCGGCCTTATGCTGATGTATATGTTTTTAGTATCTGTCCCATTTTATAACTACACATTTAGCAATGTGTGTGTAGTTGTATATCAAATATTTAAAAATATTTTTTATCAACTCTAGTCATATTTTAGTGTATAAACGGAGCTATTTTTTGTTGTTGTTACACCCGCTGAAAAAAACTAATATATATTTTGTTATTTGTTAAACATTTCCCATCAGTTTTTAAATAAAATAAAATTTTATTTTATATTGTATAAAATATCAAAACAGCCAACACCACAATCTATCCCCCCCACCCATTTTTTGCCTGTCCGCTAAAACTATTTCATATATTTTTGACTAAAACCCTTCCATGTCTAGCAAAGTGTAGAGCTGTAGAACGGAAGCTGTTGTTAAAAATGTTTGCAAAACAAAATTACAAAAATAAAAGCAAAACTAAAAAAAAAGAAAATGTGGAAAAAATATTTTTTTTCGGGTAAAATAACTTTATGTTGTTTTATAAAAATTACTCCTTCTTCTAAAAAGGCGTAACGTTTTATCGGTTTTTTTTATCGCATCGCAGTGTGTGTCATAACGTGTTTTTAATTTTTTTTCCTTGTTTGTTTTGGTCTAGTGGCCGTTTGTTAGCTAAACTCATACTCTTTTACTTTTGCAAGGCTTATAGTTATGAGGCCTTCAAATATACTATAATTTTGTTGTTGTTGTTGTTTTAATATTTTATTGAAATATATGCATGTATTTATATCAAAAATCACCAATAAGTGTTTAGTATTTTTAACAGCAGTATTAGTTAAAAGGTTTTATATTTATTTGGGTTTTAATATTCAACAAAAAATTTAAGTCTTAAATTACAACAAAACAAAATTAATATTATTTATTCTAAATATTTTTAATAGCATAAATAGTTAAAATATAGTTTTTAAATATTTTCTTTGTACTTGAAAAATGCATTTTTTATAATAACAAAATGAGTTGCTACATTATCCGAAATAATATCCATCGTTAGCCACTACCTTTTCCCATCTTTCTAATAGCACTACGGTGGTTTTGAGGTAAAGTATAAATCAAGTTAATTTCTGTTATCCTGTTCTGAAGTGAACCATATTCTAGTAAGAGTATTTTTCAGCAATAGCAGCTAAAAGTAGTTAAAAGGGGCAAGATCTGGATCTATAAAACGGGAGGGCCCAAATTTCCCATACACTACCTTCCAAATAGTTTTTGTCCCGTCTTGTTATATGTGACTGAGCGTTGTCATGACGAAAAGTTATGGCTTCGTATCTGGTCGAATATTCTATTCGTGTTTTATCGATTGCTCTCTTCATACGAATCAATAATTTATACTTAAAACCAACCATCTTCGAAAAAATAATAAAAATCTACTTATAGCAACATAATATTTAATCAATAAAAATTCCATATCTCGAAATAGCTTATCAGCTGACTTAAAAAGAAAAATATTTAAATTTAATTAAAATAAAATAATTTATAGTTTCCATTTATTCGAATAGAATAAAATATTTCAAACACGCCTTATAAAGGGTGTTTTTTTAAGACCGATAGAACTTGAAATTGTGAAAAATAACACAAAAAATTAAATTGTAATCAAAATTTCTTTTTTATTCGAAGGATCAATACGTGACATTAACATTTGAAAATGATTTCGGGCATATGGGCACCGCGGCTGTTCTTGGTCGAGTGGTGTCAAATCGCACGACCTTGGAGGCCAATTGACAGGTCCATTTCTCGAAATCAACTTATCGCCAAATTTTGATTTCAATAAGTCGATGGTTAAGTTCGCTGTATGGCACGTAGCGCCATCCTGTTGAAACCACATTTCGTCCGGATCAATGTCATCCGTATTTTCAAACAAAAAATTATTGATCATGGTGCGGTAACGATTTCCATTGACCGTAACGTGAGCTCCGGCCTCATTTTTGAAGAAATAAGGTCCGATGATGCCACCAGCGTGAAAACCGCACCAAACGATGCATTTTTCTGGATGTAATGGAGTCTGTAGGGTCTGTTGTGGATTGGTCTCACTCCATATGCGGCAATTTTGCTTATTAACAAACCCGATAAGCCAAACATGCGCCTCATCGCTGAACACAATTTTGCGATAAAACAACAGGTCAGTTGCCAACTGCTCTAGAGCCCAATCGGCGAAAGAACGACGCATATAATGGTCTCGTGGCTTCAATTCCTGCACCAGCTGGATCTTATACGGGTGTAGGCCGAGATCTTTGCGCAAAATTTTCCACGTAGTGGACGGACAGAGCCCCAATTCCTGCGACCGACGACGAATTGATAAATTTGGATCTTCTTCCACACTTTCGTTTACAGCGGCGATATTCTCTTCAGAACGCACATTCCTTCGACGTGTTGGTGTTATTGCATCCTCTAGATAGTATGTCTTACGAAATCTATCGACAGTTCGACGAATGGCTTGTTCAGATGCACGATTATGTACGCCATAAAAATGACGAAGTCGTCTATAAGTTGCGCGAATCGACGACTGATTTTCAAAGTAAATTTGGATAATTTCGTAGCGTTGTTCAAGCGAGAGTCTATTCATGATGATTTGTCAGAGTATACTGAAACAAATAAAAAAAAAAATTTTATGAAAATTTCATTTTTTATGTTACTTTTTACAATTTAAAGTTCTATCTAGCTTAAAAAAACACCTTTTATATGGTGGGCAAATTTGAGGTTAGAAAGTAAATGTTCTCTCAAATTACTGAATGTCAAGAAATGAGTTGTCATCCTTTGACATTTATTGTGGCAAAAGTTGGAAAATCGAAAACATTGTATTATTAAAAAGAAAAACCTTTAAATTAAATTTAAACGTAATAGTTTATAGTTTCCATTTATTCTAATTGAATTAAATATTTTAAAGACGTCATATATCTGGTGGGCAAATATGAGGTTAGAAAGTAAATTGTCTATCACAAAAAGAGATATAATCCTTTAGTATTGACTCTACAAAAAGTTGGGAAATTTTATATATTTTATTTATTTATTTATTTATTAACAGTAAATAAATTTACAAATTAATAATTATAATTATAGGAACTGGCTACAGTGGCTTCGCTAAGCTCTTAAGCAAAGAATTTTAATTGTAAAAATTTACTTTCAAAATGATGCAAATTTTACTGCATCACTTTTTTGGCAACCTTTCCTCTTTCTAAGACCGTTGTATATAATTTCATCGCTAAATCAAAGCTCATGGTATCGATGCTGATAATAAACCAAAACAATATGCTCGTAGTGTCCGTAGTGGTTGCAGTGTTGTAAATCAGCCACTGTACAGCAAAGTGTTGAGATTGAGTCTGAAACATAAAATCATCGATGCTTACAACAATTAAGCATCATTACAGGCATGTTGCGGATCAATTTGCATAAAAATCTTTAACTTCACGCTCATAAAGTTTAAGTCGTTTATGAATTAAGGCCAGCAGAGCATTGTGTGCATCGAATGTTTGTGACCTGATTCTTTGAAACATTTTACTAACAAAATCATTTTTCAACAAAATCAAATTTAGTGATGAGGCTCATTTTCAATCTGGCGGTGAAATAAACAAACAAAATTGTCGCATATGGGGCTTATAAAATCCATAAATTGTTCCCGAAGAATTATTGCATCCATAGAAAACGATCGTAAGGTGCAGTTTGTCTGCAGACGGCATCTTTGGTACGTTTTTTTTTTCGAAAATAAGCAGGGACATACCATCCACGTAAACTGTCTGTGCTTCCAAATAATTATAATACATCTTTTGTGATCACAAGTAACTAATGTTACATCAGTGACGAAAGGTCTTTAAAAGATGGCGACTAGATCCACACAGCCACCCAAACAATTCAGTTATTACAAAAGAAATTTGTCGATTTGAAGATGTCAGTTGGCCACCTCATTCTTGCAAATTTACTATCGCTGGATAATTTATCGGCGGTTATCGAAAGACCGGGTTTATGTAAAAAATCCACAAACAACTGACTCCTGACGCTGCATTGCTTAGATAAGCGATCTTTGTTACAAAATCTGCTTCAAAATTTTGTAAGAAGAGCGGATGTCAGCCGACTTGCATTAATAATTCTCATATTTCTACTTCAAATTTGTATCATTACAACATGAAGTTCTCAAACAACAGTATTTTAAGCCAATTTACCTCCTAACCTTAACTTTGCCCGGTATACAGCTGTATCGCTCAAAAATTATTTTTTCTTTTGCTTGGCATTCTGTTCAAGTTTGCGAATATTTTATAGTACATTTTGACAACTAGTAAGTGGTGCCAACTGAGGGATATAGGAAAAAAATTCATCGTTTCCGCCATAAAGTATGCAACAGTTTTTTTCACAAGTTTGCCTTAATTAGATGCAACTCTTATTACTTTGCAGTTGGAAAAAAGTTTTGCCCAATTTTGCATTTCGGGTCTTTTCTGGAAAGGCTGTATGTTTTAGAAGAATTAGAATCTTTGAATATACAGGGTGTCCGCCGGGAAGGTATACCACTTTATTTATTTACAATTTTTGAGTAAATGAAAGAGAATGAAATTTATATTGTAACCTCAGCAATTTCACTCGATATTTCATAAATTTCATCACGAATATTTTATTTAAATTGCTCAAGCGTTTCTGGTTTGCTTGCATAAAACTTGCTTTTCAGATATACCCACGAAAAGAAGTACGGAGCAGTCAAATCAGGCGACTGTGGAGGACAACCAACATCACCATTTTTTGAAGTAACTTGCTGTGCAAAGAGTCTCGCAGTAATTCCATTGTAATCCTGACTGTATGCGATGTGGCACATGTTAATCAATCCAAAATAATGCAGTTGTGGCTTTTAAAAGT
Source organism: Trichopoda pennipes (assembly GCA_030448955.1). Taxonomy (NCBI): domain Eukaryota; kingdom Metazoa; phylum Arthropoda; class Insecta; order Diptera; family Tachinidae; genus Trichopoda; species Trichopoda pennipes. The sequence continues at coordinate 7,867,215 of JASKUP010000002.1, forward strand.
TTTCCATCATATCACGATATCGCTCTTCATTCAGAGTTACCGTAACGTTTTCAAAGAAGTAAGATTCCATGATTCCTCTTGACCAAATTGCACACCAGGCTGTCACTTTTAATGGATGCAAAGGTGACTGTTGAATAATTTGAGGGTTTCCCATTCCCCAGAACCAAATATTCTGTTTATTCATACATCCATTCAAATGAAAATGTGTCTCGTTACTCATTATAATTTTTTCAAGAACATCGGGGTTGCCATGGGCAAGCTGTACAACATATGTACGGCGATGTAAATGGTCTAGTGTCAACTGTGTCTATATGGAAACAAATACAAATCCTTTTGCAAAATTGCTCTTTGAAGACACGGCATCGAACTGAGATTGATGGTTTGTTTTGAACACTTTCTTGAGCAGCAGTAATATTTTCAGCCGATCTTAAAGTACATTATGGTCTATGTTTGGGCTTATCATCTGCAGACTCTCTTTCTTCGAAATCATTCACTACACGACAAGTAGTGCGTTTTGCTGGCACCTTATTTCTCCCAGAAATTTTACGTAACCTTCTTATTGTCACAATAATCGATAATTTATTTTAATAAAATAATTAAATGATTAACGATTCGGTTGATCGAATATTTTTCGATAAGAAATTTGCCAGGTGTCTACTTCACGACTGCCGAATATGAACTGTTAAAACTAAGGTTTGCCAAAGTGGTGGATAAAACGAAGTTTTTGAAGCATAATTTTAGGGGCTTTAAAAAATTTTTTATTTTATTAATACTTCTTCTGAAGAAGCTTTCCACGGGAAAGCAAAATATTGAAAATAATAATAATAATAAATAAATGTCTGTTATTCTTTTCAACGGTCTTTTCTAATTAATTTAACAGTATATATTTTTTTCCGATATTTCGCTTCCCTGTGGAAATCTTCTTCAGGAAATAATTTTTTATATTTTACAAAAATATAAAATTAAAACAATTTGAAAAGAAAAATTTTTTTAAATATCGGAAAAAAATATATACTGTTACATTAATTAAAAAAAGCCGTTGAGAAGAAAAACACATATTTATTTAAAATATAAAAAGGTCGATCAAGAAAATAAAAAAATTATCCAATAATAATAATAACAATAATAAGGAAATAATAATAAAAAACAAAATTATATTTTTTAATAATATTAAAATAATAAAATCAATTGTAAATTTAAAAAATTTATTTAAAAAAATATAAAACAAATAATAAAATATTTTAAAGACTATACAACAACCGATTACTTTAAGACGTTTATTACATCCTTAAAATCCCCCTAAAACCATTATACACTTTTCTTAAAAAAAAGTACCCCCACGCCGCCTAACTGCTTAAGCAGACATTTTCCAAAAATTTTCTAAATCATCAAAGTAAAAAGTCTTGAAACTATTATCCAACATTTTCTTACAATCGCAATGTGCAAAGGAAGAAAAAAAAGGAAAACTAAAAGAGAAACCTCAATTACTCCAGCTAGCTGACATACACTCACGCACACATATACACACACATAGACAATACAATCTTAACTACTGCTTATGCCTTTCTAAATGTATAAAGAAATGAAACTCCTGCTGCCATTATTTTCTAACAAAAATATATATTTTTGAGTAAAAGGATCTTGTTTAGGCATTTTAATTTATAAACATGCAACATACTCAAACACAAGTTAGACAAACATGTACTCGTATACAACTCATACTTTGAATAAAATTTAATGGCATTTTCTAGACAGTCAGTCCTTTGGGTGGTAAGAAGAAGAAGAAGAAAAAGACAAAATTTAAAATTTTGAATGTTCTTTGCTGCAGAATTTTCAAGTCTATAAATAATTATAAGCAACAGTTGTGTGTGTGTGTGTGTGTGTGTATATGTATATGTACGTGCCTCAGTGTGTTTGTAATTAAATGTGTGCATGCAAGTATGCTTGCATGTATGTGTTTAGAACAACCAAATAGTCTTTATACAAACTGAATTGACTACAAACTCCTTAGACTAAACGACAACAACCACAACAACTAAAACATTTGAAAGAAAACTTTCTTTCTCTAAACAGCTACACCACTCATGCCACTTTAGTTTCTAGTGTTTTGTAATAAAATGGGTAAAAACCTAAAAACTTTTAGATTTTAAGATTTTTTGTAAGCAAAAGAGAAAGGGAAAATGAAATGTCAACGCCAAGCTGTAAGATATTTACACACATGCAGGCATACATGTAATTGAAAGTAAAGTATTTTAAAAGGGACAGGGTTTGCGGGTGCAAATCAATACATGTGCATATACATATGTAAAACTAAATATTTAGAGGGGGATCTAAAAATTTAAAAGGATGCTAAAGAAGAAGAAGAAGAAAAAGAATAGTAAGAAGAAGAAAAAAAAACAAAACTATTTCTTGCTCGATACTTAAAACAGTAAAATATAAATGTTAAAATTTATTTAATAAAAACAAGTATTTTACAAGGAGTAGTTTGGCAGCAAAATCTATTGCATACATTTAGGAGATTTTTTTTCTTGTTTTCTTGCTCTATATGTTAAAATTAAACCTTATCAAAGGGGTTTATTACCATAAAATCTATTACCATTTCCCAAAAATAAATCTGTTTTCACTTCGTGAATATTTTCCTAAATCTTTGATCAAAAGAAAGTTTGGTTAGCTGGCTGTACAATAACAGCAACAACAAAAAGCTGGTTTTAAACAAAGTTTTCTCAAAACAAAATATTCACAAAAAAAGGTCTTTCAGCTTAACAAACAAAAAAAATATAAATATAATTTTAGCGTCATTATTTAGCGTTTAGAAATCTAATAATAAAAAAAAACATTTCAATCAATTTTGGTTTTTTCCCCAAATCAATATGTTTAAAGGCAAAAATTTTTAGAAAACTTTTGTTTTGAGGTTTGGTTTTAAGCTTTCAAATAAAATGATTTTTTAAAATGTTTTTAAAAGAAATTTTAGTTTTTAATAAACAACTTAAACAAAGCCAGTGGTGAATGGTTTGTCATTTCATTGGCTAATTTTGAATTTTTTTTCTAACAAAAACTTAACAAACAAATGCGGTGCAGCAGTAAAACAAAAAAAACTTAGATCAAAATAAAGAATTTAGCTAGGAAACAAACATTTAGAAGGCAGATAAATAAACTAAAAAATTAAAGCGTAAATCATTAAGTCCACATTCAAGTACATTAAATAAAAAATTTTTGGCGATATTACACCTGCTATAATAGAACTTAAAGCTGACATACCTGAACCCTTGTCAAATTGATAAGGTGCAATTGCACATATTTTCATTTTTAAATTGCAATCAATTTTTTCTCATATAAAACATATATTAAAAATTTCGGTACAAGACCTAACTGGACATGATGAATTCAGGTGCTACTCATACATAAATTCTGATTATGGATTAAATAGGAAAAAAAATTGAAAACAAAAGTATAAATTCCGGCTTTTACAACAACACTTTCATTACAAGGCGCTGCTATTACTAATCCAACGTTTTCTCCAATCCCACCAATCAGAAAAATGGCCATTATTTAGGATAAATTTGTTCCGTTTTTTCCCCTTCTTATTTACAAACAAAAAGGGTCATCAGTCATAACATTTTTTTGTAGAAAAGATAAAATCTGTGATAAATTTCTTAAAAAAAATTCATAATTATAACTGTCATATTTTTTTTATAAAAAAATGTCATGAAACAATTGTTTTATAAAACAAATTTCTTCAGCCACAATTTTTATAAACAAAACTTTGACATAGTTTTTAAATTTAAAAAAAAAGTTTCATCAGTCATTATTTTTTATAAAAAAAAATTTCATCACTCACAATTCTTTATAAAAAAATTCGTGACACAATTGTTTTTTAAAAAAACTGTCATCAACTACAATTTTTATAAAAAACTTTTCTGTCATCATTTTTTAAAAAAAAATTTTTTCAGTCATATTTTTATATAAAGCAAAGTTCATATCATAACTTTTTATTAAAAAAAGTTCGTCAGTAATAAATTTTTATAAAAAAAAAATCATCAGTCATAATATTTCATAAAAAAAACTTCATCAGTCACAATTTATGTTTTAAAAAATTGACATTAGTTTTTGTAAAAAAAGTTCATTAGCTATTATTTTTATAAAAAAAAACATCAGTCATTATATTTTATAAAATAAATTTCATCAGTCATAATTTTTTATAAAAAAATTTCATCAGTTACAATGTTTGTTTTAAAAAATGCATTAGTGAAATGTTTTTGTAAAAAAATTTCATTAGCCATTATTTTTCATAAAAAAAATTCATCAGTCATAATGAATAAACATATAAAAATAATTTCATCAGTTAAAATTTTTTATAAAAAAATTTTATTAGCCTTTGTTTTTCTTAAAACAAATTTATTTAGTCATAATTTTTTTATAAAAAAATGCATTAATCATAATTTTTCAAAAAAAAATTCAACGTTATGATTCATATCATAATTTTTTATCAAAAAAAGATCATCAGTCATAAATTTTTATAAAAAAAAATTCATCATGCATAATATTTTATAAAAAAAAACTTCATCGGTCACAATTTTTGTTAAAAAAAATTGCATCAGTCATATGTTTTTGTAAAAAAATTCACTCGTCATTATTTATTATAAAAAATATTTCATGTCATAATTTTTTATAAAAAAATTTCATCAGTCATAATTCTGCAAAAAAAAAATTTAATTAGCCATTAATTTTCTTTAAAAAAATTTATTTAGTCATAATTTTTTTATAGAAAAATTCATTAATCATAATTTTATTTAAAAAAAACTTCAACAGTCATAACTTCAGTTTGCAAAAAAATTTTATGTCTTTATTAAAAAATCATCATTTCTATTAAGATATTTTATAAAACATAATTTTTTATGAAGAATAATTTTATAAATCAAAATTTTTCTATAGAGAATATTTAAAAAAAATTTCATCAATCATAAGTTTTATACAAAAAAATTTTAACAATCACGTTTTTTTTTTAATTTCATTTCATAATTAAAAAAATAAAGTGCAATATTTCCATAGAAATATTTCATTGTATATAATCTCAGTCATAATTTTTCTAGAAAAAAGATTAATCAGCCACAATTTTTTTATAAAGCAGTTTCAGTAGCCTTAATTTAAGTGTAGAAAGTTTTCATAGTGGATTTTTAATTCATCTATTGAGCAAAAAAGTTGAAAAATGGGGTTAAATTTAGCAGATTTTTGCAATTTTTAAGGCACTGTTTTAATTTTTTTCCGGTAGTGTTTTCCCCTGTTCAATATCTACAACTTTGCTTTAGACAAGAAAGAGATATTCAGTATGGCATATCAAGATAGAATGTGTTAGAATATAGAAAAATTAATAAAAATCCTCCCTGAGCAAAAAAAATCGTATACATAATCATTTACATCTTATTTTTGGACTTATTTTCATGTGCAAGTTCCAAAATTGAGTCCCAAAATCTGTAATACAGTTGAAAAATCCTTCCACTACAAATGTTTAATGTCACACTCGATTTCCTTTTCCAAATTTTTTCTGCTGGGTTATAATGTTATAATATAAAAATATGAAGAGTTAAATAAATATAACGATAATTGGAATGCATTTTTGTTGCTTTGCTCGACTTTCAGTGTGACTATTGTTTTAGAATTTTTTAAAATCAGTTTTAAAGTTCCTTGTGGGAAAACAGTTGGCAATAGTTTTTACTACAAATTATTATTTAAAACGTGTTCAAAAGTTTTTCAAAAATAATAAGCTGTGACATCTAAAATAGTTGATAAAAATCTACTAATTATATGGTCGTCTTTTTTTGTGAACCACTGTAGCTGCTTAGAAAGATCTTTCAGAAATTGTCTTCTATCATCGCTTGTTTTCTAATTGGTTCTCTTTATGTATTGCATATGACGCGACGTTAATCATGTTATAAAATACCGCAGGGAACAAATACAATGTCCGCCCAATTTACAAATTTACCCAACATTTTGTCCTCTACATCAAGGCTCCCTTGGGTTTAATATGAGCTTTTTCAACGTGTTTGGGTTTTCGCAGGTATGGGTAAACTGTTGTATTACTATTATATGCAAAGTTGGTTAAATTAATAGCTCTGATTTGGCTGCATAGTACTGGGTAAAAACTTTTTATTTTTTCTCACTGTACCAACTAACGACAAGTTCCAGAAGTTTAAAGTCCAGCCCAATTGCAGACGTAAAGAAATTGTCTGTCTAACACCTTTATATATAGTCAAGTACAGTTTTTTCGCCATTTGTTTGTCGTGGACCATCTTTCGGTTTTTCTGTATAAATAGGACCCTGTAATGGATACCAGGGCTCTGCAAGAGTATTTCACAACTTATAGTTTTTTCTTCCTAAAATGATTTTATTTTCTAGTTTAAAACAATTAATAAAGTAAAAATAAAAAAATAAAATTAATATGCGCCTCGAAAGCATTAATTTTTCGACTCGTTCATTCCTTATTATCGAACGCCCTAAAACATACAACAATTTTATATTATCCAGAAAAAATATTTTTACTAATCCCATACTTTGATTTATCATTTTAGGAAACCATACCACCAGCCCCCACACCCAGTGAAACGACCAACTCGTCTGATACCAATACAGAAACGGATCCCTATGCTGGTCTTATGAAAGATGCCGATAAACTTAAGCTTATGCTTTTGGCTTGGAATTATCAAAATTCCAATGCGGTACGTAATGGTACCGAGGGTCCTGACTTGGGAGTGGTAGGTGGTCTATGGGCTCAATATCAGAATGCTTTGGCCCAAAGTGCAGCAGCATCGGGGAATAAACTAGATGCCTCCCTTTCGCCTGTGCCACGTGAGGGCAATCCCTCGCCCATGGAAGCACAAGATGAAACTAATTCATCGGGCCACAAAGAGGAAGATGAGGGATCAGAAGATGACTCAGATGATAAAATAGATGAAAAGCTAGCACAATCGCATGATCCCGAAAGATTGAAGGCTTTTAATGTGAGTTCTTTTCAACGAAAAACTAAAATAAAATTTAATTTGCGAAAAACTTTTCTTTATTTTTTTTTGCAGATGTTCGTACGTTTATTTGTGGACGAAAATCTAGATCGCATTGTACCCATTTCAAAGCAGCCAAAAGAAAAAATACAAGCCATTATAGATTCTTGTGCCCGTCAATTTCCCGAATTTAGTGATCGTTCACGTAAACGCATACGAACTTATTTAAAGTCTTGTCGACGCAATAAAAAGACACGCGATGGTTGGGAAAATACGGTAAATTTTAAATTTAATTGAAAAATAATTTGATATTATTAAACTGCTTTCATTTTTAACTAACAGACCCGTCCTACACCAGCCCATCTAACTTCCGTGCAGGCCGAACAAATCTTAGCGATTGCTTGCGAAAATGAGTCCCTCAATGCCAAACGCATGCGCATTGGCTTAGAGCCCATTACTCATGCCATTCCTGCACCTGGTTCAGCGGTAGCAGCTGCCGCCGCTGCTGCTGCAGCAGCAGCTGCCGCAGTCGCCGCCACAACTAGTTCAGCAGTCTCTGTAGGAGGTGCCAGCACTTCATCCACCGTTACTTCAGCCTCTGCCAATGACGGCTCTAATGCCGCTAACACTGCAGCTTTACCTTTTGCCGCTGGCACGGGCTTTTCGCGTTCCACACCCAACTTAGAGACTGCTGAAACGTTGTCTCTAACACCGGCCGCTGCAGTAGCTGCTGCTGCCGCCGCAGCTGTGGCTGCATCTTCCAGTACTGGCAGTGGTGGAATAAATTCAAATCGTAGTTCACCTTTAGCTTTAAGTTCGAACGCCAGTGCTTCAGGTATGGAAATTAAACCTTTAGCTACTGCTTTGGCTAACGGTAACAGTGGTGCCAATGGCACAGCTACAGGTTTAACTGGCATGCCAGCTACTAGTCCTCTTTATAGACCAACAGATTTTACATCACCCAGTGCAGCTTCACCATTCGTAGCTGCAGCGGCGGCTGCAGTAGCGGGACGTACGCCAACTTACCCTGCATACTTTCCGGGTGTTGGCACTTTAGGAAATGGTAAGTTTTAATTATGACTAAAGAAAATATTTAAATATAAAAAAATAGTTGCAGCGGACATAGCAAAGTTTTGATAAAAACGGCACCGTAAATAAAATGTTTAAAAAGTACTACAATTTCTGATTTAGCTAGCAAATGAGTTATTGGCCTTTTTTAAGGCCGCATTTTTAATTATTTTTTTCACGAAGCAGCAGTATTTATTTCATGTGAATAAAATTCAATAAAAAATTTTACTATTTTAAGATTTCTCTCGTTATAAGATTTATAAAAAAATAACTTGTCATTTTTTAAATTAAGTTGCCCTAACTAGTTTTAAAATTTTTCGGGTAAAAATATAATTAGAAAAAAGGTACTTTTTCTGTTTTAAATGTCTGTACTATTTAGAATACTTCCCTGTAGCTAAAATATGTTTAGAAACAGGTACTTTATTTGTTTAAAATGGGATTAGTATACTTAAAACTTGTCTATTGTAAAAATATGTGTAACAAAAAACGTACTTTTTTTGCTAAAATTATGAATTATAAATTTAATTCACACACAATTTCTTGCCACTTTAATGATTAAATAAATGTGTTTGGAATTGTACATTAGGAAATATTTTAGATATTAAAACCTATACTATGCTTTATTTTTGAATGTGGTACAAAAAAAAGTACTTATGAAAATTAAAATTCTTCAGATATAACTAAAGAACCCAGAAAATTTTCAAATACAACTATGACCTTATAAAAACCTATCTGCTTAATGGTTTTCATGTTAAAAGTTTCAAAAAAGTACTATTTAAATAAAAGTACTTTATTGTAAAATTAAAAAAATATTTATTTCAAAATGTTTTTTTTTATTTTTCTATTTGTTTAATACAGTTACACCTACCGACCTTTCAATGAAGTCTTCCTCCTCCACTATCAATACACCCATCACCTCAACCACCGTCAATGCATTAAATGCCAACAACAATAATGCCAACAATATTAATACTCTGGCAACTCTAAATCAACTTAATGTCAATACAAATCTTAACAATGGCAATGTCAATAATACAAATGTTTTGGCAACAGCCACCCAGCAACTACAACAATTACAACAAGCCCAACAGCAACAACAGCAACAGCAACAGCAGCAACAGCAGCAACAACAACAACACCAACAAACCCAACAGCAACAGCAGCAGGTTAATTTAAGTAGCAACAGCATGGATATGAGTGCTGTGAGAGCACCACCATTGTTGCCCCACAAATTGAGTCCCAATGAAATAACGGCTGCGCGCCAAGTTATTTCAGCCTATCGAGAGAGTGCTGCTTTTCTGCTGCGCACAGCAGATCAAGTAGAGCAGCTGCTGGTGCAGCAACAGTAAGTGTGGGTTTTATCCAAGTGGATGGAGGAAGTGTGGCTCATGAATAGACAGAGCGAATTTTAAAGAAACTATTTTTTTTTTGTTTTTTAAATTATTATTTTTGGATTTGATTTTAATTTAAAATAGTTTAAAATAAAAATAAATAAAACAAAACCCTTTTGCTTAGTAAACATTAGGGTGGTTCCTATTATACTATAAAAACCAAAAGAAACTTAAACGAATTACCAAAAGAAATAGTCAAATACAAGTTGAAAACTAAGTTTGTATTTTTAATTTTTGATAAATAATAATTAAACTTAATTAAAACAGCTTAGTAATAAAAACAAACATAGAAATAATAGTCAATGTTTTCAATTTAAATATCAAAAAAAATAACATAATTTTTTTTTTAATTAAAATTTCAGTTGATTTATTATTTCATTTATTTTTTTTTTTTGTTAAATATAAATTTCTTATAGTGAGTTATTAGTTTTAAACTGAAACGACAACCACAATTATAAAAGCCAGAATTTTAAAACGAAATAGTAAAAACTTAAAAGAAAATTTTTAAGAGAAATAAAAACAAAATACCAAAAAAAACCACATGAAATATTTAAATAATCCACTACAATTTTATTCTTAACATATTTAACCATCAATAACAACAATAACAAAACATCCATTTAATAATCAAGCATAATCCACAAATAACAGACAGACAGTTAAAATAGTATTAAAAAATAGATATTTAATTATTTTTTTTCCTTTTTTTCTTTCTTTAACACTTTATTATTTTAACTAAAATTGTTAAGTTTTTTTTTACTATTTTTAAGTTTTTGTTTTAGTTTTTTGTTTCCCTTTTCTTTTAATTTTAATAATCGTTTAATCGTTTGTTATAACAAATAGTTTAAAAATACAAAAACAAATTGTTTAACTTGTTCCATTAAAAAAAATTATTTATATAATTTTAAATAAAAAAAAAGACAAAAATAATAAAAAAAAAATTAAACAATACTACAACACAGGGTGATATCAAAAAAATTAAAAAATAACACGGAAACTTATTTATGAGATCTAAGTTTTAGTTTATGTAAAAGTAAATTATCAAAATTGCAGACAATTCTACAACAACTTTCTTAATAATTTAAGTAAATTTAAACCCAAAAACTTACACATGTTTTAAAAAAAATGGTTTATGTTGCTTTTTACAATGAACAGCTTTGAGGTTAGAAAGTAAGCCTTAAAATATATACTTTTTTTTAATAATTTCAGTTTTATTGACACCACTGTAAATTAGAAATATTTAAACTAATAATCGAGTGCAGTGTCGGACAAATGTATATCTGCTGCATTCAACAAATGTCCGCTCTTTACACAAAAATTTGAGGTTAGAAAATAAGTTGGCTAAAAATATACACTTTTTTGCAACTTCAGTTTTTTTTTTATTGACCACTGTAAAGTAGAAATATGAAATTTAACAATCGAGTGTAATGTAGGACAGATGTTTACCTGTAGCACATCGAAAAAGATCTGCTCTTTTCACAAAATTTTGAAGGATATGTTACAACAAATTTTAATTTATCTCGTAATTTGTTACGCTGAAATTCATTTAAAGAGTCACAGAGAATGCAAGTTCGATCTTTCAAATGGCCCTAGAGAAAATAATCCAGCGGCGTTAATTCATAAGAACAAGGCGGAAAATTTATCGATATAAATTGAGAAATTACGCAACCGGGAAATTTGTCTTGCAATAACTGGGTGGCTACGTGGCTATGGCGCCATCTTGGCAAACTCAAAGATCACTGATCACTGCCAACATCAACCAATTTTGGACACAAAAAAATTTTTAAAAATGGTTTGATAATGCAGAGAATTCACGATCAGGGCGTTTTCTTACTTATTTTCCAAAAGCTGACCTCAAACCGAGCCACACGGTTACTTTCTTTGAGTGAAATAGTTTTTTAAGGACTTTTTTGTGGATTTTGTGAGCGAAAATTTAGTTTATTTACATAATCGCCGTATTGAAAATGAGCCTCAACACTAAAAGCGATTTTGTTGAAAAATGCTTTGCGTTCAGCGCAATTCATTGGGGGTCGGCTTGAAGATGAACACCTTTTTTGCAAAATTTTTTGCAAAGTGCCTCTAGTGATGCCCAACTGTTGTAAAAGTTGGTGAGTTGATCTAACAGGCTCATTATCAACATTTCGCGGCCATATTTACATCACTACAGCCTCTATGAGTATATGGTTTTGGTCTATTGTCAGCAACATTACGGTGAACCCCGAATTTAGTGATTAAATTATGTACAAAGTCTCAGAAGGAATCTTATTATTAGAAAAAACTGCTCAAATAATACGCAATGATACAATGAATTTTCACCATTTTGAAAAGTAAATTTCACAATCAAAATTCCCTTCTCAAAAGTTTAACGTTCCGTGCTTAAAATTTCCTCACTTTTGGTAAATAAATTTTAAAAGATGACAGCTCCAATTCTTGCCATTTTTTCTTTTCATTGACAATTTACTACCTAACTTCAAATTTGCCCATATAGCAGATAAACACAACACCCTGTAATAAATCTGATTAACTTAGGCTCCATATTTTTATACAAAACATTGCAAAAATACTTTCTTCACCTTTACAGTGTAGTCATTTCAAAAGAATTTTGTCTCTGATGGGGACGGCAGCAATTTTATTTATTTGATATAAAAGATTTAAATTCCTGGCAACACTTTTCTGGCACAACTTTAAACACTATTGGAATTCTTTACTCAAATGTCTGTTATAAATTTAAAAAAAATAAAGACACAAATATAGGGGAAGAGACGATAGTTTGTTTTTGGTACTAAAAATATATTTAATTGAATTTATTGTATTACACCGTTTTATAATTCTCATTTTGTCTTTAAAAATTTTAACACTACTTTTCCAACTTTTCTAACAACATAAAAACTTAAGGGATATAAAAATGTAGATAAAAATTTAATACGAGAACTAAAAAAGTACTAATGACTCTTCTGAAACAATTAAAAGGGTGATTAATAACTCCATGAGGTGAATATGATATCATTCAGATATTGCTGAGTGCAACAGTTTTTAAAGCTTCAGTTTTCTTTGGGTGAAATTAAGCAATTGTGTGCCCTCTTACTGTAGATCTCTTTCCAAAAGCAACTGTAGAAGAGAAATTGAGCCAATATAAGTGACCTTATCACGCCAGCATTAGACAAGATAACAATGATTACAAATCGCTTGTACAAAATTTTCATTTAAAATAGTATTTTATTGGAAGTTCTTTTATTTTGTTAAATGCGAGTATTGACTATTCTTTGTTGTAGACTATTCATTTCTCTACCACAAAAAATTTTTTTCTTTCCAATAAATTTACTTGCTGCTCACCACCCCTTTCCACGGGTAATTTTAAACTTTTCGCCCCAGGCTGGGGTCTTTTTAACACTTTTAAGTATTTTTATAAAATAATACAAAGAATACTTAAAGAAGTCAGGGGAAAATGTATCTTAAAAACAAAAAATTTTAAAATAGTGCGATAAAAGTTATATTTAACAAAAAGGACCAGACTATTAAGCAAGTCTTTTAAAATCAATAGCGATATAAACAGCCTTTCTAGTATTATTAATATAATTTTGGATCTTTCTAAATTAAAATTAAAAGTAATGCTTTTCACAAATCCACAAAATTACTTTTGCAATTGACCATTTTTAAATAAACAGCAATTCACACGTTTTGAAAACTTTCCTAATTTTGGTAAAGTTATTTAAAAAAAATACATTTTGTTAAAAACTACCGTTCCCAAAATTTCTTAGTTCTCAAATAAAGTGTATCCTTTAACAGCGTGAAAGTTGTTTACAAAGTATTTTCAAAACTATTATTAAAATTATAACAAAGTACTTGTCATCAAAAAGTACCAAATTAGTTCAGATAATAATCAAAGTCCTAAAGAGCTAACGTTAATCCCTGTGAAACTTATGAGAAACAATTTGAGTAAAACATAGTTTTGATAACTTTTTTGAGAAATTATAAAAAGTACCCAACTGTTCCCAAAGTTCTTAGTTCTTAAATTTTTGTTAAACAAATTTTTGAAAATTTTTAAAATTTTTAATATATTTAATAAAAAAAGTACTTTTTGAAAAAGTTCTAATAGGTACTAAAGTATACCCAAAGTTTTTATATCTTAAATTTTACCCCTAATAGCGTGAAAACTGGTTTAAAAAATATTTTGAAAATTTTTACTAATATTAAAAACAAATAGTTGTCCTAAAAAAGTACCAAAATAGTTAAAACAGCTATAACCATCGTAAAGGATTTATCTAATACGTTAGTTATTTTCTGGTGAAAATTTTATTATAACAAGCATTTTGATTTAGGTTAAAAAATTTACCTTTTGGAATAAAGGTACCAAACAGTTCCCAAAATTTTATTACTTTAACTTTTATTAATACTTTTTATTTCTTAAGTTTTTCTTAAATAGCAATAGCGACAAAAATGTTTTAAAAAATATTTTGTAAATTTTTAACTAGTACTAAAAATAAATACTTGTCATAAAAAAGTACCAAAATACTTAAAATAGTAATCAACGATGTAGAGGATTAACCAAATATGTTAGTAATTACTGGAGAAACATTTTATTATAACAAGCAGTTTAATTTAGGTAAAATATGGATATTAAAACACTGCTATTTTGGAAAAGTTGCAAAAAAGTACCAAACTGTTCCAAAAGCTGTTCGTACTTAAATTTATTTTAATAAAAAAGCTAATGTATAAGCTATAGTCCCTGCTAAAAAAAAATGATTTAAAATAAGTTTTAAATAACTTTAATAGTACTATAACAGAATATTTTTTTAACAAAAAAGTACCAATATATTAATCAACATCGTTAAGGTTTTATCAAATGTGTCATTAATTTCAGTTTACAGTTACTTTGTTTTAAAGATTTTTAAATAAAAAACTTTTTCGTTAAAAAATTGTACCAAATATTGAAAAGTACCAAAATATTAAAAGTTATAAAAATGTTCAAAATTTAATTAAAAGCTTTTTTAATTCTTTAGGAATTGTTGAAATTACTTACTGGGCCTCAAAATTCTCTGCACAAATAAATTTTCCTCAATAAAGCAAAAAAAGTTAAAGGTACTTTTTAAGAATAAGAAAAAGTATTAACGAAATTAGGACATTTTCGCCATTATTAATATATTATTCATTATGTATTAATGAAATATATTCATTATATTTTGTAGTTTTTATAAATATCATGTCTAAAATTGTATTCATGTTTCTGCTTTATTTGACATCAAATGTAACAAAACTGTTTAACCTCAAAGGTACCAAAAAATTTAAAATTATAAAAAATTTCAAAATGTAATTGAAAGCTTTTCCAATTCTTTAGAAATCATTGAAATTATTAAGTGCGTCTCAAAATTCTCTGCACTAATAAATTTCCCTTAATAATACAAAAAAAGTTAAAGGTACTTTTTTTTTAAATAGGGAAAACTTTTAACGAATTTAGAAAATTTTCGCAATTATTGTGTGTTAATAAAATGTTTTCTGTAAATTTTCTGATTTTTTTCTAAACATCATTTTTAAATTTCTACTCGTATTTCTGGTTCATTTGACATCAAAGGTACCAAAATTGTTTAACTTTAAAAGTACCAAAATATTTAGTCAATTAGTTAAAGTTAAAAAACAATGAAAGAAACTCTTTATAAAACAAAGTTATTTATAACCTAAAATAGTATTGGTTATACAAACAGTATTTGAGGGAAAATCTTTCTCAAAATTTTTGTGTAATATTTGAAAAAAAAATTCTTTAAATTTCTCGGGTTTCTTTTTACTTAAACAAATTATTAAGAATTGTTGGCTGTTAAATTGTTAAACTAAAATAACTTTTTTAAAAAAAATGCATTAATTTCTAATGTTAACTATTTTCAATTTTTATTTAAACATTATTTTCATATGAATTTAAAAAAAAAGAAAAACACAAATTATTATAATTTTCATGAACAACTGATTATTATTAAAAATTTATAAAACGCTAAGGAAAATGTTCTCTAACAAATAAAATCCAATGAAAAAAACTAGAACTAATAAAATAAAAAAAAATAAAAAACTTTTTAGAATTTACTTAATTTTTAAAATAGTCCTAAAATAAATTTACTAAATAAATAAAAATATAAAAACAAAAAATATTTATGAAATAATCAAAACAATATTGAAAATATGCCACATACACACAACACAAGTTATTGTATTTTTAAACTCGTAAAGTTAAATTAAATAAAAAAAAATATATATATATAAAGTTGTCTAAAACAAAAAAAAATAATAAATAAAAAACAAAATCTAAATGAAAAAAATTTTAATTGTAAAATCTTTAAAAATAAATCCAACACAAAATGCAGTTTAAAAAGCATTGAAAAGAAAACAATTAAAAAAATACACACACACACACACACAAACAAAACTCGATATTTGTCAAATATTAATTAATTAATATTAACAAATGAACAAAAATTCGATTTAATAAAAATAATGAATTTATGAATTAAATGTATAAATAACAAATGTTTTATTAAAATAATCAGGCAGGTAAAAAAACTTCCTTGAGATATTTACTAAAAATAACGTTAAGTGTATAACAGTTTTCTTTGGCTTAAGAATTTTTGTTATCATTTTCCTCCTCTTAACGTCTTTCCCGGCTGTTTGTTTTTGCAAATGGCGAGTGCTTTCGATGTGAACATATCATTTTGAAGCCATGGTCTATCACGTTCTGGTGAGTCAGTATGTCTAGTCCAGGTAATTATCCCATAATCGTCGTATCTAGCTACGCAGCTCAGAGAAGGAATTGACAAAAAAGTATTTTATTCACTGGCGGAACAAACCCAATTAATTCGGTGCATAAGAATTTCTTGTTAAAGTTCTATAAATAGAAAAAGAATAAGGAATTCTTTTATGCAACAGCATTCGCTACAACAATTTTTGTGCTTTTATTGAAACACGTTTGTATAACAGTTGCTTTTCCAAGGCGTAAGAGAATATTTTATGATATGTGGTTAGATTTTCCGACGGGCCTAGATTTACTCTTATTTGGGTACGGTTTTCCGTCGACCCTCGTCAAATTTGGTTTGTGAATAATCCGGTTTCGGTCATTTGCCATCTTCAGTGTTCTTTTCCCACTCGTAGGAAAAGGAATAGGAAAAGAACACTGAAGATGGAAAACGGCCGAAACCGGTTTGTTCACAAACCAAATTTGACGAGGTTCGACGGAAAACCGACCCAAATAAGAGAGAATATTTTACTTTGAAAAATAAATGGTGTGCAAATTTGAGATTAGAAAGTAAATTGCCTGTCAAATGACTGAATATCAAGCAGTGCAAAATTTTAAGCATAACACTTTACATTCTAATACTCTGAAAGACAAAACTCGGCGTTATATTAATGAGTTATACGAAGCTTTATTTCAGAATTTGCTTAAAAATTTTGTAAAAAACACAGACGACAACAGAAGTGCTAGAGGTGGAAATTTGCCCGACATTATATTCTAATATTAATTCCCATATTTCTACTTCACATTTCTGTTTGTGTGTGCTTTAAACCAATTTACTTCCTAACCTCAAATTTACCCGTCCATTACTTATTTCTACATCACGAGTCTTTCTTTGAAATGGAATGAAAACAAAAATTTTGAGTATAAAATGACAAGAAAGAAAATTGTTGGTTAGAAATCCTATTTAGAATTGGATTCTGTCGATAAGAATTCATCACAAACGATATAAACTCGCTACCGCAATTCCTTATCGCAAAATAAACTTGGAGTGTCTGTTTGATGATGATTAAATACTATTAAATATGGTTGTAATTCTCGTTTAATTTATATTATTTACCAAAAATAACTTTCAGCGTATAACAGTTCTCTTTGACAAGAGAATTTTTTTGTAAAAGTTCTGTAAATAGAAAAAAACAATGAATTCTTGTATGGAACAATACTCTCTATAATAACCTTTCTGTCATAAATACAGCAAAGCAATTTTTTTTAAAATAAATTTTTATATAACAGTTGTTATGCCAAGGCTTGAGAGTTAATATTTTATATAGAAAATTAAGGGGTGGAAAAATTTGAGGTTACGAAATAAATTGCTCTCAAATGATTAAATATCAAGAACAGAGCTGTCTTTCTTTGAGAAGTTCTAAACAGGAACTTTACATTCTAGTGAAAAGAATTTCAATTGTGAAAAATGTTATAAAAATAGACAAATTTGCAAAATCTGAGCAGGTTTTCCTCGTCATCAGCCTCTTACTGAGACTGCTTTATGTAATTTAAGAAAGCTTGAGGGAGTTTAAATGACTTAAAATAATTAATAATTGATTGCGGGAGCTAAAAACTTTAATTGTGAAATAGTTAATATTTCACTATATGGCTACATAAAATTCGAGCAACTTTTTCATCAATTTAGACAGCTTTTGAGACGGCAAAATTCCAGGTTCACGATATTTTTGCTGACAATAGACAATAGACAATATTGTCGTAGTAGTTGCAGTGATGCAATCATAGCCGCTGTACAGCAAAATGTTCGCAACAACTATTTTCGATTCGAAATTAGTTTCGAAGACGAATTAGCTCCGTGAAAAACTTTTGAAGTCAAGCGAAAAACGCCAAATATTCAGTTAAAATCTCAAGCGTTTATTCTTTTGTTAATTTAAGCTGAATTATCAACATTGAATTATCAAATTTGTTTTAAAAAAAATAATTTTAAAGAAATTTATATAAAAATGCTGATAATTTTTTGTTAAATTGATATATAATATTTTTTGATTTAATAAAATATATTTCCTAGAGAAAAATATGCAAATGATAACACTTTTTATGAAAGCTCTAACATTTGGCAGCACTTCTCCAAAAAAACATTTTGTGTTTGCAGCTTTCTTCTATAGAAGCAATTTAAGTTGGCAGCACTCTTCTATAAAAGCATTTTAAGGTGGCAGCACTCTGCTATAAAAGCATCTTGAGTTGGCAGCACTCTTCTATATATACTTAAGAGAGTAAAATAATGCTGGGACACACAATGCTTTTACGGACACGTTTTTTATTCCTAAGCTTAAGTTGCTTAGAAAAATATGTCATAGATTTTTAAAATTGCTTCTTAAAAAATACATGAAATGCTTTCCTTTATCTGAAATTTTTTTCTATAGAAAATTATTTTGTTAATGTTTTACTGACAATTATGGTTATTCTATTTTGTGCTAAAATATCTTTAGTAGGGTACAGTACACTTTTTGTCGTGCCACCTACATGTAATAGCACACAATATATTCATTAGTTAATACAACAACCCGACAGTTGAATTTTTCTTATATTTATTTCAAAGCTTCCTAAGCTGTTATGCCGATAAATATCGTATGCTGCGTTAAAGTCTTTAGTAGTTTATTTATTTTAGTTAATGGAAATAATTTAGTTTCTTTCTCATTCTGGTGACTTAAAGTCGCTGCTTCATTTACTCTGAGGGCATTTGAAAGATTCGACTTATGTAAACAACTTACAAGCAGCTGATGATCGAAGCAGCTGATGCTCGAACCAGCTGATGCTCGAAGCAGCTGATGCTCGAATTTATTACGAAATTTGCTTCAAAATTTCGTGAAAAGAACGGTTGTCCACCTAAATGATAGAAGTGGAAATTTGCCCGACTTCCTGTACAGCCAGCGGCAAGACAACGGGTAATATTCTTTTAATAATTTCGGACTGTTAGGTAAGACAGTCAGGTTATAAACAAAGCAGAGGTTTTAACCCAGCCGAGATTATACCCTGATCCCAAACGGAGCTGAGGTCTTCACCCAGCGGAATTTGTGTCTACCGTCACCATAGTGAGTGACCAGAGCATTGGACAGTTGAGCGGAGGTTTTAACCCAGGCCAGCTTACATTGTTTTGATTATTTCCCTTAGACACACGGCCAATTAACTGAACTGTGGTTCGGTCACAAACGAAGTCGAAGTCTTAACCCAGCAGAATTTGTGTCCACCGTCACCATAGTGGGTGACCAAAGCACTGGACAGTTGAGCGAAGGTGTGATTCGATTTACATCCGCACATGGACATGAAGCCTTAATCAGATGGTGGATCTAACCACTGCATAATTTGGAACGTTATGCACGTCCTAGGAAGCCGAAGCTATAATTCTATGCAACAGAACTTTCTAGTTGCAACTTCGATGATTCCAGAGCAGGGCTGCAAATCATCACTCCTTGCTTAAGAGTTGGAGACTTTCCAACTCCTGTCCAGAACACATGTCTAGCATGCTCACTGGATCTGGGAACATTTCACCAGGTAGGTGTTATTAAAGGTGAAATGAACCCGGCCACCATTAAAACTGACCTGTCTGTCATGGGGCCGCGAAACCACAACCACCACGTTACTCCCATATAGGGGCCAACCTCAATGATCAGCCAGAGAACTATTAAATGTCTAAAGAGACAAATAATGAACTCTGGGGCACACTGATCCCCGTGGAAATAAAGTGGAGTTTCCAGTTGACTCTGTGCCTGTCTTCAGGGGACTGGGCTCCCTTTGTCCCCAGTTGCACTGTGTCTAGATAGTGGAATTCTATAAAGACCATATTTATGTGCCCCCGGGGGGAGTTGAGCGGAGGTTTTGACCCAGCCCAGCTTACATTGTTTTGGCTGTTTTCCTCGGACACTGACTGGTATACGTAGGACCAAGCCAACGAAAACTGCCGCATTCACACACACACACACACACCAGTGTACAGTAGACAGAGCCGAGAAATGAGCTGCCGTCAAGCAAAGAATTAGTGACAAATAAAGGCTAAGTTATAACTTAATCAACCGCAGCCTTTTTTTTTAATTTGTCACAACGACACTACACGACCCTCGACGCCGCTGAAAATACCCCAGCAGCCAGGAAAAGCGTATCGTTACATTTGTTTTAAACCAATTTAATTTCTAACCTCAAATTTGTCCGTCCACTACTTAATACCACAGTACGAGTCTTTCTTTTAAGTAAACCGAAATTAAAAATTTTCAGTATAAAATAACAAAAAAGTAAAATTATTATTTAGAAATCCTATTTAGAATTGAATGCTGTCGATTAGAATTTAACACAAACGATATGAACTTGCTACCGTTATTATCTCAACTTTAACTTAGTGACGTCTTTTTTTTGAAAAAGGACACTATCAAATATGGTTATAATTCTCGTTTATTTAATAGTAAAAATAAACTTGAATTTTTACTTAACTGTCAAATTTGACTACTGTCAAATTTGGCCTTTAAATAAGAATGGATAAATGGCTTCATTGTCTATGTGGCACCGTCCTGTTTTAGCCACATGTCAGTGATATCAAGTCGTCAATAAAAGCCAAAATTGAGTTGTTAGCATCTCGCGATAAAGTGATCCATTGACCGTTATCGCTTTACAGTCTCATCTTCGAAAAAAACGGGTACAGATGTAAATCAGATCACGCATACCCTGACTAGTTCCCTCCGGGGGCACATGATAGTCTTTTTGGAGCCTACTATTCCATCTAGACTGGTGTCTTGCGGGGTAAAACGGAGCGCAGGTCCCTTAAAGGCTAGTAGGAGCCATCTGGACAATCCACATATTTCCACGGGAATCACTGAGCTCGCAGAGTTCACTATTTGTCTCTTTAGACATTTAGCTGTTCTCTGGCTGATTATTGAGCTTGGCCCCTATATGGGAGTATCGTGGTGGTTGTGGTTTTGAGGCCCTCGTGAGAGTATGTGGGTCGGATCATTCAAAATGAACACAATGAATGGTTCAGGTTCAGTGAATATGAATGCCGTCGTGTTCTTACTTATATTAAGTTTCATGCGTTCTGGACCAGGAGTTGGATAGTCTCCATATCTTTAGCAAGGAGTAAAGGCTGCGACCTACTTTGAGCTTTTGAAATTGCTACTAGGAGTGACCGGAGAATCCACGGATTCGAAGGCCTTCTAGGGCGTGAATGGCGTTGCTTTTCATTCACAGTGGTAATAGCCACCGTCTGATTATGGCTCACTGCCGGTGCAGATGTAAACCTTACCACATCATACCCTGACTAGTGAAAATAGACGTCGTCTGAAAAAATTATTTGTTTTAAAAAACCAGCCGGTTGTCGCTGAATGAATTAAGCAAATCTACATCTATGTGAATGGTTGTCTTCAATTCCTGCTTCAGTTGAACCTTGTAGGGGTTCAAAGTCAAATTCTTATGCAAAATTCACCATGTAATGCTTTTGGATAACGCCAACTGCTGGGAATGTCGAGGAATCAACAAATATCTGCGTCAGCACTGCTGCGATATTTTCAGTTGAACAACCCGATCGAACAACCCGTGTGAAATTGAATTTATTGTAGCAATTGCCAATGCGTCTACAACGAATACGTTAAAAAACTAAATGTCAAATGTTATTGGTGTTGCCACATTTAAAAAACAAACTTTTTGTTGAAAATTCGATATAAATATGATTTGAATATTCTGAAATATAATAGAGAGAAGAATGGGAGACTTAAGTTAATTACAGCTTAATTTAATTTCTTCAATTTATACCTTTTAAGGTTTCAAAGTCAAATCCTTACGCAAAATTGGTGGTTTGGTTAACACCAATTGCTGATAATGTCGAGGAATCAAAAAATCTGGGTCTGCTTCAGCACTATGGCTCAAGGCGGCATTGTTTTCAATTGAACGATCCTGTCGAACATTTTGTATCGACGCTGTCGACTCAAATTTAACGACCAATTTCTTAATACCGTTCTCAGAAAGACGATTATGTTCGATATGTGCTTGGATTTTCCGATTATGTTGTCCGAAAATATCACAAATTTTACGAAATGTAACTTTAACAGAACCACCATTTTCATAGTGGAATTGAATTATTTTAATGGGATTTTCATGCAAAAATGATTTCATTGTAACAATTGCCAATGCATCTACTACGAACGAGTCAAAAAACTAAATGTCAAAATTATCATGTTGATGGTGTTGCCATAATTGAAAAACAAACTTCTTGTTGAAAGGCCCAAAAGCGACCTTTGTAAATGGTGTAAAATTTCTTTAAAAAAATGACAATACGCTGTTTTAAATTTAAACATGTTTTTCAATTCAATTTCCTTATTTTCAGGAGGTTATGACCACAAACCTAACAAAAATTATCCAAGTTTTGGGCACGTTATTTTCGATATTGAAATATGCGATGTTTTTTTGGTTTTCAAGTGTAATTCACTCTGAGCAGAAAACTAAATAAGTGATGCCAAAGTTCTTATTTTTAGGTCTACTTTCGCAAGCCCTTCCCAGAATTGAGTCCCAAATCTATGTTATTTTCCAATTAAAAGAAAATTGATTTGAATTCAAAAAATGCACAAATGTTTTTATATTTTATTTAAAATTTATTAAAAAAAATGTACAAAAATCGATTATTTATAAAGTTTTTAACTTAAAACTAAAAACTAAATCCAATTTCGTTTACAAAAACAAACAAACAAGTCGTTATGAAAATTTAACATAATTTTCTTAAGCTTAAAGAAGTTTTGTAAAAATTTTTTTTATTTTAAATTAAAAACAAAAAGAACTGAGGCCAACAAATAATTAAACTAAACAAAAAAAAAAAAAAAATGGTTTATACATTTTAAAATGCCATAAATTTGCTGTCGATAATATTTTTTAAAAATTTATTTTTGTAAGCAGCTTATTAATTTACATGACTTCTAAGCTTAATTTTTCATTTATTTTCACTTAAGGGAAGCACCTAAGGATTTTGCTGTTTCAGTAAAAAAAATGCCTCAAAGCAAGTTTAAGCTTAAATTGCTTTCAAGAAAAGCTTTCAAAAGCACCTTTGATCATTACAAAGAAAAGTGGCAAGATTTTTTTTTAATAACAATCATTATTAATTTTTAAAATAATGAATTCTTAATCGACCAATTTTTTGCTATTAAATAACATGTCTTAAGTATTAAAGAACTTAGCTAAGAATAGTTGGGCTTAAATAAACTTTTAAGCTCACGCTAATACACCATCCAAGGCATGTATGACGCCATTTGTAGCCGGTATATTCGAGGCAATCATTTGCGTGTCATTCACCTTGATTTTGCCCGCTGAGGTCTTTTGCAGAATTACAGTTTTGCCAGTCAGCAAAGAATCTTTAACTTGATAAAATCTCATGCCAGCTGAGAATAGAGTACCGGGCACTATATGTTTCATAGCAAATTCTTCGGCAGCTTCCTTGTCATTCATTAATTTCTCCAAAGTATCCGATTCAATGTCACTGAAACTTTTATCAACGGGAGCAAACACAGTATAAGTTTTAACGGCTTAAAATAGAATAAACAGAGATTTTCTTAAATTTTCTTTTCCTTTTGAAAAAACAAACATTTTCAATTACCTTTGCTTTGCAATTTCTCCGAAAGTCCTGATGTATATAAAATCTTTAGGAATGTTGAGAATCGATTTTCTCTATCTGATTGTAGAGTTTGTAAAAGATCACCTACTGGCAGGGGGAACATTACACGATCTATAGCATGAGCTATACCTTGAGGTATTTTGATATCCTTTTTATTCAATACAACCATAGCGCCATTGATGGTGGTGAGCTGAAATGGAATTTCTTTATTAAATTTAATTGCCGCTTTGAAAGCTTAAGAGTGTCGAGAGAGACGTAATGTAAAATAGCGGTTTGAATTAGGAGATCACAATTCTTTAATAAGGAATCAGAAAGGTCCAGAAATTGGCTTTATTTTTGCTTTATTGTTTAAACCCCAGCCACCACTTTCCTCGCCGAGGGGCCTCACCAATAACCAGAAAAAAGCCGTAAACCTGCGGAAACTGGTTCCCGTGCTATCACTATGTGTATGAGTGTAAAGTCACTGGTCGGACTTCGAGAGTCCTATGTAGCTTCCAGTTTAGGAGTCCTGCTTGCTCAGCCGACTAGTGCCACCTTTTGCACCGAAGCCCCATTTCAAGATGAAGAAGAGATCAAAAAATCATTTTTTATCCTTTTTAAATTTTGAAAACTCCCCCCAGAAACTTTGACCTTTTTTTCATTACGAGTAAAAATTGACTGTCGGTCAGGCTGCTCAGTGATGAAGGCATGATCACTGGTCACTGTGCTGTCTTATACGATAGTTAGTTTCCGGAACTATCCTTCTACTTTCACTACCTGTCTCATTTCTTCCTAACACTTATAGGCATTGTTGCCTGTAGTGCTATTTCTCTTTATAAAAAAAAAGGGGAAGAGATCCAAAAAATTCTCTTCTATAATTTGAAAATTTTGAGAACTCCTCGCCCAAACTTCATAATGTTGTCTTGCTGAAGACTTTAATCGATGAGTTCTTAATGACACAGGATCTGCGGTAGATTAATTTTTGAATAAATAACAACTCCTTCTCTATGGCAGCTTAACTCTGTAGTGACTGCTGTTCCGGTATCTAAACATGCACCAGGAGAATATTAAAACTTAATTTGCTACAGATCCTTCTGTACTAGTTTAATTTCACCGACATGCAAGCTCCAGTAACCACGCTTTTTTTGGAGTTTCTAAAAGATGATGGTAAATCAAGATCTATTTGGATTAGGAAAAACCATAAGTTCTGCTGTCTTACAGCTAAACCCCATAAAGACGACAGCTTTCATACCTAAGCAGGTAGCCGGAGGGTCTTAATGCATGATATGCGTGATACGAATTACGTCAGTAACTAGCTGTGTAAACCATAACCTGAAGGTGGATCATACCACTGTGGATTAAATGTAGCGTCATCCTTGCCCTAGGAAGCCTTCAGATACGTATATCCGCCAGTCAATTCTAGTTGCAACTTCAAGAGCTCGAAACAGGCCGCAGCCACTCACTCCTTGCTGAAGAGTTGGAGACAATACAAGTCCTGGTTAAGAACGCATGAAGCTTAACAAAATTTAAGAACACAACCGTAATCATGCTCACTAGACCTGGACCATTTATTGTGTTAATTGTGAATGATTTGACCCTCACAAATCAAACGAGGACCTCGAAACCACAATCACCACGATACTCCCGAAGGGCCAACCTTAACAAAAAACCATAACTCTAAGGTCTTACTAATTCCCGTGGAAATATAGTGAAATTGTCCAGTTGGCTCCTGCCAGCCTTTAAGGGGACTGGGCTCCCTTTTATCCCCGTTGACACATGTAATGACGGTGAGATTCCATCAAAACATATCAATGTGACCTGCGGACGGGTGCATGATATTACGTGATAAGATTTATATCTGCGCCTGGCCGTAAGCCATAATCAGATGGTGGTGAAACCACTGGGAATGAAAAGCAACGTCATTCACGCCCTAGGAAGCCGAGGACTAATTATAGCAACAGGCCATCCATAGTTTCAATTTCAGCGGTTCCAAAGTAGGGTTTCAAACCACCACTCCTTGCTGAAGAGCTGGAGACCATCCAGCTCCTGGGGGTGCATGATATTACATGATAAGATTTACATCTGCGCTTGGCACTGAGCCTTAATCAGATGGAGGTCATACCACTGGGAATGAAAAGCAACGTCATTCACGCTTTAGGAAGCCGAAGACTAATTCTAGCAACAGGTCTTTCCTAGTTGAAACTTTGATGATTCCAGAGCAGGGCTGCAAACCACCACTCCTTGCTGAAGAGATGGAGCCCATCCAACTCCTGTCCAGAACACATATCTAGGCATGCTCACTGGATCTGGATCATTCACCTGTGGGTGTTATTATTGGCGAGATGATCCTGGCCACCATATAAAAACTGGCCTGTCTGTTATGGTGCCGCGAAACCACAACCACCACGATACTCCCATATAGGCGCCAACCTCAATAATCAGCCAGAGAACTCTGCGAGCTCACTGATTCCCGTGGAAATAACGTGGAGTTTCCACTTGTACACCTGCTGACTCCAGGGGACTGGGCTCCATTATACCCCCAGTTGCACAGGTCTAGATAGTCGAAGTTCTATAAAGACATATAATGTGCCCCCGGGGGGGCCACTTACGTTTTTCTAGAACAGCAAGCTTAAAAATACAGGATGTCATGAAGGATGGCGAAAAAGAAACCAAACAGGCAGGCGCTGAAGCAGACAGTATTTTGGAATGCATACGTAACTGCAATAATAAATTGGCCCCTTCTGTAACTCGTCTTACTTTCTCCAGAGAAATGCAATCGGGCAGAATTGTAAAGATAATACCCTGATCTGTGAAGATCACACCAGTTTCTCCTACCAGAGGATCAAGAGGATCTAGGAATTTTATTTCAGGAAAAAGGAACTTAAAGTGGATATTAATCAGTTACAAGTACAAAAACTAAAGTTGGAGCCATGACCAAATGTTTACAAAGGCGTTTAAGCGAAAATACCTAAGCGAACGGAAATAAATGAGGCGCCCAAAACTCCTCTTTACTTTGCCTCACTATATATTCTATTCAAGCACAACAGTTAACCGTTAACTGTTATCCAATAAACCAGCGTCATGCAATTTTAACAATTTTTTCCCTTCAAAGATAAAAGGATTTCCCGAACCCGCGGTTTTTTATACATTTCTACACTCGGTTCAACTTTTCGAAATTCTGATCCCTTAGCTTTTAGTCATTAAGACTCCCTGACCAGGTTATTTTCAAACTTACCGTTACATCATTCCATTCTTGATCATGCATATTATACTGATTAACTCTTAATTGTGTGCCAGCCAGGGAAACACCAGTCATCTCATCCTGTAAAGTGGCGATTTCAAAAGCTCCCGGAATAACATGATGCAACAAAAGCTTTAAAATAATTTTTTAAATTAAGCTTAACAATTTTAAAAGTAAAATGGAACAACTTACACCACTCAATAATCTGGGATTAGCTCTAAATTTCTCCTCAGCTCTTTCAGGGCCACCCAACTGCACCAACAAATTTTTAAAAGCCTTGTCTGTAGGCACAAAGATGGTATAGGGACCAGTTTCATTTAGAATACTATCCAAGCCCGATTGTCTAAGATATTTAGCCATGGCAAAGAGACCATTTGTTTTAAGAATTTGAATTAAATCGTCGCTGGGATTCACAGTTGATAAAGGATCTGAAGGTATAGGGGCTCCAGCTAAGAAGTCTGAAGGGGAATTGGAGGATTGTATATTGATTTCTGAGGGTTTGTCTTGATGTTCAGTTTCTTCTACCACAGCATCTGAATACTGAACTTGTGGAGCAGACTGTTCTACAGTGGTTTCTGTAAGACGTTCTGTAACGGTCTCATATGTAGTCGGTATGTAGACAGGAGAAGATGTAGATGCTGTTGTGTAGCGTGGTGCTGGAGTAGAGCGATGTACTGAATGATCAAAGTGTCTGGTAGTTGAAGAACGTTGAACATAAGGAGCTTGAGTCGTTGAATGATAGTATGGTGTAGTATTCCTAGAATAATATCTGTGGCTTGATCCTCTAGTGGGAGGAACTGGTGTCGTCGTAGTTGTAGTAGTTGTAGTCGTAGTGCTAGGTCTGGGTGTAATCTTTACAATGTTGCCCGATTGTATTTCTACAATTTCATCGTTGGGCAAGGTCAGACGAGTTACAGAAGGAGGCAATTTAATATCGCCATTGCGTATTCGTTCCAAAATACTTTCAACTTCAGAGCCTGTCTGTTTGGTTTCTTTTTCACCATTTGCCTTAACACCCTGTATTTTAAAACTACCATCAGCTTGCTCTTCTAGATATACGTAAGTGGCCTTTTTTTTGGGCGGCAAAGTAGGTGCAGGTTTAGGTTGAGCCTTTGGCTTAGAACTCAATCCTTCTATTTCGTAACCGTCTGGAATTAAACCTCTCTTGGCTAAATCTTCCAATGAAGGTGGTTCATCGGAATCAGATTGTATGACAGCTGTACTGGCTATACTATTGGCACCATTAGCTACACCTTCCACACTGCCACCATATAAAGAAGCTAAATTAGAGAGATCTAACCCCCCGGGTAAATTTTGGGTATCTACTGCTTCTTCCGGGTTGGGTGAACGTAAAATTTCTACTTTACCTCCACCCGGTAGGACTAAATCCTTTTTAGTGTGAGGCGCCACATCAGCTGTACTCAGTTTTCCTTGAGAACTGCCGGCTGCTTGAGCGCCCGGCTCTGCAAATAAATTTTGCAATTGATCTTGTGTGTAGGCCTGCTGTCCTTTAACTAAATTGGGGTCATTGGTCCTAATCACTTGCACACGTTCGCCATTAGGCAAAACTAGATCCATCTCTTCATAGGTCTTATTGCCCAACTCTTTTTGAGGTTGTTCGGCCAAAGCTGCCTTAAGTTGTTTTAAAAGTTCATCTCTTCCAAAAGTCTTCACAGGTTTTTTGGCCACCGTTTTTTGTCCAAATTTACCAGGATCAGCTTTATACTGATTAAACACCGGTTTGGAGTGTATCTTTGTGGTGGTAGTGCGTGGTGTAGTCGTAGTAGTAGTTGTTGTGGTTGTGGTAGTGGTGGTGGTAGGATGTTCTTTATAGTATTTCTGCACAGCTGAGGCGAATGAAGGCAATTCTGATGGTCCTACAGGACGGCTACGATTTGGTGTGTAACTCAATTGCTGCTGAGAATTCTGTTGATAAATTCCCTGCTGAGATTGATGCTGCTGTTGATGTTGCGGTTGCTGTGGATTTCCAATTATAGTGGGTAGCACTTGCTGTTTGATAGATTGTTGTTTAGCCAAAAATTCTACATGTTGTTGCTTCACTTTATTTTGTGACTTTTCATATTGTTTTTGTACAAACTGTTCATGTTTCTGTATGAGTTTCTGTTTATATTCCTGATCCGGAGTTTGAGCCTGCCCCAAACTGGTTAATGGTGGATTTTCAAAATGTTGTTGATGCTGCTGATGCTGTATCTGCGAGTGTTGTTGCTGCTGTTGGTTATGTTGTTGCTGGTGTTGACGTTCATGCTGCTGGTGTTGCTGCTGATGTTGTATTGCCTGATTTTGTTGTGGCTGTTGGTGTTGTACAGCTGGAAAAGCTGTAGATGGTACATTAGCGAATGGCAGTTGTGGAACTGGCAAACCTAAATTTGGTGTCAACAAAAATTGTTGTTGCTGTTGTGGTAATTTTTGGTTAGTTTGTGGCAAAAAGCTTTGCTGACTTGTTGGAGCTTGTGGCAATAAGGCTTGCTGCGAGTGTTGTGGCTGCTGCTGTTGTTGATGTGCCCTAAAAAACTGCGGTTGTGTTGAGAAAGCTTCTTGGGGCGCAGCATGAGTTTGGAATGTGGGCACAGGTATTGGTAATTTTTGTTGATTTTGTGATATACTTAGCGGTTCTGAAGGGAAAGTCTGTGGATGTGGTTTTTGTTGATAAGCTTCATCGGGTAGCGTAGAATAGGGTGGCGGTACATTTTGGAATGGCTTGTTATTAAAAGATCGTTGAGGTAAAGATTGCTGGGGCCCTACTTGTTGGCTGGCAAAGTTTCTTAGAGCTAAGAAATTTTGCTGATGCAAATCTAAAGGAGCAGCAGCCGACGGTAGATGTTGTTGTTCCTGTGGTGGACCATGCTGTAGTTGCTGTTGTGGATGTTGAAAATGTTGTGGCTGCTGAGGCTGATAATGGGGTATTTGATTTGGTGGATTCCTTTGGAATTGTTGGTTGCCGTTGGCATTGTGGAAATGTTGTTGCTGTTGATGTTGCAGAGTTTGTGGTAAAGTTGCGAAGCGTTGCCTTTGTTGTTGTGTCTGTGGTGGAGGCACTTCAACACTTGGTGTTTGTTGCAAGAAGAGTCCTTGTTGAGGCCGTGGTTGTTGATGTGGATGTTGTGGAATTTCGCCGTATACTTGTTGTTGGTTATTTAATTGTCTTCGAAATGGATTGTGAAAGGAAGGGGCCTGAAAAAAGGGGTAATAAAAACCAGAATTAAAAAATTTTAATTTCGTAATAAATTAATGATAAAGCAGAATAGAAATTTCTATAAAAATACTTAAGCACCACCGAAATATTAATCTTCCAGCAACACAAAACAAGATTTCACCCAAAATATTACCAAAAATATTTTTAACTGAAAAATTCCGTAAAAATATGAGATTTCAAAAATGAAAATATCAAGGAAAAAAGTCCATTTCTTTAAAAAGATTGCGTATGCATGGCGTTTTTACTATGCAATTTGCCAGTCAATTTGTTGCGGAGTGCAACTAAAGCGAAATAGATTCAACGAACGATGACACTACTGGTGGACAAAGTTCAAAGTTACTTGTTGACGCAGCTCGAATCGAACCAATTTACGAAAGGGAACATTTAGCCTTGCCCTGTATATTTTAACACGGTTATATTTCGGTATACCGTGCGGGATATCTTTTGCAAGTCTGAGGTAAATTTGTAGATATTGTATAGGAAAAAGAAGCAGCAGAACAAACCTATCCAAAAATAGTGTATCCAAAGCCTCAAAAATCGTATAAAATATTCATTATTTCACCACTTTTTGCAATGTTTCCTACGTTTAGCTGTGCTGAAAATCTTTGGTTTTTTATTGGTCTTATGCAACACCAAAGCCCTCAAATTAATTACTGAAACGTCGAATTACAACCGCCAACTGCTATTTCCTTTATTTCACAGAACCAGGGATATCAAGGCAGTTAGTAAAAGTAGTTGATACGCAATTGGAGTAGAATTTATGAAAATTATCTTGGCGTTTTCGGTATTAAGTTGATCTGTGAGTTTTCTATGCTTCAAAGAGGATGTTAAAAATTCAGATTTTTTTAATCATACCAGTTGTGTTCCATTATTTATAATATCGGATATCCCAACGGCATCAGTTACATTGGTCGGATTGGTAAAAACAGTTTCGGTTCGGCAGCGTGTTGTATTGGAGTGTCGCAGTAAAAGCGGGAATGTATACATTTAGTTAAATTTTTTTATCTGTTGAATCTGTAACCGAAATGTGCATGCGAAGCACCTGGATTCATCATATCTAGTTATTTTTTTTACCCATAAAAGAAGCCACTAACTGTACACCCTCTCCATGTAACGACATTGTAGAAGGTCTATTTCTGAAACTGACCGCTCACCTGCCTTGTAATATAAGCAACCTATTAAAAAGCTACATAATTGGACGAAAATTTTCTGTTGTTGAAGGAGACTTCGTAGTGTATCCAAAGCAATTTTCTCAGGCGTACTACAAGATAGCATTCCTGGACCAGTTTTATACTTGATATATACCTGCGATATGCCTGTAAGTGAAACTGTGCACACTTCTACGTTTGCTGATGATACAGCGTGTCTAAGTTCGCATGAAAACTCCCATCAAGCATACATAAATCTTCAGCAGCATATAACTCAGCTAGAGTTGTGGTTAAAATTATGGAGAATTAAAGTGAACGTTCAAAAGTGCATTCATGTGACCAGAGTAGCGAAGTGTTCACTCACTGTTCATACATGTATGAGTATGTACATTTCATTTTTTAGCCACTTCTTCTCATACATGTGTGAGAAACTGAAAAATATTTTGCGTTTTCTCATTTATGAATGCGACGATTTATTTTTTTCTTTCTATTGATAAGTGAAAAAATGAGAAACACACAAGTGTTCATTTTTGAATATGTACAATTTTGATAATTTTTCATAAATGAAAAGATCGTAAAAATATGTGCGTTAAGCATTCGCGTACATAAACGCACATATTTGATAATGCGCAATTGTCGGCGTATGTAGGAAAAAAAATGTTTTTTTTTATTTCTTTTAGAATATATTGCAATATTGTATTTTGAGTTAATATGTACCCATGTGCTTTTACTACATTTTACGGTAAACTGCGATCTTAGGTAGAAAATTTTTTCACGTTCATTTATGAGAAATTTTATAAAATTTCAACGTTCATAAATGAACATGTACATTTATGAAAAATAACATTAATGAGAAGTAGCTGATTTATCATTTATCACATATGAATAAGACTAATAATTCTTGTTGTGCGCATTCATGTATGAACATAAGCAGAACATTTTTTCTTGTTCGTTTATGCGCGTGAAAAATAAATATAAAATTTTAGATTTCTCATTTATGAAAAATATCATGAATGTTGATTTTTGAATGTTCATAAATGAAAAATTCTGAACCCTGCATGTGACCTTCTTCCTGCGAAAAGATAATTGTTCACCCGTTCGAATCAATAATCACATTGTTCCTCACCATACTTATGTGAAATATCTTGGTATACATCTTGACCGTCGCCTTACATGAAAACATCATATTGACTCAAAGCTAACACAAATGAAACTTAAGCTAACACAACTACATTGGCTCATTGGCAGGAACTCAAAACTTAGCCCAGATTGTAAGCTTCTAATTTACAAGACTATTTTAAAACCAATATGGTCTTACGGAATCCAACTTTGGGGCACTGCCTCAGCTTCAAACGTGGATAGAATCCAACGTATGCAGAATAAAATTTTACGGTAGATAACTTCCGCTCCATGGTACATCAGAAATTCAAACATACATTGTGATTTAGACATACCGCTGGTGACTACAGAAATCATCAAATACGCAGGCAAATACTAGATGATGCTTGAAGACCATCCTAACCCTCTTGCTCGCAATATCTTGGATTATAGTGGACATAGCCGATTAAAAAAGAGAGATACCGCAGCTTTAATCCTCAATGCTACAGACGATACATCTTAGAAATATTTGCTTTGGCTTTTTATGACAATTTTTTTTTACCCAAAAGGTTATGCTTGACAGGGTCAGGACTAATGTAACTTTTTTTAGAATTTAAGATTTTAATACTTATTGTTAGTTCTTTTCGTTAAGATACAATAAATAATTATTGAGAGTTAAAAAAACAAAAATTGTAAGGGTACAAGAACAACCTTTGCCCATTGTGTTTGGCGTAAAGTTTGCACCACTTAAATCTGTTTCATCAAAATAATGACAATACGCCCTTTTTAATTCCTCAGCAAACAAGTTTTTTCGATCCTTTCCTGTCCTGTCCATTTCGGACAAGAATCAGCTAATTTTCCATATTCAAATACTCAATGTTCCTTTAGTTTTAAAATGTGATTTACTCTGAAGAAAAAGGTTGGTTTATTCCACAGCCATCAACCTATTAATGCAGCTAACCTGAAAAAATGATTGATGCAAATATTTTTTTATTTTTGGTACTATTTTCACATGCAAATTTAGAATTGGGTCCCAAATCAAAGAATTGAAAAATATTCCATTTAGTATTTTTAATATGTAATCTAAGCTGTAAGTCTTTCATTAATCAAAGACAATTTCATTTCAACTTTGTTTATTGTTTTGTTATCATAAATTATAAACAATTATTATGAATTATATTATGTTTAAATTGCATAAAACATAAGGCAATATATCACATTAACATATAAATTATTTCAAGTCGTAATTAAATTAAATAACACAATTTGTCCAGTGATGCTTAGTATGTTGCAAAAATGAAACTGAAGTTTTGTAGTGAAGAAAGTGAAAACTACAAAGCAGCCAATAAATTAAAAATAGTTAAAAGTTAAAGTTCTAAATATTTTCAATGTTGGGCTGCATAAATACTCTTTAAAGAATAAATTTTGCAATTTAGTACGAAAATTAACACTGCTAAAATTATTTAAAAATTTTATTTAAATAATATTTTTACTTCATTTAATTATAATTAAAATTTTAGTACTAAAAAATTTAGTACTAAAAAATTTGTACTAAAAATTTAGTACTAAAAATTTCAATTTCAAAAATTTTAGTCTCAAAAATTTCTATTAGAAAAAATTCCTTACACATGTGTTAATAATGAAGTTACGCAGCATTGTCGCTTATGCCAGGCTAAGAAATTTGTTGAGAGCTGTTTAGCTGATTAAAAATTCATTTAAACTAAAAAAATTTCTTATTTCTTAATGACTTCTTCAGTATCTGTACAATTTCCAGTAAAACTGGTCATTTAGAAAAAGCGAAAAAAAGCCAGTGCAACTAGTCACCACATAAATACGTATATTAAAATTTAGGTTATGTTTTATGTAAACGAAAGTAAAAGCTTCCAATAATCTCTAACGACATGAACCAGTTTTTTTCATTTCTTTGCTTTCTGGCTACAAAAAACGTTTATTTATTTTCTTGCTTTAAATACTTTTGCTTTATGCTCGTAATAATATTGTGTTGTGTTGTTGTTGTTGTTGTTTTTGCTTGCTTCATTTCCAGCCATTCAAGAGTCAACATATCCTTTAATATTGCACTGGCTCCAATTTCAATAATATTTGTTTTGGCTTTGAGCATGTTGTGCATCAGGTCTCTTGGTTGGTGTTGATTGTCAAAGTTGCGTACATTGACATACTTTTAGGTTTGTTGGCGGTTGTAACGTCAATTTAGTTGTTTATTTTTTTTTATCTCTCTCTTCATTTTGATATAATTTTCAATTTTGTAGGTTAATAAATTCAGGTTGTTAAAGTTTTTTTTATTTTTCTTCTTCTTCTTTTTTTGTATAAAGAAAATTAAGAAGGCAGCTTGTTGTTCGTTGAGTGGCAATAAATTAGCTTACAATGGTGTGATACTGATTTAGTATCGTGTTTTACTGACATTTTCCACAGCAAATAAATGGCAATTTTAATATGTGATGTGAAAAAAGTTATTATTTTTTTAACAAAATAAAATATAAAAAAATATAATAATATTAAAAATTCTAATGAAATGTTTTATTTATAAGCTGAATTACTTGTAATTTTATTTGGGTACGGTTTTCCGTCGACCCTCGTCAAATTTGGTTTGTGAACAAACCGGTTTCGGCTGTTTGCCATCTTCAGTGTTCTTTTCGTACTAGTTGCGTTCTATTGTTAGTTGTGTTTATATAGTTCGTGTCTCCCTTCGTGTTATTGCGTTCGTCACTTACTGTCTTTTTTGCCTGCATCTCTCTCTCTCCTTTTTCATTTGTCTCTTTTTACCTAATTTGTCGTCCTTTTTCATTCGTCTTCTTTCCTAACTAAATCCTTTTACGATCATGCTTGTTGTCCGTTTTTGTTCATGTGTGAACCTATTGGGTTTTTTCCTTTTTTCCTCATGTGACATAATAATCTGTAATTGTACGTTTATGATGTTCTTTATTGCTTTGGTCTTCTTTCCTAACTAAATTCTTTTACGATCATGCTTGTTGTCCGTTTCTGTCTATGTGTGAACCTATTGGGTTTTTTTTCTTTCCTCCCCTTTTTTATGTGACATAATAATCTGTAATTGTACGTTTATGATGTTCCTTATTGCCCTGGTCTTGCGCACCTGCGTAACGTTTTTGTGCTGGTGTAGTGTTTGTTTTCCTGTAAAAATGTTTCAACGGTTCAAATATTGTGTCCGAAGCAGTGTTTATTTGTTCATTTATTATTCGTCCGTCAAATGTTTTTTGTTTGTATATTTCCATGTTTTCTAATACATTTAGTCTCCTTCCTTTGTGCTGTGTGTGGAGCAGTTTAACCGTTGTCTTAATATGTCCTGGTGTACATTTGTTGTTAAATATATGGTTCGCGAAGTTTGATTCTGGAGTCGATTTTGGTTCTCGTAGTTTCCTGTTATAGTCTCTGATGTGTTCCCTAAATCTGGTCTTAATTTTTCGTCCTGTTTGCCCGATGTAGCTATAATGGCATGTACAAGTTAATTTGTACACTCCTTGTTTGTCAAGTATATTCGCCTCGGTTGTTTCATTCCGTAGTATTCTGCCTAGGTTGTTTCTTGTTCTGAATGCGGTATTGATGTTGTGTTTTCCAAAGAATTTCGCCAGTTTGTACGTTGATGTTCCCATATATGTTAATGTAGCCCACTTTTTCCCTTCCTTCTCCTGTTCTTTGCTCGTTCCAATTTGTTTCTTGATGTTATCTACGAGGCGCTTTTTGTATCCGTTACTTGTACTTTAAGGCGGGTGTCTTTTAATTGAATTAAATTAAATTGTAATCAGTCGCAGTTTACGTTAAGCAACTTCTTTGATGATAAACTATTTTACTTCGACATGGGAAATTAATTAAAACAAATTCTAGTTCAAAAAAAAAATTTTATAATTTTTTAAGAGACCACAACTTTGTCTAGATAAAGTTAAAACTTCATAACGGATAGTCATTTTTCCATTTGTTATCTTATGATATAAATATGTTTGGTGTTAAACATCTCATCTCGTGGCATATATATATTTCAATATAAATCCATCCTCACACGGATTCACTTTCACGTAAACTCTAGTTAAAAAATAGTTTAACTATTTTATTTTGTGACCATAACTGGTTGCTATAACTTTATTTAGTTAAAGTTTAAACTCCATAACATATAGGCATTTTTTTTATTTGATATGTTATGATATAAATATGACTGGTGTTATACGTATCGCATATATATATTTTAACATTACTCCATTTATACACAGATTCAACTTCACATAAATTAGACCTGACATAAATGTATTCAATTTTAAATATGTCATGACATAAAAATGTCGTGACATATATGTCATAACATTAACTCTAGTTGAAAAATAGTTTAACTATTTTTTTAGTGACCATCACTGGTTGCTATAATTTTATCTAGATAAAGGTTAAACTTCATAACCGATTGTCATTTTTCCATTTGTTATGTTATGATATAAATATGTTTGATATTAAACATCTCATGGTATAGATATATTTTAACATAAATCCATATTCATATAGATTAACCTTCACATAAATCAGTCCTGTCATAAATTTATCCATTTTTAAAAATGCCATGACATAAAAATGTCGTGACATATATGTCATAACATAAAATCTATTTAAAAATAGTTTAACTATCTTTTAGTCACCATAACTGATTGCTATAACTTTAACTAGATAAAGTTTAAAGTTCATAACAGATTTTCCCATTTGTTATGTTGTGATATAAATATGTTTGATATTAAACATGCTGTGGCATAAATATATTTTTACATAAATCCATCCTCACACAGATTTACTTTCACATAAATCAGTCCCGCCCAAAAAATATCCATTTTTTAATATGCCATGACATAAAAATGTCGTGACATATATGTCATAACATAAACTCTAATTAAAAAGTAGTTTAACTATTTTGTTAAGTGAGATGTAATGAAGGGCTGGCATTTGTGAGGCTAACAGAGGCGGATATTTATCTGATATTGTATTCCATACATAAGTGCTGACACTAAATAAAACAGTTATCGATAAAAGATCCAATTTCTTTCATTTAATATAAACAAACAAAGTAGTATATCTTTCCGGCGGACACCCTATATATAACACTACGTATTCTCTGGATAAAAGTGTCTTGAAATATTTTTAGAAAATAATAAATAAATGCCTGAATAACAATTTGATATTTCTGATAATTTGAGTTAATAAATATTATTATTATTTAAATATCTCCAATGTCATCCTTTAGAACAAATTTAATTAATAAAAATTCAGCGGTTTAAATTCTCATATTTTTCCAAATAAATTAATTCAAATAAATTTGACTTATTTGAATTAAAATTTTGATTAAAAATCAATTTTCTAAATAATATTAACAATGTCATCTGCTAATCGAATGGGTGCCATCAGTTTTTATTCGATAATTCTACATAACTTCTTTCAAAGCATTTTCATATTTTTTTAATTAGTATTAATTAATATTAATGGTAACGTTTACAATTTTTATGTTAAAAGGTATTTATTGCACAACGCTAGTAAATAATTTTACATTTAACAATTTAATTAACCTCTTCTAAATTGGTAACAAACAGTCAAACATGCACAAATTTGAATTCAATCTGCTGCAACGAGTCATAAAAAATACTTGTTATAAATTTGCTGGAGAACGATTTGTAAAAATACTTAAGAATTTGTAAGACCGAAAAAAATTTTGACGTGACTGATGTGTGTCGTTTATGTAGCACTTAAACTTTGTGCAGAAACACTCTCACTTAAGATTGATGCTTGTTAGTTCTTTAGCACAAATGTAAAAGCAACAATCGGTTTAGTATTAATAGGGTTTTTCAAATTAAAGTTTTTTTTATAAGTAAATGGTTTTCATTTATGTTTTAAGGCTTATTTTTCATAATTTTGATTAAAATATATTTTTAAGTAAGAATTTTTAGTACTAAAATTTTTGGAACTGAAATTTTTAGTACTAAATTTTTTAGACTAAAATTGCTAATACAATTACGTACATGAAGAATATCACTTAAATTAAATTATTTAATAATTTCAGAAGTACTATTTTTAGTACTAAATATAAAAATTATTTTCAGCAAAATTACTTTATGAAAAGTATGTTTTTGTACAATTGATTATTAAAATTAATTAAAATCAAAACACATAATAAATATTAATATTCATATATGCATGAAAGCATATTATTTTAGTACTAATATTGTTTCAAAATTGCAACAAACCATTCACGAATTTTTAAAAATTAACCTTTATTACTTACATGCTTAAACTAAGTTTTGTATAATGAATTGTACTAAAAATTTTAATGTACTAAAAATTCCTTAAAATCCTACATTTAACTGGAAATAAATTGTAATCGACTTATTAAGGAAAATTTAGGTGATCAACTCTTAGAACTTTAGCTATTTCATAAACTTATTTTTTAAATTTAATTTTATTTACCATAAATTACAATTTATATTTTAGAAACTACGTTCCTAGTACTAAAAACTTCTGTAGTTATTTAATTCGAGGAGAAAATTAATAATCCCACTTTTTCTTTAGTAACTTAAATGTCTGATATTGCATTTTTAATGTATTTTAGATGAATCACATTTTTAGCATATTTGAGTACTAAAATGTTTTTGGGTATACATTAGGAATATTTTAGAAATATAAATTTATTAGGTTATTTTTTCTATTTTATTAATAAATCTGTTTATTTTGAATTTCTAGATAACAATTTTAGTACTAAAAATTTTACATATAATATAATTTTTTCTTAATAATCGATTGAAAAAATTTCTTAGAACGTACCATAGTTATTTCGTACTCAATTGCTGCTGTGTGCAAAATTTTAGTTGATATTTATTTAACATATATTTAGTACTAATTTCCTTGGCTCCTAATTTTTTTAATTTATGTTATAACGCTATTGTTCACATTATAAATTAAATAACTTCCCTATATCTATTCTATTTATGAGATTTTTCGTACTAAATTTTCCCAACTTTCATTTTATTTTTTATTAATTTTAGTACTAACAAACTTTTTTGAAATTTACAGTGAAAATTTTGATAAGCAATGAGATTTTCTCACGATAATATTATTTTTTATTAACCGATTAAATTTTTACTACAAAAGTAGTTACCTTTTACTTTTAGTACTAATTTTTTTCTTCTAAATTTTTATTAGTTTTCATAATTACGAAAGAGATTTGCATTAAGTAATAAATAATTATTATCTGCTAATTGATAATATTCTTAGTACTAAATTATTTTTACCTTTCAATATATTTTTTATAAATTTTAGTACTAAAAAGTTTGCTGGAATGTATTATTAAATTTGTGATATGCAGCAAGTTTTTCAGCTAAAAATATTATTTTTCATTAACAGATTAAATTTTAACTCCACACCTGGTTACTTTCCACTTTTAGTACACATCTTTTTTCATTAACCTTTTTTTCAGATTCCGTAATTGATTTTTGTTTTGTTTGCTTATGAATCAATTTATTGCTGAAATTTTTAGTACTAAATTATTTTCACCTTTCACTCTTTTATCATTAATTTTAGTACTATAAAACTTTGCTGGAATTAATAATTAAATTTAAGATATGCAGTAAGCTTTTCAAATTAAATTTTCACTATGTTGCTTGTTGCTTTCTACTTTTAGTACACATTTTTTTTATTAATTTTTTTTTAATTTTCGTAATTAAGACGAAATTTTTATTATTAAATTATTTTCACCTTTCTATCCATTTTTCAATAATTTTAGTGCTAACAACTTTGCTGGTATTTACCATAACGTTTTTGATATGCAATAAGTTTTTCAAGTGATAATTTGATTTTTCATTTTCAGTTTTAATTTTTAGTACAAAAATTTCTTACTTATTAATTTTAGTACACATTTTTTCTTATTTTTTTTTTAATTTTCCTAATTGCAAAATTTGTTCGCTATAATAATTATATAATTTTTATGTGTCTGTTTATTACTAAAATTTTAAGTCGTAAATTGTTTTCAATTTTCAATATAGTTTTGTTTAATTTTGGTACTAAAAAACTTTGCTGGAATTTATAATTAATTTTTTGATAAGCAGTAAGGATTTCAGGTAATAATATTTATTTTCATTTACAGTTAAAATTTTTAGTACAAAAATTTCTTACTTTTTACTTTTAGTACTAATTTTTTTTTAAATAAAAAATTTTAGAATTTTTAAACTTTTTAAAAAAATATTTCATAGCATAAATGTTTAACTCATATTTTACTTAGTGGCAGCTACTAGTCGACCATGTTGGCTTCATTTTTATTGGAGCTGAATTTGTATTTGTTGTTTTTGTTTGGCAACGTTTAATAACGTTGAGTTCAGCATGGACACATTTGAGTTAGCACTTACAACCAGAGGCACACTGGAAAACCCAACAGCTCATTTGATTAGACTAAAAGTGTTGGCATCATCAGTGCTTCATCACTGCAGGCTTTAATGCATAAAATTATTATGCAACTTCTGCAATTAATGCTTACAGCCCATGATGATGTCCGTAGTGTTGTTTAACAGTGTTTCTTTTAAAATCGATGTTGCTGGTTTTAGAGGCTGCTCAAAAAAAACTTGTTAATAGCATTTTGGCCACTTTGACGTAAACTAACAATTTGAATTTGAAATTTACAAAAGTAATTATTTTTTTTTGGGGGGGGCTAGATTTCCTGTTGTAAGTTTTTGTTGCAGCTGTTACACTTGCTGGTCATAGATGTTGCTGTTTAAGCATTTAAGTGATGCTTTTGTTGAGGCAGGTTGTTTTTTAATTTTTCTCATTTTAGATTTATAGATTTTTTTTGCTACTGTGGTACTTCTATCTTTAGGCCGTTGTTCTCTATTTCATTGGTACCAACTTTTTCTTATCACTACTCCGTGGTAGTTTTGTTGTTTGTATTATTTGAAAATAATACTGTTTGTTTTTCGTCGCTTTGAGTCTTAAGTAGATAGTTTTTTCATCTGCTTATTTATTCAACTCTTGGTTCGCTGGTTGCATTGTTAATATGGCCAGTAGTCAAGGTTGTTGTTGAGACCTGATTGAGTTTAAGTTTACTTACGTTACATTTATGTACATAGACTTTTATTACATTTTTTCTTCTTTTCATTTTTTGGTGATTTATACGAAAATAGTTAAGATCTTTGCTGTTGCAGTTGGTTTAAACACTTGTCTTTAGTAATTCATTGTTGCTGCAACAGAGGTTGAGGCTTTTCATTTCTGTGCTGTGCAGTTCTAGAAGCATAATTACAACATGTTTGTTTTTTTATTGTCTTTTAGCACAGTGTGTTGTAGTAGAACGTGTGTTCTTAAAACTGGTTGTATGAAATTGAATACAATACATATCTTTTTTATTTTATTTTTTAAAATTTGTTAATATCTAGAATGGGGAAATAATGTGATATTTTGCAACTTAAAAATAACATCTAAAATACTGCGAAACTTTAAATTTCAAAATAATTTTTAAATATCAAATTTATTCATTTATTCTTTAAACATTAAACTCATATTCTTATATATAAAATAAATCAAAAGTATGAAAAAAAATAAATTTTAAAACTAAAAATGTTTCTTATAATAGTCAAAAAAGTACCATTAAAAAAGTACATTTTTCCTTTTAAAAATTCTATTGTCACAATATCGCCTTAAAACTTGCTCTTTAAAATTGTTTAAGAATATTTTTTTTTTTTCTTAAAATAGCGCTATGAATTTATTTTCTTAAAAAACGAATTCATTCTTTAAAGCATCTGCTTTAAAAATATATTTTCAAGTCTTCTTTAAATGGCACATTCATAATAAAACTTTTAATGATATTAATTAAAATAAAATGCATTACATACCTTTTATAAGCTAAAGCTATTTTTATAAAAACTGCTTCTACAAAAAGTACTTCTACAAAAAGTACTTTTACAAAAAGTACTTGTACAAAAAGTACCTTAACCAAAAGTACTTCCATAAGAAACACTTCTACAAAAATAACGTTTACAAAAAGAACTTTAGAAAAATTTACAAAAAGTACTTTCACAAAATGTCCTTGTTTACGAACTTTGCTTTTAAAATATTTTTATTAATTATTTATATTATAAAGTGGCCCCATTTTTAGCTATTTGTTTTAAAAATAATACCGTTGCAAAAGGTACTATTTTAAAATTAATAAGGAACGCTATATTTTAAAGCTGAAATTTTCTTTTAAAATTTAATTTTTGAAAACTGTTTTTCTAAAAGCTTTACTTTAAAGATATGATTTTCGGAAGATTTTCCCAAAAAACCCTTTTCTTTAAATATTATTTAAACAATATTTTCCAAAGATCCCTTTTAACTTTGCATTTTCAACAGCTAAAACATTAAATTCCATTATTTTTGTAGTTGTTTTAAAAAGTACTACTTTTACTTTGCATCCATTTTCCATAAAATACTTTTTAAACATATTTTTTATTAGTTACTTTTAAAAACGGTGCTTTAGAAAAACTTGATATATTTTTTTAATTCTCTAATAATAGATAATATATAAAAAAGTACTTTCTCAAAAATTACATTTTATTGATTTTTTTATAAACACTTGTTTTATTTTGGTCCTTTTTCCCATAAACTAATTTTTAAACATAACTCCTTTTTAGTTAGTGTTCAAAATGGTACTTTGCAACTAAATTTAAGTATTTTTTTTTTTTATTTTCCATTCAACACTTAAAATAAAAGTACTTTTAAACAAGAAAACAACAACATTTAAATAAAAGTACTTTTTTAAAAGAAAACTTTTTGAAAATTTTTCTTGCGGCTGCTTCTATTTTGATCCCTTATCCCATAAAGTAATTTTTAATTTTTTTTTTATTAGTAAATTTTGAAAATGGTACTTTAGCAGAAGTGTACCAATTTTTGAAAATACCTAAAATTTAATTGGAATTCTTGTATTTCAGCTAGTCGATTTTTTTAAATGCGCCTTTTTAAACGTTTTAAAAGTCCTTTTTTTGAATATATGTTTTTAAGGTACTTTTTGTTTATAAAAAAAATATTCAATAAAAAATTACTTTTTCAAAAATAATTAAATTTTTGGTTTTTTTATAAGCACTGCAATTATTTCGGAACATTTTCCTCATAAAGTTCTTTTCAAACATATTTTTTATTACGTTATTTTGAGAAAGGTACTTTGAAAATACTTTTTGAAGTAATTTTGCTTATTTCCCTTTCAGCAAGTA
Source organism: Trichopoda pennipes (assembly GCA_030448955.1). NCBI lineage: Eukaryota > Metazoa > Arthropoda > Insecta > Diptera > Tachinidae > Trichopoda > Trichopoda pennipes. The sequence goes on from JASKUP010000002.1 coordinate 7,910,916, forward strand.
AAATCAAAAAAAGGACTTTTTTAAAAGAAAATTTTTTGTTAGGTTCTGCTTTTATTTTGATCCACTATCGCATAAAGTGCTTTTTAAATATTTTTTTATTAGGAACTTTTGAAAATGGTACTTTGGCAAAAGTGTACCAATTTTTGGAAATAATTTTTTTAACTAGAATACAAAAAAATGCTTTTCTAATTTCAACAACACGATTTTTTAAATACACCTTTTTAAACATTTTAAAAGTTATTTTCTTATGAAAATAAGTTTTTAAGGTACTTTTTTTATATAAAAAAATATTCAATAAAAAAGTACTTTTTCAAAAATAATTTAATTTTTAGTTTTTTTTATAAGCATTGCAATTATTTTTGTCCATTTTCTTATAAAGTAATTTTCAAACATATTTTCTTTATAACCTTATTTTGAAAATGGTACTTTAAAAATACTTTTTTAAGTAATTTTTCTTATTTCCCTTTCAGCAATTAAAATATTAAAAAGGACATTTTTAAAAGTAAATTGTTTTTAAAATTTTTTATTATGTACTCCATTATTGCATAAAGTACTTTTTATTAGGAACTTTTCAAAATGGAACTTTGGTAAAATGTACCAATTTTTTAAAATAATTTTTTCAACTTCTGCTTTTGTGTTTTAAAAAAAATACCTTTTTTAAAACAACATTAATGATATGTTTTTGCTACGTACTTTCCTTATTAGATACGCTTTACAAAGTAAAGTAATGCCGTTTGTTGTTCTTCAAAATGACGTTACCTTTCAATATTGAAAACATATTTTTAGTATTATTTTGTAATAAATTTAACCACTGTTCTAATTGAGATTTAACTAATTAACTGTCTAGTTTGTAATGGCTTCTCATATGTTGCGACTTTTTGATTGTGGTTTCAATCAATTTATGGATTTACAAAATTACAAATTCTTTATGAACGTCGCTTATAAAAACTTCTGCCAAAATAATTGCAATTAATGTTTAGTTTTAGTGTCATATTTTTTGCGGTTTTGTAAATTTTAAAAGTATATCCTTTCACTTTTATTTTTGTCAGTGTATTTGTTGTTATCATGTGTGCCGCAGACATTCAAGCAAAACAATTTTTGACCAAGTTTTTGCTATTTGAACATTGAAACAACGCTTTAAAATATTCTAGTGATTGTGATTGGGTTTGATAAGTTGTGCTTTTTTATATATAAAGAAACATGTAACAAGTTAAGATTACCATTTTTTAATAACGAAAATAATGGCATTTAAGGCATTTAACAAGTTAATTGCATCAAGATTTTTCTTTGTTTCACGATTATAATTTATTCAAAGGAAAAAAAGAAAAAAAATTTTTTTTAAAGTTAGTTAAAAGCCTTGATAACGATAAAGAATAAATTGTGGAAATTTTTGTTTAGTTTATATAGGGTAACCTCTTTAGTGTTTGCCAACTCATAAAAACTAACCTGCGTTAATTAACCAAAAAGGAATATATTTTTGTTGTTAATCTTAAGTCATGGCTAGATTTCTTCTTTTAGAGAAAGACGTCGACTGTGGTATAGTGAGCGTAGAAAAGAGAAGTATGTTTCAGGAGGTTCAACAACTGTCGTAAATGTCTTTGCCATAAAAGCACCCGTGTTTTAATTTTTTACGTCTAATCAATCTTTATTGATGACAACTCAGCCTGTAAAGAAAATTTTGCCACATCTCTAATACCATATTCTAATGAACAAGAAATCCATCCACAGGAACGTAAGGGATCAACTTTTTATTAAGCCTAAGAACTTAAATAGATTGTTCATTTAGGCGACACCATTCGTTAGTCAATGGTTTGTAGGCCCCGAATGGTTGTTTACGACTATTTTACTTTTATTATAATGAGCCTCGACGCTAATGACTCTAAAGTATCGACAGTTCACTTGTAACGCTAAAAGTCTTGATGGACGTATTTCACGACACAGGCAACTTATTTAATAATTATATGAATTATTATTTTGGTTTATAATTATATTTATTTCATTATTATAGTTTTAAGTCGAATGAATTTTTAATTCTAATTTTATTTTTAACGTTAGCTCTCTGGCCAGCGCCATCTTAACGTGGTAGTACAATTGGTGGCTGATAATAAACACAGTCACCAGCTTTTTTATACATCACCTATGGAAATGGTGTATGTATTTGCGTATACTTGCGTGTGGCGGCGAATGGGTATATAAAGAAGTACTTTATGACGGGAGTGTATGACCCGAAGATATTTCTGATTACCTTCAGCAAGTACAGCGAGGTTACAAACTGGTGCATTGGTTTTTACCCAGCTTGGTTTGTGCCTACAGTCGCTACTGGGAATGACCAGAACAGCGTTAAATTGTGTTCTAGTAGTTATAACCCTGCACAATTTCCGGTGTTCTGGTTATTTCCCTCGTACACTAACGATTATCTCGAGGTGCTGGCCATAGTAGCACCATAGTGAGGTCACAAACTAGCGCAGTGGGTTTTACCCAGCCTAGTTTGTGTCTACCGTCGCTACTGGGAGTGACCAGAGCAGCGTTAAATTGTGTTCTAGTGGTTATTACTCTGCACAAGTTCCGGTATTCTGGGTATTTCCTTCGTACACTTACGATTATCTCGTGATGCTGGCCATAGTAGCACAATAGTGAGGTCACAAACTAGCGCAGTAATTTTTACCCAGCCTGGTTTGTATCTACCGTCGCTAGTGGGAGTGACCAGAGCAGCGTTAAATTTTTTTTCTAATGGTTATTACCCAGCACAACAATCGCTGATCTAGTTATTTCCCTCGTCCAATAACTACTACCTCGTGGTGCTGGGCTAGTAGCACTAGGGAGGTCACAAACCTGTGCAATGGTTTTTACCCAGCCTGGTTTGTATCTACCATCGCTACTGGGAGTGAACAGAGCAGCGTTAAATTGGATTCTAGTGGTTTTTATCCTGCACAATTTTCACACCATTGCACGGCACATATAGCAAAGAGGATGAGCTGCCGTTAAGGAGATTAGTGACAAAAGACTAAAGAAAGACTGCAGATTTATACCGAATCAACCAGCCGCTTTTTAATTTAACACTGGCACAACACGACCCTGAATGCCGTTGAGCATACCCCAGCAACCAGAGAAACCGCGAAGTTACACACTGTCGAATGTCGTTTTCACCATCCAGTCTGTCGAAATTCCTATTAAGAACGTTAACGCCTTTAGAGTGTCTCTATTTTATTATACCGTTTACCTCTGAAAGTTTTTCTCTCCATGTCTTCCCGTTTCTCTAATAAAAGTCCTACTTCTTGCCTTTGGTAGACTTTTCTATCTATTCCGCTCGGATTCTCCAGATCCTATTTAATATTACCAAAAATTGAATTGACCTTTTTATAGCAATGGACAAAAGATGGCTCACAGGGAGCTGCATATTGTGAAAATAAACGCCTCACAACTAGAGGTTGGCAGTTATCCTCAGCTTAAATTAGCCAATCGTACAATTGGCACACAAAATCCAAACTGCCAAAATTAGTTGCTTTTGGTGTCGGTGATAATTTCTACAGATTTATATCGAGTTTTCTTATGAATCGCACTATAAAAGTTGTTATGGATGGGATTTTAACCGACGAGTTCAAGATTAATTCAGGGTTACCGCAAGGCTCCTTTCTTTCTCCTACGCTATTTATTATTTTTCTAAATGACCTTTTTTGCCAAATTTTCATGCCTATTTACTCTTTCGCAGATGACGGCACCATTTGTCATTCGTATTCATTCAGTAATAGACCGAACTAGTCGGAGGTGAGTTTAAAAAGGTGGAACATGAATGATACGCTCAATCATGATTTCACAGCAATCCCGGAATGGAGATGAGCGAATAGAGTCAATTTTAATGATGCAATGTCGCATGCTAATGAATACATCTGTATTCGGAAATGGTGCTGTACCTGTTACTATGGATGATATAGGTATTACGGAATCAGAAGCTCTAAATGGATGGACCAAATGATGGACCAAACACATTTTTCAGGTTTCTCAAGAAGCCTTCAAATGCCTCGGTTTTCTAAAACGGTGCAAGAGATACTTCACTCAATCCGATCTTCATACTATTTATACCACCTATATCCGTCCAAATAAGAGCCGGTGCCTTAAAGTCTATTTTGGAGTTGCTCGATCGCTTACAATATAGGGGACGGTAGGTTAACGAACTATATTGTTTAAATATGGCATTGACTGTAGTATTTTACTGTTTTATCGTTACAACACTTACCATTGTTCTAAGGAACTTGTTCCCGAAACTCGCACGTTTTTGTATTTGACACGATTTTCGTTGAGAACGGATCCACTTTTGGTTGATTGGCCAGTGAATCGCACTACGCATTACAGGAAAAATTCTTTTTGAGCAGAACAGTTAGTATAAACTCCCTCCAGAGGTCTTTCCTGTCACTTTCAATGTAGAGAAATTCAAATCGAATGCCCACCAACACTACTCCCTCTTTCCTCCTCCCCATAACCTAATTTCCTAGTTCTGGTACTCTGGCATTGCATGAGTAGGGATCATTCCCTGAGTGGTGGTCACAACGGAAAGAAAGACCCAACTGTGAGTCTTTTAGTTATGGAAGCTGCAATGTTTAAAACTCATGCACTGCACTCACTTAAGGTGATACGGGTAGTTGACTTCCTAGACAAAACTTTGGGCATTTTAAAGCAGAGGAGCAACGAAAGAGAAGAAAAGGGGGTATGAAAGTTTTTGGGTCAAAAAAAGTTAAAGCAGCGCTTAAACAGAAATTAAATCAGTCAAACTTTAAGCACTGAAAATCGTATATTATATGGAGGATAACTGATTGCAAAATAGAAATCACTAAGGCCAAAAGTAGGTGGTAATGATGATAGACAACATGAGTGCGAAAATCCATAGGTAAAACTATAGGCATCCACAGTGGTTTGATAATGTTTTTTTTTTAATAATTCGATAGCTCTTGAGCCACTTAAAATATCTTAATGAAATTTCACAAAGGCCAAGCAGAGCTAATTTGAAGTGAAGTTACAGACGATCGATTTTTTAGGATAAAGGGGGGGGGGGGCTTTTTGGTATGCCCCCAAATTTGGCTACTTCGGGGATAAAAGTTTCTTTAAATGTCATAAAAATTTATTTATTACTCAAATGTTAACAGTTTCTGGACTTAAGTAGACCTTAAAAATATCTCCAAAAAAGTGCTCACATGTCGAAGTTGCCTCTTTTAGTTTGGGAAAAAATACCGTTAGAATTTTTTTTTTTTAGTTTAATGCCGACTGAAATGGAAAAATGTAAAAACTGGTTTTTATTTAGGATTTTACTCAAAAAAGTGGTATGGTTTTTTTGCTTATATAGTTAAAACATACTTCGGGAGTAGTAAATTTTTTTAGACTATTTTAAATTTAGGCTATAGCAAATGCGAATAAAAGAAAAACTGCATAAAAAATTGTAACGATTCATCGTCGAGTCCTATATAAACATAGTCTATTTTGAAATTTATGAATTACACCAAAATTTCTCAAAGTGCAAAGCACCGATTAAAAAAAAGTAAACAAAATTTTAAGGCTCCATATCGCCTCGTTGTAAAGAAAGCCAGGGTGACCAGTTTTCTAAAAACAAAAAACAATTTTTGTTAAAATAAAAATAATTAAATTTTTTTACCATTTCATTAAAGATTCTTTTGTAAATATTGCCTCAGAATTTTGTAAGAATATCTCGATCCTTTGTGGCAATTCATATTTTATGTTTTATTTTTCAAACAGTCACTTTAACGTAAAACTTTTAGTTTTAAAGGTAAATGACTTCTAAAAAATATGACGCCTAATAAAATGTTAATAAATTGTTAATCTAGAAGTGATAAACTTTCCGATGATACCACCTACTTGTATGAAAAGGATATACTTAAGTTGTAGAAGCTTCGCAAAACTCGCCTTCTATTAAAGTTTTTCTTTTTAAAATTATCCAAAAAAACCTTTTCAAATCACTGTGGCATCCATGATATTACTATGGAATAAAAGAGAATTAAAGGGGATCAAAACTAGAGGTACACAGCGAGCTTTCGTTTGTCCTTTAAAGCTTTCTTAAATAGATAACAACCCATTTTAAAATATCTTCCATTATATTTTTAATAATTCTGCCCAACTACACTCAAGATAACGATGATAGATAATTAACGATAATGATAATAGAAAACCTTCTACGCCGCCTAATAATCAAATAAAATTTTTCTAAAGGCAATTTTAAGTAAATTAACATTACAACTTAATAATAAAATAATAAAAAAAAACTGTCGCTTGAAAATCAATTGTTCATGGTTTTCTTTAACCGCAAACAAATCGTAAAACACACTGGGGCATAAAAAACACACAAACAAAAGTGAAATTTTAGACATTTTTTTTATTTTTAATTTTTTAATTGAAAAATGAATGAAAAGTGTAAATGATAAATATGCGTTTTCTGAATGAGTGAATGAATTGTTAGTTGTCTTTTGCCACTCCAACACATTGAAGAAATGAATGTAAAGAAAATAATAAAAAAAAAATGCGTAAAATTGTAAAGTTTTATTGAACTCTCTTTCGCTCCTCACTTGCAAAATGTTTGTTGAATGTTTATTTATTTTATTACTTTTTATTTTTTTATTTATGATCTTTTTTCTTTTTTGCATTTAATTTACAACTTAAAAATATTGCATAATTATTAAGATTTTATTTAATTTCTTTTTATTTTATTTTGTATTAAAAAAAATCCTCATAATGTTTATTCACATAAAATATTTACAAAAACCATGAAAATAAATCAATTATCAGCATTATTTATGCTTCTTGTTGTTATTTAGCAAATTTTATACCAAAAAGGTTTTAAAACTTGTAAAATTTAAATTTAAATTTTCTTTCCCGGAAAAACTTATATTTTACGTTGCGCAATACATTTTTACTTAAAGTCATAAATTTGAACCAGTTGCTTATATCAGTAATATTAATAAATCTTCACCTAATAGTGACGTTTTAATGAAAAGCAATTTTTTTCACCCTAAAGTCGTCTGTTTTGGCCAAGATTATTTTTTCCATAAATTTGTCGTTTTTTCAGTAAAAATAATTTTTTAACCAAAAAGCGAATTTTTAGGCTAAAGTAATAATTTCCTTTTCGGTAATACTATGTTTTTACACAAAGTTTAATTCTTCATAATGAGCAACAAAAGTATTACTTTTTACGGTAGAGGTAAAAAGGTACCTTTTTTTTAATAAAAAGAAAATTTTTCTGTAAAAACTGACTAATTTCCAAAAACTATTCGTTTTCTTACACAATAATCTCTTTCCCACCAAAAAGTTCTTTTCCCTAAAAATCCTTTTGCCCCCAAAAAGTCCTTTCCCCCAAAAATCCGAATTTTCCCCAAAAAAAGTCCGTTTTTTCCCAAAAATTTATTTTTTCATGTTCCACTATTTTATTAATTACATCACAAAAAGTCCCTTTTCCTTAAAAGTCCGTTTTCCCTCCCCCCAAAAAAAGGAATTATTGTAAAAAATGAGCAATTTTTTTACAAAAAGAGGCTCTTCTCCCCCAAAAAAAATATTTTTTACAAAAAAGTCATGTTTCAAATTTTTATTCAAACTGAAATTTTTACGTCAAAAATAATTGTTCTACGACAAACTCTATAACAAAAATTAATTATTCGTTTAAAAAAGCAGCTATTTTCACGAAAGCTTACTTTTACAGGAAAAAGTGACTTTTGTCCAAAAATCCCAAAAACTATTTTATTTCTACAAAAATCCTCCTTCGAAAAAAAATTTTTTTTAAAAGAAATTATTTTTTTGCGGTAAAAAGGTCCTTTTGGGTAAAAAGTCCTTTTTGAACAAAAGGTCCCTTTTCCCCCAAAAAGATCTTTTTCCGCAAAAAAATTTTTTTTTTTACAAAAAATTATTTGTTTTTTTACAAAAAATTATTTTGTTTTTAAAGGCTTTTTAGAAAAAATGCTGGTTTTACTTAAAAACCTCCAGAAAGTACATTTCAAGTCTCTTGACTGAAAACAAGAAGTAAATAATATGTGCGTACCCAAATAAAAGTAAATAATATATTATAACTCATTTCGCGAGAAACTGCGTTCACAGGAAAAGTGACTTTCATCACTAAAAGTAACTTTTTTCACAAGAAAATTATTTGTTTCGCAAAAGGTACCTCTTTCCAAAAGGAAAAAATAAAAGAAAAAATATTTGTCAAAAAAAAATTTTTTACCACAAAAATACCTTTGGCAAAAGTAACTTTGTATCTTTGTTTAATCAATAGTACCTATCTCGTTAAAATTTATTTCGTTTTCTTTTAAAAATCACACTTTGCTGCACGGCATTCGAAAAACGTGCTGTTAACAATAGGAACGTTTCATTTTTGTCAGTTTAATGCGCAATAAGTAGATGTTTTGGCCAAAACTCAGTTCTTCTTCAGTTTTTCCCGAAAAAAGTTTTAATTTTGACAATTTATTTGCATTTTATTTCACATGCCCACAAAATGTCTCTTTTACTCAAAAAAGACCCCTTAACTCTATAAAGTTCAGTTCGTTTTAATCCAAAAAAAAAGTTTTACTCAAAAAAGTCTTTCTTACTTCAAAAAGTCCCTTTTCACCCAAATAGTCCCTTCTCTACAATATAAGTCCTTTTTTTCTAAAAAGGTGTTACATATTGCCCAAAAAGGATTTTTTGCATAAAAAAGGACCTTTTATTATTTTTTTCAAAAAGTATACCATTTTCTTTTTTAAAAAAAAAATCCCAAGTCTTACTTTTTGTAATAAAAAATTATATTTTTTCACTTTAGCACGCAACAAGTAATTGTTCCCCAAAAAAATTTCGGTTAAAAAAACCCATCTGTTTTTGACCTAAAAGTCCTTTTTCCCGCAAAGAAATTTTGTTTTATATTTTATTCGATAATTTATTTTATAGTTCTACAAATATTTCTTTTTTGCCCAAAATGTCACTTTTCCCCAAAAATGGCATTTTGTTTCGAAAAGTCGCTTTTAGCTCAAAAAGTTCCTTTTAGCCTAAAAAGTTCCTTTTAGCCCAAAAAGTTCCTTTTAGCCCAAAAAGCCCCTTTTAGCCCAAAAAGCCCCTTTTAGCCCAAAAAGTCCCTTTTAGCCCAAAAAATCCCTTTTTGCCCAAAAACTCCCTTTATTCCCAAAAACTACCTTTTTCTCCAAAAACTCTCTTTATTCCCAAACAGTCCCGTTTTGCCCAAAAAGTCTCTTTTCACCAAAAAGTCGGTTTTCATCAAAAAGTTTCTTTTCCCCGAAAACTCACTTTTCTCCAAAAAGTCATTTTCCCCAAAAATGTCACTTTTCCCCAAAAAGTCACTTTTCCCAAAAAAGTCTCTTTTCACCAAAAAGTCTCTTTTCACCAAAAAGTTTTTTTTCCCCAAAAACTCACTTTTCCCCAAAAATTCATTTTCCCCAAAAATGTCACTTTTCCCCAAAAAGGCCCTTTTCCCCAAAAAGTCACTTTTCCCTAAAAAGCCACTTTTCCCCAAAAATTCACTTTTCCCCAAAAGTTACTTTTCCCCAAAATGTGACTTTTTCCCAAAAAGTTAATTTTCCCCAAAAAGTCACTTTTCCCCAAAAATGTCACTTATCTCCAAAAAGTCACTTTTCCCCAAAAAGTCACTTTTCTCCAAAAAGTCATTTTCCCCAAAAATGTTACTTTTCCCCAAAAAGTCAATTTTCTCCAAAAAGTCACTTTTCCCCAAAAAGTCACTTTTCCCCAAAAAAGTCACTTTTCCCCAAAAAAATCACTTTTCCCCAAAAAAGTCACTTTTCCCCAAAAAAGTCACTTTTCCCCAAAAAGTTACTTTTCCCCAAAAAGTCACCTTTTCCCAAAAAGTCACTTTTCCCCAAAAAGTCACTTTTCCCCAAAAAATGATTTTTCCCCAAAAATTTCACTTTTTTCTATAAATATAATATTTTTTTTTTTTATTTTTTTTTTTACAAAAAGGCACGTTTTTATTATTTTTTTTTTACAAAAACCGTTTTTTTCCCCAAAAAATGTACCTTTCTTAAAAAAAAACAATTTTTCGCCCAAAAAAGTACCTTATTACAGCTATTTTTTCTTAAAAACTATTTTTCCTCCAAAAACTACTTTTTAGCCCAAAAGTCCAGCTGTTTAGCAAAAGTTAACCATTCGTTTAAAACAAGAAAATATTTTCGCGAGAAACTTCTATTATACTTGCATCACAGAAAATAAGTTTCCTTAGCAAAAAGTCACCCTTTTTCGCAAATGGTAACTTTTTTCCAAAAGGCAAAAAAGGCATTTTTTCTGCAAAACTATTTTCGCCACAAGTATCATAATTCAGCAAAAGTATCTTTTTTAACCAAAGCCAAAAAAAAGTTTTTGGTAAAATTAATTTCTTTTACTCTTAAAAAAATCATCGTTTGCACCATTGTTTTCCATAAAAAATTCTCAAATCTTACTTTTTATAGTAAAAAATAATCTTTTTCCCTTTAATGTGCAACAAGTAACTATTTTGACCACAAATTCAGTTCCATAAAAATTATTTGTGTTTTTTACCTAAAAGTTCCTTTTTCCGAAACAGTTGTTTTGTTTAATATTTTATTTTCCATGTTAATAACAATTTTAATTCTTTATAAAAGTGATAACTTAAACATAAATTTTTCTTTTCAAATTGGCTAATTAGCTCTTGCAATTTTTTTTAGCTGCAAGGGTATTTGAATCTATTAACTATTTAGTAATAAAATGTGTTTTTTATAACAAAAAAAGATTTATGGCCACAATGCAAATAAGTTTCTTATGAAATCTGCTGATAAATGCAAAATAGTAAGACAGACATATTTGCTCTCTACCTAAAATATAATATGTTTGGGAATAATCCTATTGTTTCTCATATTTACGTGATTAAATGTTAGATAATAATTTTGTTTTTGTTTATTTTATTTTATCTTTTGTTTACTTGGTCATTTTTCAAAATATCATTTGTTGCAGATATTCAGTCATTTTCTACATCAGATATTCATTCATATGCGTCATTTCTTTTGCCATGAGATGATATTTCAAAATTTCATATATTTTCCGGCTACAGTTTTTGTTTGTTTCTTTCTTTGTTCGCATCTTTAATACGCATAACACATTTCAGTTTCATATGCAATTTGTATAACAGAAAAATTTCCAACTATAAAACTAAAACTAAAACAAAAGGAAGTTAAATATTTTGTTGATACAAAATTGAGGGAGAAAAACCAAAGTTGTCTGTTTTTGCAGGCCTGTTATTCAAACCGCAATATAATTTAGGTTTTCCATAGTGAAAGAAATAATTGGAGAGAATAATTTCCACAATAGAGTTCTTTCTAAAATTAACTCAATTAAATGCGGGTCGATTAAAATTGTATGTAAAGAGATTGACATGACATGATTTAATGGTTTTCTGTTGTAAACGAAAGTTCGTTACACTTGCTGTAGCTCAATTTCTGCATCAACATTATTCTATAAAGTTTATGTAAATTGTGTAAATTGTTGTAAATCATCATTGTTATTACAACCATACTTATGTGCCACAAACAGCCACAAACTTAAAATTAAAAATTTTTCTGTTTTTCCTCACTTTTCCACTTTTGCTCATGTTCCACTATTTTATTAACTGCATCACAATCTAAACGATACATCATCTTATTTTTTATATCAGATATAAAAATAAAACTGAAATTGCAACACTCATGTTGATAACAGTGATGCTGGCTGATGTTGGTTATGTTGCCATAATAATCATACTCAAAACAGACTTTTATTAACCCAAGAAAAAAGCAAAAAACATTTGAAATTGAACCATTTTTTTTCTTTTTGGTTCGATTGTGTGACGGACAGTCTGTCCAATTGTCCTCGTAAGCAGTCACTGGTAAATAGATTTGTTGTGGCATCTTATGATGCCATGTTAATGCTATGCATGCGCCTGATGATGCAAATGTCAATAAAAAAATTTTGTAACTGACTATAAACTTAATTTTATTTGAATTTCATTTTCAGATATTTACGTTTTACATACTTACATACACTCTGTATGTAAGTAAATTATGCAGTTCATAACAGCTGGCTTAAACGTGTTATAAAATGTTAAGCGAAAAGAAAATGTAAATATTTTTTTAATAAAAAAAAAAGAAAAACTAAAAACAATAAAGTAATTTGAATGGTTATAAAAAAGTACTTTTAGCTTTAAAAAGGACATTTTAAAATACCACTTCATATTAAAATGCAACTGTTTGCTTTGTTTGAATTGGCTTTTAAAACAAGTTGAAAAAAAATCATTGTTAAATATCCCAAAAAGTGCTTTTTTTAGAAAAGTACTTTTGTAAGAAAAGGTTCTTTCAAAAAATTCTTTTTCACAAAGTTACTTTCACTACAAAATACTAAATGCAAAAGTAACTTATCGAAAAAAGTACTTTCAAAAGAGGTTCTTTTAAAAAGTCACTTTAAAAATACTTTCACAAAAGTTCTTTTCAAAAGCCACTTTCAAAAAGTGATTTCATAAAGTACTTTCAAAAAAGTTCTTTCAAAAAGGTACGTTTAAAAAGTGATTTCAAAAGATGTTTTCAAAAAAATTCCTTTCAAAAAGTTTCTTTCAGAAAATTCCTTTTCACAAAGTAACTTTCTCTACAAAGTACTGAATGTAAAAGTAACTTGTCGAAAAAAGTGCTTTCAAAAAAATTTCTTTCAAAAAGGTTCTTTCAAAAAATTACTTTTCACAAAGTTAGTTTCTCTACAAAGTACTGAATGCAAAAGTAATTTTTCGAAAAAAGTACTTTCAAAAATACTTCTTTTAAAAAGGCACTTTTTTTAAAGGTACTTTCAAAAAAGTTCTTTCAAAAAGACACTCTCAAAAAGTGCTTCCAAAAAGTTCTTTCAAAAAAATTCCTTTCAAAACGGTTCTTTCAAAAAATTTTAAAAAATAATGTTTTTAAAAAGGGAAAATTTTTTTAAAAGGTTTTTTTTAAGTATATATTTGAGTGTATGTTTGGAAAAATATTTTCGTAAGCGATTCCTATATAAAATTTTGGCTTTTTTTTTGAACTCATGTACATATATTTAGTACTTTTTTACAGTGATTATTTTTAATGGTTAGAAAAGAATAATTAGTTTTTAAAGAACTATATTTTTAGCGATAAATTTTTATAATTTTTTGTTTAGTTACTTTTTTTAATTTTTTAGAAAAGTACTTTTTTTATAAGAGTACTTTTTTTGAAAAGTACTTTTTTTGAAAATAACTTTTTTCAATTAGTTTTTTTTAAAAATTACTTTTTTTTGAAAAATACTTTTTTTGGAAAATTCTGTTTTAATAAAGTACTCGTTTTATGAAACTATTTTTTTTAGAAAAGTACTCTTATAGAAAATTATTTTTTTTTTGAAGTACGTTTTTAAGATTGCGTTTTAATTAAAAAGTTTTCAGAAAGCGTAATAGAAATCAATTTTTTTAAAAGAGGTAATATTTTTCGCTAATTTTTTAAAAGGGTAATTTTTTTAATTTAACATTAAATTTTAATTATTTAATTAGTATTTTTCAAATTAAATTTTATTGTTCAATTTTAATTATTTATTAAAAAAAATATTTTTAAAAGGAATTTTTAAAAGGTATTTTTCAAAAGTACTTTAAAAAGTAAGTTTTAAGTATTAATAAATTTTTTGTTTTGTAAGATTATTATATTTTTTCTAATAAAAAAAGTAGTATAAAAACTATTTTTAAATTTAATCAGAATCATTTAAAAATGCAGAAGTTACCTTTTATTTTCCTAAAATTTGCAAACATTTTCTAAATATTTGAATACTATTTTTGAGTCACATAAGTTAAGTACGTACCTGGAATAAAAAGAAATTTTTGAAATTTAATAATAAACAAACTTTAATTGAAATAATTAAATAATTTTTTGGTAAATTTAAATTAATATACAAAAATATTATTTCTAGTTGTTATTTATAATTTTATTTTATTACTGTTAGATATTGAAATGACAAACAACCGAAGATATATATAAACGATACAAAGTTTTATTGATGAATAATTTTTCTACAAGCAATCAAAGTATAGAACAATTATTGTAACATAAAACAAAGGCTACTACGTATTAGATTTGTTATTATAAGAAAAGTGTTTTACAAACAAGTAATAATTTCAACACTCCTCCTCAAAGCTAATACTATCCATAAAATTTAAAAAATATTATTTCATATTCATAAGTTCAACAAATTTCATATGTTTTACTCTAGGTAAATTCTTTGTCAAAATATCAGCAACCATTTCAGTTGTATTAATGTACTTAAGATTAATCTGTTTCATCTTCACGGATTCTCGTATATGATGGTATTTGATGTCAATATGCTTACTTCGATTATGAAAGATAGCATTTGATGCCAAACTCATAGCACCTTGATTATCCACATATAAATTTACTGGAACATTTTCAACTCCTTCAAGTTCAAGCAGCAATCTCTTTAAATAAATAGCTTCTCTTGCAGCATTCGACATCGAGATATATTCTGCCTCGGTGCTGCTTAAAGCTACCACACTCTGTTTCTTTGACTCCCATGAAATTAAAGAATTTCCGTAGTAAAACATAAATCCAGAGTAAGACTTTCTATCGGTAGTATTTCCACCCCAATCAGCATCAACGTATCCACTCAATTCAGTTTTATTACATTTGTAATGTAGTTTAAATTCAATAGTACCTGATAGATATCTTAAAATATTCTTAGCCGCATTGAAATCCTCAACATGTGGATTCGTATTTTTCTCTGATAATTTTGCTACTGAGTGTAATATGTCAGGTCGACTTGTAATAGCTAAATACATCAATTCGCCCATTGTTGCTTGGTATTTAGAAACATCTATTTGCGTACAATGTTTTTCGCAAGCCACTTGAAAACCAGGCTCCAGTGGGACCGATACTTTTTTACATTGCTCCATGTTATATTTTTTCAATAATGTTTTTATGTATTGACTATTACTTATAGTTAGATCACCTTTCTCACCATCTCTATCGATTTCCATACCAAGAAAATGTTGCACTTGCCCTTTATCACATACGCTAAATTCTGTTGATAGCTCAAATTTTATTCTTTCAATAACTAATTTATTCTTGCTTGCAATAAGTATGTCATCCACATATACTGCTAATAAAACATATTCACTTTCAACCACCATCTTATACAAACATGGCTCGTTGTCACAACTTTGGAAACCAATCTTCTTCAGGAATAAATCAAGTTTCGCATTCCACTCTCGGCCAGATTGTTTAAGACCATACAGAGACTTTCGTAAACGCAAAACCTTATTTGGATGATTTTTATTTACAAACATACTAGGCTGTCGCATATAAATTTCCTCGTTCAGATCACCATTCAGATATGCACTCACAACATCCATCTGATCCAAATACATACCTTTGCTCACTGCTATAGCAAACAGAAGCCTTATATTTGAATAACGAATAACAGGAGAAAATGTTTCGGAATAGTTTACTCCGTATTTCTGGCTGCACCCTTTTGCCACAAGTCTTGCTTTATAGCGTTCAACCTTTCCGTCTTTTAAAGTTTTTATGGCATACACCCACTTGCAACCAATTGCATTTTTCCCGATAAGTAAATCAACCAATTCCCACGTTTTATTTGCTATCAGGGCATTATATTCAATCTGCATTGCATTTCTCCATTCTGTTGATTTTTTACAAGAAACTGCTTCTTCTACACTTTGAGGTACAAACTCAACTTTAGCCGACAAGCCATTCACCATGTTATATTGCTTCTTAGGTCTACCTGGCTTATCATCACGAATTATTCTGGGACGACCTCTCCCTCTTTTTAATTGACTATTAGTCACAGCCTCAGCATTTCTTTCTTGTGTCTGAACATCAAGGTTTTCATTTAACAGTTGAATATCATTAAAATTATCATCACTTCCCTCTGCAATTTCATTTGAATCTCCTTCGTCAGCCGTATTAAAACCATCTTCATCTTCTTCTATTATGTGTTCATTAACAGAAACCTTTGATGTATTAGAATTTTCCTGATTTTTATCAGTAAAGAATATTAATAAATCATCATCTTTATTCTCTGCTCTATTTTCACTATCGACATAATTATTAACCATACTTTCTTCAAACCTCACATCACGTCTCTCAATCACTCTTTTAGATTCTTTATCATACAATCGGTAAGCCTTTGCTACTCGAGAATACGCAACCATGATATACTGTTTACCTTTCGCATCAAACTTAAAATTCTGACGTTTATCTAAGACTATGGCGCATGACCCAAAAACTTTTAAATGTCTCACTTTTGGCTTATACCCATACCATGCTTCATATGGAGTTTTATCTGACAAAGCTTTAGTAGGAGAACGATTTCGCAAATATACAGCTGTGGCAATAGCTTCTGCTCACAGACTCTTACTCACATTCGCATGAATTAGCATTGAACGGGACATCTCCACTAATGTACGATTAGCTCGTTCTGCTACACCATTTTGTTGAGGTGTATAAGCTACCGTCAACTGACGCAAAATTCCCTGTTCCTGCAGATATAAGTCGAATTCTTTATTTAGATATTCACGTCCATTATCACTTCTTAGCAACTTGATCTTATTTCCAGTTTGACGTTCTACTTCTCGCTTAAAAATCTTAAATTTTCCGAATACTTCATTTTTAGATTTCATGAAATATACAAATACTCTTCTAGTTTTGTCATCAATAAAGGTGACAAAATATTTAGCTCCGCCTATAGAAGTCGGTCCACACACATCCGAATGAATCAGCCCCAAAATCTCTCCAGAACGATGTTCAGTTGCTCTTGGAAATGGTGTGACGTGGATCTTGCTTACCATACATGTCTTGCAATTAAGTTCTTTTGTATGCCTCGAAATATTCATACCACTTACTAGACTCTTCTTACTGATATTGCCTAAATCGTTAAAGTTCAAATGACCATACCTGCAATGCCAAAGCATGTCATCGTTACTTGCTGCATACACACACTGCTTGGGTTCTTGATACATAACAAATAAACTGTCTTCTCTACGTGCTTTCAGAACCACATAACCACGACGATCCTTTATTTGCACCCCATTAAACTTAAACGTAGCTGTAAAGCCATTTTCAACTGCCTTGCTAACTGAAATAAAATTCCCTCGCAATTCTGGACAATACAAAACATTCTCCAGCACAATTTTACAATTTGCGTTAAGTATAACCTTGCCTTTACCAGTCGCGGTTATACACTCGTCAGCTGCTAGACAAATCTTTTCGTCACATTCTTCAAAAATTTCAAATGAGCTTCTGTTGTTGCACATGTGTGATGTTGCACCACTGTCAACATACCACAAACTCTGGTTAAAGCCCTTTATTGCTGCAGTCATCGCAAATGTTTTTTCATCAACAGATTTTTTTACACGACAGTCTCGTGCATAATGACCTCTACGACCACATGAATAACATCTCCCCATACCTGTTTTATTTTCTCTTCCATTTCTTTCTTTAAAGCCTTTACTATTTTTATTGGAACGTGCACCATATGCTAGCTGTAAACCACTTTCTTCAGTATCTTGACAAATGTTTCTTCTCCGGTCAGCTTCTTCTAACAGCTTAATCTTTAAAACCTGAAATGACGGCAAACTATCTCGTGTCTCCATAGCTATTATGAAAGCCTCATATAATTCCGGCAAACTTGATAGTAGTACTATTGAAATTAATTCCTCTTGAATCTGAATACCTACATCAGCAAGTTTTTCTATAATTTCTTCGAACTTATTGATATACTGGGCCATCTCTTCATTAGCCTCCATCTTTAGATTCATCAAACGTTTATACAACATAACTTTCTGTATTGGGCCTTTGGGCTTATGCACCTCGGATAATTTATTCCAAGCTTCAGCAGATTTTGTACATTTCTTTATGTAATTCAGCTGGCTCCCTTTAATACCCAATACAATGATAGCAAGCGCCTTCTCATCGTTAGTTACCCAATCAGCTTTCTGTTCGGCACTCCAATCAGGCTCACATCTTAGTTGACCATTCGTATATTTCCACAATCCATTATGGATCAAAACGCTTTTCATATGCACATGCCAGGAATCATAATTCCTTTCATCTAGTTTTTCGATTTGCAGAAACGACGATGTCATATTTTATTTTTATTAATCTTTTAGTCAAATCTTTATAACACAAATGTTTTTAACCTTCCACGCCTGGGCCCATAACCATTGTTAGATATTGAAATGACAAACAACCGAAGATATATATAAACGATACAAAGTTTTATTGATGAATAATTTTTCTACAAGCAATCAAAGTATAGAACAATTATAAAACAAAGGCTACTACGTATTAGATTTGTTATTATAAGAAAAGTGTTTTACAAACAAGTAATAATTTCAACAATTACAAATAATTTCTATTTGAGGTAAACTTCCGCAACTTCATTGGAATAAAAACTATTGGATTTTCAAAATTTCCCTTCTAAAGTGAATGCCAACCAATAGCTATAAATATTTAATACCAGAAATGTTGCAAGCTTTTACATATACAAGTTTACACCTTGCAACTTGTTGGCAATAAAACTTCATTAAAATTCTCTATTTTAATGCACAAACAATGAACTGACTTATTTCCCTGCAATTAAAGCTAAAATTTATTTTTCCCCAATTTTTATTTTAATGCATTAACAAGTCATACACTAAATTTTTGCTGTTGTTGTTATTATTCGCATTAATTTAAAAATATAATAATTTAATCATACATGAGTTTACAAAAAAAAAAAAAAAAATACTTAATAGAAAAGTTTTAAATAAATGAATGTAGTTTAAATTTCAATTAAAGGAAATAAATTTTCAAGAAAAAACCAACAGCCAGTTTTTCGAGCAAACAAAACAAACTTCTTTCTGTACCCGTAGCATTACTAACACACTTAATTGAAATGCATTTACGTGCTAAGCAACGCTGCTCTGTAAACGACTGCCATACACAGGCCACTGATTTTAAAAAATTTGGTGAAAAAAAAAATATTTTTATTCAATTCAAAGTTTTTCTTTTCACTGTTTTATTTTTAAAATATCATTGTAAAAAATTATACCATTGCTGTTATAGAAATAACAAATGTTAAATAAAACTATAGAGTTAAGTAAATACAAATGCAATGTGTTTTATTAGGAGTTTTGCGAGTGAGGGTAATGGCATCATGTGGAAATGTAATTAGGAAAAAAAGAAAAAACAACAAAAATTAACTCAATTAAAAAGTGTAAACTGTGTTACACAGGCATGATTTTAATGTATGAATTAATTTATTTAATAGTTACCCCCCTAGTAAGCTAAATTTAACAAAACCCTCTCCCAGTTAAAAATAAAATATTTTTTTTATTTAAAATAATTTTAAACGTAACAAAAAAAATATAAAAAACAAAAAGAAATCTATCGCTTCAATGGGTTTTTCAACAAGAAGTTTGCTTTCTAAAACAAAATAGAACAAAAAAATTTAAATTTAAATAATTCAAATTTGTATTGTAGGGTCTTATCCTGCCTTGAGTGAATGGTGTGTGAATGAGTACCGGAATGGGTACTGGTGAGTATGTGGTGTGAATGTGTGTGTGAGGCCACTAGTTCGAGTTATTTGGAACTCGGCTGGTGGTAACAATTTGACCGGATACTTTAAACTGGTACCACGGGTGCCAGGTGCCCCTGAAATTTCGGTATTAGCCTGGCAGTTGGTGTGGCCCTTCGGGAGCTTCGTGGTGGCTGTGGTTTTTATCCATATCGCGGGATGAGCGTATTAGCTCTTGTAGAATTGCATTGCCACAGGGATATCGTGACCTAAAGATCGGTAGGAGTATAGAAAGGTTCCGCACCTCACCCATCATGACCAAAAACGTGATGTCAAATTGGTACCCATGGTTTGTACATCGGGATGTTAGTGGACGCATTGTATTCACTCGGTGGTAAGACCACTGTGGTATTAGGCCGTCTCGGCAGGTAACCACAGAAATCTGTATCACATCTGTATTATTCTTCTATAGAGGTGTAGAATTTTATGAATTTTTTTAATTTATTCTATTTGAAATATCGTCTTCTGGCATTACAATCTAAATATGACTGCCACGACAAGCTTAAAGGCACAACAATCGATGACGTTTTAAAACATCCATCGGCAATAATGCGGCGTATGTTATCAGTGTAGAGTGGTGAGTGTGGATAAAACGAAAAGTAATTTGCTTCGATGTAAAGTGGCTTAAATCCCCCATCGGCTAAGGAATTTTTGTTAGCTGTTGTCCTGAATGCTCTAAGTTTAGTTCATAAGAGAAGTTTCAACATTTATTAATTTTGATTTATCCGCTTTGCTGTAGATCACTTAACCGAAACTATTTTCGTAAATATTATAACGTTTCTGCCTTTAATATACGTTTTCTTATATTAAGTTCTTTTAATAAAAAATAGTAACACAACACTTTAGAGTATTTTAATCAAATTACGCGATTTATTCTTTTTAATTACACACAAAATAAACACGATGGTAACTTTAAAACTATAGCGCCTAACAGATGCTTTATTATTTGTATATCTTTATTCAACTTGAATTTAACTTTATTGCCAGCGGTGCTGCTTAGATATCTGTTTCAAGCGGTTCCTGCATATAGAGGGTTTTTCAACAAGAAGTTTGTTTTTTAAAACAAAATAAAAAAAATTTTTGATTAAAGAATTAAAGAAAATTTTTATTGTATTACGAAGAGAAGAGTTCCACAATAATAAATGAAAAATGGTATCTGGCAAATAACCACCACTACCACGCTAAAAAATGTCGATTCTTTTATCAACGTTTTTAATCACTTTTTTGTCAAAATGGTGGTCCTATTTCGCTTATCACATTACGGATTTCGAATTTTAAAGCTAAAATCGTTATAGACTCTGTCCCTAACACAGCCCCACAAAAAATAATCCAGTGATGTTGAATCACACGATCTGGCTGCCCACTTAACAGCTGATTCTTGTGAAATTATGAGATCGGGAAATTGGTTTACAATAAATTGATCGTTTCAATGGCTGTGTGACATGTGGCACCGTACAGCAGAGTAAGAATGAGCCTCGGATATAATTTCGTTGACGTTCTTAACAATTAAACATCACTAGGCATTTTGCGCACCATTTTATATAAATATCTTAATCTACACTCATTCAAAAATTAATGCCAACCGATCACTGTGTGCAACAAACCTTTGTAAATTATCTAAATTAAATTAAATAGGTGCCCCTGTAGATTAGTAGGTAGTGTACTAGCTTGTAAACATAGTGGTTGTGGGTTCAATTCCCAACGAAGACCTTGGTTTTTTTCACTACAAAAATAAAAATTGACTGTCGGTGGGGCTGCTCAGCGATGAATGCATAGTCACTGGTCGCTGCGCTGTCGTATATACGGCAGTTAATTTCCGATTATCCTTCTACTTTCACCACCTGTTTCATCTATTCACTATCCCTTTCCTAAAGAATGTAGCACGGTACTTGACTAAATAGGCATTGTTGCCTTAAGTGCTACTTCTCTTAAAAAAAAAAAAAAACCTTTGTAAATTATCTGTTTGAAAAACTGAACGAAAACTATGCGCTTCTCAGAGAAATAATCAAAACTCTTGCATCTTCGCCTCACAAAATCCATAAACTGTCCCCAAAAAAACATTGCATTATCGGCCGTATTTTTTTTCGAAGATGAGCAACGATACGTGTCGTTTCATTGACTTTTATGCGCTACGGAAACATGATGACTAATTTTTAGGGGCCAGAATTGAGTAACGTGAAAATCAGTGGTCTTTGACTTTAGTAAGGTGACGCCACAAGCCGCTTAGCTAGCCAAACAATTAACAATTCCGGTCGCATTAATTTTCAATTTGAAGCATTGTTCTTGTGATTAAACGCCACTAGATTATCTTTTTTTTCTTGAGGACTTTTGAAAGACCGGCTTAAAAATGGCTATTCGAGGTAGCCTAATGAGTTAAGTGAAGCTATGTAGCAAAATGTGCTTCAAAATTTTGTGAAAATTGTTAGATATGGACATTTGCCCGGCATCATATTGCATTATTACCCCCCCGAGGGCACATTTATCGGTCTTTATAAAATACTTGACCATCTAGACCTGTGCTGCTGGGGGTATAAGGGAGCCCAGTGCCCTGAAGGCAAGCAGGGAGTCAACTGGAAGCTCCACGTTATTTCCACGGGAATCAGTAGCCCGCACAGTTTCCGCTATTTGTCTCTTTAGGCATTTAGCTGTTTCTCTGACTGATTATTGAGGTTGGCCCTTCGGGTTTTGCGCCCCATACAGGAATTGTTTTATGGTGGTGAGGATCATCTCGCCATTGATAACACCCACTGATGAATGATCCAGATCCAGTGAGCATGCTAGTAATGTGTTCTGGACAGGAGTTCGATAGTCTCCAGCTCTTCAACAAGGAATAGTGGTTTGAAGCCCTGCTCTAGAACCGCTAAAATTGCAACTATGAAGGACCTGTTGCTAGAATTAGTCTTCGGCCTCCTAGGGCGTAAGTGGCGCTGCTTTTTACTCACAGTGGTTTGACCAATATCTGATTAAGGCCCACGGCCAGGTGCAGATGTAAATCTTATCACGAAATTGCATTATTAATTCCCGTATTTCTACTTTATATCAGTGGCAATAGAAGTGAAGGTGTTGAAAATAAAGTGTGTTTTGAGCCAATTTACTTTCTAACTTCAAATTTGCCCACCCAATAATTGGATTAAATATAAAATTGTGAAGAAGCTAAAAATTAAGTATATCACTTTGTATAGAAAACCTTTACTCAGC
The DNA here is from genome assembly GCA_030448955.1 of Trichopoda pennipes. NCBI lineage: Eukaryota > Metazoa > Arthropoda > Insecta > Diptera > Tachinidae > Trichopoda > Trichopoda pennipes. The sequence goes on from JASKUP010000002.1 coordinate 7,933,713, forward strand.
TGAAACATTAAACAAACCCCGTAATATTTAAGCAAATCACATTTGACTAAAGAGACACTAAGAGCAGCTTACTTCTCAAAGCGCTTAGTTTGTGGGGTTAATAAACCTACAACATAAACGTGAACAAGTTGTTGGTCTTGCATTGCTTTGTTTAAATAATAATTTTAAATTCGTGGCATGTAAAAATCTTTTGAACAAAATCATATTTACAAATTACATTATCAAACAATGATTTCAAATGCGAAAACATTTTGAAATTTTAAACTAAAATGCCAGCTTAGCGGTATTAAGTACAACATGCACATTCGGAATTCATGTAAGAAATACAAAAACAAGAAAAACAATTAAAATTTTAATTTTAAGAAACAAAGAGACAAGACAAAAATATATAAAATAAAAATGTATATTTTTTTAAAAATTATCACGTTTAAAACATGCGGCAAATTATTAGTTGTCATTAAAAGCCAGGCTGGCAGCAGGCAGGTGATTATTGGTAACCAGGCGTAGCATTCGAAAATGATTTTTTTTTTATTTTGTTAAGCAACACACAGTGAAATGACATATAAACAGGGAAAACAAAAAATGAATTAATTTTAATATCATGTTGTCATAAAGTTCTTAGCAGCAACAAAAGCTTCACTGTCTTCATGACAGTTGTAAACGAAAATCTTTATATCCTTTGAACAACAGCACAGCACAGCACATCTTAATTAATAGAAAAGAGTTGTATGTCTCCATGGTATTAATTGTTAAATTCGCACACATTTTTCTGAATATTTTGTGAACGAAGATTGCTCGCTTTTCGCCTTGATTAACCTAAAAATTAAAAATTCTTTATGTTACGAATTAATTAATGACTATTGCATATTCCTTTTACCACTCCTTCCTTTCGCTTTTAAAACCTTGATGATTTTTCATTCAAATTGCAAAGCTTTCATTGTATTTTCACAAAAGAATACAATTGTCAAACCAATTGAAATAAGAAATTCAAACAGAAAAAAAATCATAAAAATGTCTTTAAAAATTGCCATGTCGTGTTTGTGTGGTGGCCTGGCAACAACAGCTAGCGACTAGAAAAGATAACAAAAATAAAGTTCAACAAGTGAATTGAAAATGAATAAAAAAATAACAAATTAAAATACAATGGGGATATTTTTTTTTAGAATAAAAAACTTTTAATTAATATTTTATGGGTCAAAAGATGATGCAGGGAATAAAAAAAGAAAAAGATGGGGGTTTAAAAGAAATTGTTTTAATAACGAACGAAAATTAACGAACATTTCAGTACCAACAAACTTTATCCATTTTCTCTTAAAGAAAATTATTTAAAAAACGAATTTTTTTACAAAAATTATATTAAACTAAATTAATGTAATTAATGTCCTTGGAAAAATAAGGAATTTTTCATTCTAATAATTAGGATTTTTCAACAAGAAGTTTGTTTTTTTAATCAAAATAAAACAAAAATTAAAATGATTCAAAATTTTATTGTATTACGAAGAGAAAAGTTCGGCAATTATGACAAAATTATGTAACAGGACTAGTAGTTGAATAATCTACAACTCCTTAGCAAGAAGTGGGGGCTCGGCCCTGCTACCGTACACTTTAAAATTGCTACTAAAGCGTATATGCATCTTAGGTCGTGGGTGGCCGCTTTGCTATACCCAGCAGTTCCCCGTGGGGCACATTTATCGGTCTTTATGGAATACATGACCATTTAGACCTGTGCTGCTGGAGGTATAATTTATTTCGTGATAAGATTAACATCTGCACCTGGCCGTAGGCCCTAATCAGATTGTGGTTAAACCATTGTGAATGAAAAGCAACGTCATTCACGCCCTATGAAGCGGAGGACTAATTCTAGCAACAGGTCTTTCCTAGTTGCAATTTCAGCGATTCCAAAGCAGGGTTGCAAACCATTACTCCTTGCTGAAGAGCTGGAGACTATCCAACTCCTGATACAGAACACATGACTAGCATGCTCACTGGATCTGGATCATTCACCCGTTGGTGTTATTAAAGGCGAGATGATCCAAGCCACCATAATCAATTCATGCTTTGGGCCGCAAAACTACAACCACCACGATACTCTCGAAGGGCCAACCTCAATAATCAGTCAGAGAAACAGCTAAAAGTCTAAAGAGACAATTAGCGGAAACTCTGGGGCTTACTGATTCCCGTGGAAATAACGTGGAGCTTCCAGTTGACTCCCTGCTTGCCTTCAGGGCACTGGGCTCCCTTATACCTCCCGCAGCACAGGTCTAGATGGTCAAGTATTTTATAAAGACCGATAAATGTGCCCCGGGGGGATTACATTGTTTATTAATGATCTATCCTATGACTTTAAATACTCCAACGTTCTATTATTTGCAGACGACGTGAAGATAATTCGAACATATAATCGTCACGCTAATCATATTCTCCTGCAAAAGGACTTAGATGCATTTAATAACTAATGTAATATTAATTTTATGAAGTTGAAACTTTAAACCTGTGTTTCTTCCGAAGAAGTCATACGAACGTGTAGTATAATTTAAGCGGCTATGAACTTGAGAAACTGAATATGGTTTCAGATCTTGTTATTTTATTGGATGCTAAATTAAATTTTATACAGCATATTTTATTGGCCACTAACAAAGCACGTGCAGTTCTTGAATTTATAAAACGCTGGCCGAAGGAGTTTAGTAACCCATGTGTCATAAAACATCTTTATACTTCTCTTTTTTTCGGACCAGCACTCAGGGCATGACCCCTATACATGCAACACATTGTGCCAGATATAAGAAATTAGGTTACGGGAAGGAAGAAAGAGGGAGTAGTTTCTTCTGCCATTCAGTTTGAATTTTCCCAGATTGAAAGTGGCAAGAAAGACCTCGGGAGAAATTTTATTCTACATACGGACTGTTCTGCCGAAAAACGAATTTTCTCTGTAATGCTTAGTGCGATTCACTGGCCTATAAACCACAAATGAATCCGCTCTCAACGAAAATCGTGTTAAACGCAATGGTAGAGCCCTTACCATTGTAGTAACGATAGAATAGTGAAGCACACCCCACATTGCGTCGATGATCTAGAGAATCAATATAGTTGGATACTCGACCGTCCTTAATGAGCCTCGTGGCTCTCTCCTGTATGCGGTCGAGTAACTCCAAAATAGACTTTGAAGCGCCGGCCCATACATAAGAATTGTATTTCATTTTTGAATGGATATAGGTGGTATATATAGTACGGGGATTGGATGGATTGAAGTATCTTTTTCACACGTTTTAGAAAACCGAGGCACTTGAAAGCTTCTTTAGAAACCTAAAAAATGTGTTTAGTCCATCGAACATCACATTGAATTTTTATGCCAAGAACATCAAGAGCTTCCTATATCACCCACAGTAACAAATGCAGCACCACTACCGAACGCAGATCTATGCGCAAGCATGTAACATTGCGTCTTATGAGCATTAAAATCTATTCTATTCACACGATCCCATTCCAAGATTGTCGCGAGATCGTGACTAAGCATATCATTTATGTTCCAGCTTTTGGAACTTACCTCCAAATGGCCTGGTTTATTACGAAATGAATACGAATGACAAATGGCGCTGTCATCGGCAAAAAAATATATAGGGTTGAAAGTTCGACAAAGAAGGTGGTTTAGAAAAATAAAAAATAGGGAAGGAGAAAGAACGGAGCCTTGCGGTACCCCCCTGAATTCATCATAAATTCGTCTGATGAAATCCCATCTATAACAACTCGTATAGTGCGATTTCTGAGAAAACTAGATATAAATCTGGAGAAATTATCACCGACAGCAAAACCAGCCAGGTTTGATAGAACTGCGTTATGTCACACTCTATCGAATGCTTTGGAAATATCTAGAGCCACCACCTTACTTTCTCCGAAGTGATGTATGGAATTACACCACTGTTCAGACAGAAAGGCTAGCAAGTCGCCCGTAGAGCACCCCTTACAGAAAGCACACTCTCGATTGCTAAGTAAGCTGTTGGACTCCAGGTACCTCTTGTCAGACCTGTTCTGGAATATTGCTCAATAATTTGGTATCCAATTTATAAAGTTTATAGTAACAGCATGAAATCGGTGCAAAAGCAGAAATGTCGCAGAATAATGTTAAATGTCACGTTTCTTTTAAACTTAATAAGAGTAAATGTCTGTTCAGATTTTTTGATTTGCAATATTTCATTTAACGTTCCATTTCGTTCTACGCGCTATTTTAATCGCAAAGAAGAAACGAAAGCAAATAAGCTCGATGCCCACCGGAACTGTTTTAACGGCGGCAGTAATCGAGTCCAAGTTATTACTTTGGGCCTTTCACCGTCATCCGCCAATGCACACTGGAGGCAGTTGGCAGCTGGCGATGAATTTAAGGCGTGTGTATTTCTGAAATAAACAACGCTCAATATTTGCATAAATACGACCGTATAAAAACACAGCGCACAAAAAAATGAAATGCATTGCATGAATGAATACACAAAATTTCATTCACGTCGATCCAGTCGTGTAGTTGCAGTGTAGGTGAATAACCTGGATACCGACTGCAGCGCCATCTGCCGGGTTGGTTTGTGAATGTCAACAATCCAGGGTGGCACCCAAACGCATGCAAAAAAAATTTATTCAGTGACATAAACACGTACAGTAGAATTATATACGTAAAGAAGATTTTTATGGGAGGTATCACGCGTCTTTGTCAAATACCGTTTATATTTGCAGCAAAACTTAAAATACGTCCACTCAACCGAAATACCAAATTCCGTTTAAATACCGTCATCAGGAGCAGAAATAATCGATTTTTAACTTGTGGTTTGTATGAGAGGTACCACGATCCTTTGTCTAATTGGAGCGAATTATAAATCTAAACCACACGAGACGCAACCCAAAGGCATACAAAAAAAATAATGCAAATTGGTCCAGCCTTTTAGGAGGAGTTCAGTCACAACACACGCACAGTAGAATTATATATGTAAAGATTGATTTTTCTTTGGATGTTAATGTTGTTAAATGTTGTCTTATTTTATATTTAAATAACTAAATTTAAGTTTTACATAAAATTATTGTTTACTTTTTCAATGTCTGTAGGGATCTTGAATCCATAGACTAATTATGTAATAAAACAAAAAGCCGAATTTTGTCGTTTTAAGCAAAACGTTACTCTCTTCACCACAGAGTGTGGTTAAAACGACAAAATTCGGCTTTTTGTTTTATTTCATAATTAGTCTATGGATTCAAGATCCCTATAGACATTGAAAAAGTAAACAATAATTTTATGTAAAACTTAAATTTAGTTATTTAAATATAAAATAAGACAACATTTAACAACAAATAGGTCCACACCAAAGATAAATATTTTTATTGACTTAAACACAAAGCTTCCCTGCTTTAAGCATATAATCAGTAATCGATTATTATTAAAATTTATGAGTGAAAGAGGAAATTATGCTTAAATTTTATAAACAAAACAAAAATTATAAAATTTATTTTATATGCATCTTTTACACTTCTAATAAAATAAAGAGGAAGAGGAAACCTGTTTTCAAAATAAAACAAGAAGCAGCAGCAAAGTGTAGAAAAAAAATTTTTATGTAAAATCTTGTGTAAACGCATTACGGCTAACACGCCATAATTAAAAAAACAGAAACTTCCTGATAATAAAAATAGAAAATAAATAATTTTGTTGAACTTTATCTCGAAATAATGTATAAATTTCAACAACAACAACAGCAACAGCATTTTAAGATAAAGATTAAAACTTAATTTTTATTACATTTTAAAAGAGAACTCTAATCAGTAGTGGTTTCAAATTTTCTCCCTCCACCATACAACTACAACAAACCCCACAATGAAATTTATGTTCAATGTTTACGAAAAATCCATTTTGCTCATTTAAATATTTTTATGTGGTTTAAACTTCTTTTAAGCTTTTTGAAAATAAATAATAAAAATAATAATAATTTACAAAACAAATAAAATATGTTAATTAAAAATACCACATACTAATTGCAATTAACTGTTATTTGAATATAAGTCATACGATACCTGGATACTTGAATACCCTACATAAGTTTGTTTTTTTTAATGACCTGTTTTACTTTCGTTTGTATTATAAGCCAAAGAAGTCTGTCTTTATTTTTTATATCGTCAAATTATTGTTACTATGTGAAAGACAAAGGCATTAATTCGCTATTGTGAAATAGGCCATAAGTTCGAAAAGTGTATAGTTTTTGGTAAAATGTTGCTTTTTGGTGTAAAATTTAACCTTTGCTTGAATAATCACTTCTTGATGTAAAAGAGAAATTTTGATTGAAGAGTAATTTTTTATTGGTGAAAGAAAGTAATTTTTTGGTGACAGATTGCTTTCCGGTAAAAAAGTGATTTTTGTTTAAGAGAAGTAGCACTTCAGGCAACAATATCTATTTAGTCAAATGCCGTGCTGCATTCTTTAGGAAAGGGATAGAGAAGAGAAGAGACAGGTGGTGAAAATAGAAGAATAGTCGGAAATTAACTGTCGTATAAGACAGCACTTGTCTAAGTAGTTTATCAATGGTAATGGTTTTGTAGCAGTTATTTATAGCTATGGCGTAGATTGTGTCAAGTTCTTTGTTGTACTTATCTAGAGTAAGTGGAATTATCTTAAGTCTGTGTATCATATGTCTAAACGCTGCTAGTTTGTGTTGGGTAGGGTGGTTAGCGGTGTTCAAGATGGCCCGATAACGATCGCCACTGACTATAACGGCCACTCCTGCAAAATGGCTCAATTATGCCTCTGGACCAAAATCCGCACCAAAAAGTGACTCGTTTTTAGTGCGTCGACTTTTCAATGTGTGCGTGCGGGTTTTCTGTGCCCCAAATGCGACAATTTTGCTTGTTTACATACCTGCCAAGATCAAAATGAACTTCATCTGAAAAGATGAGTTTTTTTTAGCAAAATCAGCATCTTCTGTAAGTCGATCGCAGGCACACTTAGCGAAGCGTTGTTCAAGCATATACCCAATCATATTCGTTCAGCGGAAGGAAAAAACTAATTATCTGTTAAATCAAACATGAGTTATGTGCTACAATTCACGAAATAAGCACTAGTTGAAAAAAAAACTTTAAATTGCGGGCCCGTTACCTTTTTATGACGAAAAAGGTGAAAAGCGACCTCTCACGTAAAAAAATTACTTGTATAAAATATTCGGTGAGTAATTTACTCATTTTGGTGGATAAGTTTACTTTCCAATGAAAAAGCTGACTTTTCTGTAAAAAAGTGAACTCTTCAATGAAGGGTTAACGTTTCTGTATAAAAACTAACTGTTCGGTAAAAAAACAACGTATTATTTCAGGGGAAAAGTGAACTTTTCGATACAAAAAAATTATTATTTGATACCACAGATTTCATCTTTTTAAGGACAGCAATTGTTAGGGTGATAAAGTGACCTTAAGGCTTAAAAATAAAATTATGAAAAAACATTTTGTATTGATACATGGGTTTTTAGTTATAAAAAGAACATATTTGTGCAATAAGTTAACAATTTGAATGAAAAAGTGGTTTTGGATTTAAAAATTAAAGAAAACAGAAGAAAAGGTGACTTTTTTTAAAAATTATTTGTATGGAAAAATGTTTCTTTGTATAAAAAAAAAATGAGTTTTTATGTAAAAACAAACTATTTGGGGGAAAATTAAAATTTCTGAAGACGTATGCTTTTCGACGAAAGCATGAAACGAAATTCTTTTTGGATGCAACTGTACAGGTGATAAAGTAATTTGTTAGTGACAATGTCATTTTCTCCATTACATGACTTTTTTAGTAATAAAATAACTTTTTTGGTTACACGAAGCACATTTGTGTAATTTTTGGATAGAAATTGGTTTTTAAGAGAAGAGCCGGTGCAAAAGTGTATTTGTATGTAAAAAGGGACTATTTGTGTGATAAAGTGACTTTTTGTATGAAAAAGTGACTTTTTGTGAAAGACTTTTTGTGTGAGAAAGTTAAATTTTGTGTGAAAAACTGAAATTTGGTTTAAAAAGTGACTTTCTGGAGGAAAAAGTGACTTTTTGTGTAAAAAATTAAGTTTTTGTATGAAAAATTGACTTTCTTGTGAAAAACTTTTTATGTGAAAAAGTGATTTTTTATGTAAATAAATGACTTTTTGTGTGAGAAAGTGACTTTTTATGTGATAAAATGACTTTTTGTGTAAGAAAGTGACTTTTTGTGTGAAAAAGTGAGTTTTTTGTGAGAAAAATTTCCTTTTTGTGTGAAAAAGTGACTTTTTGTGAAAAACTTTTTGGGGGAGAAAGTTACGTTTTGCGAGAAAAAGTGACTGTATGTATGAATATGATATAAAATATTTTATAAAAACAAATTACGTTTTGGGTGATAAAGTAATTTCCGAAGAAGTCCTTTTTTTAATGAATAACGTGACTTTTTTTTAATAAAATGACTTTCTTTTGGTCAAACTGAGAATATTTGGCATTTTGGCTGGAAATGTGGTTCTTTGGTTAAAAAGCAGCTTTTGGCAGAAAGGTAAAAAAATTATGTTTTCTAGGAAAAGTACTTTTTATGTGAAAATGGTACTTTTGCTATGAAAAGGATACTTTTTCTAAGAAAAGGTGAATTTTTCTATTCTCAGATGTCACTTTTTGGCTTTTTATGTGAATAGGTGTTTAGATGGTGTTTTTGTGGAAAAGTTAACTTTTTAGCGAAAACTATATTTTATAAAAAACATCACTTCAGGGAGAAAGTACTTTTTTGCATGAAAATTAAAAATGTATTTCTGAAAAGTAAATTTTGATTGTAAAGTTTTTGCGATAAGCTTGCCTTTTAAGTGAAATAGACAATAACGAGATGGCAAAAAGCCATTTTGGGTGAGAAATTTATACTTTGATTTGGGGAAAAAATGGTTTATAAGGAACAAAGTTTTTAAGTAAAGTAGTACCTTTTGCTGTCCAATGTTTCCTCTAATTAAACTCTGAAAACAAACGATTTACGAAAAAATGAAGCCAAAACCGTTTGGATACAAGAGAATTTTGCGATTAAAAGGTACTTTTCTGTTGAAAATTTTGTTTGTTGGTGAAAAAATTGTCGACCTCGCTCTGCTTTTGCTAACTTTTTTGTACTGCTTTTTTATTAGTTTTCTAAAAATATTTTACATTTTACTTTCTGAGGCACTTTAAAGTTGTAGCAGCACATCAAAAAATTACTAGTTGTGTACTTTTTTTTGTTTTTGTTTGTTTTTGGTTGCATATCGAAAGTGTGGTGTGGTTTTAAGCCCAAGAGTCACTTCTGTTGCTTCTTTAATTTTTGTTTTTCTTTTTTTACTGATTTTTTTTTTTGTTTTTTTTTTAACAATCAACTTTTAATGTTGCATATTAGTTTGTGGCATTTTCATTTAATATTTACAAGAAATATGTGTATGTTGCAACAAAAGCTGTAACAAGGAGAAGAAAACATGTGTTGCAACTTTAACAAATACTTGTCCAACCAACCAGCATTTATGACTTACATTTCTATTTTAAAAGAGCCAGAATTATGCAACTTAACAATTACTATTGAATGGGTGGAGTAGCTACTGGAAGCTTGTGTTGAATATTAAAGAAATGAACAAATAAAGTTGACTAAAATAAAAAGTTAAAAATGTAAAGGGATACAATTTTAAGTTTCATTTAATATAAATTCAGGAAATTGCTGAAAGAACAAGTTATTTAGCTTTAGCAGCATTTGAAATCTCTTTAATTTTATGAAATTTTCTATTGTTTAATAATTTTCAAATAAAACGTAAATTTTGGAATTTTATTTCTTAACCAATAAACTGCTACATTTGATTACTTTTAAATAAGAGAAATTTTTAATGGTTATTTATTTTAAGCGCAAAAACTAAACTAAATTAAAGTTCATTAAAGTAAAATTAATTTAACACGCAACTTTTATCTAGTTACTTAAACAAACAACAACAAAAATAAAACAAAACAAAATATGAAATTTCTATTTATTTGCTAAATGCGTTAGTGAGCTGGAAAGTGAAGCTCAGTAAGAAAGAAATTTTAAAATAAATAATAAAATCAAAGAACTGAAAAATTGGTTTTAATTTAAAAAAAAAACTAATGAAGAGTTTTTATAAAAATCAAAATTGCAAAATAACCAACCAAGAAGAGCAAAAATGATAAGTTTTATATAAAAAAATTATAAAATTTTTAAATTTTAATTTTTACTAAAAATTATGTCTCAGCTGGTTAAGAAATAATTAAGGCCCAACTATATTATGCATATGCTGGCTTAAGGCAACTTAAGCAACTGTGCAAATACCTAATAATCATATGTGGCAAACTATAATGTACTTTATAAAATTTTTCGTCAAGTTTCGTCAAATGTCATTTGCTTAAGCAAAAGTTTTTCACTAAAAAGTCTCTTTTTTATACAAAAAATCACTTTTTCATACAAAAAATCACTTTCTCACACAAAAAGTCACTTTTTCAGACAAAAAGTCACTTTTTCATACACAAAGTCACTTTACACACAAAAAGTTTCTTTTTCACACAAAAAGTCACTTTTTCACACAAAAAGTCACTTTTTCACACAAAAAATCACTTTCTAACACAAAAAATCACTTTCTCACACAAAAAGTCACATTTTCACGCAAAAAGTTTTTCACACAAAAAGTCACTTTTACACGCAAAAAGTCACTTTCTAAAAGTCTCTTTATCACCCGAACAAGCGCTGTTTTTAAAAACCAAGAAGAGCAGAAATGATAAGTTTTATATAAAAAAATTATCAAATTTTAAAATTTTAATTTTTAGTAAAAATTATGTCTCAGCTGGTTAAGAAAGAATTAAGGCCCAACTATATTATGCATATGTTGGCTTAAGGCAACTTAAGCAACTGTGCAAATACCTAATGTACTTAACTATAATGTACTTAATAATATTTTTCGACAAGTTTCGTCAAATGTCATTTGCTTAAGCAAAGTACTATGTAACTCATCGCACATTCCGTACGGAAATAGCTAATTTTGAATTGTGTATTGTGTTAAAGTAAACAAATTTCAATGGAGGGCGAAAGCGAAAAAATATTTTATCTGAATTTAATAGAAAATGCATAAAAAAAGAGAGACGCGTTTGGTTATAACGGGAATTCAATCCCCCCGGTGGCACATAATAGTCTTTTTGGAACCTACTATTCCATTTAGGCTGGTGTCTTGCGGGGTAAAAGGGAGCCCAGGCCCTTCAAAGGCTGGACAATCCACATATTTCCACGGGAATCAGTACGCCCCAGAGTTCACTATTTGTCTCTTGAGACAATTAGCTGTTCTTTGACTGGTTATTGAGGTTGGCCCCTATATGGGAGTATCGTGGTGGTTGTGGTTTCGAGACCCTCGTGAGAGTTTGTGGGTCGGATCATTCAAAATAAACACAATGAATGATTCAGGTCCAGTGAGTATCAATGCCGTCCTGTTCTTAATTATATTAAGCTTCATGCGTTCTGAACCAGGAGTTGGAAAGTCTCCAACTCTTTAGCAAGGAGTGAAGGCTGCGGCCTACTTCGGGCTTTCGAAATTAATACTAGGAGTGAGCGGAGGATTCGATGGCCTCCTAGGGCGTGAATGACGTTTGCAAATCATTCAAGTGGTTTGATCACCATCTGATTATGACTACCTAGTCGGTGCAGATGTAAATCAAATCACATCTTAACGGAAATTCAAATGAACGAGCATGGAAAGAAGTAGCGAAAAAATGCAGTAAAAGTGGTAAGTAATACCTTGAGGAATTTTGTTTTGGGTTTTCATTTTCATACTGGTATGAATTCTATAAAGTCGCAGAATGCAAACGCAGATGGAAGTTACTACTACTACTATTACTATAGAAACTCTATCAGGTAGTGGAATGGACTATATTGAGGAATGGGCACTACGGCGGCCTATGATGTTTTTGAAAAACTCTCTCGCACCCCGCCGGTATAAGCATTTATATAGAATATTTTTTACTTTTTTATAATGTGAATCTTTATTTTGTAGTACTCGTGATAACGTTGAAGAACTGGACTCAACCTTAGAGTTTAATAACTTAAGGGCCGTTAAACATTTTTATTGCTTTTCCATTATTTTAACACACAATTTCTAACAAAATTTAATTTTTTTATTGTTTATAATGTCAACGATGCACACAGTTGCATCCAAATAACACATACAGCGATCTATTTATGTGTAATTTTTCTTTCGTAATTTTCTTAAAACTATATTAACTAAAAGTTATAAATTTGTATAAGGATAGCATTACAAAATATGATTATTAAACGCCTTTTTGCGCTAATAAATTTCATTTATTTAGAAAGAATTTTTTTTTCTTTTTGCAAAAAGTACGAATAAAATAAGTATGCAACTGTGAATAATAATTTCTATTTTCATGAAGGTGCAATATAGCCACCTAAAAGTCTTCAATGATTTGCTTAAGCATTTGACAAACTTTTCGTTCAATTTTTGACATTAGCTTAAGCCAGCTTATGCATATTATAGTTGGGCCTTTATTATTTACACACACTGTATAAAATTGTTAAACAAAATAAAAATTATTATTGACAACAACAACTTTTGGCAGATTAAAACAAAAATAGCAAAAAATTTTAATAGCGAGCTATAACAAGGCGTTATAAATTTTTTAATAAACATTTTATGCCTTGTTAAACTAATTAAAAATACACTTACGAACTTAAGCCTAACTAAAAATAAATAAATTTGATATAATATCCTTTGCTAAGCACCATAACTTGAGAATGATTTATTTGATTTTGCTTTTTTTTTCAAACGTTTTTAATATTCTGAAAAGAAATTTTTTAAAAAATTTTTAAAAAATTTTAAAATTCGTTAAAAAGCTAAAACTTTAGGTTTTTCATTTTTTTATAATTTTTGTTTAAATTCCGCTCAAGTTTGGTATGAATGCGTGATATGATTAACGTCGGTAGCTAGCGTATGTATGCCATAACTCGATGGTGGTGAAACCACTTGGGCGATATGATGCGTGCGCTGCGCCCTAGGAAGCCGAAGACTAATTTCTAGCAACAGGTTGCAATTTCGCAGATTTCGAAGCAGGGTCGCCAACCACCACTCCTTGCAGAAGAGCTGGAGACTATCCAACTGCTGGTCCAGAACACATGACAAGCATGCTCACTGACTCCGGATCATTCACCCATTGTTCTCAGTAAAGGTGAGATGATCTTGGCCCCTTAATAAAATTCATGAGGGCCGCGAAACCACAACCACAACGATACTCCCGAAGGGCCTACCTCAATAATCAAACAGAGAACAGCTAAAAGGCTAAAGAGACAAATAGCGGAACTCTGGGGCTTACTGATGTGCGTAAAAAAAACCTGGAGCTTTCAGTTAATTCCCTGGCAGCTTTCAAGGGACTGGGCTCCTTTTTATCCACGTTGCCACATGTCAATATGGTTAAGTAATCCATAAAGACAGATAAATGAATCCCAGGGTGGGATTTCGTATGAATAATGTTATTTTGGAAGTTTAAAAACTCTTGACATACATGTTTAATTGGCCATGGCCCTTTTTGATCTCACTTTTTTTGCATACCGGAAGGTATACTACTTTGTTTGTTTATAATTTCTGATTAAATGAAAGAGAATGGATTTTATATTGTTAAAAGTTTTATTTAATGTGGGCAATTATGGATTACAATATCAGATAAATGTCCACCTCTGTTAGCCTCACAAATGCCTGCCATTTTGAAAACATTTTTCATTACATCCTCACACATTTTACCCGGTATTTCATTGATTTCATCAAGAATATTTTGTTTGAGTTGCTCAAGCGTTTCTAGTTTCTTTGCAAAAACTTTACTTTTCAGACCTCCCCACAAAAAGAAGTCCGAAGCAGTCAAAACAGGCGACTGTGGAGGCCAATCAAGTGGCCTTGCAGTAGTTACATTGTAATCCAGGCTGTATGCAGTGTGGCAGTGTCTTGTTGATACGACATGTTTTTCAAGCCTTCAAATGCGGCGTTAAAAGTTTTCAATCATATCACGATATCGCTTCCCATTCACAGTTACCGTTACGCCGTTTTCATTTTCAAAAAAGTAAGATCCAACGATTCCTGCAAACCAATAATTTTAGGGTTTTCCATTTCCCAGAACCGATTATCCTGCTTATTTACATATCCATTCAAATAAAAATGTGTGTCGTCACTCATTATGATTTTTTCATTGGCACATGTACAGCGGAATAAATGGCCGTATGGAAAAAGCTCTTGTGTCAACTGACTTTGTGCAAAATTGTGGCCAAAGTTGTTCTTTGAAGATCAAGTTCATGAGCACGGCGTCCAATTGAGGTTGATGGATTGTTTTAAACATTTTTTTGAGCAGCAGTAATGTTTTCAGGAGATCTTGCAGTACGTTGTAGTTCATGCTTGGGCCTATTACCTTCACACCCTCTTTCTTCGAAATCATTCACTACACGATAAATAGTGCATTTTGTTGGCACGTTGTTTCACCCAAAAATTTCTCATCGTTAGAGTAATCGATGTGTTTTTGAAAAAATGTTTTAACGATTGAAAAACACGTTGGTTTATCGAATATTTTTCCATAATAAATGTCTACTTCACGACTGCCAAATATGAACTGTGAAGACTAATGTTTACCAAAATAGCGACAAAATAAAGTAGTATAGCTTCCCAGCGGACACCCTGTATGTGACAAATTTTTCGAAAAAAGATTACGAAGCCTTTTCTATCTAATTGCCAGCCCCTTGGAATGGTTATACATTTCGTCAAGCTTTCTTCTTCTATGGCATTTATGCCACAGATGTTGCAACAATTTAGTACAATAATATTTTATTTTAAGGTCTTTGTTGTCTGCTAAATAAACCATAATTACGAATATTTTATATTTGTGGCCAATACAACTTTAAACCATAAGGTTGACTTAAAAATTTAAAAAAACAACTTATATTTTTGTTTAACTCCAACAGTTCATGAAACTCTGTAATCTTTGGCAGAAATAAAAACATGAAATTTGTACAAAGAAAAAATGTCTGAGTTGCAAACAAGATATTTTATTTTTGCTGCTGTTTGTTGCTGTGACAACAACAAGGAAATCTTTGAAACTGCAAAACAAAATTATTAGCGGCAGCATGTAAATATGGGCAATAACATCTTCTCTTTGGCTGCTGTTGCTCTTTTTGGAGATTTTTAAATAAATAAAGTTATTTATTTTTATATAAAAAATTTTGTTATTTCATTTAAGAGTTGTGGGCCATCTGTTAAATGCTGAACAAATTTCAAGTTTATTTTGTAGATATTTGCCAAAAAAAATATTTTTATTTTGTTCTTTTTTTGTAGAGTGAGGCTTCAAACAGGATTTTTTATTATTTCATTGTGCTGGGATAAAATTTTTATCAATTTTTATTGTTGAAATTGAAAGAAATATTTTCTCTTCTTCTTTATGGTGAACTTTACGGTTTCAGCTGCAGCTATTGCCGCTTTTTATAAATCATTTGAATTTTATTTTTGTATTTTTTGAAAGTGCTAAATGGAACTTTAATACTTCGTAAAGTAAATTCGTCTTTAAATAGCCCCATTAAAGGGTTGCCAAGACTTTTTAAATTACTTTATTTTTGGGCACATTTTTTTCCACCAAAACAAAAGAGTTATAACTGCAATGGCGCTGTCTTAAGAACTATCGTTACATTTCGTTCCCATATAGCCTATCATGAAATATATCGTACTTGACTACTGATACCTGATCAGGCTCAACACAATTTTATTCGAAAGCATTCAAACTTTCAAATTCTTCCCTGAGAATTGATAATGTTTGAGCTTCAGTTCGTGTATTCGTTTAATTAATTTTGGGACAGAAGTTCAACTGATATTTTTTCAGTCCTAAATGGGACTTTATTACTTCGAACAATAGATCTGACTTTAAATAACCCCATTAAAGGATTGCCAAGATTTTTAAAACACTTTATTTTAGGGAAAACGTTTCTTCTCACCGAATCTGTCTGAAGAACAGTCTACTACGTGTCATTATATTATTACATTTCGTCTCCCTATAGGCAATCATGAAACATATCGCACTTGACTAGTGATGCCTGAGCAATTTCCAGATTTATATCGAGTTTTCTCAGCAATAGCACTATACGAGTTATTCTAGATGGGATTTCATCAGACGAGTTTAAGATTAATTCAGGGATAACAGCACCATTTGACATTCGTATTCATTTAGTAATAGACCGAACCAGTTGGAGGTGAGCTCCTAAAGGTGGAACATGAATGATACGCTCAATCACAATCTCACGGCGATCTTCGAATAGGGTCATGCAAATACCCGTAAGACGCAATGTTACATGCTTACGCATAGATCTGTTTTCGGAAATGATGCTACACCTGTCACTCCCCCCCGGGAGCACATTGATATGTTTTGATGGAAATCTACCATCATTACATGTGTCAATGGGGGAAAAACGGAAGCCCAATCCCCTGAAGGCTGGCAGGGGATCAACTGGAAGCTCCACGTTATTTCCACGGGAATCAGTAAGTCCCAGAGTTCAGCTAATTGGTCCTTTAGCTTTTTAGCTGTCTGATTACTGAGGTAGGGCAGCAAGTATCGTGGTGGTTGCGGTTTCGCGGCCTCATGAATTTTGATTAAGGGGCCAGGATCTCTCACCTTTACTGAGAACAATTGGTGAATGATTCGGATCCAGTGAACATGATTGTCATGTGATCTGAACCTGGAGTTGGATAGTCTCTAGCTCTTCAGCAAGGAGTGGTGGTTGGCGACCCTACTTCGAAACCTCTGAAATTGCAAGTAGGAATGTCTTATTGCTAGAAATTGATCCTTGGCTTCCTAGATTGCGGGCGCACGCATCATATCGCCCAAGTGGTTTCACCACCACCGTGTTATGGCATACACACGCTAGGTAACGGCATAAATCATATCATGCATTGCACCTGTTACTCCCCCCCAGGGGCACATGATAGTCTTTTTGGAGCCTACTATTCCATCTAGACTGGTGTCTTGGGGGGTAAAAGGGAGCCCAGGCCCCTTAAAGGCTAGCAGGAGCCATTTGGACAATCCATATATTTCCACGGGAATCAGTAGGCCCCAAAGTTCACTATTAGTCTCTTTAGACATTTAGCTGTTCTCTGGCTGATTATTGAGATTGGCCCCTATATGGAAGTATCGTGGTGGTTGTGGTATCGAGGCCCACGTGAGAGTTTGTGGATCGGATCATTAAAAATGAATACAATGAATGGTTCAGGTCCAGTGAGTATGAATGCCGTCGTGTTCTTAATTATATTAAGTTTCATGCGTTCTGGACCAGGAGTTGGATAGTCTCCAACTCTTTCGCAAGGACTGAAGGCTGCGACCTACTTCGAGCTTTTGAAGTTGCAACTAGGAGTGACCGGAGAGGGCACGGACTCGAAGGCCTCCTAGGGCGAGAATGGCGCTACATACCATTCACAGTGGCTTGACCACCATCTGGTAAGGGCTAACTGCCAGGTACAGATGTAAATCAAATCACGCATTGCACCTGTCACTATGGATGATATAGGTATTACGGAATTGAAAGCTTTTGATGTTGTTGGCATGAAAATTCAGTGTGATGTTCGATGGACTAAATACATTTTTTAAGTTTCTAAAGAAGATTTCAAGTGCTTCGGTTTTCTGAAACGGTGTAAGAGATACTTCACTCCATCCGATCTTCGTACTATATATATCACCTATATCCGTCCAAAGAGGGAATACACCTCTCATTTATACACCGGCACCTCAAAGTCTATTTTGGAGTTGCTCGGCTGCGTACGGGAGAGGGCCAAGAGGCTCATTGGGGACGGTAGGGTATCCAATTCCCTACAGCATCGCGGCAATGTAGGCTGTATTGTCTTTACTGGACAATGTTCACACTTACACTGGGCTATTGACCTAAAGAGGGAGCTTTTATATACTATTTTTAGCGATTCTAGCCTTTACCCGAAAACTATAATTCAACGCATTGTTTATAGATGTCCTTGTTATCATTATTCATTGTAGGTGTTCGTTTTGTTTGTGTGTCCTCTTGTTCTGTGTTATTTGTTTTAATTATCTGATTATTAAATTTAGTTCGTGGAATTTTAATTTATTATTTCGTTGTTTTGTGTTCATAAAAAGATTCACTAAAAATTTTTTAATTTGTAAATAGCTACAATAGGTCATTTCACTTTACTTTTTTAGTGATAATAATTTTTTTATAACTTAAGCTAACGACAATATTTTGTAAATAGAATATCTTTACAGCTTAAAAGTGTGAAACAAATTAATTTATAATTATCATGCGATAAATATTTCATTCTATTTTTTATAGACGATATGAAGAAAAAATATATTTGTTGCAGCTCGTTTCAGCACTTATACATCACACAACATATGAGTCCTCTATTAATTGTACCAGTATTAACAGTAAATTGTTCTCTGGCTCCTTTCAGATTTGTGGGTGGGCTATTATGTTATTTGTTGACAATTCGGAACGTGAAAAAAGTAATACTATCTAAGGTGTAGCATAACGACTTAAGTCTTTCTTCATACATTCTTGAGTCACTTGTTTCATTATCCAGGTAAAATCTTTTGCAGCTTTGAAGCCAAAAGCATGTGTTGGATGAGCACGATAATAAATACCGTGTTTTTATCCTCCGAATCATTTCCATCACAATTTTAGTTTCTTATTCATTCGATTAGTAAAATAAAAAGTTATGACAAACTTTTCGCCGAATAAATTTTGCTTTGTATGTATCATATGTATCATATATTAGGGTCATGAATAGCGATTAGAAGCAAATAATAATTTCGCAATTCAATTTTCATGGTATCTTAACTTTAATAAATTTTTGTAATAACAAACATTACACTGATATCCAAGAGAGTGTTCTGGGTAACAAGAATTAGATTTATAACTGACTCACTTGTGCTAAAGTGAAGCTGCATAATTTCAGTTTAACGCAATACACCCAATTATATCCAAGGAAATCAGTTGCTCTACACAAATTTTAAAATAAAACTTTAACTCTTTTTAAAATTTCATTTGTAATACTTTTTTTTCGAACACACCCACATTTAATACATGTCGCCACTTGTTTCGATTCCTTGAATACGTTAACACTCAGCTTCCAAGATTTTAACAATAAAATTTGTTTGCTTATTTTATATTCAATATCTGTTTCGGCATAAATTTACATCTCAATGAAAGTATAAGCAAAAAATTATCAGATTCCTTTTTGTTGTTATTTTAATACTAAACTTTAGATAAATTTTGTTAGTGTAAATTAAGAAAGTGGGCCATTCATTCAGATAAATAAGTACGAACATTGTCGCACAATATAAAATCATTAATTTTTGGTTATAACAAAGATAAAAATTTAAATTATTTTTAAATAAAATAGGAATTTTTTCGAACAAAAAAAATATTTATTTATTAATGTGTCTACATTTATTTTAAGGTACATTTTTAAAAAGGTATTTTTAAATTTTTTTTTTTTTTGGTAACTTTTTGAATTCGAGCTCAAAAGTTACTTTAGCCATTTTGAAAGATCACTATTCCAAAGTGAATTTCTCTAAAAGGTGTATTTATTTAAATTTATACTTTTGAAGGTTTCTTTTAAAGGTACCTTTTGTAAATTTATCTTATTTAGAAATTGTACTATATTTTTATGTAGCTACATTTTTAATTTATATTAATATATATTTTCGTAAAAGGTTTTTATAGTTATAATAGTTTCTTTTAACTACTTTTTAAATTATTTTATTCGAAAGATAATTTTTTAACTTTTTGTTGTGCCTTTTAAAAGGTACTTTTTTAAAATTTCTGTAACATTGTTAAACTACTTTTTAAAATTTTTAATTACTTTATTCCGAAGCTACTTTTTTTACTTTATACTGTGCCTTTTAAAAGGCACTATTTTAAAATTTCTCTTAGATTGTTTTGTTTTAATAGACTTCTTTAGAAAGTACTTTTATGGAAACTATTTTCAAACGGTAAATTTTTTATTTTCAAAGTGTATTTCTTTCCAAGGTTAATTCTATGCAATAGGTACTTTTTTCACAGAGTATGTAATCTATTTCTATGAAAGTTGTATGAAAAATTATTTATTCAAAACTGAAATCTTGATATACCTTTCGAAAGTACTATTTAAATAACCGCTTTAAAAAATCTTTAAGATATTTTATTTTCAAAGGTACTGCTTTGAATGACACTTTCTTTAAAGTTTTTATAAAAAAATTAATATAATAATTTGTTCACCGATAATTTTTTTACTAAAAATATTTTATAGAAAACGTTTCTCAGTCACTATTTTTCTGTGGAATTTTTTATTTTTCTAATCATCCATATATAAATTTTCTATAAAAAAATTGCCCCTGTCATTAATTTTCTATAGAAACATTTTCAGAGTTATAAATTTTCTATAGCAAAATCCTCTAAGTTATAAATTTTCTATAGAAAAATATCCTGAGTTTTAAATTTTCTATAGAAAAATCTCCAGAGTTAGAAATTTTCTATAGAAAAAATTTCTAAGTTATAAATTTTCTATAAAAAAATCCTCGGTCATAAATTTGCTAAACAAATATGTCCTGAGTTATAATTTTTCTACAGAAAAATTTCCTGAGCTATAAATTTTTTATTGATGAATTTTCTGAGTAATAAATTTTCTATAGAAAAATTTCCTCAGTTTTAAACTTTCTATAGAAAAATTTCCTGAGTTATAAATTTTCTATAGAACAATTTCCTGAGTTATAAATTTTCTATAGAAAAATTTTCTCAGTCATAAAAATTTCTATAAAAAAATTTTCTGTCATAAAAATTTCTATAGAAAAATTTTCTCAATCATAAAAATTTCTATAAAAAAATTTTCTCAGTCATTAAAATTTCTATAGAAAAATTTTCTTAGTCATAAAAATTTCTACAGAAAAATTTTCTCAATCATAAAAATTTCTGTAGAAAAATTTTCTCAGTCATAAAAATTTCTATAGAAAAATTTTTTATTCATAAATTTTCTATAGAAAAATTTTCTCAATCATAAAAATTTCTATAGAAAAATTTTCTCAATCATAAATTTTCTATAGAAAAATTTTCTCAATCATAAATTTTCTATAAAAAAATTTTCTCAGTCATAAAAATTTTTCTCGAAAAAGAAAAAATTTTCTCAATCATAAAATTTTCTATAGAAAAATATCTCTTCTTATGAGTTTTCTATAATTCTATATTTCATAATATTTCTATATAAAAATTTCATTAGTCACAATTTTTTAAGGTACATTTTTCATAACATTTTCCAGTTATGTGTCCCAAGGTACTTTATTTAAAAGTACTTATTAAAAGGAATATATTTAAAGTGTATTTTTTAAATTATGAAAAATTTGCCTTATTTAACATGATTTTTTCTAACACTTCTTAAGTTTTAAGAAGACGGTTGCTATAAAAAAAACCAATTTACTCTTTAAAAGATTTTTTTTAATTTAAATTTATAAATGTATAAAGAAAAATGTTTATCCGGTTACTGGAATGAGGATATCTAGATGGAGCCTTTCAATTAAATATCAAGACATAGAAGTGCCTCCCTTAAAAAGTAGAAGTAAGGAGGGGTTTTTAACTATAAAAATCTCTAGATTTGCAGGTATTCAAATTAGGAAAGCAGAATAATATTTGCGTCATGAGTTTTAGCCAAAAATTCATAGACTGTCAAGATGTAAGTTCGTGTTAATTATGCTCATCTACCAACAGTTTTCATATGACAACTTAACCGCTTGTTTAATGGTAAGAAAAATGGATAACCAGATGTTGATAAATGTGTGTAATGAATAGATATAAAACAGTTGTTCATATCTAAAGAAGAAGTTGGAGATAATCTTCTCCCTTTTATAACTACAATTGTTCAAACAGAAACGAAATTAAAAAACCGGGAAAATGAAGCAATAAAAAACCACATAAAAAGCAATTAAAATTTGACAGGAATTTGTATTTAAAATGAAATTCATTAATTATTTTAGGTGGTTTTAAATGACCTAAAAATTGTTACGCAACAAATACAACAATTAGTTTCAAGTTATTTATGTACTCAAGGGACTATAAATTTAATAACTAAAACAAACAATGTTTCAGCGTGACGTCTTTAAAGAGTTTTAAAGCCTTTTTGTTTTTCAAAAGGGAAATTAACGTTAACAATTAAAAGAATCACTTGTATTTTGTTTTGTTTTCAATAATTTATTTGAACGCCCCTGTTTTTGCATTTGGATCATGGTCATTATCATGGTTGGTTATTCATAAAACTATTATCTGCTTTTATTTTCGGTTTTATTTTACTATTAATTTTTTGGTTGTACAAATTTGAAAGCCATCATCATCTTCAGTGACCAGCCAGGCCAGCTCAAACAAGTTTTGTTTTCTTTTTGTTATTTTTTATTGCCATCTCTTCAGGTTTTACAATCTGTGTATAATTTGAGGGGGGAAAATTGCGGCTCATCTTCTTTTCAAATCATAAGGAATTTTAGTTTTGTTTTAAATTAAAAGGGAAAGTTCAATATTACAATTTTATAGGCATTTAAATGGTAATTTTTGGTAATTAATTGAAATTTATATATTTTTAAAAACACCGACAAAATTTTAAAATTATTGAATTGTTATCGAAATACTATTCAGAGGGTGGCAAATGTTATTTTTTTATTTATTTAATTATTTCCTTTTTTGTTATTGTATTATAAACCTTAAATAATGAAGCATTATGCAACTAATTACTGGAGTTTTGAATTTTAAGTAAAAAATATTTTTGATTTATTTAAGGTTTCGTAAATGAAATTTCGTATAAAAACTTTTCAATAGACAGACGGACGTTTGTAAAAAAAACATAATTATGTTATTCAGATAATTGAAGACAAACCTAGCCTTTTATTTTATTTTTTATTTTATAAACAAAATTTTTTAGGACATCACACTGTTACTAGAATGCACCCTACAGAAAACTCTTAAACACTTTAAAACTAGATACTTAATTTAAGAAGTGTTTTTAAAATCAAATAAATAATTTTAATTCGGCCTAAGTTCGTTTTCATTATTATTAATAATTTTTTTTTTTTAATTTTTTTTAAAGAAAATATAAAAAAATTTGAATGCTGGCTTGATGTAATGCAGTCTTTTCTTGAACGCTACATCCATCATCAGCTTTCTTCTTATCTATTTAAATTAGCTGGTAAGACATACGTTGTGTTGTGCAACGTTTTATAACATTTCACTTTTTATATTGCCTTCTATAAATGACAAAGCTTATAAAAAAGGGTGCTTTTTATAGAGGTATAGTAGCCTGAAATTGAGAAGATTTTTTAAGTTGTCATGTAGTTTACTTAATTCGAGTCAGGCACGGCTGGCTCAGACGTAGTCTAATCTGAAGGTAAAATTTTCAATGACTTTTTTCACCATTTGTGGCCGCATATTGGCAACAATTTGACGAATATTGTTCTCCATGTTGTCAATTATTTTGGAATTATCGGAGTAGACTAACGATTTCGCGTATCCCCACAGTGCCCCCCCTGGGGGCACATTTATATGTTTTGATGGAAATCCACCGTCATTACATGTGTCTTTGGCGCCCCCCTCCCCGGGGGCACATTATAAGTGTTTATGGATTACACAACCATCTAGACTTGTGTCTTGCGGGTGTAAAAGGGAGCCCAGTCCCCCCTTAGACTTGTAGGAGCCAACTGGAAAAACCAATATATTTCCACGGTCATCAGTAAACTCCAGAGTTCAGCCTCTTGCCTTTTTAGCCTTTTAGCTGTTCTTCGACTGATTATTGAGGTATGCCCTTCGGGAGTATCGTGGTGGTTGTGGTTTCGTGGCCCTCGTTAAGTGTGTGGGTCGGATCATTCACAATGAACACAATGAATGGTCCAGCTCCAGTGAGCATGAATGTCGTCGTGTTCTTAAATTATATTAAGCTTCATGCGTTCTGGACCAGGAGTTGGATAGTCTACAACTTTTCAGCAAGGAGTCAAGGCTGCGGCCTGCTTCGGACTTTTGAAGTTGCAACTAGGAATGAACGGAGGATATACGTATTTGAAGGCCTTTTAGGGCGAGGATGACGTTACATTTTATCCACAGTGGTATGATCCACCATCTGGGTATAGCTCACATAGCTAGGTACAGATGTAAATCTTATTAGCATCCCCACAGGAAAAAGTCTAGCGCCATTAAATCACACAATCTTAGAGGTCAATTTACAAGTCCGAGACGAGTAACTGTGTGGCTATCAAACGTTTGCATAAAAAAAACCAATGGCGGCAGGAGCAGTATGATATGTTCCGCCATATGGTTGAAACCACAGCTCCTGCACATCATGAGATGCCCCCGGGGGCACATAAATATGGTCTTTATAGAATTCCACTATCTAGACACAGTGCAACTAGGGAAAAAGGGAGTCCAGTCCCCTGAAGGCAGCAGGGGTTCAACTGGAAACTCCACTTTATTTCCACGGGAATCAGTAAGCCGCAGAGTTCGTTATTTGTCTCTTTAGACATTTAAATGTTCTCTGACTGATTATTGAGGTTGGCCCTTTACGGGAGTATCATGGTGGTTGTGGTTTCGCGGCCCCATAACAGACAGGTCAGTTTTTAATGGTGGCCGGGTTCATTTCACCTTTAATAACACCTACCTGGCGAAATGTTCCCAGATCCAGTGAGCATGCTAGACATTTGTTCTGGACAGGAGTTGGAAAGTCTCCAACTCTTAAGCAAGGAGTGATGATTTGCAGCCCTGCTCTGGAATCATCGAAGTTGCAACTAGAAAGTTCTGTTGCATAGAAATTTAGCTTCGGCTTCCTAGGACGAGCTAACGTTCCAAATTATGCATAGTGGTTGACCACCGATAAAGGCTTCATGGCCAGGCGCGGATGTAAATCAAATCACATACATCATGAGATGTTCAAACGATGAACGAAAACAATCACTAATCATGCCTCTATAACGGTCACCATTGACTGCAACGTTTTGAAGAGCATCTTTTTTAATGTTGTATGGACCAATGATTTTACCAGCCCATAAAGCAAAACAGAGTCAGTTTTTCTGGATGTAGCCGTGTCTCCACAAACACTTGAGGATTATCGTCACTCCACATGTGGTAGTTTTGTTTTTTGACGTATGCATTCAAACAAAAGGTCGGTTATGAAATTGTAATTCAGATTTGAACTCATTCCTCGAATCTAAGCCTTCGCAAATATTCGTGGGCCTTCAATTCTTGCACAAGTTGGATTATGTAGCACGCAACCCAATATCTTTCTGCAAAATTTTACTTAAAATAGATGGACACACATGCAATTCCTGTGCACGTTTCGGGTCTTCTTTTACGCTACAGCAATGACTTCTTTTATACGCACAATACATTGTCTCTGTGGATGCCTATTATCATTTAAAGTAAACGTGATGTGAAAATGTATTATAGTTAATCGCAAATATTGCTCTGTAAAACGACTATATTGATCGTAAAATAGACTTAGTGGACGATACGTATTTTAAACAGAACCAGGATTTTCATAATAAATTTGCACATTTTGAAGCGATTGTTCAAATGCCAGTGTATTCATATGGAAATGCTCAGCCGAACTAAATACAAATCACTTGACAGCTGACAAAATCTATCGCTAGTTTAAAAAAATACCAAATTATAGCAATAAACCTCTGTAGAAACACCCTATATCACCTAAATATATAATTTTGAAAAATACTTATATTTTAAAAGCAATAAACTTAAAAGAGCAAAAAATTTTATGTATGTATTTGTTTGTAGCGATTTTGGCATATAAAGTCACACGTACATACATAGATACATTAGAATTAATGCAAACATTTCATTAAAAACAAAAACAATTCCTTAAAGACTTAGGAAAAGAACAGCTAAATGCATACTACTCCACATAAAAATGGCGGTCATTACAAATGACTTTTACGCTATTTTAACAATTAACTCTTTAGGGAATGTTATTTTAAATAAAATTTTTGTAATCTTATAAGTATATTTTAAATAAAATATTTTCTTTAAAATATATTAAAACAATCTTATTTATTATATTTTAATTTATTACAATGAGGTAAAAACAACAACTACCTTTTGCTTTAAATAGCATCAAAACATCATTATCTCCTTTAATTAAGTACATTTACTTTTTTTTATTTATGTTAATTTGTTATTCAAAAATACTAATACAAACCAATTACCTTAGTTCTTGTCGGCTTTTCGACGGTACACCTGTTTTTTTTTAATTTATAGTTACAAAATTATTTTATTTGCCTCAGCGCCAAGAGAAGGCTTTAAAGAGGCGAAACTGGCAACTAAATACTAATAACAATTAATTAAATAACTAAAAAACTAATAATAATAAAAAAAAATAATAAATTTCGATATTATCTAATAAATATTATTTTATTTTACTTTAAAGGTCAAAATCACTGAGATATTTTTTATACGATTCCATTGCTTTGTTACTTCAATCCGACATCTGACAATATTCAAGTTCATCGATTGTCTAGTTGCTCTTCTCGTAGGTGTACCAACAAAAGAAAATTCAGTTGAGCTAAATCCAATACTATTTAAGATTTTAACACATATAGGAATAGTTGTTGCTTTCGAAGACCTTTTATTGGCAGTATACCCTTAGCATATCTTTAAAATAATTCCATTGTATTATAATCCAAAGGAAGATTGAAAACTATCTTTAATGCTCTGTTTTGGCCTGATTAAAACGAAGGCATTGACGAATTCGATTTGTAGGCATTTACTGCCCGAAGGTAAGTTAAGTGCTAGTGAATAATAAATCGATAGAGCAACATTTTCGCTTTTGTATCCAATTTATTTCTAAATTTACACAAAATATCGATTTCAGAGGAGGATTTCCATAAGATATTACGAGTTAATAGCATTTCAATATATTTAACACTTTCAGATTCCGTAATTAACTCGCCATCAGAATGAACACTTATTAAATGATCATTTCCTGTTAGGTATGGCCTAAAACGTACTAGTTTAGTTTTTCTTGCATTCAAGATTAACTTATTAAGTCTCAAATATTCAGATAAAATTGAAGCATCATACTCGACTCGATTTCAAGTACTTCTTCATAATTATAATTGTACAGCAGACAGATGTCGTCAGCGTACTTAAAAAGTTTTCCATTAAATGTGATATTTTTAATATCATTCATGAAAACCTTAAATAGTAATGGACCCAGAACACTGCCATGAGGAACACAACAAATCACACTAATCTAGCTTTGCCGATTTGCACAACTTGCATTCGCAAATAATCTTCGAAAATTTCCAGGGATTTACCAGAGCATCCATAATACTTCAATTTTTCAATTAGAAGTATATGATCTACCAAATCGAAAGCCTTTGATAAATCAAAATAGACACTTGCGACACCCTTATGACTGATATCAAGACCGCTACATATGTAATCAATAGTATTATAAATAATAATTCTAATTTTGAAAAATAAAGTTCAGAATTAAAACGCTAAAACAAATTAATAATTTTCTATAAAATGATGACAATGTATTTGAGTATTGATGAAGAAATTCAAGATTTTAGTTTAAAAATAATAATGGTGAATATATAGGAACAAATCTAGTTTAGTGGAAATGCTTACAAAATAAAGTCGTTGGATGCCAAGAGGATGTTATGGAATGTCATGGGTTAAAAAATTGATAAACACTTTAAATGGGAACTGATTTTAGATTAAATTTTAAAGCAAAATGAATTCAGTGTTATGATTTTTATTTAAACTTATCTTCGGCCATTTTAAAAATAACTTCGTGATGTTATTAATTTGAAAAAGGTAAATAAAATTGTGTTTTAAATTTCACACTCTATTAGATAATATTTTTTATAAGAATATTCTTTATCCTTATGAAATTTTGTTGACATAATTTTGTCCAGTTTATCTGGGGTTTTCTACAAAATTTTAGTGCCAAGGGGTGTGTTCTATAGTTATAGAATAACAATATTAAACAACGATTACCAACCGATGAAACGAGGTTTTATCAAATAATCAATTATCCCAAAAAAAAGAAAGTTAAAAACTATTTAACCCAAAACTGTGTTATTGACAAAAAAAAAACGATTTCACACAAAATCTAACAAAATTTCAATAAAAAAAATATTAAAATTTATTGAAAAATTTAAATTTTATTCAAATTCTGGATGCCCGCCGGGAAGGTATACAAATTTGATTTGCCACCATTTTGGCAAACATTAATCTTGACAGTTCATATTTGGCAGTCGTGAAGTAGATACGGAAAAATAATCAATAAACCAACGTGTTTTAATCGTTAAAAAATTTTATCAAAATCAATAATCGATTACTGTGACGATGAGAAAGTTATGTGAAATTTTTGGGAAAAAACAACGTGCCAACAAAATGCACTATCTATCGTGAATGATTTCGAAGAAAGAGCGTGTATAGGTGATAGGTCCAAGCATGGAGCACAATAAACTGCAAGATCGGCTGAAAATATTACTACTATTCTAGAAAGTGGTGAAAACAATCCATCAACCTCAAATTAACGCCGTACTCCGGAGCTTGGTCTACAAAGAACAACTTTGGCACAATGATTTCCATTTGTTTTCATATAAGATTCAGTTGACACAAGAGCTTCTTTCATAAAACCATTTACGCCACCGTAAAAGGCCTAGATTTAGTTAAAATAATAATAAAAATTATATATAATAATTTACGTTATTTGACCATTTTTAATATTTTAGTAGTTTATTATTAAGCACTAGGTGTTTTTTTAATAAAAAATAATTAAACTTAATTTTTTATTATTTTTCAATATTTCGCCAAACCATTGGTTGGCATCTACTGGATAAATAAAAAAAAATGTATAAAAAAATTGTTTATACATTTTTTTGTTTATCCTAGAGATGCTTACTATTTAATATTTTTTATAAAATAAAGACTTAGTGATTAATTATAAATTACTAAAAAACAAAAATTTTTTTTGATTTATATATTTTTTCGTATAGAATTTACATAGCAATAAAATATTCCTTTTAATAAGGGAAGATATGAAATGGTACTCTTTTTCTAAGGACCCACATGCAGGTTATAACTGAAAATTTAGATTTTTTTTTGCATGTAATTTAATCTTGTTTTCCTTTAAACTTGTTTCAATATAAATTCGTTAATATAAATAATATTAGAATAGCACTGGGCAGAAGTTTAAGCAGAAATAAAATTTCAAATTCGAAATTTGCATTAAATTTCTTTTGATTAAAGTTTTTTTAATTAAGCTTCACTTACCACATCATTTATTCCACGATTTTGATTAAATCCTTGAGCCGATGCATAAGCCAAAAGATAGCAAGTGCATAACAGCATTAAATATAAAACTTTCATGTTTCTAATTTTTAAATTATTAAATTTTTTGGAAATAATTTTTAAACGGATTTTTTTTTTAAATTTTTTTTTTGTTCTTTTCTCTTTTTTTTTATTAGAAAAAAAATGTTATATATTTTTTATTTTAAAACTTAAAATTCTTTTGTTTTTAGTTTCTTGAAAAAATTTTCACTTTTTAGTGTTATAATTTCAACAGCTTATCTCCCTTTTTTTTGTCGTGTGCTTAACAAAAAGCGAATAATTTAATTAAAATTTGGTTTTTAAAAGAAACGTTTGAAGAAAAATAATCTTTATGCACAAAATGTTAAAAAAGCAGTTGAAAAAAAAAATTTAAAACTTAAGCAAATGCTCACTCACAAATTTAATCACGTTTGTAGAAATGTCTTGTGCTTTTCTTTATTAATTCATTAAAGAAATAAATAAAAGAAATCAAAATTAACCAAGCAATTTAAACACTCAACTAGTCTAGTAAAAGTCTCAAATGGAACTGAAATTCATTTAAAGTTTGAATTTAATTTTAAGCCTCAACGGCCAAAGAAATCACATATAACACACACACACATACACACACATACAAACACTACTGAATACAACAGCCAGTGACCGTCAGTTAGTTAGTCAGTCTATTGTATATTTTGACTGTCCAACCGCACTCCACAAATTACAACAAAACAATACCAAAGATGCCAAAAAACACAAACAACAATTACAATAAAATACCAAAAATTTACTTTAAAGCTTTTGCTGATTTTCGTTTTACTTTACTTTACTTAACACTCTTAACAAGCGCACGTTTTGTAATTTTAAAACTTTAAAATTGAAAGATGCTGACGGTAAAAGATCTTATTAAAGACTGAAATTGCAAGTGAGTTTTAAGAAAAACCTTAATACTTTTACTTTAAAATCATAAAAAACAAAAGCTGGTCAAACTAAAAGCTACCGAAATGCAAACATAAAGAAAATATTTAAGTATTGCATTTCATATCTCTGCTTACTCTTTACAATAATACAACAACAACAACAACATCAACATCTTTGCAAAAGAAACAAAAATAAAGCAAAAAGCTCCCCTATCACAATTTGCCTTATTAACAGCTGGCTTGCTAAAATGCTGTTTGTTATAGTTGCAACTCATTTTACCCATACATAACACTTATCCAACACTACACTCATTATTATACATACCCATTACCTTCCCTTGCCACCCACCCTTTACACCTTAAAAACTTTTTAAAATCTTTAAAACTCTAACGCGTGGGAATTTCAAATTTTTTCTTATTTCAAATTAAAATTTTTATGAAAATAACTTCTACGAAAGCTTTCTTTTTGCGAGAGAAAGTACTATCTATTTGCCAAAGAGATTTGTTTGTTATTTGTTGTTGCTGTTTCATCTTTGCAAGCTAGAGAGAGTGTAACAAACTGACCTCTAAATTTAGTTTTGGTAAAAATAACATTTTATTTAGGCTAAAATTTACATAATAATCGTAATATAAAAAAAATATTAAAATAAAACAAAATTTCTTAAAGAACCACTAACACAATTCAAAGACACATGTTTCTATTTTGTTAAAAAAAGCAGTGTTATATATAAAAAAGGTACCAAAAAATAACGCAGTATTTTGTACTAAATTAAAAGAACTTGAAAAAATTATCACCGCTTTCATACTTCAAATTTGATAACCGATTATCAGCATAGATTTCGAAAGAGATGCTTTTACATTTTTTAACGTGGGTATTTACAAAAACAACAAACTGGTGTGATAAATACTGATTTCAGCAAGATATTTGTGATAAAGTCCAAATTGGAATTAATTGGTTTAAGTATTTAAGTATCAAATGGATAAACACTTACTTTACAAATAGAAAACAAATGGTCGGTTATAATAACTCCTGCTGTAGATGCATAAAGGTTCTATTTGGGGTACCACAGAGAAGCCACCTTGGGCCGCTTCTTGTTTTACTATTTATTAATGATTTGTCTGCCGATGATATAAAAGTTTTTCTTAGTTACAGTCAAGTAACTGACCAGCAATATCGCCAAGGTGACCTTAACTCGCTTCACACCTGGTGTAAAATAAATCTTAAAGAGCTAAATCTAAAGAAATGTAAATATATATACTTTGCTAGAAAGAAACCGATAACTGCATGCTATTTTATCGATGACCATCATTTGGAAGAAATTGATAAAATGTTAGTGTCTGGATTGTTACTTGACTCAATTTTATTGCACATATAAATTTGACAGCAAACAAAGCAAAGAGGTGTTTTCGGATTTACAAAACGTTGGGCTAAAGAGTTTCATGATACACACGTTACCAAAATCCTTTACTTGTCGCTTGTCAGGCCCATTCTGGAATATGGATCCATAATTTGAAACCCTATGTAAAGAAATTTTTGAATGTTCTCTTATTTGTTCAGATATAGTTCCTGCTTTTTTGCTTCCATAGCTTCAACTTTAATCCATTGGACTTACCTGTCTATTCAGCCAGACTTTCTCTTATTAAGCTAACAACTCTAAGCAGTCGCAGAACAATACTTAAGTTATTGATAAGTTTTCAGAACTAAAGAACTCGATAACTTTTCATATTCTTTAGAAAATTTAATGACAACTTTTAAAATTGAAACAAAAGTTAGCGATAATTTGAATATTTTATATAAAAAAATTATCGAAAAATTTTCATATTCGATAGAAAACTAATTAACAACTTTTAATATTTTATACAAAAGTTATCGATAATTTGAATATTTTATATAAAAAATTATCGAAAAATTTTCATATTCTATAGAAAACTTAATGATAACTTGTAAAATTTTAACAAAAGTTATCGATAATTTCAATATTTTATATAAAAGTTATCGATAAATTTTCATATTCTATAGAAAACTAATTAACAATTTTTAGTATTTTATACAAACGTTATCGATAATTTCAACATTTTATAAAAAAGTCATCGATAACTTCGAATATTTTATACAAATCTCATCGATAACATTTAAAATTCTTTTATTCCATATAAAAGTGGTGCATAACTCTTAATATTTTATACAAACGTTATATATATAAATTTTTTTCATTCTACAGAAAACTTATCGATAAATTTTCCTATAGAAAACATATCCACAAATTTACATATTTTTTATAGAACTTATCGATAAATTTTTTTATTCTACAGAAAACTTATCAATAAATTTTCTTATTCTATAGAAAAATTATCGATAAATTTTCTTATTCTATACAAAACTTATCGATATATTATCTTATTCTATACAAAACTTATCAATAAATTTTCTTATTCTATAGAAAAATTATCGATAAATTTTCTTATTCTATAAAAACTTATCGATAAATTTTCTTATTCTATACAAAACTTATCGATAAATTTTATTATTCCATAGAAAAGCTATCGATAAATTTTCTTATTCTATAAAAACTTATCGTTAAATTTTCTTATTCTATACAAAA
This sequence comes from Trichopoda pennipes, assembly GCA_030448955.1. Lineage (NCBI taxonomy): Eukaryota > Metazoa > Arthropoda > Insecta > Diptera > Tachinidae > Trichopoda > Trichopoda pennipes. The sequence continues at coordinate 7,966,565 of JASKUP010000002.1, forward strand.
CTTATCGATATATTTTCTTATTCTATAAAAACAATAAATTTTCTTTTTCTATAGAGAGCCTATCGATAAATTTTCTTATTCTATAGAAAACTTATCGATAAATTTTTATATTTTATACAAACGTTATATATATAAATTTTTTTCATTCTACAGAAAACTTATCGATAAATTTTCCTATAAAAAACATATCCACAAATTTACATATTTTTTATAGAATTTATCGATAAATGTTTTTATTCTACAGAAAACTTTTCAATAAATTTTCTTATTCTATAGAAAAATTATCGATAAATTTTCTTATTCTTTACAAAACTTTTCGATTAATTTTATTATTCTATAGAAAACCTATCGATAAATTTTCTAATTCTATAAAAAAATAAATTTTCTTTTTCTATAGAAAACCTATCGATGAATTTTCTTATTCTATAGAAAACTTATCGATAAATTTTCTTATTCTATAGAAAACCTATCGATTAATTTTCTTAGTCTGCAGAAAACTTATCGATAATTTTGAATATTTAGTACAAAAGTTATCGATTACTTTTAATGTATAAAATTAAAAAAAAAATTTTCGGTAACTTTAAATATCTTTAGAAAAATTATAAATAGCATTTATTTTTTAAAACGATAACCCTTCAAGTAGTTTTTTTTGTTATAAATTAAAAAATATTTTTGTTTAATTTTATAATTTGAAAGCAATTTTATAGTAAATGAAATCTTAATAATGGAAAATTTTGTTAATAAAATTTCATTGAAAATTAAGAAAAACAAAATGTTTGCGTATCTTAAATTTTTTAAAGATAAAAATAAGACAAATTTTTGTTTCCGGAAAATACTGAAATTAAAAAAAGTGACGATTTTTTTTAATTGTAAACACATTTCAATTAACAAAAAAAAAGAGAATTTTAAAATAAAAAGATTTTTAGATTAAAAGACCTTCTAATCACTTCATACAAAATTGAGATATGCACACAACTCATATTTATTCATTAATTTTGCGATTGAAACACAAAACACAAATGAGCACGATCTTAAATTTAAAATAAAGAAGAAGAAGAAGATTCATTTAAAACATAAATGCGTGACATATGACGGTTTCAACTAGGAAATAAATCTAAAACAACAGTTTCTTTAGTTTTTTTAATAAAATTTTTTATTGAAATTTTTTTATTAAAAATAAAAACACTGCCGTTAAGGCTAGAAAATGGGAAGTGTTAAGTTAAAAAATATAATAATTTTTTTGGAAATGAAAAAAGCGAAGAAACCAAAGAAATAATAAAAAAATAGGAATATTTGTGTTGCATAGAAACAGTTTTCCAGATTTTCGCATATAAAGTGTACTAATGGGAAGATTTTTAAAGCATTAAGCACAAAGAAACTCTTGGCTTCGTATTTATACTTCAGCCTTTAAAAACTAATTTCCATTTATTGGGTAATAACACCCATAACAAATTATAGAAATTCCGTCATACCGTTTACTCAGCTAAAGAAATAAAAATAGTTCATCTTGCTAATCAACAAACGCACATTTTTCTTTTGTCGCCTCAAAAACAAACTCTTTCAATTTCGTATGGACTGCTTTTGCAATTATTTATATTTCATTTTGCATCTGTTAGATACAATTTATTTACTTTCTTAACACTTCTTTCTTTTGTTTTCAAAATAAAAAAGAGATTATTGACCATTTTTATGGTTTAAGCATGGATTGTTGTACAAAAGTAACATTTTCTATGTCTCTTGTTGAAATAAAAAAAACCAAATTAAATATTTTAAAATATTCAAAAAATTATAAAAAAAATAATCATCATCATAAAAATAAGTGTTTTAAGAGGTTTTCAAATTGTGTCATTTCATCTTCAAAATAAAAATCATGATTTTTAACGATTTCGTTTAAAAAATATATATATCACGAATAACAATCATTGCGATAACCTTCGAATTGCCTGTAGATTGAAAAAGATTTAACAAAAAATCATAATTTTTTAAAAAATAAAAAAAAAATATTTTGCATAAAATATATTAAACAATTTTATTAAAATAAAATATTTAATTTAAAAATCCATTTAAAATTAACAAAAAAATTTTTCAAGAAAGTAACAGAAAAAACCGTTTCTAAGCATCGTTAACAAAAAGCTATCAATACTAGTTTATGCCCCATAACATGTTATTGGTATCATTCTATAGATAAAACTATCGCTAGCTTTACTCAGACAATGTTTTCGATATATTTTATTATTAAAAAAAGTCTTTTGTTAATATAATTATATTTATTAAAAACTTATCGATAATAAAATATTAAACCATAAAAAATTATTATCCTTTAGTAAATTTATCGGTTAATTTTAATAAAAATACATAACAAATGTACGTAAAAATTTAGGAAAATACCTATTAAATTAAGCTTTTTATTAACTATAATACAGTATTCTAGAGACTTTAATCACAGGCTTTTAATATACTCTACAAAAGATAAAATGATATTAAATAGTCTCAACTATCGATAACTTTAAATACTCCATATATTTAACAAATACAAATGCATGCAGAAAGAATTTTATAACTTTAAACACGCATTATTACTGCAGAAAAAAATGTCGATAACTTTTTGTGTCCCATAGAAAATTTATCAATACTAGTTTATACTACAAAAATGTTATCGATAACATTTTATATAGATAAAACTATAAATATATTTTTATTACTTAGACAGGATTTCCGATATATTTTATAGTTTTAACCTTTTGTTAATATAATTCTATTTTTTTAAATTATCGATATATTTTATTATACCACCAAAAATTAATATCCCTTAGAAAATTTATCGGTCAATTTACAAAAAAGAACTTGGAAAAATTTTTGACAAATACTTATTAAATTTAACTTTTCATAGGAAAGTTATCGATAACACAAGATTCTAGAAAATGTAATCAAAGGATTTTAATAATCCATAGAAAATACAGAATGATATTAAATATTTAAAACGAAGTTATCGATCATTTTAGATAACTTTTAATATTACACAAAATTATATTTCATTAACTTTTTTATTCTATAGATAAAAATGTCGATAACTTTTGTTACTCCGACAATATATTAAATCAATAAATAAAATAAATTTTTATTATACCATTAAAATGAATATGCTTTAAAAAATTTATTGGTAAATTTTCATAAAAATGTATAACAAAAAAAATTAACTTTTATAGGAAAGTTATCGATAACACAACATTCTAGAAAATGTAATCAAAAGCTTGTAATACACCATAGAAAAGATAGAATGATATTAAATCAACAAATATTAATAAAAGTATGCAAAAAATTTTTGATAAATAGTATTTAATTTAACTGTTTTATAGGAAAGTTATCGATAACACAATATTCTAGAGAAATCTCACAAAGGCTCTTAAAACACCATAAAAAAGATAGAATGATATTTAATACCCTAAATCACAGTTATCGCTTTTTATTAATTAACTGTAGAATAGAAAAGCACAGAATAGAATATAATATAATATAATAGAAGAGGATAGAACAGTATAGATACATGTAATATCGCATGCCCCTGTAGGCTAGTGGGTAGTGTACTAGCTTGTAAGTATGGGGGTTGTGGGTTCGATTCCCAACGAAGACCTTGCTTTTTTCACTACAAAAATAAAAATTGAGTGTCGGTGGGGCTGCTCAGCGATGAAGGCATAGTCACTGGTCGCTGTGCTGTCTTAAATACGGCAGTTAATTTTCGACTATCCTTCTACTTTCACCACCTGCTTCATCTCTTCTCTATCCCTTTCCTAAAAGAATGTAGCACGGTACTTGACTAAATAGGCATTGTTGCCTGAAGTGCTACTTCTTTTTTATAAAAAAAATGTAATATCGCAAAAAAACAATTTTCATTAACTTTAATATTCTATAGAAAAATTTTAGATAACCTTCAACACGCATTAAACTGCATAAAACAGTTATCGATAACTTTTTTGTGTAAAATAAAAAAGTTATAAATACTACTTTATGCTGCATAAAAATATTATCCGTAACATTCTAGATAATATAATAATATTTTCTAGAAAATTTATCGATATATTTTATTATACCATTAAACATTTATATTATTTATAAATTTTAATAAAAGTGTATTGAAAAGTATGAAAAACATTCATGATAATTATCTGTTAAATTTAATTTTTTATAGGAAAGTTATCGATAACAGGACATACTAGGGAAATGTTATCAAAGGTTTTTAATACACCCTAGATTAGATTGATATTAAATAGCCTGAAGCAGAGTTATGGATATTTGTTAATTAATTGTAGAATATTATTCAATAAATTTTAATATCATTAACTTTCATATTTTACAAATAAAATTATCGATAACTTTAATTGTTATTATAATTTAATTACTACTATTATTCGATATATTAGTTTCAGAAAAGCTTTACGTTACTTAATAATATTCCTTATTGATATATTTCATTACACCGCAAAAAAGGTTTTTGGTTATCTTAAATATTTTTTAGAAAATTTATCGATACATTTTAATAGATATGTATAAGTCTGGCAAAGGTTTGGATAATTATCAATTAAAGTTTTTGATTAATTTGAATATTGATAGAAAAGTTATCAATAACATAACATGCTGTATAAACGTTATCGAAGGCTTTTGATGTACTATAGAATAGATAGAATACTATGAAATACTCTACAGCAAAGTTATCGATAATTCTTCATTTTCTGTAAAATGGTAAACGATAAATTTTAATAACCCACAAAACAATTTTTAATAACTTTTATCCTCTATAAAAAAGTTATCGATGACAATTGGTTTATTCCTTTAAAAATGTTTAATTTAATATTTTAACTTTTAATTGGTTGTCTAAAATCTATTGCAGTGTTATGGATGCCCTTTAATATCTGTAGAAAATACATAATAACTTTAACTTTTCTAAGGAAAATATCTTACAAATATTTTTTTTAAATTTAATGTCAAAAATAGTTTATTGCATTCGATAAGATAAATTTATTGATGCTTTCATTTTCTTTAACAAAAAATCGATTGACTTTATTTAGTATAAAAATTTATTTCGATTATCTACAGAAAATTCTCTTTATAATTTGTATAACAGTTTCTTTTCTAAAATTCAGTGTTTAAATTAAAAAGCCTAAAACTAATTTTACTATTTTAATTAAAACAAATATCATTTCTTAAAATTTCGTTTTCTTTTATCAGCCTTTTTTCATCGCTTTGTTGGCTCATCTTTATGTATTTCTATAAGAAATTTTAATTACGCTGTTAAATCAATTTGAATCTGATTTCGATTTAGTGTCTTAACATTCACAACTCTCACTTTCTTCGAACCACAAATTATTTTATCTCTTACGATTATTTTTGGTCATATTTCTTTGCACTTAGAATACCCGCAGCAGTTGATTAAAAAGAAAGAAAATAAAAGTTATGATCACAGTGTCTACACGAAATTAAAACAAGAAAAATACTTCGATTGCAGCTGAGTCACTTATAAAATCGAGGGATATCCCAAATCACTTAAAATAAATTTTCAACGTAGCTTAAGAGTCGACTGTTATTTGCCCAGAACAGTGGCGCTTGGTACTGAAATCAGTAGATTTTTAACAAGAATTGTTCTTAACAATTTGAAATAAAGTCACATTTAGCTACTCTTTAAGCAAAAATCAAAATCGATGATAATATAAAATTTATCGATTTCAGTGCAAAATAACATTCCGTAGTTAATGTCTTGAAGTTTTTTAAATCAAATTTTTTTATATAAATTCAACTCATTAGAACATTTTATGTTTAAAACAATTTCGCCAATAAGTTTACCTTAGAAACTAAAAGTTATCGATTGCTTTTTCGATTTCAAATGTGCCTATAAAAAATTTATGAATAACACTTCTACACAGCACCCAGCAAAATAATCGTTAACTTTTTTTCTCGTCTCATCAATAATTTTCAATATTAAAAATTTCGTATAAAAAATTAAAAGTTATCGATAAATAAAAAATTTTGATTTATTGATATTTTTTTCCAAAAAATTAATCGATAACTATTCGCTTTTAATAGAGACTGAAAAATATTTCTTAGATAAAGATTATGAAATATTAAAACTTTTGTATAGAAAATAAAAGTTATCGATAGTTCTTCCATAAAAAACAAATTTTGGTTTATTTTATTTTTATCCAAAAAATTAATCGATAACTATTCGCTTTTAATAGAGACTCAAAAATTATTTTTAGCTAAAGATTATTAAATATTAAAAATTTCGTATAGGATATAAAAGTTATCGATAGTTCTTCGATAAATAACAAATTTTGATTTATTGTATTTTCCACCAAAAATTTAATCAATAACTATCCGCTTTTAATATTTTTTTAGACAAAGATTATTAAATATTATAAATTTCGTATAGAAAATAAAAGTTATCGATAGTATTTCTATAAATAACAAATTTTGAATCATTGTATTTTTTTGCTAAAATTTAATCGATAACTTTTTCTTTTTATAGGAGCTTAAAAGTTACTTTTAGAGAAAATAGTTTAAATATTGAAAACTTCACATAGAAAATAAAAGTTATCGATAGTTTGTTTATAAATTTTTGATTTATTTTATATTCCAACATACATTTAATCGATAACCTTCTGTTCTGCTAGAGATTTAAGAGTTGCTTTTAGAAAACAAACTGTTTAAATATTAAAAATTTCGCACATAATATAAAACTAATCGATAGTTCTTATTTAAATGATAAATTTTATTTTCTACCAAAAATTTAATCGATAATTTTTCTCTTTAAATGGGGACTTTAAAATTATTTTTCGAAAAAAAAAAATTCTTAAATATTAAAAATTTCGTATAAAAAATTAAAGTTATCGATGATTAATACGTAGATAACAAGTTTTGATTTATTTTCTGTCAAAAAATGTTATCGATAACTTTTCTCTTTTAGTAGGTTTATAAAAGTTACTTTTAGAAAAAAAATCTTTTATACATTAAAAGATTCGAATAAAAATAAATGTTATCAATAGTTCATATATAAATAAGAAGTTCTAATTTATTTTCTACAAAAATTTTATCGATAACTTTTCTTTTTTAATAGAGACTTCAAAGTCACTTTTAGAAAAAAATTATAAACATTAAAAGTTTCGTATAAAAAATAAAAGTTATCGACAGTTCTTCTATAAATAACAAGTTTTGATTTATGTTATTTTTAACCACAAAATTTATCGATAACTTTTCTCTTTTAATAGGAGCATAAAAGTTACTGTTAGAAAAAATATTATTAAAAATTTCGTATAGAAAATAAAGGTTATCGACAGTTCTTCTATAAAAAACAAGTTTTAATTTATTTTCTGCCAAAAATATTATCGATAACTTTTCTCTTTTAATGGAGACTTCAAAAATATTTTTGGAAGAACATTTTTAAATATTAAATATTTCGTATAAAAAAATTTTTTCGATAACTTTTTTCTTTTAATAGAGACTTCAAAGTTATTTTTGGAACAAAATTTTAAACATTAAAATTTTCGTTTAGAAAATAAAAATTATCGATAGTTCTGATACAAATAACAAGTTTAGATTTATTTTATTTCCTACTAAAAATTTAATCGATAACTTTTGTCTCTTTATAAAAGCTCTAAAGTTGCTTTAAATATTAAAAATTTCATATATAAAATAAAAGTTATCGATAGTTCTTATGTAAATAAGAAATTTTTAATAAATTTTCTATCAAAAATTAAGTCGACAACTCTCCTCTACAAATTAGAACTTATCTCACTGCCATAACTATAAATCAAGCAAATTAAAAATAATGGATAATGTTTTAATAGAATTCCGATAAATTCCCTACAGAATATAAAAGTCGTCAAAATGTGACTTTAGAAATTCAGAGTTATCGCCTTTTTTACAGAATTCAAAAATCATTAAGAATTTTTTCTCAAAAGAAAATGTTTTCATTAACTTTTCCTTTTAAATTATATGACTTAGTTTGTGATTTGATGTTATTCAAAAATGTCGATAACTTTTCGATAGAAAATAAAAAATATCAATTTTATTTCCTTAAAAGTAAAAAGTAAGTTTTACAATGATCTAGAATTAGTTATTGATAACATATCGTTATAAAAGTTATCGATAACAAATCTTTCAAACATTTATCGATAACAAAAATTATCGATTTGTTTTTTTTTGTTTATTAAAATTATTGGTATTTTTGACAGAAAGGCATCAGTAATCATTCTTTCGAGACTGGAAAATATACATCATAATGTTTCTACAATAATTCCAAATCAATAATCAATTTTGAAGAAATTTATTTTTATCGATAGTAATTTTTTGGTAAATTTAAGTTATAAAAAATTTTGTAAATATACAGAATCTAAAAGTTGTTGTTGATAATTTTTTTAAAAAAATAAAAAGTTCCTTTTTTCAATCTAAAATTTCCCATGGCTTTTATAAGAAATAATAGTTATCGATATCTTTTAAATAGTAAAATAAAGTTATAAAATAAATTAGTTTAGAATTTGTTACCAAAGGACACAGAATTAAAATATTCAAGACTTGTGCTATAAAAGAAACAATCGACTGGAAAATATCGATAGCTTTAATAAAGAAATAAGAAAAAAAAAATAATTAAAAAGAATAAACAAATTTAAAAAAATTATTTAAAAAAAATTATTAAAAAAAAATAGTAATAATAATTTTATTGACAGATTATCCATTGAAATAGAAGCTGTAGATTCATTTTTAAAAACTAATTAAAATTTAAAATTAATTAATTAATTTTAATTTAAAGCTTTTTAATTTCCAGGCCCACTGTGCATTTAAACTCAAATCACTTGAGAAATAGCAATCAAGAAAAAAATTTAATTATCAAATATTTTTAAAACCCATCGTTTAATATTAAAAAAAAATTAATCGAAGAGTCTTATATAAATAATAGAGAAAAAATGTTGTTGTGGATCGGATCGTTTGCGCTGTAACTGTAATGATCATTAAAATTTTTTGTAACACAACACAACTAACTGCCCACATTTATGTTGTTGTTGTTGTTGATGTTGTTGTTTTTGAATACAATTTTCGTACAATGTTTTCCACTTTTTAGGCTTAAAGAGTTTATTGACGCTTTTCATTGCATTTTTCTGTCTGAATTTTGTCGCAGACAAATTGAAAATAAAAAAACTGAAAACAACCTGTTTTTGGCCGAAAACAAAAACAAAAAAAAATATTACAAATGAAATTGAAAATGAAGAAGATGATTTAAAGAAGCTTTTGTTAAAGAAATAATAAAAAGAAAAATATATTCGAAATGAATAGGTTCCCTCGTAACTGAAGGCCACCTGTGCAGCTAAAGTAACAGCTTCCAGCAGCGGTTTAGTGTGTTTTTATAAAACTAAAGTGTTTAGCATTGGATCTCTAATTGTTACATTCTTCTTCTTGTTAAATTTTAATCAAATTAAATGTAACACTTGAAATATTTATGAATTTCCTAATTTTTTTCTTTTATTTAATTTAAAATAATTATTTTTGAATAGAAATATTTTCAACAGACTGCTGCTGCTCATCAATATTGACTTTGAGGTGAAAGTCTTTCTCCCTTTTTATTATGTTTTTGTTATTGTTATTTTATTGTTAAAGTTTTTTTATTATAAACAACAACAAAAATAAGTTTTAATAACAACAGGTTTCAATTTCAAGTTTTTTCTTTAAAAGATTCCTCAAAATAAAATTAATAAATTTAAAATATATTTTTTGTTTCGTTAACTAGTTTTTTTATTAATCGCAAAATAAATTGTTACAGCCACAACAACAATGCTAAAAGTAAAAAAATAAAGAAAAATTCTTTTTTAAAACCTGTTGACTTCATCTACCACTATCTGCTTTAATCCAAATTACATCATTGTCATGCAAGCGCCTTAAATATGGGTGGCATGATGTCTTTTTATAAGAGAAATTTTATAAAATAAAATTAAAAATAATTTATGAAATTTATGTGATAATTAAATTTAAAAAAAAAACCTAAAGGAAATTATGTAAAAAAAATCTCACCAACAGATCATATGTCATCAGGTATCTTTCATCAGAAATGAGTTATATTCATACTAATAGTCTGTTAAAACTGCTTAAATCTATAATACTCTTACGCAAATTTTAAGAGGAAATAATTATCATTTAAAAAAGTTAACGAAATGACCTATTGTGTCTTTTAAAAATTATATAATTTTCTAAGAAATCTTACAGACACAAAACAACAACAACACCATGCTTATTATAAATTCCAGGAAAGAAGCTGAACAACTAACACAAATCAAAAACAAAGCACACAGCCAAACAGCCGTCTACACTGAGTGACAACGATATATGATGGTGTTAAAGTAGAATAGTCTTATATCAGGTTTTTCAACAAGAACTTGGTTTTTCAATTGTGGCAATACCAGCAACATGACAGTTTTGACATTTAGTTTTTTGACGTATTCGTAGCAGATGCACCGACAATTGTTACAATGAATTCAATTTCGCACGAAAATCGTATTAAAATAATTAATATCCACTAAGAAAATGGTGCTTCTGTTAAAGTTCAATCAAAAACATCGCAGCCGTGAGCCACAGTGTTGAAGCAGATCCCGGTTTGTCAATTCCTCAACGTTCTTAACAATTGAGGTTATCCAAATCCACCACATGGTTAATTTTGCATAAGAATTTGACTGGGAAGGTGCAGGAACCGACCATTTACATCGCCGTAGACTCGCCCAATTCATTCGGAAACAAACGGCTAGTTTTACTGAAAAAAATATTTTTTCAGACTTAGGAGCGATTAAAGAGAAGCCTTTGCATGCCCAATGTGTCACTATATGTTTCTTGTTAAAAAACCCTTTCCATACGATAACCGTTTAAAATAGATATTTAAGCACCACCGCTGACAATAAAATTATATTCAAGTTGAATAAAAACATAAAAGTAATAATTATATAATATAAGTAATAATAATAATTAAGGTGCTAAAGTGTTAAAGTTACCATCGTGTTTATTTTGTGTGTAATTAAAGTGAATAAATCGCGTAATTTGATTAAAATACTTTAGAGTGTTGTGTTATTATTTTGCAATATAACAAAACGTATATTAAAAGGCATACACGTAACAATATTGACGAATACCGTTTACGGTTTAGTTATCTACAACAAAGCGGCTAAATCAACACTAAGAAATATGGAAACCTCTATTATTGCTCCCATATAAACTAAACTTTGATTTTTTTTTTTTTGGTTCATGGAAGAAATATTCTTTATCATAGATATTTATATCAAAGTATATTTTTTTTTGGTGCCCCTGTAGGCTAGTAGGTAGTGTAGTAGCTTTTCAGTGTGGGGGTCCCAACGAAGACCTTGGTTTTTTTCACTACAAAAATAAATATTGACTGTCGGTGGGGCTGCTCAGCGATGAAGGCATAGTCACTGGTCGCTGTGCTGTCTTTTATACGGCAGTTAATTTCCAACTATTCTTCTACTTTCACCACCTGTTTTATCTCTTCTCTATCCCTTTCCTAAAAAAGGTAGCACGGTGCTTGACTAAATAGGCATTGTTGCCTGAAGGGCTACTTCTTCTCTAAAACAAAAAAAAACAACTTAGACTTATGGCATTCAGGACAACAGCTAACACAACTCTCCTAGCCGATGGGGGATTTGCGCCACTGCACATCCATGCAAATTAACTTTCGTTTCATCCACACTCACCACTCTACGCTAATAACATTCGGCGCATTATTGTCGATGGATGTTGGAAAAAGTCGTTCGAGCCAGTCGTGACGGTTTGTAATGCCAGAATATCTTTCAAATAAAGTAAATTCAAAAATTTTATATATATTTTATTCCATTTTAAAATTCTACACCTCTATAGAAAACACCCTTTACAAAGAATATTAAAAACTTCAGCAAAGAAATAACTAAAATGTTTTTAATTTCATTGGTAGAAATTATTACCGGAGTATTCTCTCTCTTATCATAAAATTGTGAGGTATTTTGAGTCCAATAGCTTACTTAGCGACCGACAGTATAGCTCCCATAGGGACCACTCTACGGGTGACTTGCTGGCTTTCCTGTCAAAACAATGATACAACTCCATACATCATTTCGGAGATATTTCTAAGGCGATTGATATAGTGTGGTATGATGCACTTCGGTCAGAACTTGTTGCTTTTATCGGTGCCGATGATAATTTCTCAAGGAATTACACTGCACGAGTTGTTATAGATGGGAGTTCATTAAATGAGCTCAAGATTAATTCAGGGGCACCGTAAGCTTTCGTTCTTTCTCCTACCCGATTACTAATTTCTCTCAATGACGTGCTTTGCCAGACTTTCAATCCTATATAGTCTTTCACACCATTGCCATATGCATTCATCCCACAATGAGCCGAATCAGTTGGAAGTGTGCCTCAAAAGGCAAAATATAAATAATACGCTTAATCACGATCTTGCGACAATCTGCAAACGGGATCAAGTGAATAAAGCCGATTTAATGCCCGTAACCCTCAACGTTGCATGATTAAGCATAGATGCACGTTCGGAAAGGGTGCTACATTTGTTGCTATGGGTGATATAGTTATTAAAGAATCGGCATCTCTCTGATGTTTTCTATGGACTGAGTACATTCTTCAGGTTTCTAAAGAAGCTTTCAAGTGCTTGGGTTTTTTAAAACGGTGTAAGAGATATTTTACTCCATCCGATCTTCCTAATATTTATATCATCTATATCCGTCCAAAAATAAATACAAATTTCATGTATAGGCCAGCGCCCCAAAGTCTATTTTGTAGTTGCTCGACCACATACAAGAGAGATATAAGAGGCCCATTGCCGACAGTAGGGTACCCAACTCTATTGATTTTCTAGAGCATCGATGCAATGTGGGTTGTATTTCTCTGCTTTATCGTTACTACAATAGTAAGTGCTCTAATGTAATTAGGGAACTTGTTTCCGTTACTCGCACGTTTTTGCGTTTATCACACTTTACGTTAAGCGCCCATCCATTTGTGGTCGATTAGCCGATTAAAGGAAAAATTCGTTTTTTTTTTTGCAGAACAATCCCTATGTGAAATAAACTCTATCGAGATGTCTTTTCTGTTACTTTTAATAAAGAAAAGGAAAAATCGAGAGCTTTTTAAAAAAAACGAAAATTTAAAGTTTCAAGTTAAGCCAAAGTTCAAAGCCTCATTTAAGCACACAAGCTACCAAACAAAAGTAATTGAATAGAAATTTTATTATATTGGAACATAAACAAAATTCAGTCAAATATTTGATATTAAAAATTAAATGAAAAGTTCCATAAAATTCTCATTTTGTTAATAGAAATTTGTATATGAACTTCTTGGAAAATAATGGTTTTGTTTAAAATGTGAATAACAATACTGTGGTCACCACATGTGATTAAACAATGAAATAGAGTGCCAGCTCACATTTCAATTAATAAAGTTGGTTTTAAGGAGAATTATTAAGCATAAGACAACAAAGCAACAAAAGTAAAACTTGAAATAGATTAATATGCAAAGAAATTGATATGAAATAATTATTTAATAAATTTTGAAATAAATAATTAATTTTGAATTAATTAATTATTATGCTGGGCTACAAAAATATATCTCATGTTTCATTTCGTTTATTTTATTTTTATATGTCTATTATTGTCATTTAGTAACTTTTCACAATTGTTGGTCACAAGCGGCAGTTTGTTTTTAATCTTTATATTTTATTTCTTTCAGGTTTTCTATCTGTGCGATCATCTTTCTCAACATCAAAAAAATATTGCAACATCCTTATTTTTTTTAAAGGTAATTATATACAATCTCATAGATAACACTTACCTTTAAATTTAGTCTTAGTGATTTGGCTTGATGGACATGGCCTTGTCAATTAGTTTAAAGACTTGCCAAAAAAATCAAAGATTTTTTTTGTTTAAACGATTAATGTTGTTATTGATTTAATTAAATATTTCATAACACATGTTTTCTTATTATTATTATTCTTAAGTTTGTTATATAATGATATTTTTTAGATTTATGTGTTTCTTGGAGACCTTTTTAATATAAATACTAATAATAATAATTAACTGTTGTTTTTGTTGTTATATATATTGTTGGGTTTGTTGTTTTAAGTTATACGAGTTTATATTTATTTAGTGTTATTTGAAAGTTATTATATTTTTTTTTTTGGATTTTTTTCTTTTGATTTTTCTTTTACTTTAAACTAAAATCTAATTTTAGTTTGTTATTTGGGAGCGATTTTTGGTTTAGATATTTCATTTAATATTAAAATAGACAAATAACTACATTTAACTATTTTTGTGTTATTACATATTGAAATTAGAGTGTAAGACATACGAAGTAAAATTTGTAGAAATTTTTATAAATTTTTTTATACACTTGGTAACCTACATTTTACACTTATGGAAATATTTTATTACAAAATAATGACGTTTACAGGGTTTTTTATTTAATGCTAGTAATTCAGTTTGGCTTATAATTAAAGAAAAACTTGCTACCACTGGATATTTGATTATTTGAAATAATTTTTCTTAAAATTATTAATTTTTTTGCTCTTTGTGTCATTATTGCAAAATTATTTGTTTGATTATACTGGATTATATTTTTAATTCTAATTTTTTATTATTTTTTTTATTTTTATAGACTTTAATCTTATTTTTAAAGTTTAAAAAAGATTACATATATTTTTTTTTAAACTTTTAAGTCAACATTTTTATTATTTATATTGCGAATTTAAGCAATGTAGTTTAAAAATTTTAAATTTTTAAATTAATAAAATGTTCAAAAATTCATCCTTATTCTGTTTGGCGACGGCAACATCGTCGTTGGTTTTCAGGCAACATCACTTTAACACAGCATCAATACTAGTTTGGTATTCCCTAACCAGTCTTATGACGACGTGTTGCCAGTTCACCGCTCATTTTAATAAAATATAACACACATATCTAATATTTGAGTCAGCTAATTCATTTGTGTACTATTTTTGATAAAATTGTTGTGAAGAAAATATAAACTATGCGAAAAAAAATTAAAATCTGTATTTTTTTATTATTTATATTCAACCTTTCTTTTCTTCTTTAATAAATATTTATTTATTAAATAAAATCTAAATTAAATTGAAGCTAAAATAAATTAAAATCAAAATGTTCAGCAGATTTGCCACAGTTTCTTCCAAGGGGCTCAGTATAAATTGATTAAATATGCCGCCTCCAGAAGTTTTGCATTCCATTTTGCTTTTTACCATCTTTTTTTTACTTTAAATTTTAAGTCGCCGGAAATCTGAAACAAGAATTTTGTCAAACATGTATTGAACTACATACCAAACCTTTTGCCATCCATCACTTGTTCTATTTGGTGGACCAAGGGCGTTCAGAGCAGACTCAACACTTTTCCATTGTTTCTTAAAATTAGTAGAAACACTCCCTCTTCGATATCTCCTAGCAAGCGATGGATTTTTTCCCAATTCTTCCACTAATTTTTCAAATTGGTTGTGGCATTGGTGATTTTAATTTTTTCCACTTTTTAATTTATTTGTACTTTTTTATATTTATATATTTTGTTTTTAATTTATTTTAGCTTCAATATAATTCAGATTTTATTTAATAATTAAATATTTATTAAAGAAGAAAAAATATATATATATATATATATAAATATAAATAATAAAAAAAATATTTTTTTTTTTCACAACAATTTTATCAAAAATAGTATACAAATGAATCCAGCTGACTCATGTATTAGATAGGTGTGTTATATTTTATTGAAATGATCGATAAACTGGCAACACGTCGTCATAAGACTGTTAGGGAATACCAAATTAGCATTGATGTTGTGTTAAAGTGATGTTGCTTCAAAATCGACGACGATGTTGCCGTCGCCAAACAGAATAAGGATGAATAATTTTGATTATTATTATTATTATTTATGTTTCAAAATCTGTGGCAAAATTAACGTAAATTTATGGCAAAATAATTGTTTTAAAATTATGTGAACGAAAAATTTCATTGTTGACTATAATATTTTTAAAGGGCCTTCCTTATAAACCTTAAAACTAAAAACCGCTTAATTATTGAAATAATTTTAATTTATAAAAAGTAATTTAAATGATTTTTAATTTCAAAATTATTAAATAAACTTTTTATAAATTAAAAATATTTTTTTTTTGTTTTTATTTATTATATCTTAATATTAATTATTTGTACTTCTTTTGTATAAAATTTACTAATTCGTATTAAAATGTCTATGAAACTACACAAATTTTAAGTTATACTTATAAAATTCTACTCATAACTAACACATTTATATTGTTATAGTACAATTACAAAAAAACAAATTATTTTGTTTTATATTATTTATAATAAAATTTATTTTTTTTTTCATTTATACATTTTGTTTCTATATTTTTATTTAATTCAATTTTTATTTTATTACTTTTGGCCCTCTTTTATGAAAAAAAAAAAATATTTTTTTTTCAATTCTTTTACCCTTTTAATTTAATAAAACTTTCAATTGGTAAGACTGGATTGTAATAATTTGATTTAATTACATTTAATTTATTTTAAATTTAATTATATATTTTTCTTACAGTGTGTTTGATTTTAATATTAACCCTCAAAGTATTTTTTACTTTTGTTTGCAAATTTTCTTTTACAAATATAGTTTTATTGTGTAAAGCTAATGTTGTGTAGACTTTGCCAGCAACATGTTGAGAGATAACCTGCCTAAAAGTATGCTAATGTTTTTGTGGTTACGAAAATTTTAAAACCATAAGATTGGTTAACACAATCTGTTTGAGGTTTTTTGAAGACTGTGCCATAATACCAGCACATGTTATAAAAATAACAGACATCTTTTTTATAATATATTTTAACAAAAACTGATTTAATACGTTTTACAACAAATCTGAACATTTATTGATAAAAATAAGATATTGAAATTTATATCCAAACATTTTAAAATAAATCCATTTATTTTGATATATGCTTAGATCATCCGACGGGGCTAGATTCACTGTTATTTAGGTACGGTTTTCTGTCGACCCTCGTCAAATTTGGTTTGTGAACAAAACGGTTTCGGCCGTTTGCCATCTTCACCAGTTTGTTCACAAACCAAATTTGACGAGGGTCGACGGAAAACCGTACCCAAACAAGAGTCCAATTATTTTCTTTGCATTCTTAAAGCATCAAAAATAAGTTAATCGAGTTTTACTGATGCTTCCTGAACAAGTTTAGAAACATTATTGATTTAACACTATTTAATTTGACAACCATCTGTTCTTCTAAATTCTGCTATTGATTTACAAATTTCTAAAACCTGTTTTAAAATTTTAACTGCTAAAATTACGTGAGCTTAAGTACTTTATTATGGTTTTCGTAGTTCATGCTATAAAAAGTCTGTATTTCGCTCATAAACACAAGTTGCTGTCGAAGAACGCAATCACTTCCCCCACGAATGCGACTTCAAAATAGAAGATCGTTATTTTAAATATAAAATCCATATATTTAATAAATAATTTCTTTAAGCACAATATCTCTGTATAGAAATTAAATAGATATTATTTTTATTTGTCTTTTCCTGAAAACGCCACCCAATGGTGTGGCATAATAAAAATAAAATTTATTTAATTTTTATATAGGGTGGGCAAATTTGAGGTTGGGAAGTAAATTGCCCTTCAACTGATTTAGTATCAAAAATTGAACCTTCATCCTTCAACAGTATTTTAGTAAAGACTAGGGAAATTTTAAACATGGAATGTCATACACTTGCTGAAAAAAATTTAATTATAAAAATGTGCTATCAGAAACGGTTAAAAATTTCAGTGTATCACTTCGTAAAATTCTAACAGATTTTCTTCATAAGCAAGCTCCTCCTGATACCACTCGGCATAATTTACTCGCTTAGTTCCAGGCTCACGGCATTATTGCTGGCAATAGATTAAAACAATATGCAGGTACTGAGCGCAGTGCTGCAAATATAGCCGTGGTACAACAAAGTGTTGAGAATGCACTTGGAACATCAGCTCCTCGACGTGCACAGCAGTTGTGCCTCACTAGAAATTTTTGCTCAATATTTTGCATAAAGATCTTCTTCTTATAAAGTGTAAATCGTTCAAGAATTCAAGCCGCCTGATCTTTGTTTGCGTTGAGCATTTTTAAATTTGATGTCTGACAATCTAAACGAAAATCAATATTTAAAATTTCAAAAAAATCACATTTAGTGATTAGGCTGTCATCTTCTTGTGAGTTAACAATGCTGTATTATATTCTCTAGACCACAAACAACTGACGCTGTGAAAGATGAAATTGGCACTGCATTGATGTTATAAGCGAATCTTTTTTCGTAAATGGTGCTTCAAATTTTTGTAGAAAGAGCGGACTTCTGCCCAAGTAACATCATACTTCATTATTAGTTCTAATATTTCTACTTTACACTGGTATTAATAACACTGAAGTTGTGAAAGAGAAGCATGTTTTAAGCTATCCTAACCCACATTTGCCCACCCATTATTATAACTTTAGACTTAAAGAAATTATTTATAAAATATTAAAAACATTAATTAACTGTAATTATAAGATCCATATATATATTTCCGCTCCATTGGCAACATTTTGTTTTAAGATCTGTCTGTCATTATATTTTCTGTGGCCTTAATCACCAGCCAGGAAAACAAGTCATTTTTAAACTAAAACATCGTTAAAAAAATAACTTAAGAGATAAAAGTATTAAAATGTTTGAATTTGTTCCGCCAGTAAATGTAATACTGCTGTCATCTCTTTCTGTCTTTACTGATTGTTTGTTCGATATGAATTTTGAAGAAATCTTACTTAAGTCGTGTTCTTAACTGTACTGGTAAGTCAGTGTTTGGGGTTACTTATTAAATAAAATAATTAAATAATTATTAATATAATTAATTGTTCAAAATATCAGGCCTAAAATAGATTTGGCATCTCGCTAATTTGACTTTGAAAAAGGCTTACGAAAGGAAGAAATAATAAAAGGTTAATTTTATTTTAACTTTGAATTTAAAAAAAATTTTCCTTAAATATTTTTTTTATTTTCTTTTAGTCGAAACCTTAATTTGATGAAACCTAAATTTCGTCTTTATTGTTTTTTTTATTACAAGTTCGCAAGGGAGGTAAAAGAAGTTATAAAAGATTAAGTTTTGAAAGAGCCATTGTGGCCCTTGAAATTTTCTACTTCTGCCAGTGATGCACTTTGTTGTGTCTGCGCTAACTCATTGGATATATTTATGAGCTGGGCTCCCTGAACAGCTCCCTCAGGGTTCAGTTGCGTTTTAAAACTGTAGAAGATTTGCTTCACACAGCTTCATCTAGCGGGCTAAAAATAAACTGCTTAAATATCCCTCCACTTGTTGCATTACATTCAGCTTTGTTGGTCACCATTTTTTTCTTCACTTAAAACTTCAAGTCTCGCCAAACCTATTAAGGAATTTTAATTTTATATTTCACTATTTACGGAGTCATTATTTCCTTACCTTTTGCCACCCATCTCCTAAACGTTTCGGCGGGCCAAGAGATTTTAACACTTTTGCAATTTCTTTCTATTGTTCTTTGAAATTACTTGGAAGAGAGCGTCTGCGAAATCCCACTGCAAGCGAGATATTCTTCTGCAACTCTTCGACTAATTTCTCAAACTGGGTTGAAGCTGTTATTTAAAATTTCTGTTTTTTCCATTTTCAATTTAATTTGAAAAAAAAAAACTCCAGTCATTATAAAAAATGGCGACGACAAATTCAAAGGCGTTTCAAAACAATATTGTCGTCATATTTTCTTGTAGAATGCAAATTCTATGTTGACGGTCATTGATAATATTCGACAGCGACAACTAGAATAACTTTTTGAAATAACAAGGCAAAACAATATCGTTTTGTTTTCATGTTGACAACTAGAATAAGGGTGATTATTGTGTTCAAGTCAATTTTGAATAATAGGTAATTTTATATTTAACAAAGTAGGCCTGAAAATATGCTTTATATTGTAACACAAATATTTTAAATCACACAACTTTGAAACAAATGTTAAATCGGTTTATTATCGGTTCAGAATTTAACGTTTCCAAAATAAAAAAGAGTCCAGATTATTATTTTTTTTTTTGTTGAATTTTTTTTATAACTTTTTATATTTTTGCATTAATTTTGAAATGATTTATTTGTTGTTTCTTTTTTGGGTAGTACAGTACAATTTAATACGTTTACAATATTTTAAAAGTTTACGGTATACAACAGACGTATCCATGTTGTACATATATAGGTATGTTTAAAAATTTATAAACTCGTTTTATAGAGAATAGTATAGGCATGTAAGTTATATGTATGTATTTTATAATCTATATATAATTAAAATATTAAAAATTATAATAGTAATAAAAACACAAAATCAAAATATTAAATTAAAAATAAAATTCGAACACACTTTTATTATGTTTTTTTACGCAGTTGTTGGTTGTTATTAAAAGTAATTGAATTTTGTGTATAGAACACATTAATGTATAGGTGTATTTTGTATATAAAACACTATTATAATTTATTTATAATATTCTAATTAAAATTAAACTAAAGGGAATCAAAATGATCCAAACGAAATGGTTGTATTTACGTTAATTAAATTGCAAAATAATTATGAAAAAGAAAACAAAATTGCAAACATAATAATATTAGTAAACAGTCCTTTTGTGTCTTCCTTTCTTTCCTTTTTTCATTTTATTTATTTAATTTTTTTTGTTATTTAATATGTGGGTTAAAAATTTCTTTATATATATTTTTTTTATTTAATATTACAGTGATATATAATTTGTAAATTAATTTTAGTTTTATTTAAGTTGTTTTCAAAAGAGCAGAAAAAGAAAAAAAGAAACTAACCTCTAAAAGTATATATTTTCCTTAATTAAAATATACAATATAGTGTATTGTATTTTATGGTATTATCCTAAATTTTTTTAAAAATATTTTATAGTAAATATTGGCAATGAAAATATATTTCTAATTTATATTGTTTTAAAACTGGTCTAATTATCGTTTTCATATTTCTGTTATATTTATTAATATTAGACATTTATGCTACATTTTTTCTTCTTCTTCTTATTTTCGCGCTTAAATTTAAGAAAGGGGAATCCATAAAATATTTAATATTCACCACAGTTTTATTGTATATTTATATTTTAAAATTCTTTAAGTTTATTAAAAATTCTACAGGGTGGGGATTTATTTACTTTAAAGTAATTTGCAAAACTGTTTACCATCATGGATATTTTTTAAGTGGTGAGTTTAATAAAAAAAACCTCACCTTGATTTGAAAAGAAAAAATAAAAAAAAAAATTAAACATAAAATTAAATGTTTTAAAGAATGGCCAAATTTGAGGTTAGAACGTATATTTACTTCCAACATACACTTTGTTTGACGACTTCATTACGGTTATGTGGAGCATTTTTCCACTTCTAGCACATCGTTAGACGTCCGCTCTATTCACAAAATTTTAAAGCACATTTTGCTTCACAAACCAGCAAACAAAGCTTCGCTTATCTCATCAACACAGCGTTGAAATTCATCTTTCAGCATTAGTGGTTTGTATGTGGTTCAGGTAAAGTAAGTCTTTCAAACGGCTTGAGAGCAAATAGTCCAGTGGTATTAAATCACAAGGAGGCGTACCAATTGACAACAACACATCGAAAAATTAAACGACCGGGAAATTTCTCATGTAACAACAGAATTGTTTCTGTGGTTATGTGGCTTGTGGCGTTGCCATGCTGAAACTAAAGATCACAAAGGCCAGAGTGTGATTTGTTTTACATCCGCACCTGGCTATGTAGCCTTAATCAGATGGTGGACAAACCACTATAGTATAGTTTGGAACGTCATACATGCGTCCTAGATAGCCGAAGGCATAGTTCTAAGCAACAGAACAACCTAGTTGCAACTTTAATGATTCCAGGACAGGGCTGCAAACCATCACACCTTGCTTAAGAGTTGGAGACTTTCTAACTCCTGTCCAGAACACATGTCAAGCATGCTCACTGTACTGGATCATTCACTTTGCGCGTCATTATCAGTGAAATGATCCTGGCCACCATAATTTTCATAAATCCCTTATGGGGCCGCAAAACCACAACCACCACGATACTCCCATATAGGGGCCAACCTAAATGATCAGTCAGAGAACTATTAAATGTCTAAAGAGACAAATAATGAACTCTGCGGGTTCACTGATCCCCGTAGAAATAAAGTGGAGCTTCCAGTTGTCTCCCTGTCTGACTTCAGGGGACTGGGCTCTCCCTTTTTCCCCAGTTGCACTGTGTCTAGATAGTGGAATATTCTATAAAGACCATATTTATATGCCCCTGGGGGGGCCAATTGTGGCCACAAAAATTTGCTTATAATGCTTTGGTAGCGCACAGAATTTACGGTGTCTTCGTTTCCTTGCTTATTTACGAAAAAAAAATACCAGCCGATAATGCCTCCTGTAGCTATAGGGTCACTTTTTTGGGATGTAATGGTTTTTTGAGGACTCTTTTTGCTTTTATGCCTCTTGTAGCTATAGGGTCACTTTTTTTGGGATGTAATGGTTTTTTGAGGACTTTTTTTGCTTGTATATTTAGGTGCCTTGTTGAAAATGATTCTTATTTCGTGATAAGATTTACATCTGCACCTGGCCGTGAGCCTTAATCAGATGGTGGTCAAACCACTGTAAATGAAAAGCAACGTCATTCAAGGAAGCCGAAGACTAATCCTTGCAACAGGTCTTTCCCAGTTGCAATTTCAGCGGTTCCAGAGCAGGGCTGCAAGCCACTACTCCTTGCTGAAGAGCTGGAGACTATCCAACCCCTGTCCAGAACATATGACAAGCATGCTCAAGCTGAGATGATCCTGGTCACTATAAAAACAGTCCTGTATGGGGCCGCAAAACCACAGCCACCACAATACTCCCGAAGGGCCAACCTTAATAATCAGTCAGAGAAACAGCTAAATGCCTAAAGAGGCAAATAGCGGAAACTCTGCAGGCTACTGATTCGCGTGGAAATAACGTGGAGCTTCCAGTTGACTCCTGCTGCCTTCAGGGGACTGGGCTCCCTTATACACCCAGCAGCACAGGTGTAGATAGTCAAGTATTCTATAAAGACCGATAAATGTGCCCCCAGGGGGTAATGATTCTTATCACTAAAGATGATTTTGTTGAAAAATGCAAATTAGTACAGATTACAACACGGCTTCAAAATAATGTCTCCACATCGAAAGCGCTCGCCGTTCATACCGAACAAACAGCCTGAAAAGACAAAAAGGAATGACAACATGCATAGTTTTCGTTTAGTTTTTCAACTAATTCACAAACGTTCGATTTAAACAATCGTCCTTCGGACTTAATTCTTAAATGAGTTGAACTTTATAAGCGTGAAAAGGAAGATCTTTGTGCAAAATATTGCGTAAAGGGCCTTTAGCCAATTGTTTTAAACGTCGACGAGCTTATGTTCCAGGCTCATTCTAAAAACTTTGCTATACAGAGGCTATGTTTACATTACTACGGCCTCTACAAGCGTATAGTTTTATTCTATTGGTCGCAATAATACTATGAACATCGAATTTATCATTAAATTTACTTATAGTGATCTTAGAAGGAGCCTGATTACGAGGAAAAGCTGCTCGCATTTCGCAAAGTGATTACAGTGACATTTACACCATTTTGATTGTAATTTTCACAATTAAAATACTTTGTTCAAGAGTATAACGTTCCATGCTTAAAAGTTCCCAACTTTTTACTAAATTAATGTAAAAGGATGACAGCTCAAGTCTTGACAGTTAATCAACTGACAGACAGTTTACTTTCTAACCTTAAAAAATTACAGACTTATTACAAAAAAAAAAGAAAAAAATCGCCTCATTCAATTTGGAAATGTCAACAGTTAAAGCATACCATCGCTTTAGTTATTTTTTTAATTTGTATCCAACCAAAATTATCTTTTAGTTAAATGACTGCACTAAAATAAGCAACTTCACCACTTTGAAATTCACGGCAAATTTGCTCACCACTTAATTCGCTTGACTTACACATAAATGGTTCTGCTTTTTTGTACGTCAGAATTACGGCATCCATGGAAACATCGTCTTAATCTTTAATTTTTCTGTTCAAATTTATTTTTAAAAATGTTTTAATGAAATTTAAATACACATTATTATTTCTATTCTATTATTTTAGTGGTGAGTTTTAAAGGAAATTCATTGTCCGGTGCATATTGTAAACAACTTCCAAAACACAGAAACCTTTTCAAACTCTTGATTATAATTGTATCAAGTGGTTTGAAAAAAATTAATCACCACAAGAGAAATTTTCAGGCTATAGCTTTCAATATTTAACCACTCATTCACCACTGTCTTATTAAATTAATTAATGTTAAAAAATTCTAGTGGTGAGTTTTGTTATATTTAAATCAAGATGAAATAGCCAAGTTAATTATATATTTCAACTAAAATGTTTTAAAGCTAAATTGCTGCAAAACGATCAAGGCTTTGAAAAAAAAATTCAACTCGTGGTGAATTTTGTCTATATAAAAAAATTTTTAAATATTTTAACTTCATAAAATTACTTGAGCAATTACTGTTACAACTTAATTTACTTTATTTTAAATGTTTTTTTGTGAAATTCTCTTTACACTGTTCTTCTTCTTCTTCTTCTTATTATTATTATCATTATTACACCAATTCTTGAAAATATGTATGTCTGTTTTATTACATATTTAGATATTTTTTAATATAAATTGTTTTGCATTATTAATCACTTGCTTAAAAACTAGAGGGGAGGAAGAGGGGTAGAGGGGGGGGGGGGGATATCGGTTGATGTCTATATCATCTTAATATTATTTTTATTTAAAAACGAAACACAGCTTTATTATTTTTATTCCTCTTAAATTTCTATCTATTCAATTATATATTTTTTTAATCTTCTTCTTATTATTAATCTTCTTCTTCTTGTTCTTGTTCGCATCTTCCTTGCTTCGTTGAAGATTTGTTGAAAGTTTTTTTCACATTATGTTTCATTTATTGTTGTTTCTTGCGAACTTAATTGCTTCCACTTCTAGCTCCAAAAATCCACCATATTGACTAGTTTGCATTTTTTGAGCTCTAGTTTTGTGGGACGGGCACGAAGTCAAGCACGCCCAAATATGGCAGAGACATCGCCCGTCGATTGTGAATGTGACATATTGTTATTATTAGATGCAGTATTGTGATGAGCTGTATTTAGTTGCGAGACATGATGATTGCCATTATGATGGCTGTGACCCAAAGTCGCTATGCCGCCATATTTGGCCGAGGAGGCCGTAGAACCTAAAGTGCCGGTTATTAAATGTTTACGCGAGGCTGACTGAGTCATTTGTGAGTTGGTGTGGCCACCTACCAGAGTGCCATTGGATCCGCCAGCGGTACCATACATGCGATGTAGAGAATATTGTTGTACAGATTCGAGATCGGATACTGAGGAAGTAATTTTTGAACGTACAGCCATTTTTTGCAGACTATTATATTTTTCACCCAGACTTTTAATATCCGGCAAATAGCCTGACGATTGAGCGTGTGCAGTTTGATGCAACGTAGATGAGCCATGATGATGGCCAACGCCACTAACTCCACTACTGCCATTAGTAATGGAAGCTGACATATGATTGTGATTATTAGTGGAGCGTGTGGATTTATTGGTAGTGGTTGTTATGGCAGCATTGCTAACTGTCGTTGTGCTGGTTATGGAGGCCACAACTGGTCCTCCATTTGTGGCCGATGGCGAGATATCGGTAAAACTATAGCATGATGATTTTTGCGAGGATGAGTTATTGAGACCACCAGTCGATGATGAGTTTGACATTCGACATGATCTGTGCTTAATGGAGGAAGACGACTGTAGGAATTCATGATGGGCTGCCTCATCGGGTGTCATACGCTCCGCGGGATCCCACTCGAGACAACGCTGTAGGAAATTAATGAAATAGCGATCATGACAGATGAGAACTTGTGAGAGGGTCTTAGAGCCCGGGGTACGTTTGCGTCCCTTTGAGTTGATTATACAGCGGGGTGCTCCACGAGAATCGAAAAATAAACGTCTTCGGGTCGCAGTGGCAATGAGATCCTTTGGTGGCAGTCCTAAAATTTCCATTATACAAGCTAATTGTTCAACTTCATTTTCACCCGGGAACAATGGGAAGCCGGTATAAAGTTCAGCTAAAATGCAACCTGTAAAAATAGAAAATTTGAAAAGATTTTTAAATTAGGCTTAAGTTCGTTTTTTTTTAATCAAGTGTTATTAATTATAATTGAAACTCTGGGATACTTTAGCGATTTACTGTTTATTTCATTAACGATGGTGGTAAACCGTCCTTTATTTACTTTTTCCTTTAGCCACCAGATATCTTGAGCGGTAAAACATAAAAGAAAATATTTTAAAATTTATTCTCATCATTAAAAAGAGACAGTGAACTCCTTATGTTACTTCTTACAACCCTTATTGTCTTACAGAAACTTCTAATTAACTTTTATGCTTCTAAGATCTTTTGTTAATTTTGCTTAACAATAACGAACATTGAAAATGTTGTATAGAATTTCCTTGTTTGTTTATTAGAAGTGTGCTGTGCTTGTAATTTGATATGTGATATGAAAGTTAAGGAAGTTAATTAATATTGTCAACACACATTCTGTTTACAGATAAAGGGAATTGCAACAATGTCAAACGACAGCACTTAAAAGAAAACTTGAAGTTGATGTTAAAGGCTCTTGGAATAAAGGAAAATAACTGGTAAAATAGAATGTAAAATATGTTGAAATTGACTTTGTTTCAATTGCTTTTCAAATTTAATAACAACTTTACTGAAAGTTTTGCTGAAAATAAATTTTAAAAAAGATGGGTGGGCAAATTTGAGGTTAGGAAGTATATTGACTTAAAGTATGCAGTTGGTTTCGGTTTCATTTTTTTTTTTTTTTGTAAAGAGAAGTAGCACTTCAGGCAACAATGGTGATTTAGTCAAGTACCGTATTACATTCTTTAGGAAAGGGATAGAAAAGAGATGAGACAGGTGGTGAAAGCGGAAGGATAGCCGGAAATTAACTGTCGTATAAGACAGCACAGCGACCAGTGACTAAGCCTTAATCGCTGAGCAGCTCCACCGACAGTCCATTTTTATTTTTGTAGTAAGAAAAACCATTGGTCTTCGTTGGGAATCGAACCCACAACCCCCAGATTGATACTAGCCTACAGAGGCAATATTGACAACAAAGTAAAGTAGAAATAGGAGGAGGAGTAATAATGGATTATGATGTGGGTCATCAGCTCAGCTCTAGCACGTCGGCAGACGAAGCATAGTTTATAACAAAACCTTGCTTATCTTGTCAATGCAGCTCTAAATTGTATCTTTCTAAATCTTATTTGTGGGCTGTTCACATTAGCCCGTTCTTGCATACGACCACAGAGAAACTAATTCTATGGCGTTAAATCACGAGAACGAGATGCCCAAATCGAGAAATAATACGACAGGAAAATTGCTCATGCAATAACTGAATTGTTTGGGTGGCTGTATAACTTCTAGCATCGTCTTGGTGAAACCAAACGTGACGTCAATATGAGTCAATTTTGGTCGCAAAAAATTGTTTATTATGTTTTGGTAGTGCAAAAAGTTCACGGTCACGGGATTTCCTTGCTCATAATAATGCCGTCTGACCACAAAAGATCGCTTTTTAGGATGTAATGGTTTTTCGAAAACTGTTTGTAGATTTTTGTGACCCAATACGCTTGAGTTTTTTTAATTTACATAACTGCCCAATTGAAAATGAAACTTACTAAAGAAGAAACTTATTTACTGTCACTGTTATTTTGGTCTATTGTCGGGAAAAATTCATGAACCTCGAACTTAGTAATTATTTTACGCACAGTCATTTCAGAAGAAGCCAAATTACGAGGAAAAGCTGCTAAAGTGATACAATGAAATTTTCACCATTTTGATAGTAAATTTAAACAATTAAAATTCTTTGCTCAAGAGTGCACTTAGCGATTATTTTACGCACAGTGGTCTCAGAACAAACGGAATTACGAGGAAAAGCTGCTCGAATTTTAGAAATAATGCTGTGAAATGTTCACCATTTTGATAGTTAATTTAAACAATTAAAACTCTTTGCTCAAGAGTGTTTAAAATTCCCTTTCTAATACTTTAATATCCAGGGATGGCAGTTTAATTTTTGACATTTATTTTTTGATAGACAATTTGTTTCCTAACCTCAAATTTGCCCACTATATATTATTTGCGAATTTATTTGTTTGTTCATTATCAATCATTTCAAGATGCCCTGGCAGCCATAATAATGAGCTGCTTATACTTTTGGACAAATGCTATCGCTTTATCTTTGTTGGCTATTTACAAAAAATTTAGAGCTCTATGATTATTCTTCCTGTAAGGGAAATTATTTCAGCAGTAAAACGCTTTTAAACTTTGTTGTAGATTAAACAAGTGATAATCAAATTCATGACCGTAAAAGGTAAGAGTCATCTCTGTAGCTACATGTCCATCGAAGTTTTGGTACAAAATAATTCGTCGCTGTTTAGCTTAATCACGTTTTATTGGAGTTTCTCATTACATTTTGTACCAAACGTTTTACTCCATAATTCTCATTTAGTTGGAAAAAGGTTCAATACATACAGTAGACTTTTGATAATTTGAAACTTGTTAATTTGAATCTCGCGATTATTTGAAAAACACTCAATATATTGAAAAAAATTCATGTTTTTTGGTCCCCTCAATAATTTGAAATTATTTCAATAGAATTTTGATCGCCAACCCTATAATTTGAATTGTTTTTGGACAACTGCACGGTGTACAATAATCCACCACTATTAGTCCACGCCTAATACAACATCTAAGTTGCAGGCTTTAGATAATGTTTTGGATTATTCAAAATTTTAAAACCTTCTACCGCAGAGAAATTGTTTCCAAAATGTTGGATAGCATTGAAAAGGGCGAGAAAGTAAGCATAACAATTTTAACAGCTATAATCATGATTAAAAAGGCTTGAAAAAATGTCAGTTCTACAACCATTTACAACTGCATCAAAAAGAGCGGGTTTTCGTCAATTGCTCAGCTACCAGAGCCACCACGCACTCTCATCCAGCATGGCAACTTCTACCTAACTCTGAAGAGATGAGTTTTGTTTAGGTAGACAATAGCATCAGTGTCTACAGCGCTCCAACCGATGCTGAACTTTTGAATCTGACTTCTTTGGATGAGGAAGATGAAGCAGACGAAGATGAGGAACCACCACTTCCAGTGTCAAAAAGCAAAGCAACGGCAAGTCTTAGCACATTACGCTCCTATGTTCTCAGAACGGATACAAGTGATGATTTCTTTTCAGCTCTAATCACAACTGAAAATTCATTAGACAATGACTGATTAAAATATTTAACTCCAAAAAAAAAATTACGGACTTTTTTCATTATAAATTGTTCTTATACTAGATATGTATATATGCAGCTGTAAGAAAGTTTACTATAACAAATTTTAAATTAATTAATTAATTATTAATTTGAAATTTTTTATCTTTCCCTTGAAGTCTCGTTAATATGAAAACTCGATTACTTGGACTTTTTATCTGGTGTCTTGAGTTTAAAATTATCAAGAGTCGACTGTGCAAACTTTGTTTTAATATTATTATTTCAATCTGTGAAGAAATTTGTTTTGTCTAAAGAATATAACAGCTGCTATATTGTTAGCCACCATTTTATGAAATTTTCCTGCTTGATTTTTATTTAGCCATCAATTAAAGGGAATTAAATTTTTCTGCCTGTTATTTATTTTTATTCATCTTAAGTTCTTTTTAAAAGCATTTTAGTCCCAATAATAGATGTAATTGTAAACCTTTTCTTTAATAAACAAAAACCCTTACCACTACAACTGCATTATCCTTGACCTTTGTAAAAGTACCTTTTTGCATTAAAAATCATTCAACATGCATTTTTAATTTGCAAATGATTGTAAAGTTGTAGTTGTAAAAGCCAAAGAATATTCTACTAACTATTTGTTAAAAATATGTATTTGCTTATAGAATATTATTGCTATCAACCATTCTCTTATAAAATATCCTTGACAAAAAGCCAATTATTATTACTGTTTTGAAACAAAAGACTTATATGCATTGAGCTTAAAAGCATCATAATTTGTAGCAAATGGATTCTTCGTATTAAATGCTGCAAAAGTATAAAATAACTCGTTTTAACACACTGAAACTTAAATAAATAATGAATAAACAAATTAAAATTGTTGCAAAGTTTTGATAACTCAAGTGCATTATGCCTGTGGTACATAAAATTTAATTACATTTACAAAATGTTATTTACTGTAAATGGCAGTCACAGGAGGCGGTGAAGTATCAAGACTATACATGATGGCTATGAGCCATAATCAGTGGTATAACACTTGAATGAATCTTTTCGTTTTTCAATTTAATGTCCAAAAACTGTTTAAAATGCACTCAAAATTTTAGTTTAGAATTTTTTTTTTGAATCGATTTGAACTATATTATTACAACGGCTATATTCTTATTTATTCTCCAGTAACCACGGAGATAAATTTCGTCAGCGTCTGTTTCTTTTATATAAAGGAATTTTTCTTATATTTATCAATAAACCGTTTTTCTTATCTTCTAATCCTTTTTCCGTTTCTCTTCTTTAGAGTTGATTTTTGCAACATTAAACTCTCGACAATTTCTTAAACTTTATTCGTTTCACAAAACTTCTCAGTACAGATAGTGTGATTCGTTTTACATCCGCACCTGACTATGTAGCCTTAATCAGATGGTGGACAAACCACAATTGTATAATTTGGAACGTCGTACATGCGTCCTAGGAAGCCGAAGATATAATTCTAAGCAACAGAACCACCTAGTTGCAACTTTAATGATTCCAGGGCAGGGCTGCAAACCATCAAACCTTGCTAAAGAGTTGGAGACTTTCCAACTCCTTTCCACAACACATGTCTAGCATGCTCACTGGACTGGATCATTCACTTTGCGTGTCATTATCAGTGAGATGATCCTGGCCACCATAATAACCATTATACTGTTATGGGGCCGCGAAACCACAACCACCACGTTACTCCCATTAGGGGCCAACCTCAATGATCAGTCAGAAAACTATCAAATGTCTAAAGAGACAAATAATGAACTCTGCGGCTCACTGATCCCCGTGGAAATATGTGGAGCTTCCAGTTGACTCCCTGCCTGTCATCAGGGGACTGGGCTCCCTTTTTCCCAGTCACACTGTGTCTAGATAGTGGAATTCTATAAAGACCATATTTATGTGCCCCCGGGGGGACATCTCAGTACACATAAAACCTAGTTTTTGTCGTTAAATTTTATCGGGTGTAGAGGTCTAAAACTTTAAGTAAACAACACATTTTTAACTGGCCACCATTTTTGTCAATGGTCAAGTGGTTTATATTTAGTTTGGTTGGCTATTTCAACATGAATATACAAAAGGCGCAGCCTTAGTTACAAACTGTGCGAATTGGGCCCAAACCATATCGCCGTTGATCTCTATTTTCATAAGAAAATTGTGTTTAGCGAATGGTTTAACTTTTGCTTGAAATTGATACTTCAATAAGCAAAACTGTCGTATTTCCAAAGATATCGTTGCTTATTGGAAAATTGAATGGTGGGTGTATTTTATGGGCTTGTAGAATCAATGATCCGTACTTTAAAAAAAAAAAAAAAAAAGCTGGTCACAATATTTCAGTCAATGGTGACCGCTATAGAGCCGTGATAGCTAACTTTTCCATTCACTAATTGAACAGCCATGATATGCAAGGAGGTTTCAGCAAGACGGTGCAACATTTCACACAGCGCGATTGCCATTATTGAAAGGGTCCGCATAGCTTTACGTTTCGGACTCTTTAAATTGACCTTCAATATCGTGCGATTTATCGCCCAGGGACTATTTTCTATAGGAAAAGTCACAAAAAATTGGTCCTTCAGATTGGACTACGTCCGAGCTAGCTAAATTATAATTTCACAAGATTTTTTTTTTAAAGAGAAGTAGCACTTCAGGCAACAATGCCTATTTAGTCAAGTACCGTGCTACATTCTTTAGGAAAGGGATAGAGAAGAAATGAAACAGGTGGTGAAAGTAAATGGATAGTCGGAAATTAACTGCCGTATAAAGACAGTACAGCGACCAGTGACTATGCCTTCATCGCTGAGCAGCCCCACCGACAGTCAATTTTTATTTTTGTAATGAAAAAAACAAGGTCTTCGTTGGGAATCGAACCCACAACGCCCATACTGACAAGCTAGTACACTACCTACTAGTCTACAGGGGCACCTAAGATTATCTCTCGAATAAAACAGATTGCATATCGATTTAAAAAATTCATCTTTGTTTTAACCCATTTCAAAGTTCTACACCTCTGTGAAAAATACCTTTTATAAGGTGTTGTAAAAACGAACCGCGGCATTACTTTGGAATTAAGAAATAAGTATTTCTATTTTAAAAATGTATGTTAATTTTACGTATTAACGTTTAGTACCCTCGTTATTCTAAAAAGATTTTTTTTAAAAATTTAAAATTTTTGGATAGGAAACAATAGTTGGAGAACCACTATTTTGGCAAAGGCATCGATTGCCCTAATTAAGCTGATATCAGAGCTATATTGAAGAGTATCACTTCATTAAAATACAAATTTCATGTAAGATTGACAGGCCCACTTTATATAAAGCAATATAACTTAAATTAAGTGTTAAGCCTGGTTTAACTATTACTAACCTGTGTCCATAATTTCTTTTAGCAGCGTTAAAAAACGAAAGTGCACCTATTATATGCAAACATCTTTAGAAATTTAATTAAATGATAATGATACAGCGTCTTATATTAGCTTCTAAACTTTAATAAATTTTATTTCTAACGCCTAAAAGTATGCTACAATACAAGTTATATCCCTTGTAGTCTGCAAAGTACTTAAAAAGGCCTACATAACAATCAATTTGAAGTTTCAGCTGGCCTTTTAGTGGCATAAAAATAGGTTTGGCCATTTAGGGAAGCTTAAGCAACAAATGTCCCTACATACGAATGAGCTTTAACATTAAATTTATGTTTTAAAATTAAATTATTATTAAAAGGTCTGAATTTCGTACATCTTTGGTTTATCACTTCATAATATTTTTTTTTTATTATTTTTCTTATTTATCTTTTTTTTTAAAAAGAACAACTTACCCAAACTCCACATATCAATGGCGGTACCATATTGTAGACCCAATATAACTTCCGGTGAACGATAAAATCTTGATTGTATATATGTATAGATTTTACGATTAACAAAACATGAGCTGCCAAAATCAATGACCTTAATGGAACTGCTGCCACGTTGTTTTAATAAAATATTTTCCTGGAAGAAAAAACGGATCAGATTTTTAATAAAATTTACCACAAAAACAAAAAATACAATTATCGTTGGCTGAATGTTCAAACCCTATAAACAGTGGGATCATTATTTCCACCAAAATTTAAAGTTTATTGCAGGATGAGAACATTTAACGATAAATGATAATATAAAATATTTACTTACTGGCTTAAGATCACAGTGTATGATATTCTCTTTGTATAACAAACGCAAACATTTTACTATGGAATTGCAAAAACGTCGTATTAAACTCATACTAAAACCATTGTAATTATTCTTTTTAATCAATTCGTACAAATTAAGGCTGAAAAGAGAGAAAGAGAGAGAGTAGAAAAAATACATTACAATATAGCATAAGAAATGTAATACATTTTGAGATATATAAGTTTTAGCAGTTAATTATAAACCATAAAATATTTAATATTAAACTCTTATGCCATAACTAAAGCTTTGATGTAATCGGAAATGATTTGACGATTGGGGTGTACGGAAGGTCAACATCTTAGTTCTTTTACTTAACTAAGGCAACATGTGCTAAGAGAAATTGATCTGTGTATCAAATCTAGAAGTTGTTATAGTTAAAACTGGCTTAAAATTTATCATATTAAAATAAAATTAATTTTTATTTATTATCGCTCTAAAATTGACGTTACTGATGATTTCTGTTTTTGGTAGAAAAATTAAAACTGTGTAAAATTTTTTTACAGAAAAATTTCCAGTTAAAAACCGTTTATAGAAAAATTCTCATTGATAAGTTTTATTTATAGAAAAAATATTACTGATTTCTTAATAGAAAAATTCTCATTGATAAGTTGTATTTACAGAAAAAGTATTACTGATTTCTTTTTAGAAAAATTATTACTGATAATTTTTTTTGCAGAAAATTATTACTGATAATTTGTGTTTTATAGAAAATTTATTACCCATTTCTTTATAGCAAAATTATTGCTGATAATTTTCTATAAAGAATTATTACTGATAATATTCTTTAAAGAAAAATTATTACTGATAATTTTTTTTTATAGAAAAATTATTGTCTATTTCTTTATAGAAAAATTATTACTGATAATTTGTTTATAAAAAAATTATTAATGATAATTTTTTTTATAGAAAAATTGTAATTGATAATTTTTTTATAGAAACTTTATTAGTGATAATTTCTATATAGAAATATTAATACTTATAATTTTTTTATAAAAAAATGATTACTGATAATTTTCTTTACAGAAAAATTATTACTGATAATTTCTTTATAGAAAAATTATTACTGATAATTTTTAATAGAAAAATTATTACTGATTTTGTTATAGAAAAATTATTACTGGTTATTTCTCTATAAAAAAATCATTACTGATAATTTCTTTATGAAAAAATTATAACTGATAATTTCTTTATAGAGAAATTATTACTGAAATTTTTTTATAGAAAAATTATTACTGATAACATATTTTTTTTAGAATAATTATTACTCATAACTTTTTTTATGTAAAAATATTACTGATTTCTTTATAGAAAAATTATTACTAGAAATTTCTTTACATAAATAATTTTCTTTATAGAAAAATTACTACTGATAATTATTTTTACAGAAAAATTATTACTGATAGCTTCTTTAGAGAATATTTATCGCAAATAAATTTTTTTACAAAAAAATAATGAGAAAACTTATCACTTAAAATTTATTTTTATAGAAAAATTATCGCTGAAGATTTTTTTTAGCGAAAAATTATGGATGACGAATTTTTTATAGAAATAATATTGCTAATGAATTCTAAAAAAAAAAAATCGCTCATGATTTTTTTTATAGAAAAAATAACGCTCATGATTTTTTTATAGAAAAAATATCGCTCATGAATTGTTTTTTATAGAAAAATATCGCTATTGAATTTTTTTATGGAAAGAATATTGCTCAACAATTTTTTTTATAGAAAAAATATCGCTATTGAATTTTTTTATAGAGAAAATATCGCTCATGAATTTTTTTGCAAAGAAAAATATCGCTCATGAATTTTTTTGCAAAGAAAAATATCGCTCATGAATAGTTTTTATAGAAAAAATAACGCTGATGAATTTTATTTATAGAAAACATATCGCTCATGATTTTTTTTATAGAAAAATATCGCTCATGAATTTTTTTTATAGAAAAAAAATCGCTCATGAATTTTTTTATAGAAAAAAAATTGCTCATGAATTTTTTTTATAGAAAAAAATCGCTCATGATTTTTTTTAAAATATATCGCTCATGAATATTTTTTTATAGAAAAAATATCGCTCATGAATATTTTTTATGGAAAATATATCGCTCATGAATACTTTTTTATGGAAAAAATATCGCTCATGATTTTTTTTATGGAAAAATTATGGCTGATGAATTCCTTTATAGAAAAATTAT
Organism: Trichopoda pennipes; assembly: GCA_030448955.1. Classification (NCBI taxonomy): domain Eukaryota; kingdom Metazoa; phylum Arthropoda; class Insecta; order Diptera; family Tachinidae; genus Trichopoda; species Trichopoda pennipes. The sequence continues at coordinate 8,002,414 of JASKUP010000002.1, forward strand.
GGCTCATGAAATTTTATCACTAATAACATTTTTTTATACAAAGATTATCAGTGATATAATTTTATTTACAAACAAATTTTTCATAGAAATCTGACTAAATTGGTTTTTTAAAATAGAAAAATTATCGCTGAAAAAATTTTGGTATAAAAGTTTTGACGAAAAATTTTAATAGACAAATTACAAGTGAAAATCATAAAGTTTTATATTTCTAGCAACAGAGTAAATGAACGAATTCACTACTGTATCATCTAATACATGATTTTGTCTTGGATCAGTAACTTTGGACGAAGTGTCTAGTGCTTTGATTCCGCGAACAAAAAGAGAATGAATGAATGTTTAATTTTTTGAGGAGGAGGAACCAAAATATCTACACTGTGTTTTTAAAAATCGATTTTCAAGTCTTTGTCTGTATGCCGCATACGGATCAGACGTCTGGAAAGTAGCCGCCATAAGTAAATCAGATATTTCTTTCGGTCGCTCTACATGGCTTGTGTTAAGATTTTGGTTTTTTAACTGTGAGAGTTGTTTGAATGAAAATACTCCTGCTGCTACAGTCCTCTCTTTTTCAATACCGAAAATTTTAATAATTTAAAAACTTTTCAATAAGTTTTGTCCTTTTCGCCCCAATTTAAAAAATACCAAACACAAATTTATTTTATTTCTTCTATGGCTGAAATTTGGCTTTTATAATTAAGTTTTGAATCTTATCATAAAATTAATCAGTTTACTTTAAACAAAACAAAAAAACACCAACGACAAAAATTTTACTTTCCCTTAGAGTTGAGCTAAATAACAATTGCATTTTCTCAGCTCAGTGCCTTTTACATTACAATTTTGTGGTTTTTATAGAAAATGAATGCTTTACATGTTTTATATGTTGTGTGTTGTGAGGCTAAGTGTCGCCTAAATTTTTCTTAAACATGCAAAGCAAATTAAAACTTAAGTCTGCAAACGCCTGCACTTTTTATTTTAAGGAAATGATAAAATTTTAAAAGATTTTATTTTGTTTTCAGTTTTAAGTTTGTTGAAAGAATTTCTTTACTATGCGCAAATTACTTTAAAATTTAAGAAGAAAAGAATAGTTTTTAAAGTTTGTGGGCGCCTTGAGGGTAGGCAATGGTTTTAAAATGGACAAATTACGTGTGTATGGCTATTTAAAGTAAATCATTTCGCCTGTATAAAGTAGTATTAAATATTTTTAATAATGTTAATGAGGAAAAATTTTTGCCTATTTTTAGGCAGTCATTTTTTTAATTTACTATTCTTTTGTTATATTATTTTATTTTAACACTCATTTCTGACTTTCATGTTATTTTCCTTTTTATGTTTCTGTCAGTTTCATTCTGTCAGTGATACATTTTTAAAATATCTCTGAGTGTGACAAGCAACATATTTATAACTTATGAGTATAAGGCTATTGAACATTCTTTTGTTGTATAATTTATGGCATCAGATGTTCATAAAGAGAGCAAAACTTATGGAATATTTATTGCATAAATTTGCGTGTCTCATTACATAAGCTTTTTTTAATTTTAATTTAATCCACAAAGGGAATATTATTGTTATTATAATTAATTTGATTAATAAAACATTTTTAAAAGTTGAAATTTTCCTTAACTTTATTTAATCAATCATAGATGTAACAAGTGCTACCTGATACTCGTACGTTGGCAAAAAGCTAAGTAAAGAAATAATATAGAATTAAATAAATTAGCATACTTTTAGGTTTGTTACAAATTGTTTTTTTTTCATACGTATAATTTTATTTTTTATTTTTTTTGCTAAATGACATCAATAATGAGAATATTAACATTTGTGTGAATATTTGAAATGACATATGACATCATGTTTCAGTTTCATTTTCATGTGTGTTTAAACAAATTTATATTAAGCCTGAATAATATGCTCTTAATTTATTAATTTTTTTTATCCTTAAATTAGACAACATTTTTTTCACAAATTTGTATCAAAAGTTTTTTACTGTCTCTTGTGTATTTACCCCTTTTAATAATGGATTTTAGGTTATTAGTTTGGGATTTTTCGCCATTTTATTACTTTTGTGTTTTATATTGAATTATTTAAACATGAAATTGATTTCCCTTTTGAAGCGTGTTTTGGGGTTAAATTAATAAAAATAAATTAAATTTAAAAATTAATTTTAATCAAAAGACTGAGAAGAAGATTTGACGATTTTATCTGAAAACTTTATTTTAAAGAAAATGAAACTACTTTTTAGAAAATAACTATTTAGAAAATTGTTTCACATAAAAGCCACGGCGCCATTAAAGCATTAGACAGTGAAATGTTTTCACAATCATATTTATTTGAATTGGTTTCCAGGCTTATGTTAACTAAAGAAAAAGTGTAGCATATTTTAGGGATTATTAACAAATCCAACTCAAAGCAAATGCCGCAAATATAACAGTTTTTATTATACTCCCAAAACAAATAAGTAGAGATAAAAAAGGCAAGTGCCTGCTCCCTTTTTATTTCTATCCTAATTATTTCTAAAATAAAAGGAAAACTCTCCAGAACAGCAGACAACGTACTAAACATATGACATATATGACAACAGCCTGTTAATAGTGACGCCTGTTAATGCCACTAGTTAAAAAGTGTTGGCCCACTTAAAGTTATAAACCTCTATAAAAACACACTTTAAACAAAAGAAAATATGTTTTCTCTCAATTATCTTATTTATAACTATTTCCCTTTATTTTTAAACTTTAGCAAAGAAATAGCATTTATTTATGTCCCAATTTATTTACCATCTTATGCAGCTCAGCTGTCGGAACTGTCAGAGCAACAAAAGTACATATCAAACTTTTAATTACAAAAAATTGCAATTCAATGTTATCAAACTGAATACATGCATCTTAAGCTCTGCAAAACAATTAAAAATATTTTTTTTTGGGGTTTACTGGGCGTATGCAATGTTCAACGAGTTTTCAAAAGCGCCTGGCAATATTGCAACAGAAAATATTTAATTGTGTTAGCGGGAAAAGGAAGGAAACTAGAGATTGAGTGCAGCTGCAGGCAAAAAGATATAATATGAAATTGAAAATTAATAACTCTAGTTTTAAGCTTGTAAAACGGAAGACATTAAGAAAATTGTAGAAGAGCGAAAAAATTGTTTAAGGGAAAAGGGGTTTCAATATTATGAATTTTAAAAATAAATGGTGGAAATAATTGTAAAAACATATAAGTGCATGAGGAACATCAAAAGAAGTAGTGTAAAAGCATCACAAAAAATGAAGCATACTTTAAGGATCGTAAGAAATTCTTTTTGTTAATAATATGTATAAAATAATTAAAAATTCTACTATTTGCAAGAGATAAAAATATAAATTAATTATAGACGGACTCATAGACTGCAAAATAAATCAAAGCTTATTTTTTTTATTCATCCTGCCCTCTCTGTGTCACCCATTTTTATACAAGAGATTTTTCTAATTATTTTTTTAGCCACATTTTTTACCCAAATAAATTTCTGTGAACAAATCAATTAATTATCCCCTTCACTACTTTAACTATAATTCTGCTTTTGCCGATAATTATAAATTTTAATTTATCTAAAAAGAAACGTTTTCAAAACCTTGACAGCGTAAAATTTTTCCATTGAAAAATTATATAATAAATGTCATTGCTAAGTTTTAATACAGATGACAAGAGACAGCAAGAAAATGTCCCCTTTAGGTATGAAAGATGTTTTCTTAATCAATGTGAACATTAAAACGTTAAAATAATTTTCTTTTATTTTGAAATAAGAAATTTAGTTTAATGGACATAATATCCTTAAGGTATGCTAAAGATTTTCATTAATTTTTTTTTATAATTAAATAAAGAGTTAAGGCCATGTTTTATATTTTGAAATGTAATTTTATTTTATAATGATTTCCTAAGATAATTAAAAATTATTTTAAATTTAAATTTTAATAAATTATATTAAAGATTTTAACAAAGTTATTTTTTCAGAGTTTTGAGTAAATTCTAATTTTAATATTAAGGAAGAGCTCAGCCTTTATAGTGAACTGACAATAAGGCAAAAGTCAATAATGAAAGAGAAAATTAATACCCAGAAATTAGGTAAAGAAATCAATTGAATATAGAAATAATTTTATTAGCGCCTAACAGCAGGCCATATTTTTCACACACTTATATTTAATTTCTTGGCATAATGTAATTAAACCAAAATTGTTTGCCAAATAAAGTTCAAGGATTTTTGCCTGTGTAAAAATTAAAGAAAATCATGCTAAAGATTTATGAAATGTGTTTTTAGTGATGGGGAAAAGTGTCTTGCTGTTGCTTCTTATAAACACTCAAATATTTTAAGAAAACCATATAATAAAACCAAAAATCATTATCCATTTATTAATAAATAATAAAAATTAAAAAGAAAGAAAACAACAACAATAGCAATAAAAAAAATACCACAAATCTTATTAAAATTTATGGAGATCAGCACGCACACAGTTATTTATTATTTTAAAGACAATATTAATAAAAAGAAACACTACGTCACTACTTTATTTTCTTAAGAGAGTTTATAGTTTTATTTATGACAACTTACATTTTAATGCGCCTAAATGTATGTTTGCATTTTTTTTTTATGTTATGACTTATAAAAACAGATTTTACCCCTTTTTAAGTAAATAAAACCTTGAAGCTTATTAAGAATATCCTTAATTGCGTGTTTGTAATAATGCTTTTTCTTTTTTTTTTTTTTTTGAGGAGAAAATAGTTTGAAAACTGCCATAAAAGTGGAATATAATTGAAAGACTTTTATTAACTTTTGTAAATATGACAACAAAGCACGCATTACCTGAGACACAAAAAAACAAAAAAAGAACACAGTCTGTGCCTTAACGGCAACAGTTGTTTGTTTATAAAAAATAACAACTTTAATTAGCATTTAAAGAACAAAATGTAGACAAATGAACATATAAAAAGAGTTAAATGGTCTATAAAGGTTTGACTTATATTAAGCTAACGCACATGCTAAGATGAACTTAAAAATATTGCCGGCTGATCGGAATCGTTTGTGAAAGAAGGTTTAAAATAGGAAAGCAATTAAGGGTTCTGCGTCAAAATAACTTAATACTCATATCAATTCAATGGCTATCTTGATGTCAGCACAAATTAGGAAGCATCAGCCACTACAATCTCCTACTTGTATTCACCTAAATAGACTTAACCTAATCCCTTTTTAACGTAAAAAATTTGCTTTATTATAATAATTTGCCATATGTTCACTCCCCGTAATTTTTTTTAGTTAAATAGGGCGACCAGCAGAAATCTTTTGTGAAGCACTTACATAAATAAACTAGCAAACCCGGCGAACTTCGTTTTACCACCAGATGGCTTCGTTTTTTGTAATATTTCGTTTGGGGATTAAAAGATGAAGAAAAATAAATTTTTTTGTTTTATATTTGAAAAGGAAAAATTTTATTTGATTGCACAACAGTAATGAATTCATTTCGATTACAAAACTGAAGTGGAATTTAGTGGAACAATCGAAGCGTTATACGTGTCCGCAAATTATCCTTTTCATTACAGTGCTCTTTGGTAAACCACATTTTTTGTTTTTGGTCTGACGTTAACACAAACAAAGCAGATGGTTTCCCAATTCGTGAACATGCAACGTATAGCTGCCCATGTGAAAAACAATGATTTTCTAAATTTATCCCGCAAACACTAAGCGACTGGCCTTGCGACTTGTTAATTGTCATTGCGAACGCAAGGCGAACCGGAAATTGCAATCGTTTGAAGTCAAACGGAAGATCAGTCAGAATCATTGGTATTCGAGGAATACATGCATTTTTCACCTGCGTACTTTCCGTTTTACCGCAAGTCGAGTACCGTCGCAAAGTCGCGGTGGATTCAAATTACGCAATATCATAATAACTGAACCAACTTTGACTTGCAAGCTATTTGAAGGAAATCCTGGTAACTCCAGGGAATTCAAAAACTCCGTTGGATAATTTACTGCATCATCGAGATTTGTTATGGAATCAACGGATTTCTATATCACCAAATCGCCATCGATTTTTGATTGAATGGTGAAATTCAGTGCATGTACAACATCATTATTCTTTGCGGCGAGAATTGCTCGTTGACTTAACCAAGCACAATTCTGATAATTCTCACTAATGTTTGGGAAAACATCTTCAATAAGAGCTAATTGCGAGTCTACGAATCGGCAAAAGTCGTTGGTAAGAGTAATTAATCCAGCTGTCGCATCAACTAGGACTTCTCCATTTCCAACAGCTAACGATGTTCGCATGTCGTGCTCTCGGCATTTTGGACTATGGACAGACTGGTGAATTTAACCTCAAATGAACGATCCACCTAATTTACACAGTTCAGCTTACCACCTTAACGACAAATGCCTGCTATTGAAGTTGAATAAAAATATGCACAATACGCGTGATTGGTTTGATGGTTTCCAATTGAGGAAACCATTGTTAGAAAAAGAATAACTTTAACCTTAATTTCACGTGCGCATGAGTAGCTGTCAAACAATGTATCACGCACCGACGCCATCTACTTAAAATGAAACTTACTTATTTTCGTGAGGGATACTCACATACCACGTAGTGGTGCCGTTGTAGTACATGCTATGTATCACAGATGGCGCTGTATGTAAAAAATGATTTTCCCTGTTTTCCTGCTTTTCTTTCCAACGAATGCAAAACCTTGGAAATCGTTTCATGCGCTCTGGAGTTATAGCGCCAGGAAGGAAAACCCGACTTATTTTTATATATAAAGATTATACAAAAGAAACTATCTGTCGACATAACCTCAATAAAATTGAAATCCTAATTAAAAAGGGATTTTATTATTGGAGTGCAAAACAAAAACGAATTATAAAAGTTAAAAATTGCACTCATTCTGCAACTTAAAGAAGTTTTCAGCTCCAGCAGTTTTAGAAGCTGATGCCAAGGTCCTTGCTAGCTTGATATCCTGAGAGCATTTTCAGACTGTTTGTTGACGACAAAATCGCTTTTTGTAAATGTTATGCTAGGTGAAGTTAACAAATTCTTTTAAGGAATCGAAACGGCAGAGAGACATAATGGCAAAACATCTTTTGCCATCACTATTAACCTTTACCTCGCCCTTTAAAGAATTTATACTTCATCTACCCTCAAAAACGTTAAACTCATCACTTTGTCTATATCCTTTCTGACTTCCTCTTCTGTCGTGAGTTTAGATTATGTCGCATTACACCTAATCCCTCGTACCTTTTAACGTTTTTCTGTTTGTAAAGTTTGGGCAAATTTGAGGTTAGAAAGTAAATCATCTGTTAAAAGATAAAGTGTAAAGAATTGATCTTTTATCCTTTAATATTAATTAAGTAAAATGTTGGGAAATTTTTTGCCATGGAAAGTTACAATCTTAAGCAAGGAACTTTAATTTTGTGAGAACTTACTATCAAAATGGTAAAAATTTTACTCTGTCACGTCGCAAAATTTGAGCTGCTTTTACTTGTAATCAGATTCCCTCTAAGAATGCTGCACGTAATTAAATCGCTAAATTAAATTAAATTATTGCTGACAATAGGCTCGTAGTGATGCAGAGATACCCGGGATACAGTAAAGTGTTAAGAATGAGCCTTGAACATTAACTCATCGAGGTTCGCAGCAAGTGATGCATATTGTTGCCCGATATGCCTTAAAATTTCTTAAAAAGAGCAAACGTCTTTGGACGTGCTGCAGGTGAATATTTACTCGACATCATATTCCGTTATTATTTCCCATTTTTCTACTTTACGTCGGTATCATTAAAACTGAAGTTGTCAAAAAGAAGTGTGTGTTTTAAGTCAATTTAGTTCATAACCTTAAATTTGCCCACTCATTATATATATATATATATATATATATATATATATATATATATCTATATATATATATATATATATATATATGTTCTCGTATATGTACACCATTACAACGTAAAGGGTGCTTCTTCTAAAGGTATAGAATTTTGAACTGGAATAAAATAAAGATGATTCTTTTTTAAATTGACATGAAATTTACTTTATTCGAAAGATAGTCACGGCCAATTTTCGATGACTTTTTCCAACATTTGTGATTGAATATCACACAGTCTTGGAGGTGTGGAACCACGGGGTTACCAAACGATTTCTTTAGTAAATAGGTTTTACACGAGTTATGTGACATATTGTGCCGTCTTGTTGAAGCCACAGTTTCTGGATATCATGGTTGTTCAACTGATGAACGGAAAAGTCAGCAATACGACTTTAACGTTCTAACCAGCATCGTTTTAAAAGAAGCGCGGAGCAAAAATTCCATCAGTCCATAAAGCACACCAACAGTCAGTTTTTCTGAATGTAACGGTGTCTCAAAATACAGAATTATTGTCACGCCATTTACAGCAGTTTTATTAATTGACGTATCTATTGAAGCAAAAGTTAGCTTCATCGCTAGAAACAGAATACTTATGAAAATCGGACCCAACTTGTCAGCTGGGTAAAAAAGTGTTGCCAAGTAAAAAAGTGTTGCCAACTTAAAGTTGTATATTTCCATACGAAACACATCTGATACATGCAATTTCATTATTTTTAATAACTTAAATTTATATTAGTTAATTGTTCGAGAAAACTGTTGCCTATTTTAAGGCAATTAAAAATGACATGATTATTATTTTGCAAGTTATTTTTAATGTTTTATTATATTTGCGTGTTTAAATGGCAAAAACTAGCTGAAGTTGTTGTAAAATTTTATGACGACAACTAGAAATTGTAATTCAAATTTATTATTTTTCTTCTTTTTTTTTGTAAAATAAATATAAATGAAATCTGCTGTTGTTATACACTTTAAAAATGTTTCTAAAATGCTTATAATATAATAAAGATTTTGCTTTTTTTTTTAATTTATTGCAATTAAAAACAGTAAACGTGACTTAAATTAGTCAAAACTTAAAAGAACCACAAATTTCTTAAATCAACAACAAATAAAAAATAAACTTTTTTAAACAAAAATTGTCAATATAAGCCTGAAAGTTAGCTAAATTATAATTGTTATTACATGTGACCTTCAAACTGGTAATGAAGCCATATTCCCATATTTCAAACATTTAAATTATTATACTTTTGCTATAATCTGATCAAGTTCTTGTGGTTTTTGTACAAAAAAAAAGGAAAATAAAAACTTTTGCCTGCTTTTTCTACACACAGACATATTTTGTTTTCCGATTTTCATATGTGAGCGCCTAAAAGTATGTGTGGGTTTTTTCATTTGCGGTTATTGTGTATATAAGTTTATTATGTTAGAAATTAAAAAAGAAAAAATATTAAAAAGTGCATCGCGTGCGAATCACAATTTTTACGATAATGTCAGATTGTTTGACATCAAATGGTTACAATTGCACACGTTTGCGTTTGAAAAAGCATGAATTATTTCCTGTTGTTTCCTTAACAAACACAACACGCTTTAATGATTTGCCTCGAATACAGTAAAAGTGATTGTTTTTTTTTTTTCTTTTACCTTCAATCAATTAAATTTTCTTGTTTCAACAACAGGTTAAACTTTTGTTATTATTATTGGTTAACATGTTTTGTGGCCATACATTTGTGTTCGAAAATGTGTGCTAGCAATAACAACAACAACAAAAATATATAAAACGTTTAATAAATTGTTTTAGTTATATTCAGTGTACTTTGATTTATTAAGCACGTAATGTTAACAGGCATAGAGAATGTTTAAGTACAATGTAAAATCTATAGCATATTTTAAGGCTTGTATTTTTTTTTTATTACTACATAAGATTTTTTCTAAGAGCATTTAAGACTACAGAAAATAAAAGTAGTTATTTTTTTTAGCATAAGGGCAGTGTGGTAAAATTTGCTTACACTTGTGAAAGATAAAAATATTTTTAGTTTTCTATTCTAAAAGAAAATAATGAAAAAAAGAAAAGAGAAAAATAATAAATTCTGCTAATTTGTGGAAAGCCTGTGGGGTACATTATATGAAGGGAGTGGGGTAGACTAAAACAATCGAATCTTTCTTCAAAATTTAAACTCCAAAATCAACCATTTGATGAGCAAAAACAGTGTGTATACCGAGTGACAGCTTCAACCACTTTAGATGACGAAAAGACAGTCACAAAATCTGAAAATTTCCGCTGTCTTAATCACATAATTACGCTGGCTATAATATAAACTAAAGACTAGAAAGGAGCGATAATCTGGTACGCTATGGCCTGAAGGATCTGAAAAATGGCGCATGTCTCTGTCAATAGAACTAGAGTTAAACTCAGTATAAGCCTACAGGATAGCAATATTGTAGATTCCATGATGAGGTTTATAAAATTTATTGTTACGTAAGTGGCAGCTAACATTTTTTGAACCAAAAATTCTTAAGAAGCTTTTTCTCTTTCCGTTTTTCGTACAACGAAATTTAAATTTTCTTGAATGTTTCTATTTTTAACCTGGTAAATTGTTAATTTTTTATGCTAAAACTATTGCATACTTTTAGGAGCTTTAATATAAATAAAAATATTGCCTAAGTTAAGGCTTCTAATTTCTAAACTTTCTATTATTCATACGAGTATTTCAAATAACTCTTTTTCAATTTCAACCCCTATAACTATTGACCTATATTTCACAAGCCATTTTATCATTTTATTCGTTTAATTGCAAATCTAATAAATTCCTAACATTTATCCCATCAGTTACTAATTAAAATAAAATAGCTCAAGGTTCTAACTGTTAATAAATTTACCTACTGACAGCATAAGCCCATAGAAAATGAGATAAAATAAAATCAAAAGCATTTAATATTAATTGTGACGCAAACAAGCAAATGTTATGAATTATTAATAAAGGCACTTGTTGGGCGAGGGGTTGGGGTGTAGAAAAATGTAAGCTTAGAAATATAAAAACTTTCTATACTTCATACAACAGATCTTTTCCATCTTCCTATCACGTTATGTATAGCATACAAATTGCATTTAAACTAATAAAATTTATATCGTTTTACCGTATACATTGTTCTTCTTGTTATTTTTTTGTTATTCTGTGCAACTATCGTATCGCTAAGAATGTCAATAGGTCAACATTGTAAATATTTATCTGATAGCAGTAGGTAGTTTAGTTTTTTCTCCTCTTTTTTTATTGTTGTTGTTGTTTTTGCTTCCTAGCAAACAGTTAACAAAAACTAAAGTACTGTCAATTTGCAAATAACCTAGATTTGTTGTAGTTGTCTCTGTATGCTGATGTTATTGTAGTGTTTTGCTCTCAATTTAGGGGCTGAAAATATTGTATGAAAACTACCACCACCCTTTTTATGTAGCTAACGACATTATGGTAAACAAACTGACAGTAACACAAAAAAAAATAACACTAAATAGACATGTTGAAATTAACACTAATGCAATGCTGACTACACTCAGAATTATATTTACGGATTTTGCCAAAAAAAAGGACATTTTAAAATTTTTAAAAAATATTGCATACTTTTAAGAACTTTAATATAAACAAAGATGCTGCCTAAGTTAAGGGGCTAATTTCCTTACTTTTTATTATATATGCAAGTATTTCTAATAACTCTTTTCACTGAAAACTGCTGTAACTATTTAACTATTTCATAAGCCATTTTAAATATTTTATTCGTTTAAATTAACGAGGACTCCCAAATGTTTGGAAGGTGTAATTTTATTTATATTTTTGTCATAAATCAAATCATTTTTTTAATAAAATTTATAACGATTTCGAATTTTGATATTAAACACAAATAACATGGCGATAGGGCAAGCAGGTTTGAAGTTAAAGAAAGTTTTCTTGCTGTCAATTTTATGGTGTTTCTAAATGACGTATAGTGTTTTCCGTAAGCAACACTTTTTTAACTGGCGGCCATTTGGGCAGCTATCAAGTTATTTATGTTTAGTTTGCTTCGCCATTTCAACATAAATAGTGTGACGCCTGAGCAAAGCTTCCAAATTGTGCAAAATTTATATTAAAAGTCTGTTCGAAATAGTCGCTCCCGACTTCAATAGTGAATGTCGTTAGCGCTTAAACTCACTTTTTTTTTAATGTATAAATAAACGAACCAAACCTGCCATATTTAGAGTGATGATAAAATTCAAGTGTATGTTGACAAACAAATACACTCGAAAAAAACACTGTCTCGTGTGCTTTATGGGCTGGTGGTAATATTCGTCTATTCTTCTTTACGATGCTGGCCAGAATGTTACAGTCAATGGTGACCTCTATAGAGCCACGATTACAAAGTTTTTCGTTCATCAATTGAACATCCATGATATGCCATAGCTTTGGTTTCAACAAGACGGCGCCACATGTCACACAGCTCGTGCCTTGATGGATTTATTGAAGGAAACGTTTTGTAACCGCATAGTTTCACATGGATTCACTTCCAAGATCATATGATTAAATGCTGCTAGAATATTTTCTGTGATATGTGACGTCGCCAGTGTGCGTCATTGAAAATTGGACGTCGAGAGAAGACTACGTTTCAGCCAACCGTGGCGAACATATTTAAGTTACAATGTTAGAAGTTTATCTTTTGAATAATGAAAATTTTATCTGAACCAAAAAAATTCCTCTATAAGAAACACCCATTACGATTACAAGCATAATAAAATAAAAAAAATTTAAATGTCCTCTTTGGATTTAGAGCTTATAATATATTGCAAATCAGACGGCTCCAGCTGAAGTCGAACAATAGATTTACATTTCGAAAATGGTGCTTTAAGGTCCAAGGCCATAGCGTTTTTATTTTAAGCTTCTGCAAACTAGCGAGCCTGTAACAGGAGATCCTTGTAGGAGAACAGGAGATCGTCCAAAATATGCTATGAGACACGCAGATATAACTTTTTACCATGCAACGTCGTTCGTTATCTTTCTTGTTTCCATAGGGCCAAACGTATGCCTGTCGTTACTAATATCTCCGCTATAATATATACAAATAAATAAAAGGTGATCCATGACCAACGTTAGATCTTTAAAATACTTTTATTTCCTAAATGATGTGTATAAAGCTTTGTACGCTTAAGCAATTAAAACAAAACCTAAAGGGGCGTTAGGAAGACACTTAGATTTTAAGTGCTTTTTCATTGGCTTTAAAAACAATTTGAAAAAATTAAAAGTTCACCTTAAGTATACAGGGTGTTTCTATAGCAATGTAAGTAAAATGCATACGGTTTTAGCTTTCAATCGAAGGCAGGCATATAAATTTTGTAGAGAGTGTTTCTATAAATATGCCTGCTATCAAAATAAGTGTAAATAATAAAATTTAAAATGAAAGGGTGTTTCCATTACAATTCACACTTTTGACAAATTTATCTTGAATCTCAAAACAATCAATAATAAATATAAAAATCAAAGCGTGACCTACATTCTATATATATGAATCCAATTCACAATTTCCGGAGTTTTTCGATTTTCAAAGAGCCCCATTTATAGTTTTTTTTTTACAAAAAACCAATTCTTTTTTCCACAATTTTATATCTATTAGCCGTTTATCTAGGATTGGGTGTAGTTAAATAGTCATTTGAACTTTTTAGTGACAAAAACACTATGTATATTTTATCATTACTGTCGTAAAATTGGTTTTGTCTTTATAGTTTTTGCAATAAAATCGGATATCTTTGCTTTAAATATTTTGTGCTTTAACACGAACGAGCACATACTTAGCAAATACATAAACCAGCGCAATTGTAAAATTGTAATTTTATTGCTATGTTGTATGTAGTAGATAGTAAGTGTGAGGGTTGCATGATTAAAGCAAATGACCAGTTTTATAAAATGTTTCGACCATAAACTCAAAATATTGTGGTCAATTGTCGAAAGTTTGTTGGGGAATTTAATTTTTAGTTTAAATTTAAGAAAATAACAAGTTAATGTTTCTTCTTCTTGTTTTTATTTGCAGGCCTGGGTTTATTTTATATTTTTTAAAAAATTTTTTTTTAAATAGAAATTTTAATTTTAGAAAAAATTGTTTGTTGTCAAATAAAATTTAATTAAATAATTTTATTATTTTTCCACTTCAAATTAATTAATTTAATTAACCCTTTTTAATTCAACTCAATGAATATAAATTTAATTAATTAAATTAAATATCGTTGTTATTTTTCACTGCCCTTTTTGGCTGTTGTTCATTCGTTCGGTGTAAACGGCCGACATTATAGATTTTTCAAAGACAATAATAAAACAGAAATACTTTAGATTTAATAAACACTTTTACATCCGGATCGTATGATTTAACACCACTGGATTATTTTTTTGTGGAGGCCATGTTAAGGACAGAGTCTATACGCAGCCAATCGATTCGATTTCAACCTTAAAACTCAAAATTCGTGATGTGATAAATGAAATAGCACTTTGCCTTTGCCAAAAAGTGATTAAAAACTTTGATGAAAGAATCAACATCTGTCAACCGGGTTGTGGTGGTTATTTGTCTGATATCATTTTTCATTCCATAATATGGAACTTTTCTCTTCGTTTTTTATTTTAGAAAACACCCTTAATTTTCGTAATGTGTTTTGCTGATCAGACATGGACATGGACCCATATATCATGCGATTTAACACAATTGAATTTTTTCCATGTTCGAACTGTTAAATTAATCAAACAGTTTAAATTAAAATCTCACCAAATAATGTGCTATATTCCATATAACTCAACAGAACCCCCCTCTACCTTCAATTTGAATCTCTTTTAAGTGCTTTTAATAAAACGAAATTCTTTTCGTAATTTGATATTATTATTGTTATAACAATTCTTTTCAGTTTTTATCACCATTAAACACAACAAGAATTGTTTGTTTCACATGTCTGCTAGAAAAGCATGTTATTTTTCTTCTTTTTTTCGTTTCTAAACATCAAATAGCCATTAACTATCATAACAAGACTTTTTTAGAACAAACATAGACTTTCGCCACTTAAGAGAGTGAGTAACATTATCTGACAAACCTAAAAGTATGCTTTGTTTTATAAGCAAATTTTGTATGTGTTAAATTGTTGTTGACTTTTTTTATTGCTCTTTGTAATTTAAGTTGAGTATAATTTGAGTTTATTATTATAACGTCTCTATGACTATATTTGTTATCTGCATTAATATAAGAGAATATGAAAATATTATTTAATTTTCCAAAAGTGGGTGTAACTAAGATTCCTTTTGCTTTGCTATTTGGATTGTATTGAAGTCGCACAAAGGCTGGGGCTTAAAAAAATTTAAGCATTTTTTAAATATTTCATAAGTAACAGAATAGCACAATTTAAAAGCGGTTATTAGAGGGAAAGAGGGGAACATATGAGTTTTTAATCTATGGTTTCTTTATATTACAGTCTTTAAAAGAGTAACTTTATTAAAAATAATTTTAAATTTGAAAAATCTTTATTTTTATTTTAAATAACATATTTCTGTTGCAAAAATATCTTGCATACTTTAAGGCTGAAAAATTAAAAATATTGCAAAGCATTTTTATGTTTTTTTAATTTCTATTTAAAGCAACTGAAAATGGCAAAAAAAACTAACTTTTAATATTTTGTTCATAAATAATTCTTTAGAATAAATTTCTTTACTCAACTTAGAAAAGCAAGAAATGCAAAAAGTGCATTGTTCAACCCATCTAAAGTTTGTAATTTCTCTTTTAATATTATTTTTTATTACAAAGCATTTTCAAACTTTCTCTGTGTTAGTTTTTTTTTTTCACAACATTAATTCGTTGTTTTTTTGTTTTCTGAAAACACAATAAGCCTTTAAGCTTTCTATGCAATATGAAATTGCATATTATTACAAGTTGTGCTGATGTTGACTGTATAATTTTTCCTCCTTTTCTTTTCTTGCATTTTTGTTGCCACATGAATTACTGTTTTGCTGGAAGGACACTACATACTAAGAACAAGATGTTAAAAAATCAAAAGTATAATTTAAAGTATATAAATAACTAAGGGGGGGACCCATAATTCAAATTTGAATTTGTAGCTTTTTGTGTTGGTCGGTAACTCTGTAAAACGATTTGTGTTTAGGTCACTGCTTGTGAGAAAATCTTTCTAAGCAACAAAGCACTTTTAAAGATTGATCTTCTAAAATCTATAGAAAATATAATTCGAAATTCGAAACTGTTCAGCATCGACTTTTAACTTTTTTTAAAATAAAGTCTGCTGTTAAGCAGTAATTTTTATTGATGCTCGGTAGTATTGTGACAGGCTAAAAGAGTGCTTTCTTTTTTAGACTATGTTTAGGCAGCAAAATATAGTGTACATTTCGTTAACCAATTTAATTACTGCATGAGGTATTTACTGGTCGTAAAGTCTCTCGCTGTAATCATCAGCAACGAGAGTCTAAATTCATACGATTTAACACCATTCGGCTTCTGTTCAAAAGGTCATTAAAACTCAAAGAACTATGTCAACAAGTCTACAACCATCTGTACAGAACGTGATAAGATTTACACCAGCAACGAGCCATGTGGTGGTCTAACCACCGGGTGTAGAAAAAAGCGTCCACTCATGCTCTAAGACGCATACACACTAGGTGCATGTACGCCTTAGTTGCAATATTCAAGAGCACGGTAGCAATTCCTTGGGAAAAGAGTTGGAATTTATCCAACTCCTAGTCCTGTTATAAGCGCAACTAAGACATTTACTTGAATTTTTACCTTTTCTTTATGTTCACACCTCTTTGAACTTTCTTCAAAGTCTGATTTAAGCCACAGCCACCACGTTATACCCCGAGCAGTCACGCCAACAACCAGAAAAGGGCCGTAGCGCTATGGGCAACTGGTTCCCTTAGTACCAGTGTGTGTTTCCAAGTCACTGGCCGGACTTCAAGAGTCCTATGTCTCTTTCAGTATTGGATTCCTGCTAGCCCAGGCGACTGTCAAGGCATTTATCAACATAAGGAAGAGATCCATCAAGACTGTGTGCCCCGGCGGGCAAACCAATTGAAAATTCAGAATTTAATACTTTCATGCTGTTCAGTCACATTTAGGCAAAATGGGAATAAACAATTTCAACAAAATGTGCAGACCGTTTAAGCAAGTTTCTTATAAAGGATTTTTCAACAAGAAGTTTGTTTCTCAAACAAAATAAAACAAAAAATTTTGATTAAGATGATTCAATTTTTTTGTATTACGAAGAGAAAAGTTCGGCAATTATTAATGCAAAATGATATCTGGCAAATGTCCACCACAGCCACGCTGAGAGATGTCGTATCTTTCATTGAAGTTTTTAATTACTTTTTTTTTGTAAAGAGAAGTCGCACTTCAGGTAACAATGCTTATTTAGTCCAGTACCGTGCTAAATTCTTTAGAAAAGGGATAGAGAAGAGATAAGACAGGTGGTGAAAGTGGAGGGATAGTTACAAAAATTAACTGTTGCATAAGACAGCACAGCGACCAGTGACTATGCCTTCAGCGCTGAGCAGCCCCACCGACAGTCAATTTTTATTTTTGTAGTTGGGAATCGAACCCACAACCCCCATACTGACAAGCTAGTACACTACCTATTAGCCTACAGGGGCATTTGGCAAAATGCTGGTTCGCTTTCCTTAATCACATCAAGGATTTTGAGTTTTAAGGCTGAAATCGATTTGATTGGCTCCGTATAGACTCTGTCCTTAATACGTCGCCACAAAAAAATAATCCAGCTAAAGTAAGCGATCGGGAAATTTAGTTTTTAGTATGCGAGAACGTCCTGTTGAAACTACATGCCAGTGATATTCATTTCCACAACTGAGTTGTTAGCATCTCGCGATATCATGATTCATTAACCGTTACCGTAAAAAAGGCCCAATCACGCCTCCGGACCAGATAGCGCACCATACAGTGACAGGTGGAGCTTGCAGTGGCTTTTCAATAATCGTTCTAAAAGTTTCAGTAGACCATATGCGGAAATTTTGCTTGTCATACCCTGACAAGTGAAAATTTGCTTCGTCTGAAGAAATGATTTTTTTTCAGAAAATCTAGGCGATTGTTTCTGAACGAATTGAGCGAATCTACGGCAATGTGAATGGTCGGTCGACTTCAATTCCTGCACCAGTTGAACCTTGTAAGGTTTCAAAGTCAAATCCTTGCGCAAAATTCGCCATAAGGTAGGTTTGGATAACCCCAATTGTTGAGTACGTCAAGGAATTAACAAACTTGGCTGTGTTTCAACCCTGTGGCTCACCGATGCGAAGTTTTCAGTTGAACAGCCCAGTCGGTCACGTGTTGGTGTTTGCACATTTTGTATGTCACCTGTCGACTAAAATTTAACGATCAAATTCTTAAAAGCGGTCTCAGAAGGACGAATTTTATGAAATTTAACTTTCACAGAACCACAATTTTCAGAGTGGATTTTAATTGTAACAATTACCAATGCATCTACTAAAAGGGAGCCCAGTTCCCTTCAAGACTAGCAGGAGCAAACTGGACAATTCCACTGTATTTCCACGGGAATCAGAAAGCCCCAGAGTTCAGCTATTTATCTTTTTAGTCTTTTAGCTGTTCTCTGATTGATTATTGAGGTTGGCCCTTCGGGAATATCGTGGTGGTTGTGGTTACGAGGCCCTCGTTTGAGTGTGGGTCGGATCATTCACTGAAAGGTCCAGGTCCAGTGAGCATGATTGTAATTGTATACTTAAATTTTATTAAGCTTCATGCGTTCTGCATCAAGAGTTGGATAGTCTTCAAGTTTTCAGCAAGGAGTTAAGTTTGCGGCCTGCTCCGGGCTTTTGAAGTTGCAGCTAGGAGTGACTGGAGGATTTACGTATCTAAAGACCTTCTAGGGTGAGGATGACGCTATATTTCATCCACAGTGGTATGATCCACCGTCTGGTTATTGCTTTCACAGCTCGGCACAGACGTAAATCTTATCACGCATCTATTACGAATACATCAAAAAACATAAATGTCAAAACTATCATTTTGTTGGTGTTGCCACAATTGAAAAGCAAGCTTCTTGTTGAAAAACCCTAATCAATAAAATCGATTGTTGTATAATTTAAGATTAAAATAAAAGATAAAAGCAAGCACCCTAGAAATAGCTAGGTGACGTATTTTCCATATTAAATAACTGTTTTCAAATGATCACTTATTGACTGCTATTTTCATAAAACAAATTTCACATTGTTTCAAGTTCAGAATACTTGATTTAATTTTGTTTTTCATCCTCCATAAGTTATGGCGCTCTTAACCTTGAATTTAATTTGTTTTAAAATAAGTCAACAGCAATAACGAAAATTTAAAAGCAATTATTTGATCCATAAAGGAGGTGTATAATTTTATAAAAATAAAATCAAAACAAACAAACAAATAAATAAATAAATAATAAAAAAAAAAGGTTTTAAGGAAATTTCTCTTTAGTGAACTTAACCTTAAATGAAGGCTTTTGAAATAGCAGAAAAACTTTTTTTATTTATTATTATTTTTTTATATTTATTAAATTTATTTTTGTTTGTTTTGTATACAAATTTAACCGA
Source organism: Trichopoda pennipes (assembly GCA_030448955.1). NCBI lineage: Eukaryota > Metazoa > Arthropoda > Insecta > Diptera > Tachinidae > Trichopoda > Trichopoda pennipes. The sequence goes on from JASKUP010000002.1 coordinate 8,021,855, forward strand.
AACCAATACTTGAAATATTCAAGTAGGTAACAAAACTTATTGCATACCCTTAAGGGGCCAATACTCAGCAAGAATGTAGTAGACACTTTTGTGGCGTTCAAAATTATTTTAACGTCATAATTTTGTTCTTTTAAACAAATATTTAACATTTTTTGATGTGTCTTGGTATTGGGAAAAGAATATGAAAATGTGTGTCTGAACTTGCTTGCATGTTGTTTAAAGTTTACTGGGCAGCCAACCTCTTTTCTATCAATATTAATAATTTTAAGAAATTATTAAGAATAATAAAAATAGTGTAGAGGCGGATACCATTTTAAATGCCTTTTCAACTCCATTTTGCTTTGTAGTGATTTCTCCTTTATATTCTGAAACGTTTCGACCTCTTTATTAATTTTTGAGGAGATTTTTTTTTTAATAAATATAGTTCAGTTTGAGGGTGGGTAAAGGTTTATGCTTGACATTTGTCGTAGCATTCAAATAAGGAGGATTTGTGTGTGGTTTATCTTTTTATATATAATTCTACCGTACGTGCGTATGTCACTGAATAAATTTGTTTTGCATGCGTTTGGGTGCCACCTTGGATGGTTTACATTCACAAACAAGCCCGGCAGGTGGCGCTGCAGTCGGTATCCAGGTTATTCAGCTACACTGCAACTACACAACTGGATCGACTTGATGGAATTTTTGTGTATTCATTCATTCATTGGATTTAATCTTTTTGAGCGCTGTGTTTTGATATTATACGGCCGCATAAATATTGAGCGTTGTTTACTTCAAAAATACACACACGCCATAAATTCGTCGCTAGCCGCCGGCTGCCTGCAATGTGCATTGGCGGTGAAAGCTCCAAAGTAAAATGAACTCGATAACTGCCGCCGTTAAAATAGTCGCGGTGAGCATCGAGCTTATTTGTTTGCGTTTCTTCTTTGCGATCTCACAAATTTGTTCTCAATGGGTCAGCTAGTCTCATACTAAATGTGTACTGTGTGAACGCTGTCATGTTTTGCAAGTTTCGACTGTAAAAATTGAATTTCTGTCTTCTTTTATCTAAGTCAGATGATATTGACTTTAGCACAATAAACCATCTTTCATTTACACACTAGTGGCTTACCCTCTCAGTTCTCTATTTACATTAGAAAAATATCGCGGGCAGCCACATGCAGTGTTAATTCTTCATACAAGAATTTTTCATATTTTTTTCTTTATCACCTTCCTCATTTTGAATAATTTTTTGCCTGATAAGAGTGGGCATTGACGTTAATTATACTAAATTAAGCTCATCCGTTTCGCTGTTTTCGAAATAGAAAGAAGGATGCTACAAATTATGCAGGTTAGTTTATGTTCATTTGCCCTTTGGAGTCCCCCTTTTTGGGGATTAAACTTAGTTGCTTCAATTAAGTGCCCCTGTAGACTAGTAGGTAGTGTTCTAGCTAATCAGTCTGAAGGTTGTGGGTTCGATTCCCAACAAAGACTACAAAACATAAAAATTAACTCTCGGTGGGGCTGCTCAGTAATGAAGGCATAGTCGCTGGTCACTGTGCTGTCTTTTACGACAGTTAATTTCCGATAATATGAGCCTTTTAGAAACAAAAGCTGCACCGGTAGGCTTAGCCTAAAGGAGCATGTATAAGCGACACTAACGAAATCAAAATTATATTAAAGGGTCCGCCAAATAAATTTTTTTTGGTTTTGAATGCTATAAACAAAACTACACAGCTTCGGCTGTTTGGCACGTATCGCAGTCCTGTTAAAACCAAATGTTGCCAATATCCATCCTCCTCTTCAATTTTTGTGAACAAAAATTCGTTCAACATGGCCCGACAACCAAAGCCATTGACTGTAACTATAACACTCCTGAAAAATGGCCCAATTATGCCTCTGAACCAAAATCCGCACCAAACAGTGACTCGTTTTGGGTGCGTCGGCTTTTCAATGTATGCGTGCGGGTTTTCTGTGCCCCAAATGCGAAAATTTTTCTTGTTTTAATAGCCGCCAAGATCAATGAGCTTCATCTGAAAAGATGATTGTTTTTTTTTTTTGGAAAATCGGCATCTTCTGTAAGTCGATCGCAGACCCACTTACCGAAGCGTTGTTCAAGCGTATACACAACCATATTCGTTCAGCGGTAGGATAAAACTAAGATCAAACATGAACTTACTGTTACCATTCACGAAATAAGCACTACTTGAAACAAAACCCGAACCCTTTATAAAAGAAGTTTTCACTTTCCCGATTATGAAACAAAAAAAAAGTTGTCTAATTTCTAAAAAAATTCAAAATTGTTGCCTATTTTTAGGAGGAAAATTAATTTTATGACGTTTGTTTGCAGCAGAAAGCCTTCTAATTTTATTCTAAAAAATGCTGAGGACATTTATATTTTTTCGAGGGAGTATTGTGATCTTAAAAGCGTTTGAAACCATATGTTCCAATTATTTATATCAGATACTTTTATAGAGGCATAGAACTTTAAATTAGCAATATGTACTTCTTTGACTGTTAACAGTTAAGTGATTTATATGTACTTTCGTTTGGCATTTCATAATCAGACTGCAACCTGCACACTGCCTCTAAATTATGGGAATTGGGCTACACAAAATCGGATTGCCATTGATCCCGATTTTCGAAATTTTGTTTAGCAGAAGTTTACTTTTTGTAAGTGAATACGTCACCGTATTTGTAGTGATGACAATTCTGAAGTGATTCTTGAGACACCGTAACAATCAGAAAACTGATTGTTTAGTGTGCTGTATAAGCTGGCGGAATCAATGGTCGGTACATCTTTAAAAAGTCAGCTGTGATCGCTACAGAGCTATAATTAATCACTTTTTCGTTCATCAATTGAGCATTCATAATGTGCAGGAGTTGTGATTTCAGCAAGATGGCGCAACATGTCACAATTGATTTATTGCAGGTAATGTTTGGTAAACGTATTGTTTGACTTTTAAGAAGTTGAACCTCTAAATTAAATCAGGTGCGAGCCAGCCCTGCGGGTCATATGCTAGAAATCATATTTATATTATAAAGCCAGATTAGCTTTCGAATAACGGAAATTTCAAAACAATACAAAAAATTCATAAATGTTTTATTCGATTTTAAAGTTCTATATCTCTATATAAAACATCCTTTACAAATTAATATTACGTTTTGCCCTGCTTTTATGGAAACTGTGTAATTTTGTGTTAAAAATTTATAAAATATTATACAAATCAAATTAGGCAGCAGAAAACATTTTAAAAGCACCCACATGTGCACGTCATAAATTTTTCCACCTCTCTCTCTACATCCACCCTCTTTAGTCATCTACCACTAGCAAAATGCACCATCAACTACAAAACTTAAGTTTAAACGATGACGACAAACGTTTGAATTCAAGTTCATGTGTAACGTGATTGTTGTTAACATTATTAGCATTTCCCTTGTTTCCATTGTGGTTGTTGTTATTTGATATAAATCTATTATAAATGCATGCTTTTAGGCACTTTTCTGTTGCTGCCATAATGCATATTTAATATTATTATAAGAATAATAATAATAATAACGACTACAGCAGAAAAAGTATAAACGCCAAGCGCAGGCACAGGCACAGATACAGGTAACAGGCAACAAAAATAGCACTGCCTGTCTACATCTAGTCTTTTTTTGATATTTAGCCATTCTTCAGTCATAATGTTGTTGTTTTTTATTTTGTCATATCAAAACATTTTGATTATTTCTTTTTGATAACGATTACAATAAATATATTTTATTGTGCATAAAAAAGAGAATAATAAAAATTGTTAAAAAAGTTTTGTAATAAAATAATATTCTTAATTGCTGCATTTAAATTACAAATAAATTTAAATCTTTTTTTTTAATTTCTATCAAATTAATTTTACAAAGCCACTGTTCAGAATAACAACTCTGATTTTGTTAAATTAGTTTTTTACAGTTTAAATTTATATTTTGCAGTTTTAAGTTCAATTCATTAATGTTTTGAAAGTTTTCATGTTTTCTTTGTAACAGTAAACTTTTTAAAAAAAAAAGCTCTACTTTAACAAAAATTTTAGATAGTATATATCTTATACTATTTTACTTCAGCTTTGACCTTAAAGCTATTAATCTTTCCAAAGCCTAAAGCTATGAGGTTAAAAGTTTAAAGCCCATATATTTCTTTAAGCTTTTGCGTGATATATTCTTTTCTTTCTTTTTAAAAACTCTTTTTTGGAAATGTAAAAATAAATTATTAAATATACAAAATTTTGTGATCACATTTAAAAGCTTTCTGTATAAAATCCTTTACCAAATTCATAAACTTTACTGAAATTTGCAAATTCAGAAACTTTACTAAAACTTACAAATAAATAAATTCTGTGGAGGCAACAACATTATAGTATAATTCTTGGAATGCTGTCAAAAGCCTAAAATTTGTAAAGCAGTTTTAAAGCATCGGAACCAACTGTGAGCTTTTTCTAATACCGTAAAATTATAAGCCAGGTCATTGAGAATTTATTCGTCCCCTTACGAATTAAAGACCTAGTTTTTTAATTATAGTTGAAGCACTGTGCTTCTAAAAAGCTTCTACAAGTAAGTTGCTTTCTCTAGTAATCTTAAGCTTTTAAAAGCATATTTTTTTTTTAATAACTAAAACTGTATAACTAATATAAAGTTAAATTTATGGTAGAGGTTCTAAAGTTTTTGATAGACTTTCAGCTTTAAAATAAGTCAAAGCTTTTAAATTTTAAAAGCTTTAGAGTTTCTGTAAAAGTTTGAGTTTTATAAATAATAATCTTTATTAGGAATAATCCTTCGGGAACAACAATTTTTTTTAAATAAGCGCAAATAGTTATAACTTTTTAAGGCTAGTTTTTCGAAGCTTTTAGTATGTAATAACTTTTATCACAAGTGTTTGTAAATATAATTTAATAAAAAATATTAAATTTTCTTTAAGTTGTTTTTAATTTTTGAAGTTTGTCTATTCACTCTCTTTAAAGCTGCTTTTGGCTTAATATTTTATGGTTTCTTTTGAAGCTTTATGAAAGCTTAAAGCTTTTTAACAATAAAAGTTTTTTTTTGCACTTACCTCATCAGTTCAAAGATTATACATAAATGTTTTCTAAAATAGATATAATCCAACATATGAATAACGTTATGAGATCCATCTGCATCCTTTTCGCGCAATTCACCCAATATATTCAATTCGACCCAGGCCTGATTAATGAAACGTTTCTTATTGCGTATAATTTTAATGGCCACATGTGTATTTGTCTTGTGATCTAAGGCTCTTATAACTTGGCCAAAACTGCCTTTGCCAATAATTTCGAGAATTTCATAACGAAACTCCATATGATCATGTTCGATCTATAGACAACAAAAAATTAATTTAAATATGATATTAATGCAAGCTGAATTGGCAGAGTTATAATTATTGACTTACAATTTTATAATTTCCATTTTCATCATCATAACCTGAATTGATAGCAGAAGGCGACACTTTGTTGGAAAAATTCTTTTTGGCGTTTTGTCCAAAATACCAGATTTCCTTATATTCTCTCAGTTCTTCAAATTCCATATAAGTCAAATAATTGCTGTATTTTTTTAAAAGTTCTGAATGGGCACGTCACCATCAATCACCACATTGTAGAGAAAAAATAAAATGAAAATTTAATAAATTAATAAATAAACAGAAATGTTTTGTATTTATTTAGTTTGCCGTAAACTATGCTTTGCTTTTTTTGTGGTTATTTTCCTGTTTAAAAGTTATTTTTTTGAGAAGTTATAAATGGTTACCAGCATCACATTGAATAGGAAAAATAAATAAAAAAACGATTCTTATTGCTTTGATTTGCCATAAAGTATGCTATGCTTTTTTTGGTGATTTTCCTGTTTAAAAGTTATTTTTTTTAGGAAGTTCTAAGTGGGCACTACCATCACATTAAACAGGAAAAATAAATAAAAAAACGATTCGTATTGCGTGTGGTATGCCATAAAGTATGCTATTATTTTTTTGGTTATTCTCCTGTTTTAAAGTTCTTTTTTTCTGCTTGTTTTCCATTTGTTAACAGCTTTAAAATATAAATTTTACCTAATTAATGCTTGACATTTTGTTAACAAAAAACCTTCACATTTTTCTGTATTATTTGCAGAGCACTCATTCTCTAGAGTGTTGTGGGTATTTGTTTAATGTTGAAATTCCATTCAAAACAAAAATTTTACCTTGACCTTGTTAGTCCAAAAGAGAAAAAAACGAGTTTGAGTTGCAATTTGTTTACGGAAAAGTCAACATAATTAAAGAAGATGCGTTTTTCAGTTAAAAATTAGTGTGTATGAAAAAAAAATTATTAAATAAGTCAAGCATACTTTGGAACGTTCATAAAAATGTTTAAACTAAAGTCTACTTTTAGGTGGCAACAAAATTTACTTTAAATTAATAAAATACATAAAAGGCACATCAAACTTTCAACTCTTCCTTACCTGATGGCGTCATTGGTGTTATACATTTAATTTCATCTCTGCCCGTATTGCCACTACCCGCACTACTGTTTGATTTTGTTGATGAGCCTCTCTCACCACTCGACGAATTGCCATGTGAGGATACTGTATTCGATGATACCGGTGAACCCAAATTGTTGTTGTTATTGTTATTATTATTATTATTAATGCTATTCACATTATTGTCATTCGATGGACTGCGATTGTGTTGTATCATGCTGGTGGTTTGCTGATGTTGTTGTTGCTGTTGTTGTTGTGAGCTTGCATGATGATGGCTATTTGAGTGATGATGATTGCGTGAAGAGCCTCGAGTACTGCCTACATTACAAAGAGAGGGTAGATCGAGACGTGGATTTGAGAGACGGGTATCACGATCGCGACGACATTTGTCGTTGTCGACCTGAACCTAAAAAAATATTTTTTTCAAAACATCATTAACAACATTTTAAAACTAAAGTATATTTTTAGGCTTTAAATAACAGTTTTTTTTTACTTACCGGCATTTCACATCGATCCAACATTTTGCTTTTGTTTTTTATATTTTCTTTTTAATTTCCAGTTTAATTTTATATTTTTTTTTTCTTATAATAATTAAATTTCTTTAGTTCTAGAAGTGTAATTAATGGATTTTATTCTCCTGTTATTGTAAAGTTACCGGACTCACGTACATTTGTATAGACTTTTGCTTCGAGTGCGTATTGCTGTAAGTAAAAAAAAAACAAGAAAAGCTTTTATTAAAAATTTTATTAGAATTAGGAAAGCTGCAATGGCAGAAATAAGCTTTTTTATTTATTATATTTTGAAACGATTTAGTAAATAAAAATAATGACATAAAATTTGAGCTTTTAAGCTTTTCAAATACTTAATCACTTTCAAAAAAAGATAAAGAAAGGGCAAATTTGAGGTTAGAGGATAAATTGTCTGTCAAATGATTAAATGTCCAGTTGAAAAATTTTTTGCGTGAAAGTTAAGTGACCTCTGGTGTAAGCAAGACGGTGCCACAAGCCGCACATCCACCCAAACAATTCAACTATCGCATGAGAATTTTTCCAATCCTATAATTTTTAAGACAAAATTTGTAGGGCTGTGAAGGAGGTTTAAGCGATATTTACTAAAGACTTTTATGCAGTAGAGAGTATATTCTGACTTTCAAAAAGAACTTTAGGTTAAGCACAAAATTTGAAAGACAAAAAATTTTTTACTGTATAAAAAACTAAAGCTTTAAGTACAGCTTACAAGCTCTAAATTTGCAAAAGCTTGCACAAGGAAAAACATGCTTCTTAAAAAATTTTGGGTATAAACAAAATCTCTCTTTTTAAAACAAACTTGAAAGTTGCACAGCTTCACCTAAGCTTTAAGTTAGAGATGTTACAAAATGAAAAATATTCAACAAGCTTTTCAGTTTTAATTTAAAACAGAATTAAATAGCTTTTAACTTTAAGCTAGACACTAATTTCTTTGGCTTGGACTGAAAGCTTAGGAAAGTTTTATATGTTTCGATATTTTTTCCCAACAACGTTACTAAAATAGTTGTGTTGCAAAATTAGCTTTTCAAACTTAAAGCTGCTTTAAAGGATATTTGCTGCATGAAAGCGAAAATAATTTAAAATCAATAACAATAACAAAATGACGATAAATAACAGCTTTTGGTTACTTTATTAAGCAAAAAAACAAAAACTTGAACATGAAACAGGCTGCACTATTTGAACAGTAACACAACTTTACAGAGCTTAAAGTTTATGTTATATAACAGTTTATGAACTTTTCATTATTCCACAAACATCAGCTTAATCCTCCTGCTCAGTTTAATATTTTTTGGCAGTAATTCGGCAAATGTTTATATGTCTTCAAAAAGGTCAGCAAAAACTTTCCCTTTTACCAATACAAAAATTGACAAAGCCCCATCATCATCATTATTATCAAACAATTGTTATTTAAGAAAGAAAAAATCGAATTTAGAGTAACAAAAAGAAGCATTTGAATTGCAGCGGTTTCCTTAATTTTGTGAAGAAACAAAAACGTTTTTTTGTAACATTGACTACAATATCGTTTGGATAATAAAGCTGCTAACTAATAATTTACCATCAAATGTCAAAAGTTTTCATTTGAACATTAACAACAATATACAACAACAAAAGGCAAACAGTCAACCATCAACCATGACTTTAAGTGAATATATTCGCGAGCACCACTAATCACTAAAGTTAAACAAACAACTGTCGAAAAGTAACAAAATTTTATTGGAATTTAAAAGTAAAACCACTTGTAAATATGGAAAACGTATTGTGTTTTTAGTGTTAGTTTGTTCACCGTCGTCTGCTGTCTCTCATTTGAATTTGGTGGTTGTGGTTTGAATAGAGAAAAGTTATTCGAACAGCTTAGCAATGTGTAAATAACGCTCCCTTTTTTTTATTAAAGTTTACATTTAAAATGAAAAGGGTTGGCTATTTCAGTTGTACCACAACGATTTGAAGTAATAAATGCAGACAAAATTCAAAATAAGCTGAATTATGCGCAATCAATATTGAAGAAAAAAAGGGGGGCCATAAGGAGGCATTGTCGTGTGTCAGAATTTTAAATTTTTGTTTTGTGAAAATCTTAACATTTGGGAATTTTTTGCAAAACTTTAAGTTGGCAACCCTATTTTTAAACTGGCGACTATTATGTCAGCCGTCAATTTCAACATGAATAGAATAACGTCTGAACAATTCTCAATTTTTGAAAATCATTGTTTTGCTCGCAATACTTGCTCTGGTGATGATAGTCCTCCAGCGTAGATTGTTACACTGTTTGGAGGAATCATTGGTCTGTACTTCTTTAAAAACGATGCCGGTCAGAACATTACATTCAATGGCGAGTGCTATGAAGCCACATTTACTGGCTGTTTCGTTCTTTAATTCAAGGACCAGGATGTACAGGAGCTATGGTTCCAACATGTCACACATCACGCGCCACAATTTATTTATTGAAAGAAATATTTGGTAACCCTATAATTTTACGAGTTTTACGTTACGGATCCGTAAGTTTACCTCCAAGATCGAGCGATTTAACGTCGTTAGACTATCTTCTGTGGGGCTATCTGAAGTCGCTACTCTACGTTTTAAACGATTAACCACTTGGATTGCAACATCCGCCACATTATTCCTGATATACCGAAATACACGTTGAAAATATTTATAGAAAATTAATCCTACAGATTATAAAGGGTTTTTCAACACGAAGTTGGTTTTCTAGAAAATAAATATTACGAAGAGAAAAGTTTGCCAATTATAAATGAAAAATGGTATCTGGCAAATGTCCACCGCAACCACGCTGGCAGATGTCGATTCTTTTATCAAAGTTTTTATTCACTTTTTGGCAAAATGTCGGTACCATTTCGTTAAGCACATCATGGATTTTAAATTTTAAGGCTGACATCGATTCAATTGGCTCTGTAGAGAGTCTGTCCTTAACATAACCCCAGAGTGGTATTAAATCACACGATCTGGCTGGTCGGGAAATTTGTTTTGCAAAAAATTCATCGTTTTATTATCATCAGTCAATATTTTTCTATGAAAAATATTAATCAGTCAAAACTTTTCTATCAAAAATTTTCTACAGTCGAAATGTTTGTATAAAAAATTTCCATCAATTGAAATTGTATATAAAAATTATTTTTCTAAGAAATTTTCATCACTCTTTTTAAAATGTTCATCGATCAAAATTTTTGTGTCAAAATTTTTCATCAGTCAAAACTTTTCTATCAAAAATTTTCATCAGTCAATATTTTTCTATGAAAAATATTAATCAGTCAAAACTTTTCTATGAAAAATTTTAATCACGTCATAGTTTTTCTATAAAATATATCTACAGTCGACATTTTTCTATAAAAAATTTTTATCAATTAAAATTGTTCAATAAAAAAAATTACAGCAGTCAAAGTTGCTCTATAAATATTTTCTTCAGTCTAAATTATATATAAGAAATTTTTAGGTCAATATCTTTCTCTAAGAAATGTTCATTAGGCAAAATTTTTCTATTTAAAATGTTCATCAATCAAAATTTTTGTGTAAAAAATTTTTATCAGTCGAAATTTTTCTATAAAAAATTTTCATCAGTCGAAATTTTTCTATAAAAAATTTTCATCAGTCGAAATTTTTCTATAAAAAATTTTCTACAGTCGAAATTTTCCTATAAAAAAATTTCTACAATCGAAATTTTTCTATAAAAAATTTTCTACAGTCGAAATTTTTCTATAAAAAATTTTCTACAGTCGAAATTTTTGTATAAAAAATTATCTACAGTCGAAATTTTTAAAAAAAAAATTTTCTACAATCGAAATTTTTCTATAAAAAATTTTCTACAGTCGAAATTTTTCTATAAAAAATTTTTTACAGTCGAAATTTTTCTATAAAAAATTTTCTACAGTCGAAAATTTTCTATAAAAAATTTTCTACAGTCGAAAATTTTCTATAAAAAATTTTCTACAGTCGAAAATTTTCTATAAAAAATTTTCTACAGTTAAAATTTTTTTATAAAAAATTTTCTATAGTCAGTGACATCTACCAAATAGTAGGCCAAAATTGAGTTGTTAGCATTTCGGGACAGCGTGATCCATTGACCGTTACCGCATTTCCAGCTTCTTCTTCGAGGCCCAATCATGCCTCCAGACCACACAGCGCACCATACAGTGACACGTTGAGCATGCGAAAATTTCTCAATAATCGTTCTAGGATTTTTTTAGACAAATAAAAACGGGCTTCGTCTGAAACAATAATTTTTTTAGAAAAACCATCAGGTTGTTACTGAATCTACGTAGACGTGAATGGTTGGTCGCCTTCAACTCATGTACCAAATGAACCTTATAAATCTTCAAAATCAAAGTCCTTACGCAATATTCGGCATGTGATGGTTTTCGATAACCCCAATTGCTGAGAACGTCGAGGAATTGACAAATTTGGGATATTCCCCAATACTGTGGCTCACGGCTGTGATGTTTTCAGTTGAACGACCTAATCTAATGATTATGCTGTCAGAAAATAGCACGAATTTTACGAAATGTAACTTTAACGGAACCGCCATTTTCATAGCGAATTTTAATTAGTTTAATGGGATTTTCGTGCGAAATTGAATTCATTGTAACAATTGCCAATGCATCTACTACGAATACGTCAAAAAACTTAATGTCAAAGCTGTCATGTTGTTTGTTTCTTGTTGAAAAACCCGATACTATATCCGAGGCGGCTATGGCGGTTATATATTACAACTCATATTCTAATTGAAATTACTTTTTCTGTAAACTAAATTTCGTTACTATTTTAAAAATTCATCTTTGATTTATGCCATTTCAAAGTTGTATACCTCTATAAAAACACTCTTTAGAAGCATTTAAATATTCAAGTTTCTTTAAGAGATTTAAGGATTAAAGGTTTTTAATCTCTAATATTGTGGACAGTTTAAATGCTTTAGAGAAGTTTCGATATGCTCCAATTTTTTTTTCGAATTTCCGAATTTTTTATTCAATTTCGAAATTAAAATTTTCGTTTTTTTTTGTAATTTTTTGCTAGAATTGTTTCAGGCAATTTTGTACTTTTCGGATTTGGCTTAAATTTAATTTATTCGATTAAAATTTTTGTGAATATTTGTTAGACAAAACTTTTTTTTTTAATGGGAAATCAATTTATTTTTTACTGTTTTAAAAAAGTCTTGAAAAAATCCCTTCTACATAAAACGATTTTTAAAAAGCTTTAAAATAAAAATTATTTAAGGTAGAATACTAAAGAAGGCTAATCATAATGAAGGCCTTTTAAAAAGAATTTTTGGGATGATTTCTATTCTTTCGTTTATTGTAATAAAGCTTAAGCGTTTTTCATGAATCACTAAAAAGTTTTGTAAGATCTTTTTAAGAAAATAACGGCTTGAATAAATATTAAAAATTATTTTCTTTAAATAAAGTAAATTTAATTAAAATATAATTAAATGCAGTTTTCGTCTACGCATGTGAATAAATATTTCTTTAAGTGTAATTTTATATCTTTTACTTAAATAGCCACAATTTAAATTGTTAATAACTTCCGTTTTGTTATGAAAGAATAAAACACACACACACAAATACACTCTCACACCTATTTAAGCAAAAAATTTCAAGTGTAACGGCATCACACCAACCAGCAAGCGCACATATTTAAACTTGGGTGTGCATTTCTATGCTTTTGGTCAGGCATTGAAATATTATTTATAGAAAGAAGCTTTAACGTACAAACAAGGGATAGTGAGTGGTAAGTAGATAAAATAGAACACAAAAGCATAATAACTGTTAAAAATTAAAAACAATAAAACTGACTGACTGGCTGACTGACTGCTTGAAATAATAACAAATTAAAACATTTTTCTATTATTAAACAAATGAGAAATACAAAAAAAAAGAGTTAGAAAGTCAATTTTTGTAAACAAAAAAATTATTGTTGCAGATACAAGAGGAGAACCTGTTAAATAAAGCATACAGGTGATGTTTTACGTGGAATTAAATTCAAAGTTTAGAGTAATAAGAAGTACTTAATTACTATTACTAATACTTTAAAGGCATTTAAGGTGCGCATCAAAGTGATAAGGTAAATTTACCTTTTATTAAACAAATTTAAACCTTCACCTAAGCTATAAAACTTCTATATATTTCTTTCATTTATAAATTTCTTTTTCATAGCTGTGTATTTCTTCTACCTTTAAAACGACAGGGTGTTTGTCGGGAAGATATACTACTTTGTTTTATCGCCATTGTGGTAAACATTTAGCAGTCGTGAGGTAGGCACGTTCCTGCGACAGATCGTGACACAGATAGTTATTTCGTTAAAATTTTAGTCTTTGGATGCGAAACCCTTAAATGGCAACATTTAAATGTTTTTATTTCTGCTTGCACGAAACAACGATATTAAGTGACCTTATCAGCTTAACCTGCAGTGTAGTTTATATGACTATTTATACAAAATATCTAAACAATGTTTGGTTAATTTACTAAGTTGGTCAATGGCTTTTTAAAGCTTTTTTATTCAAATTCCCATCTACCATTGCTTTGCCTGAGTATAGTAATTGTTGTTGTTGTCGCTGGTACTTTGTCATAGGTCGTTTGTTGCTTTTAGCTGGGTAAAGTTCATTCCTACTCTCTCTCATCATCCCTTTTGCTGCCATCATGTTGAAGCTCTAAAAGTGTGTCGGCAGTGTTAATTGCCAGCTTTTAACTACAAAATATTTTCAAGAGTTTTCTTTTTTTATCTATTTTTAGTTTATTTTTTTATTTATATTCTTGTGTGTGTTCTTGTGTCTTAATAAAAGGGAATTATGGTTTATTGGCTTGTATTCGTATGTACCTGCTTTTTAGTGAAACAAAGTTAAGTTGTCATGTTGTCGATTATTATTAACTTTTGTTTCAAGTGTCTCTTCCCATTTTGTTGTTGCTGTTTTGTTTGTTTCTTTGCTTGCCTGCCAGTATTATGCCAAGACTAGGGAAGTTTTAATATAAATAGAGTGAGAAATTGTTGTTATTTTCGTTCCAAAAAAACAACAAAACAAAAATAGTGAAAAGTAAAAAGAAAAAAATATCTCGACCAAGCGGAAATGTTTAATTTGTTAGAAGCAGCAACAGAACAATAAAATAAAACATGCCTTTTCATAAAAATTATTATACAAATTTACTATTTATTTTGTCTATATTACTATAACGGTAAATAGTAAATTTAGTCAAACAACAACAACAACAATAAAGGGTTAATGTGAAATTATTTAAATTGTATTTAAAATTTTCAAAAATGTCTTTAGAAACAAAACAAACAAAATATAAATATAAAAATATTTATTATACATTTAACAAAGATAGAAATAAAAAATTATTATAATTATAATTTTTAAAGTTTCAATTAAAACAAAAAGTAACGATTTTTCACTAGAATTATTTCCTTTGTTAAACCAAAAAATGATTTATTATCGATAATTTGTGTCTTTTATAATTTAAATATTTTTATTAATATTAAGGGTGTTCCTATTGTGAATTGAACTTGACCTTTGATTTCCAACAGAAAAATAATCGTTTTGACTCACGATATAACACGTAATGCAAATATGCCCTACCCTACATTCATGTAACAGAACTTATTACGCCCTCGAGATAGCAACTTAAAATCTGTTACACACCCAGTTCCCTCTCTCAACTAACTAAGACATGAATTCCATTCGATCTTACTTTCCTTAATACTCCGTTAAGATTTCGAACAAGATTTAATGTATAGCCTCTTGAACCATTTTGATCTGCGGTACCTTAGAAGTTCTTTCATTTTTGTTTTTTTGTTTTTTTTTTTCCTCAAGACTCAAGTCGTTTAGCCAGCAGCCGCGTTAACTCCAGCTCTAATAGCGTATATTAAAGTTGTTGCTGTTAAAACATTCGTAGTTGAAATTATGCTTCATGCGGGTAGTACAACTATAATTCTAGTTTGTACTGCACCGATGGAGTTCTTATGTGTGTTAAATACTCGTACTTTTCACATATTCCTCCTATTTTATCAACGCTTATTTATCTCTGCACTCAAATTTTTAATGGGATTTAAACTCATGATCCTTTGCTTAACCTTCAAGAAGATACTTCTTCTACCGCAGCCAGCACGGCGCTTAACCATTATGACTAATGAAAATATCTTACGGAAAAATTTTAGGTGAAGAAAATTTTCTGCCGAAAACTTAAGACTCATGTAATTTATTTTCTTAAAAAATTATAGTTGATGGAATTTTTTCTAGAGAATTTATAACTGCTGATATTTTTTTGATGAAATTTTTTTAGAAAAATTATCTATGACGAAATTTTTTTATAGAAAAATTATCTCTAAAGGAATTTTTTTTAAGAAAAATTATCTCTGAAGAAAATTTTCTAAAGAACAATTATTAATGGTGAAATTTTCTATTATAACAGTTGTCGCTAGTGAAATTTTCTATTAGAACAATTATCAACGGTAAAATTTTCTTAAGAAAAATTACTGCAAAAATTTTTTTATAGAAAAATTAAGACTGATGAAATTTATTTTCAAAAATTATGTGATGAAATTTTTATATAGATAAATCGTTCATAAGGAATTTTAATTGACGAAAATGTTCCATAGAAAAATTATGGCTGATTATAATTTTTAATAGAAAATTTTTGAACGCTGATTTTTTTTATAGTATAATTAGGACATGAAATTTTTTAGACAAAAATTATCTATGATGAAATTTTTTATTAGAAAAATTATCTATGATGAAATTTTTTTATAGAAAAATTATCTCTGATGAAATTTTTTTATAAAAAAATTATCTATGATGAAATTTTTTTATAGAAAAATTATCTATGATAAAATTTTTATATAGAAAAATTATCTATGATGAAATTTTTTATAGAAAAATTATCTATGATGAAATTTTTTTATAGAAAAATTATCTATGATGAAATTTTTATATAGAAAAATTATCTATGATGACATTTATTATAGAAAAATTATCTATGATGAAATTTTTTTACAGAAAAATTATCTATGATGAAATTTTTTTATAGAAAAATTATCTATGATGAAATTTTTTATAGAAAAATTATCTATGATGAAATTTTTTTATAGAAAAATTATCTATGATGACATTTTTTTATATAAAAATTATGTCAATATTTTCTAAAGAACAATTATCAAATTTCTAAAGAATTTTCTAAGAAAAAATACTGCAAACATTTTTTAATAGAAAAATTAAGACTGATAAAATTTTTTTTTTTAAAAATTATGGCTGATGAAATTATTTTTAAAAATTATGAGGTTTTTATATAGATAAATCTTTCACGATGAAATAATTTTTATAGAAGAAATGAGCGGTTCCATAGAAAAATTAGAAGTTGATATTTTTTAATAAAAAGTTTTTGACTGCTGAAATTTTTTTATAGAAAAATTATGACTGATGAAATTTTTTGTAAGAAATTATGTCTGATGAAAATTTTCTAAAGAACAATTATTACTGGTGAAATTTTGTATTAGAACAATTATCACTAGTGAAATTTTCTATTAGAACAATTATCAATGATGACATTTTCTAAAGAAAAATTACTGCAAACATTTTTTTATAGAAAAATTAAGACCAATAAAATTTATCAGCGAAAAATATTGACAAAAAAAATTTTTTTTAAATTATAACTTATTAAATTATTTTTAAAAATTATAATGAGAATTTTATATGAATAAAGCGTCTATGGTGAAATTTTTTATAGAAGAAAAATTATCACTGATTCAAATTTTCTAAAGACAAATTACTGCTGAAATTTTTCTTATAGAAATTTTTTATAGAAAAATTATAACTGCTGAAAAATTTTACCAATTGCCGTTGAAAATTTTCTGCTGCAAGTTTTCCAAAGAAAAATTATCACTTATGAAAATTTTCTGCAGAAAAATTATAACTAATGAATATTCTCTATAGAAAAATTAACACTGAAAAAAATTTTGTACAGAAAATTAATAACTAATTTAATTTCATACACAGAAATTATGAATAATAAATATTTTTATTCTTTTAAATAAACATACACCACACTTATTAGTGGTTAAGAGAATGGATTAATTAAGTGACTTATTATTTTAGCGAAATTCAGCATTTCAGCTTTTAGCTTTTTTGCTACTGTATCTGTATACAAATTACCAAGCAGTATTTTCACTGCTATAGTGATGCGATGTCATTACAGGACAAAATGTGATTCTCTGTGAGTATTTTAATTTTTTCTTGCCTTTCAAGTTGTTGGTAATGATCATTAAATTTTTTGCGGCCTTGAAATTTCTTCGCAGATAGTTGGTTTATGGATTACATATGCAAACAATTATTCAAGCAGACTGTGGGTGGTGCCAATAAAAAGATCTATTCATACACCATTTTTCAAAACAAACAAAAAATTTTTTTAAATATCAAGGATTCCGAAGTCTAATTTTATAACAAGTTCGTAATGCAGGTTACATTTTCTTAATACAAAATTTTCTAAGCCACAGCTGTACGTTATTAAAAAAATTATTTTTAAACTCAGGCTCAAGTTCGTTTATTTCCTTATTTAAAAAAAGGATCTTATCACAAAGAATAAGAAAAGAGAAAAAAAAATACTAATTATAGGATGATGATAATAGAATAGAAATATTTTTCTGACCAGAGACACAATCCACTGGCATTCGATGTTTTTCACAGACAATCAATTCATCATGATTTTGTAATTATCTTGAAAGAAATACAGAGAATTTATAGAATCCCTTTAACGATGGTGTGGAATTAAGTGTGATCTTTCCTTTTGTTTTATGTTTAAAACACTATTTCACAAGTTGGCTTAAGTCAAGTGTAACATATTTATTTTGTAAAGAAATTAGTTTTTGTCGGCATTTAGCATTTATTTAACAGAAAGAAAAACTTGTTAATTTTCTTTCACTTCAAATTCATTTGATTTTATTTCAACAACATTAAATAATTTCACTGTTAAAGTTTTGCATGTTGTTTATAACTGTGCTAAATAGACAACAACGAACTGCTTTTTGTATTGAATCTCAAGGCGCAAGTTTGTTATAACTAAACAAATAAAATAAAAAGTTTAGTTATGTGAAAAACTACAAGTCAATACGAAAGCAAAAATATAACAAAAATTAATTATTCTTAAACTTGTAATCAGGATTAATAATGTTGCCACAAAAGGCACTAACGATGCATTAATTAAACCATCCACACACAGGCAACATTAGTCATATTCCCTCAACAGCAACAAACCGGTATAATGGACAATAGTATTTTAAGTCAACAAGAAAAACTCACACAAGTGTGTGTTATGTTAGTTGTGTTTAAATTTCTATTGTTGCTGCACTGCTCAACTATAAACAAAGAATGGAGGAGCAACATAGATGGATGGACGGATGGATGGGTGGATGCAACGAAAGTTTCAAAGTTTAAATTATTTACTCTCATTGGAGTTGAGGCCAACGGATATTATACGAATAAGCCTAATGGCAAACTTGTTTAACAGGCTATTCATTAAAGAAAACAACAACACCAGCAATAGCAATAACAACAACATTTAAAAAAATCTGGTCAATGGTCAGTAAATGCAAAAGTTGATTGTACTCGAAAATTTATTTTTATAAAAATTGCTTTGGTAACTTTTATTACTGCATTCGCACTGAGATCCAGCACAACACCATCATTAATGCACCAGCAACATTGTTGCTGTTAAATAATTGTTATTAGTTTTTTCATAATAATAATTGCCTTCCACATGTTGCTTTATATTGTGCAAAACAACACAAAAAAAAAGGATACACTTAATAACCGGAAATTATAGAGAAATTGGTTACATGACATTTTGCAAAACACACACACACTCGCACACAAAAAATAATAACAATAATAAAAACAAATTGTTTTCTTGCTTGAAAGCAACCTGTTTCATTGTAGATTTCAGCTAAGATCTTTATGAGCTTTTTATATTGAAAATAAATAAAAACCTCCAAGTGTTGCTTTCATTGAAAAGTTTAAAAGAGAAACAAAAATGAAACGTTTAATAATTTATTTTATTTTATTTATTTTTTTGCTTTTCAAATACCAGCAATTTTATTTTAGTGCTTCTGGCAAACCACACATAAGCGAATGCTAAGAGATCTATTTACTTGATAGCTATTGTGAGCGTCTTCATAAAAAGTCTTAAATGAAATACATAAAATAACACTGCAAGAATGCAACTTTTTTTTCCTAATAAGGTCACAGATATTGGAAAAAAGTTTAACTTTGATTAAAAAATACATAATTTTTTATAATATGTGGTAATTATTGA
Source organism: Trichopoda pennipes (assembly GCA_030448955.1). Lineage (NCBI taxonomy): Eukaryota > Metazoa > Arthropoda > Insecta > Diptera > Tachinidae > Trichopoda > Trichopoda pennipes. The sequence continues at coordinate 8,041,146 of JASKUP010000002.1, forward strand.
AAAAAAAAATGACTTACATTTTTCACAAAAAATCGTATTATAATTTTTTCAATCACTTTTTCGCATAAACACTCAATTTGTATCTAAAAAAACGGTTTTTAGTTCAATGGCAAATTTTTTCCCCAAAAACTATTTAAAAAAAACCAGCTGAAATAAAATATTTTAGCTAAAAACACAAAAAATTTTAATTTTTAAAAAGTTTTGCTTTTTTTTTAAAAAATAATCCCAAAATTGTAACAAAAACTCAATAACCTAAAATCCGCTTTTCAGCAAAAACTTATTTTCATTCTAAATCTTCAACTCTTATATAAAATATCTAATTGTTTTGCTACACAAAAACTCAATTCTCTAACCAAGAAGGTACTTTTGTAGTAAAAAGTTACTTTTCTACCCAAAAAGATACGTTTATACCCAAAACACTCCTTTTGTACCCAAAAAGGTACTTTTATTGCTAAAAGGCACTCTTCTATCTAAAAAGATACGTTTGTACCAAAACGCCCCCTTTCTACCCTTAAAGGTACTTTTGTACCTAAAAGACACTCTTCTACCTTAAAAGTTAGTTTTGTACCAAAAAATTACTTTCTACGCAGAAAGATATGTTTGTGCCAAAATCTCACTTTTCTACCCAAAAAGTCACATTTCTTATCAAAAATTCTCTTTCTCTTTTCAATCAAAAAGTCACATTTTTGCCGAAATGTTACTTTTGTACCTAAAGCACATTTTTTACCTAAAAGTCACTCTTCTACCTAAAAAGTAACTTTTCTTCGTCAAAAGTAACTTTTCTACGTAAAAAGTAACTTTTCTACGTAAAAATTCTCTTTCTATTTTCAATCAAAAAGTCACTTTTTTGCAGAAAAGTTACTTTTGTACCTAAAAAGTCACTTTTCTACCTAAAAAGTCACTTTTCTACCCAAAAAGTCACTTTTTTACCCAAAAAGTCACTTTTCTACCCAAACAGTCACTTTTCTACCCAAAAAGTCACTTTTCCACCCAAAAAATCAAAACGTCCTTTTCAATCAAAAAGTTACTTTTCTACCCCAAAAGGTACTTTTTTACCTAAAAGGCACTCTTCTAACTAAAAAGATACGTTTGCAACAAAATGTTTTTTTCCCAAAAAGGTATTTTTGTACCAAAACATTACTTTCTATCCAAAAAAATACTTTTGTATCTAAAAGGTACTTTTTCTATCCAAAAAGTCACTTTTCTATCAAAACGTCCTTTTCAATCAAAAAGTTACTTTTCTACCCATGAAGTTAGTTTTGTACATACCAGACACTCTTCTACCTTAAAAGTAACTTTTGTACCAAAAAATTACTTTTCTACCCAAAAAAGTCACTTTTGTACCAAAAAGGTGCTTTTCTACCAAAAAAAGGCAGTTTTCTATTAAAACGTAAATTTTCAATCAAAAAGTCACTTTTTTCCCCAAAAAGTTAATTTTGTACCTAAAAGCCGCTCTTCTACCTAAAAAGTTACTTTTGTACCAAAAAATTACTTTTGTACCCAAAAAGGTTCCTTTGTGTCAAAAAGTTACTGTTGTAAGAAGCGGTAGTAATTAGAGGTAGGTGTAACCCCGCACTAATATTCAAAAATTTTTTATTCAGAGTATTTGCGTCAATGCCATAAAACTCATGATTGATAGACTTGTCAATTCCAAGTTCAGGAACTGCTTTCCATTTCTTCTTAGAGTCAGTTGCTGCGGAAAATTTAGCTACGTAATAGATGGATTTCGCTCTCTTAATTAATCTATTCTTCAACTTCCATGTAACGTGGTATGATTCGTGCATTCGGTTCCAAAACGCTTCCAGCGCGAATATAATAAGTCCCTGTGACCAATTGCCCGTTTAATATCTGGAGAAAACCAGGGCTTACTGTGTTCACCCGTTTTTTGTTCTCAAAGGTACTGCAAGATTGTACAAATACATGTAAATAAAAGTCAAACGCGATAAAGAAAGGATCATGGCAGGAAAAGCAAGGGGCAGATTGTTGATCATATAGTAAGACTTTGCAGAGATCACTTGCATTAAATTCGAATAAGAATTGTTCGGTGCAAGCGACCTCTATTTCGTTTTTCTTTTTTTGAACTTCCACAATTTCCATTAATTTTTCTCTGTGTACTGTAAATGTAATAATCATAGAAATCGCATTTTATTGAAATCAAATTATACCATACATATGCTTCACAAGCATACATCTACATATACTGGGTATAACCTATATTTCCTTCTACCACATTTCTATGTTACAATGGTGTAAATAATTAAATGAGCAGCTCTTGAGCGTGCTGCAAATTTTATTATTTATAAAGAAAATGGAAAATGAAATCAAATATTTAAAAGAAAATTTATAAAGTCGTAAATAAAACTAAAGCAGAATTGCTAAGATACGGGTGCAAGCGAATACATTTATGCAAGCAGAACAAATAAAACAGATTTTTTTTAACCCACTGACCAATATTGTGGAGTATATGCAAGATGTAAAGAAGGTATTTGGGAGGGTTAAAGTAGTTTTTATATTGAAATCATATACAGGGTATCCGCCGGGAAGATATACTACTTTATTTGTTTATAATTTTTGATTAAATGAAGGAAAATAGAGTTTATAATGATAAATGTTTTTTGTAATGTCGTAAACAAACAAAAGTACACAATAGTCAATTTTTCAGTTTAAATCTATGCAGTTTTTATAAATTTTGTTGAAAAGGGCAAAAAAAATTTGCGAATAAAATTTGATTCGAATAGAAATTTGATTCGAATAAAAATTTATTCGAATAAAATTTGAATTAAAAAAAATTATTCCCATAAAATTTGATTCGAATAATAATTTTAAAGTTACTGAAGTTGTTTTAACTAATATTAAGTATATCAAAAGTTTTTATTCAAAAAGAAAATATCCTTTTCAATGAATTTATTACAGAGTATCCGCCGGGAAAGTATTATACCTTGTTTGTTTATAATTTTTGATTAAATTAAAGAGAATGAATCTTATATTGATAAATGATTTATTAAACGTCGGAAACAAACAAGAGTACATGATAGTCAGTTTTTCAGTTTAAGTCTCTGCAGTTTTTATAAATTTTGTTAAAAATGGGAACAAAAATTTCGAATAAAAATGTATTCGATTACAAATTTGAATAAAAAAATTATTTCAATAAAATTTGATTCGAATAATAATTTCAAAGTTACTGGAATTGCTTTAACTAATATTAAGTTATCCCTTCAAGTATATGAAAAGTTTTTATTTAAAAAGAAAATATCCTTTTTAATAAATTTATTTCAGGGTGACCCCCGGGAAGGTATAATACTTTAAAATATATCATGCTATACTGTACCAAATTCCTAATACGCACTAATGAGATTGTATCGTGTTATGTTCCCTTCGAAAGGCGAATTGATGATTCTGAAAATTTATATTGAGTTCTATGCACAAGAGTCTATCGTTTATTATTATCCCAACAATTTTTTCAATGGAAGATAATTGGTTAAGTGACTGATATGAAGACGGATTAAACGCATTTTGCTTTTTTGAAATCCAACAAGAATTAGAAATAACCTTTAAAGCTTAAAGATTTGTATGTTTAAAATTCCAGTTAAAAGCTTTTTAAATTTCGAAGATTTTTTTAAAAAGCTTTTTTATTATTATCGAAGAGCTGTTTTATAAAAATTGAGTGCCATAATATTCTTCAATAAATAAGACCTTCACGATAGTCTTTGAGGCTTTTTTTTAATTTATTTCTTTGCTAATGATTTGTGCGTTAATAAAATGTTTTTAAATACTCGTACAATTATATTTACAGCTTCTTGCTTAATTTTATTTTTACATCGTTTCTTGTTTCAATTTAAAAAAAAAATACAAACACGCACACACACACACACACACACACTTACATACCAAACATACTTTTACTAAGGCGAAAGAAATTCTTGGGCCAAAAGGAATTGGAGCAAAAACAAACAAAAAATCGTTTTTTCTTACTTAAATATTTTTTTTACACAGTTTTATTTTTGCACTAGATTTAATTAAAAATAATACAGCCGAAGAAAATGAAAAAGATTTTTTTTTTACTTATTGTTGAAATTCATGAAAGCCACTGTGATTTTGAACAGCTTTAGCTACACTGTGTATCATTTAGGAAAGTGTTGCTACACTAATTTAAAAATTTTGCGTTTTTTTGTGCTGTTTTTTTAATACGACTGACAATAAAATCTTTAAAAAATTTAAAAGGACATTTTTATTTTAGTTCCTGTTTCCCCCATTCCTTTCAGGTTCTGGTTTAATGTTTGTGGATACAAGTGGTTGACGTAAAATTAACGCAGCATTAATATTTAAATAATAACACTCATGTTAGCTTTTGTTTGTTCATTTCGTTTTAAGGTTTTATTTTCTTATGATTTTAATCCTTGCAATTTGCCTTATCCTTTATTTAATACACAAGCGATGCCTGTCTTTAATTATTCCTTGCTGATTTTTTTTAGTTTTAGGGTTCCTTATGCTTTCATCGCGTCAAAACTGCTTGACCTAAGAGAATTTAAGAATTTAAACCATTTAAAATTTCTCTTAATACTCGGGAGGTCTTACTTCTCTACAGGGTGGCTAATTTTAATCTACAACCTGCTTAATAACGCTAAGATTATAATTTGTTACCTACACTCTTTCAGTGATTTTTTCTAAAAGACAACATTTGTTTAACAATTAAGGGTGTCCGCCGGGAAGCTATACTACTTTGTTTTGCCGCCATTTCGGTAAACATTACGTCTTGACAGTTCATATTTGGCAGTCGTGAAGTAGACACCTGGAAAATTTATTATGAAAAAATATTCGATAAACCAACATGTTTTAATCGTGAAAAACGTTTTGTTAAAATCAATCATCGATTACTGTTACGAGAAATTTTTGGTAAAAACAACGCGCCAACAAAACGCACTATTTATCGTGTAGTGAATGATTTCGAAGAAAGAGGGTTTGTAAGTAATAGGCGCCAGCATGCAACACAACGTGCTGCAACATCGGCTGACAACATTAATGCTGCTCAAAAAAGTGTTCAAAATAATCCATCAACTTCAATTCGACGTCATGCTCAAGAGCTTGGACTTTAAACAACAACTTTGGCCATAATTTTGGACAAGGATTAGCATTTGTTTTCATATAAGATTTAGTTGATACAAGAGCTTCTTCTTTGTATGCCGCCGTACATATGCCAATAGGATCTTACAGCTCGCCCATGACAACCCCGATTTTTATGAAAAAATCATAATGAGCGACGAGGCACATTCTCATTTGAATGTATATGCGAATAAACAGAATAGTCGGTGCTGGTGAATGGGAAACCCTTAAATTATTCAACTGTCACAGTGACAGTCTAGTAAGCAATTTGGTCAGGAGGAATTATTGGACCTTACTTCTTTGAACATAAAAATGGCGTAATGGTAACTGTGAATGGAAAGCGATATCGTGATATGATTGAAAACTTTTTAAAGCCACAACTGCATGCTTTGAACTTGACTAACACCGTGCCGCATCGCATATAGCCAGGATTACAATTACTGCGAGACCTCTTTCCCCAATAAGTTATTTCAGGAAATGAAGATGTTGATTGGCCTCCACGGTCGACTGTCTTGACAGCTCTGGTCTTCTGTTTGTGGGAATATCTAAAAAGCAAGTTTTATGCAAGCAAACCAGAAACGCTTGAGCAACTCAAACAAAATATCCGTGAAGAAATTAATGAAATAACGCCTGATATGTGTAATAATGTAATGAAAAATGTGCTCAAATCGGCTCGCATTTATGACGCTAACAGAGGCAAACATTTATTTGATATTGTATTCCACACATAATTGCTGACATTAAATAACACATTTATCAATATCAAAGATTCATTCTCTTTCATTTAATCAAAAATTATAAACAAATAAAGGATTATACCTTCCCGGCGGACACCCTGTAATAAACTCATTGAAAAGCATATTTTCGTTTTAAATAACAACTTTTGATATACTTGAGGGGATAACTTAATGATAGTTAAAAAAATGCCAGCAACTTAGAAATTATTATTCGAATTTTATTCGAATAAATTTTATTCGAATCAAATTTTATTCGAATTTTTTTTTCCCATTTTCAACAAAATTTATAAAAACTACATAGATTTAAATTGAAAAACTAACTATTGTGTACTCCTGTTTGTCCTAGCATTCAATCAAAAATTATGAACAAAGTATTATACCTTCTCGGCGGACACATCCTGTAATAAACTCATTGAAAAGCATATTTTCGTTTTAAATAACAACTTTTGATATACTTGAAGAGATAACTTAGTGATAGTTATTTATTCAAATTTTATTCGAATAAATTTTTATTCGAATCAAATTTTATACGAAATTTTTTTTTCCCATTTTCAACAAAATTTATAAAAACTACATAGATTTAAATTGAAAAACTAACTATTATGTACTCCTGTTTGTCCTTGCATTTAATCAAAAATTATATACAAAGTATTATACCTTTCCGGCGGACACCTTGTAATAAACTCATTGAAAAGCATATTTAATGATAGTTAAAACAAATCCAGTAACATATTCGAATCAATTACTATTCGAATCAAATTTGATTGGAATAATTTTTGCTTATTAAAATTTTATTCGAATAAATTTTTATTCGAATCAAATTTTATTCGAATTTTTTTCCCTCCGTTTTCAATAAAATTTATAGAAACTACATAGATTTAAACTGAAAAACTAACTATTGCGAACTCTTGTTTGTCCGTTTATTGAATCAAAAATTATAAACAAAAAAGTAGTATAGTGTCCCGGCGGACACATTGAAAAGCATATTTTTGTTTTAAATAACAACTTTTGATATACTTGAGGGGATAACTTAATGATAGTTAAAACAATTCCAGTAACTGAGAAATTATTATTCGAATCAAATTTTATTGGAATAATTTTTGTTTATTAAAATTTTATTCGAATAAATTTTTATTCGAATCAAATTTTATTCGAAATTTTTTTCCCCCATTTTCAACAAAATTTTTAAAAACTACATAGATTTAAACTGAAAAACTAACTATGGCGAACTCTTGTTTGTCCGTTTATTTAATCAAAAATTATAAACAAAAAAAGTAGTATAGTGTCCCGGAGGACCCTCTATAGTTTTCGGAAGTTTTTTGTGAAAATAGACTTTTATTAAAAGTTAATTAGGGAATATTTTTCATATGTCCTTTTTTTAGTTTAAAAGTCATTTTTTATTAATAATTCTTAACCTCAATTTTTGCCTTATAATATTTAAAACGATTATTTTAAGAAAGCTGTAAAGAAAAGTTAACTTTTTGTTATAAAAAGTTAAATTTTTCATCTCCCGAAGCCAAGCCATCAATGTTATCTTGATTACTAAAATAATTTTTAATTTAAAACCTATTGCCACAATTATCTTTTTTTATATATAAAAATACTTGTAATTGACAGACTGTCTGTCATTCAATTATCGTTTAAAAGTATACAATAACATGTGTATTACAACTGTCACTCAAATGTTTATGTTTTCTGTTTTCATGTTAAAAGTTATTTTTATTGGGTCATACAAATGCTACGAGAGTTTTGTCACCCTGTGACAGATTGCTGATATGGGTTTTCATATTTGTACATTTAAATGATTGCTAATTAAGTTTTAAGGCGTGGTTTTTGGTTATCTATTTATAAAAAATAATTATTGTGATATTGTATTACATCAAATATGAATATTTTTTGTTGTTGTCTTAAAGTCGAGCTTTATTAAAGTTTAGCTTTGTAGGATAAGAAAAATCTATTAAATGCTGACAAAAAATAATATAACAGGCAGAGTGTTTAAAATGTTTTTTTTTCTGCTTTGAAATCCTTTAGAGCTTTTAACATTGAAAAGTGGTTAAAATTGAAAAGTGGTTAAGGACAAACAGAAGTTCACAATAGTTAGTTTTTCAGTAGTTTACATCTATGTAGTTTTTTAAATATTTTGTTGAAAATGGGGAAACAAAATTTCGAATAAAATTTGATTCGAATAAAAATTTATTCGAATAAAATTCAAATAATTAATTCTAAGTTACTGGCAGTTTTTTAACTATCATTAAGTTATCCCTTCAAGTATATCAAAACTTTTTATTTAAAAAGAAAATATGCTATTCCATGAGTTTATTACAGGGTGTGCGCCTGGAAGGTAAAAATAATTTCTAAATAAAATTTGATTCGAATAAAAACTTATTCGAATAAAATTTGAATGAAAAAAATTATTCCAATAAAATTTAATTCGAATAATAATTTCTAAGTTTTAACTTTCATTCAGTTATCCCTTCAAGCATATCAAAAGTTGTTACTTAAAACGAAAATATGCTATTTATTACAGGGTGTCCACCGGGAAAGTATAATACTAATTTTTGATTAAATGAGAAAACAGAAAGAATCTTATATCGATAAATGCTTTTTAGCACGAAGTTTGGTCTTCATTTGTGGCAATACCAACAATCTGATAGTTTTGACATTTAGTTTTTTAACAAACTTCTTGTTGAAAACCCATTCATATATATATAGCTTTTATAGCTTATGCAGGCTTTAAGCCTCTAGAAAAATGAAAAATTATTATTAAATTTAAAACTCTTTCTTAGTTTTAGTGATAGTTCTTTCTGAAATAACCTGCATGATATTTTCTATACAAAAGAAATGAATATAGTCCTTTTTTTAAATAATAAATTTGGGAAAGCTTTTTACTTAAACTTTAGAATTAAGCTTTAAAGCTTTTTTTTAATATTAAAGCTAAAACAATTTATTAAATGAATTTAGAAAGTTGTTCCTTAAAACCATATTTTATTTTTGTATTGTTATCAACTCATTTGACCTATTTGTTTCTCGAAGTATAAAACTAAAAGCTATAATTTTGATTTTGGTTTTTCTTAAAAAAGTTACCAAAATTCAACAACAACAAAAAATGGTTTCTAATCCAAATATCAATTACAAAATTATGACATTACTTTTCAAAATTGCATGCGTTTTACGGTTTATGATTTTTGAATTAAAAAAAAAATGTTTATAAATTTTTTTTGGTTGTAATTGATATTACAAAAAAAAAACAACATAAAATAACCACAAAAAGTTAACAATAACAAAATTAAAAAAGCAACTAAGCAAACAATTAAGAGAAACTTTAAATACCTTGAAAGTTATTTAAAGACTTTGGCTTAAAATCGAATTAAAAAAAATCATGTTTAAAGTAAAAATTTTTATTCATAACATCTTCAAGGTAAAGCTTTCATAGAAAGTTCAAAATAATGCCATAGTTAGTGCCATGTAAGGAGATTTAGGTGAAAACTCAAAAAGTAAATAAATTAAAAATGTTCCGGAGTAATGATATTAATAAATATTAAAGAACCTATTTCTAAATAAAGCTTTCTTGAACATACATCACTACAGTTTTATCATTTTAACATAAAGCTGGTTTTTCTTTAAGCTTTTTTGGAATCAAAATATCGGGTATTTCTTGTTTGGCAACACTTTTCTAAGTGGCAGCCATTTTGTAAGCTGTCAGCTTTATGTTTAATTTGGTTTTGCATTTCAACAAGAATAGACTGACGCCTAAAAAACGTTTGTCAATTGTGCACATTGGGCTCATAAATTGCCATTGATCATGATTTTTGCATAGAAGAATTTTGTTTAACGATAAAGCTCACTTTTGTTTGCATAAATAGTCAATATCCAAATATGCCGTATTTAGAGTAATAATAATTCTCAAGGATATAATGAGCCACCAGGAAATACCCTGGAGAACTGAGTGTTAGCTGTACCTTATGGATTGGTGAAATTAATGGTTCCTGCTTTTTTAAAAACAGTGCTGGTTTAGAACGCTACAGTCAATGGTGACCGCTATAGAGACACGATAACTGACTTTTTCCTTCACCACTTCAACAACCATCATGGGCAGGAAATATGGTTTATACAAGAAGGTGCAGCATATCACATAGCACGCGCCATAATTGATTTATTGACGGAAACGTTTAATATTCGCATAGTTTCGGACCTGTAAATTGGCCTACAAGATCGTGCAACTTAATACCGCTTAATAAAATATCTATGAGGATTGACCATCCTTTTTTATTAAAAGAAGTATGGATAAACAATGAAGTAAAGTATAGTCCTTGCTGTACTTCAAATTACCCCCCGGGGGCACATATATATGGTCTTTATAGAACTTCGACTATCTAGACACAGTGCAACTGGGGGAAAAAGGGAGCCCAGTCCCCTGAAGTCAGCAGGGGTACAACTGGAAACTGCACTTTATTTCCACCGGAATCAGTAAGCTCACAGAGTTCATTATTTGTCTCTTTAGACATTTAATAGTTCTCTGGCTGATTATTGGGGTTGGCCCTTTATGGGAGTATCGTGGTGGTTGTGGTTTCGCAGCCCCATAACAGTATAATGGTTATTATGGTGGCCAGGATCATTTCGCCGTTAATGACATGCTAGGTGAACGATCCAGTCCAGTGAGCATGCTAGACATGTGTTCTGGACAGGAGTTGGAAAGTCTCCAACTCTTAAGCACGGAGTGATGATTTGCAGCCCTGCTCTGGTTCATCGAAGTTGCAACTAGAAAGTTCTGTTGCATAGAATTATAGCTTCGGCTTCCTAGGACGAGCATGACGTTCCAAATTATGGAGTGGTTTGGTCCACCATCTGATTAAGGCTTCATGGCCAGGCGCGGATGTAAATCGAATCACACAGTTGTACTTCAAATTAACTCCGTAAGGCATTATGAAATTTTGGTAATGTTAATGAGGCTAAACTCAAGGGAATATGATAGAGTAGGCTAGTAGGTAGTGTACTAGCTTGTAAATATGGGGGTTGTGGATTCGATTCCCAACGAAGACCTTGGTTTTTTTCACTTCAAAAAATAAAAATTGACTGTCGGTGGGGCTGCTCAGCGATGAAGGCATAGTCACTGGTCGCTGTGCTGTCTTATATACGGCAGTTAATTTCCGACTATCCTTCTACTTTCACCGCCTGTTTCATCTATTCTCTATCCCTTTCCTAACAGAATGTAGCACGGTACTTTACTAATTAGGCATTGTTGCCTGAAGTGCTATTTCTCTTTTTACAAAAAAAAAAGAGTAGTGAGTACCTAATCTTAATCTAACCTAATCTTCTCTCATGCAACATGAGAGAAGCAGTTGGAGATGAGTTACAAAAGGCGGAAAAGGCGAAAAATTTAGCGATCATTGCTTAATCACGATCTTGAGGCGATCTCCGAATGGGGTCGTGCGAATAGAGTAATGCCCGTATGACGCAATGTTGCACGCTTACGTATAGATCTGGGTTCGGAAATAGTGCTGCATCTGTTACTATGGGTGATATAGGTATTACGGAATCGGAAGCTCTTGATATTTTTGGCATGAAAATTCAATATGATGTTCGATGGACTAAACACTTTTTTCAGGTTTCTAAAGAAGTTTTCAAAAACCTCGATTTTCTAAAACGTACTAGTACTTCGTACTATTTATGACACCTATATCGGTCCAAAGATGGAATACAACTCTCATGTATAGGCCGGCGCCCAAAGTCTATTTTGGAGTTGCTCAACCGCATAAATGATAGGGCCAAGAGGCTCATTAAGGTATCCAACTTTTTTGATTCCATAGACGCAATGTAGGTTGTATTTCACTGTTTTATCGTTACTAGAATGGTAAGTGCTCTAACGAAATTAGGGAACTTGTTCCCGAAATTCTTACATTTTTGCGTTTGACTCGATTTTCGTTGAGAGCGCATCCATGTGTAGTCAATTGGCCAGTGAATCGCACTGCGTATTACAGAGAAAAATCGTTTGTTAGCAGAACAGTTCGTATGTGGAATGAACTTCCTCGAGAGGTCTTTACTGTCATTGTCAGTGGGAGAAAATTCATATCGAATGTCCACAAATACTTCCTCCTCCCCATATACTATTTTCCTTGTTCTGGTACAATGCATTGCATGAGTTGGGGTTATCCCCTGAGTATTTGGCCGAGCGAAAAAAAAAGGAAATCAAAGATAATCTTAGATCTATTCAAATTTCACCGTGTAAGAGTTGCTAGGAAATCGGTTTATGAAGGTTGCTAAATTTCATGATCCTGGTCTTCCACCGGTTTATGATTAGACAGGTGCTTCTCCTATAAGTGTAAAAGGAGAAGCAATTTATCATAATAGATTTCTAAAAACATTTGGATTTTACTTCAATAGAGCGGCCTTAGAAGATGATACAGGGTATTATCACATTGATCTATCTGGCTGTAGAGCATACAAACAGTCGTATTAATGGGTTGAAAATAATCAGGAAAATGCTTAGAAGCCATGATAAATGTTTTCATATTAATTTAAATGGCAGCAGGATTTATCAGGAGGAATATGATTATGTTGCAGATTTGAAGAATGGTACGCCGTTAAACTCGAAATGATTGACAACTACGTTCGTTATGATATAGGCGTTATACGGCTACAAATGTTTTTTTTCTTTCTCGAACCAGCACCAATGACCGCTAGACAGGCAATGCATTATGCCTGAATTAGGTAATTAGGTTATGGGAAGGAGAAAAGGAAGAGAAAGAGAGGAGAATGTTGGAAAAAGTAATCGAAAATTTAGATTGCCTGATTATACTAAGTGCCGGAAATATTATTGAAGTTATATTGCCAGAAGATTAGCTTTAAAGTAAAATAAATTTCATGACAGTTAACAAAAAAAATTATCTTTTTAAAGTTCTATACCTATGAAAAAAAAACCCTATACAAATATTCTTTATATAGTGTCCGCCCCAAATAACTTTTTTTCACATTTTATAAACAAAACTACACAGCTTCAGCTGTGTGGCACGTAACGCCGTCCTGTTAAACAAATGTTGCCAATATCCCCCTCTTCAATTTTTGTGAACCAAAAGTTCGTTCAAAATGGCCCGAACACGATCGCCATTGACTGTAACGGCCACTCCTGAAAAATGGCCCAACTATGCCTCTGGACTTCTTTTGGGTGCATCGGGTTTTCAATGCACGCGTGCGGGATTTTTGTCCCAAATGCGACAATTTTGCTTGTTTATATACCCGCCAAGATCAAAATGAGCTTCATCTGAAAAGATGATTTTTTTTGCAAAATCGGCATCTTCTGTAAGTCGAAGTGTTGTTCAAGCGTACACACAACCATATTCGTTCAGCGGAAGGATAAAACTAATTATCTGTCAAATCAAACATGAGCTAAGTGTTACCATTCACGAAATAACCACTAGTTGAAAAACAAAAACGTTAGATGGCAGACCCAATATTTTCCTTTTTTAATAAAGCAAACGCTTTTTCGAGAATGAAGCACATAATAGTTATATTTTTAGATTTCGGCTTAGTTAAATATAAGTTTAATATAGTTTTTATAAACATTGTGAAAAATGGAACAAAAAAAAATTATTCGAATAAAATTTTTATTCGAATAAAAAAAAAATTTTAATAATAAAGTAATATTTTTTTAATTACTGGAATTATTGTAGCTGCAAATATTTGTAAATTTTTATTAATAAAGAAAATAGTCTTTTTCAGTAAATTGTTTACTGCCAAGTTATACTTTTTTGACAAATTAAAAGCGTGTATCTGTTCGCAAGGTAAGTTAGCATTTAGGAGCCGTTTTAGTCATCACAGCTGTTTGTTTTATATACTAGAATATTAACAGTCGATGTCAATTTAAAAAGTTCATCTTCTACTTTAAAGTATAATAGTCCTTCGAACCAAATTAAGAAATAATATTTTTAACTTAAAATATCTTTCAATCGTTAACCTGATTTCAAAATATTTTTTTTTTGACACATTTGGTAAATTTTAGAAAAATTCTGTAAAATATTTTTAAAAACTAAATCAACTTGAAATCGTTTACAAAACAATTTATAAAAATGTATCTGCTCAGATGTTTAATTATTAGAGCAAAAATTCTGTTATTGCGAAAGCACTTTATGAAGAACATGTAAATTGAAAAAACAAAAAAAAAATACATTTTTAAATCAAAAAGAAAATAGAGAACTAAATGTTTATGTTCTCAACTCATATATTTGTTATTAAAGAAATTTACATAGTTCTGGCCTACTTACTAGCAAATGTAATCTTTTCTTTATTTATTTAAAAAATTCCAAGAATATTAATTAAATCTTTAATAATGACCTCCATTTGCGTAAATTCCATTATTCTATTTATTACAACACATACTTTCAATTCCTCAATTTGTTAATTAAAATAAGTTAATATATATTCCTTGTGATCATCAAACGCATGTCAATCTGCTGTCAAATAAGAAAGATATAATAGCGCTTGAAAAAATTAAAATAAATTAGCTCATTTATGACCATCAAGTAACTTTTAGAAAAGGCAGCAACAAGTGCTTTTGCTCAAATATTAGCAGTTCAAGGAAAACAGATTTTATAAATTAGTTCACTCTATGAGATTTCTTTTTTATTAATATTGAATTTCAAAAAATTAATTGCACTACAATAAAAAAGCTTTTTTAAGAATTTATTTTTCAATAAAATTTTAATTAATGTTTTGTTATTTCATGTCTTTTCATTTAATAAAATGTTTGCTTAGCTTTGAAATTCCAATTCTTAATTTTTTCTTAAAAAAAAAAATAACTAAACCTTTCAACATAAAATTTATCGCCAAAGAGCTTTCAATCTTATTCAGACCTACAATTAAAAATTTTATCTTAAATTTACTCAAAAATTATTAAAAATGAATAAATTTTTAATATTTTTAAAATTTTATCAATAATTACTGCTTAAAACCTTTATTGACAATTTTAATTATAAAAGCTTTTGGGTATCATCCAAAATATTTGGACCTAAAATTTTTTTGGAAACCAAAGCAAAGAATCTAATTCTGATTAAGTCGAAAAATATAAACAAAACCAAATATTTTAATTCTGACTTAAGCCAAAATTTATAAAAGCTTCCTTTTAATATAGAATTTATTTTAACTAATAACAAAAAATAAATAAAATATTTCGAAAAGCTAAACTTATATAAAATTATAAGAATTAACGGAACATTTAATTTTAATATGCTAAAAAATTTTTAGCGAAAAACAATTTTTTTTTTAACTTTTAAAAGCTTTTTAGATTAATTTAAGCAAAATTAATGAAAAAAAATAAAATGTTTCGAAAAGCTAAACTTATATAAAATTATAAGAATTGGCGCAACATTTAATTTTAAAATGCTACAAAATTTTTAGCGAAAAACATTTTTTTTTTGGAAAACTTTTAAAAGCTTTTTAGCTTTATTTAAGCAATTTTAATGGAAAAAAAATATTTCGAATAGCTAAACTTATATAAAATTATCATTTACTTTTGAAATACTACAAAATTTTTAGCAAAAAAAAATTTTTTTAAACTTTTGAAAGCTTTTTAGATTTATTTAAGCTTGCTCTTCTTTAAAGTTTAAGCAAAATAAATGAAATCTACTTTTAGAACCAAAATCATATTATGTACATAATGTGCTAAATTTAAGAATTATTTTTAAAGATCCTTAAAACTTTTGACCAAATTAAGTAAATCGTTTTAAAAGTTAAAATAAATTAGAATTATTAAGAACATTAAAAACACAACTTTAAATTTGAAGTGTTTTTACACATTTTAATAAAAGAAACAAAAACTTTTGAGAGCTTTTGTAGCTTCTAAAGCTTTTAAGTTTTAGCCTAAAAATTTATTTAATGCAAAATATTGGTTATTAGGATAAATTAAAAGCCTTTTATGCTGATTGACTAAAAATGTTAAGAAAAAAGGTTTTCTAAAGTCTAAAAAAGCTTTCCATAAATTTTAATTATTTTTTTTTTATTTTTTAAACGTTTAAAGTTAAAAAAAGCTGGCTAAAAATATTAAATCTAACTACAAAAGGCTTTTATTACACAGCTTAAGAAAATCAGCTCTCAAACATTTCACTTTTTAAAAGCTTTCAACAGTGTTTACAGAAACTTTCAACTGAAATTAAGAATTAATTGTTTTACATTAAAAGTTTTGAAACGCCGAAAGCAATTAATATTCTTATTTTACTGCCGATTTAAGTTTTCTGTATTTAATTTTTAAGCAAATTTTAAATTTAATTACAGTGAAGCCTCTCCTAAAGGACACCCCCCATAACCGGACACCTCCCACAGCCTGACAAACTCTTTAGAACCGAGATTTTCCTAAGTTTTTGCATACAAATTGTATTCCCATAGCTGGGGACACTCTAATAACCGTACGCGGACACTAAATTTTTAAAAATTGTGCTCAAAAAACCACTCATAAGCGGACAGAAGCATTGAAACTAAGGCGAAACCAAGGTTGAAACTTCCCAACAAGAGTTCTTTTATGTTTTAAGATTCTAAAGTGGCAAAATACAGGCCGCAGAAAAATTAAGCAGCTATTCGTTCCAAATGGGAGTCTGAAATAAATGTTCCAGAGGAGGAGGAGGAGGATCTAAAGAGGATTTTCGTTAGAGCGGATGGTGCTGAAATCCTATTGCCCTATTGTAAAAGCTAAGGCAAGTGAAATAGCAGTGCAACTAGGCGTATCTGATTTTTCTACATCAAATGGATGGTTATAAAGATGGCGCAAAAGGAATAACGTTGCTTTTAAATGTATAACTGGAGAAGCTGCAGATGTAAATCAGGTAGATGTGCAGCAGTTCAAAACCAAGCTACCATCCTTGTTGCGTAGATACAAGCTGGAGGATATTTACAATGCAGATGCAAGTGGGCTTTTCTTTCGTGCTTTACCTGATAGAACTTTTGCTCTGACGAAATCCGAAAAGTGCGTTGGTGGAAACTTTTCGAAGGAAAGACTCACAGTTTTGTTTTTTGCAAACTTAGCTGCTGTTAGTCATTGGTAAAGCAGCCCGCCATCGAGCCTTCAAACATCTCCTTGTTAAAGACCTACCGGTAAATTGGAAATTCAACAAAAAAGCATGGATGACTCGAGTCATCATGACTGAATGGCTGCAGCAGTTTAAAACGAAAATAAGATCTCAGAAGCGTAAGATTCTCTTGTTCTTGGATAAGGGAATTAAAAATACAATGGCAAGTTGCCAACCCCTTGATCAAGGTATAATCCAAAATTTTAAGGTTCGCTACAGATGCTTAATATTAAAGCACTTACTACCGAAGGTCGATACAGCTAGTTCAGCATCAGATCTTGCTAAATGCATTGAAGTTTTAAAAGCTTTATACTTCATTAAATCCTCTTGGGATAAAGTTGTAGTAGCAGCAATACAAAACAGCTTTCGGAAAGCCAGATTCTTAGCATCATATTCCACATTTTGAATCCTAAGATGATATCCCACTCGCAACGTTTGCAAATTTAATAGAACTGTTCGGTCAGTCAAATAGCTTTGACGAATAATATTCAAAAGTAAATGAAAGAGTCTACACTGAAGATGACTGTATTAAAATATTAAATTCAAGCGCTATTGTGGAGATAAGTCAGTCTGAAGACGAGATACATGTATAGACAACCCTGATTCCATAAATTCCTATGATGAAGCATTAAAACAAATTTCCAGTTTGAAGCATTTTGCTAGAGACGACTTTGTCGATTCCAACACCTCAAAAGCATTGAAAGTCATTTTGAAACTCAACAGCTCAACCAGAATCGATTTAAGTTAAAGCAGTCTAATCTGCACAAATTTTTTACCTTTTTGTAAAAGTACCTTGTAGTAAAAAGTACCTTTTGGTGAAAAGAACGTTGCTTTAATAAAATGAAATATTATAAAATAAAATATTTGAAATAATAAATGTGTACCTCTTATAAGCGGACACCTCGTACAACCGGACAAAAACACCGCGACGGTGAGTGTCCGGTTATGAGAGACTTCACTGTACTTATTTGTGTATGAGAGCTTTTAATTATTGTTATCATATTTCCATACAAATTATTTTTAAATTTCCTAACATTTCATTTTTTATACACGAGTCAAAATTAATAGATTAATTGATGAAATATAAAAATACATAATTTTATTCAATTAAAGTAACGCGGGTTTTCGTTTTCATTTTATGCTATTTAATTTCTTTTTTTATTTGTGGAATTAATGTCATTTTAGCTAATTGTATCAAGTTTAACACTAGATATACCAGCTGTTTACGTATACCTATTTGTACCAAACCAGTCAAAATGACAGGTGCATTAAAAAAAGGCTTATTGTGGTTTCCAGTCTATATTTACTCTTAAAAGAATAAAAATAAAGTTGAAGAATATTAAGTATAATAGATAAATGTATTTATAGATATTGTCAAATAACAAAACATTTAATTGTTTATAGTTTATTGCTCACAATTTCTACATGTGTAGATTTTGCTGCGTGTACACTTTCCGCATAGATTTTTTTTGCATTTATTGCAAAGATTTGTAGTTTTATTGTTATTGCAATATCCTATTTGACACCATTTTCGTACAGGAACAGTGGCATTTGTGGTTGGTGTATTGACTTCGACTGGTTTTTGCCTTGAAGTTTGATATTCTGAAGCAAGTTCTTCTGCTAATCGAAACAGAAAGTCTTTTCGTGAGATATTTTCTCCTGTAGTGTTTTTGTACAATATCCAGCTATTTATTGCGGCTAAATCTAAAATATTGAAAAATACTTGAAGTGGCCACCTTCTGGATCCTGATTTCACCGTATATTTTCGTGCCATTTGATCAGTAATGTCGACGCCAAATTTAGTATTATTATAAAACGATACGGTTTCCGGTAATTTCTTTGCAGCTTTATCAATTTTGATGTGTTTATGTTTTGTACTTAGTATAAGTACTTTTTTATTTGGTTTGCTTTTATAAATAGTAAGCGTGCATCTATTGGATTGGTACAACAACGTTGAGAAACGTTCCATGTTGTCTTTTTTCAGTTTGCAAATTTTTGGCAGCTCCCTCTTGTTTGCGCGTATTGTTCCAAGCAACGCAGTATTTTTATATTTTAATTTTAACGCTAAAGGAATACTTGTAAAAAAATTATCAGTTGTTACAGTTCTACCTTTCATGGTATACGGTTCAAGAAGTTTCATCACGACAAATTCGCTTAGGGGGATTGATGCATTTCGTGTCTCGTCTTTTCCTAAATACGGAAAACCATTTACCACATATTTCGTCTCTACATCGGACGCTAACCAAAATTTTATGCCAAATTTTTGAGGTTTGTTTGGCATATATTGAGTAAACCTGCATCTGGCCTTTGATGGAAATAGTTGCTCATCCACGGTAATATAAGCTCCCGGTTTGAAGCAATTTTGACTGTTTTCAATAAATTTATCCCAAACTGCTGAGACTAAAGCGAACTTGTCTGTCTGCAAACGTTGACTCCTCTGATTTTTTTTGTCGAAACGAATGTATCGCAGAATCTCAGTAAAATCTCGTCTACTCATAGTGTTAGCGAAAAATGATGGTCCCCACTTGTTATTCCACAAATATTGAAGCCTCAAATTATTTCCTTCGTACGCTCCACGTGCATATAATATTGCTAGAAATGCCTTCAATTTTTCTTGCGTAATTGTCCAGTTTTTCCCCAAAACTCGAGAGGCTTCTAACTCAGTACAAATTCGAATATGTTTCAAAATGTAGTTGTCAATCAGTAATAGGAACGCACTACTTAGATTCCCGGCCATAATGTTTCTTTTAGAATGTGCTGTTGGCCCGTGTACATCTTTGAAAGCATTATGAAGTGGTAATCTACCAGCATTACCTCCTTCTTCAATTTTTGTCCAAATAGTTCCGTCGGAAGCAATTTCAGTTTGCTGATTTGGTATGTTACTTCCACATTCATCTTCAGAACTGGAAGGGAATCGCATACATCGTCGTGTGCGTTGGTTTAGAATATTTTCGCAATCACTGTCACTTGATTGATCTATATTGTCTTCATCAGGAATTTCCTTATCGTCACTTTCGATAATAGCACTACTATTATCACCATCACTATCACATAATTCACTCTCTACATCTGAACATTCCTGAGGTATGTCAGTTGCATTTTCTAAATATGTAGAAAGTTTTGCTTTTTTTGACATTTTTTGGGGCTCACAATCACTATAAAAACTTTGTCTATAAGAAAAATGCTGCTAGTTGAACAAAGCTAGAAACAAGACTGAACATGTCTAGAGCATTTACAAAACAAATGCCCATCAAAATGACGTCATCAACACACTGACGATTGAAAGAAGAGAAAAGACGATAACGAAAGAAACAACGGTACTGCAACGGTCTCATGATTCTCCCAAAATCATACATTTTTTTCATAAAAACACAACCTGTCATTTTGACTGGTACTGGTATAAATGTCAATAACAAAAATTATATTTGTAACTAATGTATAAAAAATAACATTAACTTTATAAAACGTGTTCTCTAATTATAGCAACAAAAGTCATAAATTCATTTGTGAAAAAAAAAAATTATTTTGTAGGAATTTTGAATTGAAATTGCACGACCAGTCTAAATGACTGGTCTGGTAAATCTAGTGTTAATAAAAAAAAAACTTTTTGTTGCTGCTGTCTTCTTGGCTTCAAATTTATTTGAATAACTTTTATAATTTGATTGCTTGATCATGCGGCATCATTATCATGAACATGATTAGTTTGATTATTAACATGATGATTTTAAAGATGATGATTATGGTAAACTCAAGTGTTCATTATCTTTAAGATTTCATAAGTGTGAGTTTTTTTTTTGTATTTCTATTAAAAACAATTGTAATTTTAGGATTTTTTTTTTGTTTTTAATTTGAAATGTATGAGTCGTGCTTTTGTAATTTAAATCTGTTCAGTTGCGGTTTAAGTATCTTTTGCGTTGTTATTAAATTGATATTAATAAAGGCAAGTGTATGTTATTATTACAGTTTTAATTTCAGGGTAAAGATATCTTAAATTATTATTAATTTATTTAATTTGATAAAAAACGACTAATTTTAATTAAAACAAAACTCGATTTAAAAACTTTATTTTTCTCGAAGTCATTTCAGCTTCTAGCTTTAAGTTTTCTTTAAAATTATTCCCCTAACTTTGCAAAATTTTTATGAAAAGCTTAAAGCTGAGAGCTTTAAAGTTTAAATATAAATAAACTTTACCTTTTTTTTATTAATATTAAATTAAATTGTTTTACCTGTAATGAAAAGAAAAAAGAAAATTGATTTAATATTTTTAATACAATTTAAAGCGCAACATTATAAAATTTTTTCTAAAAGTCTAAAGTACTAAATAAATTATATTACAATGCAATAATATATAATATGCAATTAAAAGGTCTTGGACATTTTTTCAACACAAAAATTATAATACAACTTTCTGAAAACATTTGAATATTTAAAAAAGTCCAGAAGTTAAATAGCACATTCTTCATAGAGTAAATTATTGCAACGCAGAAACCTATTTAGAGCGAACTGTGCAATCGATAGTGGCATTAATAATTGATTCAAATGCAAATAACACCATTTGCATTTTACATGTTGTTTGAATATCTAAGTGTATTACCCACCAATCGAAGTGCGTTTATAGAAATTGATTAAAACAATATTTAAATGAGGTAAATCATTCTTAATGTACGCAGTTCCCTTGAACCCATTAAGCACGAGCTTTTAAATGGGCGGGCAAATTTTAGGTTAGGAAGTAAATTGTTTGTTAAATGATTAAATATCAAAAACTCAGCTGTCATCTGTTGACATTTTTTAATAAAAAAGTTAAGAAATTTTAAACATGCAACGCACAGAATTTTACTATCAAATGGCTGAAAATTTCCTTGTATAATTTCGTAAAATTCGTGCAGCTTTTTCTAGTTATCAGGCTCCTTCTGCAACGGCTGTAATTTAAATCGAGGCTGACGGTATTGCTGCTGATCATAGACTAAAATAATAAGCTCGTTGTTGTCGTAGTGCTGCAATCATATCGGCTGTACAGCAAATTGTTTAGAATGGGATTAGAACACCAACTCGACGACGTTCGCAACAATTGGGCATCACAACAGGCACTTTTGCATAAATATCTTAATCTTCACGCTAAGGAAGTTAAAATCGTTAGCCGACAGATCATTGTCTGCGTCGAACGTTTGTGAATTGGCTGTGTGAAAAACTAAACGAAAACAAAGCATTTTTTAACAAAATCATCTTTAGGGATCAGGCTCATTTTTAATAAGACGGTTATGGAAGCCAGCAAAATTGTCGCTTATGGAGCTCCGAAAATCAATAAACAGTCCTTGAGAAACCATTACATCTAAACATAGTGACCGTACGGTGCTCCCTCCGGGGGCACATGATAGTCTTTTTGGAACCTACTATTCCATTTAGACTGGTGTCTTGCGGGGTAAAAGGAAGCCCAGGCCCCTCAAAGGCTAGTAGGAGTCACCTGGACAATCCACATATTTCCACGGGAATCAGAACGCTCGCAGAGTACACTATTTCTTCTCTTTAGGCAATGATGTGCTCTGACTGGTTATTGAGGTTGGCCCCTATATGGGAGTATCGTGGTGGTTGTGGTTTCGGACCCTTGTGAGAGTTTGTGGGTCGGATCATTCAAATTAACACAATGAATGGTTCAGGTTCAGTGAATATGAATGCTGTCGTGTTCTTGATAAAAAAGAGCTTCATGCGTTCTAGACCAGGAGTTGGAAAGTCTCCAACTCTTCAGCAAGGAGTGAAGGCTGCGGCCTACTTCGGGCTTTCGAAATTGCTACTAGAAGTGACCGGAGGATATACGTATTCGATGGCCTTCTAGGGCGTGGGTGATGTCCAATCAACCAAGTGGTTTAACCACCATCTGATTAAGGCTACATAGCCAGGCGCAGATGTAAAACAAATCACACTCTGACCGTACGGTGCACATTTAGCAGTCTTTATGGATTACTTAACCACCTAGAAATGTGTCGTTTGAGGGTATAAGGGAGCCCAGTTCCCAGAAGGCTGGCAGGGAGTTAACTGGAAGTTCCACCTTATGTCCACGGGAATCAGTAAGCCCCAGAGTTCAGCTATTTGTCTCTTTAGCCTTCTAGCTGCTCTCTGTCTGATTATTGAGGTAGACCCTTCGGGAGTATCGTGGTGGTTGTGGTTGCGCGGCCCTCATGAATTTGATTAAGGGGCCAGGATCATCTCACCTTTACTGAATGCAATGGGTGAATGATCCAAATCGTGAGTGAGCATGCTTGTCATGTGTTCTGCACCAGAAGTTGGATAGTCTCCAGCTCTTCAGCAAGGAGTGGCGGTTCGTGACCCTGCTTCGAAACCTCCAAAATTGCAACTGGGAATAAACTGTTGCTGGAAATTAGTCTTCGGCATCCTAGAGCGCAGCGCACGCATCATAGCGCCCAAAAGGTTTACCCACCATCGAGTTATGGCATACACACGCTAGGTAGCGACGTAAATCATATCACGCATGACCGTATGTTTCTCACACGCACTCTTGATGAATCTCTTTCCCATTATGATATGTGCTTTCGGGGGTAAAAGGCGGCATCAGTCGCCTGGGCTAGCAGGAGCCCGATACTGAAAGAGACATAGGACTCTCGAAGCCCAATCAGTGACATAAACACACACTGCTACCACGGGCATCAGTTAACCGCAGGGCTACAGCTTTATTCTGGTTGTTGGTGAGGCCTTTACAACGCGGATGCTGTGGTTTATTTTAATCGAGCTTCGAAGAAAGTTCCGAAGAGGTGTCAATGAAAAGATAATATTAATGTCCAAATAAATGTCCTAGTTGCGCTTGCAACAGGACCAAAAGTTGGATAGTCCCGAAAACTAAAGCAGGGAGTGGGGCACGACACTGCTACCGTGTAATTGAAAATTGCTACTAAGGCCTACATGCATCTAGAGGGTCGCTGGACACTTTTGCCTACACCCAGTGGTAAGACCACTATTAGATTATGGCTCCATAAGGCCTACATGCATCTATGGCGTGGCTGGACGCTTTTTTCTACACACAGTGGTAAGACCACTATCAGATTATGGCTTCATAAGGCCTACATGCATCTAGGGCGTGGCTGAACGCTTTTTCCTACACACAGTGGTAAGACCACTATCAGATTATGGCTCCATGGCTCGGTGCTGATGTAAATTCTGTTACATATTTGACCATATGGTGCGGTTCGCGGTTAGGTGGCATCATAGGCCCATATTATTTTAAAAATAAGCAGGAAAACACCGTCTTTATGAATTCTCTGGGCTACTAAATTTTGATAAACAATTTTTTGTAACTGCAATTGGCTAATGCTGCCATCCATGACCTTTGGTTGCAGCAAGATGACGCGA
The DNA here is from genome assembly GCA_030448955.1 of Trichopoda pennipes. Classification (NCBI taxonomy): domain Eukaryota; kingdom Metazoa; phylum Arthropoda; class Insecta; order Diptera; family Tachinidae; genus Trichopoda; species Trichopoda pennipes. The sequence continues at coordinate 8,065,393 of JASKUP010000002.1, forward strand.
CAAGCCACATGGCCACACAAAAAATTCAGTTATTTCATGAAAAACTTCCCGGTGGCGTTTAAAACAACTGAATAATTTTTCTCTGGGCCATTTGGAAGACCGGATTTACGTCAATAATTAACAAGCAACTGCTGATCTGAAAAAAAAATTCGGCGCAGCATTGACAAGATAAGCTAAACTTTGGTGCATAATTTGCTTCATAATTGTATGATAAAAGCGGAGGTCTACTAACATGCTAGTGTCGGGAATTCGCACGACATCATATTCCATTATTAACTCCCATTATTCTGCTTTAAATTGGTATCAATAAAATTAAAGTTGTCGAAATAAGGTTGTGGTTTAAGCTGTTTTTACCTCTTCACCTCAAATTTGTCCATTTTCTATATATCACAAAACACAATTAATTAGCACCCTGTTAAGTTAATGAAGAGCACTTTCGTTAAAATTTAATAAAAAGGCTTTTAATCGACTTATACTGTTTCCATTCAGACCCTCAACGAAGCTGATTCGAAAATGTGCTTGTCAACACTTAACTCCACAATAGCTGATAAATCTTGCGTGAATTTAGAAATATTATTTATCGTTATTTACCTTGGTATGATGCCATACAAAGTCCAATTGGTTCAGGAGTTTATAGCATTTAAAACAAACAAAAAAAATTATTCACTGCTGCTGCAACATATTTAATGTTTTAATTAAAATCCACTAAAGTTTAAACAACATTGCACGTCCGGATTTTAATTGAACACTTTTCTTTAACTTCATTCCACTGTTATATTTTGTGTATTTTTAAATCACTTTTATTAATCATTTTTATTAAATAATATTTATTTATTAAACAAAATTAGTTTTAAAGATTTCGTCAATTTAATTTGATATTCATGCCAAGAATTTTATATCAGGCCAAGAAAATAAATAAAATAAAAATATTCTTCATTTAACGTCTGGTTCTTTAAATATTAACGTTTAAATAAAGTGTGACAACGAAGAAATTGTGAATTTTTACGACACTTAATGGCATAAAAGTGCTTCGGTGTGTGTCAATATGAGTACAAATTTAGTCACAAAAAAACCCGGCAGACAAATTTTAAATTAAATATTCATTTTTGGTGTTTTTTTTTTTAAATTTTTACACTTTTAATTACAAAAACAAAAAGTCTTACACGAATTGTAACACTGACCCATATAATTATCTTCTAACCACAAATAAGCAAAAATAATAAAAATTCTTGTGACGAAATAAAAATATTTATAAAATAAATAAATTTCTTTCAGATTAAGAATTAAATTTATAATGAAAGAAAAATATATTAAATGAATTTTTAAAGTCTTAAGATTAACTAAAACTGAAATTAAAAACAAAAATCGAAATTAATTTTTTCATGCTGAACCAGCTATAATTACGGGGGGAAGAAAACAAAGGCGCTAAGCTGCTAATAAAACTAAGAGTTTATTAACCTTAAAAAAAAATATAATATTTTTAGTTGATTCCTTCCAGTTGTTGTTGTTGTTGTTGCTGTTGTTATTATTTTAATGCGTAAATGAGTTGCTCAACAACTCAGTAAATGTTTGAATAAATATCTTTCTTACACACCATCCATCCACAATATTGTGTGAAATCTTTCAAGCTAATGTCATGATGATGATGATGATTATCATCATCATTATTATCATAATGATTGCCCTGATCATGAGCTATGTCCGCGTTAAATAAAAAAAAAACTTACTCGTAATTTAACGAATTGTTTGTTTTAAAACATTGTGGTCAGAGTTGTTTATGCTGGTAACCAGTCCAAAAGAGTTAACTCAATTATATAGTCAACTGCTGGCCATGATCTTCAATTTATTGCCAGCTAGAAAAAAAAAGCACGGCATTCAATCAAAGTTAGATAAACAGCTTACAGTTGGATGCTATAAAATAGCAGTAGTTACTAATTGTTATTATGAAAAACAGGCGATTCGTGCAGATTATTTAGTGTTATAAATTTAATAAAAATTTAAAGCTTTAAAAAGCTCTCTAAAGCCAAAAAGAAATTTAATAATACTGTTATTTATTAAATTGTTTTAACGATTATTCGCTTTTGTATACAAAAGCTTATGAAGATAGCTTTGCCACTTTAACGAAAGAATAGTTATGCATCAACGGTTGTGTTTCCAATTAATCACATTTGCCACTATAATGCATTGCCCATAAGTCATGGAACCTTTATATACTATTTTGAGCGGTTCTACTTCTCTTATTCACCACTTTTGGAAAATTCTACAATAGTCTTAACTACAAATGTTGTCTGTATCATTATTCTTCATTTTCTGATTATTAATCTTAGTTCGTGAAATTTAAATGTATCATGCTGCTGTTGTTTTGTGTTCGTATAATTTCTTTTTTATTTGTTCATAGACACAATAGGTCATTTCATATTATTATTTTTTTTATATAATTATTTTTATAAACCTTAAACTCAGCATTTTCGCAACAATAGAAAAATTTAAGTCTTATAAAAACCCAACAAAATAACAAAATGATTTATAAAACTTTAATGTAAACTTAAAATAATTTTAATGGAAGCTTTAAAATCTTAAAAAAAATTAAAAGCAGCATTCAGCACAGCTTGAAATAGCACTTAAAAGGCAGTTTATAAATCAAACAAAAAAAAGTTTAATGAAAACTGTCACTTAAGCCGTAAAAGATTTGCGCAAAAATTATGATATTTTAAGAACTTAAAGTTAATACTCGAAAAAGCTCTCAAGCCACTGCGATTATTTATGGTGAGCTTTTTCAAAAATTTCATGTCAAACTAAGCTTATGAATTTTAGAAAATTTAGATGTTTTAGATAATTTCAGAAAATCTTTATTTGAGTTTTAACATTTTTCTTCATGGGTTTTATATGGGTGGGCAAATTTGAGGTTTGGAAGTTAATTTTCAGTGAAATAACTAAATTTAAAAAAATGAGCTGTCATCCTCTGATATTTCTTTAGTAAAATGTTGGGAAATTTTAAACATTTAATGTCATACTGTGAGCAAATTTTTTAATTATGAAATCTACTATCAAAATCGTGTTATATCTCACTATGTCACTTCGTCAAATTTGAGCAGATTTTCCTTGTAATTAGGCTCCTTCTGAGACCACAGTGCATAATTAAATGCCGAACTATTTAAAATATTATTGCTGGCCTGGCAATAGAACAATATAATAAGCTCGTAGTGGTAGTAGTGATGCAAACATAGCCGCTGTACAGCAAAGTGTTGAGGAATGAGCCTGGATCGCGATGTTCGCAACAATTGGACTTCGATAGAGGCTGTTTTGCGTAACATTTTGCATAAAGATCTCTATCTCCACGCTTTTTTAAGCACGAATTTAACTTTTTGAAGAATTGAAGCCGACCGGTTATTGTTTGCGTTGAAGGTTTGTTAAATTAGGGGTTTACAAAACTAAGCGAGAGTAACGCATTTTGCAAGCAAATCATCTTTAGTGATGAGGCCCATTTTTAATTTGGAGGTTATGTAACTAAACAATATTAAAGCATACGGGGCCCACAAATTGACCCCGTAAAACTATTAAATCCATGAAAAGTGACTGTATGGGTCGATTTGTGGTTAGGCGACATCATCGCACCATTTTTTTTAATATTTATTAAGGAAACGCCGTCACCGTGAATGCTCTACACTACCAAACTATGATTATCAATTTCTTGTCGCCATGTTTGGCTACAATGTTGGCATCAGTGATGTTTAGTTACAGCAAGACGGCGCCACAAGCCACGCAGTCACGCAAACAATTCAGCTATTGGTTGCGATATTTCCTGGTTGCAGAATTTCTCGCTTTGTACGATCTCAATTGGCCGCCTCACTCATACGTTTTAACGCCGCTGGATTATTTTCTCTGAGGCCATTCCAACGACCTGGTTTAAATAAGCAACTCAGTGATAACCAAAGCGCTGTTGCAAAATGTAATGTAAAATTTTGTGAAAAAAAGCAGAGATCCGCCAACGTTTTAGAGGTGGACATTTACCATTATTAATTCCCATATTTCTACTTCACATTAGTATCAATAAAACGGCTTAAGTTTTTATTTTGTTTCTTGTTTTAAGTCTTTTTTATCCTCTACTGCATTTTCTTTTTTTTTTTTAAATTAAAATTTCATTTTTAGCTTGAGTGCACATTGTAGAGCCTGTTAAGCAGGTTTAAAATCCAGTTGTTTGTTTTTCTTTTTGATTTCCCTGCACTTTGTTATTTTGCTTTTTTTTTTAAGCACGAAATCAATTGGCTGTTTCTACTTTGATTCCTTCACTTTTAAGATTTTTACACATTTTAAATACAAAAGATAAAGAAAAATGCAAAGTATTTTTTGTTTTATAAATTACTTGCCTTCAAAATTGTCGTTTTATTAGAAGTCTATTGATGTGTGTTTGTAGAGGCAATAATGTTTTGCATAAAATTTAAATTTTTTGCTTTTTTAAAAACAACAATTTTTTTATGACTTTCATAAATTTTTATGTTTTTCAAATGAGTAAAAACAATTTTTTTTCAGTGTTGTTTCAAAGAGCTGAAGCATATAAAAAACCAATTTAAAAAAAAAAATTTTCAAAGTCACTTAATGATACAAGAGCATTTTAATAAGCCAGAGCCTACGACAATTGACACAATTCAATTTTACAATCTTTCTATAACACTGGGCACGTGTTTCCATTAAAGTACTACGCATCAAAGTCATAAGGTGTGTTTTTTATTCTTGTACTGCTGCATTTGAGTAATTAATCAATTAATAATTAAATATTATTTATATGTCTACCACTGTGCAATCCCAAAATAAGTAACCTTAATCGATTGACTCGCATTCTATATGCCGTAAGTTCATTTGTCTTGGGTGCTTTTCTTTTTGTTTTTTATATTTATTTCATCAAAAAAAAAATTAAATTATTTGCGTCAACTGGTTTTAAGAGCTGCCAAAGTACAATAGTACTTTTTTATTTTATTAAAGTATCAAAAAAGAAATTTTTGGAACCATAAAATTATTTATGTTTTTTTCTTCTTTATTTTTTTTAAGATTTAATTGAAACTTTCCAAAATATAAACTGTGAATGGTTTATGTGAATTTTTTGTTGTTGTTTTCTTTTAAAAATTTATTGTTTATAGATTGATTTAAATCGTATTGTGTATATATTCGATTTGTCGTTTGGGGAAATAAATTTAAGCACCCATCATGTACATGCAAACATACAAACATATTTTATTCATTTAAAAATTTATTTATTTATTTATTTATTTTATTTTTTTTTTGTTGTGGTTGTTGTGATTTATTTGGCCGGGAATAAATATCCAGAAAAGCAGCGCAACTGAGATGAAGAATCTTTTATAACACAAAAATAGTACCGCTTATAAATTTTTATTGTTTTAATATTCAAAAGCTTTTAAACAAATAAAGTAAAATATTCAATAAAAAAAATATTTCCAAAAAGTATAGTGATTTAATCGCTAGGAAATAAAAAAAAATTAATATTATTTTAAATGTATGAGTTATTTGAAATTTATTCGAATAAATTTTTAAAATATTATTTGAATAATTTATTCGTTTTATTCAATATTATCGTTACGAAATAACAAAAAAAAAATATATATTATTTTAAATGTATGTATAAGTTATTTAAAATTGAATCGAATAAATTTTTAAAATATTATTCGAATAATTTATTCAAATAATTTATTCGAATTTTATTTAAATTCTATTATTCGAATTTCCATCATTGTGATTTTTCTTCGAGTTGCTTTTTCGACTAGTTTTGGTGTTTGGGTAGCATAATGATTTTAGTATTTTCTAATGAAGCAAAGTAATTTAGAATGGAATTGATATTTCGATTAACTTTGGTTTTTGGATAGAAAAAAAAATATAGTTAAGAAATATAGAAATTTAAACATATAAGTTATTTGAAATTTATCGAAAAAATTTTTAAAGTATTACTCGAATAATTTATACGAATAATTTACTCGTTTTATTTAAAATTATCGTTACGAAATAAAAAAATAATATTATTTTAAATGTAAAAGTTATTTGAAATTTATTCGAATAAATTTTTAAAATATTATTCGAATAACTTTAGTGAATAATTTATTCGAATTTTATTTAAATTCTATTATTCAAATTTCCATCATTGAGATTTTTTTTTAATTCTTTTTTCGAATAGCTTTGGTATTTTGGTAGGATAATCATTTTAGTATTTTCTAATGAAGCAAAGTAATTGAGAATGGAATTGATTTTTCGTTTAACATTGGTTTTTGGATAGAGAAAAAATATAGTTAAGAAATATAGAAATTTAAATATATAAGTTATTTGAAATTTATTCGAATAAATTTTTAAACTATTATTCGAATAATTTACTGGTTTTATTCAAAATTATCGTTATGAAATAAAAAATTAAATTAATTTTAAATGTATAAGTTATTTGAAATTTATTCGAATACATTTTTAAAATATTATTGAAATAACCTATACGAATAATTTGTTCGTTTCATTCGTTGCGAAAAAATAAAAAAATAATATTATTCAAAATTTAATCGAATAAATTATTGAAATATTCGAATAACTTATTCGCATAATTTATTCGAATTTTGTTTAAATTCTATTATTAAAATTTCAATTATTTAGATTTTTTTTCGAATTGCTTTTTCGACTAGATTTGGCGTTTGGGTAGGATAACGCTTTTAGTGTTTTCTAATGACCCACAGTAATTGAGAATGGAATTGATTTTTCGATTAACTTGGGTTTTTGGATAGAATGATGATCTTACTTTGTTTTTTCTAATGAAGCAAAGTAATGGGTACTGCTCAGAAAATTAAGTGAATTTTCAAGCAAATGTGTAGATTAAGGTTACACTCAACACAAAAAAATTAAATATTTATTTACGATAATTAAAGTCTCTTATTTTTGTGGCGATTACTGACGACTAATCTCTTTAAATGTCCCAAAAAAGCTCAAATGGATCGTTAAAAATTATTCGAACGATTTTTTCTGATATAATTTTTTCTTCCCAAAAAAAAAATATTTTTTATTCGAAATTTTAAATGACGAATAATCGTTATATTATTCGAATATTATTTTTCTTTTATGGCAAGGTATTTAAAAATATTAAAAAAAATTTCAACTGCTGATTAAGAAACTTAAAATTTTAATTGTTTTCTATTTCCAGCAAATCTAATTGAATGAACTGAACAATATGTTCGTTGCTTGATGTTGTGTTAGGTAGCAAACTAAATAAAACGAAATGTTGATTGGGTTTGTACAGTTATATCGACTTTCACATAATAACCAGAGTATTGCCATTTCACAAAATAATTGTAACGATAATAAATTTTATGTTTGCAAACAATTAAGTGTGAGTTTAAGGAAATTTCCAAATCTATTTTTGGGAAAAGATCTTTTAACATCCTTATAAATCAAATAAATTACTAAGAGTACTAAAATTGTTGTCATGTGCTTCTTCTTTTTTTTTGTTGCCATCAAACCTTTAGATTTTAGGAAAAAGCCCAGCAAAAAAAATCTTGATCGTTTAAAAATCTCATAAAGAAAAACAACAACTTAAACGAAAGCAGCTGTCGTCTTTTGCTAAGAAAGTGTATGCAAATCTATGTCTTATTGCAACATGTGTGTGAGTGTGTGTGTACATATGTGCGTGATAATAAATTAGCTGACCAAAAAACCCAGTTTTTCTTTTTTTTAAATTCAATTTTCAATTTTATAGAAAATTTGCATGGGGGATTGCCAACTTAAAATACAAAAACCCAAACACTGACACACACGTTGGCACACACACGCATTATTGCCTGGGATATTTATAGGAAAACAATAAATATGACCCTTAAGTGTCATATGCAAAATAGGTACCAATTAAAAATCTTGAGAAAAATCTATATTTTGTTTAAATTCCTAAAATAAGTGGTTCATATTAATTTACTGCATTTAAACATTTTTCATGGAAAATTTTATTTGAATAAGAAATTTTTTTTTAAATCATTTAAAGTAAATTAAAGTGATTTAAATCAATTGTAACGATTTCTTACAAATTGTTTTATATTTTAAGGAAAAAAGCAAAGAAAACTTAAACTACTAACAATAATAAATAAAACAACAACAAAACAATATTAAATTGAATAATAATCAGCCCAGACTTCGCTTTTTATTTAAAAAATGTTTACGAATTAAAAAAAATATATACGCATCATCAAAAAAAAAACATGATAAGCATAAGTATGTATGTATGTAAAAACTAAAACACTTTTGATTGAATCGAATAAAAAATTTAATCAAATAAAAATATATTTTATATATATTAATACTCTCCGAATTTTTATTTCACTTATAAAAGCAAAACAAATGTGTGAAAAATTTAATTTATATTTTGTATCAATTTTTCTAGTTTTTTTGATACACAATAGTCAATTTTTCTGCTTAGATTCATGCAGTTTTTATAAATTTTCTTAAAAATAGAAAAAATTTTACGAATAAAATTTGATTCGAATAAAAATTTATTCGAATAAAAACTTATTCGAATAAAATTTTAATAAAACATTATTCCAAAAAAATTTGATTCCAATAAAAATTTATTCGAATAAAAACTTATTCGAATAAAATATTAATAAAACATTTTTGCAACAAAATTTCATTCCAATAATAATTTCTAAGTTACTGCAATTGTTTTAACTAATATTAGGTTATCCCTTCAAGTATGTATATCAAAACTTTTTATTTAAAAAAAAAAATATCCTTTTCAATGAATTTATTACAGGTTGTCCGCCGGGAAGGATTAAATGAAAGAGAATGGATTTTATATTGATAAATGTTTTATTTAATGTCCATAATTCTGTATGGAATACAATATCAGATAAATGTCCACCCCTGCTAGCCTCACAAATGCGAGCCTTTTTGGGCACATTTTTCATTACATTCTCACACATCTCACGTAGTATTTCATTAATCACGAGTTGCTCAAGGGTTTCTAGTTTATTTGCATAAAGCTTACTTTTCAGATATCCCTAGAAAATTAAAGTCTGGAAGAGTCAAATGAGGCGACCATAGAGGCCAATCAACATCACCATTCCATGAAATAACTTGTTGTGAAAAGAGATCTCACGGTAATTCCATTGTAATCCTGGCTGTATGCGATGTGGCAGCGTCTTGTTGATACCACATGTTAGTCAAGACCAAAACATGCAGTTGTGGCGTTAAAAAGATTTCCATCATATTACGATATCGCTTTCCATTCACAGTTACCATTACGCCATTTTTATGTTGAAAGAAGTAAGGTCCAATGATTCCTCCTGAACAAATTGCTTACCAGATAGTCACTTTTAATAAATTCAAAGGCGACTGTTGAATTATTTGAGGGTTTCCCATTCCCCAGAACCGACTATTCGTTTTATTCACCTAACCATTCAAATGAAAATGTGCCTCGTCACTCATTATGAATTTTTCATGAAAATCGGGGTTGTGATTGGCGAGCTATAACATCCTATTGATATATGTATGGCGACCTAAATGGTCTTGTGAAAGAAGCGCTTGTGTCAACTGAATCTTATATGGAAACAAATGCAAATCCTTGTACAAAATTGTGGCCAAAGTTTTTTCTTGAAGACCAAGCTCCTGAGCAGCGCGTCGAATTGAGGTTGATGGATTGTTTTGAACACTTTCTTGAGCAGCAGCCCTAATCTTGCAGTACGTTGTGGTCCGTGTTTGGGTCTATCACCTACTGACCCTTTTTCTTTGAAATCCTTCACCACACGATATATCGTGCGTTTTGTTGGGTACGTCGTTTCTTCCACAAATTTCACGTAACTTTCTCATCGTCACAGTAATCGACGATTGATTTTGATAAAATGTTTTAACGATTAAAATACGTTGGTTTATCGAATATTTTTTCATAATAAATTTTCCATGTGTCTACTTCACGACTGCCAAATATAAACTGTCAGTACTAATGTTTAACAAAACAAGCAGCAAAACAAAGTAGTTTACGATCCCGGCGAACACCCTGTACTACTAAACTGTTGTATGCTAATAATTTAATTGTAATTAAGTGTTCTCATGAAAAGTCAGCTAATAGGATTAACAAAAAAAAATTATTATAAAAAATATTTCAAACTAAATTTTCTTTTACCAAATGAGAATTCAGTTAAAAATATTTAACAATAAATAAAAAAACTTCTTCTAGTTATCAATTCATCTGCATAGCTTTAACAAAGATTACTACACTTAAATTTAGCGAAATATAACATATAATATTAAAAAATTGTTCGAATATTTAACGACTAAAAAATTTATTCGAATATTTTTTATAATTTTTTTTTCCATAAAATTTTTATTTTTCTTAAAATATCAATTAATAAATCGTAAATTATCCTCACCTAAAGTTTTTTATTTCGCAATTGAAAATAACTTTTTTAATAAAACAACTAAATTTTTACCTTTCTTTATTATTTAAAACAAAAAAAAAAAACAAATTAGCGTTTTTATTTTGTTCCTGCGGTTAACGACTCTTTCAACTATAAGAAGAAGTTTCTTAATTGTTCGATTTTTATCTAGCTTATCTTCCTTTATTATTCAACATTTTTTATTGTCTCCCAAATCAACATTTATTACTTGAGTTCCTTTGATCAAACGCTACCGATCGTGTGTTCTAAAACGTGACTTTAATACAAAATTCAACTTCAACATTTTGTTAAACAATAATTTCACTTGATATAAAACTTATTTTTTAAGTGCTTTATTATGTATAAAATTTAAACACTTGTTTAAACACATTTGAAAGAAAATAACAAAAAAAAACATAAAAAATTGTAGAATTGTTTGTTGTTGTTTTCTAGGAAAACAAAGAAATAACCAAAAACCTCAAGTGTCGTTTACTTTACACAATTGCGTAAATTGTTTATTACTTAAAAAAAATTAATTTTAATAAAAATATTTGCTTGTATGGAAATGATAAATTGTTTTTTAGACGGTTAAGAAAGCCAATAACCTTCTTGGAAGAATTTATGATGAATTATTTGACAACACAACCAGTTGACAGTTTTCTTTTAATGGCAATCACTACTTGAATTCAAAACAACTGTCACTCAAAATAAAAAGGCAGATGAAAATCTATGAAATAACATTAAAATAACTTTTAAAAAATCATTTAAAGGAAGGGCATGTTTGGATATAAATTCTTGGCAGTAAACTGCGCCTCATAATTTTAAATGCAATTAATTTTATCATGAATTTGGCTATCAACATAACGAAAAACAAAGCTGATTGATACTAAAGCATTGACGATCAATAAGCCTTTAACCATAGTAAATTGGGAATGACCTTATAGCGTTTATGTTTATGGACATTAGTTGCTTAATAATAATTTAAAAGGTGCCTATATAAAAATTAATTTTTGCTGAAAAATATTTTTCTGATTTTTTCTATATTTTATTTACTGAGACACTGTGTTTTTGTGTAATTTTAGCGAAATTTTCACTTCTTTGGAAAAAATGCGTTTTTTTTTCAAATTTGTTAAATTTAAATTTTAATCTCACTCGCGCATTTATTTTATATTAAAAGTAACTTTATATATTATAAATAATATCTTTAAGCACAGAGTCTATATAAATTCCTATTTTTATTATTTCGCCACACCATTAAGTGGCATTTTTAGGAGGAGAAAAATTTATAAAATTTTTTTTTATAAATTCATAAATAAACAATTTTGGTAAATTAATTTCAAATAATAAAATTTTTTTTTTTTAAATTTTACTTTCTCAATAATTATTTTTTGAAAAAAAATTTTCTGATATGGAATTTTTTTTAAAAATTTTTTTTTTTTACTTTGACTATGTGTGACAAATAATTTTCATTAATTGATTATTTATCAAAAATTCTTTGAAAATTTTGATTTTTCTGAAGATGCCACCGAATGGTGTGGCGAAATAAGGAAAATAAAATTATTATTATTTAAATTATGTATAAACCCCTTGGGCTTAAGCATATTATTTATAATATAAAAAATTATTTTTTATGGAATCAATGTGCAAGTGAAATTAAAATTTAAAAAACAAAAATTTTAATATTAAAATTTTTTTTAAAAAATTAATTTTTTTTGTTTTTGTAAATTAAAATTTTTTTTTCATTATTTTGAGTTGGTTTGACAAAAATAGAATTTTCGTTTATTGATTATTGATTATTTTCCAAAAAAATTGTTTATATATTTTACTTTTTTTAAGAGTGCCACACAATGGTGTGGCGAAATAGTGAATATAAAAATAAATTTATTTTAATTTTGTATAAATAACTTGTTATTAACGAAATTATTTATAATTTATATAATTGATTTTTATAAAATCAGTGTGCAAGTGAAATTAAAATTAAAAAAAATGTTTAAATTTAAATTAAAAAAAAAATTTAATGAAACATTTTTCTTATTGTTTTGATTATTTTTTTTTTTTTAATTTTTTGATATTTAGAATTTTGTTTTACTTTTTTTCATTTATTGATTATTTATAAAAAAATTCTTTGAAAATTTTGATTTTTCTGAAAAAGCCACCGAATGGTGTGGCGAAATATTGAAAATAAAAGTAAAATTTATTTAAATTTTGTATAAGCCCCTTGGGCTTAAACAAATTATTTATAATATATAAAATTATTTTTTCATAAAATCAATGTGCAAGCGAAATTAAAATTAAAAAAAAAAAATTTTTTAAATATTGAAAATTTTTTAAAAAAATAAAAACTTTTTTTTGTAAACCAAAAAAAATTTTTTTTCAGTATTTTGAGTTGGTTTGACAAAAATAACATTTTCGTTTTTGTTTATTGATTATTTTCAAAAAAGTTGTTTATATATTTTACTTTTTTTAAGGGTGCCACACAATGGTGTGGCGAAATATTGAAAATAAAAATAAAATTTATTTAAATTTTATATAAAGACCTTATTATTAAAGAAATTATTTATAATTTATAAAATTGCTGTTTTATAAAATCAGTGTGCAATTGAAATTAAAATTAAAAAAAATGTTTAAATTTAAAAAAAAAAATTTAATTAAAAATTTTTTTTGTTTTGTTTATTTTGAATTGGTTTGACAAAAAAAATTAATTATTATTATTAATTATTGATATTTACAATTTATAATTTATTATATTATATTATAATATACCGGATTGCCACCTCTATAATCACCATCTTCGCATCTACCTACGTTACATTGTAACTGTTGCAGCCATCTTTTTATTTCTTAATTTTAATTTTTTTTCTTTTTTAGAAAATTGATTTTTTTTAGAAATTAAAAAAACAACTTTTATTTCAGTTTGCTGTTTTAAGTTAACACCCTTAATATTTACACTAATATTTCCTTTTGTTGTTATTGTCTTTGTCTTCAAAATTCAGTTTTCTTTTAATATCACCTGAATGTTAAATGTTAACAATCCTAAAGTTATTTTCCTATTAATAAACCACATTTGGCATTTTTTTTGTTTTGTATCCAAAATATCAGACTCTTCTTCATTTTTCCTATAGACCAAAGATCAATTAATTTTGTTGTTTGATTATCTACAGCAACAACATAAATTTGAATTTAAAAGTGTTTTGGTAATGTTTTGTGTTTTATTTTTTTAATATTTGTTAAGTGACTTTTACAAACTTGAACTTTAGCAAGAAGACAAAGAAAACGCAAAAACAAAGAAACTTAAATGTCAATTTGAGAAAAATGTCACGTCTTTCTGTATCAATAAATTTTTCGAATGTTTTGTCTCGAATTGTTTTGTAAACTGGGCAAGGCAGATGAGAGAAGTTATTATATTAGAAAATCGATAGAGAGGGAGAAGGAATTAGTGAGATACAAAATAAAAAACGAGGAATAATTTACTAAACCAGGTGTACTTTATAGCTGAGCTAGAAGTAAAGAAAAATCTCAACTACAACTGACCCAGCAACGAATTTGAACTGGGCTTGAATTAAACAAGAATGAGCTAAAACTGAACTAGCGTTGATCCACAGCTGTAATAAAGTTGAACTAGTTCTGAAATCATACTTAATTATCGGGAGGGCAAATTTGAGGTTAGGAAGTAAATTGTCTGTCAAATCATTAAACGTCAAAGATTGAACTGTGAATCTTTGACATTTATTTAGCAAAAAGTTAGGAAATTTTAAGCATGGAACGTAACAGTCTTTAGCAAAGAATTTTTATTGTAAATATTTGCTATTAAAAGGGTGAAATTTGTACTGTATCACTTCGTTAAATTTGAACAGCTTTTCCTCGTAATCAGGCGACTTCTGAGACCACTGTGTCCCTTAGTTTGAGGCTCACGGTATTGCCTCTAACAATAGACAAACAAAATAAGACCGTAGTGGTATGAGCGTGGAATATTAACTCTTCGACGTTTGAAACATCTGTGCATCACTAGAGGCTCTGTCGCAGCATTTTTATAAAGATCATCTTCAGGCTAATAAATTTTAACTCGCTCAAGAACTAAATCCGACCCAAACGTTTGTAAATTGTTTGTTTAATGAACGGAACGAAAACAACGACAACATCAGCTTTTCAATTAGACGGTTTTTTAAACAAACAAAATTGTCAGATCCGCAGCAGTCCTGCATAACAAGTGATTGTATGTTGTGGTTCGTGCTCACCGGCAACCTCCCCCCTCCCCCGGGCACATTTATATGCTTTGATTGAAATCCGCTGTTACTACATGTGTCTTCGGGGGTAAAAGGTAGCCCAGACCCCTTTAAGGCTAGCAGGAGCCAACTAGATAGTCCACTATATTTCCACGAGAATCAGTAAAGCCCCAGAGTTCAGCTATTTGTCCTTTTAGCCCCTTAACTGTTCTCTGACTAACTATTGAGGTTGGCCCTTCGAAAGTATCGTGGTGGTTGTGGTTTCGAGGCCCTCGTTTGCGTTGTGTGGCTCGGATCATTCGCAATGCACACAATAAATGGTACAGGTCCAGTGGGCATGATTGCGGTTGTGTTCTTCAATTTTATTAAGCTTCATGTATGCTGGACCGGTAATTGGATAGTCTCCAACTCTTCAGCAAAGAGTGGGGGCGTTGGCCAGTTCCGAGCTCTTGATTTTGCTAGAAGTGAGTGGAGGATAGACATATCTGAAGGCTTCCTGAGACGAGGATGACACTACATTTCATCCACAATGGTATAATTCACCGTCAGGTGGGTGGCTCACACAGCTAGGTACTGACGTAAACCTTATCCCGCATCATCGGTCCGCTTTTTTTCTAAAATGAGCAAGGAAACGCCGCCAACGTAAATTCTTTGTGCTAACAAATCATGACAACCATTTTTTATGGCCAATGTTGACATCAGTGACCTTTGCTTTCATTAAGTCGACGCCACATGCCACCAAAGCAATTCAGTTATAGCTTATTCTTCTTATTTAAGGCCGCTGGAGATTTTCTCGCAGGGTTTACGTAAATAACCCACAAATAACTGATACTAAGAATGATGAAATACGGCTCTGCAGTGATGGCATAAGTGAAACATTGTTGCAAAAAATGCTTCAAAATATCGTGTAAAGAGGGGACGTCTGCCGAAGTGCTAGAGGTTAATATGGCTCAATATTATTAATTCTAATTCCATTAATACTTCTCAAATTTTTAATTTATATCGATATCAAAAAAACTGACGTTTAAAAAAAACAAAGTCGGTGTTTGAACTCAATTTACTTCCTAACCTCAAATTTGGCCACCAGTTGTAAGCAAACAACAGAACATCAACACGAGAAGTAAGCCAGAGTTTCGATTGAACTAACTCCAACTTATTATTCACTACAATTTTATCTATTTTGCAATGCAGATAATAGAATAAAAGAAACCAGAAAAGGAGAAAGAGAGAGAGAGGGATATTAAGAAACCACCAACACTAGAGAACCTAAGACAGATGAGTTTTAGAACTTAATTTGAATTGAACTAGAACTGAGCTAGAGTCGTTTTATAGAAAAACTTTGAATGGAATTAAACAAAATTATAGCTGAATTGCGCAGAACTAGAACGAGAGCTGAACTATCGGGTGGTAAAATTTTAAGGGCCAGTGTTGAATGTGAACCACACTTAAACGTCAAGTTTTTTTCTGCATATCATTTGACATTAATTAATTTCAGACTAACTTAATTTGAATCATGGAGAGACACACCTTCGAGCAACGTGGTAAAGTTATTCAGGTTTATTATGAAAATGGGCGTTCAAAACAAACATCGTGGTTACTATCACGATAGTGATAGTGAAATTTTTGGTCAATTTAATCGTCCAAATGTGCGAACAATTGGAAAAATCATCCAAAAATTTTAGGAAACCGGGTCTGTAGGAGATGTGAAAATACCAGTGCCTGCTCGTACAGCTCGTACTGCAGAAAAGATTGCTGCTGTTCGCGATAGTGTGGCTGAAGAGCCGTCAACCTCAACTCGCCGTCGTGTCCAACAAGTGAACCTCTCACCTTCGTCGTTGATGAACATTATGCATAATGACTTGCATTTACAGGCTTACAAGGTGAGAATGAGTCAAGAACTAAAGCCTCTTGACCATTCCAAATGTCATCAATGGTCAGAATGGTGGCAAGAAATGGCAACAATGGATGATCAATTTTCAAAGAAAATCATTTTCAGTAATGAGCCACATTTTCACCTCAATGGCAAAATTGCCGCATTTGGGTGAATGATAATATAAGAGCGATTGTCGAAAAACCAATGCACCCACAAACAATGACTGGTTGGGTGAGGTTTATGAGCCGGCGGCATTATCGGGCCGTATTTTTTTTTTTGCAAAATGAGGCCGGTCAGGCAGTTACTGTGAATGGTGTTCGCTATTTTGAGATGATAAAAAACTTTTTATTGGCCGAATTGGAAGATATGAATGTGGACAATATCTGATTGCAACAGGACGATGCCACTTGCCACACAGCTAACGAAACAATGGCTCTTTTATGCGACAAATTTAATGGCCGTGTTATCTCATGTGGTGGCGATGTCAATTGACCGCCAAGATTATGTGATTTGACACCGTTGGACTTTTGGCTTTGCGGTTATTTGCAAGAAAAGGTGTACGTCGTTCAGCCAGCTACAATTAAAGAGCTAAAGGATGAGATAATTTGGCACATTAACGGCATAGAACCTCAATTGTCTCAGCATTATCAAAAATTTGGACCATCGGATGGAGGTGTGCCGCCGAGGTCGCGGCGATGTTTTGTTTCATGCACAGTTAAACCATACCATATTACCATAATAAAAAGAAATGACAATAATTTCCTAAATAATTTGTGTTTTATTCAAAATCATTAGCGGGCCTTGAAATTTAACCACCCTTTAGTATTGCACAAGAACTGCAGTCAAGTCAAGAAAAACTAAGATAGAACTGCAGGGGAATTAATAGAAAACTGGGGTGGATTCCCTCTACAACTGTACTAGAACAGAAATTAAACAAAACTACAATTAGAACTGATCTTGAACCGATCTCAAAACTAAAATTTTCTTTTATTTCAATTCAAACTTTATACAGTTCTATTGCTATTTAAAATTCGTAATACATTAGATACTCGTGTATGTTTTGGCGATAATAGAAAAGAGCAGAGCTAACTATGACTAAAGTTGTTGAACATATGTTAACAGCTGTTGTTATAACTAATTTTCTAGTCATTTAATTTTTTTCTTTTTAATAACAACAAACTTTTCTTATCTTTAATAGACTACTGCTGCAATAGAGTTTATCAGAACGAATAACAAGAAGAAAATAAATAAAGAAAGAGTAGAAGTTCGCGCCGCAACACGACCATAATATGCCACACACAAACGTTTACCAACAAAACAAAAAAAAAACAAAAATGTCTAAGATAACAGCGGTACAAAAATTGGGTTGCGACATGGCAATAATCACATACAAACTAAATGTGATGAAGGAATATTTGAAAGAAAAAAAAATAAACGAAACTATAAAAACTTTTATTGACAGCTTTTAAATAAAAAAAAACAAAATACCAAAAAATTATAACCATGCAAATTTTAGTTAAAGTGACTTGAAGAATTTCCTGTTTAAGTTAAATCAACCAAAAGTCTATTGAATATAAAGTGCCAAGAATTAAAACAACATGCATGCAACAAACTTCTTATTAAGTGTTTAAATTTTATTTAAATTAAATGATCACACCTTAAGTAATAAACACATTTTCAAGACAACAAAAAACAAAACAAAAAAACAAGTTATTTGTGCAGAAAAGTACCTTAACACAAAATCAAAAAAAAAAAAAAAAAAACTTTTTATATCAAAGAGAAAACTTGAACCAAATAAGGTATGAATGAAAATTGTTAGGAGTTTTAACAAATCTGAGCAAAAAAGTACTCTACATTAAAAAGTACCATAGAAAAAACTTAAAAAAAATAAGTCATAAGAAAGTATTTTTCATTAAATTTTTCACAATTTTTTCTATAAGAGTACTTTAACAAAAAAGTACCAACTCCTTAAAGGTACAGAGAATTTCAATCGAAAATAGCTTAAGCAAAAAGTACCTTTCTTTAACATTATTAAAAATTATCACAAAGTGTCTTAATAAGAATGTTGGGAACTAAGATTTTTTAATCTTATGTAGTCTTGTCAATAAAGATTTACAACAAATAAGTATCAGTTTTAGCGTAAAATTTATTACGAAATTTCCCTTTTGTGAATCAACGAAATAACCAGAACATTTGTTCTTGGAGGCAGTAATTCTTAG
Source organism: Trichopoda pennipes (assembly GCA_030448955.1). Taxonomy (NCBI): domain Eukaryota; kingdom Metazoa; phylum Arthropoda; class Insecta; order Diptera; family Tachinidae; genus Trichopoda; species Trichopoda pennipes. The sequence continues at coordinate 8,084,108 of JASKUP010000002.1, forward strand.
TGACACCTTAGAATAGAATTGGCGACCATTCTTGCTTTATACGCCGGATCGTAATACTACAAAATTATTCATGAATTAAAGTAGTTCCTTTGACAGCATTTAATCGATTAAAGATTTTGTTTGAATTGATATAAAAATTAAATTAATATTTTAATTGATTAACTCCCAACAAAAAATTCAAAATCCCATACAAAAATGAAATAACTCCAAACTGAATTTTTTCGGAGTTATTTCATTTGTTTTGATAATTGGGAGTTATTTCATATTTATTGGGAGTTATTTATTGGGAATTTTTTCGGAGTTATTTCATTTGTTTTAAAAATTGGTAGTTATTTCATATTTATTGGGAGTTATTTCATTTGACTAAAATTGCATTTTTTAAATGGGGAGTTTTTTCGTTTTTATTGGGAGTTATTTCATTTGACTAAAATTGCATTTTGATAATTGAGGAGTTATTTCATTTTTATTGGGTGTTATTTCATTTGACTAAAATTGCATTTTGTAAATGGGGAGTTATTTCATTTTTATTCGGAGTTATTTCATTTGACTAAAATTACATTTTGTAAATGGGGACTTATTTCATTTTTATTGAGAGTTATTTCATTTCCCTAAAATTGCATTTTGTAAATGGGGAGTTATTTTATTTTTATTGGGAGTTATTTCATTTGACAAAAATTGCATTTTGTAAATGGAGAGTTATTTAACTTTTTATTGGGAGTTTTTTTATTTGCCTAAAATTGCATTTTGTAAATGGGGAGTTATTTCATTTTTATTGGGAGTTATTTCTTTGACTAAAATTGCATTTTGATAATTGGGGGTTATTTTATTTTTATTATGAGTTATTTCATATTCCTAAAATTGCATTTTGTAAATGGGGAGTTTTTTAATTTTTTATTGGGAGTTGTTTCATTTTTATTGGGAATTATTTCATTTGACTAAAATTACATTTTGTAAATGGGGAGTTATTTCATATTTATTGGGAGTTATTTCATTTGACTAAAATTGCATTTTGATAATTGGGGAGTTATTACATTTTTATTGGGTGTTTTTTTATTTGACTAAAATTGAATTTTGTAAATGGTGAGTTATTTCCTTTGCCTAAAATTGCATTTTGTAAATGGGGAGTTATTTAATTTTATTTGGGTACGGTTTTCCGTCGACCCTCGTCAAATTTGGTTTGTGAACAAACCGGTTTCGGCTGTTTGCCATCTTCAGTGTTCTTTTCGTACTAGTTGCGTTCTATTGTTAGTTGTGTTTATATAGTTCGTGTCTCCCTTCGTGTTATTGCGTTCGTCAGTTACTGTCTTTTTTGCCTGCATCTCTCTCTCTCCTTTTTCGTTTGTCTCTTTTTACCTAATTTGTCGTCCCTTTTCCATTCGTCTTCTTTCCTAACTAAATCCTTTTACGATCATGCTTGTTGTCCGTTTTTGTTTATGTGTGAACCTATTGGGTTTTTTCCTTTTTTCTTCATGTGACATAATAATCTGTAATTGTACGTTTATGATGTTCTTTATTGCTTTGGTCTTCTTTCCTAACTAAATTCTTTTACGATCATGCTTGTTGTCCGTTTTTTGTTTATGTGTGAACCTATTGGGTTTTTTTTTCTCCTTTCTTCCCCTTTTATGTGACATAATAATCTGTAATTGTACGTTTATGATGTTCTTTATTGCCTTGGTCTTGCATACCTGCGTAACGTTTCTGTGCTGGTGTAGTGTTTGTTTTCCTGTAAAAATGTTTTAACGGTTCAAATATTGTGTCCGAAGCAGTGTTTATTTGATCATTTATTATTCGTCCGTCAAATGTTTTTTGTTTGTATATTTCCATGTTTTCCAATACATTTAGTCTCCTTCCTTTGTGCTGTGTGTGAAGCAGTTTAACCGTTGTCTTAATATGTCCTGGTGTACATTTGTTGTTAAATATATGGTTCGCGAAGTTTGATTCTGGAGTCGATTTTGGTTCTCGTAGTTTCTTGTTATAGTCTCTGATGTGTTCCCTAAATCTGGTCTTAATTTTTTCGTCCTGTTTGCCCGATGTAGCTATAATGGCATGTACAAGTTAATTTGTACACTCCTTGTTTGTCTAGTATATTCGCCTCGGTTGTTTCATTCCGTAGTATTCTGCCTAGGTTGTTTCTTGTTCCGAATGCGGTATTGATGTTGTGTTCTCCAAAGAATTCCGCCAGTTTGTACGTTGATGTTCCCATATATGTTAATTTAGCCCATTTTTTCCCTTCCTTCTCCTGTTCTTTGTTCATTCCAATTTGTTTCTTGATGTTATCTACGAGGCGCTTTTTGTATCCGTTGTTTTCCGCTATGGTGTATATTGTTTCCATTTCCTTCATATACATTTGCCGTGTTATTGGTGTTCTCTCGAGTCTTGTTATTAACTGCCTGATTGCTGCGTTTTTGTGTTGCTGGGGATGATTTGATGAGTTGTGTATTATTGTGTCCGTTGCTGTTTGTTTCCTGTATATTTCATACTCGATTCTTTAATTTTTTATTGGGAGTTTTTTTATTTGCCTAAAATTGCATTTTGTAAATGGGGAGTTATTTAATTTTTTATTGGGAGTTTTTTCATTTGCCTAAAATTGCATTTTGTAAATGGGGAGTTATTTCATATTTATTGGGAGTTATTTCATTTGACTAAAATTGCATTTTGTAAACGGGGAGTTATTTCATTTCAGCGAAAGCTATTGTGTGTTAATTTTTGCCTGCTGAATCAAATATGGCACTCCCTTTAAAATACCGATTTTTCATTACCCTTTTAACCCCATTAAGCAACCTCAATTTCCAATTTTAAACACTTTTAAGCGTGTAAGTGTTTGGTGATTCTTTGTTAATTTGACTTTAAAGCTTTTTTTGCGCGTTGTTTTCTTTCTGGTGCATAATTTTTTTCTTTTATTTTTTTGTTTTTTTGTTTTTGTATGTCAAACACTAAAAATAAATTACAATTACACCGACAATCTTACACTGACATAAAGATAAGTTAAAGAAAGAAATACCATAGACATACACGTACTGTGGGGCTAACAAATGGTTGTAATCAATATATATACACACACACACACACATACACACATCCAATATGACAGACACTTGCTCTAAGAGACATATTAACACTTGTGTCTGTGAATATAATTTTATTTATTCACTCATTTAAACTTTAAAAGATGTGCAATTAAATCTGATGCCAAGTAAACGTCAAGATATGTTTCTTCTCTTGTTGTTTTTTCTTTTATATTATTGCTATTATTATCATTGCCTTGTTGTTGTTTTTATTTATTTATGTTGTTATCGTTGTTCTTGTTTAATTCTTTGGCAAATAGCAAATGTGACATACATACTCGTGCAATTGTTACCTCATATTAAAACAAAAGTGATATAATAAAACTGAAATACATTTTTTATTTAAAATAAGAACAGCAACAACAACAAAGATTGTAAGAAAATGTATGTAGAGGTAAGTTAACATTTGTATGCAAATTTGTTACGTTTGGCACCAAATTGTCACAAATCACTATCTTATCGCGCAACAGTTTAAAGCATATAACGGTGAGAATAAATAACACTTTTTTATTTTGTTGTTCTTAAAGATGCGAAATTTTCTTTTCACAAAAAACGTTTGTTAATTTTTTAATTAGATTAAATAACTAATAATGAGATAATGTTTGTGTTAATTAGATTGAATTAAATTATAATTTTTACTCATTCACATGAATTAATTTTGATTATTCACATTCTGTTAAAAGGTTTTCTGTTAAGAAATTTTAAATTTTAAAAATAACATAATATATTAAAGGATTAGCAATAAATTTTAGTATTATTGCCATTTTCCATATTATCTGGCTATTTTTAAGTTAAAGGCGAGCGCTTTCGATATGAAAACATCATTCTCAAGCCGCGGTGTAATTAGAGTTCAATAATATTTCATTCACTGGCGGGGAAAAAATAAACAACATAAATTTTAGTTGTGGTACCTTTTTCTACTTGTAATGTTGTGTTTAAGTTGAACACAGAACAACAGATATTATGTTGTTTATATTTTTTTTTATGCCACTAAATGAAATACTGCAGAACAATAGAATTTTTATTTTAAATATATTTTGGATTTTTACTATAAGTTTTCTAATAAAGTACCACATCAGTAACTTGGTACCACAAATAATGTACCTAAATTTCACAAAAACTTTATATATATTTTTTTTTTTTAAATTTTTTAAAGGGTGTTTTTTATAGAGGTATGTAATTTTTAAATGGTACAAAACAAAGATGAATTATTTAAAACTGACAAGAAATTTACTTTATTAATCTTTTCGCGTCATAGTTTAAAAAGACCTTCTGGGATATGAACGCCACAGATGGCTCGAATGTAGTCCCATCTGATCTAATTTTTGATGACCTTTCCCAACATTTGTGGCCCTATATCGAAAATAATGCGGCGAGTGTTGTCCTTCAAGTGGTCCATCCTTTCGGGCTAATCGGTGTAGCATAGCAACTTCACATATTCCCACAGAAAATGCTCCAGCGGCGTTTAATCGCCCCCTTTTTGGGCCCGTAAACTCGCCTTGAAAATCAGGCGGTTTAACTCTGCCACCCTATTTTCTGTGAGGATATATGATTGCTAGTATACGCCCATAAGAAGGCACTGGGCATGTAGGCGCGGCAAATGAACATATGATTTGCCTTCAATGCGGGTTTAACATCGCTCGAGTCATTTGGTCCTCAATAGCAATTTTTTCTTTTGTGAAACTGTATTTTCTGTTGTGTTCTAAAACTGAGTGATATCCATTTCAATCAACCGTGTGCTATCAGGTTTTGATTCAGGCTTTCCTTTTTCGCTCAGACAAGTACTCAGGGGATGACCCCTACTCATGCAGTGCATTGTACCATAACTAGGCAAATAAGTTATGGGGAGGAGGAAAGAGGCAGTAGTGTTTGCGAAAATTCGATTTGAATTTTCCCATATTGAAAGTGACAGAAAAGACCTCTGAGAGGAAGTTTATTCCACATACGAACTATTTTGCTTGGGCAGAGTGCAATGGAAACTCCTTCTAAACTTCAGCAGGCCTGCGGAGAAAGTGTTTTGTCAAGAGCCCAGATTTTTCGGTAGTTTAAAGCATTTTCAGAAGAAAGTGAATTGATTGAAGATAAGCCACAAAGCGAAAGATCTTTATCTGCAAGAACCCAAGAAAAACAGAATCCAGGATCTTGTGTGTTCAGATCGTCGTCAGGATAATCGAAGAAGAGTTAAATTCGACTTATACCACCGTCCAACAGATTTTAACCAATGAATTTGGGGATGAGAAAAATCTGCCGAAAATTGGTTCCAAAAAATCTTTCGCAAGACCATTTTCTGCGGTATTTCATTACTGGTGACGAGTCTTGGATGTTTGAATACGACCAAGAAACCAAATGCCAGAACATGGAGTGGCACACTTCAACCTCTCTAAGACCCAAAAAAGCTGGGATGGCAATGTCAAAGATCAAATAAATGCTGATTTGTTTTTTTTTATGACCACGTTATAATTCCCTAAGATTATGTAACACAAGGCCAAACAGTTATTTAACAATTTAACCGCGAGGTTCTTGAAAGACTTCGAAAACGGGCCCAAAAAGGCAGGGATGGCAAAGTCAAAGATGAAATGCATGCTGATTTGTTTTCTTAATTTCCAGGGAATCGTTCACAAAAAGTATGTAACGCAAGGCCAAACAGTTATTTAACATTTTTACCGCGAGGTTCTTAAAAGACTTCAAAAAAGGGCCCAAAAAAAGCAGGGATGGCAAAGTCAAAGGTCAAATGCATGCTGATTTGTTTTCTTAATTTCTAGGGAATCGAAGACAAAAAGTATGTAACGCAAGGCCAAACAGTTATTTAACATTTTTACCGCGAGGTTCTTGAAAGACTTCGAAAAAGGGCCCAAAAAAGCAGGGATGGCAAAGTCAAAGAACAAACGCAGGCTGATATTTTTTTTTATTTACATGGAATCCTTCACAAGGAGTATGTACCGCAAGGCGAAACAGTCAGTCAATACTTTTAGCGGGAGGTTCTTGAAAGACTTCGAAAAAGTGTCATTCTTGGAAGACCAAACATCAAGAACAGCTGCGTGAGGCGTCACAATAATTTTCGTTATCACACAGCAATTTCAATAAATCATCATGTTTTTACTGGATTTCTCCTCCTTTGGAGGTAATGGACACAACTAAAGTCCATGTTATTTTTTTTTCTGCCCGAAGTCGAAAAATCATCTTAAGAGAACTTATTTTAGGACAATCGAAAGCATTTAAAAGGCTGTCGCCAAGCTGTTGAAAATTATCGGAGTATCAGAGTTCCAGCACTGCTATGAGGAGTGGAAAAAACGACTCCAGCGCTGTGTGATTTCGGAAGGAAGTTGTTTTGAGGATGACAATAGAAAATTGTAATTTTATGTGAATAAAAAGAATTTAAATAATCAGTGTAAATATCAAAATGATGAAAGAAATCATCTAAAATTATACCTCCAAAAGAGATGACGTCTAGTCCAACCATCCAGTTGTGGCGATCATATGCCAAAAGTCATATTTTAATTATAATGCCGGAAGTTTAACTTTCGAATAAAGTAAATTTCCGGGGTCCATTTTTGAATCGTATTTTTGTTTTATTCGATTTTAAGGTTTTATACCTCCATAAAAACACCATTTAGTACTTTATAATAATTTTACTTAAAAAACGAAAGCAAACTATTTTTTTAATGAAATTTCAGAAAGTAAAAAGAAAGAAGGTAATTTTACCTATTTACGGTCAAATTGACCAAATTTCAAAGGTCGTTAAAGTAAAAAATTTCCCTTTTTTCTGTGGGATTTGTAAATGACAACTTTTTTATAGTTTTATTTAGCATTAAGAATATTAATGTTTTTGTTGTTGTTGTTGTTGTTAATTTTTAATAATAATGCAATTAACTACTTTATACTTGTATAATTGCATTAAAATGTAAATTCATGCAAGCAATTCAACATAAACTTCCTTAATAATTTATGGCAAAATATACAATTTTATACGAATACAACAACAATAATAAAAACAAACAACATTTATAAAAATGTTTGACATTTTGTGTCATATGAAGCATTTTATTCAAGTTTTTTTTTTTTGTGTTTTTTTTTTTTGTGATTTCGTTGCTGTTCGATGGTTTATGAGTCGATTTAAAAGTTAAAGTTGTTATAAATTTTCCCCCTCGTTCATTTAGCATTTCCTATGGGGGAAACGTTAAGTTCAATTGTATAGTTTGTTTAAATTGTTTATTATTAATTTATTTCTTGTTTCTAGTTCTACATTTTGGGTCTTTTCTCTTTTCAACTCTTTGAGTTTGACATGTGTTGAACTTGTACGTCGAGTTTCATATTAAATGCTGATTAGGGAACAGTGAAAAAAGGGAGCCCTTAACTTTTCCTAATTTTTTCTGTTTTTTTTTCTTTTTTGTTTTTTATTTAGTTTTAATGTTCATTTTCCTGCTTGTTGGTGTTGCAAAACGGCCTGGTTGCCGTATATTCGTTTTTATTAAATGTACTTTTCCTATTTATTTGCTGGGTTTAGTTTAATGCTCCGTTTGGTTTATTTTTATGGCATTAAAATGCATTCATCACTTTTGATTTTTTTTTTGCTTTACGTTTCACTCTTTTCGCTTTTCGTTTTAGTTTGTGTGGTGACATTTTTGTAGTTGCTGTTCACTAGCAAAAACAGAAAAGGAAAACTAAATATTACCGCGTCACACTTTGTTGACTTCTATTTAGTTGCCCGCCTACCATAAAAATGCAAAAAAGTATGTTGCAATTGTATGTAAACTGTGGCATAAACATAATTACATGCTTCCATACATACACACAAATGCATAATTAAACGCATAGATTTCAAGCTCACATGCAACATCATACGTTTAGCAAAACCACATTTCTTCTATTTGCGAGGTTAGTCCAAAAATTTTATTTAAAAAAAAAATTATTTTAAACGGCTTCCAGTTATTCAATACAGTAGAAAAAATGGTTTACCCTGTAATTTATAGGGAATGTCTACAATTCGCTACTAAAGGGTCCGCCAAATAACTTTTGTTTTTGTTTTAAATGCTTTAAACGAAACGAAAGTACAATCCTTCCGGTTAATAATGGAAAATAATTTCATTCAAATGGCTGCCTCGGCTGGCCATGCAGTAGCCTACACGATCGGTCCAATTTTTAAGCACATTATCGATTGCGTGCAGCTGTATTTCATTAAAGGCTTCACGAATATTTTCCTTTAAAGCGTCAATTGTCTCTGGCTTGTCGGCGTAACACTTATCTTTGACGGCACCCCACAAATAATAGTCGAACGGTGTCAAATCGCAGCTCAGAGTTGGGCAAACGACATCAGATCTGCGGCCGATAATGCGATCTTCGGCTGTGTAGCACGTAGCGCCGTCCTGTTGAAACCAAATGTTGCCAATATCCTCCTCTTCAATTTTTGTGAACAAAAATTCGTTCAACATGGCCCGATAACGATCGCCATTGACTGTAACGACCACTTTTTGCTCATTTTCGAAGAAAAATGGCCAATTATGCCTTTGGATCAAAATTCACAGCAAACAGTGACTCATTTTGGGTGCGTCAGCTTTTCAATGTATGCGTGCGGGTTTTCTGTGCCCTAACTGCTACAATTTTGCTTGTTTACATACCCACCAAAATCAAAATCAGCTTCATCTGAAAAGATGATTTTTTTTTAAATCGGTATCTTTTGTGAGTTAAGTCGATCGCAGGCCCACTTAGCGAAGCGAAAACGAATTAAATGGTCACTTGGCTTCAACTCCTGAAACAATTGGACTTTGTATGGCGTCATACCAAGGTCTTTATTAAAAAATTGGTCTCAATGATGTCTCTGAAATGTTCAATTTTTTTTTTTTTTTTTTTGTTTTAAAGAGAAGTAGCACTTCAGGCAACAATGCCTATTTAGTCAAGTACCGTGCTACATTCTTAAGGAAAGGAATAGAGAAGATATGAAACAGGTGGTGAAAGTAGAAGAATAGTCGGAAATTAACTGCCGTATTTAAGACAGCACAGCGACCAGTGACTATGCCTTCATCGCTGAGCAGCCCCACCGACAGTCAATTTTTATTTTTGTAGTGAAAAAAACCAAGGTCTTCGTTGGAAATTGAACCCAAAATGACGGTGAATTGATGTTGATGGCGCTTCACGCACACTTTCTATACCACAGCAGCAATATTCTCTGGTGTACGCACTGTTTTTTTGCTTTTTACGCTTTGTTTTATCGATGAGGATGCCAGTTTCTTTCACTTTTTTCACAAAGTTAACGAACATACGGAACTGACGATGCTTCGCTTCTTCCAAAATTCGTACACAATTTTCGCACACATTCTGCCAGATTACCATGATTTTCAAAGTAATGTCCCAATATTTCCTAGCGTTGTTTAAGCGTATACGCAACCATATTCGTTCAGCGGAAGGATAAAACTAATTATCTGTGAAATCAAACATAAGCTAAGTGTTACCATTCACGAAATAAGCACTAGTTGAAAATAAAAAACGTTAGATGGCGGACCCTTTATTTACCATATGTTTGGTGAACCTGAAGGTGTCAGTTCCCCTTCATCTTTATTGGACTTAAAGAAAGAGCATCTCTAGCATGTGATCCATGGTCTGTCACGTCGGTACTATGATAATCAGTAGTTCAGTGGAAGCCAAGGTCCAGGCTTGTAATTAATAAAAATCCCTAATGAGTCTATTGGCCCTCTCCTGTACGTGGTCCAGCAACTCCAAAATAGACTTTGGGGCGCCGGCTCATACATAATAGTTGTATTCCATCTTTGGACGGATATAGATGGTATAAATAGACACCGTACTATTTATACCATCTATATCCGTCCACCGTTATGCCGTTTTAGAAAACCCAGGCACTTGAAAGCTTCTTAACACAGATGTGTTCATTCCATCGAACATCACACTGAATTTTCATGCGAAAAACATCAAGAGCTGCCGCTTCCGTAATACCTATATAACCCATAGTAACAGGTACAGCACCATTTCCGAACAGAGATCTATGCATAAGCATGCAACATTGCATCTTACGGGCTTCAAAATCAACTCTATTCGCAATTGGGAGATTGTTGCGAGATCGTGATTGAGCGTATCATTCATGTATCGCCTTTTGTAACTCACCTCCAACTGGTTCGTTCTATTACCAAATGATTACGAATGACAAATGGTGATGTCATCTGTAAAAGAGTATTATAGGGTTGAAAGTTTGACAAAGAAGCTCATTTCTATTGTTGCTATTCCTCTGTGCTTAGGGGCGCTCACATTTAGTAGGTTTATTAGGGTGGTTACAAAATACAAATTTTGGATTTTCCATTGGCTCACCAATCTAAAATGTGCCAATCTGGTAATATTAAGACGAATAATGACGGGTGGTTTACAAGGTATATGAGATTAAAGAAAATTATCCTATCTTTCGGCTCACCTACCTCAAATGTGGCAATTGACTAGATTGGCAAAGTTTCAATTTAATCTGATAATATTAATACGTATCGCATTGCGACAATGTTAACATAAATGTGATCAGATTGAACTGCAACTTTGCCAATATCATTTTCTAGTCAATTTTTACATTTTAGGTGGGTGAGCCGGTGAAAAATTCAAAATTTATTTTATATTTAGTCTTCAGTCTTTAGTCTGCTATTGAATTATCATCTCAGCAACTGTTAGGCAACAAAGCATTACTTCTCTCGATTTTAATCCAGCTACAGTTAATATTTAAGATGTCTTAGAGCTGTCACCATGGAAGTTATCAAATTAATTATACTGTTATAAAGATGTTTACTGTAAGTTTTAAAAAATTAATTATCACTTATCTTAATAAATCGACAAGTTTCTAACAAATCTTATGGACACAAAACAACATGCTACATTAAAATTCCATGAACTAAGAATATCAATTAGAAAAAAAAGAAACCACACAACCAAACAAACACCTGCACTGAGTAATGATAATGACGGCATGTTTAGTAAATGCGATTGTAGAACTTTCTAAACTTGGTGAGTTTTTTTTTTAGTAAATTCTAGAACAATTCAAAACAGTACATAAAGGCTCCCTCTCGAATATGGCAAAATTAAACTAATTGTGATTAAGTGAAGGCACAAAATTTGTGGTTAAGTGAAGACACAAAAGTTGATAGAGCAGTATACACTTGACTAAGATCCGTTAAAGTGCAAAGGTTACTATAGCGAATTTTTGCGTATAAACGCGAATAATTAGATCGGGTAATTTATTTGAAGCTCTAAAGAGTTGTGTATATTTATTTTGTAATAAGAGAAGTCAATAAACGTAACAATACTTCAAGTGTAGCTAAGTGCTTCAGCCCCACATATATTAAATTTTACTACAAAATCCAGTTAGGACTGCATCACCGGGTATAAATGTGGATCGCTTTAGATGTTCATTAGCAGTCTTTTTTCGGAATAACAAAGACAAAAGAGTCTTATGGAAATACCAGACCTGCAATTATTTTAATGGGAAACTATAGCAATATTTATTATTTTATTTTCTGAAATATTTTTATAGTTTTTTTAAACGATCTTTTTTATCTTTAATAAATATCTTTTTTCTTTTTTAAGATCTTTTTTTATATATATTTTTTCTTTTCTTTTTCTTCAGGAAAAAAAGAAGCTTTCCAAAGGAAAGCGAAATATTGAAAAGAAAAAATATATAAAAAAAGATCTTAAAAAAGAAAAAAGATATTTATTATTTTCTGAAATATAAAATTTTAGGAAAGGACAACTCAAATGCATCTTATTTGGGATAATTCTAGAAATGCCCACCTACACATGTGAATTTTATTATTTTCGTCTTTTTGTCAATTTTATAATTTTGCCTAGTATTTCTTTTTATGACAATTATGGGCATAAAATTAAGTTTTACAAACAAAACCATTAAATGACAAAAGCAACAATAAACAGTCAACCATTAAAATCTGAAAGTGCGGTAAATATTTTTTGAAATTGAAAATATGTTTTCCTTTCAGAGGTTTTCTATTACAGCAAGAGATTTTGTAATACAAGCTGTCGTGCTAATTGTTGATTGTACAATTTCAATTTCAATTATACAGATGAGTTATTAAGTCAGGTTTTTATTTTTAATAATAGAAAGTTTTTTCTTGTAATATATATTTTTAAGAATATAGATTGTTTGGTAATAAAAAAAATAGCACTGGTGATAGTAAATCCGAAAAGAGTGGAAAATAATTTTTATCAAAATGCTAGAGAGTGACTTAATCACATCGTAAATAATTGATGTTAAAATATTATAAATTCAGTTTTCGTTCAGTGATATATAATAGATAACTTTCTTATATAGGAAGAATTTTTGTATTATAACAAAATTGTTATAATTATTTGTTAATTGTTATTAAAAAAAATATTATTAAAAAATTATCATTAAAAAAAATTATTTTATCACCAAAATTTTCATTAAATTTAAAAAATTGTTCACTAGTGATAGTGAGATGATTAATTTAAAAGATATTAAAAAGGTCTCAAAAATATCACCGTTGATAATTTTTAATTCTTTATATTAATCACACCTAATATAAGACATAATATAATACATGAGATGTCACGAGGTGTATTAAATTCAAATAATTTTTTATTTTATTTTTATAATATTTTTTTGGCGATTTATATACTTTCTCTTCTGTGATATTTTTTATCACAATTAAATGTTTGCTATCTTTTCCGAAATAGATAACGTTTTATGGTGCAAGTATAACCATATCTCCATAATTTTGCTATGGAATTTATATTTTTAATTATGCTATGATATATCATCAGTGATAAATTTTAATATGAAAAAAAAATATTAAAAAATAAATAATTTGCAAATTTAAATAATAATAAAATAAAAAGGCACTTGTTTAATGTTTGTTTTAACAAGTGATATATCACAAAGTATAAAAAATATACTAGCAATAATACGTTTTTATTTTTATAAAACTAGAAATGTTTTCTCCTAAAATTCCTATTCAAGCTAATATTCAATTAAGCAATATATAACTTTTCCCTTTAGTGATATATTTTATCACAACTTTTTTTCTACATATTTTTAATAATTTTTTTTTTTAAACAATATCAATCATGTTTTACTTTAAATGTTATATGTATATTCGTTGATACTAAAAAGAGTTATGATATCAATGTATTTTTTATTATCAAGTGATATATCACATAATATAAGAAATATATCACATATAGAGCTTTTTATTTTTAGAGAAAAATATCGTATGCAAAAAACAAATTATCTGAAATAAACTTGTCAGGGTTTCTATCAATACATCTCTGTGATATAATCTATCACAAGTAATTTTTCGACGCATTTTAAATCGGCACTCCAAATTACAAAACACTGTAACAAATAACTACTGCAAAGATTGCAGTTTTATAATATTATATTAACAGATTATATTAACAGTGATATTATTTAGTTTGTTCTTGCAAAAAAAAAATATTTTTACATTGAAACATTTTATGCTAAAAAAAGTGTTATCACAAAATAAAAAAAATACAGGTAACCCAAGTATAACATGGAAGTAACGTTCCACAAAACTGTCGTATTAAGTGAATCCGTGTTATACAAAATAGGGGTTATACGAAGAGGTTAGCTTCCAAAAATTAAAAAAAACATGCTGTCATATCTTTATTAAAATTGTCTTAAGAAATAATGAATAATACTAAGCTCTTATGGAGTTCTTTTTTAAGCTTTGTGCTAATTACATTTAAGGGATTTTCATTTAAGAAATATGACTCTAACTATTTGACTAAGTCAACACCTTTTTTTTATACTTTCTTGATTGAACTTTTCAACTTCTTCGCCTTCACCTATCCTATCATTATGGATTCCTGATATCATTTCAACCAAACCTGCTTAATCAATTTCTTCGTCCCACAGTAATTTTCTCATAAAAATAAAAACATTGTTATTTTTATTTCTTTAAAAAGGGTTGAGTAGCTAAAAGAGAGATACAAATAAAATCTTAAGATGTCCTTAGATTCATGAGAACTCTGCAGGAAAATCTGATAGTATGTAGGTACGCCCTCGAATAAAAAATGACAAATGAGTTATCTGTCGCACCTAAAAGCTAAATCACGATTATTGGGCTCTTGTACGGGGATTTCCCTAATTTTAGATCAAGTTTGCTTTCAAAAGCTTTTAATTCATTCCAATTTTTATTAGAGATTTGCCTAATTCTCGAACCATGTGAATCCCTGCTATAGAATTGTCGTGTTATAGGGGGTATTCCCAATTCTCGAACCGTGTTAGAGTGAATTCGTGCTATGGAATTGATGTGTTATACGGAATTAACCTGTAAATCACTGCTAAAAAAATATTAAACTTTCGAAAGAAGGAACAGTCCAAAATAGTTTAAGTGTGACATTTTCGAGTCAACATCAATGATGTTATATATCAAATGTAATTTTTCATATACAGGTTTTAACCTTAAATTTTGTGATAAAAAAATTAAAATAGATCTTCATCCAATCGCACAAGTCTTATCAAAAAATTGTTATGTTTTTATAAAAAATTATATTTTATAGAATGCAAATAATAACAGTAATATCTTGCAAAGCATGGAAACAACTATCACTAGTGATATTTATTTAAAAACTGGAAAGTCAATTAATTTTTTTTGATAAAAATTTCAAATTGTATATAATAGTTATAATTTTTTTGCCCTTTTTTAATATTTTTTAGTAATTAATTTTAAAGTCTTATTTAATAAAAAATTTTTTAAAAAACTTTATTTTTTATTATATTTTCGATATTTCGCCACACCGTTGGTTGGCATCATCAGGAAAAACAAAACTAAAAAATAAAAAAATTAAAAAAGACCTTGTGCTTAAAATTAATTACTAAAAAATTTCAAATTGTTTATGCCTTTAAATCCTCTAAGTAAGTTAAACATAATTCCTAAAATAGTAGTAACTCCAGCTAAAGTTCATTAAACTTTACTTTTATGACTTCAACTCGTGTTGCTTTTTTTATTGTATTGTGTGTTCTTTATTTTTCTATTTTCTACAAACAAAATATTGTAATGGAAAGAAGAAACCGTATCATTGTACACAACACAACAACACCCTTTTTTGGAGTCAAACAAAAAGCAAATCAAAAAAAAGAGGAGAATGAATTACTTGTATTTAGCATAGATGAGTGTTATCATAATATTACGAATACAAGTGCTACTCCAGTATAATACTGCTGCATTTGCTGTTGCATTTACAGCTTTCATTCCTTTGGCAAAATTTGCCTGTGCAACGAGAACAAAAATTGTGTCAAGCTTTTTATAACTTCTCCCCAGTTGCAGCATATGTGTCTGTCCCTTCATCTGTCTGTGTGTGTTCTATGATTCAAAAACATACACTATGGTGTATATGTGTGTTTATAGACAGACATTCCAGCGAGGGAGTCAATGTATGAAAATTTTCACACAATGCCAACAGAAAAAAAAACCTTTTAAAAATATTAAAGTTTTCCGGGTTTTTATTGTGATAAGGAAATTATGGTGAAGATATCAACGACACCACAACTTTAATTTATATAGAAAAAAAACAAAAAAAGCGAATATTTTTTTTACTAAAAAAACAACAAAAAAATACTTTTGAAAAAATTCAATTGCACTTGTATAAATTGAACTTTTTGTGGTTGATTTTAATTAAAAACAAATATCTTAATGATTTTATTAAAAAGCAAATAAAAACAATAAAAATTCTTCAGTCATTGACTTTAAACATTTTTTTATCGTTTTACAATTTTACTTACAAATTTAACTGATAAGGACTCATAATTATTATAAAGAGAATTGCATAATAAAATACATTTTTTTTTGTTTAATATTTTTTTGTAAATGTTCACTTCTCTTAAAAAAATATCAACATTTGTTTACTCTGTAGTAAGTCAAAATGATCAGATTAGTGCCGAACAGAAATTCAATGAAATAATAATAATACTGGAGAGTTAGATTTACATGCATACGGATCTGTATCCTGTTTTATTCATATTTGAAATCTCTACTTACTACCTTTTAGAAGAAAATACAATTTTTGTCAAAATCATGATGTCTATGGAACCACCTCCCAATTTTTAAAACTATTTTTCACAAATGCTTATATAGCAAGCAGATATTTCCATAGTCTAAGTAAATTTGGAATGTAAGGCTACTTCATTTAAAAAACTAAAGCCAGCTTAAAATCTTGTCACTATAGGCACACCTTTTATATTAAGTTTAACTTTTTTAGTACTTTTCCTTATTACTTATTCGCAACAATATCGAAATAAAACCAAAAAAATTGGGCAAGAATTAGACTCCCATGCGTATGGATCCGTAATATACATGGGCCACCCTTTAATATTAAATTTTATGTTTGTATTAATTTTCTATTCGGTTTTTTATAAAATTAAAAAATCAGTTTATTTCGGCTTAAAAAAACATAAAAAAACATAAACATAATCGCGTTACTAATGGCCTCCACTTTTTGCACATTTTTGTCTTTATAGCAGACATGCTTTATGCATATTTGAAATCTCTACCTATTAACTTTAAAAAAAAAGTCATTTTTATCAAAATCATAATCTCTATGGAACCACCTTTTAATTTTTAAAATTATTGTTCTCAAATCCAGATTTTTACATACTCTAAGTAAATTTTGAATGTTTACCTTCTACATTTGAAAAACTAAAACCAGTATAAATATATGTCACTATAGGCACACCCTTTATATATAGTTTAACTATGTTAGTACATTTCCTTATTACTTATTCGCAACAAATAAATAAAACCAAAAAAATTGGGCGAGAATTAGACACCGATGCGTATGGATCCGTACCAAACATGGGCCACCCTTAATACTAAATTTTATGTTTATGCTGTTTTTATATAAAATTTTATGTATCAGCATATTACGGTCAAAAAAACATAATCATGAAAATCGCACTATTATTGGGCGGACATAGCAATACATGCTTTATGCAAATTTGAAACCTCTACCTATTACCTTTTTAAAGAAAATAACATCTTTGTCAAAATTATAATATCTATGGAACCAGCCTTCAATCTTTAAAATTATTGTTTTCACATCCTTATATAGCAAGCAGATTTTTACATATTCTAAGTAAATTTTCAATGTTTACCTTCTACATTTGAAAAACTAAAATCAGTTTATATGCATGTCACTATAGGCACACCCTTTATACATAGTTTAATTGTTAAGGTACTTTTGCTTATTTGCAACAACATCGAAATAAAGCCAAAATAAATTGGGCGAGAGTTAAACGCACATATGTATGGATCCGTACCATGCATGGACTACCCTTTAATATTGTTTGTACTCATTACGGTAGAAAAACAAAAAACGAGAAAATTACGTTGTTGTTGGGCTACCAGTTTTGCACGTTTTTGTCTTTACAGCAGGCATAAAAATGCATACTTTGAGCATGTTGAAGCCTTTACTAATTATTGCTTAAAATAAAATGCGTTTTTTGGCAAAATCATGCCCAATGGAACCACCCTTCCATTTTTTATAGCATTTTTCACACTTATGTATATACGAGCGCGGATCAATAACTCCATAAATTTTCGAACTTCGCTCGGAGTTATATGAAATGTCAAAAATTCCACGATTTGGTGTTTGCCGATCGAAGGGTAAAAGTGCGTGAGATTGTTGGTGCCATAGGCATTTCATATGTCAGTGTGGTTTCGATTTTATTTTGTTTATTTTAAAGAGAAGTAGCACTTCAAGCAACAATGCCTATTTAGTCAAAAACCGTGCTACATACATTCTTTGGGAAAGGGAATAGAAAAGAGATGAAACAGGTGGTGAAAGTAGAAGAATAGTCGGAAATTAACTATCGTATAGGACAACACAGCGACCAGTGATCATGCCTTCATCACTGAGCAGCCCCACCGACAGTCAATTTTTATTTTTGTAGCGAAAAAAAATCAAGGTCTTCATTGGGAATCAAACTCACAACCCCCAGACTGACAAGCTAATCAGCTGGCTTTAAGAAAGTTGTCTGCAGGAAGAGTGCCGCGTTTGCTCTTTATTGACCATAAATATAACGATAAAATTATTGGCAAAACAAATGCCTATTTTAAGGTCCTCGAAAATTACTATTTTTTGGAAGGGATACAAAAACTGGAGAAACGTTGGACTAAGTGTATTGAATTAAAAGGAGATTATGTTGAAAAATAAATTTTTGTTTTGCAAGCAAAACTGTATTTCATTAAAAAAGTCGCGGACTTATTGATCCGCCCTCGTAATAAGCATAGTTTTATATACTCTGTATAAATTTCTAAGTATCTGCGTACTAACGTTGGAATATTAACCATACAGTACAATAAATTCACGCCAGTATAGGCACACCCTTTATATTTTAGTTTTATTTTCAATATTTTGAACTTGTTTTAACTGCGGACATAAAGTATTACGTATACTCTAAATGTCAAGTAGACATTTCAATCTCAAAAGTATCATTTTGTGCAAAAAAATTAAATTTTGAAAAAATAAAAATAAAACGCACAAAAACCGACAAAAACAGAAAAGGAAAAATTTCAATATGATTTCATATCTAACGAAGAGGTGAAAACTAACAAAGAAATGGAATAATTAGATTCCCCAAACATTGGAAAATAAAATGTTACAAAAGACGATTAAAATCGCCTAATAAATAAAATTACCTTAAAAAGCCTACACTTCGCTAAAATTTAATTTTATAAACTTTTAGATTTTTATTTATGAAGGAAAAATTTATTCAAAGAAACAAAATTTTAATACTATTGTTGTACATTTGCCAACTATGACCTCCTTAGCCTTATTTCGATTATAATCAATAAGCAATATTAAATAATTTTGCCATAAAATATATTTTATGCTTTCTTTGAACAAACAGAATTAAAACGTAAAAGAACTTTAATGGAATTTTAGTTAATATTCTACGAGCCTGCCAAAAATGGCAAAACAAAATTACGCTGAAATTGAAATTAATTAATCGATTAGTTATACAATAAAAATATAAATTTCTTTTATATTGGCAAAGAATAAATTATTAAAAATAAAAAAAATTACCTTAAATGTTCCAAAGAATTTGCAGTAATAAAAATATTCTGAAAAAAAATTAGGAAAACAGAAACATTTTAATTAATTTCAATAATTTTGTAAAAATCGTTTAATAACAAAATAACAGATAGTTATAGACTTTCAATGGCTCTTGAAATCTATTTCCAATAAAAATGTCTCTAAAGTATAAAACAAATTGTTAAAAACAAAGCTTCGTTTATAATAAAACAAAAAGTAAAATAAATTTAATTATTTTATCTATTTTAACTTCAATAATTTACTGCTTTAAAACAATTGGCGAAGCAATTTCTTTTAAAACAATTGAACAATAATTTGTTAAACTTCTTAAATCTGTTAAGAAAATAATAAAATGATTTGCATGTTCAAATCAATATCAATTTGAACTGCTGAATAAATTTATTTATTTATTCATTTGAGTGGGTGTTTTATTTCCTAATTAAAATTCATTAGTGCAGTTATTCATATAAAGAAATTAAACAAAGAACAAAGAAAGAGCAGAAAAAGCAAAGAAAAAAAAACAATTTGAAAACTTAATTAAAAGAACAGCACCTTAGTTAAGTTAAATATAGAAGGAGTATAATTGCTGCCACCTACAATAACGAAGTTATAATAAAAAGTTCATTAAAGATTTAAAAGATAAATGTACATGCTATGTTAAAAACTGTTATACGCCAACAAAAACAAGATTAAAATTAACTAAATATATAATTTAGGCAAAAATAATCAGAAAAATATTGGAAAAGTAAAGGTTTAAAAAAAAATCTGTTATACAAAAACTCTTATACACAATCTCTTATACAGAAACTCTTATACAAAGCTGTTATACATAACGTTTTGTTTTTTCAATAGGAACGTGACTACAACATAAAATGTTTGTAAAGAAATCAGTAACAACAACATTAAGTGAGAGTTGGCCTGAAATAATCTTGAATTCGTCGCATGAAATCTCATCTATAACAACTCGTATAGTATGATTCTTAAGAAAACGTGATATATGTACATCCGCAGAAATTATCACCGACATCAAAAACAACTAGTTTTGACAGAAGTTCATCATGCCAAACTCTATTAAGACACCTTGGAAATATCTAGAGCCCCTACCTTACTTTCTTCCAAATGATGTATAGAGTTGCACCATTGTTCCGATAGGAAAGCTAACAAATTACCCATAGAGCGCCCCCTACGGAAAACATACTGTCGGTCGCTAAGACTCCTGTTGAACTCCAGGCATCTCATAAGATAAAAATACATCATGGCTTCCATCACCGGGTCATGCTTGATAAGATTTAGATCAGTATCTAGCTGTGTAAGCCTGACGGTGTATCATACAACTGTGGATGATTCTAACATCACCCACACCCCAAGAAGCCTTCGGATATGTTTATCCTCCAGTCACTCCTGGTCACAACTCCGAGAGCTAGCAGCAGGCCAACGCCCCCGCTGCTTGCTAAAGAGTTAGAGACTATCCAACTCCCGGTCCAGAACACATGCAAGCCTAATTAAGTTTCAGAACACAGCCACAAGCATGCTAACTGAAACAGGACCATTCATTGTGTTCATTGTGAATGATCCGACCCACACAACTCAAACGAGGGCCGCGAAACCACAACCATTACGATGCTCCCGAGGGGCCAACCTCAATAATAAGTTAGAGAACAGCTAAAAGGCTAAAAAGCCCAAAGTTGAACACTGGGGCTTTACTGATTCCCGTGCAAATAAAGTGGTGTTGTCCAGTTGGCTCCTGCTAGCATTTTAGGGGACTGGACTCGCTTTTGTCACCGGTGAGACATGTAAAGACCTTGAGATTCCGTCAAAGGATATCAATGTGCATCCAGCAGCGTGTCAGTGAATAGTTGATCATTCTTTAAAAGTGTCGGTATTTTTTACTCTTTTAACAAATGGCCGAAAGTTCTTTCCACCGCTAGTAGTAGCAATAACTTTGGCACGAAGGCGCTCCTTGATAGGTCTTTTTCGTACATCGACGCACGAAGATTTCGCCCTTTTGGCGCAGCGAATCAGTATCTACGTTTTTGTTTCTCCTGAATGCTTCCTGTCTTGATCTGAATGCATTATTGCACATCTGATTAAACCAAGGTTTCGTTCTGGTTTTATATGAAATTATTTTTTTTTTTGGATGGAATAAAAATTTCCATTCCAAACAATATGATGTTTACAACCATTTCCGCCATGGCATCGACCATATTGTCCAGGAAAAATAGTTTCCAATTAAATTGTGTTTTTTTTTTGCAACAAAACCTTATTTAAGCTTTTAAATGCTGCATCAGCTTTAGCAGAATTCGATTAATGTTTTTAGAAAAAAAACTGTTATACACATAAATTTGTATGGAAACTGGTATACTTACTTAAATTGAAAAATATTTGATACAAAATTATGTTTAAATGTGCCCTTTTTCATTGGATAATTTAATCAAGTCTACAAAAAATTCTATAAAACAACTGTTATACACTTTATTTTCTATAGAAACTGTTGTACTTAATAAGAAAAAATATTTTAGGCAGAATTATTTTTAAATGTGCTCTTTTTCATTGGATATTTTAATTAAGTCTAGAAAAATTTTATACAAAACTGTTATACAGCTGTTATACGCATGTTTTACAAGATGGTACAAATTTTTTCCCCATATACTTTTACATCGAAGACTCGTTCTAAATCAGCTTTAAGTCTGCACAGGTTTCCTATGACTAACGTCCTGTGACTGCGGCAAAAACAACAAAACATTTGTTGGAAAAACTTTTAAGTCTCCATTTGCTCCATGATTAATTATCCACCAGTCGATATGTCTTTAAATGAATAAAAACAAAACTCCTACGATTTTTTTTGCAAATTAATTTTTGCATAAAAAAATTACACATACACACACACAAACACAGGCAGGTGTGTTACAGTGAAATAAAATGAAAAAAGTCCACTCAGTGTGTTTTTTAATTGCAAGAGGGTGTGAGATAAACAAAAACAAAAAAAAATAGTATAAGGAAAGGAAAAATCAACAATGGAAAAGTGAAAAACTTGAAGAATTAATCACACATGCACAGACATGCAGGGTTTTTGTTATTTTTCTTTCTTTTAACAACAGGATTTTAACTATTGACTTTTAAGTGTTTCCTGTGATCATCATCATATTCAGACCCTCTTTTCTATGCACACACACTAACACACACGTATATGCAGTTGATTGTTTTCTTGTTTTTGTTTTTTTTTTTGAAAAAAAGAACAAGAAAATTAACAAACACTCACGCGATTTGATTGCAGCATTTTTATGTGTTTTAAATACGAGTTTGTATGTTGCCACAGGTATTTGCAGTTTTAAAGGGAAGGGCGTTATAAAGGTGTCTATGTGTGTGTGTGTGTGTGTTTCTGTATTTTCATGTGGGCTTCTTAACGAAACCCCTTATTATTTTCCAATCAAATGGAAAGAAGACAACATCATGTTCAATTTCATAGTTATTGGTTTCTGTTACAGCCGTTGTGGGTGTTTTATGTTGAAATTGTTTCTTTCGATAATGAGACCTTAAAAGCAGTTTAGCTTTGTTAAGGCATTACCGTTTCTTTATGTTGTTATTAATTACGTTTAGTTTAAAATTAGTTGATTTTATTCCATTTTAAATTTGTTTTGGAATTTTCCTTAGGTTTTCTTTTTCTCACTGTTAATGACTAAAATATAAAGTGTTTAAAATTATAATTATAATTTTTAAATTTTTTGTAGAAACCGTATTGTTAATTAATTATTTTAAAATGTTTAAAGTCATTTCTTTTAATGATTTAAAAATACAAATTAAAATAAATTGTTAAGGAATAACAAACAGGTTTTCAACTTGAGTACACAGCCCTGCTTAACTTTGCATGTTGTATTTCATTTCATATTTTAAATTATCTAACTAATTTGTTTGACTGCTGCTAAGTAAGCTTGATTAATGGTCCAGCTACTGTAGTTAGATGATGGCGGTAAAGACTAAGAGTAAGCTAAGCTGCTTAGCTTTGATCGTCTCTTTGAATATTTTTTCTATTCATATTCTGTCGGTGCTCCATAATCTGGTTTTAGATTACAAATATACAAAGCAATTTTGTTGCTGTTGTTGTTTTTTTAAATTTTAATTAAACCTCTTTAAAGTCATAAAGCCTTTGTTGTTGGTAGTTAAATATTAAAAATTATTTTTAATTAATATTTTGTCTAATTTTCAAGTCACTTCTTTTTAATTAGAAAACAAATTTATTTTTAACACTTGTAAAGGGTGTTTTTTATAGAGGTAAAACACTTAAGGTTGGCAACGTTTTTTCTGGCGGTCATTTTTTTCAGCTGTGATTTAAGGGATTTATGTTTCGTTTGCTTAAGCATTTCATTCATGCCTTAATAACTTATCCAAATTGTGCAAAGTTGGGACCATAACGAAATTGCCGTTGATCACAATATTCTTAAGCGAATATAGTTTAACGATAAAGCTGCTTTTAGTCAAATGTAAATAAACAAAATTTCCTCATTTGTAGGTCGCCACACTATTTGTTGTGCTTTAAGAGCTAGGGGAATTATATTGCCATACTTCTTTAAAAACAATGCTAATCAGAACGTTACCGTTAATGGTGACCACTTTAGAGTCATGCTTACAAACATTTTGGTTCATCAATTGAACAAGTGTGATGTGCAGGAGTTGTGTTTTCCACAAGACGGCGCAACATGTCACACAGTTCGCACCCTACTTGATTTATTGACGGCAACATTTGTTAAGCGCTTAGGTTACTGTTTGGGTAGGATGATAGTGCGATTTAAAGCCACTAGACTAAATTCCGTGGCGAAATGTGAAGTCAGTAGTCTGAGCCGATTAACCCGAAACGATTGACCATTTGAAGTTTATACTCCAAACATTCGCCGCCTTTTTGCGAGTTGCGATTGTTTGCCAGATTGGGCGAATTTAAGGTTAGCAAGTAAATTGGCTTAAAACACAATTTTTTTTAACAACTTCAGTGTCATTGATACCACCCCGAGGGCACATTTATCAGTCTTTGTAGATTACCAACCATCTAGGATTGTGCTGCTGGGGGTATAAAGGAGCCCAGTTCCCTGAAGGCACGCAGGGTGTCAACTGGAAGCTCCACGTTATTTCCACGGGAATCGGTCAGCCCCAGAGTTACGCTAATTGCCTCTTTAGCTGTTTCTCTAACTGATTATTGAGTTTGGCCCTGCGAGAGAATCGTGGTGGTTGTGGTTTCGCGGCCCCAGCATGAACTGATTATGTGAGCCAGGATCATCTCGCCTTTAATAACACCAACGGGTGAATGATCCGGATCCAATGAGCATACTAGTCATGTGTTCTGGACCAGAAGTTGGATAGTCTCCAACTCTTCAGCAAGGGGTAGTGGTTTGCAACCCTGGTTAGGAACCGCTGAAATTACAACTAGGAATGACCTGTTGCTAGAATTAGTCCTCGGCTTCCTAGGGCGTGAATGACGTTGCTTTTCATTCCCAGTGGTTTGACCACCATCTGATTAAGGCTTACAGTCAGGCGCAGATGTAAATCTTATCACGAAATTCTCCCCGAGGGCACATTGATATGTTTTGACGGAATCTCACCGTCATTACAGGTGTTTTCGGGGGTAAAATAGAGCCCAGTCTCCTTTAAGGCTAGCAGGAGCCAACTGTAAAATTCCACTATATATCCACGGGAATTAGTAAAGCCCCAGAGTTCAGCTTTTTATCTATTTAGCCTTTTAGCTTTTCTCTGACTGATTATTGAGATTGACCCTTCGGGAGTATTGTGTTGGTTGTGGTTTCAAGGCCCTCTTTTGATATGTGCTTGGATTTTCCAACGGGGTTAAAATTACTTTTATTTGGGTACGGTTTTCCGTCGACGCTCATCAAATTTGGTTTGTGAACATCTGTTCACATCTGTTTGTGAAGAGAGCGTCGACGGAAAACCGTACCCAAATAAAAGCCCTCTTTTGAGTTGTGTGCGTCGGATCATTTACAATGAACTCAATGAATGGTTCAGGTTCAGTGGGCATCATTGCGGTTGTGTTCTTAAATTTTATTAAGGTTTATGCGTTCTGGACCAGGAGGTGGCTAGTCTCCAACTCTTCAGCAAGGAGTGAAGGCTGCGGTCTGTTTCGGGCAACTAGGAGGGACTGGAGGATATACGTAACTGCAGGCCTTCTAGGGCGAGGATGACGCTACATTTCATCCACAATGGTATGATTCACCACCTGGTTATGGCTTCACAGCTAGATACAGACGTAAATCTTATCACGCATATCAACGTCAAATGGAAATAAATATGATATCGAACAATTCTCTGCCTCTGGCTTGTCGGCACAAAATTTTGAAGCACAGTGTGCAGTAAAGATTCGCTTATCTCGTCAATGAAATGGCAAATTTCATCTCTCAAAGTGTCAATTGTTTGTAGGTTGTTCAAAATTCACAAGAACGAAGCGACCAACTGTTATCATGCTGAAACCGCAGGTCACTGATGTCAACATAAGCCAATAGCGACGACACAAAATTGGGTTTTGCGATTTAGTCTTACAGAGAATAAACGGTGCTGGTGTTTCATTGGCCCTTTTCAAAAAAAAAAAAAAAATACAGGGCGATGATGCCACCTGATTTCAAACCTCACTATATGGTCGCTTCCTTTAGATGTAAGGTTTTTTCAAGGCCTGTTTGCGGATATTGTGCCCCCGATATGCAACAATTTTGTTTGTTTTCATAATCGCCAAATTGAAAATGAGGCCTCATCACTAAAGCTGATTTTGCTGAAATATTCATTGTTTTTGCTTAGTTCTTCTAACAGCTAATTCACTAGCGTTCATTGCAAACAATGGCCGGTCGGCTTTAAGTCTTAAACGGCTTGAACTTTATAACTGTGAAGGAAAATATTGCACAAAGTGCCTCTAGTGAAGTCCAATTATTGCAACCATCGAGAAGTTGATGTACCAGGTTATCAACACTGCGCGTATTGTTTTGGTCTATTGCCACGAAAAACTCCATGAGCTTTGAATTTAGCAACAAAATAACACACAGGGCGGCTACGAAGGAGCCCTGATTGCGAGAAAAATAGATTATTACGAAATAATGCTGTTATTTTCACCATTTTGTTAGTAAATTTTCACATTCGAAGTTCTTAGCTTAAAAGTGTGATATTTCATACTTAAAACTTTTTACTTTTGCTTGGGTAAGGTTTTCTGTCTTTTTTACTTTTAAATGTCAAAGTATCACAGCTCAATTCTTGACATTTAATCAATTGACAGACAATATACTTCATAGCCTCAAATTTGCCCACTTATTATTTAAATTCTAATTAATTTTATTATCTTTCGAATATCGTAAACTTTATGTCAATATCAAAGATTTATCTTGGTTTTATTCTATTTCAAAATTATATACCTCTATAAGTAACACCTTATATATATAAAAAAAATATAGAAAACAAATTTTTTATTAATTTATTAGGTAATAAAAATATTAATGTATATTCTGATACGCTTTAGCCTTCTTTATATGATCTCAGAGGGTGTTATTTATGGGAAATAGCAGCTAATTAAATTAATAAAAAATTTTAAAATAACTTTTAAACGTTTACTCGAAATAACTTTTGGATATAAGTTTTTGGGCAAACCAAACTCGAAGTGCTTTAAGTTAATTTTTATTACATTTTACTTTCCATTGTTTAAAAAAATTTTTATATAATTCTCATTTGGTCAAAATATTTTTTACATCTAAAGCGAAAGTAAATAAAATTTATTATGTTGGCACCGCTTCCTTTTAATTAAATCAGTTAAAAAAATAAATTCCTTCATCTATTTTCTTCTGCATATTTCTGTTTTTTTTTTTATTAATAAAAGTTGTTGTTGCTGCGCTAATTATAAATACTTTTGTTTTTAGTTCTTCAACAAAACGCATTTAAAAAATGCATTAAGTTATTGAAAGCAACAACAACGACACTTCAACTATTGTTATTTTTCAACATGTTATAGTTGTTGTATCTTGGTGATTATTTTTCTCAATGTCACTTTAGAACTTAAAACTGTTTTACACGCTAAACAAAGCTTTTACAAACCCAGTAGTTGTTGCTTTTGTGTTTTGTACATTGGACAACGAAATGGATTTTGTATTTTTTTCTTCTGCTTCTTAACATTTTTTTGTTGCTTTATTTTCTTCTAAATGTATAAATATATTTTTACTTTAACAATGACTAGTTGTTGTTGTTGTTGCACTTAAAACTAAAAATATCTACATCTATCTTGGAAAAATAGAAATAAAAAGCAGCAAAAACAACAATAGTTATTTCTGTATTCAAAACCAGAAAACTGAGAAAAAGTAGAAGAGAGCAAATAAATCGCTAAGCTGGCAAATGACAAGTAACGCTTTTTGCAATTATTTCCAAATGGCTGCTTGGTTTTAAATTAGAACTTTTCGTTTATATTTAGACGCAAAAATATTATTGGGATCCAATCTACCGATAGCAATAGAAATAATACTTGAAAGTGTGCAGCTCAGGAGAAGTAAAAGTCTTAAACAGAGTATTTTTTTTAAGATTTCTGTACATTTCTGCATGCAGTAATGTTGCTGGCAACATGCGTTAAAAGAATATCGGTTGCCTCGTAACCCTTGCTAGAAGCTCTACACTTTTTTTGAATTTTCCTTATGACTTTTATTAGCCACATTTCCCATAACATCAACTATGAAAAATATTAGGTACATAGCTATTTAATAAATGTAGTTGATGTTGTTTGTTGGCACTAAATGTTGCTGGCAGCATTGTATTTATCAAACAATGTTGTTGCAATATTTCGAGATGATAATTTTTCAGCTATTTTTAGGCTTGGTAGTCTTTATCACATTATAACAAATCCATTCGGGCATCAAGATGGAATGCAACAATGTTGCCGCAACATTGTTGCTTACAACAAGGGTCTTTATTATTTGAAAAGAAGAAATTTCGCAGACTTTTTCGCAAGAATTTTTTAACGTAATTAAGAGCACTGCAAAATACTTTTTTTAAGTGTCTTTGCAGCACAACTTTCGATTAAGCTGCCATATTTCTGACAATTGCGACTAGAAGTTGTCAAGGGCTTCACTTTTAAACATATGTTATAATGTTATACCATCATTTTAGTTTATAAAAATATTTCTGGCCATGAAAGTATTTTTTGTTTTAAAATACGTAAATCGCTGTTGTGCAAAGATTCGTTAAACGGGTCTAAAACAAAATTGTCGTTTATCCCGATTTTAATAAATAAACTTCGATGAAACGATGAAGTCACTTTTGTATGTAAAGCAATGATAATCCTAAGGTGTATGTTGAGTCACCGTTATATTTAGAAAAACTGACATTAGGATTTGCTTTATCGGCTGGTGTAATCATTGGTCCATTAAACGAGGCTGGCCAGACGGTTAGAGTCAATATAGAGCCATGATTGCTGCCTTTTTCATAGTAACATGTCACAAACTCGTACCACAATTAATTTATTGATGGAACCATTTGCTAAACGCATAATTTCATGTCTGGGCCGCTAGAATAAGTGGGAATATAGAACTTCGCTAGACTACGCCTATAATTCCGAAACAATTGAGAACGTTGAGCATAGCATTGGCCGCGTTATTGCCGATTTGTGGCTGTATACAAATGTGGTTTTTTTTTTTTTTTAAGAGAAGTAGCACTTCAGGCAACAATGCCTATTTAGTCAAGTATCGTGCTACATACTTTAGGAAAGGGATAGAGAATAGATGAAACAGGTGGTGAAAGTTAAAGGATAGTCGGAAATTAACTGCCGCATAAAGACAGCAACAGCGACCAGTGACTATGCCTTCATCGCTGAGCAGCTCCACCGAAAGTCAATTTTTATTTTTGTAGTGAAAAAAACAAAGGTCTTCGTTGGGATTCGAACCCACACCCCCCATAGTGACAAGCTTGTAAACTACCTACTAGGCTACAGGGGCACCCAGTCTCTTACAAAACTATAAATTTATAAAACCGTTAGTGTTGGAGAAAGTCATCGCAAATTCGATTTCTAGTTTAGACTATGTGCGAATTATAATATTTGAATATAATGACAAAATGATTTTCGTTAATTTAAAAGTTTATTTTTGTCCTTTTTCATCTATTACAGCACCCTAATTAAACATTGGTGCCCGCAGCAATGTATCTAGCAAAACCTATCTAACATATTTCTGAAAGGATAGCTATTGAGCTTGACTTTCCCAAAAAGCTGTAGTACCGCAGGACTATACTTCTTTTCCAAAGCTAAAGTTTTTTGTGATTTTAATCTGAATGAAATGTTGTTTTATTGCTTTTAATTTTTACCACAACCTAAGTTAGGTAATGATATTTCTATCAGCATTGTAATCAGTAACAATGTGTCTAGCAACATTACAACTTTGGCCGCAAAACAAAGTAATATACCTTCCCGGCGGACAGCCTGTATTACTATCAGCATTGTAGTCGGCAACAATATTTCTATCAACATTACTTAAAATATTATAAAAGAGGTATTGCTTCGTTTAATATTTCTGGCAAACTGTATGAGATCACAGTGTTTATATCAACCTGGTAATCTGCAACATTGTTTCTGCCATTATTGCCAAAAAAAGTTTACATTGTTATTTGAAAGTAGCTTTATGAATACACTGATTATATCAACATTGCTTATTCAACAATGTTTCTAAGAAATAATATATTTTAAGCAACAATGTCACAGAAATCGATTGTTTTTGTTTTATGGTTTTAATGATTATAATTCGGTTGATGTGTTAATTATTTCCTGACGACTTTATACTAAAACGTAACTAAATTAAACGATTAATAAAATTATTTGCACTTGAAAACAAAATAAAAATAACAACAAACTATAATCAGCAATATTTCTGGGTTCATATATACAAAATAACCAGTTTATTATTACACTCCGGTTAATTTATTTAAGGGAACTAAAAATTCCATATTTAGCGGCCTGTATCTTTTGCAATTTATAACCGATTGCAGAATTTTAAAATAGAAATGGAAGCTGAAAAAAATACTGGCTGTTCAATATGGAATTTTTAGTGCCTTTAAATAAGTGAACCGGAGTATAGTTAAAGCTTTTATTATTCAACATGTAATCAATCCAGTGAAATAAAGATAAAAACAATTTCTGGAAGAAATGAAAATAAATTCTTACGATTTTGTTAAGTTTTGTTTAAAATAAAAATTTCCTTTTAAAATTGAAAGATTTAAAATCATATTTCAATACACAGAGTTTTTATCTGCATTTCTGATAATTATTTGCTGTTGTTGTTTTCTTTTTTTTAATTTCAAGTTTTTAATACAAATATTTGTCGATTTGTTTGTTTTTCTTCTAATTGTGTGTTTATATTTTATTGAAGTAAATATTTGCGTATCGTTGTACTCACTGGTCTGTGGCATAGAAAACATTTTTTGTTTTAGTTAAATTTATTAACTTTTTTTTTAAAGTTGTGTTTACAAAAGATGTTGGAGAAAATAAATAAATAATTGAAATATTGATTAACCATTTAGTAAATAAATAATCGTCGTCGTGTGTGGCATTAAGGCGCAAATTAAGACATGGCACATTAAGTTTTTTTGTATCGGTAACATAAGAATGTTAAATAATTTTATTATACTTCTTGCGAAAAGAAACCGAAAACAAGCAGACAGTTAGAGAGAGTCATCAAATACAACATAAAAATTTTTTAAGCACTTTTTTAAAACTTTTATTTTTCTACCAAAACGCTTTAAGTTCTTACACTTCAAATTGTAGCATTTATGGGCACACCTTGTAATTTATATTTCTAAATATTTATGCTTGTTATGTGTTAGCGAAAATAACAGTTTAAATTCTGTGTGATTTTTAAATATTGTAACAAAATAATTTAAAAGATAGAGCCTAATAAGTCAAATTATACCATGTATGGAAACACCCTTAAACATTAAAAATTTATTTTGTATTTGCTCCTGTTGTAGTACGAACATTGTGAAAATTTTGTAAGGGCATCCATTAGGCTTCAATAGATGTAAAAATTATATCTGTGTATGGGGCACCCTTTAAAATTAAATACTTTGATTTTATTAGAGGGCATCACTTTTTAATTAAAGAAAAACAAAACTCCAAAATCGGTTGTAAAATAACTCTGAAATTCTTTTTTTTTTATTATAAAAAGTAGTAGCACTTCAGACAACCATGCCTATTTAGTCACAACCGTGCTACATTCTTTAGCAACGAGATAGAGAAGAGATAAGATAGGTGGTGAAAGTAAAAGGATAGTTACATAGCCTTCATACTCTTATTTTTTGGTAGTGAAAACAACCAGCCCTAGATTGGTAGCCCACCCGGGCAGCTTTCATTTCTAGAAGGCATATGTTATCGGAAATTAACTGTCGTATAAGGCAGCACAGCAACCAGTGACTACGCCTTCATCACTGAGCAGCCGCCCTACCGATAGTTAATTCTTATTTTTTGTAGTGAAAATAGCCCAGGGGTTTGTTGGGAATCGAACCCACAGCCAACAGGCTATTAACCTACAGGGCCAGCTCTGAAATTCTATGTCACTTAAGCCCATTTGGGATCAAAGTTAACGAAGTTATTGGTGTGTAAATTAAATATAAGAATTAATAATGAAATACAATACCGGGCAAATAGTTCCCTGTAGCACGCCGGCAGATGTCCTTTCATTTTACAAAATTTGAAAACACATTTTGCAAGAAGTGTTTGCTTATCTCGTCATTACAACGCAAAATATGATCTTTCAGAAGGTAAGTTGTTAGTGTGTTATTCCCCTAAGCTTGGTCTATCAAATGTTCCCACAAAAAAAGATTCAGCGCCATTTAATCACAAAAACCAAAAGAAGCTTTCAAGTGCCTCGGTTTTCTATAACAACTCTTTCCGATCTTCTTCTTCTTTCCTCTATTCGTCCAGAAATAGAATACGACTTCCATGTATGGGCTGGCGCCCCAAGTATATTTTGAAGTTGCTCGACTGTGTACAGAAGAGTGTCCAGAGACAGTAGGGTATCTAATTCTATTGATTCTTTAGAGCAACGACACAATGTGGGATGTATTCCTGTTCTATCGGTGCAACAACGGTAAGTGTTCTAATGAAATTAAGGAACTTGTTCAAGTTACTCGAACGTTCTCGCGTTTAACTCGATTTTCATTGAGAGCATCCAGTTGTGGTTGATATTCCAGTGAATCGCACTACGCATTACAGGGACAATTCGTTTTTCAGCAAAACATTCCGTATATGGAATAAATTCTCTCTAGAGATTTTTTCTCTCACTTTCAATGTAGGAAAAATCAAATCTAATGTCCACAAACACTACTCGTTACTACAACTGTGTGACTGGATTTACATCCGCGCCTGGCCATGAAGCCTTAATCAGATGGTGGACCAAACCACTGCATAATTTGGAACGTCATGCTCGTCCTAGGAAGCCGAAGCTATAATTCTATGCAACAGAACTTTTTAGTTGCAACTTCGATGATTCCAGAGCAGGGCTGCAAATCATCACTCCTTGCTTAAGAGTTGGAGACTTTCCAACTCCTGTCCAGAACACAAGTCTAGAATGCTCGCTAGACTGGATCATTCACTTTGCGTGTCATTATCAGTGAGATGATCCTGGCCACCATAATAACCATTATACTGTTATGGGGCCGTGAAACCACAACCACCACGATACTCCCATATAGGGCCAACCTCAATAATCAGGCAGAGAACATTAAGTGTCTAAAGAGACAAATAACGGAACTCTGCGGGTCACTGATTCCCGTGGAAATAAAGTGGAGTTTCCAGTTGTACCCCTGCTGACTTCAGGGGACTCTTTTTTATCAAGAACATGACAGCATTCATACTCACTGGACCTGAACCATTCATTGTGTTAATTTGAATGATCCGACCCACAAACTCTCACGAGGGTCCGAAACCACAACCACCACGATACTCTTATATAGGGGCCAACCTCAATAACCAGTCAGAGAACATCATTGTCTAAAGAGAACAAATAGTGTACTCTGGGGCAACTGATTCCCGTGGAAATATGTGGATTGTCCAGGTGACTCCTACTAGCCTTTGAGGGGCCTGGGCTCCCTTTTACCCCGCAAGACACCAGTTTAAATGGAATAGTAGGTTCCAAAAAGACTATAATGTGCCCCCGGGGGAAAGCTCGTTACTACAATGGTAAGTGCTCTAATGAAATTAGGGAACTTGTTCCCGTTACTCGCTGGTTTTTGATTTTAACACACTTGCGCAAGGCCCGCCCATTTGTGATCGATTCGCCGATGAATTACACTATGCATTACAGGGAAAATTCGTTTTTTAAACAGAACAGTCCGTATGTGGAATAAACTCCCCCTAAAGGTCTTTCCTGTCACTTTCAATGTAGGAAAGTTCAAATTGCAGGTCCACAAACACTACTGCCTCTTTCCTTCTCCCCATAACCTAATTTCCTCGTTCTGACACAATGAATTGTATGTGCAGGGGTCATCCCCTGAGTAGTGGTCCGAAAACAAAAAGAACCAGGCTCTCAATTGACATCCACAAAACGAGAAATTACGGGAACAAGAAATTTCTCTAACAATAACTATTGTTTTGATGGCTTGTGGCGATCTGTCTTGCTGAAACCAAAAGTCACTGGTAGCAACAGTAGCAAAATATGGGCCCAATAAATTAGCTGCTTTAGTTTGGTAGAGCAAATAACACACATTAAACGACGTTTTCTTAATCATTTACGGGCCGATGGCATCTTGATGACCACAAACCGCATTTTTGTGGTCATTTTATTTGAATGCAATGGTTTTTCGAGGATTAATTGAAAATCAGTCACTTAACAAGATTCTGTTGAAAACTAAATTGTTTTCGCTTAGTTTTTCAAACAGCCCATTTACAGACCTTTCGAGTTGAACTTTATAAACGTGAATATGAAAATATTTAGGCAAAATGTTGCCCAAAGTGCCTCTCTAGTGATGTCCAAGTCATGCGAACGTTGATGAGTTAGTGTTAGTGTTAGCGGTCACTAAGACCGTCTTGTCAGCAACAATGCCGTGAGCAACAAATGTGACGATTAAATTAAGCACATGGGTTTCAGTGTGAGACTGATTACAAGGAAAAGCTTCTCGAATTTCACGGCTTTTTACCGCATCACTCAATTGATAATAAATTTTCATAATTAATATTCTGAACTCAAGAGTACAGCGTGCCATTTCCTATTTTTTACTTAATATATGACACTTTACACTTAATCACTTGACGGAAAATCTAATTTCGAATTTTACGAAGTGATGCAGTGAAATTTTTACTCCATCACTGCATCATTCAATTGATAGTAAATTTTCACAACTAAAATTCTTTACTCAAGAGTGTAACATTCCATTTTGCATTTCTTTACTTAATATTTGACACTTAACCGCTTGACGGACAATTTACTTTCTAACCTCAAATTTTGAACTAAGCTAAACTAAAGTATTTGGGTTCAGCGTACTTCTTTTTTGCAATAGCCCTACTCCTCCCTTTCAGTTACGAATCTGAATCCGTGTGAACACACACAACAATTTTGTCATTTTCTTCAGTGTAAACCGTCATTACTGGTCGTAGCACATTATTAGTTACATTCTTAACCTACTTCTAGCAAAGTTTACAAGTTTCATTTTCCTAAATTTCATCCTAAAGAGATGAGAACTGAAGTCACCATGTTATTTCACTATTTTATCGATTGCAAGCGTAACCCAAAATTGCTAGTCTAACCAGGCTGGTCCTGAGGTGGTCCCCCAAAGTAGCATAGGATATTTTGTGGTATCATCTGTGCTGAGCGTAAGTTTATTTGTGCAAAGAAATGTCCACCTCTCTGGTGGTGAAAATTTGTTTTTGAATACAATAAGCAGTTTTAGCTTATCTAAAATGTGATTAACGGATCCCGGGTGAGTTGATTTGCTTAATCAACGAAATGGTCATAGGAACTAGCTTTAACATTAATAAGCAATTTACAAATTTTATTTTAAAATAAAATTTGGGGTTTAGCATGCAAAATAATATAAAATATTTGGTCTTACGAGCATTTCAACTGAACCTGCTCGCAGGACCATATTTTCAAATTGCTATCAGATCTTCTTTATATTAAGTTTAATGAACTCAAAACTGTTCATTTATTTTCATAATTATAAATTTATTTATATTTAAGTGTTGGAAAACATAATTTGATTTTTTAACAAAATAAATTTCGTTTTTTTTTCCACAGAATGTATTTGTCATTATTTATCCATGTTCTTATTTCTAATTGGATCTTTTTCATTTTTTTTTTATTGCAGTTGTGATGTATTCATTAATTTTTATTTAGTGTTTTCATTTCAAAATAAAATTTTCTTTTTCAGTTTTTTCTAATCATAAAATAAGAGTAGAATAGAGTGAAAAATATGGAAAATAGTGTTGAAAATAAAAAAAATAAATAAATAAAATGTTAAGAAACATACAAATGACATGGCATTTTGACATAGATTTTATTTTCTTTTCTTTTCCATCAAGTATCATATAGAATTTATTTTCATTTTATTTTATTTCTTTTCTTTACTTTAGTTTTCCATATAAAAATTAAAATAATATATTTTCATTCAAGTACGGAGCAAAAAATTAGGTGAAATATTGTCGTTGAAATGTAGTTCCTTCTCGTCATTGTATATTGAGTGTTAAAATGGGGTGCCTTTTTTTTACAAACTTTCTTTCCTTTTTTAATGATGATGAACTACATAATAATGCTGCTCTTTTGTTAAGGATTTTTATTTTTATTAAAGTTGGAACATGCTCTCGTTTTCCTTAAAGTAACACCATTTTTTTTTTTTAAGTTTTAGAAACTCTCCACTGAAGTAGTGTCGTCTAGACTTATTTAAAACTTAAAGTGTTGGAAATTTTCAATGAGTGGTTTATTAGACAAAGACAAAAAGAAAATGCAAAACAGTGAAATTAGTAAAAAAAAATAGGGCAGGAAAATAGAAATAGAGAAAAATCAATAGATCAATAGTGTAAAATTTTTTAATAGGAGAAGTCGAATTGAATATGCTGTGTTACTCATAATACCGTTCAAAATTGCACCTTTGTAACAGTTAGATTTTGAGGTCATTGGCTTTGGGACTTGAACATATGGCCTAGCGATTTATATTAGAAAACGAGGCTTCCAAATGCCTCAGTTTTCTAAAACGTTGTAGGAGCTACTTCACTCCATACGGTCTTCGTACTATTTATATCACCTATATCCGTCCAAAAATCGAATACAACTCTCATGTATGGGCGGGCGGCCCAAAGTCTATTTGTAGTTACTCGACCACTTACAGGAGAGGACCAAGAGACTAATTGAGGACAGTAGGGTATCCAACTCTACTGAATCCCCAACCCCCGTGGGCACATAAATATGGTCTTTATAGAATTCCACTATCTAGACACAGTGCAACTGGGGAAAAAGGGAGCCCAGTCCCCTGAAGTCAGTAGGGGTACACCTGGAAGCTCCACGTTATTTCCAAGTGAATCAGTGAGGCCCAGAGTTCCGTTATTTGTCTCTTTAGACATTTAACTGTTCTCTGGCTGATTATTGAGGTTGGCCCCTATATGGGAGTATCGTGGTGGTTGTGGTTTCGCGGCCCCATAACAGACAGGTCAGTTTTTATATAGTGGCCGGGTTCATTTCACCTTTAATAACACCTACCTGGTGAAATGTTCCCAGATCCAGTGAGCATGCTAGACATGTGTTCTGGACAGGAGTTGGATAGTCTGCAACTCTTCAGCAAGGAGTGATTATTTGCAGCCCTGTTCTGGAATAATTAAAGTTGCAACTAGGAAAGACCTATTGCTAGAATTAGTCTTCGGCTTCCTAGGACGAGCATGACGTCCCTATTTATGCATAGTGGTTCCACCACCATCTGATTAAGGATCCACAGCCATGCGCAGATGTAAATCTTAGCAGGTATGTACTATTTATACCACCTATACCCTTTCAAAAATGGAATACAACTCTCATGTATAGGCGGGCGGCCCAAAGTCTATTTTGGAGTTACTCGACCACTTACACGATGGTACCAAGAGGCTCATTGAGGACAGTAGGTTATCCAACTCTATTGAGTCTTTAGATGATCGACGCAATGTGGGATGTATTCCACTGTTTTATCGTTACTACAATGGTAAGTGTTCTAATGAAATTAGGGAACTTGTTCAAGTTACTCAAACATTTTCGCGTTTAATAATGCCATTTTCCGTCCTAACTGGTCGTATTAGATGGCGAGCGCTTTCGATGCGAATGCCTCATTCTCAAGCCGCGTTTTAGTTTGTACTGCGTTTAACTCGATTTTCATTGAGAGCACATCCAGTAGTGATTGATATTCCGTAATGCGTCGCTCTACGCATTACAGGGAAAATTCGTTTTTTAGCAGATCGATCCATATGTGGTTAAATTTCCTCTAGAGGTCTTTTATGTCACTTTCAATGTAGGAAAATTCAAATCCAATGTCCACAAACACTACTCTCTCTTTCCTCCTCCCAGTAACCAAAATTTCTAGTTCTGGCACAATACATAGCATGTGTAGGGGTCATGCCCTGATAATCCCTTAATAAATCTTTCTAAAAAATTTCCGATCTTTCTATCAAGTGATCTGTCAACTGAATCGTTTATGAATATTTCTTCATTCATAATTTTAGATTAAAACTTAATCAAAATATTATTGTTAGCATTTGGACATGACTATTATAAAAATAATATGATTGAAACAAAACACATTATGATCCTGGCAAAAGCTTTTCTGAATCTATTGCTGTCGGGTTAATAAAATACAAAATGGGCAATTCTTTCTCGGGTGAGTTTCCCCCCAAGTTTATTTTCATAGGTACCTCTGCTAAAAATAAATCAGACCAGTATGTGTTGGACTAACACAAGAAGCGTTAGTCGCCCACCATTAGTCACTTGTCCTTTAGTTTTAAAATTTGTCCAACGTTTTTTGTGGAAAATTTTGCCTTCAAATTAGATCTTCTCTTTTATAACGGGTGGGAAAATTTGAGGTTAGAAAATAAAATAGCTAAAAGCACACATTTTTTTTTTAACAAATTCAGTTTTATTGTTACCAATGTAAAGTAGAAATGTGAAACTTAAAAATGGCATCTGATATGAGGTGAATGGCCACCTCTAGCATATTGGTAGACGTCTACTTTTTTCATGAAATTTTAAAGCATTTTTTTCGACAAAACTTCGCTTATCTAGTCAATGCAACGCAGATTTTCATCTTTTAGAAAATTAGTTGTTTGTGGGTTGTTCACATAGAATCGGTCTTTCAATTGGTTTGCCTAATCGCAAAGCGCATCATATGCTCACTTCCTTTGCATGGAAGGGTTTTTGAAGACTACCTGTCGATTTTGTGAGCCCCACATACGACAAGTTTATTTTTTCATATAATAAGTCTAATAACTAAATATGAATTCGTGCAAAAATAAGTTGTTGTCGTTTAGTTTTTCAAGGCAATTCACAAACATTTGACGCCAACAATGGGCAGTTGGCTTTGATTCTTGAAGGAATTGCATTTTATAAGTATTAAAATTAAGATTTGTATGCAAATATTGCGCGAAATGTCTCTAACAATGTTCAATTGTTGTGAACGTCGACGAATTAATGTTCGAGGTTCATTCTCAACACTTTGCTGCACAGCGGCTGTATTTGCATAACTACGGCCCCTATGAGTGCATTGTTTTGGTGTGCTGTCTCAAACAATAGTGTGAGCTTCAAATTTTGCGAATAAATTACGCACAACGGTCCGAGAAAAAGTTACTCGAAGTTTGTGAATTGACAGTGAAGTTTTCACCGTTCAAATTCTTTAGTCAAGAGTGTAACGTTTTACACTTAAAGTTTCAGTTTTTTTTTATTAAATACATGTCTAGGACAGCCCAGTTTTTGATATTTAATAATTTGACAGACTATTTACCTCCTAACCTCAAATTTACCCACCCATTACTTGCTATTATAGAGTCGGTTTGTTTTGCCGCCATTTTGGCAAACATTAGTCTTGACAGTTCATATTTGGCAGTCGTAAAGTAGACACGTAGCAAATTTATTATGAAAAAATATTCGATAAACCAACAAGTTTTAATCGTTAAAACCTTTTATCAAAATCAATCATCGATTATTGTGACGATAAGAAAGTTACGCGGAATTTTTTGGGGAAACAACAACCAGCAAAACGCACTATTTACTGTTTAGTAAATAATTTAGAGGAAAGAGGGTCTGTAGGTGATAATGGAAGATCGGCTGAAAACACTACGGCTGCTCAAGAAAGTGTTTAATTCGACACCGTGCTCAGGCGCTTTGTTTCGATATAAGATTCAAGAGCTTTTTCCACCATCCATTCTCGCTTCTCATTTAATTAAAAATTGTAAACCAACAAAGTAGGATACCATCCCGGCGGACACCCTGTATAAATGTTGAGTAAGGGTCTGTCTATAATGGCTTAATATATAAACAGGGTACGAAATCTATTCGTTTTCTAATCGTTCGCAAACAAATAAAATTTGAACGAATTCGCTTCGACAATATTCGCGAGTACACTGTGTAATATTCGCGAAGGAATAAATTATTTTTAAAATTTAAAGAAAAATTCATCACAGAAATTTTGATTTTTTTTTTATCCGAATAAAATATTTGCTAAAGATAATTTTGCCATTAACTAAGATCCGATAAATCGTTATTATTGTATGTATGAGAAGTAATTAAATTTTGTTAACGGCCATGTGCACAAATCCAATGCGATTTTCCAGCACAATTTGAAAAGTATTTTATTTTGCGTGTCATGATATGTTGTGTTGTGAAAAAAATGCATTTTATCTTCGTGTGCCCATATGAAATTTAAAATGTGTGAGCTGCGTTGTAAAACAATTTGGACGGTCAGAATTATTATAACAACCAAAAAAAAAACAAAAAGCAAACAAAATGAATTTGATGATTTTTCTTTTCATAGTGGCTTGTGCATGATGTACATGTTTTTAATATTTTATCGCCTTTTGAAAACTTCCAAATTTATTATTGAATTATTACACGGTTTTCTGGGAATGAAGAAATGAAGAAACAAATTTTTATGGTTTATGGTACAGTAACGATAAAAATATCATCATTAAAAACTTTAACCAATTAGCATTTACAAAATTAAATTTATGTGTTTATTGGAAAGTAAACTGCATTTACAGTGCCGGACAAAACTAACGAACAGTTAGTTAGTAGTTTCAAAATAGAACACACAACATTGGAAATTCATCAAAAGTGTTCGACGCAAGTAAACGAAAAATAATTTGTGATTACAATGAAGGAGAATCAGTGGCGTACATACCAGGGGGCATATTTATCGGTCTTTATAGAACGCTCGACTATGTAGACCTGTGCAACTGGGGATATAAGAGAGCCCAGTCCTCTGAAGGCAGCAGGGGTCAACAGGAAACTCCACGTTATTTCTACGGGAATCAGTAGCCCGCAGAGTTTCCCCTATTTGTCTCTTTAGACATTTAGCTGTTTCTCTGACTGATTATTGTGGTTGGCCCTTCGGGAGTATCGTGGTGGTTGCGGTTTTCCGGCCCCATAACAGACAGGTCAGTTTTCTATGGTGGCCAGGATCATTTTACTTTTAATAACACCTACCTGGTGGAATGATCCCTGATCCAGTGAGCATGATAGTCATGTGTTCTGGACCAGGAGTTAGATAGTCTCCAGGTCTTCAGCAAGGAGTAGTGGTTTGCAACCCTGCTTTGTAACCGCTGAAATTGTAACTAGGAAAGACCTGTTGCTATAATTAGTCCTCGGCTTCCTAGGGCGTGAATGACGCTGCTTTTCATTCCCAGTGGCTTGAGCACCATCAGATTTAGGCCCACTGCCAGGTGCAGATGTAAATCTTATCCCGAAATCACCCGAAAATATTTTTGAGTATCTTCGGCAAATAGTGTGAAGTCACAAATTGGTGCAGTGATTTTTACCCAGCCTGGATTGTGTCTCCAGTCGCTACTAGGAGCAACCAGAGCAGCGTTGAATTGGGTTCTAGTGGTTATTACCCTGCACAATTTCCGGTGCTCTGGGCCTCGTACACTAACTACTACCTCGTGGTGCTGGCCTAGTATCACTGGGGAGGTCACAAACTAGTGCAGTGGTCTTTACCCAGCCTGATTTGTATGTACAGTCGCCACTGGCAGTGACCACACTAGAGTTAAATTGGGTTCTAGTGGTTTTTACCCTGCACAATTTTCGCTTATGTGGCAATTTCCCTTGTCCAGCCCAGTGGTACCCAGTTGTATCCAACCCATTGCACGGCACACGGAGCAAAGAGGGTGAGCTGCCGTTAAGAAGATTAGAGGCAAATAAAGGCTGAAAATTTATAACGAATTAATCAGCCGCCTCTTAATTAAACATTGGTACAACACGACCCGTGGATGCTGTTGAGCATACCCCAGCAATCAGAGAAAACGTGTCGTGACAAGCTGTATCCTGCTACAGTGGAGTGTTATTGCTCAGATATTAAGCAATATCACTAAAATAACATTTCTACTCTTTGGCTACAGAATCTTGAAAGGAGGCAAAATTTTCGTAGCTTTTGAGCTTTTTTAGATTTTTTTTTATTATAATTTAAATTTTTAAAATTACAAAAACACAAAACACTCCAACAACAAAAGCACAAACACACAATAATATTTCTTAGTTTTGTTTAACTTCTAAAATAAGTTCACGTGTTTTTCTTGATTTTAGCTTTTTTATATTTCAAGCTTCTTTTATGTTTTTCTTGAGTATGAGTGTGTGTGTATGTGTGTGTGTGTGTCTATGTGCAAGTGTATGTGTTATTTTTTCCTTTATTAAACCATGTTTTTATGATTCATTAAACGTTTTTGTATGGCTTCAACGACGATACGATTTAGTTTTTTATTATTTTTTGTTTTTTTTTCAATTTTATGGTTTTTGCATTTTGAAACCAAACATTCAAATTTATAGTCAAACGTATTTTAAAGTATCAGCGCGTTGGAGACGACAAGAAAACACAATGAAAACACAAAAACAATCAGACACGAAAAGCGGTCAGCTGGCATTTAATTATGTATTTCGTTCGATAACTTGTGTTTTGTTTGTATTATTTCATATTTTGCTTCAGTTTAGTTGGTTAAAGAAAAACAATAACAAA
Source organism: Trichopoda pennipes (assembly GCA_030448955.1). Classification (NCBI taxonomy): domain Eukaryota; kingdom Metazoa; phylum Arthropoda; class Insecta; order Diptera; family Tachinidae; genus Trichopoda; species Trichopoda pennipes. The sequence continues at coordinate 8,126,413 of JASKUP010000002.1, forward strand.
AATTATCGAATGTTAAATGAAAAAGAAAAAAAAAGAAAAAAAAGAAATTGAATTTATTCGCTTTCACCGGTTGTATTTTTTGGTTAAAGTTTGGCTTGAATGCAATTGAATGGTTTTAAATTTATTTGATTGTTTTAAGACAATTTAAAAAAGCGGCTATAAAACGTTTTAAAAATTTTTAAATCAAAATAATAATGAAAGCAAAATTGAGTTTTAATGGCAAAAAGCTTTATTGCAAGCTTTATATTTCAGTTTGATAATTAAGTATTAAGAAGCTTTTGTTAATATACAAAAATAACAACTTTGTTTTAAGATAAAGTTACCTTCACCATCTCAAGCTATAAATCGAAAGCTCGTCTTACCTGAAAAATAAGAGAACAATAAAGAATTAAAATCTGCCATTTTAAAATGTTTAATTTACTTCTTAAAGTAATTTTTGTAGACGTAAAACAATTAATATAACCACTTCGATAACTTACCTAATAAGTTATCTAATAATTACACTACCTAAAGCTTAAAAAGCTTAGCTTTCACAATCAAATTTACTGCATATACATACACTTTTATAAAAATAGGTCTAGAACTTTGAATTGGAATAAAACAAAAATGAATTTTTTAAATTGACATGAAATATGCTTCTGTCATTGTAATTAATCTATGACTTCTGCTATGACCGCCTCGGACGTGGTCTAGTCTGAACGTCGAATTTTTATGAGTTTTGTCAATAGTTACATCCGTAAAAAAGTGTTTCGGACTTATCGCCGTAGACTAGCGACTTCACATATCCCCACACAAAATAGTCTAGTGGCGTTAAATAGCACGTTCTTGGACACCGACTCGCGGGTCCGAAACTTGAAACTATGCGACTGCTAAATACTTTAGTACATCAAACCGCAGCTGCTGCACATCACGGTTGCTCAATTAATGAACGAAAAAGTCATGAATTATGACTCTATTGCGATCACCATTGACTACCAATTCGCCGGTCCGAAACTTGAAACTATGCAACTGCGTAATTTTTCAGTAAATCAAACCGCAGCTACTCGACGTTCCGGTTGTCCAATTTATGGACGAAAAAGTTACGGCTCTTTTCCATCAGCTTATAAAGCACATCAAACAGTCAATTTTTCTGAATGTAACGATTTCACTTGAGGATTATTACCGCTCCAATTACGGCCGTTTTGGTTATTCTTCACTATTGATACATTCAAACAAAAGTGAGCGTTATCTCTAAACAAAGTTCGCTTATGAATCCATTTTTCAGAGCGTCAGTTGTTTATAGGTTGTTCAGTTAATCCTGGTCTTTCACATAGCTTTGCAGCAAATAGTCTAGTAGCGACCTAATTAAAAAATTACGTGACCCATAAATTTCTCACCCAATAACTGCATTATTTAGGGACTGTTTGGCTTATAATGCTGTCTTGTTGAAAGTAAATTTCACTGATGTGTGATAGGATTTACATCAGCACCGAGCCATGGGATCATAATATGATGGTTGTCTTACCCAGGGTGTAGGAAAGTGATCACACATCAGCACCGAGCCATGGGATCATAATATGATGGTTGTCTTACCCAGGGTGTAGGAAAGTGATCACCCACACCCTGGGTGATTATATACGCCGTAGTAGCAATTTTCAATTGCACTGTAGAAGGGCCATGCCCGCACTTATTGCTAAAGAGTTGGAGACTATTTAACTCTTACTCCTGTTACAAGCACAACTAAGACATTTATTTGGATGTTAACCTTGTCTTTTCGTTAACATCTCTTCGGAACTTTCTTCAAAGCCCGATTAAACCACATCCTCCACGTTGCTCCACGAGGAGTCTCAGCAACAACCAGAACAGAGCCGTAGTTTGGGGGGCAACTAAATCCCGTAATACCACTGTGTGTATACGTGATAAGATTTACATCTGCACCCAGCTGTGTAAGCCATAACCAAATGGTGGATCATACCACAGTGGAGTGGTGGAAATGTAGCGTCATCCTCGCCCTAGAAGGCCTTCAGATACGTATATGCTCCCGTCGCTCCTAGTTGCAACTTAAAAAGCACGAAGCAGGCCACAGCCTTTACTCCTTACTGAAGAATTGGAGTCTATTCAACTCTTGGTACAGAACGCATGAAGCTTAAGAACACGTCGGCATTCATGCTCACTGGACCTGGAACCTTCATTGTATTCATTGTGAATGATCCGACCCGCACAACTCAAACGAAGGCCTCGAAACTACAATTACCACGATATTTCCAAAGGGCCAACCTCAGTAATCAGTCAGAGAACAGCTAAAAGGCTAAAAGGCTAAAAAGAAAAATAGCTGAACTCTGGGGCTTTACTGATGCCTGTGGAAATACAGTGGATTGTCCAGTTGGCTCCTGCTAGTCTTGTGGGGGACTAGGCTCCCTTTTATCCCCGAAAACACATGTAATGACGGTGGAATTTCGTCAAAATATATCATTATGACTCCGAGGGGGAACCAGTGTGTGTATAATGTCACTGGTCGAACTTCGAAGCTCCTATGTCTCTTCCAGTATCGGGCTCCTGCTAGCTCAGGCGACTGGTGCCGCCTTTTACCCCCGAAGGCAAATGTCAATAAGGGGAGGAGGTCCATCACGACTCGGTGCTGCCGGGGACAAAGGTCACTGATGTCAACATTAGCCAATTGTTTCTAGAAAAAATTATGACCTCTGGCCACAAACCGCACTATAGGGCATTAAGATGAGCCCTATCACTAAAGATAATTCTGTTGAAAAATGAGCTTTCGTTCAGTTTTTCAAACAGGCAATGCACAAACCTTCAACGCACACAATGGTTGAGTTCAACTCGCTCATGAAGTAGAGAACTTTAGAAGTGTGAAGATGAAAATCTTTATGTAAAAAACTGCACAGCGCCTCTAGTGATGCTAGACCTTTGCGAACGTCGACGATTCTTATTGCTACACAGACGCTACGACACCTGGAAATGTATTGCTTTGGTCTGTTGTCAGCAACACTGCTGTGAGCTTTAAAGTTAGCGATTAAATTACACTTAAGAGCTCTCAAAAGGACTCTGATTAGGCGAAAATACTACTCGAGTTAAATTTTCACCATTTTGACAAATAAAATTTTTTGCTCAAGAGCGTAAAGTTACATGCTTAAAATTTATCAACTTTTTACTAAATAAATGTCAGTTCATTTCTTGACATTTAATGACAGCTTAATTCTTGACATTTAATCATTTGCCCGAAAATTTGAAATTGACTTTTTAAACCTTAAACTTTGTCCACCCAATATAACTAAAAGCTTAAACGAAAATCTTTAGGATTTGAATCAAATACATATGTTAAAGTTTGTTAATTAATAAAAGCTTAAATAAAATAAGCTTACTATAATAAAAGCTTTGAAACTTAAAAGATTTTAATTTTAAGTTAGAAAAATTTTTAGAGTTTAAAAAATTAAATACAATAAACGTAAAGTTAATTTTGCTTTAATTTAAAAGCTTTTGGCTTTCTAACCTTAAATTTGTCCACACTATATAATTGAAAGCTTAAACAAAAATCTTTAGGATTGAAACCAAACACTTATTTGAAAGTTTGTTACTTAATAAAGCTTTAATTAAAGTAAGTAAATAAGTAAGTAAGTCTACTATCATAAAAGCTGTTAGACTTAAAAGCTTTTCATTTTAAGTTAAGAATTTATAGAGTTGGGAAAATTAAATTTAACAAATATAAACGTAATTTTGCTTTACTTTAAAAGCTTTATTTTTTTTTAATAATAAAGCCAGGAAGAAAGAAAGAAATCTTTAAGAAGCCACTTTGTGATAACTTGATATTCACGGAAATGATTATGTGAATAGTTTATAATTTATTAATTTTGCAAATTTTTATTAAAAAAAAATTCTATAAAATCCTGTATTTCAAGGCTTTTCAAAGCTGTATGCACAAATTATGCTGACAATGACAATAATTTCATTTTAAAAATATTTGAAGCCAAAAACCCGTAATGAAACAATAGTGAACGGATAGTTTATTAAGGTGTAGAAACGTTAAAAGTGGAGTATCAAATTTAATGCATTTGAATAGTTAGATTTTTTTTTTGTTAAGTAAAAAAAAAAATAAATTAAGAAAAATAAAAACAAAAACAATAATAAAAAATATATAAAATAAATGAAAGACATTTGTTAGTGACAGACTGGTTGTACACTGTGACGGTTGGTGTCTGCCGTTTACTTGTTGCATTATCACTCATTTACATCAAAGCGTAAATTGAACAATTGCAACAGTAGTTTTTGTTATTGTTGATGTTGTTGTTTCTTTTTTCATTTGTTATTATTTTTTTTTTGTTTGTTTTATAAGTGCGGATTATTACCACACCCAGGTTAAAAATAAATGATAATAATAAAAAACATATTTCTGTGTTGATTATTTATTATTATTTATTTTTTTTTTGCTGTGCAGGTAGCGTATGTTTTTTTTTCTTAATAAATTTTGTTTAAGCCTGGGTTTAAGCAAGAAAAAAGAGTAAAAAATCATAAAAGTAGATAAGAAATAATTCATTTGAATTAATGCAGCAAGACCAGCCAGAAAGCAAAAAGCAAAAACACTAAATGTAGACAAGCTTTTCCATATGCAGCCATTAAAAATGGGGATTAAATGGGTTTGTTCAGTTCTGCCAAACACACACACACATACTCACACTTATATTAAAACTTATTTTTCAATTTTGGAGTTAAAATTATAGATATTTTAAATGGATTAATTTTTTTTTGTGTTTAAAATGTTTCGGGACACAAAAGCTTTTAACAAAAAGCAAATAATTTTGGATGATTTTTTTTGTTTAACAAACAAAACCACAAAAAAAAAGCAACGATTAATGGAAAGAGGTGTTTTCCACAGAGCTAAGAAAACAAAAGTGAAAGTTTAAAAGGAAATTATGAAATTAAAGAAAAAACAAATAATATTTTTGATTTGGAAAGACGATACTGGTCCACAGTTTTTTTTTAGCAACAAGAGTTTTTCATTGCTAAGACGGATATTGTTTTTCTTCCTTTAAAAGAAATTATATAGAGCGGACCAGATGGCGAAACCCCTTTAAGACACACAACCTCCTTAGGCTTCATAGTAATGGGTGGGAAAAATTAAGGTTATAAAGTAAATTATCTGTCAAATTAATAAATGTCAGAAATTAAATTGCCATCTTTTAACATCTCTTAACATTTATAGAGCAAAAAAAAATTTATTTAAAATTTACTATCAAAATGGTGAAAATTTCTGTACATCACTTCTAAAAAAATCGAACAGCTTTTCCTCGGAATCACACTCCCTCTGACACCGTAATGCATCATTTAATCGCTTATAACTAGGCTGCGAGATCGCTTACAATAGACTACAATAGTACCCTCGCAGTGTCTCCGTAGTGATAAAAACATAACCCCTGTACAGCAGTGTTGCAAAAAAGCTTGCAACAACAACTCGTCGACCTTCCCAACAATGGGGCATTACTAGAGGGACTTTGCCCAATATTTTGCATTACGATCCTCATCTTCACTTTTAGAAAGTTCAACTCCTTCAGAAATTAAAGCAAACGAAAACAACGCATAAACAAACAAACAAAATTGTCGCATCCACAAACAGCCCTCGAAAAACCATTATATCCAAAGAAGATACCCATATGGTACGGTTTGTGGTCAGGCGTCATCATTGGCCGGTATTTTTTTTTTTCGAAAAATAAGGAATAAATAAGCCGACACCATAAGTAGTCTGGGCTTCCAAACCATGATAAAAAATTTTTTGTGACCACAATTTTCTAATGATGAGAACAGTGAGACCTTTGCTACACAAACAATTCAGGTATTGCGTGAGAAATTTCTCGCTTGCATAATTTCACGATTTGGCAATATTAATTGCCCGCCTCTGGAGCTATTTGAAAAACCCGGTTCACGAGAACAAACCACAAACAACTAATAGTCTGAAAAGCGAAATGTCACAAGTCGAAAATTAAAAATACTACTTAAGAAGTGATCGTCGTCAAATAATGCTAGACCCAGAGGCTATGATATTCGAATTTCAGGTAACTTCTATAAGGAGATTTCACTACAACACAGTTCGCAAAATGTGGACAATTTCCTACAATGCTGCTTCTAAAGATCTTTCAGAACACTATTCGAAAATTTTAATTTTGCATTAACATTAGAGTAGATGGAATTGTCAAATGTAACGGTCAAGGCAATGTTTAAGATGTTTTCAATTTTAAATTGTGTTTAAATATGTGGCAACTCAGTTAAAGAAATTTATCAATCAACACTGAGATCTAGCTGGAAAGCCTTATTGCAGAAGACAGCTCTTCAGAAAACTGTTGCTAATCTAGTAGAGTATAAATATAGAAACGAAATGCAAATAAAAGGCGATGGATTTGAGGAAATTGCCATGGATGATATTCGAGAGCTAGTTACGGACGACGAAATAAATGAAGCAGATTTAGTGGCAATGGCAAATGAAGCATTATCGATAGAAGATAGGTCTGAAATTGTAAAGTGGCAAGAGTAAGTTTTGGAAAACGATTCTATAAGGGATCGTAATGACACGCATTTCCTGGCTGCTGGGGTATACTCAGCGGCGCCCAGGGTCATGTGGTGTCGTTGGGGCAAATAAAAGGCTTCGGTTGATGCGGCATAAATCTTCAGCTTTAATTTTCCACTAATTCTCCGCTTGACGGCAATTCGCTTTTCGGCTGCCTCTACTATACACTGGTGTGTACCCCCCGAGGGCACATATATATGGTCTTAATAGAACTTCGACTATCTAGACACAGTACAACTGGGGGAAAAAGGGAGCCCAGTCCCCTGAAGTCAGCAGGGGTACAACTGGAAACTCCACTTTATTTCCACGGTAATCAGTGACCCGCAGAGTTCCGTTATTTGTCTCTTTAGACACTTAACTGTTCTCTGGCTGATTATTGAGGTTGGCCCTATATGGGCGTATCGTGGTGGTTGTGGTTTCGTGGCCCCATAACAGTATAATGGTTATTATGGTGGCCAGGATAATCTCACTGTTAATGACACCCGAAGTGAGTGATCCAGTCCAGTGAGCATGCTAGACATGAGTTCTGGACAAGAGTTGGAAAGTCGCCAACTCTTAAGCAAGGAGTGATGATTTGCAGCCCTGCTTTGGAATCATCGAAGTTGCAACTAGAAAGTTCTGTTGCATAGAATTATAGCTTCGGCTTCCTAGGACGAGCATGACGTTCCAAATTATGCAGTGGTTTGATCCACCATCTGATTAAGGCTTCATTGCCAGGCGCGGATGTAAATCTAATCACACGTTGTACACTGGTGTGTGTGTGAGTGCGGCGGTTTCCGTTGTCTTGGTCCTACATATACCTGTCAGTGTTCGAGGGGAACAACCAAAATAATGTAAGCTGGGCTGGGTTAAAACCTCCGCTCAACTGTCCACTGCTTTGGTCACCCACTATGCTGATGTTAGACACAAATTCCGCTGGGTTAAGACCTCCGCTTCGTTTGTGACCGAACCACAGTTCAGTTAGTAGACCTTATGGCCAAGGGAAATAACCAAAACATTGTAAGCCGGGCTGGGTTAAGACCTCTGCTCAGCTGTCCAATGCCCTGGTCACTCCAGGTAGTGTCTCAGAGTAAAAACTCGGCTGGGTTAAAACCTCTGCTTTGTTTATAACCTGACTGTCTTACCTAACAGTCCGAAATATGAAAATAATATTACCTGTTGCCCTGCCGCCGGCCGCACACCAACTGATAGAGCAGAAATCTTAAAAATAAATTATCTGCCTGCCAGGAAAGATATTTTTTTTCGGACCAGCACTCAGCGGATGACTTCTACACATGCAATGCTTTAAGCCAGAAGTAAAAATTATAAAGATTTACAAAAAAGGATAACAAATTACAGTAAAATATTTTTTTACACCAGTAATCACTGAAGAGGGTCAACTTTTAATTAGGACGACCACAAAAAAAAAAACATTTAAAACACATTCAAATTATGTGATGACAAACAGAACGTTTTGTAAAAGGCTGTGATTTGAATTTGATTTAATTTAATGTTAAATTGTTTTAAATTTCCGTTTCTATTTTCTTTTCCCAGATTTTATTTTATGTTATTTAAATAACTGAATTGGTATGAATTGATGTTATTATAATAAAATGAATAACTAAAAAAAAATATCTTTAATAAAACCATATAAAAACTTCTCTTTTTGATTACGAACCTAAGCCTGATTATTTAATGGAATTAAAGTCTCTTAAAACGCGGAATTTTTCAAGAACCTATTGACCGCTTTCTAGTAGGATTTTTATACAGACAAAATTGCTTTATATTAAACCCTGCAAATCTTTATATCCCTAAGATGGTTTGACTGAAAAACGATGAGGGTATTAAACTTATAATAGAATTTGCTGTCATGCTTAAAATTTTTTTTCTCGTTACTGAAAGCGGATTAAATTAAACAAAAATCGTAATTTGCTGAAATATTATTTTTTTTAAACCAGTCGAAGATATTCAAACTTTACAGTTTAAAATTTAAGACGTTATCAGGTACCTTTTTTATAAAAATAAACCTTTTTGGAACATCAGTTACCATAATGACGCACAATAAAAATGAAATGGAACAAAAAATTAAATTTAATTTGAAACCTCTGACTTGTGGTTAAACGGTATTTTTATACATCAAAATACAACAAAAACCATAATAAAATGGCAAAAAAAAATTAAAGACTTATACGAAGGTGGGCTAAGGATTTTTTTACAATTTTTATATTTTTAGCCAGCGATATGTTTCACTTCACTACTCTGTTTCAGTTCTTTAGATTATCGAATAACTAATAATAATTTTAAATATGAAGCACCCGTCTATTACGATTCTATACCGATAAATTTTATTTCCAAAACGCTCTTCAGTCTTAGACGAGCCTATGAAATATAAGTGATGCTGCAGTTCTCCAGATAAAAAATAAATTTAATTTAATTGGAGGTAAACTTTCCACCTTCCCGGTCAAAAACCCAAAAAATAACAAATAGAAAATCAGAAATTCATTGAAACATCAAAACTATATTCTATTTTAAAAATATTTGCGATTTCTACAAAAATTAAAAAAAAGAATAAATACTATTGTCATTCGTTTCGGTTAAGATCGTCAATACCGGCTGTTTGTTTGGTATGCTCGGCGAGAGCTTTCGATGCAATGATATCATTATCAGGCCGCATTTTATTAAGTCTGTTAATACAGGGTGTCCGCCGGGAAAGTATACTACAGTGTTTTGCCGCCATTTTAGTAAACATTAGTCTGGACAGTTCATATTTTGCAGTCGCGAAGTAGGCTCGTGGCAAATTTATTATGGAAAAATATTCGATAAACCATAGTGTTTTAATCGTTAAAACATTTTATCGAAATCAATCATCGATTACTGTGACGATGAGAAAGTTACGTGAAATTTTTGGGAGAAACAACGTGCCAACAAAAGGCACTATTTATCGTGTGGTGAATGAATTCGAAGAAATAGGGTCTGTAGGCGATAGGTCCAAGCATGGACTAAAACGTACTAAACGATCGTCTAAAAACATTACTGCAGCTGCTTAAGAGTTGTGTCCAAAACAATCCATCAACCTCAATTGTCTAGCAAACAAAATTTTGACAATAATTTTGGACAAGGATTTGCATTTGTTACCATATAAGTTTCAGTTGAAACAAAGAGCCTCTTTCACAAGGCCATTTACTCCGCTGTACAACGGCAATACGATTTTTAAGAAAAAATCATAATGAGTGACGAGGGACATTTTTAGTTGACTGAAATAAACAGTTCTGGGGAATAGGAAATCCTCAAATTATTCAACAGTCACCTTTGCATCCATCAAAAGTGACAGTCTGGTGTACAATTTGGTAAGGAGGAATCATTGGACTTTACTTCTTTGAAAATGAAAACGGCGTAACGGTAACTGTGAATGGGAAGCGATATCGTGATATGATTGCAAACTTTTTAACGCCACGACTGCAAGATGCTTTGGGCTTGATTAACGTGTTGTATGATTAGGTGCCCCTGTAGTAGGCAGTGTACTAGTACGTAGTGTACTAGCTTGTCAGTATGGGGGTTGTGGGTTCGATTCCCAACGAAGACTTTGGATTTTTTTTTCACTACAAAAATAAAAATTAACTGTCGGTGGCGCTGCTCAGCGATGAAGGCATAGTCACTGGTCGCTGTGCTGTCTTATACGGCAGTTAATTTCCGACTATCCTTCTACTTTCGCAACCTGTTTCCTCTCTTCTCTATCCCTATCCTAAAAAATGTAGCACGGTACTTGACCAAATAGGCATTGTTGCCTGAAGTGCTGCTTCTCTTAACAAAAAAAAAAAAAGACGGAGCCATATCGCATACAGCCAAGATTACCATGAAATTACTGCGAAACCTCTTTCCACAACAAGTTATTTCAAGAAATGATGATGTTGATTGGCCTCCACGGTCGCCTTATTTGGATGCTCCGGACTTCTTTTTGCGGGGATATCTTAAAAGCAAGGTTTATGCAAACAAACCAGAAACGCTTGAGCAACTCAAACAAAATATTCGTAATGAAACTAATGAACTACCGCGGAATGTGTGAGCACACGCTCACATTTGTGATGCTAACAGAGGCAGATATTTATCTGATATTGTATTCTATACATAATTAACGACATTAAATAAAACATTTATCAATATTCAAGATCTATTCTCTTGCCTTTAATCAGAAATTATAAACAGGGCGGACACCCTGTATAAATATTGTTGGGTTTCCGTGGTTTTCTCTTTAGGGTCTTATCTATTTATGCAGCTAAATTGTCGCGCCACCTGGCATTTTATGCGGAGCCATTTCAGATATTTCCTTCTTCTATTATTTGCTAGACAAGTGTGTCCGTCTGAAGGTGTATGAGTAATTTCAGTGGTGTGAACACTGTGTCTGAGGTTGCGTTTAGCTGTTCGTTTATAATGTCAGTGTTAAAAGTGCTTATTTATTAGATTTCTCTGTTTTCCAGAATGTCTAGTCTTCGTCCCGTTTTGCTACCATGTAGTAATGGCATACATTCATCTATGTGTCTTAGTGCGTGTCCGCGCATGTCAAGGTGTAATGCAAAATTGGAGTCTTCTCATTTTCGTTTCTACAAGCTTATGTGTTCAGTAAACCTTGTTTTTAGTAATATTGCCATTTCCCGTCGTAACTGGCTGGTTTGTATTCGATGGCGAGCGCTTTCGACGCGAATGCATCATTTTCAAGCCACGGTTTAGTTTGTATTGGTGAGTCAGTGTTGGCGTTCAGGCAGTTCTGTTAGAGTTTAGTGTTCGTCCTGTTTGTCCTATATAAGGATGCTTGCAGGTAGAATTAAGTCTTTATACTTCACTGAAATTAAATTTGTCAGTTTTCACCGAAAAGAATGACATCGGTATTCTATTTATTGGTGAAACAAATTCAAAGAACGTAGTAGCAGGAACAGATGACAACAATTAAGAAAAATGAAATGTAAGGAAAATGTAAAAAATTAGAAAATAATTGTTTTTATTGGAAAAAAATATTTTATCAATATTTGAAAGTATAAGAGAATTAATAAATAAACTCTGTATAAGAGATTCGTATAAGAAATTTAACGCAGATAAATTTTCTTTACAGTTTAAAAAATGTTTTAGTTTTTCCTAGTAAATTTCTTTAAGAGACAGTGACAAATTTAACCACATAACTTAATTTTTAGTACCACCCTCGCATAATTTATATACTTAATAACAGCTAAAATAATAAGCAAATCAAGAAAAAAAATCCAAGTGATGGCAGCAAAGGCGTCAGTGATGATTTATAAATTTTATCATTAAAAAAAATTCTATAAGTTTTTTAGGTCAATTTTTAAATTCCCCCCTACAAAAAATATAATTTTTTTTCTTAAAATAAACAAAAAAAAATAATAAATAAATATCCTATAAAAAACATTTTGGGATTAATCACTTTTCAAAGGTGGATAATCAAAAGAAGAAAAAAAAAGCACACAAAACAAGAAAGATGGAGAAAAGTAGAAGAGAACAAGTTTTTGAAAGAACTTGAAATGAACAGCTGCTATGGATGCAGCCAGCAGACATCGTGCTGTGGCTGGATGTGTGGAGTTTGCCACCGCCACCGCCACCACCACCACCACCAGCACTAGCACCAGCATAAATAATAACAACACAACACTAACATTAAAATATATAATACAACACTGAAAATCAGGTTTAAAGGCAGGCAAACAAGCAGGCAAGCAGGCAGGCATTCAAGTAGACAGTAACAATGTTAAAGGTGTTTCGACTTTCGTTCTGTATTTGGTTCAGCAAAACAACAACACACAAAAAATCATAATAAAGCAACAAGGCTCTAGGGTTTATTAACTCACTTCAGAAAAAAAAACAAAAAACTAGTAGTTTGGTTTTGTCTCAAAAACCAACTTCCTGCGTTGAGTATGTATTACTCTGTGTATTTGTGTCTGTGTGTGTATGCCTGTTAGATAGGAGTGGGCAAACAGCAGTTTAAAAGGTCTTGGCTATCTCTACCTATAAGTCATTGGTTTTTTAATTGCAATTTCTTAAGTTAAAGTTTCGAATTATAAAGAAGAAAACACAACTTCATCAGAAACCAGTTTTTTATTAACTTGAGAGTCCACTATTTTTTCAGTTCGTTGTTCTGGTTTGTCTTCTTTATTGCTATATTTCCATATTTCCATATTTTTTTGTGACGCCTAATCTAGGAAAAGGGAACAAGCAGTTGAATAAGCCTACATTATAAAATGCAAGTATTTAACAAATTTAACATGATTTTTGCACAATGTACTTTATTTTTTTAACAGTTTTTTAAGAGACAATTTTATAAAGGATTTTCTATAAGGTACTTTTTTAATAGTTTGAATATTAAGTTACTTTTATTTGATTAAAAACTATATATAAATGTATTATATATTTTTAGAGATTTTATAAAAAAAGTACTTTTTTTTACTCTTAAATTTTTAAAAAGGTACACTTATTTTCGCACCAAAGTACATTTTGTACTTGTTATATGTTTTTATAAAAAACTTTATTTCCATAAAAAACCCTGTCAACTTTATTTTTTTAAAGGTTTTATAAAAAACAAGTACCTTTTTACACCTAAATTTTTAAACGAAACGCCCAAAAGTAAAAGTACTATTTTCGATCAAAGAGTAATTTTTTAAAGAAGTGCTTTTTCTTTTAAAATATATTTTATTTAAGTTTACAAGGCAGGCCTTTTTATAAAATTTTACTGTGAAGTACTTTTTACATTATATTTTAAGCGTTTTATAAAAAAAGTACTTTTTAACTCCTTAATTTTTAAACGAAACGCTTACTTTCACCAAGAAGTACAAGTACTATTTTTTTTTATCAAAAAATAACTTTTTAGCTACTGGTACTTTTTCAAAGTAGTACTTTTTCTTTTATTTGGGTACGGTTTTCCGGCGACCCTCGTCAAATTTGGTTTCGGCCGTTTGCCATCTTCTTCGTACGAAGAGAACACTGAAGATGGCAATTTGGTTTGTTCACAAACCAAAATTGACGAGGGTCGACGGAAAACCGTACCCAAATAATAGTAAATTAAACCCCGTCGAAAAATTTACACATATAGTACTTTTTCTTTTAAAATATATTTTATTGAAGTTTACAGGTTTTATAAAATTTTACTGTGAAGTACTTTTTACTTTATTTTTTTAAAGTTTTTATAAAAAAAGTACGTTTTAACTCCTTAATTTTTAAACGAAACGCTTACTTTTGCCTAGAGGAACAAGTACTATTTTTTTTAAAGAGTAACTTTTTAGCTACTGGTACTTTATCACAAAAGTACTTTTTTCTTTAAAAAAATATTTAATCAAATGTACAAGGCAGCAGTTTTTATAAAATTTTGCTGTGAAGTAGTTTTAACTTTATTTCTTTTAAGGTTTTATAAAAAAAGGACTTTCACACCCCTACATTTTTAAAACGAAAACTACAAGTTCTATTTTATTTTTTTTAACGAGTAACTTTTTCTCTCTTGGTACTTTTTTAAAGAAGTACTTTTTCTTTTAAAACTTATTTTACTTAAATTTACAAGACAACAGCTTTTAGAAAATTTTACTGAGGGGTACTTATTTCAAAGAGGTACTTTTTTCAGTTGGTACTTTTTTAAGAAATTAGGTATTCTTTTATATTATCATTTAAAATTTTCTGTCATATATCAATTTCCATTTTCTCAATTTAACTGTTTTGTTGAAATTCGAATAATAGCAAATTTTTTAATACAGCTCAGTGGCAGTTTTTCCCTTGTAGTACTTTTTTAAAAAAGTAAATTTTCTTTTAAAACATATTTCATTTAAATTTGCAAGTCAACAGTATTTATAAAATTTTACTGTGAGGTACTTTTTTTTCAAAGAGATCCTTTCTTACATTTGGTACTTTTTTAAGCGAGTGCATTTTCTTTTAAAATATTTTTTATTTACATTTTTCTGCGATATATTAATTTTTTTTATTATAACTGCCTCCTTTACTATATAAACACCTCCCACAATGTTGGAAATCGAATAATAGCATATTTTTTAATGCAGTTCAGTGGCAGTTTTTCCCTTGTAGTACTTTAAAAAAAAAGTACTTTTTATTTTAAAATATATTTCATTTAAATTTACTAGGCTTCAGTTTTTATAAAATTTTACTGTGAGGTACTTTTTTTCAAAGAGGTACTTTTTTACTTTTGGTACTTTTTCAAATAAGTACATTTTCTTTTATATATAAAACTATTTTTTTTTTAATTTTTCCCTTTTCTTGTTAAAACTGACTAAATAAACACCCCCAGCAATTTTGAAATTCAAATAACAGCATAGACTTTCATGCAGTTCAGTGGCAACTTGGATTATATTATTTATTAAACCAAATATTATTTAAAGTACTATTACAAATATATAAACAAAATCAATTTTAATCTATATTCTTAACATTAATTGTTTAACAAAATCGACAGAGAAAAACCGGCCACATGCCGGCCGCAATCAACTATGTATTTCATTTAAATATTAAAGTCTCATCGATTGAATGTGCTGCTCCAGGGACACACTTTAATTTTAAATAATCCTTAAAGTGCTAAAAAAAAATAATATACTTTGAGCAGCCCATGTGTTTCGCTCAAGCTAGTGGGTTTATTTGGAAAATTTATTATTGATAGCCATGAATTTCCACACACATACTCGCAGCTATGAAACGCCCAAACTACGTCAATATCCATTAATTTAAGGCAATGCAAAGTGATTAAGTACCAAACAAATTTAGAGATTTAAAAATGCGTGAGTTGCAGAAACAATTATTAATGAGTTTTTATGATTTTTTACATCACCAGAGACATTTAGTTCTTGAAAGTAGTTGGTAAATCTTAAAACAACAAGCAGTTTGTAGGTGTATTTTCATTTCTTGCTTTAATCTAAACAAAAAAGAAACTCAAATGCGAATGTGTACAATAAAATCAAGAAAAAGGTCCAAACACTACATAAAAGGTGGCAATTCTTCCTTCACTTCGTTTTACTAAGGCTGCCTTTAAAGTGAAGGAAAAGAATTGAAGTCAAAGAATTGACTATCATGGTCATCTTCTGCTACATCAAAGATCATTATAAATATTTTTATTAACGCGAGTGGGTTGGATAGTGTGAGAGTACGTGGCGAGTGCACATTTAAACTTAAGTAGAAACAAACACGGCGTACTAAAATGATATGTACTGTGCAGCACGAAATTAAGTCTCCTGAAATCTCGTTTACAGATGATGTTAAATGGTTAACAAAATGGTAGCATCCCATCTGGATACTTTTTTAAGAAGTTCTGAAGTAGATAACATGTTCGATTAAGCCGCCTTAAGTTCATTCCTCAGAGGCAAAGGTACCTTTCCTTCCTGACCTTCTTCTGGTCTTGCAAAAGGGGTTTTAGAACCCTTTTTGCGCAGATTTTTTGCATCACCAATTCATTGGTTAAAATCTGATGAACGCTAGTGTGAGTCAAATTTAACCCTTATTCTGAATGACAGCTGACGATTTGAACGCACAAGATCCCAATTTTTAAAGGTTATTTTAGAAGAAGGTCTTCCGCTTATTTCTTTCTTTCAAATAATGCGTGCAATGTCAACAAAATCCTGGAGATTGCAAAAATTAATCCAAATAATCGAGAATTTAATCTGTAGAATTCATTCCAGCGGTTGAGACAAACTTGGTAGCTAAGAGATTAAGTTTTCATTTACAGACCTAATTCAATCAATGTAGGGGGCGCTAGTTATTGCATATGTCTTCTTTTATTCAACTTTTAAATCTCCGCATTCAGATGGGATCTAATACAGCCAAAGCCTTTAAAAGGAACAGTTTTTTTTATGAAAACTAACAATTTTTCCTAACTGCGTTAACTAGGATTAAAGGGATTTATCTCAGCTATCGCCTTTAGCACACTTTTCCAAAGTATGTGGACTTGTATTGGAATGTTTTTCCAAAAGGCAACATGAAGGCTACGCTTAATCACGATCTCGCCACAATCTTGGAATGGGGTCGTGTGAATAGAGTAGAGTTTAATGCTCATAAGACGCAATGTTGCATGCTTACGCATACATCTACATTCGGTAATGGTGCTGCAACTGTTACTATGGGTGATGTAGGTATTACGGAATCGGAAGCTCTTGATGTTCTTGGCATGAAACTTCAGTGTGATGTTTGATGGACTGAACACATTTTTTAGGTTTCAAAAGAAGCTTGCAAGTGCCTCGGTTTTTTTAAAACGGTGTATAAGATACTTCACTCCATCCGATCTCCGTACTATCTATACCACCTACATCCATCCAAAAATGGAATACAACTCTCATGTATGGGCCAGCGCTCGAAAGCTTATTTTGGGATTACTAGACTGCGTAAAGGAGAGGGCCAGTAGGCTCATTAGAGACAGTAGGGTATCCAACTGTATTGATTCTCTAGAGCATCAACGCAATATGGAATGCATTTCACTGTTCTATCGTTAAAACAGTCGTAAGTGCTCTAAATGAAATTAGAGAACTTGTTCCCGATACTCGCAAGTTTTCGCGTTTAACTCGATTTTCGTTGAGAGCGCATCCATTTGTGGTTGATTGGCCAGTGAATTGTACTACGCATTACAGAGAAAATGCGTTTTTCACTAGAACAGTCCGTATGTGGAATAAAATCCCTCCGGAGGTCTTACCCAGGCCCCAAAAACCCGGATCAACTGAGACTAAACGCCCCCCCCCCCCCACCGGGTGGCACATTGATATGTTTTGACGGAATCTCACCGTCATTACATGTGTCAACGGAGGTAGAAGAGAGCCCAGTCCCCTACAAGGCTTGCATGAGCCAACTGAACAATTCCACTTTATTTCCATGGGAATCAGTAAAGACCCAGAGTTCAGCTTTTTGGCTCTTTAGTCTTTTAGCTGTTCTCTGACTGATTATTGAGGTTGGCCCTTCGGGAGTATCGTAGTGGTTGTGGTTTCGAGACCCTCGTCTGAGTTATGTGGGTCGGATCATTCACAATGAATGGTCCATGTACAGTGAGCATGATTGCGGTTGTATTCTGAAATTTTATTAAGCTTTATGGGTTCTAGACCAGGAGTTGGATAGTCTTCAACTCTTCAGCAAGGAGTGATGGCATTACGCTGCTCCGAGCTCTTAAAGTTGCAACTAGGAATGACTGGAGGATATACATATCTGAAGGCTTCCTAGGGCGAGGATGACGCTACATTTCATCCACAGTGGTATGATCCTCCGTCAGGTTATGGCTGACACAGCTAGTCCCTGACGTAAATCTTATCAGGCATGTTCAGGAATAAGGTATAAATCTGTTAAAGGGTAACACTTGTGAAGAACTGTTAGTTGCATATATAAGTAATTGCGATCAGACCTGCCATGATTGCTGCTTAAATAATGGGAATAAGAATGAGGAGAATCTACTTATTTATTGTGCGGTATTTTAGATCCTGCAACTCATTTGGATAGATAACACTCAGTGTTGTTATTGTGCATTAAGATAAAGTTAGAAACGCTAATATAAAGACCCATCTGTACGATTAGACAAGCTTAGTTCTTTAAAGCGTAATAAAATTAAAAAAAAATCTGGCCACATATTCCAAAGCCACTTTATTACGAGTACTTACAGGTGCATACGTCTGTGCAGAATTCGTAGAATAATATTTCCGGTTGTTGTAAATATTTTGATAAAAAAAATATTGATTCTTAAATTTTCGAACTTCAGAGTGACTAACCACTGAACAAGGTTTAGATTATTAAGGATTTGCGGGAAGTAGGTTTTAATCTTAAAAAATCTTCCGTTGAAAAAAAAACACGTTGTCGTTTTTCTAGTTTATTCTAAAAAGTGTATGTATATTAAAAATAATTTCATGAACAGAAGGTTCTATATATATATGAAAAGTTTAACAAAATTTAGCATATCTAAAACATAGCATTTGAATTGCATTAGGGCAATATCAACTCTTAACAATCTCCGCCGCAAGTCAAATGCCATTATTATATATAAGAATTACATTTTAATTTTCAAAAGGTTACAACAATGTATATGTCTTTGCTTCGTTAAACATTTTGTAAGTATGTCAGCCGCATTTTCATCAGAAGTAACATATACTACATCAATAGCGTTTTCCTCATATTTTTCTCTAATATAGTGATAACGAATATCAATGTGTTTGCTCCTTTTTTGGACAGTTTGATTTTTTACCATAAAAGCAGCACCCTGATTATCACATAGAATAGAAGTAGGATTCTTAACATAATCATTAAAGCCCATCTCCTGCAAAAGTCCGCGATGGAAAACTACTTCCTTTGTCCCTTGGGATAAAGCAATGTATTCCGCTTCCATTGTACTCAAAGCCACTACGGGTTGCTTTCTCGATTCCCATGCAATTGGACCACCAGCCATAAATACTACATGTCCAGAGTAAGACCGTCGATCATTAGAGTCAGAACCCCAGTCTGAATCTGTGAAGCATTCGAAATTTTTAAAATTGTTAGAATAATTAATTTTACCGATATTATTTTTCTTTAGATAGCGTAGTACATGTTTTGCTGCTTGGAAATGTTCTTTATGTGGATGCGCATTAAATTGAGACAACCTCGACACCACATGAATCAGATCAGGCCTAGAAATCACGGCCAAGTACATCAGAGCACCAACTAAACTTTGATAATTTTTCGTATCTAAGTCTCCACAATCAGCATCGCATTTCGTTAAAACTGTACCACTTGCCCACGGAGTGGCAGCCGGTTTACAATCAGTCATACCCCAACGATCGAGTATTTCTGTAGTGTATTTCTGTTGATGTATAGTGATTTCGCCTCTTAAACCATCACGAATAATTTCCATACCCAAATAAAACGATATTGGACCACGATCACTTGCGTCAATATACTTATTTAAATTTGAAATAATATTTTTCATTTCCTGTTCACTGGTACAAGCAAGTAGCATGTCATCAACATAAATGGCAATAAGACAGATATTTTTTCCATTCCTTTGCATATAGACACAAGTATCTGATTTGCACCTTTTAAATCCCATTTGCAATAAAACGTCGTTTACCTTTTTATTCCATTCACGTCCAGCCTGTTTTAAACCGTATAATGCCTTATTTAACTTGCAGACTTTATTTGGATAATTACTGTCCTCGAACATTTTAGGTTGCGTCATGTATACATCATCTTCTAACTCACCATTTAAATAGGCTGCCACAATATCAACATGATTTACTAACAACTTATGCTTAGCTGATAAAGCCAGCAACAATCTAATCGTTGAATGTCGTACCACCGGTGCAAACGTTTCCTGGTAATCAACATTGTACTTTTGCGAACAACCATGAGCCACTAGCCTGGCTTTAAATTTTTCAATGGTGCCATCAGGCTTACGTTTTAACGAAAAAATCCATTTGCACCCAATAATATTTCCTTCATTTGGCTTATCTACCAGCTCCCACGTTTTATTTTTAATTAATGAATTATATTCCGCTTGCATTGCCTCCTTCCACTTCATAGAATTTTCAGAATTTAGCGCTTCTGCCACTGTTTTCGGATCTTCAACAATCGAGTTTAACATTTCGATACTATCTGTCATGCAATAAACTTTCCTCGGTCTCCCCTTACCACCAGCTCTAATAAATTTAGGTCTGCCACGTTTTCTTTTCTTATTACCAATAGGTGTATCTTCTCTTTCAGTCTCACTGGTTTCCGCACTCAACTCTTCCTCAGATTCATCAACATCATTAGTTTCTGTAGTACCATCGCTTCCTGTAGCCACAGCATCATTATTATTTAATTTAAAAAGTTCAGCATAAAAAGTTTCAGTTATATTTTCATTACTAGCAAAATGTTCAAAAAAATGTTCAAAAAATATTACATCACGAGCAATTACAATTTTTCTTGTACAAGGATTGTACAGACGAAATCCTTTTGTATGAAGTTGGTAACCAACAAATTTGAATTTTTCTCCTTTAGGCAAAAACTTACCACCTTTTGGTCTTGGACCCTTTTTTAATACAACTGCATCACATCCAAACGTTTTAAAATGTGACACCGACGGTTGTCTACCACACCATTTTTGATAAGGCGTAACATCTTCGAGAACTTTTGTTGGAGCACGATTTCTAATATATGTCGCTGTATTTACGGCTTCACCCCATAAGCTCTGTGGTAATCCAGATGACTCCAACATACACCTCGCCATTTCGACAAGAGTTCTATTTGCCCTCTCCGAAACACCATTTTGTTGTGGCGAATAACCAACAGTTGTTTGATGAATGATTCCTTTTTCTTCAAAGTGTTGCTTGAATTTAGAATTAACAAATTCTTTATTATTATCGCTGCGGACAATTTTTATTTGGCGGCCTGTCTGCTTCTCCGCGAGCGCAGAAAAATTGATAAATGCATCAAAAGCATCGCTTTTGTTTTTCAAAAAATATGTTGATATGTAACGAGAATAGTCGTCAATAAATGTTATAAAATATGATGATCCGCCAACAGATTTGACACCGATTGGTCCACATAAATCAGTATGCACCAATTCTAAAACATCTTTCGTTTGAACATCTGCATAATTTTTGTACGGTGTAGCCGAAATTTTGTTGACAGCACAGGTAACACACTCAATACTTTTTGGCAGTTTTATGTTTAAACCTTTCACCATATTCTTTGTTGTTAATTTATTTAAATCATTCACATTTAGGTGACCAAATCGTTGATGCCACTTTTCCACCATATTTTCGTCAATAGCTCCACTAACTACTTCACAATTTTCCAACTTTTCAAAATTTGCAATAAACATATCATTTACAAGATCAGCTGTAAAAATTATTTCATTTTGTCTACTTTTCATTACAGCTTTATTTTCGGCAAATTTGACCATATGACCGGCTTTAACTATTTTGTTTATTGATAAAAAACTAGAATGTAGTCGTGGCACATACCAAACATTTCTCAACGTAAGTTTGCAAAAATTTGTTTTTATTTTAACATCGCCAATACCTTCAGCATAAACACTTTCACCAGATGCTAATATAATTTTTTGTTTTGATTCTGTTAGAGTTTCAAATAACTCTTTCATTCTGCACATATGTGAAGTGGCTCCGCTATCCAATATCCACACCTCTTTTAAGTTCATATTATTATCTTTTAGTGAACAAGCAAAGTCACTTCTTCTGTCGTGTTCTTTGCATTGAGAACGTATATGGCCCTTTTTACCACATCGAAAACATTTAATGTTGGTATTGTTGTTTATATTATAGTTTGCATTTTTCTTTTCATTATATTTGTATTGCATATTTTTACTATTATTATTGTTATTATTAGAAATTCTGTTATTGCTGTTGTTATAAACATATTTTCTTGTTCGTTTAAACTCATTTCGCGAAGTTGCTGCGAAAACAGTTTCATTTGGTAAATTATTTTTGTTACCCTGACGCATTTCTTCTTCTAATATTTTGGAAATTAAGTTTTCATACTTTGGCAAACTATCTCTGCTTTCTATGGCTACTACAAAAGATTCTAATTCATCGGGAAGCCCACACAATAGTAAAATGGATAAGAGATCATCATGTAAAGTGATTCCAATCTCTTTCAATTCGTCGACCGTGCAGCAAAAATCGTTAATTTGTGGAGAAAATTTTTCATTTGCATTTAGCTTAAAGCGCACCAATTTTTTGAACAAATTTACCTTACGAGATGCGGTGTCTGCCTTGTAGAGCGAGCTTAAAAGATCCCAAGCACCCTTTGCCGAAGTACAATTCTTCAGTTCAGTTGTTTTAACACTTAATGTTATTGTGGCCAGAGCTTTGCTGTCATCTGTAACCCATTTTGCTTCTACATCACCATCTGGACGCCTTCCCAAAATCGTATGATACAGATCCAACGTTATTAGCAAGCTCTTCATTTGTATACACCACGTAGCGTAATTGTCGCCATTTAATTTTTCAATATTTGCAACAGCACCCGCCATTACCTTTTGTTGTTCTTTGTACAAAACCGGCAAAATAAAAAAGACCAAAAATAACGACTCCAACCAGATGTAACCACACTTTTCCAACTAGTTGTCTGATCCTGGGCCCATAACCTTTGTTAGATTATTGTTGCCACAAAAAATTCCAGAACCTAAAAAATCTTCCGTTGAAAAAAAAACACGTTGTCGTTTTTCTAGTTTATTCTAAAAAGTGTATGTATATTAAAAATAATTTCATGAACAGAAGGTTCTATATATATATGAAAAGTTTAACAAAATTTAGCATATCTAAAACATAGCATTTGAATTGCATTAGGGCAATATCAACTCTTAACAGTTAATTTAAACTCACCCAATGTTTTTAATATGAATAAAAATATTTACAGGTTTAATAAAGCAAATCTGACCCACTGTGAATTATTAAAGATTTATTTCAACATATTTTATTGTTCTATTGAAAACTTTGATTTTCCTAAACTCAAAATCATTACAAGGTTTTTATTTGTTATTTCATGCAATTTACGTCTACAATGATTTCGATATTAAAAAAAAAATTAAAAAAATTGTTAATTTATATTTCATTTTTATTTTTCGTTTAACTTATGTGATGAAGCATAACAATTGATATTAGATTAGCTTCGACTAAACAATTACATAACACACGCATCAACTCATCTCATCAAGTTATGAAATTGAAATAAATACATTGAATCAGTCGTCGTAGATTTAATGAAAAAGTCTCGAAAAATTTAATTGAAAATCTTGTGAATTTGATGAAAACATGTCAAGTGAATTTTTAAGAGAAAAGGGAAATCAAGTGGAAATAATTATAGTTTCAAAATTTTAAATTTTTAAATTAAAGTTAAGTTAACATTGATAAAATAGAAATAAAGTAATGATACTTGACACAAAAAAAATAGAAACAAATAAACAATGCGAACAAAACAAATGATTTTTTTAATCTTGACTTAAACTTAATAGTTTTATGCTTAAATGTGACAGGAAATAGAAAATAACAAACTTAATTAATGAATTGCAATAAATAAGAAACAAAATAGCATAAAATCTTAATCAATGAATAAATGTGTTAAAAACAAAAACAAAAAAATACAAAAATTAATAAAAAAACAAATTTTTTATGCAGTTTTTTGGTACGCTGCCGGTACTTTCTATGTTTAAAATTCTTTTCATTATTAGTTCCTTGTTACAAATACACTCCACGCCATTTAAACAGGACACCCTCATAGTTTTCCTAAAAAGCTTTTGTTCTTTTGTTCTCTCACTTGTTCTCTCCGAGAGCCTTTTTCAATTTCTTTTAAGTACGGTTGCTTTGTTTTCTATTATAGACGATCGAATTTCCTGCAATTTTTCGCGCCACTTGAATAGAACATTTTTAGATGATGCGTGATAAGATTTACATCTGTACCTAACTATGTAAGCCATAACCAGATGGTGTAGCATACTACTGTGGATGAAATGTAGCGTCATCCTCGCCCTAGAAGGCCTTCAGATACGTATATCCTCCAGTCACTCGTAGTTGCAACTTCAAAAGCTTGAAGCAGGCCGCAGCCTTCACTCCTTGGAGACTATCCAACTCTTGGTACAGAACACATGAAGCTTAATGAAATTTAAGAACACAACGGCAATCATGCTTACTGGACCTGGACCATTCATTGTGAATGATCCGACACACACAACTCAAACGAGGGCCTCAAAACCACAACCACCACGATACTCCCGAAGTCCCAACCACAATATTCAGTCAGAGAACAGCTAAAAGGTTAAAAAGACAAAAAGCTGAACACTGGGGCTTCACTGACTCCCGTGGAAATAAAGTGGAATTGTCCAATTGGCTCCTGCTAGCCTTGTAGGGGATTGGGCTCCCTTTTGCCCCCGTTGACACATGTAATGGCGGTGAGACTCCGTCAAAACATATCAACGTGCTTGCTTTTACATGTGCACTTAAGACCGTTCAACTCTAAGGAATTTCTGTTGCAACAATTTTTTAGCCATAGGCTGACAGGCTCACAGGTTTGACTCCCTGTAGCTGTTTCTCTTTCACTTATACTAAAGAATACCTTTCTTAACAGATTTACTCCCATAAAGGTTCTAGTGTTACCATATTTAAATTTTTAAAAATGCTTGACATTCATTATCAAAGAAGACTTTCCTTAAAGAAAATTTTGACAAATTATATAAAATAACAATTTTGGATTGCATTCTTAGTTGAGCTTCAACATAAAAATCTGGCAACATTCTTTTTCGATTCTCTCAAATCAAGCAAAGTCTTGACAGTTCTGAATGATTTATAAAGGGTGCTTTTTATAGGTATGAACTTTAAGTTGGCAAGACTTTTTTTAGCTGGCTGCTATTGTGTAATTTGTGTTTAGTTTGGTTTGGTATTCCAACATGAATTGATTCATGCTGGAAGAACGTTTCCAAATTGTGAAAATTTGTTTGGAAAATCATTGTTCTGTTCGAAATACGTATCGCGCACTAAGTCAACATAATCGTCCATCAGAGCAATTTAGTCGATTAATTATGGAACATTTTTCCCACCACGTTTACTCTAAAAGATGATGTGCATCCACAGAAACGTCATAGTGGGTACAAAAAACGTCATTGCTACTGTAGAGTGTAGCGCAAGGGAAAACTCGTGTCAGTCTGTCTGCTTTAGAGCACTGGAATTGAATATGTGTGAACGCACATGATTACACAGCAGGACGTAGATTCGGTAAATGGGCTCAAAATAAGATTGCCATAGATCCCGATTTCTAGCGATTAAGCGTGTCTATAAGCAAAACTATTATATTTGGAATGATGATCATGCTCAAGTGTATGTGAGCCACCGTTACATCCACATAAGCTGTGCTTAATGGGCTGTTGGAATTTTTGGTCCGTCCTTCTTTAAAAACGATGCTGGTCAGAACGTTACCGTAAATGGTGATCGCTATAGAGTCATGATTACTGATTTTTCCGTTCATCAATTGAACATCCAACGAACATGCAGGAGCTGCAGTTTTAGCAAGGTGGCGCAACATGCCACAATTAATTTATTAAAAGAAAATTTTGGTTGTCGCATTATTTCACATTTTGAACCCGGTAATTGGCCTGCAAGATTGTGCGACTTAACGTCGCTAAACTATTTTCTGTGGAGCTATAATGTGTCCGCTAGTCCACGCCGATAAGCCTGAAAAGATTGACCACTGGAAGAATAACATTCGTAGCGGTATTGCCGGTATACGGCCACATATTTTGTAAAAGGTAATGGGAAATCGAACCACCAAATGTGACTACGCCGAGCCAGCCAAATGCGGTTATATGCTGGAAGTCAACTGCACAATTCCACTATATTTCAACGGGAATCAGTAGAACCCCAAAGTTCAGCTATTTGTCTTTTTAGCCTTTTAGCTGTTCTCTGACTGATTATTGTGGTTGGCCCTTCGGGGGTATCGTGGTGGTTGTGTATTCGAGGCCCTCGTTTGAGTTGTGTTACTCGGATCATTCCCAACAAACACAATGAATGGTCCAGGTCCCGTGAGCACGATTGCAGTTGTATTCTTAAATATATTTAAGCTTCATTTGTTCTAGACCATGAGTTGGAAAGTCTCCAACTCTTTAGCACGGAGTGAGGGCTATGGCCTGCTCTGAGCTTTTGAAGTTGCAACTAGAAGTGACTGGAGGATATACATATCTAAAGGCTTCCTAGGGCGAGGATGACGCTACATTTCATCCACAGTGGTATGATCCACCGTCTGGTTATGGCTTACACAGCTAGATACAGATGTAAATCTTATCACGCATCATCTGAGACTGTTCTATTCAAGTGGCGTCTATAAGAGAAAACCGAAAGAAAGCAACGGTACTTAAAAAAAATTAAAAAAGGCTCTCAGGGAGAACAAGTGCGCCTGTAGGGTATTAGTTAGTGTACTAGCTTGTCAGTATGGGGGTTGTGGGTTCGATACCCAACGAGTAAGACCAGTGTAATAATCCACCGTCAGGGTATGGCTTACACAGCTAACTACTGACGTAAATCTTATCACGCATGCTGGAAGTCATATTGAAAAAATATTGCCAGAAGATTATATTTCGAATAAGAATATTTTATTCGATTTCAAGTTCTATATCTCTATAAAAAACACCCTTTACAATAGTTTATAGAGAAAAGTGATACCAGCTACATTAGAACAGTGTATTTAATCTGGATTTCAGTTACAGCATTAATAACGATTTTAATAAGTTGGATAATTTAGGAGGTTTTAAAATCACTACAGTCTGTTCTAGTTACTAATAGCGTATTAAGAAGACACTAACTCTGAGTTAAATTTTGCTTAAATTATTTCTTTCTTAATTCTAAACACATTTTGATTTTATTTTTATGATTATTTTCGAGTCATTAATTATTATTGTTTTTGTTGTAGTGGCTGCCTTCAGCTTTAAAAGTTTAACATTTATTTATGACTTTTATTTTCAATAACTGTTGAACGGTTAAACGTTGCACAATTTGTAAAAATGCTTTTAATTGCTTTTAAAGAAAAGTTTCAAATGTTGTAATAAATTTTGATATTTAAAAATTTTTATATTTTTATATTCTCTTGTACATTAAAACACCATTATGCGGTGGTGTTTACGAAACCAATCAGGGCGATTTGGAAACATTTTAATCATTTATCAATTTTGATAAGCGTTTTATTATTATTTTTTTTTTTTTTTTGTTAACAAAAAAAAATCCGATGGGAGGTTATCGAAATGTTGGGCAATTCATAGCGATAACAAAGAAATGTTTTAAGATTTTTTTTAGGCGGATTGTATTTTCTTATCGTTAAATTATATTTACTTGCGGTGTCAGTTTATTAAAGTAAACTTTCGTAACTAAACAAAATTTGTTAATAATTTTAAACATTCGATATAAAAAACGAAGGTAACTTTTTCTGTGGCTTTTTCCATTAAGCAAGAAGTGGTCAAGAGAAAATTATCACATATTTTTTTCCATAAGACGGTAGAATTTTAGTTTATGTATTTTGTCTGCATTTCTTAATTGATAATCCATCAAAGTGTTGCAATCTGTGGCCAAGACTCAATCATGTTTAATTCAAAAGTAAAGATAGGTATAGCTCGTCAGTAACGATTAGATTATTACTAGATGATTACATTCACCTGTGTAAAGCTTGCTGGGAAGATGTAGTAGAACCCGCGAATTCTTTTATTTTAACTCTCAGTTGTCTCCTAATCCAAGCCGTAAGTGAGACACATGAGTTTTTGCTTGTGCTTTGCAAAAGATTGTGTTTGTTTTCAGATTAAAATTTAATTAAATATTTAATTGCCGCAATTTCGTTTTTACAACTTTTCAATTAAATAATTAATTGACTTAACTAAAAATGTAATACCAATCCAAAGTAAGAGCAAGTAAAACGTTTAATAGCTGCAAAAACTTTTTGTTGCATTTTATATTCTAAGAAGTCGGCCAAGAACCGACTAGCCTCTTTAGGGGGATTTTAAAAAAGCATAATAAATCCCTAAAATTATTCTTTTAATTTAACCAAGAATTTAGAATGCCTGCGATGTAGATAATCTTTATAATTTTTTTTTTTTTTGTAAAGAGAAGTAGGCAACAATGTCTATTTAGTCAAGTACCTACATTATTTAGGAAAGGAATAGAGAAGGAGATGAGACACAGATGGTGAAAGTAGAAGGATAGTTGCGAAAATAAATTGTCGTATAAGGCAGCACAACGACCAGTGACCATGTCTTCATCACTGAGTAGCCTCACCGACAGTCAATTTTTATTTTTGTAATGAAAAAAACCGTCAAGGTCTTTGTTGTGAATCGAACTCACAACCCCCAGTCTTATAAGCTAGCACACTGGCTACTAGCCTACAGCGGTACCAAATTAATGTTATGCCAAATGTAATTAATTCTTCCAGTGGATAGACTCCAAGATATGCAGGCTTCTTGGTATTAAACTGTCGCGGAAGTAGCACTCAAACTGAACAGGTAACTTCTCTAGAATATCGTTTGCAATCATATTTCCGTGCAGCAGTTCCATATATCTAGCCGGTTAAAAAAATCTGTCTTTTTTTTCCTTTTCCTGGTTTAATAACACATTTCTGAGACTGACGGTAGCCTGGTTAAGGGAACATAAAATATCGAATAAAATATCTTTTTCAGTAGCAACAGCAAAGCCGCAATCATGGCCCTCAAAGGTGTATTTACCACATGGAAACTTGTCTCTGAATGCCGGGCGTCCTGGTAAGTGACGGCGAAGTATTCACCAGTGGAGAGATATAGGAGAACTCTTGGCAACTGTATTGCGGATAAACTGACAAGGAAGAGGACGATGTTTGATGAAGATATTGTGGAAAATGTCTTCTTGCAGACAGCGTATTAACGCGGCGCTTTATGATCTCACCCAAATCAGATAATTCAACGCGCTGACCCGCTTAACTGCGAGAATATTCTGGTCCTCATTGAATAGAAAATAAGGCGTTACACTACTGCGTAGCTGTAGAAACTTTCCCACAATGATTTCTGCAGAAGCTGTCAGAAGAGAAGGAGACAATTGTACACCTCGTCTGCTTATGCTCCACACTGGAATGCCTTCGACTGAGCCACCACGTTCAATGGTATTTTAGAAACTTGTCAGATGTTTCCACATTAGGACCGGCCAGGAACGTTCCTTCTTAAGGTACAGTGGTTGGTTTTCTAGCCCACACCGCCAAGCCGCAACACTGTCCTTTGATTGATTTTTTACCCTGGCCAGCGAGATTTATTCGGGAACTTACTTACAATGATTTCCGCAGAAGCTGTCCAAAGAGAAGGAGACCATTGATTACCTCCTTTACTTGTGCCCCTTAGTAGATCTGTTTTGACGGAATTTCACTGTCATTACATGTGTCAACGGGGGTAAAACAGAGCCCAGTCCCCTACAAGGCTAGCAGGAGCCAACTGGGCAATTCCACTTTATTTCCACGGGAATCAGTAAAGACCCAGTGTTCAACTTTTTGGCTCTTCAGTGTTCTACCTGTTCTCTAACTGAGTATTGAGGTCAGCCCTTCGGGTGTATCGTGGTGGTTGTGATTTCGAGGCCCTCGTTTGAGACGTGTGGGTTGAATTACTCACTATGAACACAATGATTGGTCCAGGTGCAGTGAGCAAGATTGCGGTTGTGTCCTTAAATTTTATTAAGCTTCATGCGTTCTAGACCAGGAGTTGGATAGTCTCTTTAACTCTTTAGCATGGAGTGAGTGGCTGCAGCCTGCTCCGAGCTCTTAAAGTTGCAACTAGGAGTGACTGGAGGATATACGTATCTGAAGGCTTCCTAAGGCGAGGAGGATGACGCTACATTTCATCCACAGTGGTATGATCTACCGTCAGGTTATGGCTTACGCAGCTAGGTGCTGATGAAAATCTTCTCACGCATCACTTTTAACCATCATAGTGCGCAGAACCAGGCTCTTATACCTTACAGTAGAGCTAGAGTCTGTCTTAAATCACACTCTACCATTGGCGGCATCTATAGCAATGCAATAATACAAATGACCCAAGCGCCCAATCTTCGTTAGGAATTTAGAATAAAGCCAGCACGTTAGTCTCCAAACCCCTTTAACAATAATGAAAGCGAACTTAGTCCCTACGGGAACTTGTCTGATGTTTTATCACTAGGACCGGCCGGTAATATTCCTTTTTAAGGTACATTTAGTCTTCTGCTTTTCCTTTTTCTTCCTCTCTTTAGTCTCATCTTCTAATACTTGTTTCTGCTCTTTGTCTCCCCTTTTACATCCTGATTTTCGTCTTCTCCTTTTTATCTTCCTTTTTATATTTGATAGTCAACACAAAGCGATTAGCAAATAGAGCCAAATAAGCTGTGGAAACATAGCTGTCTACCGAACTTAACCTAACCTTTTGCGAATGACTTTTACTTGTTATTCTTTTAAATGCATGCTGATTCATTGTATCAAATTAATGAAAAACAAAATAAACAATTTTTAATTATACACATTTGAACAGAAAACCACTTGAAAATTTCTAGTGACCCAGACCCATATTTCTTTAATTTCTTTTCTGTTTAAAAAAAAAAAAAGAAAAGAAAAAGCTAAACAAAAAGTATTGAAAAAAACAAAAGAAGATTTTTAAATACAAAAAAATAAAATGAACTTGAAATTTAAAAAACATAAATTGAATATTTCAACACTTGCATGAAGTGCTCGTAAAATACAGAGAAATAAAATTAAGATTTTAAAAGTCTGCAAAGTTAAATACGATTCTTGTGGGCTTCAGGTGTTGCCAACTTGGAGAATATAAAACGCCAACAAAGAATTTGACATTAGAAGTAAAAAACAAGAAAAAAAATTTGCTAATTTTTTTTTTCTTCTTTTATTTTTTGCACGAGAGTTTATTTTTCTTTAAGTTTCTAAGTTTCTATTTAACGTTTTTAAATAGTTTTAACCTTCAATGATTAACGCTTATTGGTTTTGTTTTTTGTTGTCTTGATTTCTTGTTAAGAAATTTTGTAGTTGTAGTTGCTTGTGAATTGATTTGGCACATGTGGGGGTTGCCATAGTTAAAGACGGGTTTTACCAGTTCATTTTTTTTTTTCTTTTTTTTTTCTTTTTTTTCGTTTGCAGCACGTTTAGAGAAAAAAAAATGTCTGAATGTTATTTTAAGTTTTGTCATTTTTTAAACTTGTGTGTATATTTCAGATGTTATAACGCCCACTTGGGAATCTATAGAAATTGCTAAACAATATTTTGGAAAAAAATATTCATTTTTAATTCTTTTTTAGTAAATATTCTGCTTGTTTGGCAACGTTTGTGTATGAAGAAAAAAATCGCTGTTTCGAAAATTTTAGTTTAATATACGAGGATAATTTGAAAATTATTTTTTATAAATTACAAATTGTATATTGTTTGGTGTAACTCAAAGCAGTGAAGGTATCATGGTAAACCAATGACTCCTGTCGTATAATAAAAGACTTGTATCGCTTTCCGATTTCTAAATTTGTGTGTTCATAAGTCCACTCTAATTGAATGGCCAAATACCAAACGACATAAAATAAAAAAAAGTTGGATAAAGAAGTTGGCTGTACAGTCAAAAATTATGAACCTTTTTTGTCCAGTGGTAACAGATAAAATGATTGCTGCCATATCACAACCACTCGTAATTCTGATTTAGATCCAACGGTTTGTGAATTTTTACACTGGCTACCACGAAAAAGGGCATGCTACTCTTTACATTTGGGCCAGCTTATAGAAATCAAGAAATTGCCGTCATATTTAGCCCCAGATCTTAATATTTCGATTATAAAGTTATACTCCTTCACCTTAAAAATTAACAAATATTATCTTCCTTCACTCACAATTCCCTTACACGATTCAAGCGAGGAATATTAGTTGGCATTCAACAAGCCCCCGGGGAAGACCTCTACAGATGCAAAGCGTTGCGCCAGAATTTGAAAATCAGCGTAAGGGGAAGAGGAAGGAGGAAGTACTCTTTGTGAATATTCAATTTGAACTTTCCTATATTGAACAAACTAATAGGAAATAATTCTATTTGGGTACGGTTTTCCGTCGACCCTCGTCAAATTTGGTTTGTGAACAAACCGGTTTCGGCTGTTTGCCATCTTCAGTGTTCAGAGTACGAAAAGAACACTGAAGATGGCAAACAGCCGAAACCGGTTTGTTCACAAACCAAATTTGACGAGGGTCGACGGAAAACCGTACCCAAATAGAATTAATTATAACCCCG
This sequence comes from Trichopoda pennipes, assembly GCA_030448955.1. Classification (NCBI taxonomy): domain Eukaryota; kingdom Metazoa; phylum Arthropoda; class Insecta; order Diptera; family Tachinidae; genus Trichopoda; species Trichopoda pennipes. Next base: position 8,158,650 of record JASKUP010000002.1, read on the forward strand.
TCGGAAAAGCCAAGCACATAATAGGAAATACCTTTGGAGGGACTTTATTCCACATACAGACTGTTCTGCAAAAAAATTAGTTTTCCCTGTAATACGTAGTGCGATTTATTGCCCAGTCAAGCACAAAAGGATGCGCTCTCAACGAAACTCGAATTAAACCCAAAAACGTGCGAGTTTCGGAAACAAATTCTCTAATTTTGCTAGAGCACTTACCATTGTAGTAGCATTAAAACAGTGAAATACAACCGTCGATGCTCCAGAGAATTAATAACGTTCGATTCCCTACTGCCCTCTATGAGTCTCTTGATCTTGTAGGCAATCGAGCATTTCCAAAACATACTTTGGAGAGCCGGTCCTACTAATGAACTAAGAAAGCGGAAACTTTTGCGTTATCTGTTTTTCTTTCTCTCTGTCTCTCTCTATCTTTCTTTCGTTTTCGTCTTAATTGGAGTGCCTATCTCTGCCCTCCTTTCTCGTTGTCAATTTCGCAGCAACACCTATTTGAAAGGTCTATAAAAATCCTGCTCTGCCGCGAATTTAAAAAGTTGAGGATTCCTAAATATAGTCAGCTCATATGTTCTAGAATTTTTTTTACCTTCTCTGGCACAATAATAGGGCACCGTAGTAAAATCTAAGTGGAAGAGATCGGGAGTCGTACTTTGCTACCCCCCCCCCCCTCCTTGTAAAATAAGTATTGGATGCTGTGAAAACAGGTAAGAAATATTACATCACAATATCTCAGTTATTTGGAGTCTTGTTCAGTAACTCCTTCGTCGGTTCAATTTATACGCTGCTATTCTGCTTAAAAATTAATAACGGTTAAATTTTCATTGACAATACGCTCTCACAATTCAAGCTATGGAATATTATTTCTGTTTTAAGAACTTTAATGAACTTAGTAGGTGGAAACACTTTAGCGCCATCTCTTTGACTATGTCTCTCTCTTTCTATTTTTCATGTTTATCCAATTTTTCTTTTAGTCACTTCTGCAGCAAAACCTATTTTAAAGACCTATAGATATCTTTCTTTGTATTGAACTTAAAAAGTTGGAGAGTCGCTAAAAAAAAGGTCAACTGACAATATCTCAGTTATTTGCAGTCTTGTTCAGTAACCCTTGCAAGCTCTTATCAGTCGGTTCAATCTGTGCGATGCTACTCTCCATAAAAATCAATTCCCATAGGCCCTCCTACGATTCAGGCGATGGAATATTATTTCGCATTCAACAAATTTAATCAACTTAGTAGGCGGAAACACTTTTGCACCAGCTCTTTTCTTTCTCTCTCTCTCTCTCTCTCTCTTTTTCATCTTGGTTGGGATGTCTCGCTCTTCACTTTCTTATTTTTCTTTAAGTAACTTCTGCAGCAAATCCTATTTTACAGACCTTTTGAAATCTTTCTTTGTATTGAACTCAAAAAGTTGGAGAGTCGCTAAAAAAAAAGGTCAACTGACAATATCTCAGTTTTTTTGGAGTCTTGTTCAGTAACTCTTGCAAGCTCTTATGAGTCAGTTCAATTTGTATGATTCTACTCTCCTTAAAAATGAATAACCATTATATGTTTTCGCTGACGAGGCTCTCTCACGATTCAGGTGATGAAATATTATTTCGCATTCAACAACTTTAATGAACGTAGTAGTAGGCAGAAGCACTTCTGCGCCATCTCTTGCTCTTTCTCTCTCTTTCTCTTGTTTTCTTTCTCATCTTGGTTGGGGTGTCTCGCTCCTCACTTTCTCATTTTTGTATTTGTCACTTCCTATTTGTCAAGGCCTATAGAAATCTTTCTTTGCCTTAAACTTAAAAAATTGGAGAGTCACTAAGAAAGTCAATTCACAAAAAGTTGATTTTATGCTAAACTTATGCCACTTCCCTCGTATATTAGAATTCTTTTGATGGATTAAAGACACATACAATATAACTTCTTCGTAAAAGATTAGGCCACCATCGTACGAGACCCCAAGTCGAAATGTTCCAAGCACAACTTTGATCTCCATGGTGAATAAGTATGAGGTCACTGTCTAAAGATCGAAAGGAATATTGTTAGATGGATTCTTGTCCAGTAACTCTTACAAGTTTTTATGGAATGGTTAAATTAGCACTTTGTTACTCTGCTTAGTCTAAAGAGCATTCGAAGAAAACACAGCTGACTGGGTGTACAAAAAAAAGTATCGTTAAAGGCATGACATGCTGACCGTTTGCTTTTGGAATTTTCAAATATCGATTGTTCAACAATCGCTGAACGTGTTTAAATAGTAAAAAAAAAAGTTTTAATAAAAAATATTGCGTTTGCAGTAGGCACGTTTTTCTAATCTTGTTTAATTTGCAGTTGATGTTCTGCCACGCAAAATTGTCGCATTCACAATCGCCTATCGAAAAACCGTCAGAATTCCAGAGTTTTAATAGGTTTTTGATTTCTTGCTGATAGTAAATTCAAAATGGGAAGTGAACTGGTGAAAAAAATTATTTAATCTGGCACAAGCCAACCTAAACATTTTTTTTCGTGTATAATTAATATTATTAACTAATTAATAGCAAAATTAAACAGGTGTTCAAAGTTTTAACAAGGCAATTAAAAGCTAATTTTTCTAAAAATGCATTTTGCTTTAGTTTTGTTTAATCTGTCATTTTTTGTTGTTGTTGTTGTGCAGACAAGGTTATTTTGTTAATTTTTTTCAATAACAATGGCATAATATTGTGTTATTTTGATTTTTTGCTGAAGTTTTACAAAATTTTTTGCTGTTGCTTTTCTATTTTGGTTATGCAAACAAAAGCAAAAACGTTTATTTTCATGTGGTGTTTGACAAATTCATACTAAAACAATAATTTCATTAGCAAACAAATTAAATTCAATAAAACAAAAACAAAGTCCATGCTGGCGTATGCAAATAAGTTAACAAATTATGAATGAGCTGCCATACTTTTTAAAAATGTAAATACCTAACTTTAGTCGCTAATTCACCTTTATATACTGGAAATCTATTTAAAGTTACATGAGACACAGACCCAGGATCTCTTTTTAATGCTTTGAAAGGAAGAAGAACTTAAAGCGGAAAGAAAGTGATAAAAATATTTGTGGGACTTCAGCATTTGCAGATTCTTCTTAATGGTCACGAGAAATACTAAGGCATTCGTCTACTTTCCTTGTGATCAGTAAGCTCCGTGCTGTAGCTGGTACTTTCTTCAGAGATATAGCCACATTGTCGTTTGTTCTGCCATTAGTTAAGCATGCAACTTCTAAATTGGGTTGTAGTTCTAACGATTCACAGCTGAAGAGTACTATTGCCAAAGGAAAACGCTTTTATGTTCATCGAATAATAATAAGTTATCACCTACTTAAGCGCATTTAAATACTAGAATCGCACAATTCAAGAACGACCTTGTTCAATTCAGCTAAAATAAGGGTGCCCCTGTAGGCTATTAGTTAGTGTACTGGCTTCTAAGACTGGGGGTTGTGGGTTCGATTCGAAACAAAGGCCTTGGTTTTTTTTACTACAAATAAAAATTTACCATCAATGGGGCTGCTCAGTGATGAAGGTATGGTCACTGGTTACTGTGCTGTCTTATACGACAGTTAATTTCCATTACTATCCTTTTACTTTTATCACCTGCCTCATCTTCTCTATCTCTTTCCTAAAGAATGTAGCACGGTACTTAACTAAATAGGCATTGTTACCTGAAGTGCTACTTCTCTTTACTTAAAAAAAAGAAAAAAGCTGAGCTCAGAATCGTACTTATCTTAGTTCAGGCCATTAGTTCACTTCAGGTCACTAGTACTATTTAGTTATTTAATTCATTTATCCCTTTAGTTAATGTGTTTTTTTTTTAATTCACACATCTTTTTCGTTCACTTGAGTTTCACATCTTTAGTTTTATTTAGCTATTTAGTTCATTTCTCCTTTGAATTCATGTATCTTTTTATGTCGCATATTGTTTTTCCTTCCCTATCTTTTATCTTTTCAGTTCACAGATCTTTTTCGTTCACTCAAAATTGAAGCGTATAGTTCTATTCAGCTATTTAGTTCATTTATTTTTTTAGTTCATGTCCCTTTTCAGTTCAATCATCCTTTTAGTTCAGGTGTTTTTAGTTAGCATGCTGTTTTCGTTCACTTCAGATTCAGGCACTTAGTCCTTTTTAAGTATTTAGTTCATTTATCATTTCCGTTCACAGATCTGTTTTTTTCACACCATATTCACGCATTTAGTTTCATACAGCTACTTAGTTCTTCTAGCTCATATGTCAGTTCGCATATCTTTTTCGTTCACTCTAGATTCAGGCACTTAATTCTATTTAATTTATTTATGCTTTTAGTTCATGTATCTTTTAAGTTCGCATATCTTCTTAGTTCACTTAGATTACGTTTCAGCTCTGTTATAAGCGGTGAAACAGATTGAGGCCCTTAGTTCTACACAGCTAATTAGTTATTTAATCTTTTTTAGTTTGCAGATCCTTTTCGTTTACTCCAGATTCAAGCCTTTAGTTTTATTTAGCTATTTGGATAGTCTCCAACTCCTTAGCAAGGAGTGGAGCCGTTAGACTGCTCCGAGCTCTTGAAGTTACAACTAGGAGAGACTAGAGGATATTCGAATCTTAAGGCCTTCTACGGTGAGGATGATGATACATTTCATCCACAGTGGTATGATCCACCGTCTGATTATTACTTACACAGCTAGGTACAGAAGTAAATCTTATCACATATTTCGGAGAGAGTAAGGTGGTGGCTCTATATATTTCTAAGGCGTTTGATAGAATGTGGCATAATGAACTTCTGTCAAAACTTGTTGTTTTTAGTGTCGGTGATAATTTCAACGATAAATTATACGAGTTTTTATAGATGGGATTTCGTCCGGCAAGTTTAAGATTAATTCAGGGATATCGCAAGGCTCCATTCTTTCTCCTACCCTATTTTATATTTTTCTAAAACCTTCTTTGTCAAACTTTCAACCCTATTTACTCTTTCGCAGATGACAGCACCATTTGTCATTCGTATGTATCTAGTAAGACCGAACCAGTTGGAGGTGAGTTCCAAAATGCACAACATGAATGACACGCTCAATCACGATCTCGCGGCGATAACCGACAGGCACAAAACTCTATTAAAATTAAATTTCTTAATTCCTTAAAATAACTTAAAAATAAAAAATATATTTAAATTAATGTGCTCATAAATATTATTACCAAAATCTGGCATCATTAACATCACTTTGAATGCTTGCACACTCTCATCACTCATCATTTCTCCTTTCTCAGCCATTCGTTTGTTAGTTAAATATTTACGCATTTTATTAAAATAAATTAACACATAAATCTTTCTAAAAATCAACACAATCTTGATTAGCAAACAAATTCGCAATCAAATGGTGTTAAATGCCTTTACAAAAACAAAAAAAAAAAAAAAAAGAAAAACCTGGGGATACCCGTCATGCTGATATTACAACACCTCTGACGACATAGTCAGTCCATTACCAAACAGATCAATTAATATTTAATATTTCTGCAGTGTAAAATCATCGTTCAGTTCTTAAGAAATTCCATTTAAAAAATTATTTGTCATGTGTTACTTGGCGCTAAAGCGTCACAGGCAATGGCAAAGTCATTAAATCCATGCAATTTGTGGAAAATTGAAAAAAAAGGGGGGAGAAAAGAGATGAAATTCAAACTTGTTAGATGCTATTGAAACAGGTGTATTCAACTTTTGTTGTTGTTAAGTGTAAGTGGTTGGTTGTGTTTAATAATTTTTGCAAATTTATCAACAACTTGATAATGTTACTTGTTTTTGTTGTTGTTTTTGTTGCATTTCTGACGAAAAATTTATGACGCGTAAAGTATTTTCAGCACACAAGTGTGTAGAAGTTCTTTTATACTGCTGTTGATGAAAAGGTAAAATGTTAATCAGGTCATAAACCTTTTAAAGGGAATTGTTTAACACAATGATATTCTTTTCTAGGATTTTAGTGAGAAAGTGAGTTCGGCAAGGGCGAAAACACAAATAGATTTATTCTTTGCAGCTGATGTCATTGGATTTTGTACCTTTTTACAGCAGAAATTTTAAAATTATTTTTGTAATTGGCTGAATGCGTCATATGAGTTAGAAGTATCAATTCAGGATAAGAGGATTTATACCTGAAATGGACTTCCAGGAAAAACTATTTCAACTTATCAATTGAAAGGTGTTGTTTTAGGTTCCGTTTTCTTACAGAGATACATACGTGATAAGATTTACATTTGTACCTAGCTGTGAAAGCCATAACCAGATGGTGGATCATACCGCTATGGATGAAATGTAGCTTCCTAGAAGATCTTTAGATACGTATATTCTCCGGTCACTCCTAGTTGCAACTTCAAAAGCCCGAAGCAGGCCCTGCGGCTTTTAGTCCTTGCTGAAGAGTTGGAGACTATCCAACTCCTGGTCCAGAACGCATGAAGCTTAATATTAATAATTAAGAACACGAAGGCATTCACACTCGGTTGACCTGGACCATTCATTGTGTTTATTGTGAATGATCCGACCCACAAACTTCAACGAGGGCCAACCACCACGATACTCCCGAAGGGAACTTACAGAGATAAAACTCTCATAACTGGCATTGAGGAAGCATGGCAAAAAGCTGAATTACCGTTTGTGAAGAAAACTAATTAGGCTCCGCTGCATCGACAAATTTATCACCTTTTAAAGGGCTTTATGAGTCGGTCCTATCATTAAACCTTATCATAGCATAGATAGAGAATTCTACTATCAGTAACGATTCGTACAGATTTGTTCAAGATTAACTTGGTTGCATACAATGAATCCCATTACTTTGAAATATATGTAAAGGAAAGAAGGAAACAAAGGAGAATAATAACTTAAATAGAAAGGATAAATCCGTGTAAATAATAAACAAGTCCTATTCTTAGCTAGCAAATCCCAAGAGAAACGAGGCCATAATTTAATATTGTCTATATAAGAAAAAAGGGTGGCATCGTAGTGCATAAAAGGGTGGTAAGGATATGAAATGATTCCATATTAAGTAAAATTTTTTATTTAATTCACATTCGATTTGGATTTACCGCCATTTATAGCATAAATAGTTATGCCCACTAACAAAGACACAGAGACAGTTTTCCAAAGATGGATAAAATTTCCAATAGAATTAAACCTGGGATATTGAAGTTCAGTAATTTTAAATCGAATTATTTTTTAAGTTTTATCATTGCCTTATTCAACGGTGATTAGCGCTCTTGGCTAATTTAAATAACTAAAGAGCAACGGAGAATTTAAAACACATATAAATGATAACAGAAGTTTAAGTCCCATAACGTCAGTTTGAATTTTTAAATGTCTAAGGACTCTCTAGACCAACAACTCTCTAAAAATTTTCGACTTTAGTACTTACAACTGTAGCAAGAGATGATGCTTATTCGATAAGAGAAGTGTGTCTTTCGGCTTAGGTATATGAAACGATGGCTCGAATAATATCAGCTAATGTTAAAAAGAGTTTAAGAGTTTTACAGAACTGGCATTAAAGCATGAAGTTTAAAGTTTTAATACCTCTTCAAAATGAGACTTAATTTACAGTGGCAGTTTGGTTATTTTGGGCTTAAACGAAGGATGTTCAATTTCTGCATAAGACATTGCCTCCTGCTTCCCCATATGTTCTAATTTCAGAGATCAGAATTACATTACATTTCTTAAAGCTATAACGCTTTGTCACTGAAATTGAGCTTGAAATGTCCGTGAGAACTCGTGCTAAAAATGATGTTCCATAAATAAAGCTCTTCGCTCCCATACAACTCAATTTCAGATCAGAATTGAATTCCATTTCTTAAAGAGTTGTAACGTTTTGTCGCAGAATTTTTAGTTTTACTCCCATGAAAATTTAAGCTTCAAGTGCTATTCCATCATCGGCATCAGGGTACAAAGACACTCGCCCTTTATCTCTTTTAACCCACACAATGATATGCTTCGACGGAATCTTACCGTCAACGGGGTAAAAGGGAGCCCAGTTCCCTAATAGGCTAGCAGGAGTAAACACTATATTTCCACGGGAATCAGTAAAACCTCAGAGTTCAGCTATTTGTCTTTTTAGCCTTTTAGCTGTTCTCTGACTGATTATTGAGGTTGGCCCTTTGGGAGTATCAAGGTAGTTGTGGCTTCGAGGCCCTCGTTTGAGTTGTGTGGGTCGGAACATTCACAATGAACACAATGAATGGTCCAGTTCCAGTGAGCATGATTGGGGTTGGGTTCTTAACTTGTATTAAGCTTCATGCGTTCTGGACCACGAGATGGATAGTCTCCAACTCTTCAGCAAGGAGTAACGGCTGCGGCCTGCTGCGGGCTTTTGAAGTTGCAACTAGGAGTGACTGGAGGATATAGGTATCTGAAGGCTTTCTAGGGCGAGGATGACGCTACATGTTATCCACAGTGGTGTGGTCCACCATCTGTTTATGGCTTCCACAGCTAGGTACAGATGTAAATCTTATCACGCATCACTTTTAACCATTATAGTGCGTAGAACCATGCTTTTATACTTTACTGTAGAGCTGGAGCCAACTAAAATCACACTTTACCATTGGCGGCATCTATAGCAATGCAATAACGTAAGTGACCCAAGGAGACCAATGAAGAGGGTGCAAAAGAGTTGAAAAGAGTTTTTAAAGAAAAATTGGCCGAAAATCGCGGAGCCAAATAAAAATTAATGGAATTATATTTAACTAATTTTAAATACTACAGTTTATACGTACAATTTCTAGTTCTTCGTTAGGAATTTAAAATAAAGCCAGCATGTTACTATCCAAACCCTTTTAACAATAATGAAAGCAAACTTAGTCCCTACGGGTTCCCATGCAACCAGTTGTTAGCTACTGCTCAAATTTCTAAATCCCTCGTCTCTCGATTTCAGACATGTTTAAGCCCAGGCGACTAGTGTCTAAAGCGGCACTACCACAGATACAGCCTAAGTAGTAAGGTCTCCGTTCTGCTAGCGAACGGTACCCTTATTAGAGGGCATGTGTACCAAAAACTGGATAATGAAATATTTCGGTGCTGCATGCCATACAACGGCTTAAACAATTGCTAAAGGCCACATTTTATAGACGTGTTCTTTCTTAAAATACACTCGTTAGGTCAATTGGACACAAAAAACTGGATATTATTCTCTCTGTGGTTACATGAGGTTTATGCGAGCAAATCAGCAACAGCAACATTTAAAGAAGCGATCCCAAGGGATTTAAAAAATTGAATTTTTAGATTGATTAATATCCCATAAAGCGCCAGGGAACACATGGTGAAAGACACATTTAAGCACTAATGCTATAAAGCTTTAGTCCTATCTGCTTCGTTATTTTTGTCGTTGTTGTCAATGTGTTTGTTATTTTGGAATTTAGATACAGATTTCAAATGTGTTTTAGTGCCAAAACATGTGGCAAACTCGCTTTAACAAATGTAGAATATTCGGTTGATGACATGAGTGAATAGCCTTAATTAATTGATAATGACACTTTGCTGATAAGTTGTTTGAATGTTTATTTTTTCTCATTATTAATATTTTTTTTTTTATTAAAAATATGTCTTGCATTGTGTTTTGTTCTATTTTAGAATAAACACACGAAATAAATAATTGTTTTTATATTTTTCATTGATTTTTTGCGAGAAGTTTTAGGTTTTTTATTCGTTGTTTTTTTTCGTTAATTCCTACATGACTTTCGAACCAATTTTTTAAGCTTAAAATATAAAAATCCCTTATTAAACCACAAAATTTGTTTGGAAGTGTAGTATTAATTAAAAATTGATCTGGCTTAATTTAATTGTTATATCAAATTTCAATAGAAAATAAAAATTATGAAAAAAAACGCCCTCTTATTTTTAGCAAACAAATCAAAAAAAAATTGCAAAACACACAAAATAAAATCTAAAATAATAATTAATATTGCTGCAGGCTTTCACAGAAACAATAATAATAATAAAAAATATTACGAAAAAAAGATGATGGCATATTAAAATGGGAAGTATAGCCAAGAGAAAAAAAATGGTCCTACGAACCAATTTAATAACCAATTTAAAAGATGGTCCTACGAACCAATTAAATATTGTCGTTAAAATAGATGGTACTTAATATGAATGAAAACTATTATATGTTACTGAGATGCTATACTTATTTAAATTTGGGACAGTCCTTTGAAAAAGTACTCCAAAAATCTAAAAAGCTTAAAGCTTTAAGTACGTTTCCTCTTATAATTAAAATTTTCATTTATTTTACTTTACAGTCTTATGTTTAAGTTTCCTTTTATAACAAACAAAAAAGATGGTCCAATTGAAAAAGATGGTCCTTCGAACCACTTTAAACTTTAGTAAACAATTAAATAATGTAATAGATCTAATTAAGTATTTTCCGTAAAATAGATGGCAAAATGAAAATATAGATGGCACTGCGATATTCTAATAGATTTAATAGTTCTTTATTCCTACAATTAAACAATAACAAACACTAATTTCAAATTCGAATACTTCCAAACTCTAAGAAGCTTAAAGCTTTAAGTATGTCCCCTTCTTATAATCAAAAATTTCATTGATTTTAATTTACAGTCTTCCGTTAAAGTTTCCTTTTATGACAAACACTTAAAGGTTTCCAACGAAATTTATTTAAGGAAATAATAAAATAACTTAACTGCATTACAAAAGCCCTGAGGGATTTATTGTGCCAAACAAAAACTAGTTTTAAATAAACAAAAAAATAAAAAAATAAAAAAATAACATAATTAAAGTAACAACTTAAGCTAAAAGGATAGAAAATAAGGAATAGAAGAAAAGTTTGTTAAGTATTTGCATAAATGGCAAAAAGCTTAAAGGAAAAAGTTTATAAAAATAAGATTTTAAATGAATAGACTTATTCGTGAGAAAAATATTAGAAAGAATAGAAAAATTTTTGTCAGATAGAACAGTTGAACCTTGTCAACAAAAACTTAACAAAATGTCAACAAAATTTAGGTATCATAAATGGAAGAGTACACACAGTTGTTTATCACCGATTGATGATATAATATTATTTTTAACTTGTTGTACAATGTTGCACCTGAGTAAGCACGGAATATCTTCTGTTATCGTATAATGTTAATCTTTTTTATATATAAAAATAAGTCGGGTTTTCCTTCCTGACACTATAACTCCGGTACGCACGAACCGATTTCCACGGTTTTGCTGGAAAGGTCTCGGGCTCCTTGAGGTTTACAGCAAAGAAACTTCAGGAAAAATTTAAAGAGAAAAGCAGGAAAACAGGGAAAATCATTTTTGACATACAGCGCCATCTCTGATACATAGCATGTACTACAACGGCACCAGTACGTGGTGTGTGAGTATCCCTCACAAAAGTAAGTAAGTTTCATTTTAAGTGATGGCGCCGTACACTAGGTCGCATGTATACTGTTCACCCTAGAAATGATGAATGTTTTTATTTGCGACTGCTGTTGCTAAATGTACGTGGATCAAAATCATTTGCGCATTTGCAAACTGTGAATGGCCACCAATGCCAAACATATCGAGAAGCATGTCAACTATTGGGTTTGCTGGGATTTAACACTTGCGGGTTCAGTTATTTCATCAAATGCGTACCAAATGCGAACGCTGTTTGCTATTATCATCACCACATGTTTCCCTTCACAACCAATTCAGTTATGGAACAAATGCAAAGATGACATATGTTAAGATATCTTGCATCGCTTGCGCATTCGAACGAATAATCCTCACATGCAAATAACCGATGAAATATATAATAAAGGATTGATTCTGATTGAGGATCAATGCTTGACTATTGCAAACAAGCTACTGATCGATGCACGATGCATTCAGTCAAAGAATTAAATCGAGAGCTTTAATACAGTGTTGATACATTGCAGGAATTCGTTCGATATAATGTGCCGTTGCTGAATGAGCAGCAGAAACAAGTATACGAAACATTTATGCAAGCGGTGGACAATAATACAGGTGGTCTATTCTTCCTGGACGCACCTGGAGGAACAGCGAAAACATTTGTCATTTTATTGATTTTGGCCACTATTTGATCAAGATGTGACATAGCTTCGGCGTTAGCATCATCTGGAATTGCGGCGACTCTTCTAGATGGCGGTCGTACTGCACATTCTGCGCTTAAGTTGCCACTCAATTTAAACACAATTGATACTCCAACATGAAATATTTCCCGATCCACCCCCCCCCCCCCCCCCTCCGAGAGCACATTTATGGTCTTTATAGAACGCTTGACTATCTAGACCTGTGCAACTGGGAGAAAAAAGGGAGTCCAGTCCGCTGAAGGCCGCAGGGGTCAACCGGGAACTCCACGTTATTTCCACGGGAATCAGTAGCCCGCAGAGTTTCCGCTATTTTTGTCTTTAGGCATTTAGCTGTTTCTCTGACTGATTATTGAGGTTGGCCCTTCCCGAGTATCGTGGTGGTTTTGGTTTTGCGGCCCCATCACAAACAGGTCACTTTTATTTGGTGGCCAAGTTCATTTCACCTTTAATAACACCTACCTGATGGAATGTTCCTAGATCCAGTGAGCATGCTAGACATGTGTTCTGGACAGAAGTTGGAAAGTCTCCAGCTCTTCAGCAAAGAGTGGTGGTTTGCAGCCCTGCTCTGGAACCACTAAAGTTGCAACTAGGAAAGACCTGCTGCTGGAATTAGTCTTCGGCTTCCTAGGGCGTGAATGACGTTTGCTTTTCATTCCAAGTGGTTTGACCACCATCTGATGAAGGCTCCATAGCCAGGCGCAGATGTAAATCTTATCACATAATTTCCCGATCCAGTGCAATGGGAATATTGTGGATGCAATGTAAGCTCATTGTTTGGGATGAGTGCACAATGGCACATAAGAAATCACTTGAAGGCACTTAACTTCACACAAAAGGATCTTCGGCGAAATAACAACATCTTTGGCGGCTTGATGATATTGTTGGCAGGCGATTTCAGGCAGATGTTCCCATTAATTCGCCGTGCAACGCGTGCAGATGAATTGAATGCTTGCCTGAAGGCATCACCTTTGTGAAATAACGTAAAAACTTTATCGCTAACCACTAATATAAGAGTTCAACTTCAAAATTATCAAAGTGCTGCAGAATTTTCCAAACAATTGTAAGCTGTTGGAAATGGAAAAGTCCCAGTTAATGCGACAGCTGGATTAATTACTCTTACCAACGACTTTTGCCGATTTGTAGAAATTGAAAATGTTTTCCCAAACATTAGTGAGAATTATCAGAATTATGCTTGGTTAAGTCAACGAGCAATTTTCGCCCCAAAGAATAATGATGTTGTACATGCACTGAATTTCACCATTCAATCAAAAATCGATGGCAATTTGGTGACATACTAATCCGTTGATTCCATAGCAAATCCCGATAATGCACTAAATTATCCAATGGAGTTTTTGAATTTTCTGGAGTTACCAGGACTTCCATCACATAACTTGCAACTCAAAGTTGGTTTAGTTATTACGATATTGCGTAATTTGAATCCACCGCGACTTTGTAACGGTACTCGACTTGCGGTAAAAAGACTTATGCTGAATTTGATTGAGGCAACCATTATTAAAATGTACGCAGGTGAAAATGTATGTATTCCTCGAATACCAATGATTCCGACTGATCTTCCGCTTGACTTCAAACGATTGCAATTTCCGGTTCGCCTTGGATTCGCAATGACAACTAACAAGTCGCAAGGACAAAAGCTTAGTGTTTGCGGGATAAATTAAAAAAATCATCGTTTTTCACATGGGCAGCTATACGTTGCGTGTTCACGAGTTGGGAAAGCATCCGCTTTGTATGTGTTAACGTCAGACCAAAAAACAAAAAATTGTGGTTTACTAAAGAGCACTTTAATGAAACCTATAATTTGCGGACACGTATAACGCTTCGATTCAGCATTTACTTTGGATTCACTTTCATTTTTACCTAGAGAAGTTCAACTAAATTCCACTTCATTTTTGTAATCGAAATGAATTCATTATTGTTGTGCAATGAAATAAAATTTTACGTTTTCAAAAATATAAAACAAAAAAAAATAATTTTTCTTCATCTTTTAATCCCCAAACGAAATGTTACAAAAAACGAAGCCATCTGGTGGCGAAAGGGAGTTCGCCGGGTTTGCTAGTATTATTGTAAAATAAAACGAAAACTCAGATTTTTAAATGCAACATTTCGAAAGTTTTAAAAATTTGTTATCGCTTTAGTGTTAACATAGGTTTTTTGTAAATATCCTCGGAACTATATAACCGATTTTAGAGTTTGATATCTCGTTTTGAAAAACATGACAACGGCTTCAAAAAAATAAAATAAAAAAAAGCAAAAAATTGGTGATTCAATATGTGAAATATGATTTTGCCACACACTTCCGCCCACAGACGGAAATTAATACTCTGATGGTTCCCTGAAAATTTCATTAAAATCGGCCCAGCCGTATTGGTGCCCAACGTAGCACATACATCCTATTTTATAAATATAGATTTTAAAAATAAATTTTTTATATAAAAAACTTTTTATTTAACTTCGAAAACTTACCTTAAAAAAATTATTTACAATTTTTCATAAATCGTTTGCAGGCGGAATTTAAATTCTTCTTAACTTTTCTCTATTCCAGAAAATTCATAAGGATATTCCTTTTATTAATTATTATTTATGTTATTTTTTTTATTATTAAAATTTGCAGAAACCTTTAATTTCACCAAGTCGCAAATTATTTAACGTTTACCAACACTGGCTATTAATTACTTCAACTAACTTCACTTTATTTTTTTTCCTGCTCCGTTTTTTTTTTTGTTTTTTTAATCCAAAGGATGCTGGTTTGTTTTTGTTGTTGTAACTTTTATTTACCTTCGCTATATAATTTATGCTCTTTGCATACAGAATAAATACTACAACTCCTTTTTAATGGCTCTCTGTAAAGGATTTTTTTGAGCTCTCATGTATTTGTTGTTGGTTGCCTTTTTGTGAATTTGAGTTAGATTTGAAATACAGAATCTCTGAGCAGAGGAAAAGAAACACAATAAAATTCAGTTTCAATTATAGTGGTGTATATATTTGCATGCGTGTTTATGTGTGTGTGTTTAAAAACTTTTCAGGTATAAAATTTGTTTGTGTATACCTACAACAACAATATGAATTAAAATTTGTTTGAAAAGATAAATTCTGTTTCTTCAACTTCCTTTTTCTATTTTTCTTGGTTTAAAAAAAATTCTTTTATTTCCAGGTATTTTATTTCTGAAATTCACTAAATTTTCTTTTTTTTTGTTTTTTGCTTTAATTTAATTTTTAACAAGATGTGTTCTATTTCATTTAATACTTTTCTTTGTTTTAATAATATTCAATTTCTTTAATGTTTCCTTTTTTAACTTTAAAAACAAAAACCACAAACAAGTTTATTAACAGCTTTTTTATTGTTGTTATTTTGTTTTTTTTTATTTTCTTAAACTTCTTTTTTCTTCTTTACAAATAAAAACGCACATCCACACAAATGTTTGAAAGAAAAACAATAATTAGAAAATATCTTTAGCGCGTTGAAAAGCCTCAAATTAAAAACAACCGCACAGTCGCGTTAAATGTCCGGAACTGAAGACAAGAAATTTACGCCAAGGAAAGCATACCCAAGCAGGCACAAACACAAATTCAATTAAATGTTAAATTTTATTAATGTTAAATAACATAACTGCAGCAAAAACTGGAAACGCCACATATAATGCATCTCTTTACACTCTTTCTGCTCAAAATACATTCATTTAAAAGAAACCCACACACTTAGTTTAACATTGCAAACAAGGCCTTTAACATAATACTGTTAAATTTGTTTAACATAGAAAATGCTCATTTCATAATCTAACTGCTCTTTTAGAGCAAATGTTCTCTTATATAAACTTTACTTCCCGCAATTTTGTTGTTGTTTTTACTACAGCAATGAAATATAAACAAAACAATTTTTATGGCTTTCATACACCGTATACAGCGTTGTCACATCGTTAATTCCATTATAATTTAGCGATTTTTTAAACTACTGTAAATATACAATTAATATGTAGAAGAGGCAGCAAAATTAATATTTTTAAATGAGCACAGTGGCACATTTCTTTAAGAACACACAAATTTAATTTAACACAGTATCACCGCTAATGGCTTTATTATATTTTTTAATTTTTTTTTAGATAATTTCTATTTATTTAATTATTTTTCCATTTTATTATATTATATTAACTTATTTAAAAATATTTTATTTATTTATTTTATTTATTGCTAATTTTGAGTATAACGCAATGCCTTTCTGTACTATAATTATAAGGTTTAGTCCTACTGTATTTTTGTCTATTAAATTAAAAAAAAAAATAATAAAATAAACATAAACGAAAGTAAACACAAAAATCGCAAAATCCAAAAGCTAGATTTTATATCGATTACATCTAGTCGAATAGGTTGCTCAAAGCCGCGTGTTAAAAAATAAAAAAAGAAAAACTAAAATCCCCCAGCATTTAAGAAAAATGGATCTCCATCTGCATAGAATTAAATAAAGACGTCAAGGAATTCCTTTAAGATCAAAAGCACACATATTGTTACATTTATTCCTTTTGTTATTTTCAGTTCCTTTATTGCGAAAAAAAACAACACAGCATTTTAAAGTGTTAAATTAACTAAAACGATTTATTTACTTTCAATACACACAAAATAAACAAGATGGTAACTTTGTTGACTTTACTCACTCATGACTCAACTTGAATTCCCCAGCAACTGATGCTTATATTGTTATTTCAAGCCTTGCTCGCATATACAAGATGTTCGGTGGCAAGGTGACATAACTTTTATTGTGTATATTTTTTGACTACCTGAAAGAGAATAGATCCTGAATATTGATAAATGTTTTATTTAATGTCGGCAATTATATATGAAATAAAAAAGCAGATAAATATCCGCCTCTGTTAGCCTCACAAATGAGAGCCCTTGTAAGCACTTTTTTTATTACATTCTCACACATTTCACGCGCTATTTCGTTAATTTTATCACAAGTATTTTGTTTGAGCTGCTCAAGCGTTTCTGGTTCGTTGGGTTTTGGATATTCCCATAAAAAGAAGTCCGGAGCAGTTAAATTAGGCGACCGTGGAGGCCAATCAACATCACCATTTCTTGAAAAAACTTAATGTGGAAAGAGATCTCGTAGTAATTCCATTGTAATCCTGGCTGCATGCGATGTGGCACCATCTTGTTGATACCACATATTAATCAAGCCCAGGCATGTAGTTGTGGCGTTAAAAAGTTTTCAATCATATCGCGTTGTCGCTCGCCATTCAAAGTTGCCGTTACGCCATTTTCAGTTTCAAAGACGTAAGGTCCAATTATTCCTCCTGACCAAATTGCACGCCAGACTATCACTTTTATTAGATGCAAACAAGACTGTTGAATACTTTTAAGGGTTTGCCATTCCCCAGAAGCGAGTATCTTGTTTATTCACATATCCATTCAAATTAAAATCTGCCTCGTCACTCATTATGATTTTTTCATGAAAATCGGGGTTAACATGGGCGAACTGTAGCATCCTATTGGCATATGTACGGCGGCGTAAATGAACTTGCGAAAGAAGTTCTTGGATTAACTGAACCTTTTATGGAAACAAATGCAAATCGTTGTGCAAAATTGTTGCCAAAGTTGTTCTTTGAAAACCAAGCTGCTGGGCACGGCGTCGAATTGAGGTTGATGGATTGTTTTCAACACTTTCTTGAGCAGCCGGAATGTTTTCAGCCAATCTAGCAGTATGTTGTGGTCCATGCTTGAGCCTATCACCTACAGACCCTCTTTCTTTGAAATCATTTACTACACGATAAATAGTGAGTTTTGTTGGCACGTTGTTTCTGCCAAAAATTTCACATAACTTTCTCATCATCACAGTAATCGATGATTGAATTTGATAAAATATTTTAACGAATAAAACACGTTGGTTTAAGGAATATTTTTTCATAAAAAATTTGCAAGGTGTCTACTTCACGACTGCCAAATACGAACTGTCAGGATTAATGTTAACTAAAATGGCGGCAAAACAAAGTGTATACCTTCCCGGCAGTCAGTCAGCCTGTTCAAAAATATTCTACTTCAACATAACTCCAAATTGTTGTTCTTATTATCATTCAGTTTAGGCGGCACCTTAGCTGTCTATTGTATTGTGCTCTGTGTGAGTTGTTTTTTTTTTTCTATTGTTTATCTTATTTGGTAGAATTTTTTATAAGCAAGTTGTTGTTGTCTTGTGTGTATATAATTTCTTAAAAAATTACGCAGTTTGTGAAATGTACAGTAGGGCGTTTTGTTTACTTTTTCACTGATAATTATTATTTTTTTTTTTAATTTTAATAAATCATTTTTGTTACAATATTAAGATGAAATTTTTGCTGAGATAATTAAATGAACTTTTCTAACATAATATTTAACGTAACATAACATAACATTTTTTAACATAAAAATGTGAGTAAAATAGTAAAATAAAAGTTGTAGAATTGTGAGAAAAAATTCATTTTATATGGTATAAAAAGGCTTTTAAAAAAAACTGCAAAACCTATTTTCCGGTATGGATCTCCTACAGATCTATTTAAAAAAAATTAAATGATATTTAAAGTTGTCGTATTTATTATTAGAACATACATTCGTTAGGGAATAATGCTGTTATTAAATAATGAATTTGGGAATTCGGACTTACAAAGGCCTATGACTAAATCCGTATTCGAAGAGGTCCATTAAAGAAAGTAAAGATCGAAATAAAATCGACCTGGACGGCTTAGTTTGATAATAATATTTTAGTTCAGTTAATGTCACTATTTATAAAACGCAGTGCAAAATCACTATATTTCCAAATTATTTTCTTGTAACACCGATAATAACTAAATTTTTACAAATCATATATCAAACATATATAACTCTATTTTTCTATGGCTTGATTTACTAGTTGATATATTAAAGCTTAAGATGTCTTATATCCACCTAAAAAATTTAATTAAAAATCGTAATCCAGTCAAATGTTATAAAATTTCGACCGCAATTTGCAAAATATGCCAGGGTGCGCCGCACAATCGCCGGATCTCAATTCCACACCATATCTATGGGAAATTGTAGATCTTAACATAGAGCGCGATAACTGTAAAAATAAGAATGAGCTCTTAAAAAAATGTGGTAACTTCCTGGAATGGAATTTCTTCAAAGGTACTTCCCAATTAAATTGATTCCATGCAGGATTTAAATTAAAGAATTACCGTTATTTTATATTAATTTATAATACGCGTTAAGCATTTTTGTTTATAAAAAGAATTTATAATTTATTACAATTTAATTTAGCTTTTGAGCAATTCGCTGAGAAGTAGCAGTGCGTGCTTAAGTTTTTTCCATTACTGTGTATAGAAAGTGAATTGTTATTTGGGTAAAGAATTAATTTATATTTCATTCGTATATTAACAGCACTAATCTCATAAAATAATGAAAAAATAAATTAATTCATAAAATAATTATCGCTGAATTGATTATTAAAAAGATTACTACTCTTCTCAATTCATATTTCAAAGAAAATTTTAATAAACTCAGCAAACAATTTTAACGTTTTTCTTGTTTACCTTTAAATACAGTGGCATCGCTAATAGTTATGTTTCCCTCCCATCAAAATTAAAAACGTTTAATTTAAGCGAGAAATAAACAAATCAAAATTAAAGAGAGCAAAAGCATTTACTTTGCTTTTAATATTCCAGAGACGTAGCCTAAAGAAAGGTATAATATTATTATTATTATTATTACAATAATAATATTTTTATTATTATTATTATTTATAACTAAGGAAGAGCTATTTTTTATTTTCTGAAGTATTAAATCGTGAGACACTGTTCAGAAATTCCTGGTCCTAAGTTAACAGTTAATGCTACGCCGCTTTGAAAATCTAGAACTTGAAATTTTAATAAAGGGTGGACAAATATTTGATTTGAAATTAAATTAGCATAAACACACCCGTTTTTACTACAATTTCGGTTTTATTGATAGTACTTTAAAGTAGAGATATGGGAATTAATAATAGTGTATGATGTCTGGCAAATTTCCATCTGTAGTGGATCGGGAGACCTTTGTTCCTTTCACAAATTATTGAAGCATATTTTGCAACAAATTTACCCTTTTCTCGTCAATGCATCTTTCATTTCATCGAAAGAAAGTGGCCGTATGGTGCGATGTATAATCAGGCGATATTACTTATCCATATTTTTTGGAAAATTAGCAAGAGAACGCCATCACTGTGAATTCTCTGCACTAAGAATTCATGATAACCAATTTTCTTTGGATACTAGGGACATCAATAATGTTTGGCTTAAACAAGACAGCGTCACAAGCCACGCAGCCATTCAAAATATGTAGTTATTTTATGAGAAATTTCTCGGTCGCGTAATTTTTTGATTTGGCAATGTCAATTGTCTGCCTCGTTCTTGTGAGTTAACATCGCTAGAATACTTTTTCTAGGGCCACTTGAAAGACCGCGTGTATGTTAAAAACAACTCGCAAACAGTTGATGCCTGAAAGATAAAATTCGGCGCTGCATTGACGAGATAAAGAAAGCTTTGTTGCAAACTGTTTCAAAATTTTTTGAAAAGAAAGAACTTCGCTATGGAACTAGAGGCGACATTTTCCTCATATCTTAATCCGTTATTAATTTCTTCCTTTCATATGTCTTTTTTGCATTCGTACCTATAAAACTCTAGATATCAAAAAGCAGTGTGTGTTTTAAGCTATTTCACTTACTAGCCTAAAATTTCCTCCACCTACGAATTACAGATTGTAATACATGTTAGTTTAAGATTGGGAGTTTAATCTGCAAGCATCGTTTATACAATAGTGACTTTTATTGTAGCTCGAAACTGTGATGCGTGATAAGGTTTACACCAGTACTGACCGCTATGTCATAACCTGGTGGTGGCCGAACCACTATGGATGAAATGTAGCATACATAGTTCTTTTCTTTCTTTACATGAATGACTTACCTGATATTGCTATCAGCAATAAAATGCATGTGTACACTGATCATGTGCAGGCTTATAATTGGAGTAGGGATGTTTCCATTTGTGTGGGCAGAATAAACGACGATTTAAATATTATAAACTGCTGGGCTAGAAATAACGGCTTATATATCAGCGCTACAAATTCGAAATGACGTGATAGGATTTACATCTGCACCTGGCCGTGGGTCTTAAACAGATGGGGGATCATTACCCCTGCGGATAGTATGTAGCGCCATCCACGCCCTAGAAGGCCTTCAGATACGTATATCATCCAGTCACTCCTAGTTGCAATTTAAAAAGCCCGAAGCAGGCCGCAGCCTTCACTCCTTGCTGAAGAGTTGTAGATCATCCAACTCCTGGTACAGAGCGCATGAAGCGTAATAAAAATTAAAAACATAACGGCAATCATGCCTACTGAACCTGGACCATTGATTGTGTTCATTGTGAATGATCCGACCCATATAACTCAAAAGAGGTTCGCGGAACAACAACCACCACGATACTCCCGAAGGGCCAACCTCAATAATCAGTCAGAGAACAGCTAAAAGGCTAAAAAGACAAAAAGCTGAACTCTGTGGCTTGCTGATTCCCGTGGAAATATAATGGAATTGTCCAGTTGGCTCCTGCTATCCTTTTTTGGGGATTGGAACTCCCTTTTACCCCCGAAGACACATGTAATGTAGCAATGTGACCCCGGGGTGGAGCTCGAAACTGTGAATTTTTTCGATGGATGGATTTTTTTTAATATAACCCGCACTTTTAAGCGTAACTCCTCTGCGAAACGAAGAAGCATGACTTTTACTTAATAGAATAAGCCATACACTGGATGAGACGTCATTGAAGCTTTTGCCCGCTTGAAAAGTTAATCAAAATTTAATCCATAAATTAATTTATTTTAATCAGCGGACATTTTCCAATTGAATTTTTTAAATTCTAGACGTTCGAGAGGAGAAGGATGTGGATGCACATTGGAGGTTACACCATTTTCCACCAAACCATATCCCAACAATTTTGTTTCAATGAAAAATCTATTGGAAAAAAATAATTGGAAATTTTTTCGAAAAACATAAATCAAATCAATTAATTTCTCATTAAAAACAACATAAAATAATTTAAAAACAAAAACATAAAACACATTCATAAATAGAAAAACCACAATTAATTTTAAGGGTGGCATTATGTAAACACAATTAATGTTTAGAGTAAAAACATTTACAAGCGATCAAGTTAACGATTATTTATTTTACATTTGGCCACCCCTTTTTGGAATGAAAAATATAAAATATTCAACTCAAATGAAAGCAAAACAACACTCTCTTATACAAGAAGCATTTACAAAAACAAAACAACCCCAATAAAAAAACCGTTACAATTTATTGTTGGGTACAAGATAAGCAAGCTGTTAGCAGATTGTTGTGCTCTTAAAGAAAAATTATAAGTGAGTGCATGAGTGAGTGTTTAAATGTGATAAGAAACGGTTTTTATGAGCAGGGAATAAAATAAACCAACAAAAGCAAAAACAAAAACAAAAATATATAAAAACAAACAAAGACAATAAACAGAGAAATAAAAACAACACAGCATGTGGTCTCCAGTTTTAAACTCTAAAAATTGTGTATCGCTGGTGAGAAAGAAAAAAAAAAAGGAAACAAAAAATAAGGAAATCTAAACAAAAGAATATTAAACATTGAGAGGTTTATGTGTAACAATTAAGAGATTAATCACGCTTAAACAAAATTAAGCTAAAATTAAATTTTATGATGATAAACAGTTTTTAAGGAAGTTCATTAAAAGTGAAATGATTATAGGATGATGAAATAAATTAAAGGCAAAAGACTCTAGTGGAGTACATACAGTGTGCGAAGTCTAGTTGTGTTACAGTGGACGCACATAAAAAACATTTATATTCTATGGGATGTGAACCTACCAAAGATACTTTCATATGCACTTCCATATGAATCCTTCAACAGGATACTTGTGTAAAGCGTGTCTATTTAAGTTCCATATAAATTTTAACGCAAAAATTAATATTAAAAATAAAATGCTGACGATGGTTGTAGCCAGGCACACAGTGCTGCATTACATTGCCAGTGTCTAAATTTTCCAATTTTCCTTAAAGGAAGGAAACATTCTTTTTTTTTCTTTGGAGCAGCACTCAGGGGTTAACCTCAACACATGCATGCATTGTGTCAAAATTAGGAAATTAGGTTATGGGGAGGAGGAAGAGGGTGTAGTGTTTTTTGACATCCGACTTAAACTTTCGTACATTGAAAGTGACAGAAAAGACCCTCGGAGGGACTTTTTTTTTAAGAGAAGTTGCATTTCAGGCAACAATGCCTATTTAGTCAAGTACCGTGCTACTTTCTTTAGGATAGGTGGTAAAAATAGAAGGATAGTCGGAAATTAACTGCCGTATAAGACAGCATAGCGACCAGTGACTATGCCTTTATCGCCGAGCAACCCCACCGACAGTCAATTTTTATTTTTGTAGTAAAAAAAACCAAGGTTTTCGTTGGGAATCGAACCCACAACCCCCATACTGACAAACTAGTACACTACCTACTAGTCTACAGGGGCACCTAACTCCACATACGACCAGTTTGCCAAAAAAAAAATTTTCCCTGCAATGCGGAGTGCCAATCAACCGCAAATGGAAGCGCTCTCAAGGAAGATCGAGTTGAACGCAAAAACGTGCGAGTAATCGAACAAGTTCTCTAATTTCATTAGAACACTTACCATTTTAGTAACGATAAAACACCGAAATACATTCCACATTGCATCGATGCTCTAGCGAATCCATAGAGTTGGATACCCCACTGTCCCTAACGAATCTCTTGGCTCTCTGCTGTACGTGAACTCCAATATAGACTTCGGGGCGCCGGCCCTTACATGAGAGTTGTATTCCATTTTTGAACGGATATAGGTGATATAAATAGTACGAAGATCCTATGGAGTGAAGTATCTCTAACACCATTTTAGAAAACCGAGGCACTTGAAATCTTCTTTGGAGATCTGAAAAATGTGTTTAGTCCATCGAGCATCACATTGAATTTTAATGCCAAAAAAATCAAGAGCTTCCGATTCCGTAATACTTATATCACCCATAGTAACAGAGGCAGCATAATTCCCGAACAAAGATCTATGCGTAAGCATGCAACATTGCGTCTTACCGGCATAATAAAAATTTTTAAATAAAAAGAAACGTAAACTTAAAGCCGAATTAATTATTTGACTAAACGTAGGGAGGTAACGAAACGATTTCAGGCTGCAAAACCAGTTTTTTTACCAAGGAAGATTACCATCTACTATAGATAGTAGAGCAAGGAAATTCGGAGAATTGGTGTGTGTTGTAACAACATGTCCCATCCCTGAAAAGTAGGTGTAATGATAATTTTTGGTATATCACAGTAAGTAATCCTTTAGTTTCGGCAGTATTGATCAACGTGGTGTCCTCGAAAGTTTTTCTGCTGTCACATCTAACGCAGTCAAAATGAAGAATGGGAAACCCTGATTTTTGAATATTGATTCCGAAGCTCATACCGATCCCAATTTATTTGTTCTACTCTATCCTTACGAAATCTAGTTTTCCTCGGATCATTTCTATAACCAAGATTAATGGTGGATTCCAATCAATAGCTGTCCTACCGTTTTTGTCTAAAGAATTTGAAAATATCCTCGGCGGGCAATTAAATGAGAACCTATCACAACATGAATTTTTATCTCACGCTCAATCGGGGTTTATTTGTGGCAAAAGTGGACGTTATTGGGAGCCTCAGATCCTAACTCGACGGCAACATGGTAGGTTTCTTAATTCTTCTGGAACAAAGTAAGGCATTCGCTGTCGTAGATCACTCGATCCTGATAGAAAAACCACAAAGATTATTTCATTTCTTAAGCTCAGCCTTGCTGACCGATCTCAGATAGGAAATCTATGATCGTGTTAATGATAGGAAGTCCGATCCGCTTAGGATTAATAGAGGAGTAACACAGGGCTCTATTTTGCGACTACTTCTTTTCTTTCTTCACATGAATGACTTACCTGATGTTGTTATCAGCAATAAAATGCATGTGTACACTGATCATGTGCAGGCTTATAATTGGAGTATGGATATTTCCATTTGTATGGGCAGAATAAACGACGATTTAAATATTACAAACTGCTGGGCAAGGAATAACGGCTTATATATTAACGCTATAAAGTCGAAATTCTTGATAAGATTTACATCTGCACCTAGCCGTGGGCCTTAATCAGATGGTGGATCATTACCCCTGCGGATAGTATGTAGCGCCATCCTCGCTCTAGAAGGCCTTCGGATACGTATATCCTCCGGTCACTCCTAGTTGCAACTTCAAAAGCCCGGAGTAGATCGCAGCCTTCACTCCATGCTGAAGAGTTGGAGACTATCCAACTCCTGGTCCAGAACGCATGAAGCTTAATGTAATTAAAAACACGACAGCATTCATACTCACTGGATTGTGTTCATTGTGAATGATCTGATCCACAAACTTTAACGAGGGCCTCGAAACACACAGCCACCACGATACTCCCGAAGGGCCAACCTCAATAATCAGTCAGAGAACAGCTAAATGCCTAAAGAGACAAATATCGGAACTCTGGGGCTGTACTGATTCCCGTGGAAATATAATGGATTGTCCAGCTGACTCCTACTTTCCTTTTGCTGGATACTATTTTTATTTGATTTTTGTCCTACGAGTTCCAGGTATGAGTTGCTGAATGTTATACGGAAGAACAAAAGTATTAGCTCTTCCAAATTCAATAACGATTTGATTTTTAAAGCGATACTCGTTTGCAAAACAATTAGGAGGATAACGCAGGTCCGTAATCGATACACAATCTTCGTAATGTAGGTGCAGAGACTCCAAGAAGTTCACCAGCAGCCTAAGCATAATGTAAACGATTTCCACACTAATAAGGAATACGTCTTGTGTATAATCTTAAAAAGGCTTAGGTGGCAGCTCAACCCAATCAGTGTTGACAATTGTGCGAAAAATATCGCTTAAATTTTATATTTCGTTTGCATTTTATTTCATTTCCTTTGGGCAACCCTAATTTTTTTTACCACTTTCAGTTGAGGAATTAAAAATAAATCACAGAACATAAAAATCTCTTTAAAAATATATAAAATTTAAAAATATCATGAAACATGATGAAAGACAAAGAAATCGCTGTAAAAGTCACTTGAACTTTTATTGTTTAATCTACGAAACTATTAAATTTATCACAAAACATTTTTTTATTGCCAGAAAAGAATTGTAATCGTTCTTGGGAAACTGCACTCAAAAGATGATAACACTTTGTAGGGAAATTTAAATATAGTACGTGTTACGACAGCTGTTAATTAATAGCCTCTAGAAAATCCAAAGGCAGTGAAGAGCGTCTGTCATAATATAACTTAAGAGAAAAATGGGTAACACAAAATGAAACAAAGTTTCTTTGGAAGGATATGGCATATCTGTGTTTATGGTGTCAATTTATAAGCTACAGTTCATCAATCAGAAATACACTCCAAAGAAAGTAAACAGATTTCTACTTCTGCCGGAAAAGTAATGACGTCCACTTCCTAAAATAGTATTAATAGTATTAATTTTCTAGAAAATAATGAAGGGCCTTAAAAACCCATCAAACAGATTTCGAATTTCCTTCGGTCTTTTAGATCGGGTAATTTGAGGTTAGGGCAAATTTAAGGTTAGGCAGCAAATTGGCTTAAAAAGCTCCCTTTTTTTTGGGTACAACTTCAATTTTATTGATGCCGGTATAAAGTTGAAATATGGAAATTAAAAATGAAGCATAAAGTCGGCCAAAGGTGGAGCACGTTGCCAGATGCGCGCTCTTTTCACAAAATTTTTAAGCACATTTTGTAGCAAAGCTTTGCTTATCTCGTCAATGCACCACCGAATTTCCTATTTCAGAGCGTCTGTTGCCTGTGCGTTGTATGATTTAGACACGATCTTTCAAATGAGTCCAAAGAAAATAATCCAGCTGCATTAAATCACAGGAATGAAGTGACAAATTGGCATCTCCAAATCGAAAAGTTACACGACCGGGAATTTTCTCAGGCAAAAATTAGATTGTTGGTGTGAGCGTCAGTTGTTTGGGGATTATTGACGTAGATCCAACCTTTTAAATAATCTCAGAGTAAATATTCTAGCGGCATTAAATCAGCACGTCGCCAGATGAACGCTCATTTCACAAAATTTTGAATAACATTTTGCTACAAAGCTTCACCAATCTCGTCAATGCAGCACCGAATTTCATCTTTCAGAGCGTCAGTTGTTTGTGGATAGTATGACGTAAATCCGATCTTTCAATTAAGCCTAGAGAAAATAATCCAGCGGCATTAAATCGCAGGAACGAAGTGGCCATTTGGCATCACCAAAACGAAAAGTTACACGACCGGGAATTTTCTCGGGCAATAATTACATTTTTGGTGTTACCGTTAGCTGTTTGGGGATTGTTGACGTATATCCGATCTTTCAAATAAGCCCAGGGAAAATATTCTAGCGGCATTAAATCACAGGAACGAAGTGGCCAATTGGCATCTCCTAAGTTTTTATCTTATGTTGCTTGTGGCGCCGCCTATCAAATCATTCTTTACATTAGCCAAAAATGGACACAAAAATCATCATGGTTTGGCAGCACAGAGAATTCACAGTAACGATGTTTCTTGGTTCAATTGTGAAAAATACAGGCCGATGATGCCACCTGATCAGAAACCACACCATTCAGTCACTTTCTTTCTTCAGCCCTAATTGAGGTTGAACCTCTTCACAGCCAAAAATGATTTGAATAAAAAATGTGTTGTTTTCGTTCCGTTTTTCAAACAGTTAATTCACAAATGTTCTACGGAAACTATGGTCGGCCTGCTTTTTGAACGAGTTGAACTAAAGGGTGCCTGGAAGCTGCTACCAAAAAAAAAACGTAATAATTTATTTTCTGTGTAACCAACCTGTTCCATTTTTATTTTATTTTATAGATGGATCTTTAAATTTAACTAAAATGGAGAATTGTGACAAATAAACAAGGATTTGGATAGTGCAACCCTTTACGCTTTAGAGTCCGTAGTTCTCGTCCAAAGAGAATATAGGCGCACTGTTGGTGGCACACCTCCTAGCAGGTGACTGTGACTATAATAAGGCTCGTGAAAAATTTTGCCGAGCGTGGCACAATCGCAAGAAGGCCTTATCATCAAGATCCCTCAGTTTGGACTGCTGTAGCTGTTGCCATACAATTCCAAATCCTCGAGTTCCGACAAGCAGCTTACCTGCTAAAATGGATGTCAGCAGACAGTCACTGCAGACAATTTTGCACTCAGATTTAAACTTATTTCCATATAAGATTCAATAAACAAACAAACTGAACCCAAGAGACTTCCCGATTAGGTTGGAATTTTGTGAGAAGATCATTTAAATGGCGTCAGAGAATGAAAACGTCCTTAACTGCACGAGGCACTAATGTAAGCGCCAATGTTAACAAACAAAATTGTGGAATATGGAGTAATACTAATCCACAGGCTACTCCATCAGATGCAATTACATCCACTTTGCGTCACTGTCGGGACTTATTTTTTACGAAGAAATGGTCTTACTGTCTTACTTACGTTTAGTGGAGACCGTTAGTTATTTAAAGATGTTGAAAGATTTTTTCTTTTCAGAATTACATCGAAATAGAATCCCTTTCAACTCTGTTTGGCTTCAACAAGATGGTGCAACTTGTCACATAGCCACACCTGTTATGACAGAATTGTGGAAAAAATTCCCCAATAAACTGATTTCAAGAAACTGCACATTCCATGGGCCTCGCAGGCCTCCTAAACTCACTGCACCTGATTTTTTTTGTGGGGTTATTGTTAAGAGTTTCTTAATGTAGCAAAATTGATCAGTCACCCAATATATAAGCGTGTAGATGAAAATCTTTATGCAAAATGTTGTCTAAATTGCCTCTTGTGATGCCCAGTCGATGCGAATGTCGTCAAATTGATGTTCCAGGCTCAT
Organism: Trichopoda pennipes; assembly: GCA_030448955.1. Classification (NCBI taxonomy): domain Eukaryota; kingdom Metazoa; phylum Arthropoda; class Insecta; order Diptera; family Tachinidae; genus Trichopoda; species Trichopoda pennipes. Next base: position 8,187,670 of record JASKUP010000002.1, read on the forward strand.
TCTCAACACTTTGTTGTACAGCGGCTATGTTTGCATCACTATGGGCCGTATTGTTTTGATTTATTATCAGCAAAAATATCATAAGCTTCGAAAGAAGTGACTCAATTATGCCCAGCAGTTTCAAAAGAAGCCTGATTATGAGCTGCTGCTTGAAATTTAAGAAATAACACAGTGAGATGTTCACCTCAACTTTTACAATTGAAATTCTTTGCTCGAAGGTGTTAAGATTCCCAAATTTTTACTTTAAAAAATGTTATAATATGACAGCTCATTTGGTAGACAATTTACTTTCTAACCTCAAATTTGCCCACCCCTTAGTGTGCAGCCTTATGAAAATTTTAGTTTTTAACGAAATAATTTTTATCATTGAAATAAAAAAAACTTAATATGAAAAATTACTTGTTTTAAGAAAACATTAAAAAACACACATATTTTTCAATTTACATACCGAAAATAAAAAAACAACAAAACAACAACAACAAGAAACAAATAAACTATTTCCAGTGTTTTTTCAGTTATAGTTCGAAGAAAACCCAAGTCGTTTTTCCATTACAGCAATAAAAATACAATTTAGTTTCAACAGCAATCATGTTAGATGTTAGACAGACATGTTGCTGATAGACTAAAAAAGCAGGACAGACAACAGATAAAACAAACATACAATCAAATAAAAAAGATAAATCAACCTAAAACAGGCAGACGTCAACACCACAGATGATCCAGACCCTGACAGCTAAAAAAAAGGCGATTTGTTTTTGTTTGTTTTGTTGCTTTTTTAGCTGCGTGATTTTGTTTTTGTTTCTTTAATTTTTATGTAGGCTTGCGGATTTGTTGGATTGCATGTATTTTGGCATTAATGTCTGTATGTTTGTTCGCCTTAATGCTTAAAAGATGTTCAATCAACTTACGCTACATTGGGCAGAGTGACACAGCCAAAAAGACTTTTTTTACAAGTTGTATATGGTATGCAAAAATAAGGGCATTTATCCAGATGTCACTTTATTATTTAAGGAACTTTCTGGATTTAGACATTTTTGGCATTTTCTTGGCAAATAAACCAAAACAAAATTTTAATAAAATTTCGTTTATTATTCGACTGATGTGACATAAAGTCCACAATTGTTATAGATTAAATTAAATTAAAAATATTGAAATTATTAGCGGTTGAAGTAAAGTATTATTTCATTTATTGTCACTTTTTTACTATGACTTTTCTATGAGTCCACTATTTTTTTCCAAAAAAAAAAATTCAATCTACATTAAAAAAATGTCAATTTTTCATGAAAAAGTTTATTTGCTATGGAAAAGTCACTTTTCGATCAAAAAGTCACATTTCCATCAAATATTGGGATTACCATTACAAAAATCAATTAGTCACTTTTCCCTTAAAAATTCACTCTTCCATTAAAAACTAACTTTTCCTTAAAAAAGTCACTTTTCCATTAAAAAGTCTTTTTTTCCATTAAAAAGTCACTTTTCTATTAAAAAGTCACTTTTCCATTAAAAAGTTACTTTTCCATAAAAAAGTCACTTTTCCATTAAAAAGTCACTTCTCTATTGAAAACTTACTTTTCCTTAAAAAAGTCACTTTTTCCATTAAAAAGTTTCTTTTTTCCATTGAAAAGTCACTTTTTCCATTAAAAAGTCACTTTTCCATTAAAAAGTCACTTTTCTATTAAAAAGTCTCTTTTTCCATTAAAAGTTCACTTTTCTAATAAAAATTCACTTTTCTAATAAAAAGTCACTTTACTATTAAAAAGTCACTTTTTCATTAAAAAGTCACCTTTTCCGTTAAAATATCACTTTTCTATTAAGTCACTTTTCCATTTTTTTCCACAAACAATCAATTTTCTTTAAAAAATGCCAAAATTCATCAAAAAGTTTATTTTTAATCGAAAATTTACTTTTCAATCAAATAGTCACATTTCCATCAAAAAGTCAGTTTTCCTTGAAAAAGTCACCTTTTCATTAAAAAGTCACTTTTCCTTGAAAAAGTCACTTTTTCATTAAAAAAGTCACTTTTCTATTAAAAAGTCACTTTTCTATTAAAAAGTCACTTTTCTATTAAAAAGTCACTTTTCTATTAAAAAGTCACTTTTCTATTAAAATGTCACTTTTCTATTAAAAAGTCACTTTTCTATTAAAAAGTCATTTTTTCATTAAAAAGTTACCTTTTCCATTAAAATATCACTTTTCTATTAAGTCACTTTTCCATATTTTTCCACAAACAATCAATTTTCTTTAAAAAATGCCAAAATTCATCAAAAAGTTTATTTTCAATCGAAAATTCACTTTTCAATCAAATAGTCACATTTCCATTAAAAAGTCAGTTTTCCTTGAAAAAGTCACCTTTTCATTAAAAAGTCACTTTTCCTTGAAAAAGTCACTTTTTCATTAAAAAGTCCCCTTTTCTTTAAAAATCTCTTTTCCACTACACATATTTCGCACATCTACCTAAATCTGACTTTAATAAAAAAAGGCGTCTCTCGATCACAAAATCACTATTCCATTAAAAAGTCACGTTTCCATTAAAAAGTTATATTTTCCATCAAAAATCACTTTTTTATCAAAAAGTCTCTTTTCCGTAAGAAAGTCACTTTTCCAATAAAGTCTTAAATTTCTTACAAAATTTTAATTAGCCATCAAAAAGAAGCTTCTTAGTACAAAGTCACTGCTTCATCATAAAGTCACTACTCCATCAACCCAAGAGCCATCCTTTTACCAGGAAACACTTATCCATCAATTTTCTTAAAAAAAAAATAGTTTTTTAGCGGAAACTTACGTTTCCACCGAAAACTCTCTTTTTTGTACCAAAAAAATCCAAAAAAATCTGGTACCAAAAAGGTACCATTTTTTTCTAAAAGTTGCTTTTCACTATAAAATCACTATTACAAAATGATTTTCCATCGAAAAGTAGCTTTTACTTTTAAATAATCATTTTTCCCTCAAGGTATTCCATGAAAAGATCACTTTGCTTAAAAAAAATCCCATTTCTCTCCAAAAAGTCGCACATCTGTTAAAAAGTACCATTAAAAAATCCTTCCGCATTAAAACTTTTTCCTTTTTTTTAAATCAAAATACTCTTTTTCCGCCCAGAAGCTAAACTTTTTAATTGTTAAAAAATTTTTTGTGTTGAGAAAATAGTACCAAGAGCAAAACAAAGGACCCCGTTTTATTCTAAGGAAAAGGAATATGGTACCAAAAAGGTACCTTTTTTTGCTAAAAGTTGCTTTTCACTACAAAATCACTATTAAAAAGTTATTTTTCCATCTAGAAGTAGTTCTGGCTTTAAAAAAATCACCTTTCCCCCAAAGTATCACTATTCCATGAATATTTTACTTTGCTTAAAAAATCCCCATTTCTCTGAAAAAAATCACACACCTGTTAAAAAATACCGATTTTCAATTAAAAACTCCTTTCCCATTAAAAACTATTTACCTTTTTTTTAGTAAAAAAGATTCTTTTTCCGCCCAAAAGCTAAATTTTTTAATTGTTAAAGAATTTTTTGTATTGAGATAATAGTACCAAGAGCAAAAAAAGGAACGCGTTTTTATTCTAAGGGATTTTTTTTACCAAAATTGTTTTGTTTGGAAAAAATATATTTTTCATAAATACTTCAAGAAAATCTTTGTTCACAAGAGTCCTTTATATAAACAGCTGTTTTCAAGATTATTTCTGTTTCCCAAAAGAGACTTTACACAAAGAAATACCATTTGCAACAAATTTAGTTCCTACCCAGGTAACAAATGCAATTTTAGTTTTATGTTCTTATTTTGTTTATAATTTTTCTATAAGAAGAAAACTTTATAAAGAAAATTCCAATTTAAAATATTTGAAAAACTAAACAGATGTGGAGAAATGCTTGGAGGAATATACATTTTTCATACTAAAGTACTTTAGCGTACTAAAGTACTTAAATATTAGTTTTAATCTGCTAATTTTCTCAAGCAAGTAACAAAATGATTAGCACAGTTAGTTGTTGTTTTATAACAAATGAGGAATTTCAGTACAATGTCTTTCATATCAGACAATTTTTTAGCCTTCATTTGGTACTTTTTTGTTTTATTTTGTTTTATTTATTTAATTAAACCCTTTCAATAACTGCGTTTTGTCTTTACATGAACTTAAAATCAAACAAAGAATAATAGTTTTGAAGGAAACGTAATTATTTCTTTGTTACTTAACACAGCTGTTTGTTATTTTGTTATTTCATTTTTTCCGTAGCAGACTTTTTTATTGCCAGACACTGAAATCTTTATTTTTTCTGTTTTCTGTTTTCTAAAAATATAAAAATTTTAAATAGAACGATACGCGATTAATTAAATCAATTAAAGTGAAGTTGAAAAACTCAGTCTTATCTTTGTAACCCAGATCAGAAAACCATATAAAAATAAACAAATTTGTTGTTTTTTCTTTAATTGAAATTTTAAGACCCCAAAAGAACCAAAAAAAAAATTTTTTTTACCCACCAAAAAAGTTCTCACATCCATTAATTTTAAAATGTTCCAATGTCCGTCCATCTACATTTTTTTTTGAACTTCATTAAATATTAAAAAAAACAAAAAAAGTTATTTTTTCTTTTTTCACACTTTTCGCTTTTAATTTTATGTGAGTGACTACTCGTTAAATATGAAATTCTACACTCTATAACTTCACGAATAAAGTTGTCATAAATCAAATCAACAAAACGTTAAACAGTTTTAACAGTTGAAGTTGAAATGAAGTCTTCAGTTTTTCAGTTTTTCGGTTTTTAAAGTTAAGGCAAAAATAATAAAATTCTGTAATAAGAAAATGCCAGAATAATGAATTAAAAACTTTTTAAACACTAAATTAAGACCGTAAAGATAATACATCAAATGGAATACGAAAAACAGAGACTTAAAAGAATAAATTATTTCAAACTTTTTTTTATACAAATTTATTTTTAATTGAAAAGAAATTCTTCAGCAAAATTCTTTTTATTGGTAAAGAAAACCTTGCTTACCAAGGGGGTCACTTGTTTCACAAGATTCTTCGTTATCACCAGGAATATGTGTAACACGTCGCTTAAAAAAAGTTTTGTATTCTGCAAAACGTAAAACGTTATAAAATGATACCTCTTTTATCTTAAAGTCACATTTCCCTCAAAACGTATTTTTTTCACTTTTTCCGCAAAAAGTGATCATTTTTATTCAAAACTTGCCTTTTCCGCAAAAAGTAGTTCTTTTTTCCAAAAAGTATCCTTGTTTGCAAAAGTGATCCTTTCACCAAAACCGGCCTTTTTTTAAAAAATTAGCGTTTTCGTAAAAAGTGACATTTTTCAGCAAAAAGAAATTTTTTCGAGAAAAATCAATCTTTTTCTCTAAGTACAGCGTTTCCGTAAAAAGTGATCTTTTTCACCAAAATATCACTTTTTTCGCAAAAAGTAATCCTTCTTTCCAAATAGTAGTCTTTTACGCAAAAAGTATTCTCCTTCACCAAAACCCACTTTTTCTTAAAAAAAATTGCGTTTCCGTAAAAAGTGATTTTTTTCACCAAAATTTCACTTTCACTTTTTCCACAAAAAGTATTCCTTCTTTCTAAAAAGTAGCTTTTTTCGCAAAAAGGTTTTTTTTTACCAAAACTCGCGTTTTCTTCGAAAAATAGCGTTTCCGTAAAAAGTGATCTTTAAAGAGTGTTGCCAACATAAACATTTGGAAATAAAAAACACCTGATAGTAAAATAAACAGTGATGTAATTCTTTTAAAACCTTGTTCAAAATCCCATTCTCCGGGGTTGTAAAAATTTTATTTTGGGATTTGTCTTGGATTGCTGTTACCACACTTTTTGATAAAACGAGAAGTAGTTTTCGAAAAAAATCTTTAAATTAAACTTTACAAACGACTGAACACTAAATAAACAACAGCGTAATAAAAGTTTTTGTTTTTGTTTTTTAATATGCGGTCGATGACGAAGTCATCAACAACAATTAAAAGATCAAATCGTGATCCGCTGATAAAACAAAATACAAAAAAAAAACCAAAACAACAATAGCAACAGCCACAAATCAAAACCCTTTTCCACTTCTTACAACCGCTACTGGTTGCTGCCAGCTCGATGAACTCCATTAAACTCTACTCTAGACAATAAAACAAAACGTTGGGGGGAGGGGAATAAAAAGAACGCTAAAGAAACCACTCAAGGAAAACAAGTATAAATCAAAGTTTTATGATTAAATGCATTCAAATGTAAAACTGAGAAGACATCAAAGCAATAATCAACAAAAAAAAACTTTTCGGGCGGGCGGTCGGATTTGGCGGAGAAGAAGTAAAACAGAAATAAATAAATAGAAATTAAACTGGTACAAGAACAAAATGATGCAAATTAATGTCAAATTGTAAAAACAAAAAAAAAACGAAAAAAAGAAAAACCATTAAGCGGTGACTTGGAACAGGCTTTAAAGCGAATTTGAAGGTTAAGGATAAATTTGTAATTTTCAGAAGCCTGAAAAAATTAATTAAAGAAATTGAAACCATATTAATCCAAATATATTTGCCTCATTTTCTCATTTCCTCTCTCCTATTCTCTCAGCAAAATTGGTACCAGCATTTTAAATAAATTTTTTACATCACTTCAATTAATTTTTTAATAATTGTGTCACAACCATCTATTAACTTAATGAGGCTAAACCACATTGGAACACATTTTTCAAGTGTCCTTATTGCTTACAAAAATCTACAATAAAATATTAAAACTGTTAAAGAACAAAACATTTATTCACTGAAGGCAAGGGGAGAGGTGGATTGGGGTTAAAATATACAAAATTTACACCATTTTGTTGATTTAATAAAAATGCATAAAATCTTCATAAAAAGCCAAAAGCAAAACAGATGCAAACTAAATAAATAGTGATATTAAATAACAATTTATGTTATGAGCATCAAGTACCAGATTCCAAATTATACCAGCAGCATATAAACATTTTAATATATGGGGCCTTCCATAGAAACATTTAAAAAATCTAGAGGTGTTAAGAGTATGCCTTAACATAAACTGCCCACATATAGATTTTTTAACTAAATTTATTTTGAAGACCGTTTTTCATTTATTCATAAAATTATGGAAGTATACTTCCATTCGAATTATATGGGAGTATACTTCCATTCGAATTATATGGGAGTATACTTCCATTCGAAGTATATGGGAGTATACTTCCATTCGAAGTATATGGCAGTATACTTCCATTCGAAGTGTATGGGAGTATACTTCCATTCGAAGTGTATGGGTGTATACTTCCATTCGAAGTATATGGAAGTATACTTCCATTCGAAGTATATAAGAGTATACTTCCATTCGAAGTATATAAGAGTATACTTCCATTCGAAGTATATAAGAGTATACTTCCATTCGAAGTATATGGGAGTATACTTCCATTCGAAGTATATGGGAGTATACTTCCATTCGAAGTATATGGGAGTATACTTCCATTCGAAGTATATGGGTGTATACTTCCATTCGAAGTATATGGAAGTATACTTCCATTCGAAGTATATAAGAGTATACTTCCATTCGAAGTATATAAGAGTATACTTCCATTCGAAGTATATAAGAGTATACTTCCATTCGAAGTATATGGGAGTATACTTCCATTCGAAGTATATGGGAGTATACTTCCATTCGAAGTATATGGGAGTATACTTCCATTCGAAGTATATAAGAGTATATTTCTATTCGAAGTATATGGGAGTATACTTCCATTCGAAGTATATGGACGTATACTTCCATTCGAAGTATATGGGAGTATACTTCCATTCGAAGTATATGGGAGTATACTTCCGTTCGAAGTATATGGGAGTATACTTCCATTCGAAGTATATAAGGGTATACTTCCATTCGAAGTATATAAGAGTATACTTCCATTCGAAGTATATAAGAGTATACTTCCATTCGAAGTATATGGGAGTATACTTCCATTCGAAGTATACGGGAGTATACTTCCATTCGAAGTATACGGGAGTATACTTCCATTCGAAGTATATAAGAGTATAGTAGGGGTCATCCCCTGAGTGCTGGTCCTATTAAAAAAAATATGGGAGTATACTTATTCGAAGTATATGGGTGTATACTTCCATTCGAAGTATACGAGAGTATACTTCCATTCGAAGTATATGGGAGTATACTTTCATTCGAAGTATGTGGGAGTAGACTTCCATTCAAAGTATATGGGAGTATACTTCTTTTCGAGTTTTATCAATCTCCCTTCAAGGTATACTACCGCCATTTTAGTAAACATTAGTCTTGACAGGTTATATATGGAAGTCGTGAAGTAATAACATGGAAAATGTATTATGCTAAAATATTCGATAAATATTTTAATCGTTAAAAACATTTTATTAAAATCAATCATCAATTACTGTGACGACAAAAAAGTTATGTGAAATTTTTGGGAGAAATAACGTGCCAACAAAACGCACTATTTATCGTGTAGTAAATAGTTTCGAAGAAAGAGGGCTTGTAGGTGGTAGGCCCAAGCATGGACCACAACGTATTATAAGATCGGGTGAAAACATTAGTGCTGCTAATCAAGAAAGTGTTCAATATAATCCATCAACCTCAATTCAACGTCGTGCTCAGGAGCTTGGTCTTCAAAGGATAATTTTGACCACAATTTTGCAAAAGGATTTGCATTTGTTTCCATATAAGATTCAGTTGACAGAAGAGCTTCTTTCACAAGACCATTTAGGCCGCCGTACATATATCGATAGGATGCCACAGCTTGCCCATGACAATCGCAATTTTTATGAACAAATTCTAATGAGTGACGACGCACATTTTCATTTGAATGGATAAGTGAATAAACAGAATAGTCGATTCTGGAAAATGGGAAACCCTCAAATTATTCAACAGTCACCTTTGCATCCATTAAAAGTGACAGTCTTGCTCAGGAGCAATCATTGGATCTTACTTCGTTGAAAATGAAAACGGCGTAACGGTAACTGTGAATGGAGAGCGATATCGTGATATTATTGAAAACTTTTTAACGCCACAACTACCTGCTGTGGGCTTGATTAACATGTGGTGTCAACAAGACTGCCAGACCTCTTTCCACAACATGTTATTTCAAGAAATGGTGATGTTGATTGGCCTCCACGGTCGGCTGTTTTGACTGCTCCTGACTTCTTTTTGTGGGGGATATCTGAAAAGCAAGGTTTATGCAAACAAACCAGAAACACTTAAACAACTAAAACAAAATATTTGTGATGAAATTATTGATATACGGCGTGAAATTTGTGGTGACAATATAATGAAAAATGTGCTCAAAGCTGCTCGCCAAGGCATAGTCTGGTCAAAATCAACTCAGAGTGTTATCTTATCCTAGTCACAGTTAAAGTTTTGTATAGTTGATAAAAGACTAGTCGTGTTCTAGTCCTAATCCACTTAAAGTCCAGCCATAATCTAGTAATATCTTAGTTATACTTCCACCATAATGGCGTTGAACTCTAGTCATACCCTGGACATAACCTTGTTAAATAAGAGTCAAGCCAGAGCCTATGTATTATTTAGTCATAGACGGACCAAAGTCCCTTTGTGGTAAAAGTCCATTCATAATCTAGCAAAAGTCCAAATAAAGTCTAATCACAGTCAAGTTAAATCAAGTCTTATCATAAGTTTGTACTATTACTGTCGTAGCTTAGCTAGAGATATTCTAAACACAGTCTTAGTCTTGTACTTCAGCAATTATCACTCCTAAATCTTGTCATACTTAAGACGCAGTATGGTCATTTAGTAGGCATGGTGTAGTCACAAGTCATATTCTTTTTATAGTTATAATTTATAACTATAATAATTTAGTCATGACTAGACTTTATTACAGTTATAGTCTGACCCTAACGCGGCATAGTCAAGTAATAATCTGACTATCTAGTCTTAGTTCAGTCAGTCAAATCTCGGCCTAGTAATACTCCAGTTTAATCTAGCTAAAGTATAAGTGTTCTATAGTCATAATCCACTCATAATGCTATCATATGCTGGTATGTATAGTCGGTGATAGACTAGTCGTGTTCTAGTCACAAAAACCAGCCCCAGTCTAGTAATATCTTCGTCATATTTCTCTAATCTTGATAAACTCTAGTTATAACTGGTTATAATAGAGCTAGATGAATCTCAACCCAGAGCCTATTTATTACTTAGTCATAATCCGGCCAAAGTCCATTTTTTGTGCGATAAAAGTCTAATATTTATCTAGTAAATATCCAAGTCTAACCCAATATAATCTAATCTATAATCTTGTTATAATCTTTCATAATATTGTCATAATATTATCATAATACTGTCTTGTAGTCCATCCATAATCTAGCTTGAGTCTTCTCGTACTGCAGTCACAATATGGTCACAGTATGGTCATAGTCTAGTCATGGTATAATCATAACTTGTTCATTGTCTAATTACGGTCGAGTTATAACTTTTATTCAGTTGTAGCCTAGTAATATTATATTCATAATCGATAAAAGAAGAAGAGGAAGCCTTTGGTAAATTAAAAGAAATCCCGGAATACCTAAACACTTAAAAATAGTGGGCGCTAAAAGAAATGACTTGTAGGTAATAAGCATAAGAATAAGGGGTCTTTATGATTTCTTTAGCATCTTCGACACTATCTTTTGAATTAAGGCCATTGTAGAATCAAATCACGTTGTGACCATTATGCTTTCAGCGATTTACTTTATTAGCAGGCTTTAATTTTAGATGGAGAATTATTATTTATTTTATTAAGAATAACGAATTATTAAATAAAAACTACTAAGAAATCGGAATTTATAAAAAAAAATCAAAGCGATTCACTTTTCAGCCTTTGTCATCTGTATCTTTTTGAAAACAGCAATCATTGCGGGGTCGGGGGGGGGGGGGGGGGGGAGCAACAAAAGGTCAGCTTCTATAATTAACGCCACTAATTACACTGAATATTTTAAGAACTATCAACTTTCCTAAACCAAACAGAATTATAATTTCTTTTATTCCGCACTTTTTGTTTTAAGCCATTTTATTTTCTAACCTCAAATTGGCCCAACCGTTATTTGCAAACGATTTTGAGCTTATAGCCATCACCAAGGCTATTTCTGATGCAGCGTATTCGGAATGTTCAATTTGAGGCCAATGTTTTGAGCATTGTCAGTCCGATGATAATGATCAATTGATGCTGGTGTATCAGCATTAAACAAGGACTTCACGTAGCCCCATAGAAAATTGTGAGGTTAACTTCGGGAAATGAACGTATTACAAAATTTTAAATTTAATGAATTGATCTTTTTGTCACCGGATGGCAAGTAGCGTTATGGATTAATGTCGGAACAAATGAAAATTTCCTGCGATTGAAACTGCAGAAGCTGTTTGGATTAGGAAGGGGAAGAGTCAGTTCAACACTTTCTCTCTGACTGTCTAGCTATGCAAGAATAAAGGCTGAAATATTAGGGCCAAAAATTCTTTCAGGAACTGACTTAACTTAGGAATATGACACTGACCTGATTATTTTTTGTGAGCAGCTTTAGAATGCCTATTAGGGATCCTTAAGACTTGTGCAGGTAATTGATTACCGAAACATCACAATGGGCCTCATAGACTTCAAATGAATTTGTGGTACCGTACTGCCCGCTTAATGTACTCTAACTTAACTTACACGCTAATCATGACAAATTCATAACGCAGTTTGGTAGATGGATTTATAATGGCACAAAATTTGTCATACATCGGCCATAGAGGAAATTATTAATTGAAACTTCAGGAAGTCCAAAAAATCAAAATACATGTTGATATAAAATTGGATCTCCTTCTCCTGCAGGATTAAAAAAATATAGAGTATTTAAATTTCGATTAGTTTACACAATGTAAAGGTAAAATCTGTTAAGATCTCAGGCAGAGTTGATCAATAAGTCAGTGACTTTTTAAATTTCCCGCCTCATAATTGAAATGCACCACTGCCCCTGACAACTGTCAGCTGATTTCTATTCAAATTTTAATCAGCTTCATCATTGAGTTTCTGTTGGATAGCCGGACTCTATCACGCATTTTGAGAAGCAAAGGGAAAAAAGTGAATTCAAAACTGTTTAGTGCTACTGTTTGGTCTCCGCTGTGTTAAAGTGGAAGCATGCAAGAGGCGCGGGTTTAAGCGCCGCTACATAACTGTCGACGAAATGTGTTTTATTTAATGAATATTTATAGTCATATTCTAATTATGGAAATTTTTATATTATATTTAATTTTATTTATTTTATATCCTATGGAAAGATCCATATCTGCCCATATTTCATATTTCTTTACAATTCATGCACGTAAAAACTAAAAATAAAGAAGTAAAACATTGAAAGAAAAAACAGCAAAATATGTATAATAAAATATTAAGCATGAAAAGAGATACTGAACGAAGTTTAGTCAGTACATCTCAATTTCAGTTCAGGCAAAGTGCGACAGACGACTTAACAAAGTAAGTTGAAGGCCAAAAACCAAAGTAGAAAAAGAAGAAGAAGAAGAAGATATTATATGATGGTGCAAAAATACTAATATGTTTTTTAATTTTGTGTAAAGCGATAATAATACTCGTACATGCATTCAGATTAGTTATACATACTTGTATGCTATTATAATAGCAGCTACTGCAGATTGTTTTCTACAGTGGGATACAAGTGTTTATGCACACTTTGATATATTAAAAAAATATGAAAAAAGAAACATTTTTTAAATTTATTTTATTATGAAAATAGAATACTATATAAACAGTAATATATGTTATGCTTGTTGTTGTTGTTAAAATAGTATTAATTATTTTTTTTATAAAAAATTTATTTTTGTGACTTTTTTAAGTTTGTTTTGCTTTAATTTTATATAATTAAAATGTTTCTTTATTTAAGTGTTACCTTACTATTTTACAGCACTGTACACTTATGCGACTACATTTAAATGCTGCAGAATGCAAAACTCTTTACAATAATTCTGACTATAATAATGCTCTTGCTGTCGATAATCATTTTGTTGATTGAGCTAAGTACTGCAAATAATAAAATGCCATTTAAGATTAAAGACACACACATACATATATACACACAGGCAGACATGAAGACTAAATAACTGACTGTCAGAAAAACAGCATAGACATATGGATAGACAGCACAAAATGAAGGAATTATAATTTCTATCTAACAGCTTAACTCGAGCTTATATGAAGAATACTTGGGAATGCTAAAAAAAAAACCAAGTTCATCAACTGTTGAGGAAAAATGTGATGAGAATGATTATGAACATTATGCCACACACATTTCCATTATACTCGTAGATGCAGTAGTCATTATTGACTTGTGGATGTTCCAGCATATTGTCAATAACAGATAATATTACAACAGTAACAACAAGTAAAAATTGAGGGAAAAAAAACCAATTGTATTCTGTGTGCACCAGATTATTAAGATTTTAAAAAGGAAAGTAAGTGGAAATTGTTAATGGGCTGGCAGACATAATATTATCAAGCAACATGTGTGTTATATAAGGGAGGTTCAGCTATTCCAAAATATTATAAAAACTTTTAATGATTGGATTTTTAGAGACAAAGATTTCTTTTCGAAATGAAATAAATCTGTTTAACAACACCGGCAAAATATTGTCATTTTTAAATAGCTTCTACTTATTTTTTAGTACAAAATAAAATGGTTTAAAATTTAGAACTATATATTCTAAAACAAAGATTTATACCCATGATGTAGTAAGCTTGTTTTTTAAAAGTGGCATTTTTATTTTTTAGTACAAATTTTTAGAACTAAAATAAGAGTTTTTTATTAATAGCTTTTTTAAGCTTTAGAAATAATTCGAATACTAAAATTTACTAAACTTTTAGTACAATAACACTCTTTGCTATATATATTTCTAGGAAATCATTTTTAGTAGTGAATTTCAGTTCCTATAACTAGTGCTAAAAGTTAAATTATTATATACCAAAAATTATTATTTTAGTACTTAAAAACTTTGTGATGATTTCAAAAGATTCTAAAAATTATATACAGTGATTTTTATACTAAAATTTATTTTCTATCGAAAATTGGTTTTGTATAATAAAACAAATTTTTGGCGTCAGTATTAAATTATAATAATTTGTCTAAATATATTATTAGTACTAAATATAATCAGTATTAAACGTAAATTATAAAAAAAAAATAATTTTTTGTACTACAACAAATTTTAAGTATTAAATATATAAATAATTCATTACTATTTTAGTACATAGACTTTTAGTACATAGATTTTTAGTATATAGACATACTACATAGATTCCAATAGACTAATATTTCTTATGCTAAAGAATAAAAATAGGTTTAGTACTAAATTTGAAAATTCTTTTCTTTGCCTTTGAACTTTAAAGTGCATTTTAATAACAACAGAAATATTTTTTTGTACGTTTTAAGCACTCTAGTTTTTTTAGTACAAAAAATATTTTTAGTATTAAACACAAATTTAAGAATTGTTAGTATATCAAGAGCTTAAATCAATACTCATATTTATATCGTTTGCATTTCCGTTAACCAAATTTTATTGTTCCTGAACAACAGGAATAATTTTTGTAAATTTTAAGCATTTTATTTTTTTAGTACTAAAAACATTTTCAGTAGGAAAAACCACAATTTAAAATTTTTAGGATTTCAAAACCTTAAACTACGAAAAAACGAGATATAAAATTTATAAACTACTGATAACTAAATTTTATAATAAGTAAGTACTCCCGTAAATTTTGAGTACTAAAATGTATATTTAAAATATATTTATAACTAGAGCTACATTAAGCTTATAATATTTATACATTTACCACAAAATATCTTTTAATGGCTACAAACTGTTTTAGTACTTAAGTACTAAAAATATTTAGAGATTAAAAATATTTTGAAATAGGCACTAATGAATTTTTTTTAACTTTATTATGCTTTGTTATTGGCTTAATACAACTTTCGTAACCAAGTAAAGTATTTTAGATATTTAAATTTAAGTACTAAAATTTTAGTACTAAAATATAAAAAATTTAATATATTTTTAAAAAATTTGGGCATACCTGTAGCTTCATAATACCTAAAACTAGTTGACAAATTTTTAGTTTTGAAACTAGTTTTTAGTACAAAACTTTATTTATTTACTTTTGAGCCTGCCTAACGTTTATAATAATTATTTTCTTTCTACTCCTCTGCTTTTTTTTAATACTGGCATAATTATCATTTAATTTTTATGCTTCAATAAGTGCACCAAGCCTTTACAAGAAAGAAAGGTCATATAATTGAACTTCCAATTTATTTTACATGCTGTGTGTATGCTGTGAGTAAATGATGATATGAGTTGTGATTTCTTGATCATTTATGATCGATTTGCATTTTATTTAATTCATAACAAATTCATTACAATCAGTATTTACCAGGAATAAAATGTGTTCAAATAAAATGTGAACGTTTTCTTTTGCTACTGTTTAAGGGGGTTTTAGAATGCAGCGCTTCAAAGGAGCTTTGTATTATTCCTTATAAGGGATTTGAGGTTAGGAAGTAGATGTGCTTAAAACACACACTTCAGTTTTCTTGGTACCAAAGTAGAACTATGGGAAATAATAGGGGAATATGATATCAAAAACATGTCCTTTTGCTACAAAGCTTCGCTTATCTCATCAATGCAGCGTTAAATTTTATTCTTCAGATCGTCAATTGTATATGGGTTCTTCACATTAGCGCAGTTTTACAAATGGCTCCAGAACAAATAGCACAGTGGTTTTAAATCAAAGGAAAGAGGCGGCTAATTGACATTGCCAGATCAAGCAGTTACGCCACCGGGCAATTGCTCATGTAATAACTAAACTGTTTAGGTAGCTGTGCCGTTTTCCTTAAACCAAGGATTACTCATGTCGGCATTAGCTGAATGTGGCTACCAAAAATTGTTTATCATGGTTTGGTGGTACAGAAAATTCAAGGTGATGGCGTTACCATGCTTATTTACAGAAAAAAGAAAATGGGCCGATGATGCCACCTAATCCCAAACTACATCAAACGGGTTCTTTTTTTGGATGTGATGGTTTTTCGAAGACTTTTTGTGAATTTTGTTTGCTCTTCATGCCACAATTCTGTTTGTTTAACAGCCTCATCACTAAAGATCATGTTGTTGAAAAATGCGTTGTTTTCAATTAGTCTGACGTTAATGGTGACGGCGTTACCACGCTTATTTCCGAAAATAACAGGCCGATGATGCCACCTAATCAGTAACTGCACCATACGGCTACTTTCTTTGAATGTGATGGTTCTTTGAGCATTATTTGTGGATTTTGTGCGCCCTCTATGCGACAATTCTATTTGTTTAACTGCCTCATCACTAAAGATGATGTTGCTGAAAAATGCGTTATTTTCTTTCAGTTCTCAAACACCCAACTAAGAAATGTTTGACGCAAACAATGGTCGTTTGAATTTAACTCTCAAACGAGGTTTACTTTATAAGCATGAAGAAGAAGAAGATCTAAAGAGTCCGCCATCTAACCTTTTTTTTTCAACTAGTGCTTATTTCGTAAATGGTAACAGAGAGTGTGATTCGTTTTACATCCGCACCTGGCTATGCAGCCTTAATCAGATGGTGGACAAACCACTATTGTATAATTTGGAACGTCACACATGCGTCCTAGATAGCCGAAGGCATAATTCTAAGCAACAGAACCACCTAGTTGCAACTTTAATGATTCCAGGACAGAGCTGCAAACCATCACACCTTGCTAAAGAGTTGGAGACTTTCTAACTCCTGTCCAGAACACATGTCAAGCATGCTCACTGGACTGGATCATTCACTTTGCGTGTCATTATCAGTAAAATGATCCTGGCCACCATAATTTTCATAAATTCCTTATGGGGCCGCAAAACCACAACCACCACGATATTCCCATATAGGGGCCAACCTCAATGATCAGCCAGAGAACTATTAAATGTCTAAAGAGACAAATAATGAGCTCTGCGGCTCACTGATCCCCGTGGAAATAAAGTAGAGCTTCCAGTTGTCTCCCTGTCTGACTTCAGGGGACTGGGCTCCCTTTTTCCCCAGTTGCACAGATCTAGATAGCTGTTACGTACTATAAAGACCATAAATGTGCCCCCGGGGGGGAACGTAAATGGTAACACTTAGCTCATGTTTGATTTGACAGAGAATTGGTTTTATCCATTCGCTGAACGAATATGGTTGTATATACGCTTGAACAACGCCTCGCTAAGTGGGCCTGCGAACGACTTACAGAAGATGCCGATTTTGCAAAAAAAATCATCTTTTCAGATGAAGCTCATTGATATTGGCGGGAATGCAAACAACAAAATTGTCGCATTTGGGGCATAGAAAACCCGCACGCATACATTGAAAAGCCGACGGATCCAAAACGAGTCCTTGTTTGGTGCGAATTTTGGTCCAGAGGCATAATTAGGCCATTTTTCAGGAGTGGCCGCTACAGTCAATGGCGATCGTTATCGGGCCACAGTGAATGAATTTTTGTTCACAAAAATTGAAGAGGAGGATATTGGCAACATTTGGTTTTAACAGGACGGCGCTACGTGCCACACAGCCGAATAAAAAAAGTTATTTGCCGGACCCTATATATGCAAAATGTTGCTTTAAGTGCCTCTAGTGTTGCGAACTTCGACGTTGATGTTCCCGGCTCATTCTCTCTACTGTACAGTGGCTATGTTTGCATCACTACGACCACACGAGTGTATTATTACTCTATTTCAGTCTATTCTTACAAATAATACTGTGAGAATTGGATTTAGCAATTAAATTTCGCATATCACTCTCAGAAGAAGCCTGATTATGAAGAAAAGCAGTTCGAATTTTGCATAGTGTTACCGTAGTGATACCATTTTGATAGTATATTTTCGCAATTAATCCTTTGTTTAAGAGTGTGCTGCTCCATGCTTAAAATGCAGTCGTTTACTAAATAAATGTCCAACGAAACATTGAGGCATTGAGACTTATGCTTTTGACAGACAGTTTACTGCCTAACCTAAAATTTGCCCACCCACTATATGCATTAAATATTTTAGAAAACATTTTTATTTCCCTGAGGTTACTTTATGCCTTGTTTTTTTTTTTCGTTTACATTTAAAGAAATTAATATAATAAACATAACAGCAATTAGTATAATTTCTAATTAAATAACATCATGGCGTATGCCACGGCGTGTATAATAATCTCTAAAAAAATAATATTAGAATTAAATTAAAAATTTTTATAACAGGCCGTTTGCTTGATTTTTACATCTTTACATCTCATGCACATTTGCTTAGATATAAAACAATTTTTTGGTGCTGAGTATTTAAATGTGGCCTAGTTTGAGGGTTTGTTGTAACGTAAGCATTATAATTTTATTTTGCTGTATTATTATAATTATTCATTAAAATAAAAATACAAAACTGGTTAATAAAAAATGAAAATAAAAACGAAGGGTGTTTAGCAATCAATGAAACCGACTAAAAATTTAATGGTAGTAAAGATCTGCACATTGTATAACCTTAAACTAAATACTATTTTAGTACTGAGTTCCATTATTTAAATAAAAGTTTATTTATTTTTAATGACAATTTTTTGCAACAATATTTCTGAGGCATATTTTAGTTAAAAATTTTAGCCAAGTTAATTTTAAAACTAATTTTTAACTGTGTAATAATATATAGTTACGTAAATAATTTTAGTACTCAAACTTTTAGTACAAAATTTTTTTAGTATAAAATGTACAACTTTTTTAATCCTTTTTTAGTACAAAACTCGATTTATTTTTACGAATGTTGGTTTTTCAATAAAATGCCTAAGTTTCCTTACTAAATTTTTAGAAACTAGAAATACTAATTATTTTTTAGTTCTCAAACTTTTAGCACAAAACTTTTTTAGTACAAAAAGTAAAATTTTTTTGTACTTTTTTTAGTACAACACTTTATTTATTTTTACGAATGTTGGCTTCGAAGTAAAATGCATGAATTTTCTTTACTAATTTTTTAGAAATTAGAAATACTAAATGAATGCAAAAAAGTTAAATTTAAATTTAAAAGTTAAATATTTTAAAAATTAAAAGATTTTTTTATTTTAGTTTATGTGCTGGATAACTGCAAATAAGCTGTTTAATTCCTCACATTTTTTTCATAAATAACTTGATTCTTCTAAAAATGATTAATAATATTCATTTTCAAAATATTCATTTTCCCTTTGGTTTTTTAGTACTAAAACATAGATTCTGTTATATGGCAGAATTTTTATAGAAATTAAAACCATTAATGTTAGTTAATCGGATTTTTAGTACTCTTGTATTTACAATTTTGGTACTAGATCCATTTTTTTTATCATTAGTTTCTAAGCACAAACAATATACTTCTAAATATATTCGGCGGGCAAACTTGAGGTTATGAAGTAAATTATCTGTCAAATGGTTAACTGTCAAGAACTGAAATGTCTTTCTTAAACATTTATTTAGTAAAAAGTTAGAAAATTATAAGGGAGCAACGTCGCAGTTCTGAGCAAAGAATTTTAATTGTGAAAATCATGAAAATTTCCATGTATCACTTGGTAAAATATGAGTAGGTTTTCCCCATAATCAGTCTCTTTCTAAAGCCGATCGTTATTTTCCCTGCTGGATTTTAAAAGACTGGGTTTAGGTAAGTATAATTCATTACCAATCTTGTTCTAAAAAATATCTACATTATTCTATGTAACATTTTTATTATTTATTTATATATTTTTCTTTTGTACTAACGAGCAAATAAACTAAGAATTGAAAGGTATTTCATTTTTTTAGTACAAAAATTAACTATTTATCGTCTTCTGTATACCAATATTTTTTAAGCTTCTTTATTTTTGATAATCCAGCTTGTGTATATATACAATTCTACTACTTAAACCCTTTTCGAAACTAATTGTGAGGTATATGTGCAAAAAAAATTTTTAGTACAAGTGACTGTAGTAATAATAATTATTACAAATTTTTAAATATTTTCAAACGAATGCGTAAATGGCTGTAATTAATTTTTACATCTTAAAAAACAAAAAAAAATATATACAAAAAATGTACTAAAACCAACTAAATTTATTGATAAATTTTTTAAAGACTGTGTTATTTTGTAAATATAAAAATATTATATATTATTGTTATATTATATATTATTGTTAAAACTGTTTGTTTTAACTTAAGCCAAATGCTAAAAATTTTAAGACATGAAATAAAATTTAATACAAAAGAATTCCTTGATTTTCTAGTGGTTGAAATATTTATTAAAAATCAATTTAGTTCTAAAGAAATTGTAAGCCTTGCAAACAAAAATTCTAAAACTTTAAAAACGGCGTTTAAAATTTAAATATTTATGCTGTTCAAAAAAAAAAGTACAAAAAAACTGCCCGAAAATAAAAAATTTATAATTAGTTTCTTGAAAAGCTATTTCGTACTTATTTTAAAATAATCTAATTACAAAAACTTTTGAAAATTTATACATATTTTTAATACAGATTATTGTCAAAACTATTTGCTGTAATTTAAGCGTAATTCGGAAATATATTAAGATTTTAAACAAAAGTGCTTGATTTTGAAAAATATTTTGGTACTAATTTTTTTTTTTCACGAATTAAAACATTATAAGTTTTATGAAATTTTTGTACCTTAAAATGTTTAGTTTAGTAAACAATTTTGTTTTCAAAACAAATTCTAAGAAATTGCTAACAAAGATTCTAGTATTTTAAAAATGGTTTTATAAAAATAAAATATTTATACTGCTAAAGAAAATTGTTAGTACAAAACTTATCTCTGAAAATAAATTATATAATTATATAAAAATTTATAATTAGTTATTTTAAACTCATTTTAATAGAAACTTATTACAAAACCTTTAAAAATGTATAAATATTTGAATAAAGAACATCTCTTAGTACTAAAAATAATACAGATTATTGCCAGAATTATTTGCTCTAATTTAAGCGTAATTCGGAAAAATATTAAGATTTTAAAGAAAAGTCCTTAATTTTAAAAAATATTTTAGTACTGAATTATTTTTTTTCCACCGGTTAAAATATTTAACGTTTTTATGAAATGTTAGTACCTTTAAATATTTAGTTAAAGATATAGTTTTGATTTAAAAAAATTCTAACAAATTGCTAACAAAAATTCTAGCTCGTTAAAAACAGGTTTATAAAAATAAAATATTTATGCTGCTAAAGAAAATTTTTAGTACATAAAATCTCCCTGAGAATAAAAAATATAATTATATCAAAATATATAATTAGTTACTTCAAGAACTCTTTCGTAGTCATTTTAATAGAAAATTGTTATAAAACCTTTAAAAATGCATAAATATTTGATTAAAAAACATATTTTAGTACTAAAAATATTTAATACAGTTTATTGACAAAATTTTTTATTATTATTATTATTATTTAAGCGAAATTCTAAGAAATATTCAGTTTTGAAATAAAAGTCCTTGATTTTAAAATACACTTTAGTACTAAATTATATTTTTTTACTAGTTAAAATATTTAGTAAACAAAAATTTTCTGTAAAATTTTAGTATCTTAAAATTTTTAATTTAAAAAATAATTTTTGGTTCTAAAATATTCGAAGCATTGCAAGCAAAAATCAAAAAACGCTTTAAAAAAATAAAAAAATTATATTGCTGCAGAACATTTTTAGTACAAAAAAATTTTTGCCAATAAAACATATATATATATATGTTATACAAAAGCTATTTTGTTATATTTTAATATAAAATAGAACTATTTAAATATTTAAGTTAAAAAAAAATCTTTTAGTACTAAAGAATTCTAGAGAATTAACACTACCCTTAAAAATTTATTTCTTCTAAAATAAAAATTAAAATCAAAAAATGGTTTTAGTAATTGGTTAAGTATCTATAAATAAATTATATATAAAATTAATTTTCCTTGTTGGTCACACTATTCCAAATACACAACAATAATTTTCCATGTGGTTTGTATAATAGCGTTAAATAGTAAAATTCTCTGGTGTAATAAAAATGATGAGTAACAGCAAGCCAAATAATATCACAAGATTTTAAATTAGTTCATAAGTATGTATGCATGTATGTACTCGTATGTATGTATAAGTGTATGTATGTATGCATATAAAGGAGCTAGGCTGCCTGGCTGCCAATTTAAGCAACAAATCACTGTACTAAATCAGACAAATAATCGCAATGGCAAAATATAATCCGTTAAAGAATTCACATCAGTGGCAAAAGCAAGCAAAACTTGTGTTCAAAAGAAAAACAAAAGAAAAAACCTTGAACTTTGAATATAAAAGAAAGAAAATGACCTCCCGCTAAAATCATGCTGCAGAAATAAAATAACAGCAAATTTGTACTAAATGAGACCAACATCAATACAGTAGCACTGCTGCTGCATAAAATTATTTAGTACTTTCTCTGAGTATCAAACTGTAAGTATTGCATACACTAATATTATTACATGCAGTTTTTCTAGTGGGTTTTCCAACAAGAAGTTTGTTTTCTAAAAAAAAATACAACAAAAAATTTAGATTAAGATGATTCAAATTTTTATTGTATTGCGAAGAGAAAAGTTCGACAATTATGAATGTCCACAATGAGCACGTTGGTAAATGTCGATTCTTTCATCAAAGTTTTTAATCACTTTTTGCCAAAATGGCGAACATATTTCGTTAATCATATCACGAATTTTGAGTTTTAAGGCTTAAATCACTTCCATTGTCTCCGTATAGACTCTGTCCTTAAGATAGCCCCACAAAAAATAATCCAGTGGTGTTAAATCACACGATCTGGCTGGCCACTTAAATGCTGACCAATAAATTGACGGTTTCATTGGCTGCGTGACATGTGGCACCGTCCTGTTGAAATCACATGTCAGTGATATCCACGTCATCAATAATCGGCCGAAATTGAGTTATTAGCATCCCGCAATAGCGTGATCCATTGATCGTTATCGCATTTCCAGCCTCATCGCAAAAAAACGGCGTAGCTCAGTGGCACGTTGAGCATGCAAAGGTTTCCCAATAATCGCTCTAGGAAATAGTGAAAATAGGCTTCGTCTGAAAAAATAGTTTTCTTTAGAAAACCCAGTCCGCTGTTTCTGAATAAATTGAGAGTGTCTACGGCGATGTGAATGGTCGATCGGCATCAAATCCTATACCAGTTGAACCTTATCAGTTTTCAAAGTCTCAAATCCTTCACAAATTTGGGTCTGCTTCAACACTACGACACACGGCTGCAATGTTTTCAGTTAACAATCCGGTCAAAGACGTGTTGGTGTTCAAACATTTTGTATCGATCCTGTCGCCTCGATTTTACCGACGGAAATTTTAATAGTGGCCTCAGAAGGATGATTATGTTGTACGAAAATATCACGAATTTTACGAAACTTAACCTCGACAGCATCACCTTTTTTATAGTGGATTTTGATTATATTAATGTGATTTTTGTGCGATCTGTGTTCGGTGCTGCACCTGTTACTATGGGTGATATTAGTATTACGGAATCGAAAGCTCTTGATGTTCTTGGTATGAAAATTCAATATGATATTCGATGGACTAAATACATTTTTCAGGTTTCTAACGGAGCTTTCAGGTGCCTCGGTTTTCTGAAACGGTGTAGGAGATGGAGATGCGTGATAAGATTTACGTCAGTACCTAGCTGTGTAAGCCATAACCAGACGGTGGATCATACCACTGTGGATGAAATGTAGTGTCATCCTTGCCCTAGAAGGCCTTCAGATACGTATATCCTCCAGTCACCCCTAGTTGCAACTTTAAAAGCCCGGAGCAGGCCGCAGCCCCTTTTTGCTGAAGAGTTGGAGACTATCCAACTGCTGGTCCAGAACGCTAAATATGCTCACTAGACCTGCACCATTCATTGTGTTTGCTGTGAATGATCCGACCCACACAACTCAAACGAGGGCCTCGAAATCACAACCACCACGTTACTCCCGAAGGTCCAAAATAAATAATCAGTCAGACAACAGCTAAAACGCTAAAAAAACAAATAGCTGAACTCTGGGACTTTACTGATTCCCGTGGAAATATAGTGGAATTGTCCAGTTGGCTCCTCCTAGCTTTGAAGGGGACTGGGCTCCCTTTTACCCCCGTTGGCACATGTAATGAAGGTGTGATTCCGTCAAAACATATCAATGTGCCGGGAGGGGGGGAGGGTGTCACGGTGTAGGAGATATTTCACTACATCCAATCTTCGTAATATTTCTACCACCTATATCTGTCCAAAGATGAAATATATAACTCTCATGTATTGGCCGGCGCCCCAGGTGAGGGTCAAGAGGCTCATTGGAGACGGTAGGGTATCCAACTCTATTGATTCCCTAGAGCATCAACTCAATGTACGTTGTATTTCACTATGTTATCGCTACTATAATGGTAAGTGGTCTAACGAAATTGGGGTCCTTGTTCCCGAAAATCGCACATTTTTGGGTTTGACTCGAAATTCTTTTTTAGCAGAACAGTCGGTATGTGGAATAGACTCCCTCCAGAGATCTTTCCTGTCACTTTCAATATGGAAAAGTTCAAATCGAATGTTCACAAACACTAAACCCTCTTTCCTCCTCCCCATAACCAAATTTCCTAGTTCTGGTGCAATGCATTCCATGAGTAGGGGTCATCCCTTGAGTGCTCATCCGAACGGGAGAAGAGAAAGAGAAGAGGAAGAGAAATTGAATTCATTGTAACAATTGCCAATACATCTACCATAAATACGTCAAAAAACTAAATGTTAAAACTATCATGTTGTTGGTTTTGCCACCACTAAAAAACCAATTTCTTGTTGAAAAACCCTATATTTACATAATAAAAATTTATGTTTGTTTTTGTTTTTAATAAGGATAGTTCTACTTTTTTTAAATAAAATAAATAGAAAAATTTTGCGTGAAAATGCTTAAAAAGTCACTGGCTGATAAGTATGTATGTATGTGTGTGTGATAAGTGAGTGGTTACTGCATGCATAAGCATGTATATTTTATTTGCTTTTTATTAAAGTGTGTTGATAAACTCAACATAGAAATGAGTACAAAGCACTCAACACTAACAACGTCAAGCAACTGGCTTCAACAACAGCAAGAGAAGAACTATGTGTAGCGAAGGCATTAAAATAATTATATCCTTGGTTTTTTTCACATCCTTGTAATACGTGTGTTTGGTTATGCGAAGGAAAATTGTTGAGCGTGTTAAAATAATATTGCTATTCACAAAATTCTTATTTACAATAAACACATTTCCTCATGTGGAAAGTGTCAAATAAATTTCTGTTTTGTTTGCTTTGGTTTTTGTCTTTAACATGTTTATTTCGTATACAAACACACAGATACACACACATATATACTTATGTATTTATTTGTGCTATTGTATGAATGAATGAAAAGAAAAATCCCTTAAGGAATTCAACAGATTTCTTTTGAATTTCGATGTTCTCTATTAGAAAAGAATTTTTGATTAAGCGAAATATTAGATTTTTATTTATCACAAAATAAGAAATGTAGAGAATGTGGTGAAATATTTCTGAGCTTCCGTACCCTAGGGCCCCCATGGGTGTATTTTTATTAATACCGTTACATTTTATTCTCTGTCATATGATGGAGTTATTTTGATTTATTTTCAGTTTGGTGCGGCGTTTCATGATGGGCAAACTGGCGCCTTAACAAAGTTTTTAAATTGTTGATCCCAATATAAGGGAATTTCGTCAGTACACCAAACTGCCATAATTGGAGTGATGATAATCCTCTAGTGAGATGCCATTGCATTAAGACAACCTGAATGTTGTGTATTCTTTATGGGCTGATTGAATCGTTGGTCCATTTAAAAACGATGCTGCTCAGAACAGGAAATGATGACTGCATAGTGCCATTCTGATTACTAACTTGTTCGTTTATCAATTGAACTGATCCGTGCAAGGGGCCAACATGATTAAACACCGCTAGATTACGAGGGCGGCTCCCTTTTTGAAATAAACCAAAAATTCATTTTTTAATTCCTTTTAATTCAATGTACTTAGTCCAACGTTTCTCCAGTTATTGTATCCCTTCTCAAAAATATTAGTTTTCAAAGTTCTTAAATTTAAGCCAAATTCTAAGAAATATTCTGTTTTGAAATAAAAGCCCTTGTATTTAAAATACACTTTAGAACTAAACTATTTTTTCTGCTAGTTAAACATTTAATAAACAAAAATATTTTGTAAAATTTTAGTACCTTTATATTTTTAGTTCTAAAAAAAAATTTAGTTCTAAAAATTATTTAAGTTCTAAAAAATTCGAACAAATTGTTAACAAAAATTTGGAGCACTTTAAGAACATTTTGTTAAACTATTTATACTGCTCAAGAAAATTTTTAGTACAAAAGAAGTTCCTGCCCATAAAAGAGTATTTTTCAAGGTTCTTAAATTTAAGTAAAATTCTTAGAAATATTAAGTTTTGAAATAAAAGCCCTTGATTTTAAAATACACTTTAGTACTAAATAATTTTTTGTACTAGTTAAAGTATTTAATAAACAAAAATATTTTGTAAAAATTTAGTACCTTTACATTTTTAGTCTAAAAATAATTTTTAGTTCTAAAAAAATTCTAACAAATTGCTAACGAAATTCTAGCACTTTAAAAAGGTTTTATTCAGCTAAAATATTTATACTGCTCAAGAAAATTTTTAGTACAAAAGAAGTTCCTGCCAATAAAAGAGTATTTTTCAAGGTTCTTAAATTTAAGCCAAATTCTAAGAAATATTCAGTTTTAAAATAAAAGCACTTGATCTTAAAATACACTTTAGTACTAAATTATTTTTTCTACTGGTTAAAACATTTAATAAACAAAAATATTTTGTAAAAATTCAGTACCTTTAAGTTTTTAATTCCAAAAATAAATTTTAGTTCTAAAAAAATTCACTTTAAAAAGATTTTATTAAACCAAAGTATTTATACTGCTCAAAAAAATTTTTAGTACAAAAGTATTTCCTGCCAATAAAATAGGATTTTTCAAGAGTCTTATATTTAAGGCAAATTGATTCTAAAATACACTTAAGTACTAAATTATTTTTTCTACTAGTTAAAATATTTAATAAACAAAAATATTTTGTAAAATTATAGTAGTTTTAAATTTTTAGTTCTAAAAAAAATTTTAGTTCTAAAAAAATTTTTAGTTCTAAAAATTATTTTTAGTTCTAAAAAAATTCTAACAAATTGTTAACAAAAATTCAGAGCACTTTAAAATCGTTTTATAAAAATAAAATAAAATATATTGCTCAAGTTTTTTTATTTTTTTAATCGACCTTTTTATATTTTATATACATAAATATCTGTTATTCTTTTCAACGGTCTTTTTTAATTAATTTAACAATATATATTTCTTTCTCGATATTTCGCTTTCCTGTGGAAAGCTTCTTCAGGAAATTGTTTTTTATATTTTACAAAACAAAAAAAAAAAGAAAATTTTTAGTACAAAAGAATTTCTTGCCAAATAAAAAATATGTAATTAGTTATTTATTTACTTACTTAATTACTTATGTAATTAGTTACTTAAAGTTATTATTTTCGTATAAAATAATTAATTAATAAAAACTGTTAAAATATTAAGGTAAAAAAGAAAATATTTTTTAGTACTAAAATTTACCACTTAAGTCAAAAATCTGTTTTACTAATTGATGTACACAATTTATTTTTTTCCTTTTCATAAATATTAAAGGTTTTGTTATTTATGTTAATTTGCCAATTTTATGCTTAAATCCTGAAATTGTCTTTAATAATGTTTTAACTTTTGTGTTGATGATTTAACTGAAAAAGTAAACCTTCGTCTTTAACAACCAACCGTAACAATTGACATTTCAAGCTCATTGCAAATGTCATCTTTTATTCTTAAAAATAAAAAATTAAAAAATAAAAATAAAAAACACAACTGAAATGAAAAGCAAACCCAACTTTACCTTCACATACCAACTTGCTGGCACGATTTTTATTACAAACAAACCACGACATCATTTTAAACAAAGCAAACTTACCGTCAGTTAGTCTGTCGTTTAGCTTATAAAGAGGCTGTTGATGAGGAAATGATGATGGATCTCCTTGTGCTGATGACATTTTTTTTGTTATTTTGCAATTTTTTTTTGCTTTTCTTTAATTGTATTTTAAAAAACCTTTCAAAAAAATATATCATTAACACAGTGTTATCGTACGTTTTCGCTTGATGACTTAGAAGATTATGAAAGAGAGTTTAGATTTATGTATTTCATTTTTATGTAAAAAAACTATTCCTCTAGATTAATGATGCATATTTCCGTTTGCAGAACCTCAAATGTCAGTTTAGGGTTTTTTGTTTTCCTTACAAAATGACATATTGTAACTTTCAACGTCCACTGTAACTGATTGGGGTTACAATTATGCTGATCATTTGTGTTTCTTTTTATGTTTATAAACTTTAGTAAGACCCCGAAGTTAAATGAGTTTTTTAAGTTTTGCTCCAGCCTGTTATTGTTGATTTTAATGTTATCTCTCTCTCTTTTTCTTGCTCCCTTGGTCAACTAATTTTACATAAAATATCAAACAATTATTCATTAGCATTCACCGATGTTATATGGTATAGTATCGTATAATAGCGTATAGTATCGGATAGTATCGTATAGTATTGGATAGTATCATAGTATCATACGGTATCGTATATTATCGTATAGTATTGTATAGTATTGAATAGTATCATAGTATCGCATGGTATCGTATAGTATCGTATAGTATCGTATAGTATTGAATAGTATCATAGTATCGTACGGTATCGTATAGTATCGTATAGTATTGTATAGTATTGAATAGCATCATAGTATCGCATGGTATCGTATAGTATCGTGTAGTATTGTATAGTATCGTATAGTTGTATAGTATCGTATAGTATCGTATTGTATAGTACCGAGGAATATGTTCAGATCGTTCGATGTAACAATTTGCCGGCTGTTCAACACACCCACTAAGTTGCGGTACTTGAGTCTTTAAGCAGAATACAGTGGAGAAGAAAAGAGTTTGGTCTAGCTTTGAAGACTTAAATTTCTAGACGTCAGCCATTAAATTTAGGGAACTTCTAATGAAAAGTCTTCTCTTTTGCCGTCTCTCGCCTATGTTTTAGTGAATCGATTACAAAACAGATTTTACCTTCTAATACAGGCAAAAACAAACCCTCTTTCACCTATTTAACTTGTCATGAGTTCCTTTGATGTTATTTCTCCAGCCAACAAACGCCTTGGCGGCATTTTACTTTTGCTATGGAAGTCTCGTTTAATATTTTAACGAAGATGCTTCCTTTAAGTTATAAAAGACATCATTAAAACAAAGCGAAATGACCTATTGTGTCTGTTAACAAATCAAGAAATTTTTAAGAACTCTTAACAACATACAACTACAACAATATGCTACATTTAAAATTCCGCGAACTAAGATTAAAAATCAGAAACAAAAAAAAACATATAGCCAACAAAACTATACACGGAATAAGGATAACGACAGCATGTGTTGTAATACGTGGACAAATTTGAGGTTAACATGTAAATTGGCTTAAAATATACACTCTGTTTTGGCAACATAAGCTTTATTAATACGATTGTAAAGTACAAATATGGGAATTGATAATAGAATGTAATATCGGGAAAATATTAACCTTAAGCATTTCGTAGACGTTCACTGTTTTCATAAAGTTAACTTAGACCCTAACTTTGTAGCCTTCAATCTTCAACTTAACATGATCCTGTAGGGCTTCGTATGTCATTAATCCGTAAATAGACAGTAGACTTAATGACTATCGAGAATTCGATTAATAGTACAGAACATGTTGACACCAATCGAATACAAACGGGTTAACTCAGTTCCGTTTGTCGTTATTTTTAAATATTACAATATTACTTACCTGTGATACATAATAAATCCGATGACAGTTTGTGTTTCGTAGGTTTTCTCTAACTAGATCGTTGTTAAGCGACAAGCTGTCAAGTGGCTATCTTATATCTTATTTTATATATAAAATATATAAAATAAAATATATAAAATTAAACATATCGGGTTTTGTGGCAGCACCAATCGGGAATTGTGGCAGCACCAACAACGTGATAGTTTTGACAAATTCGTAGTAGATGTATTGGCAATTCTTACAATGAATTCAATTTTGCACGAAAACGCATTAAAATAATTAAAATCCATAACGAAAATAGTGGTTCCGTTAAGGTTACATTTCGTAAAATTCGTGATATTTTCGAACAGCATAATCGTCCTTCTGAGACAGCTATTTAGAATTTGGTCATTAAATTTTAGTCGACAGGCTGGATACAAAATGTGCGAGCACCAGCGTGTGTACAACCGGATCGTTCAAATGAAAATATCGCAACCGAAAGTCACAGTGTTGAAGCAAATCCAAATTAGTTAATTCCTCGACGTTGAGGTTATCCAAAATCACCACATGACGAATTTTGCGTAGGGTTTTGACTTTGAAGCCTTACAAAATTCAACTGGAGCAGGAATTGAAGCCCACCGACCATTCAGATCGCCGTACATTCACTTAATTAATTCAGGGACAACCGGCTGGTTTTTTTTTGAAATAATAATTTTTTCAGACGAAGTACTTTTTCACTTGTCAGGGTATGTCAACACACAAGCAAATTGCAGCATTGGGCTTCTGAAAATTCTAAAGCGATTATTGAGAAGCCTTTGCATGCTCAATGTTTCACTGTATGGTGAGCCATGAGATCTAGAGGCGTGATTGCATCGTTTTTTTTTTCAAAGATGAGGCTGGAAATGCGTAACAGTCCATGGTTGACGCTATCGGGAGATGCTTATTTTTGCTTATTATTGACGATGTGGACATCATTGACATGTGATTTTAATAGGAAGGTGCCTCATGTCACATAGCCAATGAAACGATCAAGTTATTGCAAATTTAATTTCCCGTTCGCATAATTTCACGACAATCAGCAGTGAAGTGGTCAGCCAGATTGTGTGATTAAACACTACTGGAATATTTCTTGTGGGTCTATGTTAAGGACAGAATCTATACGGAGCCAATCGAATCCATCTTACTCTTAAAACTCAAAATTCGTGATATGATTAAAAAAGTTATTTAAAACTTTGAAGCAAGAATCTGCATCTGTCAGCGTGGTCGTGGTGGACATTTGTCAGATATTATTTTTTATTCCTAATTGACGAACTTTTCCCTTCGTTATACAATAAAAATTTTTTTTTAGTTAAGAAAACAAACTTCTTGTTGAAAAACCCTTTACAATGAAAGTAAAGAAATAAAAACGTAGCATGCTGTGGCTGTTTGTGAGTTTTAATCTTTATGAAACTCTCATTTAGTCTTACTAACTTTTATAAATTTTGTTTGGGTTTTTTAGGGATGGGTGTAAGCTTTTTGAACCTTTTCGCTTTAGCAGTCACTAAAATAAAAAAAAAATATAAATACAATATTAATATTATTTGTTAATGATAAATTTGTGTTAAAAAAATAATAAAAAATAAATAATATGAGTCACATTTTTATTAAAACTCAAGAACTTAAGTGTGATAGAAAACTACCAGCTTATACGAGCTGGTTTAAATGAATTTAAATTTCATTGTTATTATTATAAAAGAAAATTAATTAAATTAAAAAAATCTATATATTTCCGCATTCGTGTTATTTTTATCAACGAACATAAGCCTGACTGAAAAACAATAAATTCCTAATTTTAATAAATCAAAAAACAATTTTTTTTTGTTGTTGTCATTAAAAAATATTTTCGACTTAATTTTATTTATTTCTAAAATTTCAAAAATTTCCTTCTCATAAGTATAAATTGTATTTTATTTTTAAAATATAATTTAAGAGCCCCCCACAAAATGCTGCGGTTGATCATTCATTAAAATACCCTGCTCATGTTTTCGTTTGTTAACAGAACAGTATTATTTATGGTATCGATTGGATGGATTATTGTTTTATTTTTTCAACGTTAATTATTAACGAAGAAGAAGAAGAACAGATCTATTTTTATTGAGAACAACATAAATAAGTATTTGTTTTTAATTGTTTATTTATTACATTCTTTTTTATTTTGTTTTTCTGTAACTTTAAAGAAAAGTTTATAGCTGTCAATAAGGAAGGAGATCCGTTTCTCCCTTGGTAAATACAGGGTATCCAACGGGAGGGTATACTACTTTGTTTTTAATCTTGATTACTATTTGCCTTATAAATTCCAACCCTTTTGAGCACATTTTTCATTACATTCTCACACATTTCGGCCGGTATTTCACAAATTTTATCACGAATATTTTGTTTGAGTTGCTTAAGCGTTTATGGTTTGTTTGGATAAGCCTTATTCTCAGATATCGCCATAAAAAGAAGTCCAAAGTAGTCACCACGGACGCCAATCAACATCACCACATCTTGAAATAACTTGTTGTAGAAAGATGTCTCGCAGTAATTCCATTATAATCCTGGCTGTATGCGATGTGGCAAATTATGCAGTTGGTGCGTTAAAAAGTTTTCAATCATATCACGATATCGCTCGCCATTCACAAATTCCAACGATTCCTCCTGACTAATTTGTACACCAGACTGCCACTTTTAATGGATGGAAAGGTGACTGTTAAATAATTTGAAGGTTTCCCATTCTCCAGAACCGATTATTCTGTTTATTCACTTATGCATTTAAATGGAAATGTGCCTCGTCACTCATTATGATTTTTTCATGAAAATCGGGGTTGTCATGAGCGAGCTGTAACATCCTATTGATATATGTAGGACGGCGGTATTGTGGAAGAAGCTCTTGTATCAAATCTTTGTGTAAAATTGTGGCCAAAGTTATTCTTTGAAGACCCAGCTCCACAGCAGGCAACGAATGGAGGTTGATGAATTGTTTTGAACACTTTCTTGAGCAGCAGTAATGTTTTCAGCCTCTCGCCTACAGAACCTCTTTCTTTGAAATCACTTACCACACGATAAATAGTGCGTTTTGTTGGCACGTTGTTTTATTCCAAAAATTTTACGTAACTTTCTCAACGTCACAGTAACCGATGATTGATTTTGATAAAATCTTTTAACGATTAAAAATAAATTTGTCACGTGCCTACTTCACGACAGCCAAATATGAACTATCACGACTAATGTTTACTAAAATGGCGGCAAAACAAAGTAGTATACCTTCCCGGCGGATACTTTGTACTTGAAAACAAACCCCTTTAAAAACTGACTTTGACTACTGCAACTCCTGGACAAGGATTTATTAATGCTTGGATTTTTATTGAAACTGTTTATACCAAGTATGTCGATAGTGTTTGCTGTTTTACACCACTTTGGATCTGTGACTTGAAAGCAGATATATATCAAGTGTTTTTTACAGAAGTATAGTTGGCTACACTTTTTTAACTGGCGGCTACTTTCTTTTTTTGTAAAAGAGAAGTAGCACTGCAGGCAACAATGAATGTTTAGTCAAGTACCGTGCTACGTTCTTTAGGAAAGGGATAGAGAAGAGATGAAACAGGTGGTGAAAGGATAGTCGGAAATTAACTGCCATATAAGACAGCACAGTAACCAGTGACTATGCCTTCATTGCTGAGCAGCCCCACCGACAGTCAATTTATATTTTTGTAAGTCTTCGTTGGGAATCGAACTCACAATCCCCATATTAACAAGCTAGTACACTACCTACTAGCCTACAGGAGATCCTTCGCCCATTTTGTCAGCTTTTCAGCGATTTATATTTAGTTTGGTTTACCATTTTAACTTGAATGGGCTTACATCTAAACAACGCTTCGAAATTATGCAAATTGGGTCGCCCGAAACAATATTTCTCTCGACCCCGATTTTCATAAGTAAATTTTGTTTACCGGTGAAGCTCACTTTTCTTTCAGTGGATACGTCAATAAACAAAACTGCCGTATTTGAAGTGTTCATAATGCTGAAGTGTATGTTTTGATCCTTGTGAGTTGTTCGGATTTTTCGTATAAATTTTCGAAATTATTTTAAGGTGAATAGTGCTCAGTATTACTGTTGTTCTGATTTGCATAGCTCGCAGAAAATGAAACACCCGACTTCAGTATTAAACTTTTGATATCTGAAGTCAAAATATTATGACTATTTCTATTGCCTTGAAAACGACTACTAAAGCATACTAAAGCAAATTATTAGTTCCTAGTATCGTGGGTGTCTTCTTAACTTTCCTCTTTCTTCTTGACCGCCTACTCCTTACTTTTTTTCTACGCTATTTTTAGCAGTTCAGTTAGGTACCCAAAGGCATTCTCATGTGGATGTCATACTAGTTACCTTACCTCTTTCAAATACAGCCCTCAGCTATCAAAATAGATTTCTAAAATATAATAACGCGCTAAATTTTGGCTCTAAATCTGTCTGGCTCCTGTTTTTCGAAATTTTTTAAGGGGTAAAAATCTTTTAAAAAATTTCAAAAACTATTTGAGAATTATTTTCCCTTTTCCGGCTCATCGTGTAAATGATCATGCTTATGTACTTACCAATCATCCTGAAATCATATCATGCGCAAAATAATTTATCTTTAGAGAACTGAAAAAAAAATTAAAGGTATTTTTTATAGTTGGCAACACTTGTTTAAGTGGAGGCCATTTTGTCAGCTGTCAAGTGATTTATGTTTAGGGTGGTTTGAATTTTGAAATGAATAAATTGATGCCTGAACAATGCTTCCAATTTCGGGAAATTTATTTCTAAAATTATGGTTCTGCTCGAAATACTCAATGCCGATTTTATAAGCGCAATTTGTTTAGCGACAACGCTAAGTTTTGTGTGAGTGAATACGCCAATAAATAAGATTGTCATACTAATAATTCTCGTGTATGTTAAGACACTCTTTTATCTAGAAAAATCATTTGTTTGGTGTTCTTTATAGTCCGTACTTCTCTAAGAACGCTGTTTGTCAGAATATTACAGTCACTTGTGACTGCTGTAGAGCCATTATTAGTACCTTGTCGTTCATCATTTGAACAACCATGATGTGCAGCAGCTGTGGCTTCAACAAAGCGCAATATGTTATGTAAGTCGTGTGGAAATTGATTTATTATAAGAAACGTTTGATAACCGCTGGGTATCAAATTTCGGACTTGAAAATTGGCCTCCGAAATCACGTAATTTGATTAACGCTACTCTACGTCGATAAGCCCGAAGAAACTTACGACTTGGAGACCAATATTCGCCGCATTATTGAAACTATACGGCTACAGATGTTATAAAAAGTCATCGTAAATTGGAACTGCAGATAAGATCACTTCCGATCAAAAGATCACCTTTCGAATCCAGTAAATTTCATGGCAGTTTGACAAAATTCCTTTGTTTTATTTTAGAGTTCAAAACCTCTATAAAAACACTCTATACCATTGCATTTTCTAGATAAAATTTCATTTATATTTTAAATTTTGGTGCACTCAAACGAGCCGCTTTAAAATGATTGAAGGGCAAACAGACGAGCCTTCAAACAGAAGAGAAGATGAAAAAAAAATAAATAATTTTGCAAAGAAATTTCTAATGGTTGTGTTATATTAAATAAAACTATTTTATGTTTTAATAAAA
Source organism: Trichopoda pennipes (assembly GCA_030448955.1). Taxonomy (NCBI): domain Eukaryota; kingdom Metazoa; phylum Arthropoda; class Insecta; order Diptera; family Tachinidae; genus Trichopoda; species Trichopoda pennipes. The sequence goes on from JASKUP010000002.1 coordinate 8,223,201, forward strand.
TCCACCAACAACAAACTTCCACCTTTTTGTTATGATATTCAATAATACATTCTATAGAATAATACATGCAGTTTGAAAATGGAAAAATAAATATTTAATTTCATTTAAAAATAAATTGCAATGTTTCATCACTTGGCCATAATAATATTCGAAATTATAAAACACAAATCTCTCGATGTCACTTTGTTGTTGCTTTTAATTCATCTAATGGGTCAATAATTTTATTTAATAAATACAATTTGTATTTTAATCTGTCTATAGAAATAACTCGTATGTAAATGTGGTTTCAGTCAATTGTTGTATCTAGAAATTCTATCTTTATCTAAAATAGACATAGAAAAAAAAAGAATGCATGTTTCTGTTGTTGTTGCTGTTATTGTTATTGTTGTTCATTGCTCCATTGTGTATTAATTAAATTCACACTTTTTGTAACACATTCATTTATTTAATTCTACTTTGGTTTTTTTATTTCTATTTTTTTGTAAATTAATTTATTCGCTCTTTAAAAGAATGATTTCTTTAAAATAGGGAAAAAATCAAAAATGTATTGGTATTAAAACAAGTTTCATAAAAAAGTGTGTTTTTATAGAGGTATAAAACTTTGTAATTTAATAAAGCAAAGAATAAGTTTTTAAAATGACGTGAACTGCTGTCATATGATCGTCACGACTGGCTCGGGCATTGCCTAACCTAGTCACACAATTTTATGACTTTTTTTTTTGCCGTATATCGGCAATAACAGTGCGAATCCTTTTCTCCCAGTGATCAATCGTTTTGGGCTTATGACTGTAGAATAGCGACTTAAGTTATCCCCACAGCAAATAGTCTAGCGACGTATACTCGCATTATCTTTGAAGCCAATTCGAAATATAAACTTATTCGGTTACCAAACGTTCTCGTCAATATATTAATTGTGGCACGAGCTCTATGCCACGTTGCACAGTCTAATCGAGACTACAGCTCTTGCAGGTCACAGTTGTTCCATTAATGATCGAAAAGTTAATACTCATGGCTCCGTAGCGTAACCTTTGTGTTTTGATCGACATCGCTTTTAAGCAAGTATGGACTAATGATTTTAGCAATCCATAAATTAAACCAGTCAGTTTTTCTAAATATAACTTTGTCTTAATACACACTTGAGGATTATCATCAGACCAAATACGGCAGTTTTGTTTATTGACGGATCCAATCAGTGAACTTCATCACTAAGCCAAATTCACTTGATAAATCGGCTTGGAACAGAAGAGAACTATGATTTCCAAAATAAATCTGCACAGCGTAGAAGCGTCAATCTATTCATGTTGGAACGGCAAACGAAACGAAATGTAAATCACTTGACAGTTGACAAAATTGTCAATTACAAATTTGTAGTCAACTTAAAGTTCTATACCTCTATAAAAACACTATAATAATTTTTTGTTTTCGATCCCTAAAGATACGTATTTTGCGCATAATCTTATTTCAGGATGATGGTTTGATAATTCTTAAATCGTTTTTAACTTTCTTAAGGTCTTTACAAATTCAAAATTTCAGAAAACTGAAGGAAGACAGCTTTAGAGATTAAACATAGCGAGCTAACTTATTTTAGAATTAAGGTCTGGTTAAGAGCTGTATTTAAAAGAGGTAATGTTACTAACACTGGCTTACGTACAAATAACAATCAGACGCAGAAAATAATACTATTTGGAACTTGACGTGATTGAATTAACATAGAAATAGTTAAGTAGGCAGTGAAGAACTAAAAATAAATTTAGAATAAAAATTTTGTAAAAATAATGTTATAATAAAAATTTTAGAATAAAAATTCTATAATAAAAATTTTGTAATAAAAGTTTTATAACAAAAATTTTTTAATCAAAATTTTATAACAAAAATTTTTTAATAAAATTATAATAATAAAAATTTTATAATAAATATTTTACAATAATTTCATTTTATAATGAAAATTTTATAATAAATATATTATAATAAAAATATAATAAATATATTAAAATAAAAATTTTATAATAAAAATTTTATGTTAAAACTTTTATAATTAAAATTTTATAATAAATATTTTATATTAAAGTTGTAAAATAAATATTTTAAAATAAAAATTTTATATAAAAAATTTTATAAGAAAATTTTATAATAAAAATTATATAATAAAAATTATATAATAAAAATTGTATAATACAAATTTTATAATAAAAATTTTATAATAGAAAGTTTATAATAAAAATTTTATAATAAAAATTTTATAATAAAATTTTATAATAAAAATTATATAATAAAAATTATATAATAATAATTGTGTAATACAAGTTTTATAATAAAAATTTTATAATAAAAATTTATAATTAAATATTTATAATACAATTTTATAATAAAAATTTTATAATAAACATTTTATAATAAATATTTTACAATAACTTCATTTTATAATGAAAATTTTTTAATAAATATATTAAAATAAAAATTTTATAATACAGATTTATAATAAAAATTTTATAATAAAAATTTTATAAAAGAAATTTTTTTAATAAGACTTTTATAATAAAAATTTTATAATAAAATATTATAAAAATAATTTTCTAACAAAAATTTTATAATAATAATTTTATAACAAAAATTTTATAATAAAAATTTTTTAATGAAAATTTTGTAATAAAAATTTTATAATGAAAATTTTGTTTTGTTTGGGTACGGTTTTCCGTCGACCCTCGTCAAATTTGGTTTGTGAACAAACCGGTTTCGGCTTTTTGCCATCTTCAGTGTTCTTTTCGTACTAGTTGCGTTCTATTGTCAGTTGTGTTTATATAGTTCGTGTCTCCCTTTATGTTATTGCGTTCGTCACTCTCTGTCTTTTTTTGCCTACATCTCTCTCTACCTGTTTTCTTCATTCGTCTCCTTTTACCTAATTTGCCGCTCCCTTTTTCATTCGTCTTCTTTCCTAACTAAATTCTTTTACGATCATGCTTCTTGTCCATTTTTGTTTATGTGTGAACCTATTGGGTTTTTTTTCGTTTTCCCTTTTTTTATGTGATATAATAATCTGTAATTGTACGTTTATGATGTTCTTTATTGCCTTGGTCTTGCGCACCTGCGTAACGTTTTTGTGCTGGTGTAGTGTTTGTTTTCTTGTAAAAATGTTTCAATGGTTCAAATATTGTGTCGGAAGCAGTGTTTATTTGTTCATTTATTATTCGTCCGTCAAATGTTTTTTGTTTGTATATTTCCATGTTTTCTAATACATTTAGTCTCCTTCCCTTGTGCTGTGTGTGAAGTAGTTTAACCGTTGTCTTAATATGTCCTGGTGTACATTTGTTGTTAAATATATGGTTCGCAAAGTTTGATTCAGGAGTTGATTTTGGTTCTCGTAGTTTTTTGTTATAGTCTCTAATGTGTTCCCTAAATCTGGTCTTAATTTTTCGTCCTGTTTGCCCGATGTAGCTATAATGGCATGTACAAGTTAATTTGTACACTCCTTGTTTGTCCAGTATATTTGCCTCGGTTGTTTTATTCCGTAGTATTCTGCCTAGGTTGTTTCTTGTTCTGAATGCGGTATTGATGTTGTGTTTCCGAAAGAATTTCGCCAGTTTGTACGTTGATTTTCCCATATATGTTAATGTAGCCCATTTTTTTCCTTCCTTCTCCTGTTCTTTGTTCGTTCCAATTTGTTTTTTGATGTTATCTACGAGGCGCTTTTTGTATCCGTTGTTTTCCGCTATGGTGTATATTGTTTCCATTTCCTTCATATACATTTGCCGTGTTAGTGGTGTTCTCTCGAGTCTTGTTATTAACTGCCTGATTGCTGCGTTTTTGTGTTGCTGGGGATGATTTGATGAATTGTGTATTATTGTGTCCGTTGCTGTTGGTTTCCTGTATATTTCATATTCGATTCTGTTCGAGATTGTGTTCCTCTTGATCGTTAGGTCCAGATAATTAATTCTCCCCTTCTCTTCCTTTTCCATTGTAAATTTTATGTCCTTGTGTCTCCCATTCAAGTAATCCAGAATTTGCTCATCGTTATCTCCTTCCAGAATGCATATGATGTCGTCGACATATCTTGCGTAGAATATTACTCCGAAGTTGGTTTTTAATTCCTCTACGTATTCCTCTTCCAAGTTCTGCATAAATACTTCCATGAGGGTGGCAGATGTTGGATTTCCCATCCCTAGTCCTGTTATCTGTCTGTATATATTATTGTTAAATTTAAAGTAATTCTGTTCTAGTGTCGCTTTTAGTGTGCCTGTAAGTTGTATTGCCAGTTCCTTGTTTTCCGTTTTGTTTTTTACTATCCTATGAACAATATTCAATGTATCCATTACCGGAATTGATGGATACAAGTCCTTTACGTCAAAAGAGACCAGTTTTGTCTTCTCCGTAATCTTCACATTCTCCAGTTTATCGATCAGTTCTGTAGTGTTGGCTATTGTATGCCTATATTCCAGGTCTAAGGTGTCTTTTAATGTTGTCTTTATATATTTCGAGAGTTTGTAGCCTGGTGCGGATTTGTAATTAATTATGGGTCTCATTGGTGTGTTTGGTTTGTGTATTTTTGGTAGTGCTATCATAGATGGTACGGATGGATTCATCATTGTTAATGTGTGCGATATGTCTGGTTTTATTATCCTTGTTGCCTTTTTTATAATCTCCTTAATTTTCGTTTGGTATTCTTCCGTAGGATCTTTACCAATTCTCTTGCACTTAGAGTCTCTTATTAACTGTTCTGTCTTTTCGATGTAGTCATGTTTACTGATGAGCACTGTTGTGTTCCCTTTGTCTGCTTTTGTGACTAAGATGTTGTTCGCTTCCAGTTTACGTTTTAGTTTCCTAATTATATTGTGCTCTCCATTTAAGTGTTTTGTAGACTTTGCCTCCTTCTCTATTATTTGTTTGCAGATGTGCCTGGCTTGCTCTTGTTCTTCTTTTGGGATCATCGTTATTGCGACTTCTGTGTCCACAATTGTTTGTTCTATTTCCTTTTTCTTGTTGTTTTCCGTGATGTTGTGTTTTAATCCCTTCTCCAATAATTGAGCCTCTTGCTTGCTGATGGTGACCTCTGTTAGATTCAAAAATCTAGGGTGGAAATTGTTGTTTCTGCGCGTCTTGTTGTTTGTTGAATGTGTTAGTGTCTCGAGTTTCTTGTTTAAAGTTGCGTATTTTTGTTTTATTGTTTTCGCGTTTTCTGCTCGTATTTGGTCCAATGTGTTCATGAGTACGTCGGTTGGGAGTCGTTCTGCTAGTTTAAGATGAATGTCGAGTAATTCCGAGTTCGTAATTTCTTTTTTGGCGTAAAGGTTTCTGATTTCGAACTTCACAAAGTCTCTTTGTGCTCTTTTTATTGTCTTCCTGCTTGCTGTGGTGTTGATTCTAATCTGTATTCTGGCATATTTTGGTGTAACATTCGATGCGAGGCATTGTCTGTTGAACCAAATGTTTGCCTTTGTAGTCATAACTTTTAATTGTCGTCGTTTGTAAATTGTTATTAGTCCTATTGTGTCTAAATTGTAGGCCTGACAGGCATTATTCGATATGTGCTTGGATTCTCCGACGGGGTAAAAATTTCTTTTGTTTGGGTACGGTTTTCCGTCGACCCTCGTCAAATTTGGTTTGTGAACAAACCGGTTTCGGCTTTTTGCCATCTTCAGTGTTCTTTTCGTACTAGTTGCGTTCTATTGTCAGTTGTGTTTATATAGTTCGTGTCTCCCTTTATGTTATTGCGTTCGTCACTCTCTGTCTTTTTTTGCCTACATCTCTCTCTACCTGTTTTCTTCATTCGTCTCCTTTTACCTAATTTGCCGCTCCCTTTTTCATTCGTCTTCTTTCCTAACTAAATTCTTTTACGATCATGCTTCTTGTCCATTTTTGTTTATGTGTGAACCTATTGGGTTTTTTTTCGTTTTCCCTTTTTTTATGTGATATAATAATCTGTAATTGTACGTTTATGATGTTCTTTATTGCCTTGGTCTTGCGCACCTGCGTAACGTTTTTGTGCTGGTGTAGTGTTTGTTTTCTTGTAAAAATGTTTCAATGGTTCAAATATTGTGTCGGAAGCAGTGTTTATTTGTTCATTTATTATTCGTCCGTCAAATGTTTTTTGTTTGTATATTTCCATGTTTTCTAATACATTTAGTCTCCTTCCCTTGTGCTGTGTGTGAAGTAGTTTAACCGTTGTCTTAATATGTCCTGGTGTACATTTGTTGTTAAATATATGGTTCGCAAAGTTTGATTCAGGAGTTGATTTTGGTTCTCGTAGTTTTTTGTTATAGTCTCTAATGTGTTCCCTAAATCTGGTCTTAATTTTTCGTCCTGTTTGCCCGATGTAGCTATAATGGCATGTACAAGTTAATTTGTACACTCCTTGTTTGTCCAGTATATTTGCCTCGGTTGTTTTATTCCGTAGTATTCTGCCTAGGTTGTTTCTTGTTCTGAATGCGGTATTGATGTTGTGTTTCCGAAAGAATTTCGCCAGTTTGTACGTTGATTTTCCCATATATGTTAATGTAGCCCATTTTTTTCCTTCCTTCTCCTGTTCTTTGTTCGTTCCAATTTGTTTTTTGATGTTATCTACGAGGCGCTTTTTGTATCCGTTGTTTTCCGCTATGGTGTATATTGTTTCCATTTCCTTCATATACATTTGCCGTGTTAGTGGTTAAACTACTTCACACACAGCACAAGGGAAGGAGACTAAATGTATTAGAAAACATGGAAATATACAAACAAAAAACATTTGACGGACGAATAATAAATGAACAAATAAACACTGCTTCCGACACAATATTTGAACCATTGAAACATTTTTACAAGAAAACAAACACTACACCAGCACAAAAACGTTACGCAGGTGCGCAAGACCAAGGCAATAAAGAACATCATAAACGTACAATTACAGATTATTATATCACATAAAAAAAAGGGAAAACGAAAAAAAACCCAATAGGTTCACACATAAACGAAAATGGACAAGAAGCATGATCGTAAAAGAATTTAGTTAGGAAAGAAGACGAATGAAAAAGGGAGCGGCAAATTAGGTAAAAGGAGACGAATGAAGAAAACAGGTAGAGAGAGATGTAGGCAAAAAAAGACAGAGAGTGACGAACGCAATAACATAAAGGGAGACACGAACTATATAAACACAACTGACAATAGAACGCAACTAGTACGAAAAGAACACTGAAGATGGCAAAAAGCCGAAACCGGTTTGTTCACAAACCAAATTTGACGAGGGTCGACGGAAAACCGTACCCAAACAAAAGAAATTTTTACCCCGTCGGAGAATCCAAGCACATATCGAATAATGCCTGTCAGGCCTACAATTTAGACACAATAGGACTAATAACAATTTACAAACGACGACAATTAAAAGTTATGACTACAAAGGCAAACATTTGGTTCAACAGACAATGCCTCGCATCGAATGTTACACCAAAATATGCCAGAATACAGATTAGAATCAACACCACAGCAAGCAGGAAGACAATAAAAAGAGCACAAAGAGACTTTGTGAAGTTCGAAATCAGAAACCTTTACGCCAAAAAAGAAATTACGAACTCGGAATTACTCGACATTCATCTTAAACTAGCAGAACGACTCCCAACCGACGTACTCATGAACACATTGGACCAAATACGAGCAGAAAACGCGAAAACAATAAAACAAAAATACGCAACTTTAAACAAGAAACTCGAGACACTAACACATTCAACAAACAACAAGACGCGCAGAAACAACAATTTCCACCCTAGATTTTTGAATCTAACAGAGGTCACCATCAGCAAGCAAGAGGCTCAATTATTGGAGAAGGGATTAAAACACAACATCACGGAAAACAACAAGAAAAAGGAAATAGAACAAACAATTGTGGACACAGAAGTCGCAATAACGATGATCCCAAAAGAAGAACAAGAGCAAGCCAGGCACATCTGCAAACAAATAATAGAGAAGGAGGCAAAGTCTACAAAACACTTAAATGGAGAGCACAATATAATTAGGAAACTAAAACGTAAACTGGAAGCGAACAACATCTTAGTCACAAAAGCAGACAAAGGGAACACAACAGTGCTCATCAGTAAACATGACTACATCGAAAAGACAGAACAGTTAATAAGAGACTCTAAGTGCAAGAGAATTGGTAAAGATCCTACGGAAGAATACCAAACGAAAATTAAGGAGATTATAAAAAAGGCAACAAGGATAATAAAACCAGACATATCGCACACATTAACAATGATGAATCCATCCGTACCATCTATGATAGCACTACCAAAAATACACAAACCAAACACACCAATGAGACCCATAATTAATTACAAATCCGCACCAGGCTACAAACTCTCGAAATATATAAAGACAACATTAAAAGACACCTTAGACCTGGAATATAGGCATACAATAGCCAACACTACAGAACTGATCGATAAACTGGAGAATGTGAAGATTACGGAGAAGACAAAACTGGTCTCTTTTGACGTAAAGGACTTGTATCCATCAATTCCGGTAATGGATACATTGAATATTGTTCATAGGATAGTAAAAAACAAAACGGAAAACAAGGAACTGGCAATACAACTTACAGGCACACTAAAAGCGACACTAGAACAGAATTACTTTAAATTTAACAATAATATATACAGACAGATAACAGGACTAGGGATGGGAAATCCAACATCTGCCACCCTCATGGAAGTATTTATGCAGAACTTGGAAGAGGAATACGTAGAGGAATTAAAAACCAACTTCGGAGTAATATTCTACGCAAGATATGTCGACGACATCATATGCATTCTGGAAGGAGATAACGATGAGCAAATTCTGGATTACTTGAATGGGAGACACAAGGACATAAAATTTACAATGGAAAAGGAAGAGAAGGGGAGAATTAATTATCTGGACCTAACGATCAAGAGGAACACAATCTCGAACAGAATCGAATATGAAATATACAGGAAACCAACAGCAACGGACACAATAATACACAATTCATCAAATCATCCCCAGCAACACAAAAACGCAGCAATCAGGCAGTTAATAACAAGACTCGAGAGAACACCACTAACACGGCAAATGTATATGAAGGAAATGGAAACAATATACACCATAGCGGAAAACAACGGATACAAAAAGCGCCTCGTAGATAACATCAAAAAACAAATTGGAACGAACAAAGAACAGGAGAAGGAAGGACAAAAATGGGCTACATTAACATATATGGGAAAATCAACGTACAAACTGGCGAAATTCTTTCGGAAACACAACATCAATACCGCATTCAGAACAAGAAACAACCTAGGCAGAATACTACGGAATAAAACAACCGAGGCAAATATACTGGACAAACAAGGAGTGTACAAATTAACTTGTACATGCCATTATAGCTACATCGGGCAAACAGGACGAAAAATTAAGACCAGATTTAGGGAACACATTAGAGACTATAACAAAAAACTACGAGAACCAAAATCAACTCCTGAATCAAACTTTGCGAACCATATATTTAACAACAAATGTACACCAGGACATATTAAGACAACGGTTAAACTACTTCACACACAGCACAAGGGAAGGAGACTAAATGTATTAGAAAACATGGAAATATACAAACAAAAAACATTTGACGGACGAATAATAAATGAACAAATAAACACTGCTTCCGACACAATATTTGAACCATTGAAACATTTTTACAAGAAAACAAACACTACACCAGCACAAAAACGTTACGCAGGTGCGCAAGACCAAGGCAATAAAGAACATCATAAACGTACAATTACAGATTATTATATCACATAAAAAAAGGGAAAACGAAAAAAAACCCAATAGGTTCACACATAAACAAAAATGGACAAGAAGCATGATCGTAAAAGAATTTAGTTAGGAAAGAAGACGAATGAAAAAGGGAGCGGCAAATTAGGTAAAAGGAGACGAATGAAGAAAACAGGTAGAGAGAGATGTAGGCAAAAAAAGACAGAGAGTGACGAACGCAATAACATAAAGGGAGACACGAACTATATAAACACAACTGACAATAGAACGCAACTAGTACGAAAAGAACACTGAAGATGGCAAAAAGCCGAAACCGGTTTGTTCACAAACCAAATTTGACGAGGGTCGACGGAAAACCGTACCCAAACAAAAGAAATTTTTACCCCGTCGGAGAATCCAAGCACATATCGAAAATTTTGTAATAAAAGTTATATACCAAAAATATTTTAATGAAAATTTTATAACAAAATTTTTTGATTAAAATTATAATAATAAAATAATAAATATTTTACAATAATTTCATTTTATAATGAAAATGTTATAATACATATTTTATATAAAAAATTGTATAATAAATATTTTAAAATAAAAATTTTATAATATAAAATTTATAATAAAAATTTTATTATAAAACATTTATAATAAAAAATTTTATAAAAAAAATTTATAATAAAAAATTTTATAATAAAAATTTTATAATAAAAATTTTATAATAAATATTTTATATAAAAAATTGTATAATAAATATTTTAAAATAAAAATTTTGTAATAAAAATTTTATAATAAATATTTTATAAAAAAATTTTTATAATAAAAAATGTTATAAAAAAAAATTTTATAAAAAAATTTTATATAAAAAAATTTTATAATAAAAATTTTACAATAAATATTTTATTATAAAAATTTTATAAAAAAAATTTTATATTAAAAATTTTATAATAAAAATTTATAATTAAATATTTATAATAAAAATTTTATAATAAAAATTTTTAAATAAAAATTTTAAAATAAAAATTTTATAATAAATATTTTACAATAATTTCATTTTATAATGAAAATTTTATAATACATATTTTATATTAAAAATTCTAAAATAAATATTTTAAAATAAAAATTTTATAATATAAATATTATAATAAAAATTTTATTATAAAACATTTATAATAAAAAATTTATAATAAAATATTTATAATAAAAAATTTATAATAAAAATGTTATAATAATAAATTTATAATAAAAATTTTATAACAAAAATTTTGTAAAAAAAATTTAATAAAAAATATTTTATAATAATAATTTTATAATAAAAATTTTATAATAAAAATTTATAATTAAATATTTATAATACAATTTTATAATAAAAATTTTATAAAAAAAATTTTTTTAATAAATAATTTTATAATAAAAATTTTATATAAAAAAATTTTATAATAAAAATTTTACAATAAATATTTTATTATAAAAATTTTATAAAAAAAAATTTTATATTAAAAAATTTATAATAAAAATTTATAATTAAATATATATTATAAAAATTTTATAATAAAAATTTTAAGATAAAAATTTTATAATAAAAATTTTATAAGGAAAATTTTATAATAAAGATTTTATAATAAATATTTTACAATACAATAAAAAGTTTACAATAAATAAATAAAAAAAAATAAAAATTTTGTAATAAACATTTAAAATTTTATAGTAAAAATTAAACAGTTTTATAATAAAAATTTTATGATAAAAATTGAAGTAAATATTTCTTAATTTGCGCCAAAACTATATCGCCTTTCCTATATAACCAGTTTAGAGGCTCACCGGCAGATGTTTTACAGATTAATGTCAGTAACGTTAGGACCTGGCCATATTGGGTGTAACCTGGCGGGTAAATGCAACGTGTATGCTAATGCCTCCGAGCCTCATAGCGACGTGTGGCAACTTCAGAAGCACAAGAAGCAGGACCGCGCCTCCATTCTTTGCTTGAGAACCGATGACTATCTAACCTGCCATCGCATCATTCTGCTAAAATGCAACAGTACCCAAGGGCTTCACCAATAGCCGGAACAGGGTCATAGACCAACGAGCCATTAGTTCCCGTGGTAAGGCTTTAAAGACTTCGAAGGTTCTTATCTTCCAGTTTCTGGCTCCTCCTAGCCCAAGCGGGTACTGCTTCCTTTTAGCCCAGAAACTAAGTTGTGAAGGGGGGTCCACCGATAAAAAAAAATTAAAAACCAAAGATTTAGGGACTAAAGCGAAAACTACATTAAAGAATAAGAAAAGTCATAACAACTTAATAATCACCTAGATGTTGTTTTTCATTTGGGTGGTAAGGCAGTCATCATTCAAAATCTTGCAACTTAACCTTACATTCTTTTAAAACTCTGCCTAATTTGCATTCTTTAAATACAAAAAAAACTTCTTTTCATTTAAAATGTGCATCATGAATACAAGTATTTAAAAAACACTATTTTGTTGTATCAAAAGGAATGAATATAAAAAAAAAGCATTGAAAGAATTTTTCCATTAATTCCGAAGAAAGAAAAAATAGAACAGAGAGACACAGCAGCTAGTGCAATGAATAGTTTGTTGTATGTGGAAGCTAATTCTTTTTTTTCTTTTTTTTTCTTTTTTGATAATATTTACAAATATCATTGCCTGCAACGGTTGGAAATTGGAAAATTTATACCCATTATAAACAATTGTTGGGGTGTATGTCTATCTGATTTAAAGCAAAAAGCAAAAAAACAAAAAAAAAAGGAAAATGTGTGGCAAGCAGTGACTATTTAAGTAAAATATTTTTATTTATTGTTGCTTGCAGGTTTTTGCTGTTTGCTTTCCTCGACTGCCATAAACTTACAACCGCTGCTTAAATTAGCTCCCTGTATGAAGTAAACTGTTGTAAGTGTGAACGTTGTATCAACACTTCTCAACAGCATGAACAAAGTTTTTATTCTATTCTATTATTTGTTTATTTGTTACTTTACATTTGAATACAAAAATATTTACAGGAAAAAATTAAATTTTGAAAACAATTAAATAAAAAATAAAAATTTAAATAAGGGAAAAGAATTTTTACTTTTAAAACGTTTTACAAAATAAGAAATGGAAAATTTTTTACATCACGGTAATGTTCTTTGAAAAATAGATATTTTGCATTGACATCTCTAGCCTTGGAGAATTGTTGGCTATTAGCCAACAAGGTATAGACCTTGCCATCACTTAGTGTATAGACAGGACGTTTAATGCCTTCGCGCAATGTAAGTTGATAATAGCCGCCTGGTTCAATCTTAACTCTTTTTAGAGGCACTGCAAATATAGCAGGATGAACTCTGAAAACCTGCCAAACTCCAGTTTTAATTTGGACTTACCTAGGCATACAGAATTCTGTGGAAGCATTTTTTCCACAACTAAAAACTTAAAACATTTTTACTTTGATTAAATCAATTACGACTAGAAGAATCCGAGAAAAGTGAAGAAAGAAGCCTAGTAAAAGTTGGTCAGGTTAGTCCTTATAGTAACTTCGGTTTTTATTAGCCAATGGGGGAAATAATATCCCGCGATAATTGGACGGTTTAATTTCAAAAGGAACTCTTTAGGCCATAGTCCCTCGGCAGACACTTGCAAAGTTGCCTGAAATATAATCAAGGTTTCTTTAGCTTCAAATACCTCCTGACCGAGACAGAAAGTAAACAATACCTGCAAGCTGTGCTTGGTAAAGGTTCTAGGGTGTTCCAACTTGCACTAGTTATCACTAAGACCAAGTACTCACACCTATTAACTGTTAATCCAACACGGATCCAATGCCTTAAACTCTGTACTGCGAAAGAAGATCGATAGTTACCAATCGATAACTGTCGAGGCTAGTAATAAAAAAAAAGGAGTCATATTGGTTATGGGCTGCTTCAGTAACAGTTTGTTACTATGATGTCTATCTTCTGGCCACTCATTTTAGAGATTAGATCTGTTAGGTGGCGCTATTTCTGCAAACATGTCATATCTCACGCTACTCTTTCGCTTCCGAACTTTGTTATTGATGCAATTTGAGTTGACCCACAAAATCTTTAAAGATTTATTCCTAAATTGGTCCTTCCTTCCTAAAAATGGTCCTTCCGTATACACTCTTGATAATAATATATTTTTCACTTTCATTAGCTAGCCGCTATCCACAACGTAGGAAACAATCAAAATTAAAAATCATTCCATAATCACCATATTTATTGTGGATTTTAAAACAGCCTATTGTCATTATTTTGATAACACAGATTTAGGTGGTGCAAATTTTACACCGAAGACAGTGTGGAAAAGTTGTTTTAAGACCCTTATAATGTGGATGCATGAAGGTCTTTGCTTATAAAGCCAGTAATTTGGGTGCAAGACCTAACTAGACATGATTAATTAAAATCGATTACATGTAGGACTTTCACAAAAAACATGATTTTCAGAAACTTTTTTCCGCTGACGAAGCAAAACCTTCACTTTTTGCCATGCTGTCCCAGGTTTAGTGAAAAATTAGAATTGGATGATGAGCAATTCCATCTAGAAAGGAAAACATATTGATTTAAAGATAAGATGCCATGGACTGCCATCAATGGTTTAAGCTTAAATAAAATCAAACTGTATGTTGCTTCATAAAAGTCCGCATCGCATATTTGAAGATCTACATTTCGACAACTGTACGAAAAGTGAAGAGCTTGGTATTAAATTTAATGACACGTCAATCTGGTCGGCCCATATTTCTACAATTTGTTGGAAAAATGTTCTCGATGCTGCGCAGCTTGTTGCCGACACAATTTTAACTCCATTTGGGATTCGATCTGCTCCTGGCGAAAACCTATTTGATTCTTAAGTTAACATATGACTAAGAAATATTTTCGAAATACGATCGAGGGTAAACGCTACATTTAATAATACGAAAAGATACGTTTTTGTAACCAAAAGCTGTGGAAATCAGTTTTATGTAGTGAAAGCATTTCGTAAACTTTAACTGATTGATTGGCAAGTTAGAAAGGAGAATGCGTGAGCGCTTATGCCTTGAAGTCAAACTTTTACGCAACGTTTCCTTTATTTTTATACCCCACATGACTTCATTAACTGGAGCATTCACAAAGTCTATCATTACGTCAATGGCTAAATCGAATTTATTAACTGTTTCTCTTCTAATTAAAATTTAATTTCAAATAAAAATTACTTTGTCACTAGATGGCGCTACTATTTTTAAAGTTAAGTTATATTGAACACTTTTACAAAATGTGGTTTCTACCTTTAATAATTTATTACATACGACTGAAAGGAAAAACAGATTAAAATTTTTTTGGCAAAAAAAAATAAAAAATAATTACTAAAAAAATAAAACAATTATTAGTTGGTTTTTGATTTAAAGTTTAATTTTCTTGAAACAAAATATTAAACTGATTAAAACACTTGAACATTTAACTTCAGCAACTCTTAGTGCTTAAGTTGTACAACAGGTTAATAAAAAATAGTGTAGTGTAGTGTAGTCAAATATATAAAATGTATGTATGTGTGAGTGTAATCATATGTCTCTGCTTTTATACTAAACTGACTTCTGGACAGTGTTGTCGAATTTGTTTCCAAAGTGGGGACTATTTTTTAATAAGAGGGGGACAACAAATTTCGTTTGTGGTTTGAAAAAAATTTCAAACGCTTTGAGAATTATTCGGGAAGTTGTATTGAACATAATTTTTTACTTTTATTTGGGTACGGTTTTCCGTCGACCCTCGTCAAATTTGGTTTGTGAACGGACCGGTTTCGGCTGTTTGCCATCTTCAGTGTTCTTTTCGTACGTTTTTTACGTTATTGCAGCTCGTGCGAATCCAGTATTTTGATTTTTTTATCTTCAAATCTTTCCTTAAGACAGCAAAAACTTAGCTGAATGTAAAAAGTAATTGTAACCATAAAGAGTAGTTTTTAGGGATGTTTTTTATAAAGGTAAGTTGGCAGCACTTTTTAAACTGGCTGCCATTTTGGCAGCTGTTAAGTTATTTCTGTTTAGTTTGGTATGTCATTTCAGCATGAATAGAGGGACGCCTGCATAAAACATATTTTTACGATTCATAAATTTACGGTTTTATAGCTTTGTGTCCCTGTTGGCTAGTAGGCAGTGTAGTAGCTTATCAGAGTGGGGGTTGTGGGTTCGATTCCCAACAAAGACCTTGGCTGATTTTTCACTATAAAAGTTGTCGGTGGGGCTGCTCTGTGCATGGTCGCTGGTCGCTGTGCTGTCTTATACGACAGTTAATTTCCGACTATCCTGCTACTTTCACCACCTGTCTCATTTCTTCTCTATTCCTTTCCTTAAGAATGTAGCACAGTATTTGACTAAATAGCTATTGTTGCCTGAAGTGCTACTGCTCTTAAAAAAAAATTACATGGTTCTGTTCGATATACGTATCACGCACTACGACCATTTTACAGTCAATATAATCCTCCTTCACATCTATAAATTCAATTAAAAATGGAACGTTTGCACACTAAATTTACTCTTAATAATAACACAAATCCTTAACATCCCCCACAAATCGTACAGTGGGTACAAAAGAAACTACTGCTGCTGTAAAACTCGGCGTAGACTAAGCCTCGAATTAGTGTATCCGCTAGCATGCACAAGAATTGTATATGTGGCCATAGACTTTATGGAAGATTTTGGAGAAAGGATTGTGCATATACAAAAACCAATTCGTGCAAGAATTGAAGCCACACGAATCCCTTAGCAAAGCCTGGATTTTGTGAATGGGCCAAATCAAGATAGCCGTTGATTCCGATTTTCATAAGCGAAGTTTTTTTAGCGATAAAACTTATTTTTCTTTGAATGGATACGTCAATAAAGAAAAATGCCATATTTGGATGATAATCCTTAAGCGTATGTTGCGAGATCGTTACATCGAGAAACCTGACCGCTTAGTGTGATTTATAGGCTTTTGAAATCATTGGTCCATTTTACTTTAGAAACGATGCTGGTTAGAATTTTTTTTTCTAAAAGAGAAATAGCACTTCCGGCAAAAATGCCTAATTAGTCACAACCGTGCTACATTCTTCAGGAAAGGGACAGAGAAGAGATAAGACAGGTGGTGAAAGTAGAAGGATAGTTATATAGCCATCAAGCTCGTTCGTTTTTTTTTGTAGTGACAACAACCACCTTCCACTTTTTAGGCTAATTACACTACCTACTAGCCTACCGGGGTAGCTTTCATTTCTAGAAGGCCAATGTTATCGAAAATTAACTGTCGTATAAGGCAGCACAGCGACCAGTGACTATGCTTTCATCACTGAGCAGCCTCGTCAATTTTTTTTTGTAGTGAAAACAGCCAAGGTCTTTGTTCGGAATCGAACCCACAACCTCCAGACTGGTAAGGTACTACCTACTAGCCTACAGGGGCATTTATATTTCAGTCAATGGTGATTGCTATGGAGCGGTCATAAATTGAACTATCATAATTTGTAGAGGCAATGGTCTCAACAAAACGGCGAATATATAACACACCTCGTGCTGCAATTGGTTTATTGAACGAAACATTTGGTACCTGCATTATTTTCCGTTTCGGACTGGTGAGTTGATCTTGAAGATCCTGGGAGTTCGTGATAAGATTTACATCTGCACCTGGCCGTAAGCCTTAATCAGATGGTGGTCAAACCACTAAGAATGAAAAGCAACGTCATTCAC
Organism: Trichopoda pennipes; assembly: GCA_030448955.1. Classification (NCBI taxonomy): domain Eukaryota; kingdom Metazoa; phylum Arthropoda; class Insecta; order Diptera; family Tachinidae; genus Trichopoda; species Trichopoda pennipes. The sequence continues at coordinate 8,240,623 of JASKUP010000002.1, forward strand.
GCCCTAGGAAGCCGAGGACTAATTCTAACAACAGGTCTTTCCTAGTTGCAATTTCAGTAGATCTAAAGCAGGGTTGCAAACCACTACTCCTTGCTGAAGAGCTGGAGAATAACCGACTCCTGGTCCAGAACAAATGACTAGCATGCTCAGTGGATCCGGATTATTTACCCGTTGTTGTTATTAAAGGCGAGATGATTCTAGCCCCAATAATCAAATCCATGCGGGGGTCGCAAAACCACAACCACCCCGATACTCCCGAATGGCCAACCTCAATAATCAGTCTGAAAAACAGCTAAAAGTCTAAAGAAAGAATTAGTGGAACTCTGGGGCTTGCTGATTCCTGTGGAAATAACGTGGAGCTTCCAGTTGACACCCTGCTTGCTTCAGGGGACTGGGCTCCTTTATACCCCCAGCACAGGTTTAGATGGTTAAGTAATCCATAAAGACCGATAAATGTCTCCCGGGGGGGATCGTGGGAGTTAACACTACTAGACTACTTTCTGGGGTTACAAGTGAAGTGGCTAAAGCTAGGCAAAAACGATTGACCACTTGAAGGACAAGATTCGGTGCCTTATTACCATACGTCGCCTTATACGGTGCCACAAATGTCAAAAAATTCTTTTAAAATTTAACCTCCCGCTTAGACGAAATCTAAGCCAGCCGTGGCGGTCATATTTAAATCACAATGCCCGAGGATTATCTTTCAAGTAAAGTAAATTTCATGTTAATTCGTACTGGTTTTATTCCCTTTCAAAGTTCTATACTCTATAAAAACACCCTTAGACCCAAAGAAGAATGGTGATTGCGGTAGAAGTTAAGGATATATCTCGTTTAAGCCTTAAATGATAGCAGCAACCAATTGTTAATAAAGTAACTTTTAGTGTAACAGTTACAAGTTCTATTTTTACATCTAAGAAATTCCACCAGCAGCAGACTTGTTATTACAACAACAACCACTTTAAAAAAAACAAAATTTTAGCCGAAAAAAGTTCATGGCAATAATTAGTAAAAATAACCAACAAAATGAGAATTATAATATATTTTCAAAATTCTGAAATAATATTCATATATTTAGGGATAAAATAAACTGGTTTTTGGGAATTTTTAGAGATAACAAAAATTTTCATTTAGGGGATTCGTGTTTGAAAGCCATCTGGTAACCCTAACGGTAGATAATAAATAACATGGAAATTTCACTTTTTCATTTGCTTTTTAAAACTGTTATTATGTTATTAGCAGTTGTAATTGTAATTAGACATATAGTTTTTAATATCATAAACTTAACCTGTTGCCATTATAACAGAAAATAAGGGCCAAAGGCCTGTTGTAGAGTTCATTTAAAAACTTAATTAGTACAATGGAGGTTAATTTCAAATAAAAACAACGATAGACAGACTTTCATGGCCTTTTGATTGTTAACAAGAAATTAGTTGTACTTTCGGGTCATTAAACAAACAAAGTGCGTTGGAATATCAACAATTTATTTTATTTATAATTTTTTCTTTGCTTATTTTTATAAGAGGAAATTATTATTTTAACTATATAAATTGGTTTTTAACATAAGCTTTAGAGCTTTTTTCACGAAGTCGCAAGAACTTATGTGTTCCCACAATTACATTTAAAGCTAAAAATAATTTTTAGAATTTATTTTTAATTCAAGCGTAATTAGGATGGGTTTCTGAGTATATCACCATTTTAAGCTTTTTTTCTAGTTGTCCATGGCGGCAAGCTTTAGAAATTATATTAAAAAAAACTTTTATATTAATTTTTTGCGATCCCTGGAAGATGGATTTTCGACCTTAACAGATGCAAAGTTTTCAAACTAAAAATATCTGTTTATGTGAAATTTTTATGCCAGTTCTTTTTAAGTAAAGGATGTTTTGTATAGAGGAATACAATTTTATTTAAAGAGGACCGAACATTATTTGAACGAACGAACGATAGCAAAGTATTTTTCAACAAAATCATCTTTAGTGATAAGGCTCATTTCCAATTAGGCGGTTATGTTAGCAAAAAAAGACGCCATTTATGGGGCTCAGAAAATCCTTAAACAGTTCTCGAAAAGCCATTACATCCAAAAAAACTGACCGTGGACTTAGAATAACATATTTTATCGAAATATTTTGGTTTTCGCAGAAATTCTTTTGGCATATGGCAACTTTAACATTTTAACACCTAAGAACTGCTTAATTATCTTTACCTGATAACGTTCATTACTTTTTCACTGTGGTGTCTTCACTTGACAACATTTATAATTTATCTGCCTCAGAGGGAGCTTGTAAATTTGTAGTAAGGCGGTATCTTTGGTCGGTTTTTTTTTCGAAAATGAGGAAGTATACGAAAATGAGGTATCTCGCCGATACCAAACCGTTATACCCAATTTTGTTTACCCGCAATTGTTTTATGTTGACATCAGTGGCAAGGTGGGGTTACACAGCCAGCCAAACAATTCAGTTATTCCTAGAGAAATTTCCCGGTCGCGTAATCTATTTTGCGGTGTCAATTGACCACCTTGGTTTTATGATTTAAGTTCTTCAAATTATTTTGTCTGAGGCCATTTGAAGGAACAGGGTTTACCTGAACAATCCACTAATAATTAACGCTATGAAAAATGAAATTCTGTACTGTATTGGGGACATTAGCAAAGCTATGTTGCAAAAATTTAAAGTATTGGGAAAAGAGCAGACATCCGCCAACGTACTAGAGATGGATATTTACCCATTATTATATTGCCTTATTCATTTTCCTATTTCTATTTCCAAAAACAATGTGCGTAATTTAAGTAATTTATTACCTAACCTCAAAGCTTTTTCTACGCATTTTATTTTGGAAATAAAGTGACCCAACACCAAGAAATATTCAGCTTAATTTTTTATCTTTTAAGCAGTTATCCAACCGTCTCAGATTTCCTTGTTATTGTTGTTGTTGTAATAGGTGCCCCTGTAGGCTAGTAGGTAGTGTAGTAGCTTGTCAGTTTGGGGGCTGTGGGTTCGATTCCTAACGACCTTTGTTTTTTTCTCACTACAAAAAAAAATTGACTGTCGTTTGGGCTGTTCAGTGATGAAGGCTTGGTCACTGGTCGCTGTGCTGTCTTATACGACAGTTAATTTCCGACTATTCTTCTACTTTAACCACTTGTCTCATCCCTTCTCTATCCCTTTCCTAAAGAATGTAGCACGGTACTTGACTAACTGTTGCACTGTTGCCTTCTGTGCTACTTCACGTTTAAAAAACAAAAAGAAAGTCTTACGGTGTTGAAATTTCTTAGCTGTTAAAATAGAACTTGCGATTGTTACGGCAATCCATAAATCGATTTGTCGATCCTTTCATCAAAGTTTTTAATCACTTTTGGGAAAAAGATTTCGTTAATCACATCACGGATTTTTTTTTATAGAGAAGTAGCGCTGCAGGCAAAAACGCCCATTAAGTCAAGTACCGTGCTGCATTCTTTAGGAAAGGGATAGAGAAGAGATGAGACAAGTGGTGAAAAAAGAAGGATAGTTATGGAAATTAACTGTTGTATAAGTCAGCACTGTGACCAGTGACCATGCCTTCATTACTGAGCAGCCCCACCGACAGCAAATTATTATTTTTGTTGTGAAAAAAACCAAGATCTTTGTTGAGAATCGAACCCACAACCCCCAGTCTGGTAAGTTAGTACACTACCTACTAGCCTATGGGGGGCACCTAAACAGGGGCACCCCACAAAAAATAATCTAGTGGTGTTAAATCATACCATCTGACTGGCTACTTAATTGGTGATTGTTGAGAAATTATGCGATCGGGAAATTTGGTTTGTAATAAATTGATCATTTCATTGGCTGTGTGACATATGGCATCGTCCTATTAAAACCATATGTCAGTGATATTCACGTCGTCAATTAATAAGCCAAAATTGAGTTGTTATTATCTCGCGACGTAAATATGTCGTCAATAATAAGTCAAAATTGAGTTGTTATTATCTCGCGACGTAAATATGTCGTCAATAATAAGTCAAAACTGAGTTGTTATTATCTCGCGATAGCGTCAGCCTTTGACCGTAACCGCATTTCCAAACTCATCTTCAAAAAAAAAAACGGCCCAATCACGCCTCCAGACCATATAGTGCACCATACAGTGACACGTTGAGCATGCAAATGCTCAAAATTGCCCAAATGCGGCAATTTTGCTTGTTGACTTACCCTGACAAGTGAAAATGGTCTTCGTCTGAAAAAGTAACTTTTTCAGAAAAACCAGCCACTTGTTTCTGAAAGTTTTAAACGACTCTACGGCGCTGTGAATGGTCGGTGGGCTTCAATTCTTGTAACAGTTGAAGTGTGTAAGGCTTCAAAGTCGGATTCTTATGTAAAACTCGCCATGTGATGATTTTGGACAACCCCACTTGTTGAGAACCTCGAGGATCTGCTTGACAACTGTGTTTTACGGCTGTGATGTTTTCTGTGGAACGAACCGTTCGAACATGCGTTGGTGTTCGATCATATTGTAACGAAACTATTGACTAATTTAACGACCAAATTTTTAATAGCGATTTCAGAAGAGCGATTATGTTGCGCGAATATATCACGAATTTTACGAAATAAACCTTTGATAGAACAACCATTTTCATACAGGATTTTAATTATTTTAATGGGACTTACGTGCGAAATTTAATTCATTGTAACGACTGCCAATGCATCAACTAGGAATATGTCAAAAAACTAAATGTCACAACTATCAGGTTGTTGGTGTTGCCGTAATTGTAACACCCATTAGTAATTAGTTCCTACTGTCTCTTAAGGGTTAAACATAATATGTTCTTGGCTTCTTCTTCTTTTCCGCTGCTTCGTTTCTATTTGGTTCTTATGCTGACTGAACTCACTCTCTTTCTTAACACCTGTTGTGTTGCGGTCCATCATAGTGGAAGTTATACTTGCTGCAGTTTACATATCTCTGCCTCTGTTGCAGATACTCATTGCGTTAAATGTTGTACCGGTTTTATTTAAATGATTATAACGATGATAACTATTTCCACATGCATGTTTTCAATGAAATACATTTTCAATTTTTAAGATCGAAATCTGTCTAATTAAACAGTTTTCTTCCGGTCGCTTTTCTTTTCCTACAAAAACTTGTTACAACAAATACTCGTATTTATTGCCCTGGCGGTAATTAATTATTTTTAATTAAAAGATTAAATTTGTTAAAAATGATGCAAAGTATTAAAATACCCTGTGTTATTTAAATATGAGAGTATTTGAATTTAATTGCCATAAAACTAAGAAAAACATAAATATGAAACCCCCCCTCATAAATTTCCTAGTTTAAATGGAAAGTTTAAAAATATTAGAAATTAAAGCTAAAATAGATAGACGAAATATTGCACGCACAGGCAAACGGGCGAGTTAATATTTCGTATTCTGTTTTTTGGCGCGAAATTAATTTGTGAAGCGTAACGGTTATTGGCTTTTGAAATATGAAATAAATAATGCTACCGCTAGATATTACGAATAATGCTACGGCAAAATAGGAAAGTGGCGTGCAAATTATAACACACTTCGTCCACTTGTGGCAATTAAAATGATAACAATTTTAATAAAAAACACAACCACAACAACAACTACAAAGTTTTTAACACTTTAACATTTAGTGGCAATGAAATCTGCATTTGGCAATTTTTTTTTTTATTAAAATGACCGTTAGTGTTGCAACCATTAAACCGCCGTATAAATGGCAAATTTCAACGTTAAATGACAAATAACTTTAAGAGATCATAAATCTTTTTAAAAGACAAACGACAACGTTTTTTAATGTTTTATTTTGGTTTTATGTTTTTACTTATTTTGCATTAAAACTTAATAAATCAAAAGATTTTAGAGATAAGTGTGTTAAGGCTTTTCATATATTACTGGCGATTAAACTGATTTAGTGTTTAGCATCTATTGAGTTGACTTAAAAGTATTTTAAGTTTTCATGGAAAATTTTTTAGAAAATTTATTTCTATCTCAGCCAGAAGACCTCGTTCGTCTGACGACCATGAGGGCAAAGCACTTAATTTGTTTCGAGCACTAGTTCCCTTTAACCCAGATACCGCTTAACATCGAGGGTTTTATTAAAACTGACGGCAAATATTAAAATCGAAGTGAATAGCTGGTATATGTTCGAACGGGCACTTGTTTATTCTGGAATAGAGAGCTCGGTGGTCGTCTAATAAAGTCATGCTAAAATGAATTTAAAGTTTTCTATTAAAAAATATTATTTTTTTTGGGCAAAAAAGAATGCTCCAGAAAGTATAGCTTGTGAATGAAATGAGTTTTTAATTTTGTTATTCACAATAATGGAGTTTATTGGCCCCAAGGCCATTAATGGAATATAGTGAGCAATATATAAATAATGATTTGGTAAATTTAAGGTTATGAAGTAAATTTTCTAACAAATGATTAAATGTCAAGAATTGCTGTATCATTCTTAAACATTTATTCAGTAAAAAGCAAGGAAATTTAAAGTATGGCATGTTATACTCGTAAACAAAGAATTTTAATTGTGAAAATTTATTATCAAAATGGTGCAAATTTGTAAAATTCGAGCAGTATTTCCCCGTAGTCAAGCTTCTTCTAAAGCTGCTGTACCTAATTTAATCGCTGAGTTTTACGCTCACGGTATTGTTGCTGACGATAGACCAAAACTAAACGTTCGTATTGGCTTTAGTGAGGCAAATATAGCCGCTGTCCAGCAAACTATTAAGAATGAGCCTGAAACATCAACTTATATACACTGGAAATAATTTGGCATCACTAGAGTCACGTTGCACAACATTTTGCATTATCTTCGGCTTCACGCTTATAAAGTTCAATGCATTAAGGAATTAACGTCAAACGTCAAACGTGTGTGAATTGCCTGTTTAAAAAGCTGAACCAAAACAACGGACTTTTTAACAAAATCATCTCCTCTCATCACTAAGATGAGGTTCATTTTCAAATAGACACTTATGAAAAAAGACTAAATTGTCACATATGGCGCTCGCAATCCAAAAACAGTCCTCGAGAAACCATTTAATTTAAGGAAAGTGTCTGTATGATGCAGTTTGTGTGAAGGCGGTATCATCGGTCGGTATTTTCATGAAAATGAACAGGGAAATACTGTCACAGTGTATTCTCGGCACTATCGTTACCATGATAATAAATTTTTTGTGGCCATAATGTTAATGTTAACATTACTGACCTTTGGCCACCCCATTAATATGTTTTGACGGAATCTCACCGTTATTACATGTGTCACCGGGATTAAAAGGGAGCCCAGTTCCCTAAAAGGCTCGCAGGAGCCAGCTCCACAATTCCACTTTATTTTCACGGGAATCAGTAAAGCCCCAGAGTTTAGCTTTTTGGTTTTTTAGCCCTTCGGCAGTATCGTGGTGGTTGTGGTTTCGAGGCCCTCATTCACAATGAACACAACGAATGGTCCAGGTCCAGTGAGCATGATTGCTGTTGTGTTCTTAAATTTTATTAAGCTTCATGCGTTCTCGAACAGGAGTTGGATAGTTTCCAATTCTTCAGCAAAGAGGTGGGGCATTGGCCTGCTCCGAGCTCTTGAAGTTGGAACTAGGAGTGAGTGGAGGATAGACATATCCGAAGACTTCCTACGGCGAGGGTTCGCTACATTTCATCCACAGTGGTTTGAACCACCGTCAGGTTGTAGCTTACACTAACGTGAATCTTATCACGCATTACTGACTTTTGGCGTTACAGCTGACCTTTCCCGACAGCATAGTTTCTCGATTTGGCTGGATTATCTTCTGTGAAGCCATTGAAAAGACTTAATTTATTTTAATAACCCTCGAAGAACTGTTGTGTTGCATTAGCGAGATACATGCAGCTTTGTTGCAAAATATGCTTCAAAATATTGTGAAAAGAGGGGATGCCTGCTGAAGTACTAAAGGTAGAAATTTTCTCGGCATCATATTCCATTTGTAAGTCCCATATTTCTTCTTTATATTGATTTCAATAAAACTGATGATGTCGAGAAAAGTGTGTGATTTAAGCCAATTTACTAGCTAACCTAAAATATGCCCAAGCTTTATTTTTTTTTTATTTTAGCACCAATATTTGTACCAAAACGTTGTTGTAAAATCTGTTTCAATCTGCAAAATCTGAAAAATTTCTAAACAACCTTTTTAAGTTGAGGTGTCAGTAGCATTTTGCCGTTGTCCGTATCAGTGGCATTTTTGGCTCGTTTCACGAAAGTACTTTAAAATTTCGTACTTTAAATCTCATGTTACTTTTATTAACTTGAAATAAAAATTAGTGTTTTTAACATTTTTATATTTATTATAGCGTGTTTTTATTTATTGTATTTAATTGTATTTGTAATTCAAACACGTAACGGCAGTTAAGTGAATTAAGAAACAAAACACACGTTTGTACTTTGTTAGATGATGCACTCACTCGCTAACTGCTGAGAAATACCTACAGACATTTGTATTTTACAAGATTTCTTTATTTTTAGTAAATTGTTATTATTAACATTATTTATATTATTGTTGTTGTTGTTGTTGTTGTTTTATATTATTTTTTCTCTTTTGTAACAAGTTATAATTATGAACATCGTAATTATTGTAAACACTTGATTATGAAAATCATTATCATGTTTCTTAATTGTTGTACAAGAAAAAGCTTTTTTCTGATTACGCCTCCACTATTTTTGGTTAAAACAAAATTATTTCTTTTTCTTCTTCATTTTTAAGGAAAATTTTTTAAATTTAATTTCATCATTTTTTATTTAACACACTCACGCATACTTTCTTCAACCGAATGAGTATTTTAAAAGACATTTTATTATTTACAATCACATCATGCTTTTTTTTTTACTTCTTAATATCTTTCTTTGTTTCACTGTCATTAAGATTTGCGAGTCGATTCATCGCTGCCATTCATAATTTAATTGAAAGCAGAAATTAAATTTTCTTAGAAATTAAAGAAATTTATTATTTTTATTTTGTATGTTAATGTGTGTTCTGCATGTTCTTCATGCCACTTTGGAATACTTTTTGGTTTGGCTGTGTTATGAAAGGAAAAGTTCTTTCTCACAGTTATTAAAAAAAAAAAAAAAGAAAATGTTTTTCAATTTTAATAAAAACACAAATTAAGTTTAAAAAAATGGGTGCAATTAACTTACAAGTTGGTAAAACTTTTGTGAGAATTTCTGTAGGAAGTGTGGAAGTGAATATGAGTCACTATAGTGAGTTTAATTTCACCATATTTGAAACTTCTTTTGTTTTTTTAAATACACGATTTAAGGTCCTTAAATTGGGCTTCCCTAAAGCTAATGTTGTTATTTTCCCTCTTATCTGGCTGTTGTTCTTCTGAAGTTAAAGGCGAACGATGTGAAAATATCATTGTCAATCTGCGGTGTAATTAGTACTGGTGAGTCAGTGTTCGGGTTTAGGTAGTTCTGTTGTTAAGTTCGTATCTCAGTATATCAGTTATTCATTTACTGGCGGGGAAAATATAAACAACATAATTCCCTAAAGCTAATTTATATATTTTGCTTTAAAAGACCCCTTTAACTATTGTGACTACTAAAATACACCACTAAAAATTAGATAAAATAAACTCCAAGTAGAAGCTTAATGACTTTAGTTAAAAACATATAAATACCCCACAAGCTTGGACTTTCTGCTTCACCTTCAAAAGTGATTCCATTATCAAAAGCCAACGTTTCAATACATACGTTTGAAATAATACTTTCATAAACGTGTTTATGTTTTCCAACCGGGTTTGATTTAATTGGGTATTATTTTCCATCATGCCACTTCAAATTTGGTTTGTAACAATGTTTATAAATAATCCTTACAATGTTTTTAAACAGTGTTTCTAAACAATGTTTACAATGTTTCTAAAGAATGTTTGCAATGTTTTTAAACAATGTTTGCAATGTTTTTAAACAATGTTTACAATGTTTCTAAACAATGTTAACAATGTTTCTAAACAATGTTTACAATGTTTTTAAACAATGTTTATTCACAATGTAAACAATGTATATACACAATGTAAACAAAGTTTATACAAAATGTAAACAAATTTATACAAGTTAAAGGATTCTAAACGGTTGATCACAAAAAATATTAAGGCGCACCAACTTGCGCCCGTATCTAATTGAAACACTTTTATTTTAAATCACTAAATTAATTCACAAACTTACTATTTATTATGCAATTTAATTTAAATTACAAAATTTCATATTTCATTCTAAAATTAATTTAATTACAACCGAAACACGCAACGCCGTAGCCAAGACTGATTTTCTTATCATCAACTTCCTTTATTCTCACCTCCGTTGCACCAACACGCGCGAACTGCCAGACGCTGGCCGAGCAAATTAGCCCTTCATGCATCGCAAGCAAATTGCAATTAGACCGGATGCGCATATTAGCTCATCGAACTTGTTTGGTTGCGCGTGCATTGATCAATTGCCGATCAAGCATTTTTGGGCTGGACAAAGGTGTCACCAATGTCAATAACTTACACAATGTAAACAATGTTTATTCACAATGAAAATAATGTTTATTCACAATGTAAATAATGTTTATTCACAATGTAAATAATGTTTATACACAATGTAAACAATGTTTTTAATCAATGTTTACAAAGTTTATAAACAATGTTTACAATGTTTATAAACAATGTTTACAAACAAAATTTAACGCGAGATGAGGGAAAATTATACCCATCTTAAAAATGCCTTAAAAATGTCTTTCTTAACAGACATTTTTAAGGCAAAATTTATTGGCATAGGAAGGCTCTTTTGGGGCTGAATAACACCTCCCCGGAACTAATATAGTCCTCTCTAAAAAAGGGAAAAAGGGAGCACAGGCCCCTGAAGTCAAGAGGGGTACAACTGGAAACTCCACTTTATTTCCACGGGAATCAGTGACCCGCAGAGTTCCGTTATTTGTCTCTTTAGACACTTTACTGTTCTCTGGCTGATTATTGGGGTTGGCCCTTTATGGGAGTAACGTTGTGGTTTTTTTTTTTTTTTTAAAGAGAAGTAGCACTTCTGGCAACAATGCCTATTTAGTCAATTAACGTGCTACCTTCTTTAGGAAAGGGATAGAGAAGAGATGAAACAGGTGGTGAAAGCAGAAGGATAGTCGGAAATTAACTGCCGCATAAAGACAGCAACAGCGACCAGTGACTATGCCTTCATCGCTGAGCAGCTCTACCGACAGTCAATTTTTATCTCCTGTAGTGAAAAAACCAAGGTCTTCGTTGGGAATCGAACCCACAACCCCCATATTTACAAGCTAGTACACTACCTCCTAGCCTACAGGGGCACCTGTATTTCACCTACCTGGTGAAATGATCCCAGATCCAGTGAGCATGCTAGACATGTGTTCTGGACAGGAGTTGAAAGGTCTCCAACTCTTAAGCAAGCACTGCTCTGGAATCATCGAAATTGCAACTAGAAAGTTCTGTTGCATAGAATTATAGTTTCGGCTTTCTAGGACGAGCAAGACGTTCCAAATTATGCAGTGGTTTGGTCCACCATCTGATTAAGGCTTCGTGGCCAGGCGCGGATGTAAATCTAATCACACAGTCCGCTCTAAAACTTTTTACTTCTTATGGAAGTATATAGATTTTAGTTCTGTAGAACTAAAATCTAAAGTTGTAAAGTCTAGCAACTTTGACACCTAGAGGTCTAGTCGGCTTCTGATAAATTTGTTGATATACCTGTAGCTAAAAATTAGAAGGACGCAATAACTACTGGTTTGGAGGCTCACATTGTTAGTTTTATGCGCGACATATGGTCCGGAAAGTTCTTGACATGCGTTTTGCCGAGAACAGTCGTGGTAGGCTTACGAAATGATATACGAACATTGCTGGCTCAAAATGGAACCTTCCTTAGGCGTTTTATTGAGAACAGTCGCGGTGGCCACATGCCCGAAATTATATACGCACATTGGTATCATCCGTACATTGAACTTTGGAAGAAAAAATTCTTTAAAAATTCCATTTTGTTCATTAGTTTTTACAAATTAAATTTTTGTGGGGAAGGAAAAACATTTATCCCCTCAGAACTTTTTAAAAGGCACGTGAATCCTTTGTACCAACTCAAGACTTTATTTAAGGGTTAAAGTTTCCATATTTTTGGGCAGCAGTTGGTAGTCAAAATCTTGTTAAAAATGAACGTTATAATTGGCACAAGTTGTGCAAACTTTAGATCAATTCCATTAGCTCCTATTGCATTAAAGTTTACTGGTAACACACCAGAAAACATATCATTACGAGTAACATTAGTGAAATAAAAGTTATTGTTTAAAGGAACAATGGAGAAGCGGTAGTACTTAGAGATAGGTGTAACCCCGCACTAATATTCAAATATTTTTCATTCAGAGTATTTGTGTCAATGCCACTAAACTCATGATTGATAGACTTGCCAATTCCAATTTAATAGAGCTAAACAAAAATTTCATTAAACTTTAAGGTGTCAGCTACTAAAACATTAAATAGGTATTTTTTTATTATAGAGAAACTCTTATTGAGAAACTCTTTCGATAAACTCTGCAGGAATATCAAGGGAATGCTATCTATATATCACTATAAAGCATGTAACTGCCTTAAATTGGATAACATAATATCCCTGTAAAGGGTTTAAATGTTTGATAAACCTGTAATGCCTAAGAGGAAATCACTAATTTTCCTTTAGAAAATAACAAAAGAAATTAAATTTTTCTAGAGTAAAAAATTCTTATCTAAACAATTATTTATTTAGATGAAAACCATTTGGTGTTCAAACAAGTGGCGCTTAAAAATATTTTTTTACACTTTTGCTGCTGCAACATTTTCATAACAAAAATATAAATAATTCAAACAAATATTTCTAGACACGTTTTAATCATTGTATTTGTTGTTGTTGTTGTTGTTTCAAATAATAGAAAATAAATTTCAAAATTAATAATTTTCAATTGAATAGAAAAATCATATATGGAAATAAATAATTTTAAAAAAGTTCTAATTGTTGCCTGCCACCATGGCTGGCTGATTCGTTAGCCGGCTGTTTGGATGGTTGGTTGGCTGGCTGGCTGGCTTGCTTGCTGCTGACCATTCTAAACAAACGTCATCTTTAAAATCAACAACATCATAATCATTTTCAAATATTCATCATTGTGCATGTGTTGTTGTTGTATATTTTACCGTTTTAAATTTATAGAATTTATTTTTAATTTTTAATCTAAACGTAACGTAACGAAACAGAACGTTGTGCTTTGTTTAATATTAAATTGGCTGTTGTGTTTTTTTTTTTGGAATTTGTTATTGTTGTTGTTGCTTTAGTGTCTGAGATTTGTGTACTTTTTTTTTTTTTTTTGTTTAATTCGCACGCGATTCCATTTTTTTCTATTTGCTAAAACAGATAAATTATTAGAAATAATTTTTTTTGTTATTTTTGTTAATATGTGTAAAAATAAAGAAATCAAAACTGGTTTGAAAATATAAAAAAAATAAATATAATTTGTTGTTGTTGTTTATTTTCTAAAAATATATACATTTTTTCTTCATAAATAAATTCAATAGAATAATTTTCATTTCCGATAGCTTGTTTCACTTCGATGAGTGTGAATGAACTTTTGCGTTAAAACGGGGAAAAATATATTGAAATTAATTCACATTTCGTGTGATTAAAGTTTTGTGTTCGTTTATTATTTATTATATACAAACGTGACAAAATCACAATATACACAATCAAAACAACAACAAAAAAATATGAATTATGATTCACAAAAGGCTGTTAAGTGTTAAAATGTTTCGAGTTATTATACAGAATAGGCTTTAATAATTTAAAGGATTTAAAAATGTATAAATTTGATTTTTATCATAAAAGATTTTTAATAGACAACATTTTAATTTAAGAAATTTATATAAAGGCTGTTTTTATAGAGGTATAGAAATTTAAAATGCAGCTGTCTCATAGCTCAACCCTTCACATTTAATCATATTGTTACGGATGTGCCTTGCTTAAGTTTTAAAAGAAAATAATTAAGCAATAAAGTGAACTGGGTATATTGTTTACTTAATGTGTGGCTTGCCAAGAAAACTTATGCATGCAGGGCAACAACAAATTTTTAGTTACAAACTGCGTAGAAATTTCATAAACGCAAAACCACAACAATTTTATGTTTATAACCTGCCTAGAAATTTGTTTTACGCAATACAACAACAAAACAGTATGCTGTTTACTAACTGCATAGTTTTCTAAGAAAACTTATCTACACGGAACAACAACAAATATCTTAAAATAAATTGCAAGAAGAAATTTTATCAGTATAAAAACAAAAACAAATATACACACAGACCTACAGGCGCCTATATATTGAATGAATAACAGAACAACAACAAAATGTGATACGAAGGGCGTAGAAGATTCTTAATTTTTCTAGACTTCTAGCGGACAAATATAAAAGGCAGCATCTGAATGGATAGTTAGTTAGTTGAAAAATAAACCTCGTGAAATTAAGACGTGTATGTCAAGTAATTTGTTCTGTAGTGTCAACTTTGTATGTAGTTAAAGTAAATAAACTTGTTATTAAATTAAAAACTCTAACAACTGGTGTTATTTATTTTGCAGTAAAGAACTCACAACAAAAACTTTATAAAAGGTATAAATGTCACAATATGATAGGCCATTTACTTTCTAACCTCAAATTTGCCCCTCTCCTTTAGAAGGAACCATATGCGCAATAATTATTTTCATGTTTTTTCAAAAATTTTTTAATAAAATATATTTAATAATCAATTTTTTACTAAACGGGATCATTGGATCGCTAGATCTTTCAAAAATGGCACATTAGGAACAATATGTGCTTGTTTTTAGGAAAGCTAGTGCTGCCTACACTTGTTGCCTGAAGTTCTAGGAAATTTTCAGAGAGTGTTACTAGTTATCTGGATGAATAGAATATATACTCTTTTTCAAGTAGGCGTGGCACTTTCCTTTCAAAGTTAAATTTTTAATCGTGCTATTTGGGAACTGTAACGTAAAATCTTGCAGTTCTGCACTAGAAAATCTTCAATTAGTGGTAATAGTACAGCATAAAATAGTTAATTTGGGAAAAGTGGGCGTGGAACCTCTCATATGAAAATTATTGTGCTCTTACAAAACTACAATAGTTAGAATTTTAAAATTTTAAACCTATAGCACATTAACTACTGTGCATAGTTGAATGAAAATCTGTGGGCGTGGTGCCTGTCATACATTTTACATACCAGTAATTATATATTTTGGAAACTATAACAGGTGAAGTCTCCAAGTTTTATAGCTTGGGACTGTAATAGTTACAGTCTTGAAATAAACAATAAAATAAATTGGTTTCTCTCATACTAAAATTATTACCGTGCACCTACAGAGCCGTAATAGGTAGGGCTTTAAAATTCTGAAAGAATGGCGATTTAATTATTATGCATAGATAGTATGATTCGTTTTACATCCGCACCTGGCCATGTAGCCTTAATCAGATGGTGGACAAACCACAATTGTATAATTTGGAACGTCATACATGCGTCCTAGGAAGCCGAAGACATAATTCTAAGCAACAGAACCACCTATTTGCAACTTTAATGATTCCAGGGCAGGGCTGCAAACCATCACACCTTCAAATTTAAAAAAAAAATATACCGCCATTTTGAAATTTTTCTTTAAAATTGAGGCCTTAATTTAGCCAATTGTTGACTACAAAAAATTGATGATATTCGGCCGGCTTAAAACATAACTTTAATATCATTTAAAATAATACACACATTGTAACAATACGGTGGGCCTACTATCCATTTATGTATATAAAAAAAGTAGAAGTCGATTTATAGAAAAGTACCTTGTTTGTGAAACTATAATTTATTTTTCCTACAGAAAAGTACTTTGTAAAATCACTTATTTGCAAAAAAAGGCGTCTGTTTCATAAAGAAAATGGTTGAAAATATTTTGACATAAAATTAATTATTCTTGTTACAAGTTCAGATCCCACAAAGTTTTTTTTGTTATATTTGAAAAAGACGTTTTTTCTTAAAAATATTCTTTGGGAAAAACACTGCATTTTTCTTGAAAAAGTCGCCTTTTGCGACATATTTATTCAAAATAAATTTTTAAAACATTATTTTTCTTCTTTTAACACAAAAATGATTTTCTTTTTCCAAGGAGACTTTTTTAAGGGGTGTGTTTTGTGTAATAATAAATAAAAGACCAAAAAACCGATTATATTTTAAGTCAAAGAATATAAGGTTGTTTTTTTAATAAACCATGAAAAAATAATCGGCTATATAATAATCGAATAAAATTTTGATTCTAAAATGAATAGCTTTTTTAAAGTGGGTGGATTGTATAAAAGCGAATAAAATATTAACCGGTTTTTTCGTTTACTTTTGAAAAAGTAAATCGGCTTAATTTTTAATGAAGTGATATAAATTGTTTGGGTTTGTTTCGCCAGTAAAGAGAAGACTACAATTTTGCATTACACCTTGAGAATCATGGACACTTAACATGGGAAATAGATGGGTTGATGACTTTATTGCATCCCAGCAAAAAAGGACGAAGACTAGACACACATGGAAATCTGCAAAACAAAAACTTTCAACAGTGACATTATAAACGAACAGGTAAACACAACCTTAGACGTAATTTTCACACCACCTATACTATTCATAAAGTCAAACAAACGAAAAACACCCCTTTCCGGACACACGTACCTGTACAATAACAAAAGACAAAAATATTGAAATTAATTCCCACGTAAAACGCCACATGCCTGACATTCTGACCAGAAATACTGAAGTGATTTAAGGTTGTATTTCTTTAATAAAGTATGAAAAAAATAGTCGGGTATTCAATATGTGCGTATATTATCCGAGAGGGTTTTGATTTAATTGGGTATGATTTTACGTCATTCCGCGTCAAATTTGGTTTATAAACAGACCGGTTTCGGCTATGAGCCATCTTCAGTGTATGGCATAGAGTATATCTAGAGAGAAGAGAACACTGAAGATGTTGGATAGCCGAAAACGGTCTGTTTACAAACCAAATTTGACGCGGAATGACGTAAAATTATACCCAATGTAAATAACTCTTAAAGGCGTACTCACGTAACTTTTACGGCTGTATGCTTCGAAACTTCAACTTAATTGTTTTAACGTAAACCGATGATTACGAGCCGTTTTAGCTTTTTTTCAGAATCAATATTTTATTCGATTCGATAGAGCCGTTTATTTTTTCACATTTTATTAAAAAAACGTCTAAACGCTTCATATTTCACAAAATTCCTCTTTAAACAAAATATACATTTTCAAAAAAACTTTTTCTCAAATAATTCTATTTTCGAAAAAGTTTTCTTTGTTGGAAACTTGCTCAAGGTTGTAGCACCAAAAGTTAAATACATTTTTAAACATTTTATTCCTTAAAAATATTTTCTAGCCCACTGTGCTATGCCTAACTAATGATGATGTATTATGACTCATCTTTTATAAAGAATGTAATAAAAATTTTGTTTCTTATTCAAAGTATTTGTGTATTTTTATGTTGCTCATGTCTGTCTATTCCATCAAATATTTTTGGAAAAGCAAACAAAAAAAAACCGACAAAAAAGGAAAATAAACAAAATAAGGAAAAACTCCTAAAATTTTATTTGCATTGACTTGAGAGAAGTACTTGTAGATATGAGTGAGCAGAGCTCTTGAGGATGTTTGGATGGGTGAGTGGATGAATGGCAGAACAAGTTGAACATACAACGTTTTTTTTTATTGTCTGCCTTTTTTAGACATTTTCAACACTTTCATATACGCTTCTGGTATACGCTCTCCTCCGCTTCCGCAAAATAGCATCCATATTTGTAATTTTACTTGCAAATGTTCCCAAGTGTCCGTGTGTGTGTGTGTGTGTTTGCATATTTTTGTTTTATCAGTGGCGGTGTGAATGGGCATTTAATTTTCTTACAACTGATAAAATTTCAAAGTTATTTGTTGAATATATTAATTTTCTTAAACAATTTTGTTGTTGTTGCTGCTCATAACTTGTGTTGTTTAATATCAGCAAAAAATTGAGATCAAAGGAAAACAGAGTAGTTAAACAATGGCAATACTTATCAAAGTTGTATACTGATTTTGATAGCAATTTCTAAACGATTTTCTAAATAACAAAAATTCTATTTTTAGAACGGTACCTGCTTCTAAAAGGTCCTTTTATTTCCAAGAAACAAAGTACTAAAGTACAATTATGTATTACAATGGTTTTGCCATATTCTTAGCCGCACAAATGATGCGCACAGGCAGGTTGTCCAGCAGACTAATTTCACTAAGGCTTTTCTATATATTCCTTCTCTTTCTAACATTTTAAACTTTCACATCCAAATGTGAAGTTTTTTTTTTAGGGAGAGACAACAAGATTTTTATCGATTTCTTTTTCTATGTTTATTTAGGTATTTTGTGTAATTGTAGTTGTAGCTGTCGCTTTTAGTGTGTGTGAAATTTCATGTTTGTTTAATCCTTGCTTTGAGATAGACAAAACATGGGTTCATTGGAGTTGTATTGAAGGTACGCAATTGTTGTTGCAACACTCTAAGGGACTTTATGGCATCATTTGTGTAACAGTTACTCTGCCTTCTATTTTGCATTTGAGAGGGAATGAGTATATTTTTTATTGTTGTTGGATTATAAAGATTTTTTCAATATTTGGCCTGTTGCCAAGGAGACAAAAGAGTAGCAAATGACAGCAAACTTTTTTTTTTAACTACAAATCAAAATCTGTAATAGCTGCGTGTGAGTGAAGGATTTTGCAACAACATCACAGGATATTCAAGAGATTATGTCGTTTTAAATTACTTAACAAAAAAAAAAAAAAATAAAAGAAAGTATAAATTTAAAAGGAATGAGATATTTTTTACCTAAAAATATTTTCGGATGAGGCCAAAAAAAGTTATTTATTTATTGAAAAGGCAATTTTCCAGCAAAAAAAAATTGTTAAGCTTGAAATACCAATTTCAGACAAAATAAATTGGTGACTGTTTTAAGGCAAAATCAGTCATTTCATTAACCGTATTTTTCCATGAATATGACATTTCTGGATGTGATTAAATTTATTTTAACTACTTCGTTTTAATCAGAAAAAACTGGTCCTATTAGTCCACAATATTACTTTTTCAAAACCGGAAGCAGTTACCTTTTTTTCAAACAAAAGTCTAATTTTATGTTCATTTTCTCTCCCAAAAAAAATTGTAACTATTTTATTAAAACACTCCGATGAAACTAAAAAAAAATTTAACTTTAATTCGAATTTATTTTCTTTATGAAAAGTGCTTTTTTCACTAAAAAGTCACTTTTTCAGTACCAAATCACTTTTTCACTTACCAGCCAATTAAAAAATATATCATAATTAAATAAAACGGTACTTTATTGTAAAAATAATAAATTTTGATTAGAAACACATTAGTTTTTATCACGTCACTTTTTTTAGTAACAAATCACATTTTCGCGCACGAGAGCCATCTTTCAGCAACTTGTTAAAATAACTCGAACCATGAAAAGAACATTTTACTAAACAAAAAATAAAAAAAAAAAAAATCCAAAAAAAGTGACTCTTAGAAAAATGCAACTACTTTTATTTACCATAAAAAGTATTTTTTTACCATAAAAAGTACTTTTTTTAATCACAAAAAGTACATTTTTTACCACAAAAAGTACTTTTTTCATTAAAAAGTCTTCTTTTCATTAAAAGAAGGTCTATTTTTCAATACCAAAAAGAAAACGCCACATTTTCACCAACAGACAAACGACTTTTCACCAAAATAAAAAGTAGGTTTTTCACCTAGAAAGTCTCTCTTTAAACAAAAATTTTACTTTTCCACAAAAAAGTCACAGTTTTACCAAAAATTTCACTTTTCCATCAATAAAGTCACTTTTTTACAAAAAATTTCATTTTTCCCACCAAAAATGTTGCTTTTTTTACCAAAAAAGTACTTTTTTTTTACCAAGAATGACGCTTTTTTACCAAAAAGTGCTTTTTTTTTACCAAAAATGTCGCTTTTTGTGTACTTTTTGTTACCAAAAATTTCATTTTTTTTCTCAACAATTATTTTTTAACAAAAATCTCACTTTTTTTTCAAAACAGCCCCTAATCCAAAAAGAATATTTTCACTAAACCCTATCAAAGTCCCTACCCTACAAAATTTCTTAAAAAAAGGTATTTTTTTGCATTAAGAAAGTCCTTTTTTAACAAAGAAACTTTTATTTTTCACCAAAAAGGCGATTTATTCACTAAAATAAAAGCCAACACGACGAAAGACCCCTTTTCATCAAAACTGTTTTTTTTTCACAAAAAAAGTCACTTTTCCTTTTACCAAAAAGCAACATTTCCACCAAAAGAAATCCGCTTTTTAATAAAAAAAAATTTCTCACGTAAACCTATCAAAGACTACTTTTCACCAAAAAGATGTAGTCTATTCACCCAAAAAGCTACTTTTTCACTAAAATAAAAGTCAACTTAGTTAATAACAAACGCCATAAAAGTCACCTTTTAAAGAATAAATTTCAATTTTCCATTAAAAAAGCCACTCTATCACCACAACAAGAGCCAACTGAAAAGACGCATTTGTTCAACAAGAACAAGTAAATTTTTTATCTAAAAAGTCACTTTTTTAACGTAAATTTTTCTCCAAAATACGTTTTCTTCTACAAAAGAAAACAAAAACTTTTCACCAAAAAAGTCACAAAAGTCAAAAAAGTCACTTTTTCACCAAAAAAAGTCACTTTTTCACAAAAAAAAGTCACTTTTTCACCAAAAAAGTCAGGTTTTGACCAAAAAAATAATTTTTTCACCAAAAAAGTTCACCAAAAAAGTGACGTTTTCACCAAAAAAAAAACAACGAATTTTTTAATAAAATACAAGCCAAATTTTTACTAACAAACGCCATGAAAGTCACCTTTTTAAAAAAAAATTTCACTTTTCCATTAAAAAAGACACTCTATCACCTCAACAAGAGCCAGCCTAAAAGAAGCATTTGTTCAGCAAGAAAAAGTAAATTTTTCATCTAGAAAGTGACTTTTTTTAACAAAAAATGTCACTGCCTCCTCCAAAAAAAATTCACTTTTTCACCAAAGACGTAAATTTTTCTGCAAAATACGTTCTCTTCTACAAAAAAAAAACTTTTCCATCATCAAAGACAATTTCTCTCTAAAAAAGTTACTTTTAGAATCAAAAAATACAATTATTACAAAAAGGTCGCTTTTTAATTAAAGAAAGTCACTTTTTTGGCAAAAAAAATAGGTGTCTTATTTTTTTTCGGGAATGTCACTTTATTTAAAAAAATTTTTTTTTAATAAAAATCCCAAAAAATATTGTTTTTTATATCGGGGTTTTCAACTGTGGTAACACCAACAACATGATCGTTTTAAAATTTAGTTTTTCGACGTATTCGTAGTGGATGCAATGGAAATCGTTATAATGAATTCAATTTCGCACGAAAATCGCAATAAAATGATTAAAATCCATTATGAAAATGGTGAGTTCTTTTAAAGTTACATTTTGTAAAATATGTGATATTTTCGGAGAGCATAATCGTCCTTCTTAGACCGCTATTAGGAATTTGGGTTGACAGGCTCGATACAAAATGTGCGAACAGCAACGCGTGTTTGACCAGGTCGTTGAACTGAAAACATCGCAGCTGTGAGCCATAGTGTTGAAGCAGATTCATATTTGTCAAGTCCTCGACGTTCTCAATAATTGGGGCTATCCAAAACCAGATTTTGCGTAAAAATTTTACTTTGAAGCCTTCAACTGGTACAAGAATTGAAGCCGACCAAACATTCACATTTCCATAGATTCGCTCAATTCATTCAGGAACAATCGTCTGGTTTTTCCAAAAAAATCATATTTTTAGACGACGCCCATTTTCACTTGTCAGGGTAAGTCCACAAGCAAAGTTGGCGCATTTGGGCTTTTAAAAACCCTAGAGCGGTTATTCAAAGGCCTTTGCATACTCAACGTGTAACTGTATGGTGTGGAGGTGTGATTGGGCGGTTTTTTTAAAGATAAGGCTGAAAATGTGGTAACTATCAATGGATCACGCTATCGCGACATGCTAACAACTCAATTTTGGTCTATTATTGACGACGTGGATATCACTGATATGATACGGTTTCAACAAGACGATGCTACATGTCACATAGCTAATGAAACGATCAATTTATTAAAAACTACATTTCCCGGTCGTATAAATTCGCGACAATTAGCAATTCAGTGGCCAGCCAAATCGAGTGATTTGACACTACTGGCTTATTTTTTGTAGGGTTATGTTAAGGACAGAGTCCATATGGAATAAATCGTATCGATGTCAGCTTTAAAATTTAAAATCCATGATGTGTTTAACGAAATTGAATGGCCATTTTGCAAAAAGGTGATTCAAAACTTTGATGACAGAATCGACATTTGTCAGGGTGGTGGTGGTGGTTATTTGCAAGATATCATTTTTTATTAATAATTGTCTAATACAATAAAAATTTGAATCATCTTAGATTAAGAAATTTTTTTATTTTATTTTGTTTTGGATAACAAACTTCTTGTTGAAAAACCCTTTATAAAAATCTTACATGTTTATCTGTAGCGTTGTGCCACTCTAAAATTTCGTCCCACAGTTGAATTAAATGCAGTAATTTAGAAAATATTTTATCACAAAAAGTGTCCAACGTGTTAGCTATATGATAAATTAACTTAAGTCCGAAGTATAGCCGAAACAAATGACAGAACCGAAGCACCTTATATAAACATCGTCGTCCATGTGCTTTCCGGTTTCGTTTTAAGTTTAGCAGTTCATTTTCGTGGATTCGAGAAATAATTTTCTATAAACTCCAAAAATTAATTTCCAAAAACTTTTACAATAAATAATGGGCAACAAACATTTTTCTATTTTTAGAACACGAAAATGTTGCATAAGCAACCAAACAAATAACCAACTTTCTTGCAGGAAAGTGTTACGATTTCAACTTCAATATGACTTAAATTTATTGTATTAACTTTATAAAACAACAACACCAAGAACAACAAAAATTAGTAGCCTCGTCTCATGGTTAGAGTTCAAGGTAATTTGAAGAAAATAAAACCAAAAAAAGAAGAAACAGTTCCTTGCAAGGATAACAAATAGCATAGAATATATAGAATTGCATGCTGCATTTATGCTAAACTATTTCTCTTTTGTAAAAAATAATATAAATTAAAGTATACAAGGATAATAAATAAGGAAATAATGAAGAGGAGTTTTAAAAGAGTCTGAAGAAAGATAAAGAGTGTGAGAGAGAGAGAGAGGAACGTTTTCACAGCGCAGTTTCCTTTTAATTATGAAGTTCTCTCAATTTTTTTAACCTTTTTTTTCAGCATTTTCTCTGTTACTGTTAACACACAGCATCCTTATTTGAGTTATTCGTATTACTCAAAGGAGCAGATTCTCTACGTATTTTTGGCCAAATATTATTTAATCGATTTTTTATCTTTTGTCTCTTTGTAATTTGTGTATCTAAACCAATGCGCTTATTTTATCTCGTCTAAAATAACCACTTCAGTTTGCAAGTACGAGTTTATTGTATCTTTTCTTTCGTATATTCTATTATTATATCTCGAGATAATTGTACTTAATGACGTCATTAAATGTTCACGTTTGTTAAACGTGATGATGCCTGCAAAGTTTCTTTTCTCACCTCTTCCAGCAAGAGCTATTGTACCACAATGACGTAAAGTAGAGACAATATATTTCTAATGTTTCTAATAATTTAATGTGTTAATGCAAGAAAGTAACTCCATGTGAAAAGAGAAATGTGGATAAAACTTCTATCGTAATTTAATTAGGGATGTTTTTAAGTGAAACTGATATTTTGTAATTTTGTGCCATTTCTAAGGAAACATTCCCACAATTAGGAATTTCAAAAGTATTGTAAGTGATAATTAAAAATAAAATCTTACCCAGGCAATATGTAATTCCTTGTAACAAGAAGCCTCATATAAAACTTAAAAACTAAAAGGCTATTTAATGACACATTGACTGTTGGCTTGCAGTTTTAAACCTAATACAGTTTTTTTATACTTACACGGAATCTAACAAAATTAATCGGTCTATTTTTATTCGAATAAAAACACAAACATGTGTTGATATAATAAAATGCAAAAGGCATTTTTAACAGTTTTTCTGTACTCATAACGAATCTAATAAAAAGAGTCGAATAAAAAATTAATCGGTTGATTTTTATTCGAATAAAAACAAAGACAGATGTTTAAAGAATAAAATGTTAAATGCATTTTTTACAGTTTTTCTGTACTCATAACGAATCTAATAAAAAGAGTCGAATAAAAAATTAATCGGTTTGTTTTTATTCGAATAAAAATAAAGACAGATGTTCATAGAGTAAAATGTAAAATGCATTTTTTACAGTTTTTCTGTACTCATAACGAATGTAATAAAAAGAGTCGAATATAAAATTAAACTGGGTCAATTTTATTCGAATAAAAACAAAGCCAGATGTTCGTAGAATAAAATGTTAAATGCATTTTTTACAGTTTTTCTGCACTCATAACGAATTTAATAAAAAGAGTCGAATAAAAAATTAATCGGTTCATTTTTATTCGAATAAAACCAAAGACAGATGTTTAAAGAATAAAATGTAAAATGCAATTTTCAAAGCTTTCCTGTACTCATAACGAATCTAATAAAAAAAGTCTAATAAAAAATTAGTCGGTTCATTTTTATTCGAATAAATACAAAAACAGGTGTTTAAAGAATTAAATGTAAAATGCATGTTTTGCAGTTTTTCTGTACTCATAACGAATTTAATAAAAAGAGTCGAATAAAATATTAACCGGTTCTATTCGAATAAAAGTGAAAATAATTACGCAAAGAATAAAAGGTAAAATGCATTATTTACCTTAGAAAGTTTGTTTAATTGTTTTTGAAAATTTTAAAATTCATTTTAAATCTTGCGAAAATTTGAATAAGTAATCTATTAAAAATAAGCCTAGCGTTCAATCCAAAAAATGGGAGTTATCTAGTATTAAATAAAAGAAAAATAAATTGGCTGTTTTTAGTTATTTACAATCTAATAAAAAAAGGTAGTATAAAAAAAGACCGAATAAATTATTAATCGTTTTTTTACACTTTAGGAAAAGTGAATAAAAGAATATGATTTTCTGATCACATTGAAAATCAAAAAAGATACACCCGTTCATAGTTATTGGTTTACTTATGAGAGGGGGGGGGGGTAGTTGCTCCCACCGAAATGATGTATGGAGTTACACCATTGTTCAGATAGGAAGGCTACTAGTCACCCGTAGACCGCCCCTTACGCAAACCATAGCATCGATCGCTAAGTCAGCTGTTGGACTTCGGGTACCTCACAAGATGAAACTTAATTATACTTTCAAACACTTTAGAAAGTGCAGAAGTGAGGATTGGCGTTACATTAGGAACCTTCCAGCACTTTGGAAATTCTTCGACATGGTACAATGCGCTGAAAAGGGAAGACTTAACGAACTGCTCTCGCTAGTTAAAACTTAATGTAAAGTATACAGGGCGTTAATATAATGAGTCGATTTAAAGAGGGCGGAAAACATATTTCTTACGAATAAACATTTTTTACTTTTACAAACGTCTGTGTAAAAATAAATATTTTCTTCGGTTTGGCTTAAAGGTGAGATTTTTGAACTTTCTTCAGTCCATTAAAAAATCAATCATTTCAATATTTTTTTTTATTATTATTTATTGTTTATACTTTTTCCCCAGATATTTAATTTTTAATTTAAAATTGTTTACTTTAATGCTTTCATCATTAAACTCCAAGAAAAATGCATTATTCATTTACTGCAATTGTGATTTATTTCTGTGATATTTACTTTAATGTTTTTGATTTATTTATTTGAATTTGTACGAGTATTTGCTTTCAAAAATCCAATAAAAGAAAAGACCGTCAGTCATTATATCACTTGCACTTTCATTAAAAAATATTTTCTTTTTTTTTATTTATTTTATTTTTTAATTAAATATTTATAAATTAAATATCCATAATGGGTGGATTTTTGTAAATATAAATACAACAACAAATATTAAAATACAATAATAATTTTGCAATGTTTTACACAAATAAAAGAATATTTTATCTGTTATTGGGCTGGCTTGTGTGCCCCCGAAAGACATCAAACGCACCGCTTGACGCGCTGTTTTTTGACAACAAATTTGTTTATTTGTACAACAACAATTTCATTGATCTTAAATTCGTTTCATTTATTTTTTTGAAATTTTAAACTTCAATTCTTAAATGTTAATGACTGTCAAATGATTCATGGCTGTTGATTATTGAGTGATTTTTGTCAATGATTTGTCAAGTGTTGATTAAATATTTGACAGTTTCAATTATTTCGTTTCGTATATTAAACTGTGCGTTGGAGCTGGTGAAAAAACATTTTGTTTTATTGCACAATTTTGTATTTTTTATTTTTAATAATATTTTTTTTTGGCCATTTTGGTGGTTTTCTTAATTTGCAAAGTAGTGCAAGGTCACCCATGACATTGCTGAAAATATAACATTAAAATACATTTTAAATTTTCGGAAATTTCTTTATGAAACATGAGGCAAATATTAATTGTCATTTAAAAATATTGTTACTTTTATACCTTTTATAAATGTTTTGTTGTGAGTTCTTTATTGCAAAATAAATAACACTTGATTTTAGAGTTTTTAAATTAATTGCAAATTTATTTACTTTGACTACACCACTGAACAATTTATTTAAGATACAGGTCTTTACTTCACGAGGTTTATTTTTCAATTAACTAATAATCCACTCAGACGCTGCCTTTTATATTTGTCCACTAGAGGTCTGGAAAAATTAAGAATCTTCTACTCCCTTTGTATAACATTTTGTTGTTTTATGTTATTCATTCAATGTATAGCACTCAGTGAATGTCAGCTACGCATGCAATGCCTTAGGCCAGAACTAGGAAATCAGGTTGTGGGGAGGAAGAAAGAGGGAGTAGTGTTCGTGGATATTCAATTTGAATTTTTCCTATATTGAAAGTGATAGGAAAGACCTCTGGAGGGAGTTTATTCCACATACGGACTGTTGTGCTAAAAAGCGAATTTTCCCTGTAATGCGTAGTGCAATTCGCCGGTCAATTAACCACAAATGGATGTGCGCTCAATGAAAATCTAGTTAGATGCAAAAACGTGCAAGTAATGGGAACAAGTTCCCTAATTTCCTTAGAGCACTTACCGTTGTAGTAACAATAAAACAATTAAATATATCCTTCATTGCGTCGATGATCCAGAACATCAATAGAGTTTGATAATCTATGAGCCTCTTGGCCCTCTCCTGTATGCGGTCGAGCAACTCCAAAAGAGACTTTGGGGTGCCGGCCCATACATGAGAGTTGTATTCCACGTTTGAAAGAATATAGGTGTTATAAAGTACGAAGATTGGATGGAGTGAAGTATCTCTTATACCGTTTTAGATCCTCCCAGGGGCACATTTATCGGTCTTTATAGAACTTCGACTATCTAGACCTGCGTAACTAAGATTATAAGGGAGCCCAGTCCCCTGAAGTCAGCAGGGGTACAACTGGAAGCTCCACGTTATTTCCACAGGAATCAGTGAGCTCGCAGAGTTCCGCTATATGTTTGCATTTAGCTGTTCTCTGGCTGATTTTTGTGGTTGGCCCTTTTGGGAGTATCGTGGTGGTTGTGGTTTCGCGGTCCCATAACAGGTTTTGTTTTTTATGGTGGCCAGGATCATCTCACCTTTAATAACACCCACTGGTGAGTGATCCAGATTCAGTGAGCATGCTAGACGTATGTTCTGGACAGGAGTTGGATAGTCTCCAACTCTTTAGCAAGGAGTAGTGGTTTGCAGCCCTGCTCTGGAATCATTGAAATTGCTACTAGGAAAGATCTGTTGCTAGAATTAGACTTCGGCCTCCTAGAGTGTGAGTGGCGCTGCTTTTCATTCACAGTGGTAATAATCCATCATCTGATTAAGGCCCACGGCCAGGTGCAGATGTAAATCTTATCACGTCATACCGGTTTTAGAAAACCGAGGCACTTGAAAGCTTCTTTGGAAAGCTGAAAAATATGTTTAGTGCATCGAATATCACACTGAATTTTCATGCCAAGAACATCAACAGCTTCCGATTTCGTAATGCTTATATGACTCATAGGTCTGTTGGTCACCAAGTGCAGCATTCCAGCATCGTAATGCTGGCTGTTGTCGATACAACGTTGGAGGCTGTTGTGTTTGTTGATCCTCCGCTATCAGATTTCGTTGTAACAAAAATAATTGCTGACAGACTGTTGGTAACTGTTGTGGCTGTTGCGTATTAGTCAGACTATTTTGTTGCTGCAAAATAGACAATAACTTTGTAAATTTTGGTCAGCAAGCCCTTAATGAGGTGGCGGAAATAATATTGGTGGTTGTGTAATGGTTCGCTGCGCTTGCGCGAAACCATTTTGTGGTGTTGTACTCCCGCCGATGGTTGAGATGAAACTGAAACTCCGCATCTTCCTTTTGGGCCAGAATAAACTTGGCCTTCCTAGCATGTGGAAAATAATTCACATTAGCCTGTGACATCAGGAGTTGCTTTATTTCTTGCCGGATTTTGTAATTCACCTCTCCCATTAGACATGCTAAACATAGGCCAGCAGATGTCTCTACAAATTGCTAAAAATTGCTTATGCCAAAAGGCCCTTCCAAGTTTATATTGCCTGCAAGTGTCTCTTGGCAAATGTTCTTAGCTGTAATCCTCATGAACGTTAGTGATGCCAATGTCTATTCATCGCTATCACTGCTAATAACGAAATTTGTCAGTCTGACGCTGCAAAAATCGGATTATTCACAGTAGCAAATATATCGTAGTCATTGTGCTGGACGAGGGATCGGTATCTGTTAACTCGTGTCACTAACAACACTGGGGATGGTTGTTTTTGAATACTGTTGTCGGATAGGATTTTAATGATTTCC
Source organism: Trichopoda pennipes (assembly GCA_030448955.1). Classification (NCBI taxonomy): domain Eukaryota; kingdom Metazoa; phylum Arthropoda; class Insecta; order Diptera; family Tachinidae; genus Trichopoda; species Trichopoda pennipes. Next base: position 8,269,612 of record JASKUP010000002.1, read on the forward strand.
CTAAAAATTTTTGTTACTTTGCTTCATTAAATTTTTGAAAGCAAATTTATTTTCTATGGGAACCACCCTGTAAAATTTTTAAAAGAACTCGCTTTGTCTTACTAGATCTAAAGCTTTACCCATAATTTTAACAGAAAATTTTTTTAAATTACTCACTAATTTGGTATTGAATTTTTGCAATGTGTTTATTGTTGTTGGTTTTTTGATCATATCACAATAAGAAACAGACATTAAAATTTTTTTACTCATTCATAATTTGTTTATAAATAAATAAAATTAAGGAAAATAAAAAGATTTTATTGTTTTTTTTTTATAATAAAATATTCCTCATTTGGACTTTAAGCACATAACTACCGGAGATTTTCAAGTTTGTTGGTTGGCTTTATTGTTTACATTGATATAAGTAATTTATATTTATTACGCTGCACAGTGGGATAATTATAAATTGTAAATATAATGGAAGAGGCATATTGCAGATCTCTTCAAAACGAATGTAGTCTTGAACTATAAAAGAGAAATATAAATTCCGTAATATAATATGACCCCTCTTATTTTTATTATTTCAATTGAATCAATTAATTATTTTAATTATTTTCACTTGAGGTAGACAATAATCTCTCTAAAATTTTAGAAACTTTGTATTCATAGGAAAAAGTCCTTGCGTCTATTAAAGGCTTTATTTGATTATGGTTTTGTCATGTTCTAAAATTTTAAATTAAATCATTTAATTATTTAATCGGAAATTCAGTGTTTGTCTTTTTTAATTTATTATATCATTAATTCAATTAATTATTTAATTATAATTTCTTTATTTCGTTTTTCAATGAAATTTCTAATTAAGTCAATTAAAAATTTAATTAGATTAAACTGAAAACGTAAATATAATGGGGAGGGCATATTGCAGATCTCTTGAAAGCTATCTCTTCTGAGCTATAAAAGAGAAGTTTCTCATTTACTAGCGTGAGAAGATAAATTGCCTAAGCCAATATGACGCCTTTTAAGTTTATAAAAACGTTTGTTTCAGGTCGGACCTGATAATAAATTGGGCATAATTTTACGTCATCTTCACTGAAAATGTCACATAGCCGAAACTGGTATGTTTAGAGATCAAATTTGACGCGGGATGATGTAAAATCATGCCCATTAATATCAAACCCCGTCGGACAATACACGCTCCTTTCTGATAATAAATGATGAGTTAGATCTGGGACACAACGTTTTTTCCTACAGTTTGAGATATCCAAATCGACTTAAAACCTTTAAAAGGTGCGCAAACTGTCAGGGTGCTACAAAATATTAAAAAAAAAGTTATCGGTGTTTCCTAATACGAAGGCGACAGTTACTTAAATAGCACAACCTTGAATACAGATGATACTTATTTGTTCCCAGCTTTGTAACGACACGTTTTCGCGATACGCTGGGATGGAGCTCGCAACATCTAGGGTTCGTGACAAAAATTTTCTAGTTCCAATAACATAAGTAACACTTTTGTTTTTTTCTGTTTGCTAATAACTTTTATTACAATCCACTCTTAAATTAAGTTAAAATTATACTACTGCACTACGACAATTCACCGTTTCGCGGCCCTCAAGAGTTCTGGTCTCTACTCTCCGCCGGCTATCCTACTACTTCTCACACTGGAGCAAATAAGATTCTGGTCCAGTCTGAGCAGAACAGTTTGCCTGTCCACCAATTTTTGACTTGTTGCGGCTGTCACGAATAATATTCTCAGACAACCTTTCGAAGTCTAAATTGGTGTTAGCCGTTTCCTCGACTTTGCCCGTCCTGTTTAGCTACAGCGAATAAAATTCTGGCCTGGCTGAACAACTTACTTAAAATAAGTCTTGTCCGTGGCTAACTCTTCTAAAATACTCAAGTATACCACTTTTATAGGTCTCTGCTAGGCACACATACGCACCCATACCACTAAACGATAGCTGCTTGCGACTGTTTAGGGTTGTGTTTAAAGGTATGTTTTTCCCACGGATGTATCTTTATCTTAATAGATGGCGCTTCTTAACGGCTATGCTTTGTCTTAAAATTAATAAGATTATAATTTAAAATATTCCATTTAACAAATAATAAATGTAATTATAAAATATGAAAAGTGTATAATGGAATTTATTTAATGTTCTCTTTTTAAAAAATAAAAATTAAGAAATGTGAAGAATGTGGTCCAAAAACAAGCCTGCCGACTTTTGGTCATCACAGCTTTTACTTGGAACATCTCTTTTTCTAGTCAGGCGAATTAGAGTTATAAAGTATCGGTAGGGAGCTCAATATTTTTCGTTATTCTAATTGACTTTCCAGTTTTTGTCTCACATACCGATGATTCTTTCAATCCTTGGTTTATACTCATTCGGATTCCTCTAGAGGATTTAAGTTTTATTTCATAATATTTTGAGGTCTATTAGTAATATATATTTTCAATGGTGGTTAAAATTTGGTTGGCAAGCTGTCGCAATAGCTGCCATTTTAAAGTGTTCTAACTTGCTAATAATACTTCTTAAACTCCAAATAACGAAGGAATTTTTATAATTTGAATTCTGTTTTATATCGAATAATTGTCCCTCCGGGGGTACATTGATATGTTCTGATGGAAATCTACCATCATTACATGCGTCAACGGGGAAAAAAGTGGGGCCCAGTCCCTTAATAGACTAGGCGGAGCTAAATGGATAATCCACTATATTTCCACGGGAGTCAGTAAGCCCCAGAGTTCAGCTAGTTGTCTTTTTAGCCTTTTAGCTGTTCTCTGACTGATTATTGAGATTGGTCCTTCGGGAGTATCGTTGTGGTTGTAGTTTCGAGGCCCTCGTTTGAGTTGTGTGGGTCGGATCATTCACAAATGAACACAATGAATGGTCCAGTTTCAGTGAGCATGAAATTTTATTAAGTTCTTGCGTTCTGGACCAAGAGTTGGATAGTCTCCAACTCTTCAGCAAGGAGTGAAGGCTGCCGCCTGCTCTGAGCTCTTGAAGTTGCAACTAGGAGTGACTGGAAGATATGTGTATCTGAGGGCCTTCTAGGGCAAGGATGACGCTACATTTCATTCACAGTGGTATGATCCACCATCTAAGTATGGTTTACACAGCTAGGTACAGATGTAAATCTTATCACGTATAACGAATAATTTCTTAAAGCAACCCAGTTTTTATCAAAACGCCCCATTGTGCTGTAGTATTTCTGTCTGTTTGTTTGTTGATAAATTGCACATCCTAAATTAACAACTTTTAAGAAACTTGTTGTAAAATAAAAGAAATTTGATTCGTAAAAACAAGACACACAAAAAAAAGAGTTGTATAAATTATTACGTACGTAGTACGTATGCCAAAATAACGTAATAATTAAAAAAGATTATACTCGTATACTTAATTTTTGTTTTGCTTTGTTTTTTCTTATTATCAAGTTTAAGTGAAAGTGTTAAAATATTTTGCATTTAATACTTTCATAAGATACCTGCTATTTATTTACACGCATGATGAGGATGCATAATGTTTATGTTGTTGATTATGAGGCATGAAAATAGTGCGTCGAAATCCTCCAACCATGTCATTTTCAAATTAAAATGTTTTACGTAAGTCGTTTGTTTACTTAGATATCACTTTTTTCTAGTTTGATTATTTAAGCTGTAATTAAAAAAAAGAAACATTAGACTCATTCCGTTTTCAAAGAGGTTAGGAAGCAAATTGGCTTAAAAACAAACTTTTTTTGCCAACTGCAGATTTATAGAATTAATAACGCAATATGATGTCGGGTAAATGTACATCTTCAGCACGTTGGCAGACATCCGCAATTTTTATTAAATTTTGAAGCACATTTTGCCACAAAAAGCTTCGTTTATCTCGTCAAGCTCGGTCTTTTAAAAACGACAAAATTTCGAAATAAAATTAACAAAGGTTCGCTTATCTCATCAATACAAAGGCGAATTTCACCTTTCAGAGCGCTTGTTGTTTGTGGATTGTTCACGCAAGGCCGGTCATTCAAATGGTCCTAAAGAAAATAATCCAGCGGCGTTAAATCACTAGAACAAGGCGGCCAATTGATATCGCCAAATTAAGAAATAATGCAGCCAGGAAATTGTTCACGTAATAACTAAATTGTTCGACTGCTGTTTGGCCTGCGGCATCATCTTGCAAAATCCAAATATCACTAGTTTCAACATAAGCCAATTCTCGTCACAAAAAAGGTTATCAGAGAATGAACAGTGATGGCGTATCTTGGCTCATTTTCGAAAATTATGGGTCCATGATAACGCCTGATCACAAACCACACCATACGATTACTTTCGTTAAATGCGATGGCTTTTCGAGAACTGTTTGATGGAATTTGTGTGACAATTTTGTTTTTGTACATAACCGTCTAACTGTATATGAGCTGCCTTATCACTAAAGATAATTTTGAGGAAAAATGCTTTGTTTTCGTATTGCTTTTTAAAGAGTTAATTCACAAACGTTGGACGCAGACTGTGAAGAAGAAGATCTTTATATAAAGTGTTGCGGAAAGTACCTCTAGCGCTGCCCAGTTGTTGTCAATGTTGATGTTTCAGGATCATTCTTAACACGTTGCTGTACAGCGACTATGTTTGCATCACTAAGGCCATTGTGAGAATATTATTTTTATCTGCTATAGGCCTCGTTAGTCTTAAATTTAGCGGTTAAATTACTCATGGCCGTCTTAGAAGGAGGAGATCTTAGAAGAAGCTCCTCAAATAACACGAAGTTGTGCAGGTAAATTTTTACATAATCGCAATTAATATTCTGTGCTTCAAAGTGTAACGATGACAGAATAATTATTGCCATTTAATCATTTGACCGACAATTTGCTTCTTACACTCAAATTTGTATACCATTTACTTAGTCATTTTTTCATTGAAAGAAGATTTTTCAATACTGTAGAAAAACTTTGAAATACTTGAAACATCTTTCTTAAACTGAATGAGAATTCTTACACAAGCTTCATAAAAAATATATATAATAAAAATATTCTATTTTTGGAAATTTCAATTTAAACCATAAATTTTTAAATTTTAATGGATTAATTTTTGAATCCTTACTAGTGTGTCTTTATAAGTGCTGTTTTTTTCTTAAAAACTTTTTGCTGAATCTTCTCTTTTTTTTTAATTTTGGCTTTATTTAAAATTTTTTAAATTTTAAAAATTGGAAAAATTACCAGATTTCTGCTGATTATAAATATAATCAGTTCAAAATTACACGAATAATTTTTTTACAAAAAACATTAATCGAATAATTTTATTCGAAGCATTCTTTTTTTTTTCACATTCAAATTTGCCTACCCATTACTTAGAGATTTTTTCACTGAAAGAAGATTCTTCACAAGTGTAAAAAACTTTAAAATACTTGAAACATCTTCCTTAAACTGAATGGGAATTCTTACACAAGTTTCATAAAAATATTATATAATAAAATTTTTTATTTTTTAAATTTCAATCTTAACAATCAATTGTCTGTATAAGTTTTTTCTTTGCTTTTTTTTAATAAACTTTTTGCTGAAAACTTTTCTTCTTTTTGTAAAATTTTGGCTTTATGTGAAATTTTTTATTTTTTGAAAATTGGTGTTGAAATCTGATTGGTAAATTTTCGTGGAAAAATTACCAGATTTCAGGAGATTATAAATATAATCAGTTCAATATTACACGAATAATTTTTTTACGAAAAAAAAGTAATCGAATAATTTTATTCGAATAATTTTATTCGAATAATTTTATTCGAATAATTTTATTCGAAGCATTCTATTTTTTCCCACACTCAAATTTGTCTACCCGTTACTTAGTGATTTTATCACTGAAAGAAGATTCTTCACAACTGTAATAAAACTTTAAAACATTTAAAACGTCTTCCTTAAATTGAATGAGAATTTTTACACAAAGTTAATAAAAAATATATAATATTTTTATATTATAATATAAATAATTAATATATATTAAATTTTTTTATTTTTAAAATTTCAATTTAAACAATCACTTTATAAACTTTTTATTCGTTTCATTTTTGGTTCCTTACTAGTTTGTCTTTATAAGTTTTTTTATTGTTTTTTTTTTAATAAACTTTTTTTTTGAAACTTATCTTTTTTTCGTAAAATTTTGGCTTTATGTGAAATTTTTTATAAAAAAATTGGTGTTGAAAAATTATTGGTGAATTTTCTTGAAAAAATTACCAGGTTTCTGGTGACTATAAGTATAATTCAGTTAAATATTACACGAATAATTTTTTTACGAAAAAACATTAATCGAATAATTTTATTCGCATAATTTTATTCGAATAACTTTATTCGAATAACTTTATTCGAAGCATTTTTTTTATTGTTAAATGTATTTGAAAACTTTTGTTTAAACAATTGCTTGTAAATAATTTTATGCGAAGGATTTTAATGGAATAATTGTATTCTTTAAATAATTTTAGCTAAAGACATGAACAGTTATGAAACAATAACAGTTATCACAGAATCCTAACTTTTTCCTGTTGGTTTTATGTAATTATTTATTATTTATTTTTAGAAAAAAAGAGGATATTGCATTGAAAAATGTCTTCTTGTATGAATTCTTCTACAAATGGAGGAGAACGGATGCATAAATCAGGACGACAACTTTATAATTTTTAATTTGTAACTGTTTTTAATCAAGGTTCTAAGAAGATTTTTGAAATGTTCAAATCAAAATAAAATGAAATTAAATATTAAACCAATGTTTAATTCACTCATTAATTTAATATGAATTTCTTCACAATCTTTTCATCATCATCCTTGAAAATGATGGTCGTTACTCTTTTATTTTTCATCTTAACGAGTGTTTATTTAAATTAAAAATGAAAAACATGTTATTTCTCGTATCAATAACAGCAGTGAACAGCCAACAGTGTCATTTATGCGTTCATATGTTAATCACATACGCAACCTGATGCACAGAGGAAACGAAAACGTTAATGAAAATTTGCAAAATTTGTTTACATTTTAATTTTGAAAAATAAATAAATAAATTTTGAAATCAACTCCTTTTAATGGTTTGCGAAATAAAATTTTGGAATTTTTGTTTTCTTTTTGTTTTTGTTTATTTATTTATTTTTTTATTTAAATTTAAATTTTTCTGCTGGCATCAGCTTTTATTGCAGTTGTTGCAAAGTCGTTTAATAAACTTTTATTTATTTTTTAATTTATTGAAGGATACACACACTACAGATGCATACTGCTCTTGTTTAAATTACCGTAATTATTATTTTGTTTTGAAATAAATATATTTTTTAAAAATATTTTCATGTGTTCGACTGTTTGTTGTTTGATTACTTTTTATTCCTGATTGTTTCTTATTTTGAGTAACAATTCAAATTGTTCAATTTGTATTTTATTCACATGCAGGTTTTCTTTCTTGTCTTATTTCTTTTGCATACAAACAAACCATAAATATTCCTTTGCAACATGTTTAAACTAAATTATGGGATTAATATCAGGTGCGTAGTTTTTCACAAATCTTAAAAGGATATTTTTTTTCTAAGATAACCTCCTACTTTTGTTAAAAATTCTTAGAATATTTTTGGCTCTAGTTTCTAGTTTCCGCCTGATCATACTATTGTCATTTTAAAACATATTTAATCATGTGGAACCATAATATAATAGTTCTTAATTATATTATGATCCTGGAACATGATAACATGAAATAAAAGTGCCGTAATTAATAACGTGAGAGTAACAAGATGACAGACGAAAGCCACAGTCATAAAAAGGGTTTTCTAATGTTATGAAAACACGTGTCCTCTACTTTACACGTAAATTTATTGGATAGTAAATAAAGGGATATTGAAAGGAGCAGGTAAAAAACAGGAATATTGAAAGGAACAGGTCTTTATATTTCCATATATATCTAAGTAAAGGGAAATTTATATTAGTTTTATTAATCTGCCATATGTATCACGAAAACAGAGAGACACTTCACTTGTTCTAAGTGAGTCTTAGGAAATAAATTTAAATTTGATGTTAGGAAATAAATTATATGTTAAATGATTATATGTCAAGTACAGGAAGACTTATATTGGTTTTATTAACCTGCTACATTTATCACTAAAACAGAAAGCCACTTCATTTTCTCTTAGTGCAACCTAACAATGTCGATCGTCTCAGCCTATTAGGTGGACAAATTTGAGATTAGGAAGTAAATTGTCTGTAAAATGTTTAGATGTCAATAATTGAGCTGTCATCCTTTGACATATATTTAGTAAAAACTAGGGAAAGTTTAAGCATGAAATGCTCCACTCTTGAGCAAAGAATTGTGGTTGTGAAAATTTACTTTCAAAATGATGGAAATTTCCCTGTATAACTTTGTAAAATTCGAGCGTTCTTTCCTCTTTTTAAGACCGCTATAAGTAACTTCACCGAGGTTCACGGTATTGTTGCTGACAATAGATTAAAACAATATGCTCGTAGTGGGCCTACGGGGCTAAACGTTAGGTGCTCCTGTAGGCTAGTAGGTAGTGTAGTAGCTTGTCGGTATGGGGGTTGTGAGTTCGATTCCCAAGGAAGACCTTGGTTTTTTTCCACAACAAAAATAAAAACTTGACTGTCGGTTGGGCTGCGTTGAAGGCATAGTCACTGGTCGCTATGCTGTCTTATACTACAGTTAATTTCCGACTATCCTTCTACTTGCACCCCATGTTTCATCTCTTCTCTATCCCTTTCCTAAAGAATGTAGCACAGTATTTAACGTAATAGGCGTTGTTGCCTGAAGTGCTACTTCTCTTTAAAAAATACAAAAGTAGCGGTTGTACAGCTGAAAATGAGTATGCAGCAGCATCTTCATTGGCAACATTTTGCATAAAGATCTTTATCCTCACGGTTGTAAAGTTCCGTTCAAGACCGATCACTGTTTCGAGCAAGCGTCTGTCAATTGGGTGTTAGCAAAACTGAAGGAAAACCAAGCATTCTTTAACTAAAACTTCTTCAGTGATAAAGCAACTCATTTTCAATTAGGCGATTATGTAAAGAAAGTTATAGTATATGGGACTCACAAGATCTACAAACAGTCCTCGAGAAGCCATTATATCAAAAGAAAGTGGCCGCATGATGCAATTTATGGTCAGGCGGCATCATCGGTATGTATCTTTTTTAGAAAATTTCTAGGTGCTACCAATCGAAGACAATCGATTTTTTGTGGCCAATATTAGCTAATGTTGATATCAGCGAGCCTTTGTTTCAGTAAGACGACGACACAAACCACACAGCCACGCAAACGAATAAGTTATTGCATAAGAATTTCGTGCCCTAGAGACGCAAACATAGTCGCTATACAGCAACGTGTTAGAATGATTCTGGAACATAAACTTGTCGACATTGACAACGATTGGGCATAACTAGAGGTACTTTGAGCAACACTTTACATACAGATCTTCATCTTGGCAGTCTGAATCAAACGTTTATTAATTAGCTGTTTGAAAAGCAGTACGAAAACAATGCATTTTCCAAAAAATCATCTTTAGTGATAAGGCGGCCCATATACAGTTAGACGATTATGTAACAAAAACAAAATTGTCCTACAAATTCCATCAAACAGTTCTCGAAATGGCCATCACATTGTGGTTTGTGATTAGGTGGCATCATCGACACATAATTTTCGAAAATGAGCCAAGAAACGCCATCACCGTTAATTTTCTAATAACCTTTTTTTGTGACGACAATTGGCTAAAGCTGAAACAGCAAGACGACACCACAGCCCAAACAGCAGTCAAACAATTAGTTATTACATGAACAATTTCCTGGTCATATTATTTGGCGATGCCAATTGGCTGCCAGGCTCTTATCATTTAGGGCCATTTGAAACACCGGGTTTCCGTGAACATCCCACAAGCAACGGACGCTCGAAAATTCAAATTTGCCAACCCTTTATAAACATTTTCACTAAAGACCCTTCAAAATTTCATAAATAGTTTTCCAAAGATAAGTATTGGTTGTGCTATCATGTTATGATCACCACAACTATATTATTTGTAGAATGTAATTTTTATAAACAGTATTTTGATAAAAAATATTTTAATTTAAATAATTAATGCTTTTCATCTATAATTTTAAAAAAAACTCTTGTAGCACGCCTCTGCTTTCTTCACTCTTATCAGACGGTAAAACCAAAGAAAACACTCTTGCAAATGCAATAAAAACAGTAAAAACTATTAACGCAGTCGAATGCACATCACGTATACGCTACGTCTCACTATAGCCAACTATCTGTTGGTGTTGTTGTTGCTTTTTGGTTTTTTTTTGTTACTCGCACACTGCATGCAACGTACAATTTTTGAAAATTCCCATAAATCACCATCAACCTTCCCACAGTAGCATAAAAGGAAACAATATCGAAGCAGCAGCAGCCAAAGCAACAACATGCCACAGTCTATCGTTTGTAACTGAATTGAGAATGTATAACTATTTTAAAAAGTTATAACTTCATTTGGCAACAATGTAGGAGGCGTGTGTGAGGAAATGTTGAACAAAAATAATTTTTTGGGATCTTGGCTGTTAGAGTTATTTTGATATAACAAATAGATTTTTTTTGATGCAAGGTATCCTTTTGATATAAAAAATGAGCTTTTTGGTGACTTAAGTGAATTTTTGATGAATAGAGTTATAGCGAACCATACGCTAAAACAAATGTACCTTGAACATTTATGAATTCTAAGAGCGTTTGGCGGAAGTATTGGGCGATAGCACAAAACTTATTTTTTTTAAATAAAAAAAGCCAAAGTTGTCGCCAGCAATCTAAAGCAAATTAACTGAATGATGTAAAGATGCACCAGAAATCTGTAAGTTTTCTCGTAATTTTAGTCGGACTTGAACTTAAGGTAATTTTTTTAAATTTCTTATTTTATTATGAAAATAAATTATTTTTAAATAAAGCAGGAATATCTGGATAATGTTTTTTTTCACCACATCTTTCTCACGTATGCATGATAAGAGTTACGTCAGTACCTAGCCGGGTAAGCCATAACCTGACGGTTGATCATACCACTGTAGATGATGTGATTTGATTTACATCTGCATCGACCAGGTAGTCATAATCAGATGGTGGTTAAACCACTATGAATGATTTGCAAACGTCATTCACGCCCTACGAGGCCATCGAATACGTATATCCTCCGGTCACTCCTAGTAGCAATTTCCTTGCTAAAGAGTTGGAGACTTTCCAACTCCTGGTCCAGAACGCATGAAGCTTTATATAATTAAGAACACGACGGCATTCGTAATCACTGGACCTGGACCATTCATTTTGTTCATTTTGAACGATCCGACCCACAAACTATCACGAGGGTCTCGAAACCACAGCCACCTCAATAACCAGTCAGAGAACAGCTAATTGTCTCAAGAGACAAATAGTGAACTCTGCGGGCGTACTGATTCCCGTGGAAATATGTGGATTGCCCAGGTGACTCCTACTAGCTTTTGAGGGGCCTGGGCTCCCTTTTACCCCGCAAGACACCAGCCTAAATGGAATAGTAGGTTCCAAAAAGACTATAATGTGCCCCCGGGGGAACCACTGTAGATGATAGTTAGCATCATCCACGCCCTAGGAAGCCTTCTGATATCTCGATCCTTCAGTCACCCTTAATCGCAAATCTGAGAGCTCGAAGCACGCCAACGTCCATACTACTTGCTGAATAGTTGGAGTCTATCCCACTCCCTATCCAGAACACATGCAAGCTTATCTTATTGAACCAGGACTATTCATTATAATCATAGTAAATGATCCGATTTACACAACTCCAACGAGGGCCGCGAAACCACAACCACCCCGATGCTCCCGAAGGGCCAACCTCCATAATCAGTCATTGAACAGCTAAAAGGCTAAAAAGCTGAACTCTGGGCCTTACTGATTCCAGTGGAAATAAAGTGGTGTTGTCTAATTGACTCCTGCCAGCCTTTTGGGGGACTGGGACTTCCTTTTACACCCCCCCCCCCCTGACACATGTAATGATGGTGAGATTCCGTTAAGACATATAAATGTGCCCCCGCATATTGCGTGATATGATTTTCGTCGGTACCTATCGCCCAAGTGGTTAAACCACTATCGCCCAAGTGATTAAACCACTTGGGCGATATGATGCGTGCACCGGGCCCTAGGAAGCCGAAGACTAATTTCTAGCAACAGGTTATTACTAGTTGCAATTTCGAAGGTTTCGAAGAAGGGTCGCCAACCACTACTTCTTGCTAAAGAGCTGGAGACTATCCAACTCCTAGTTCAGAACACATGACAAGCATGCTCACTGGATCTGGATCATTCACCCATTGTTCTCAGTAAAGATGAGATGATCCTGGCCCCTTAATCAAAATTCATGTGGAGCGCGAAACCACAATCCCCACGAAGCTCCCGAAGGGCCAACCTCAATAATTAGCTAAAAGGCTAAAAAGACAAATAGCTGAACTCTGGGCATTACTGATTCCCGTGGAAATAACATAGAGTTGTCTAGTTGGCTTCTTCCAGGCTTTTAGGGTACTGGGACTACTTTTTCACCCCGGTGACACATGTAATGATGGTGAGATTCCGACAAGATATATAAATGTGCCACCGGGGGGGCCTTCATGCGTATTACGTGATAAGATTTACATCTGCTCCAGGCCGTAAACCGTAATCAGATGGTGGTCAAACCACTGGGAATGAAAAGCAACGTCACTCACGGCCTAGGAAGCCGAGGACTAATTCTAGCAACAGGTCATACCTAGTTGCAATTTCAGTGATTCCAAAGCAGGGTTGCAAACCACTACTCCTTGCTAAAGAGCTGGAGACTATCCAACTCCTGGTCCAGAACGCATGAAGCTTAAATAATTAAAAAAACGACTTGGACCATTCATTGTGTTCATTTTTGAATGATCCGACCCGCAAACTCAAACAAGGGCCACGAAACACACACCCACCACGATACTCCCGAAGGGCCTACCTCAATAATCAGTCAGAGAACAACTAAAAGTCCAAAGAAAGAATTAGCGGAACTCTAGGGCTTACTGATTCCCGTGGAAATACAGTGGATTTTCTAGTTGGCTTCTTGCTAGTCTAGGGGCTCCCTTTTACCCCCGCAAGACACAAGTCTAGATGGTCTTCAGGCGTATTCTTAATATCGCTTTTCTCAAGTTGTGTATGCAGTCAACATCATTTATTTTAGTTATAGTTTTTCCTGCGTTGGACAGCAATCTTCGCCGAGTAATGTTTCCTCATTTTCAAACTTTTTCGGTTGATCAGGCCTCCATCCGCAAACCATCGTTCACAAGTTTCTTGTGCTGGTTTCTATCAACAATCGATAACTTTCAGCTGCAGGTTACCAGACTTCCCCGCAAAACGTTTTTTTGGCACAAAATTACGCATTATTTTAGGGATTGAAAAATATCGAATAATGAATTATAATAAGAGATGTTTGTTTACCCTCAAAAATACCGTTTTTGTTGTTGTTAATACAGACCGTACGTGATAGTTATGCCATCTATATGCTGTCCAAATCGGTTTTATTGACTTGTATACCTAAAAAAAATAAAAGTAAATTTTGCAAAATAAGTACTTTAATTGGTTGGTACCTTTTAATGCAAAGCGTAACATTTTTGTGCAAAGTTTATAAATAATTTTTCAAATATTTTAATAAGGAAATTGTTTTAATTAAGAAACATTAAAAGGAAAAAACAAATAAAATAGTAAAACTATTAAACATGAATTAAATCTTTTTGCCGTTTGAATTTGTTTTACACAAAATAGGAAATAACATGTACGTGAAGATACAATTTGCTTTTTGCAACGTTTGCTTTTCATAAAAAAAATAATAAAAAATTGTTTTCAATTATTTCATGCTTCTTCTTATTTATGTGTGTTCATAAAATTTCTTTTTTTTTTTTTGCTTTGAGTACGAGTATTTTTTTATCTTTTGAACTAAATGCTCCATATATTCATTTATTTTAATTGATTTGACACTTTGTAATCACTCATCATCACTTACAGTAAGTGGAGAATAGGAAAAGACTATAAACTAAAGGTTTATTACACAAACTTTACTGCAAATTATCTAAAGAAAACTTTCTTTTAAAATAAAATCTTAGATGGTACAAAGAAGTTTTTTATGAGTGGAATTCCTAAAATAGACTTTTGAGTGGAGAGTTAATTGTCCTCTTAAAAATTTATTACAAACCAAAACAGAAAAATGCAAATAAAAAAAATATTAAAAAAAATATAGATTCCAGCGAGTGTCTGTTAATTTTTCTTAAACAAACAACAGCTATTCTTTTTTTGCAATTTATTTATTTATTATTTTTTGTAATTTTTATTTGTGGCGAGTGCCAAAAGTCACTGGCGAAGACAATCAAATCACTTTGCTTTTAATAGAAACATCATTGTGTTCAAGTTTTCTATGCTGTAATATTTTACATAAAATATTTTATAAATATTTTAGAGCAGGGTTAGGAAAACTAACAGTTTATTTATAATTTTGTTAAAAATGGGGAAAAAAATTCGAATAAAATTTGATTCGAATAAAAATTTATTCGAATAAAATTAGAATTAAAAAAAAAATTAGTTCAATAAAATTTGATTCGAATAATACTTTCTAAGTTACTGGAATTATTTTAACTATCTTTAAGTTATTCCTTCAAGTATATCAAAAGTTTTTATTTAAAAAGAAAATATCCTTTTCAAAGAATTTATTACAGGGTATCCGCCGGGAAGGTAATACTATTTTGTTTGTTTTTAATTTTAAATTAAATGAAAGCGAATGGATCTTATAATGATAAATGTTTTATTTAATGTTGGCAATTATATATGAAATACAAAATTAGATAAATGCCCGCCTCTATTGGCCTCACATTTTTCATTACTTTCCCACACATTTTACGCGAGAATTCATTAAATTTCGTCACGAATATTTTGTTCGAATTGCTCAAGCGTTTCTGGTTTGATTGCATAAACCTTGCTTTTCAGCTACCCCCCACCAAAAGAAAGTTCGGAGCAGACAAATCAGACGATCGTGGAGGCCGATTAACATCACCATTGCTTGAAATAATTTGTAGTGCGAGAATTCTACTGTAATCCTGGCTGTATGCGTTGTGGCATCGTTTTATTGATACCACATGTTAATAAAGCCCAAATCAAGCAGTTGTGGCCTTAAAAACTTTTCAATCATATCACGATATCGCTCTCAATTCAACGTTACCGTTACGTCGTTTCCATTTTCAAGGAAGTAATGTCCAATGATTCCTCTTGACCAAATGTCACACCAGACTGTCACTTTGAATTGATGCAAATATGACTGTTGAATAATTTGAGGGATTCCCATTTTCCAGAAGCGACTATTCTGTTTTATCACACATCCATCGATGTGATTTTTTCATGAAAATCGGGGTTGTCATGGGCGAGCTGTAACGTCTTTTCGGCATATATGCACAGGCGTAAATGGTCTTGTAGAAGAAGCTTTTGAATCTTATATGGAAACAAATGTATATCCTTGTGCAAAATTGTAAAATAACTTTCATTCCAATGTAAAAAAATCATTTTTGTTTTATTCCTTTTCAAAACATACCTCTATAAAAAACACCCTTTATAAACAACTGATAGTATGATAGTATTGATAGTAACACATACAGTGAAAATAAGGAATTCGGTGACACGTTTTTAAAACACTTCCTTTATATTTCAAGCAGTAATAATTTGAAGCCGCTCGCTCACACGCTGTGCCCATCACTTTTTGGGGCCGGTGTGTACGTAATGAAAATATTTATTTAAATAAATTTAAAAAAATATATTTAATTTGCTTAAAGTTTGCAATACAAAAACAATTAATTACAAGAACAAAACAATAGAAAATAAATGAAAGTGGAAATGAAGAAAGTAAAGCGGCTTACTAAAGCTTAGTTGATTTGTAAGAAGCCTTTCTTCATCATGCGATAGGAAGTTTTTAATGAAAAATGCTAACGTTAGTTATAAATAGTAATTAAAGGTACTTTCTTTTAATGAATAAGAAATTTTTTATACTCCTTTTGGAGGAGAAAAATTAGAATATTAGTTAAATAAACTTTAAGAAAATAAAAAATTTTATGAAAAAAGTACTTTTGGAAAAAGCACTTTTTAGGAAGTACTTTTGGAAAAAGCACTTTTTAGGAAGGGCGCTTTTGAAAAAAAGATACTTTTCGAAAAAAAGTACTTTTAAAACAGGTACTTCTTGGTAAAAGGTGCTTTAAAAAAGGTACTTTTATATAAAAGTACTTATAATAAAATAGGTATTTTGAAAAAAAAAATATGGTATAAACAGAAACATTCAGAAAAAATATTGATTTACCAGGGTTAGTCCCTTTCATAGGTGTTATGAAAAATATTCTTTGGTAATCAAGAGACTCTTTTAATAAATATTCGCTTCAAAATAAAGCAGGGTGTTCTTTTTATAAAATATCTCTTAAGAAAAAGAGGGTTTTTTTATAAATATTATATTTCGCTTAATATTCGTAAATAAAGTGTAGATTCCTCAATTTAAATGAAAAATTTATTTTCAAGAGGGTAAAAACGAAATATATATTTTTTTTTATTAAAAAAAGTACTTTTTTCCTAAAGTATATTTAAATTCAAAAGGCATTTTTTTATAAATTTATATCTAATGCGAATTTTTTAGGAAAACTCTTATTCTTAAAAATAACAACGATAAAAGAAATATTTTGTTAGAAGCATATAAAAGAGAAATAGTACTTTGGGATATATGCAAAGGGGATTTTTGATTACACAATATATTTGTGGATGAAGTATTTTTTTGTTATGTTATAATCAGATAAATAAAATGATTGTTGAAATAGGGAATTTTATAAGAACATGCTGCTCTTCGGTTAAAGAGTTTTTTTATGAGTAATCTCAATTATTTGCATAAAGTACTTTTTTTCTTAAAAAAAGTCTTATTATTACCGTTTCTTGTGCTTTGCAACTTTTACAGCCTTGGCTGTTAAAAGAAGGAATTTTACAACAACATGCAGCTATTCATTCGGTGGAAGAAACCCTTTTGGTAAAAAACAATTTTATTGCAAAAATACTTTTTTCTGAAAAAAAGACTTAATATTGATTTTTTTTGTGCTTTGCAACTTAGGAGCCTCGTTAATGAAAATAAATTTTTTGTGTCACATAGGCGTTTTTTTTAGTTAAAAGCAGACTTTTTGTTGCAAAAGAGTACTTTTTGGCAAAAGACCCTTTTCTGTAAAAAAAAGATTTCTTGGTAATAAAATGATTTTTAGTGATTTAGAATACAGTTTTAAGCTGAAATGATTTTTTGTTAAAGAAGATAATATTTTGGGACTAAACATGATAATGTGTTGCCTTAAAGAATCATTAAATAAATTAATTATTAAATAATTAAATAAATATATTTCTTGTATAATTAAAAAAATTGTTTTTATACTTTATAACCTTCTTTATTTTGTTTATAATTTTAACATTTGGTTTTTGTCATGATTTTTTTTTACTCTTTCATTCGCCATTCAATAGTTTCATTATCATTTTCAGTGTCAGTTTTTATTTCGATGGCCACTTTATACTCAGGCGTTATTGCACCCACCTATTGCCACTTTGTTGCTATTATTGTATTATATATTTATTGTTTGTACATTTTATTGCAAGTAGTTTTTGCCATTTTATTTGATTTTGAAATGGATTCTTTTTGTTTTAAATAAAAATAACAATCTTTTGTTTATTTTCCGAATTGTGAGTGAGTGCGCTTTTGGTGGGCAATTTTTGTTAATTTACTTCCAAAAAAGGTAAAGCGCATAAAAATGATATTAACATTCCTTTTTTTGCAATTTTTTTGTTGTATTTCGTATTTCAGTTTTTTTTTTGTTTTATAATTTTATTTATTATTGTCCCAAAACAGTAAGTGTTTTTTAAATTAATCACAGCTTTATTTTGTCACATTTTGTTTGTTTATGCCTTGCTGTTCTTATTGTTGTTGTTGTGTGTGACCAAAAAAAAAAAATTACGATTTATTTGATGCGTGTGTTATCCGTAAATTGTGTTCATTTTATATTTTTATTATGTCATTTAACACTTTTAAAGGCGGCAGGAGTGTTTAAAGTACCCAACAGCCATGTCAAGTTTGTAGAGAAAGAGAGAAAGTTTGTTGCCTGAAGTTTGTATCTGATGGAAGTGTTATTTATAGCGATACCAGTAAGACTGGGAATTCTTTCCTCTTTTTGTAACTATAGTCGCTGAGGTAATTATTCGGTTAAAAATTTGTTTGTGAACCGGATTCTAATAAAGCTGTCGCCATATTTATTTCTCATTCTAACCAAAGCAGTGCCCAAAATGGCATTATCCTTTCCGGAAGAAGAATAATTTATAAAAAAGCCCTTGAACTTGTTGATTCATTCGATTCAGAACTATTAGCATTCAACGATTATGCATTATTTACTGCATATACAGGGCTGGACAATTCAATGAAAACTTTTCGCAAAGTTCACTTAATTGTTTAAAAAAAAAAAAAAACAAAAGCCATTCCAATTTTTTCTTTTTAGAAATATCTTCTTTATTCTCTTAGGGAAAGATTAAGAAAAAAAATAAATAACAAAAGTGTAACATTGTTCGAATTATAGAAAAAACAAAAAAAAAAACTAAATGTAGTTAGTTTTGGGAAGTGGACAAAACAATGAAAACTTAAATTTTATTTCAATAAATTTCGGTAGCATTTTTGGGAATCCTATTTTGTTGGGAATCCTTTATTTTTGATGACTGCATCACAACAACGATACATTGATTCAATTAATTTATCAATGGTGTCCTTTGGAACTTTATGCCATTCACTCAGCACTGCATTGCTTAACTGGTCTTTCCGTGTATAATTTTAGGCTCTTATCTTGCGATCTACAATTTCCCATCGATTTTCTATTGGATTGAAATCTGGGGAATGGGAAGGGCACTTTAAAACACCTACCTCATTGGAGCGTAACCAGTCAGTTACAATTATAGAGGTATGTTTTGGATCATTGTCATGCTGAAATCTCCAAATTAGTGACATGCTCTCCTCTGCATGTGGTAACAATATGTCGCTTAAAATCGATATGTAGCCTATACCTGTCATTGTGTCCTTTATAAAATGCAGTGGACACATTCCCTGCCCTGAGAAATAACCCTCCTTCATAATATTGCCACCACCAAATTTTACAGTTTTGCAAGTATATTTTGGATCCCGTCTCTTTTCTTTTGGCTGTGGCACAAGAGATCTTCCGTCGTTCCCCCTTAAATTATACTTGGATATGTCGGAAAATAGGACAGTATTCCATTGCTCTCTAGACCAACGTATGTGCTCTTTGGCAAATTTCAAACAAGCAGTGCGTTTTTTTGAGATATTAGAGATTTCTTTGCAGGACAATAATAACCAAGACAAGCTTCGCCTGCTCTACGACTAATTGTTCGTCAGATAATATCCAATCGCAGAATATGCTTAACTTCTCTTGATGCCATTATCGTGTCTTTTTTAAAATCTCTTGCTATTAAATTACGTGGTCATCCTCCTGAATGTAGTATTTTCCCAGTCCCTGTTTCACGAAATTTCTTGATAATTTTAGAAACGTTTGATTTATTCATTTAATTTTTGTCACAAATATTTTTTTGATTTAATCCAGTATTAAAATCATTTAACATTTTGATTTTTAAATCTTCACAGATCTTAAATCTAGAAGTTATGTAAATGCTATGTATTCTGCTTCAATTTCTCATTACTGCATTTTGTTTTACTCATCTTTCGTGCAGAAGTGTAAAAGTTTCCATTGTTTTGTCAATACCCTAAAACTTGCCACTTTCACTTTTTCTTTTTAACGATAGAACTGTCTTTTTTTCATCTTTTCTTTTTTCTTTTAATTTATCAAAAACAGCCTGCAAAATGCTATTCTAAGATACTTTTTCAGTTTATTTGGCAATTAATTTTGAATTTCGACTTTTAAAAACGAATGAATGGATTTTGAGAAAAGTTTCCATTGCATTGTCCAGCACTGTATATATATATGTAATAGTGTATGATGTGAGCGACTAAAAACTCGACATTTTAATGACTTACATTTAGTTACTGTATGTCCCATTTTTAGGCAATTTATGCAAGCGGGAACGCCTTTAGTGAAGTCAAATCTCTGCTGAACTGGCATTGCCGAGAAAGAAGGACAATTAGACACAAAATATTGTGCAGATTTGGAAAATATTTCGACTATGCTTGTGATCCAGTCTGACATTAATATGAAGATTTTTAGTACTTTCTTGGGAAAATATCGTTTTTCCTTGCAACATTATTATTTGGCTTGATGCTTGAACTTGAGGCTTCTTCTTTAGCTGAAATGTGTTGGTATCTATTCACTCCATAGGGGCAACTTTTCATTATCAATCTGATCTTCCCATTTAGATCTAGTGATTGGGTCTACTTTTGTCACTACTAAGTTGATAATTATCGTATTAGTAATTGCCATGTCATCAGCGATTGACAAAAGTGAGCTATTACATAGCCGAAACCGTATCAACCAAGACCCTCAAGCTGGCTGCAGGTGGTTTAGACATATCCCGTAATTAAAATTACTTTCTTATATTATCTAGATCACGGATTGCCATAAACTTTTTTCAAACTTTTCAAAGCCTTGTTTCCCCTCGGGGGCACATTATAGTCTTTTTGGAACCTACTATTCCATTTAGATTTGTGACTTGCGGGGTAAAAGGGAGCCCAGGCCCCTCAAAGACTAGTAGGAGTCATCTGGACAATCCACATATTTCCACGGGAAATCAGTTGCCCCAGAGTACAATATTTGCTCTCTTTAGACAAAAAATGTGCTCTGACTGGTTATTGAGGTTGGCCCCTATATGGGAGTATCGTGGTGGTTGTGGTTTCGGACCCTCGTGAGAGTTTGTGGGTCGGACCATTCAAATAACACAATGAATGGTTCAGGTTCAGTGAGTCGTGTTCTTGAGAAATAAGAGCTTCATGCGTTCTGGACCAGGAGTTGGAAAGTCTCCAACTCCTCAGCAAGGAGTGAGGGCACGGCCTACTCCGGACTTTCTAAATTGCTACTAGAAGTGACTGGAGGATATACGTATCTGAAGGCCTTCTAGGGCGTAGTTGGTGTCCAATCAACTAAGTGGTTTAACTACCATCTGATTATGACCTCGCGGTCGGTGCAGATGTAAAACAAATCACACATTTTCAAAGCCTTGATATAATTTTGACCAGTTATTTGATACGCCTTTACTATACCCAGTGCTTTATCTGAAAAACATAAAATTAAATGATTAAATTTTTGAATTTCAGTCAGAGTCAAGTCACTGTCTACCAAGCTCTCGAATAAACTCATAAAATTCTTATAAATATTCGGAATATTTGCCGCTAAATTGTGGAACTTCATATTTGAAAGTCGACTATGACCATGAAAACTACAAGAAGGTGCAATAAAGCTATATTTCTTTGGGATTAAATACCCCAAAAGTATACTCTTAGTGGGAACACATAAATTTTCCATATCAGTCCTTTCATTGTTAAAGGGATCCAAAATATCGATCTCTGACGGAATGTCCATAGCATCTTCGCTGAACGAATTAAAAATTTCCCATTAATTTTGATTAAAATAAATAGTGTTCTCCTTAATAGAGCGCCTTAACCGTAAAACATTGTTCAAGACTTTATTCTTCTGCTGGTATAAACGCTCGAATCAAATTCAATTTTGGGAACAAATAAATAATTTAAATTCAGCTTAATTTACGTTTATTTTAATTTATAAAAATAACTAGCTGACCCATTGAGAACGAATTTGTGAGATCGCAAAGAAGAAACGCAAACAAATAAGCTCGATGCCCACCGCGACTGTTTTAACGGTGACAGTAATCGAGTCCATGTTACTTTGGGCCTTTCACCGTCATCCGCCAATGCACATTGCTAGCAGTTGTCGGCTGGCTGGTAAACAACGCTCAATATTTACGTAAATGCGACGTAATATCAAAACACGTAACATCAAAACACAGCGCACAAAAAAAAATAAAATGCATTGAATGAATAAATACACAAAAATTCATTCAAGTCGATCCAGTCGTGTAGTTGCAGTGTAGTTGAATAACCTGGTGACCGACTGCACCGCCATCTGCCGGGCTGATTTGTAAATGTAAACCATCTAAACCACCCAAACGCATGCAAAAAAAATTTATTCAGTGACATACACACGTACAGTAGAATTATTATAAAGAAGATTTGTATGGGAGGTACCACGCGTTTTTATGAAATCCACTCAACCGAAATACCAAATTCTGTTTAAATGCCCTTAGCAGGATTAGAAATATTGGATTTTTAATTTGTTGTTTGTATGGGAGGTACCACACAATCAGTCCAACCGTTTAGGAGAAGCTCAGTCAGAACACACGTACAATGTGTGTGATTTGTTTTACATCTGCACCGACCGTGAGGTCATAATCAGATGGTAGTTAAACCACTTAGTTGATTGGACACCAACTACGCCCTAGAAGGCCTTCAGATACGTATATCCTCCAGTCACTACTAGTAGCAATTTAGAAAGTCCGGAGTAGGCCGTGCCCTCACTCCTTGCTGAGGAGTTGGAGACTTTCCAACTCCTGGTCCAGAACGCATGAAGCTCTTATTTCTCAAGAACACGACAGCATTCATACTCACTGAACCTGAACCATTCATTGTGTTATTTTGAATGGTCCGACCCACAAACTCTCACGAGGGTCCGAAACCACAACCACCACGATACTCCCATATAGGGGCCAACCTCAATAACCAGTCAGAGCACATCATTGTCTAAAGAGAGCAATTAGTGTACTCTGGGGCAACTGATTTCCCGTGGAAATATGTGGATTGTCCAGGTGACTCCTACTAGCCTTTGAGGGGCCTGGGCTCCCTTTTACCCCGCAAGACACAAATCTAAATTGAATAGTAGGTTCCAAAAAGACTATAATGTGCCCCCGGGGGGCAACACACGTACAGTAGAATTATATATATATAAAGATTAAGAAACAGTAATTATTTCCCTATTATTGTTAAGTTTTAAAGAAGACGGGAATAATTAAACGCTAACAGAACGTAATGCAACATTTTGTAGATCCCTGCATCCAGCCATAACATTCTACGCATATTCTTTCTACCATTATTATCATTTATTTATTATCTTTTCCTTTTAGTTATTGCTTCATTTCATCTATTTTCGTTATTCTTATTTTTATTATTATTTTTTTTTTTATTTTAATATTATTTTAATAATTTTTCTTCATAAATCATTAATATTTCCATACACTTTAGTTGCTGTTACAATTTTTTTTTTATATTTTTCTACTGGGATTGTTTTGGAAACGCTTGTCAGCCATAATCGTTAAAAAAATAATGTGACATTTTTATGTTCATTTATCATTTATTTTGAAAAGAATTTGAATTAAAAATGAAAATTAAAACGCTCATAAAGAATTAACTTGATTGCACATGCAAAGCGTATCTTTGGCTTTAATTTTATTTCATTTTCATGTGGGTGTCACCACACCAAAACATGTTTTCTTTAAAACAAAAAAAAATTCTTTTTTTTTTCTGTTTAATCTTACTTAAAACAATTTATCATACCAAATTAGTTATCTATATTATTACCGTTATGTGCATATTTAACATTTTTTTTCTGTCATTTACAATTTCCTAGAAGTTTAAAACGCTTAAGTTGTCTCAAGTTAAGATTTAAAAAACAATTTCAAATGGCTATTGAAAAATTGAATTTTTATGAAAAAAATTGTTAAAGATTAAGTTTAGGCGAAAATTAGCTTTATTCTGAAAAAGTTATTTCTTAAAAATTAATTCAACAATTAACTTAATTTTCCATAAAATTATTGATTTTATTATAACCAGGCTTAATTATAGTTTACGCCCACATTTCAGGGATGAACTAGTTCGCTCTTTGATTAAAATTTTTGTATTTTATCCCCATTTTGTTTAAAGGGCGACTTTTTGTTTAAAAATTAAACTTTTGTTTTAAGAGGTGACTGGTATATCGGAAAGTCAGATTTTCAAACTTGTTTTTTAAAATTATGAACATTTTTAGGACAACAAATTTTTTCCTATTGGAGTGGCTCTTACAAAAGTGTGAATTTTTGTGGCTTTAATTTTAACAGCGACCTTTTGTTCTAAGCGGTCTTTCTTAAATCATTATTAAAATGATAATATAATGTTATTAAGGTGTCTTTTTATTATTAAAGTTACTTTTTGTTATACAGTTGACTTTTTTATAACAGTGGCTAATAATAATAATTGTTATAAAAGTGAGTTTTTTTGTTATAAAATGAACTTTTCGTTATAAGAGTTGCTTTTTATTATAAAAGTGACTTTTTGTTATAACGATGATAATCTATGTATATAAAAATGAAATGGTCCACGTATGTAATATAATGGCATGAGAACTGCGAGAGCGAATTGGTTCGGAAAATTTTTCGGAAAACTTAGAAAATTCATTTATTATTTTTTTTCTTGTTCGCTGTAAATGTAAGTTTTTAGTTTAGTGACTCTGTTTTATTGACTTTTTATTATAAAAGTGACTTTTTTACACTAAAGATGAATTTAGTGCTAACAGCGACTTTTTGTTATAAACGTGACTGTTTGATATTAAAGTGACTGTTTGTTATAAAAGTGACTTTTTGTTATAAAAGTGACTTTTTGTTATTAAAGTGACTGTTTGTTACAAACGTGACTTTTTATTATAAAAGTGACTGTTTGTTATTAAAGTGACTGTTTGTTATAAAAGTTACTTTTTATTGTTAAAGTAATTTTTTGTTATTAAAGTGACTTTTTGTTGTAAACGTGACTTTTTGTTATTAAAGTGACGTTTTGTTATAAACGTGACTTTTTGTTATAAAATGGACTGTTTGCTATTAACGTGACTTTTTGTTATTAAAATGACTTTTTGTTAAAAAAGTGACTTTTTGTTATTAAAGTGACTTTTTGCTATTAAAATGACTTTTTTTTATAAAAGTGACTTTTTATTATTAAAGTGACTTTTTGTTATTAAAGTGACTTTTTGTTATAAAAGTGACGTTTTGTTATAAACGTGACTTTTTGTTATAAAATGGACTGTTTGCTATTAACGTGACTTTTTGTTATTAAAATGACTTTTTGTTAAAAAAGTGACTTTTTGTTATTAAAGTGACTTTTTGTTATAAACGTGACTTTTTGTTATAAAATGGACTGTTTGCTATTAACGTGACTTTTTGTTATTAAAATGACTTTTTGTTAAAAAAGTGACTTTTTGTTATTAAAGTGACTTTTTGCTATTAAAATGACTTTTTTTTATAAAAGTGACTTTTTATTATTAAAGTGACTTTTTGTTATTAAAGTGACTTTTTGTTATTAAAGTGACTTTTTGTTATAAACGTGAATTTTTATTATAAAAGTAACTTTTTGCTATTAAAGTGACTGCTTGTTATAAAAGTGACTTTTTGTTATAAAAGTGACTTTTTATTATTAAAGAGACTTTTTGTTATAAAAGAAACTATTATTATTAAAGTGAATTTTTGTTATAAAAGTGGCTTTTTATTATTAAAGTGACTTTATGTTATGAAAGAAACTTTTTATTATTAAAGTGATTTTTTGTTGTAAACGTGACTTTTTGTTATAAAAGTGACTTTTTGCTATTAAAGTGACTGTTTGTTACAAAAGTGACTTTTTGTTATAAAAGTGACTTTTTGTTATTAAAGTGACTTTTTGTTATAAACGTGACTTTTTATTATAAAAGTAACTTTTTGCTATTAAAGTGACTGTTTGTTATAAAAGTGACTTAAAACTTTTTATTATTAAAGTGACTCTTTGTTATAAACGTGACTTTTTGTTATAAAAGTGACTTTTTGTTATTAAAGTGACTTTGTGATAAAAAGTGACTTTTTGTTATTAAAGTGACTTTTTGCTATTAAAGTGACTTTTTGTTATAAAAGTGACTTTTTGTTATAAAAGTGACTTTTTGTTATAAAAGAAACTTTTTATTATCAAAGTGACTTTTTGTTATAACGATGACTATTTGCTATAAATGTAACTTTTTGTTATTATAGTGGCGTTTTATTTTAGATGTGACGTTTTATTATAAAAGTGACTTTGTTGTTTTAAAAGTGACTTTAGTTTTAACAGTAATTTTTTGTTGTAAACGAATATATTGTTATTATTACTAAAATGAGTTTTTCTTATAAAAGTGACTTTTTGTTATAACGACGACTAAATAGTCGTATAATAGCTATAAACGTGAGTTTTTTATAATAGTGGCTTTGAATAAAAAAGACACCCTGTGTGAAAGTGACAGGGTTATATAAGTTATTCTTTGTTATAAAAGTGGTAATCAATTTTTGTTTTAGCAGTAATTTTTTTTATAATAGTGACCTTTAGTTTAACAGTCACTTTTTTTTTTTTAAATGACATTTTGTTTAACAGTCGCTGTTTTTTTAATACAAATGATTTTTTATAATAAAAGTTACCTTCTTTTTTACAGTGATTTTTTGTTTTAGAAATGACTTTATGTTATAGATGTGTGTTCTTGTTATAAAAGCGAGTTTGTGTTATAACGGTGAGTATTTGTTATAAAAGTTAATTTAGGTTATAAAAGTGGCTCTTCGCTGTAAAAGAGATTTTTTATTATTATCGTGAGTGTTTATTGTAAAAGTGATTTATGATAATAGTGACCATTGCTATTACAAGGAAATTTGTTGTAAAAGTCTTTTTATAAAAGTCACTTTATAAAAGTCACTTTATAAAAGTCACTTTATAAAAGTCACTTTATAAAAAGTCACTTTATAAAAGTCGCTTTATAAAAGTCACTTTATAAAAGTCACTTTATAAAAGTCGCTTTATAAAAGTCACTTTATAATAGTCATTTTATAAAAGTCGCTTTATAAAAGTCACTTTATAAAAGTCGCTTTATAAAAGTCACTTTATAAAAGTCACTTTATAAAAGTCACTTTATAAAAGTCACTTTATAAAAAGTCACTTTATAAAAGTCGCTTTATAAAAGTCACTTTATAAAAGTCACTTTATAAAAGTCGCTTTATAAAAGTCACTTTATAAAAGTCGCTTTATAAAAGTCACTTTATAAAAGTCACTTTATAAAAGTCACTTTGTAAAAGTCACTTTATAAAAAGTCACTTTATAAAAGTCGCTTTATAAAAGTCACTTTATAAAAGTCACTTTATAAAAGTCACTTTATAAAAGTCACTTTATAAAAGTCACTTTATAAAAGTCACTTTATAAAAGTCACTTTATAAAAGTCACTTTATAAAAAGTCACTTTATAAAAGTCGCTTTATAAAAGTCACTTTTTATAAAAGTCACTTTATAAAAGTCACTTTATAAAAGTCACTTTATAAAAGTCACTTTATAAAAGTCACTTTATAAAATTCACTTTATAAAAAGTCACTTTCACTTTTATCAAAGAAAGAAAGAAAAAATTGTTTCTATTTTAAAGGAGCAGATTTTTATTTTAAAAAATTACTTTTTGCTAAAAGAATAGTTTTTTAAAGAGTTCCTTTTTTCTTATTAAAAAATGAAATTTTTTTAAAAAAATTTACTTGGTGTTAAAAGAGTGACTTTATGTTAATAAAAGTGACTTGTTTTGTTAAAAAAAAGTTACATGTTTATAAAAAAAAATAATTTTTTTTCAAATAATGATTTATTGTTAAAAATAATATTTTTGTCACTACGTCCTTTTTTAAAGGCAAAGATTTGTCAATAATATAATTTTTTGTTTATATGTGACTTCTGGGTATTAGGGGTGACTTTTTTAATAAAGTTGATTTTTGAAAAAAATAATAGTTAAAAAAATGAAGCTTTAATTTTTAAAATTTGTTTGTTTGTTTGTTTTTAAACAGGTCACTTTTGTTTTAAAAGTGAGTGTTTGGTAAAAAATATGAATTTTTGCCAAATAAAGAAATTTCTTAAAATAGTAATTTGTCTTAATACAGCCTTTTTCTGGCTAAAAATAATTTACTTTTTTAAATATATATCTCTTTACAAAAAGTCACTAAATTATCAAACAAATATTTTTGTCACATTAAAAATGAGAAATTATTTTATTTTTGTTTTTGTAAATTATTTAATAACAAAATATTTGTTTACAAACTTTACAATAATAAACGTTCAAAAATTCTTTAACTTTGGTTGTGTGAGAAAATGTTTTACTGCCTGAAAGCGTGCGTATTTACGGAAGAAGATGTTTTTTGTGCAATAGCACTCGTCAACAATGTGTCACACAATTGATTTTTTTTTGTGTAGAAAAAATTCACGATTATTTTAGATAAGTTAAAAAAAATGTATAAAAAACAAAACAAATTAGAAAATAAAATAAAAACGGAAAACATAAAGTTTAAATTCATTCAAAACAAAATGCACACTGTTCCTACAACATGTGAGATACGCTTGAAAACAACAATATTACAAACGATTACAATACAAAAAAAAAATAAAAATAAAATAAAAATAAAGAGATTATTGCTTAAATATTTAGATATATGGACGAGTATGTATGTGTAGGTAGATATGTATTTTTGTATGGATGTCTATATTAAAATCCGATACAGGAAATGCAACAAAAATGACACAAAAATTGACAATTAAATAAAATTTTATTATTAATTGAAATGAAACATTTAAATAAAAAAAAATAAAAAAAGACAAACTTATTTCTGTTTACATCAAATCATCAACTTTTGTTTGTGTTTTTTTTTGTTTTTGACGTAAGACAACATAATAGAGCAACAATAAACGTAAAACGTAAATCGCTTTGTTGTTTAATCAAACTTTTTATTCCTTTTCTTTCCGTAGCAGGTGTTTAAATTGAATGAGCTCTTTTTGATTCTAAATTTATTGTTTTTATCGGAAGAAAATTTTGTATAATAAAATTTAGCATTTGTTTGTTATTAGATTTCTTTACAAGTTATTCTAAATTAGCAGGTAAATTGTAATGCCTTAAAAGTGTAAACTTTGGAGACCCATTGTGCGGTAAAAAGGAATTCTTTTTGAAAATCAAATAAAATGAACTTTCAGTATGCAATGGCTTTATGGGGATATAATGGACCATGATGGCTATCCACACAGTAGCATTTTAATCAATTTTACCTTGTTAACTGTTTCTAGCGGTTGGAAAAATTTAAGGTTAGGAAGAATATTGTCTGTAAAATAATTAAACATTAAAAACTAAATTGTCGTCCTTTGAGATTTATTTAGTAAAAAGGAAAATTTTAAAGATGAAATGTTACACTTCTACTATCAAAATGCTGAAAATTTTACTGTATCCCTGAGCCTAGTTTAATCGTTAAATTTTATTGTTACTGACAATAAACCCAAAACAATACACTCGTAGTGCTCTAAGTGATCCAAACCTAGCCACTGTACAGCAAAGTATTGAGAAGGAGCTTGGAACATCAACTCGTCGACATTCGCAACACTTGGGCATCACTAGAGTTACTTTGGGCAACATTTTACATAAAGGTCTTCGTCACCTTCTTATAAAGTTCAACTCGTTTAAGAATTACAATCGATTCACGACTGTTTACGTCGAATGTTTGTGAACTGACAACTTCCAACAAAATCATCTCTAGCGGATGAGGCTCATTTTCAATTAGACAGTTGTATAAACTAAAAAAAAATGTCACATATAGGGCTCACAAAATACAGGGTGCCTAATGAAAGATGCTACGAAAAAGAAAAAAAACGTAATAACTTATTTTCTGTGTAACCCAGGGTGGTTCCATTTTTATTTTATAGATTGATATTTAAATTTAACTAAAATGGAGAATTGGGACAAAGAAACAAGAATTTGGATAGCGCAACGCTTTCACGCTTTAGAATCCACAGTTTCCGTCCAAAGTGAATATAGGCGCACGTTTGGTGGCACTCGTCCTAGCAGTTAGACTATAGTGGGGTTCGTGAAGAATTTTGATGAGCGTGGCACAATCGCAAGAAGGACTTATCTTCGAGATGCCTCAGTTTAGACACAGGAAACTATCGCTGCTGTAGCTGCAATTCAATCCTTGAGTTTCGAAAAGGAGCTTATCTGCTCAAATATGTATCAGCTCACAGTTACTGCAGACCATTTTGCACCAAGATTTAAAGTTATTTCCATATAAGATTTAAATAACAAACAAACTGAACCCAAGAGACTTTCCGATACGATTGGAATTTTGCATTGAAGATTATTCAAATGGCATCAGAGAATGAAAGCATCTTGAACTGCATTTTTTATGGCTGACGAGGCACATTTTGATTTAAACGGTAACATTAACAAACAAAATTGTTGAATATGGAGTAATTCTAACCCACAGATACTCCATCAGATGCACTTACATCCACTTCGCGTCACAGTGTAGTGTGCAGTAACTTCAAGGTTCATTGTCGAGCCTTACTTTTTACGAAGAAAATGGTCTTACTGTTACGGTCAATGGAGACTGTTACTTAAAGATGTTGAAAGAATTTTTTTTTTCAGAATTACGCCGAAAGAGAATCTCTTTCAACTCTGTTTGGTTTCAACAAGATGAAGCAACATGTCACATAGTTACGCCTGTTATGACAGAATTGCGGCAAAAATTCCCCAATAAAGTGAGTGCAAGAAATTCCATATTTCGTTGGCATCCCAGGTCTCCTGACCTCACTGCATCTGATTTATTTTTTGTAGGGTTATTGCAAAGAAGAAGTTTACAAAAGAAACCCAACAAATTTGGATGATTTAAAGCAATCCAGTCAAATAGTAATTGAGGCAATTCCCGCAGTAATGAATAACTTTTTGACAAAATGTCGCACATGAGTTACCGAGCGTGGAGGCTATTTGAATTAAATTATTTTCAAAACTTCATGATTTACTTTAATAAAAATGTATTATTTTTTTAAATGAATTACTAAAAAATAAATTACATAAATTTTATAAAAAGTTATTGGAGTTTTTTAATGTAGCAAAATCGATCCGTCACCCGATACATAAACAGTCTATGAAAAACCATGACATCCAAGGAAAGTGATCGTAAGGTGCGGCTTGTGGTAATGTCCGGCATATTCTGGCCATAATTTATCGAAAATGAGCAAGGAAATGTTGTCATCGTAAATTTTCTGTGCTACAGAACCATGATAACTAAATTTTGTGGCCACAATTGGCTAATGTTGATATCAGTGATGCGTGATAAGATCTACATCTGCACCTGGCTGTAAGCCTTAATCAGATGGTGGTCAAACCACTAGAAATGAAAAGCAACGTCATTCTCGTCCTAAGAAGCCGAAGACTAAATCTAGCAACTGGTCTTTTTTAGTTGCAATTTCAGCGGTTCCAAAGCAGGGTTGCAAACCACTATTCCGTGCTGAAGAGTTGGAGACTATTCAACTCCTGGTCCAGAACACATGACTAGCATGCTCACTGGATACGGATCATTCATCCGTTGTTCTTAGTAAAGGTGAGATGATCCTGGCTCCCTAAATCAAATTCATGAGTGGCCGCGATACACACAGTCACCACGATACTCCCGAAGGGCCAACTTCAACAATCAGTCAGAGAAACAGCTAAAAGGCTAAAGAGGCAATAGATGCCCCTGTAGGCTGGTAGGTAGTGTACTAGCTTATCAGTATGGGGATTGTGGGTTCGATTCCCAACGAAGACCTTGGTTTTTTTCACTACAAAAATAAAAATTGACTGTCGCTGGGGCTACTCAGCGATGAAGGCATAGTCAATGGTCGCTGTGCTGTCTTATATACGGTAGTTAATTTCCCACTATCCTTCTACTTTCACCACCTGTTTCATCTATTCTCTATCCCTTTCCTAAAGAATGTAGCACGATACTTGACTAAATAGGCATTGTTGCCTGAATTGTGGAATTAGCGGAATTTTGGGGCTTACCGATTCCCGTGGAAATAACGTGGAGCTTCCAGTTGACTCCCTGCTGCCTTCAGGGGACTGGGCTACCTTATTCCCTCATTGACACATGTCTAGATGGTTAAGGAATCCATAAATGACTGATAAATGGGCCCCCGGGGGGGGGGTTGGGGGTTGACATCAGTGATCAAGTCACACAGCCACCTAAGCAATTCAATTATTGCATGAGAAATTTATGGCACTGCATTTTTTTCTCTGGGACCATTTGAAAGACTCGGTTTATGTAAACAACCCACAAACAAATGGTGCTTTGAAAGATCAAATTCAGCGCTGCATTGACGATATAAGCAAAGTTTTCTTGCAAATTGGGCTTCAAAATTTTGTAAAAAGAGCAATCGCCTGTCGAAGTGCTAGAGGTGGACATTTGCACAAAATCATATTCCTGAATAATTCCGGTATTTTTTCCTTTACATCGATATCAATAAAACTGAAGTTGTTAGAAAAGAAGTGTGTGTTTTAACCCAATTTACTTTCTAACCTAAAATTTGTCCACCCTCTTTAAGGTCATCTCTTAAGTTACCAAATCGGAAGTTATGGGCAACTGCTTGACATTGTCAAGACGACTGATATTTTATTTTTCGTATATGTATTTTAAGTGTTATACAAGTCTTATACAAGACTTATACAGTGCTGTAGTGTATATGGCTGTAATAGTAAACAAGGAAATGATGAGAACAGTTTAAATCAGAAGAGTAAAATAAAAATTTGCCTGCTGATTTTTGCATTTAAAAGAATTTTTTGTATTGAGTCATAGTTATTTGTGTTGATCACACACACTATAATTATAGTCATAATCTATTTAATGTTTTGAAACATTCTGCGTATAATCTGCCTATACACTATGTATAGCCTATGCTGGTTAGTCAAACTCTACTCATTGTCTAGACAAGCGTTAGACATTGTACAGCAACTCGTAACAAACTAAGTGCCATTGTTTAGAGACAAAATTGATCATGTTTTTCGATTTCCATATCTTCAGGTTTCATTATCTCCGTTAACAACTTAAACAACTTCAATTTTATGTTTATGAGCATTAAAAATGTCATTTATGATTGTGTAAAAATTATTGTTCATTATCTTCTGCTGTCACTTTAAAGACTATAGAAGGAAATTATTAGAATCTTGTAGACACACACATTTTAGAAGACGTTTTCTTATTACATTTTTTATACTCCACGTACACAGTGTAATGACAAGTACAAAATAGCATATAAATTTTACTTTATAATTATTATTTTTTTTTAGTTTTTATGTAAAAAATAACATGAAAATCATCAAGTCACATGATTTTTTACGGCTGCATAATTTTTAAATGCAGAAAGAAACAAAAAATTTGAAAGCATTCAACCAATAACAACAACCAAAGGTTGTTAAAACAAACAACACTGATATGTTATTCTATAAACAATCAGCGATTGAATGTATCCATTGTCGATACACACACATGGATATTTGTGTAGCTGGTTGTTGGGCTGGTTAGTTGGCCCGTTTAATAAGATATTTTAAAATAATCACATGTTCTATTCTAAAAACTCTTCGGACAGACAGTCAAATAAAGTTAAAAATAGAATTACAAAACACTTGCATTCTGCGGGACACTCACACCCTCCTGGTCATAGGTTTGCTTGATTAAATTCGTTTTTAGCGGTCGCTGACAATGGATTTTGTTGTTTTTGTTGTTGTTATTTTTGTGGCAGTTGCACTTTTAAAAGCATTTGAAAATACCCACAACAGTTTTGCAAAAAAACAGAAAGAAAGAATTAAATGAAAAACAACACGCTGTTTGTTAAGTTCAACAAAAACAAAAAAAAAAGTAAATATGGTTAAAAGTGTTGGCTATTCATTGGGACATTAAGACGAATGCATTAGTATTTTATACATATTGACATACGTACATGCAGCCACAGCTTAATGTTTTAAAGTGCAGTCTTTTCGTTTTTGTTTTTTGCTAAAAGGAAATCAATACTCAGTCATCGTCAACACTTAATAGTGTGAGCAGAATGCATTTTGTATTATTGCAAGCACGTGGTGGGTGATGAGTTTTAATGAGTTGTTGTGAATTGTTAACTCTTTCAGGTATGATAAACTGTAATTTAGTTGCATTAACTAAATTTATTAAATGCTAATCTTAGCTTCTACTTTAAATAAATATAAGATCTTAATGACTCCCTAATTCTCTGGTTTTCTTAAAATCATATGCGTTATGCTGTCCCATACGACAAGATTATAATTAATTTATTTTCTATTTACACTCTCACTATCTTGTTATAATTTCCATAGTTGAGTATAAACAAAACATAGTCTACTTATCGTAAAGTCACATTCATCACACGATCATCATCAAATTTTAATTTACTTGTCTGCTCATAGTCTTGTAATAGTCTGTTTAGCTGATTACCAACAAAACATCATCATGAAGTCATATTGTCACATGATCATCATTAAATTCTAGTCTATTTTAAGTTTAGTCATTTGCAGCTTATAGTTAAGTAATAGGCTGTTTAAATCCTATGATAAAATCATATAAGTTATATTGTCATAGTCATGACATGGTCATTATCGTCTCCTAGTCTACTTTAAGCATAGTTTTTTAGCAGTTAAAGTTTTGCTATAATATATTTATATAAACAAGATTTATATATTTTCTTCTTGTTAAAAATCACATAAGTCATATTGTCAGAGTCATGACATGGTCATAAAAAATTTGTCTATTATTTTTTGTTCAGTTTTGTAATATTTTATTTATCGCGTTATGAATAGTATGTGTCCTATTTATGGTCAAGTTACATAAGCCATATTGTCACAATCGTGACAAGGTCATTAAGGACTTTTAGAACTCTTCGTATACTTTTAGTTTAGTTTAGTAAGCTCATAGTCACATAATAAGCTCTTTATCTGCTTACAAACTATGCGAGCAATTACATAATAACAATTAAATCATCCTAAAATCTCAAAAGTCATCTTGTCACTGTCATGACAGTGCCATTACTAAACCCTAGTGTACTGTTGGTTTTATGATTGGAGGCTTATAATTTTGTAATACGCTATATGTCTGAATATGAATAAACCATAGTCTATTTATCCTAAAGTCACATTTACCATATTCTCATTGTCACTGACATGGCCCCCCGGGGGCACATGATAGTCTTTTTGGAACCTACTATTCCATATAGACTGGTGTCTTGTGGGGTAAAAGGGAGCCCAGGCCCCTCAAAGGCTAGTAGGAGTCACCTGGACAATCCACATATTTCCACGGGAATCAGTTGCCCCAGAGTATACTATTTGTTCTCTTTAGACAATGATGTGCTCTGACTGGTTATTGAGGTTGGCCCCAATATGGGAGTATCGTGGTGGTTGTGGTTTCGGACCCTCGTGAGAGTTTGTGGGTCGGATCATTCAAATTAACACAATGAATGGTTCAGGTCCAGTGAGTATAAATGCTGTCATGTTCTTGATAAAAAAGAGCTTCATGCGTTCTGGACCAGGAGTTGGAAAGTCTCCAACTCTTTAGCAAGGAGTGAAGGCTGCGGCCTACTTCGGCCTTTCGAAATTGCTACTAGAAGTGACCGGAGAATATACGTATTCGATGGCCTTCTAGGGCGTGGTTGATGTCCAATCAACCAAGTGGTTTGACCACCATCTGATTATGACTATATAGTCGGTGCAGATGTAAATCAAATCACGCACTGTCACTGACATGGCTTCCCCCCCGGGGGCACATTTATGGTCTTTATAGTACGTAACAGCTATCTAGATCTGTGCAACTGGGGGTATGAAGGGAGCCCAGTCCCCTGAAGACAGGCAGGGAGTCAACTGGAAGCTCCACTTTATTTCCACGGGGATCAGTGAACCCGCAGAGTTCATTATTTGTCTCTTTAGACACTAAATAGTTCTCTGACTGATCATTAAGGTTGGCCCCTATAAAGGAGTATCGTGGTGGTTATGGTTTTGCGGCCCCATAACAGTATAACGGTTTTTATGGTGGCCAGGATCATCTCGCTGATAATGACACGCAAAGGGAATGATACAGTCCAGTGAGCATGCTAGACATGTGTTCTGGACAGGAGTAGGAAAGTCTCCAACTCTTTAGCAAGGTGTGATGGTTTGCAGCCCTGCCCTGGAATCATTAAAGTTGCAACTAGGTGGTTCTGTTGCTTAGAATCATGTCTTCGGCTTCCAAGGACGCATGTATGACGTTCCAAATTATACAATAGTGGTTTGTCCACCATCTGATTAAGGCTACATAGCCAGGTGCGGATGTAAAACGAATCACACTCTGTCACTGACATGGCTATCCGGAAATCTTAGCGTATTTTAAGCGTTTATAGCTGATAGTCTAGTAATAGGCCATCTGCCTCATTACAAACAATATATTGGCTACTTATGATAAAGTCATAGAAATCATATAGTCACAGTCATGACAAAGTTCTGACAAATTTATAGTCTATTTTTAGTCTAGCTGTTGGCGGTTCACAGTTTTTTAATATTCCATTCATCTGGTTATGAACAATATGTTTTCGACTTATTGTCACATAAGTGAGATTATCACTGTCAGTGACATGAACCCCCCCCCCCCCCTCCCCGGGGGCACATTATAATTCTTTATGGACGACAAAACAATCTAGATTTGTGCCTTGCGGGGGTATAAAGGAGCCCAGTCCCCTGAAGTCAGCAGGGGTGCAACTGGAAGCTCCACGTTATTTCCACAGGAATCAGTGGCCCGCAGAGTTTCTGCTATTTGTCTATTTAGGTATTTAGCTGTTTCTCTGACTGATTATTGAGGTTGGCCCTTTGGGGGTATCGTGGTGGTTGTGGTTTTGCGGCCTCATAACAGGTCTGTTTTTAATGGTGGCCAGGATAATTTCACTTTTAATAACACCTACCTGGTGGAATGATCCTAGATCCAGTGAGCATGCTAGTCATGTGTTCTGGACAGGAGTTGGATAGTCTCTAGCTCTTCAGCAAGGAGTAGTAGTTTGCAGCCCTGCTCTGGAATCATTGAAATTGCTACTAGGAAGGACCTGTTGCTAGAAATAGACTTCGGCCTCCTAGGGTGTGAGTGGCGCTGCTTTTCACTCACAGTGGTATGACCACCATCTGATTAAGGCTCACTGCCAGGTGCAGATGTAAATCTTATCACGTAATGTCACAGAAATCATATTGTCACAGTCATCACACTGTTCTCACCAATTCAGAGTCTTTTTTTTAGTCTAGTTGTTGGCGGTTCACAGTTTTGTAATTTTCCATTCATCTGGTTATGAACAATACATTTTCAAGTTATTGTCACATAAGTAACATTGTCACCATCGTGACAAGAAAATTAAGGAGTTATAGTCAATATGTGTGTATATTGCCCGACGGTGTTTGATTTATTTGGGTATGATTTTACGTCAATCCGCATCAGTGGCAAATAGCCGAAACCGGTTTGCTCATAAACTTAATTTGACACGGGTTGACGTAAAATCATACCCAAATAGCTTTTAGCAATTTTTAGTTTAATCGTTCTTAACTCATAATCATGTAATAGGCTGTTTATCTGCTTATGAACAATTAGCTATTGTAGTTACCCTAAAGTCCCAGCAGTCAAATTGGCACAGTCATGACAAAGTCATCCTCCAATGCTAATCTTCCTGTTGTTGACAGCTCATGGTCTTGTAATAATCTATTTATATGATCATGATTTATATACATTCTTTTTAGGGCGAAATCATATAATTAATATTGTCATGATAGACATGACAGTACACTAGAATTTAAATTCTAGTATACTTATAGTTTTATTGTTACTGTTTATTGTCCTGTTAGTCTGATTGTGAACAAAATATTTTTTAGTTGTCGTAACGTCACAGAAATCATACTATCACAGATATGACATCACATCACGCACACAGACATGACACCGTTGTTTTATTGTAGGCGGCTCATAGATTTGTAATATTCTATTTGTTTGATTATGAAAAGTATATTGTCGACTTATCATAAGGTAACAGAAGTTATATTGTCATAGTTATGACACAGTTGTCATTAAGTCCTAGTCTAATTTCAGTCCTGTTGGCGACAGCCTTTACAATAATATCGGACTATTTATATGAACATGATCTATGTATTTTTCTTTTTGTGGTGACATCACATAAGCCATATTGTCATAGTCATGATACGATCATCATTGAATGGTAGTGTAGTTTTAGCCTTATTATCGGCAGCTCATAGTTTTGTATTATTTTACTTATATGGTTCTAAACCATAACATGGGCTCGTCTTAGGGTTACGTCGCCTAAGCCATATTGTCACAGCAATGACTCCCCCCCGGGGGCACATTTATCGGTTCTTATAGAATACTCAACTATCTGGACCTGTGCAACTGGGGGAAAAAGGGAGCCCAGTCCCCTGAAGGCAGACAGGGAGTCAACTGGAAACTCCATTTTATTTCCACGGGGATCAGTGGCCTGCAGAGTTCATTATTTGTCTCTTTAGACATTTAATAGTTCTCTGGCTGATCATTGGGGTTGGCCCCTATATGGAAGAATCGTGGTGGTTGTGGTTTCGCGGCCCCATATCAGTCTATGGTTTTTATGGTGGCCAGGATCATTTCGCTAATAATGACACGCATGGTGAATGATCCAGTCCAGTGAGCATGCTTGACATGTGTTCTGGAGAAGGAGTTAGAAAGTCTCCGACTCTCTAGCAAGGAGTAATGATTTGCAGACCTGTACTGGAATCATTAAAGTTGCAACTAGGTGGTTCTGTTGCATAGAATTATGGCTTCGGCTATCTAGGACGCATGTATGACGTTCCAAATTATACAAAGTGGTTTGTCCACCATCCGATTAAGACTTACAGTCAGGCGCTGATGTAAAACAAATCACACTCTGTCACAGCAATGACAAGGTCATTATTGACTTTTAAGTAATTTCTATATTAATCGTTGTAAGCTCAAAGTCATATAAAGAGATAATATTGCCATTTTCCGTCCTAACTGGCTGGCGCTCGCCTTCGACTACAAATATTATTTCATTTACTGGCGAAGGAGAAATAAACAACATAATAGCATACAAAGGGCTTTTTCTTGCTTATGAACAATATGAACAATTATCTAATAAACGTAAATTCGCAGAAATTATATTGTCACAGATATGACACGGGTCTTACCAATTGCTATACTTTTTGTTTAGTTGTTGGCGGCGCAAAGTCTTAATTCTTTTTATTTATAGTCATAATTCTATTTATGTAATTATGAACAATATGTCTTCGACTTATGATTAGGTTGTATAAGGCATATTATCACAGTCATATTATGACTGTCAACTCCCGGTCAACTTTTAGTTTACTGTTTGGCAAGAACAATATACTGTCATGACACAGTCATCATCAAATTCTAGTCTATGTTTAGTCCCATTGTGGGGGATTCATATTCCCATTAAAAGCTGTTTAGCTAGAAATGAACAATGCATTATCACGTTATCGTAAAGTCACAGAAATTAAATTGTCACAGGTATCTTACGGTCATTATAATATCTTTCTGTGATAGTCTATTTATATAAATGTGGCGTAAATATTATCTACTTATCGGCAAAACATGCCTAATAGACTTTTAGCCTAGTCGTTGGCAACTCATAGTCTTGCAATGAACTATTTAGAGGTAGTTTCGTAGTTTAGTCATAATCTTGTCACTGTTGTGTTACACTCCAAACAGTTCATAGTTCTAAGGTAGACTAGATAGAACAGCAATATATCCAATTGACAAATCATTGTTTGCTATTTTCATTTTTCTCTTAAGGGCTTAAACATTAGACATTCAATAGCATAACAATGTGTCTGAAAGCTTCAGGCGTAATAACATAAAATAAACTAAAAAACAAATAGAAAAATCCGCTTAAGATAATCAGCCAATACAAAGGATAACATGTTTTGTATGTTATTTCATTTTTTTAACTGTTTCTATTTGCATATGTACTCGTATGCTTTTTAACCCCCCTTTTACCAACGTCCCAAAAAAATAAAAATTATTTACACACACACACACACACGCACACACACACACACCCACATATGTGTTATTATGACAATGAAATTCAACACGTGTTTAACGCAAGAAAAATAAATATTTTATTTTTAGAAATGAACTTGAGAATACACAACCTGAGAAAATAGCAAATCCATCTAATTAAATATAAAAGATAAAAGCATTTCGAATTTTATTTGTAACTTTTACAGAATTTCTACTTTTCGCTTAGAAATAAATATTTTTAATTTAGTTAATTTTATTTCATTACAGTCGTTGCTTATATTGACTCACAATTTATTCACAAAATAATTATTTCTTTAAATTTTGCCGGATTTTTTTTTAACCAAAAATTAGCTTGCCTGTTCTAAATAATTGTTTGCATTTTTTTTAATTTTTCATAGCATATCTTAAGGCATTATTAGTTAGAGATGGAAACAGATTTAATGTGCCCTGAAGTTGAGTGCCATTAAATATTTTTATTTTTAAATCTAAAAGTAAACAAAGAAATAAATAAAATCTCTGCAAAATAACTTTAACACTCCAATACGGTATTAATTTTAAAGGCTAAAACTTTATAGCAAATAGCACGATGTCGATAAATCGGCAAGATCCAAAGTTCTCAAGGTCTTTGCGTAAACTAGACATTTCTTAGTCTTACCGTGTTGTTATACTTATGACAAGTCCACAATAAGTTTAAGTTGAGGTTATTACCAGCGACCTATGCCTTCCACAATTTTTGGAGGCTCACAAAGAAATTGTTTGCTGTGGCTTATAAGAGATTAATTTGAAAGAAAATCGTTCCCCCCGGAGACTACTCTACTTTATTTCCACGGGGATCAGTGAGCCGCAGAGTTCATTTTTTGTCTCTTTAGACATTTAATAGTTCTCTGACTGATCATTGAGGTTGACCCCTATATGGGAGTATCGTGGTGGTTGTGGTTTCGCGGCCCCATAACAGTAAAATGGTTATTATGGTGGCCAGGGTCATCTCACTCGTAATGACACGCAAAGTGAAAGATCCAGTCCAGTGAGCATGCTAGACATGTGTTCTGGACAGGAGTAGGAAAGTCTCCAACTCTTTAGCAAGGTGTGATGGCTTGCAGCCCTGCACTGGAATCATTAAAGTTGCAACTAGGTGGTTCTGTTGCTTAGAATGATGTCTTCGGCTTCCTAGGACGCCTGTATGACGTTCCAAATTATACAATAGTGGTTTGTCTACCATCTGATTAAGGCTACATAGCCAGGTGCGGATGTAAAACAAATCACACTATCCCCCCGCAGACTTATTTATCTATCTTTATGGATTACTCAATCATCTAGACATGTGTCAACGGGGGAATAAGGGAGCTCTGCCGCCTCAAGACTGGCAGGGAGTTAACTGGAAGCTCCACGTTATTTCCACGGAAATCAGTAAGCCCCAGAGTTTCCAGCGGTTTGACCACCATCTGATTAAGGCCTACAGCCAGGTGCAGATGTAAATCTTATCACGAAAATACGCATGAAGGCACAACCACCCCGACCATGGAGCACATTTATATATCTCGACGAAATCTCACTATCATTGCATGTATCACCGGGGTAAAAGAGAGTCCCAGTCCCCTAAAAGGCTGGCAGGAGCCAACTGACAACACCACTTTATTTTCACGGAAATCAGTAAAGCCACAGAGTTCAGCTATTTGTCTCTTTAGCCTTTTAGCTGTTCTCTGTTTGATTATTAAGGTAGGCTCTTCGGAAGTATCGTGATGGTTGTGGTTTCGCGCACCTCATGAATTTTGATTAAGGCGCCAGGATCATCTCACCTTTACAAAGAACAATGGGTGAATGATCCGGATCCAGTGAGCCTGCCTGTCATGTATTCTAGACCAGGAGTTGGATAGTCTGCAGCTCTTCAGCAAGGAGTGATACTTGGCCGACCCTGCTTCGAAACCTCCGAAATTGCTACTAGAAATAAACTGTTGCTAGAAATTAATCTTGGGCTTCCTAGGGTGCGGCGTACGCACCATATCACCCAAGCGGCTTAACCACCGTTGAGGCATACACACGCTAGCTACTGACGTGAATCATATCACGCATATGAACACTTCGACAAATCCAAATTTCTGATTTTTCTCAACTGAATTTTTTTAATTATATACTTTATGCTTTCTGTTGACCTGTTTTTTTATAATTTTTATTATCTTATTCCTTTTCGGCTTAAGGTCAGTTTTTTTTAATTATATCATTCTGACGCCTGTAAATGAAAAGTGTTTTTATAGAGGTATAGTTAATGTTAAAGTTTATGGAATAAAGCAAAAAAAAATTTTTTTGAAATTCCCAGGAGGTTCACTTTATTCGAAAGAATCGTTTGTCATTATAATTTAAATATGACTTCTGACATTTAACTGCCATGTCTAGATTGGACGTGGTCTAATCTGGAGGCTTAATTTTTAACACTTTTGGCCTTATATCGGCAATAACGTGTCAAATGTTTTTCTCTAGTCAATGGTATCGTGCTTATCGGGGTACACTAGAGACTTCACCTATTCCTACAGAAAATAGTTTACCACAATTAAGTTACACGATCCAGGAGAGCAACTCATTGTTTCGAAACGTGAAACTATGCGGTTACCAATCGTTTCCTTTAATAAATCGGTTGTGGGAGGAGCTTTCTGACATATTGCTCCGTCTTTTTGAAACCACAGCTCCTAAGCATTATGGTCATCATAGTTGTTCAATTGATTATCGAAAATGTCATTAATCATGATTCTATAATGGTCAAAATTGACTATAGCGTCGATTGTGCCATGAACTTTATAACATATTGCTCCGTGTTGTTGCAACCACAGCTCCTGTGCATCAAGGTTGTTCAATTGATTATGGAAAGTATCAGTAATCATGATTCTACAATGGACACCATTGACTGTAGTGTTCTGATCAGCATCATTTTTTCAGAAGTATCGACCAATGATAAGATTAGCCCATAAAGCACACCCAACACCCAATTTTTCTAGATTTAGCTGTGTTTTAACCTACAGTTGAGAATTGTTATCATTCCAAATGCGGTATTTTTGCCAATTCACGCATCGAGTCGAACAAAAGTGAGCTTCATCACTAAATAAAATTCACTTATGATAATCGAAAACAACGGCAATCTTGTTTTGTGAGCAATTTGCAGAATTGTTCAGGCGTCATGTTAAAATGACAAACCAAACTTAATGTCGTTTAAAAAAGTGTTGCCAACTTCTATACCTCTATAAAGCTTACTGGAATTATTAGTTTATAAATGAGTTAGTTAGGCCTAAGTTCTTAAGTATGTGAGTAATTAGAGTTATAAATGTAAAAAATTCTAATTCTATTTTCGAAGAACATAATCGCCCTTTTGAGACCGCTATTGAGAACTTTGTCGTTAAATTTGAGTCGATAGGCTCGCTACAAAATTTGCGAACACCAATAAACTTCTTGTTGAAAAGCCCTTTATTATGCATGTATTTGTT
Organism: Trichopoda pennipes; assembly: GCA_030448955.1. NCBI lineage: Eukaryota > Metazoa > Arthropoda > Insecta > Diptera > Tachinidae > Trichopoda > Trichopoda pennipes. Next base: position 8,312,973 of record JASKUP010000002.1, read on the forward strand.
TTTTTTTTGTTATTTAAAATAATGAGTTGTTAAAAACTGCTGTGGCCTTATAAGTGAATAAAATGAAGCTTGTTTGGTTGGAATATTTTGAGTATCTTTTTCCTTTTTAGGTTAACAAGGGTCCTTGTGCATTCAACTATATATTGGATATAAGAGTTTAATTTTCTTTTGAAAAAATTGATAAAACTTGTTATTTAATTTTTATCTCAAAGTTTATTGATACTGAATATTTTCCAAAAAATATCATGAATATTTAATTAGTAATTTATTACTAAGCACAAGGTCTTTATAAAAGGTGTTTTTTTAAGCTGGATAGAAACTTAAATTGTAAAAAGTAACACAAAAAATGAAATTTTGATGAAACATTTTTTTTTATTTGTTTCAGTATACTCTGACAAATCATCATGAATAGACTCTCGCTTGAACAACGCTACGAAATTATCCAAATTTACTTTGAAAATCAGTCGTCGATTCGCGCAACTTATAGACGACTTCGTCATTTTTATGGCGTACATAATCGTGCATCTGAACAAGCCATTCGTCGAACTGTCGATAGATTTCGTACCACATACTCTCTAGAGGATGCAATAAAACCAACACGTCGAAGGAATGTGCGTAGTGAAGAGAATATCGCCGCTGTAAACGAAAGTGTGGAAGAAGATCTAAATTTATCAATTCGTCGTCGGTCGCAGGAATTGGGGGTCTGTCCGTCCACTACGTGGAAAATTTTGCGCAAAGATCTCGGCCTACACCCGTATAAGATCCAGCTGGTGTAGGAATTGAAGCCATGAGACCATTATATGCGTCGTTCTTTCGCCGATTGGGCTCTAGAGCAGTTGGCAACTGACCCGTTGTTTTATCGCAAAATTGTTTTCAGCGATGAGGCGCATTTTTGGCTTAACGGGTTTGTTAATAAGCAAAATTGCCGCATATGGAGTGAGACCAATCCACAACAGACCCTACAGACTCCATTACATCCAGAAAAATGCACCGTTTGGTGCGGTTTTCACGCTGGTGGCATCATCGGACCTTATTTCTTCAAAAATGAGGCCGGAGCTCGCGTTACGGTCGATGGAGATCGTTACCGCACCATGATCAATGATTTTTTGTTTGAAAATATGGATGACATTGACCCGGACGAGATGTGGTTTCAACAGGATGGCGCTACGTGCCATACAGCGAACGCAACCATCGACTTATTGAAATCAAAATTTGGCGATAAGTTGATTTCGAGAAATGGACCTGTCAATTGGCCTCCAAGGTCGTGCGATTTGACACCACTCGACTATTTCCTGTGGGGCTACGTGAAGTCACTGGTTTATGCTGATAAACCAGCAACAATTGACGCCTTGGAGGACAGCATTGTTCGTGTTATTCGTGACATACGCCCAGCAGTGCTCGAAAAAGTGGCCCAAAATTGGACGTCCAGAATGCGCTTCGTCAAGAACAGCCGCGGTGCCCATATGCCCGAAATCATTTTCAAATGTTAATGTCACGTATTGATCCTTCGAATAAAAAAGAAATTTTGATTACAATTTAATTTTTTGTGTTATTTTTTACAATTTCAAGTTCTATCGGGCTTAAAAAACCCCCTTTATTATACAAAATTTGTAAACTATATTTTTTATTATTATTTATAAAATAAAGACTTAGTGCTTAATAATAAATTACTAATTAAATATTAAAAAGGTCAAATAACTATAAGTATTATATATTATGAAAATTATTTAACAGTTTTTTTTATTAATTTTTTAAAATTACAAAATAAATTAGAAAAACAGAAAAATTCTTTGTTCAAAAAAACACCTCTAAATAAAAGACGTTATTAAAATTGTTTTTGTTTTTGTTATGGTAACACTGTACTCAAGAAAAGCACAGACTGTAAGGCTATTGTGAATGTAAATTAAGTAAAACAAAACGGTAAATCTATGTTGCTTTTTTAATGCAACAAAAGTCATATTTTTTTGGCAGCGTCGTATATAACAAATAATCGAGAACTCAGTGTAGCTGGCTTTAAGTCGTCTTGCATCAGGTTCTTGCTCTGTATAATTATTTATTAAATCACTAAAAACTTAATAGTTTTTGAAATATTAAGTTTAGCTACATTTAATTTTGTTGGCAACATGCTTAACGATGTCTCGAGTGCTTGCCTTTGCTAAATGGTTGTTGTTTCGGCTTCATTTCTTTTTACATGCTGAAATGATTTAAAACTTGAATGTGTTGAGCCTTTGCTTTCTATTCTCAATCTAATTTTATTTATGGTCTTCCAAACAAGTGGTAAAGCCTAGAAACTGGTTTAACTTAATGTCATTTGTTTTAGTCTTTTTATTGTGTTATTGTTAGTTAGTGTGGCTTAAAAATTATGTGCTACAGCATATTTTATTAACACACTGTCATTGCGAGTGTTTTTGAATGTTTATTTTACAGCGTTTTCTTTTTTTTTTTGTAAGTCTTGTTAATAGTTTTTGTCCAATCGTGTATTGTGGACTGGATGCTGGTGTAGGTGGTGTAGGTGTTGATTATTATTTTTTATTATTTGTTGCGGCTTCTGTTTATGATGCTTTTGTCTATTTGGCTAAAAAGACTTAAACAAATTGTGACAATAGAAATTGCAAGAGAAAAGAAGAAAAAATGTCATAAATAATGGTGGTAAGTTCACTTCCAGCTAGAAAGTTTGTTGCAGGCATTTAAATATATGAGATTTCAGAAACGCTGCTTTAAACAATTTTCCTTTAAAAGAAATTACTCTTTTACATAAATATTTAATTTAGTTTTTTTCCTTAAGCTGTCTTTGACGTTCTTAGATTTTATATTTATGACTTTGTGCTTGTGCTTGAGTTTTAGTGATTGTCATTTATTTTTATTTTGTTTGTCATGTCATGATTATATTGGAAATATCATTTAATCACCTGCGACTAAACAAACACAAAATTTATTAAAAGATGTTTTTTTTTGTGGTTTTTCTGATGCACAACGATATGATAACAAGTGGTTAAAGAAAAAATCCTTATAATTTTGACATGATTTCCCAAGCATTTGGCAAATCAAGGCACAGCTTAAACTTGAAGGAAAGCAGCAACAGAATACAAAAACGCAAAGAAAAATCATAGAGATTTTTTTTCTTAAATGTCTTTAACATTCATTATTGCTTAACAACTGTGCAATTTGTTTAAAATAAATTTTCAATTTTATTAAAAATTTCTTATCCAAATGTAAGTCACTAGAGGATCATAAATTTCCATAACCACTTCAGTGAATGAATGGCTGTAAGAGATACGCATTGAAACGCCATGAATATTACAGCCATTGAGAATTTTTAGTATTTAAGTCAGTGTTTGATAGTTAAACCACAAAACGAGAACGAACATCGTTGGCATTTCGCATTTCTTTATCTCGTTGGTTGGTTGGTTGATTTTGTCTTTCTGTTGTTGTTGTTGTTGTTGTGGCAATGAGTTTTCAACAATTTTAAATTGTAAATGACAGTGTCATCGATTAGAAATCAAGTAATTATCACAATATGGCACTTGCTATTCTTGGCCACAGCTGGAAAGACAAACAGTTAAACAAACACTCAGACGAACACACTACACTCATCTCATGCAACATTTTTTGTTGTTATTGTTGTTGTTATTTTTTTTTTTTAGCTTTAGAGCTGGCCAATATAATTGCTTGATTTTTAACCATAAACTTCAAAGAGGTGCCAACGAAGATTTTCTAGCCGTCAACACCGACCCAACATTCAGGCAACATGTTTGTTTCCTATTCACATTTTTTGTTGCTGTGCATTTTTCGTTGTCGTTGTTTGTTAGCTTTCCTTTCCAATATTTTTCTAAGCTGGAGTATTTTTTCTCCTCTCCTCCCTGTTTTTTGTATTGTTGTTGTTGTTGCAATTTTTAAAAGCTTAAAGTCATTTAAATGGTTACCAATATTGTACGTTTTTGTTCGCTGTGGCCATAATTTATGGGATTTTAAGAATCATTTTATTCGAGCAAATGCGTTTAAGAATAATTGTCATGCTTAAGGCATGTTGTTTGACTTGAACATTTACAACTTTTTTTCCTTTTTTTTTATATTTTTTTTTGTTCATTGAGTGTTTAGCAAAGTTAGCAAAAAATAAAAATGAAAACGAAAAACTTCTGCATAAAATGTAAATAAATCGTATTTAAGCTTTTCAAGTGTTAAATTGTGTGTTTGCACTTAAAGCGCTGGCCGGCTGGCTGGCTGGCTGTTAGTTGCAGGCAATCGTTATATATTGATCATATTTAAATTTGTTTATACTAAACATTTATGAGCTGTTTTTTTCTTGTCTAATAAGATGGTTAATTTAAACAAACACACACACACACCCAAATGAAACAAATAAAAAGCAACGTCAGCTTAGTATTTACTTAAAGGCAATAGAACATAAAAATATTTGACAATCACTAGGTAAATTTAAGCAGTCTATTTTAAGTCAAGTAAATGTTGCAGCAACATGTTTCTGATTTTTTAAAATATTAAATTATCAACAAAAAATCAAAACTTAAGCTCAAGGTAAGAAATTAAAATGTTTTAAATGCTTTACGAACATGCCTGAACGACTTAGCAACATGTTGCCAATGAAAAATATTAAAAATTCTTTATATACTATTTCTAAACTGTGGTTAAGGATAATATAACTAATCAGACGTCTAGTGGTATGAATGGTTTATCCGATTTTGTTTTGAAGAAGATGAATAGTGTGGCCTGGCGTTTCGTGGCCATTGTTTTTAATCATTGCTTGAGTATTCGATGTTTTCCGAGAGTTTGGAAGGCTGCCCTTGTGGTTCCGATACTTAAACCGAAATCGAATCCTCATGAGAGTGGAAGCTATATCCCTACTACCGGCCTTTTCAAAGCTATTTGAATGCTTTCTTCTGGCAAAAATCAATGACGTTATTACTAACAGTGACATTTTAAAAGAGTTTCAATTCGGATTTAGAAGCGGACTTTCGACGACACACGCACTTGTTGTACTCACGGACTATGATGCCCTACAATAGGAGTAAGTTTGGATTTTGCCAAAGCCTTTGACACCGTTTGGCACGATGGCCTTCTTTATAAGCTGTTGAGTATGGGATTTGATACGGACATCTGCCGTATGATTGATAGCTTTCTAAGGGAGCGCTCTTTTAGGGTTCGTATTGGAGTAATCCTCTCTCATGAGGTTTCGATTTTTGCGGGAGTAACACAGGGATCATTGCTGGGACCGGTTTTATATAATGTATTCATGCCAGATATGGCTCCACCCCCACAGAGAGATCTCTTGTTGATCTATGCTGATGACATCATTATTGTTTCTGCAGGAGCTAGGGCTAGGACTGTTAACGATCGAGTCAATCAATACTTGAAAACACTAACGGACTACTTTAAAAGTATGATATGCTGTTTAAAGGAAGGCGTAAATATACCCTAATTGCAGATCTTTTAGACCGTGCTTGAGCATTGGAGCAGACACTATAAGGGCATCAAACAGGCTAAAGTTGCTTGGCGTCACCTTGGCACCATTGACAATGTGCTTGAGAGCACCAAGAGGGCCTATTCCGCATATCAAGGCGTGTTAAGGCGCTGAAGGGGACTCGCTAAAAAGGTACGCCTTTTGGTGTACCGCCAGATCGTACGTCCTCTTATCTCCTATGCTTTTCCGGCTTGGTATGGAATTTCATCTGCCCAGATGGAGAGGTTTAGGAGATGGGAGAGACGGATCTTAGTTGCGTGTCCTGGGTTAAGACCATATATAGGGCGCAACGGAAAGTTCCTTAGACCCTCTTGTAGCTCTATATACCGAGCAATTGATTTTGAACGGCTAGATGCTTTTATGGTCGGAAGGGCTCTTAAGTCTCTGGAAGGTGCACGTTTCGTGGAAAATGCCTTGGTAAGCGATCGTTTTTCAAGGTCTTGAAGTCTGGAGGCCATTCAAATAGTAAAGTATCTTTCTCCGGTGGACTTGTTGACCCTACGTGGAGCTGTATTTCTTTATGAGGATGCAGACCTTCTATTTTATCATGGAAGAATTGATACTTTGAATATTGTTGACAATGTTGACAATACTGCTCAATAACTAATTTTATTTTTAATTATTTGTTCTGTTTTATGTTCTTTCGTTTTGCTTTTTAGTTCGCAGTTAATTTGAGGTTTAAAATCCTTTTTATTTAATTTATTTAGTTGCCTCCCTTTTTTCCGTTTTTTGGAGAATTTAAAAATATATTTAGCAACATGTTGCTTATAAATTTATTACAAATTGTAATTTATTGCAAAATAAAGTATATCTTTATAGAGATGTAGAACTTTGAAATTTAATAAACCAAAGATGTATTTTTTTTTAAATTAACCTGAAAGGTAAACTTCTGGTACTATAATTTAGATATGACTTCTGGCATATGACTGGCTTGCCTAGCACGGACGTAGTGTAATCTGGTAGTAAAATTTTCAATGAACTTTTTCAACATTTGTGGTGATATATCGGCAATAACACAGCGATTGTAGCCCTCCAAGTAGTAAATCGTTTCGGAGTTATGGGCGTATCCTCACAGAAAATAATCTAGTGGCACTAAAAGGCATGATGTTGAAGGCCAAATCATGGCTCCGATACGTAACACTGTGCGGTTACTAAATATTTCCTTTAAAAAATCAATTGTGGCACGAGTTGTATGACATCTTGAGCTGTCTTGTTGAAACCACAGCTGTTGCACGTTATGATTGTTAAATGAATGAACAAAAATGTCAGCAATCATTATTCTGTAGAGGTCACATTGACTGCAACTTTCTAATCAGCATCATTTTTAAAGAATTAAGCGCCAACAATTTCGCCAGTCCCTAAAGCATACCAAGCAGTACGTTTTTGTGAATGTAACGGCGTCTCAACATACTCATGCAGATTATCATCACTCCAAATTCAGAAATTTTGGTTATTGACGTATCCATAATATAAAGTAAGTTTGATGGTTAAACGAAATTTACTTCTGAAACTCGGGATCCAGGGCACTCTTTTTTGGGCTTAATTTGTACAATTTTGAAGCGTTGTTTAGGCGGCAGTTTATTTATGTTGAAATGCCAAAGCAAACCAAACATAAATCACTTGACAGCACTTAACAAAATGGCCACCAGTTAAAAAGTGTTGTCAACTGGAAATTTTATACCTTTATTCAAAACATCATTTGGCTAATATAAGGTCATATCTCAACAGCTGAAAAAAAGTTCCTTCAAAATTTCAAAATACCTTTCGAACTTTTGAAGGCCACAGAAACGTTTATTGGCAAAATTAAAAATAGCATAACAGGTTTTTAGTGCAAAAGACTTGTGTTAATGAAGGACATAAATCTTCATCTCAAAAATTTAACATTACAAATTAAGACTCTCTGACATATGGGCAAATTTGAGGTTAGGAAGTAAATTCTCTGTCAAATCATCAAGTTTTAAGAACTAACTTATCATCTTTTAATATCTATTTATTAGAAAATGCTGGGAAAATGAAACATTATACAAAAATTTTTAAATTATCAAAATGGTGAAAATTACACTGTTTATTGTCGAGCAGCTTTTTCACGCAAGAGACCGCTGAGACCGCTATGCATAATTTATTCGCTATATTCGAGGCTTACAGTATTGCTGCTGATAGTAGACCAAAATAATATGCTCTTAGTGGCATTATGCATCAGTGAAATGCTCTGTGCAATATTTTGTATAAAGATCTATATATTCATGCTTATAAAGTTCAACTCGTTCAAGTATTAAAGCCGACCGAATATTGTTTGCGTCAAACGTTTGAGAATTAACTATTTGAAAAACCGAACGAAAACAATTTAATTTTGGTTCACTTCCAATTAAGCGCTTATGTGAACAAAGAATATTTTCGCATATGAAGCTCACAAAGTCTAGCAACCGTCCTCGAAAAGCCATTTAATCCAAAGAAAGTGATTTCATTAGAAAGTGACCTGGGGACATCGTCGTACCGTATTTTTATGGAAGTTCAGGCACTTAAAGCAGCTACAACAACGAAATAAGAATAAATTAGTAAAATAATACAAATTTTTGGAAATAAAAAAAAATACATTCAATTTTGCTTGAGAAGTGTATGACAAAATGTTGCTGAAGTCATAAACATGTTTAAGCAACATTTGTTAATTATTCTTTTATTAAGTCAAATTTTTCAAAAAATGAAAACAATCTTATTGTTTGTTTATTTATTACTCGACTTATTTTAATCTTTAATACATGAGAAATAGACATTTGTTATCTTAAGCATTAAAGGACCCACGGCTAAACATTTAAACATTTTGTACAAAGTACAAACGTTATTACTCAATGTTGTTTGTTCGTTTGTGTGTGTTCATTTGTTTGCTATTTGCCTTTAACAAATATATAGTTTTGACTGGTTAATGTCACGACTCAACATGATTCAATGAAGCAGTTGCTTAAAACGCCGTTTTAAAATGTATACAATGCTATTCTTTGTAAATTTCTTAATGTCTATTGTTTATGCGACAAATAACTACATTGAGTATTTTACACTTGATTGATTGTAAACGTGTTTTGGCAAAACACATGTACAATTTTTATTTATTTCAAATTTCAGTACTTCATATTTGCATCCCAAACAAAGCTAAACTTTGTTGAGTTATTTTTTGGATTTTTGTTGTTGTCACGTTTCAGGTTGCTTTAAAGTTGCAAATTACAAATGAGGCTTGCAACTGCAACAGGGCTAAATATAGTTTACCCCCTTCATAAATATTTACTTTAAGTGCCCAAATTTTTTATGCCGTTTCTATTTTTCTTTCAATATTTTGTAATTTTTTTGTGAATGTGTAACTGATGTGATATTTTAATGAGTTAAACATTTTTAACATCTATTTCAGTTAAATGATTTGTAAAAACCATCAATTTGTTTGTAAAAACAATTCAATAGTAAAAACAATTTTAAGAGAAAAATTAGGAGAAACAAAAAAAAAATGTTGCTGCAACATGTTGTTAAAGTCTGTAGTATTTAAATAGAATTTTACAAAAAGCTACCAAAAACTGCTTAAAAATTATTAAATTTAAATGTTTTAATTAAAAAAATTAGATGTCAGCTTAACGATATAATTATGGAGCTAGTGAGCCTACTGCATCACATTAGCAGTGAAAGTGTTGTCGAACTTATATTTTTAATAAATAATTCTTGTCTAAAACATGATACTTTGTTAATGATTTTGTGCGAGTTGCTATCAAAAGTCCCTATTTAAGCGGAATATTGCAAAATAAATAAGAAACAATGTTGCTGAAGTAGTACTTTGTTAGTTTTATTGAAACTTAGGAATTTTTTCATGCCACATTTTTTTCAAGTGAAACATTTTTCTAACACAATTTTATATTTTTAACTGGGAAACAACATGAGTGACACTTTTTTCGTATGGAAATATTAGCTACAGTGAAACTAGTCATCACATTCATATTTAATCCTTAAAAATCCTAAATAAAAATAATAAATTTATAATTTATTGAAATAATTTCTTGTTTAAAGCATGATCAGAGTATCACGATTTCATGCGAAAAAATGTCAAAAGTCCGTATTTAAAATAAATAGTGTGAAATAAATAGGAAATAATGTAGCTAAAGTAGTACTCTCTTTTCTTTTTATTAAAACTTACTTAATGTTTCAGGCAACATTTTTTTCAAGTGAAAAATGTTGTTGGCAACATTTTTTGTTGAACTACGAAAGAATATAAGTGGAACTTTTATCGTGTGGAAATACTACCTACAGTATCTGCATCACATTGATTTCTAAACCTTAAAAAATATTAAATGAAAGTGCCAAATTTATATTTTTATAAAATAATTTCTCGCCTGAAGCCCTTCAAGATTTCGTGCGCTAAATGCTGACAAAGTCCAAATTTAAATGGAATAATGCGAAATAAACAAGAAACAATATTGCTGAAGAGTACTGTGTTTGTTAAAACTGTCTAAATATTTCAGGCAACATCTTTTTCAACTGAAACGCAGATCTGACTTTTTTTTTTTTTTCAAATGCGACACAGTCTGAGTGATACTTTTTTCGTACGGAAATATCAGATTCGTTTCTAAGCTTAACAAAATGCTAAATTAAAGGAACAACAAATTAAAATTTTTTTGAAAGAATTCCTTATATAAAGCAAAGTTCTCTGTTTCATACGAAAAGATGTTAAAAGTCCCTATAAAAATATAATTAAGTAAGTTATGTTAAAACCTACCGAAACGTTTTTGGCAACATTTTTTTCAACTAAAAAATTTTTTTCGGGCAACACTTTTTCAACTGCCTTAAATTGTTGCAAAATAAATACGAAATAATGTTGCTAAAGTAGCAACATCTGTTCATTTTGTTAAATCTTGCAAAATGTTTCAGGCAACAATTTTTTTAAACTAAAAATTTTTTTCAACTGTTAAACAATATGAGTGGTACTATTTTCGTAGGCAAATATTATCTAAAGTTGATTAATATAAAGGGGTTTTTAACAACAAGTTTGTTGCAAAATAAAACGAAAAATTTTATTTTCTTTTGAAAGAGAAGTGGCTTTCAGGCAACAATGCCTATTTAGTCAAGTACCGTGCTACATTCTTGAGGAAAGGGATAGAGAAGAGATGCGACAGATGGTGAAAGTAGAAGGATAGTTACGGAAGTTAACTGTCGTATAAGACAGCTCAATGATCAGTGACCATGCCTTCATCACTGAGCAGCCCCACCGACAGTCAATTTTTTTTTGTAGTAAAAAAAAAACCAAGATCTTTGTTGGGAATCGAACCCACAGCCCCCAGTCATGCTTAGACACTACCTAGTAGCCTACAGGGGCACCTAAGAAGAGAGAAGTTCGGCAATAGCGAATGAAAAATGATATGTGATGGATGTCGATCCTTTCATCAAAGTTTTTAATCACTTTTTGGCAAAAGTTTGTATTGAGTTTTAAGGCTGAAATCGATTCGATAGGCTCCGTATAGGCTTTGCTCTTAGCATAAGCCCACAAAAAATAATCCAGTGGTGTTAAATCAGACGATCTAGCTGGCCACTTAACTGCTGATTGTTGTGAAATTATGCGATCGGAAAATTTGGTTTGCAATAAATTGACCGTTTCATTGGCTGTGTGACATGTGGCACCGTGCCGTTGAAACTACATAACAGTGACACCCACGCCGTCAATAATAGATTAAAATTGAGGTTAAAATTGAGCCCCATCTTACTCTTAACCCTTTGAAACTTAGCAAAAAATGATATTATTAGAAAACTAAGGAAGTTAACATTTAAAAAAAATATTTTTTGCATTTTATTCTAATTAAATGAGTTCCTTAAGTTATCATGGCTTGATAATGATGTTTTTACATCGAAAGCGCTCGCCATTTATACCAAGAGAACAACAGCCAGTAAGGACGGAGAGACATGACAACAGTACTCTGGTTAAACTTGTGGAAATTGCTAAGCAATTTTAGTTAGTTCTTTTAAAAAGTTGAACAGCGACTGTACTACAACTTTTCAACAATAAAATTATAATTTTTTCCTTTTTATTGGGGTACGGTTTTACGTCGACTCCCGTCAAATTTGGTTTGTGAACAAACCGGTTTCGGCTACAAATAAAAATAAACCCCGTCGCTAAATATTCGCACATATCATAATTTTTTCCCTCTAAGATTGCAACATTGTTCAATATGGGCTACAACTCCGCATCAGATAAGTAAAACTTGTATTATTTTACAATTTAGAAAAATTGTTGCCAGAAACAGACAGAAATATTTTGAATTTAAAAAACAAAGAATACAGTATAACTTCGGCAACGTTCATTTATTTTTTTTATTTTGTTTAGGATTTCATGCACAAATGGTGCAACATGTTGCCATAAATTAAAACAATATTTTATTGCAAAGCGTACAAAAATCAGGTGTTTATTATTCAACATATATTCTTTATAAAAACAACTGTTTTTTATTTATAAAAAACAAAACAAATAAAAACTAAATAAAAATGAAAAAAACAATGAACTCTTTTGAGCAACATGTTGTTAAAAATTGTTTTACAAATTAGTCTTAAAACTAAAAAAATTATTAATTAAAATACTTTAAAAGAAATAACAGCAGATTGCAGCGACATTGAAAATCGTTTTTCTTTTTTTATTTCCCATATTTCAAAAATCTAGGCAACATGTTGCTAAAGAGCTAATAAACACATTTGCCTATTATAACAAAGAAAAACTAATATTAAAGCTATTTGTTCTTTTCAATTAAAATAAGCAAAAAATTATAGTTTACTGCATGAATAATATTCTAATGTCTATTCAAACCGACTCATTTACAGCTCGATTATTCATAATTTTATTTTTGGTTTCTTTTACTGAGTTTTAATTCCAACAAAAGAAGAAAAAAGTGAAAGAAGTTAAAACCACAAGTTGTTAATAAAAAGAAAAAAAACGGCCTCATCAAGAGATTGCCGCAAACAACTTGAAGTTTCTTTTTTGTTTGAAGTTGAAGAATGTAAATACCAAATAACAGCTTGCAAAGAATATAGTGTTCGGGGGAAAAGTTGTTTTTTAAAATTCTAATGTTGCTGGGATTTTAGCTGCTGCACCTTAACCATCTTGTTACTTAGCTGCATTTTTTGCAGAAGTAGCTGTAGCAGTAAATGTTGTTTCTTTTCGCCATTTCAATTGCTTATACAAATTTTGCTAACGAGGCAAAAAATAAATTTAACTACTGTAAGTAAGAACATGTTAAGAGATTTCAGACACCAAAGAATGGCTATAAAAATGTTTAAAGATTTTTAAGTTGCTTCGCCAATAGAAACCAAAAAAAAAAAAAAAAAAAATTGACATGAGATTGTAATAATAACACTTTAAGCTGGAAACTATTGAAAAATCAAAAATATTTTTTAGTTCGTTCTACGTGCTCTCTGCTTTGATTTTGTGCCTTGGCATGGTCTTTTAACAAATTGAAGTAGGGCAATTTTATGCTTGTTGTATAGAGGGCGTTTCTATATTTCTCCCACTTTTTTTGTTGCTGACCTTTTATATTGCACCACTATTGTAAAATCTATAAGATTTTCCTAGAGAAAAAAAATATTCATTTTTATTCAGTTAAATTATTCAATTCACAAGAGATTTTTTGATTGTTTCTTTACGTGACGAGTCAATATATATTAAAATTAATTTTATATAAAATAACAACAACACGCAGCTGTCGTGAAATAAAAATCGATTTGGTCCGAGTTCACGTTCATATAAAATAGAATTAAAAATTAAAAAAAAAGGAAAGTTCGCTTGAGAAGTTTTTCTGAATAAAATACTTGAATTATATTAATTATTTTTAATACTTAACATTTAAAAGAAATTAATCTTTAATTTTTTTAAGCTAAATACCGTAAAAATCTTAAATATTTTTAACTTTAGTAAAATATAAAATTTTCGAAGATATTTAAATTTAATAAAGTCAAATTAATAATTGTATAAAGCAACATGTTGCAGCAGCATGTACAATACAATAAGATCTAATTCAAAATAAGCCGTTCTTCATTTATTTTAAAAATATATTTTCTGCAGTAACAGCAACCCTTAAAACCCTTAGCTTTTCAACTAAGTAATTTGGTTTAACTTATGGAAATTATTTAGCAACTTTCTTTAGCTCGTTTCAAAAATTTTACAATTAGCCACTACAACTTTAAAATAGAAAAATTATAATTATTCCCCCTAAATATGCAACAGTGTTAAATATTAGCCACAACTCTGCATGAAATTTTGCAATTAAGAAAAATTGTTGCCAGAAACATTTTGGAGTTTATAAACATGCTGACAAAAATATTTTGCATTAAAAAAACTATAACTTCAACAACGTTTATTCTTTTTTATTTTGCATTATTTATTAGACTTTTAAAAGTCTAAAGGTTTAAATCTTTTCACAAATCAAACAACATGTTGCCATTAAACAATACAAAATTTTATTTTATATACAAACATCAGATAACTTTTATTCTACATATATTCTTTATAACAAAAAATATTTTATATTTATAACCAAAAAAACGGGAAAATATAATATTGTTACGAATGTTGCTTGCTTAAGTTTTAACAGAAAATAATTAAGTAATAAAGTAAACAATTGGGTATGCTATTTACTAACTGCGTGGTTTGCTAAAAAAAATTATGCACGACAGACAACAACAACTTTCTAGTTACAAACTGCGTAGAAATTTTATATACGCAAAACAACAATAATTAGGTAGGCTGTTTATTAACTGTGTAGTTTTCTAGGAAAACTTATGTACACAAGACAACAACAACTATCTTTAAATAAATTTCAGGAAGAAACTTTATCAGCATAAAAACAAAAACAAAAACAAAAATACACACAGATATACAGGCGCCTATACATTGAATGAATAACATAACAACAAAATGTAATACAAAAGGAGTAGAAGATTGATAATTTTTCTAAACTTCTAGTGGACAAATATAAAAGGCTGCGTCTGAGTGGATAGTTAGTTAGTTGAAAAATAAACCTCGTGGATTAAAGACGTGCATCTTAAGTAAATTGTTATGTAGTGTCAACTTTGTGTGTAGTTATAGTTTAGTTATAGTTTTTAATAGGTATAAACATAACAATGTAAGTTACTACTTTGAGCAACATGTTGCCATACATTTTTTTAAAAATTGCTCTTAAACCTTAAGTTATTTTTTCATAATTTAGCGATGTCACAAAAAAAAAAAAACAACAGCATATTGTAGCGATATTGAATATTTCTTTTTGTAATAAATTAAAACTAAGGCAGCAACAGTAAACTTATATAAAATCAATTGTATGTAAAGTTTAACGTTTTTGGGCGAAATGCTATTAAAGGCTTTTATAGAATACTTTAAGTGAACCGAATTAAACAAAATGTTACTTAAGTTGTGCTCGGCTAATTCTGTGAAAAGTTATAAAATGTTTTTAGAGTTATTTTTGGCAACATTTTATTTAGCTGTTAAACAATATAAGCCATACTTCTTAAGCGTAGAAGGGCAATAAAGTTTAGTATTTTATTTTAAATCTTAGTATGGACACCACTTGCTATTTGATACAATTTTAAAGTGATAGAAGTTGCTAACATGTTTTTAAATTTATTATTATTTATTATAGGTAAAAAAAAACAAAATTTTATTTAAAAAATTTCTGCAACATTTTCGAAAATTATTTGTATGCTGAAAATCTTCTCAGGAAATACTGTGAAAAGGCGATATAAAATTTTTTGCAAAAAAAAAATATGTTGCTGAAGTTGCACTGCATTATTAAAAGCAATAAACAATGTTGCTTACTAGTATTATGTTGTTTATTTTTACAATAGTATGTTGCTTACTTAAGGGCAATATCCTTCTAAATTGTGGTTAAAGTTGTCAGAGTTTTTTAAGCAAAATAAATAAAAATTCGCAAACTTGAACAGGGTCTTCCCCATAACGTTAGACTAAAAATATTGTGTGCAATAAAGGGAAATGAATAAAAAAATAGACGCTTTAATATATTTTCCTTCAGCTTTCTTTTGAATACTAAAAGCTTTAAAAATTTTTGCAATAGGAGTTTTCTAATGTCTTTGAAATATGAATTTTATTATTATGGCAACATGTTGCCATACACTAAAAGCTTCATATAAATTAAATAAATTCAAATTTATTGGTCATTTTGAATGTAATGCAATTAAGAAAAAAAACTAAAACAAGTGGCAAGTATAACTGTTACATTTGTAACAACTAAAATTCATTAAAAATTATTGTTATTTTTCTTTATGTTGCAAATATTTTTTTTCATTATTTGCAATAAAAATGCAATCCATATTAATTTTACTTAATTAAACTTATGGACACTGAAATCATAATAAAAAGCAAAAAATATTTGTGACTAACACACACACACACACATACACACATACACTTATTCAATTGCAACATATATGTAATAATGTTTATACAAATATATAACAAACAATGTTGTGTGCACACACTGTGCATAAAATGTCATTAATAAACATAAAGTGGTTTATTGCATAATCAAAATAATGCATAAAATATGAATGAAAAAAAACACAAAAAGGAGAGATATTGAAATAAAAAATGAAATGACTTGACAGAAATTATATAATTATTTAAGACGGAGACTGCTTGGTGCCTTTATACTTTAAGAACTAAATTCACAAAACGAAAACTAAAAAATATTTTAAAAATAAATATTCTATTTATTTTCATGAGCAAGTGGTTTTAAAAAAATATTTAAAAAAAATTTTAATTAAAAACTTGTCAACATTCAAAAATTGTTTGTTGTTTAAAGTTATTTACCAAAAAAAAAAAAAAAATGTTGCCAAGCATATTATTGCAACATGCCAATATAAACAGTGTGTTTTGTAAATGATGATTAATTTCTGAACAAATATTTATTTAAATAAAAATAAATTAAACTATTTATTTCTAGAGATAAATTTGACATAAAGTATTTATTTTTTTTTTTTGTGTTATTACAAGTCTACCGGTTTTTGGTTTCTCTTTAATATGAATGTGTATGTGGAAGTGTGCGACTAACAGTATGTGCAGTAAATATTTAAAGAGTTTAAAAGTTCATTATTTTGGCCTCAATTGCAGCTTAATGTTTTTAAACTTTACATCGACTACATCAACAAATAAAAAAAATGTTAACAAGAATAAAAGTTAAAATAATTTTGGCGCCAACTGAAAGTTGTACACTTGGAAAACTCCACACATAATTAACATTTAAAATGAATGGCCAGAAAAGAGAATTTAATGATTATTAATTAGCTAACACAAATATCAGCGTAGCAAATTAAGACTAACGAAAAGGGGTGAGAAAAATTGTTATTAAAGTTGTATTCATAAATAAAGTTTTATGCAACAAAATAAATATTTATTAATAGGCTTAAGCAACATGTTGCTACAAGCAAGCTTGTAAATTAATTTCTACTTGATCAAGAAATTAATTTTATGAAAACATAAGATTTAATTTATTGTAAATAATTATCGTGCAGGCCAGGGGAGCTTTTTTATATTTTAACAGTTGAGTCCGCGTCTAAATTCCTTTAATATTAATAGACTTAATTGAAAGCTAAAACCAAATAATTTCCACCATGATTTTCCATTTTTTTTGCCTTTTCATTGCCTTTTTCAATGCCTATTTAATCAAGTACCGTGCTACCACCGTGAATTCCCGGCGCAACCAAACCCGCAATGGCTTATGTTGACATCAGTGGCAAGACGACGCCACACACCTACCGAAACAATTCATTTATTGCTTAAGAAATTTCCCGGTCACATAATTGATTTTTCGTGGCCAATTGACTGCCTCGTTTTTGTTATTTAAGTCCTTTAATTAGTTTGCCTGAGGCCATTTGAAGGAACAGGTTTACGTGAACATGCCACTATGAAAGCGGAAACTCGGCAATGTTTTGGCGAGATAAGCGAAGCTTTGTTGCAAAATGTGATTAAAAATATTGGGAAAAGAGCAGACGTCTGCCAACGTACCTCTTTCTATTTCCAAAAACCATGTGTGTGATTTATGTCATTTTATTTCTTAAGCCCACATACACCTAGCTTTTATTTTGGAAATAAAGTGACCTGTCACCAATAAATATTCAGCTTAATTTTTTAACTTTTGAGCAGTTATCCAACCGCCTCAGATTTCGTTGTTATTATTGTTGTTGTAATAGCAAGTCTTATGCTGTTGAAATTTCTTAGCTGTGAAAATAGAACTTGAGATTTTTACAGCAATCTCAAGTTCTATTTGTCGATCCTTTCATCAAAATTTTAAATCACTTTTGGGAAAATGGCGGGAAAATGATTTCGTTAATCACATCACGGATTTTTTTTTTTAAAGAGAAGTAGCACTGCAGGCAACAATGCCCATTTAGTCAAGTACCGTGCTATATTCTTTAGGAAAGGGATAGAGAAGAAACAGGTGGTGAAAGTAGAAGGATAGTTACGGAAATTAACTGTCGTATAAGATAGCTCAGTGATCAGTGACTATGCCTTCATGACTGAGCAGCCCCACCGACAATCAATTTTTATTTGTAGTGAAAAAAACCAAAGTCTCTGTTGGGAATCGAACCCATGTAAGCTAGCACACTACCTACTACCCTACGGGGACACCTTATTTTTACAAAAAATAAAAAATAATAAAATCTATACAAGTGTAATAATTATTTTATTCATTCAATAGAGAAGCAATTCGTGACTTGGATAAAAAATCACCCTTATGCTGTTTGGCGACAGCAATACACGATGATGGCGTTTTTTATCGTTGGTTCTAATCTGTATTCTCGTTGGCAATATTGCCATTTATCGATGACTGTGACAGCACATGTTTTGTATTCTGTAAGAAAAGTTGATATAGATGGTGCCTTAAATTGCCCTTAATATTGTCGTCTGTGATTTTGGTGTCGTGCTATTATAATAAAAAAAACTAAAAATACAAAATAAAATATAAAAAAGTACAAATAAAATAGAAAATGGAAAAAATTAAAATTACCAACGCCAACCAATTTAAAAAATTAATGGAAGAAATGGAAAAAAATCCATCACTTTCCAGGATATTTCGAAGAAGCAGTGTTGCTACTAATTTTAAGGAACAATTGGAAAGTGTGTTGCGACTGCTCTAAACGCCCTTGGCCCACCAAATAGAACGAGTGATGGGTGGCAAAAAGCTATAATATGTCGTTCTTTACAAATACATGTTTGACAAAATTCTTTTTACGGATTTAGCGCGCGGCTTAAAATTTAAAGATGGTAAAAAACAAAAGGTAACGCAAAGCCACTGGATGTTGCATATTTAATTAGCTTATACTGAGCCCTTGAAAGAAGCTGTGGCGGCAAATCTGCTGAACATATTGACCTTAATTTATTTTAGGTTAAATTTAATACAGATTGAAATTTTTTCACAACAATTTTATCAAAAATAGTGCACAAATGAATCAACTAACTCAGATGTTAGATATGTGAGTTATATTTTATTAAAATGATCGATAAACTGGCAACGATGTCATAAGATATACCAAATTATCTTTATTTGGGCACGGTTTACACACATACCAAATTGGTATTAATGTTGTGTTAAAGTGCTGTTGCCTCAAAATCGACGACGATGTTGCCGTCGTCAAACAGAATAAGGGTGTATTCATCCTTCCGATTTGGATAAATTAAGTTCCATGTGTCACACAATTGCTTCACACAACAGAAAAGTTGGGAAACAATTTTTATTGTTATTGAAGTCGCGGTAGTAGGGACATTTAAAACTAATTGGGGCCTTTATTGTGTATTTGCGATAGGGACTTTATTGAGAGTAGAAAGTGCCTTTACAGGCAACAGCAGTGCGTCAGTTCTAATCTCATCGTAGCCTTTTCATAAAAAGAATGGCAATTAAAAACAGCCATCTTCACTACTTGTTAACCAAATTTTTATAAGTTTTGTTCTCGTCACAGCCTTAAGCTAAGTATTCTATTAAAACTTACGCAAATTAGTCAAGCTTTGGTAATTTTGCTTAGGAAATGGCACAATTACCTGGTCGTGCAAATACAGCGATAAGGATAATTTTTTGTTATTTGGTCTCTAAATATAGAAAATTTCTTTTCCGCACGAAATTAGTGCGGCTAATATTATTTCACAATGAGAAAAAGTTATTGAATGCAACATTTGGCTGTTTATAAACATGAAGTCAGCAACATTTCGCCGCTTACTTAATGAACAGAGTACAACTTAATAACAATATTCTACACACTAAAGCCTAGTACTCTGAATTTTTGAAAAAAATGAAAGCCAAAATGAAGCCCAGCCACAGGTTGGCTGGCAATAAATATAAACTTTAAGCGCTGCCGCACAGTGCTTTGTCGTTAAACAAAATTTGCAAAAATGGAATGAATAGACTTAGCAATATAAAAATTGGTATGAAGATTTTTATGATCAAGCTCGCAGCAATAATCGCATTTGAAAGAAAACTCGGGACAGGACAAGGGTACCTTCCATACATCCTTTAAAAAAAAAACAAATTTCAGCTAAAGTATTTAAATGTTCTTAAAATGTTTAAATAGGTCTATTAATTTATATACAAAGTTTTCTTAATATCACAGCTAAGATACGGCCATCCGCTTTATAACTCTTGTTTTTAGCAGCAAAAAATATGGTGTCTCCCTATGAAATTTATATAAAATACTGTTTACAGGTACTAATAGCCAACAATTAATCAAATTTGAATCGAATTTACATGAAGCTGAATATACAACCGAGTTTAGTAAAGCCTTTGACAAGGTCAATCATAAGCTTTTATTACACACGTTTAATTGACTTTGACTTTTTAAGATGGTTTTCCTCTTATTTGTTGAATAGAATACAGAAAATTTCCTTCAATAATCTGATATCTAAGCCGATATATGTTAAATTTGATGTACCACCATCTTGGACCGTTGTTTTTTTCTTTGTTCTTCAATGATTTACCAACAGTAATAAAATTATCAAATATCCTAATGTATGCCAATGATGTCAAAAATTTTTAACTTATAATTGTTATCAGGATCATATCGTCTTGCAACATGATTTAGATACGATTGGTTTCTATTGCAAAATTAATTTTATGGAGCTTAACTGTGTATTTCTTTCGAAGAACACATTTTAAATATTGAATATGTCTTGAACGATGGAATATTGAACAAAGTTGAAGCAATTTCTGATCTAGGTCCAACTTGATCCTAAACTGAATTTTATACAACCCACTTTAGTTATAGTAAATAAAGTCCGCACTGTCTTGGGATTTAGAAAACGCTGGGCTAAAGAGTTTACTGACTCTTGTATAACGAAGCAATTTTATATATGTTTAGTTAAACCTATTCTAGAATAGGTAGACCTAATCTACGATGTCTATATTAATACTGTCGATTCTCTTCAGTAACAATTTTTGCTCTTTTGCCTCCTTGGCTTGTATTGCAATATGCAAAATTTACCATCTTATAGACTTGCTTTAACTAAACTTGCAACGCTTAAAAGTCGTAGAACAATGTTGAATGTTAGTTTCGTCCTTAATCTTATTAAAGGAAATGTGTCCTGTAAATTTTTAACAGATATTCTGTTTTAATGTTCCATCACATCCTACACGTAACTGCTAACTGGGATCCCTTATTAAAGATTTTTTCCAAATTTAATAAATATTGTTACGGATGCCTCTTGCTTCAATTTTAAAAGAAAATAATTAATAAATAAGTAAACAACTGGGTATGCCATTTACTAACTGCATGGTTTGCTAAGAAAACTTTTGCACGCAAGACAAAAACAACTTTCTAGTTACAAACTGCGTAGAAATTTTATAAATGCCAACCAAGAACAATTTGATATGCTGTTTACTGACTGCTTAGTTTACTAAGAAAACTTATGTACACAAGGCAACAACAACTATCCTAAAATGAATTCCAGGAAAAAATTTTATCAGCATAAAAACACACAGACCTAGGCACCTATACGTTGAATAAATAACATAACATAAACAAAAAGTGATACAAAGGGAGTAGAAGATTCTTAAATTTTTCTAGACCTCTAGTGGACAAATATAAAAGGCAGCGTTTGAGTGGTTAGTTAGTTAGTTGAAAAATAAATCTCGTGACGTAAAGATGTGCATCTTAAGTAAATTGTAGTGTCAACTTTGTGTGTAGTTAAAGTAAATAAATTTGTAATTAATTTAAAACCACTAAAATCTGGTGTTATTTATTTTGTAATAAAGAACTCACAATAAAACGTTAATAAAAGGTATAAACTTAACAATATTATAGATTTATTGATTATTATCACAACATACTTACTATTAGGGAAAATATTGCTCTCTTTTTTAATAATTAATGTTGTAAAAACGTTTAAATGTTGTTATAGTCTGTAAGGATATTGATCTATAGATTAATTTAAATAAATACAAAAATTTTGATTTTATAATTTGATGCTGCTCATAAAAATAATTTATTATCTTTGCATTTGATATTTAACATGCACACATTGTTATCAACATGTTGCTAACAAACAGCTAAGTAAATTTTATCACTTGTTTGGTAATTTTTAACTACTTTTTGTGGTGTTTTTTTTTATTATTATTTGCCAAAGCAACTAAGCTTGTCTCGTACAAAGCATTCTTTATAAATACGGCAGCTTAAAATTTGGCTGTTGAATAAAAATAAGGAAATTGCAAACAAACTAAAGACTATTTATTTTCTATATTTTCTCCTTCCCCTTAGTCATATATCATTTCATTGTAATGAATAACTAGTTAATGGAAACTTTACACTTTTCCTGCAGCTGCTGAGTATAAGACTGTTAAACATTAACATAATTTCTAATAACACTTAAATACGAAACAAATTTACAGACACAGAAAGACAAACTCTCATATGGTGGAGCACAAGTTATGACCACATTTAAATGACTGCTATTGCCATTTAAAAGTATTAACCTAAAGAAAACTACATTGTGGTATAAATGCAAATTATTGAATGGTTATGCGGCATTTGCATTTGCAGGGAAGTTTTAAAATTTTCCGTATGAATTTTTATTTTTTAGCTGAAAATATTTTGTGTGCAGAGAGACAGGTGAAGGTTTCCGTTTGGTTTTATTTATAATTTCTTTGCTAAGGAATTAACTTAATGGGTTTTTGAATTCTCATTACATGTATATATGTTGCTTTTCTACTGCTGACCTAATTTTTGTGGAACCACAAGTTTTTTAAATTTTTATTTATGTTTTTGTGGTTTTTTTTCTTCTCTGGCAAATATTTAGGAATTTTTAATTTTAAGCCAAATCATATTTATTGTTATGGTCTTTTGGTTAAGTAAAATAAATAAAAAAACATTATATTGGTTTAAATTAAAATAGCGCAAAAAAAAGAAAATATTCTAAAGCAAAATGAGTAAAAAAAGTTAATTCACTCTACGAAATAAATAAAGCACACAAAAATGTCTGTGCTATTTTTTTTATCAGTCATGTAATTTCTCCTCTCTTTCATTACATGGTTCATGGAAGAAGAGTGTACTCGTTGATTCCATAGGTCATTTGAAGTTTCTCTTGTAGCTTGTACCGTTATCTTTAAACAACTGGAAGAAGTTATAAATACAGAGCGAAGTAAGTAAAGCGTACAAATATGATAAGTTATGTTGACAGTGGTATTTAAGATTTCGTTTGGGTTGAACCTATTTTTAAAGTTGGTTAACTGTGGGTTGTTTTCTAAAACAAATTAAAATTTATGAAAAATAGTGTTAATGTTGTGCTTTTTTAAAGGAAATGCTGCGCGGAACCCACCTATTAATTGAAGAGCATACAAGAATTAAATCTTTACGAGAATGTGGCAAAGGAATAAAAAAACAATCTTTTCTTTTATAAAAAACCACGACCAATATGGAACTTCCAAAAGAACAGTACGCAAGCCTCTTGTATGTGAAAGGACTAAGCGGCAAATAAAGCGTTTAGCTATAGATAAACACGTCTCACCGTACAAAATCGAGCTTCAGTTAAGCTTCCCAGTATCCACATGCAGAATTCAATAAATTTTGAAGAACCATGAAAATCTCAAATATGTTAAACGTGTGCCCCAACCTAGGTTACAAAAACGGCATAAAAACGCTCGATTGCTGTTTGTGGAAAAGCACAAGTTCTTGGAAGATGAGTGGAGATCTGTGGTATTTAGCGATGAAAAAAAGTTTAATCTAGATGGTCCTAATGGACAACAAAAATATTGGACTGATATTCGGCGCGAGCGAAAAAACCGTTTCAGAAGAAATTTTCAAGGCGGTTCTCTCATGATATGGGCTGCTTTTGGCTACAATGGACCTACTCCGATATGTTTCATTAATCATAAAATTAATGCAGAATTGTAAATTGAGCTTATAGACAGCGTTTTAATTGATTATTCCGAAAATTTTTGCGAAGATCCATGGATTTTTCAATAGGACAACGCGGCCATCCATAATGCCAAAGCAACTAAGACTGGCCGGCCATCAGTCCTGACGTTAATCCAATAGAAAATATTTGGGTAATACTATCACAACGAGTTTACGCTAACGGACGCCCATTTGAGACTGTAAAGGATTTAAGGACATGCATTGAGAATGAATGGAAGAATATTCCACTGACCACATTCCGTTCTCTAATCGAATAAATGCCGAGGCGCATTAATGCAATTATTATATCCAAAGGTGGTACAATAAATTATTAGACTTAACATATATTTTAAACTTATCTAGGAAATAAGTTTATATATTTCATTCGAAAAAGAGATTAATTTTGTAGTTTCTTTTCAAACATGTGTTGAAATATAATTGTTATTTACTTGAATTAAATTATTTTTAATTAATTTTTAAGTTAGTAATTAAACAGCAATGAAATAAATCTTTTTGAGTTTGTAAAACATTGTTCCAATGCGTTATGCTATATTTATTTCATGCAGTGTTGAAGACATCAGATCAAATGTATAAAAAAAATATTAGAACTTGAAATATACATTTGGCTAAAAATTGTTAAGTTAGCAACTTAGTCTATCAATACAGAGTATAAATACAAAATAATTTAAAGCTCATTATTACAATTTATCAATGTTTAAAGTTTAGATTTTCTGGATTCTATAATATGCCTTTCGTTAGAATTTAATCTAAAATATAATACCAAGTTCAAGATCGGATGCATAAACTTCAGACTTGTCTTTCAATTTGGTTTTAAAGTCTTCATGAAAAAGAATAGCTGGTTTCATTAAACTTTATAATAATTATTGGTATTTATTTATTTAACTTAGTCTATACATTCAATATCCTTACAGACTATAATGATATTTAATACATTTTTACAAGATTAATTATTCAAAAAGACAACAATATTTTTCTTAACTGTGATAATAATCAATAAATCTGTAATATTCAATAAATGCAGAAAAAATCCTAAATAACCAATACCCGTTAGCATAGTTAGCTCTGTACACTTGTACAGATAGCGGGATAAAGTTTTGTGTAGGACGTGATGGAACATTAAAGCAGATATTACTTATTAAAAATTGACAGGACAAATTTCCTTCAATAACATTCAGAACGAAACTAACATTCAACATCGTTCTATGACTTTTAAGCATCGGAAGTTTAATCAAAGCAAGTCTATTGTTATAGGGCGTAGATTTCGCATACTCCAGTTTAGGTCACGAAGGCAAAAGAGTAAAAATTGTCTCTGAACAGATTCAACCTTATTAATATGGCCATTGTAGGTTTGGTTCCAATCTATAGAGCCATATTCCAGAATAGGTCTAACTAAAGATGTATACAATTGCTTCGTTATATAAGGGTCAGCGAATTCCTTAGCCCAGCATTTTATAAATCCCTAGACAGATCGGGATTTATTCACCGTATAAAATTCAGGTTAGGGTGAAGTAAGATACCCAGATCAGAAATTACTTCAACTTTTTTTTCAATACTCCATCGTTCAAGATATATTCAGCATTTTTATAATTAAGCTGCATAAAATTAATTTTGCACCAGAAACTAATCGCATCCAAATCATGTTGCAAGAAAATATGATCCGGATAATAATTATAAGTTAATAAAATTTTGACATCCTCAGCATACATGAGGATATTTGAAAACTTTATTGCTGTTGGTAAATTATTGATGAACAAGGAAAACAGCAACGATCCAAGATGGCTACCTGGTGATATACCAAATTTAACCTATATCGGCTTAGATGTCAAATTTTTGAAGGAAATTTTCTGAATTCTGTTCAACAAATAAGAGGAAATCCATTTTAAAGAAACAAGTGTGAATCCCATGCAATTAAGCTTGCGTAATAAAAGCTTATGATTGACCTTGTCAAAGGCTTTAGTAAAGTCAGTGTATATACCATCTGTCTACGTTTTTTGAACAAATCCGCAAATAATAACAGTTGGAAAATGTAAGAGATTTGTAATTATTGAACAACCTTTTCGAAAACCATGTTGAGCAGGCGATACAATTGATGAGACTTGATGACAAATTTGATCCGTAAAAATTTTCTCAAAAAGTTTAGGCAGAGTACTAAGCTTAGCAATGCCCCTATAATTTGTAATATTACTTTTACAGCCAGATTTAAACAATGGAATCATAAATGAATCGTTCGAGAATGTAGGAAAACAACCATATTTAATTGATATGTTAAAAATGTATGTTATGTGAGAAGTTAAAGCATCAGCACAATTGATGAGAAGAGAACTCGGGATACCATCAGGACCAGATTTATAGGACAATTTCAGCTTAGTTTGATAATAAAATACAGATACTGAATCCACAGGTGGAATAGAAAAGGATACACAAAAGTTAATCAGAATATGTTGTTGAAAAAAAGTCAGGTCAGCAAAAAAATTGTTTATTGTTAAATCATCATCAAGCTTCATTACTAGTGGAAATGATACTGAGCGACGCTTAGTGTTATTGTAAAATGTTATTGTAAAATTGTAAAATGATGTTGGATTACAATGAAGATTATTTCGAATCTTATTCAAGTACATGTTGTAGCAAGATTGATTCAATGAATTATATTGGTTTATTGAAACAAAGTTTAGCAACATTTTAATAGGAACTACAGACTAGTAACAAAAGGAAAAAAAAAACACATAATTATTGTTAACCAAATATTGCCAATAAAAAACAGAATTGGGCAGCAAAGTTGCTCAATATTAATTGAAATATAAAAAATCCTTTGTTTTTATCGTTAAAACCATTACTCAGGGGATGAGCCCTACACACGCAATTTACTGTGCCAGAACTAGGAAATTGGGTTATGGGCAGGAGAAAAGAGGGAGTAGTGTTTGTGGACATTCAATTTGATTTGAGGGAGTTTATTCCACATACGGATTGTTCTTCTAAAAAATGAATTTTCCCTGTAATGCGTAGTGCAATTCACCACAAATGGATGCGCTCTTAACGAAAATCGAATTATACGCAAAAACGTGCGAGTAATGGGAACAAGTTCCCTAATTTCATTTGGGTACTTACCATACCCACGATGCGTCGAACGTTTGTGGCTGTTTAAAAACGACTATGAATATCGTGATTCTTTATCGATTGAACAACTTAATACTTTTTGACTCTTTTCACTTAAGATGTGTGGACCAAGAAAATTTTACTATTGTTACGAATGTAGCTTGCTTAAGTTTTAAAAGAAAATATTTAAGCAATAAAGTAAACTACTAGGTATGCTGTTTACTAACTGCGTGGCTTGCTAAGAAAACTTATGCAGGCAAGACAACAACAAATTTCTAGCTACAAACTATGTGGAAGTTTTATACATGCAAAAGAACAACAATTAGATATGCGGTTTACTAACTGCGTAGTTTTCTAAGAAAACTTATCTACACAAGACAACAACAACTGTCTTAAAATAAATTTCAGCAAGAAACTTTTTCAGTATAAAAACAAAAATAAATATACACACAGACCTATAGGTGCTTATACATTGAATGGACATCATACAACAACAAAATATGATACAAAGGGAGTACAAGATTCTTAATTTTTCAAGACATCCAGTGGACAAATATTAAAGGATAGTTAGTTAGTTAAAAAATAAGTCTCGTAAAATAAGGACATGCATCTTAATAAATTGTAGTGTCAACTTTGTGTATAGTTAAAGTAAATAAACTTGTAATTAATTTAAAAACTCGAAAATTTGGTGTTATTTATTTTGCAATAAAGAACTCACAACAAAACCTTTATAAACGTAAAACTATGTTAATGCTATCACTATAATTTATAAGATTTATTTCTTGTTGCGATAACGATGAAATAATAAGCTAAACTAAAAGTACGTAAATAATTGAAATTCGCTTACCTAAATTATATTTCATTTAATATTAAATGTTTCTTAGGAAAACAGGGTTTACAAACATTTTAATTAAATCAATTAAATATTGTGTAATACTTACGTAATTAACAAAAATGAAAAGAAAACACTAAAATTTGTTTAAATATTTTATTTTTTTTTTGTGTGGAATAAAAACCTTATCAGAAAGTTAAAATTATAACTTAAATCTCAAAAACAAATTTAAAAATATACAGTGGGCCACAATATTTTTGCTTTACTTTCTTCTAGCATTTTTTATGAAATGAAAAACAAAACGTTTTAAAAGTTTTATCAACAATTTGTATTACAGTTTTGACCCTTATCGACATTTCAAAAATTGTGGTCATGATGTGGGCCGTTCATGATCACCAGTTACAATAACAACAATAATAGTAATAATATACAAAAAAAATATCAAATATAAAAAATAATCATGTCTCATTATTAAAGTTTACATACGATCAAATAAAACATAGTTATTTAAAGCCTTCCAGGCCTTCCTGGTGGTCGATTTTTAGTTGTGAGTTTTTTGCTTTTTCTTAAAACTTTACACTCACTCTTTGATTTTTTTCCAATGCCCCTTAACAACAACTGACCGCTTAAGACCAACAAACAATATCCAGATTCTAAATAAAAAAAATACTAAAATAAAAAATGTATCCTCAGAGCATTCTGGTTCCTGTAATAAATGCTCACACTAAACAAAAATTGAACAGCTGCAGTGGCCAATAATCATTATTAAATGAAAACAACAATTGTATTTACACTCAAAAAAAAATGTTTATAAAACTTTTCAATTTACTTAATGATGTAAATTTTACTTAAGTACTAAAACTGTTTCATAATTTCTTCGAAAATATATTTAGTGCTTCACTATTTAATTTTGTACTAAAAGTTAAAGCACAAATTTTAATTTAATTGAGTTTTTTAGTATAAATCAAATACTAAAATCTTTTTTCTAAAATTTAATATTCAAAATAAATATTAATGCCGATATGCATAATAAATAAAACTTATTTGGAATGTATTTTAGAACAAATTTAGTATGAAAAAAATGTTCTAAAATAGATTTATAAAAATATATTTTACTATTATACATATGGGCATAAAATTTCAAATGTGTGGTTCTAAAATTTAGTGTTCCGGTTACATTTACTTAATTTAGTACTTTTATATATATATTTTTAGTACTTAAATTTAGCCTTACCTTATGCTTAACAAATTTATATTTTAAGTAATATTTTAGTACTAAAAATATGGACTGTATATACTTACTTATAACAAATATTCAAATTACCAAGCCCGAAATAAAAAAAACACAATTGGCCCGTAAACTTTTGTTCCGACCCTTTTACATTTGGGCAAATTTAAGGTTAGGCAGTAAATTGGCTTACAACACAACTTCAGTTTTGTTGATACCAATGTAAAGTAGAGATATAAGAACTAATACCGGGGTATGATGTCACGCATGATGAGTTACGATGTTCACATCTAGCACTTTGGCCGACATCCGGTTTTTTCACAAAATTTTGAGGCGCACTTTGAAATAATTTGTTTTTGCTTCTTCTTGTTCGCCAGGAAGGTACATCGCTTGACTAAATGATGGATCTTATATTGATAAATGTTATTTTTAATGACGGCAATTATGTATGGAATACAATATCAGATAAATGCTCGCCTCTGTAAGCCTTACAAAAGCGAGCCCTATTGAGCACATTTTTTATTACATTCTCACACATTTCACGCGGTATTTCATTAATTTCATCACGAATATTTTGTTTCAAATGCTCAAGCGTTTCTGGTTTGTTTGCATAAACCTTGCTTTTCAGCTACCCCTCACAAAAGGAAGTCCGTAGCAGTCAAATTAGGCGACCGTAGAGGCCAATTAACGTCACCATTTCTTGAAATAATTTTTTGTGGAAAGAGGTCTCGCAGTAATTCCATTGTAATCCTGGCTGTATGCGATGTGGCACCGTCTGGTTGATACGACATGTTAATTAAGCCCAAAGCATGCAGTTGTGGCGTTAAAAAGTTTTCAATCATATCACGATATCGCTCCTTATTCACATTTACCGTTACATCGTTTTAATTTTCAGAAAAGGAAGGTCCCTTGACCAAATTTCACACCAGACTATCACTTTTAACGGATGCATAAGTGACTGTTGAATAATTTGAAGACTTTCCATTCCTCAGAACCGACTATTCGTTTTATTCACCTAACCATTCAAATGAAAATGTAGCTCTTTACTCATTATGATTTTTTCATTCAAATTGGGGTTCAAATGGGCGAGCAGTAACATACTATTGGCATATGTACGTCGGCGTAAATGGTCTTGTGGAAGAAGGTCTTATCTCAACTGAATCTTAAATGAAAATAAATGTAAATGCTTGCGCAGAATTGTGGCCAAAGTTGTTCTTTGAAGACCAATCTCCTGAGTACGGCGTTGAATTGAGGTTGATGAACTGTTTTGAACACTTTCTTGAGCAGCCCTATCACCTACAGACCCTCTTTCTTCCAAATCATTCACCACACGATAAATAGTGCGTTTTGTTGCCACGTTGTTTCCTCCAAAAATTTCACATAATTTTCCCATCGTCACAGTAATCGATGATTGACTTTGATAAACTGTTTTAGCGATTAAAACAGGTTGGTTTAACGAAAATTCTTCCATAATAAATTTGCCACGTGTCTACTTCACGCTTGCCAAATATGAAATGTCAAGAGTAATGTTTACTAAAATGGCGGCAAAATAAAGTGGTATACCTTCAAGGCGGACACCCTGTAAACAATTTTAACAATACAGAGAAGTTTAGCATGACACACAAAATATTTAGTTAAAGTTTGGCTTACCTCGCCAGTTGTTTGATGATTGGTAACATAAGCCTGGACTTTCAAATGGCTCCAGAGAAAATAATTTAGCGACGTTAAATAACAAGAACCAACATACCACATGACATCGCCAAATCGAGAAATTTCTCATGCAATAACTAAATTGTTTGGTTGGCTGCATGACGTGTGGCGACGTCTTGCTGAAACCAAAGGTCACTGATGTCAACATTAGTCAATTGTGGGCATAAAAAATTAGTTATCATTGCTTAGTAGGGTCGCCTCGGGGGCACATTTATAAGTCTTTAAGGATCATACAACTATCTAGACTTGTGTCTTGCGGGGTAAAGGGGAACCCAGTCCCCTAACAGGCTGACAGGAGCCAACTGGACAATCCACTATACTTCTACGGGAATCAGTAAAGCCCCAGATTTCCGCTATTTGTCTTTTTAAGCATTTAGCTGTTCTATGACTGATGAGGTAGGACCTTCGGGATTATCGTTGTGGCTGTGTGTTTCGAGGCCCTTGTTTGAGTTTGTGGGTCGGATCATTCACAATGAGCACAATGAATGGTCCAGGTCCAGTGAGTATGATTGCGGTTGTGTCCTTAAATTTTATTAAGTTTCATGCATTTTGGACCAGGAGTTGGATAGTCTCCAACTCTTCAGCAAGGAGTGAAGGCTTTGGCCTGCTCCGGGCTTTTAAAGTGGCAACTAGGAGTGACTGGAGGATATACGTATCCAAAGGCCTTCTAGGGCGAGGATGACGCTACATTTCATCCACAGTCGTAATGATCCACCATCTGATATTGGCCCACAGGGCTAGGTGCAGATGTAAATCTTATCACGTATTGCTTAGTAGGGCAGAGACAGACATCTTTTTTCTTGATTTGAAAAAAAAGACGACCGATGATGGCGCTTTACCACAAACTGCACTATGTCTGTATATAATGGTTTTTCGAGAGCTGTTTGTGGATTTTCTGAGCTTGGTATGCAACAATTTTGTTTGTTAACATAATCGCCTAACTGAAAATGACCTTCATCACTAAAGATGATTTTGTTAAAAATGCGTTGTTTTCGTTCAGTTTTTCCAACATTCGACTAAAACAATGAAGCGCATACTTTTGCGCAAAGTGCCACTTGTCGTGCCCAATCATTGCGAATGTCGACGAGTTGACAATCGCAACACTTTGCTATACAGCGATTGTGTTTGTATTGCTACAGTCACTTTGAGCGTATTGTTTTAATCTATTGTCAGTAACAATATCGTGAGTTTTGAATTACGCTGAGAGGTCTCAAGAGGATTCTGATTATGAGTAAAATCTACTTGAATTTTTCAAAGTGATACAAAGTGAAATTTTCATCATTTTGATAGTAAATTTTCATAATTAAAAAATTTTTACTTAAGAGTGTAATGTTCAGCCTTTTTAGTTTATAATGGATAACAACTCTAGCCATTAGCGGTAATCATTTTACAGACAGTTTACTTTCTAACCTTAAATTTGCCCATCCACTATATCACCATTTTAAAACGGTCTTGATTTTAATTTGTCCTTAATTTTAAAAAATATTCTTATTAAACAAATAAATAACAAAGTTATATATTTTATAGATAAGAAAGCTAATAATGAAAAAAATCGCTTAAAAGAAAAGTGATTAAAAAAGCGCCCAATTATTCACACTGACCTTAGTTTTATTTCGTATGTAGGTCCATGTTCTTGCAATAATTTTAGGTATAAGATAGCACTATTAGGCATGATTTGGGGATATTCTGTAAACTGTTTGGACTTTGGTCCGCAGTACCAGCAAATTCTATATTTCTGTTGCTGCCATATTGAATATTACACTTTGGTTCGTCTAGCTTTTCTTAATGAAAAACGTATTTGGAATGAGATCCACAATTAATTTCCATGACTTGTGAGTAACAAAAACTTTAAGTGACAGAAATGCCGTCCCTTAATCAATTCAACTAAGATTTTCTTTCGAGTGTTTAAAATTTTGTCTAGCACAACTGGCTGTGGTGGTAAGTGGTTAAGAGATTGGCTAAAAGAAAATACGAGGCCAGCATGTTGAAGAAAAAGAAGACAAAAAATTTACAAAACCAACAAAAACACAAAATAATGGTTTTTCATATAGTTTTCAGCTAAAAAGAAAACGACTTGTATGTTTTTCTTTTTGTTTGTTATTATTATTGTTGTTATTGTTGTTGTTTATATTTGTACAGAAAGTAAATGTTTATTTTGTGCATTTCTGGAGCAAAAGTCTACAAATTATATGCTGTTGCCTTACCAAAGGGGGAAGTTTAGTTTAGTTTAGTTCTGTTCGATTTTGTTTTTTTTTTTCATTTTTTGATCAGGCAGTGAATTGATCAACATCTTTCTCATCAAATTGATGGCATGGTTGATTGTTTGTCTGGCCTAAACAGTTTGGCTGACTAGTTAGTAATTTTATTTTAAATGGAGGGATCGATGGCTGGCGTTATATTAATAGAGAAGTTTGTTGTTGAGCTGTCTGTAAATATTTCAATCTTTCTATTTTATAGAGTGGCTGTATTGTAATGTCTTGTGTTGTGTTGCATTGTCTTTGAAAAAAAAAAACAAATATGAAACAATTTTAATTTTAGTTTTGCATATAGCACAATTGATCCCTTGATCTTTTATCTATAATTTTTATTTTATATTTTTATTTTGTTCTTCTGGCTTAAGAGGAAACAGATACGAACGACTATGATGAACAATTTTTTAGCCACAATTTTAAAAACAAACATAGAAAAATTTAATTTGTTGACTTTGGCATGTCATGTTTGAAAATTATACATTTTGCATATTTTTCTTTTCCTTTTGTTAGGTTTTTTTATCCTTAAACTTGTTGGAAATAATTTTTAGGTTGAATTTTATGCAAATCATAAGTTAAAGTTTTATTACCCATCGAATTATCTGTCTGTCTGTCAGCTGGAAAAATAATTGTTCACAGGAACATTAATTTTATAACGACTGGCTAAAAAGTAAAATTGCAAGAATTTGTGGCTTCTAAGCATCCGAATCAATTGTCTTACTTGTTATATTAAACAAGAAGCTTTTTCGTAGAACTAAAAAATATTAGCGCTTTCAAAAGAAATACCACAAGTGGAAAAAGTTGTTCCAAAAAATGTTAAATTTTTTAAGAAACACAATTGAAAGAAAAAATCAAATTTTTAAAAGTCACTTTATGGAAACAAAAACAACTATTAATATTTTTAAGAATTAAATTAATAAAAAGCAAAACTTGATTATTATTTTTAATTGACCTCTTTTTTTTAAATAAATAATTATTAATCTTAGTAATGGTCTTTTTTTAATATATTTAACTCTGTATTTTCAATATTTCGCTTTCCTGTGGGAAGCTTTTTCAGGAAATTATTTAAATTTTTTTTATAAAAAATAATTTCCTGAAGAAAATTATTTTGTTTTTTTTTGTATAAAAAATAATTTCCTGAAGAAAATAATTTTTTTTAATATAAAAAATAATTTCCTGATGAAGATTCCCACAGGAAAGTGATATATTGAAAATATAGAGATAAATTTATAAAAAAGAGGCCATTACTAAGATAATTATTTATTTAAAAAGCAAAATTTAAAAATAGGTTTTTCTCAGAAAAGGGCAGGTGCTATTTCGTGACCTTGTAAAAATGTTGGTCCCTGTACGAGAAGAAGAGTCTTTCTGAAGACTAATGTCACTTTTTTCACAAAAGTGCTGCAATGTTTGCGAAAACAGTGAAGATTTTTAATAAAAACACTCTTTGAAAAAAGTCACTTATTGATCAAAAGTCACTATATTTGAAAAAAGCAAAAATTTCTTGCCAAAAATTTAGTTTTTATAAAAAGTAATTCGTAAGAAAAATCGATTTTGTATCAAAATAATTATTTTTTGAAAAAATTGTTTGAAAAATAATTATTATTATAATCACAACAAAGAACTCGACACAATTTACACCATAATCAAAAATAATGGCTACAAACCCACTACCGTCAGCAAACTTCTTAGACAATACAACACTAAAATCAGCAATAAAGAAGACAACGAGACAATTGATACAACAACACGACAACTCACGTTAACTTACACAGGACTACAAATATGTAGATTAACTAACCTTTTTCACAAAGACTGTTTACTCACAGCATTAAAAACCAGCAGCACTTTGTGACAAAATCTCGACACTGACAGAGACAGCTGACAAATTTAAATTCAAGCGGAGTATACAGACGAACTTGTACCTGTAAACATACTTATATAGGACAAACTGGATGTACACTTATAACAAGATTTACAAAACATAAACGCTCGTAGAAACGAAAGAGAGAAGACTCCAACTTTGCATTACCCCTTGACGGTCACGGACATGTGCCAAACGAAATGGATGAATGTATGACATTACCATGTCCTAGCAAAAGGAGCTAGAAGACTATACATTTTTAAAAACATGGAAATCTATAAAACAAGAACTCTTAAAAGTGACATTATAAACGAATAGGTAAACACGACGTAAGAAACAAGTTTCACATCACTGAAACTACTCATACACTCTAAAAACGAAAAACATCCTCAGACGGATAGCAAACATTTTAAAACGGAAATATTAAATTAGCCCCGCATAAAATGCCAGGTGACGAGACAATTCATCTGTATAAATAGATACCACCCTAATGAAAGAACGAACTTAACTCAACACTATTTATACTAACAGACCTGCGGAACTATATAAAACGCAGCTGCTTAACGAAGCCCTCGCCGGTCGCACCAAACAAATAGCCAGTAACCACAGTTTTCACCTAAGGAAATGACAACAATTTTCTTCTTGTTCACATAAAGTGATATTTTTTAGAAGTGTCTTCATTTTCTTATTTAATTTTGTTTCACAAAATTTATTTCATAAGAAATATTATTTTTTGCAAAAAGTAGGCCTTCCATAAAAAGTGAATCTTATCCCAAAAAGTATATTTTTCATCCAAATGTGACTTTTTGGAGCATAAAATATTTTTTAAAGGCGATAAGCTTGCTCGAAAAATTTCTCTTCTTCATAAAGTGGTTTTGAACAAGTGGCTTCTTCCACAAATGACTTCTTGCACAAAGGAATTAAGTTTGTTTTTTTTTCCTTTTTAGAAAAGTTGCACTTCAGGCAATAATGCCCATTTAGTCAAGTACCGTGCTACTTTCTTTAGGAAAGGGATAGAGAAGAGATGCGACAGGTGGTGAAAGAAGAAGAATAGTTACGGAAATTAACTGTCGTATAAGCTAGCTCAGTGACCAGTGACTATGACTTCATCGCTGAGCAGCCCCACCGACAGTCAATTTTTTATTTGTAGCGAAAAAACCAAGGTCTTTGTTGGGAATCGAACACACAACCCCCAGTTATTTAAACTAGCACACTACCTACTAGCCTACAGGGGCACCTAATGAATGAATTGAGGTTGATGAATTGTTTTAAGAGAATGTTCTTAAGCAGCAGTAATGTTGTTAGCAGACCCCCTTCCTTTGAAATCATTCCCCACACCATAGATGGCGGGTTTTGTTGGCACGTTGTTACTCACAATAATTTCACTGTCACAGTAATTGATGATTGATTTTGATAAAATCTTTTAACGATTAAAACATGTTGGTTTAACGAATATTTTTCTATAATAAATTTGCCGCGTGTTTACCTAACGACTGCCAAATATGAACTGTCAAGGCTAATGTTTCCCAAAATGGCAGCAAAACGAAGTAGTATACCTTCCCGGTGGACACACTGTATAAGTTACTGCATGCAGTTTTTATCGGTGTTTCTTCACAAAAACATATTAATTTTTTCTACAAATATTAGTTCTAAAAATAATTTTTCTAAAAATAACTTTTCTAAAAATAGTTAAATTAAATTAAAAAATAAAAAATATTTATTTTTTTAAAAAAACAATTTGTTCTAAAAATAATATTACTAAAAATAATTTTTCTAAAAATAATTAAATTAAATTAAAAATTTAAAAATATTTATTTTTTTCAAAAAATAATATTTCTTAAAATAATTTTTCTTAAAATAATTAAATTAAATTAAAAAATAAAAAATATTTATTTTTCAAAAAATAATTATTTTTTTCAAAAAAGAATAGGTAGGAAAATAATTATTTTTTCTAAAAATAATATTTATAAAAAAAATAATTTTTCTAAAAATAATATTTCTAAAAATAATTTTTCTAAAAATAACTTTTCTAAAAATAGTTAAATTAAATTAAAAAATAAAAAATATTTATTTTTTTTAAAAAAACAATTTGTTCTAAAAATAATATTACTAAAAATAATTTTTCTAAAAATAATTAAATTAAATTAAAAATTTAAAAATATTTATTTTTTTCAAAAAATAATATTTCTTAAAATAATTTTTCTTAAAATAATTAAATTAAATTAAAAAATAAAAAATATTTATTTTTCAAAAAATAATTATTTTTTTCAAAAAAGAATAGGTAGGAAAATAATTATTTTTTCTAAAAATAATATTTATAAAAAAAATAATTTTTCTAAAAATAATATTTCTAAAAATAATTTTTCTAAAAAAAATTTTTTTTAAAATAATTAAATTAAATTAAAAAATAAAAAATATTTATTTTTTTTTTAAAAACAATTTGTTTTAAAAATAATATTACTAAAAATATTTTTTCTAAAAATAATTCTCCACTTACACAAACTGGTCCGTATATTTCACGAAGGATATTTCTGTGGAAAACGCCAGGTACAGCTTCATCTGCTTGCACAAGTACCCATGTTTCTGCGCCATATAAAGGCACCGGTAGAACAAGTGTCTTGCAGAGTGTTATTTTCGTAATTCTAGACAGGGTTCTACTTTTAAATTACCTATTAGCCCAAAGTAGCACCTTTTTGTCAATATTCTTCTTCGTATTTCCAGGCTGATATAGTTGTTTTTATTTATGGATGACCCGAGATACACAAATTCCTATACAACCCCAAAGTTATAGTTGCCGACACTCACAGTTTTACAACGAACAGGAAATCTACCAGATTTTCAACCATCACCTTGGTTTTGCTTTCATTAACTGCTAAGCCAATTTTTAGGGATGTATCGATGTCATCAGTATATGCAAGGAGCATGTGACTACAAATATGTAGATTAACTAACCTTTTTCACAAAGACTGTTTACTCACAGCATTAAAAACCAGCAGCACTTTGTGACAAAATCTCGACACTGACAGAGACAGCTGACAAATTTAAATTCAAGCGGAGTATACAGACGAACTTGTACCTGTAAACATACTTATATAGGACAAACTGGATGTACACTTATAACAAGATTTACAAAACATAAACGCTCGTAGAAACGAAAGAGAGAAGACTCCAACTTTGCATTACCCCTTGACGGTCACGGACATGTGCCAAACGAAATGGATGAATGTATGACATTACCATGTCCTAGCAAAAGGAGCTAGAAGACTATACATTTTTAAAAACATGGAAATCTATAAAACAAGAACTCTTAAAAGTGACATTATAAACGAATAGGTAAACACGACGTAAGAAACAAGTTTCACATCACTGAAACTACTCATACACTCTAAAAACGAAAAACATCCTCAGACGGATAGCAAACATTTTAAAACGGAAATATTAAATTAGCCCCGCATAAAATGCCAGGTGACGAGACAATTCATCTGTATAAATAGATACCACCCTAATGAAAGAACGAACTTAACTCAACACTATTTATACTAACAGACCTGCGGAACTATATAAAACGCAGCTGCTTAACGAAGCCCTCGCCGGTCGCACCAAACAAATAGCCAGTAACCACAGTTTTCACCTAAGGAAATGACAACAATTTTCTTCTTGTTCACATAAAGTGATATTTTTTAGAAGTGTCTTCATTTTCTTATTTAATTTTGTTTCACAAAATTTATTTCATAAGAAATATTATTTTTTGCAAAAAGTAGGCCTTCCATAAAAAGTGAATCTTATCCCAAAAAGTATATTTTTCATCCAAATGTGACTTTTTGGAGCATAAAATATTTTTTAAAGGCGATAAGCTTGCTCGAAAAATTTCTCTTCTTCATAAAGTGGTTTTGAACAAGTGGCTTCTTCCACAAATGACTTCTTGCACAAAGGAATTAAGTTTGTTTTTTTTTCCTTTTTAGAAAAGTTGCACTTCAGGCAATAATGCCCATTTAGTCAAGTACCGTGCTACTTTCTTTAGGAAAGGGATAGAGAAGAGATGCGACAGGTGGTGAAAGAAGAAGAATAGTTACGGAAATTAACTGTCGTATAAGCTAGCTCAGTGACCAGTGACTATGACTTCATCGCTGAGCAGCCCCACCGACAGTCAATTTTTTATTTGTAGCGAAAAAACCAAGGTCTTTGTTGGGAATCGAACACACAACCCCCAGTTATTTAAACTAGCACACTACCTACTAGCCTACAGGGGCACCTAATGAATGAATTGAGGTTGATGAATTGTTTTAAGAGAATGTTCTTAAGCAGCAGTAATGTTGTTAGCAGACCCCCTTCCTTTGAAATCATTCCCCACACCATAGATGGCGGGTTTTGTTGGCACGTTGTTACTCACAATAATTTCACTGTCACAGTAATTGATGATTGATTTTGATAAAATCTTTTAACGATTAAAACATGTTGGTTTAACGAATATTT
Source organism: Trichopoda pennipes (assembly GCA_030448955.1). Classification (NCBI taxonomy): domain Eukaryota; kingdom Metazoa; phylum Arthropoda; class Insecta; order Diptera; family Tachinidae; genus Trichopoda; species Trichopoda pennipes. The sequence goes on from JASKUP010000002.1 coordinate 8,352,312, forward strand.
TTCTATAATAAATTTGCCGCGTGTTTACCTAACGACTGCCAAATATGAACTGTCAAGGCTAATGTTTCCCAAAATGGCAGCAAAACGAAGTAGTATACCTTCCCGGTGGACACACTGTATAAGTTACTGCATGCAGTTTTTATCGGTGTTTCTTCACAAAAACATATTAATTTTTTCTACAAATATTAGTTCTAAAAATAATTTTTCTAAAAATAACTTTTCTAAAAATAGTTAAATTAAATTAAAAAATAAAAAATATTTATTTTTTTAAAAAAACAATTTGTTCTAAAAATAATATTACTAAAAATAATTTTTCTAAAAATAATTAAATTAAATTAAAAATTTAAAAATATTTATTTTTTTCAAAAAATAATATTTCTTAAAATAATTTTTCTTAAAATAATTAAATTAAATTAAAAAATAAAAAATATTTATTTTTCAAAAAATAATTATTTTTTTCAAAAAAGAATAGGTAGGAAAATAATTATTTTTTCTAAAAATAATATTTATAAAAAAAATAATTTTTCTAAAAATAATATTTCTAAAAATAATTTTTCTAAAAATAACTTTTCTAAAAATAGTTAAATTAAATTAAAAAATAAAAAATATTTATTTTTTTTAAAAAAACAATTTGTTCTAAAAATAATATTACTAAAAATAATTTTTCTAAAAATAATTAAATTAAATTAAAAATTTAAAAATATTTATTTTTTTCAAAAAATAATATTTCTTAAAATAATTTTTCTTAAAATAATTAAATTAAATTAAAAAATAAAAAATATTTATTTTTCAAAAAATAATTATTTTTTTTCAAAAAAGAATAGGTAGGAAAATAATTATTTTTTCTAAAAATAATATTTATAAAAAAAATAATTTTTCTAAAAATAATATTTCTAAAAATAATTTTTCTAAAAAAAATTTTTTTTAAAATAATTAAATTAAATTAAAAAATAAAAAATATTTATTTTTTTTTTAAAAACAATTTGTTTTAAAAATAATATTACTAAAAATATTTTTTCTAAAAATAATTAAATTAAATTAAAAAATAAAAAATATTTTTTTTTTCAAAAAATAATTATTTTTTCTAAATATAATATTTTTTAAAATAATTTTTCTAAAAATAATTAAATTAAATTAAAAAAAAAAATTTATTTTTTCAAAAAATAATAGGTATGAAAATAATTATTTTTTATAAAAATTTTTCTAAAAATAATTAAATTAAATTAAAAAATTACTTTTTCAAAAATATAAATATATAAATATGGGTGGTCCGAGTAAGTGGAATTATCTTAAGTCTGTGTATCATATGTCGAAATGCTGCTAGTTTATTTTAGGTAGGGTGGTCCGAGAAAATATATCACTCTTTACGCAAAAGTAATTTTTTTTATAAAAGAATTTGTTTGTGACAAGCAAAATAATGAGTTTTTATAGAAAAACAAGAAAATCTTTTTCATAAAAAGAAATTTTTCTTTTAAGCCTTTTTTATGTTATAAAAAAATAATATTTTAGCATGAGTTTGAGAAAACTATGAAATATTTTATTTAAGGTTTTAGAAAAAAATATTTCTAATTTTTTTAAAAATTAATAATTATTTTTCTTAAACAAAATTATAAATCATGAGTATAAATTATAAAAATGAATTAAATTGTTATCAAAAACTGTAAGTTAGTACATATGTTTTCTGGTGTTGCATGCAACATTAATAACAGCTGTATAACAAAATAAGAAAATATATTGTTAACAAATAAAACCCACGTATTCAGTTTATTAGTGAACCATTATTTATTAGTTTAATGCAACAATTTTTCTATCATAAATTTTCCCATTTTGTTTTCTTTTATTAAACTTAAGAAAATTGTTTGTTTTCAGTTTTTAATTTTTATTTTCTTCTTTTCTAAAATCTCTATTAATTTTTTAGTTTAGTTTTTTCTTGGCGATACAAAATCTATATGCAAATGATTTCCCTTCATAAAATGATGACATGTGTCATTAATTATTTATTTTCACTTTAAAAAATAAAACCAAAAAAAAAAATTCATAAGAGTTGCAACCACAAATGGTTGAGGTTTTATTGTGTTTTTATTTTTATCAGAAATTGCTCAAAAGGAATGAATGAATGACTGAATGAATGCTTAAGATCCATTTAAAAGTGCAAACTTAAATGTGGTGTCAGACATATAGTTAGGGGACGTTTGGATGGAGTATCTCCTCTACTTTATTACTTGTATTGAATTTCATTAACTAAAATGATATAGTTTTTGAAACATGAAGAAGACGAAGAAAACAATCGTTTGGTTAGAAGATGTCTACTTGGGGTTTGAGAAAGTTTAACTCTTTTTTATTTTTTTTAATTCACTTCAACTTAATGAAAGCGAAAGTTTTTTAACAAATGTTGCAATAAAATAAAAATTTTAAAAGAAAAGGTTGCCGATGAATAATCAATTAAATTATTAAGTTTTGAAGCACTATCTAGAAAAGGGGAAAAGAAATGTTATGTGATATTAAAGCTTTTTTTATTTTCTGAGGTCTAAGAAACTCAAACTAAATTTATTAAAATTTTTTATATAATTTTTATTACATATTGCTTTAAAAAGAAAATTATTTTTTGAAAAGAAAAGCACGAAGTTGTGTATATTTTGCCACTTGCAACATGTTGCTGCTTATATAGTGCGATTTTAAAGTAGAGCAACATGTTTCTGAAAAACCGCTACTTGTTGCTTATATCAGTTTGTCGTCGTGTTGATATAAAAAGTAAAAAAAAATAGAACTGTTCTCAAAATATTAAAATAGATCTCTTTAACAAGCAGAGTGCAGAAGTAAATATATTTATTTTTTTGTGAAATATTTTTTTTAAATTATAAATTGGGGCAAATTTGAGGTTAGGAAGTAAATTAACTTTAAACATCTTCTGCTTCTTCTTAAATGGCCATACACAACCCTGGTGAATTTTTGGCCGAAAAAAGGATAGTATTCCATGTGCTTCGGTCTAGTGCGCGTTTTCTCCAAAATCTTATATTTAAGTCTGAGAGATGTCGTTGAACCTGATCTTTCCATTGGAGTTTTTGTCGTTGTCTCCTCCGGACACCTTCGGTGTCATATTTAAAAATTCTCCTTACCGGAGCTTCTTTACTCATTCGCACAACATGTCCTAACCAGCGCAGTCTTTGTAGTTTTATGCGTTTGACAATGTCAATGTCAGCGTACAGCTCATACAGTTCATGGTACATACGATGTCAATAGTCTCTCCACTTACACAAACTGGTCCGTATATTCCACGAAGGATATTTCTGTGGAAAACGCCAGGTACAGCTTCTCCTGCTTGCACAAGTACCCATGTTTCTGCGCCATATTAAGGCACCAGTGAAATAATTATCTTGTAGGGTGTTATTTTTGTAATTCTAGACAGGGTTCTATTTTTAAATTGGCTGTTTTGCCCAATTTAGGTGCTACTTTGTTTGTCAATATTATTCTTCTTCGTATTTCCAGGCTTATGTTGTTGTTTTTATTTATGGATGACGCGAGATACACAAATTCCTCCACAACCCCAAAGTTATAGTTGCCGACGTTCACAGTTTTACCTAATCTGGTAGATTTCCTGTTCGTTGCAATCATCACCTTGGTTTTGCTTTCATTAACTGCCAAGCCAATTTTTAAGGATGTATCGATGTCATCAGCATATGCAAGGAGCATGTGGCTCTTCGTGAAAATAGTGTCATTTCTGTTAACTGTTTCATCGCGCATGACTTTTTCCAAAGCCATGTCGCACGATAAATAGACGCCCTGTCGGCATCTTCGTAAGAAGGCAAACAATTGGGAAAGATTATTTCCTTTTTTCACTGATGATCTTGTATCAATTAGCGTCATCCGGTAAAGTTTTATTAATTTCACCGTAATTCCAAATTTAGTTATAGCCTGATACACTTTCTAATCGGACTATCAAAAGCGGCTTTATTATCCTCAATTTGCTTTCGGTACATTTTCTCCAGGGTTTGGTGTAGTGTGAATATTTGGTCTAAGGTGGATTTTCCAGGTCTAAAACCGCATTGGTAGGGGCTAATTATTGACCCTAGTAGTTGCTCACGCAATATTATGTCTAAATTTTATAAGCGATGGGAAGAAAACTTAATCGACACATACTGATTTGTCCCCTTTTTTGTGAACTGGACATAGCATGCTGAGTTTCCAATCATCGGGCATGCGTTCATCCAACCAGATTGTACAAATTAGTTGATGCATACACCTTATCAACTCATTACGGATTTAAATAGCTCTGCCGGCAAGCCATCAACTCCAACTGCTTTGTTATTTTTCAGCCTGGATATAGCTATTTCTACCTTAATCTGGCTGGGTGGTATATATTCAACTCCGTCATCAGTGATTGGGTCAATGGTACCCTCACTGTCGTTTCCCTCAGATATCAATAAATTGTGGAAATGTTACTTCCATATTCTCAGCACGCTTTCTTGTTCTGTCACTAGATTTCCTAGTTGATCTTTACAGGAGGAAATGCCAGTACAGAAACCCTTTGTCTAATGTTTCACTTTCGGATAAAACTTTCGGGCCTCGTTTTGCGTCATACACTTTGTTAAAACACACAATTTTTTGATTGATAATATAAAGTAGATATTTTGGGAATTAATAATAGAAGACGATGTAGGACTAAAGCCCATCTCTGGAACGTCGACAGACGTCGGCTCTTTTCATAAAGTTTTGAAGCACATTTTGCAACAAAGTTTCGTTTAACTTGTCAATGCAGCACTGAATATCATTTTTCAGAAAGTCGCTTATTTGTAGATTGCTCACGCAAATACGGTCCCTCAAATTGTCCCAAAAACAATAATCTAATGGAGTTAAATTGAAACAGTGAATTGACATATTCAAATTGAGAAATTACGCAAAATGTTGCGGCTTTATTAATGTTTAATAGTTGCAAACGTCGACGAGTTGATGTTCCCGGCTCATTCCCAACACTTTGCTGTACAGCGGCTACGTTTACATTACTACGGTCACTTAAAGCGTTTCGTTTTGTTTTTTTGTCAGCAAAAATACTGCGAGGCCCGATTTAGTGATTACATTTCGCACAGTTATCTCAGAAGGAGTATGATTATGACGAAAAGCTATTCGAATTTTATGAAGCGAATATTGAAATTGCCACCTTTTTTAAAATAAGTTGCACAATTCTTTCTTTAAAAAAGTTACGTTAAATGCTTGACCCCAATTAACTCAACGTTTGGCTTTAATCCTTTGACATATAAATTACTTCCCAACCCTTACGTCACAAGAGAATTATTTTATTCAGTATGATTTGTAGCATAAATCAAAGTTTCAGCAACATGTTGCCATATAGCATTATATATACCTATTATTTAGTACCTAATAGTTATTTTTAAAACATGAGGAAGCAATTTTCTTTAAATGTGATATAAATTTAAGTAACATGTAGCAGCAAAACAAAATAGCTGTTTTGAAAAAGTTTCTTGGAAATATATATAATAAATAATTAATTAAATATTAACGGTATATTTTTTTTTTATATAATAAATATTTTTTATAAATTTGTAGTCTCTGTTTTCTTTTTGCATCAATTTTTCTTTCTGCATCAATGTTTTGGCTTCAATTTTCGTACTACAAAATAATATCAGCTGCACTTATTTCGAGGGAAATAGCAACAAATAGCAGACATCTTTATATACTAAATAGCTATAAATCCTATAATTGTCATTTAAATCATTATATTACCAACTCTAGCTATTTGCAAAAATGTTGTTCTAAAATAAAGTTGCTAAACATTTTTTGCAAATTTTAAGAAAATACTTCACTTACTGTTGCAACAGGAAATTTGTGTTTAGCTTTGACATTTAACCGAAAAAATTTCTTTTTAAATGTTTGCAACAATTAATCGTATTTCCTAATACTTGAATAGCTGTCAAATTTTTATCAACATGTAGAGAAACTTTCAACAAGTTGCAACAATAAATGTTATTTTAAAAGAACTTCTAAGCTACTCTAGCTTGGTGAATTTTTGCCAAATATTGACCAATATAGAGTGCCCTTAAAAAATATTTATAATATTTTTTTTATAAACGTGCTGGGTTTTTTAGGGGCAGGTGTAGCATAATTGAAAAATTTACTTGAAATTGGATAGAATATTAGATAGAATATTCATATAAGAAAGAAAAATGTGGTAAACTTCCAGATAATTTTACTTATATTCTTATTATTGATACCTGCGACTTTTGGTCCAAAAAGGTTTTGTAAATTTTATATTTTCCTCAACGCAACAAATCCAGCGGAAGGTAAGAAATAGTTTACTAAGTACTATATTAAAATTCCAGTAAAATAATATAAAAATAATAAAAATATTTCACAAATTTTAAATAAAATGTTGCCAGATACATGTCATAGTATTTTTACGGTATGGCACATTATTTCCTAAATATTGTATTATTATATATGGAGTTTAATAACGTACTTTGCATATTGTAACTCTTAATGGAAAATAAGCCTTCCATTTACGTAAGCAACATTTGAACGATAGTTTGTGATTCGCAAGAATTTTTCAAACGCATTGTGTTTTTAATAGTACAAAAGCTGTGTTTTCTATATAAATAGGATTTTTTTAAAGTGTTTTTAATTGTTGTAATTTCATAAATTATTTAGAAATATAAGATTTTTTAAATAGTTTTTTTTTGCAACATGTTGCGAAACATATTGATTTAGTACTGAACTTATCGAAGCATACATATATTTTTTTCATTTTCAAGAGAGAAAAATTAGGTAAACTTACAGATAATTATACTTATATTCTTATTGGTGATACCTGTGACATTTGGTCCAAGAAGGTTCTGCAAATTTTTTATTTTCATCAACGCAACAAAAGTGAGAAATTGTGGAAATTGAGAAATAGTTTACTAAAAATAATAAAATATTTTGCAATTTTTAAATAAAATGTTATAGATTTTTTAAAGTATGAGCAGACATGCAATATTATTTTGTAAACATTGTATTGTTATTTTTATAAATGGAGTTTAATGACATATTTTGTAAATTGTATCTCTTAATGCAAAATAAGCTTAACATTGACGTAAGCAACATTTGAATGATACTTTGTGATTCGCAAGAATTTTTCAAAAGAGTTTGGCTCTTTAAAACTACAAAAGCTATGTTTTCTATATAAATGGTATTTTTGAAATAGTTTTTTTAATTGTTGTAATTTTAATAAGTTTTTTAGAAATATATATATTTTCAATAGTTCTTTTAGCAACATGTTGCGCAACATTATTAATAGAAAAATGTTTTTTTTTTACGTATATTCCTGTTAAAGTAAATGTTTTTGTTTTAAGCCTAACACTTTATTTGAATTTGTTGAGCAACATTTTTTATAAAAATTCTATTTTTGGCAGACAAGATAAAATTAAATAAAATATAAAAATGCAAACGAGTTATTTCAAAACTTGAATTGTATTGGAATATAATTTTTTTTAATCAATTTCTCTATTGTTTTTAACATGTCGACAGCAAACTTAAACTTTATTATACTTCACATATATTAGTAAAAATTTTTATATATTCCAGCAACATGTTGCTTAAGTTTTATGATTATTATTTTTCTAACAAATTTGAAGCTGTTATTATTCTAAGGCATTAAGAAGCTCATTAAGTATTCTAAGCGAAAAGCAAATTAACAAAAAAAAAAAAAAAATATCTATGACTCCATTTTGTCAATCAATTGCAATAAAAATAAATAAAAATAAATCAAAACCACTAAACAGAATAATGATTTTAATTTATAAAGAAATCGAAGAAATCCATGAAATGAATAACATAAATAAAAATTTAAAATTCAATTAACATAAATAACAAATGAATTTGAAAGCATACAAGCATACGTCCGTTCATAAGTCTGTCTAACAAAACAAAATAAATATCCTGAAGTTGTTGTTTGTTTTATCGCTTACGACTTGCAACAAACGTTATTATGTATCTTGTTTAAGATCCAAATCTGACAGTTAGTAGACTTTAATCATGTGGCAATTAAGACTAATAAAACCATAAATGATTTGCCAATAACGATTGGGATCTAATTCAAATCTTTGTAAAAAGAAAACAAGCTGGATTGATATGAGCTGAGTTGAGTTGAGCTCAGCTGAGTTGTGTATGACAGTTAACATGATAAACATTTTTTCCCAAATCATTTTTTAAATGACATACAGACTGATCATGTTGATGGGATATTTTCAGATTGTTTTTTGTCATATGGAAAACTTTTCTACTGCTACTGTATTTTCTTAAAACGCTTGAATAATTAATAAGCCGACCTTGTTTTCTTCTCTTTTCCAATGACCCAATTTTATTTGATTTTTTTTTTATATATTTTTTTTTTTTTGGTAAAGAAATTTTATTGAAATTCTTTTATGCATTTATGTAGGCCTGCTTATTTTGCTACCTGACAGAGACCACCCTAGTATTGGCCGGCTCAAAGAATTTCTAATTCTAACGTTATAGTTTTTTGTCTCTCCTCTTTATAATTGATTATAATTTAACTTGTTTTTATTTAAAAATTGTTTGTCTTTGATGTGGATTTTATGGGTTTGAAAGTTTTGTTTTTTTCTTTTGCTGTTGTTGTTGTTGTATGAAAATGAAATTAAAAAAGTTTAGTTTTCCTTCATTTTTTCCACCAGATTTTCAATGTTGTTAACATTTCTACCCGTCAGCTATTGGTCAATCATTTTGTTTGAATCTCTTTAGCCTTTGATGAAGTAGCACAGCTTTGTTTTGGAAACCTTTTTGCTTTGCAATAAATCATTTTGTTTTAGAGTATAACAAGAGGTGTGCTATGGACTAGACTTTATTTAAGTCTACAAAATGTTGCAGTTTGTGTATTTTTTTTGTGTAAGAGAAAACTTTTAATAAATAGGAAGTGTGTAAAGTTTTCAAAGTTAAAAGTGCTTGTAAAATCAGCTAAAAAGTTTAATTAAATTAATAATTTAATAATAATAATAATTAATAATTTTTGTTTTTAAAAAATTAATTTCCAGAAGAAGCTTTCCAAAGGAAAGCAAAATTTATTTAAAAAGACCATTATTAAGATTAATAATTATATATTTAAGAAACAAAAAAAGGTTGAATAAATAGTAATAATAATAAAATTAAATAAATAATAAAATACGAATCCTTAATCAAAGTCGAATATTTCTGTAGATAAAATTTGTTTTGGTTGTTAAAGACTTTTTGGCAACACTGTTCTTAGGTACCAACTAATCTGAAGAATTAATTTTTTCTTAGAAACTAAAAAAAATGAAGCCCAAATAAGGCAGCAGAAAGTTCACCTGTAGTATTGTTATACAAAAAGTTTTCGCCTACAATGTTGCGTTGTTTATAAGCATATGTTGCAGGGATAATTTTAAAGTAATAGGTGGGTAAATTTTAAGTTGGGAAGTATTTTGTCTGTTAAATGATCAAATGTGCAGAGTTGAGCTGTCATCCTTCCACACTTACTTAATAAAAAGGTGGAATATTTTACACATGGAATGCTACACTCTTCAGCAACGTTTTTTAATTTTGAAAATTTACTATCAAAATTGCAAAAATTTCACTGCAACACTTTCTAAAATTCGAGCAAATATTCCCTGTAACCAGGCTCCTTTTTAAAAGATGCATGATAAGATTTACGTCAGTATCTAGCTCCGTAAGCCACAACCTGACGATGGATCACACCACTGTGGATGAAATGTAGCGTCATCCTCGCCCTAGGAAGCCTTCAGATACGTATATCCTCCAGTCACCCCTAGTTGCAACTTCTAGAGTTCGGAGCAAGCCGCAGCCACTCACTCCTTGCTGAAGAGCTGGAGGCTATCCAGCTCCTGGTACAGAACGCATGCAGCTTAATAAAATTTAAAAACACAACCGCAATCACGCTCACTGGACCTGGACCATTCATTGTGTTCATGTGAATGATCTGACCCACACAACTCAAACGAGGGCCTCGAAACCACAACCACCACGATACTCCCGAAGGGCCAACCTCAATAATCAGTCAGAGAGCAGCTAAAAGGCTAAAAAGACAAAAAGCTAAACTCTGGGACTTTACTGATTCCCATGGAAATAAAGTGGAATTGCCCAGTTGGCTTCTGCTGGCCTGTTAGGGGTCTGGGGCTTCCTTTTAGCCCCGTTGACACATGTAATGACGTGGCGTGATAAGATTTGCGTCAGTATCTAGCTGTGTAAATCATAACTTGACGGTGGATCACATCACTGTGGATGAAATGTAGCGTCATCCTCTCCCTAGGAAGCCTTCAGATACGTATATTCTCCATTCACTCCTAGTTGCAACTTCTAGAGCTCGGAGCAGGCCGCAGCCACTCACTCCTTGCTGAAGAGTTGGAGACTATTCAACTCCTGGTCCAGAGCGCATGAAGCTTAATAAAATTTAACAACACAACCGCAATCACCTGAACCGTTCATTATGCGGATTGTGAATGATCCGACCCACACATCTCAAACGAGGGCCTCGAAACAACAACTACCACGATACTCCCGAAGAGCCAACTTCAATAATCAGTCAGAGAAAAGCTAAAATGTTAAAAAGACAAAAAGCTAAACTCTGGGGCTTTACTGATTCCCGTGGAAATATAGTGGATTGTCCAGTTGGCTCCTACTAGCTTAAGGGGACTGGGCTCCCTTTTACCCCCACAAGACACAAGTCTAGATGGTTGTGTGATCCATAAAGACTTATAATGTGCCCCCGGGGGGACATGTAATGACGGTAAGATTTCGACAAAAAATATCAATGTGCTCTTTTGGGCTCCTTTTGAGATCGGTGTACATAATTTTTTTCGCTAAATTCGTTGTCAATAGAACAAAATAATACGCTCGCAATATGTATTGTAATACAACATAGCCACTGTATGATAAGGTGAACTCGGAATGAACTTAGAACATCAACTCGTCCATTTTCACAAAAATTAAGTATCACTAAAGGTTCTTTGCGCAATATTTTGCTTAAAGATCTTTATCTTCATGCTTATGGAGTTCAATTCGTTTAAGAATAAAAACCTAACAAGTATGGTTTGCCTCGAACCTTTTTGAATTGGCTGTTTGAAAAACTGAGCCAAAACAATGTATTTGTCAACAAAATCAGCTTCAGTGATGAGAGTCAGCTTCAATTAGACGGTTATGTAAATAAGCAAAATTGCAGCATATGGGGCTAAGAAAATCCACAAAAAGTCTTAAAAAACCATTACTGCCAAAGAAAGTTAGTATTTGGTACGGTTTGTGGTTAGGCGGCAGGCGTCATCCGCCCGTACTTGTTTTTGAAATAAGCAAGAAAACGCCATTATCAAGAATTCTCTGCACTGCCAAACCATGATAAGCAATTTTTTGTGGCCACAATTAGGTAGTTGGGACACAAGTTAGACAGCCAGCAAAACATGAAAAATTTTGCTCGTAATTTCTTGATTTGACCGCCTTGATCTTGTGACTTAAAACTGCTAGAGGGGTCATTTCAAAAGCCAGATAATGCTTTGAGATATGAAATTCGGCAGTAGATTGAGGAAATAAGCAAGGGTTTATTACAAAATGTGTTTCAAAATTTTGCGAAAAGAGCGGACGTGTGCTAGAGGTAGAGATTTGTCCAACACAATAACCCATTATTAATTTCCAGATTTATACTTTATATTGGTATCAAAAACTGACGTTATCTGAAAAAGTAAAACAATTTACTTCCTAACCTCAAATTTGGCCACCATTTACATATTTAATGTAACATGTTGCTGCACAAACATGTTGTATAATATAAATAAATGCCAATTGTGTTCTTCCACTTACTAGGATATACTGACTAATCATGATGAACACTAAAGAAGGCATAGATAGGATTAGCAGCAATTATAATTTAATTTTACAGTGTTAATGTAATAAATATATTTTACTCCCTGAAGAAGCCGGGAAATACCGGCGAAACGTTGGAGGAAAAAAGATGAAAATGTTTTCAATCTTTTATTACTAAGCGACCAGTATAGCCGAGTAAGTGGAAGAACACAACAAAAATAAAAAACAGTCCTGGTCTATCAACTTAATAAATGCCAGTTATTTTACAGTGATTTCTTTTAAATATGCTGGCAACTTTATTTCATTGTTTACAGCATAGTTTTATATGATAATGTTGCCAAAGATTTTCAACATGTTGCTGAAGAAAGTTGTCAATGAAAATATTATTAAACTATCACGTATTAAAGTATTAAAGAACTGAAATGACATTTTTGTAATAAATTGTTAAGGTATTAAAGAATTTAAAATTAAATAATTCACTGAAATTTCGTGCAACATGCTGCAACACTAAATATATCTTCAATGTGTGTAAACAAAGATGCATTTCGTTCAATAAATCAATTGTGGCACGAGCTGTGTAATCTGTTGTGCCGTCTTGTTGAAACCAAAGCTCCTGCACCGTATGGTTGTTCAATTGTTGAACGAAAAAATCAGTAATCATGGCTCTATAGCGTTCAGCATCATTTTTAAGTAAGTGCGGTCCAATGATTTCATACTGATCATAATGTAACAATTTTTCAATATGATCTTGAGTATTATCATTACTCCTAATATGTCAGTTTTTTTCATTATTCATTCGAACAAAAGTGAGTTTCATCGCTTAATAAAATTTGCTTATGAATATGGTGACAAACGGCACCCTTGTTTTAAATTTCCACAATTAGGAAGCATTGTTCAGGCGGCAGTCAATTCATATTGAAATGAGAAACCAACAAAAAAATAAATCGCTTGATTTGCTATTAAAATGGCCGCCGCTTAAAAAAGTGTTGCCAACTTAAAGTTATTTTTTTTAAAGAGAAGTAGCACTTCAGGCAACAATGCCTATTTAGTAAAGTACCGCGCTACATTCTTTGGGAAAGGGATAGAATAGAGATGAAACAAGTGGTGAAAGTAGAAGGATAGTCGGAAATTAACTGTCGTATAAGACAGCACAGCGACCAGTGACCTTGCTTCATCACTGAGCAGCTACACCAATAGTCAATTTTTATTTTTACAGTAAAAAAAAAACAAGTTCTTCGTTGGGAATCGAATCCACAGCCACCAGACTGACAAGCTAGTACACTGCCTACTAGCCTACAGGGGCACCAACTTAAAGTTTATACCTCTATAAAAAAAACCCGAAATAAGTTTACCAAAAATGTTTTTCTTTAGATGATTTCCTGTAAAGGCAGTAAAGTATTTTCAAACATGTTGCCGAAAATAATGTTTTTCAAGGAACATGTTGCTAGCAACTTGTTTTTTTTTTAAATTTAAAACTATTTTTCAAATAAAATTATTATAAAAATGTTACTGAGATGACTTTAGTAAAGGATATTAATACGAGAAGTTGCTTAATGAAGCTGGAAGAAAATAATAAAATTTGATGTCATAAAAAATTTAAACATTAAAAATTTATTATGGAGATATCCAATGTAATAAATAGTACATGTCAAATGTTGTAATCATTTTTAGCGACAATTATTTATGGTATGATGTAAATAATACGATTGTTTGATCATGTTGTAAAGAACCCAATACTAAACAATTTTAAAGAGAATTGAAAACAGGTAAAATAAAATTGGTAATAAAATTTTATAGCAACATGTGTCTCAACCAAATTTGACAATATGATAGAATAAGTAGAAAAAAAAAATATTAATGAAATATCCAAGTAGAGCAGTTTAGATTCGATTAAGCTGTTATATTTTCTTAAACATTAAAAATAAAACCAGAAGCTGTTTAATATTTATGATCCGAAGATGTTTGTTTGTGCAGCTTTTTCTTTTTTAAATTTCTTCGTATAAAATTTCATACATCATTTGGGATCATGTTGCTGCTGCTTGTTTGTAGTGACTCAATTACCATGTCTGGTTGGCGGTAGTGGAAAAAGGTAATAAAAGAAAAATAGCAACAACAACAACAACAGCAACATAAACTTGAAGTTTTCATCATTATTATTTATGAGAATTTTAAATGAATACCACAACAGGCGTTGATAATATTTTAATTAAAAATCAACTAAGAAAAATATTTTTTAAACAAAAAAAAAATGTGAATTTAGTTTAAAAGCTCACTTACTTAAAAATTTTAAGCAGTTTTTCTTTAAATTATTTAATTTTAATTTTATTACAAAATCATTTAGTTTTATAAAAAAATCTTTAATTTTGATTTTGTTTAATATTTAAAAACTTACGTAACTCTACTTGTTGTCTTCTCCATGTTATGTTTGCTGTTAAAGCGTTGGCTTATTTCTAATATTCTAATCTTGTTTAATTTATTTATTTTATTGCAATTTTTTTATAATTGTTTTTTTTTTTTTTTTTTGTTGAAGTTTTTGAAAATTCATGAATGAAGTTTAAATATCATGTCTGTGTAACCGCCTGTCTCTTGAAACTTCCATAAATATCACTTTCATGTTCATTTTAGTTGCTTTTTCAATTGATTTTCTACTGTAGGCGTTTCTTACGCCAACTCTTAGGAAAACACACAGCTACCCACTGTGCCTAAGAACAAACAAAGATCAACACACTTTAATATTTAATAATGTTGTTATTGTTATTGATTTTGTTGCAGTTTCCTTAATTTTATTTATTGCACAATAAGTTACTATTGAAAACATAGTAAATGTCTTTATTGGTATTAACTTTTGAAGGAAACTTTTAAGTGAAATGCCAAGGCAGGAAATTTAATTTAAATCATGGAGAGAATTTTATGACAACAACCTGTAAAATGATGTTGCCAATCTTTTCTTATATTTTTACATTTCTTTGTAAAAAAGTTTTTAGAAAAATAAAAATGAGTTACAAAATTTAATTTAACGCAAGGCCCATTGTGTTTTGTCACTATTAATATATTTTTTAGTCTTATTTTAAAAATAATTTTTATTTTCTAAAAATGAAAATTATTTAATTTTCACATAAACACCTTTTTTTCATTCGGACCAGCACTCAGCTAGCCTCTCCAGGATTTTTAGATATTAGACACTGATATCTTAATCCCTTGATTGCTGTACTTAAACCGTTATCACTTGTACAGTCCACTTCACCACTCCTTGGATATAAATAATTCTATTCTATTCTGCTATTCAGTCGTTTTTTTCCCTCGGACCAGTACTTAGGGGATGACCCATACTTATGCAATGCTTTGTACCAGAACTAGGGAATTAAGTTATGGGGGGGGGGAGGGGTTAAGAAAGACGGAGTAGTATTTGTGGACATTCGATTTGAATTTCCCTACATTGAAAATGACAGGCAAGGCCTCCGGAGGGAGTTTATTCCACATACGAAGTGTTTTGCTAAAAAACGAATTCTCCCTGTAATGCGTAGTGAGATTCACTGGCCAATCGGCAACAAGTGGATGTGCTCTCAACGAAAATGGAGTTAAACGCAAAAACGTGCGAGTTTAGGGAAAAAGTTCCCTGATTTCATTAGAGCACTTATCATTGTAGTAACAATAAAACAGTGAAATACAAACTACGTTGCATCGATGCTCTAGAGAATCAATAAAGATTAATCCCCTACCGTCAGCAAGGAACCTCTTGGCCCTCTCCTATATGCGGTCGAGCAACTCCAAAAGAGACTTTGGCGCGGCGACCCATACATGAAAGTTGTATTCCATCCTTGGACGAATAAAGGTGCTTTAAGTAGTACGAAAAATGGATGGAGTGAGGTACCTCGTATACCATTTAAGACCCCTCGGGGGCATATTATCGGTCTTTGTGAAGAGTAACTATTTAGACCTGTGCAACTGTGGGAAAAAGGGAACCCAGTTCCCTGAAGTCAGCACGCGTATCAGTAAGCCCCAGAGTTCCGTTATTTGTCTCTTTAGACATTTAACTGTTCTCTGGCTGATTTTTTAGGTTGGCCCCTATATGGGAGTATCGTGGTGGTTGTAGTTCCGCGGCCCCATAACAGACAGGTCAGTTTTATATGGTGGCCGGGTTCATTTCACCTTTAATAACACCTTCCTGGTGAAATGTTCCCAGATCCAGTGAGCATGCTAGACATGTGTTCTGGACAGGAGTTGGATAGTCTCCAATTCTTTATCATGGAGTGATGATTTGCAGCCCTGCTCTGGAATCATTAAAGTTGCAACTAGGAAAAACCTGTTGCTAGAATTAGTCTTCGGCTTCCTAGGACGAGCATGACGTTCCTATTTATGCATAGTGGTTCGACCACCATCTGATTAAGGCTCCATAGCCAGGCGCAGATGTGCCCCCGGGGGGTTCGGTGATATGTAACATACACCCACGCCCTAGAAAACCGATAGATATCGCTATCCAATAGGTGATTCCTAGTTGCAATTTCGGGAGTTCGAAGCAGGGCCGCCACCCCCACTCCTCGCTGAAGAAGAGTTGTAGACTACCAACTCCTAGTCTAGAACACATGACATAGCATGCTCTCTTGATCCGGATTATTCATCCAATGTTCTCAGTAAAAGTGAGACGATCCTGGCCCCTTAATCAAAATTCTTGAGGGGCACGAAACCACAATCACCACGATATTTCCGAAGAGCCTACCTCAATTATCAGACAGGGAACAGCTAAAAAGCTAAAAAAACCAATTAGCTGAACTCTGGGGCCCACTGATTACAGTGGAAATATCGTGGAGCTTCCAGTTGATTCCCTGCCAACCTTCAGAGGACTGGGCTCCCTTATTCTCCCGTTGACACATGTCTAGATGGTTGAGTAATCCATAAAGACACATACACCCTAGGAAGCTTATGAATATCTCTATCCAAGAGGTGATTCCTAGTTACAATTTCGGGGGTTCGAAGTAGGGCTGCCATCCCCACTACTTGCTCTAGAAGAGTTGGAAACTATTAACTCCTGGTCCAGAATACAAGACATTTTCACTAGATCCGAATCATTCACCATATATTCTTGATCAAAAGGAAGATGATCCTGGACCTCTTAATAATTTCATGAGGGCCTGTGAAGCCACAACCCCTACGGTACTCCCCGATCAGAGAACAGTAAAAACTGAACTCTGGGCAACTCGTCTAGTGCGATTCCTGAGAAAATTCGATATAAATCTGTAGAAATTTTTACCGACACCAAAAGCAGCAAGATTTGAGGGAAGTGTATCATGCCACACTTTATCAAACGCCATGAAAATATCTAGAGCCTCCACCTTACTTTCTCCGAAATGCGTGATAAGATTTACGTCGGTACCTAGCTGTGTAAGCCATAACCAGACGGTGGATTAAACCACTGTGAATGATTAAGCGTCATCCACGTCAAAGGAAGCCTTTGGATATTTCTATCCTCCAGTCACTCCTGGTCGCAACTCCAAAAGCTCGGAACAATAATCAGTCAGAGAGCAGCTAAAAGTCTGAAAAGCCAAAAAGTTGTACTCTGGCGCTTACTGATTACTAGAGTTGTCCAATTGGCTCCTGCTAGCCTATTAGGGGACCGGGCTTCTTTTTATCCCGGTGACACATGTAATGATGGTGAAGTTACATCAAAAAATATCAATGCGTCCCCGGGGGGGGGGGGGGGGGCTTTCTACGAAATGATGTATGGAGTTGCACCCTCTTTCGGACAGAAAAACCAGCAAATCACCCTTAGAGCGCCCCCTACAGAAATCAAACTGTCGATCGCTAACTAAGTCATTGGACTCCAGGTATCTCATAAATTAATTATATTTTCCATCACTTTGGAAAGTGCAGAACTAACTGCAATTGGGCGGTAATTTTGAAGGTTGTTAGCCTCGCTCTTTTTGGGGATTAGCGTTACATTAGCAACCGTGCAACACTTTGGAAATTGACTTATCTTAATTGTCTTAGCTGCTTGATCATAATGCTGCGTTAAGCAATAATAATAATTCAGTCAATATCTTGAATTAAAATTTTATTTGGAGCTCTCAGAGGTTTTTTTTCTCCTACCACTTGCTTCAATAGGAAAGACAAGTTTTGGAATTTTCCAGAAAACAAATATAAAATTTTGAGTAACTTTGCTTTTGACTTGCTTGCACTGCCAAATAAGTATTGTAACATTTGGTGCCAAGTAGTCTAACTACGTTAATAAACAGGCAACAGTTTTAAACTCACCAAATATAAAATCTGCAAAAATAGTTATCACTCTGTGTGATATTATGCAGTCATACAGTTATCGAATAATGTACCAACAGATATAATTGGTGAGGAAACAGAAGAAGTTACTGTTCGTGACTAAAAGTTTTCGATGTGATTTTTTGACGATTATTTAAGATTCAAAAATTAAGCGAAGTCTCGCCTGTAGTTAAGTGTTTTAAGTGAGCGAGCGGAAAAACCTCATTTCTTTAAAAAGGTGTGTTTAGCCACAGATTTTTAAACATGATTAAGGTAAAATATGTATTTGCATGGCAGTTAGTTAAATTGCAACAAATTATTGTCGACTTTCCTTGTAGCCAATGAATTAAAGTTTGTTAGACTTAATGTGTTTTCTGTAGTCTATGTGTCTCTCTATCTCTCTCTCTCTCTGTGCCTGTTTGTTAAATTGACTGCCAGCATGTGGGAGTGTGTGGACATAAAACAAAATATGTTTTTTTTTGTTGTATGTTGCCAACACGTTCATACCCAAACCCAGAAATCACTTCTACGAGTACTACTTTTAGTAGAGCAATAAACTTTATATAAATAATTTTTAGTTTTTGTAATAAACAAAACCAGTTGAAAAAAAAAACAACTGTCATGTTAATGCTGATTCTATAAATAACATCGATCTTTGGTATTTGAAACTTCGATTTTGAGATTTTGCTTTTAATTGCTTCAATGATAAAAATCATTTAAATTGAAAAATTTAAAACAAAACAACAACACTGGAAAAACATAAATTCTGTTGAAATTCAAACTCAAATAGACTTGTTTCAGAGCTAAAATTTGATATCCAAAAAAAAAAAAACACTGTCCCCACTGTTGGAATTTGAATAAAGCGATCAACGTATACAAAACTAAACGAACATACAAAAAAGCTGAACGCCTGCTGTTTAAGAGCTGCATTCACTGCACAGCTTCTATTGCTAAATAAAACATTAAAAATAATTTTTATATTCGCTACGAGCTTCAATTTGATTTTATGTTCGATTAAAATTATATTGCGAGATGTTGCATAAAAGACAATTTATACGCAAAAACTCTTTATAAATTCATATCGCAAATACTAAAATGTGGTGAAAACGCGCTAATAAACTGATATCATTAGTACTAAAAATAAGCACTTAAATGCTCCTAAATTAAAGCATCAGTGAAGGCAACATTTTAATAAAAAACAAATCAAATTTAAATAAGGCGAACAAGGATCATGGAGGGGCACAACATTTCAGAAAATTGTTAATGGCAATTTTGTGCTAAAATTAAATCGATTTTTATCAATTTCATTTATTAATCTTTTGGTTACTGATATCTACAATATATTTGAAATGTATTACTGCGGGGGAAAGCATATCTATATGGCCACTTCACTACTATTCATATAACCCCAAATTTAGTATAAAAAAATCAAGAATCTTATATCTCAAGCCATATTGATTAAATGAGAGTTTTATTGAGCAAACTATCCATTAAACTCTAGATAGATTTTTGAGTTTTAACGCTGAAATCGATTCAATTGTCTCCATATAGACTCTTAACATAGCCCCACAAAAAATAATCCAGTGGTGTTAAATCACACGATCTGGCTGGCCACTTAACTCCCCCCGGGGGCACATTATAAGTCTTTATGGATCACACAACCATCCAGACTTTTTTTTTATAGGACCAGCACTCAGGGGATGCCCCCTACCTATGCAATGCATTGTGCCAGAAAAATGGAGCCCAGTCCCCTTCAAGGCTAGCAGGAGCCAACTGTACAATCCACTATATTTCCACAGGAATCAGTAAAGCCCCACAGTTCCGCTATTTGTCTCTTTAGGCATTTAGCTGTTCTCTGACTGATGAGGTAGGACCTTCGGGAGTATCGTGGTGGCTGTGTATGTCGAGGCCCTCGTTTGAGTTTGTGGGTCGGATCATTCACAATGAACACAATAAATTAATCATATTTAGCTTCATGCGTTCTGGACCAGGAGTTGGATAGTCTCCAACTCTTCAGCAAGGAGTGAAGGCTGTGGCCTGCTTCGAGCTTTTGAAGTTGCAACTAGGAGTGACCGGAGGATATACGTATCCTAGAAGGCCGAGGATGACGCTACATTTCATCCACAGTGGTAATGATCCAACTTTTGGTTATGGCTTACACAGCTAGGTGCAGATGTAAATCTTATCACGCATGGCCACTTAACTGCTGATTGTCGTAAAATTATGCGATCGGGAAATTTGGTCTGCAATAAATTGATCGTTTCATTGCCTGTGCAACATGTGGAATTGTCCTGTTGAAATCACATGTCAGTGATATTCACGTCATCAATAATAATCTCGCAATAGCGTGATCCATTGATCCGGCCTCATCTTCGAAAAAGAGCGACCGAGGCATGCCTCCATACATTGACACATTGAGCATGCAAAGGCTTCTCAATTGCTATAGGATTTTCAGAAATTTGCTTATTGACGCTGACAAGTGAAAATGGGCTTCGGCTGAAAAAATGATTTTTTCAGAAATATTAGTCCGTTGTTTCCGAAAGAATTGAGCGAATCTACGGCGATGTCAATGGTTGGTCGGCTTCAATTCCTGCACTAGTTAAACAATGTATGGCTTTAAAGTCAAATCTTTACGCCATGTGGTGATTTTTGATAACCCCAATTATTGATAAAGTCGAGGAAATAATAAATTTCAACGGCTGCAATGTTTTCGGTTGAACGACCTGGTTGAACACGCGTTGTTGTCGCTTATTTTGTATGGAGCCTGCCGACTCAAATTTAAAAACCAAATTCTTAATAGCGATCACCGAAGTATGATTATTTAGTCCGAAAATATCGCGAACTTTACGAAATATAACTTTAAGCGATGGCGATGGGGCTCGGTTCTAGCTTCAAAAGTTTCAAAAGAAAAAATTTAAATGAAAAAAATCGATCTAAAATAAGCCCTAGAGGGACAGCGTTACATCCCGCAAAATCTAACGTTTTTTGCGGTTAAAAGGGTTAATATTTAATCTAGAGCTTTCATTTAGGTCGATGGAGGTTGTTACCGCCCCATGATTAATAACAATTTGCATGAAAGAGGGAGCGATGTAAATCCATCAACCCATTGAAACCATCATAAGTTTCGTTCCTCCGCCGTTTGTCCTTTAAAAAAGTTACAAATGATCCGGTGCTTTATCCCACAATTGGCGAATGAGATCGGGCTCAGTTTTTGGTTAACAGGTTTCTTGAGAACTAAAAAATTGATGCTTATGGAATAAAATCATTCCAAAAAAGATCCTAGGGACTAAATTATATCCAGAAAAATTAATAATTTGGTGCGGCTTAAACTCTGGCGATTTAATTGTTGTTCATCTTGTTTCTTTTAAAATGAAGCCAGAGCTTCACGTAATGATCGATTAATAATTAATGATTTTATATTTAAAACTAAATATGATGATATGGTTCGGGCTAGATGTAGTGCCATCTAGAGAGAGCAGTGTACCCTTGACCGAAATGGAAATCAAATTAACAAAAAATGTGCAACCATTGCAACCACTATTATTGTATTTAAGGCACGAGAGGTTACTAGTTAATGCTGAGATACCACAAAAGTTAACACTTTGAAAGCCATCATTGGTATTACTCGTGACATACGGCGAACAGTGCTCGATAAAGTAAAGAATGCTCTTCGTCATAATAGCTATTGTTTACTCATACGTTTGAAAGTACTGACACTAATGTTACATGTTGGTGGTGTTTTGTACAACATCAATTTTTATAGGTGTTAAAAGAAAGACACGCTATAAAGCTATTTAATTTTAAAATCAAAATATAATATATTTTGATTTATCTCAGTTTGTACATAAATAACTAAAATACAATGAGTTCTAAAATTTAGTACTGAGTACTAAAAATATCTTTTATATTAAATTCTTAAGAAAAATGGAGTTTTATAAATTATAACTGAGTTTATTTTAGTACAAAGTACTAAAAAATTGCATTCAAGTCAACTTTTTAGAAAATCATCTGTTCTAAAATCGATTTCTTAGTTAAATTAAGGTATTTAAGGATATATAAAAATTAAAGAATAACATTTTTATACAATACAATGAGTACTAAAATTTAGTACCAAGTACTAAAAAATTTCTTTTATATTAAATTCTTAAGAAAAACTAAATTTTAAAATTTTTTACTGAGTTTATTTTAGTACCGAATATTGGAAATTTGGACCCAAGTTAACTTTTTAGAAAATAATGAGTTCGAAAACCGAATTTATAGTTAAATTAAAGTATTTAAGGAAACATAAAAATTAAAGAATAACATTTTTATACAATACGATGAGTTCTAAAGTTTTAGTACCAAGTACTAAAAAATTTCTTTTATATTAAATTCTTAAGAAAAACTAAATTTTAAAATTTTTTACTGAGTTTATTTTAGTACAGAGTACTGGAAATTTGCATTCAAGTCAACCTTTTCGAAAATAATGAGTTCAAAAACCGAATTTATAGTTAAATTAAAGTATTTAAGGAAACATAAAAATTAAAGAATAACATTTTTATACAATACGATGAGTTCTAAAATTTTAGTACCAAGTACTAAAAAATTTCTTTTATATTAAATTCTTAAGAAAAACTAAATTTTAAAATTTTTTACTGAGTTTATTTTAGTACAGAGTACTGGAAATTTGCATTCAAGTCAACCTTTTCGAAAATAATGAGTTCAAAAACCGAATTTATAGTTAAATTAAAGTAAATAAGTATTTATCTTTATAGAGATCTCTTTAATTAAATTTTACACATATAAACTCAATATTTCGCTTTCCCTCGGAAAGCTTCTTCAGAAAATAAATTTTTATAAAACAAAATTTATTAACACTTATAATTTTTTTTAAATTAAAGTATTTAAAGAAATATACAAATTACGGAATAACATTTTTTAATAAAAAATCAAACTAAAATTTTGTACTAAAAGTTAATATAAGAAAAAAAAATATCATTGTTATTTACATTTTAACATCGATTTGTCTGTAACTGAGAACTCGTTTAATCAGCTTAAAGAAGCAAGATAAAGAACTAAAAAGCACTGAAAAAAATTATGTACTAAAATATAGCAAACAAATTTTACCTTCATATAGTCAATCCAGTGCAAAGTAAGTCTCATTATATTTTTGTTGTGGCCGATCTGGGACTGCTGAGTGCATCTTTCCCTGAATAAAAAATATATAGGTAAGTGTAACTTTTGCGGAGTGTGACTCGATCCATTCCTTAGAGTAGTTTTAATTGTTGAGAAAACCAGTAAAGTTTTGTTGTTGTTATTATTACAGTTTTGCTTTTGTCTATTTGATCCAAACAGATATTCGGTTGATGTAGATATTGCTAAGCTGATCAACTTTTACCCTGTATGACTGTGGGTCAATCCGGAGCGAAACCCAGTAGTCGTGGTTATCAGCCAGGTTTTTTATGAAATCTGCCGCCATTTATTTCTTATAAACGAGGAAATTGTACAACAAGAAGTATGCAAATGATTTTTTTAAAAATCATATTTTTCAAAGGGTTCTACCCTTTTTAATGGCATCTCGACTTTATATCATTTATAAACAAAACTGTGCAGCAGCAAACTTAAATATTTTATGGGCGGTGCAGATTTTTAGAAAACCATTAGCGTGGTCAGTCTTACTTTTAATTAAAAATTTTATTGATAATATTCTACTAAACTTAAAGTAAGAGAAAACTTGCCTTTTTTAATTTACAGAAATTCACAAAAGAAAAATTATTTCATTTAAATATTTTTTTTCACAATATTTTATTACAAAAATTTTATTTCTCTTAACTTAAGGATATAAAAAACAAAAAAGATAAAAGTTAAAAAAAAATAAATAATAAAATGGCTTTAATATTTGGATTTAGATGTGTCAATGTCTGTGTATGTGTGTGTATGTGTGTTTTTAATACAACTACAAAGTAAAAATTTTATTTAAAGTGGCTTAAATGAAAACTATTTACAAATGTGAATGATTTATTAAAAAAAAAAACAAATAAAAAAATAAAATATTATATATAATTACTGTACAACAAGGAGATTCTTAATTAAATTATAAAAATGAGCAACATTAAGTTGAAGTTATAAACTAAAGGAAAAGCAGGTGGTGTGGCCGGTGTTGACTTAAAAATTATTATTTTGTAGAGAAAGTTTAAAGGCACTTAAATTGTTTTACACTTAAATTTAACAAAAAATAAAAAAAAAATAAAACATATTAAAATTAAAAAAAATTTTAACTTTAAGAAATAAATAAAAAAGAGGTTGCATAAAAAATAAATACTATTTAAATTTGAGTATGTGTATATTTTTAATAAAAAAAAATAAGCCTCTACTACTTAATCTATTGCATTCTTATTTCTTATTTTTGGGGGGACAGGTTTTTTTAACAGGATTTTCTTAATTTAATTAAATTAAAATAAACTAAAAGCTTTTTTTTGTTTATAAAATTTACAATAATTTGTTGCTCCAAGTGTACAAAATTGCTTCTGCCCTTTTTTGGCCATGTTTTAACAGGATGTTGTGACACCAAACAAAAATATTGCAGTTAAGAGAAATCAAACGATCATTAATTCCTTCCTAATATTCCGCTAAATGTTTGACCTTAAAATCTTTTAATTCAAAGTAAAAAGTCTGCTACTGAGGATAAAAAAGGCTTGAAGTTCTATACGAGTATTTACCATCGAATTTGAGATATGAGGGACAAGGTGGCACGATGTATAAAATTAAGCACTTTAGCCAAAATTTCTCAATCACCCAGTGGACAGCTGCAAACCAAGTATTTTCGGATTTTACTTGATTCAAAAACAACAAAACGCCACAATGTATGATGGCAACAGAAGGACTATGGGACTAGCGCTACAATTTAATTGCATTTGGCACTATAAAAGAATTTTGTGTTAAACCACCACTGCAATAAACCGGAAAGTGTTGAATCAAGCACAACCTCCTTAATTACAGGGTTTCTACGCCTTTAACGCTATAAGACATTGCAGAAAAAAGAATTAGGGTCGCTATTCTACCATTCTACTTCCCTCCTTTTTCTGCTTCTTTTTATAAATTTTTTTAGCTCAAATCCAATAAATAAAAAAACTATTAATTTTTCCCTTCTTAAAAGCTGCACACTGGAATCATTTAAAGGCTATAAAAGTGAGGTTATGTCGGCCTAGTAAATGTCGTAAAATTTCAATTTTAGTTAACACAAGGAGAGCTATGAAATTTAATCTCAGCTGCTGTAACTTATCATTAAATAAATGATATTAAATTTGTATGCAATAGCAAACACTACGTTGAGGATGTATTAAAAAAATCTAAAATAAATCCTTGGTTTTCGTTAGAAAAAGATATTTGTAACTAAGAAAAAAGTTAAGTGAAATGACCTATTGTGTCTGTTAAAAAATCTAGAACTTTTTAAAAAACATTACAAATATAAAACATTTACATTTAAACTCCAAGAACTAAGATTTACAATCAGAAAAACAAGACACCCAACCAAACAAACAACTAGACTGAATAACGATAATAATAGAGCGATTTAAGTTAACTTTAGAACATCTCAAAACCGTCAGTCTAATGAACATAAAACATTTACATTTAAATTTCACGAACAATCAGAGAAGGGAGATTAACTGTCAGAAATGGGGATACATAACTAAACAAACAACTACACTGAATAATGATGACAATAGAATGTGTAGCAAAAAACCAATTGTAGAGCTTTCTAAATGTATTAAACATTTTTTGGTAGTCAGTTCTAAAACCTCTCAAAACAGTCAGGCTAATGAACATAAAACATTTACATTTAAATTCCACGAACTAAGATTAACAATCAAAGGAAGGAGATTAACAATCACAAATGGGGATACATAACCAATCAAACATCTTCACTGAATAATGATAATAACAGAATTTGTAGCAAAAAAAAAGATTGTAGAGCTTTCAAAATGTATTATAAATTTTCTGGTAGGTAACTCTAGAACACCTCACAATAGTCAGTCAATTTAATGGTGAACGGGTAAAGTGAAGTAACAACTGTTGATACAGCAGCCTTCATCTGTTTAAGTGGTAAAGTTACCACCGTGTATTTTTTTGTATAAACGCGAATAATCGTCTAATTCAAATTTAAAACACTAAAGGTTGTGCACAATTATTATTCTGTAGTAAAAGAACTCTATACGTTACGTCTAAGGAGTAGAGGTAACTGAAGTAGTGGTGAGAAATGGCAGAAGCAAAATTGTAAAAATTACACGCTTTAGAAAAATATTTTTGTTTTCAAAGGCAGACACTGGTAGTGATAAATTTAATAAACTTCTTTCAGCTTCTTTGTAAAGAATTTTGAAAATATATTTCTGTTAAATGGATGGTTATAAAAAGCTTTCAAAATAACTCACAATTTTCAAACGACTTTGTTCAAAAGCTGTTATTTTTATTTCGAGTTTAAACCTCTTTTGTTTAAAAATGTATTCTGAAAGCTTTTTAGCTTTTCTTTGCTTTTGTCGTGTATGATTTTCAAAAGTTCTTTTCGTTTAAGTTCAGGCTATTTAAACATTAAATCCGTTTAGTGTTAATTTAAATAACTAAATTAATTATATGGCAGTTCTTATCTATTTATATTTGTTCTATATGTATATGGCATCACATTCAGATCCTTAAGTTGTTTTAAATTTTTTTTAAAGATTGCATATGTCAAATATAACTAAAAAAGTAACTCAGCTTTCAGTGCCATTTATCAAGCACTCACTGAGTAAAACATTATGCAAAGCATCCATATCAACCCAATCGCGTCTTTCATTACGTATTGAAAGATTTCTTAAACAACCCTTGAAATTTTCACGGGTCAATAAGGAACCACTGGATGCGATTTCTATAAATGAAATAATAGAAAAACAAAAAAAATAGCTTTTAAATAAAGTCTTAAGCTTTTCGAAAAGCTTTAACAGCAGGTTTATTTTTTCCAAATATTATATTGAATAAAAATAAAGCTCTTAAAACTCACCCGGTATTCCTCCTATATACATGGGTGATTTTGTTTGCACTTTACCCATGGTGGTTTGCTGGGCCACCGCTATGGTTGCAGGCATTTGATCAATTCTTAAGGCCAATTGTTCGTAATCATATAAAGCTGAAATATTATGCCATTTATTATCACATATAGCATATTTTGAAGGTAACAAAGATTCCACACGAAATGGATTGCCATCACCCAAATCACAAGAAAACACAATCTGTAGTTAAATGGAAGAAATATATTTTTTAACAAATAAATAATTTTTATTTTAATTTGTTATCGATAAAGTTTTTTCGTTTTTTAGAGCAACTTACATTGCCGTTAAAAATTTCCAGTGATAGGGCCGGAAAGCCAGTGGGCTCGGTAATACTCAGTAAAATGCCAGAAAGCTCCGAAGTTCTAAATTCCATTTCTAACTCAAGATACTTGCCAACATGGAAATTTCTCTCTAAAGAAATTTTAAATAAGTAACGAGAAGATTTATTGAAAAAAAGCTTTTAAATTTAAAAAGTTTTGCAGGTTAATAATAAGGGTAAACTGCATCTGTCCATAAAACAGCTTTAAAGAATTGTTAAACATTTACTAAAATTTTTAAATTTTCTTTAAATATGAAAAAAAGCTTTTTGAAATTAGAAAAGCTCTTACCATAAAATTTTACAAAATTAGGGCTAGCTCTGGTTAAATATATATAATAGCAATACATAAATATTAGCTTTTTGATACATAATACATACACAATACATAAATATTAATTTTTTGAAATTAAAGTAGCTTTTAATACTTTAAAGAACTTTGAAAGAAAAAATTAAGAAATTTTTTAAGCAAAACATATTTCAATGAAAGCTTAAAGCTATTAAAGTTTTAGGAAGCTGAGTACATATTAATAGATAACTTGGTAAAATATATTAAGATATTCTAGAAAACTGTTAAGTCTCTAAAGCTTTTTTGCTGTTGTATTAGCAAACTTTTAAGTACTAGAGTTTGTGCTTAATTGTTAAAAATGTAATTTAAAAAAATTAAAACAACTACGTCCAAAATATTAAAAATTGTTTATAAAGGACTTTAAGCTAGCGACTTTTCAGCTTTCAGGTGACTTAAGTCAGTATTCTGTAAGTTCATTTGCCAAGCTTTTTTTTTAATAAATTTTTTTTTGTGTTTGTAAATTTCTTTAAGGTTTAAATTTTAAAATAAAAATTAATTAAAAAATGTTATATTTTTTCCTGAAGAAGCTTTCCAAAGGAAAGCGAAATATCGAGAAGAAAAAATATATAAAAAAAGATATTTATTAAAGATAAATAAAAAAAAATCGTTTAAAAAAACTATAAAAATTAATTTTTAAGTTAAATAATTTTATTATAAAAGCTTTTTATAAAAGCCTTTAAATAAATTAAGCTATTCATTTTTGTAGAATTTCAAATATTAAAAAAAGCTTTAAAGTATATTGAATATAAAAAAAAATTTCGACTAAAGCTTTTCAAGATTTTATAGTTTGCTAAAGCTAAGTTTGCACCTAATTAAATGTACCAAAAATATTTTACTTACTGTACACGGCATAGGCATCTCCAGGAAAGTATGAACCTCTCTCCACTTTAGGAAAACATTGACCCACATGCAGATGTTTGCCAGGTTTTGCCAGATCCTGAGTACTATTCGCAATGGCAAATCGACGCAAGCAACCCTTAAACGGTTCCAATTTCATTAAAAGTTCAGCTGGCATTTTGGGTGGATTCTCGGGTAAACCGCCCACAAATACAATATTCGAAGCAGCTATCTTTTTGGGTATTTTCATTTGTGCCGAAGTTTTCTGATCGGTACGACCTATTTCCACCGACATGGTAACTTTACGATCTTGACATAACAAAGTAACATGATGCCATTCGCCATCATTAAGTTTGGCATGAAGGGGAAGTTCTTCACGTCTGCGACCACGAACTATAAGCAGCAGATGGCCATCTTTTAAAATCAAAGCTAAATAATGTTTCTGTTTCTCTTTAATGCCGGGAGCTAAGAAAATCAAACCGTTGGGATAAAAGGAGCGAAAATCGAAAGAAATTTGGAAATTCTTTTGCCAATAAAAACGCGAAGGTGTTTGCAGTTGGGCAAAGCTATAAGGTTCATCACCAAATTTAAAGGCATTGGGTTCATAAGAATAACTGCCGACCTAAGAGTTTGAAAGAGATATAAGAAAGAATTGTTATAATAAAACGACAAATTTTAATCAGTGAGGAAATGCAACACCCAGTATTAGTTTTTTTTTGTTTTTGTTTTTGTTTATTTTTACCATTTAGTACCCCCGGAAAGCAGTAACAGCAATTAGATTTGTTTGAGATCAAATAAATTACTGAGAGCTTTTCACCTCAATTCATGGCTTTGAGTTTTGTGTTAGTTTTTAAAAGCTTTTTTTGGAATTTTTTTTTGCAAGCTTAAAGCTTAATTTTTCAATAGTGTTATTAAGCCAATTTAATGCACAAATTTTGATGAAGTAATGAAAAAACATGTTTTATGATTTTTTATTTTTATAATTAAAACATCAACTTTATTTATGAAACCAAAAATTTTAAATTAGAAGAAATCGTTAAATAAATAATAATACAATTCTTAAAAACAAAGAAAAGTTTTGCAATTAAAAACTTAAATATTAAAAGCTAAAATTATACTTGTGTGTATAAGTAAGAGAAAGAGTGATTTAAGTGATTGAATGAAAAGCTTTAACAGACACAAAAAGCAAGTTTATGATTAAGGTGAATTTATTGCAAATTGAATTAAATTTTATGATTAAATTATGGTGCATGAAATAACAATGCAAGCTCGGTGTTAGCCCGGTTATAGCGATGGCTGAGTTAAAGCGACGTCTTAATTTTACAAAATGCAAATGTTCTTTTTCTTTTTAAATTGTATTGCAACGTCTTTAAGCTAAAATGGAAAATCTTCGTCCGTATTAACCTTTTTGGATGAATTTGATCTTTAATTTTGTCAGTTTACTCGTGTCATTTGTTGTGTAAATCCATCTCTTAATATGAGAAACGATCAACGTATTTTAAGGGCAACAATTTTTCAGAAATTAGAGATTAGAAAAAAGTGGAGATGAGTGTAGACTGGGCTTACCGCATTTTAAAGCCAAAAAAAACAATGACTAAAAAAATCCTTACGTAAAACAGAATGTCGAGTAAATGATCAGACATCAGCAGCGATTTTACGATAAAAAATCAATGATTTTTATTCCAGAATTTATGAAACCGGCCAACGCCAGTGAAGGATGTTTGAAGAAATTTAAGGATCGAGATGAAATAGATTTTTAAAAATGATGGGCGAGAAAGTGTTTCCGAAATCTCATCTTTTGATCAATTTGTAAAATAGTTTAAGGATTATATAGATGAGCATGGACTGACTTGACTCTTCATCAAATCAGTGATTCTGACGAATTCGGTTTATATTATCCTGCCAAATCACTCTCCTGTCATCTGTAATAGGAAAACAGCTCTCGGAAGAAAAATATGTAAAAGCGCTAAATTTGATTGCCCTATTCAAATGCAAATGGCATAAAGAAACTGAAATTGTTGGTTGATAGAAAACCAACCCACGCGTCTTCAAATGCATTTCAGCTTAAAAAACTCCATGCTCGCTACATTATTTGCGAAAATCGAGCTTGCACTAGAATTTGCTTATTAATATTTAAAGGAACTTACAATTAAAAATATTATTTTAAATATATATTTACAAAATGTGTTGTATCAAATGAATTGCTTTTTCTAAATGTGATCACCACAACCTTCAAATGCAATAACACAAAAATAAAATCAGCTTAAACGTTAATATTGCCACACTATTTTTGTATGATAAATGAAATATCAACTATAAGCAGTTTGAAAAATAAATTATTGTTTAATTTCCTTAAATTTAATCCCATGTGTTAAGATGAATTTTGGCAGTTAGTAACATTGGCTTTAGTTTAATTGTTGCTGGTTTGTTAGGAGCTTTTGAAAGCTTATAGCTTTTTTTTACGTGAACACAATTTTTATTGATTTTTATTTTTTTTACATTTATTTTTGGCTAAAGTTTTAAGTTCAACAACTAAAGTCCTATAAATAAAAAGACAAATATCTAAATATTATTAACATGCAAAATAAAGAAGCTTTTTTTAAAAGCTTTAAGCTAATTATGTGTAATCTAAAAATATTTTCAAAAAATCAAAAGTTAACATTAAATCAAAGATTAGATACAATTTTGATAAAATGCTAATGTGGATCGTTGTTAAAAACTGTTTAATAAAAGCTTTTTGAAAAGCTTTAAAAAAATAATTTTTTTTATGTGCAATTTTTAATATATAAATTTTAATTAAATTTTTCAATATTACAGATAAAAAATAAAGTTTAAAAAATTTTTCGATTATTTGCATTAAAGTTCTTGCCACAGTGGGACAAGATGTGTATAAATTTGAAAAAATAAAATAAAATTTTTTTTAGGCACAACTTTTTCAAATTTTATTTCATTTGCATCGTTTTATTATTATTATTATTATTATAATTATTAAATCTTTAATTTAAAAACAAAAAAAAAATATATGTTTTTGTTTTTTACTTAAAAGCCCCACAGCCGTTTTCATAACTCCAACTTTTAAAACACACATATATCTCCCAATAATTGACTTACCCTTTTGCAACCCTCTGGTGCAGCCGTAAAGCTCTTCCCTATCATTGGTTCTGTTTTTAGTAAAATGTCACTTAAACCATTAATGCTGCCCATGGCAGGGCCATTGCGTCCAATTTGTACATTAACAAATGACAGGGCCTGATTAAAATTGATAGTACGATTATTGAATACCACGTCACGCACTGAACCCTCTAGTTTAATGAATGTAGGAGCCAGCGGAGTATAATCTTCATAGGATGGTGCGCCACCTATATACAAACCGCCAGCATCTCTAGGCATGCTAACGAGCGTGGGTGCGCTCATAAGATTTTTCGTCATTTGCAATTCATCGTCAATCATTAATTCGAATTTGCGACCATTTTTCAATAAATTTACCACATGAAATTCACCATCATTAAGAGAGACATTCGAATGCATTTGTATAAAGCTACGACCCGAATTAATCCACACCTGAAGATGACCGTCTATAAGGGATATGGAATAATTGCCTTTTATATCTTTGGCATCGTAGTCTTCATTAACTTCCGGCGGATAAGCTGAGAGTAAAAGTAAACAATCGGATTGTAGAGTACGAAAAACAAAGCCAGTGTTGGCTCTCTTGCGCAAAGATTGAGAAGGTAATTCGATATAACCTTGGCCTGTAAAGCCAGCTCTAAAATAAGAAAGAATTCCGTGAGAAGGCTTAGAAGGCAACATAATTTTCTTTAATTCTCCAACCTTAAAACTTACTTTGTTATCACTTCCTTGCAGGAGGGCTCTACACCAAAGTACGAAGAACTTTCCAAGGGATCATATGTTTCACCATTCACTTGTACATCCATCATACATCCCAAAAAGGGATTATCAGCTCCTGGTGCCTTTGAAGTTGCTGAAGTAAAACCTGGTGGTACACCACCCAAATAATATACCGGTTTTGAAAGGTCGGGCAGCATATGACCTTTTATGGGTACCGAGGGTGAACCTGTTATTGGCCTCTCGTTATTAACTCTTAATATACCATTTTCTGTGCCACGTTTGGGTACGAATTCTCGAGCAGCCTCAATTTTTATCCATTTTCCTGTATTGTACTTGTTGGTGGTGTTGATTTCCAATTTTGAGTCATCGCCATAATCAATGCGGAACATAATACGACCGCGACTGAGAGTCACAGATACCGAGCGATTCTTAAATTGTTAACACAAAATAATATTAAAAACAAGAGTCCAGCTAAAAGTAAAAGAAACTTACATTTCTATCATCTACCGCTAGGAAGAGCAGTGCATTCTCATCTAAAGTCTTAAAGGTCATTTGTAAAGCAAACAAATTCTTGCGATATGGCCGTGGTCTGGACTTCTTTACTTCTGCATAGCCTAAACCATTAAAATGTCTCGCCACCGATGAGGAACTAGACTCCTGGGCTCCTATCATAGCTCCACCACATTTACCCTCACTGGAGGCAAAATTCCAGATACCCAACGGCTTATTATCCACCTCAACATTGTGTACGACTACATTCAAGCCGGGACTTAACTGTAAATCTTTAGTGCGCAATATCTTAGGATAACCTCCTAAAAATATACGCTCTTCTGGAGTTTGGAAAAATCTCGTAAATTCTACATCGGTATTGCCGCTCACAGGAGCTTGTGGCACTAAAGAGCCATAGTTGTTCATGCGCCTCACTAATAGACTTCCTATGTTAAGAGTGCGATTAACTTCCACATGATACCAAGCATCATCGTACTGAGGATCACGCGTTTGTATTTCTAAGGGATGGGTTAGAATCTCGGTAGAGCCTCCCAAATTCCATAGCAAACGAACATGTCTCTTGAACAAATCCAAAGCAATATAATGACCATCATTGCCTTGTATGTAGAGTAAAGGAGAGTTACCATTACGATTGGTTAAAGCAAAGCTTAATTTTATAGCATTCGAAGTGGTTAGACCATAGGAAGTCGGCAAATATGATCTGATACATTTGGGACCCAGAGATTCCAAAGAGATTCTTATGCCTTCGGCAGCATGTTTAGCCTTAGCTATTTTGTCTCTTAACTCCTGCATCTGTTGAGCCATGGATTTATTCCAAGCATCAAATTCTAGCTGTTCCTTAACCGCCTGTTCCTCTAGATAGGTGAGAGATATATTAGCCAATCGTACATTCGTTTTGGTTAAGGAAATATTTTCCTCCGCCAAACCCAATTTTATTTCCCAATCCGGTTCCAAAACGGCAAATTTATCACGTAACTTTTTTATGTCTTCATGTAAGTCTTGGGTACGTTTCGATACTCCTTTCATTTCTTCGGAAATTTTCGAAGCTGCATCTAAACTTTCCATAGCATTTTTGCGGGATGTACTATGTTGCAAGGTTTGCATATGAGAGGAAATATTATTGGTTCTTATGCCCGCATTAATAATACGCGTCTTGATACCTTCAACTTTGTTTTCATAGACCCTCAAACGACTTTTCAGGCCTTAACGATGAAGTAAGAAATTGAGTTGTGTTCTAAATTTTTTTGGGACGTCTTAACTTACCTTCTGTTTCATTGATCTCTTGCATGGCATCTTGTTTTAATAAATTGGACTTGTTTAAGGATATTTTAGCTCTTTCAATAACCGACATACCCTGTCTGGGATAGAGCTTATTGTGGGCGGTGAATACATGTTCTCGAGCCTCCACAGAGGCCAACCGGGCGGCTTCTATGGCCTCAGATATATTTTTATGAGCCGAACTAATTATTAAAAGATTTCCACTATACATTTTCGATAGACAATATTTCTTTGAACTTACCTTGCTAACATGGCAATGCGGGCCCCATTTCGTGTGGGCTGAAACTGTCGAGCATATTCATTGGATCTTTCCAATAAACGGGCCGCATGTTTTTGAGCCTTAGGCAGCCAATGTTTGCGCACTTCTCGATGTACGTTTTCATTATCATCCAACGTGGCATTTAAAACTGTAGTCAGCTTTATGATATTGTCCACATTACCGCTTAACAACTCCAAACGGCCCACATTCATTTCCACTAACATCGACGTCTGAGGCACTAAAGTACCCACAAGATATTCACGTATTTTACCTTTTAAATCAATAATTTGTTGATAGTCTTCCGTAGTATAACTTTTTAGGTTGCGTATATGCTCTAAGACATCATCAATTTCATTTTGCATCTCGACAGTGCGATCGGCCTGCAATCTAATGTCGGATATCCGAAAATTAGAGTGATTTAAGTTACGCCAAAACATTTCCACTTTAGCCTTTTGATCAAAGGCTGCATCCGAATCATTACCAAACTTATAGTAGTTATGCCAAGCACATGTCGCCGCAGTTCTTATATCATTTACCGAGTCCTGATGTTGTTTAATTGAATCCAAATAGAATTTAGCCTGTTGTAAGGCATTGGGTAGACTCAGATGTTGTGAACCTCGGCCATAACTCTCCAAATTTGCTATGTTCGTTAAGATACCAGATTGTAAAGATGCCATTTCACCATACAGTGACTTGGCATCGCCCAATATTGTCTGTACCGCTTGATTTCTTTTTTCAGCAGTGGACAAAGCTTTACGGTTTTGGAATTTGTGATTCTCCGCATGAGAATCTAGTTTTAGAAGGGCGTTATTATCATAATTCATAAGCAGCTTGCGCGCATTATTGAAGTCATGATAGTGTAAATTTTGTACGTTAAACATCTCTTCATACTCTTCGACCTTAATATAGGGAGCCGGTATTCCGGTGAGGTCCATATTATGTATACCACGTCTAAGCTTGTGTCCAATTAATTCCATATAGTCCAGTAACAGTAAGGTGCAGTTATCACACACTTAAGATCATGAAAGTGTATAAAAGAAGACTAATTAGGTCAAACAGTTTATGAGAGGAATTGATAGTAAAACGCGGAGTATAAATGAGGCGGCCAGTTAAATGGCAGTAGGGTTTTGTAAAACTTACATCTACATCCTTTCTCCTCAACATGATAACGGGGAGCTTTGCATTTATCACACCTCAAACCGGTGACACTCTCACGACAATAACATTGGCCGGTAACAGCATCACAGCCATCTTTGCTGATGCCATTCAAATTACAATTGCACGGTTTACAGGTACCAGCAGGTGAAGCCAATGGATCACCATAGTAGCCATGACGGCATTTGTCACACAATTTCCCCGTATAGCCAGGACGACAAACACAACTAACTTCACCCTGCCACACCGTACAACCCTTGGCAAAGTTGCGATTAGTTTCAGGACAAGGACAGGGTTGGCAGCCATAAGGAGAGTTAGGATCACCATAGAAGCCTTCAGCACATTGTTCACAATGCCGACCGCCGGAATTTTCACGACAGTTCTAAAACAACTTTCTTAATAGCGACAACACAATATGAAAGTAATTTTTAAATCTCAAAACCCACCGTACATTCACCCGTCTCCCGATTACATTCTTGACTGCGTCCATTACAAAAACAGGGAGCAGCTCGACCTATCAGATCTTCGATGTAGATTGTCTCGGTTTCGGTAACATTGCGCCATCTATAGTAACCACGTCCAGGATCTTGGCATGATAAACCATCAAATCGTTTGGGACATTTACATTTCTCAACACCCTTGGCAATCATACTGGTCGAGCCATAAACATAAATGGCCGAGTCCATATGGACATTTTGCAAACTTTTGGAAAGTTTTTAAATTATGTTTTATTCAAATTCTATTACTAAAATAACTTACGTTACTATGACTTACATTATTTCTGCGAAATCAGCAAAACAGGAACCTCGTATCAAAATATGTTTAACATTTTGTAAGGCTGCCATTAGCGTAGCTCTATCCACTGGCTGGCCATTGTAATGTAATTTCCAGTGGGTTTCATGCAGGGGCACTCGATATGTTTCATTGCGGGAATATTCAAAATTTTCGTATTCATAAAAATCCAAAATAAGTTTTGTGTGAGCATGCAGCTGGACCAAAGGATAACGACTTAATATTTTGCGATCAAGTGGTGTATTGCCGCCCTGTGTTAGCAAAGTGAAATATAAATTGCCACCATAACTGCTAATACGATCGCCATAGAATTGCGGCGGCAATTGGAAGTACAGGGGATAATACAGTGGACTATAGGAGCCCATCGACACATTGCCCATGGAGCGGGGTATTAAGTTTAAGCCATTAAAATTTTGTATCTCAGCATCTTCGCTATAGGTTTTGGACCCGGACATATGTACCACTACTATATACTCAAATTCCGTGTTAGAAATTTGTGGTGACTTTAAATATTGTACAGATAGATTGCGTGATTCAGACATTCTCACATGACCCCAAGACCAATTACTTTGTTCGCATTCCGTAGAACGGCCAAAACAGTAACATCTGGTACAGCCTTCAGGATTGAGTGCAGATAAACCAAACGACGACTGCATACAAGTGTCACATTTTAAGCCCACCACTAAACTCTTGCAGGGACACTGGCCATTGGCATCGCAAGTTATAAGACCATCTTTACCCACATACGAACCATCCACATCACAATTACAACGTCTGCATTCAGGATAACCAAAGTAACCAGCCGCACAGGCATCACATCTGCGGCCACTATAACCTTCTCTACACTGACACTGGCCCGTATGTGTATGACAGTATTGACCGATAGAACCCACCCGATCACACTGACACTCACGACAACCTAATCTGGCCTGCCATCCCCAGGTACCCGCCACACATTGACTGCAGCCCAAGCCACGGCTATTGGGCGGACAAACACAACGGCCATTAAGAGGATCACAAACTTGTCCCTCACCCGCACAGGCGACACAACGTTCACAACCATCTGGGGAGAAACCAAAAAATCCATCCGTACACTCATCACATCTTTGACCGCCCACACCGATCTTACAATCACATTGACCTGTCCAAGGATTACATTCATGACTTCTAGAACCTGATGAATCACAGCGGCAGTCATGGCATCCAACACTTTGTGTTAAGTTCCAATGGCCCGCCTTACATTTATCGCAACGCCTACCAGTCACATTGGCCAGACAATGACATTGCCCGGTACGTTTGTCGCATGTGTTGATCAGAGATCCAAGTGGACTGCATTGACATTCTAAAAATATAAAAGGATTTAGAAATATTAGAGAAAGAAAACAATTTTAAAGGTTCAAAATTATGTCAGAAAAAGCTTTAGGAAGTAATTAACAAGTAAGCAAAAGCAAAATGCTATAAAGTTATCGGGAAACTATCCTCAATGATATGACTTGTATGATTAGGGCTTGCAAAAATTTTCTTCGAGTTGCTAAAATGCTCTCCTCCACATAAGTTAAATCGAAAACATTTTCAGCTTGCTTAATTAAATATCCTTTATCCTTACGACAGTAAACGAAATCAGTAACACGTTTACAAACACCTTGAAAATTACTTGGAAGCAAAAAGAGCAGCTATATTTAAAAGGGAAAGGGCATAGAAAATATTAAAACGACATTTTAGAACTATTAAGAAATTTAATTTAAGCTTTTAAAAGCTGTCGAATATTTTATTTTTCCTTCTACTACAGTAGGGTTCTTAAGATATTTAGCTTAAAACATCTTATTACATTATTAGAAGTATTAAATAAGGGGAGCACCAGTTGAGGTTTACACTTTCAAAAGCTTTATGAAAAGGGTCATGCAAGCTTAGCTAGACTTTAAAAAAAATACGAAAGCTAAAAAAATTTTATAAAAAATGGAAAATATATTAAATATCTTTTCTCTTTTAAATCTATTTTTATAAGTCACTTAAAAAGCTACTCAGCTTTAAGGTTCCTTTAAAGTGCCAGAAAACTTTACAAAAATTATTTAAAATCTATTATGAATCTCTAAGAAAAGGTGTTGCTAAAAAAGTCAAGTTATAAAGAATGGCCATCTTATTGCGGATTAAAAAAGTTGAACAAGTTTTATAGACAAAATAATGTTTATGCCTTTTTTAATTAACTATAAAAAAAGCTTGTAGAACCATTAACTTTTAGTTTACGGTATCATAAGCTTTGAATAAAGTTGTCCTTTATTAACCAATAATAAAGATTGTCTACTTAAAATTAAACTAGCTTAAGAAGAGCTTTCAAGCATTATTTATCAACATGTTGGCTTCAATAAATATTTTAAAAGCTTTCTTTGAGAACAATTAATTATTTAAAATTTTAGTTTACGGTATCATAAACTTTGAGTAAAGTTGTGCTAAGGCATTACCCAACATTTCAAATTGTCTTCTTAAGATTAAACAAGCTTACTAAGAGCTTTTAAGCATTACTTATCAGCATATTCGTTCCAGTAAATACGTTAAAAGCTTTCTTTGAGAACACTTAATTATATAAAATTTTTTTAGTTATTGAAAAACTTATTTATGCTTTACAGCTGTTGCTAAAGCTTCAAAAACTCGTCTTCAAACTTTAAATATAGGGTGTTTTTAATAGAGGTATAGAACTTTGAAATAAATTAAAACAAAGATGAAATTTTTAATTTTGACATGAAATTAAGTTTATTTGTAAGATAATTGTCTGGCATTATAATTTAAATATTATTTCTTGTTTATGACCGCCATGGCTGGCTCACACGTAGTTCGTCTGGAGATAAAATTTTCGGTGACTTTTTCAAATATTTGTGGCCGTATATTGACAATAACACGGTTGCTATTTTACAAGTGGTCAATCGTTTTGGGCTTGTCGGTGCAGATTAGCAGCTTCACATATCACCTCAGGATATGGTCTAGCAGCTTTAAATCGCACGATCTGGTAGGTCAATCGACGGGTTCGAAACGTGAAAATATGCGTTCCTTTTACTTCAATAAATTATTTGTGGTAGAAGCTGTGTGATATGTTGCCCTGTCTTGTTGAAGCTACAGCTCCTGCAAGTCATGGTTGTTCAATTGATGAACGAAAGAGTCAGTCCTCATGGCCCTATACTGGTCACCAGTATGAACCAATGATTCCACCAGCTCATAAAGCATATCACGGCGTCAGTTTTTCACGAAGTAAATTCAAGGAAATATTTCTAATGACAAATAAATGTCAGTGATGATTTTTTATCTGCTTTTTGTTTAAGAACCTGTCAAAAAGCGAAAGTCTGCTTAAAAAAGTGTTATATTTTCTTCTTCTTCTTCTTCTTATTATTATTATTTTTATTTTTTGTTTATTGTTTTGTTAACGTTACATTAGAAACAGCACGAGTTTTGGGTTATTGTATTCAGTTTGAAAACAAATCACGTTTTTGACTCTAAGAAACACAACGCTAACAACCTACAATAAATTCACAAAGCCAGACACAACAACAACAACAAAAATTAAAACAAAAAAATATTACATGATTTAAGGAACAAATTCAATGAATTTTCTTTTATGGCCAAGAAACTAAAAACCGTTTTTTTTAAATGCCTCGTCTATTTGTTTTTGTTGTGTTTGTTTGCCATAAAGCAAACACGAAAACACTAAATAAATTTGTGGTGATCAACTTAAATTAATTTGCATATGACAACATTTCGTTAAGAAAGCAAAAGATGAAGAAGACGAAGACGAAGACAACAACGAAGTGAAAAAAATATGGCAACAGGTACCACATAATTTCTTATGTCGATTGCAACATTTCCTTGCAAGACAGCCAGCAGGAGCAACTTGAAATAAAAAGGCTAGACATTCAATTTTTTGTGATGTTAAGTTGTTGTTTTTATTCTTCCTCTTCTTCTTCTTCATGTTTTTCTTTTCTTTTTTTTTAACATGTTCCATTTTGTTAAATTATGAATGAAAATTTTGTTATTAGTGTAAAGAAGTTAAAACAACGACAACAACAAAAAAATATAAAAAATTAGCAAAAAGAAATGACGCCAAATTGACTGAAAAAACTTCTTTTGAAGTGACTGCAAATGATGCAAATTTAAGCTGGCTGCCTTAAGAGAAGGCAGACAATGTATAAACGGACAGACATTTAGGGGTACAGATGGATTTGAAGACATGAATGGTTGGTTGTTTATAGCAGTGAGGCAGACTTGTTTAATATCATTTGTTAAAGTGTGGGCGCATAAATATGAAAGAAAGTCAATGGGTGCGAAATATTGGCAAAAGGAACAAGTCATCACGAATAGTGATTTTTAAATTTAGAAATGAATTATTTTATTAGAGGAAAGAAAAGAAACCCCAATATTTTTTTAACAGAAAACACAGTTCCTTAAGGTGTATTTTTAGTTGCTTGAAATTGCTATAAATTTAAACAGATAGGAAGAGTTAATGTACTCCATCATCAAATATCCACCTTCAATATGAGTTTTTTAACAAAATCCGTTTTACTGCAAATAACCTCAAAAATATAAATTCAATGAAGCTTTAGTGACATGATAATTCTCCATAGATTTTGGAGAACCTTATAGATGATCATCGATAAACCAATGACGACCTGAAATTTCAATGTTCGG
This sequence comes from Trichopoda pennipes, assembly GCA_030448955.1. Classification (NCBI taxonomy): domain Eukaryota; kingdom Metazoa; phylum Arthropoda; class Insecta; order Diptera; family Tachinidae; genus Trichopoda; species Trichopoda pennipes. The sequence continues at coordinate 8,393,465 of JASKUP010000002.1, forward strand.
TTTGGATTTTGTACTACCCGCATCTCTTTAAAAAATGAGATGATGAACTAGTGATTTAAAAATTGTGCTTGGCTTAACAACATTGTTTATAAATATTTGCCTCCTGAATAAGGAAAATAATACTAAAGTGGATAATTCGTAGTTTGAACAACACGTTGGCATGGAAAGAATTTTATCATAGCGTTGAGATAATTTCTGGTCATAAACTCTCGTCTTAACGCCAAAATCAAAATCTAACACAGCTCGTCTATTACAACCACGCATTGAATAAGGAAACTCTAAGTTTCATAAGAAATTTGATATGGCAGCATAGCCCTCTTAGCAAAGGAAAACTATTTAGAATAAGTTGTGATTTCTATTAGACTAAAGTTTTTTGATAATTCTGGAAAAGCTTAAAAAAGTTTAGTCGCCTTCAGTTAAAAACAACTGTGACTTTTTTTTCGTTTCGGTCCGGTACTTAAGGGGTGATCCATACACATGCAATGCCTTATGCCGGATCTAGGATATCAAGTTATTGGGAGGAGGAGGAAAGAGGGAATAGTGTTTGTAGACACTTGATTTCCACTTTCCTCCATTAAAAGTGACAACTGTGTGATTAGATTTATATCTGCGCCTGGCCATGAAGCCTTAATCAGATGGTGGACCAAACCACTGCATAATTTGGAACGTCATGCTCGTCCTAGGAAGCCGAAGCTATAATCCTATGCAACAGAACTTTCTAGTTGCAACATTGATGATTCCAGAGCAGGGCTGCAAATCATCACTCCTTGGTTAAGAGTTGGAGACTTTCCAACTCCTGTGCAGAACACATGTCTAGCATGCTCACTGGTAGGTGTTTCACCAGGTAGGTGTTATTAAAGGTGAAATGAACCCGGCCACCATATAACCATAGACTGTTAGCGGGCCGCGAAACCACAACCACCACGACACTCCCATATAGGGGCCAACCTCAATAATCAGTCAGAGAACAGTTAAATGTCTAAAGAGACAGATAACGAACTCTGCGGCTTACTAATTCCTGTGGAAATAAAGTGGAGTTTCCAGCTGACTTCAGGGGACTGGGCTTCTTTTTTTCCTCAGTTGCAGAGGTCTAAGTTGTTGCTATCTCCAAAGACCATATATATGTGGCCCCGGGGGGTATTGAAAGTGATAGGAAGCTTATTCCACAAACGGGCAGTGAAATACAACCCACATTGTGTCGATGCTTCAGAGTTGGATACCTTACTGTCCCCAATGAGCCACTTGGACCTCTCGTGTACGCGGTCAAGTAACTCCAAAACCGACTTTGTTGCGCCGGTCCATACATGAGAATTGTATTCCATCTTTGGACGGATATAGGTGGTATAAATAGTGTGGAGATCGGATGGAGTGAAGTTTTAGAAAACCGAGGCACTTGAAAACTTCTTTAGAAACCTGAAAAATGTCTTTAGTCCATCGAGTATTTTTATGCCAAGAACATCAAGAGCTTTCGATTCCGTAATACCTATATCACCCATAGTAAAAGATACAGCACCATTTCCGAACACAGATCTATGCGTAAGCGAGATTTATTTTTTTTAATTTTTTTTTTATTTTTATAAAGAGAAGTAGCACTTCAGGCAACAATGTCTATTTAGTCGAGTGCCGTGCTACATTCTTTTAGGAAAGGAGTAGAGAAGAAATAGGTGGTGAAAGTAGAAGGATAGTCGAAAATAAACTGCCGTATAAGACAGCATAGCGACCAGTTATCATGCCTTTATCACTAAGCAGCCCCACCGACAGTCAATTTTTATTTCTAGTGAAAATAAAACCAAGGGATTTGTTGGGAATCAAACCCACAATCCTCATACTGACAAGCTAGTACACTACCTACTAGCCTACAGGGACACCCTTCCGAGATTGTTGCGAGATCATGATTGAGGGTATCATTCATGTTCCGCCTTTTGCAACCCACCTCCAACTGGTCCGGTCTATTACTAACTGAATACAAATGACAAATGGTGCTTTCATCTGCGAAAGAGTACATAGGATTGAAAGTTTGACAAAGAAGTTAATTTAGAAAAAATAAGAAATAGGGTAGGAGAAAGAACGTAGTCATGCGGTACCTCTAACTTTAATCTTAAACTCGTCTGATGAAATCCCATCTATAACAACTTGTATAGTGCGATTGTGATGAGAGATTAAACATGATTTTAATTTAATTCTATTGGCGAATATAAACAACTTCCGGAATGGTAAGCTGTGAACAGAATCTGATAGTCTATAAGAAATTATAGTGAATTATTCGAATAGTTCGAATATGAATCTGGGGGCTGAAGCTGATGTCTAGTTACAGCGTAGAACACACGGAGGTGGTATTGGTTGTCTTATGACTCTAGTATATTTCATAGAGAGATTCAAGGGAAATTGTGCTAGCAATCTGGCAGCCGTGGAGGATTTAAAGAATGGAAGTATCATATCGGAGCTTCTAGGTAAGTAGAATTAGGCTGTTTGGTTTTCACTCATCATCACTGACTCATCAATATTTGAAAGAGCTTAATTATTTTCTTCAAGGTTTCAATAATATTTTGCTTCAGATGGGATATTGCAAAAACATAACGAGTGGGCAAATTTGAGTTTAGAAAGCAAATTGGCCGTAGTGCAGGAAATATAGCGACTATACAGCACAGTGTTGAAAATGAGCCTAAATATTAACTCACAATAATTTGGCATCACTAGCGGTTCTTTGCGCACCATTTTCCATAAAGATCATCTTGACGTTTATAAAGTTCAGCTCGATTAAGAACTAAAGTCGACGGGCTATTATTTGCGTCGAATGTTTGTGAAATGGTTGTTTGGAAAACCTGAACGAAAACAATGCATTTGGCAACAAGGTCATTTTTAGCGATAAGTTATATTTTCTATTAGACGAATATATACAAACAAAACTATCGCACATGGAATGACAAAATCCACAAACAGTTGTCGAAAATGAGCAAGGAAACGCCGTCACCACAAACTTTCTGCGTCGTCAAGTCATGATAACCAATGATGGCCACAATGGGCTGGTATCGACATTAGTGACCTTTAATTTAAGCAAGACGGCGCTACAAGTCTCACAGCCACCTAAACCATTCAATTACAGCCTGAGCAATTTTGGTGTTGTTTCTCGATTTAGCGATGTAAATTGACTACATTTTTCTTGCGATATTTGAAAAATCGGGCTTATATGAACCACCCAGAAACAACTGATGGTCTGAAACATGAAATCCTGCTTTGCATAGACGAGATAAGCGAAGCTTTGTTCCCAAATGTGCTTCAAAATTTATTGAAAAGCACTGACATCTGCGGAAGTGCTAGAGGTGCACATTTGCCCATGATCTCATATTTTATTTTTAATTTTTATATTTTCCACTCTAGATTGGCGTCAATAAAACTGAAATTGTGTATTTTAAGACAATTTTCTTTCTAACCTCAAATTTTCCCATAGATTTTCCTATTTGTTTAGACCTGAAAGTTCTTAGGGTTTGTTAACGAACCATTTTTTAGATTTAACAGGGATTATTTTATAATGAAAAAGCATTTCATAGGTTCTAAAATTTAAAAGTTAGAAGCCATTTTTTACTATTGCCCGGGAATATAAAGTTCGACGAAGACTTATCAAACATTATTGCGAAGGTTTTTTTTCTTGGACCTGCACTCAGCAGATGACTCCTACACATGCACAGCATGGTGTTAGAATTACGAAATTAGGGTATGGGCAGGAGGAAAGAGGGAGCAGTGTTTGTGGACCTTCAATTTGATTTTTCTTACATTGAAAGTGATAGGAAACATCTCTGGAGAGATGTCAAGTCGCATAGTGACAGCTAAGGGGAATTATCTAACAATCAAAAAGGAGCCATAACGAACTACTAATGTGTGAGTCAAAGTGGAGAGACATTTAAAAGGACTTTTCACAAAAAAAAGAACACTGAAGATGGCAAACAGCTGAAACCGGTTTGGTCACAAACCAAATTCGACGAGGGTTGACGGAAAACCGTACCCAAATAAAAGTACTTTTCACAAACCTTACCTTATCACACTTTTGGTAAGCATAAATCTACTGCTATCAAGTTATGCAAGACTGTTCTTTGCATTTTGGAACAGCCAAGGAAATGAATTTTGTTTTTCCGAATCCTAAATTTACTTAATCGTTTAGTTATGCTCTAGAGTTCCGAATATAATTTTTTCTGTTAAAGCAAACAAATCACTTACAAAGCAAGAAATCATGTTTGTTATCTGTGTTGTCTTTAATGCGACATTAATTTCGAGAAAAAGAAAATGTGTGGTGATTACCAATGGACATCGATTATAAAGGCAGGAGAAGGCCAAAGTCAAAATAACCGTTTAGTAAAACAACAACGAAAGCAGAAACCTTAAGCCAAAGCTATAATCTTTTTGATTTGTTAGACAGAACAGCCTAAAGAAATAAAATATAAAAACAAAAACAACAAAATTGAGAATGGTAAAGCTGGCCAAACGAGCTAAACAAATAAGAAAAAATCAGGTCGTTTGCAGGCTTAAAAAAGCCAACTAAAGTTAAACAGTTAGTTTGCAATAAACTTATAACGGCAACCAAAAAATATTGCATAGCAACATTTTAGTTGCTCTCTCTCTCTCTTCCTCTCTCTTTATCTACCGCTGTTTGCATTTTTATTAACTTTTTAGTAATTTTAGCGGAAATCTATGTTGAGGAAAAAACATATAAAATTTTTTTTTTATTTTAACGGAAAAACCTTAAAATGTAAATAAAAAATAAAATAAGATTGAAATTACATGTTACAGTGGGTCTTAATAATCATTTATAAGTTGGTGTATACAACGCCCACCTTTGGCAACATTTTCATTTTAGTCAAACAACAAGATCTTTTCATTCATAAAATTTAATTTTACTATAAAAACTTTAACATTTATAACTTCAGTTTTTAGTTTTATTTTGTTTTCTTTGCAAAATTTAAAATAAACAAGTAATTAACGATTATCTTTATGGTACTTGTATAACGCGTAAAAAGTTTATACGCTGATAGAGAAATAATCAAGATTTCGCTTAAGTGGAGGTAAATTTATTAAGGATATTCACTTCAAAACTTAAAATTGAAAAATAAAAGAAACGATAAAGAAACAAATAAACTAAAATGAAAGTTTGGAAAAAAATGATGGTGTGCATAAAAAATTGTTTAATAAAAATTGTCAATAAAACAACATTTTATAAAATAAAATAAAAACAAATATTTCACAGAAAAAGCCTCAAAAGATCATAAAACTTAATTTAAAAACGAAATAAAAAATTAAAAAAAAAATAATAGGATTAATCACAGATTGTAAATTTAGTTTTAAGACACATCACAATAATCTTAAGAAAGATCTCACCAGCGGAGCAAATATCATCAAGTATCTTTCATCAAAAAAATTTTGTATGCATACTAATAGTGTGCTAAAATAGTCTGCTTAAACTATAATATTAACAAAAACAGGTTATGGTCTAGTGATCTACAGCAAAGCGGCTCAATCAATATGAAGATATGTTGAAGCCTCTCTTATTGCTGCATTCAGAACAACATCTATCAAAAATCTTTTATGAAATAAACCTAAATTTCCTTTAATCCACAACATTCTTTGCACGAAATCACCTTTGTTACGTAAACATGCAAATTTTCTATATAAAAGGAAAACGGAACAGAAATATCCTTCCAGCTTAGCGCATATGACCAGAATTGTGAAGAAATTTTACATAAAAGGTGTTGATATTCCTGGGTTTTTTTGGACCAGCACTCAGCAGATGACTCCTGCACATGCAATGCATTGTGCCAGTACTAGGAAATTAGGTTACGGGAAGGATAAAAGAAAGAAAAGTGTCTGTGGACATTCAATTTGAACTTTCACAGATTGAAAGTGACAGAGTGTGATTTGTTTTACATCCGCGCCTGACTGTAAGTCTTAATCAGATGGTGGACAAACCACTTTGTATAATTTGGAACGTCATACATGCGTCCTAGATAGCCGAAGCCATAATTCTATGCAACAGAACCACCTAGTTGCAACTTCAATGATTTTAGTACAGGTCTGCAAATCATCACACCTTGCTAAAGAGTTGGAGACTTTCCAACTCCTGTCCAGAACACATGTCAAGCATGCTCACTGGACTGGATCATTCACCATGCGTGTCATTATCAGCGAAATGATCCTGGCCACCATAAGAAACAAACCTGCTATGGGGCCGCGAAACCACAACCACCACGATGCTCCCTTATAGGGGCCAACCTCAATGATCAGCCAGAGAACTATTAAATGTCTAAAGAGACAAATAATGAACTCTGCAGGCCACTGATCCTCGTGGAAATGAAGTGGAGTTTCCAGTTGACTCCCTGTCTGCCTTCAGGGGACTGGGCTCCCTTTTTCCCCCAGTTGGACAGGTCCAGATAGTGAGTACTCTATAAGAACCGATAAATGTGCCTCCGGGGGGGATTGAAAGTGGAAGGAAAGACCTCCGGCGCGATTTTATTCCACATACGGACTGTTCTACTAAAAAACGAATTTTTCCTGTAATGCGTAGTGCGATTCGCTGGCCAATCAACTCCAAATAGATGCACTCTCAATGAAAATCGAGTTAAATGCGAAAATATGCGAGTATCGGTAACAAGTTCCCTAATTTCATTAGAGCACTTATCATTGTTGTAACGATAGAACAGTGAAATACATCCCACATTCCATCGATGCTCTAGAAAATCAATAGAGTTGGATACCCTACCATCCCCAATGAGTCTCTTGGCCCTCTCCTGTAACTCCAAAATAGACTTTGGAGCGCTGGCCCAATCATGAGAGTTGTATCCCATTTTTGGACGGATATAGATGGTAGAGATAGTACGGAGATCGGGTGGAATGAAGTATCTTTTACACCGCTTTAGAAAACCGAGGCACTTGAAAGCTTCTTTAGAAACCTGAAAAATGTTTTAAGTACATCGAACATTACACAGAATTTTCATACCAAGAACAGCAAGAGCTTCCGATTCCTTAATACCTTTATCACGCATAGTAACAGATGCAGCACCATTACCGAACGTAAATCGATGCGTAAGCATGCAACATTGCGTCTTGCGAGCATTTTATTCATGCGACCCCATTCCAAGATTGTCGTGAGATCTTGATGAAGCGTATCATTCATGTTTTGCCTTTTAGAACTAACCTCCAAGTGGTTTGGTCTATTACGAAATGAATATGAATGACAAATGGCGCTGTCATCTCTGCAAAAGAATATATAGGGTTGTTGAAGGTTCGACAAGGAAGGTTATTTAGAAAAATAAAAAATAGGATTAGAGTTAGAATGGAGCCTTGTGGTAGCCCTGAATTCATCAAGAAATCATCTGATGAAATTCCATCTATAACAACTCATATGGTGCGATTTCTGAGAAAACTAGATATAAATCTGGAGAAATTATCACCGACACCAAAAGCAGTTTTGATAGAAGTGCATCATGCCACACTCTATTGAATGCTTCGGAAATAGCTAGAGCCACCACCTTACTTTCTCCGAAATGATGTATGGAGTTACACCATTTTTTAGGCAGAAAGGCTAGCAAGTCGCCCGTAGAGTAGTAGTTGGGCTACTTTCTCAAAGTGCAACAATATTTGAAGCAGAAGCTGTTTTGTTTGTGATTGCTTAAGAATTTTTATTTTCATTGAATTAAATGATCGATCATAGAGATTCAAAAGGTGTTTTGTTTAAACTTCGACTGTAAAAACGGTGTTCGAGTAACAAAACAAAATAGTATTATGATTCGATTGGTTAAATTTCAGCACTTTCAATTTCATTTTAATATTTTATGATAATGCCGAAAGTACTCCATGACTGTCTTTGTGATTTGTTTATTGGCACTGCGAATACAAGTCTCATTGGAAACGGCATGTTGGTCGGAATCATTAGACTCCATGCAATCAAAACGTGTTCTTTTCTGTTCTGCTTAGATAACGTTGTTCATGAGTTTTGTTACATCCAGTGAAATGACGTGGTTGGTTGATATTTCTCAACATTATGATTATTGATTCGACTTTTAGCTGAGATTGTGTGATGGCAAACAAGGTAATTCCAGCGATTTTAAAAACTTGGCTGCAAGTTGACGACATTGACATACATTGATTAGAAATGGAATCCATCGGCATGTACGTCATCAATTTGTAAGCAACTTTACTTTTTCACAACCAACAAACGAAAATACGTATATTAAGCATTTCTAAAAAGTGGGCGTAAAAATAGGCGTGGCAAGTCAAAATTTTACCGGTATATCTTTCAATCGTAAAGCGAAATTCGTAATAAGTTTAAGCGGAATTTATGAAAAATAATAAAATATTAAATCCCATAGAACACATAATTTAAAAGTTTTCCGAATTTTTGAAATATCCCGGATACTTTTAAAATTTTTTTCAGACTATTACACACATTTCAAAATTAGCGAAATTGTTCAAGCTGTTCTCAAATTGTGCGCTTAGCAAAGGACTCATATATGTTTGTATATCCTAAATAAAATGTGTAATTTACCAAATGAATTTTTGTAACTCTAGTGAATGCCCTGTTTTCACAGTTTATCCATCGTTTTGTAGCATCTTTATATAACAAACTTATTTCGTGATAACCAAACTCCTCTATTCTTTTTTTTTTTATTAAAAGAAATTTCTCTTCCGCTTGTCTTTTAAAACATTTCAAATTATTGTTTGATTAGAAATCAGAAATTTATTTTAAAAAAATCGTTGCTATAGCTCGTTATTTATTCATCATGCGTCTAACGAAAATTAATCTTATTCGCTGCATGTGTAAGATAAACGTTCTTAACAATTTAAGCGCCATGTTATTGCATGGATATTTTCATTATCATCAAATGCTATTAAAATACATTTGTCTTCCGCTTTTATGGCGGGCATTAACATTTTTACAATTAACTTTAACTGTGGATTTTTAATTAATTTTCTTCAATGAAACTTTTTTTACTATTCATGAGGAAACGAGTTGGACAAAGTAATCATAAGTTAAAATATCAAAACATTTTGCTAAGATAATAGAAAAATTTTATAAAATATTTTCTAGAAAGTTCATTATGAAATTAATACAACTAATAAAACTACTTAAATTTAATGGCTCGAAGGACCACTTGAAATTATAACGATTCTTAGCCTTTCAAAAATTATCTTTTTCATAAGTTTAAATATAATTATTCTCAACAAATGATTCTATTTTTAAATTTAGCTCTTAATTCTTGCTTGATTTTATTTAAAATCAACGTTCTTGTTAAATTTATTTTTTTAGTCCTAATAAAGCCGTCTTATTTCTTTTCGTGGCAACAACAATTTATAATGACATTTTAGGAGATTTAATTAAAATATCAATTTGATTCCTGTTCAGTAGCCATCGTTTATATTTTAAATTTAAATATAAACATCAAAGATGTTTATAAAGTGTTGAATAATTAATGAATGGGAAGCAACAAAAATTGTAACTTATCATTAAAAAATTTTAATGAAAGCCCAAGCTAAAAGCTTTAAAAAAATTATATAACATTTTCTTGTTATTTGAAAATGATTTAAAAGAAAAAAAATAATAAAATTAAAAACAGGATCAAACAAAAGGCGGTTTCTAGATAATTTGAAAAATGTAACATTGTAAATAGTGAACGGGCAACATGTTTTTACTATAACGCAGTCGAAGATTATTATCTGCTATTGAATGGCAATGTAACATGAAATTAGGTTTCAGAATCGTTTATTTTTTAACAATTAATTTTTTTATTGTACAAATAAAAATTAAATAATTTTTTAATAAACAATTTTATTTTTGGGAATATTTTTTTAATTTAATCTACATAAATTTTTGCTAGATTCCATATTTTCCGATATTCTCATAAAATATATTTGAAATGTATTACTGCAGGGGAAAGCACATCCGTATAGCAATTTCGCTACTACTCATGTAGTTTTTCAGCGGCTTTTACCTCAAATTGTGTATAGAAAATACAAGAGTCTTATATCTCAAACCAAATTGACTAAATGAGAATTTTCATCGAACCAACACGACAAAAAGACAACTCAAAAACACAGCAAACATTTCAAAAACAAAAACACTTTTTACTTTCAATCTTTCTACATAAAAGTCTCCTTTGGATACACAAATTAACATAGATCAAAATAATTTTTTAAGCAAAAACAAAGTAAAAAGCAGAAAACATATTTAATAAAACAACACAAAAACTAAATTTTCTTCTATTAAAAATAAATTTTTAATCTTGTTTTTAGCAAATAAAGTTTACTCAAGAGATTTTTTCTTTAAAAAAAAATAAAAAAAAATTCGCCAAAAAATAATTTATCATAAAATAATATTTACAAAAAAGAATATTTCCTGAAAAGTATTTTTTTTTAAAAACATCAAAATCAAAAATATTTTGTTATAAAAACAATTTCCTGAAAAGTATTTTTTTTTTAAAACATCAAAATCAAAAATATTTTGTTATAAAAACAATTTTTTTAAAGCAATTATTTCCTCAATGCTAAATTTTTTAAATATATTTTTTCAGCAGCTCTTTCTAAGATAATTTCCTTATTTAAAAAAAAAAATATTTTTCCAAAAATTTTACTTTCAAAACAGAACAACAAAACAAATAATTTTCACAAAATTTTTTTTAAAACAATATTTTCGGAATATTTTCTCAACAGAATTTTTTGAGGCCTTTTTTCAAAAAATCATCATTTCGCCAAAAAATAATTTTTCATAAATATTCTTTTAAAGGAAATATTTTCGCAAAAGTAAATTTCTTGAAAATGGATTTTTCAGAAGCCTTTTTTCTAAAAGAATCTTTTCTTACAAGGAATTATTTCTCAAAAGCAATTTTTTTGTAAATATATATTTTTTTAAGATCTTTTTTTAAAAAAAAAACAAAAAAAATTAAAAATTTCGCTTAAAAATATTTTTTCATAAAAATAATCTTTTCAAGAAGAATATTTATTCAGAAATAATTTCTAAAAAGTAATATTTTTTTTTAATTTTTTTTTTTAAATCAATATTATGCAAAGAATACTTTTTTATAAAAATATTTTTACTAAAAGGAATATTTTCTCAAAACAAAATTATTTTCAAAATAATTTTTTTCAAGAGCTTTTATCTGTAACCAAACCATTATTATATGAAAAAATTAAATTTTAACGATTTATTTTTTCAATATTTCTTTTTCTCTTGGAAAGCTTCTTAAAAAATTAGTAACAATTTTAAAAAAAAATTTTCAAAACAGTTGACAAAACATATAAAATAATTTTCTTGATAAATACGTACATACAAAATAAAATTTCAAATATTTAAACATACAAAAACAAGGAAGCGGAAGATAGAATCTCTTATGAAATAATTATAACAAATAATGTGTCTTTTGTATTAAGTACCTATAATTCCGCGCTAAATTGTCTGTGTCTGTTTTGAAATTTATTCACTTTACATTTGGTATATTAACAATTTCTAACATTTCTAACATATAACGTCTCTTATAGTTTTTTTCTATATCTAATATTGATGCTTCATCAAACTTTTGATTATATTTCTTACAATGTGAAGATAAGGATGTCTTCTGTGTTGAAATATTCCTATATTTTTTGTCACATCTATGACTAGTTAATCTTGTTTTAAGTTAATTCTTTGTTGTCCCAATATAAACTTTGTCACAGTTCACCTGGTCATTTCCTCCACATGGTATACTGTATACTACATCAGATATTTCCATTTTTCCTATTTGATCTTTCATACTGCTAAATAATTTAGTTAATGTGTTATGTGTTTTGTGTGCAATTATATATGTATCTATCAGTGTCATATATTTTAGACTTTCTTAATATTTCTGATATTCCAAGAACATAAGTTAATGATTTATAAATTCTTGGTTCTGCCATAGTATTTCCTAAATGATGCCTTACCATATTGTCTAATTAATCTGTTAGTTAATTCTACGGGAAAATAATTGTCATTAAGTATATCTCTTATTATGTTCTTATTCTTCAACTGAAATTCTCTATCACTTATAGTCAATATTCTGTCTATCATATTTTTCGCCGTGTTTATTATCATTTTTCTCGGATGTTTGAAATAAAAATCTTCTGGAAGAAGATGTTGGTTTCTTATACCAATCAATCACTAACTTATTTCCCTTTCTTATTATCAATCTTATCTAAATATGGAAGTTTAATTTCTAACTCTCTAAATTTACGATTGAAAGAGAGTTAGAATCTAAACTTTTTTAAAAAATATATTTTGTATTTTATTCTTTTTTTTTAATTAATTTTTTTTAAATTATTTTCTACAAATTTTTTTTCTAAACGATCGTCGTTTTTTTTTAGACAAATTACTTGTTCCAAAAGCACAGTTATTTTTACAAAAGTGAAGGAATGTAGACTTTTTGAGAAATTTGCAATTTTTGCAATTTTTTCCGGAAAAAGGAAATTTTTTCACTAAAGCGAAAATGTTTTTAAACAATTGTGTTATTATGAAAAATGACTGTTGATTAAAAAAATTAAATTAAATTAAAAAAATAAAAATCCAAATACTCGTATTGCCGCAGACTAAAGTTCTTTCTCGAACTTTTGCCATGCCAAGAATCATGAGTTTTTCACATAAAATGTCAATTTAAGAAACTGTCACACTCTTACAAATAATCTGGTTTTTTGAAAGCGTGAGGTCCTTAAAACATAAATTTATAAAGAGAAATACTACGCAAAAATTATTGTTTTTAAATATATAAAAATACAAAAGGGTCACAACTCAAAATACTAAAATTTTCGCAACTCAAAATAAGTCTAAATAGACTTTCATCTTGCAGGAACAACACACTTAACACAAAAATAGACATAATTGCATTTTTCCAGTTAAAGAAGATAGTGATGTGACAAAAATTTTTGCAGTAGTTTCAGATTTGTACTCTAAATTTATTTATGGAAAAAAGTCGGTTTTGGAAAATTTTGAGTTGCGACTCTTTTGTGCGATATAACCGTTATTGTTCAGAGAGATTTTCTTTTATTAAAGCTATTTTAACTAATTTCTTTTTTTCTATAACAAAAAAATTATCTAAAATATCACCTTCTCAGGAACAAAAAAGTGTAAAAAAATATTTCTCCAAAAATGTATTGTTGTAAATATTTTTCAACTCTTTTCATATTGTGTTTTTCGCAAGCCATTACACCTCCCTGCAACAAGTCTCCCAAGCGGTTACGAGCGCTTATCAATCAGGAAAGATGTTAATTACCATGGAGTTTGTCTTGATGAAAAACTAAATATATTAAACATTTTGCTGAAGTATGTAAAGAATCATCAAAAACTATAAGAGCACTATGGGCTATAATCAACTCTTAATTTTGTTAAAAAACATCAATTTTTTAAGAGCGTGATAAGGACAACTATACATATTCCATTTGGCGTAGTGCGGCTAAAATGCATTTTAAAAAATTAGAAACCATTCAAATTAAGTATCTAAAAATCATACATAAGAAACACTGGAGATAGTCAACTGAGTTGCTTCACAACGAAACCTGCTATACATAAGTTGCCGGCTTCATGAAACTATATAACTGCAACTACCACAAATCCATCGCGTATAAACTGATACGGAAATGCATTTAATCAAGCTAGGACATTGAAATTCATTAAACCGAAAATAGTATGTATAACATAGTTTGTTATCCTTTAATAATATTACTATAAACATGTATATTTTGCATATATAATTTATACCCTCGTTTTACTTATTTTTCTGTAAATAATCTTATCTTTAAGTCGTTGTAATATCTAAAGATACTATCTCGAAAGTTTTTGTTTTATTTAAAAAAAAAATACTTTTAGATGGATTGAAACTGAGTTGATTCGTTTTATTTTTTATTTTTTTTTTAATTTAATTATTTTTCTAAAAAATCTATCAAAAATTTTTTAAATTTTTTCCTTAAATTTAAACCCAGAAAACTCGCAATTTCGAAGGTGTTATTTGAGATAACAAAAATAATTTTTACTTAAAAAAGATGTGCTTGAATATTACTTATTTTATGAAAATAAATTATACATTGCACAAGGCTAAAAATATTTAAAAAGAGCAGTATTTTAGGGGCCCTTGAAAAAATATATTTTTCATTTAAAAAAACCATTTTTACGATTTTTCCAAAATGTCTTAAAAAATGTTCAATTGAAATTATTTGTATCCAACTTAAACGCCAACCCAAAATGGCTCTCAAATTTCTTATTTAAACAAAAAACCAATAAACAATATTAAGACAGTTTAAGTTGCCTTTGATGGCAGTAAAAATAAATTATAATAAAAAATAAAAATTAATAAAAACTACATGATTTTAAATAACCAGAAACCACAAATAGCGGACGTAAAGACTGATCTTCTTTGCAGCACAAGTGGGAGGGGTTTTGAGCAATAAACAATCATAAAGCTTTGAAGTGGAAAAGCAACAACAAAATATAATACAATACAAGCACAACCATGACTTGGTTAAAAGCTACCGTATTAATAAACTAAACTTACTAAAAAATAAAATAAAATAAAAAATTAAAAAAAAATCTATCCCTCCTTTTTTGTTTGCAACAAAAGAACTCTTTAACGAAAATTATTTGAAGCCCCCCAACAACACGCCTTAATAGCACTTTATTTCTTAGTAAAAGAAAATTTTCCAACGAAAATCTTATTTAACATTAAATTGACCAACTGACTGAGTGCCTTAAGTTGTAAAAATATTTCCAAGATGAGAAGGAAGTGACTAGAAAACAAATATTCTAGTATTCAATTAATTGCTGTAAACTATTTTCTTTTTTTTCTCTCTCTTCATTATTGTTTAGTCATGATTGTGTCTTTTATGTTTTTAGGGTGGTCTCGGTTCATTAATATTCCGCAAAGAAAAAAAGATTTTCTTATAAAGATATAAAATTAAAAAAAAAATAAAATAAAATTCAAAAAAGGAGTGCTGCTGGGAAATGAAATTAGGTCAGTTGATTTGATTGAAATTAACTCATTAGAGGAGAAATTTCTATTGGAAACTTGAATAATAAAAAATTAATAATAAATAAGAATATTCCTCAAGATCACTGTTTCTAAAGAAAGAGGTTAAAAAAAATTAAATTTGCTTCGTGGCCTTTAAAACCGTGGCAAAGGATCAAAGGATCAACCGTGAATCACAGCACTCTTTGCATGAAACTGCGCCACGTTTCTAACTTTCGTTTAACTTCCACACGACTACTATCTTTATAACTCTGTAGTCGTTCGCAGTTTGTGCTGTGGTCAAAGAATCTTTAATCGTCAGTGTTACATTTATTTAGAGTACTGTCTCAAGGATTAATCCTTAAAACACTTCTTTTTTCTATTTATGCCATTGCAGAAAATATTTCTAGACTCAAAAAGGATGTGAATAAAGGCCCAACTATTACGATAGAAAAATTACACATATTTTGTTGTTTGTATTATTTGAGCCAAAAGTACTAAAAATTACAACTGTGTGCATCCCTGAATTTATAAGCAGTAAAAAATTATTTTTGTTGCAAATTGTGTATTAAAAAAATGGAAATGAAATTAAAATGTTTAAAGGCACTTAAGTTATTAAATTCGAAGGTTGAGTTTAGTTCTTCAACGTTATCACGAGTACTACAAAATAAAGATTCCCATTGTAAAGAAGTGAAAAATATTCAATATAAATGTTTATAACGGCGGGGTGCGAGAGAGCTTTTCAAAAATATCATAGGCTGCAGTAGTGCCCATTCCTTAATATTTGGTGCCCCTGTAGGCTAGTAGGTAGTGTACTAGCTTGTCAGTATGGGGGTTGTGGGTTCGAAGACCTTGGTTTTTCTTCACTATAAATAAAAAATTACTTGTCGGTGGGGCTGCTCAGCGACGAAGGCATAGACACTGGTCGCTGTGCTGTCTTTATACGGCAGTTAATTTCCGACTATCCTTCTACCTTCACCACCTGTTTCATCTCTTCTGTATCCCTTTCCTAAAGAATGTAGCACGGTACTTGATTAAATGGGCATTGTTGCCTGAAGTACTACTACTCTTTTAAAAAAATATATATATAGCTCATTCCATTCCATCTGTGTTTGCACTCTGCGACTTTATATGCTTCACACCAGTATGAAAATGAAAAACGCAAACAAAATCTTTCTAGGTATTACTTATTTACTTTTACTGCATTTTTCTGCTACTTCTTTCCATGCTCTTTCCTTTGAATTGATCATTTTGTCACATGATCAATTTTTTCTTTGTACGTTTTCTATTTAATTAAGATAAAATATTATTTCGCTTTCGTCCTACATTGGAATTTTGTACTTTGCTTAAGTAAATGACATTTGACGAAACTTGACGAAAAGTTTTATTAAGTACATTATAGCTTGCCACATATGATTATTAGGTATTTCCACAGTTGCATAATGTAGTTGGGCCTTAAAAATTATTCCTGGGCAAGTGTTAATAGGTTTTGTTTAAACCGGCATAAGTCAACTTGTATTATAAGTCGTAAGAGCATATAACCGATATCGATGTTTTAATAAATGCGGAAAAGTATCTATTTTAAAGGCTGCCAAAAACCTCGTAATAATAATCAATAACAGTCTTACTTGGACAAACTATATTAACTCATTTGTGGGTCTAACTTACACTAAGCTGGGCTATCTTTGATCGTCATATCACTATACACCTTTTAATATAAGGCAACTTTTTGTAAAATCTTATTTATCTTGTTTCTGGGTTAACTGTCGGCTGTGAACTTTTTGTTGGACGTGACTCTGCTAGAAATTAAAGCGAAACGTCTTAGACAACAATATCATTAGATATGTTTACGGACTGAAAAGATATGATCATGGTTCCCTATTTTCAGGAACCTCCTTAATATCCATGCTCTTTTATATCTTCATAAAACCATTTGTTCAGAACAACCAGTATCTTACACCGTTCTCTAATGGCAGTTTTTCATACATGTTTCGCGTCTCTGGAATGTCCTTCCTCAAGCATAAGAACTTAATAGCAATGCTAATAGCTTTAAACAAATTAAATATTTTTAAACAAATTTAATTTTTTTTTATAAATTAAATTAAATTTAATTTATAGTAAATTATTATTATAAATTAAATTTTAAATTATTAATTATTTAACTTATAATAAATTATAAATTATCGTTTTACTAAATAATTATTTTATAGTTAATTTTATCTGAAAAGTTAGTGTTTGTGTATCTGCCGTGTTAACTTAAATTATCAATAGTACTTTTCTGTACTCAAAATATAAGATTGTGTCTTGTTGTGCAGATTTTCAACATAAATAAATAAATAAATAAATAAATAAGTAAATAAATAAATAAATAAATAAATAAAAATATAGAACACTTTAATCAGCATCACTATTTCAAGGATATCTCGAAAGACAACAGGGGTCTTCCTATAAAACCAAAATCGTATATAATAACTATTATCTCAGAAATCCGCCATATCTGCACCGGCCTTTAAAATTACTTGGTTCCATATCTAATACGTGCCCCAGTATGCTTATCAGTCTGTGGGTTGTGGGTTCGATTCCCAACAAATATCTTGGCTGTTTTTTTTACTACAAAAATAAAAATTGACTGTTGGTGGGGCTGCTTAGCGATGAAGAGGCATGGTCACCGATCGTTTTGCTGTCTTATACGACAGTTAATTTCCATAACTATCCTTCTACTTTCACCACCTGTCTATTTCTTCTCTTCTTCTTCTTCTTCTTTTTATCTTCTTTTTCTCTTCTTTCCTAAAGAATGTAGCACGGTACTTGACTAAATAGGCGTTGTTGCCTAAAGTGCTACTTCTCTTTGTAAAAAACTACAAAAAAAAAACGTTTAAGATTAAAGAGTGTTCCGGTGAAAGAAATTTAATATTAAGGTATTTATAAAAGCAAAATTGGCTGCAACTCCCACTTTGAGGCCTTGGCCTTAAATAATGAAAATTAATAAACAAAAATTTTTTATATTAAAGGGTGTTTCCATAGCATTTGATTTTTGTTTCTCTGGAAAAGCAAGGCACTTAAAAGTTCATAGAATTTCTATTACCATAGTTTTTTGCTAAAGACATAAAATGAAATTTTCAGGGTGTTCCATACAAGATATGATTATAAACCTTATGAATTTTTCCTTAAAACCATCACCGTCAAGATTTTATAATTTACACTGTGTTTATTAGTAAATTCCCTACAAAAGCCGCTATAGAAAATAAAATTAGAAGTAGAGGAGTGTCCTATAGATGAGATGATTTCAACATATATGGCAATAATTTTTTAAAGCGCAATGGACTGGAAATGAAAATTAAAAGATTTAATACAAGTAAATCGGCAATAGCAAGAAAGAAAATTTCTATTAAAATGTTGTGGCTCTATTAAACTGCAAAAGACATACTTTTATAGTTTACCGAAAGCTCGTGTTAATATGGTAACTATAACATTTCTTTAAAAACTCAGGGTAGTGTCGCACTTAGACTTCGCCAGCCTTTTGTCCTTCTGTTTGTTTTAAATATGTTTTGTTTTGCAGCAACTACTTTTAAGGCAGAATATTTCCACAAAAGTAACAAAATTCTTCTACATCGCTAAACTATTTTCAGAGCTTTACTTTGCGAAAAGGGTATTTTTAATATATTTTGGCAAAATATTATTACGAATTATTTTTTTCCCTGAAGTTTTTCTTTTCCTTTCTTGATATTTTTCGAGTCAGTATTTCTCACAAAGTATCCCTTTTTCTCTAACTAGGTGCCCCTGTAAGCTAGTAGGTAGTGTACTAGCTTGTAAATATGGGGGTTGTGGGTTCGACTACCAACGAAGACCTTGGTTTTTTTCACTACAAAAATAAAAATTTACTGTCGGTGGAGCTGCTCAGCGATGAAGGCATAGTCACTGGTCACTGAACTGTCTTATATACGGCAGTTAATTTCCGACTATCCTTCTACTTTCACCATCTGTTTCATCTATTCTCAAGCACGGTGCTTGACGAAATATGCATTGTTGCATGAAGTGCTGCTTCTCTTAAAAAAAAAAAAACCGAAAGGATTTTTTAAAACGATAAAGTCTTTTAAAAAGCAACTTCTCACAATGTTTTTACAATTATCGATAATTCCTCTCTTGGAATTATAAATTTTTGCTGCTTTATTAAAAATTAATTTTGTTCTTTTTTGAGATCTCTTTCTTAAAAATAGACAGCCTTTTCAAAGACATCACTTTCCTTCCAAAAATATCACTTGTCTCATAAGAAGAAAATTTATATTTTACATAAATTCCCAATAAATTTAATAAATTCGTAAATCTTTTTTGACTGGCGCTATTTTGTTAGGCGATTGCTAAAAGGTAAACACAACAAGGGATCCAGTTCGGTTACGCAAGTAGGATGTAAATTACATGTTAATGGCAATAATGTTTTGATTTTGGAGTACGATGGAGATGCTTGATAAGATTTACGTCGGTAACTGGCGCGTGTATAACATCATATCACTGTGGATGAAATGTAACGTCATCCTCGCCCTAAAAGGCCTTCAGATGCGTACATCCTCCGGTTACTCCTAGTTGCAACTTCAAAAGCCCGAAGCAGGCTTCACGCTGAAGAGTTGGAGAGTATATAACTCCTGGTCCAGAAAGAATGAAGCTTAATAAAATTTAAGAACACAATGGGTATCATGCTCACTGGACCTTGAGCATTCATTGTAAATGATCCGAGCCACACAACTCAAACGAGGTCGTCGAAATCACAACCACCACGATTAAAGTTGGCCATTCAGGAGGGCCAACTTTAATAATCAGTCAGAGAACAGCTAAAAGGCTAAAAACAGAAATAGCTGAACTCTGGGGCTTTACTATTCCCGTGGAAATGTAGTGGAATTGTCCAGCTGGCTCCCGCTAGCCTTGAAGGTGACTGGGCTTCCTTTAACCTCCGAAGACACATGTAAAGACGCTGGGATTCCATCAAAACATACCAATGTGCCCCCGGGGGAAAGTACGATGGAGATAGTCAATCAATTATGGTGTTAGTAGATGATAAACAGGAGTTATTAGTTAATGTTACCTACGATCGTACATCACGCCCTGCAAGTTTCCGCCGTCAATCTGGAAATTATGCTGATCGTCTTGGTTGTTTGGTTACCTGGAAATGGGGAAACCTACATTTTTATAATCTATTTGTATTTATTGTGAAAATGCCTTTTTCTTACAAAAAAAATGCAAATAAACAGATTTCCAAAATTCTAAAATTTGTATTTCCAGGGGATTTTTGGTGATAAAAATATTCTATTTGGGAATTCAACTTTAAAAAAAATCGGGCAACTAAAAATTCACTAGTGTGCTGCTTTACAAAAAGGTTTGTAGTTGATAAAATTAAAACAGAGTCGAGCTATAAATATAATTTAACAGAGTTTAAAATTTTACACTAGAAGGAACCCTTTGACTTTCTGGTTTTTGTTCGTCAAATATTGTTTATTGAAATGATACTTGATACTTTGTTTCTTAAACAAAATTTCATTAATGTTTTTTTGTTGCCTTCGAAGAGTGACAAAATTTTTTATTTGCTTCAATGAAAGCTTTATTCTGAAATTCTTTATTGTGGGGTTACCAGGGCTGATTTAATTTTCAAATCTATAAGAACTTGCCATTAGTAAATTATTAATTATATAAAAAAATTAAGTTATCTCCATTTAACACATATGTTTAACAAAAAGTGGTCAAATTAATCCCCAATCGTGGTGAAAAAGTATGTAAAAATTATTTGTGTTCAATACCGACTGAGAAATGTCTTGGTTTAAAAGAAAATCTGTTTATTTCTTTTTAAGATTAATGGAATGAAGTAAATAGTTATGTATCACTCTGTTTGAAAATCCATGTAGATTTAAATATCGTTATCTTGTCTTTAGATTACGAATTAAAAACGAAAAAAGTAAATAAAATGAAATGAAATAGTCGTTACTCTAAACATTTTCCAGTTAATTTCTATAGTTTTTCTATAGCGTTTGTGCCAGCTTTGGATTTTTTTTTATATTTAATTCTTTTTTTTTTAATTTTATTTTTAAAACGGAAACCATTAATTTTTCTCATGTTGGCTTTAGATGTCATTGCAGACTCATGTCAGTAGTAAAAACAGCAGTAATAGCCACAATATTAGCAGACAGTGAAGAAAATATTTAAATGCAAAATAGTTATGTTTGACACAAGTTTGAAAATTAATGTAATTTTTGTTGTGCACGAGCAATAAGAAGAGAAAACAGCGACAGAAGATAAACGCTACACAATTAATTGGTAGCTTAAGAAAGTCCTTGATTTAGATTGGTGAAAAACTTTAGATTTAGGGAATATAAATATTTCGGATGTAATTTAGACAACAAGGTTCCAAAAATGTGTTTAAGAGTGTTAAGTCCTCAATCATAAAGTCTTTTAGATCTCCTTAGTGAAGGGATTTTTCACACGGCACTTACTTTAATACATATTGAGCATGTGCTGAAAGTGAGGAAAATGCGTTTAACGTTTAAAATATTATATGATCTATTGGATATTATTACTCTGCATGCTAGACTCAGACAAGTTGCTAGATTCTTTTTTGTTGTTGTTTCAAAATTTTTTATAAGCATCTCCTGGAAGGGCTAAGTGATCAGTCCACCTTCAGAGTTTTCTTTTACGCATTGAATTTAAACTTCATGACGCAACTTTCTTCTAATCACAACACAAAACTCCCTATTCCCTGCAATTTACTTAATCATGAACCGATTTATTAAACAATTGTATTAAATTACTTCGTTACAAGTATCGGGTGTTTCCATAGATGCATAGAAATTTAAGTTGGCAACGTTTTTTTTAATTGGCAGCCTTTTTGGTCAAGTGATTTATGTTTAGTTTGGTTTAGCATTTCAGCATGACTATACTGATGCCTAAAGAATACTTCCAAATTATTTTGAAAATCGTGGTTCTGCTCGGAATACGTTTTGGAAGATTTTGTGGAAATATCTTTGTTTGCATACTTTGCGATTACTTTGCAATGCAAAGATTAGATAAATTTCTCGATTTTCGTTTAGTGATGATGCCAGTTTTGTTTGAATGGATAGATCAATAAATAGAAGGGCCGTTCTTGGAGTAATGATAATCCTCAAGTGTTGGTTACGCTATGATTACATCAAATAAAAACAAATTGATTGAGCGCTATAGAGCTATACTTACTGGCTTTTTAGTGCAACCATGATTTATAGAAGCTTTGTTTCATTAAGATAGCGGAACATGACTTACATCTCGTGCCACAAATGATTTATTAAAGAAACTTTTGGCAACCACATATATTCACGTTTCGCAGTCGTCAGTTAGCCTCCAAGATCGTACGATCTAACGGCACTCGACAACTTTGTGCGGGGATATGCCTGATGAGATTTACGTCAGTACCTAGCTGTGTAAGTCATAACCTGACGATGGATCATACCACTGTGGATGAAATGTAGGGCGAGGATGACGCCCTAGAAAGCCTTCAGATATGTATATCCTCCAGTCACTCCTAGTTGCAACTTTAAGAGTTCGGAACAGGCCGCAGTCACTAATTTCTTGCTGAAGACTTGGGACTATCCAACTTCTGGCCCAAAAGGCATGAAGCTTAATTAAATTTAAGAACACAACCGGAATCATGCTCACTGGACCTGGACAATTTATTGTGTTCATTGTGAATAATCCGACTCACACAAACGAGAGCTTCAAAAACACAACCACCACGATACTCCCGAAGGGACAACCTCAGTAATCAGTCAGAGAGGAGCTAAGAGACTAAAGAGCCAAAAAGCTGAGCTCTGGGGCTTTACTGATTTGCGTGGAAATATAGTAGAATTGTCCAGTTGGCTGCTGTTAGCCTAGTAGGGGACTGGGCTTCCTTTTATCCTCGTTGACACATGTATTGACGGTGAGATTCCGTCAAAACATATCAATGTGCCCCCAATGTGTAGGGTGGACTTCCTGCGGGAATTTTTTTTCGTGATAAGATTTACATCTGCACCTAGCTGTAAGCCCTAATCAGATGGTGATCCAACCACTGGGAATAAAAAGCAGCGTCATTCAAGCCCTAGGACGCCGAGGACTAATTGTAGCAACAGGTCTTTTCCAGTTGCAATTTTAGCGGTTCAAAAAAAGGTTCTTTACACCACTCCTTGCTGAAGAGCTGGAGCTTATCCAACTTCTGGTCCAGAGCACATAACTAGCATGCTCACTGGATCAAGAATCATTCACCCGTTGGTGTTATTAAGGTGAGATGATCCTGGCCCCCATAATCAAATTCATGCGGGGACCTCGAAACCACAATCACCACGCTACTCCTGAAGTGATCAACCTCAATAATCAGTCAGAGAACAGCTAAAAGACTAAAGAGTCGAAAAGCTGAACTCTGGGGCTTACTGATTCCCGTGGAAATAACGTGGAGCTTCCAGTTGACACCCTGCTTGCCTTCTTAAGTAATCCATGATGTTCGATAAATGTGCCCCCGGGGGGATATGCGAGGTTGCTAGTCTATGCTGATAAGTCCAAAACGATTACATTCTCAAAAAGCAGCATTCGCCACGTTACAGCGAATATACGGCCATAATGGAGTAATTGAAATTGGACGTGCACATTAAACTAATTCCAAATTAGCCATGGCGGTCATATTTAAGTGATAATGCTGGAAGATTAACTTTCGAATATAGTAAATTTCTAGTCAAATTAAAAACTTACTTCACTTTAAAGTTCTATACCTCTATAAAAACCACCCTATACTAATAAGCAATAAAAATGCATCATTTTTAAATTAAATCGTTAAGAATGTCTGGCCTAGAAAACTGGGGCGGTTAATGATTTTCAGTTCGAAACGTAAGAATCGTGTGTCAAGAAATGTTACAGTGGGTTCACTGGAATCCCTGGGGTAACCTGCTTTATTAAGCTGTAAGAAACGCAAAAAATTTGCAGACATATTTTTGATTTGTGGTGGATACTGCCGAAAAGATACAACTTTAACTTTGTGCAAACAAATTTTTCCTTATTTTAATACACAACGTGAAAATGCTAAACATTATGCTATCACTATAATACCATTTTAGATGATGTAGCGTATTTCTTGAAATCAAGATAAATGTTTTGATATTAAAATTGCCATAAAATAGATGTGTTAAATTGTTTGCATCATTTTTCATATTGAGATTTTAAAGATTTTTGTTATTTGATTTTTATTTTAACTTAACGTTCGCATTAAATAGACGGCAATGAAGTGATAAAAATTAACAAATCAAGAAAAACGAATAAATGAATTATTTAATGAAATTTCTTTAAACAAGACATTAATACATTAACAAAAATGTTTAACAAAACGTATGTAATGTAATGGCTTTCGAAAAAACTAGAACATTAATTCAATAAAATATTCAAAGAAAGTTAACACAAGTGATGAGAGAATTTAAAGAAAAAAAGAAAATTTCAAGTTTTGCCAAGATTATTTTTAAAAGAAAATAAAATGGGAATAACACAGAATTAAAAAATGTATGACCTAATTACACTTAATATGATGAGCTACTTTGCGAGACATGCGTTTCATTATATTTTGAATAGCTTAGCGCAAAAGAAAGGCGTTACAAAGAAGCAACCTTTTGCTTGTGTTTTATGTTTATGGTATGTTAACACAAAATAGTTAATGATTATAACTTTGTTTATTAGTGGCATTCTTTACTGAGATCTTTAATTTATAGTGTACAGGACATGCTTTTAAACAGACTGTTGCCAGAGATGTTATCTTTCTGAAATCTTTTAGATTATTTTGAGCAAAAATTATTCGCTAATTATGATTCTTACACTATCAGATGCCTTTCTTTTAGATGCCAGACCACAATGGCTTACCGGATATCTACAAGTATCTGAATAGCATTTTTGAAAAGTCCACAGTGACCTTTTTCGTGAGTTATCCTCAAGTACATTGTCATTCAAAGCGCCTTAAAGATGTTGCCAATAATCGGTATATTGTCAAATTTTGATACAAATTTCCAGCGTCAATGCCTAAGATAACCACAATGGAATTTCTGGAATTTCTAACCCTTTTTTAAAAGCCATCACATCAAGTCGTTACAAAATAATTCATTATTAAATTTAACAGCAAATAATTCAGGTTGCTATTATTGCTGTAAGAACTAAAAGCAGAAAACTTGGGCTTTAAGATGACACTAACAGGACTGATGTGATACAGTGACCAAACTTAAGAGATCTCTTGGGTTGACGTCATGCCTTAAGAACAACCTAGGATTCTCTATAAGGCTCTGAGCTTCCAAGCACGTTGTCTGTGCAGGAATACTTAAGAAATATCTTTAGCAGATAATTAAAAATTTATTTAAAATAGGTCGAGAAAATGTGATAGTTTTTCACAATGGCCGTTTACATCCTTAAAAATTAATTCTTGAAAAAAAAATTTATTTAAAAAAAAATTTAGAAGAATATAAATTTGCCAAGTGCAAATTGCTCTCACAGTTTCTTCCAGGGGGTAAATTTATCAGTCTTTATGGATTGCTTAACATAGACTTGTGCTGTATAACTTGGGGGTATAAGGAAATCCAGTCTTTTGAAGGCAGCAAGGGTTCAACTGGAAACTCAACATTATTTCCACGGGAACCAGTAAACGACATAGTTCCGCTTATTGTCTCTTTAGCCTTTTACCTGTTTCTCTGACTAATTACTGAGGTTGGCCCTTCGGATGTACCATGGTGGTTGTGGTTTCGCGGCCCCCTGAATTTGATTTAGGGGGACAGGATCATCTCGCGTTTAATAAGACCAACGGATGAATGATCCGCATCCAGTGAATGCTAGTCATGTATTCTGGACCAGAAGTTGGATAGTCTCCAACTCTTCAGCGACTCTGCTTTGGAAGCGCTGAAATTGCAGCTAGGAATGACCTGTTGCTAGAATTAGTTATATTTTTAATACTCTCGACAAGTATTATTTAAAACATTTTTAGGTAAAAAATAAATTTTTTTATGGGGCCACCCTTAGGCATCACTTTTTTATATTTGTAAATCAAGATATCTGTTAATTTCAGAAAGCTGGGTGTAACAGTATCAAATTGAAAAGAAACATGGCAAAAAATAAAATGGCGAAAGTAAGAAATTGCTAAATGAGATTTTCTCTGGGGACACCCTTTAAATATAAATTTTAGTTTTTATGATTTCATTGTATGCAAAATTGCAGCCTTATCCGGACGGAATCTCACCGCCACTACATGTGTCAACGGGGGTAAAAGGCAGTCTAGTCGCCTTAAAGGCTAGCAGGAGCCAACTAGACAATTCCGATTTATTTCCACGGGAATCAGTAAAGCCCCAGAGATCAGCTTTTTGGCTCTTTAGTGTTTTAGTTGTTCTCTAACTGATTAATGAGGTTGGCCCTTGGGGAGTATCGTGGTGGTTGTGGTTTCGAGGCCCTCGTTTGAGTTGTGTGAGTCGGATTATTCACTATGAACACAATGAATGGTCCAGGTCCAGTGAGCATGATTGCGGCAGTCTTTTAAAATTTTATTAAGCTTAATGCGTTCTGGACCAGGAGTTGAATAATCTCAAACTCTTCAGCAAGAGGAGAGTGGCTGCGGCCTGCTTCGAGCTCTTAAAGTTGCAACTAGGGGTGACTGGAGAATATACGTATCTGAAGGCTTTCTAGCGCGAGGATGATGCTACATTTTATCCACAGTGGTATGATCCACCGTGAGGTTATGGCTTATTTATACAGCTAGGTACTGACGTAAATATTGTCACACATTCCAACCTATGAAACTTAAGTGTCTATCTGTAACCTTTTAAAGGCAGATAGGAGAAAATTATGTCTCTATCAAAGCTCCTTCAAATATATAATTTCTGTTAGGAGACAGATGGCTGGCGATTGCAAAGACATGGTTAAGGCAAAGAAATAGGGTTTTAGCTATTGTAGCTAAAGCATAATAATAATAAAACATAAATTTAGGACTATTTTAATAAACAATTTTTATTTCCAAATCACAAACCAAATGAGAATTTTTAGCGAATATTATGCCATGAAATCTTTAGCTCTAAAATAAACATCTGATAAAGAGCGACAATAAAAACAAACTAAAGAGAAACAAATTAAATTAATAGACAGCATTTCCAATAAAACTTAGGGCCTCAAATCAAAACATAGACGGGTGACAGATAATATTGTTAAAATGTGGATTTGTGCTGAGTTTAACTATTTTTTTCTTTCATTTTCACTTCATTATTGATTGTAATTATTCCTTTTAAATAAAAATCAACTAATTCAAATTATTATACTTAGAAATATAACAAAAATATTTAAGTGGACTTTATTTGCAATTTTTGTTAAACATTGTTTGTACCGAACTTCAAAACTAATTCTCATTTGATGGAATAATAATTTTTTTGCTTAAAGAAAAATATGAAAATATGAAAAATATAGCACTAGGTCATTATTAAATAAAAAATTTTTAAAACTTTTTTTTTAATTTTTATAGTTTTTTAAACGATCTTTTTTATCTTTAATAAATATCTTTTTTCTTTTTTTAGATCTTTTTTTATATATTTTTTCTTTTCAATATTTCGCTTTCCTTTGGAAAGCTTCTTAAGGAAAAAATTTTTAAAATTTTTTTTTTATTATTTTTCAATATTTCACCAAACCATTGGTTGGCATCATCAGGTTTAAGTTTTAAAAATTTCTTATTAAATAATGACCTAGTGCTTAATAATTAACTACTGAAAAATATTATGCTTAGAAAAAAAATACAGAAAAGTTATGCGATGAGCGGAATAGTTATGAATATCAGCCCTTTATTTCGTTATAAAATGTTAGATGTCATTTAATAAATTTATCGAATGTTTAATTTTCGTTAACTTAAAAAAAATATATTTGAATTAGTTTCACACAAAAAAAGATTGTAAAATTAAGATGTACTTATAATTATGCAATGCAGTGTATAATAGTTTTTTCCTTTTTTTCTCTTTGTTTTTAGAATATGATTAATTTTTTGTTTACTTTTTATTTATATTTAAAATGATTAAAATTTTCCTTATCTTCCTGCATGCTCCAATTACCTTTATTTGCCGCCAATTTCCATTTTAAATATTTATTGCCGTTTCGTTACACATAGCGAATGTATAAAGTTGAGCTTGTGGTGTGTAATATTCTAAATTTATAATTTATTATTTTTGCCTTCAATTTGTATTTGTTTCAATCATTTGTTGTCAAGCATCATTTTGAACAGTTATTGAGGAGAGTTGTTTGGGGCTTTTCTTTTTTGTCCAACAGTTCTATAGCAGTTTAGTGTTAATATTTCTTTAACACTTGAAAATGTCGTGTCAAAGCCATTAAGATTGAATAATGTTATTGATGCATAACAACAAGTTCTCTTTGTTCGTTCACCCTTTTTCGTTTTCGGAATGAAAAGGTAGAGTATTCGTTAATAAAAAAAAAAAAACAGCATGCAATTTATTAAACTAAATGAGGTGTTAATAGCATTTTAAATGGTTTGAAATTAATCAATTGAGATCGTCATCTCAGTAACATACATATCGTAAAGTGAACAATAAGGCATTCTTCAAATAGTAAGATTAAATAATAATAAAACAATAACAATGAATAAATTATAAGAAAAAATGTTGAATAACTGGCTTTGGCTTTGCCCTGCTGGTTGCTGTTAAAGAGTACTTGGTCCTCTTCTATATTAAAGAAGTGAAAACGTTCAACTTTTAACAGCATAATTCTCACTTAATGTAACAAAATAAATTTTCATAGATTGAACCGACTTAACCTAAAATCATGAGCGATGAGTTGTTATTTAAAAATACTGAAATGTCAGCTTATTGTTCACATGTTGATTATGATCATTTAATCACAACTGATACAACTTTTTGAGAAATAGAATTAAGCCCCCATACAGGACTTGCTATATATGAACGCAATAAGGAAACATAGCAAGGGTTTAATTTTAACAATTGTGTTCCATTTAGTGATGCGGGAGAGGGTCAGCAACTAGCAATTGTGAATCATAAGCTACTGAGATACAAAGTTCGATTGAAAAGAGAATTGAAAATATAGTGATTGAAGGGCATCAAGTGCCATGTTACCAAATCAGCCAAGTATACGGTTGGGAAAGGGGAAAAGGCCTTTTATGAATTTACCATTTCACCGTAAGAGGACTGTGAAGTGTGGTAATCTTGGTGTACTCGTTAATTTACCAGTCGACAATACTAATCTCGTCTCCTCACTTCCACACGAGTGCTAAGGCCAAATCTATCGCCAGCCGGTTTAAAAACATTATGTATTCTCGGACAAGATTGAATGTTTTACGATTCATAATTTACGGTTTTATAGATTTATAGTTTTGTAAGGTGCCCCTGTAGGCTAGTAGGTAGTGTACTAGCTTGTAAATATGGGGGTTGTGAGTTCGATTCACTACAAAAATAAAAATTGACTGTCGGTGGGGCTGCTCAGCGATGAAGGCATAGTCACTGGTCGTTGTGTTGTCTTATATACGGCAGTTAATTTCCGACTATCCGTCTACTTTTACCACCTGTTTCATCTATTCTCTATCCCTTTCCTAAAGAATGTAGCACGGCACTTGACTAAATAGGCATTGTTGCCTGAAGTGCTACTTCTCTTTTAAAAAAAAAAAAAAGATTGAATGTCTTTAAGAACGCCATTGGGGTCTTGATTGCAGCCTAGCTATCACTAATTTTACCAATATTTCTAGCGAAAATTTTTGAAATACCAAAATCATTATGGACAATAATTCGTTCGGGAAATTGAAGCAAGTTTTCATATCCTTCAATCTAATAAATATTCTCTTGACATCCATGAAAATACCAATCTATTTTTTAGAGGAAAGCAAAACCACTTTCCAAAAGTTTTGAAATATTGATATCAAACTTCTTTATTTTATTTTATCTGCAGATGACAGTAGCATTTGACTAAGTCGCTTGAAGAATTTGGCCGCAGCCTCAAATAAATGTGAGGATTCTAGTCGTTTAAACAGACTTAATGTTGTTTACGATTATGACAAAATAAACTGTTTTAAGACTTAATGTCCTGACATTCTTGGCACACAATCGGATGAGCTTAACACTGGCACAAGCAGGTTTTAAGTGATCGTTTTAAGTAAACTTAAAACTATCACTTTCTTCAAATCAAATTTAAATTTATCTATCTGTACCAAGAATCAACAAAAGTGCAATTTGCCTTTAACTAAAACGCAAATCAAGGCATGAACACATACAAGAGGATATATGTAGGGTGGGCAAATTTGAGGTTAGGAAGTAAATTGCCCTAAAACACAAAATTTACACACATAAAACTTCAGTTTTATTAATACTTATGTAAAGTAGAAATATGGGAATTAATATGAAAATAGTATGACGGCGACAGCCGTCCGCTCTTTTGCTAAAATTTTTGAAGTACATTTTGAAACAAAGCTTCCTTTATCTCGTCATATTTTAGACTATTATTTGCTACTGAGTTTTTCATGTTAACCCAGTGTTTCACATAGTTCAGCAATAATATTCAAGAATATAACCGCCTAATTGAAAATCAGCCTAATGACTAAAGCTGAAAGTCCATACCACACGTTATACGCGCACACGCTTTGTATACGTTTGATGCTTTTTACGCGTTCTACGCTTTTCAAACTTCAAGGTACATGCAACGCTTTTTATGCGCCAAGTTTTTTGTTATGATCAGCTGTGGTGTAAATAATTTTATCTAATAAAAAAAATTTTGCAAAAATGAAAACTGAAATTGAAATTTTTCAAGAATTTACAGAATTTATTAAATTTGTGCATATGATATTTTGTGTAATGAGGACCTATGGAAAACTTCAAGAGAAAAGAAGACGCTTTTGGGTACGTCCCTTGTTTTTGGAAAGGGAAGTGAGTGGTATTTTTGTACCAACGTTTGAAAAAACAAAATAACAGAAATAATGCAACGTCAAAAACAGCTGAAATTTTTTCATGGCGCTTGCGACGCGTAGAAAAGTAGAAAGTAAACCTACTTCTTGCGTTGTATGCGTCATAAGCATTCTATGCGATGTGCTGTGTAACTTGTCACATAAAATTACACTGATTCTACTTTTTTGACAGACGCGTATAAAGCGTGTACGCGTAAAACGCGTGGTATGGACTTTCAGCTTAAAGATGATTTTGTTGTTGTTGTGGCTCTAATGATGCCCCATTGTTGCGCACGTCTACGGGTTAATATCCCAGACTCATGTTTAACACTTTGCTGTACAGCGGCTATGTTTGCAGTACTACGACTATTATAAGAGTTTTGATTTTGTCTGTTATCAACAACAATACCGTGAATTATGAATTTATTAAAAAAATTACGCACAGTGCTCTCAGAAAAGCCATGATTACAAGGAAAATCTGCTTGCATTTTATAAAGTGATACAGTGAAATTTTTACCATTTTGCTAGTAAATTTTTACAATTAATATTCTTCGCTCAATATTTTAAGGTTCCATGTTTAAAATTTCCCAACGTTTAGCCAACTAAATGTAAAAAGATGACATCTCAATTCGTGATATTTAATCATTTGACATACAATTTAATTCCTAACCTTAAATTCGCCCAGACTCTATAAGCCAGTATGTTGTGGCCCTAAAGAAACAAGGATTTCCAAAAAAATAATTGTAACTTTCTTGTAATAATTATTTTTCCTTGCAGATTGTAATAACGTTCCTGAGAAAGAGCTTCGAAATGGCATAAAAAATGACAATGACAAAGAACTTTTAATCGGCATACGGGGTATGATCAGAAAAATAATTGTTATTTTCAATTTTTTAAACAAGTATTTATTTATTCCTCGATAACTATCTTGTGCCCTCTCAAATAATCCTTCTCAAATACAATACACTTATGCCAGTATTTTTTCCAATCCTCAAAACAGTTCTGAAATGCTCTTTTTGGTATCCCTAACAGTTCCTCTTTCGATTTTTTTTTTATCTCCTCAATCGTAGCAAAATACTTTCCTTTCATCGGTGTCTTCAGTTTTGGGAAGAGGAAAAAGTCAGCAAGGCCCAACTCGTGTGAATACGGTGGTTGAGGCAGGTTTACGGTTTTGTTTTTAGCCAAAAACTCACACATCCTTGCTGGTGCATCCCTCGGGGGCACATTTATCAGCCTTTACTGAGTACTTGACTATCTAAACCTGTGCCGCTGGGGGTATAAGGGAGCCCAGTCCCCTGAAGTCAGCAGGGGACAACAGGAAAGCTGCATGTTATTTCCACGGGAATCAGTAAGCCCCAGAGTTTCCGCTAATTGTCTCTTTAGACTTTTAGCTATTTCTCTGACTGATTATTGGGGTTGGCCCTTCGGGAGTTTCGTGGTGGTTGTGGTTTTGCGGCCCCAAGTATGAACTGATTATGGTGGCCCGGATCATCTCGCCTTTAATCACACCTGGTGAATGATCTAGATCCAGTGAGCATGCTAGTCATGTGTTCTGAACAGGAGTTGGATAATCTCCAGCTCTTCAGCAAGGAGTAGTGGTTTGCAGCCCTTCTCTGGAACCGCTAAAATTGCAACTAGGAAAGACCTGCTGCTAGAATTAGTCTGCGGCTTCCTAGGGCGTGAATGACGTTGCTTTTTATTCCCAGTGCTTTGACCAACATCTGATTGGGGCTCACAGCCAAGTACAGATGTAAATCTTATCACGGAAAAAAATTCCCGCAGAAAGTCCCCCCCCCCCACACATTGGGGGCACATTGATATGTTTTGACGGAATCTCACCGTCATTACATGTGTCAACGGGGGTAAATGAAAGCCCAGTCCCCTGCAAGGCTAGCAGCAGCCAACTGGACAATTCCACTAAATTTCCACGAGAATCAGTAAAACCCCAGAGCTCAGCTTTTTGGCTCTTAGCTGTTCTTTAACTGATTATTGAGGTTGTCTCTTTGGGAGTATCGTAGTGGTTGTGGTTTCGATGCTCTCGTTGGGTTGTGTGAGTTGGATCCTTCACGATGAATACAATAAATGATCTAGGTCCAGTGAGCATGATTGCGGTTGTGTTCTTCAATTTTAATAAGCTTCATACGTTCTGGACCAGAAGTTGGATAGTCTCCAACTCTTCAGCAAGGTTTTAGTGGCTGCGGCTTGCTCCGAGTTCTTGAAGTTGCAACTAGAAGGGACTGGAGGATATACATTGGGCGTCATCCTCGCCCTACATTTCATTTATAGCGATATGATCCACCGCCAGGTTATGGCTTACACAGCCAATTGCTTGGCGCATATGGCGCATAACTTCATTAACTGTACGACCTTGTGGTAAAAACTCATGATGCACCACGCCATTGCAATCGAAGAACACAGTGAGCAAAACCTTCACCTTTAACCGAACTTGACGTACTTTTTTTCGGTCTTGGCTCTTCTGGAGATGCTTCCATTGGGATGATTGGGCTTTAGTTTCAATGTCATAGCTATATACCCATGATTCATCGCCAGTCATGACCTTTTTGAGCAAATCTGGATCGTCGTTGTCGACGTTCAACAGCTTCTGAGCGATGTTCATTCGACGATGTTTTTGCTCATAATTTAGCAAATTTGGAACAAACCTTCGCTGCCGCAAGTTTAAAGCCGAACGATACGCTAACATCGTTAGCAACCGCTCTAATAGTGATTCGACGATTATCCAAAATTATTTTCTTCACTGCTTCAATGTTCGTCATAGGTTGTTGACGTGCTCGGAAGACCAGGACGAGCATCGTGATTGACAGCTTCGCAGCCTTCCTTAAACTGGTTATACCACAATTAAACTTCTGTTCTGCTCATAGTAGACTGGCCAAACGCCACAGCCAACATTTCAAATGTCCTTGCCCATTTAATTTTATATTTTTTACACAAAACTTAATACAGTTTCTTTGATCCAATTTTTTCGAGTAGTAAAAAATCAATGAGACACCAACACACGACATACCATTTTATCTGTCAAAAACAAACTGACAATCCAAAATGGCTGATATTTTCAACATATATAACAGACACATGTACCAACATAACAGAAAAAAAAAATGCGAAAATCGAAAATACGCAACTCACGAAATCTGAAAGTAACGGTTGATTTCGTGTATTCATTATTATTTTTATTTCAGGTTTCGGCTGGTCTACGAGGCACCTATTTTTTATTCCTTTTTATAACAGAACCAATCATTTCGAATAAACTTTTTAAGAAATAAAAATTTGACTGAATTGGTCTCAAAATTAAGAAGTTCTTCGGTAACAGGACTACAAACACAGAAGCATACGACCTAATAATCTTTTGGTTATTGAAGCTGGTTAAGCAGAATTCATAATAAAGAAAACTAAAGCCACCTAATAGTTATAAACTCTAAAATTTATCCTTCCACTTCCAAAAGCTTTTTCCTAACATTCAGCAACCAGTTTTCTTTTGAACTTCTTGTTGCTTTGCTGTCTTGTGTCTTAAAGTTTATGCCCTTCTTTTATTGCCCAGTTAATAGAGGAACAAAAAACTAAATTTTGCTAGTAGTTGTAATAGAAACCAACAACAACCAAAAAAACTAAAGACATTAAACTGTCAAGGCTGGATGACAGCTTAGACACGTTTTAAGCTTAAAGGAAAATAAAGCTATAAGCCCACATGAAAATGTTATATTAAAAGGTCAATGACAGTTTTGTTTAACTCTTAATGAAAGAGAAAAAAAAAATTAAAAAATAATAGAAACAAAATATTAAACAAAAAAGCTTTTTAAAAGTAATTTTCTAACCAAAAAAAAAAAAACAAATGAAAAATTAGCAAATTTTTTTTTTTTTTGAATTTTTTTAAAATTTTTAAATACACAAATATTTGTTTAACACATCCGCTGTTGTTGTTGTTGGGTAAATAGTCTGTGAAGAAAAAATTAATTTATACAAATAAAAGCATAAATTAATGGTTTTTAAAGTCAAAAATAATTTTGACAATTTTAAACTAGATTTCTAGGATGAGTCACCCATCTAAGGCAGCAATTGTACACGAGTTTCAATAATTTATGGGGAGCAACAATTAGTTATGACAAACACTAGATCAAAGAGTTTTTGAACGCCAAATATATTGTTGATTTTATGAGGCGTAACGCTTTAATTTAACGAAACCTTCAGAGAACACAGTTCGATATTTGAATATTTAAGAAAATTCATCAAAAAAACTTTAAACAATTAAAAATGATTTTGTGAATGGGGTTTGAAACGTGTGACAGTTTAAGTGAAACATCGTTTTTTATTTTTTTATAACTTAAATAATAAACATTTTTATAGGGTAAAAATTTGAGAGCATCTTAGCAATGAACTTCCTTAATTTTCAAATTATGAAGATAACCTCTCTTATCCAGATCCTAAAATCATAAGCATGTTCATACTTGAGCCAAGATTTTTTTGTCCTTTAAAATGTCCTTTTAATTTCAGTGATAAACAGAGTTTTCCCTTCACCGCTAAAAAACAACTGCCGTATGTAAACCGCGTAAAAAGAAAAGCCAGCACATTTTGACGCACAGTGTAATTTGTATTGGTATAAGTCTTTTTTAGTCTCATAACTTCAACTCCCTTGGCCGATAACAAAAAATATAGAAACAAATGTTTGTCATTAAGTAAGATGATATTTAAGCTGCTTAAATGATGAATACGAAAAAGTTATGGAACCACTACTTCCCTAACTTTCCCTATTCCAACAATGGCTAGTGAGTTAAGTAACAAAGCAAAAGCAATGATACCAGTCGTGGTGAAGTTGGTTAAAAGCCCTTCGTTGAACCAAAAGGTGTCGCAAGCTCGAGTCTCTACAGATTATACTCGGGACAGCTGGGCTGGACAAAGGCACAAACATTGAGCGTTCCAAATTGCGCTGGATAAACAAACTGTCGTTATGACTTGAACGCCTTAAGTAAATTGTTGAAGCGGAAAAAGCCTCAAGGGGAAAAAACGCAACAAAAGATTTTGGTTTGAACCGAGACTTCCTTAACTTTACCTAACCAAGCAATAGCATAGAGCGTTCTGGGTTCCGCCATACAAACAAAGTGTCATAATAACTTGAATGCCTTCAATACATTGTTGAAGCGAAAAAAGCCTCAAGGGGAAAAAACGTAACAATATATATCATTTCCTGTTTGAACTACAACGTTCTTAACTTCTCCTAACCAAGCACGGTACCCCTGTAGGCTAGTAGTTAGTGTACTAGCTTGTCAGTCTGGAGATTGTGGGTTCGATTCCCAACGAAGACCTTGGTTTTTTCACTACAAAAATAAAAATTGACTGTCGGTGGGGCTGCTCAGTGATGAAGGCATAGTCACTGGTCGCTGTGCTGTCTTATTTCCGGCAGTTAATTTCCGACTATCCTTCTACTTTCACCAACTGTTTCAGCTCTTCTCTATCCCTTTTCTACAGAATGTAGGCATTGTTGCCTGAAGTGCTACTTCTCTTTAAAAAAAAAATAGTTAGTGAGTCAAGTATCAATATAACAACATTGTTGAAAATTGTGGCGAAGTTAATTGGTTTAATCAACAAGCAGTCACGCGTTCGAGTCTCAGCGGATTTTATATTTGGTTCAACTGCGCCGGGTAAAGCCACAAGACATTGGCAGTTTTGAATTCTGCTGGACAAACAAAATGTCGTAATAACTTCAAGGCCTTTAAGAAATTGTAGAAGCGGAAAAGTCTCAAAGACGTAATAATATATTTTTTCCTGTTTAAACCATGACTTCTTGAGCTTTTTCTAACCGAGCAATAGTTAGTGAAATAAGTAGCAAAATAATGACAGTGCTGACAGTTGTGGCGAAGTTAATTAAAAGCACTTGGTTTAATCAACATACAGTCAGGAGTTCGAGTCTCAGCTTATTATGTTCGGATGCGCCAGGTAATGGCATAAGACATTGAGCGTTTCGAATTCCGCTGGACAAACAATGTGTCATAACAACTTAAAGGCCTTAAATAAAGTGTTGAAGGGGAAAAGCCTCAAGGAAAAAGACGTAACAATATATTTATTCCTGTTTGGACCATGACTTCCTGAGCTTTTCCTACCCGAGCAATAGTTAGTGAATTAAGTAGCAAAATAACATCATCAAAAAAAATCATAAACGGCGAATTTGTTTTAAAGCGCCTGGTTGAACAAGTCGTGAGTCTATTGTTTTGATAGCTGCGCAGGCTAAAAGCGCAATTCATTAAGCTCTAGAGTTCAACCGCAAAAACAAAATATCCCAAAAGGATATGATGATGATTTATCTCTCGAAAAATATCTCATTCCCATGATTTCTATGAAATTTTAATCTTTCAATGTTTGTACTCAACTCACTAACAGATGGCGCTCTTAGAAAAAAAAAATGAAAACTACACAGTGCAACTCCTGATTTTGGGATTCAGTTCTAAGCACATTTGACAAAACGAATAACGCAGAAGTTCTTATTTTCAGCATTACTTTCAGGTGCATATTTCACAATTAAGAAAAAAAACGTAAGAATTTATTTCTTCTTTATTTTTCCCTGAAAAAACGCAGCATTTCCATGCTCTTTGTACAATTTTGGAACTCAATTCTGAGTACAACATTCATATTTTCAGCGTTACTTTTACGTGCACATCTCAGAATTGAGAAAAAAAACGTAAGAATTTATTTCTTCTTTATTTTTCCCCGGAAAAACGTAGCTTTTTCTTGGGATTAAATTCTGATTACAACATTTGATCAAACGCGTAATTGAGAAGTTCTTATTTTTGGCGCTACTGTCATGCGCATGTCATAGAATTGAGTCCCAAATCAAGGAGCTGAAAAAATGTTGTACTATACTATCAAACTAGAAGTGATATTTTAAGGCTGCGACTCTGTCATCGGTAGCAATAATTCTCTACGAATCAAATCCTAATAAGAAATTATTGCTATGACATGAGTCTATGGCACTATAGTGAGAAGAAAGAAAAAAAAATTGTTAAATACATAAAGTACGGGTGCCCGCCAAAAAATTATAATACTTTACTTTTTCGCCATTTTATTAAACATTAGTCTTGACAGTTCATAGTTGGCAGTCGTGAAGTAGACACGTGGCAAATTTATTATGGAGAAATATTCGCTAAACCAACGTGTTTTAATCGTTAAAACATTTTATCAAATTTAATCATCGATTACTGTGACGATGAGAAAATTATGTGAAATTTTTTGGAGAAACAACGTGCCAACAAATAACACATTATTTATAGTGTAGTGAATGATTTCAAATAAAGAGGGTCTGCAGCTGATAGACCCAAGCGTGGACCACAACATACTGTAAGATCGGCTGAAATATTTACTGCTGCTCAATAAAGTGTTCAAAGCAATCCATCATCCTCAATTCGACACCGTGCTTAGGAGCTTGGTCTTCAAAGAACAACTTTGGCCACAATTTTGCGCGAAGAGTTGCATTTTTTTCCATATAAGATTCAGGTGGCACAAAAGCTTCTTCCACAAGACCATTTACACCGCCGTACATATGCCGATAGGATATTACAGCTCACCAACGACAATCCCGATTTTCATGAAAAAACCAGAATGAGTGATGAGGCACATTTTCATTTGAATGGATATATGAATAAAGAGAATAGTCGCTGCCGGGGAAACCCTCAAGTTATTCAACAGTCACCTTTGCATAGATTAAAAGTGACAGTTTGGTGTGCCATTTGTTCATCTACCTTTAGTTTAAAGAATTTTATTTCTAGTCTTTGGGATTAATATCCTAAATATGGCCTTAATAAAAGTGGTTACTTTTGAAAACCTTTTGAACTTTTAATTTTAATTTTAAAAGACGTTCTTCCTCTTTTAAGGAAATCAATTTTACAAAAATAGGGAAAAGAGATACAATTCTATTTTAAGTAAAAATTGGTTAACTGCTTGATTACTCGGTTACTTTTGTTTGCCTATAAGAATTTATATAATCTATTTTTTATTAGTTTAAAGGCAGAAGTAATAGACGAAATAAAATGTAATAAAATTGCAACTAAAAATCAGCCCACGTTCTTAACGATTCATATGTCTTTTATTCCTACAAAATTATAGTGTATTTACATTAAATGTAATTTATCTACACATCTCTTCATACATATAAATATCAGTGCATAAAGTACTCGTATATGTAAACATAATAAAATATCGTCAATTCATAAAGTTAAAAATTTTTACAGGAAAAACCTGTTAAGCGCATGCCAAGTGGGTTGCAGCTACCAAATAAATATGGCACACGTCTTCAAGAGAGCGCAATAAAAACTTATCAAAAAACAAAAAAAAAAAACAGAAGAAAAATTACATTAAAAAATTTAAACCTTAAAAAAAAAATTTGTATCTTTACCCACACATCGATACTTGAATACGGTGTTCAAACCAAAATTTATTAAAAAAAAGCACGTTCCAATACTTAAATGTTGCAACAAACTACGTGCAATTTTCTTGTTTTTATGCACAAATAATTTCTTTTAAAACCAACAATTCTTAAATAAATAAGTTTTGAAACCGGAAAAATTTTACTGAAAAAATAAATTTAAATTAGTTAAAACTTATTTGGCCTGTATAAACAAAAAAAAAAAACATTTTTAATAAACTTAATTAAACGCTGTCTGCAAGCACAACCTAAATACTCCTTATGTTAACAAATAATAATAATGTTAATTTATAATAAAAAAAAAATCGTTAACAACCCACATAATTTAATCACATAAGACAGACATATAAGACATACAAAATATATTGATGATGATGACAAAAAGTTAACCAAAATTTTGTAGTTCAAAAAAGTCAATAAAAAGGTAGAAAATGCATTGTTATTAAAAACCAGACGTAGGGGTATTCACAGTTTAGTAAAAGTTGTTGTTTTTGCAAATTTTTAAATTTATTTTAAAATAAATATTGCATTACTGCAACTTTTTTATTATTATTATTATTTTTCTTAAAGTTGTTTTTATAGAGGCAGGGAATTTTAAGCTGGCAACGCTTTTTTAACTATCGGCAATTTTGTGAACTGTCAAGTGATTTAAGTTTACTTTGATATTTCAACATGAAAACATTAAAGATTGAACAACGTTTTCAAATTGTGTAACTTGGTCCTCCCTCCCCAGGGGC
Organism: Trichopoda pennipes; assembly: GCA_030448955.1. Lineage (NCBI taxonomy): Eukaryota > Metazoa > Arthropoda > Insecta > Diptera > Tachinidae > Trichopoda > Trichopoda pennipes. Next base: position 8,433,545 of record JASKUP010000002.1, read on the forward strand.
ATATTTATATGTCTCGACGGAATCTCACCGTCCTTACATGTGTCGTCGGGGGAAAAACGGGAGCTCAGTCCCCTAAAAGGCTAGCAGGAGCCAACTGGGCAATTCCACTTTATTTCCACGGAAATCAGCTATTTGTCTTTTTAGCCTTTTAGCTGTTCTCTGAACTGATGAGTATCGTGGTGGTTGTAGTTTCGAGGCCAGATCAGATCATTCACAATGAATGCAATGAACGGTCCAGGTCCAGTGAGCATGAATGCCGTTGTGTTCTTAATTATATTAAGCTTAATGCGTTCTGGACCAAAAGTTGGAAAGACTCCAACTCTTCAGCAAGGATTTGGGACGTTAGTTTGCTCCGTTCTCTTGAATCTGATGGCTTCCTAGGGCTAGGATAACGCTACATTTCATCCACTGTGGCATAATCCACCGTCTGGTTATAGCTTACACAGCTAGGTGCAGACGTAAATCTTATTACGCATATGCAACTTGGTCTTTCCCCTGAAACCTCGGTTTAAGCCTGGAAGTTGGTTCGGCCCATCTGGGGGTTTCGTGGTAGCTGTGGTTTATGCCCAAATGCGGGAAGAGCGCAAGCTCGGTATGTAGTTGCACTGCAACCGTGTCGTGACTGAAGGAGTGTTAGATATCCGCCGCTGCTCACCAATGTGGAGGTCATGGCCAAAAACTTGGAGTCAAATTGGTATTCATGGTTTGCACATGGAGGGCGTTCGTGGACGCATTGTATTTACACAGTGGTAGGGCCACAGTCGGTTTGTGGCCTTCACGGCTAGGTACTGACCTTAATCTGTCTCACATCTGTGCAACTTGGTCTACGGAGGACGCAGTCTTGATGGATCTCTTTCCCATTTTGACATACGCCTTCGAGGGTAAAAGTCGGTACCAGTCGTTTGGGCTAAGAGAAGCACGAAACTGGAAGAGATATAGGACTTGGAAAGTCCGACCAGTGACTTTTAGACATACACTGGTACCATGGGAACGATCTGCCTGCAGGGCTACGATCTTTTTCTGGTTACCGGTGAATCGCCTCTTGAAAAATCGTGGCGGTTGTGGTTTAATCCTGCTTCGAATAAAGATTCGAAGAGATGTTAACGTAGACAATGTTAAAATCCAAAGTGCTAGCTTGCGTATGCAACAGGACTAGGAGTTGGATAGTCTCCAACTCTTTATCGAGGAGTGAGGGTACGATCCCACTACCATGCACTCAAAAATTGCGATTAAGGCGTATATGCGCTTAGGTGATTATGCAACAAAAGGCACAGATTGACGCTTTGTATATACGTAGTGTTAAAACCAGCGTCAGATTAAGGCCCCGCTGTTGACGCTATCCGGTTCAAGCATCTGTGCAACTTCGGTTACCTCTGTGCGCACACAATCCTTGTAAAAGCCTTCTCACCTTGACAGCAGCTTTTGAGGGTAATAAGCGGCAACAGTCGCCCAGGTTAGCAAGAGCGTGAGTGTCCGACCTGTGACCAAAGAACTAGTATTACTGGAACCGGTAGTCCAGTAATTGGTGAGGCCCTTCGGGAAGTAAAATGATGGCTGTGGTTCAAACCCAAACCACGGGAAGGTTTGCCTTTCTCCTATCCGATGTGCTGTTGTATTCTCAGCAAAATATCGCTATTGCAGGGTAAAGGGAGTTTAGACAGTCTGCGCCTCTCAAGCAGGGGTCTGAGCAAATGGGGTTTAAATAAAGATCCCGATTTTCATAAACGAATTTTGTTTACAGATGAAGCTCAATTTTGTTCAAATAAATACGTCCAGAAGCAAAACTGCCATATTTGGAGTTTCAAGTGGATGTTGAGTCACCGTTACATTCAACTCTTTGCTGATTTTTATAGATTGGTGGAATCATTTTTTAAAAGCGATACTGGTACTGATTACTAACATTTTCGTTCATTGATTCAAGAACCATTATGTGCAGGAGTTGTAGTTTCACACAGCTCTTGCCACGATTGATGTACTAAAGGCAACGCTTGGTAGTGTGAAGCGTGTACTTTCATGTTTCGGAACCGTGAATTGGCCTCCAAGATCGTGCGATTCAATGCACTGATGGACTCAAATGACTTTAGTTTCCAGATTTGCGATTGACAGCAATTAAAAGAAAGTAATCAAAACTTTTCTAATAAGATTCTAGAACAATAGCTGTCCAGGAAACTAAGGGAAACCTTTAAAGTTAAGCACCATCTGCACCATCCTCGACATTACAACTAAACCGCTAGAGATCCTTAACTTTTAGCCCCCTACAGAATTTCAGAAATACAAAAACGAAAAACCCTTTGGCAGTAAACTACTTTGAGGGAATCAAGTTTTGTTCAAAAAGATTTTAATTTCCATTCCCCCTGTAATTTGAAACTTCGTACAGAAGAGAATTAAATACAAGAAAATTAAATTTTTATTAAAATAAATTGATAATGATTAATGATGAAAACACTTTAGAAAATATAAAGGGTTTTTCAAAAGTGGGTGAATACCATTCACATTCAATTCTCTTAAATTCTCTTCTCTCAAATCTGTTGCATGTCATATCTCCAAACACAGAGTGGCAGTCATTTACCCGTTACTATTAAAAACCCCTTTACGCAATATATTTCATTGTAAATAGTTCTTAATAAAAACACTACAACAATTGCTGGCTGATTACAACTTGGTTTTGAATCTAAATAAAAGGTCACTCAGGGTCAGGCCAGCTGTCTGCATTGAGCAACAACTCTTCAAGTCTGTATTGGATCTTTTCATTTCAACATTCTTGTAAAATTCTCTTATAATTTTCATTGATTTATTGTTAAGCGATAATGATTTTGTTGCTGGAAAAATATTAAATAAAAAAATAATAAAAAAGCTAATTTTAAATCAGAATTTTAAATAAAAACTTTGTGAAGTAGTTAAAAGCAATTTTTCAATTTTATATTAAATAAAATTCAGAACATTGACTGCAAAATCAGAATGCATGAAAAAGTTTTGTAAAGATTAATCGCTTAAAACAATCGCTATTTAATTTTAATTAAATTTGACCAGGTGAATACAAATTTTTAAAATAGCTAAAGCTTAAATACTACGAGGGCTGTCACAAGATTTTTATGCTGCATACTATTGCAGGCCGTTCTCTTACATCAATTACAACCATGAAAATTGTAAACGTTATGCGTGATAAGATTTACATCGGTACCTAGCTGTGTAAGCCATAACCAGATGGTAGATCATACCACTGTGGATGAAATGTAGCGTCATCTTATCATCAAATATCATCCGGTCACTCCTAGTTGCAACTTCAAGAACTCTGAGCAGGTCGCAGCCTTCACTCCTTGTTGAAGAGTTAGAGACTATACTTAATATAATATAATATAATTTAAGAACACGACGGCATTCATGCCTACTGGACCTGGACCATTCATTGTGTTCATTGTGAATGATCCGACCCACACAACTCAAACGAAGGCCTCGAAACCACAACCACCACAATACTCCTGAAGGGCTAATCGCAATAATCTGTCAGAGAACAGCTAAAAGGCTAAAAAGACTAGCTGAGCTCTAGGACTTTACTGATTTCCGTGGAAATACAGTCGAATTGTCCAATTGGCTCCTGCTAACCTATTAGGACTCTGGGCTCTCTTTTACCCCCAAAGACACATGTAATGACGGTGGATTTCCGTCAAAACATATCAATGTGCCCCCCGTATTGTAAATGTTATTTGATTTAATACTAGAGCAAAGCAAACCTTTTGCTCCTGGAGACCATTAAATATATAAACGATATTTGATGAAGTGAAATAATTCGCCATGAAAAGCGCAAGACTATTGAAGGTATTGAAATTGACGATCTGAGCGCTAACCAGAGACTAAAGAAAAGTAATAACTTAGCAAGACAAGAGCTATACGCAAACAATTAGTTTACTTTTCCATGTATAGACAGGATAACAGGAGAGTTTTAGCAGTTTTCTTATGGATTCTGCTTCCTTTCACAAATAATAGCAATTGTCGAACACCTTGGAGAACAAGCTTTAGCAGTATAGAGCCTAGTTAATCTTTAGTTAATCTTTTTAGCAAAGCTTAAGTACTTCTCTGTACATTTTGAAACATATGCATGTTTGTAACACCATATTGCTGAAAAAAGTATTTAACGTTATAGTTAAGTGTGAAAAATTGCTGATAAGTATTTTTTTAAAAGACCTTTTTTTAACATTTTTGAAACTACTCAAAAACAAATTGGTACTTTTGCATGTACCTTTAAGAAAGGTACATTTAGAAAAGGTACTTTTTAAAAAGATACTTTCATAAAAAGAACTTCTGAAAAAGATACTTTTGGAAGATACACCTTGAGAAAAAGTACCTTAAGAAAAGGTACTCTTAGAAAAAGTGTTTTTGGAGATTTACATTTAGAAAAAGTACTTTTGGAAAAAATGCTTTTAAAAATGTAGTTATGTAAAAAGTGCTTTTAATAAAAGATACTTTTGGCAAGAACACTTTTAGAAAAAGTACTTTTGGAAAAAATATTTTTACTTTTTGTAAGAAAGATACATTTTGCGAAAAAATATTTTGAAAAAAAGTAGTTTTGGAAAAAAATTATTTTAGGAAAAGATACTTATGTAAAGGCCACTTTTGGAAAAAGTATTTTTGGAAAAGGTGTTTTTATAAAAAGATACTTAAAAAAAAAAGTAGTTTTGGAAAAAAATTCTTTTAGGAAGAGATACTTTTGGAAAGGCCACTTTTGGAAAAATGACTTTTGGAAAAGTTGCTCCCAGGAAAAGTTCTTTTGGAAAAGGTACTCCCAGAAAAAGTACTTTTGGAGACGTTATGTTTAAAAAACAGTACTTTTGAAAAATATACTTTTAGAAAAAATATTTTTCGGACAAAGTGCTTTTAGATAGAGATACTTTTGGAAAGGACATTTTTACAAAAAGTACTTTTGGAAAAGGTAGTCGTAGAAGAAGTACTTTTGGAGAAGTTTGAGGAAGAAAATTTACTTTTGGAAAAAATACTTCTAGAAAAAGTAGTATTGGTAAAGGTGCTTTTAAAAGAAAGGCACTTTTTGAGAAGGTACTTTTATTAAAAATACCTTAAATTTATATATTTTAAAGCTTTAAAAAATTCTTCTTGTACAAAATTGCTTAAACCATTTTATTGTAGAAATAACTACAATTTTAAAATACTTTTTTAAATAGTTTTCTTCAGAATTATATTTTCGACAGTATCTTAATAAAAAATGATTTTGTTTTTTATTTTAAAATTTCTATAGTTTATACGTTCTCAAGTCTTTCTCAGTTGCTGTGCTAAGTAAGCATTTCTTGCGAAAAGAAATACTAAAAACTAATTTTTTATAAAAATGTTTGTTACCCAAAATGTACTTCTTTTTCAAAGTGCTTTTTTAAAAATCATTTTTAAATGGATGTGTATTTCAGAGTTAATTTATAATAGAATTTTAAAAAATGAGTTCTTGGTAATTTCTTTTTTCACCGAAAAAAGTATTTTAAGAATTCCTCTTTGTTAAAATTTGTTTTGATGAAGTTTGCTATTAAAGTGATTTTAAGATACTCGCACTTGTATAAATTTAATTATAAAAAAAATGTTTAATAAATTTTTATTTTAAAAATAATCTTTATAATGTTTTTTTCTCTATTTTTTTTGTATATAATATTTTGTATTTACTTAAAAAAAGTACTTTTTTTTATTAAGTCATAGGTAGTTTTTTAACAAAAACTATATCTTTTTCTTGGATGTACTTAAAAAGTAACTTCCTTAAAAAGGTACTTTTTTCTAAATGGTACTTTTTACAAAATGGTACTTTTCAAAAAAACGTACTTTTTGAAAAATGTAAATTTAAAGGTACATTTTAAAATTATATTTTAAAATTTCACTTTTTATAATCATTTTTATGTCCATTTTTTTTAAAGATACATACTTTCTTATATTGTATAATTTTGGGTGTAATTTGGAAATTACGGGTTTTAAAGTGAATTTCTTAAATCCGTTTTTAAAACGTATTTACTAAAAATAAGTTTTTTAACAAAGTTAGAAGGCTTGAGTAGTTAACTTTATCTTGAATTTATAGCACACACACAATCAATCAATTTTCTTTAGTTTCATAACTGTCAGTAATTATGAAACAACAAAAAAAATTAACAAGTAAATATTATTCGTTTCAACTTCTTAAGTACCCATATTGTTGCTCACATATTAACAACTTATTGTCTGTTGCACCAACAAGCTACTTGTACTAATTGAATTTCCATTATATTAACGTTTTCAGCCTTTAAAAACGTGAATGCAAACAACAATTAGAAAAAATTAAAACTTATAAACACCGCTAACAGACAAACGAATATTTTGCATTTTTAAACTTGTTCGTTTAAAAGCATTGAACTTTTAACTGTGATTTGTTAACATAAATATATTTTCACAATAAATATGTCGAAAAGCCACAAAAAATCAAGGGGTGACCATGCATTTAGCTAGCAAGTGCAGGGAGACACTAGACTCAACAACTGACTAGACAAAAGCCGTCAATTAGCATGCGAAACAAATTTTAAATTGTTAAACCTCAAGTCAATTGCACATTCATCGATTGAGTTTTTTTTTTTTGGTGGTTTGTTGCTTTTCAAATTGAATTGAATCTCAGGAATTTTTCGAGTTGTTTTGTGTCTAAACAGATTTTGAAATGATTAAACAAAAATGCTGAAATTTTGGGTGCGTTTTCTTAAGGGATTAGCTGACGAAAGAAAAGAAACAAAGAAAACATTGTGTGCTTTTTTATAACAAAAAAATGTTGGTATGTATTTTTTAGGTTTTGAACATTTGTAAAACCTATTTTTGAATTAAAACTCTCTATTTTTATCGTACGCCTGTTACGTGTCAATTTAAAAGCATAAACCTGTCAGTCGATTACTTGCTGAGAGGCCAAACAAGACTTAACACCAGATCAAAATGCACTTTAATTGTAAGAAATCAATTTCAACACATTAACTCACTGACAATAAAGCTTAAGAACAACAACAACAAAACCATGCAGCGGAAGATGTAAGTTCAATCAAATAAAGCTGTTTTATTAATGCCAATTTGCTTTAGTGACAGAAAAATAATTTAACAACTTTCGTTCTCCATGCATATAACTAATAACACACAAATATAATCGGACGGACGCAGACTTCGTTTCCACCAACTAACAATGGCTCTCATAATTTTTTTTGTTCTCATATTCATATTCGAAATTATATTATATTATAATTATATTATTTCTTAAATGGGATTTTGTTATTCCGTTTAGCATACAAATTAACTTATAGATCGATTTTGAAATCGATAAAATTCAAAATTATAAAAAAATATTAAATTTAAAATAAAATATTAAATTTTAAATTTTCTTAATAAAATTGAGTTCGCCAATTACTAAAACCTAATAAAAAAATTTTCTAAAACACAACATTTAAAAAATATATGCTGGGAGCAGATTAGAAGGTCTCATCTGGCTTAGCAGCTTACCAAAAAAAAATTAATATAAAAAACAAATTTTTTTTAAAAGTTCCTAATGTATTTTAAAAAATTCCTAAAGGGGGAATTTTAAAAATTTGTTTCCCGTTCAAGTTAAAACCATTATATTTCAGTACAGCCTCAAATGGTCTCTGAAGGCGGTTTTTTATCTAACACAAGTAGAAATTTTGTAAAATAATTTTTTTTTTAAATAAATTAAACAAATTTCTGTTATGTTTAAATAATTTCCAAAAACGGGATTTCTAACTAGTTTAGATAAAATTATTTTATAGAAAATCAGACTCAGCTTTTAAAATATAGCTTACAAGCTACATTTATATCATAATACAAAAAACAAATTTTTTTTTTAAATTCCTAATGTATTTTAGAAAATCTCCCAAGCAGGGATTTCTAAAATTTTTTTTCCCGTTCAAGTTAGAGCGATTATATTGCAGTACAGTGTCTCAAAGTAGCTTCTTATCTAAAATAAGTTGAAATTTTTTGACATAACTCTACATAAACTACACAAATTCCTGAAATATTTTAATAATTTCCCAAAACGGGATTTCTAATTTTTTTAGATGAAATTAGTTTATAATAAATCAGACTCGGCTTTTAAAATATGACTTGGAAGCTTACCAAAAAAATTAATACATAAAACACTTTTTTTTTTAATTCCTAATAAATTTAAAAAATCTCCAAAGCGGGGATTTTTAAAATTTTTTTCTCATTCAAATTAAAGTGATTATATCGCAGTTTGTTATATGAAATAAGCTGAAATTTCGTGAAATAATTCTTTTTAAATAAGCTAAATAAATTCCTAAAATATTTAATTAATTTCCAAAAACCGGATTTCTAATTTGTTTAAATGAACATAGTTAATAGAAAATCAGATTCAGCTTTTAATATATGGCTTAGAAGCTTACCAAAAAAGAAATATCAGAAATAAAGAAAATTTTTTTTTTTAATTCTTAATGTATTTCAAAAAATCTGCAAAGCGGGGATTTTTGAAAATTTTTCCGTTTAAGTTAAAGTGATTATTTTGCAGTTTGTTATTTAAAATAAGATGAAATTTTGTCAAATAATTCTTTTTAAATAAGCTAAATAAATTCCTAAAATATTTAATTAATTTCCAAAAACGGGATTTCTAATTTGTTTAAATGAACATAGTTTATGGAAAATCAGATTCAGCTTTTAATATATAGATTGGAAACTTACTAAAATAATTAATAGAAAAAGCAAAATTGTTTTTAAAAATTCCTAACACATTTTCAAAAACCTCCAAAGCGGGGATTTTTAAAAATTTTTTCCCGTTTAAATTATAGTGATTATAATGCAGTTTGTTATCTAAAATTAGCTGAAATTTTGTAAAAGTATTCTTTTTAAATATATTAAACAAATTCCTGAAATATTTATATAATTCCCAAAACAGTATTTCTAATTTGTTTAAATAAACTTAGTTTATAGCAAATCAAACTCAGCTTTTAAAATATGGCTTAGAAGCATACTAGAAAAGAAATAATACAAATAGAATTAGGAATTTTTGAAATTCCTAATGTATTTTAAAAAATCTCCAAAGCGGGGATTTTTAAATTTTCTTCCCGTTCAAGGTAAATTATATATTATATATAATTATACTATAATACAGCCTCAAATAGTGTATCAGTGCAGTTTTTTTTTTTATCTAAAACGAGTTTAAATTTTGTGAAATACATTTTTTAAATAAATTTCCTCAATTTCCTAAAATATTTAAGTAATTTCTAAATACAGGATTTTTTATTTGTTAACATAAAATTAGTTTATAGAAAATCAGACTTAGCTTTGAAAATTGAAAAAGATTTCACATTTCAAAAATAAAGACCACTTTTCTATTTTTTAAAGGATTTCCCCTTTTTATTAAATAAATTACACAATTCCCTAAAATATTCAAATAATTTACAAAAACGTGTTTTCTACTTTATTTCGATTAAATTAGAAATCATTCTTAAGCCTAAGAGATAAAAATATATTGAAACATTTTAAAAATAAAATTGGGTTCCCCCATTCCCTAAATCTGATTAAAAAATTCCCAAAAGACTACTAAGTCAATAAAATATTTGACGAGCATTTTTTTATAAAGTATTTTATAAGTATTAAACCTAAAAATACAAAAAATAATCGAAAGTAAGAGATATTTACTAATTCCTAATATGAAATCTTAAATCTCCAAAAATTGGGATTTACAAAATTTTTCTAGGAATTTATTTAAAATTTTTTCTGTAAAATAACGGAACTTAAAAATAAATTACTTTTGCGAGAAGTTTTAAAATTTTAATAATAATTCTTACCCCTTTGCCGGTTTATGCGTGGATCAGGTGTGGCGGTTAAAACACGATGTGGCACTAAACGTATACCCGGTGGACAGGGTACTGGACCAATATTACGATAAACGACTATATCAGTATTGCCCTGTATAACAACATTTTGTTGCTGGAAGGGTATATCATGTATACTGGTCGCATTAACCCCAATATAATGTTTGATATTTGTGGTGGGATACAAATGAGAAGAATTGTCAAGCGATGATGGCTGAATGTGATGATGATGATCTATAGTGGAGGATACTCTTATGGTAGAAGAAGGAATTTGTACACTTTGTTGCTGATATTGATGTTGATGCTGATACGAACGATTTGTATAGGAAAATTGTTGCTGTTGTTGGGTCATAAAAGGCTGCTGCTGGACATTGCCAACAGTAGAAGTTAAAATCGTAGTGGAAGCTGTAGTTCTTATAGTTGTAAAATTCTTTGGTTTATATATATTTGTATTATTATTTCGTCTCTGTTGTTGCCATTGCACTGGCCTCGTATACTTTCTTCTTTTTCCTTTGTAACGTGTTGGTCCCAAACCCGTTCGAGTATGATTTGAGCGTGCTAAGGGCGGTTTACGTCTTAGCTTACGTTTCGTTGTTTGCACAACGTGCTCTGATTTATTTTGTACAATTTCATTTTGATTATTAAAACTACTATTTACATTAATACTACGTCGTATTGTTTTATTGCGTGAGTTATCAACATTTTCAACACTCGTTTCGTTTTTTAACACATTTTTTAATGATTCAATTGATTTTGATGTTGTATGATTATTAGGATTTTTTGTTGTTGTTGGTATTGTTGTTGTCGCTTTCGGTGTGACATGGGCTACGGCAGCCTGTACCGAAATTTGTATAATATTTAGATGATAGAGAAGATTTAGTATACAGACTAGTGTTAGTAAGATTTTCAACATTTTATTGTGATAAATACCCCTTAAGAGGGGAATTTTTCGTTTTCGTCGTTTTTGTAAATGCTTGAGAAACGTTTTTTCGCGCAGCTTTTCACTTGAGGTTTTTGTACACATTTTATGACAATTTGTTTTTTAATTCCATTGTACAGATTGGAAAACTATGTATTCTTAACACTTAAAAATTTTCATAAAATATTTAAAATTATTGAGTTTTTAAATTTCAAACAAAAAAAATTTACCCGAGAAAATTATAAATTATTGTGTATTTTCAAGCACCATAATTTCTTTGAAAAATTGATAAATTTATACTTCACTACCAGATAATTTTTAAAAGTATAAAAACAGAAAATAAATTCCTTAATATTTTGATAAAATTTATAACGTATTTTATTAAAATATTTAAGAATTAAATTTAAAAAAATATTGAAAATTTTTCTTCTAAAAATTTTTGCACGTTTCATATTTAATGAGAAGCATGCCAGAATTTCTTTTTTTTAAATATATTATATTTTATCATTATCGCCAATAATAACACTAAAGCTCTCCAATTCCCAAACTACAATTTAAAATCCCCTAAAATTTTATATTACTTTAGCTAGAGTCTCGTAAATTAATTAACATCTTTTGATTTCTTTAAAAATTTTGCAAAAACTAAATTAAATATAAGTATAACAATTCCTAAAAGCTTTAAAAAATCCCCCAAAAATGGGAAAAATAAATGAGCCAGTACGGAATTTAATAAAATTAACACATAAAATAATTAAAAAGATCTCCACAATAAATGGGGAACTTTAGAAATAAAGCTTCAAAATCTATCAGAATTTATGAGCTTAAAAAAATTTGCTTAAAAAATTATCGCCAATATATTTTAATTAATTTCCAAAATCTCCTTAAAATCTTTTTAAAAATAATTTATATTAAAATTTTTACTTCCCCAACGTTATAAATATTTATTGATTTTGTAAAATTATTAAGAAAATAAAATAAAATAATTAAGAAATAAATTAGCAGTCCATAAACTTATAAGACAAAGCTTCGACCTCACTAGACTAAAAGATTTAAAAAATAAAATCTAAAAAAACAAAATTTTAAAAAATAAATCCCAGAAAATTTTTAAAAATACCAAAATTTTATAAAATCCCACAAATTTTAAAAGTCCTACAATTCCCCTTTTTTTATTTTAACTAGGTTACTAACACAATTCAACATTAAAAAATTGTATTTCCTTTTAAAGTTTACAATATTAAAGAATTCCTACAGAATTCATTGTCGTATTCCAAAATTTCCTTTTTTAATTTTTGTGAAAACAATCTATTTCTATAAACATGATTCAAGAATGAAAACGTTAAAAAAGCTTTCAACTTTTAACAAAATTTTTCAAAGAATATTTAATAAAAATACCTAACAAGTTTCAAGTCCCAAAATAGTTTTAAAAATTTCCAAATTTCCATAAAGAATTGCAATCTAATAGAATTTATGTGGAAAGATATAAAATAAATACAAAAGCTTAACTAATCTTAGGAAACAAAGAAATTATACATCAAAAATTATTTATATATACCTTAAAATAATAATTCCTAAAAAAATTACAATAATTTCCAAAAATTAATTTATTAATTATAGTTAAAAAACAAACAGTAAAATTCAGTTGAATTAAAGTATTAAGCGGAGTTAAATTTGTGGCAGCTAAAAAATTTTTATAAATATTTTAATTCGCGTTGGGACAAGAAAGTTTGTATTTCCCTTGAACTATTCCCAAATTTCCAAAGGTTATAATTCTATAATTATAATTCTGTTTTATTTTGCACTTAGTGCTCGGTAATTAACATTAAATAAATACCATTTGCAAATATATTAGAAACAAACATATCTTTGTGTTGTTTATAATAATATTATTAGTCAATTCCCACAACTTTTTGAAAAAATCCCAAAGTTTGGTTGAAAAATTTATAGAAAAATAAGTTTTTGAAAAATTTAAATTTAAATTTATTAAGAATTCTTGAGTAATTATGAAATTACTAAAATTCTAAGGGATAAAATTTAGTTAATCAAAACGGAAAAAAACCACCAAGATATTTTAGAGTTGCCAAAGAATATTTAAAAGAAGGAACGAAGAGATGGGATTCGTTTAGATTTTATTTGGGTGCTAGAATAATAAACGTCAAAGACGCAAGAAACATTATTCCAAGCTGTTAGGGGACTTATCATTAGAATCCTAATTCCTAAAATATATTTCAAAATTTCCAAAAATAAAAATTATTTTAAAGTGAACATTTTGTTAAAATATATATAAAGAGTAAAAGAAGCTTCTAAAAACTTTTGCAGAAATTTTTTAAATAATTAAAACTATTCCCAAAAAACTTTTAAAAATCCCCAAAGAACAAGTTATTTCTTAGTGTGTATTTTAAAATTAATTAAATTATAATTAGCGAAGAAATATTAAAATTAGCATAACAAACATAAAACACAGGATTTAAAAAATTTTTAATTAGGTCCTTTTGACCTGACAGAAAGTAAAAAACAGCTACTCTTTTTTAAATCGCTAAAATCTCTTCAAAGCTATTTTTTTTTGCCGGATTTCGTTAATCTTCACCAGGTTATTTTGGTAAACACAATTTTATAATTGACTAAAATTAAAGTTAGGGGAGTTATAAATCTTTCTTGTGTCAACATTAAACAATTCCTATAACTATTGCGAAATTTCCTCTAAAATATTTTCACAAATTTCCATATTTTTTTAAAAACTTTGCTCTTATTTGGATTAATTTTGTTGTTAAAAAGCTTAAAGGCTTAAAAAAGATGTAAACAAATTTTTATTTTAAAATTGAATAATAATTTTTTATAATTTTATGCTGATTTTTATTTATTTTTAAATGTGTACTTTCACATTTATTTTTGCAACATTTTCTTGTTTTCTTAATTATATTTGGCCCAGATATTTTATTCGCAGTTTCTTATGTTTAAAATTTTGACATTTTTATATTGCGCCTGCTGTGCCTGAAGTTTGACTTGCACCTTTTTTTAGCTAAAATTATGGCCACCTATTGTGATTTAAAATTAGGTGACAAAATGATTCCTAGCGAAAAGCACAAAAATAGAAAGGAAAAACATGAAGGCATTTGGCTGTTAACTGAAGCGATTGGTTAAATATTTCTTTTATTATAAACATTCAGAAATCACTTTAAGGAGTTAAAGAGAGCTATGAGCAATTTAAAAAAAAACATACAAAGCAAAATTTATTAAAAGCAACGTTCAGGTGTCTAGACTAAACAGAGCTTCTTGTCTTAGCTAACAACTATTTATAAATTGTTAATTCTTTTAATCTTTCAAGATCTTTAAACAATGAATTTTTCTCTGTTGTATTTTTATTAGCTGCCAATTAAAATCGGAACTCTACGACCACTCCTTGCTTAAATTCTTTAACGCATTTATTGCCTCAAAATTTTAAATCTTTTTGAGTTACGAAAATTTTATCAATTTTAAGTGCATAAAATTTATTTAATTATTTATTTATTTTAGCTTCAAGTTAAAAGACACTTAACTCATTAAATGTTGCAACAGTTTGAAGTTTTTAATTTAAATTTAAATTTTTAGTGTCTCAAACGCATTAAGGTGGCCAGTAATATAAAGAGTTTAAACTTCTTAGAATTAAAGAAAAAAAATAACAAAAACTACGTTTCATGGTCAACAACATTTTTCGTGCCGTTAAATAAATAACTGAATAGCCCGTATGTATATAGAAGATAATATACAGCAGAAATTTATTTGATTGACAGTTAAGCGGAGTTATTCATGTTAAAAACACAATAATAAAAATAGACGAAGGTGGCCAGTGTGGCTTGCAGGAATAAAATGTAATGACAACTTAAATGACAACAAAAGCGACCCACGATTTAAGAAAAAGCTTTATGCCATTTCTTAATTCTACAAAAAATTTATCTACCTTTTAATCGGTTTCAAAGAACATGTCAGAATAAATGAAAGGAAATTTTGCATAAAACTAAAACTTTTAATCGATTAATTTTTTCAATCGATTAATATTTTTAATCGAATATACATAACATATTTTTAAAAAACATTAACATTTTAACCATATAACGTAAGGTAAACATACGTTTTTCATTAAAAATATTGTATTTTTAAACATTTTTTATTTTAATTTTTAACCGGTTTCAACCGGTATTTTAATCGGCTTCAATGAAAATGTATGATTTTTTTACCACTAAAATTTTACTGTAACAATAAATGAATGAAAATTTTGCATAAAACTAAAATTTTTTATCGAATAATTTTTGTAATCGAAAAATATTTTTAATCGAATATAAGAATAAAAATAGTAATTTATCCATTTGTGTATAAATATATGTAAAATAGAGGTTTATTAATATGTAAGAAATTTAATAAACAATAAAAATATATGTCTACAATAATAAATATTTTCCTTTTCTGTCTAAATCCTTCTCCGTTCTTATTTTTCTATACACTTCAAAATACGTCTGTTCTATTCTGTGTAACTTTGACAACTGTGTATAATAAATGTAGTGTGGTGAGTAGGAAATAATTTCTTTTAGTGTTTTGTTGAAAATCGCCAAAATAGCGCAAATAACATCAATGTATATATTTTACATTCGGCCATCCGACTCATCATCTGCCTCAGATGATATTAACTCATCTTGATTTGTTTCAGCATAGCGCCAGAGCTTCATATTGTCACAGCTTGTACTGGTTCGATTAGCTCCTTCAAAGTCACCAACTTTGCATACATCATATCGCCCACTTCTTTTCGCTTTTGTGACTTTATAAGGACCAATATATTCGCTAGATAATTTTTTGCCAGGCACGAACTGAGTGCGTTTAATTGCCACTAGGTCACCTTCAACATAAACCCTTTCATCTTTACGCTTCTTGTCGAATTGCTGTTTGTACGAATGCTGCGCCTTTTCTATTTGTTGCTTAACATGCTGACGGATGTCTTTTCTCTGTTGGTCATAGTTAAATAGCATTTCATCATGAAGTTCTTTCAGCAATTCATCGCCAACACTAGTTTTCATTTTGACCCCAAACAAAACCTCAAACGGTGTATACTTCGTGGTGCAATTCACGTGCCCATTGATAGCTTGCTGAACCTTGCCCACATATTTGTACCATTTTGCTGGTTCACTGAAAGATAGCTTTGAAATTACTGACAATATTACCCTATTTACCCGTTCAATTTGGCCATTGGCCCTTGGTACACCGGTTGTTGTTAATATGTGTGTAACATTGTTGTTTACGCAAAAATCTTCAAACGCCTTGGCTGTAAATGCGGTGCCCTTATCGCTTACAATTCGATTTGGATAGCCAAAAACCTCTGCCCAAAGCTGCAACTTAGTTATTACCTCATCTGTGCTTGTTGTCTTTGTAGGAAAAAGCCATACAAATTTGGAAAATGCATCTACCATAGCCAGGATAAATTTGTATTGCTTCGATGTGGCATCCATGGGACCTAAATGGTCGATGTGCAGAGTGTCCAATGGATTTTCGCCTTTATCAATACAATTAAGGTAGCCCTCCTTCTTACCAAGCTTTTTATTGTAGATAATGCAACGTATACAGTTCTTGATGTGTCGCTGTACTTTGTTTTCGGCATGGGGAATAAAAAAATTCTGCTGTATTGAATGCAAGGTCTTTTCCGCTGCAAAATGGCCAACTTCGTGTGCGTCTCGTATAATCTCTGCTTCCATGCACCTTGGTACGGCCAACAAGTCATTTCCATTAATGGTTTTATAAATTAGCTCTCCCTTCTGTAAAAAGTTTCCATACTGTTTGTCCTTAAGTATTGATTTTATTGCCTGCAAATATTCATCTTGCTGTTGTGCTGCTTTCAATCTTTCTGTTAGCTCTGATCTGATTGCTAAAACTGTGGGATAACGACTAAGGCAATCAACGTGCTTCATGCGGTCATTTTGACGATGCTCGATTACACAGTCATAATCTTGAAAATGAAGAATCCACTGCGCTACATGACGCGGTATATCTTTTTTTGTTGCTGTATGCTTGAACGCCGAACAATCCGTAACCAGCTTAAATTTTACACCAAGCAAATAGTGACGGAACTTCTGCAATGCCAAATAAGCCGCTTTTATTTCTAGTATATAGCTATGTTGTTTTTCTTCAGCTGCTGTAGTGCGTTTACTCCAAAAAAATACAGGATGCCATGAATTTTCGAACTTTTGCATTAGCACAGCACCAAAGCCATCTTTCGACGCATCGGTATGCAATTCAGTTTCTGCACCTCTGCAAAAAATTTTTAATACAGGTTCACTCGTCAATGCTGCTTTCAGTTTGTGTACCGCTGAACGTTCATTTTCGCCAAATACAAACATTTTATCTTTTCGTAACAAATTAGTGAGTGGTTTTGCTTTAAGTGCGTAATTTGGTATGAACTTCCGGAAATAGCCTGTTAATCCCAGAAAGGACTGAATGGTTTTAACATCTTTTGGCATTGGGAATTTTTCGACAGCTTTCACCTTTTCCGTACCAGGCCATATTTTACCATCCTCTACCAAATGTCCCAAAAAATCAATTTTTGTTTTCAGAAAACTGCATTTTTTCCATTTGATTTTAAGGCCAAATTTAGCTGCAACTTCAAGCACTTTTTTCAATTTCAACAAATTTTCTTCAACAGTACTGCTAAATATTATTATATCATCTATGTATAACTCCATAAAGTTGTCGATAATAAGCTGCTTAAAAATGTAATTTACAAACCTGATGAAAACTGCCGGGGAGTTACAAAACCCAAATGGTGCGACATTGAATTCGTAAGTGCCATTTTTCGTAATAAACGCCGTGTATTTTTTGCTGGATTCCTCTAGTTGCACATGAAAGAAGCCGTTTTCTAAGTCCATGACTGAGAAATACTTAGCTGCTTGTAATTTTTCTAACACATCATCTATAAAAGGAACTGGAAACAAGTCTTTACATACCATAGAGTTTAACTTTCTATAATCCACGCAAATTCTAAATGAGTCGTCTTTCTTTTTAACTACCACTACTCTGCTTACGCTGTCGGCAACTGATGGTCTTACAATGCCTTCTTTTAACCAATCTTCTACTTGCTTACTTACGACGTCTTCGTGTTGCGGTGGAAGCCGGCTGGGTGATTGTCTAAATGGTGTGAAATTTTCAGGGATTATTTTCATTTGCACTGGACACTGCTCTTTTTGATTCTCTGGTGTGTAATTACTAATTATGGCACTAATTTCGTCATGGTATTTACTATCAACATTAATTGTATTTGCTGCCTCAGAAATATTGTAAACAAACAGTTGATTATCTATTTTTGCACTGTCAACAAACGAATAACCATTCTTATTAAGTGTTACTGTGAATTTGCTGATGAAATCATATCCCAGTAAGCAATCATACACCATACTCTTGTCTGGCACCACTAAAAATTTATGAGGCGATTTAATGTTGTCAATTTCCACTTCTGCTGTGATCAATTTTGTGGATTTAATAGGATAATTTCCAAAACCTCGCAATGTTTTTGACGTTTCTTCGGCAGTCGCATTCTCGATTTTTTCTATTAATTTACGCTTTATTATGGTGACGTCAGAGCCTGTATCAACCAAACATTCTAATTGGATTCCACCAACTTTGATTTCTTTCATTCTTGTTTTATCAGTAAGCATATGTACCTTTTTTTCTACAGGTTCTTTTTCTCTTTGTTTCTTTAAAAAACAATTCTTTGCAATGTGACCATTCTTATTGCAGTGAAAACATTTTGTTTCTGATTTGCAATCTACACGTTTATGGTCAGCAGAACCACAATTATAGCAACGTTCTTTTTTTCTGCTAAATTTTCCGTGCCCTGTCATATACTCGCTATTTTGTTGTTCTAATAAGATTTTTTCTACAATTTCATAATTTTCGCGGAGCTCTTTCATCGTCTTTGCGCCATATAAAGTTTGCTTGAATTCGCTCTTAATTTTAAGGCCATCTACTATGTACTGAATCGTTGCCTTTTCTTCTATGTTGCCAAGAGAAGCAATTTTTTTCATATGAAGCGTATACTCATGAAATGTTTCATCATCTAGTTTTTTGCGCGAGCAGAGTTTTTTATGCACTTCGCTGCTATCGTATGCTTTGTCGAATTCTGCTATGACCACTTTTTTTAAATCAACGTAGTTACTTACTGTTTCAGATTCCAAAAACAAATTCGCTGTTTTTACCATTTTATTTCTTGCCTGTACATACATTTGTTTTTCACAAAGTCCATACGCCTCAGAATTATGTTCAAAATTTGCAAACCAACTTTTTACAGGAATGCTTTCACCATCAAAGTCAGGTATAATTTTTCCAAACTTTTCTGCTGAGATTTTTACTTTGTCTTCGTTGTTGCTGTTTTCATCTTTAAGAAGTTTTTGCGTTAAAAGGGCTAGTAGTTGTTGTATTTCATTATCGTTGCTTTTGCTGCTACCGCTGCTTGCGCCACCTTTGTCTGTCATAACTGTTGATTCTTCCGAATTGCTTTCAATCTCTGGTGTACTTCGAAATTCTTCGCCGGAATCAATGACGGAAGTTTCTTTGTATGCTGCGACGACTGGTTCAGTTTTTGCTTTTTCTCCGAAAATCTTATTTGCTGCTGCTCTTTTCATATATTCCGTCGCTGCTGCGCGTGTAAAATATCGTTTTTTAACGAAACTGAGTTTTTGCTTTTTGCCTGCGTTTCTCATATGCAGAAATATACACGTGGTTTTCACAAATTAAAAATTAATGTTTTTTGTTTTTAGGTTGAGCCCCCAAATGTAAAATAGAGGTTTATTAATATGTAAGAAATTTAATAAACAATAAAAATATATGTCTACAATAATAAATATTTTCCTTTTCTGTCTAAATCCTTCTCCGTTCTTATTTTTCTATACACTTCAAAATACGTCTGTTCTATTCTGTGTAACTTTGACAACTGTGTATAATAAATGTAGTGTGGTGAGTAGGAAATAATTTCTTTTAGTGTTTTGTTGAAAATCGCCAAAATAGCGCAAATAACATCAATGTATATATTTTACATATATACCAATATAACATAACATAAGCTTTTCATTAAAAATATTGTATTTTTAAAAATTTTTTATATGAATTTTAAGCAGGATTTAATCGATTAAAATAATCGATTTCAATGAAAATTTATACATGTTTTACAACTAAAATTTTACTATAAGAACGAATGAATGCAAATTTTGCTTTAAAATAAAATTTGTAACCGAATAATATTTTTAATCGAATTAAATTTTTAATCGAATATGCTAATGTAAAAAACATATTTTTAAAAAACATCAATTTATGCACTTGTGTATAAACATATACTAAAATAACGATATAACATAACATAAGCTTTTCATTGAAAATTTTTTATTTGAATTTTAAGCTGAATTCAATCGATTAAAATAATCGGCTTCAATGAAAATTAATACATGTTTTACAACTAAAATTTTATTCTAAGAATAAATGAATAAAAATGAATGAACGAAATAAAATTTTTAATCGAATAATAATTTTAATCGAATATGCTAATGTAAAAAACATATTTTTAAAAAACATTAATTTATCCATTTCTGTATAAGCATATACCAATATAACATAACATCAACAAGCTTTTCATTAAAAATATTGTATTTAAAAAAAAATTTTGGAATTTTAAACCGCTTTCAATCGGTATTTTAAAGGGTTTCAATGGAAATGTATACGTGTTTCACAACTAAAATTTTTCTATAAGAACAAATGAATGCAAATTTTGTTTAAAAAAGAAAATTTGTAATCGAATAATTTTTTTAATCGAATAAAGTTTTTAATCGAATATGCTAATGTAAAAAATATATTTTTAAAAAACATACATTTATCCAATTGCATATAAACATATACCAATATAACAATTGAACATAACATAAGCTTTTCATTAAAAATTAATAAGCGATTTCAATCGGTATTTCAAATGATTTTAATGAAAATTTATAAACCTTTTACAGATAAAATTTTATTATAAGAATGAATAAATAAAAATTTTGCATAAAGCTAAACTTTATAATCGAATCATTTTTTTAATCGAATAATAATTTTAATCGAATATGCTAATGTAAAAAACATATTTTTAAAAAACATTAATTTATCCATTTGTATATAAACATTACATATATGTCACTAATTTAGGCTTAATCAATTAAATTTTAAATTTTTATTCGAATAAAATATCGCAAAGATTTCATGAAGTTTAAAGCTTCGATATTATTCCTCTATTTTGGTTTAAATATTTATAGACCAAGTATTCCTAAATACCTAACATTATTTGAACCCCAAAATGAATATCAAGAATATGTTTTGAACAAAAGCTGTAACGAATAAATAATCAAATCACACGCACTCAAGAGAAATGAAAAGGTATCAAATGCAATAAACAGGGGATGCTGGTTTATAACATAATCGTTTCATAATCGTAGACAAGTAAAAGCATTTTTACTGAGAAGATTTTAAGTTAAACAATTATTAATTATTTTAGCCAAAAAAAGTAAAAAAATTAATCGAATAATTTCTTATTCGAATAAGTTTTATTCGATTAAAACTGTTTGTGTTTTTTATCAAATAATATCTATAAACTGAAATTAATATTAAAAAAATTTCAGAAAAAAAATTCGTATTCGAACAATTTTTTTATACAAAATATTTACATTCGAATAACTTTTATTCGATTAAAATTGTTTGTGTTTTTTATCAAATAATATCTATAAACTGAAATTAATATCTAAAAACTATGAAAAAAAACGTATTTGAAAAATTATGTAATGCAAAATTATTATTGTCGAAAAATTTTTAATCGAATATTTGTTTTTCTATTATTATTTATTTTTCCAAAAATACTCTAAGAATAATTATTACTTAATGTAAACATTTTTATTGAACTTTAACAAAGAATTTTTCCTCTTAGTTGGTTTAATTATCTTAACCCGGCTAAAATAACACATTAAACAAAAACATAAATTTTCTTTTGAAATTTTTTAATTTATGTTAAGATAAATAGCAAATATTTAGAAAGATTAAGTTTATTTTAATTTCGTTTGTTTTTGTTTGTGGTAAATGTTGAGCAAAACATTTCAAAGGAAACTCAGCAAAAATAACATCAACAACAATAAAACTACGGCTGCTACTGAGGCAATAAAGTAAAAGCAAAAAACAAACATTAATTAAAACATGTAACAGCTTTAAAGTGGGCAATCAGCAGGGGGCTCTTAAAGAATCATACGTTTAAATAGTAACACAAGACAATTATTATTTTTAAACAAAAGTAAGCTGAATTTTGAAACGAAATTAAGATTAAAACGAAAAGATGATGATTTTTTCAAGAATGTTATTTCCTGTTTTCTCTTTGTTATCTTAAAACTACTAAGCATTTCTGCTTAGATATTTCAGTTCAAAGAGACGAGTAATGGCTTTAACGCGGTGTTTGTATTCAACTTAAGTTTTCTTATTAATTGTTGGCCGCTGAAATCTGATATTTAAGTCTGCTTTATGGAAGTCAATTTACAGTGTCTTTTTGACAATCTTCTTTGTTCCAACATCTTATGCTTTTGGGTTAAGTTTAAAATAAACAAATTTTGAAATATGATAAGAAATGGCCACTGTCACTAATTAACTGGAATTGTCACATTTAATTAAATTGTTAAAAATAATTCAACATTAAAAAAAGAATGATACTTTGTTTTTTTTTTATTTCATAAATAGAAATCAAACCGGATTTTATAGATAACGAATATTTCCTTGGAAGCTATTAATAATGGCTTGATTTTTTATATTTTACTTTATTACATTCAAGACAATTAAACATAATTGCATTAACAAATTTGTAAATGTAAATTCTTTGTAAATTGTTCTTGCAATTGAATATTATTTTTTAAATCTCAACTTGACACCATAATTACTGCAATCAAAGTATTTTACCTGCATGTGACAGTGGAGTACTACCAGCAAAACAGACAGTTAAACATTTCAATCGGCAAGAACGACCAGCCAAAAGTGTTAACAAAGAAAAGTAAAATTTTAGAAAATTAATAAGAATAACGAAGGGAAAGAATAAAATAACTAAAATTAAGTTCAAAATATATAAAAATTATTTTGGTCTTAAGCTACAACAATGAGGTTTGCTTTAATTGTAAAAAAAAATACAAATAGAGCACCGAATAAAAAATTTTATTCGAATAAAATTCGAATAAATTTTTAATGGAAATAAATTTTTTTTCCATTAATAATATATTTTCAAAAATAATTACATTAAATAAGTTTTTATTATTATATATTTCAATACATTTACAACGATGAATTTAAATTTAAGCTAAATAAATTTTAATATAAAAATTTACATCGAATCAAATTTTATTCGTTTAATTATTTTTTATTTTACATTGAAAATTGCTCTGCTTAAACAAAGTAAACTTGAATAGCAAAAATATAATTAAATAAATAAAATTTTATTCGAATAGTTATTTTTTTAAAGCACTAAGCCAAATTATAATTAAAGCTCTCTTCAAATCGATTAAAATTAATTAGAGAAAAAATATTTTTAACAATTTAAATTTCAGCCTTCTAGATTCTTTACATGACATAAATTTTGTTTTGTCAAACTAAATCAGATAAAATATTCGACTAATTTTAATCGAATACTATTAATCGAATATTTTATTATGTTATAATAATGTTAAATATGAAAAATATTTAAATTTTCAAAAAAAAAAGAAATTTCCAAAGAAAAGAAATATAAGTTTTCATTAATTTTAAATAAATTTTTAAATTTATATGAATAAAATACTATTCGAATAACATATTTTATAGAAACAAAATTGTGTAAAATTTTTATTTTAAAATTTTTATTTTATCTAAAGAAATTCTTTAAATTAGCAAAATCCTTCTGTTGATTTTTTGCCGATAACATTCCAATAACATCGCTAATAATATTCGATTAAAAAAAAAAATTGCAAATAAAAAGACTTTGTTACAATATTAATAAAATATTCGTATATCCAGCTCAGCATATGAAATGTACAATTTTTAATTTAGAGATTTGTGGAAAAGGCAAATATACACGAATAAATAAGAATACAAAATTTAATCGTATAAAGTTCTTTTAAATTATAAATAAAATAATAAAAATATAAATTTGCAAATAAAAAAGAAAGAAACGCAAAAAAAAACTCAAAAATTTTGAAAGCAAGCCTATTAGGGTGGGAAAAATATTTTATTTAGAGAAAATAGGAATTCATAAAATTTTTGTTCCAATTAAAAATAAGCTTATTACACTTAATTTATTTCCTTATAATCCTATTTAAAAATTTTTTTCTTATTCGAATAATTATTCGAGTAAAATTTTATTCGAACAAAATATTCGATTAAGAAAATTTAGGAATAAAATGAAATAAAATGCATGTTATCTAATTATACCTACGAAATATGTATGATATAATTCCCACAAATATTTTGTTTACTGGCTAAAATAAAAGCGAATTAAAAATTTGTTAATAAAAAAAAAGAATTTAATCGAATAAAAAATATTTCGGTAAAATACTAACTTGAAGTAAATAAAGAATATAACCATAAGTTAATAACTTTTTAAAGGGTTATAAGTTGTTGCTGTTATATGAAGAGGATTCGATTAAAACCGATGGAATAAAATGATTCGAATTAAAAATATTATGCGAGTTAAAAAATATTTTCACATTAAATAAGAATTGTTCAGATCGAAATTGTTAGTATTATGTGAAAGGGTTTCGATTAAAAGAGATTGAGTAAAATGATTCGAATAAAAAATATTATTCGAATAAAAAAAAATATATTTGCACATCGAATAATAATTGTATAATCTTAAATGAACTATTTATTAGTATTATATGAAAACGATTCACTTAAAACGGAAAGAATAAAATGATCCGAAAATACATATTTCGCATCAAATGCTCAAATAACGAAGGTACATTCAGAATTGTTATAAAAATTATTAGTATTATATGAAAAGGATTCGATTAAAAAAAATAGAATAACATGATTCGAATAAAAAGTGTTTTGCGAAATAAAAAAAAGTATGTTTTCGTCTTCGAAAATCTAAATTTCAAACGAATTATTAGCACTATATAAAAACGATTGGATCAAAAGAGATCGAATAAAATGTTTCTGATAAAAAATATTATGCGAATACAGTAATTACTTTCGCATCAAATAAGGAATTTACAGGCGTAGAGGAATTATTAGTATTACAAAATATTATGTGAATAAAAAATATATATTATCGTATAAAATAAGGGAAGTTCAATCTAAATACAAATTATTAGTATTATATGAAAAGGGTTCGATTAAAATAAATCAAATAAAGTGATTCGATTAAAAAGTGTTATGCGAATAAAAAAATTATGTTTTTATATTTTGCAATTTTAAATCTAAAACGAATTATTAATATTGTATAAAAACGATTCAATTAAAAGAGATCGAATAAATTGATCCGAATAAAAAATATTATGCGAAAAAGAAAAACTATTTGCGGTTCAAATAAGAATTGTGCAATCTTGAACGAACTATTGGTAATATGAGAAGTATTCGATTAAAACAAATCGAAAAAAAATTATCCGAATAAAAAATATTATGTCAAAAACAAATATATATTTGCTTCAAATGATCAAATAAGAGAAGTACAGTCTGAAATCTTATACAAATTATTAGAGTCATATAAAAAGGATTCGATTAAAAGAAATCGAATAACATGATTCGAATAGAAAGTATTTTGAAAAAAACCAACAGTATATTTTGATGTTCTACAATCTTAAATCTCAAACGAATATTTGAATCTGAAACGAATTATTAATATTATATGAAAAAATTTTGATGAAAAGAGGTCGAATAAAATGATCAGAATAAAAACTATTATGTGAGTACAAAAAATATATTTTCGCATCAAATAAGAGAAGTACGGTCTGAAATCTTATAGCAAATATTTTATAATTTTAAATCTCAAACGAATTATTATATAAAACTATTGGATTAAAAAAGAGCGAATAAAATGGTTCTGATAAAAAGTATTATACGAATAAAAAAAGTATAGCTTCGCAGCAAATAAGAAATGTACATTTTTATATCCTTGACGAACCATTACCATTATATGAAAAATATTAGACGAAAATAAATCGAATAAAATTATTCGAATAAAAAATATTATTCGAAAAAAAAAGTATTTTTCTTTCAAATAACAATTGTATAATATTAGACCTTAAACGAATAAAATAATTTTTTTTTTTAATTGTGTATGAAGCTTCAGGAAGTGACATAAGTAACCTCATTATAACACTATTTACTATAGAGTAGTTGTAAGATAAAAAAATCGTCTTAAACCGATAGTGTGAGAACATTTTTTTGGGCATGCATTCAAAAGTCAACCAAAAAGCTTCCGATATTTACTTTTTTAATGATCATACATGCAATGTCAGTCTGTCCATGTGTGCATGTTTAATCTATAAAATAAAATTCACTGTCGCTGAAACTTTAATGTTTAAACATGATTCTTTTTTTATCTCGAACATCTTACTTCTTCTTCTTCTTCATCATTTGTTTTCTTTAGCAGATCTTATGAGATTTTAACATTTGTTTTTCTTGTTTTCTTTTTTTTTTTTTGTATCGTTTCGTTTTGCTGTTGATGTTATTTTATATATTTTAACAACAAATTATTAATAGTAATTACGTTTAAATGTTTAACATGCAGTTGCTTTACAGTCGCAGTTGCTTCTCTTTTAGATCCTCTCTTAAAGACTGGTTTGTATAAAATTCATTGATTAAAAAGATTGCAATTACTTTTGTTGGCAGGAGTAAAAATAATTTTTTTTTTTTGTTATTAATATTAAAAAAAAGAAATATGATGGCAAGCATGAAATAAAACCTCCGTACAGTTAATGATAAGAAATATAATTTTTCTGCCAGTTTAATATTCGCTTTATTAAGCACAATTTTCTTAAAGATCAATCAAAATTTGTTATCTTTAAATTGTAACAAACTACAACAACATCTAATCGCAAAAGCAATCTAATGTTAGACACCGCCAGGTTTGTTTGATTTAAATTTATAATTATGCGTTACGGTACTTTTCGAAATTAATTTTAATTTCCATTTAATTTAGAGCAAAATGAAATAATTATTTGTTTAAGTAAAATAATCGCTTCGATTTAGGCCTAAGGGTTCTCTTCAAAACTGCGTCATTACGGAGACTAGAGAAAATGGAGAAAAAGACACTAAAACGTATAGAGTTTTTCAACAAGAAGTTTGTTAAGAATAGAGTCTATGCGGAGCCAATCGAATCGATTTCATTTTTAACACTCAAAATACGTAATGTGATTAACGAAATAGGACCGCCATTTAGTCAAAAAGTGGTTAAAAACTTTGATGAAAGAATCAACATCTATCAGCGTGGTGGTGGTGGCCGTGATGCCAGATATAGTTTTTCATTCATAATTACTGAACTATTCTCTTCGTAATACAATAAAAATTGTTAAACATATTAATCTGAATTTTTTGTGTTATTTTTTTTTAGAAAACAAACAACTTGTTGAAAAACCCTTACAAAATTGAATTGTTTCAAAAAGACATAAATATTGAGCTTTAATTGCGCCTGTTGCTTTTGCAATTTTGAACATTTTTTAATTTTTTCAATCTTAAAAAATATAATTTAAGTTTAATTTCATCCTTAGAGGCAGTAACACCATATATTCGGATAACGCTTTTATTATAAAAAGAAAGTAAGTTGATACATTGTCCATTGTTAGCCGCTACTTCTTCCCATCTTTCTCGTAGCATATTAATTCCGCGCCAAAAGAACTGCTTCACGTTTGAGATAAAAAATAAATCAAGCCAATTTCTTATGCCCTATTTAAAAGGTAGCGTATTCTAGGAAAGGCGTTCTGCATCGATCGATAAAAATTGTAGTCAGAAGCGGTAAGCTCTAGGCTTTAAGGCGGGTGAGCCAAAACTTCTTATCCACTCTTTCATAGTTTTTGAGCGATCAGGCAACATGTAAAAGTGCGTTAACATGATGGAAGATTAAATATTATACCCTTTCTTCGTTGATTTGTCTTTTCAATCGAATCACTTGTTTTCAATGCATGTTCCCGTGATCGTCTGACTCGATTAAACAGCTTATAAAATAAAGTAACCTATTGATTCCACCAAATACAAAGCATTACCTTGGTATCATAGATATTTCGCTTCGGCGTTGGCTTGGCAAGTTGGCCAGGTTTTACATATGACTTTTTGCGCTTGGAGTTATGATAACGTATCCATTTTTTTATCACCAATAACAATACAAAAATAAAAATGGCTGCTTTTTTGTAGTGTTCAAGCATCATTTTCGATACGCAAAATCGCGTTTTACCGTCTTTGTGACTTCAAATTGTATGAAGTACAATTTCCTTGCTTTTCAATGAATCTCAATGCTTCATTACATACAAAAATAGCTTATTCGATGACTTCCACTAGCAATGAAAGTTCTTTTTGTATTTAAGAACAATCTTCGCCGATGAAAGCTTTAAAGTCTTCGTCTTTAAACTTTTGCGACTGACCAGGCCTCTCCTTTTCTTCTGTGTCAATACTACCATTTTTCGATCGCGCAAATTATCGTTTACAAATTGTTGGAGTTGGTGCATTGTTAACGCAAGCTTTTACCAATACGCGATAACTTTCGGCAACCGAAAGTTTGAAGAAAAGTTGTTAGACTTCCCCAGAGCATGTATTTCAGGTACTAATTACGACATTATTTTAGCGATTGAAAAAAAGTGTTTTTATACTTTAGCGTCTGTCGCCAAAAAATTCTTAAAACTTGAAAAGTAAAAGCTTATTCAAATACTTTGCTTCTTTAATTATAATTGACGTTTTATTATAGGCCAAAAATTATTTGGAAATATAAAAAAATTATCCTGGTCTGATATAGCTTTTTAGGCAAAGCCTTTATTACAAAGTAATAAGGTAAAAAGCTATTTATCCTAAGCATATGAGATCACACTGACAAAATTTATTTAAAATGCTTGTTTCAATGAGGGTCACTTTAGTACCTTTTTGCCTTTTTACTTTGTTCTAACAGCTTTGCCCAAACAGTTGTATGAGACCAGAATAAAGTTTTTAATATCCGAAAAATTCCTGGCCTGCAATAAAACGTCAATTATAATTAAAAAAACAAATTATGAGTAAACTCTTAGAAAGCTTTGGAAATCTTAATTAAAGCTTTCTTTCTAAAATCTAAAAACTACTTTAAAAAAAAAAAATATAAATGTTATATATAAACTAAGGCGGTACTTTATAGAGGTATATAACTTCGAAAAGGAATAAACTAAAGATGAATTTTTTAATTTGACATAAAATTCACTTTACTCGAAAGATATATTTCTGGCATTATAATTTAAATAGGGCTTCTGGTATATGAACCATCGGCTGGGTTGGACATAGTCTAATCTGGAGGAGTGTCAACATACAGTAGAGGATTATTATTACTCTCAGTATGGCCGTTTTGTTTGTTGACCATTCAAACAAAAGTGAGCTTTATTGCTAAAAAAAATTTGCTTATAAATTTCGGGATCAATATTTCATATATACATGCATATGATGTAGGAACAAAGCTTTTACAAAAAGTTTCTCAATTAAAAAGCAAGTTCTAATTTATAATGAAAGTAATATTTCTAGTGCAAAGGAAACTTTAATAATTTTCAGGCTCTAAATCGTGTTCAAGATTTTTTAATCTAGGTGCTGTGGAAAAAGCTCTACTAAAGAGAAAAAGTACAGGCAAATCTACTTGATACTTAGTCGTACTCACAATTTTTAAATTTTCTGTCCTGAATACGTACTTAAATAATTGGGTATGATATTCCATCATCCCGCGTCAAATTTAACTTGGGAACAGACTGGTTTCGGTCCCCTTTTTAAGTTCTAAAATAAAATTTAGGTTTCTGCTTTAAGCTCTATTGCAAATTATTTTTTTTTAAGTATAATTTAAGTTGCTGCTATTAATTTGAAATAAAAAGAGATATTTTAAACTAACCGCAATAAGCTCATTATTAGTAAGACTGTCTTTATAAAAATGGGTTTTTCTAAGCTTTTCTTTTAGTTTTTTTAAACTTTAATATATTAGAGCTTCAAACATTTGCTTTGGTTTTTAAAACATGAAACGAACAAGAAACTTAAAAAGCTGTTTTTATCCAAGATTTTTTGGAAAGCTTCCGAATTTTTAAAATAACTTTTAGAAGATTTTTAACTTCAAAAAGGTTCAAATAAAATTTAATTTTCGAATTTAACTCTTCTGAATTTAATCCTTCGACAGACGCTGCTCTGTAAATTAAGATATTGCAAATATTCTATTAAATTGTTTAAATGCTCTTTTACTAAAAAAGCTTTTTATAATCTTTGTATTAAAAACAAATAACACTAAATTCTGCAGTTAGATTTTCATTCAAAAATTTTTTTTCCATATCAATTAAATTGTTTTAAACTTAATGGATTTTCATAGATCACCTATTGCGTTATTTATTAATTTTTTTTCTGTGTTGTTTTTAGTTTTATGTTTTTAAATTCATTTCTCAAGCCCAAGTGGCAGCATATAAAAAATATTTTTTTTTTATATTTATAGCTTAATGACAACCATTACTAATTTAAAGTTATTTTTAATAATAAACAGCATTTTTAAAACTCCATTACAAAAATCGTAAAAATAAAAGAAATAAAAAAAATAATTAAGACAGACAGATTTTATACTAAACGAGTTTTCAAGCAAAAGAAATATTATAAGAAATAATCCTAGTTTAATGTTGACCTAGTAGGAAATGCCATCTGCATTGTGTCGTTGCTATTGATATCTACGATAGAGAGGCCAGACTTTTATATTAATTTAATTATTTTTTTGTTTTTATTACTTGTAGGTCACGTCTTATATTTAATTTAAGCGATGTCGGTATTTTAAGCTATAATTTTTCTAGAAACAATTTTTATACATTTTTTATCAGCCATAATATTTATAATAAAATTTCATGAGTCATTAAATTGCTTTAATAATTGCATCAGTCAATTTTTCTATAGAAGAATTTTTATCAGTCATAAACAAATTTTATGATTCATAATTTTTCTATAAAAAAAATCAGCATACATAAATTTTCTACCCATAATTTCATCAGTCATATTTTATAAAATTAAATTCAGTCATGGCTTTTCTATTTTAAATTTCCGTAGCCAAATTTAAAAAAAAAAATTTTTTTTACAAAAATTTCTATAAAAATCATGAGTTTCAATAAATAAATTTTATGATTTGTAAATTTTTCTTGAAAACAGTCATCATCCGTATTTTGCTACAAAAGTATCATCAAAATATAAAAAATAAATAATTTTTTTTGGATTAAAAACTTTAATCAGTCATATTTTTTCTATACAAAATTTTTATTAATTCAATTTTACTTTAAAAGATTTTATCAATCAACATTTTTCTATAAAAATTAATAAATTTTCTATTTGAAAAATTTTTCAGACAAATTTTTTCTGCAGGAAAATTTTATCAATCATAATAGTGTTATAGCATATTTTCACCAGTCATTAGTTTTCGGTTAATATGTAAGAGTTTTCCTTTACAAAAATTCACGTCATAATTTAAAAAAAATAAAAATTCATCTCATCTATCATAATTTTTTTCAGAAAAATTTTCAAAATCTTTTGTGTAAAAAATTTCATCACTCATAAATTCCATATGAAACAATGTCATCAGTCATAAATTTTTTATAAAAACTTTCATCACCCATAATTTTTCTAAAAAAAATTTCGTTAATAAATTTTTCTGCAAAAAAATTTCATTAGTCAACATTTTCTATTAAAAAAATTTTTCTAGCCCAAATTTTCTATAAAAAAAAGTTTTCATTAGCCAAAATTTTCTATAAAAAAAATTTTCATTATCCAAATTTTTTTCTATAGAAATTTTTTTTCGTTCACAATTTTGTCTAGAAACAAAAT
This sequence comes from Trichopoda pennipes, assembly GCA_030448955.1. NCBI lineage: Eukaryota > Metazoa > Arthropoda > Insecta > Diptera > Tachinidae > Trichopoda > Trichopoda pennipes. The sequence goes on from JASKUP010000002.1 coordinate 8,465,318, forward strand.
TTCATACGTCAAAATTTCTCTATAAAACAATTTCGTCAGTAAATTTTTCGATAACAGTTTTTATCAGTCATAATTTTTCTATAACAAATTTTAGCAACTAAAATTTTTTCTCAAAGAAATTTCATCAGTCATATTTTTTTCTAAAAACAAATAATTTTTTCTAAAAAAAAATTATCATCAGCTGAATTTTTTCTGCAAAAATTTTCGGTCACGAATTTCACCTGTAACAGTTTTTCTATAAAAATTATTTGCACAAGTTTTTATATAGAAATTTTAAAAAGTTTCGTCAATCAAAATTTTTTCATAAAAGTATTTAAGTTTTCTTCAAAGAAACTTCATCAGTCATAATTTTTCCTGAAAAAAAAATTCATCAATTGTCAGTCCTTTTTACCTTAGTATGCATATTAGGGTGGTTACAAGGTATATGGAATAAAAAAAAATTATCCTATTTTTCGGCTCACCCCCTAAAATATGCCAATTGACTAGAAAGTGAGATGGCCAAAAACAGCAGTTTTTTACAAAAAGCTAAGTGAAATCAAAGAATAAAGAAACTGCTAAACTTACAACAAAGGAGGTACTTCTTTTTTTGTAGAAAACCAGAATACGAACCAAAGATGCTGAATATTGTGTCGCAAAGCTGTGAAAACTGTATGATGAATGAAGAAAACTGCAAAAAAGCTTTAAAAGATCCGCAAGTGCCACTTAAACTTAAAAAGAGGAAGCATTCAGATCAAGCTTTGACGACCTATTTGATGTTGCTCATCAGGATGCTCATTTTAGGGGGGGTAAACTGGTGGGAAATCCAAATATGACCCTAATGCATATGATTTCAAGAAGCTATAACCAAATATTTTAACAAAAGCTTTACTTAAGAAATCGAAGCTTTTTTAAAAATTTTGAGAAGTAAGAATAAATTGTTATTAAAGCTTTTCACTAAGCGTTATTTCAGCAATTTTAAAGTTAAACACTTAAATTACTAAGGGAAGTTATTTTTGACTTAAATTTATGTTGACTTAAAGTTTGTAGTAAAAAAAGTATTGGAAGCTTGAATTCTCAATTAAGAATTTTAGGATTTATTATGTCGAAAAAAAGTTATTTTAAAGCTTTAAGGCTTTATATTTAATATAAAAAAAATAAATATTGAAGAAAAATTATTAAGCAATAGGTCGTTATTTCATAAAAAATGTTAAAACTTTATTTTTTATTTTTTATTATTTATGATTTATTTATTTTTAAAAAAAAATATTAAAAAATTAAGTTTTAAAAATTTTTATTAAATAATGACATAGTGCTTAATAAGTAACTACTAAAAAATATTAAAACATGTCAAATAACTATAATTATTATATATTGAAGAAAAAGCTTTGAAGAATTTTATAGATTCTTTTAAGCAGAAAAGGCTTTTAAGCACCAAAAGCTATTTAGCTTAAATTCCTTTCGCTTTAAAGACTTTGCTTTCATTTCCTAGATTCTAGAACTTTATTTTATTTTTTAAAAGCTTTCATAACGAAACGTAAGTTAACAGTTATTTTTGTTAATGAAAAAATATTTTTATTTATTTGAGAGATATAAATCATTTAGACCTAATTTTTGGCATAAGATTTAGTTTTAAAAAAGTGTTTAGGAAATAAATATCATTTAATGTTTATGGCGTAATTTAAGACTTTTTATTGGCAAAAACAAAACAAAGCGTCTACAAAACATCTATCAAATTAATGACACTCTTACCCACACATATTGTACGCCTAAAATGGTACAAATTAAACTTGAAAAAGCCTTCCAAAAAATAAATGAAATGTTTAAACAATTAAATGTTTACCGCCAAATTTCAAAAGGTTTCAAATTTTAAACTATTTTAAGTTTAAGTTTTAGACATTTGTGTGTTTAAGTGTGTGTATTTAAAAAGCACACAAACAAAAACAATAACTATATGAGCACGAAAGCAAAGCAAAAATAAAATAAATGAAAAAATCCAAATTTTATTTGATTTAGCAATTCATATTTGTTTGAAAAATATTAAAAAAAATCATACTGTGGCCCATAAGCTTTAGGCCTAGTCGGGGCACTTAAAAAACGTACTACACAATTTATGACATCACGTTCTTGAATAACACTTAAGACCCATCAGCAAGAGTATGATTTCATGAACCTTAAAAAATACTTTTCAAGCAACTCATTATGATCATGATGATCATGATATTCGGCAGCATCATCCTCAAGTTTATTTGTTTTTTGTAAATTTAACTTAGTTTTTGCTTTTTCAAATTTTAGGGGTCATTATTATTTAATTCCGTTTAAATTTTATTTTATTTATCTTCTGTCTATTTAATAAAAATCTTTTTTAGTTGGTTTTTTTTATTTTTTTTTTTTTTTAGGCATCACTTTTCCAAGAAGTACAATATTTCATTCTTTTTTTTTGGAATTTGAATTTATTACATTTTAATTTGTTGTCCATTCCCCCTCTAGTTTATTTCTAGTTTTGCACTAAAACTTTAGTAATCTTGAATGGAAATCAAAGGGACCGTGTAAAATTTACAAGTAAACAAAGTCTTATGATGTTAATTTGATTATATTAACAGAATAGTTTTGCAAATATTTAAGCTTTGAAAGCTAATAGCATTACAAAAAGCTTTTTAGAATCTTCTAAAATAGCTATGAAAATTTTTATAAATAAAAGAAAGCTATACCAAAGTTCAAATAAAGTTTTTTAGGTTTTAAACTTTTAAGTTCCAGAAGTTTAAACATTTCTTTACAAAAACATTAACAAATTAAGAAAACGCAGAACATTTTTAAAGAGGGCGTTTTTAAAATTGACACTTTTTTAACTGCCAGCCATTTTGTTAACTGTTTATGTTTGGTTTGGCATTTCAACATGATTCGACTGAAGCATTTTTCAGGCATCACTGAAAATCATGGTTTTGTTCGAAATAACCGAATGCGATGAAATAAGCGAATTTTGTTAAGCGATGAGGTTTACTCTTCTTTGAATGGAAACGTCAATAAATAAAATTGCCGGAAGAAAGATGCATTAAGATTTCGGTTTGCGTACCGTACTTAATAAATCCAGAATTAAACCCAAACACAATTACATAGCAAGGCGTAGATTCGGTGAATGATCTTGATAAGCGAATAGCATTTAGTGATAAAGCTAACCTTTGCTTAAATGGATACATCAATAAAACAAACTGTCGTATTTGGAGCACTGACGATGCTCAAGTGTGTGTTGAGACAGCGTTATATTACAAAAAACTGACTGTTTGGTGTGCTTAAAGGACAAGTGAAATAATTTGCTCCTTACTTCTTTAAAAACGATATTTGATACTACGTTACAGTCAATGGTGACCTCTGTAGAGCCATAATTACTGACTTTTTCGTGATGTGCAAGAGCTCAATAAGATAGCGTAGCATGTCACACAGTTCGTAACACAATTAATTTATTAAGTTAAACGCTTGGTAACAGGCGTTATAAGATTTACATCTGCACCTAGCTGTGTAAGCCATAACCAGACGATGGATCATACCACTGTGGATGAAATGTAGCGTCATCCTCGTCCTAGAAGGCCTTCAGATACGTATATCCTTTAGTCACTTCTAGTTGCAACTTCAAAAGCCCGGAGCAGGCCGCAGCTACTCAGTCCTTGCTGAAGAGTTGAAGACTATCCAACTCCGGGTACAAAACACATGAAGCTTAATAAAATTTAAGAACACAACCGCAATCATGCTCACTGGACCTGTTGATTGTGAATGATCCGACCCACAGATCTCAAACGAGGCCCTCGAAACCACAACCACCATGATACTGCAGAAGGGCTAACTTCACTAATAGGTGCCCCTGTAGGCTAGTAGGTAGTGTACTAGCTTGTCAGCCTGGGAGTTGTGGGTTCGATTCCCAACGAATAACTTGATTTTTTTCACCACAAAAATAAAAATTGACTGTCGGTGGGGCTGCTCAGTGGTGAAGGCATGGTCACTGGTCGCTGTGCTGTCTTATACGACAGGTAATTTCTCACTATCCTTCTACTTTCACCACCTGTTTCATCTCTTTATCCCTTTCCTATAGAATAAAGCATGGTACTTGACTAAATAGGCATTGTTGCCTGAAGTGCTACTTCTCTTTATAAAAAAAAAATCAGTCAGAGAACAGCTAAAAGGCTAAAAACACAAATAGCTGAACTCTGGGGCTTTACTAATTCCCGTCGAAATATAGTGGAATTATCCAGTTGGCTCCCGCTAGCCTTGAAGGGGACTGGGCTTCCTTTTACCCCGAAGACACATATAATGACGGTGAGATTCCGTCAAAACAGATCAATATGCCCCCCAGGGAATCGTGTTTCAGATTCCCAATTTGCCCTCCAAAACGGTTTTAAGAGGATATATGAAGTCGCTAGCCTGCGCCGATAAGCTCCAAACATTTGACCACTTGGAGGACAATGGAATAAAACAAAGGTGAATTTTTTAAATCGAATGAAATTTCCTTTATTCGAAAGGTAATCTTCTGGTATTATAATTCCAAAATCACATCTGACATATGACCGCCACAGTGGCTCAAACATAGCCTAATTTTTGAAGAATTTTTCTAACATTGGTGGCTGTAATAATAAAGTAAAGTAAATATACAGCCACAAATGTTGGAAAAATTCATTGACAGAATTTCAGAAAAAAAAGCTCTCATCCGAACCAGCTGAGGCAGTCATATAGTCACATGCGGAAACTAATGTTTAAATTATAATGCCAGAAGATTAGGTTCCGAATAAAGCAAAGTTCGAGTCAATTGGAAAAAAATTCATTTGTGTTTTATATTATTTCAAAGTTCTATGCTTTTATAAAAACACCCTATATTTAATAAACAGTTTGAAAACTTTCAAAATAAACAACGTTTCTAAAGCTTACTTTGGTTTTATATTAATCAAGTTTAAAGTTATCGGAGCCTAAGATAAGCCTATATAAATATATTGTTAATTTTTATAAGCTTTACGGAAAACTTTTAAAACTTCAAAATTCTTTAACCAAAAGTATTTAAAAAAATCAGATTCAAAGCTTAAAAAGTTAAAAGTTATAATATAACTATAAAACTATAAAAATGTAAAATAATTTTTGAAAGCTTGTTAGTCACAAGCTTGACAAAAATATTAAAACAATTTTAAAAAGCTTAGGCTTTTAGAGAGCTATCTGGCTGAAAAATAGCTGTAGGAATAAAATGTTCTAGAAATCTAGGAAAATGTTTTCCTAGATTCCTGGATGTTTTTAAACATCCAGGTAGAAAGAAAATTTCTGCACCTATTAAAGCTTTTGTTTGGCGTCAGATTAAGCTTTGATTAGCAATTACTTAAATTAAAATGATTTAAACAAATAAAACCAAAGGTGTTACTTCTGGCGTTATAATTTTTATATGACGTCTGTCATATAATCTGCAGGAAATTTTTTTGATGACTTGTTCTAAGCTTTTTTTAAAGCTTTGTTCAGGCGTGAGTATATTTATATTGAAATGCCAAACCAATTTAAACATAAATGACTTGACAGCTGACAAAATGGCCGTTAGTTAACTAAGAGTTGTCAATTTAAAGTACTAAACCTTTATAAAAAAAAACACTTTCTTGATTTATAGTCTTAGTAGAAAAATGCCGGGTTATGGAAACAACAAATATTTTATATTAATTTTTTTCGTTTTACGAAATATTTCTTAAAGTTTTCTAAAACATGTCACAAATTCTCAGTCAATTTAAAATTATTTCTTATAATTGTCCTACCGTATAAAAATTTGTTGAAACAATTAAACTATAAATTATTTAAATTTAGCATATTTTACATTATTGTCTAATGAAAAAAGCATTCAGAAACTTTTGTGAAGCTTTTAAAAAGAGTTAGAATTTAATAGAAAGAATTTGAAAATTATCAATTTCTGAAGAAATCTTAAATTTAATATCACAATGAACCTCCCAAAATATGAAAAAAAAAGAAACAAAAACAAAAATGTCGACTTGAAATTTATTTATTGTGACAAATAAATGTGCAAGTCGCCTTAAGAATAAAGAAACTGAAATCAAACGGTAACCAAGCATTTGTTCTCCTTTTGAATTTTAACGAAACAGCAAACAACAGGAGGCGCCATAATCTGACATTTAAAATCAAGTTTAAGTTTTTGTTTTTGTTGCTGTTTTTACTTACTGTCTGTTTCATGATCTTGACCACTCTAATTGGGTCAAGTTAAAAATCGATAGCCGAGGTAGAAAAAAGATATGAAAAGTAGAAAAGGAATTTTAAGTTTGCAGACATTTAATTGGATTTACCGCCTTTTAATTAAATCGAAAGGATTTCTTTCAATGATTTTTTTTTATGTTTATAAAAAATTAATTCGTTTTTAAATGTGTTGTTGTATTTGCTCATTTTAATTTGAGTTATAAACGAAAGTTCTTAAAAATAACGAGACAGCAGCTGCACTTGTTGTTTATTTCTTAAGAAACCCCAACAAAAAATGATTTATTATTATTTTAGCTTGCAGCTGACTTAAGCCTAAGTTCTTGAAATTTATTTATACGAGGTCAGTATTAAAAAAAATATTAAAAAAAACGGTTGCACAATTATTGTTTCTAAATCTTAAACTTAAACGTTTGATATTGTAGAGTCACTGTCTACACTAAGCAATTTTATTGCGCAATATTTGTGTTAGTGCGAGTTTTTCCAAGAGACTAAAGGAAGAAAGTTCCTACATATATATAATATTAACATAATATAATAGTAATTTTAAATAAAAATAAAATCTAAGCCATCAGGACATAAAATATTAAATTTTTTTCTTTTTTTTTGCTGTGAAAAGCAGTTGCATTTTAACAGCAGCGATTTAAAGAAAATTGTGGAAATAAAAATTTCCTGTCTAGTGTTGAATTAATTATTATCTCTAGTTATGGAATTATATTTTTTAATTTTCTTCTACCATTATTGTTGTTATCTTTTACTCCAATAAACATTAAACTTTAAAAGGAAATTTGGCTCAGAAAATAAAAATTAAAAAGAGGATTTAAGGAGCCCGTTATGGCAAATGAAGTTGTTGTTAAAAAAAATATACCTGCGAAAATCTAGACATAAAATACTGTTTTCCCAAATTAGTTTTCAGGTTTGTTTAAAATCTTATATTTTACAATTAAAAATTCTACAAGGATCTCGAGTCTTTAATATCACAGTGGGCAATAAAGAAAACTGTGGAAAAAATTAAAGGAAAATTGTATGCAAAGCAGGAACACTTTTAGAAATGATGCTGTAGCATTATTAAAAGGATAGAAATATTTTCTGCTTCCATAGTTGGAAAAGCACAAAAGCTCAGTGGTCAAAAACATTGGTACATAACAGTAAAGGAGTTTAAAGAGCTTTAAGTTTTTTATTTAACACCAGTCATAAAAGTAACAAAAGATTTTTGATATAACTTTTGTTTAAGAAGCACTTTGCCAATACTATAGTTTAAAAGTTTAATTATTAAAAACAAAGTTTTTTGTGCCTTAAATTTATGTTGACGCAAAGCTTATAATAAAAAAGCGTTTAAAACTTGAATTCTCAAATTTGAATTTTAAAATTTAGTAAAGCCCAAAAAAACAATTCGACTTAGTTTTATTTGTTTAAAGCTTTAACTAAATTTTTTTTCTTTCATTATTTTAAGCTTTTAAAAGTTGGCTTCTATTTGGCAAAAAAGAATATTGACGAAAAAGCCTTAAAGAACTTAGTAAAAAACAAAACACTTTTCGAAAGACTCTTTTAAGCAACAAAGGTTATAAAGCTCTCTTTTTTCACCAACTCTTCGCTTATAGATTTAGTTAAGCCCAGTAAAGCCCAAAAACAGTTAAATAACTAAGTTTGTTAAAAGCTTTGAGTACATTTTTATTTCTTTAATTTGTTTAAAGCTAGCAATTTGGCTTATATTTGGTACAAAAAAAATAAATATTGTAGAAAAAGCTTTAAAGAATTTTGTGAAAAAAAAAAATACTTTTCGAAAGACTATTTTAAGCAACAAAGATTAGAAAGCTCTGGTAATATTTCACACTAACTCATTATTTATAGATTTAGTTAAGCCTAATAATGCACAAAAAACAAATAGACTTAGGTTTATTGTTTAAAAGCTTTAAGTGCATTTTTTTCATATTTTTAAGCTTTCAAGATAGCTTATATTTGGTACTAAAAAATAAATAAATACCGAAGAAAAGCTTTAAAGAATTTAGTGAAAAAAAAACATCTTTTGAAAGACGTTCTTAAGCAACAAAGGTTATAAAGCTCTGATATATGTTCTTTTCCCACCAACACTCAATTTAAAATTTACAAATTTAGTAAAGCCCAAAGAACAATTCGACTGAGTTTTACTTGTTAAAAGCTTTATGTGCATTTTATTTCTTTCATATTTTTAAGCTTTTAAGGTGGCATATATTTGGTACAAAAATAAATAAATATCGAAGAAAAGCTTTAAAAATTTAGTGAAAAAAACACTTTTCCAAAGACTTTCTTTATCAACAAAGGTTACAAAGCTCTAAATATTCTGTTCTTCAACTCTCAACTTTGAATTTATATATTTAGTAAAGTCCAGTATAGCCCAAAAAACAATTGATTTAGTTTTATTTGTTAAAAGCTTTGAGTAGATTTTTTTTTAAATTTTTTAAGCTTTCATGGTGGCTTATATTTGGTACAAAAAATAATATATATTGGAGAAAAAACGTAAAATAATTCATTGAAAAATACCTTTCGAATGACTCTTTTAAGCAGCAAAGGTTATAAAGCTTTTATTTTCACAAACTCTTTATTTATAGATTTAGTTAAGCCCAGCACAGCCTAAAGAACAACTCGACTTAGTTTTATTTTTTAAAAGCTTTAAGTGGATTTTTTTTCATTTAATTTTTTAAGCTTTCTAGATGGCTTATATTTGGTACAAAAAAATAAATAAATATTGAAGAGAAAGCTTTAAAAAAATGTTGTGAAAAGAAAACACCTTTCGAAAGACTCTCTTAAGCAAAGAAGGTTATAAAGCTCTAGCGTATATGTTTTATTCTCACTAACCCCCTTTTTCTTCTCCTTCTACATCGCAGTGGAACTCAGTGATCGAAATTATTTGTACAAAACAGCTTTAAGTTTCTTATTTAGCACAAGATATCTAATGTACAGCATAATAATGCTGGAGAAATTGTAGCCAACTGAAGTGGGGAAAAGAATTTATTTTTCATTTTTCTAGCATGTTGGGCAATTCGAAAATAGCCTACTTTTTTATTTGTTGTTTTAATCTATTCCACCTGTTTTTATTAAGACATTATTAACATTATTAAGCAATTGCTGGTAATCAAGAAATGTAAAATATTTAACAAATAAATATTTACATTTCATTATTTCGTATTAAAGAACTTGAGAAATTTTAAGTTAAAATAAATTATCTTATCAAAATTTAAATAAACTTTAAATAAAACAAAATGCTAAGAATTGATGAAACAAAATGAGATGAACAGAACATTGGAAAGTTTAAGCAACAATGATAGCAACAATGAAGCAACTTAAAAAATTTTTTAAAAAAAAGCATCTGCCGAACTTTATTATTATTTACTTTGATTAATTTTAAAATTATAAAAATATGCCTGAAGTATATATCTGCTTTAAATTGGTATCGATAAAGCTAAAGTTGTAAAAAAAGTGTGTGTTTTAAGCCAATTTACTTTCTAACCTCAAAATATGACTATAAATTTTGAATAATTTCAAAAAAAATAATTTCCATTTTGTCATTATTTAAATATGTCTGTCTGCATTAGTTTTTAAGTTTTACGATTTATTTTTATAACTTCAATTTAACCGTCATTATGTTTTAAAATGGCTGCAATAAAATATTTTTAATATTTTCCTACGGCTAAATAACGCCAAAATCCACTTTGATGTGGAGTGCAGAGTGTTGTTTACAACAAAACAAATTATTTATGAAACATTAAAATGTTAGTTCAAATTTGTTTCCTTCTTTCACACATGAGTTTTGTTTAATTTCAGTTTATTTTAGCAATTTATATTACAGAAAATTGGTTAAAAGGCAAAAAGTTAATATTATTAAGCGGATTAATTAAGAATTGAATAAATTAATAATAAATTAAAATATAACAAAATAAATTTTAAAATATTTTCTAAAAAAAATTTTAGAGTTATTTGGAAAACATTTTAACAGAAGTTTTTAAATAAAAAATGTAAAACAATCTTTAAAAATAGCTGGCTGGCTTTTTGAGAAGTTTTGTAAGAGCTTTAAAGTTAAACTATTAAAAGGGAGCTTTTAAAATTAATTGCAATAGAAACTTTTTGAAAATAATATTATGGGAATTTAAACTAAAAAGCGTTTAAAGCTTGAATTCCCAAAAAAACAATTCGATTTAGTTTTACTTGTTAAAAGCTTTCAAAGTAGCTTATATTTGCTACAAAAAAAATCTATAAAGAATTTAGAGAAAAAATACTTTTCGAAAGACTCTCTTACGCAACAAAGGTTATAAAGATTTGGCATATAATCTTTGCTCACCAAACCCTTTTCCTTCTCCTTCTTTTTCTTGCAACTCAGTGGTCGCGTAAAGCCGAAATAGCAATTCGACTTAGTTTTATTTGTTAAAAGCTTTGAGTGCATTTGTTTTTTTTTTATTTTTATAAGCTTTCAGGATGCCTTATATTTGGTAAAAAATAAAATAAATATTGAAGAAAAAGTTTTAAAGAATTTAGTGAAAAAAAAAACACTTTTCGAAAGACTTTTTTAAGCAACAAAGTTTATAAAGCTCTAGCATATATGTTTTATTATCACCAACTTCTTTTTCTTCTCTTCCTACATTTTGGAACACAACGGTCGAAATACAAAATAGCTCTAAATATTTTCTTTAGCACAAGATAAGCTTAAGCACCGATTTTAAACTTGTTGAAATCCAACCTGAACTTTTAGAAAGAAAACAAAAAGTTAGGCGAGGTCTTGAAAAAAAACATCATTAAAGTTAAAACTTTCTGTTAGAGTCAAAAATTCACAAGAAAGCATTAAAATATGGTGCGAAAAAAAATTTTAAAAAGCTTTGAGCCTTCCATGTGGATTTTGAAAGATTTGGTGCGAACAACCTTTGTTTAAAAAGAGTAAGAAAAAATACAAAGCTTTTTTAAAATATCTTTGTAATCCTTTCCAAAAAGGGCAGCATATTAAGGTCGCTTTAAAAAGCTATAGTTTTGAGCCCAAAACTTATAAATTTAGGTTTGCGTTACTGATAAAAGCACGACGTGATTCATTTTATACAACATTTATAATATATAAAAAAACCTAAACTTCAAAAGCCGGAAGTATTACAGCAATAGCAATAAGGCTTATTTAATCATGAAAATGGGAAAATGGAGGTTCAGGTGTTTAATTGTCTCTGCAGCTTTCTCTTGAGGCATTGCTATAAATATTCAAAGCTTCTGGTTAAACTTACGCCTGTTAAAAGCAAGCAAACAAAAACAGTCTTAAAAGTTTTTTTAAAGAGTGTTAAAAATATTTGGCACAAATTAAAACTTTAAAAAGTTTAAAATAGGGATTTTTATAATATTGTTTAAAAAAGCTTAAGAAAAAGCCATTTTAAAAGTCTTAAGCACAATCATTTTTTAGCCTCCGTGAAATTATTAAAGTTCTCAGATAACTTTAAAACCAAAACTTTATAAAATCATGTTTCAAGGAAGTTTCTCAAAGAGGCTTTAAATAAACTTGATATAAATATCTATGACTAAGAATATTTCTTCGATTAAACTTGTTATTTTAATTTTATATTCTAAGACTGGCAACTTCTATCAAATAACATTGGCCCTGTTACAATGAATTCAATTTCGCACAAACATCATATTGATATAATTAAAATCCACTACTAAAAAAGGTGGTTCTGTTAAAGTTACATTTCGTATAATTCATGGTATTTTCGGATAACATAATCGTACCTCTGAGAATGCCATTAAAAATTTGTTTCTTAAATTTGAGCCGACAGCCTCGATACAACGCATGTTCGACTCTTTTACAAGTAAAACGAGCTGCGGCTAATGTTAATCTGGTTAGATTTTTCTCACTTGAAGCACATTTTTAATTAGGTTATGTAAACAAACAAAATTATCACATAGCGGACTCTTAAAATTCTCATACAGTTTTAAAAAATCATTACATCCAAAGAAAGTAATCGTATGGTGCGGTTTGTGGAGAGGTTCGCATCATTTGCCCGCAATTTCTCGAAAATGAGTGTTGTGTGTTAGTGTGAATGCTCTGCGCTACCAAACTATAATAAACAATTTTTTGTGGCCACAATTAGCTAATATTGACAGCAGTGATTTTTGGTTTCAGCAAGACGACGCCATAAGCCACCTTTCTATTATATGAGAAATTTTCCAGCTGTGTAATTTCTTGATTTTGCAATGTCAATTGGCCGCCTGGTATTGTTTATTTAATGCCGCTAGATTATTTTCTGTCGGGCCATTTGAAAAGACCTGTTTTAAGTGAATAACTCACATGTGCTTCAAAACTTTGCGAAAAGAACAGATGCCTGTCACAGTGCTAGAGTGCATGATATTCCATTATTATTTCTCATAATTCTACTTTACATTTGCATGCGTGATAAGGTTTACATCTGCACCGGCAGTGAGCCATAATCAGATGCTGGCCATTACTACTGTGAATGGTATGTAGCGCCATTCTCGCCCTAGAAGGCCTTCGAATCCGTGCATTCTCTGGTCATTCCTAGTTGCAATTTCAAAAGTTCGAAGTAGGTCGCAGCCTTTACTCCTTGCTTAAGAGTTAGAGACTTTCCAACTCCTGGTGCAAAACGCATGAAGCTTAATATAATTAAGAACACGACGGCATTCATACTCAGTGGACCTGAACTATTGACTGTGTTCATTGTGAATGATTCGACCCACAAATTTTCACGAGGGCCCCGAATCTACAACCACCACGATACTCCCATATAGGGGTAAACCTCAATAATCAGCCAGAGAACAGCTAAATGTCTAAAGAGACAAATAGTGAACTCTGCGAGCCTACTGATTCCCGTGGAAATATGTGGATTGTCCAGATGGCTCCTACTAGCTTTTAAGGGGCCTGGGCTCCCTTTTACCCGCAAGACACCAGTCTAGATGGAATAGTAGGCTCAAAAAAGATTATCATGTGCCCCCGGAGGGAACTTTACATTGGCATGAATAAAGTTGTTGTCAAAATAAGTGTGTGTTTTGAGACAACTTACTTCCTAACCTCAATTTTGCTCTTCCAATATATGGAGCAGCCAGCTTAACATTATCATCCTTAAATAAAGTAAGACGAATTAAGGTTTCTTACTCGTACCTCCTTTTGCTTAACATTAAAGTGTCTACACAGCCAGAGGAAGAAGAGGAGACAGTGTTAGAGTAAAGAGTTGACGCCACCATCTTTAATTAAGACACATAATGAAAGGACTTTAGTGTTATCAGAAAAAGAATGTTTTAAGGTTCCTAACTCGCACTTTTTTTCGTTTAACATTAAAGTATCTACATGGGCAGGGGAAAAAGGAGGAGACAGTGTTAGAATATAGAGTTGGCGCTACCATTCTTAAATGAAGTACGCATAATGGAAGGACTTTACTGTTATCGAAAGAAGAATATTTTAAGATTCCTTACTTGTACTTCTTTTTGTTTTTAACATTAAAGTGTCTAGGAGGGCACGGCAAAACAAGGAGATTGTGACAGAGGATTGAAATTGTCAAAAAAATGGATATGGGTTTTAAGCAAATTACCATCCTAACCTCAAATTTGCCCAGCCTTTATTTTAAAATGATTTTTTTTTTCTTTGTAAGAAGGAAGTGTTTATGGAAATTTAAAAACAAATTTTTTTTAAATATTTTTTAATCATATTCTCAATAATTTTAATTATTTTTTTGAAGGTTTTTTTTGGTATTTTTTTTTTTAGTTTTAAAATTTCAAAATAATCTTACAGCTCAAGCACATTTGTCAATTTGCCTACACTATTGTTAGTTGTGAAGAGATTAAACGAAAAAGCATTGTTATGTTGGCTTTGGCCTTTGACCTTAATAACAGATTAAAAACACTTTTTTCGAAAGAAAAAAAATTATTAAATTTTATATTTCACACTTTTAAATTTTTTTTTTAAGTTATAATATTTTTATTAATTTTTCGCTTGGCTTCGCCTATAATTCTATATAATTTTATAGAATGATTTAATTTTCAATATTTATTCTTGCATGAATTTTTTCACTTTTTTTTCTAATTCAAATGGGGCGGGGAATGCTTTTATTTTTTCAATAATTTTTTTTTTCTGCTTCTTCTTTTATTTTTCTTTGAAATTATTATTTGCACTTTTCATTCATATAATTTTTTCTTTATTATTATTATTCTTATTTTTATTATTATTGTGTAAAAAAAAACACGGTGTCTGTCGATCATCATGTCGTTAGAAATTCCAAAAACAACACAGGCAGAACAGCAAAAATCCAAGAAAACTATGATTGCAGACAAATGAAGGAACACTTTTATTATAGTGTTTGAGGATGTGTCGCCAATGAAGCGTTAGAGGAACATAAGCCTGAGCTTAGAGAACACAAATAAATTATTTTGAAATAAATTTTATGTTGCACCAGGCACGTTTTTATTTAAAACAAAAGCGAACAGAAAAGAAAATAATTTAAAACACACGTTTGTTTTAGCTTTAACCCCCATACAACCAGCGTTTAATGGTTTTATTTTAACAAAACGTTTCTTCTTATTAATTGACCGACCGCACGACAACACAACACAATCGATCGCTGATTTTATTGTTTAGTCGCGAATTTTTTTTTTTAATATTTTATTTCTAAAAAATTCTTAAGGAATTAAATTTACAATCGATCATAAATTATTTATTGGGAATTTGTTGGTTTTCATGTTGTCGTTGTTGTTGTTGATTTTGTAACAAGTACAATTAATTTTTTTTTTTGCTTAAATGCTTATTTAGCATAAAATTTAAATTAATGTTTTAAATTTCATTCCAAGAATTAAACATTTTAATTCACACTTTTTTTATTCTTTAATACATTTTTTATTTATTTGTTGTTGTTGTTTCACATTATTTCGTTTAATTATTTATCAAAAAAAAAATATAAAAAATTTTTTTAAATTATTAGCCGCCTCGTTATAATAATAATAATCATCGCCAGCGAAAAATCGTTTTCGAACCATTCACACGCGTTGTTTCGTTGCAACTAAATTGTTAGTTGGCCATTTAATGTGTAAGTAACTGCTTGTTGCTCTCGTAAAGTTGCCAACACAGAAGTTGTTGTTTTTGCTTCAGTTTGAAGTCAATGATTTTTCTTTATTAACTTTATCTATTTTTTGCTTTTTGCACAGAACATGTTCTCTTACCTCAGTTAAAAACTTTTAAATAAAGAAAAAAATACAACAACAAAAGCTTCTATACATTTGGGAGCTACTCCATATAATTTGATCGTCTTGTTGTTGTTGTTGGTTTTGTTATGCTGAGAGCTAGCTCATTTAAATAAAAGTTTTGTGTTGTGTTTATAAATAGTTTTGAGTTATCAGTAGTGTTAGCAACATAAGTTGCAAGGTTTGATGCAACTTTCAATTATTAATAATATGTTGCTGGTAGTTATCAACATGTTGCAGGCTTAAAAAAAATATTTTTAACCAAAAATAAAAAACTCTCAAAGCAAAACAGAACATTAAACAAAATTCCTGAGCATGAGATAAAAATTGCCTTGATCAGTCAAAGCTTGTCAACGGGGTTCATATTGTTTTCGATATCTCTCCTTTAATTTGGTGACCCAGTTTTCTGGAATCAATCTATACGTCAAGAAAAAAAATATTTCTTTTTTTATAGCAAACGATTTTTATTTTACTTCAAGAGTAATGCGGACCCAGAATAAGGCACGTTAGAAAAAGAATAACTGTAACATTAGCCTTTTAAATTTAATCCTCCATCTAACGTTTTTTTTTAAGTAGTGCTTATTTCGTGAATGCTAACACTTAGTTCATGTTTAATTTGACAGATAATTAGTTTTATCCTTCCGCTGAACGAATATTTGGTTGTGTATACGCTTGAACAACGCTAGGAAATATTGCAATAATACTTTGAAAATCATGGTAATGTTGCAGAATGTGCGCAAAAATTGCGTACGGAGTTTGGAAGAAGAGAAGCACCGTCAGCTCCGTATGTTCGTTATCTTGTGCGAAAAGTGAAAGAAACTGGCTGGCATCCTCATCGATAAACCAAAACGGGAAAAGCCAAAAACAGTGCGTACACCCGAGAATATTGCTGCTGTGAAAGAAAGTGTGCGTGAAACGCCATCAACATCAATTCGCCGTCATTCTCAATAAATGAACATTTCAGAGACATCATTGAGACGAATTTTGCATAAAGACCTTGATATGACGCCATACAAAGTCCAATTGGTTCAGAAGTTGAAGCCAAGTGACCATCCAATGCGTTATCGCCTTGCTAATTGGGCCTGCTATCGACTTACAGAAGATGCCGATTTTGGAAAAAAAATCACCTTTTCAGATGAAGCTCATTTTGATCTAGGCGGGTATATAAACAAGCAAGTTGTCGCATTTGGGGCATTTAAGTGTCGACGTAAAATCATACCATATCATAAAAATTTTATTTTCTCCATTACTTCCACTGTGTTACCGTGAGCCTTCTAAATCAATTTTTATTAGGCTACGAAAGATAATGGTTTTCAATTCTTAAATCCAGTGCTTTAATACGCAAATGACTCGATAGGATTGTGTTACTATTTCAGTATATAGTATATCAATAGTTTAGCGATCAGAAGATATCATCTGGTTAAAAAACGACAAAGCTTTATTAATTTTTTTCTGTCCGGTCCAAGAAGCTTTCAAGACTTCATAATTAATAAGGAAACATTTCTAAATAATTAAACATTTTGAATGTGATTAAAAATGGTGTTTTTATAGAGGTATATACAGTATTTGAGGTTAGGAAGTAAATTGGCCTATAACACACAATTTTTTGACAACTTCAGTTTTATTGACATCAAGTAGAATTATGGGATAAAGCACGTCGCCAGATATCTGCTCTTTTTACAAAATTTTAAAGCATCTTTTGCGACAAAGCTTCGCTTATCTCGTTAGTGTAGTGCCTAATTTCATATTCCAATTGTTTCCCTCCCGGGGGCACATTATAAGTCTTTATGGATTACATAACCATCTAGATTTGTGTCTTGCGGGTGTAAAAAGGAGCCCAGTCACCTAAGGCTAGCAAGGAGCCAACTGGAAAATCCACTATGTTTCCACAGGAATCAGTAAGCCCCAGAGTTCCGCTAATTGTCTCGTTAGACCGCTAGTTGTTCTCTGACTTATTATTGAGGTAGGACCTTCGGGAGTATCGTGGTAGCTGTGTGTTTCGAGGCCCTTGTTTGAGTTTGTGGGTCGGATCATTCACAATGAACACACTGAATGGTCCAGGTCCAGTAATTATGAATGCTGTCGTGTTCTTAATGATATTAA
Organism: Trichopoda pennipes; assembly: GCA_030448955.1. Classification (NCBI taxonomy): domain Eukaryota; kingdom Metazoa; phylum Arthropoda; class Insecta; order Diptera; family Tachinidae; genus Trichopoda; species Trichopoda pennipes. The sequence goes on from JASKUP010000002.1 coordinate 8,482,805, forward strand.
GCTTCATGCGTTCTGGACCAGAAGTTGGATAGTCTCCAGCAAGGAGTTGTGGTTTGCAACCCTACTTTGGAACCGCTAAAATTGTAACTAGGGATAATCTGTTGCTGGAATTAGTCCTCGGCTTCCTAGGGCGTGAATGACGTTGCTTTTCATTCCCACCGATTTTACCACCATCTGAGTATGGCTTACGACCAGGCGCAGATGTAAATCTTATCACGTATATCCAATTATTTGTGGATTGTTTAGGTAAGCCCGATCTTTCAAATGGCCGTGGATAAAACAATTCAGCGGTTTCAAATCAGAAGACCGAAGCGGCCAGTTAACATCGCCGAATCGATAAATTATGTGACTGGAAATTCTCTCATGCAATTGTTCCAGTAGCAGTGTGGCTTGCGGCGCCGATTTGCTGAAAGCAAAAGTAACTAAAAACAGTGCTAGCCACTTATGGTCACAAAAAAATTTATATCACATTTTTTCAGCGCAGAGAATTCACGGTGACTCCGTTTGCGTGTTCATTTTTTTAGAAAATACGGGCCGCCTTATAAGGATGTAAATGTCTTTCGATGTAATGGATATAATAGTTACGGAGGATGTAATGCATGTAAGGTTTCTTTAGATATAATGGCTTTTCAAGCAGAGTTCATGAATTTTGTGGACCCCATTTATGAATCCAATTAAAAATGAATCTCATCACTCAAGATAATTTTGTAGAAAAGTGCGTTGCTTTCATTGTTTTTCAAATAACCAATACACTAGCGTTTGACCCAAATTGTCGATCGGCTTTAATTCTGGAACATGTTAATCTTTATAAGCCTGAAGATGAAGATCTTTACGCAAAATGTTGCGCAAAGTGTCTCTAGTGACGCCCACTTGTGTTTGACTCGATATTACATGCTTTTTCTTAGCACTCTGCTGTACAGCGGCTATATTTGCATTACTACTGCAATAACGAGCGTAATGTTTTCATTATTGTGAGGAAAAACACATCATGAGCCTCGCATTTAATGATCAAGTTATGCACTGTGGTCTCAGAAGGAACCTGATTACGGCGAAAAACTGCTTAAATTTTATAAAGTGATACAGTCAAATTATCACCACTTTGTTATCTAAAACTATAATAAAATTCTTAGCAAAAATATAACGTTCCGTGCTTAAAATTTCCCAACATTTTACTATATAAATGTCCCAGGACGACAGCTCAGTTTTTGACATTTTATTCACATGACAGATAATTTACTTTCTAACCTCAAATTTGCCCACTTTAACCAGCGGCCATTTTGGTAGAACTTGAATATACTGAAGCCTAAACAACGCTTTCAAATTGCACATTGGGCCCAAAACAAAATTAAGGTTGATCCCAATTTTCATAAGAGAAGTTTTTTTACAGATGAAGCTCATGTTTTGTTTGATTGGATACGTCTATAAACACACTAGATTTATTCGGAGCGATGATAATCCGCAGGTGTATGTAGAGACACCATTATATTCAGGAAAACTGAATATTTGGTGTCTCTATGGGTTGATGAAATCATTGGTTCCTACTTCTTAAAAAATCGATGCTGCTGACCCGTATAAAGCCAGGAAATGTGGCTTCAACAAACAGGCGCAACATCTCACACAGCTCATGCCACAATTGATTTATTGAAGATAAGTGCTTGGATTTTCCGACGGGGCTAAAATTACTTTTATTTGGGTACGGTTTTCCGTCGACCCTTGTCAAATTTGGTTTGTTAACAAACCGGTTTCGGCTGTTTGCCATCTTCAGTACGAAAAGAACACTGAAAATGGCAAACAGCCGAAACCGGTTTGTTCACAAACCAAGTTTGACGAGGGTCGACGGAAAACCGTACCCAAATAAAAGTGTTGAAGATAACTTTAGGTAACCGTATAGTTTCACGTTTCGAACCCGTGAATTCTCTTCCAAAATTGTGTGCTTTAACGCCGCGAGACTATTTTCTGTAGAGACAAGTGAAGTGGCTAGTCTATGCCGATAAGGCCGTAACGATTGACTACTTAGATGACAATATTGGCCGGTTTATTGCCACAAATGTTGAAAAAAGTCATGGAAAATTAGAACTGCAGACAAGCCTACATCCGAGCCAGCCGTGGCGGTCATAAAACAAAAGTCATGTTTAAATTATTGTACCAGAAGATTACCTTCCGAATAAAGAAAATTTCATAAAAAATTCATCTTTGTTTTTTTTTCGAATTTTAAAGTTCTATACCTCTATAAAAACACCCAATACTTTCAACAGAAGGTGTTTAAGTTTTTGACATTCCATAAAATTAAAACTTCCCACTTGTCTAATTATTTGTGAGAGTATTTTTAACCAGTCTCACGCCGTCTCTAAATATCGCTTTAAGCATTTTATCGATAATTTGTTCAATTAATCTTTAACTAATTGACTAAATGCCCTTTTTTCACACACATACACCAAAATTGAGAAATTAATTTGCATAAGACGATTATTATTAATGGAATGTGATGGTCGGGCGGCCCCTTGTTAATGTTATCTATTTTGTAGCGTAATTTATCTTCATAACAACTTTTGTTATTTTAATTTTATTTTTAAATTTAATCTTTAAACTAAATGAGAATTTAATACAATGAATCAAGCTTATCTTAGTTAACTAATTGATTAAGACAAAGGAGGAAGGAAAACTAACACTTGTTATAGAAAAACAAAAATATTTAATTGATTTTTAAATTTTAAATAGTGGAATTTTAAAAAAGTAATTAATGAAGATAAAATTAAGTTGAGAAATTTTTTTTAATTTTAGAAATTGTTTTATTTTAATTAATTATTTATATACATAATTATCAAACACAAAAAACAACTAAAAGACATTCGAAATTCCATTGAAAGATTTAAAATTCAGCAAAATTTAAAATTAATTAAAAAATCTAAATTATTGTAAAAATTCCTGACGAATGTTTTTATCAATAAATTGAAAATTGAATTATAATTATAAAAAATAATTAAATTTTATTTTATATATTTATTTAGCAAAAAATAAACAAACATTACGAATACGCCAAATAGCAGCGGCGAATTTATGTGTATACACGTAGTTGTATGTTTGGAACAGCTGTAAATGGTAACACTTGCGCAAAATTTGACAGTATCCTATTAACAGATAACACTTAATGGGAACAGTGTTACATTTCATATATTTAAGACAGAAGTTTGAAAAGTCGCGTACTTATTATTAATCGGCCCTCGTAATTTCTATAGGCTTATGTGAAATTTATAATCTATGCCGACAAGCTCGAAATAAATTACCATTTGGATAACAACATTCAGCGCCTTATTGCTGATAATCCGCCACAAATGTTAGAAAAAGTCATTGAAAATTGGATTTTTATATTTGACCGCTAGCCATGGCGGCTATAGACGTCATAATTAAATTATGATGCCAGAAGGTTGGCTTTCTTCTATATTTTATTCCATTTTAAAGTTCTACACCTCTATGAAAAAACCCCTTTAGAGGTGTTAAATATTCTTCTCTGTTGTTTTTTAGAACAAATAAGAGCTTTTCCGAGAAATCAAACACATAATGTTATTTTCAATGATTGTTGGCAGGTAAATAATATTTTGCAGGGTTGCATTTCAACTTTCGCATGCTATCCAATGCCATCATTAGAAATTTCGTTACGAATCAGAGAATTAAAAACTCGCACGTTCGATTAATAAACTCACGAATGCTAAATGTAGCCACCAGAATCATTGGTGAAATTTTTTCTTTAGGGGGTCCACTTTGTTTGTTTATAATGTTTGTTTAAATGAAAGAGAATGGATCTTATATTGATAAATGTTTTATTTAAAGTGGGCAATTATAAATCGAATGCAATATCAGATAAATGTTCGCCTCTGTTAGCCCCACAAATGTGAGCGCTTTTGAGCCCTTTTGAGCACATTTTTCATTACATTCTCACACATTTCACGCGGTATTTCATTAATTTTATCACGAATATTTTGTTTGAGTTGCTCAAGCATTTCTGATTTGTTTGCATAAACCTTGCTTATCAGGTATCCGCGCAAAAAGAAGTCCGGCGCGTCTAAATAGGGCGACCGTGGAGGTCAATCAACATCATCATTTCTTGAAATAACTTGTTGTAGAAAGAGGTTTCGCAGTAATTCCATGGTAATCTCCATCTTTTTTTTTTAAAGAGAAGTAGCACTTCAGGCAACAATGCCCATTTAGTCAAGTACCGTGCTACATTCTTTAGGAAAGGGATAGAGAAGAGTTGAAACAGGTGGAGAAAGTAGAAGGATAGTCGGAAAGTAACTGCGGTATAAAAGACAGCACAGCGACCAGTGACTATGCCTTCATCACTGAGCAGCCGAACCGACAGTCAATTTTTATTTTTGTAGTGAAAAAACCTAGGTCTTCGTTGGGAATCGAACCCACAACCCCCATACTGACAAGCTAGTACACTACCTACCAGCCTATAGGGGCACCTTGTTTGTTTGTTTGCATAAATTTTGTTTTCAGATATTCGCCACAAAAAGAAGTCCGGAACAGTCAAATCAGACTAACGTGCAGGCCAATCAACATCACCATTTCTTGAAATAACTTATAGTGGAAAGCAATCTCGCAGTAATTCCATTGTAATGCTGGCTGTATGCTATGTGGCACTGTCTTGTTGATACTATATGTTAATCAAGCCTAAAGCATGCAGTTGGGGCTTTAAAAAGTTTTCAATCATATCACGATAACACTGCCCATTCACAGTACCCGTTACGCGGTATTCATTTTCAAAACAAAGAAGTAAGTTCCAATGATTCCTCCTGACCAAATTGCACACCAGACTGTCACTTCTAATGAATGCAAAGATGATGTTTAATAATTTGAGGATTTCCCAATCCCCAGAACCGACTATTCTGTTTATTCACATATCCATTCAAATGAAAGTGTGCCTCGTCACTCAAAATGATTTTTTCATGAGAATCGAGGTTGGCATGGGCGAGCTGTAACATCCTATTGGAATATATACGACGGCGTAAAGGATATTGTGGAAGAAGCTCTTGTGTTAACGGAATCTTATATAGAAACAAATGAAAATCCTTGTGCAAAATTGTGGTCAAAGTTGTTCTTTGAAGACCAAGCTGCTGAGCACGGCATCGAATTGAGGTTGATGGATTGTTTTGAAATTTTTTTTGAGCAGTAGTAATGTTTCCAGCCGATCTTGCAGTACGTTGTGGTCCATGGTTGGGCCTATCACCTACAGACCCCCTTTCTTCAATATTATCTACTACACGATAAATAGTGCCTTCTGTTGGCATGTTGTGTCAAAAATTTCACTTGCCTATCTCATCGTCACAGTAATCGATGATTGATTTTGATAAAATCTTTTAACGATTAAAACACGTTGGTTTATCGAATATTTTTCTATAATAAATTTGCCACATGTCTACTTCACGACTGCCAAATATGAACTGTCAAGACTAATAATATTGCCATTTTTCGTCCTAACTGGCTGGTTCGTATTCGATGGCGAGCGCTTTCGATGCGAATGCATCATTCTTAAGCCGCGTTTTAGTTTGTACTGGCGAGTCTGTGTTGGCGTTCAGGCAGTTCTGTTATTAGGTTCGTATATATTCAGGTAAGCAGAATGCCAGCCACCTGGTATTTGTATGCAAAGTGAATTTATCGATACCTCCGTCTTTTACTATTACGTAGGTACGTGTGTCCGTCTGAGGGTGTTTTTCGTATGCCCGTTTGCATGAGTAGTTTCAATGGTGTGAAAATTGTGTCTGATGTCGTGTTTACCTGTTCGTTTGTAATGCGTTGTTGAATGTTTTTGTTTTATAGATTTCCATGTTTTTAAGAATGTCTAGTCTTCGTCCTTTTTTGCTAGGATGTAATAATGTCATACATTCATCTATTTCCATTGGTGTGTGTCCGTGAGTGTCAAGGTGTAATGCAAAGTTTGAATCTTCTATTTTCCTTTTGTATGATCGTATGTATTCTGTTTTTATTGTTCGTCCAGTTTGCCCTATAAAGGTTTGTTTTCAAATACAGGTGAGTCTGTATACCCCGCTGGAACTAAATTTGTCAGATGTTTCTGTCGTTGTTCTGAGATTATATCCAAGGGTGTTTCCACTTTTCAATGCTGTGAGTATTCCTTCTTTGTGAAAAAGGTAAGTTAGTCTGTATATTTCTGGTCCTGTGTAAGTAAGTAAGTAAGTGGTGGCAAAACAAATTATACCTTCCCAGGCGGACACCTCGAATTTTTAGTTTTTGCCAATTTATTTTTCCTTTTTAAAAATTTTGTTTTAAACCAAAAAGGATTCGCAAGTTTCTTTATTTTAATTTTCCCTCAAAAATGCCAAAGTTTTTCTTCACAATTAAGTCACGTTTCTTATGTGAGTTGATTAAAATGCTGTAAGTTGTATGTCGTTGATTTCTGTTCATATTGTAAAAGATTTATATTTTCAAAAACTGTGAATTCAAAGACCCACCACATAATTTCCGCAATATTTTTATTTTCTAAGAATTTTAACACAAAAAAAATATTTATTTGTTTTCTTTTAATGCAACAAACTTGAAAAAAGTAAAAAATATTTCTGTAGCAATATGAAGCAAACAAACAAATAAATAAATAAAAATTATATGAGGAGTGTACGTGGTACTTTGACAATATTTTGCTGGAGGATGTCACATGTTAAACATCAACAGCAACAAACCAACAAACAAAAGAAAGAAACATATTTTTCATAAAGAAAAACAAACAAAAACAAAACAACAGAAGACAAGTAAAAGATTGCAATAACAACATTAAAACAAGTGATTAAAAATTCAATTTCATTACAAAGCAGCAACAGCAGCAGCAAGAGCAGCAACAGCAGTGACTTTAGTCAGAGCCAAAACCACAGTAAATGTAAAATTTTGCTTTGACTTAGTTTTAATCTAAATTTGAAATCCAAATCTGCTAAACAATAAAACAACGCATTTATGTGTCTCTTTCTGTCTGTCTGTCCATCTCTATGTCTTCTTATGTACGAGCACTCGTATGATTATTGTCTTCGTTGTTAACTGAACTGTAGCACATTTTCACATTTCATGTTATAAGACTTTAGCAATAGAAGAAATTATTTTAATTTAGCCGAAGAAAATCCTCATTTTATAGCATAAATAAAACTGAATACTGCACCTTTTTCTTTGGTAACCTGAGCAAAATGATATGTTTGTTTATGTCTTCTTCTATTTAGTTGCCACAATCATCCGTGCTCTACGTACAGCTGAAGCAAAACAAAATAAAGAAAACTCTTCTTTAACCGTCAGACTGACTTGACTACTCGTACAAATGACATCTTACTAAGTTATTTATGTTCTGTTTTTCTTTTAAATACTTCTACCATCATATTGCTGTTGTTGTTGTGCAATTGTTGCTGTTACTGAGTTTAAGTGCTGAAATTTTTATAAATTTTCCAAACTTTAAGTGTTTGTTGGTATGAGTTCTTTGATCACTTTAGTTCAGTTAATAAAATGTCTTTCAATAAAACACATCAAAAGTATGTTAACAATTGCCAATTGTAGCGATCCAATGAAAAGTTACTTTAATTGAGACATAAATTTAACAATTTTCCAATTCTAATTAGTAATTAAACAACTGCATTACAAATGCATTACCTTACCACTAAAAACATTTATAATTGAACAAACCAAAAATCATTAGCATTAAATGATCATTAATTAATGGTACTGAAAAAAAATTAAGAAGTACAGGATATCCCCCGGGAAGGTATACTTCTCGGTTTTGTCGCCATTTTGGTATTCAGTTTATATTTGACAGTCGTGGCAAATTTATTATAGAAAAATATCCGCTAAACCAGCGTATTTTAAATGTTAAAACATTTTATTTAAATCAATCATCGATTACTGTGACGATGAGAAAGTTACGTGAAATTTTTAGGAGAAACAACGTGGCCAACAAAACGCACTATTTATCGTGTAGTGAATGACTTCGAAGAAGAAGAGTCTGTAGGTGCAAAATCGGCTTAAAAGATTACTGCTGCACTACTGCTGCTCAAGAAAGTTTTCAAAACAATCCATCAACCTCAATATAACCTCAAAACGCACTATTTATTGTGTAATGAATAATTTCGAAGAAAGTGGGTCTGTAGATGACAGGCCCCAGCATGGCCTGCAACGTACCATAAGATCGGTTGAAAACATTAGTGCTAGTTAAGGTGCCTATGTAGGCTACTAGGAAGTGTGCTAGCTTACATGACTGGGGGTTGTGGGTTCGATTCTCAACAAAGACTTTGTTTTTTTCCGTACAAATAAAAATTGACAGTCAGCGAGGCTGCTCAGTGATGAAGGTATGGTCACTGGCCACTCTGCCGTCCTATACGACAGTTAATTTCCTTAACTATCCTTCTACTTTCACCACCTGTCCCATCAATTCTCTATCCCTTTCCTAAAGAATGTAGTACGGTACTAAATAGGCATTATTGCCTGAAGTGCTACTTCTCGAAATGAAAGTCTTCGAACTAATTTATCAACCTCAATTCAAAGACGTATTCAGGAGTTTGGTCTTCAAAGATCAACTTTGACCACAATTTGCATTTATTTCCGTATAAGATTCAGTTGACACAAGAGCTTCTTCCATAAGACCATTTACGCCCGCGTATTATGCTAATAGGATGTTACAGCTTGCCCATGGCAGCCCCGATTTTCATAAAAAAATTCATAATGAGTGACAAGGGACATTTTCATTTGAACGGATATGTGAATTAACAAAATAGTTTGCTCTGGGGAATGAGAAACCCTCATATTATTTAACAGTTACCTTTTCATCCATTAAAATTAAGAGTCTGATGTGCAATTTGGTCAGGAGGTATCATTGGACCTTACTTCTTGGAAAATGAAAACGGCGTAATAGTATCTGTGAATGGGGAGCGATATCGTGATATGATTGAAAACTTGGATTGTACTACTAGCGGACTTCTATTCGAGGCATTTTGAGAGAATTATTATAAATATGGCCACGGATTTTATTGAGGAGATTTTGGACATTGGTGAAGGCTGGAAACAAGACTCTTATCGCACAGGTCAAATTTGGGGGCTTTACACTTTGAATGGGCACTGTCGGCTTAATGCATTATTAGAGGGCAGAAACCGGACTTTAACGATGTGAGGGTATTTTGGCAGTAGGAGTCTATTTTGGGAGATTTTCTTTACAGATGCTACATATGATTGACGTTCTATCGGTGAGAAGTTTGGATTATGGACAGGATACTGGGAAATATGCTCTAACTTATGGTAATATTGTAGGTGGTTAGTGAAGTTTGTCATGGGGTAAATTTTATGTGTGGAATGTGGCCATATGATTTTTATTGCTGACTTTGATTTCTTATTATTTTGATTTGTTAAAATGTAATCGTGTTGTGTTGTATTGTTTGTGTATTTGATAGTTTCTCTTGAACGTGAAAAGTGAAATTATTTGAAATATTGGGAATATTAATTATAATTATAATTTGAAATTATAATTTGAAATTACAATTTCAAAAATATTTATTTTTACCCAAAACCGACCTTAAGCCGAAGAAACTTTTTAAATCTTTTATTAAAAAAACAAGCGGTAACACACACCAGCACACGTATACAAACATATTTTTGTTGTTTTTTGTTTTTGAAAAGTTAGAAAAGTTAATGTGACAGTGTCACGTGAATGTTCAAAAGAACATGTTAAAAGAAGGAAAGCAAAAAGCAAACAAATGCAACATTAGATAAAGTCATTTCACATTATTAACAACAATAACAATAGCAACAAAGTAACTTAAACACAACATGAAATGAAAGGTCTTCTTTCACATTAACAACACCAATCACAAAAACTAAAAAAAAATAGTAATAATAAAATACAACTACTGGTCTACTGGTAAAATAACAAATAGACTGAACAACTCACAGGCAGCTTAAAATGTGTTTTGCATAAAACGATTAAATCATTTTTCTGAAATAATTTCTCGTTTCGATTTTACTCAAATAAAGAAAATTATTTAGAGATTTGTTGTTTATTCGAAAGTTAAAGATCAAAAAAATATATGAAATAAAAAAATTTAGTCATAAAAAAGAAATTCCCACACTACGAACGAAGTGCTCGCGCTCCAGTCAAACTAAAATTAAATCCTTTGTTTCTTCAAACTTCAGCAGAAGAAAGAAAAGCAAAAACCATACGTTGCTAATAAAATAACGGAAATATCTGGCTTTATCTTTGATTTCTTTTGTATAGATTTTTTTCTCTTCTCTAAAAGCAAAAAGTAATTGAAACCATATTTTCTTAAAAGAAATTGAAAGAAAAAGACATTTAAACACAAAAAAAAATCTTTAGAAAACAACCTTTCGTTTTGGGCTAAATGTTGCAAACAACCAACCACTTGAACAGTTTTCTTTTTAAACTTTTCTTTTATTATTTAATTTTCTTTTCTTTTTCTTCGTTTTTAAAAAGAATTAAAGTATAAAAATATTATCTCACTATAAATATCTTTTTGACAAACTTGCGAACAACCGAAAAGCATTTAAACACTTTTTAGCTAAAGATGCTTAGAAAGAAAATCAAGGCAGAACCAGTTGTCTAAACGAAATCACTAACAAAAGTGCGCTACACAAAAACTAAACAAGTCCACACTTACAAAAACTATTAGATTCTAACAAAATTTTATAAAAATTTATTTGAAATTCATTAAGTTAATTTTAGTTTTTTCAATTAAAATTCTCATTTAGTTTATTCCATCTAAAATGCAATTAATAGGTGCGCAAATTTGAAATTAGGAAGTGAATTGTTTATCACATGATTAAATCTGAACAATTCAGCTGTCACCCAATGACACTTTTTAGTTTATTCCGTTTAAAATGCAATTAAAATAGGTGGGCAAATTTGCAGTTAGAAAGTGAATTTTCTATCACATGATTAAATTTGAATAATTCAGCTGTCACCCAATGATACTTGTTTAGCGAAAAGTTGGTCAAAATATTATAAAAATCTATTTGAAATTCATTCAGTTCATTCTAGTATTTTTAATTAAAATTCTCATTTAGTTCATTCCATTTAAAATTATATCACATGATTATATCTGAACAATTCAGCTGTCACCCTACGACACTTCTTTAGTGAAAAGTTAGTCAATTTATTATAAAAATTTATTCAAAATTCATTCAGTTCATTTTAGTTTTTTCAATTAAAATTCTCATATAGTTTCATCCATTTAAAATCCAATTAATAGGTGGGAAAATTTGAAGTTAAGAAATAAATTGTCTGTCACATGATTAAATCTGAATATTTCAGCTGTCACTCTATGACACTTATTTAGCGAAAAGTTGGTCAAAATATTATAAAAATTTATTTGAAATTTCTTTCAGTTTATTTTAGTTTTTTTTAAATTAATTTTCTCATTTAGTTTATTCCATTTAAAATTATATCACATGATTAAATCTAAACGATTAAGCTGTCACCCTATGACACTTATTTAGCGGAAATTTGGTCAAAATATTATAAAAATTTATTCAAAATTCATTCAGTTCATTTTAGTTTTTTCAATTAAAATTCTCATATAGTTTCATCCATTTAAAATGCAATTAATAGGTGGGAAAATTTGAAGTTAAGAAATAAATTGGTTGTCACATGATTAAATCTGAACATTTCAGCTAGTCAAAATATTGTAAAAATTTATTTGAAATTTTTTCAGTTCATTCTAGTATTTTCAATTAATTTTCTCATTTAGTTTATTCCATTTAAAATTATATCACATGATTCAATCTAAACAATTCAGCTGTCAGCCTATGACACCGTTTTGGCGAAAAGTTGGTAAATTTATTATAAAATTTTATTCGAAATTCATTCAGTTAATTTTAGTTTTTTAATTAAAATTCTCATATAGTTTATTCCATTTAAAATGCAATTAATAGGTGGGAAAATTTGAAGTTAAGAAATAAATTGTCTGTCACCTGATTAAATCTGAACATATCAGCTGTCACTTTATGACACTTATTTAGCAAAAAGCTGGTCAAAATATTATAATAATTTATTTGGTATTTTTTTAGTTAATTTTAATGTTTTTAATTAAAATTCTCATTTAGTTTTTTCCATTTAAAATTATATCACATGATTAAATCTAAACAATTCAGCTGTCACTCTATGACATTTATTTAGCAAAAAGCTAGTCAAAATATTGTAAAAATTTAGTTTAAATTTTTTCAGTTCATTTTAGTTTTTTTAATTAAAATTCTCATTTAGTTAATTCTATCTAAAACGCAATTAATAGGTGGGAAAATTTGAAGTTAGGAAGTAAATTGTCGGTCACATGATTAAATCTAAAGAATTGAGTTGTCACGCTTATTTAGCAAAAAGGTTGGTAAACTTCAAACAAGAAACTCTACACTCCCTCACTCACTCACTCACTTACTCAGTAAAGAATTGTAATTATGAAAATTCACTACCAAAATGCTGTCAATGTATAATTCAAGTAGCTTTTCCTTGCAACCAGGCTCCTTCTGGAACCCCTGTGAGTCATTTAATTGCTAAATTTGATGCTCACAGTATTGTTGCTGATGACAGATGAAAACAATACACTTGTAGTGTCGTAGTGATACAAACGTAGCCGCTGTACAGCGACGTGTTGATAAAAAGGGTTGGAATATTAATTTGTCGACGTCCGCAACAATTGGGAATTGCTAGGGACACTGTACCATATTTTGCACAGTGGTCATCGTCTTGATGCTTATAAAGTTCAACTTGTTCAAGAATTAAAGCCGACCGACCACTGTTTTTGTCGAAAGTTTGTAAATTGGTTGTTTGAATAAAAGGAAAACAACACTTTCAATTAGGCGGTTATATAAACAAAAAAAATTGTCACATGTGTAGATGACAAAATCCACAAACAGTCCTCGAAAAATCTTTACATCCAAAGAAAATGACCGTCAGGCGGCATTATCGGCCCGTATTTTGTCGAAAATTAACATGGAAATGCAGTCTTCGGGACTCTATTCGGGACCCCAAAACCATGATAACCTATTTCTCGTGACCACAATAAGCTAATGTTGACACCAGTGAACTTTGGTTTCAGCAACCTACACAACCTTCCAAATAATTCCGTTATTGTAAGAGAAATTTCCCGGTCGTGTAGTTTCTCGACTTAGCGTTCAGTTTAGCCACTTGGTTTTTATGATTTGAAGCTGGTACCACCATTTGAAGGGCCAATTTTACATAAATAGCCGACAAACAGCTGACTCTTAACACCGTCAAGTACACATCAGTAGAGTTTCGTATGCTATAAGGGACACCCTGTAATTTTTACATTAATCTTTTTATTACCTTTTGTTGCAAATTTAAAATGTCTGTCTTTAGCTGTTTTAAAACAAAAGACAATATATCAAAACCAGATATTTTATTGGCACACCCTTTAAGTGCTAAAATAATTTTTTATTCTTTTAATTAAAGCAAGCAGATTTTAAAGGTCTCCTTATTGGAAATTAAAAGGTGCAAGCGTATATACATAGATACCAAGTATTAAATGGGGAACCCTGTAAACTTCATTTTGGTTTTTGTTGCTTGTTGAAAATTTTGAGTGTTTGCCTTTAAAAAACAAACAGTTTGGAAATTGACATCAAAATATTTGGTGATCGGGCACATACTGCTTATTAAATACATGCATACATTATGTGGGGCACCCTTTAATTTATAAATTTATTTTTTTTACTTGCTGTTGACAATTGAAACTTCCCGCCTTTAGCAGTTTAAAAAAACTTATAAAATACGCAATAGAATTTGGTGGCTTGTGGGGACACACTTTAAAATTTTCAAAATTCTTTCTCATTATATGGAGTACATCCTGAAGATGAAAGCTCCTGCATGTAAATGTTTTTATTAAATATTTTTCGTTAATATGAGCAAAGCACTGTGTCAGTCTATAATAACTTAGAAGAAGACTCATGGTCACCCTATTACTTTATAATTATAAATATTTGCATTTTGGAAGAGTTTTTACTCTTAAGCCTAGAAATGAAAAATTTTCTTTTTAAGGGTTTCGAAGCCGTTACAGCTTGAGTATTTAGGTTTTCTTACTCCCCAAATGTTAAAATCAGTTAAGGTTGAATAACATCTGAATAACCATTTTTCCATTATGTATTAACATTGACAACGCAATTGCCAAATATTTTAAAATTATTATTAAGAAGATATTGTTAAATAAGACAAAAAATTATAAACATTTTTTTTTGTTGTACTAAAATTTTAGTTTTCCTTGTATTTAACCATTTTAGTCTCAGCAGCATATAAAATCCGAAATAAAATCTTTTCACTCCCCACAAAATTCAACGCATCGTTGACCTATTGAACTATAAATTGTGTGGAGAAAAAACATATTTGATACACTCTGGCAATAAAGAAAAAAAATTTACAAATTTTAAAAAATAAAACAAATATTCATACTTTCATCATACACGAAATATTATAACTAAAAAAATTATTAAAAATATCGCTACAGTCGTAGTCAAAAATGTTCAGATAAAAGGATGGGTGCGTTAAGTGATCGTCTAGACACAGAGAGTTTCAATAGGGAAAGGTATTTTTAGAGCAGTCATTTTTTCGAATAAAATTTATAAAAATTTATGTTCTTTGTTTTGCCATATTTAAGATTTTACAGAAGCTTTTAAAATGCTTATATAAAAGCTTTTACTGGAGTAGTTCAAAAAGGTTTCTTAAAGTGGCTCAAAATAATTTTTTAATTTTTAAAATTTTTTTTTTAATTCATCTTAAGATTTTTCTCAATTTCAATTATAAATGATTTTCTAATAGAGAGATTTTTTAAAAAGCTTGACAGGAAACTTATCAAAGTTATTACCATAAGTTTTTTTTATTTATTTTGTAATCAATTATAAACTACCTCAAATATTTTGTAGATCATTAATTATCAGAGTTAAAACCCTTTTATGCTGTCGAGTGAAAGAATATATTTTATACAGGGTGTCCGCTGGGAAGGTATATTACTTTGTTTTACCGCCACTATGGTAAACATTAGTCCTGACAATTCATATTTGGCAGTTGTGAAGTAGACACACGACAAAATTAATATGGAAAAATATTCGATTAACAAACGTGTTTTAATCGTTAAAAAATTTCATCAAAATTAATCATTGATTACTGTGACGATGATAAGGTTACGTGATATTTTTAGGCGAAACAATGTGCCAACAAAACGCACTATTCATCGTGTAGTGAATGAATTAGAAGAAGGAGGGTCTGTAGGTGCAAGATCGGCTAAAAATATTACTGCTCAAGAAAGTGTTCAAAACTATCCATCAACCTCAATTCGATGCCCTGCTCAGAAGCTTGGTCTTCAAAGAACAACTTTGGCCACAATTTTGCACAAGGATTTGCATTTGTTTCCATTTAAGATTTAGTTGACACAAAAGCTTCTTCCCCAAGACTATTTACGCCACTGTGCATATGACAATTAGATGTTACAGCTCGCCCATGGCAACCCCAAATTTCCTTAAAAAAATCATAATGAACGACGAGACACATTTTCATTTGGATGGATATGTGAATCAACTGAATAGTCGGTTCTGGGGAATGTCAAACCATCAAATTATTCAACAGTCTCCTTTGTATTCATTCAAGGTGGCCGGCTTGGTTTGCAGTTTGGTCAGAAGAAATCATTGGACCTTACTTCTTTGAAAATGAAAACAGCGTAACGGTAATTGTGAATTGAGAGCGATATCGTGATATGATTGAATACTTTTTAAAGCCCTAACTGCATGCTTTGGGCTTAATTAACATGAGGTATTAACAAGGCGTTGCCACATCGCATACAGCCAGGATTATAAGGGAATTACTGCGAGACCTCTTTCCACAACAAGCTATTTCAAGAAATGATGATGTTGATCGACCTCCACAGTTGACTGCTTCGAACTTCTTTTTGTGGAGATATCTGAAAAGCCAGATTTATTCAAACAAACTAGAAACGCCAGATACCATGTTTTTAGGATTTTTGATATTGAGAGTCAAGTTTTATTTAAAGCTTTTTAAAGTTTTGTCCAAATGGTTTTTTTTTTTTGAAAAAGAAGTAGCACTTCAGGCAACAATGCCTATTTAGTTAAGTACCGTGCTACATTCTTTAGGAAAGGGGTAGAGAAGAAATGAAACAGGTGGTGAAAGTAGAATGATAGACGGAAATTAACTGCTGTATATAAGAAAGCACAGTGACCAGTGACTATGCCTTCATCGCAGAGCAGCCCTACCAAAAGTAAGATTTTTATTTTTGTATTAAAAAAAAACCATGATCTTCGTTGGGAATCGAACCCACAACCTCCATACTGACAGGCTAGTATACTAACTACTAGCCTACTGGGGCACCTAACGGTTTTATACGCTTTCTGTAGGACAATTTTAAAAGCTTCTCTCTACTCTACAGAGTTTTAAAATATGTTTTTTAGATTAGAAAAGAGCCTTAAAGCTTTTAATTTTTTTTTAAGCTTTAAAGGTAAATTTTCAAGGCTTTTTATTTTATAATTTAAACCTGATATTTTTTATTTTATTTACATTTTTATTTTTTTGTTTTTAATTCAAACTAAATATTACATACTGCATGAAGCTTTTTTAGCTCAGCTTAACCGAGAAATAATTGATTGAGAATTATAAAAATTATTAAAATATTTTTTTAATTTTTTAGCCAAAAGAAGTGTTTACAAAATAAAATTATTTTAAATAAAGCTTAAGCTACGGCGTTTTAATCCTAATTCAGCTTAATTTTTGAGAAAATTTGAAAATTACTTTACTTACAGCTTTGATTTTTTGCTTTCATGTTCTTAACTTTTAATAAAAGCTTTATATCATGATTTTGGGTTAGACTTGAAGCAAGCAATTTTGAAACTTGAGTTTCTTAATAAACTATTTACAGCAAAATTGATGTTTAATTTAGTTTTTAATTTAATTTTTAAAAAGCTTTTCCTGGCTAAGCTTTTGATCTATTCTAGCTAAAACTAAAATTTTGTAATTTAAAGCTTTAATTTAAAAGGTAAAAAACGTTTCTTAGCTAAGCTTTTTATTTAAAATAATTAAAACAGTTTTTTTAATAATTTGTATAAGATCTATAAGACTTCTTTAAAGCTCGTTTTAACTAAAGTCCTTTATAACTTTAGTAAAGTGAAAAAGCTTTACTGATGGAAGTTTAAATTACGTTTTTTTTTTGTGAGAATTAAGCATTGCTTTTGTTATTTAACACTTTAAATATTTAAACCCTTTATATGCCAGCGGTTATATTAGAACCTGTTCTAATCAGCTATTAAAGGCTTTTCATGTTTTTCTATATATAAGATCTGTGGCTTTTGCTCATGTTTTTAAGAATGAATTTTTTTTTTCCTACTTTTTCCTTCTGCCTAAGACGGCCGATGTGTTGAGGTTTAATGCCAGCAAAATTTTATGTTATAAAATCTTGATAGTAAACTGCTGTTAAACTTCTATTTAAAGCTCGGTCTAACTAAAAGCTAGTGTAGCTAAGCAAAACCGAAATCCATACATACGAACACATATTTATTTATTTATGGTTTTCTGTTGCTGCTTACCGAAGCCAAAAATTTGTTTAACCAAAAGAAACATAAAGAAGTTAAAGACAGTTTAAAGACAGCTGTGGTGTATTGCCAATGTTACGACACTAACAACGGTTGAGATTTTTTCAAGGTGATAACATTAAACCAAATGAAGAAGGGAAAAAGAATTAATAATTTTTTTTATATTTTTTATATTTTTTTTGGGAAATTAGAGATTTTTTCTTTCTGGATTTTATTTGTATTTCGGCAAAATTTATAAGGAAAAGCTATTTATTAAAGTCGTAGTCGTTAAAGCTCAATATTTGTGTAGAAATCTAAATGTTTGACAATTTAGGCAATAAATTTTCAGCTACAAAAAAATCAACTATTGTGATATAATTTACAACAATTTTTTTTATCAAAATGTTCTTAAACAAAATTCCAAGAAAAGTTTAAATTTTATTATGACTCCATATAAAAAAGCTGCAGGCGCTGAATAGTTAGCAGATTTATTTGAATAATAAGTCACATTTTCTCTTGCGTATCATACAAATGGCTGAAAGATTTGCCATAAGGCCCAGGTTCTTAAAACCAATAATAAAGTAGCACTAATTAGCCAAGTTACGTTTGCCACTTGTTAAACGTTAAAGCTTTAACTACAATTTTCAGTTTTGCTCTTTTTGCCTAATAAAAATGCCGTTTAAGAAACTGACACAGGCTTCCATCTCACGGCCTGTGTATTCGGCGAGAAACTTGAACTATCAAACAAGTTTGACAAAAATCTTAACAGCTTTGGCTATATTTATCCCATGGGCTTTTGTCAATTAAGCTTGCAGTTATCTTAACCACGTTTTGTTTTTGACTCTAGTAAGAATCGTACTACTCATTATACAGCTTGTGTTAAACCAACTTAAGTACAACAGCCATACAACGTTGTTATAATTTCTTGTTCAATTATAAAGGCGTTTTAATTGCCTGATCTGCAGATTTACTTTACAGAAGCTTTTATCAGAGTAGCGAAGTATTCACTCACTGTTCATACATGTATGAATATGTACATTTCATTTTTTAGCCGCTTCTTCTCATACATGTGTGAGAGACTTAAAATTATTTTGTGTTTTCTCATTTGTGAATGCGACGATTTATTTTTTTTCTTTCTATCCATAAGTGAAAAAATGAGAAACACACAAGTGTTCATTTTTGAATATTTACAATTTTGATAATTTTTCATAAATGAAAAGGTCGTAAAAATATGTGCGTTAGGCATTCGCGTACATAAACGCACATATTTGATAATGCGCAATTGTCGGCGTATGCAGAAAAAAAATGTTTTTTTTTATGTCTTTTAGAGTATATTGCAATATTGTATTTTGAGTTAAAGTGCGATCGTAGGTAGAAAATTTTTTCACGTTCATTTATGAGAAATTTTATAAAATTTTAACGTTCATAAATGAACATGTACATTTATGAAAAATAACATTAATGAGAAGTAGCTAATTTATCATTTATCACATATGAATAAGACTAATAATTCTTGTTGTTCGCATTCATGTATGAAAATAACCAGAACATTTTTTGTTGTTCGTTTATGAGTGTGAAAAATAAATATAAAATTTTAGATTTCTCATTTATGAAAAATATCATGAATGTTGAATAAATGAAATTTGAATGTTCATAAATGAAAAATTCTGAACCCTGGCTTTTATATACTTTTTGGCGCCGGTAAACGAAAATCTTTTTTCTGTTCTACTCGAAGCTCCAAAAAGTTTGATGTAGAACCTTCGAGTACCAAAAGGTTTAATCTGCTCTTTTCTATTCACTCTTTAAGCAGTTCATGTATCGTGAATAATAGTAGGTTTTCTTTATTGACTCTGCTGGGACACATAATCGCAGATACCTCTACCAATGCGCCTAACCAAAATGTTTGCTATTTTTTGTGCACAGAATAAAATTGGTTTGTGAGATAATTAACTGGCAACAGCAACAACAACAATATACAGGCTTTTTTGTTTCCCATCTGAAAAGGTTGGCAAGTCTTCTTTTCGTAATAATATTTTAAACCAGCTAATGACTTATTAAAAGAAAAAAATTCAAATCATAGTGTTTCAAAATCTGTTAAAAATCTGTCAATCGACTAGTAGTTGCCAGTCATATCCAAAGTAACTTAAGACTTATTTTGTACACCCCCTCAGGCTCCTGGTTATCATAATAAAAACAAGATCCTGTTGATTGAAAAGCTTGTCAAAACATTTTTCTAAAGTATAAAAAGGGAAACAAAATGAAAGTATAATCCTGCGAAAGACGGTAAAACGTAAGATTGAATTGTGATCAATTGGTGTAGATTTTAGATACTCCAGCATCAGCACAAAGGGACAGGGTGGGGGAGGTCGCAAATTACGGCTGTTGAGATCGATCAATATTTGATGTCCCAATTCCAGGGTGATTGCGATTGTTGTTTCGAAAGTTGTTAGAAATCTGTACAGTAACTAATAATTGCCAGTCATATCCAAGCTATCTTAACACTTAGTTATTAGAATTTTAAGGTCCCTAATTATCACAATATAGACAAGGCCTTTTTGATTAATAAACTGTCAAAACTTTTTTTCCAAAGTATAAAAGGGAAACAAACAGAAAGCGAGTTGCTGCGATTAGCTACATATAAAAATGTACGTTTTAGGTTGAATTGTGATTAATTGGAATAGACTTCAGATTTCCCTACAATACAAGGGGAAAGGGTGGGGGAAGGTCGAAAATTACAACTGTCGAGATCTATCGAAATTTAACATCTAAATTCAATGTAAACTGCGATCGTTATCAAATACTGTTTTATGCTCCCATTTCATATCCTGTCACCTTTTAAACTTTCAATTAATAAATGCAGAATTTTTATTCTAAAGTTCATTAAAATATAGAGTCGTCTTGCAGGTAGCACACGACATTCATATTCGTATCGGTTGGTGTAAATTTATTTATATCACAATTTATCACAATTCAAATATAGATCATTATAATCTCTTAATCTATGTTTTCAAAAAAGAATTAATTAATAAAGTCACTACTTAGAAAATCGCAGGTAACTGCAATAATTTTTTCGGATGCTCTAAGATATAGTGAACCCCATAGAGTTTAATTTGTCAAAATTATTACACGTGATAACATGGCCTCTCAATTTTTTACGATGTAAAACGCATGCAGTTTGGTGCACTATTTTTAATTAAAAAAAATTATAAATTTGGGAGTGTTGTCTAAGCAGATAGCTGAGATGTTATTAAACAACATATGGCCAAAAAAGCTCTGCTGCTTTAGATTTTCGGCCTTCTCTTTTCTAATTGAAAATTTTTTTTAGCAACTTGATACTCAATTATTTGTAGCAGCTGCTTTTCAGTGATGAAAAAAGAAGAGGAAACGGAAAACTCGTGTTACCTGATTGCTAATTGCATTGGTATGTTGGCGTTTAACATCGGCTAAAACTCACCATATAAGGGAGATGCTTGCCAGCTTCTCTGGATGTTGCAGCAGCTCCAAAAACACATACCAACTAACTAAAATGAAATTAATAGTTCGAAAAAATAACCAAAAATTAGAGCCCGAGGCGAGTACAGCTCGGGCTCTCCATCAACAATCACATAAACCTCACTGCTGATGTGCTGCCATGTAATGTCCCTCCCGCAAGAAGTCATTGGAGTTTACCGTAACACCATAAAGAAACTACTATTCTTATCCTCTTATTACCCTCTTCTTACCCTCTTCTTCCTTTATTAACTGCTTTTCTGGAAACTCAAATGTTGTGTCATTTTGTTATACAATTTTGATTTGATACATAAATATTGAGTTTTATTGTGTTTATCGCAAAAAACCCAGATAAAATAAATAAAAATTTGTTTAATTTAACAACAAATTCAATGTAACTGAAAACCGAATAAATTTTGACAATTGTGTGAAATGTTTTTAGTCCACAAATTGCAATCACACACACACACATACACATGTGTTTAGAAGTTTGTTCTCTTTTAGTTGACTTTTTTTGTTGTCAATCTTTTTTGTGAATAATAATTTGTCCATTTGGAAAATAAAACTCTCAACCACAAATATTCAAATTAAACAATTTGAATTCTGTATGAGTTAAAGAAATAACAAAAAAAATTTAAATAATTTTATACAAAAACTACCACAAATCTTTGGTGGTCTTTAGTTTTGCGTGAACATTTGGTTGATTTTTAATGGTTTTGAACGTTGTAACGAAATGTAAATGTCACAAAATGTGTTATGTTGTCTAACATTTAGGTTCGTTATGTTGACTGTTTTTCTCAATTTTTTTTTCATTTATTTTCGGTCATTAAAATGAAATCAATTAAAATAGAACTTAAACGAAAATTACCTTTTGCTAATACCCCAAAAACACACAGTCACACACACATACACACACAAGAATGAGTCATTTGAGTTGCGTTTTGAAACACAGAAAATTGAAAATGAAAGTTTAAAAATAATCATTTTTTTACAATTTTTCAACTGTCACGTTTAAATGCTTAAACATTTTTTAATAATAAAACTTTAAAAAAATAAAAAAAATATTTTATGAACAAATTGAGATTTTTTTAATGTCCATTAGCCATAAAATATATATTTGTGCTACTGACATAGAGTTCCCATGATTTAAGTGACGCTTCATGCAACAAAAATGAAGTAAAAAATAAAACTATAAAATAAAATGGGAATGCGAAACGTTTCATAAGTAAATGTAAAGCTCCTAAGACGTTCGAACGCATGCGTGACAAAAAATTTCTTTTGGTCGGAAATACGAAAAACAACCGGTACTCTATGCGTCCCCTTGTCTACAATTTAAGATTAAAAACTCCGTCATTTTAGTTTTGCCTTTTTGGCAGTTCCTGTCTGCCAAGAACATTTTCCAGAATCTGAATTAAAACAACCAAAATATTTTGAGAAAGTCATCATCAATAGTGACAGGTTGCCCAAGAACCCAAAAACAAATTTTTTTCAAATGTGTGTCGCTTTAAGTTGGCGATTATGATTTAAAGTATTTAAGACCTGGCTACTTGGCACTTCTAGTCTGGCGCCCAAATTTTGAAGCATCTGAATTGAAGCAAACCAAAAATGGGGGGGAAAGTCGTCGTCAATAAAGGAAGGCTGCACACGAACTCAAACGTATTGAATTCTGAGTCGATCATAAAAAAATGCAAGCGAATATTTTATTAATCGCCCACGTTTTTTTTTCAAACGTTTCTCGCTTTAAGATGGCGATTAGGATTTGTACCATTTAAGCCCTGCCTACTTGTCAATTCCAGTTTGGCGACCAAATTTTAAAGCACCTGAATTAAAGCACGGAAACTAAAAATTAAGAGAAAGTCATCGTCATTAGTGAGAGGTTACCCAAGACCCCACAAGCGTTGAATTCTCAGTCGAATATGAAAAATTGAAGCGAATAATATTTTAAACGTTTTTTCAAACGTATCTCGCTTTAAGTTATCGATTATCCATTTAAGACCTGCCTACTTGTCAATTCTAGTCTGGAGATCAAATTTTAAAGCACCTGAATTAAAGCACGGAAACCAACAATTGAGAGAAAGTCATCTTCATTAGTGCGAGGTTGCCGAAGAACCCAAAAGCGTTGAATTCTCAGTTGAATATAAAAAATTTAAGCGAATATTATATTAATCGTCCATGTTTTTTCAAACGTATCTCACTTTAAGTAATCGATTATCGATTTAAGACCTGCCTACTAGTCAATTGTAGTCCCGCGGCCAAATTTTAAAGCACCTGGATTGAAACACCCCAAAAACTGAGAAAAAGTCGTCATCAATAGGGAGAGACTGTCGAAGAACCCAAACACATTGTATTCTTTGTCGAACATAAAAAATCAAACGAATATTTTATTAATCGTCGAAGCTTTTTTTAAACGAATATCGCTTTAAATTGGCGATTACTTTAATCCATTAAGTTCTGCCTACTTGGCAGTTCAAGTCTGGTGAATAAAATTTTACACGCTTTAATTAAAGCAATGGAAAAACTGCGGGAAAGTCGTCGTCAATGATGAGAGGTTACAACAGAATCCGAACGCAGCGAATTCTAAATCGAACATATAAAAACCTAAGCGAATATTTTATTAATCCCCCAAGCGTTTTTTTTTAAACGTCGCTTTAAGTTGACGATCACAATTTGAACCATTTAAGTCCTGCCTACTTGGCAGTTCAAGTCTGGTAAAATTTGAAGGGCCTAAATTAAAGCAATGGGAAAACTGCAAAAAAGTCGTCGTTAATGATGTGAGCTTACAAACGAGCCCAAAGGTATTTAATTAAACTTCCATATTTTTTTAAATGGATATCGCCTTAATTAGGCGGTAACAATTTTAACTTTTTAAGCCCTGCCCATTTGGCGGTTTAAGTCCAGTGACTAAATTTTGAAGCGCCTGAATTAAAGCAATGGGAAGGCTAACATGAACACATGATTTACAGCAATACTTAGCCGTATAAGCCATAACCTGATGGTGGATCAAACCACTTGGATGATATGTAGCGTCACCCACGCTGCAGGAAGCCGTTGGATATTTCTATCCTGTAGTCACTCCTAGTTGCAATTTCCAAAGCTCGGAGCAAGGCCGCCAACCCCCACTCCTTGCTAAAGAGTTGGAGAATTTCCAACTTTCGGTCCAGAACACATGACATAGCATGCTCACTCCAGCTGGATCATTCATCCTGTGTTCTTTGTCAAAAGTGAATGATCCTGGCCTCATTCTATGAGGGCCTGGAAAACTATAACCACCACGATACTCCCCAAGGGGCCAACTCCAATAATGTCACAGAACAGCAACTCTGGGGCTTACTGATTCTTATAGAAATAAATTGGAAATCGCCCAGTTAATTTCTGCTAGGCCTTAAGGGATTCCCTTTATCCCTTTAACTCCCAGATGACACATGTCATTTGGTAATGGTGAGATTCCATTAAGACATATAAATGTGCTCCTGAGGAGGAGGGTAAGAGGAAGTCTTCGTTCATAATCCAAATGTAGCAAATTCTGAGTTAAACTTAAAAAAAGTCAAGCGAATATTTTATCAATCGCCCATGATCGCAATTACAATTTATAATCGAAGAAGCTGGCAAGCTGACGGCATTTAAAACCAGAACTTTAAGGCAAAAACCTTCGAGAACATACTGTTAGGAATGTAGCAATTAATGGTTTAAGAACATGGACAATGGTTACTCAAGCTATTTATTTACTCAAACTATCAAATTAACAAACTTTAGTTGGGTTTTAGTTCGTTATTTTATTCAAGAGTTTTATAAAAAAAATCGATCTCAAGCCTGACTAATCATTATTTTAGTTTAAAAAGAAAAAACTCATTTTTTATCAAACTTAAGCTGAGCGACATTTTCTACTGAACTCTTAAATTGGGAAAAAAACGATTATAAAACTACACTTTCTAGCACACGGCAGCAGACAGAATCCACACCCAGGAAACCAAGTATATAGCGTTCAGTAACGAGTCCAATTTCAATATTTTTAAACAGAAGTTTATAAAAACAGGCCAAATCGATGCCTTTCAGATGAAACCAAGTAGTGTATAATACAGCAAGCCATTCGAAAGCTTCAGTTTCAAAAACAACAATTTCCTTGCAATCAAACACAGCGCATATTCTAGCATAAATTGGATCGTGTGAATGTTAACGACATATGAATTTAATATGAAGGCGCTAAGTGTCATTACTACAAATGACAATATGATAATAATGTCTAAGCAAATTTCGCTCAGAGGCTACAAAAACTAATCACTTAAATTAGGTGATTTAAGCCACACTAAATTACTTTCTCTGTGATGCCCTTAAGTGGCAAAAGTATAATGAATGTTGTCATTTAGCTTCTAACTAATCACTTAGACTCAGTTTGATCTAGCGTTTCGTGTCACCGCGATTAATACATGTTGAAAGTGTTTTCTGATTTAATTTCTTTTTATTTACAGCTACCTTCTGACCCGCACGCCCTTTTCTAACGCTTAAAAGTATGCTTCGTTTAAAATTTTGCATTTTCTTATCCCTTGCCGTTACGAGTAAGTAAATCTACAAATGTCATTAGAATTTGTTTGAACGTTTAGGGGTAGTTAAGCCACAAACATGACAAGTCGAACCTGCAAAAGTGTCACATTTTTAAAATCAATACGATTTGTCCATATCCTTACTTGATGAAAATCTTTTATTAATAGATAATTGTATATTTTTTATTGCTTTTTATACCCAAATGCTAAGTTGGATGGCAAGATTGAATGTGGTATACTTTCACCTTCAAAAAATATTGGATTTTTTTTTTACAAAAGTACAAAGCTGCCCATTGAAATCTTTTGAAAAAATTATAATTTTCTATTTTTTAGCCCTTTTTATTTGAAATAAATCTTCTTTTAAGCAGCTTAAACAATTTAACACTTTCTTTAGTCAGTGTGTCAGTGGCTTGACAGGCTTTTGAAGCTTCAATTAAGAAAAAAATATTAGGAAAAGTAACGTCTATGAATAATTATTTCTGTTTTCATTTCCTCTAGGGCTAAAAACAAGAAGAACAGTTTTAGCTGGTTAAAAGATTATATTTTTAAATGGTGTGATGGATTGCTTTAATTTTATATTTAAAAGGGTTAATGTGCAAGCCACTTGCAAAGCTTGGACATTTAAAAAATAGCTTGTAACTAGTTTTTACAGATTTCTGTTTAGTGTGACCTAAATAATTATTTGCTTCACATTATATTTAAAGCAAGTGAAAAAATTATGTGCCTCTTCGGCAATTAAGAATGAAAAATGATATTTGGCTAATGTCCACCACGGCCCCGTTGATAGATGTTGATCCTTTTATGAAATTTTTGAATAACTTTTTGAGTTTAAAGGGTGAAATCGCTTCGATTATCTCCATAAAGACTTAACATAGCCCCCCAAAAAATAATTCAGTGGTGTTAAATTACATGTTCTGGCTGGCTACTTAACTGCTGATTGTCGTGAAACTATGCGATCGGAAAATTTGGTTTGCAGTAAATTGATCGTTCCATTAGCTGTGTGACATACCACATGTCAGTGATATCCACGTCGTCAATAATAGCCCAGAATTGAGTTGTTAACAACTCGCGTTAGCGTGATCCGTTACCGCATTTCCAGCCGCATTTTCGAAAAACATACAGCCCAATCATGCCTCCAGACCACATAGCGCACCATACAGTGACACGTTGAAAACGCAAAGGCTTCTCAATAATCGTTCTAGGATTTTAAAAAACCCAAATGCGGCTATTTTGCCTGTTCACATACCCTGACAAGTTACAATGGGCTTCGTTTGAGAAAAACCAGCCGGTGGTTCCTGAATGAATTGAGCGAATCTACGTCGAAGCGAATGGTCGGTTGGCTTCAATTTCTGCACCAATTGAACCTTGTAAGGCCTTAAAGTCAAATCCTTACACAAAATTCGCCAGGTGGTGGTTTTGGATAACCAAAATTGTTGAGAGCATCGAGGAATTGACACATTCCGCAATGTAAATTGTATTTCACTGTTTTATCGTTACTTCAATGGTAAGTGCTCTAATGAAAGTGTTCCCAAAACTCGCACGTTTTTGCGTTTGACGCGATTTTCGTTGAAAGCGCATCCATTTGTGATCGATTGGCCAGTGAATCACACCACGCATTACAGGGAGAATTCATTTTTTAGCAGAACACTTCATATGTAGAATAAATTCCCTCCAGAAGTCTTCCCTGTCATCTTCATTGTAGGGAAATTTAAATATAATATCCACTCACTCTTTCCTCCTCCCCATTAACCTAATTTCCTAGTTCTGGTACAATGCATTGCATGAGTAGCGATCATTCCCTGAGTGCTGCCCTGAAAGAAGAAAAGAATTGGAATCTGCTTCAACCATTCGGTCGAACACGCGTTCGCACATTTTGTATTGAGCCTGTCGACTTAAATTTAATGACCAAGTTTTTTATAGCGGTGTTAGAGGGACGATGACGATGACATGTTCCGTCGCAATATCTTTGGTTTTACTTTCATCAATGGGTGGTGCGTTCACTTTATCCGGATATGTAGTACTTGTAGTAGCAATATTATTATCTATCACGTTGGGGGTTGCGCTATTAATTGTATCGCTATTATCATTTTGATTTATCACATTTGTAACATTTAAACCCGTCGTTAAGGTATTCGTAGTTGAAGCACCAGTATTTATATTGGAGGTGTTGTTGTTTGAAGAGTAAAAAGAGGAAGCTATGGTCACGGCAGCATTGTTTGCAATTGATGCTACTTCAGCCTATCCGCTACCAGTTACAGTTGCTTTTGAATTGTTGGCAGTAGGCAGGGGTGTTTTTAAATACTCTTCAGTACAAATGGCTTCTAAAAAGCGTGCAGCAAATGGTTTTGTTTCTTCTACCACAAATACATCCCATTGTTCAATCATTATGCGTTTAAGCTCTTTCTTTGGCTTGTCTTTCTTCAAAAGAGTTAAAACACACCGGGCCAATGGCGAAGAGTCTGCGTCACATAGAGGTTTAAGAATTTCCACCAGCCAACTTTTTAAGGCTTTCGTATTATTTATCATCATCTTTGGATCACTAAATGCAACCAGACTGCTGATTGATTAGGTTGTATAAAAAAATAACTTCAATAGAACCCATACTATGGGAAACATTACGCTAAGCAATTCATAAGGGGAAATCCAATCTGTTTTGGGATCAAAAATTGGGCTTTGTGTGCCAGCACAGTATACATGGTGGCTTTCGATGTGTATACAGGCAAGAGCCGAGAAAAAAAAAGGATTTTGGATTGGGAGCAGATATAGTTCTTAATCTTATAGAACTCGGACAGCTTCGAGTTCATAGCGGCATAAAAATATATTTTGACAATTTTTTTACAACGTTACCATTGATGAGACATCTGCCGGAGTTGGGATATCATGCAACCGGCACGATTCTCTCCAACCGCATTGAGAAATGTCCCTTAAAAGATTCCAAAGAATTTAAGCGAGAACAAAGGGGTTACAGTGATTTCAGAGTGTTTGATGATACTCTTGTGTGCCGGTGGAACGACAATAATTTTGAAAATTAGGCTTTGTCATCTGCTACACGCTGGTCCTATGAAAAAAAGGCAAAAGTTTCGATCCCCCAGCCTGCATTGATTGCCAACTACAACATGCATATGGGTGGAGTGGACAAGTGTGATCAAGCAATAGCGAATCTTCTTTTTACGTACATTTCTCATTTAAGGTTATTGCAAGGTTCCGTCGTGCATAGCGTCCGATAAATCGGACAGGATACAAAATCAAAACTATATCTTTTCGTATTACTTTTTTACAACAGGATCATTTATATGACCCTATACGATTATTATGTCATAAAAAATTTATAAGTAGCACTATCACAAACTTTATGCTGTAATGGGTTAATGTGGACAATCGTATAACCTATTAGTGACTTTGATTTGGGTCTAAAAGCTTTTGTCATTGTATCTACTTTTATTGCAACTAGCCGCCTTAATCTATAAGTCGGTAGGAATTTTATTTGAGTTATACGAAAAACCGAGGGGGCTTCAAATTTATACTATTGGTGAGCTTGAGAATGTTGGTCTTGTTTTCAGTCTGTGGGTAGAACGCCTTTGTATTTTTGTGGCACAGGAGCTGTCTGTATATAAAACAACTTGGTATTTGTCGCTACATACTAAACAAGGAATTCCATAAGGAAAACTAATTTCTAGTGAAGAATTTGAGGCGGTGACTTATTTTTCCCACAGTTGTTATGATTTGGCTAACAATTTAGGGAAATGTCATTTTATATATCTTAATGATGGAAGATCATCCGATAGCTTTTCAATACCTTAAAGAGTTTGGGCTACAGAATCATAACGTTTAGTGGAGATTTTTAGTTGAAGACAGCACTGGAAAATAAATTATTTGAAATTTAGACTATCGAAACAGTGCCTGCTATTGGTACTCGATATTGTGATATGATAGCAGAAGTCTTTTGGCTTCTTTGAATGTTAATGTTGCTGACAACTTGTTGCTTCAACAAGTTGGTAAACAGCTTATGAAATAACTCAATTCCTATTGTGTCATGTGCTTTCTTGTTTCAGTGCCTGCATTTTCTATCGAAACGTCTGTATTTTTTAAGAAATTCATTTTGTTTTAGAAATTGTTACAACAAATGGATACAATAAAATTAAGATCAATAATAAATTAAAGAAAAATTTCTAAAAGTTATTCAACTCTAGTGACAAAACTAAGCTTAAGAAATTTTGTTAAAAAATAAAATAATAAAAAAATAAACTTAATGACCCACTTTCATTGAATTGAAAAATATTTTGTGCAAAAAAAAAATTCCTTAAATTCGCAACTCCTTAACAAATCACAAACATTTTCGGGTTTTTAAGCAAAACTCAATTCGAGTGGTTTTAATTTTTAAATAGAATTTATGGCATTTTTTCCTCAACTTAACCATAAAAAATGTTAGAGAACAAAAAATAAAAAAAAAATAAAAATTATATTTACAAGTCAAACATTGATTTGAAATCAAGGCTACAAAAATATAAACTTGCAACAAATATGAAATACAAAACTGATACCAGAGGACTCCTTTGAAGTTTTGTATGTGTTTTGTTTGCGTTTGTAAAGCACTTTATGGTTTAAACTTTTGCGACAGACAACATTCCAATGTCCATAAAAATGTCAACAAGATTGTACAGCTTTGCAGAGTGACAACAAAAGCAACTAAACGGCAACAAGTTGCATTCTTAAATGCAACTTAAATGAAATCAAATACATTCGCATACTTAAAACAGCTTCAATAGTTGTAACGTTTTGCAGGAAAAAATCTCTAAATAAAAATAAAACTTGTGCATTTGTAAAGTTAAGAGTGGCTGCTGTTGATGATAATGATGGTAGTGGTCATGGCGGTGGCGGTGGTGGTGGTAGTCACCAGCAGTAGTAATTGCCAGTCAAACAGGCAATTGGTCAATATGGAATACAAAACTCTTGCTTGTGTTATTTTGCTTGTCTACATTCAAAAATGCTTTGTTCACTTTGAGTGGGCAACAACGAAAGAGACAAAATTGAATAAAAACAATAAGAAACAGGCACCAGGCAGTCTACAAGAAATAGTACAGATTTCATTGTAAAATTATTTCAAAAATTTTGAAATCAATTTTGTTTTTCAATTTAAAAATTTTCTACACAGAAAATAATAGGGCAGCTTGGCAAAGCAAGCAAAAAGTCTGCTGAGAAATTCCCAAGAATTATATTTAAAAAAGCTTTTGAAATATTATTTGCCCACGATATAAAAAACTCTTCCCAACAGCTTTAAAATAAAATAAAATAAGCATATGCAGACCTTAAATAAAGCTTCTGTAAAAAAGCACCCGAACATGCATTTCCACAAAATGCTTTAAAATCATTAAGGATAAACAACATTAAATTTTACAAGCTTTTGAAATTCTTAAAAAATTATTAAATTAAAAATCTTAAACTATTTGAGAACGTTAAATCATCAAAACTCAAAAAATAATTAAATATATTAAAAAGAAACTTTTAAAGCTCTAAGCTCGTAAATACCGATCTCAAGCTATTAATAAAAAATAAGTTTTATAAAATTTTCTTAAAAAAGCTTTAAGCTGTTAAGAAAAATCTTTACGGCTAACAACTAAATAAAGAAAACTTTTAAGTTACTTTTTCTAATTTACAGGGTGTCCGCCGGGAAGGTAAGCTACATTGTTTGTTTATAATTTTTGATTAAATGAAGGAGAATGGATCTTATATTGATGAATGTTTTATTTAATGTTGGCAATTATAAATGGAATACAGTATCAGAAAAATGTCCGCCTCTGTTAGCCTCACAAATGCGAGCCCTCTGAAACATATTTTTCATTACTTTCTCACACATTTCATGCGGTATTTCAGTAATTTCATCACGAATATTTTGTTTGTGTTGCTTAAGCATTTCTGAATTGTTTGCATAAACCTTGCTTTTCACATACCCTCCACAAAAAGAAGTGCGGGATAATCAAATAAGGCGACCGAGGAAGCTAACCGACGTCATCATTTCTTGAAATAACTTGTTGTGAAAGAAGGTCTCGCAGTAATTCCACTGCAATCCTGGCTGTATGCGATGTGGCACCGCCTAGTTAATACCGCATGTTAATAAAGCCCAAAGCATGCAGTTTTCAATCATATCACGATATTGCTCTCCATTCACAGCTACCGTTAGGCCATTTTCATTTTCAAAGAAGTAAGGTTCAATGATTCCTAACTAAATTACATACCAAACTGTTACTTTGAATGGCTTCAAAGATGACTGTTGAATAATTTGAGGGTTTCCCATTCGCCAGAACGGACTATTCTGTTTATTCACATATCCATTCAAATGAAAATGTTCCTCGTCACTCACTATGATCTTTTCACGAAAATCGGGGTTGTCCTGGGCAAGCTGTAACATCCAATCAGCATATGTACGGTCTTATATGGAATAAATGCAAAATCTTGTGGCCACAGATGTTCTTTAAAGACCAGCTGCTAAGCACGGCGTCGAATTAAGGTTAATGTATTGTTTTGAACACTTTATTGAGCAGCAGTAATGTTTTCAGCCCATCTTACATTACATTGTGGTCCATGCTTAGGCCCATCACCTACAGACCATCTTTCTTCGAAATCATTCACTACACGATAAATAGTGCGTTTTGTTGGCATGTTTTTTTCCCCAAAAATTTCACGTAACTTTCTCATCGTCACAGGAATCGATGATTAATTTTGATAAAACGTTTTAACGATTAAAACACGTTGGTTTATCGAATATTTTTCCATAATAAATTTGCCATGTGTCTACTTCACGATTGCGAAATATGAACTGTCAAGACTAATGTTTACCAAAATGGCGGCAAAACAAAGTAGTAGAACGATTTTAGTTTCTGAAATAATTTTTCAATTTAACCTACGTATATTTGAAATGTATTACTGCGTGGGAAAGCATAGCCATATGGCCATTTCATTACTGAGCATATAACTCATCAGTGGATGTTACCTTAAATTTTATATAGAAAATTCAATAGTCTTATTTCTCAAGCCAAATTGATTAACTAAGAGGTTTCATTGAAACCACAAAAAACCTATTTTGCTTAATGGGTACCCCCTTAATATTAATTGATATCTAGTGATTGCAAAATATGACCGACCGACCACTTTAATTGTGACACATAAAAATTAACAGTTCATAAATTTTTATTTTTTTTCGTTTTTTTTTTCTTTAATAACAAAATTGTTTGTTTTTCTTAAATTTCTTGTAAATAAATTTTATATTAATTGAAAAAACAAACTCGAAATGTTGTGCATAAAAAACAGTTTTGACATAATTTATGATTTTTACTTGAAATTTTCTTAAAAAAAACAAACAACAACAAAAATTTGCTATAATTTATGTTACAGAATATTAAAATTATAAATTGTTTATGATTATTTGCTATAATCATAAAAAATTAAGATTATTTTTTTGAATGTATATTGAATTGCCAACTTTGTGGTATAAGAGAAGTAGCGAATCAATGGATCGGCTTAATGGAAAAATGTGTTTATTATAATTGAATTAAAAAAACATGAAAAATAACAAAAAATTTTAGTTATCTTACTAACTATGTGCAACATAATGTAGATACAGCTAAAATTATAAAGTTAAAGATTGAGAGATATTATTATTCTTTATCACACAATTTTAGCACTTCAATTATCAAACTTCGAATATTTCTAAAATTTCGAAAAGTATTATATAACTTCAGGTACTATAAACAATATCAGTTTAATTAAGTTAAACCTGATAACCAAAGATAAGCCTTGACATGAAAAAATAATAAATTTATATGCAAACTTTTTTAAACTGAATGAGAATTATGGCAACTTACTTTAAATATTAAAACTTTGCATAGTAAATTTTAAATAAATTGCTGAAAAAAATTTCTTCTATATATATCCAAAAAGAGATAATTCTAGAGTTCTAACGGCTGTTTCAAAAGGCACCAATAGATATTGTAATTTAGTGCAAAGGCTTTCTCAAAACCCGCTCTAGGATTTTCAGAAGCCCAGACGCGGCAATTTTGCTTGTTGACATACCCTAACAAGTGGAAATGGGCTTCGTTTGAAAAAATGATATTTTAGAAAACCTATTGTTTCCGAATAAACTGACCAAATCTACGGTGATCTGAATGGTCGGCTTCAATTCCTGCACTAGCTGAACCTTGTAAGGCTTCAAAGTCAACTGCTTTCGCAATATTCAGCATGTGGTACTTTTGGATAACACCAATTGTTGAGAACGTCGAGGAATTAACAAATTTTGATCTGCTTCAACCCTGTGGCTCACGACTGCGATGTTTTCAGTTGAACGATTCGGTCAATCACACGTTGGTGTTCGCACAATTTGCGTCGAACCTGCCGACTCAAATTTAACAACCAAATTCTTAATAGCAGTCTCAGAAGGACGATTATGTTGTCCGAAAATATCACGAATTTTGCGAAATATTACGTTAACAGAACCACAATTTTCGTAGAGGATTTTAATTATTTTAAAGCAATTTTGGTGCGAAATTGAATTCATTGTAACAATTGCCAATGCCTCTACTACGAATGCGTCAAAAAGTTAAATGTCAAAACTAGCATGTTGTTAGTGTTGCCACAATTGAAAAACAAACTTTTTGTTGAAAAGCCCTATAGCATGCGTATCTTCTGGCGGTTATCAGTGAATTGTTGTTATTGTCAATTCCTCCTCTATATAACGCCTTTCCTGGCTATTTGGTCGCAAATGTACTCACATCCAGAGCGCTCGCCATTTGCGAACAAACAGCCAAGCAAGACGTTATTTAGAGGAGGACTTGACAACAATATTTCATTCACTGGAGGAACAAATCCAAAAAATTTAGTGATATTGAATGAAATTTTTCATTCTGATCCAAAATAAAATTAATTAAATTGAATTTAAAGTTATGTGAGCTTTTTGACCTGCAAAGCAGCCTTACATGCACCATCATCGGATAAAGGTAAAAATTTGCACGTTTTAATGCCAGGATGTTGGACCAGTAGATTGTTGTGTCCTATGCCAACATCATGTTAGAACATATGCCTTGCAATACGCACTAATCAATTAAAAGTTTATAGCACCGATCGACAGCGTTCTGCAATAAGCAGCAAGAGCATTAATATCTTTAAATGAATGTCGACCGATAACCTGGTCGTCTTTAAGCTTCAAAAATAATAATTATTTTAAGAAAGATATCCCTCACCGTTAAATGAGCCGCATTATTAAATTGTATCTTTTTTAATACTTCCGAATAATGACAGATATTATCATACATTATTCGTGTAATCGTTATCAGAGATCTTGACTACTTAAATTATGAAACTTCGAAATTCCAAAAAAGCTAGAAAGGTATTAGATAAACTTGGGCATAATAAACAATACATAAGTTAAGGCAGTTGGCCAAAATTGGCCTTGACTCGAAAAATTTATTAAAAATATATTTTGTTTTCCAAAATAAATGTTTTCTATTCAAAAATCTTTTCAACTGAATGAGAATTATGTCAACTAAATTCAAATATTAAAACTTTGCATATTAAATTTTAAATAAACTGCTGAAAAAAGTTTACTGTAACATATATCCAAAAAAAGGGACAATTTTATAGTTCTAGGGGCTGTTCCAAAAGGTAGCATGGATATTTGGGTGTTGTTAGTGAATTGTTCTTGCTTATCACAAAGATATTGAATGAAATGTAATACAAAAGTAAAATTTCACTTTAACTTGAAAAATTTTTTAAGTAAATTGGGTTTAAGCTTATGTGAAATTTTTGACCCGTAAGGCAACCTCACATGTACCATCAACCGTAAAATAATTTGTATTAAAACTTTTTTTAACGGAATGAGAATAATGGCGAGTAAATTAAATTACTAAAACTTCGGGAATGAAATTTTAAATATTTAAATATTAAAACTTAGAATGAGAAACTTAAATTACTTACGGCTTAACCTTAAAATATATACAGGGTGCTTAAACTGTTATTTATATTTCTCTACACAGATGTTGTAGCGAAAACAAAAAGCTTATATTGTTATCGTTTGGATATGGCACATTATAAAATTATAAATACAGAAAACCAAGCGACATTAAAAGGAAAAAAACGAATTCAATTTCATTAAAGATCTGATTTTATATAAAACTACCAAACCCGGCGAACTCCGTTTCGCCACCAGATGGCTTCGTTTTTTGTAACATTTCGTTTGGGGATTAAAAGATGAAGAAAAAATATTTTTTTGTTTTATATTTGAAAAGAAAAAAATTTATTTCATTGCACAACAGTAATGAATTCATTTCGATTCCAAAAATGAAGTGAATCCAAAGTAAATACTGAATCGAAGCGTTATACGTGTCCGCATGTTATCCGTTTCATTGAAGTGCTCTTTGATAAAACACATTTTTTGTTTTTTTTGGTCTGACGTTAACACACACAAAGCGAATGGTGTCTAACTCGTGAACACGCAACGTATAGCTGCCCATGTCAAAAACAATGATTTTCTAAATTTATCCTGCAAACACTAAGCGATTGGCCTCGCGACTTGTTAATTGTCATTGCGAACGCAAGGCGAATCGGAAATTTCAATCGTTTGAAGTCAAACGGAAGATCAATCGGAATCATTGGTATTCGAGGAATACATACATTTTCACCTGCGTACTTTCCGTTAATAATGGTTGCCTCAATCAAATTCGGCATAAGTCTTTTCACCGCAGGTCGAGTACAGTTGCAAAGTCGCGGTGGATTCAAATTACGCAATATCATAATAACTGAACCAACTTTGAGTTGCAAGTTATGTGGTAGAAATCCTGGTAACTCCAGAGAGTTCAAAAACTCCGTTGGATAATTTACTGCATCATTGGGATTTTTTATGGAATCAACGGATTTGTATATCACCAAATTGCCATCGATTTTGGTTGAATGCTGAAATTCAGTGCATGTTCAGTGCATTATTCTTTGCGGTGAGAATTGCTCGTTGACTTAACCAAGCATAATTCTGATAATTCTCACTAATGCTTGGGAAAATATTTTCAATAAGAGCTAATTGAGAGTCTACAAATCGGCAAAAGTCGTTGGTAAGAGTAATTAATCCAGCTGTCGCATCAACTGGGACTTTTCCATTTCCAACAGTTAACAATTCTGCAGCACTTTGATCATTTTGAAGTTGAACTCTTATATTAGTGGTTAGCGATAATGTTTTTACGTTATTCCACAAAGGTGATGCCTTCAGGCAAGCACTCAATTCATCTCCAGGCGTTGCACGGGGAATTACTGGCAACGTCTGCCTAAAATCGCCTGCCAACAATATCATCAAACCGCCAAAGTTGTTGTTATTTCGCCCAAGATCCTTCAGTGTGAAGTTAAGTGCTTCAAGTGATCATCCCAAAAAATGAGCTTGCATTGCATCAACAATTTTCCCATTGCACTTTGTGTGTAAATTGAGTGACAACTTAAGCGCAAGATGTGCAGTACGACCGCCATCTAGAGGAGTCGCCAGAATTCCAGATGATGCTAACGCCAAAGCTATGTCACATCCTGATCGAATAGTGGCCAAAATCAATGAAATGACAAATGTTTGCCCTGTTCCTCCAGGTGCGTCCAGGAAGAATAGACCACCAGTATTATTGTCCACTGCTTGCATAAATGTTTCGTGTACTTACTTTTGCTGTTCATTCAGCAACGGCACATTATTTCGAACGGTTTCCTGCAATGTATCAACATCATATTGCAGCTCTCGATTTAATTCTTGGTTGAATGCATCGTGCCTCGATCGATTTGGCGCAATCATTCCTACTTTAATCAGTAGCTTGTTTGCAATAGTCAAGCATTGAGCCTCAATCAGAATCAATCCTTCATTGTATATTTGATCGGTTATTTACATGTCGAACGTACTTATTTTCGTGAGGGATACTCACACACCACGTACTGGTGCCGTTGTAGTACATACTATGTATCAGAGATGGCGCTGTATGTGAAAAATGATTTTCCCTGTTTTTCTACTGTTCTCTTGAAAGTTTTCCTGATTTTTTTTTTTTTTTTTTTGCTATGAACCTCACGGAGCCCAAGACCTTTTCAACCAATGCAAAACCGCGGAAATCGGTTCGTGCGTTCTAGAGTTATAGCGTCAGGAAGGAAATAACAAAAGAAGAAGAAAACAGATTTTACAATAAACTGAAAGCAGAAAACGTATTTGATAATAAAAAAGAAATTATGGCCGTAGCTGAACGCATAATTTATCAATGGTTCCACCAATTTCGCTAATATTACAATTTCAATATTTATTGTGGTCCCTAGCAGCATTATTTTTTTTTTAATCTAGAACTTGTTTCATAAAGTTTCTTTTCGAAAAAAAGTTTTGTTTTCCATTAAGAAGCTTTCTTTATTTTCGTTATCTTATTTGAGCTGACTTGAGTTTAAACTTTAAATTCAAAATAAGAAAATTATTCTAAATTTAATATATTTTTTGTTGTTGTCATTATTAAGCGACACAATGTGTTGACACTTTAAATGCCTTTTAACTTCTTCTCTTAATTTTCTAAATGATGTTTGGAAATTATTAACACATTTACCCCGCACTAAAATACAAAATAGAAAAAAAATTGTGAAAGAAAAGGTTTTGTAATCTTGACAAGAAGTATTGAAAAAATTACAAAAATAAATAAACAATAAATTATTGTTTTAATTGCGTTTATTTCAATTTTTATTCTCAATAAAAAAATGTCTAAACAGCCACTAAAAATCATGTATTTGAATACAAATGACTGAATTGTTTTGGACGGCATAACGCCGTCTTATTTTTTTTCGATAACGACTCTTAGTTAAACTTTAATGAACTACAGATGAATTTTAAATTTATTAACATGGTCATTACAATGATTGTAATGATCATTACAAATTTTTAATTGTCTTTGTTTTTATTTTTAAATTTAAATGAAAAATTTACATGGCGTTGAGATGATTTATAATTTAATATTAGTTGAAAAAATATATAAATCAAAATGTTTAAATATTACAAAATGTGATTTATTTTAGACGTTTTAGAAAGTATGTTGCCCACTATATACCTGCACAAAAAACAAAAAAAAACATTAAACACCCGCTGTTTCAAGGGCTTGTATTTAAAAACCAGTTCATTTACACACTCTTTGTTTTTGCTTTCAATTAATTTAAATTAACTTTAGACCGTTTTCTTAATTAATATTTTGTATTATGTTGTTTGGTTGTTTTAATATTTTGTAATTAAATATTTGTTACGTTACGTTTTTAAAACTTTAGTTTTTACTTAATTCTCATTGAGTTAATGAATGATTTCTAGCAATTCCCAAAAAATGTGAAATTGTTGCCATATGAATGGTTAAGAATTGGCCGCCTTTGAAATATGTCTGAAATGGATTGATACCTGTTAATTGAAGATAAGCTAAGCTCGGAAACAGGCCAGAAAACCTTATAACGTTTATTCCTTTAACAAATCATTAGTTTACTGAGTTCTTTTATTGCGAAATAATTGCACACAACTTTCTAGAGTTTCAAATTAAATTACACAATTTATTAAACGATTATTCGTTTTTATACACAAAAAATACATGAAGGTAACTTAACTATTTCAACGGCTGTTGGCTATTGTTTTGACTTCTCCTGATCACATGTAGAACATGTGGAAATTTTTACTTTTATCTAGCGATGGTACAAGTAACATTAGCTCACATATCAAAAAGTTTTCCTCGGGGGCACATTGATATGTTTTGATGGAATCTCACCGTCATAAGATGTGTCAATGGGGGTAAAAGGGAGCCCAGTCCCCTTCAAGGCTAGCTGGAGCCAACTGGACAATTCCGCTATATTTCCACGAGAATCAGTAAAGCCCCAGAATTCAGCTAATTGTGTTTTTAACCTTTTAGCTGTTCTCTAACTGATCATTGAGGTTGGCTCTTCGGGAGTATCGTGGTGATTGTGGTTTCAATGCCCTCCTTTGAGTTGCGTAGATCGCATCACTCACAATGAACGCAATTAATGGTCCAGGTCCAGTGAGCATGAATGCAGTTGTGTTCTTAAATTATATTAAGCTTCATGTGTTTTGGACCAAGAGTTGGATAGTCTCCAACTCTTCAGCTAGGAGCGTTGGCCTGCTCTGAGCTCTTGAAATTGCTACTAGGAGTGACTGGAGGATATACGCATCTGAAGGTCTTCTGAGGCGTAAATGTTATCACGGATGTTATAAAGTCCTTATTAGCTTAAACTTAATTTGTTAAAAAAATATCTCAAGTTCAATTAAAATTGTATCCCAGGATTAAAAATCATCTCCTATATTTTTGATGGGCCCTTAAAATAAATGTTTATCGTTATTAATAATTTATATTTCTCTTTTCTTTTTTTATTAATAATTTTAATAATCTTTAGGGGCCTTTTGGAACACTCTTTAGTACTCAAAAACTTTCTCTGTTTTTAGTATATGTATATTATAAAATTTTTCTGCGGTTAATATAAAATTTCATTTCCGAAGTTTTAGTATTTTAAATTAGTCGCCATAATTCTCATTCCCTTAAAAAAATTTTTTAATACAAACTTTTTTACGTTTGATGGTACGTGTTAGGTTGTCTTACGAGTCAAAAAATTCACATAAGTTTAAACCCAATTAACTTAAACAATTTTTCAAGTTAAAGTGAAATTTTAATTTTGTATTACATTTCATTCAATATCCTTGTGATAAGCAAAAATAATTCACTAACAACCCCCAAATATCTATCTCTAGCTTTCGGAACAGCCCTTAGAACTCTAAAATTGTGCGTTTTTTTGGATGTATGTTACAGTAAACTTTTTTCAGCAGTTTATTTAAAATTTAATATGCAAAGTTTTAATATTCGAATTAAGTTGCCATAATTCTCATTCAGTTGAAAAGATTTTTGAATAGAACATATTTTTCTTGGAATACAATATATATTTTTAATATATTTTTCGAGTCAAGGCCAATTTTGGCCAACTGCCATAACTTATGTATTGTTTATTATGCCTAAGTTTATCTAAAACCTTTCTAGGTTTTTTGGAATTTCAAAGTTTCATAATTTAAGTACTCAAGGTGGCAACACCACCAACATTATAATTTTGACATTTAGTTTTTTGACGCATTCGTAGTAGATGCATTGACACTTATTACAATGAACTCAAACTCGCAAGAAAATCGCATTAAAATAATTAAAATCCACTATGAAAATGGTGATTCTCAACATTTCATAAAATTCGTGATATTCTCGGACAACATAATCCTTCTTCTAAGACCGCTATTGAGAATTTGTTCATTAAATTTGAGTTGACAGGCTCGATACAAAATGTGCGAACACCAACACGTGTTCAATCGGGTTGTTCAACTGAAAACATCACAGCCGTGAGCAGATCCAAATTTGTCAATTTGACGATGTTCTTAACAATTGGGCTTATCCAAAACCACCACATAGCCAATTTTGCGTAAGGATTTGGTTTTTAAGCTCTACCAGGTTCATCTGGTGCAGGAATTGAAGCCAACCGACCATTCACATTGCCGCAGGTTCGCTGAATTCATTCAGGAACAATTGGCTGGTTTTTCTACAAAAAATTACTTTTTCAGGCGAAGCTTATTTTCACTTGTCAGGGGATGTCAACAAGCAAAATTGTCATTTTTTGGCTTTTGAGAATACTGGAGCGATTATTAAGAAGCCTTTACATGCTCAACGTCTGTATGGTGAGCTATGTGGTCTGGAGGCATGATTGGACCGTTTTCTTTCGAAGATGAAGCTAGAAATGGATCACGCTATGCTAACAACTCAATTCTAGTCTAATATTGACGACGTGGGTATCGCTTACATGTAGTATGTCACACAGCCAATGAAACGATCAATTTATTGCAAACAACATAATTTCACGCCAATCTGTAGCTAAGTGGAGCCATGTTAAGGACAAAGGCTAAACGGAGCCAATCAAATCGATTTAAGACTCAAAATCCGTGATGTGATTAACGAAATAGGACGGCCATTTTGCCAAAAAGTTATTAAAAATTTTGACGAAAGAATCGTCAAAATCGCCAAACTTTACTCTTCGCAATACAATAAAAATTTGAATGATTTTAATCAAAATTTTTAGTTTCAACTTCTTGTTGAAAAGCCCCTTATGAAGAATAAAATTAAATTTTAAAGGGTGTTCTCTTAGAAGATCTGATTATAGTCTATGCTGTCATAGCTTCTTAACCATCTTAAATTCTTAACAATAGAAGTTAATTAAAAGCAATTAAAAAACTAAAAAATTAAAACTCGGCTAATAGTTGGTAGAGACCTCTTTCTCTGTGAGCACAACTCTCACTTGGTGGATTCATTTTTAAATTATTTTACAAACACTTTAAAGTTTATTTTTTATATTTTTAGTGAATTTTAATCTGTCAATTTTTAAGTTGTTTGCATTTTATTTATACAATTAAATATCGATTGCAATTAAATAATTGAAAAGTTGCTCTTTCGTTTTTAGTAAAATAATAATTTTTTGCCGTTTTTTTTTTAAATTGAGCCTTTTAGTGAAATCTGGCAAGTCCAATTTAAGCCTTTAAGAATGTCTCGTATCTCAAAGATTACTTGAAGAAAGATATATGCCTGCGATCATTGAACATCCCCGCTAATAAAATGATTTTTGCCAGGTAGGGATACTTTCACAGCTGTAAAAATAAAGTTGAATAAAAAGCCACCACTTTCCATTCCTGCTTCTGGATCTTACTGGATATTATCCCCTTTAATTTATAAACATTTTAATGATCGATGACTAGAAACTCAAGGACATTCCTTACAATGGTGCAAAATTGAAACCATCTTTCTTCTTGTTTGCTTGCATCTCTTTTTTTAGTTTTCGCGAAGCTAGTCTTAACTTTGTTTTAGTATTTTATATATTTTTTTATATTTAATTAAGTTTTCAATTTTTCATTTAAGTTGAAAAATTATTACTTTTGCTAGAGGATTTTTAAATACAACAACACTAACAATTAATGTGCCACATATTTATGTATGCGAACATAAAATTGTTGCACAAAAGAGTTGTTTGACTTAACAAATGTGTTCCATATGTGCGTATACTTGAGTCAAGTGATATTATTACCTTTTGTTATTCAGTTAATGAAGAGGTGTTGCATGTGTGTAGAAACATTTATTCGCCTTGAAGTTTTAATTATTAAAATAAATTTTTTTTAGTTGTCATTTTAGTGAATTTTTGGCTGCAGATTGGACACAACTCATGGACTTTTTCGTTTGTCAGACGGCCCTTAGAACACAACAGCATAATTGCAGTTATGGTCTAGTGACAGCAAAATACTGTAGAAATAAATTATAT
This sequence comes from Trichopoda pennipes, assembly GCA_030448955.1. Taxonomy (NCBI): domain Eukaryota; kingdom Metazoa; phylum Arthropoda; class Insecta; order Diptera; family Tachinidae; genus Trichopoda; species Trichopoda pennipes. The sequence continues at coordinate 8,525,743 of JASKUP010000002.1, forward strand.
TTTTTCTTAATTAAATTTTAAAACAAAAAGAAAATACAGGGTTTTTCAACAAGAAGTTTGATTTCTTGAAACTAAATAAAACAAAAAGAATTTAGATTAAAATAATTCAAATTTCTATTGTATTACGGAGAGAAATGTTTGGCAATTATGAATGAGAAATGATATCTGGCATCACCACCACTTTGGCAGATGATGATTCTTTCAACAAAGTTTTTAATCACTTTTTGGCTAAATGTCGGTCCCATTTCGTTAATTAGATCATGGATTTTGAGTTTAAAGGCTGAAATCGATTTGATTGGCTTCGTATAGCCTCTGTCCTTAACATCGCTCCACAAAAAATAATCCAGTAGTGTTAAATCACAGAATCTGGCTGACCTCTTAGCTGCTGATTGTCGTGATATTATGCGATCGGGAAATTTGGTTTGCAATAAATTTCTCTTTTCATTTGCTGTGTGACATGTGGCACCATCCTGTAGAAATCACATGTCAGTGATATCCACGTTAGCAATAATAGGCCAAAATTGAGTTGTGAGCATCTCGCGATAGCGTGATCCACTGATCGTAACCGTATTACCACCCACATAGCACACCCTATAGTGACACGTTTAGCATGTAAAGGCTTCTCAATAATCGCTCTAGGATTTTCAGAAGCTCAAACACGACAATATTGCTTGTTGACATTCCTTGACAAGTGAAAATGGACTTCCTCTGAGAAAATTATTTTTTTAGAAAAACCAGCCGGTTGTTCCTGAATGAATTGAGCGAATTCCGGAAGCACATTAATATGTTTTGATGGAAGCCCACCATAATTACATGTGTCTTTGGGGGTAAAATGGAGCCCAGCCCCCTTCAAGGCTAGCAGGAGCCAACTGGACAATTCCACTTTATATCCACGGGAATCAGTAAAGCCCTAGAGTTCATCTTTTTGGTTTTTTAGCCTTTTAGCTGTTCTCTGACTGATTATTGCGGTTGGTCCCTCAGGAGTATCGTGGTGGTTGTGGTTTCGAGGCCATCGTTTAAGTTGTGTGGGTCGTATTATGCGTCGAACACAATGAATGGTCCAGGTCCAGTGAGCATAAATGCTGTCGATAAATTATATTAAGCTTCATGCGTTCTGGACCGCATGGACAGTCTCCAACTCTTCAGCAAGGAGTAGGGGCGTTTGCCTGCTCTGAGCTCTTGAAGTTGCAACTAGCAGTGACCGGGGGATATACGTATCTAAAGGCCTTCTAGGGCGAGGATGACCCTACATTTCCTCCACCGTTAACCCCGGGGGCACATGATAGTTTTTATTGATGCTACAACAACCATCTAGACTTGTATCTTGCGGGGTAAAAGGGAGCCCAGTCCCCTTTAAGGCTAGTAGGAGTCAACTGGACAATCTACTATATTTCCAGGGGAATCAGTGAGCCCCAGAGTTCCGCTATTTGTCTCTTTAGGCATTTAGCTGTTCTCTGTCTGATTATTGAGGTTGGTCCTGCGGGAGTATCGTGGTGGCTGTATGTTTCGAGGCCCTGGTTTGAGTTTATGAGTCGGATCATTCACAATGAACGCAATGAAAGGTCCAGGTCCAGTGAGTATAAATGCCGTCGTGTTCTTAATTATATTACGCTTTATGCGTTCTGGACCAGGAATTGGATAGTCTCCAACTCTTCAACAAGGAGCGAAGGCTGCGGCTTACTCCGGGCTTTTGAAGTTGCAACTAGAAGTGACCGGAGGATATACGTATTTGAAGGCCTTCTAGGGCGAGGATGACGCTACATTTCATCCACAGTGGTATGATCCATCATCTGGTTATGGCTTAAACAGCTAAGTACAGATATAAATTTTATTACGCATCCCAGTTATTGAGAACGTCGAGGAATTGACTAATTGGAATCTGCTTCAACACTATAGCTCACGACTATGATGTTTTCAGTTGAACGACCCAATCGTTGGTGTTCGCACATTTTGTATTGAGCCCATCGATTAAACAAATCGACGAATTCTTAACAGCGGTCTTAGAAGAAGGATTACGTTGCTCGAAATTAACAAAAATTTTACGAAATGTTATTTTAAAAACGGAGCCACCGTTTTGATGGTGAATTTCAATTACTTTAATGCGATTTTCGTGCGAAATTGAATTCATTGTAATGCATCTACTGCGAACACTTCAAAAACTAAATGTCAAAACTATCATATAGTTGGTATTGCCATATTTGAAAAACAAACTTCTTGTTGAAAAACCCGTTACATAAATTAAATTTGAAAAAGTATCATCGTAGGAATTATAATTTTTCCTGTTTTATTTTTCACTATTCTTCAGCTAAATTTACTACGAAAGTGTTACAGATTTCCAACGTGACATATTTGATTTTGCTGGCTGACATCGTCTTGTATTACCACTTACACGACATTTGATATTTTCCAAATCAAATTGCAATTTGAGTGTCACATTTAGGTGTCATCTTTAACAACATTTCTTTGAACCGTTTCCCAGCAAGATTCATTAAGCTCTACACGACTGAATACAACAACAATTACTAAAGCATTTGTTTGTATTTGCTTTTGTCTTATTGTCAACATAATGCTTCTTATCCACACGTATATGTCATGCAACAATTTTGAACTAGTTGCTTACTTGACCATAGAATGTAGTTCATGTTAAGAAGAAGAAGAATCTCAAGAAGAGGAATCTGCATCTGCAAGTAACTAAATTCATTTATTTATTTTTAGCTAAAAAAAAAACCTTCTAAAAATTTTATTTTCTTTCATCGTGTAAACTTTTTATTTTGTTCATACGAGTAATTAAAATTATTCTTTACTAAAGTTATTGTTCTTGACGCCTGAGCGTAAATTATGTACAATTTTGTTTTTGTACTTTTTGTATGCAACCAATTATCTTGGGTACGCAGACCTTAACAAAAAATTTTTAAAAATTAACTTAAAACATAGCAGCGTTTTGTTACTTTTAATCCAAGTTGTCATTTGGTACTTTTTCATATAAAACTTTTTTTACAACTGACTTCATTTAAAAGAAACATTTTTTAAAGTATATTTTTCGAGGATACTTTTTTTGTATGAAAATATACACATTTTTAAAAATTATAAAAATAAATATGCAATTGTTTATTATGTGTGTATTTATCAAAAAGTACTTCTTTTGAAATTTTCGTAAAATGTTAACTACACAACCACAAAATAAGTTTTCTTAAGTTAATTTTCCAAAGATAAATTACTCAAGGAGTACTTTATTTTAAAGACTTCTTAGAAAAAATTATTTTTTAAATATTTTTAAGGAATTTAATTTTATTGGCTGTTTATATAAGTTGTTATTTCATTTAAGTACTTTCACTTTTTTCAAAATTATTTTTTTAAATTGCTTTTTTAGCAGGCACTTTTCTTAAAAACTATAGTCTTTTAAAATTAGTTTTTTAAAAGACTGTTCTTAAATTACTCTTTTAAACTTATTTTTTTAATGGTATATTTTTGAAAGGTACTTTTTTAAAAGGTACTTTTTTTAAAAGTACTTTTCCAAAATTTATGTCTCCTTCTTATTTAGACACTTTCTTAAAATGATTTTTCAAAGCAACTTTTTTTAAAAATTAATTAAAGAATCTTTTCAAAAAGTACCTTTGAAAACTTTAATTTTTTTTTTGGTATTAGTTTTTTAAAAGATTTTTTTAATTACTATTTTGAAGCTATTTTATTTAAAGAAAACCTTTTTAAAAGCTTCTTATTTAAAAGCTACTTTTTAAAAAGTACTTTCCTGTTTCTTTTTCTTCTTTTATATTCCTTCTCAAAATGAGTTTTCAAAGCAACTTATTTTAATACACTAAGGATCATTTTCAAGAAGTGACCTTAAAAACTTAATTTTGCGAAATTAGTTTTTGGAAGATTACTTTTAATAACTATTTTAAAAGCATTTTGTTTAAAGGGTACTTTTTTAAAAGGTACTTTTGAAAATGTTACTTTTTTAAACGGTATTTTTCCAAAACATTTTTCTTCTTTTAAATTTATTTTTAAAGTTAGTTTTTAAGGCCACTTTTTAAAAAAAATATGAAAAAAAACTTTTTTAAAAAGTAATACTTTTTGAAAAGGTACTTTTTTAAAGTTGTTTTCATTTCTCCAGAAGTGGCTTTAAAAACTTAATTGGTTTTTTGAAAGATTGTTTTTAAATTACTGTTCTAAAAATATTTTGTTTAAAGGGTACTTTTTAAAAAGGTACTTTTAAAAAAAGTTACTTTTTTAAAAGGTACTTTTCCAAACAATTTTTTTTCTTTTAAATATATTTTTAAAGTAAGTTGTAAAAGCAACTTTTTCAAAAAATAAGTAAAAGGGACTTTTTTAAAAAGTGGCACTTTTTGAAAAGATATTTTTTAAAAAGTTATTTTCATTTCTCAAGGAGTAGCTTTAAGAACTGAATTGGTTTTTTGAAAAATTGTTTTTAAATTACTGTTTAAAAAATATATTGTTTAAAGGGTACTTTTTTAAAAGGTACTTTTGAAAAAAGGTTACTTTTTTAAAAGGTACTTTTCCAAAAAAATTTTCTTCTTTTAAATATGTTTTTAAAGTAAGTTTTAAAAGCAACCTTTTCCAAAAAATATGCTAAGGGGACTTTTTTAAAAAGTAGTACTTTTTGAACAGATACCTTTAAAAAAGTTAAATTCGTTCCTCAAGAAGTAGCTTTGAAAAAAAGTATATATTAAACAATTGTATATTTTAAGAAGTGTTTTCAACGAGAATTTTTTAAAAATGTGTATATTTTCATAAAAAAAAAGTACTTTCGAAAAATATAAATTTAAAATTGTTTCTTTTAAATGAAGTCAGTTGTAAAAAAAGTTTTATGTGAAAAAGTACCATAATTGGTTGAAATTAGTCTCTTGAAAGATCATTTGTAAATTACTTAGATATTCTGTTTTTGAAGTGCTCTTTACTGAAAGGTACGTTTTAAAAAAGTACTTTTTTTAAAAAGGTACTGTTCTAAAAAAATTGTTCTTCTTTGAAATTTTTTTTAAAGTAAGTTTTCAAAGCAACTATTTTAAAACATAGGCAAAGGAACTTTTTTAAAAAGTATTTACTATGGTTTGAAAAGGTACTATTGGAAAAAGTTACTTTTTTAAAAGGTACTTTTCCAAACAATTTTTTTTTTCTTTTAAATATATTTTTAAAGTAAGTTTCAAAAGCAACTTTTTCAAAAAATATGCTAAAAGGACTTTTTTAAAAAGTAAGATTATTTTAAGTAAGTAAGATTATTTATAAATTACTAAGATATTCTGTTAAATGGTACTTTTTTGAAAAGTACTTTTTTAAAAGGTACTCTTCTAAAAAAGAATTTTCTTCTTTTAAATTTATTTTTCAGGTAAGTTTTCAAAACAACTTTTTTAAAAAAATATACTAAAGAAAATTTTTCAAAAAGTAGGTGTAAATTGCATTTTTAAAGGTACATTTTTGAAAGGACCATTTTATGGGCTAAAAATAACAAATGTTATTTCGTAAATTTTATTTTAGAGAATTTGTTTAGCATCTGTTTCTTAAAAGGTAGTAGTTCAAAACCCAGCTGATTACCAGTCTTTTGTTAAGAAAATTTGTTTTAATTTTTTAGTACCTTTATTCAAAAAAGTTCTTTTTTTGGGACCTAAATAGTTTTTTCTAAAAATTTTTTACATACTTTTTTAAAATAAGTATTAATAACTTGTAGGTTAAGTTTTTAAAAAGTACCTTTCAAGCCAATTGATATATTTAAGGTAATTTCTTTGTACAGGGTATCCGCCGGGAGGGTATACTACTTTGTTTGTTTATAATTTTTGATTAAATGAAAAAGAAGGGATGTTATATTGAATAATGTTTTATTTAATGTCGGCAATTATGTATGGAATACAATGTCAGATAAATGTCCGCCTCTGTTATTGTCCCAAATTCGAGCCGTTTTGAGCACATTTTTCATTACATTCTTACACATTTCACGCGGTATTTCATTAATTTCATTACGAATATTTTATTTGAGTTAGTCAGGCGCTTCTATCTTGTTTGCATAAATCTTGATTTTCAGATACCCCCAAAAAAAAAATTCTGGAGCAGTCAACTCAGGTGACCGTGGAGGCCAATCAATATCACCACTTCTTGAAATAACTTGTTGTGGAAAGAGGTCTCGCAGTAAATCCATTGTAACTCTGGGTGTATGCGATCTTGTTGATACCACATGTTAGTCAAGCCCAAAGCATATCACGATATTGCTCGCCATTCATAGTTACCGTTACGCCGTTTTCATTTCCCTGTATCACAATTCACATAACCTTAAAATATTCTAGTACAAAATGGCTGGGGTCAAGGTTCTTTTAATTGCATTGAGAGATAACAAAATTGATCGTTTTATTATCAAAATTAAAACCAAAAACGAAACCTGATGGCACCTCTGGCAAGAAGGCATTTCAATCAAAATTATATTTTTAAGTAAATTTTCATTAACTTTTTGGATCATTTATAATGGAAAACTAAAAAAAGATTGATGAATGATTTTTGGTAAAAACTAAAAGAGAACGCACAGGGTGGGTAGAAACACATATTAAGGTAAGAGCTTATAAGACATTATGATCAAAAGAAATTATTTTTAAAGATGGTTTTCTTGTTTAATGAACTACAAGTGGTTGGCTTTTGGACTTAATCTGGCAACAGACAACCACCTCCAAAAAGAATAAAAGAAAAGAAAGCACTTGAAATTAAAATTTTTATATTAAAATCAAAGCAAAATATGAAAAAAACGAATTCTTTACATGATTTAATTTTCATCCATCCATCGGCAGCAGTAGCAACAGCGGCAGCAGCAGCAGCAGCATTAAATTGTAGTGCAGCAGGTCAATTGTTGCACGTCTCAGCTATTGATGGAAAATTGATCATCTGCTTTTAATCTTTACAAAACAACACAAGAACCGTTGAATAACGCATAATACATATATAACACAAAGAAATAATACACAAGCACGTTCCAAAAATAAAACTGATTAAAAGAACTTAAAATGAAGCAAAACCCAGAAACTTAGGAAATTTAACAAAAACAACAAAAAACATTTTAAAAGTGAAGTGTTGTTTACGCACATTATACCACAATTTTATACATCTTTTCAAAAATTTTCAAAACAAATTTAATCGCAACATATTAAAATAAATTTAAAATAATTAAATGGCTTACGATGGCTGTTCCTCTTGAGAAACAACAACAAAAGCAAAAAAAATAATAAACAAATCCACTTACCCCCACAACCATTTGATTCTTCCTTGAGGCCAAAATAACCTTCTTCACATTCACTGCATTTAAGGCCCTGTACTCCAGGCTTACACTGACACTGTCCATTATCTGGATTGCAATTATAGGGCTCTACAGATCCCCATTCGTCACAGGAACAGGGAGCACAGTTTAGATCAATTAATGCAAAACCCTCGGCACATTCATTGCACTTTTGACCGCTGTAACGAGGCTTACACAAACACTGGCCATCAGTGCTGTCACACACCGAGCTGTCAGAGCCCTCAGTAAAACATGCACAGGGTTCACAACCCATAGAGGGATCACCCCAAAAGCCCATTTTGCAACGTTCACAGTGCCAACCTTCCGTGTTGCCTCTGCAAAACATAAATTGAAACTTAAAAGTTAAAAATTAACAAAATTCATTATAGTATTAATTTTTTTTTATACGAGGTTAGGTCTCATAAGTCGTTAGAATTTAATACAAAAGGAAATTCTGAAAAACTTTATAAGGGGTCCGGCAAATAACTTTTTTTTTCAAAAATAGGGCGCAAAACATCGAGTGCAGCACGTAGCGCCGTCCTGTTGAAAGCTGATGTTGCCAATATCCTCCTCTTCAATTTTTGTGAACAAAAATTCGTTCAACATGGCCCGATAACGATCGCCATTGACTGTAACGGCCACTCCTTGCTCATTTTCAAAGACAAATGGACCAATTATGCCTCTGGACCAAAATCCGCACCAAACTCGTGACTCGTTGCACGTAGCGCCGTCCTGTTGAAGGCTGATGTTGCCAATCTCCTCCTCTTCAATTTTTGTGAACAAAAATTCGTTCAACATGGCCCGATAACGATCGCCATTGACTGTAACGGCCACTCCTTGCTCATTTTCAAAGACAAATGGACCAATTATGCCTCTGGACCAAAATCCGCACCAAACTCGTGACTCGTTGCACGTAGCGCCGTCCTGTTGAAGGCTGATGTTGCCAATCTCCTCCTCTTCAATTTTTGTGAACAAAAATTCGTTCAACATGGCCCGATAACGATCGCCATTGACTGTAACGGCCACTCCTTGCTCATTTTCAAAGACAAATGGACCAATTATGCCTCTGGACCAAAATCCGCACCAAACTCGTGACTCGTTGCACGTAGCGCCGTCCTGTTGAAGGCTGATGTTGCCAATCTCCTCCTCTTCAATTTTTGTGAACAAAAATTCGTTCAACATGGACCGATAACGATAGCCATTGACTGTAACGGCCACTCCTTGCTCATTTTCCAATTATGCCCCTGGACCAAAATCCACATCAAACATTGACCCGTTTTGGATGCGTCGGCTTTTCAATGTATGCGTGCGGGTTTTCTATGCCCCAAATGCGACAATTTTGCTTGTTTACATACCCGCCAAGATCAAGATGAGCTTCATCTGAAAAGATGGTTTTTTTTTGGCAAAATCGGCATCTTCTGCAAGTCGATCGCGGGCCCACTTAGCGCATTGGGTGGTCACTTGGTTTCAACTGCTGAACCATTTGGATTTTGCATGGTGTCATACCAAAGTCTTTACGCAAAATTCATCTCAATGATGTCTCTGAAATGTTCAGTTGTTGAGGACGACGATGATAATGGCGCTCCACGCACACTTTCTGCCACAGCAGCAATGTTCTCGGGTGTACGCACTGTTTTTAGCTTTTCACGCTTTGGTTTATCGATGAGGATGCCAGCCAGTTTCTTGCACTTCTTTCACAAGATAACGAACATACGGTGCTGACGGTGCTTCTCTTCTTCCAAAATCCGCACACATTCTGCAACATTACATACGCAGCTGACGGTGCTTCTCTTCTTCCAAAATCCGCACACATTCTGCAACATTACAAACGGAGCTGACGGTGCTTCTATTCTTTCAAAATCCGTTCGCAATTTTCGCACACATTCTGCAACATTACCATGATTTTGAAAGTATTATCGCAATATTTCCCAGCGTTGTTCAAGCGTATACACAACCATATTCGTTCAGCGGAAGAATAAAACTAATTATCTGTCAAATCAAACATGAATTAAGTGTTACCATTCACGAAAAAATAAGTAATAGTTAAAAAAAAACGTTAGATGGCGCACCCTTTAGTAACAATAAAGAAATATTTGGGAAAGCATGTGTAAGACAGATAGACAGACAGACAATCAATCGATCGATTTTTTTGTGATCATTGTTGCTGCTATTCATGTAAAACTGGTTAACAAATAACAACCTCCCCTTAACATTACAAATTCATATAAAATAAAAGGCAATAGGATTTATCACCATATTTCGCCTGGATTAAAGAGAAGGCAATTGAATCCCTGCATTTATGGGAATTAATAAAATGTTGAACTTTTTTGTCATCATTTTTGGGAAAAACAGGAATGCCAGTCGAAAAAAATACCCCTAAAATGTGGAATCATTGGACCTTTTCGATACACATCAGAACTCATACAAAAGCCAAGGGAATTGTCTCCCCCGGGGGCACATTGATATGTTTTGACGGAATTCCACCGTCATTACATGTGTCTTCGGGGCTAAAAGAGAGCCCAGTCCCCTTTAAGGTTAGCAGAAGCCAACTGGACAATTCCACTATCTTTCCACGGGAACCAGTAAAGCCCCAGAGTTCAGCTATTTGTCTTTTTAGCCTTTTAACTGTTTTCTGAGTGATTATTGAGGTTGGCCCTTAGGGAGTATGGTGGTGGTTTTTATTTCGGGGCCCTAGTTTGAGGTGTGTGGGTCGGATCATTCACAATGAACACAATGAATGGTCCAGGTCCAGTGTGTTCTTAAATTTTATTAAGCTTCATGGGTTCTGGACCAGGAGCTGGATAGTCTCCAATTCTTCAGCAAGAAGTGAAGGGTGCGGCCTGCTCCGGGGTTTTGAAGTTGCAACTAGGAGTGACTGGAAGGATATACGTATCTAAATTTCGAGGATGACGCTACATTTCATCTACAGTGGTATGATCCACCATCTGGTAATGGCTGACACAGCTAGGTACAGACATAAATCTTATTGCGCATCAGCATTATGTTTTGCCTGGACTGAACACAGTTGAATCGTCTGCATTTTATATGGTCAGGATTTATCATCAGTTTTGGGACTTTTAGGCACAGAAGTCTAAAAATATTCCTTTTTATTTCTGAAGCCTGTATACAGAGGACCTTCCACAATCCTACTTTAGAGTTGTCTTAAACTTATAAAGTATATTAAGCGTAAACGAAACTATAGAAAATAAAACAGGCTAGTGCTACCTGGACTCACTTACTATAGGTTTATCGCCGCCTTTTAGTTTTAAATTTTTATTTTTATTATTTCGTGTTAAAAACATAAGTGTCTGCCCATTGCGGCACAAAATATAAGAAACGTCGTCACGTCTTCTATAGGAACACCTTTTATTTACAATTTTCCATTTTTTGCTTAGTAAAAGTAAAACACTTCAAAACGATAACGACAGAGGCACCCTTTAGATTTTAACTTCAGTTTATTATTTGAGACAGAACTCTAAAAGAGAATAAATTTTAAAACCAGAAAAAAAAAAATTTTTTACACTTATTGATCACCCCTCGTATTTTAAATAAGTTTTAAAAATAAAAGAAAAAAAAATTAAATAAGAAATTAAAAACCAATTTTACACTCACTCGCACACTATACACCGGCCCGTGAAAACATCACAAGGACCACCCTCGCAATCACAGGGCCGGCATGAAGAACCTAATTCAGTTGGATTGCCATAGTAACCATCATCGCACATTTCACAGTGGTCCCCCGTATAGCCAGGTGGACATTGGGTACAAATATATTCCGTATTTTCCACCACACCAAAAATGGGGTTAATGTCCATGATTGAATACGTTTTCAACTGGCAGCTTGGTGAAAAGTTGTTACTTTCAGCCAGTAGAGGGCAAGCACAAGGTTTACAGTCACTTGGTGTACCATGCAGGGGATTGCCATAATAACCTCGTTGGCAACGTTCACATCTGCAAAGAGGTGAATATTAAGGAACTGTATAAACGAAGTTGAGTTTTATTAAGGTTTGTGTCCTCACTAAGTTAAGACAACAGGCGTGTTGTATATAATCTCTAAGTTGGGTATAATAGAATACATTCCACTTACCTTTCACCATACGTATTGTGCAGGCAATTGCCGCAGCCACCGCTTTGTAAATCGCAAGAATTCGAATGACCATTACAGGGACAAGGCTTACAACGAACCACTTCATGATGATCTGTAGAATTTTCATAAACTCTTATGTAACCGAAATCACATGACTCACAAGAAAGACCGGTATAGCCCGATGGGCAAACACACTGTTCCACATGCATTGTAGGTGGACCACCCAGTTCAGAGCCACCCGTATAAATAATCACTCTCTCCAAATTTGTTTCCACTTGATCGGTATGAAATGCTGCTCTCACCAACAAAGCCTCCAAATTACTCATAACGGACAAAAATTGTGATCTAGTCACCTGAGAGCCATGATATTCGTTACGTCTAAGACGTGTTTTAATATCTTGTACAGCAGCTGGTACATAATACCAGCCTGTTTGTTCTAAAGTTATATTTATGGTAGCACTGGAACCTGTTGTAAATTCCTCATCGCCGTAGGCTATCTTAAGGCCATTTGTGCCAAATAAAATGACATTGGGGCCGGAAGTAGGCTTGCCTGATGTATCCCCCCTTATGGTGACCCAGTTGACTTGTATAGACAAGCGCGAGCCATAGCTAGTCAAACGATTGCCCAAATAACCCTGGGGTGCCTGCCAGTAGATGGCCTCGACATCAGATAAATCATACATGCCATAGCCTAGAAAATTTGTATCCGCATCGAGTGTTGGCACTGCCGTTTGTGATCTTGTTATATCGGTAATTTTCCAATCATTAAGGGTTTCAAAGGCCAACGTAGACAATTTTGCACTAGAGCAGGCTGCTTCCAGGCCAGAACACCAACAGCTAGAACAACCCTCTTGATTTTCGGTGTTCAGATTGTAGAAGCCCTTTTTACACACCGAACAAGTTTCGCCTTCTACATTCGCCTTGCAAACACAGTTGCCCGAACATTCACTGTCGGTGACAGTGCCACGAGCATCACATTCACATTTGCGACACTCCTCCCCATAATATCCACTTGCACACTGTTGACATGTTGCACCCTCGAAGCCTCCACGACAAACACAAGAACCTCCCTCAGCATGGCACAAACCGTTAGAACCCTTAGAGTTACATTCACAGGGCCTACAGGCTTCATTGGTTGAGGCTCCCAAAGGTCTGAAGTAACCATTCAAACAAAATTCACATTCATTGCCCGTGGTGTTATTGCGGCAATCCTGGCACACTCCTCGATCTAGAAAACTATCGTAAACACAGGACTCTGCATGATCATTGCACTGGCAAATTTCACATTCGTTGGCCTCTCTCATGGTGCCATTACGAAATGGTTTATCCTGATACAAAGGGCAGCATTGAAAACAATCATTCCCGCAAGTATTGTGTTGACACTCACATTGCAAAATGGATTCCAAACCAGAAAACTCTTTTTGTCCCTTGTACTTCTCAGCCAATTCTTTTGTTTTCTCAGCATGACCATGGCAGTCCAAGCGTGCACTTACTCTTATTTGCTTAAGGGAATAAAAACTACGTTTCTCTAAGGAGTGGGCATCCAATTGCCAATAGACACTGTTGTCCAAATTGGCAGTCGAATGCATGCCCTGAAAACGTATGCGTATATAACGAGCTGTTATAAAATCCATTAATTCTTGAGTTTGTTCCATGGCTCCGGGACGATTTTTAAGTAGTGATACGTGTAGCTCACCATTTTCCAGAGGCAACGCTTTCGAGAATTGAGTCGTGCAAATGACTTCAGTATCGTTTTGAAAAACATATTTGCCATTTTGGGCTGGCAAATTGTAGCGCTGCTTACAGTCAAGCTCAGAACGTCCAAAATATTGCCAAGGCTCAAAATCAAAGCCATCCAGAGATTTTTCTAAGATCCACGAAGCTGGCCGAGGTGAGTTAGCGGATCTTAGCATCACATAAAACACTTGATAGATCTGAAAAAAATAATTTTAATATTTAGTAATGTTAAAACATTTTTCTACTCTGGATTTAAAATGTGCTAATGTTAATGTCTTAACATAAATGTTTTAACATAAATAGTTTAACATAAACACTTTAATATAAATGTTTTAACACAAAAGTTGCAATAAAAATGTTTTTATATACAATTTTTTGAAATAAAAGAAACACAAATGATTTAACATAAATGTCTTAACAAAAGTGACTTAACATATAAATGATAAAATAATAAATAAAAAATAATAGTAATAATCCATTAATGTTTACAAGTTTTTTTGCCCGAAATATAAAATATTTTAACTTTGATGTCTTAATATTGATGTCTTAACATTTAATGTCTTAACATATATGTTTTAACAAAAATATTTAAAATTTTACAAAATAATTAAGATAAATGTTTTAATAAAAACGTTTTGAGAGAACTGTTGTAAAATAAATGTTTTAACATAAATGTTTTGACCTAAATGTCTTAACATAAATGTCAACATTTAAACTATATAATAAAAAAATTTTTTTTTGAAAACTTTTACAACAAGGAGGTGTACAAAGTAATAAAATATGACTATTAAAAATTATGCGTGAAAACTAAAAAAATCTCTTACCATTAAAATGTTAACCCAAAAATGTTTAAGAATTAAACTTAACACAAATAACTTTAGGAATTCATTACATTTATTGAGAACAGTTTAATGACTAAACAAATGTACAAGTATTATGTAACATAAAATATATGTTATCATAAATATACCAAGTATTTCTATAACAAATGTCATAACATAAAAATGTCAATACAAGTTTTTAAAACATATTTTGAAATTTTGTCCAAACCTTTGACTGTGTATTAGAACTTAGTCTCTTCGTAATTTTAGACATTAGCTTATGTCCTAACATAAATATGTCATAGCAGAAAAAAGCACTGTGCATATGTTTTTTTCTTAATTTTCTAAAATCGTCAGTAGAAAATTTACAAAAATTTTTAAAAATTTGTATATTCTATAAATTGATATAAAAAGGTGTCTTCAATTTAAAATTTTGTTTTTAAACGTAACATATATGTTAAATCATAAATGGTATGACATACATGTTAAAACATTTTAAATTGCATACAACAAAAATTGTGAACATTAATTTAATTTTTATGATTTTATTATTACTATTATTTATTATTTTATAATTTATATGTTAAGGTACTTCTGTTAAGGTATTTATGTTGAAACATTTGTGTTTCAAATTTCTTTGTATTCGAATTGTGCCATTTATATCAAAAACTTTATAGTAAAACATTTATTTTACAACAGTTCTGATAAAAAGTTTTTATTAAAATATCTATGTTAATATTTATTTAAAATTTTAAATATTTTAGTTAAATCATTAATGTTAAGACATCAATGGTAAGATATGAATGTTAAAGCATTTTAAATTTAGTTTAATAGAAACTGTGAGCATTAATGGATAGATTTTATTATTTTATTATTTATATGTTAAGGCATATCTGTTAAGACATTATGTTATTTTACAACAGTTCTGTTAAAATATTTTTATTAAAATTTTTATGTTAATTTTTTTTTAAATTTTAAAATTTTAATAATTATTTTATTAAGTTACGCAATATTTTGATGTTAGATTTGTGCAAAAATGTTATAACATAAAATATATCATGACATAAAAATGTCAATTAGTAATTTAATATATTTTAAATATGGCAAAAAAATAGTTTTAAATAATTTTTAGTAATATCTTATGCCATAATATAAATATGTCATAACATGAATAAATTTTTTTTAAATTATTTTAAGCCAAGAGTTACAAAAAATTTTAAATTTTTTAAAAAGCTTTGTTGTTTTTAAACCATGGTTGTAACGTAAGAAATTCTGTAATAATTTTAAATTTATTTACAAATATTTGAAAAAATATTTTGGTCGAACAAATTTCGACTTTAATTACCGCTTTCAAGGCAAGTTTTTTTTACAAAAACAAGCTTAATGTTATAAAAGCAAACTGTAAAGCATGTATAAAATCCGTTTTATTAAGTTTTACAATATCTTTTATGTTATAACATAAAATATGTCATGCCATAAAAATGTCATAACTGAAAAATGTCAATGAGAAGTTATAACATTTTTCTTAGTTATTACATCTGCTAACCTATTTAAAAAAATGAAAAAAATTCTTGTACATAACACTCATAACATAAATGACAAAATTTAGGAAAAAGCTACTCATTAAAAGAACCTGCCTTTAGCTGGCTATTTGCTGCCTTTAATTATTTAATTTTGGGTTTTAAATATCTAATATTGCACCAAATAGAAATCAAATCATTTTTATCTTTTTCATAGCATGGCTATGCAATCAACAACCATCCATTTATTCCCATTTATTAAAAGGCTTATCAAGATATCAGAAAATGTGTCGACATAAATTTGTCATCATTCAAGTTCAGATCAAACAAATTCAAAAACAGAAATTTATCAACAACTTTAGTGAAGTAAAGTAACATATTCTACCTGTTATTTAATTTAAGCCTTAAAAAAGGCTTAATTAAGAAAAATTTTAAATCAAACATATTTTGAAAACTTCATTTATAAAACTTTTAATTTTTAATCTAAATTCAAAATAACAATTTATTCAAATTCAAAACTCATACTTTGGTTCCCACAATTTAAATTTAAACCAGATTCCAACAAAAAATTGTAACCATGTTTAACGATTATTTTTCTTTTCGTTTTGAGTCTGTATGTTTTGCACAAATCTTATCTCTTTATGTGTTATAAAATATTTAATCAAATAAGTGAAAAAATATACACTGAACATGTTTGATTTAACGTTATCGCGCCTTCAATGAATTACAATTTTAAAATTTTTTCCGAGTTATTGTTGTTGTTGCTGTATTTGTGTGGTGTTGATTTGAAATTTACTAAAAAAAGAGATAAAAATGTAAATAAAAACTCAATAAATTTATGAAAAGATGCATATTGTATTTAAATATCATTATTGGATACAGTGGGTAATAAAATATTTCAAACTATTTAAAAAAAAATCAGTGTTATTTTTACTTAACACAAAAAATATACAAAAACTATTTAATATAAAAGAAAAAAATTTTTAAAATAATTCTTAATAAAAAGTGGCCAAATTTGAGGTTAGGAAGTAAATTGACAACCTCAGTTTCATTGACACCAACAAAATGAAATATAAAGTCGGGCAAATCTTTATTTCTAGCACGGCGTCAGACATTCGCTTCTTTTACAATATTTCAAAGCAAATTTTCAAGAAAGCTTCGCTTATCTCGTCAGTGTAGCGCCGAATTTCTTTTTTCAGAACGTCAATTGCTTGTGAGTTATATCCGTAAGCCTGGTCTTACAAATGGCTGCAGAGAATATAATTCAACGGCGTTAGTTACGAGGCGGTTAATAGACATCGCGAAATTGAGTAGTTACAAAGGAAAAATTTCTCATGCAATAACTGAATTCTTTAAATAAATGTATAGGCTTGTGGCGCCATCTTGTTAAAACCAAGAATGACTGATATCAACACTAGCCAATTGTAGCCACAAAAAATTTATTATCATGGTTTAGTAGCACAGATTATTCACACTGATGGCGTTTTTCCTGCTAGTTTTGAAAAAAATAGGGGCCGATGATGCCACCAAACCACAAACCGCTCTATACGGTAGCCTCTTTTGGATGTAATAGTTTTTCGAGGGCTGTTGCTAAATTTTTTGAGCCCCATATGTGGCGATTTTATTTATTTACATAATCGCCAACTTAAAAATGAGTTTTTTGGTATGATTTTACGTCAACCCGCGTCAAATTTGGCTAGTGAACACACCGGTTTCGGCCATATGCCATCTTCAGTGGTCTCTCTATACTTAGATTGATTGATTTTACGTCAACTCGCGTCAAATTTGGTTAGTGAACATAACAGTTTCGGCCTTATGCCCTCTTCAGGGTTCTAAGTATAGAGACAACAAATTTGACGCGGGTTGACGTAAAATCATACCCAAATAAATCACACCCCGTCGGACAATATATTAAAAATAATTCTTATCACTAAAGGTGATAATTTGGTGAGAATTGCTTTGTTTTCCTCCAGTTTTTTCAAGCAGTCAACTAACAAACGTTCGATGCAAATAATGGTCGGTCGGCTTTAATTCTTGAACGATATGAACTTTATAAGCGTGAAAATCAAGATCTTTATGCGAAGTGTTGCATAAAGTGCCTCCAGTGATGCCCTTCTGCCGCAAATATCGGCGAGTTAATGTTCCAAGCTTATTCTCAACACTTTACTGTGCAGACGCTGTGTTTGCATTACTACGGCCACTACTAACTAAATAAGTTTGCTTACATAGCCGACTATTGAAGAATAAGCTTCATCACTAAAGGTGATAATTTGGTGAAAAATGCTCTTTATTTTTCTCCAATTATTCAAACAGTAAATTGATAAACATTCGTTGCAAACAATGATCCGTTGGTTTTAATTCTTGAAAGAGTTGAGCTTTAGAAGCGTGAAAATAAAGATCTTTATGGAAAAAATTGCGCAAAGTGCCTCCAGTGATGTCCAATTGTTTCCAATGCCAACGAGTTGATGTGGCAGGCTTATTATTAAGCCTTTACTGCATGGCGGCTATGTTACAGCTACGACCACTACGGGCATATTTTTTTTTCTTGTTTTATTGTCAGCAACAATACCATGATCTTCGATTGTTGGGATTAAATTACGCAGAGCGGTCTCCGGAGGAGCCTGATTATGAAGAAAATCTGCTCAGGTGCCCCTGTAGGCTACTAGGTAGTGTTCTAGCTTATCAGTCTGGGGGTTGTGGGTTCGATTCCCAACAAAGACCTTGGCTGTTGTTTTTCACTACAAAAATAAAAAAATTGACTGTCGGTGGGGCTGCTCTGTCTCTGTGCTGTCTTATACGACAGTTAACTTTCCGTAAATATCCTTCCTGTCCCATCTCTTTTCTATTTCTTTCCTGAGAATGTAGCAGAGACTTTGTTGTCTGAAGTGCTACTTCTCTTTGAAAAAAATATATTACGAAGTGATACAAAGAATTTTTCACCATTGTAATAGTACATTTTCACAATTAATATTCTTTGCTTAAGAGTTCAACGTTCTATGCTTAAAACTTCCAAACTGGTTACTAAATAATTATCAGAGAGTGAGCTTAATTCTTTATAATTAATCATTTGACAGTGAATTTACTTTCTAACCTTAAATTTACCCAGCCATTATAAGGATTTTATTGCGGTCAATAATAATTAAATAAAAATAATTTCAAGTAAAACTTTTTCCAACTAAATGAGAGTTATAAGTAGTTATATAAAGTTTTTAAGTTTCCGCAGCAAACACCAGCAAACGCATCATAATTTATCCATAAGAACTCAAACTGGATATTCCAGAGGTTTCTAGCTTATTTTATATGTAATTTGTTTAAGTAAGAAAATTAAGACAACGACCAGTGTTGCCATTGATAACTTCTCAACGATTTATCAATAAGAGTGCATGCTTTACAAAAAAAAATTAAATAAGGGTTAACAGAGCAAATAGAATTTTTTAATGCTCTTATAATGCAGCCATGGAAATATAGCACAAAAGACTTTCGCAGCTCTGATGACAAATAATTGCCCTTTTTAGAAAATTTTCTGTGGCCCTTTCACAAAGACTTTACTTAACTAATGACGTATTAACTTCTTGGCATAGATTTCAACTTTCAAAAGTTGGTCAAGTTTGTCAGAATTTCCATAGGCGATTTGCTGCAGTAATCCGATTGCTTTATACGTGATGGGATATAAGGCGCCGCTGTGGTGAAACTGAGTATTCACGGATTCAAGTCTTTTAGTTAAGGCTACAAGCTTTTCGCTATAATATTTCTGAAAACAAAGTCATGCACAGGTTTATTGAAAGAATATGGTGGGGTCTACAGCTGTTGAAAGGCAGACTTGCCACTTGCAGATAAAAGAAATGCCATCAAATTTAAGTTGAGACACTTTTTAACTACAAGCCCTCAATGAAATTGTTCTGAGTTTTCAGAAAATTAGAATCGTTTCATTCTTTAAATAATATTTTAAATATTTTTTAATTATCACTCAACTCAGCGACCGCATAACTTAAACATCTCGCGACAAATAGAAAAATTAGAACATACAAGAATTTTTCACACACTTCATTTGTGTGTGTGTGTGTGTCTGTGTGTTGGAAAATATTTTAACAATTTTATTGTGGCTCCCATACTGACAGACATTTTGACACTCGCTTATTTGCAGTCAGTGACTATGAAGAGATCTATGGAACATTAAGAAAATTATTTAAAAAAATTATTGGGAGCAGAACTAATTGTTAAAAATAAATCTGTGGTTGGTTAACTGTAAAACAATTAATGATTTTTGATAATGACATGACAAACAAAGAATGACATCATAAAATGTCATAGAAAATTTTTCAAAGTTATTTTGTTTTAATAAAAAATATTTGAAAATAATTATAATTATAGTTTATTGAACTTTTTTTATTATTGTTTTATAAAAATTGAATAAATTTAATTTTTATTTTTTTTTTAATTCGCCGTAACGTTAGGTGGCATCTTCAGCAGCAGAAAGTGACAAAATTAATTATAAAATATTTAAAAATAAACAAGTTTTCAATGACAAATTCGAATTCTGTTTGGCTTCTTGTGCCTTAAATAAAATCTTTAACAGCTTCTTTAAATATAGGGTGTTTTTTATAGAGAGGTGCAGAACTTTTAAATAAAAAAAAAACAAAAAAACACACAGATGAGTATTTTAAATTGACATGAAATTTACTTTATTCAAAAAATAAATTTCTGCCATTATAATTTAAATCTCTTGTCACATGTGACCAAGTCACGGCTAGCTCGAACGTAGTCTAATCTGAAGCTACAATCTTTTTGAACTCTTCACAATATTAATGGTCATATATTGGCAATAGCGTGGAAAAAATTATCCCCCAAATGGGACACTTGCTTCGTGCTTATCGTGGTATATAAGCGACTAGAAGTAGGAAATAATCAGACTGCGTTAAATTACACGATCTTGGAGATAAATAGATGTGTCCGAAACATATAATTATGTGGTTACCAAACGTTTCCTTCCTTTCCTTAAAACAATTGTAGCGCGGACTGTGTGACGTGTTACATCATCTTGTTGAAACTACAGCTCCTGCACATCCTGTTTATTCAATTGATAAACGAAAAATCAATTATCACGGCTCTATAGTGGTCACCATTGACTGTAACGTTCCAAACAGCATCATTTTTAAAGAAGTAAGAACCAATGATTCCATTCCAGCTTATAAAGTCAAACACTAAACAGTCAGTTTTTTTGCCATCTTTAGTGAGCGTACAACTGGCGACTGATAATAAACGCAGCTACCAGCTGTTTTTAATGTATTAGCTGTGGAGATGATATTTCGTGATATCACCTGGCACTGAGCCTTAATCAGATGGTGGTCAAACCACTGGGAATAAAAAGCAACGTCATTCACGGCCTAGGAAGCCGAGGGCTAATTCTAACAACAGATCTTTCCTAGTTGCAATTTCAGCGGTTCCAAAGCAGCGTTGCAAACCACTACTTCTTGTTGAAGAGCTGGAGACTATCCAACTCCTGGTCTAGAACGCATGAAGCTTAACATAATTAAGAACACGACGGCATTCATACTCACTGGACCTGAACAATTCTTTGTGTTCATTGTGAATGATTCGACCCACAAACTCACGAGGGCCTCGAAACACACAGCCACCACGATAGTCCCAAAGGGACCAACCTCAATTATTCAGCCAGAGAACAGCTAAATGCCTAAAGAGACAAATAGCGGAACTCTGCAAGCAAATGATTTCCGTGGAAATATAGTGGATTGTCCAGGTGGCTCCTACTACACCTACACCAGTCTAGATGGAATAGTAGGCTACAATGTGCCCCCGGGGGTATGGTACTACGTGATAAGATTTACATCTGCACCTGGCACTAAGCCCTAATCAGATGGTGGTAATACCACTGGGAATGAAAAGCAACGTCATTCACGCTCTAGGAAGCCGAAGACCAATTCTAGCAACAGGTCTTTCCTAGTTGCAACTTTGATGATTCCAGAGCAGGGCTGCAAACCACCACTCCTTGCTGAAGAGCTGGAGACTATCCAACTCCTGGTCCAGAAACATGACTAGCATGCTCACTGGATCTAGGAACATTCCACCAGATTGGTGTTATTAAAGGTGAAATGATCCTGGCCCCATTAAAAACTGACCTGTTCTGGGGCCGCGAAACCACAACCACCACGATACTCCCGAAGGGCCAACCTTAATAATCAACCAGAGAAACAAATAGCGGAAACTCTGCGGGCTTACTGATTCCCTTGGATATAACGTGGAGCTTCCAGTTGTACCCCTGCTGACTTCACGGAACTGGGCTCCCTTATACCCCCAGTTGCACAGGTCTAGATAGTCGAGCGTTCTATAAAGACCATAAATGTGCCCCCGGCGGGGGGGTTTGTGGAGATGTTATATGTGTGTATGGTACTTGTGTGTTGCGGCGAATGGCTATATCAAATACTGTGAAGTTAAAAATTGGACAGTGGTGTTCACGCAGCCTGGTTTGTGCCTGCGAATAACCACAGCAGCGTTAAATTGTATTCTAGTGGTTATTAGACTGCGTAATTTTCGGTATTTTACTGGATATTTTCATCGTACACTAACGAGTACCTCCTGGCACTGGCCATAGTAGCATCGGCGAGGTCATAAATTGGGCAGTGGTGTTTATCCAGTCTGGTTTGTGCCTAAGGTCGCTACTGGGAGTGACTAGAGCAGCGCTTAATTGTGTTCTAGTGATTATTACCCTGCGTAATTTTCGGTGTTTCTGCGTATTTCCATCGTACACTAACGAGTACCTCCTGGCGCTGGTCATAGTAGCATCTGTGAGGTCATAAATTGGGCAGTGGTGTTTATCCAGTCTGGTTTGTGCCTAAGGTCGCTACTGGCAGTAACTAGAGCAGCGTAAAGTTGTGTTCTAGTGATTATTACCCTGCAAAATTTTCGCTCATCTGGCTATTTCCCTCGTCCACCAACTGTGAATACGTGATAACAGTCCAGTGATACCTCCGCACACCATTAGACAACGCAAGAAGCAAAGAGAGTGAGCTGCCGTTAGCAAGATTGGTGGCAAATAAAGGTTAAGGATTTTTACCGAATCAACCAGCCGCTCTTTAATTCAAAGTTGGCACAATACGACCGTGGTCGCCGTTGAGCACACCCCAGCAACCAGCGGAAACCACCCCAGCAACCAGCAATGAAGAATGTAATTAAAGAGCTTAAGTTTATTGTAATTAAATAATTATGGTTATACAACAGGGATATGAAAATGCATCCAAGTTACTTCCATATTTCTATTAACACGGCCTCTGATTGTTATGGATTCGGTTTTTCGTCAAGTCTTTGGTTTGTAATACAGTTCAGTGATGTCAACTGTGATATGACTTAAACTGTGCAGATGTATATAGCCAAATCTTGGTTTATGCGAATTATCCGTTCCACCAGAAATAGCAAAAACTAAATTCGAATAAAACGTTACATTGGCATCTTAAAAATATCTATGGATGCATTCCACAATTTTAAAATAACACATAATTTGAAGTGTCTTATGAAAAGTCGAATAAGATCGCATAAAAAGGTTAATATAAAATTTAAATTATAAAATTTTTAAGAACAACTTAAGGATCAATATCGTTGAAGCATTCCAAGTCACTTCAGTAACAAGGATTATTTTTAGAACTATCCGGTTTTTTTTCGTGAGAAGTAATTTTTTATCAGACATTGTGGTGCGAGTGTGCTTAGTTGCTTATATATCTCCTGATATCCTGTTAAAAGTATCATATAGTTCACATCGGAGCTTTCCATAAGTGGATCCATATTTGGAATTTAATTTTGTTAATTATTTACAGCTGTAAGGATTTCTCCAATATTTTTTTGAATTTTTTCAGAGACACTTTCTGAACGATCTTCCTCGCCATTTTCCACAGTAATTAATAAAATAATGAGGTCGTCAGATAATGGCTCTTTTTTGAGTAATTCTTCTAAATCCTGTTAGTTTAGAGCATCAAAACCTTCGTCTCCAATTCTGCCACCAATTTTCAACACATTATGGGGATAATTCCGATTCCATATTGCTGCCACTATCAGGTCCATTTTCATATACAAAATCTTCAAAATCGTGCGAGATTGAATTAACGATAAGATGATTTGATGGAAACTAGGAAATCCTAGACAATCTGGTTTTACATCGGTAATTATACGGGCCGACCAGGTAGTCTTTAGATGATTAATGATCATACGCTTAAATATCTATACAGACAACAGATGAAATGAAGATTTGTTCGTAGGTTATTGACATCTGTCACGTACGAGAGAAAACCCTACAGTCGGCAAAATAACTTAAGTATAAAATGTATTAAAAAGTAATTGTACTAGAAAGGCCAGGGGCTTCATCAGATATACTGCGCTCGCCTACGATTACTACAAAAATAAGAAGATACATTACAACAAAACAGATCAGGTTAAAAGGGTTATATCCATTGCTGGGTATTATCACACTTTACAGTGTATTATACTCTACAACAAGGTTGATAATCACAAGAAAACAGTAGTTATTTGCTTCAATATCTGGCCCCCAGACACACGCACAAAACCTGTCAAAACAACAAAAATCTGTTTTAATAAATAAAATAAAAAAAGTTTAAAAACATTAATTTAAAGTGTCATATGTCAATGCCCTTGACATTAGGTGTTAAAAAGTTTTACATTACACTGATTCATTGATTCAATGAAACCAACAATGTGACCCATTAATTCAACATTAATCCGTTGACAGAAGAATAAAAACGAGTATTCATAATTTTTCTTTTTTTTTATTGTTGTTGTTGTCTTTTTAATCAATATAATGAAAAGTTTTTGATCTAACCGTTTGATTGTTTTGTTTTTTCGTTTTTTAATTTTTTGGTTTTCTTAATAATTCTTTGACAACATCAAATAAACGAATCATTGAACAAAGTCATAAATCTTTTCACACCCAAACACTGTGGTGGACAAAAAGTAAACATGACATTCAAAACCATGTATGACGAGGTGCATGTAAAGATTAGAAAAAAGAGACAACAACAACAAACAAATAAAATCGATAACTGAACTAACAACAACAACAACAAAAAATAGATAAAAACCTGACGCCTTTTAATACCAAAATGAAAAAAAAGGAAAAAAGTATTAAAATTTTATCAATAACCAGAGATCAAAAGTCAAACATGGCAGGAAAATAATAATAAAACTACTGAAATGAGTGTAACAGTCATACAAATAAATGACACAGAGAACTCACATGTTTAAGACTTTAAAAGGAAAACTAAATCATAAATTACTTTTTAAAAGTTCCTGGCGTTTCTGTGCTGATTTTCGAAAAAATACGGGCCACTTTCTTTGATTTTTATTGTTTTCTGAGGACTTACGACATTTTCACTATTTTGACAATTACACTTAGTGCTCAAGTGCATAAAATTTTCCAATTTTTTACTTTATAAATGTCAAAGAATAACAGCTCAATTCTTGACATTTAATCACTTAACAAACAATTTACTTCCTAACCTCAAATTTTGCCCACGCATTAGAAGCATTTTATTTTGGTCAATAATAAAAAGTTTTTCAACAAGAAGTTTGTTTTCTAAAACAAAAAATTCAGATTAAGACGATTGAAATTTAAATTGTTTTACGAAGATGATATGGCCATATGGAAGATAATATCTGGCCAATCTGACAGATGTCGATTCTTTCACTGAAGTTTTTTAATCATTTTTGGCAAAATGGCGGTCCTATTTCATTAATCACATCACGAATTTTGAATTTAAAGACTGAAATTGGTTCGATTGCCTCCGTATAGCCTGTGTCGTTAACATAACCCCAGAAAATATAATCCAGTAGTGCTAAATCACACGATCTGACTGGCCACTTAACTAATGATTGTCGTGAAATTATGACATCGGGAAATTAGATTTGCAATAAATTGATCGTATCATTAGCTGTGTGACATGTGGCATCAATCTGTTGAATCCACATATAGCGTAATCCATTGACCGTTACCGCATTTTCAGTCTCATCTTCGAAAATTCAGCCCAATTACGCTTTCAGACCATATGGCACAACAGTGGCTCGTTGAGCATGACCGATAATGCCACTTTCTTTGAATTTAATTATTTTCCGACATGATACATTTTCGCCGTTTTGACAGTAGCATTTTACAATTAAAATTCTGTGCTTAATTTTATCACCTTTTTGCTTAATAAATGTCAGAAAATAACAGCCCAATTCTTGACATTCAATCATTTGCCATACAATTTAATTCCTAACCTTAAATTAAAACCGTTATAAGGATTCTATTACTGTAAATAGTATGCGGGTTTTCAACAAGAAGTTTGCTTTTCAATTGTGGCAACACCAACAACACGATAGTTTTGACATTTAGTTTTTTGACGTATTCGTAGCAGATCCATCCAAGAGTTCAATTTCGCACGAAAATCGCATTAAAATAATTAAATTCCACCATGAAAATACTGATTCTGTTAAAGTTATATTTCGTAAAATTTGTGATATTATTTCGGACAACCTTCCGAGACCGCTATTAAGAATTTTGGGCGCTATATTATCACCAGGGTTAGAGTTACATTTATTTACAATATTTTAGGATAACCTAATCGTCGTTCTGAGACGGCTATTAAGAACTGGGTCGCTAAATCTTAGTCGACAGGTTCGATACAAAATGTGCGACCAGGTCGTTCAACTGAAACCATCGCAGCCGTGAGCCACAGTATTGAAGCAGCAGATTCAAATTTGTCAATTTCTTAACGTTTTCAACAATTGGAGTTATCCAAAACCACCACATGGCGAATTTTGCATAAGGTTTTAACTTTGAAGCCTTACAAATTTTAACTGATGGAGAAATAAAAGCCGACCGCCCATTCACATCGCAACTGTGCAAACGATTTTTTCAGACGAAGCCGATTTTCATTTGTCAGGGTATGTCATCCCCCCCAGGGACACATTGGTATCTTTTGATGGAATCTCACCGTCATTACATGTGTCAAAAGGGAGCCCAGTCCCATTCAGGGATAGCAGGAGCCAACAATTCCACTATAATTCCAGGGGAATCAGTAAAGCCCTAGAGTTCCGCTATTTGTCTTTTTAGCCTTTTAGCTGTTCTCTGACTGATTATTGCAGTTGGCCCTTCGGGAGTATCGTGATGGTGGTGGTTTTGAGGTCCTCGTTTGACTTGTGTGGGTTGGATTATTCACAAATGAACACAATGAATGGTCCAGGTCCAGTGAGCATGATTGCCGTTGTGTTCTTAAATTTTATTAAGTTTCATGCGTTCTGAACCAGGAGTTGGATAGTTTCCAACTCTTTAGCAAGCAGTGAGCGCTGTGGCCTGCTCCGAGCTCTTAAGGTTTCAACTAGTGAGTGGCTGGAGGATATATGTATTTGAAGGCTTCCTAGGGCGAGGATGACGCTACATTTCATCCATAGTGGTATGCTCCACCGTCAGGTAATGGCTTACACAGTTAGGTACTGAAGTAAATCTTAGCACGCATGTCAGGGTATGTCAACAAGCAAAATTAACGCATTTCGGCTTCTGTAAATCTTAGGCCGATTTTTAAGAAGCCTTTGCATGTGAAACATGTCACTGTGTGGGGCGCTATGTGGTCTGGAGGCGTGATTGGGCCGTTTTTGTTTTTTTTAAGATGAAATGCGGTAACGGTCAGTGAATCATGCTAGCGCGAGATGCTTACTACTGAATTTTGGCTTGTTATTAACGACGTGGATATCATTGACATGTGGTTTCAACAGGACGGTGCCACATGCCACACATCCAATGAAACGATAAAATAATTGCAAACCAAATTCCTCGATCACGTAATTTCTCGACAATCAGCAGTTAAGTGGCCAGCCAGATCATGTGATTTAACACCACTGGATTATTTTTTGTGGGTCTATGTTAAGTACAGAGCCTATACGGAGTCAATCAAATCGATTTTAGGCTTTAAACTCAAAATCCGTGATGTGCTTAACGAAATAAGACCGCTATTTTGCCAAAAAAGTGTTTAAAAACTTTGATTAAAGAATCGGCATCTGTCAGCGTGGTTGTGGTGGCCGTGATGCCAGATATTATTTTTCATTCATAATTGCAGAACTTTTCTCTTCGTGATACAATAAAAATTTGAATTGTCTTAATCTAAATTTTTTGTTTTATTTTAGAAAACAAACTGCTTGTTGAAAGACCCTTTATTAATTCAAATTATAGAAAACAATTTCAAGTAAAATATTTTTCAATTAATGAGAGTTAAAAGTAGTGAAATATAAATTTGTTTAGCTTCAACAAATGCGCCATAATTAATCCTTAACAACTCGAACTGAGTAATCTACAGGTTGCCAGCTTATTTTAACTTTTAAAAGGTTCCCTACAAAAAATTGACAAATGGTCACTATTCAAGGGTGTCAATACACTGGCAGAAATATACACCGAATTGTAACAATTATTAAATATGAAACAGCTTTGACCACAGGTGGCGCCAACATTATTTCAAGTATTTATTTGCAGTTAAAGCAACTTTACTTCAAGTTTAAGTGTTTAAGCAGTCGTTAACAGGAGGGTGGCGGCTTTTAGCTTTTTTAACTTGTTTTGGCCAATTAATTTATTTAAATATTTTTTTTTTTATAAATGAAGTTTGCAAAGAATTTTTAACGAAATCATTAATTTTCTTAATGCATTTTTATTTATTTGTTTATTCTCATTTTGGTTTTCGTTGAATTCAATTATTTGAATAAATTTCAATTTAAATTCTTGCCAAATTAAGGAAAAAAGTATTTCAAGTAGACACGAAAAAAAGGCTTCGAAAATGTGGTTTAGAATCAAAGCTGTGGCCTTCAGGTTAATAAATATTTTAAATTTATAAATTAGACACTTGATAATTTAGCAAATAATGTTGAAAATGTGGTTTTACTATTTTTGTGAAAAATTTCAAGAAAATTATAAAATAAAAATATATTTTTCCTAAAATTTTAAGTGCAGCTTTTGCAGAGCTCAACAATCACAAGACTGAATATCCGGCGTAACCACACAAAAAGTTTTTAAAATTGATGGACTGCAGCAATCATTTTCATTATAACTCTTTTTAAATAAAATAATACATCTAACGCTTAAATATCTTCTAAAGGGTTTCTTAAAATTAATGGCAGATTTACATTTATTTTTCATGTGCGACTTTCAAAAAAAAACTATTTTTTTTATGGAATTATGGGATTTTTGACTAAATTGAAAAATCTCATGAGTTGGCATCACCGACATGCTAAATTTATCTACTTCTTTATAATTAATTTTAAGGAAACTGTGCATCTAGGGTTATAAATTTGTATTATCTGTTGCATATTTTAGGGAGGAAATATTTTGTTAAGTAATAATTTGATGATAAATGAAAGGAATTATGTAAGCTTTAAGACTAGACCATAGACCTAACTATAGGCTAGAACATTGGCATCTAAATTGGACTATAGACTAGGCTAAAGGTTAGACTGTAGGTTAGAGGTTAGATTGTGGACTAGACTATTGGTTAGACTGCAGTGGTTTGTTTTTTAAAACCCGGAAAATATCATCGAAAAACCTTTGTAGACCTTTGTAGTATTGCGAGACTCTAACCTACGCTGACTATAGGTTAGACTAAACGCTAGAGGATAGACTGTAGATTAAACTATAGGTTGGACTGTATGCTGACTATAGGCTAGACCATAGAGTAGACTGCAGGGTTTTTTTTTATTACGAGGAAAAAATTTTCGAAAGACTCAGTATTGAGAGACTTTAACACGTTTATACTGTACGCTGACTGTAGGTTAGAATATAAGTTGGACTGTAGGCTAGACTGCAGGGTTTCTTTTTTTATTACGAGAAAAAAATCTTCAAAAAACCTTTGTAGACCCAGCATTGCGAGACTTTAACACGGCTATACTGTACGCTAACTAAAGATTAGACTATAGCCTAGAGGATAGACTGTAGATTAGACTATAGTTTGGACTGCACGCTAGACTATAGGCTAGATTGTAGGCTAGACTGCAGGGTTTCTTTTTTTAATACGAGGAAAAAATCTTAAAAAACCTTTATAGACCCAGTATTGCGAGACTTAAACATGGTTATATTGTACGCTGACTATAGTTTGGACTACATGCCAGAGGATAGACTGTAGATTAGACTATATGTTGGTCTGTACGCTAGACTATAGGCTAGACAGTTGGGTAGACGGTAGGCTAGACTGTAGACTAGACTATAGGATAGACTGCAGGATAGACTGCAGGCTAGATTATAGATTAGACTGCAGGGGTTTTTTTTAAACATCTTCGAAAACCTTTTGTAGATCCAGTATTGCGAGACTTTAACACATTTATACTGTACGCTGACTGTAGGTTGGACTATAGGCTAGAGGATAGACTGTAGATTATACTATAGTTTGGACTGTACACTAGACTATAGGCTAGGCTGTAGGCTAGACTGCAGGCTTGACTGTAGGTTAGACTGCAGGTTTTTTTTTAATACGAGGAAAACATCTTTGTAGACCCAGTGTTGCGAGACTTTAATATGGTTATACTGCACGCTGACTATAGGCTAAAGGAAAGACTATTGGTTAAACTATAGTTTGGACTGTAGGCTAGACTACAAATTAGACTGCAGGGGCTTTTTTTAATACCAGGAAAATACTATCGAAAAACCTTTGTAGACCCAGTATTACGAGACTTTAACACGGTTATACTGTACGCTGATTATAGATTGGACTATAGGCTAGAGGATAGCATATAGATTATACTATAGTTTAGACTGCACGCTAGATTATGGGGTAGACTGTAGGCTAGACTACAGGTTAGACATAAGGGGAGATTATAGGGTGGACTGCAGGGGCTTTTTTAACACCGAAAAATCTTTATAGACACAGTATTGCGAGACTTAAACATGGTTATACTGTACGCTGACTATAGGTTAGTCTATGAGCTAGATGATAGACCGTAGATTAGACTATAGCTTGAACTGCACGCTAGACTATAGGCTAGACTGCAGGGTTTCTTTTTTTATTACGAGGAAAAAATCTTTAAAAGACCTTTGTAGAACCAGTATTATGAGACCTTAACACGTTTATACTGTACGCTGGCAGTAGGTTAGACTATAAGTTGGAATGTAAGCTAGACTTTAGATTAGACTATAGGGTAGACTGCAGGCTAGATTATTGGTGTGGTTCTTTTTAATACGACGAAAAAATCTTCGAAAGTCCCTGAAAGGCCGAGAGTTTAGCACGATTAAACTGTAGGTTAAGCTGCAGGGTAGACTGTAGACTAGACTATAGTTTAGACTATAGGTTAGACTTTAGGCTAGACTAAAAGCTAGACAAAAACAATAAAAAGCAGCATATAATAATGGCCGTTAAAGTGAAAATAAGGTGAAAACTTTTGGTGAAAACAGTCGAAAATTCAATAATCGACACAACAAGCAATCTGAATGATTTTTTTCCTGTTCATAAGGCATTGCGTCCCGTTTAATTTTCATTTGAAAAAGGATCTCTGTTCCGGAAGTTGTATTACGCTTAGGCGCTGCTTAAATAAAATTTTTGTTGAAAATCGAATTTTTTTTAATGTTTATTTTCACATTTTGATTGAAAATTGTGACGTCCTAGGAGGGGAAACTACGTTTTGTTGACATTTGGATTTAAGCTGGTAGCTCAATGATGTTGTCGATTCAAATTCGGGTGCCAAAAATATAACGAACAGCGTAATGACAGGCAGAAAGAGAAAAGAGTAAAATATTTATGTGATTACATGCCGTCAATTTAAAATTTTCATTCCGCAAATAGTATTCTATTAGGTAACATTCTTCTTTTTCATCACTAGCTCTAAAAAATCGCTAGTCTGTCTGATGAAATTCACCAAATCAAAATCATTCTATGTGTCGGTAATTTTTTTATCCTACTTCCATAAGGCCTTATTCTAATGGATGTAGGCTAAAAAAATTACAGGCACATAGAATGAGAATGAGTTGGGGAGTTTTATCACACAGACTAGCGATTTTGTAGACCTAGTGAGGAAAAGAAGAAATTTGAACATTAGAAGTCGTCACTTTTACTTTTAGAGTCCATACTACCCAATTAAGATTTTAGGTTTTTTTACGCCATCTCACAATTTATTTACTTCTAGGATCAGAACCGTAAAAAGCCATGCTTTCTTCTCTACAAATTCCCTAAAGAACCTTCCACTTTCAAGGTGATACCCGAAGGAGTTAGGTAAATGTGAAGTATGGTTTAGCCGGAAGGCAAAACTACAATTTGTTTTGTATGGCATAAAGTAAGAGGAATACAGCTTCCTAAGGAAAAAAGTGATAGTTTAGAAAACACACCAAAACAATAACTTAAAAAGCATTTTAATTGGAATTTAGGAAAAATTAGCGTGAAATTTTTTTCTTCTTTAACTTGCGGCGATTATTCGCTTAAATTTAAAAACTGCAACAAAATTGATGCACTAAAAGACTCGCTAATTCTATCAGAATTTATTGCAACATATTTTATTGAAACATGTTCTTGAAATATGTATATAAACTTTTTTTAATGATACATGTTGCTAAACATTTTTCATGCATATATGAGTTAGATTCGGAAATTTTTCCTTTATTAACATGTTACAATAATGGCAACTATTTTTTTTTAAAAACATCAACTACCGGTTACTTAATCTCTTCAACTGTGCATGGCCAAATTTGGTGATATTTAATGATTCAATTATACCGCAAGAAAACATTTTTCAAACCAAAACCATATTTGGGATAACAAACAAACAAACGAAATATAAGAAATTTAACAACAATCAATAGAAATAATAATAAAACGAATAAAACTTGAGGGCTATAAAAGTAGAAAAGTTGAACAAACAAAAGTTATTGATCTATAATGATCGATTCCAAAAAAAAAAAACATTAATTGAAATCTTTGATTTTGTTTTTCTGCCACAAAATCGCCCCTTAATTTTTTCTTCAGATTTTTTTTTATAACGAGAATTTGTTTAAGACTAATTTTTAAATTTATGCAATAAATATAAATTGACAGTTTGCTAGTTTCAGAGTTAAAGAGAGCGAGCGTGTTCAAAATGGAAGAGGGGCTAACTAGCCAAAGGATTAGTTTGAACAAGTTTGCGACATTAATTGACATGACAGCAACTTGCTTCGATGTGATATGATATTAAATATTATGTGCATAAAAGAAGAAATAGAAAAATAACAAATAGAGCGGCATCACTACTTGTGTGGCGTTTGACAGATTGAAGTTAAAGGCAGAGATATTTACGCAATAAATACTTTAATAATTTGAAAAGGAGAAAAGGAAGAAGGTTAAGAAATCTAGTGGAAGTTAACAAGTTCCAACTTTGTTTGGAATATGAAATACAGAAAATTTTGTTAGCAAGTCTTATACAAAACTCTATGGAGTGCCCTATAAAAACTCGCTTTTTTAAAGTAAAAACAATTTGCAACACAATTCTTCAAGCCTACTTAAACGAAATTTCTCATCTTTTTTTGTTTTAGTAGCACTTCAACAATGCCTATTAAGTCAAGTACCATGCAACATTTTTTAGGAAAGGGATAGAGAAGAGAGGCAACAGGTGGTGAAAGTAGAAGGAAAGTTACGGAAATTAACTGTCGTATAAGACAGCTCAGTGACCAGTAGCCATGTCTTCATCACTGAGCAGCCCCACCGACAGTTAATTTTTTATTTTTAGTAAAAAAAAAACCAAGGTCTTTGTTGGGAATCGAACCCACAACCCCCAGTCATGTAAGCTAGCACACTACCTACCAACCTACAGGGGCACCTCTAAATTTGGCACGAGGATCGCTTAGTTTCTCTCTTTTCTGAGATGCAGAATCGAAATGTTTTCCTTTTTGATTCGTAAAAAATCAATTTTAAAAGCTGGATAATTTTCTCTATAATAAATTTCTTAGCGAAATATCGAGGTAGTCCAGAAGTGTTGTGATTAATTTTCAATCTACCTTCATTCCTCCATGATTGCCGGTGTTATTCTTTTAATTGTTATTCTTCTTTTTCATCACTTAGTCTGCAGAATCGCTAAGCTGCCCGATAAAACTCTCCATATCTGTCTCATTCTTTATATCTGTCACTGCTTATCCTTCGTCCATTAGGTTTTTCCTAACTCAATTCAAATTTGTCCATTAGAAGTTGACTGATTTTTGAATTTGGGAGTTATAAAATCCAAGTAGGGTTTTAGTTATTTTTACGCAGTCTCGCAGTTTATTCATTTTTGAAACCAGGTCCATAAAAAGCCATGGAGATTATCTACTGCTTTATGTCTTATTCCAATGATTTTCCTTAAGCGCTTGGATTACAATGTAAATTCTTTAAAGATTCTTGCACTTTCTTGGTGATTTTCACTACCTATCGGACACTTCTCGAACTGCACTCGACTTCTGTATATGAATCGTTGTTTTTGATAATACCCATTCGGTTCTTCATAGAAATTTTTTGAAAAATAAGTCCATCCATTTTTAAATTTAGTTTTTATGTTCGATTTTCCTCGGTCCACTATAGAGGAGAAAGAAAGTCCAAAGTAAATCATTACAAAAAGGTAAGGATAAGCAGTTACAAAGATTGAAGATCGTTGACTACAATATAATCTGGGAATTCTAGATTATATTGTATCATATTGTATTCAACCCATTAGTCATTCCCATCGACCTGAGACCAGAAAATGTATATATTTTTTTTAAATGGTGTGAAAGAAAAATGATCTTTTTAAATTGCCAAAAAATTTATTTGAATGACATTTTTATTTAAATATGACTTCTGGCATATGTCTGCCACGGCTGGCTTGAATGTAGTCTAATCTGGAGATCCAATTTTCGATGACTTATTTTAACATTTGTGGCCTTATATCGGCAATGTTAAATGTTGTTCTCTAACTGATCAATGGTGTCGGTGTTAGTGGAGTAGACTTACGACTTCACATATCCCCATAGAAAATAGTCTAACGGCGTTAAATCGCATCATCTTGGAGGCCAATTCACTGGTCCGAAACGTGAAATTATGCGGTTACCAAACGTATCCATCAATACATCAAATGTGATAAGAGCTGTTTAACATATTGCTTCGTCTTATTGAAATCTCCTCCACATCATAGTCATTCAATTGATGAATGATAAAATTGGTAATCGTAGCCTTAAAGCGGTCACTATGAACGGCAACATTCTGATCATCATCATTCTATATATAAAAGTAAGTCGGGTTTTCCTTCCTGACGCTATAACTCCAAAACGCACGAACCGATTTCCACGGTTTTGCATTGGTTGGAAAGGTCTCAGGCTCCGTGAGGTTTTTAGCAAAGAAAATTCAGGAGTAATTTCAAGAGAAGAGCTGAAAAACAGAGAAAATCATTTTTCACATATAGCGCCATCTCTGATACATAGCATGTACTATAACCGCACCAGTACGTGGTGTGTGAGTATCCCTCACGAACATAAGTACATTTCATTTTAAATAGATGGCGCCGTACGCTAGGTCGCATGTATACTGTTTATCCTAGAAATGATGAATGTTTTTATTTGCGACTGCTGTTGGTAAATGTACGTGGACCAAAATCATTTGCTCATTTGAAAACTGTGAATGGCCACCAATGCCAAACATGTCGAGAAGCATGTCAACTATTGGATTTGCTGGAGAACGATTCTCATTGATATTTAACACTTGCGGGTTTAGTTGTTTCATCAAATGCGTACCAAATATGAACGCTGTTCGCTATTATCATCACCATATGTTTCCCTTCACCACCAATTCAGTTATGGAACAAATGCAAAGACGACATATGTGAAGATATCTTGCATCGCTTGCGCATTCGAACGAATAATCCCGACATGCGTATAACCGATGAAATATGTAATGAAGGATTGATTCTGATTGAGGATCGATGCTTGACTATTGCAAACAAGCTACCAAGCTGATTAACTTTTATTTGGGTACGCTTTTCCGTCGACTCTCGTCAAATTTGGTTTGTGAAAAAACCGGCTTCGGCCGTTTGCCATCTTCAGTGTTTGTTTTCGTACTCTATGATTGAATTATGAATAATGATTGCGCCAAATCGATCGATGCACGATGCATTCAACCAAGAATTAAATCGAGAGCTGCAATACAATATTGATACATTGCAGGAAGTCGTTATAAATAATATGCCGTTGCTGAATGAACAGTAAAAACAAGTATACGAAGCATTTATGCAAGCGGTGGACAATAATACTGATGGTCTATTCTTCCTGGACGCACCTGGAGGAACCGGGAAAACATTTGTCAATTCATTGATTTTGGCCACTATTCGATGAAGATGTGACATAGCTTTGACGTTAGCATCATCTGGAATCGCGGCGACTCTTCTAGATGGCGGTAGTACTCCACATTCTGCGCTTAAGTTGCCAGTCAATTTCAACACAATTTATAATCCAACATGCAATATTTCCCGATCCAGTGCAATGGGAAAATTGTTGATGCAATGCGAGCTCATTCTTTGCGATGATGAGTGCACAATGGCACATAAGAAATCACTTGAAGCATTTAACTTCACACTGAAGGATCTTCGGCGAAATAACAACATCTTTGGCGGCTTGATGATATTGTTTGCAGGCGATTTCAGGCAGACGTTGCCAGTAATTCCCCGTGCAACGTCTGCAGATGAATTGAATGCTTGCCTGCAGGCATTACCTTTGTGAAATAACGTAAAAACATTATCACTAACCACTAATATGAAAGTTTAACTTTAAAATGATCAAAGTGCTGCACAATCTTCCAAACAATTGTTAGCGCTATTGGAAATGGAAAAGTCCCAGTTGATGCGACAGCTGAATTAATTACTCTTACCAACGACTTTTGCCGATTTGTAGACTCTCAATTAGCTCTTATGGAAAATGCTTTCTCCTCAAACATTAGTGAGAATTATCAGAATTATGCTTGGTTAAGTCAACGAGCAATTTTCGCCCCAAAGTATAATGATGTACACGCATTGAATTTTACCATTCAATCAAAAATCGATGGCGATTTGGTGACATACAAATCCGTTGATTCCATGACAAATCCCGATGATGCAGTAAATTATTCAACTGAGTTTTTGAACTCTCTGGATTTCCACCATAAGTAGCTTGCAACTCACAGTTGGTTCTGTTATTATGATATTGCGTAATTTGAATCCACCGTGACTTTGCAACGGTACTCGACTTGCGGTAAAAAGACTTATGCCGAATTTGATTGAGGCAACCATTATTAACGGAATGTACGCAGGTGAAAATGTATGTATTCCTCGAATACCAATGATTCCGACTGATCTTCCGTTTGACTTCAAACGATTGCAATTTCCGGTACGCCTTGCGTTCGCAATGACAATTAACAAGCCGCAAGACTTGAAAATCGTTGTTTTTCACATGGGTTGCTTTACGTTGCGTGTTCACGAGTTGGGAAACCATCCGCTTTATTTGTGTTAACGTCAGA
Organism: Trichopoda pennipes; assembly: GCA_030448955.1. Classification (NCBI taxonomy): domain Eukaryota; kingdom Metazoa; phylum Arthropoda; class Insecta; order Diptera; family Tachinidae; genus Trichopoda; species Trichopoda pennipes. The sequence goes on from JASKUP010000002.1 coordinate 8,562,651, forward strand.
CCAAAAAACAAAAAATGTGGTTCACCAAAGAGCACTTCAATGAAACGGTTAATTTGCGAACACGTATAACGCTTCGATTCAGTATTTACTTTGTACTGACTTTCATTTTTTACTTAGAGAAGTTCAACTAAATTCCATTTCATGAAATTGCGTAATATGATTTACATCTGCGCCTGGCTATGGAGCCTTAATCAGATTATGGTCAAACCACTTTGCATAAATAGGAACGTCATGCTCGTCCTAGGAAGCCGAAGACTAATTCTAGCAACAGGCTTTTCCTAGTTGCAACTTTAATGATTCCAGAGCAAATCATGACTCCTTGCTGAAGAGTTGGAGACTTTCCAACTCCTGTCCAGAACACATGTCTAGCATGCTCACTGGACTGGATCATTCACCTAGGGTGCCATTAACGGCGAAATGATCCTGGCCACCATATTAAACAACAAACCTGATATGGGGCCGCGAAACCACAATCACCACGATACTCCCATAAAAGGCCAACCTCAATAATCAGCCAGAGAACAGGTAAATGTCTAAAAGGACAAATAACGGAACTCTGGGGCTTACTGATTCCCGTGGAAATGACGTGGAGTTCCTAGTTGACCCCTGCTGCCTCCAGGGGACTGGACTCCCTTTTTCCCCCAGTCGCACAAGTATTGTTATTATGTTTTTGTTACCTCTATAAAACACCTGACATAAAATGCAGGAAAAAATATGTGGCATCACTTTTATGTTTAATCGTCCTTGTCAATTTCCAGCGATTTCTACAAAATCTCTTTATCAAATTGAAGGTTTGTTTGTGTGAATAATTTTTACCGAAAAAATGTTGTCAGCGCAGAGTTGCCTTTGTGGGAAAATGATTAGGAACAAACACGGGACGCCATTATTAGTACGAAATGTATCCTCAAAAACTTTAGATATTTTATGGAATTTATGCCAGTGGTATTATGGATACACACGCTATTAGAAGTGAGGCTAAAGAGATCATCCCAGTTACGTTAAGCACTACAAATCAATTTATTATTTAAGGATATTTTGCAAACCGTTCCAAGAGAGACTGTACACTTTTTGTGACCCTTATCATCAATACACTCAAAATTATATAATTATAACCCACGGTATCGCTCAAAATTTAGGGGCAACTGGAGGTTCTCAATTCCTCCCGTGGAGGAAAATTTTGAACAAAAACATTTCTTTCTTCTATAAAAATTTATTGGTCAACTGAAGAGTAAAAGAATACAGGGTTAACATGTCACTTCATTACTTATTTGCATAGAAGACGTGAGAAAATTTCTCAAAAACTTTTAAATTATTTTTATCATAAATCAAAGAGGTACTGTCGAGATCACTAAATTAATGGTCAAGTTTATTTGGTAGACTCCCCCCTCTTTTAAACACACCAACAAATTATTTTTTAAATGACTCATTTCCTTATTATGTCTCATCCAGGGATTTTTTCATTTTTATATTTTACAGTGTTGCCAAAGCAAATATTTTGTTGCTCAAGCCAAAAATATTTGATTACAATTTTGAACAACAGTTGTCTTCGTTTGATATTAAAATAAATGCTTAACTGTTCAAAAAGAGGAAAATTGAGGAACCCATTCCAAACAGAGCTGTGTCTTCTGATCATCACCTGGTGATTCTCCAATTCTTTTAAAATTATTTGCAAAGAGGAATATTTTTTAGCCCCTAAAATAGTTTTTTGTTGTAAAATATATTTCTTCAGTCGACTAAAATCTTTATCCGCGTTATCATCATTTCTTTAAATTTACAAGGAAAACATGGTCGCTCCTCTATAACGGATGGGCAAATTTTTTGAGAACATCACTGTTTTACTGCAGGTTATGTAAAGTTAAAGCATGGTAGTTAATAATGAAATGTAGGGTGAAGTAAATGTCTATCTCTACCACCTCGGCTGACATCAGCTCCTTTCACAAAATTGCAACAAAATTTTGCAACAAAGCTTTGCTTATCTTGTCAACACAGCGCCGAATTTCATCCTTCAGAGCATCGGTTGTTTGCGGATTATTCACTTAAACCCGCTCTTTCAAAAAAGCCTAGAGAAAATAATCCAGCGGCTGTTAATCACAAGAATAAGACAGCCAATTGACATCACGAAATCGAAAAATTATGCGACCGGAAAATTTCTCATACAATAACTGAATTGTCTGGCTGGCTGTGTGACTTGAAGCACCGACTTGTTGATACCAAAACTCAACGATGTCATCATTAGCTAACTAAAAATTCTCGTTGACGACGTTGTTTGCTCTTTCTAGAAAAAACACGAGTCGAAATTCCTGCCCATAAACCGAATCATACGGTCATTTCGTGATAAGATTTATATCTGCACCTGGGAATGAAAAGCAACGTAATTCACGCCCTAGGAAGCCGAGGACTAATTCTAGCAAGAGGTTATCGCTAGTTGCAATTTCAGCGGTTCAAAAGCAGGGTTGCAAACCACTACTCCTTGCTGAAGAGCTTAAAATAATTAAGAACACGACGGCATTCATACTCACTGGACCTAAACCATTCATTGTGTTCATTGTGACTGATCCGACCCACAAACTCAAACGAGGGCCTCGAAACACACATCCACCACGATACTTCCCAAGGGCCTACCTCAATAATCACTCAGAGAACAGCTAAAAGGCTAAAAAGACAATTAGAGAACCTGGGGCTTACTAATTCCCGTGGAAATATAGTGGATTTTTCAGTTGGCTCCTTGCTAGCCTAAGGGAAATGGGCTCACTTTTACCCCCGCAAGACATAAGTCTAGATGGTTGTGTGATCCAAAAAGACTTATAAGGACTTATATATCCCGAGGGGGGGGGGAGGGCATCATACGATCACTTTCTTTGGATGTACTTAATTTTTGAGGAATTTTTATGGATTTTATGACCCCAAAATGCGACAACTTTACTTCTTTATACAACCGCCTAATTAAAACAAAGCCTCATCACTAAAGATGAGGCCCCAAAATGTGTTGTTTTCTTTTAGTTTTTCAAACCAACAATTCACAAACGTTTAACGTCAACAATGATAGGTCAGCTTTAATGCTTCAACGTATTGAACTTTATAAGCGTGAAAATAAACACTTTTATGCAAAAAATTGGGCAAAGTACTGAGTTCACGGTGAGGAGCTGATGTTCAACGCTAATTATCGCAACTTTCTTGTACAGCGGCTATGTTTATGACACTATGGCCTCTACAAGCGTAAAGGTTTATCAGCAGCAATACCATGAGCCTGGAATTAAGAGTGTGGTGCCTCTGTAGGCTAGTAGGTATTATCAGTCTGGGGGTCGTGGGTTCGATTCCCATCAAAGACCTTGGCTGTTTTTTTTTCACTACAAAAATAAAAAAAATGACTGCCGGTGCGGCTGCTCAGCGATGAAGGCATGGTCACTGTTCGCTGTGCTGTCTTAGACGACAGTTAATTTCCGATAACATGGGCCTTCTAGAAATGAAGGCTGCCCCGGTAGGCTAGTAGGTAGTATACTTACCGATCTAGGGCTGGTTATTTTCACTACTTCCACTTATTCTACTTTCACCACCTGTCTCACCTCTTCTCTATCCCTTTCCTAAAGAGTGTAGCATGGTACTTGACTAAATAGGCATTGTTGCCTGAAGTGCTAGTTCTCTTTATGAAAAAAAAACAAAAATTACGCACAGCTGTATTCTAAGGAATCTGATTACGAGGAAAGGTTGCTCCACTTATACGAAGTGACAGAGTGATATATTCACAATTTTGATAATAAATTTCTACAATTAATGTAACTTTCTAGACTTATGGTTTCTGAACTTTTTACTAAATAAATGCTTAAGCATTGACAGCTCGACTCTTATCCTGTCATTTGTTAGGCAATTTACTTTCTAACCTCAAATTTTTCCCACCGATGGATTTGTCATAAATTTGCAAATCAAATAATGTACCCTTGAACCTGGTACCTGTTACTGTTATTTTAAGAAATATCATTATATAAACGAGCCACAGATTCAAAGTCATTCCCTTATCAATCGATGTTTTGTCTTCACTTTCTTTAAATCGACTTCTTTAGGAAAAATCAAGGATTAAAGGCAACTACTTATTCAATCACTCTTAGGTGTTCATGATTGATTTTAGCAAATACTAATAATGGGATCTGAACTCGAGGTTCCCCGTATTGAGCTGCCATCTGGTGAAAAGTTTTGATAATTAATTTTCTATTTTTTTTTATTTTTAGTGTTACAAATAATTTTTCAAAAAAATAAAGATTTTGAATTTAAATTAATAAAACTTTTATGCCTGAATTATCTACAGAACATTGGCAACACTGTTGAATTTTTTCATTTTTATAATTAATTTGTATGCAAAGTGTTTTTGGTAGTTTTGTTTATTTTGTTGGCCCCCCCTTTTTTTGCCCATTTCGATGTTGACAATCCTCTGGCATGTTACACATGTCATTTGGTTGTTGTTTTTATATTTGACTAAACCACATGGTTGCATTTTTTTTATTCTGTGTGTGTGTGTGTTTGTATGGGTGCGTATGGCTGCCTGACAAGTTATTGAAAATGCTGTCAACTTTTTGGGTTTTTTTTTTTTGTTTTTGTTTTACTACAATTTTAAAACAAATTTGCAATAAAATTTAAAAGCCAACAACAAAATTAGTTTTTTATTTTTTTGAAATTATTTTTGGCGCATTCTTTTATTTTATTATTCTTCGGTTAAAATTTTGTTTTACAGTGTGTGTGTGTTTGTAGCACCGAAATTACAAATAGTTTTGGCTGTTTTCAAGTCTTCGAGAGACATTTAAAATTTGCATTTTATTAAAAAATTTTATATTTAAAAAAATAAGTTTTAGTGGAGGTAACAAATATTTTAAAAGTTTTACTATTAATTATTTTGCAGAAGTGTTTTTTGAGATAGAGTGACCAGCAGCATGATTCTCTAATTTAATCGTGAATTTTTAATACGCTATTTTTCGCTCCTTTCTTTTACATAATTCTGAATACGCTGCCATATTAATGTCGTCTTCTGCCAAGCTTAAAACACCTTCAAACTTCTTCAGTTTTTTGAGACAAAAATCAGCGTATGCTGGCCAAATAGCCTATATCCATCAGTGATATTCTCTGCCAAATAAGGAAAAGAACTTGATTACTTTTTTGCTTTTTTCCACCGTAAAAAGTTTGCAGAAAACACTTCCGAAAAAATTTCTTAACGCTTTAAGGCATAAGACGTAGACAATCAACGTCTCCTTCATAAATTTGTCTCATAGGAATCTGACTTTACAGAGGCTTGTGCGTAAATAGCTCTCTCTTTACTCATCTCTATCTTTAACACTGGTAATTATTTAGAAAATGCAGAGTATGAAGGAACTTTAAAAGTTCGAAAAGGCGCTGGTATGTTTATGGACTAAAAATAAACTTTTTGTTGCTAGTTTTATGTGAGCTTGCGGCATCGGTGTATGTTTCGTCCACAATGGTCCATATGTTATAGAACTTTGCTTTAATGACAGCAGTATTTTGTCTTTAAAACAACCCCCTTGAAGGCTAGTGGAAAGTGTAATGGCGGATATCGGATAAACCGAGTGGCTTACATTTATTCATTGAACTAGGTAGGCCTGTCCGGAACTGCTGCACATCTGGAGGCATGACCTTTCTTATTTGGAGGTTGTCGCTCCTGGGTGTAAAGTACGGCAGCAGTCACTTAGGCTAGCAGCAGCCTAAAGCTGGAAACAAATTAACTTCGAAATTTGATCAGTGACAACTACTAGTATAATGGAAATCAATAACTCATAGGGACTACGGTGCCTGTACTAGTTATTGGGGAGGGTCGTCGGTGAATAACTTGGTGGCTATGGTTTAAATCCTAAATTGACTTCTTCTTATCCCTAGTGCCCTGGCACCCTCAGCAGGATGTCCCCAATTGTGTGCGTGATAGGATTTACGTCAGTACCTCGCCGTGAAGCCATAACCTGACGGCGGATCATACCACTGTGGATAAAATGTAGCATCATCCTCGCCCTAGAAGGCCTTCAGATACGTATATCCTCCAGTCACTCCTAGTTGCAACTTCAAAAGCGCGGAGCAGTCCGCAGCCTTCACTTCTTGGTGAAGAGTTGAGGACTATCCATGAGGACTATTGATGGCGTTACGTTCATGTGCAGTTCTCAGAATTGAGTCCCAAATCAATGAGCTACAAAATGTTGTAGTGTGTAATGAAAAGAATGAAGAGCCAATTCGTTGCTAATATTTAATTCCTTTGACGCCACCCTTTCTACAGTTTACTTTTGCAATTTGTAATTTAAATTTTACTTTTCTTAAACAATTCCCTTTTAAATATTAAAGACCTAAATTGTAATCATATGGTCACTCTAATCCCAGATTTTTTGTTATATATTTTCTTTTTGTAATCTGTTAGCCTTCTACGTACAGTAAAATTTTATTATAACGAATTGCCGAACACAGCCAATTAATTTGAAATTCTCAAAAGTTGTGGTTGCCAGTTTCATTAGGATAACATTTCAACATCCCCCGGGGGCATATTATAAGTCTTTATGGATCACACAACCATCTAGACTTGTGTCTTGCGGGGGTAAAAGGGAGCCCAGTCCCCTTTAAGGATAGCAGGAGCCAACTGGACAATCCACTATATTTCCACCGGAATCAGTAAAGCCCCAGAGTTCCGCTATTTGTCTCTTTAGGCATTTAACTGTTCTCTGACTGATGAGGTAGGACCTTCGGGATTATCGTGGTGGCTGTGTGTTTCGAGGCCTTGTTTGAGTTTGTGGGTCCGATCATTCACAATGAACACAATGAATGGTCCAGGTCCAGTGAGTATGATTGCGGTTGTGTCCTTAAATTGAATTAAGTTTCATGCATTTTGGACCAGGAGTTGGATAGTCTCCAACTCTTCAGCAGGAGTGAAGGCTGGGGACTGCTTCGAGCTTTTAAAGTTGGAACTAGGAGTGACTGGAGGATATACGTTTTTGAAGGCCTTCTAGGGCGAGGATGACGCTACATTTCATCCACAGTGGTAATAATCCACCATCTGATATTGGCCCACATGGCTAGGTGCAGATGTAAATCTTATCACGCATAACATTTCAACAAATTATGTTTAAAGGAATTATTTGGTTGTATGGAACTTCGAACTTGTATTTAGTTCAATTGTTTAAATTTCCCCTCTTCATAGCAAATAACACAAAACCCTTTGTATTAATTCTGGCAGCTATGCGGCTTTCAAAAACATTAAGCATGAGTCTTTGTAAATCGCTTTGTGTGTGGAATGTTTTGGTTACTCCAAAATACTGAAATAAGAAATGTTGAGCTCCCAAAAGTTACGACATAAAACTCGCCAACGTAAATGGTAAAGGGCAAACGTAAATGGTTCACACATTTAGGAGAGAATCTATTGATATGAATTGTGCCAAGTCTCTGTTGATTGAAACACTCAAGGTGCGGAGGTCATACTAACTATTTTCGATCTTAAACTAAAAAGTACCGGACAAAACTGAAATAAAGTTAAGGAACTGGAGATTGGACGACAGACGGCTTTATTTAACATACATAAAAAATTTTAATTAAATATTAGTATTCGTCATAACCGAGATGTAGTGTATTTCAGGTTCTCTTTGTGCCCCTATTAATTTTTTGTGATTTGTTCATATCCGTCAACATGTTCACTCAAGTGCCAAAAAATAGACCCAAAAACTAAACAAAAAGTCCACAAGACTTCACCTACAGACTGCAATACACATACGAACACGAACACAAACACCAACACAGAAACCATGTTACTGCCACAAAAATAAAAATCATCCACATCATGTTTATTAATTTAAAGACAACAACAACAACAGCAGCAACATCAGCAACAGCAGATAAACATATGTGGGCCTTCTAGCACATGCTATTTTGACAGAAGATGCAACAAAAACAATAACATTAGCGAAGACAAAACAAAACACTGGATGACTGACTAACTGACTGACTAACTGACTGACTGACTATTTTTTTTTTCTTAAATTTTCTAATTTTATTTTGCCGTTGTTTTATTATTTTTAACATTTTTAGTTGTTATAGAGCTTTTAATTTCTGTTATTGTGTTTTAGTGGATTTTTCAATTTAATGGCTTGTTTGCACTGTGGGGTTGTCTATTTTTGGTCGTGTGCATGTGTTTTAGTTTTTTTTTGTTTTTAGGAAATATTTGTTAAAACTATAATTTAATCATGTGGAAAATTATTTAAATAGCTGACAGTTCAGTGCGTAAATTTGTTAGTGGGCGCTTGTAAATATTTAGCTTTTAGACAAATTTTATTTAAGGCAAATTATGGGTTCCAGTCACAAGAATAAGAAACAACAAATTATGGAAATTAAAATTAGTGTAAACACTGCGGCTGCAAAAAATTTGTTGTCTAAAAACTTTAATAAAAAAATTTGTAGACAATTTTAATTTATAAGTGGTGTTTTTTAAAGAGGTATAGAACTTTGAAATGGACTAAAAGAATTGTTTAAATTAACATAAAATTTTTTATTCGATAATCTCCAACATTATAATTTAAATATGACTTATAACCGCCACGCCTGGCTCGAAGGAAGTCTAATCTAGAGATCCATTTTTCATTGACTTTATCCAATATTTGTGGCGATAACGTGGCAATAACGCGGCGAAATGTTACCCTCCAAGTGATCAATCAATTTAGGTTTAACGGCGTAGACCAGCGACTTCACTACAATTCCCACAATCCCCACAGAAAATAGTCTAGCGGCATTAAGTCGCACGATCTTGGAGGCCAATTCATAGATCTGAAACGTCAAACTAAGCGGTTAACAAACCTTCTCTCAACTAAGCGACTGTCGCATAAATTGTGTAACGCGTCGCGCCGTTTTTTTGAACTCACAGCTGCTGCACATCATATTTGTTCAGCTGATGAACGAAAAAGTCAGTTGTCATGGTACTATGACCGCTATGGTCACCACTGCCTGTAACCTTCTGACAAGCATCTTGTCGCTTTAATGGTCTTTCCATATCTGCATCCATATTTAGAATTTCATTTTATAAAACACTTAAGGATTACAAATATTTTTTTGTACTTTTTTCCATTTTTTCGCAACGATTTTCCTTTTATTTCATACGAACCAGCACGTAGGAGATGACTCCTACTCATGTAATGCATTGTACCAGAACTAGGTAATTAAGTTAAAGGGAGGAAAAAAGAGGCAGCAGTGTTTGTGAATATTCGATTTAAATTTCCCCACATTTAAAGTTACAGGAAAGACCTCTGGATTGAGTTTATTCCTCATACGAAATCTTCTGCTAAAAAACTAATTTTCCCTGTAATGCGTCATGCAATTCACTGGTCAATAGACCATAAATAGATGGGCTCTCCACGAAAATCGTATCAAATGCATGCACGTGCGAGGTTTGAGAACAAATTCCCTAATGTCGTTACAGAACTTACTACTGTAGTAACAATAAAATAGTGAAATAAAACCTACATTGCATCGTTGCTCTAGAGAATCATTTCGTGATAAGATTTACATCTCCACCTGGCCCTAAGCCTTAATCAGATGGTGGTTAAACTACTGGGAATGAAAAACAACGTCATTTACGCGCTAGGAAGCCAAGGAAGAATTTTTGCAACAGGTCTTTTCTAGTTGCAATGTCAGCAGTTCCAGAGCAGGGCTGCAAATCACTACTCCTTGCTGAGGAGCTGGAAACTATCCAATTCCTGGTCCAGAACACATGACTACCATGTTCATGAATATGGATCATTCACCCGTTGGTGTTATTAAAGGCAAGATGATCCTGGCCCACGTAATCAGTTCATGCTGGGGCCGCAAAACCACAACCACCACGATACTCCCGAAGGGCCAACCTCAATAATCAGTCAGAGAACAGCTAAAAGTCTGTAGAGATAATTAGCGGAACTCTGGGGCTTACTGATTCCCGTGGAAATAACGTGGAGCTTCCAGTTGACACCCTGCTTATCTTCAGGGGACTTGGCTCCCTTATACCCCCAGGAGAACAGGTCTAGATGGTCAAGTATTCCATAAAGACCGATAAATGTGCCCCCCGGTGGGTTCTAGAGAATCAACAGACTGGATACCCTAGTGCCCCCAAAGTACCTCTTAGCCCTATCCGAAATAGAGTTTGGTTCGCCGGCCCATTTTTTATGGATGTAGGTATAAAGAGTACGAAGATCAGACGGAGTAAAGTATCTCTTACACCGTCTTAAAACTGTGTTTAGTCCATCGAACAGCACACTGAATTTTTATGCCAAGAACATCAAGAGCATCCGATTCCGTAATACCTATATCACCCATAGTAACAGATGTAACACCATTTCCTAACACAGATCTATGCATAAGCTTGCAATACTAGGTCTTACGGGCATTAAAATCGACTCTATTAAAAAGACCCCATTCCTACATTGTTGCGAGATCGTGATTGAACATATCATTCATGTTCTGCCTTTTGGAACTCACCTCCAACTGGTTCCGTCTGTTACCCAATTAGTACAAATGACAAATGGTGCTACTATCTGCAAAGGAGGAGTATATAGGGTTGAAAGTTTCACAAAGAAGGTCATTTAGAAAAATAAGAAATAGAGTAAGAGAAAGAACGTAGCCTTGCGGCGCCACTGAATTAATCTTGAACTCGTCTGAAGAAATGCCATCTATAACAACTCGTATGGTACGATTCCTGAGAAAACTCGAGAAATTATCACCGATACCAAAAGCAGCAAGTTTTGATAGAAGTGCATCATGCCACACTCTACCGAATGCCTTGGATATATCTAGAGCCACCACCCTACTCCCTTCGAAATGATGAATGGAGTTGCATTATTCTAATAGGAAAGCCAGCCTTCGCCTCCTTTGGAAACCATACTGTCGGTCGCTAAGTAAGCTGTGGAAGTCCAGGTAACTCACGATTACATGAAAACTAATCATACTTTCCATCACTTTCGAAAGTGCACAACAAATTGCAATTGGACGGTAATTTTCAGGATTGTTAGCCTCACCCTTTTTGGGAATCGGCGTTACATTAATAACCTTTCAACACTTTGGAAATTAGCCTGCATGACACAACGTTCCCTTCGGGGGCATACTAATATGTTTTAACGGAAACTTACCGTCATTACATGTGTCTTTGGGGGTAAAAGGGAGCCCAGACCCCTTTAAGGTTAGCAGGAGCAAACTGGACAATTACACTATATATTCACGGGAATGAGTAAAGCCCTAGAGTTCAGCTATTTGTCTTTTTAGCCTTTTAGCTGTTCTCTGACTGATTATTGAGGTTGGCCCTTCGGGAGCATCGTGTTCGTTGTGATTTCGAGGCCCTCGTTTGAATTGTGTTGGTCGGATCATTCACAATGAACAGTCCAGGTCAAGTCAGCATGATTGCAGTTGTATTCTTAAATTTGGGTAGTCTCTAGCTCTTCAGCAAGGAATAGTGGTTTGCAACCCTGCTTTGGAACCGCTGAAATTTCAACTAGGAAAGACCTGCTGCTAGAATTAGTCCTCGGCTTCTTAGGGCGTGAATGACGTTGATTTTTATTCCCAGTGGTTTGGCCACCATCTGATTAAGGCCCACAGCCCGGTGCAGATGTAAATCTTATCACATGATTTCATCCACATTAGTATGATCCACCATCTGTTTATGGCTTACACATCTAGGTACAGACGTAAATCTTATCATGCAACATACAATACAACATACTGAAAAGGGGCTGCTAACGGACAAGCTAGCATCGAAGAGCACTCTTTCAAGACAAGTGCGGGCAAGAAATCTGGCCCAGGCGACTTGTTGATGTTGGGATCTGCTAATAACTTTTTATCCGCTCGAGCTAGAAAAAATATCTTTTGGCATAGTAACGGATAATCTGTCGAACTCGGGCGGTGGTTGATTGCTTTCCGGCAAATAAGAATTGCGTGCAAATATACCAGCCAAAATATGAGCTTCAACCATCGGGTCAGTGAATATTTGGTCATTCTTTAAAAGAGTCCAAATTGACGAACTAGTATTATTTTTGAGTCTTTTAACAAATGACCAAAAGGTGTCCCTGTTGGCTAGTGGGTAGTTTACTAGCTTGTCAGTCTGGGGGGTTGTGGGTTCGATTCCCAACGAAGGTCTTGGTTTTTTCATTACAAAAATAAAAATTGACTATCGGTGGAGCTGCTCAGTGACGGAGGCATGGACACTGGTCTCTGTGCTGTCTTAGACGACAATTAATTTCCGTAACTATTCTTCACTATCCCTTTCCTAAAAGAATATAGCACGGTACTTGACTAAAAAGGCATTGTTGCCTGAGGTGCTACTTCTCTGTTACTACCCCGGTGACATTAAATAAAGCTCTTATCATTATAAGATCAATTCTCTTTCATTTAATCAAAAATTATAAACAAACAAAGTACTATACCTTCCCGGCGGACACCCTGTATTTCGTTTTCCTTTTGTAGAGAGATTTCTGAATATCAAAAACTTGAATAAATTGATGGTTATTAGCTCCTACATGACGTAGGTTTCATGTTTTACAAACTCTTATCTATAGTTAAGCAATTAACCAATTGCAAAGTGTCAAACTGACATATTTGCTGCTGTTTATCTTTAACCCTCTCAATTTATTTTGTGTTTAATTCCCTAACAAAATGTTTTCATTTGAAACGTTTGTCGAAAGCTCAAAGGACTTATAGAGACTAAAAGTAAATTTAAAACAACTTGCAGAAAAACAAAATGTTGAAATAAAAATTAAGTGTTGCAAAGGTTGTTAGATAACATGTCCAATTAACAGCAATACACTGTCCAGAGTAACATTATTTCCAATATAATAATAACAACAACATCAAGGTATTAAAACATATTGTAGCTGTCAAATCCTTCACTGGCCACCAAAAACAACATTTTTTTTTGTTTTTTGAAAGATCATTAAGAACTTTGAACAACATCATCTTTAGAAAAATCTTATTCGTTGAAAGCATTAATAATCTGTGGAATGTGTTATATGTCATATTGCAGTTTAACAAAAACAATAACAACAATAAGCCATCATTCTTCTGAACATTAATTTTCTTAATATCAGCCAACAACAATTCAAGTGTTTCAGTGAAAGAAGAACAACAACGAAATTGTTTTATTTTATATTTTTAAACAAGAATATTTTTGTTGCATTTTTCTTTTATTTTCTTTTCTTTAATAAATAAAATAATTAATATTTTTCTTTTAAATTCTCAATTGATTTGGTTGGTGTTAAACATAATTCATGTGTGTGTGTGTGTTTTCTTAGCACTTGATTGTAGTAAATTTGTTCGATTTCTTTTAAAAGTTTTATAAACAAAAATTATTTATAAAAGAATTTTTTTCTGATTAAGAATAACAAAAATTACAACAACAAAAAATAATAAACAAAAACATGCACCCACAGAAAGCAGGCAAAATAAAAACAGCCCGCATATACGAATCTTTTAACTGCTAAATATGCGTGTAAGAGAAAAGTTAATTCTTTTCTTATCTTATGACCGGATAACACCGAGCTACGTTTATATGATACAGATATTGCAAACAATATTTTTAAGGGCGAAGTGAAATGATATCTTATCGTCATTTATTCACATTAAAATTTAATTTAAAAGAGAAACGTTAACAAAATTGCCGTTTATTTTGGACCCTTAACTGTGTGATTAGATTTATATCTGCACCTGACTATGTAACAAAACTTTCTAGTTGCAACTTCGATGATTCCAGAGCAGGACTGCAAATCGTCACTCCTTGCTAAAGAGTTGGAGACTATCCAACTCCTGTTCAGAACACATGTCTAGCAAGCTCACTGGATATGGGAACGTTTCACCAGGTAGGTGTTATTAAAGGTGCAATGAACCCGGCCACCATAGAACCATAAACTGTTATGGGGCCGCGAAACCACAACCACCACGATACTCCCATATAGGGGCCAACCTCAATAATCAGTCAGAGAACAGTTAAGTGTCTAAAGAGACAAATAACGAACTCTGCGGCTTACTGATTCCCGTGGAAATAAAGTGGAGTTGCCAGTTGTACCCCTGCTGACTTCAGGGGACTAGGCTCCCTTTTTCCCCCAGTTGCACAAGTCTAAGTTGTTGCTTTCTCCAAAGACCATATATATGTGCCCCCGGGGGGTATATGGACCCTAAACCTTCAAATCACCAAAAAAACGATTTTTTACCAAAAATCAATAAGTCGTCAAAACATTGTTAATTGAAATTATAACGGGTATCCGCCGGAAAGGTATACTACTTTTTTTGCCGCCATTTTGGTAAACATAAGTGTTGGCAGTTTATATTTCGTAGTCATGAAGAAGACAAGTGGCAAATTTATTGTGGAAAAATATTCGATAAACCAACGTATTTTAATCGTTGAAATATTCTATCAAAATCAATCATCGATTACTGTGACAATGAGAAAGTTGCGTTCAATTTTTGGGAGAAACAACATGGCCAACAAAACACATTATTGTTTTTTAAAGAGAAGTAGCACTTTAGGCAATAATGCGTATTTATTCTTTAGGAAAGGCATGGAGAAGAGATAAGACAGGTGATGAAAGTAGAAGGATAGTTACATAATCTTCAAGCTCCTATTTTTGTGGTGAAAATAACCACCCCTAGATTGGCAGGCTAAGTACACTACCTAGTAGCCTACCGGGGATGCTGTCATTTATAGAAGGCTTCTGTTATCGAAAATTAACTGTCGTATAAGACAGCACAACGGAAAGTTACTCTGCCTTCATCACTGAACAGCCCCACCGACAGTCAATTTTTATTTTTTTGTAGAGAAAACAGCCAAGGTCTTTTTGTTGGGAATTGAACCTACAACCCCCAGACTAATAAGCTAGTACACTACCTACTAGGCTACAGGAGCACCACTATTTATCGTGTAGTAAATGATTTCGAAGGAAGAGAGTCTGTAGGAAGTAGGCGCAAGCGTGGAACACAACGTACTGCAAGATCGGTTGAAAACATTACTGCTGCTCAATAGAGTGTTCAAAACAGTCCATCAACCTCAATTCAAAGCCATGCTCAGGAGTTTGGTCTTCAAAGAGCAACTTCAAGCACAATTTTGCACTAGGATTTGCATTTGTTACCATATCAGTTCACACAAGAGCTTCTTCCACAAGACTATTTACGCCGCCATACATATGGCAATAAGCTACAGCTCGCCCGTTTTTTCAATCGCTATAATAATTTCGTATTTTGCTCCTAAAAAAGGGAACTCTAGTAACCTTCTTTTATATGAAGAAAACTGGTGCCGAAAGTTATCGATTATTTGTAGAAACTTAAGGTCAGCAAGCCCCAACTCTGAAAACTTGTGAACGACAATTTGCGCGATTGATAAATGGCGATTTTGACACAGAAGACAAGGAGAGATTTGACGAGCGGAAAAAGTTTGATGATTAGGAATTGGATATATTACTCGGTGAAAATTTTTATCAAGCGCACGAAAAACTTGCACGATCATCAGGAGTCACACAACAAGCCATTTCCCTACATTTAAAAGTATCGAGATTCATGTGAAAGCAATGAATTTAGCTACCACATGAAATGAAACCTAGCGACAATGAAAGGTAATTTTGCATGTCGGAAATGATGCCTGAAAGATAAATCATTTTTGCATCGTACTGTTACTGGTGATGAAAAATGGATATTACGATAAACTCAAGCGAAAAGAGTGCGGCCAACCAGCCAAATCAACGTCGTACCGGAATATCTATAACGCAAGGTAATGCTCTGTATTTAGTGGAATCAGAAGGGTGTTTTTCTATTATGAAAAATATTTGAAAAATGTCTACCACAACTACGTTTACAGATGCCGCTTCTTTCATTCAGGTTCTTAATCCCGTTTGGGCAAAATGGTGACCCTATTTCGTTAATCAATATATAAACTATATAATAATATATATAATAACCTTAACGTTGGGTATTTAATTAATCGAGACACACAAAAAAATTAATTGTCTGTGGCGAAAAATTTTTGTTCATTTAATTTTTAAAATTTTAGCTCGTGCCTACTCTTAGAGCAGACACCTGGCGTTTGAAAGAAAAACTATTTAAAATTAAAAATATTTCCTCTATAGCTATCTCTCTCTCTCTTTCTCTTCTACTATTAAACACTCTGGCTTTCTTTCAACAGATTTAAAGCTAAAGTAAAAGTAATTTAATATCAATTTATAAAAAAATAAACAAAAATATAATTTGAAGACTTATTGACTATTGAAGCTATTGAGTTATTGATCAGTGACGTTAAAAAACAGAGTTTATTTTACACATTATCTGTTTTGGTACATAATTATTATTATTAATAAATAAATTGATATGGAAAAAAAATACACATTTAAAAATTTATGGCAATTGACTGAGAGCGGCTTTTTTTTCATATAAAAGTTATAATAGATGGGGTATTCACAGTTTGTGGTACTTTAATGAAAAATCATTGAAATTGCCATTTAAGAAAATCTTTAAATTATTAGCTTAAAATAAGTAAATTTTAATAGAAAACAGCAACAAAGTACCTTTGAATAAAATGTTCTTAAAAAAAGGGAAAGAAAAAATATTCTTTGAAAAAGTACCTTTTAAAAACTACATCCTAAAAATGGACTTTATAGAAAAACATTTTTAAAAACCACATCTGAAAAAGTGAATTTTGAAAAAAACATTTTGAAACTACATTGCAGGAAATAATTATTAAAAAAAGTACCTTTAAATAAATACACTTAAAATAAATGCATAAATATTGAAAAATAAGTTAAAGAAATATTGAAAAGTACCTTTTTAACAAAATATTAAAAACAATATTTGATACATTAAGTTCTTTAATTGCAAAATAATAACAGTGTTATTATAACACAGCACTTTAGGATTTAAAATTAAATTAAACGATTTATTTACCTTCAACACACACAAAATAAACAGGATAGCAACTTTGTTGTCTTTACTCACAAATGACTCAATTTGAATCAATTCATTTGTCTAGCAATTGGTGCTTATATAAGTGGTTTTAAGAGATTCTCGTATATACCAGAATATGACACTAACATCATTCCATATTGTTGTTGTTATTATCATTCAGTTAGGCGCCTGCTTGACAATGTGTTTTGTTTTTTTGTGTGTTAGTTGTTATTGTTTTCTGTTGTTTATCTTATTTGGTAGAATTTCTTATAAATATGGTGTTGTTGTCTTGTGTGTATATAAGATTTCGTAAAAAACTACGCAGCTAGTAAAATGCACATTGGGCCATTTCGTTTACTTTTTTGGTAATTATTTTCTTTTAAAATTTAATTAATCATTTTTATTTCAAATAAAAATTTTTTTAATTATTTTTAAACATGATGGCGGCTTCTTAAAAAGTTGTTCTTACAAATGTGTGTTTTATAAAAGTATACTTACAGGTACTGAAAAATGCCCTTTAAACAAACATTGGAAGATTATATTAGGTAATATTACTGTTTAAAAAAGTGCCTTTTAAAATAATAATATTAAAAAATTTGTAGCTTAAGGAATTATCGTTTACATAGAAGAAGTACTTTTCTTTAATTTCTTTTTTAAAAGTATGTAAAAGGTACCTTCGAAGAGTACTTTTTACATAATTTTTTTTTAAATGTTTTTATTTTAAGCTAATATTTCGAAGATGGTAAGTGAAGAAGATATTGTGTAAAAAAGTACTTATAGGTACTTATAGGTACTAAAAAATACCCGTTAAACAAACATTAGAAAATTATGTTAAGTAATATTACTGTTTAAAAAAGTGCCTTTTAAAAGAATAATATTAAAAAAATTGTAGCTTAAAGAATTATCGTTTACATAGAAGAAGTACCTTTCTTTAATTGCTTTTTTAAAAGTATGTAAAAAGTACCTTTGAAGAGTACTTTTTACTAAATTTTTTTTAAATGTTTTTATTTTATTTAATTTTATTTTATTTTTTATTTTCAAACATCTGCTGAAATGTTAAGTGAAATTACTGTGTAAAAAAGTACCAATAACAAAAATGTTTAAAAATTTGTAGATAAAAGAATTATTGGTTATATAAAAGTACTTTTTAAGAAAGTACCTTTAAGGCATTTGCAATTAAAAAATTATCATTACTAAAGCTTCTTTGCAAAAAGACTTTTGTAGAATTTTCTAAACAAAAAGGATTTTTTAAAAAAGTACTCTTTTTAATATCGTATAATGTGGTTACAGAAACTGTGATTGTCCTTATTATTTTATTTACTTTTGTTTAAGCAATTGTTTTTGCTTCACTTTTAAATTGTCACAATTGATTTGTGCCGCAGTTTAGTGTCAGTTTTGATTTTTTTTTTTTGTTTGTCTTGTGTTCCCATATTGAAATTGAGTTTTATGTTAATTCGATTTAAAATCATTTTATCGTTATTTTTTTTCATCACTTTATCACGATTTTATTCACAAAAAAAATGTTCAGGCATTTTTTGCTACCAGTCATCACAGCATGAATCTGTTACGATTTGTTGCCTGAACTGTTATTGCAACTTTAGTTGTTGCAAATATTAAATAGTCTCTTAAGTATTTCAAAGAAAAAATCGAATGCTGTATTTGGATTTACATTCGAGTAAATTTAAATTGTTTTGTATTGAATAACAAGGTTTTTTTGGCGTTTTTGTTTTTTCTCTTCTCTTGCGATATCCAACTCTTTATGGTCAAATCAAACATGTCGTATGGTATTTCACTTGTTTGAATAAATCTTTGACAATTTTATTTTTTTTTTTTGTTTTTTTTTTGTTTATTTAAAATTAGCAACAAAAAAAAATTAGTTTTAATTGAATTATTTTGTTATTGTTGGAAATTTTTAATTGAATTTGAAAGGTATGTTAAATTTTTGTTTGGTGATTTTGTGTGAGTTTGAGTCAAACAACAATTTAAGGAAAAGATTTGAAATGATGTTTTTTGGCCGCAATACTTTTGTGAAATCTTGTTTAAAAGTAAATGAGAACAGAAGTGACAGCGTTTAATAGGCCTCAAATATAAAGTATTTTTAAACAAAACTGAAACTTATTTTTCAAAGAGTTATTTTCTGTATTGAAAAATAAAAACTCTACTCCACTTTATACTTAATGCCCTGTGAGAGCTATGACTCTGAATACAATACATCTATCAGTACTTCCATATACAAACCATTAATACCTACTCGATGCCTGCTTTTAGTCATGGCATCCCCCTGAGTTTAGGTCGGAGCCTATCTATAACACAGCTACTAGTTGCAATGCAACTCCACATCGAACTTGCGCTCCTTACTCTATTTCGGTTTAAGTCTTCAAAAGGCCGCATCACAGTTAAGCTGGACTTAAATTTCGAGAGGTAACTGACACCCGTAGTAACAGATTAAAAACTTCGTTTAGTTTTCTAACTAGTTACTACCGAGTGGATCCTAAAAAGCGGGCGAAATTTGCTCACAATCAAAGGAGCTAAAAACTCTGAAACTAATTCAACGCTGACACAGCTCAAAAATTTTTTTTAATCACTTAATGATCCGTATTGTTCGTTCGGTCTATTAAAGACCAACACATAATTAATTTTGAGTTAAATTTAGCACTTGGAAGCCTACACACTATTCATGAGCCGCGTATATCTGGTTTTTTAAAAAGAAGTTTGTTTTTCAATTGTGGCAACACCAACAACTTGATAGTTTTGACATTTAGTTTTTTGACGTATTCACAGTAGAGGCATTGTCAATTGTTACAATTAATTCAATTTCGCATTAAAATCACTTTAAAATAATTCAAATCCACTATGAAAATGGTGATTCTATTAAAGTTATATTTCATAAAATTCGTGATATATTCGGACAACATAATCCTCCTTCTGAGAGTGCTATTAAGAATTTAGTCTTTAAATTTGAGTCAACAGTGTCGAACACCAATGCGTGTTCGACCACGTCGTTCAACTTAAAACATCGCAGCCGTGAGCCACAGTGTTGAAGCAGATCAAAATTTGTCAATTCCTTGACGTTCTCATCAATTGGGTTTTTTCAAAACCGCCACATAATAAATTTTGCGTAAGCTTGTATGAAGCTTGTACGGTTCAATTGGTGCAGGTATTGAAGCCGATGTTTATAAGAAATACATCAACTTTGGGTTAAGCTGCGCAACTTGCTCCTCCTGGTTTTTCCGTTCAACAACAACAACAACAACAACACGAACCCTTCAAAAAATTTATTAAATCAACTAGCCCTCCACAAAAATGGCATTCCAGTATAGCGCACCCTCTGCTATAGAGTTACATATAAAATGCTTCTTCCATTTCGCCTTGTACTGATTTCCATTCCTTTTATTATTTTTCTTTTATCTTAAGCCTCTCTGAGTACACTACCTACTAGCCTACAGGGGCACCTAAATAATAGCGAACAAGTATCGCTACAAGTTTCACTTGAAACTCTCATTACAACAGCCATGCCCGATATGATTTACGTCAGTACCTAGACGTGTAAACCATAACCATCATACCACTGTAGATGAATTGTAGCGTCACCCACGCTCCAGGAAGCCTTCAGATATATCTATCCTCCAGTCAATAGCTCGGAGCAGGCCGCAGCCCTCACTCCTTGCTGAAGAGTTGGAGAGTATCCAACTCCCGGTCCGGAACACAACCACAAGGATGCTCACTGAACCAGAACCATTCATTGTGAATGATCCGACCCACACAACTCAAATGAGGGTCGCGAAACCACAACCACCACTATGCTCCCGAAGGGCCAACCTCAATAATCTGTCAGAGAACAGTTAAAAGGCTAAAACACTAAAAAGCTGAACTCTGAGGCTTTGCTGATTTCCGTGGAAATAAAGTTGTGTTGTCCAGTTAGCTCTTGCTAGCCTTTTAGGCGACTGGGGCTCCCCTTTACCCCCGGTAAGACATGTAATGACGATGAAATTTCGTCAAAGAATATAAATGTGTGTGTGTGGGGGGGGGGGGGGAGGGGGGTGCCATAACTATGACTGGCGAATGAAAATCCCATAGAATAAAGAGACTTTACTTGTAACATTAGAAATTATTAGCAAGGTTACTTGTGTACGCCATTTCTGCAGAGTTAGGCAGGAGAAGGTTCGTGTGAATATTAAAATTGAATAATCAAGGCACGGTTTTGTATTAAATATAACTCTTGGGATGTTTCAGCTTAAAGAATAAGTTTTGGCGCGATATACCTAATCTCAGTAATTTTTTCCTTACTCGGTTATCCGAGTAAAATCTTTTCGTACGTTTCCCAAAAGGAGCATTTATTCCAGTAATTACTTCTTCTTTTTTCTCTCCGAAGAATTTTTTGAGGTTTGCAAACAGGGAATAGTTATAGGAATTTTAATCTGATAGAAATGCTGCTTCTTATCTTTCAGATTGCAGTTGACCATTGAGAAATATTCATTTTATTTGGGTGTGGTGAATAATAGTTCATGTCTAAGTATTCAAGTTAAATCTATTAAATGCGTTTAGTTAAAATGTATCCTTTCAAAGTCACTTACATTCCCGGATCATTTTGCGGCCTTTCTTTACGAATTTAAGGTACCAGAAAAAAAGAAGCGGCTGAAGCTTTCATATAACTAGCTTTTTTCCTTAGATTCGAAAACACTCCTCTTCAAGAACCTGAACGATCTTAGTCATAATTCAGCTAGGTAAACTAAACTGCATTGCCTGACAATTGTTGGTATTTAAAGTTAAGAGAGCAAGTTTAAAAGCACTAAAAAGTACCAATTGTCCCCACTAAAATTTATCCCAGCTCTAGCTTTTTTCCTTAGATTCGAAAGCACTCCTCTTAAAGAACCTGAACGATCTTAGTCATAACTCAGCTAGGTATTGCCTAACAATTGTTGATGCTCAAAGTTAAAATTGCAAGTAGCACCAAAAAAGTACCAATTTTCTCCACTGTTTCGAAAACCAACTTGCGAAAAATTGCTCCCATATTTGAAAATGATTTTTATTTTAACTCACCTGCTTCAAATCCAAAGTAATCGTAACATATTCAAAGTTTCTGCCATATTGTAAAGTAGGTGATTGCCACCATTGATCATGCATATTGACATTTGATATCACCGATTCAATAGGTCTGTGCTTGGCCACATCCGAAGAATGAGCATTACATATGCCACACTGGGTGGCCCATTTTTTATGAGGATAAGCATCCACTAACTTGCAATATTCTTCACGGCCACTTTGACCACAAGTGGCATTAACGGTTATGGAGGCTCTAGTTGCCACATTAAATAGTTGAGGAAATAAACCACCAACACCAACACTGCCGCCACTACCACCTCCGCTATTAAGATTTTCTGCAGCAGTTTGGGTATCACTGTGACTGTTTAAAAGTCTTAAAGCTGTAAGAAAATAAAATTGATGAAAAATAATTAAGATTTTGATTGAATTGAGTGTTTAAATTTAAATTTTATATCCATTAACAAGTTAATTTTCAAGATAATGTTGAATTTTTAGCATTAAAATATAAATTTTAAAACTTCTTATAATTGCAGAAATAAAATTAAAAAAAAACAAAAACACAACAAAAAACAAACCTCTCGTAGTTGAAAAGTAATGTTATAAATTAGTTAAACTAAGCCACTAACTGTCAAATGTGACAGTTTGCATGCTAATAATTTTAATTGCACTCTTGGTAGTCGTCAATCTTGATTTTTTTTTTCTTTTTCTCTTGCAACAGGCACTAGTACACTTAATTTAACAACAACAAAAGCAACAGCAACAGCAACCTAAAAAAAAATAGAGAAGAAAAACACTCTGTATCTGCTTAAGGCCTGACTTAAGTCAACACATTCTGTCCAGACATACGTAAACATGGACAGACAAGCGGCCAGTCTTAGCTTGAGAGATTTAAAGACTTGTAAGTGCATTAAGTCGACTTATTTTATGGCTGACCATATCATAAAGCTTATCCCAAGCTATGTTTATGATATCTTTGTATCTTTGTGCCAAACTGACGATGATGACGATGAAGTTTTATTACTTTTTTATTTTTTTTTTTTTTCTCCAACACTTTTTTATGCCGGAGTTAACTTTTCCAATCAAAAATTTCTATAAATCACCAAATACTTTGCATGAATTCAATACATTGAAAATATGAACGAGGTCAACACCACAATTACGGAAAAGTTGAAAAAAAAAACAAATCTTAAGTTTTTAGTGATAAATATCTTAGCTCATTAGCTCTTAGCCCCCTTGTTGCAGTCAAAAGCAGCTTTGACCCCCAACTTCTTTGAAATTTATTTGATAAAACTTTTATCACCGGCTTGTTTTTTTTTTTTTAATCTGAAAGGAGTATATAATCCAGGGAGGTAAAATAATGTCAAAACAAACTAATAAGAAGTATCCTTATGCTTGCGTCACAGACCAAAGGTATGGAATTTAAAATGGAAGAAAGCAAAGATGATTTTTGCCCATAACGCGTGGAATGTTAATCTCCAAGTGATCACTTGTTTTGGACTTATTGGAGTAAACTAGCAACTTCACATATCTCTACAGAAAATAGTATAGCGGCGTTAAATCGCATGATATTGTAGGCCAATTAAAACTTGAAACTATGCATTGCCTTTAATTAATCAATTGTTGCACACGCTGGGTGACATGTTACGTCGTCTTGTTGAAACCACAGCTCCTACACATCATGGTTGGTTAATTTATAAACGTTCTATAGAGGTCCCTATTGATTGTAACACTCTGATCAGCATCGTTTTACAAGAATTATTCTACCAGCCTCTAAAGCCAAACAGCAAACATTACGTGTTAAGATTTACATCTGCGCCTGGCCATGAGCCTTAATCAGATGGTTGTCAAACCACTGTGAATGAAAAAAAATCATTTTTTTTTAGAAAAAGCCCATTTCCACTTGTCAGAGTATTTCGTGCTAAGATTTACATCTGCGCCTGGCCGTAAGCCTTAATCAGATGGTGGTCAAACCACTCTGGAATGAAAAGCAACGTCATTCACTCTCTAGGAAGCCGTGGACTAATTCTAGCAACAGGTCCTTCCTAGTTGCAATTTCAGCGGTTCCAAAGCAGGGGTTGTAAACCACTACTCCTTGCTCAAGAGTTGAAGACTATCCAACTCCTCCTGTACCACAACGCTTCATGCTTATTATAATTAAGAACATGACAGCATTCATGCTTACTGGACCTGAACCATTCATTGTGAATGATCCGACCTACAAACTCAAACAAGAGCCTCGAAACACACAGCCACCACGATACTCTCGAAGGGCCTACCTTAATAATCAGTCAGAGAACAGCTAAATGGCTAAAAAGACAAATATCAGAACCCTGGGGTTTTACTGATTCCCATGGATATATAGTGGAGTGTCCAGTTGGCTCCTTGCTAGCCTTGAAGGGAATTGGGCTCCCTTTTACCCCCGAAGACACAAGTCTAGATGGTTGTGTGATCCATAAAGACTTATAAATATAACCCCCATTTCAAACAGCAAACAGTCAGTTTTCTGGACGTAGCGATTTCTCAGCATACACTAAAGGAATCGTATCGCTCTACGTACGGCCGTCTTGTTTGTTGACGTAGCCATTCAGCACAAAAGTGAGCTTCATCCCTAAAAAAAATTTCCTTAAAAAACTTGAGATCTACGGTAATCTCTTTTTAAGGCCAATTTGTACAATTTGGAAGCGTTGCTTAGGCATTAGTCTCTTCATGTTGAAGTGCCACACCAAATGACATGACAACTGGAAAAGTGTCCCCAGTTAAAAAAGTGTGTTATATCCCTATAAAATACACTCCTTATTTCCTTCAGTAATATCCCGAAGAAGTCTGGGATTCGCATGTTAACATTCCCTTAGCTTAAATTCAAACAAGTCGTCAGCTTATGGTAATATGGGGATCAGTGGACCCACTAGACGCTACAAAAATAAATTTCTAAACGTTATAGTAGAATATGCCCTAAAGGCTCATACTTAAGTTACATGTTGTTGTTCCTGTCATTTTGTTACAATCATCTGAACCTTAAAGGGATGCAATCAAGCTGGTCTGACTTAATGCTAGTACTGCTGCTAATACTGGCCTTTACTTAACCTCTCTAAACTTTAAAGTATTTTTGCTAGCACCTGGAACTGATGTTCTCCTCAGGTCACAAAAGAACCTTGCCAATAGGGCTTTTCTCCCATGCTATAATGTGAGTGATTAAACGGCGGTTATATACCTAAGGACCTATGGCTATATCAGCGTTATTTGTGTAAGCAATGATCCTTCTCACAAGGCAAAGACTAACTAATTCTCACCGCGCTTTTGGTACCGCTATTTATGCACCAAATTCTAATCCTAATTACTATCAGATAATTTCCACGTTGCGATTCAGTAATAAATTTTCCTTGCAGCTATCGTTTCCCAAACTACCGCAATGTAAAGTTGGTCGTCGAGTTCAAACTGAGCTCTTCATATCCTTCCAATATAAGAGAAATGACTTTTGAATAACTAAAAAGTAATGCCTTCCAAAAAATTTTTATAAAATAAAAACTAAAAGCCAATAGAGGGTAAGACAAGCGTAAGACCTTCGTTCAGCCGAATTCATTTACGACAAATTCTAGATAACTTTTTTACCACCCCCACTATCATTGTAATTGTAAATAATAGAGGCAGCATATAATTTTAATTAATTCTTGTCACAATTTTTTTTTTTAAGAGAAGTAGCACTTCAGGCAACAATGCCTATTTAGTTAAGTACCGTGCTACATTCTTTAGGAAACGGATAGAGAATAGATGAAACAGGTGGTGAAAGTAGAAGGATAGTCGGAAACCAACTGCCGTATATAATACAGCACAGCGACCAGTGACCATGCCTTCATTGCTGAGCAGCCCCACCGACAGTCAATTTTTATTTTTGTAGTGAAAAAAAACCAAGGTCTTCGTTGGGAATCGAACCCACAACCCCCATACTGACAAGCTAGTACACTACCTACTACCCTACATGGACAACCTTAAAATCTTAAAGCGTCTACATAGCACGACTCTAGTCACTTATAAATTTTTTTATTCCAAAAACCGGATTCCAGAGAATCTATTTTGACACTCGTAAGCACTGTTAAATATAAGAAAACGTAAGAAATGTATGATATTACGTTATTGCAACGATTAAATTTATTTGATATTAAAATTTTGGAATTATTTGATTTTCCATTTTAAGAAGAGGTTGTTTGCAAAGGCGACGTACTCTTATAGTGTGTGTATAAAGCTAAATATTAAAAAAAAAGCAAATTTAAAATGTTGCCCCTTTTTTAAAAAAGGGTAACTTTTACAAAAGGGACTTTTTGAATAAAAAGCCATTTGGAGGCTTTTGTTCTAAAAAACGCAAGTTTTCATGAAAACGATTTTAGGAGATACAAAGCTTATGGAGAAGTAAAATTTTTAATTAAAATTACAAGTAAAACTTTTGGTTTATCCATAAAGGGTAACACTTGAAAAGAAAAAAACACACTTTTTGCAGCAAAGCAGTGTAAAAAGAGGGCATTTTTTTGTGCAAAAAATGGGGCAAGTTTTTCAAAAAGGGCAATAGTTTTTTACGAAAAATGCTACTTTTCTTTGAGGGACAAGCCTTTTCAAAAATGTAGACATTTCTGTAAAGAGATAAGTTTAACGTAATAGAGAACCTTCTTGTGAAAAGTAACTTTTATTTCTTTTATTTCTGCAAATAACGCACCTTCGTGTGAAAAAAAGGCAGCAATTTTTGAGAAAAGGCAACATTTTTGTTAGCGATCTTTTAACAAAATAAGTTATAAAGAGAGATGGAGAGAGAGAGAGAGAAAGAGGCACACAATTTTGTTAGAAAACATCACTATTCACAAAAAATTTATTTTAAATGCCACGCATTTCAACCCTCGTACCCACTAGCTGTAAAATATTTTGAAATAAATTAAAAACTCTTTAAACTCATTTTACAGCAAGCAACACTTCAAGGAGATTCAATTTTATCACCCACTGTCTGTTAATATTTAAACCAACCGAAACAGACCATTTGTTTTCTGTATATCTTTGACAAAAATCTCCCAATTGAGATAAAAATTTATTTAAACATTCTTTTTTTTTTTTTGTTTGTGATTTTAGCGATTAACATCAACTGAAATTTTGCTACAATTTGCAACAAACATGGAAAATTTGTTGCACAAATTTATTGACCATTTTTGCTTTTAAAATATAAACGAAATTCTTTTTATTGTAATTTATCATGAAATCATTTTGTATCCAGTTTTGCCAACAAGAATTGATTTCTGTAATTTTTGCTGCTGCTTCCAAACGAAATATTTTTTTTGGGTTGGTTTTTCGCATTTTTTTTATTTTTTGTTTCCTTAAGAGGGAGGTCAAAGCAAATTTATTATTCAAGCGGGCAAAATTATTTTAATATTTATGATTAATTTTTTTTTTATCTTTGAAATTTTAAACAAAAACACGTTTGGATATAAGAAATAAATTTGTTTTTAAATATTTATAACAAATTTGGGCAACCAATTTGTGATTTTAAATGCAAAAAAAAAAAACATGAATAAAAAATAGAAATCATAGACTTTTTGCAACAAATTAAAATCATTTTCACAAAAATCCTATTTTATTCTAAATGACTTATTGCGCAGATGCTCTTTAAAAAAATACTCTGTTTCATTTGTTTTTTTTTTTTTAATCTAGGCTTTTACTAGCAAAACGTTCTTCTACGCAATGAGAATTTAGTATGAAATTCGTTCTCAACCGATAAATGAAAATATCACTAATCATGGCTATATTTTTATGGGTATTTCCAACATTTGTAGCCAAGTGATCAATTATTTCGACCTTAGTGACTTCACATATCCTCACAGAAAATAGTCTAGTGGCGTAAAATTCCACGATCTTGAAAGCCAATTGCGTCTGAAATATGAAAATATGCGATTAATAAACGAGCTGCGCAACATGTTGTGCCGTAGTGTTGAAACCACAGCTCCTGCATATCATGGGTTGTTCAACTGATGAACGACAAAATCACAAATCATGGCTCTATAGCAGTCACCGTAATGTTCTGACAAGTATCGTTTTAAAAAAGTACGGATCAATGATTCATGACAGGGAACAAACAGTCTGTTTTTTTTTTTTAATGTAACAGTATCCTAACTTTCACTCTCATATCCGGCAGTTTTGTGTATTGACGTAACCATTCAAACAATAGTGAGCGCTGTTGCTAAACAAAATTTTCTTAAAAAAACCGGTATCAGCGGTAATTTTTTTTTGGGCCCCAGTTGCACAATATAGAAGCGTTATTCAATGTCGGTACACTTATGTTGAAATATCAAACCAAACTAAACATAAATTTGGTATTAAATTGTAAGAATTTATTCCGCCAGCAGTAAATGAAATACTATTGCCATTCCTTTCCGCCGATATTGGAAGAGACATAGGACTCTCAAAGTCCGACCAGTGGCTTATACATATACTGGTACCACCGGAACCTGTTGCCCACACGTCTACGACCATTTACTGATTGTTGATGAGACCCCTCGGGGAGCAAAGTGGTGGCTGTGGTTTAATCAAGCTTTGAAGACAGTTCCGAAGAGCTATTAACGAAAAGACAAGGTTAACATCCAAATAAATGTCCTAGTTGCGCTTGTAACAGGATTACACCATCCAAGTTTCCAATTTTTTAGCAATGAGTGGGGACATGGGATTGCTATTGAGGTGTTTATGCACCTAGTTTGTATTCGTTTTAGGTCGTGGGTGACCGCTTTCCTACACCCAGCGGCACCATGGCTTAGTGCTGATGTAGATCCTATCATATCAATCACCTCGAATCACCTTACCCAACATAAACTAGCAGTATTTAGACATGTGATACACAGACTTAAGACAATAACACATTGTTAAGATAAAGAACCCTACACAATTTACACCACAGCCAAATATAATGGCTACAAACCTCTACTACCACTACTATCGACGAACTTCTTAGACTATACAACACTAGAAACAGGAATAAAGACTAGTAGTATTGTTTATAGCAATTAAAAACAAAAAAACGTTAATTGGCGGTTCTTTAGGAAGCAGTTGCCCTTTTTTGAAAAAACTTGCCCTTTTTGGCACAAAAACTTGCCCTTTTTTAATAATAGTGATTTTTTGCAAAAAGTGTTTGTTTTATTTTTAAATGCCATTCCCTCTGCGGATACACCGAATGTTTTACTTGCCATTTAGCAAAAAGTATCATTAACCCTAAAACTCTCTCTCTCTCTATCTCTCTGTCTCTGTTACCCCTTTAAAGACCCTCCGGGGGCACATATATATGGTCTTTATAGAACTTCGACTATCTAGACACAGTGCAACTGGGGGAAAAAGGGAGCCCAGTCCCCTGAAGTCAGCAGGGAGACTCCACTTTATTCGCACGGGAATCAGTAATGCCCGCAGAGTTCATTATTTGTCTCTTTAGACATTTAATAGTTCTCTGACTGATTATTGAGGTTGGCCCTTTATGGGAGTATCGTGGTGGTTGCAGTTGGTAGTTGTTTAATATGGTGACCAGGATCATTTCGCCGTTAATGACACGCTAGGTGAATGATCCAGTCCAGTGAGCATGCTAGACATGTGTTCTGGATAGGAGTTGGAAAGTCTCCAACTCTTAACCAAGGAGTGATGATTTGCAGCCCTGCTCTGGAATCATCGAAGTTGCAACTAGAAAGTTCTGTTGCATAGAATTATAGCTTCGGCTTCCTAGGACGAGCATAACGTTCCAAATTATGCAGTGGTTTGGTCCACCATCTGATTAAGGCTTCATGGCCAGGCACGAATGTAAATCGAATCACACAGTCACCCCTTTAAAGTTGTTTAATTTTTTCTTAAGAAATTAAGTATTTTATTAGAAAAAATTTCGTTATTTTAAAAACAAAAAATTATTTAATTAAAGTTTGATTGTTCAATCAAAGTTATTGTTGCCTTTATTTATACCCAAAGGTACTTTTGTGAAAGTTGCCTTCTCCTATAAGAGGGCAGGCAACCTTTTCAATTTGCTTGCCTTTTTTTACAAAATACCTGTGTCTACACAAAAGCAGAGTTCGTTGCCTTTGCAAACAACCATTTAGTTACCAAAAAACAACAAAAATTGAAAATTTTAATATCACACTATTCTTTTGTTATTTAATATTTGTTGCGTTTGTTTTAGTTTCTTAAGAATTGTAGGGAAATTCTTGTTTTTCTTTCCATTTTATTTATTTAAACATTCAAACAATCCTTTTTTTTAATTTTTCTTTTCCTCAGAACTGTTTATTGCATTTTGTGTAAAGAAAAAGGAAAATTATTGTTTATTTGTTAGTTTTTGTTTATTTTCTTTTTATTTTTGTTTTTTCACAGCACTACATAAATATTGAACAATTGTCTGTTGATGTTGAGATTTGGTAAATGTTTGTTCAAACGTTCCATGACTGACGACTGTGTCTTCTTCAAAAGGTTTTTTTTTCGTTAACGCACAGGTCAATATACCGTCAAGTATTTGAGAAATTTTTATTATTGTTGTTGATGTTTTCAATTAAAGAGTGCATTCAATGTTGTTATTGTTTTGTTATTTACTTTAGTATTTGTTATTTGAACTTCATTATTGTCGATTGTCGAAGGTAAATTTCATTTAATGTTTTGTGATTAATTTTTAACGGCTTCTAATTAATGATTTTATAGGTTTTTATTTTTCTGTAGAAGATTGTTAAAGTGATGTTATGTAACATAAGAAAATATTGTTTTTAATGTTTAACGAACAACCTCGAAAACGTCACTGTATTATTTCCTAAAATTAAAGCAGCTTTTACTCGTAATCAGACTCCTTCTGAAACCGCTGTGCGTAATTTAATCGCTTAATTCAATGCCCATGATATTGTTGTTGACAATAAAGGCCCGGTTAGCCGAACGTTTGTATGTGAAAAACGTACCGTACTGTAACGTACGGACGTTTGTGTAGTTATAGAAACTTTAAAAACATGTCATACGATGCGGAATACTCCTAATTGTGTTGGTGCGATAGATGGGAAACACGTTGCTATAAAGTGTCCCCCCAATTCCGGCTCTTTGTATTACAACTACAAGAAATATTTTAGCTTGGTATTGATGGGTGCCTGTGATGCGAAGTACGCTTTTACATCTGTGAGTGTGGGTAGCTATGATAGCCAAAGTGATGCAGGTAGTTATCCCAATGTGTTTCATATGTTAAAAAATTTTAACCACATTTGTTATAGGAATATTTCGTTTGTCATCATTTGGGCACTCAGTAATATCAGGCAATTTACCTGCACCACCAGAGAAACCATTATGCCCAACATATGGTAATGCCTTCCCTCACTACTTCATAGACGATGCAGCGTTTCCGTTGAGAACCAATTTAATGTGCCCTTATTCACGGACAAATTTGGATGCAAGGAAAAGAATATTTATTTACAGACTCTCTCGTGCTCGGAGAGTTATAGAGAACTGTTCTGGTATTCTATGCGCCCGTTGACGAATACTGTTAGCAAAAATTGAAATGTCGCCGGAGAGTGTCGACGTCATTGTGCTGGCATATACCGTTTTACACAACTTTGTCATGCCAAACGATCAAAAACGCTGGTATTGCCCTTCAAGTTGCGTTGATCATAAAGCTGAAGACGGTACTATCCAAGAAGGAGGCTGGCGGAAGGAGCTCAAAAGTAACGGTGATAGACCTATGCGTTCTTTTGCAACACATAACCGCAGATCTACTCAAACAGCGCTAGATTTGAGAGATAAATTGACGCAATATTTCTTAAATGAGGGGGCAATTTCATACCAACACCAAACGGTTGAATCAGAAAATTTATTTGTCTGATCACTTCAATATTTTATTTAACTATATGTGCTTAGATTTTCCGACGGGGCTAAAATTATTTTTATTTGGGTACGGTTTTCCGTCGACCCTCGTCACATTTAGTTTGTGAACAAACCGATTTCGGCTGTTTGCCATCTTCAGTGTTCTTTTCGTACTATTTATTATATATTTAATTAAAAGGAGATAAATTTTATTTCTTATTTTTATAATTCATTTGGATAAGCATTTGCATTTTTTTCATATCCTATAAACAAACGTCCCTTACATTACATTACCTTAGGTAACGTCAACATTCGGCTAACCGGGCCTTAAATCCTTCATCACTGAGATTATGGATAATTTGTTTGGTTCATGTTATTAACTACCACAAAGGGTTTGCCTAACATTCAAACGCCACCAGGCCTCTGCCTTCATTGTTCGTACACATGAAATGATTGTCTCATCTCTTAATGAAATGGTTAAAAAAATTCAACTGCAGCATAAACAAACACATGCCCAGTAGTGCTAAGACATAAAAAATCTTATCTTATTTTACTACACTTAGCGAAACACTGCTCCAATATCATATAATCGTTGATCGTATATATCGTTGAACTGAAACAAAGTTTATGTTACGTTACGATCTAGATTTTGTGTTGTCAAAATGGTTTTACAAGTTCCTTGGGTTACACTATGGGCCAATATAGTCAAGTAACTTTTTTCTAAGTATAAGTCTTTATTTAATAAAAAATTTTAAACTTAATTTTTTATTATTATTCAGGTCTGAATATTTCATTTTTTCTGTTGTTTTATTTTTTGAAATACATTATTCACCGCTGAATAATGCTTTTTCCAGATAAGTGGAGAGGAGTCTTATGTCCCTAGAGCTTCTACATTTTTTATGTCTCTGCTAGTAATGCCCACTAGCAATTTTTGCGTTATGGCTTTCGGATATTTTATTTCCTTAAAATTGTTCTTCTCAACGCTTTTGTTTTAGTTGGTTAGGGTTCTCTAACAAAGAAGTGATCGATCTCTGGTACCATCTCTACTATCTCAGCTCTAGATAACTGAACCCTTGCAAGACTTTAGTCCTCTCATCACTTATTGGATCGAATTTCCTTTAGAGAAGCTGACAGATTCGAATTTGCATTTGTTTATTCCCTCAGAGACTTGTGTTCCAAAATTTGGGGTATATGATCATACCCTCCACCTAAGGTTGCAGAACCCTGAAAGTAGAAGTTCACAATTTTCAGTTTGGCCACAATCTACCAAATCATGCTGTAGGATCTAGTAACCTGCAAGGGCAACCTTTTCTTCGTTAGGCTATCGAGGCAGATAGTGTGATTCGTTTTACATCCGCACCTGGCTATGTAGCCTTAATCAGATGGTGGACAAACCACAACTGTATAATTTGGAACGTCATACATACGTCCTAGATAGCCGAAGGCATAATTCTTAGCAACAGAACCACCTAGTCGCAACTTTAATGATTCCAGGACAGGTCTGCAAACCATCACACCTTGCTAAAGAGTTGGAGACTTTCTAACTCCTGTCCAGAACACATGTCAAGCATGCTCACTGGACTGGATCATTCACTTTGCGTGTCATTATCAGTGAGATGATCCTGGCCACCATAATAACCATTATACTGTTATGGGGCCGCGAAACCACAACCACCACGATACTCCCATAAAGGGCCAACCTCAATAATCAGCCAGAGAACAGTTAAATTTCTAAAGAAACAAATAACGAACTCTTCGGCTTACTGATTCCCGTGGAAATAAAGTGGAGTTTCCAGTTGTACTCCTGCTAACTTCAGGGGACTGGGCTCCCTTTTTCACCCAGTTGCACTGTGTCTAGATAGTCAAAGTTCTATAAAGACCATATATATGTGCCTCCGGGGGGGATGCGACTTGTGACAGTAAAAGGGAGCTTTTTAATTTGTAGTCCGTCTAAGAAATTTTTTAATAATTGCAGCCAAATTTTTTCAGTATAGAATTCTTGACGCCATGAATTAGCGTCTGTATTTAGCTACTTTAGCTCTCACCAAACAATTAATTAATGAAAAGCTAAGAGTACTATTTTAGCTTTTGCTAAAAGTACTATTGGTCGCAATATTTTTAGCTGAATTAAGACAATTGTTTGATGAGAGCTCAAGTAGCCAAATACAGGCGCTAATTCATATGGCGTCTCATGAATTCTATAATAAAAAGTTTTGGATGGAACTTTTAAAAAATTTCTTAGAATGGCTACTAGCGGCAAAGTGCCCTTTTTCGATAGAATGCCACACTGAATACATCATCATTGGCAAACCGATTAAACTCTTTCTCTAGGGAAATTCGTTGAAACCCTTAAATTACAAAGACTTGATATTTTAGCCTAGACAACAACAACCCAATTTTCCGTTAGCAAATTACAAACATCATCATTTTACACTCAAATTTAATTGCTTCAGATTATCAATTTCAAATTTTCAATTATTAAAATTATTTATCTTTGTTTTTTGATTTAATTTGTTTGTTAAATTTAATCTGCGTTAAACAATTTTGTTTTGCATTTTATGGCAAATTGTTTGATCATGTTAACAAGCATTCAGTCACTCACTTACTTACTCACTCGCTCGCTCGCTCGTATCAAATCAATGTTAAGCGCCACTCGTTCGTTATTCATTTATCGGTATGTTGTTGTTTTTCTTTGTTTTTGTTTTTGCATTGTTGCCTACCCAGTTGACTGTTGGCTTGAGTTCAGCTGATTTGATTACCCTACACCTAAATGTAAACATGAGATTCAATTTTTAATGTGACCGCCTACATGCTGCCGGGTTTTAAATTAAGATTCCAGAAAATTGTTATTTATCGTTTGTCTTTGCTGATTTGAATTGAGAGTAGAAAAGACTTTTATTTTCCTTGTGCTGCTGTTAATTTGTCATAATGTGTCTAATTTATTTAAGGCAGACTGTTCTGTCTGTCTGTCTGTCTATCTATCTGCGATTCTGTTTCTGCAATTGTTTTTTTCGTGCGTTTCAGGAATAAATGAACTTATAAAAGGCTGTGAGTCATAAGACAGAAAATATGATTTAAATGCGTTTAAGAAGATAATTTATAGTTAAAAAGGAATTAAGAATTTATTGTCTGAAAAACATGTATTTTCAGAATGTTGTTAAGAAAAAGAATTTAAAAATTCTTACTTTTGCAAAAGATGTAATTAAGTGTTCCTGCGTTAATTGTGTAGAAGAAGATAAAAATAATAAAAAATATTCAAAATTGCATCTACAAAGAGATTCTAAAAGCGATCTAGATCTATCAATGAAAAGCTACGCTATAGATGGTGTCTTTTGTTGAGGTTAGGTATATCAAGCCAAGATTTAGGGCCAGTAACTGCCACATATTCGCCACTGTCTCGAACGCACTGTCGCGAACGCAGCCATATGCCTGGCATTATCAGCCTACTCTGATACATAAACGAACTTCTAGACAAATATTGGATCAATGCGCTCATATTTATCCTTAAATTTTCGCATGGAACCCCTTAACACTCGTAATTTCCCCTCCGGGGGCACATTGATATGTTTTGACGAAATCTCACCGTCATTACATGTGTCCCCTTCAAGGCTAGCTGGGAGTCAACTGAACAATTCCACTTTATTTCCACGGGAATCAGTAAAGCCCCAGATTTAAGCTTTTTGACTTTTTAGCCTTTTAGCTGTTCTCTGTCTAATTATTGAGGTTGGCCCTTCGGAAGTATCATGGTGGTTGTGGTTTCGCGGCTCTCATGAATTTGATTAATGAGCCAGGATCCTCTCACCTTTACTGAGATTAATAGGTGAATGATCCGGATCCAGTGAGCATGCTTGTCATGTGTTCTGAACCAGGAGTTTTATAGTCTCCAACTCTTCAGCAAGGAGTGGAGGAGGTTGGCGGCCCTGCTTCGAAAGCTCCGAAATTGCAACTACGAATAACCTGTTGCTAGAAATTGGTCTACAGCTGCCTAGGGCGCGGCGCATGCATCATATCGCCTCAGTGGTTTGACCACTGTCGAGTTATGGCTTACATACGCTAGGTACCGACGTAAATCTTATCACGCATTACTCGTAATTGTTGCAATCAAAGTTGCCTTTAGATAAAGCAGTTGGCCTCATTGTAATATTGGATGTTTTGAATAAAAATTAATAATTCTTCCAGAAGATGTTGGTTTTTTATACCAATCAAATACTAACTTATTTTTCTTCCTTGTTATCAATATATCTAAATATGGAAGTCTAGATTCAAAACATCCGAGGAAAATGATAATAAACACAGCGAAAAATATGATAGAGAGAATATTGACTATAAGTGATAGAGAATTTCATTGGAAGAATAGGGATACAATAAGAGATATACTTAATGACAATGATTTTCCAGTAGAATTAACTAACAGATTAATTAGACAATATGGTAGTTATAGGCATAATTTAGGAAATTCTACGGCAGAGCCAAGAAATTATAAATCATTAACTTATGTTCCTGGAATATCAGAAAGATTAAAGAAGTGTAAAATATATGACACAGATAAATATATAATTGCACACAAAACACATAACACATTAAATAAATTATTTGGCAGTATGAAGGATAAAATAGGAAAAATGGAAATATCTGATGTAGTATACAGGATACCATGTGGAGGAAATGACCAGGTGAACTGTGACAAAGCTTATATTGGGACAACAAAAAATAAACTTAAAACAAGATTAGCTGGTCACAGGTGTGACCAAAAATATAGGAATATTTCAACACAGAAGACATCCTTATCTTCACTTTGTAAGAAAAATAATCATTATCCAAAGTTTGATGAAACATCAGTATTAGATATAGAAAAAAACTCCAAGAGACGTTATATGTTGGAAATGTTAGAAATTGTTAATGTACCAAATGTAAGGAGAATAAATTTCAAGACAGACACAGACAATTTAGCTCAGAATTATAGGTACTTAATTCAAAAGACATATAATTTGTTATAATTATTTCATAAGAGAGAATTTGTTATTTGTTATTTATTTGTTATTTCCGTTTCCTTGTTTTTGTATGTTTGAATATTTGAAAATTTAAATTTTTGTATGTATGTATGAAAAAATATTTTATATGTTTTTGACAAATGTTTTGAAACATTTTTTCAATATGTTAATAATTTTTTGTTTTCAAAAATAAAAATTTTTTCCTGAAGAAGCTTTCCAAAGGAAAGCGAAATATCGAAAAAAAAAATATATAAAAAAGATCGTTAAAAAGAAAAAAAGATATAGATTAAAAAATAAAAAATAAATAAAAACCTCTAAAAAACTGGAATCAGCAAAATTTGCTTTTTAAAAACTTTTTCAATCCCACTAAAAATGAAAAAAAATTTTTAAAGTGCCAACTATCAGATTTTAGCGAGGGCTAAGAGCAACAGCCGCTTCGTCAGCACAATATTTATATTTTTTTAAACAAAGGGATCCAGTGGCCAGGAAAAATTGTATTACTAAATCAAATCTGGTAAAATCAAAGCCAATTGTCAGTCCAGTGGTTCTTAGGAGATTTATATTCTAATTTTAGATATAGGTGCCAAGTCTGGTGCCAGGGTTCTCCTCAAATGAAATAATATCCAAATAGCAGATATTGAAACAAAGACATACTTCCACCGAAACGTTGATGGCTATTACGTTTGCTACAGATTCTTTTCTTATTTTTCTTCGATCTTCCACCTTTAAAATGTGTGGCGCCATCTTTAGGCAAATTCCATTGTTCACAAAGGTGCCACTGACATTTGATCACATTCGTTGTCTTCTCAGACACAATTTAATTTATTTTTTGCAAACTGCTTCCAACAGCAATTTAATTAAATCATATTTTTTTTTTGTAAATTATTATTAAATTCAGCCAATTATATACAGAAGACGGCAACAACTAAAACAAGAACAACAACAACAACAACAGCAACAAGACAACAACAACAAAATTATAATGTCTACGTTTAAAGTATAAATACTAAAAAAAAAAACATGTTTAAATTGAAATTAAATGCATCATCTTGAGTGTGGTGTCTGAAGTGCTTCCTACAAAATAAGCGGCTGTAGACACGGTCTCCCTAAAATGTGTCCCTTTTATTATGGCGGACACTGATTATTATGATGCTTATGACAACGATAGCGCTGTTATTCATTTTTGCTAAGGAAATTTAAAGTACAAACGAATTAAAAAAAAATCACCACAACTAATTGAGTTGTAGTTGATACTTTTGTGTTGTTCAGCTAAAAACTTAGCACAATGTGAACTTTGAAAAGAATCTGATTTCAGTGGGGGCACCACAGAAGTGTG
The DNA here is from genome assembly GCA_030448955.1 of Trichopoda pennipes. Taxonomy (NCBI): domain Eukaryota; kingdom Metazoa; phylum Arthropoda; class Insecta; order Diptera; family Tachinidae; genus Trichopoda; species Trichopoda pennipes. Next base: position 8,600,742 of record JASKUP010000002.1, read on the forward strand.
GCAAAGTAAATTTTGATACGCTCATTTTTATTCTTTTTTATAATTTCATCATTTTGTCTTGCTTTTCTAATTCAAGGAAGGAGTATTTTAAGAACCAGTCTGCTGTGATAATGATGTTTATTTTTTGTTACTTTGTGGCGGGCTATATAAGTATACGGATGACTAGCTGTCCCTGCCTGGTCGTGTCTGTCTGTGGGTGTTGTCGTCAGCTCAAAACACTTTACATTTTGGGGATTTTTTTTTTGTTTCCTGCAAATTTCGTGTGGCTTTTGGTTTGCATGAATGGCTGGCTGCCTGTATCGTAATGTGTCTGTTCTTTTTATGCTTAATTTGGCAGCCTGTCAAAATGATATAAACATAATTGAGTGTGTATCTCTTTTTCCCTCTCTCTCTCTCTCTCTCTCTCTTTCTCTTCTTGTATTCATGATATAATAAGACCTGTTTACAAAACCTCTCACCAGGATTATTTAAACAAAATCATTAAGATCTGTAGTCGCACAAATGTGAGGCTATAACAGTCATCACAAAGGGAAGATGTGCTAACTGCAATAGCAAGTGAACAGCGTCAAAAAGCAAATGCACAGTCAAATTCTCCAATTGAGTTACTGCGGATTGAAACCGTTGACATTCCCTAATTTGTATAATAACCATGTGTCAAGAGTTTTGATGAAATAAGTCGGTCCCAGATAAATAAAATCTATGGCGAATTAGGAAACATTGCAAGTAGGAGCTTGGATCTTAGGATATTGACTTTGAATTCCAATTGGATCCTTCCTGATTTACCCAATTGCTGTACAACTGGGTATGATTTTAAGTCAATCCGCGTCAAATTTGGTATGTGAATATACCGGTTTCGGCTATATGCCATCTTCAGTGTTCTTTTCTCTCTCTATGCTGTATAACTCCTTGACTGTTGATTTTTTTTCTAGTGCATTGTGAGCTACATAGGGATTCAAACGAGACATGCATTAAGTTCGGTAAAGTTTAATGTCTCTTGCAACGTCAGTAATAAGAAGTTGAGTGTTGTTACAATTTCCCAAAAAGGAATACAATAGAAATTCCAGAATTCAATAGTTTATCACTGAGTAAGAAAGATATTTGGAATAGATCATCAAAAGCAACAACACTTTTAATTCAATCCCCATTTAGTCTTGTAGCTACAAACCAATTCCAAGAAAAATAAAAACCAATTCCAATACAATACTTTAAGTTCAATCCCCATACAACCTTGTAAGCATAAAGTCGAAAAATCAGACGATTCTCTGAGGTTACTATTTCACAACACGATAGCGACAAAGATAAATAAAACCAACTAATAGAGATACAAAAATACAGTTATTATAATAACAAAACCAGTTGATACATTATTTAAAATATTGTCTACTACTTCTCTCATCTTTACGGAAGCATATGAATTCCACGCCAAAAGAACTGCTCTGGTTTTGAGGTAATTTGAGGAATTTATTAAGCCAATTTCTAATACCCTGTTTTCAAGTTAAACGTATTCAAGTAAGGGCGCTCTACATCAATCAGAAGGGTCAGGAGCTATGAGGCAGGTGAGCCAATACTTCCTATCCATTGTTCTCCAAATAGTTTTTAAGCAATATTGCCATATGTAGCCGACCGTTGTCATGATAGAAGATTATGGCTTCGCGTCTGGTAGAATATTCTGATTATTTTTCGTTGGTTGCTCTCTTCAAGCGAATCAACTATCTTTAATATAGGGTCCCTGCGATCGTTTGACACGTTTTCAACAGCTCATAATACAAAACACCTGTCTGATCCCACCCAATAAAAAGCATTACCTTGACGTCATGAATACTCGATTTTGGCGTTGATTTGGCTGGATTTGACTGAATCCCAATGCTAAAAATATAGGGAAATGGCTTGTTGTATGTCTCCAAGTTTTTCTTGGGTTTAAAAGCGATATTTGTGGAGCAATCTCTCCAACTCCTTTAAACACTTTCGACTGACCAGCCTTCTCCTTCTATTATCTATCGCAATCACCAATTTTGAATCGCGCAAACCATCGTTTGCAAGTTTTTGATGCCAGTAACGTTCTATGAACAATCAATAACTTTTGGCAGCTGTTTACTTAATATGAAAGAAAGTTATCATACTATCCCGCAAAAAATCGATATGTTATAGCGATTGAACTAAACGTGTTCTTTCATTTAAATGTTTATGTCGACATTAATAACTTGTATACTTTACATTGAATATTTTAATTGTTTACAGTTTATCGCTGAGAAAGAAAGATATCCAGAATAGCTCGTCAACACCTTGAATTCTATTCTCCTTCAGCCTTATAGGCAGAAAAGAACTATAAGTTCTAACCCCATCAGTAATAGCCAATACAAATGTATGGTATCCCTATCTAACCCCATTTCACTACAGGATAGTGAAAAAAGTTTGAAAAATTCACTTACAACATAAACCGAAAAACGCAACTATCATTCGACCACCAGGATAATTAACAGGAAACACTAAGTAAATTCTTTATAATTTTTTATTTGTTTCAAACCAGCACGCAAGAGATGACCCTTACACATGCAATGTATTGTGACAGAACTATGAAATCAGGTTATCGGGAGGAGGAAAGAGGGAGTAGTGTTTATAGACATTCAACTTAACTTTACATATTGAAAGTGACAGGAAAGACCTCTGGAGAGAGTTTATTCCACATACGGACGGTTCTGCTAAAAAATCGAATTATCCCTGTTATGCGTTGCGGGTTTCACTAGCCCATCAATCACAACTTAATTCGTGAAGAGCACGAAAATTCTTTATAATTGGATGTGCTCTCCACGAAAATCGAGTTAAATGCAAAAACGAGCGAGTTTCGGGAACAAGTTCCTTAATTTTATTAAACAGTGAAATACAACCCACATAGAGTTGATGCTCCAGAGAATCAATAGAATTGGATAGTCTACTGTTGCCAATAAGCCTCTGGACCCTCTCCTGTAAGCGGTCGAGAAACTCCACAAATAGACTTTGGAGCGCCGGCCCATACATGAGAGTTATATTCCATCTTTGGACGGCTATAGGTGGTATATATAGAACAGATATCGAATGCAGATCGTTTTAGAAAACCGAGGCGCTTGAAGGTTTTTTTAGATACCTGAAAAGTGTGCCTAGACCATCGAACATCACACTAAATTTTAATGCCAAGAATATCAAGAGCTTACGATTCCGTAATGCCACCCATAGTTACAGATAAAGCAACATTTCCGAACACAGATCTATGCGTAAGCTTGCAACATTGTGTCTTACGGGCATTAAAACCTACCCTATTCACACGACTCCATTCCGAGATTGTTGCGATATCGTAATTGAGCGTATCATTCATGTTCTGTCTTTTGGCACCCACCTCCAACTGGTGCGGTCTATTATTAAATGAATACGAATGACTCATGGCGCTGTCATCTGCGAAGGAGAAGTATATAGGATTGAAAGTTTAACAAAGAAGGTGATTTAGAAAAATAAGAAATAGGGTAGGAGAAATAACGGAGCATTGCGGTAGCCCTGAATAAATCTTGAACTCCTGTAATGAAATCCCATCTTTAACAACTCGTATAGTGCGATTTCTGAGAAAACTCCATATAAATCTGAAGAAATTATCAACGACACCAATTGCAACAAGTTTTGACAGAAGTGCATCATGCCACACTCTATCAAACGCCTTGGAAATATTTACAGCCACCACCTTACTTTCTCCGAAATACGTGATAACATTGACATCTGTATCTAGCTGTGTAATCCACAATCAGATGGTGGTCATACCAATGTGGCTGAAAAGCAGCATCAAGCTCGCCCTAGGAAGTCGAAGACTAATTTCTACCAACAGGTTATTGCTAGTTACAATTTCAGAAGTTTCTAAGCAGGAGCGCAAACCACCATTTGTTGCTGAAGAAATGGAGACTATGCTTCCTGTTTCCGGATCATTCACCCAATTTTCTCAGTAAAGATGAAATGATCCTGGTCCCTTAATCAAATTTATAAGGGCTGCGAAGCCACAACCACCACGATACTCCCGAAGGGCCAACCTCAATAATCAGTGAGAGAACATCTAAAAGGCTAAAGAAAGAGACAATTCTTATTTGCGTGCGGTTTTCCGACCCTCGTCAAATTTTGTTTGTGAACAAATCGGTTGCAGAATATTAAAAGAACACTGAAGATGGCAAACGGCCGAAACCGATTTGTTCACAAACCAAATTTGACGAGGGTCGACGGAAAACCGTACCTAAATAAGAGTGAATTTAGCCCCGTCGGAAAATCTAAGCACATAAAGAGACAATTAGCTGAACTCTGGGGGTTACTGATTCCTGTGGAAATAACATGGAGTTTTCAGTTAACTCCCCGCCAGCTTACAGGGGACTGGGCTCCCTTATACCCCCGTTGACACGTGTCTAGATGGTTAAGTAATCCATAAAGACAAATAAATGTGCCACCGGGGGGAGGACTTTCTCCGAAATGATGTGATTTGATTTACATCTGCACCGACTAGGTAGTCAAACCACTTGAATAATTTGCAAACGTCATTCACGCCCTAGGAGGCCATCGAACATGTATATCCTCCGGTCACTCCTAGTAGCAATTACGAAAGCCCGAAGTAGGCCGCAGCCTTCACTCCTTGCTAAAGAGTTGCAGACTTTCCAACTCCTCGTTCAGAACGCATGAAGCTTAATATAATTAAGAACACGACGGCATTCATACTCACTGGACCTGAACCTTTCATTGTGTTCCTTTTGAATGATCCGACCCACAAACTCTCACGAGGGTCTCGAAACCACAACCACCACGATACTCCCATATAGGGGCCAACCTCAATAACCAGTCAGAGAACAGCTTATTGTCTCAAGAGACAAATAGTGAACTCTGGGGCGTACTTATTCCCGTGGAAATATGTGGATTGTCCAGGTGACTCCTACTAGCCTTTGAGGGGCCTGGGCTCCCTTTTACCCCGCAAGACACCAGTCTAAATGGAATAGTAGGTTCCAAAAAGACTATCATGTGCCCCCGGGGGGAAACTTTCTCCAAAATGATTTATAGAGTTGCACCATTGTTTCGGCAGGAAAACGATTAAGTCACCCGTAGAGCGCCCCCTACGGAAGCCATGCTGTCGGTCGCTGAGTAAGTTGTTGGACTCCAGGTACCTCACAAGATGAAAGTTAATCATACTTTCTATTACTTTAAAAAGTGCAGAACACATTGCAAGTGGCAGTAATTTTTAGGGTTGTTAGGCGCAGCTTTTTTGGGGAGTGACGTTATATGAGCAACCCTGCAACACTTTGGAAATTCGCCGCTATGATACAACGTGCTGAAGAGAGCTGCTGACGGATATGCTAGCATCGAAGAGCACTGTTTCAAGGTGAATGCTGGAATCCCATCCGGCTCAGGAGATTTGTTGATCTTGAGATCTGATAAAACACAGTAAATAAATGTGAAATATTTGGAAATTACTAATTGAAGTCACTAGAGCGGGGTTTAAACACTACTTCTCCATATTTCAGAGAAATGAAAGAACGTTCCTTACTTTCACCAGGCGACTTCTTTCATTATTGCTCTGTATTCTAAAAACATTTACACTCGTTAAAGTATAGACTTTCTTAAAATTTAGATCTCCACTAAGGCTGGCATATGGCTGCATAACTCTTTTTAGTCGACAAAGTAAATGTATGTGATTCTGAATTCCAAAGCAATAATAATTCGCCAAAGTCCTTCGTTTTTTTTATAGAAAATTTGGGTTATTCCATGTAAAGTTGCGAACTGTCATTGAAAACTTTACTATTCTCTTAGTGGAATATGACTGGTAGCAAGAGAAAATGATAGTTTTGGCGAAAACATTTTGACGTTATACCAAGACCGCTTCCAAGCTTACCTTCTCCTTTATGTTATACTCGTGCAAAATAATAGTCTCCAAATTAACTTCATCTCCACTTCATTTACTTTTTTGGTAGTCATTAATCAAAAAACATACAAAAATGTTCAAAACATCTTTCAACATTTTTTTTTTTGCTTTCGTGTGTTTTCTTTTAATACTTTTTTCGCTATTTTTCAACATTTTATCACATTTGGTTTGCAACATCCCATTATTTTTGATTAATTTCATTTTATGTTGTTGATTTTGTGCTGTCAATGTTTAGTTTGTACAACCCCAAGACAATGGCCACTTAACCCCACATTAGCCTTGCAACACCTAAAGCATTGCGCTGCTGTTGCATTTAAATACATTTTTTTTGTTGTTTTGTTTAATTTTGTTGATTTAAATTTTAAGTGTAAAGAATTATGCAAAAAGAAACAGCGCAATAACCAAAAAAGGAATTATTATTTAAGCAGACATTTTACTAAAAATCTAAAACTTAATTGAAAATAATGTAATAAAAAATCATTATTTATAAATTTTATTAAAGTTTGATCATTTTTGAAATTTCGAAATTATGTTCGAATGTTTGAAAAAGGAATATTATTTTAGCAACATTTTTTGATAGTAAATAAAGAAATCTTAAGCTTAATTGAAAATAATATTATTAACAAATCACGTTTTTGCACTTTAAACTAAACAAAACTAATTATGTCACTATTATTTATAAATTTAAATAAAATTTGACGATTTTCGAATTTTCGAAATTATGTTCGAATGTTTTCGAATTTTCGAAAATTGCTGTAATAACTAAATAACTAAAGTGCCTTTTAACTTACATGAAAATAGTTCAAAATTGTTGACTTTAACTAATTTCTGGGATAATCGAAATTCGAAAAACCATCAAAAGTAAAGAATTATATGAATTCTACTGAAGTTTTTTTTAATAAGTATCTTTCTTATTTAATAAAATAAAGTTTGATGGTTTTTGAAATTATGTTCGAATATTCGAACTTATATTCGATAACTTTAAATAAGGAGCAATATCGTGATTTGATTGAAAACCTTTTAACGCCACAACTGCATGCTTTGGGCTTAATTAACATTTTATATCAACGAGATGGTGCCACATCGTTTCATCCAGGATTACAGTGGAATTTCTACGAGACCTCTTTCCGCAACAAGTGGATGGTGGATCAAACCACTGTGGATTTAGTGTCACCCACGCCCCAGGAAGCCTTCGGATCTCTCTATCCTCCAGTAACTCCTGGCCGCAACTCCGAGAGCTCCATGCTGAAGAGTTGGAGACTATCCTACTCGCCGTCCAGAACACATTCAAGCTTAATAAAATTTCAGAACACAACCACAAGCATGCTCACTAACCCGGAACCATTCATTGTGTTCATTGTGTATGACCCGACCCACATAACTCAAACGAGGAAACCACGATCACCCGAAGGGCCAACCTCAATAATCCGTCAGAGAACAGCTAAAAGGCAAAAAAACCAAACAGCTGAACTCTGTGTCTTACTGATTCCCGTCGAAATAAAGTCGAGTTGTCCAGTTGACTCCTGCTAGCCTTTTAGGGGACTGGGCTCCCTTTTACACCCGGTAACACATGTAATGACGGTGAAATTCCGTCAGGGCATATAAATGTGCTCAAAATGATATTGTATTCCGTACATAATTGCCGACATCAAATAAAAAATTTATCACTATATCCGTTCTCTTTCATTTAATCAAAATTTTATAAACAAACAAACTAGTAAAGCTTCTCCGCGGATACCCTGTGGTTAGATCCCCTGATTTTAAAAATTTTAATCCAGAAACGGATTCCCAGAATATGGATAACACTTTATGAACTTACAAATTCTCCTAACGTTTGTTCAATCCAGATTTAAATCACGATACTTTCAGTACAACAAAGACAGCCCGTTGAATAGATTATACAATGTCGCTAAGCAAATATTGGTCCTTCGAGCCGCTTGAAGATGATCACTTCAATTTTGATGATTTTTAAGCCGCTAAAATTGTTCCGTTAAGAGCTTATAATACATCTGAATGACGAAGAAATTTATTCCTATATAATCTAGGTGATTCCTAAAATATGGCTAAAGTTATATGAGCTTCATTTATATAGCTCCGTGGTTACGAATTTTCGTAAACATTTATTCAATCCTGACTTAAATCACGATGCTTTCGGTATAAACAAGGATAAAACGTATTAACCTGTACAACAAAGAGAGCCCGGTGAATAGATTATATAGCGTCATAGCAAATATTGGTCCTTCGAGCCACTTGAAGACGCTTACTTTAATTTTAATGGCTTTGTAAACCATTAAGATTGTTACAAAAAGAGCTTAAAATACATCTGAATGAAATTTGTTCATAAATAAATTAAGAGAAATGAACTGAAGCCCAGGATCAAGTCTCCAATGAAAAGATCCCATGGAGGAGAACGGCTAAAAACTTGACATAAAAAAGTAGTGAGAGGATGCAAAATCGTAAAGCCTAAAAGTCTACATTACGATTGGGCGAAAATCTAAAATGGTTACAAGACGTTCTCTTAATACTGCGTTAATTTTGGTATACCTTATATAAAAATATTATTAAAAAAATTAAATTATACGTTCGTATAATTAATTTACAAATTTATAACAAATTTTGAAATTTTCCTTATAAACTCCATAATAAAACTCACTCACACGCGATCTCAAGCACACTCGCACTCAAGCCGTGCGAGTGCAAACTTGCAGCCAATCATGTAGACAAAGGCGTATTTTCAGTTTTATCGTTGATGCTTCAGTGCATTTTAGCGCAAAATTAATTGCTGCGTATATGAAACAAACAATTGAAAGCGAGCGTAAAATGTTATTAAACAACATCCCATCCCACTACTGTGTGCAGCGTTGATGCCAGGGCACAGAGCTTCACTATTTAACAGCTGCCAACAACATACGAGTGTATTAGGACGGCATTGAGTTGTATGGACGATTTTTTTTTGCGCAAATTTAAAAATTTTCGACCGGAATATTGTGCTACCTAATGTAAAAACTTAATGACGGAAATTTGAGAGAGATCGGACAACTATTTCCCGTGCCCCAAAGAGGTCAAAGGTCAGGTTTTTGGTAAATTCTATATTTTTGCAAAGGTTCGATTAAGGATTTCGTGTTTTTTTCTCGCAAATGGGTGAGACAAATGCTACATTTTTTCATGTATGTGTCGTAATTAATACTCAGCAAAAAATTGGAAACATTAACCCTTCTCTGCCCCGTAGTTTTTTAAATATTAGTTACAAACATGTATTTTGTGTTAAGCAAGTATACTAAAAGACGGACCACTTTAATTATATTTACTTCTTAAATTTACTAAATTAGCTTCTTTAGAAAATTGTTGTGTATAATTTTGTACCACCTGAAACAAAAAGATAAAAGAAGTTAGACTTTTTTATAAATTATAATACAACTTGTCATTACTTTGAATAAATGCTGCCGCTGCTCCTCATCTTTTGTAATTTGTTCATGGTATTCTTGAACTAGCTTTATTCCTCTCTCAGCGCAGTCGTTAACTATTTTTAAGCTAGCAATAATGCTCTTTCCTTTACAATATTCGTCTAAATGAGACCAAGAACTTGGGTCTTTTTTTTAAAAATCTGTAGAAATGTTAAACGTTTTTAAAAGTTTGTTGGTGTTGTTGGAAAATAATTCTTCCAAAATTACTACATTCTCTCTGCCAAGAAAATAGCTTAGAGTTGGACGCATTATGGTTAGTTTTTTTGGAAATTCTTCGTCTTCTAGATTATATTCAGAAAAGTCAGTAGCAAGCATCTTTTAAGCAAGTTTGGCCTTAGTTGTTACATCGATTCTATCATCGAACAGATGTGTTCGACGCGGTTGTGTCGAAGACAAATGCCTGTACTTTGTCTAAAATATTGTTTTCTTCTAGAGTATCATACACGGCAGATGATATTTCCAAACCAGTTCCTGCTGGTATATTAGGCATATTTAGTATGTGCTCAAGGCCAGGTGCAGTAGCTATTATCGCAAGACGGTCTTCAGTTTTTCCTGATACACTGGAAAGAAGTTTGGTATCCCAATGAATGGTCAATGGTGGATGTTTTGTTGTAAATTCTGATGCAATTTGTTCGCCTTTAGCTTTTCTTAAATTATCTCGATGTTGGCGTATAGAATTGCGATTTAAAATGTATTCCGACGTGTCCAGCTCAACTGCATCTAGAAATGCTACCAATAAATGAACTGCATCTCTGGAGCTAATTTTTAGTTTATCTAAAACATTAGCAAGTCTTGGTGTTAATATCTCCTTGGTCGGCCTCATTCTTTTTGGTTTTGAGCATTGTTCTTCAGATAACATCGGTGTATACAGAGCATCAACGTATTCCTCTGTTTCATTATATTCACTGTTTTCTGATTCATCCGAACTTAAAAAATCGATTATAATTGGTCCTATGGATTAATAAGAAAAGTTTCTTCAAATTTCTCTTTTAAGTTGTAACAAATAATTTTGTTAACAAACAATTGCAAATGAAATAATACAAACTTACCTTTTGATGTGGAGGGAGCTTCGCGAAGCATATGTTGTCTGATTTCTTCTCGCTGTTGGCGATTTTGACGTTTTCTTTCACTTTTTGCTAAATTGACATCCACTCCTAACATAGAGCCTTCACGACCTTTTAATCTCTGCTTGATCAAAAACTGTTTGTCGACTTCAATTTTAATAAGATTAATTGCGTCAGCTTGAGCAATATCAAACAAGTCATTTAATGAATCTTTCCATTCTTCACATTCTATTTTGTAAGAGCCTGAATTTCTGTTTTTATGTTTCGATAAATTTCTCCACTCATTGTATAAAACCACTATCTTTTTCTCGGCATTTATCAATGTCATAACAGGGATGCGTGCCTTTTCCCAAAATACTGAACACTCCTTAATTACAAGTCGAGCAGCAGATTTAACATCTAAATTAGCAGTCCTTAGATTGTAAAAAAAACTTTGAGGCACTCTCCCTTTGAGGGAAGCTTACTACCAGTCAATTTGAGTTTTGAATAACCAATGAGATAAATCTCCTCTCTTAAAAATGGCATTTTTAAAAATTATAATTTTCCAAAAAATCACTAAAAAAACACACACTTTATAGCCTTTTCACACATGCGTAAATGTCGACATTTAGTCAAAAACTGGCAAATGTAGTTAAAAAAAGCAGTAAAATAAAAAAATTACATTGCTGGTTCAAAGCAAATTTCAGAAAAACGCGGGAAAGCAACATGTGTTTGTTTACATTTCTAGATTGCTGGTGGTGTGGGGGCAGAGCAAATGCGGCTTGAGATGTGAATCCAAAAAAAATAAACAAGTTTAAAATAAATACCCTACAAACATAAACAATATATAAAACTATTTGACCTTTGACCTCTTTGGGGCACGGCTTAAAGGGGTCCAATTTTGCTCAAATTTTGACCATAGCCGTTTTGTAAGGGTTGACACAATATTCCACTCGAAGATTAACGAAAATCCAAAGTTGCATTTTCGCTGCCACCCTAGAGTGTATATATATGTTGGTGTGTTGCTTTTGTTGTTAAAAGTTTGATGTTGCTGTTGATGGGTTTTGATTAATTACACTTTATTCTTGTTGTTGTTGTTGTATAAATGAAGTTTTTGTTAATATGTTTATTTATGGAAGTTGTGATGAAAGCATTTGAGTGTTCTTTAACTTTTACTGTTGATCCTTTAGAAACTGGTAAATTCGCGATGGGCGAATGTGATGTAAAATAAAAATATTGAACAGATTTCCCAAAAATCTCGGGTAAGGTGAAGCGTAAGCAATTTTTATGTTTATTTCAATATTTTAAAGATAATCAGGCTTCGTCATGGGAAGGAACATCGGTAGCTAACAGCTGATTATAACTTCCGAAGTAATATTTCTAAAATAATTTCGAAAGAAACTTGGTGATATTGGGTGATATTTGAGATTTAACATTGCTGAATAGTTTTCTTTAAGGCGATTTGAAAGAGTGGGCTTACGTGAATAGATCACAAACAACTGACACCCTAACAGATGTAACTTGGCGCTGTATTGATAAGATGAGAAAAGCTTTGTTGCAAAATGTGCTTGAAAATTGAAATTCTTGAAAATGCCGACGTCTGCCGGCGCCTGCTCTATTATTAATTCCCATATCCTTTCTTTACAGTGGTATCAATAAAACTGAAGTTTTTTTACAAAGTTATAGGTTTAAAGCCCATTAACTTCCTAACCTAAAATTTTCCCACCCCTTACAGACTTGCCAGATTGACGCTACCATCTTTAATTGAAATACGTATGACGGAATAATTTTTTTGTTATCGAAAGAATATTTCAAGGTTACTGAAATTATGTTTTTGTTTAAGATTGTGGTGTCTACCAGGGCATGGAAAAAAGTGAAGAGCATGTTAAAAACTTGTGTTTTTAAACCAATTTACTTCCTAACCTCAAATTTACCCACTCATTATATAGAGTCACCAGATTTACTTTACGATCTTAATTGAAATACGCAAAATTGGATGCTTTAAATATTATCGGAAGAATGTTTGAAGGTTGCTGATTCGGGCCTCATTTTCTTTAACATTATCATGTCTACGAGAGAAGGGGAAAAGGGGGAGACAGCGTTCATTCATAAATTTTTGGTTATGAGTGAACATCTCCGTGTGATATTTGAATCACAACATTGCACAACTACAGGATCATTCTACTAACTCTCTCAGTGGTGTTTATCTAATCTAACGATTGATAAGGTTTATACAAGTCGACAACATTTCCGTTAAGTTTATAGGCTCTCACTATATCCCATCGGTATCAATTTAGGATTGCAGGCCAACAAGGTCTTTGTGCTTTTCGTTTTGAATATGAGTGCTATCCCAATTAAAATTCTTCATAACAGAAATATTTTCAATAGAACTTTTAAAATTGATACATTTTTTAGTATCGATTTCTGACAAAACTGTTATACTCCATAAGCCATAATAAAATTTTTTCTAAAAAAAATGATTTAAAATTATGTTTAGCTTGAAATTAAAATGTTTATACGTAAAGCTTCTAGCAAAACTGTTATACTCTATAAGCCATAATACGCACTTGGAATTTTTTTTCCATAACAAACATTTAGAATTATATTTAGCTTCAAATTAAAAAAAATTATGCTGCAAAACTTTTAGCAAAACTGTTATATTCTATTAGCCGTAATATGAACTTGGGAAATTTTTTCCAAAAAAAAAATTTAAAATCATTTTTAACCTTAAATTAAAAAATGTTTATGCGGTAAAGTTATTGACAAAACTGTTATACTCTTTAAGTTATAATATTTAATTAGAAATTTTTTTCTAAAAAAATTTTTTTAATTACCTTTAGCTTAAAATTAAAATCTTAATGCTGTAGAGGTACTAACAAAACTGTTATACTTCATAAGCCATAATATTTAATATATTTAATTGGGGAATTGTTTCTAAAAAGCCATTTCAAATTACTTTTAGCTAAAAATTAAAATGTTTATACTGTAAAAATGCTATTAAAACTGTTATATTCCATAAGCCATAATATTTAATTGCAAATCTTTTATAAAAAGAAAACATATAAATTACTTTTAGCTTAAAATTAAAATGTTTAGCTACTGTAAAGCTTAAACAAAAGCTACTAACAAAACTGTTATACTCCACAAGCCATAATATATAATATATTTAATTGGGGAATTGTTTCTAAATAAACTATTTAAAATTACTTTTAGCTTAAAATTAAAATGTTTACGCTGTAAAGCTACTAACAAAACTGTTATACTCCATAAGACATAAGATTGATTATATTTAATTGGGAACTTTTTTCTAAAAAATCATTTAAAATTACTTTTAGCTTAAAATTAAAATATTTATGCTGTAAAGATACTAACAAAACTGTTATACTCCATAAGACATTATATTTAATATTTTTTATTAGGAAATTGTTTCTAAAAAAACCATTTAGAATTATTTTTAGCTTCCAATTAAAATGTTTTTGCTGTAAAGCTGCTAACAAAACTGTTATACTCCATAAGAAACGATATGTACTTAGGAAATTTTTTCTAGAAAATTTATTTAAAATTACTTTTAGCTGCAAATTAAAATGTTAACGCTGTAAAGTTTTTAACAAAACTGTTATACTCCATAAGCGATTATATTTAATTGGGAATTTTTTTTCTAAAAAACGATTTACAATTACTTTAAAATTAAAATGTTTATGCTATAAAGCTTTGTGTCCTTTAAGCCTTTTGTTAAGTCAGTTATTAGTTTTTATTTTTAATATCATAATCGTGAGACATTTACCGCAATAGAGTTTATCAAATATTGGCGATCTTAAACGTCTGTTAAAATATTGCTACCAATTAAATATAAAACTTTGTAGTTTTCAGAGATAAAAACAAAACGTTGACAAATAATTTTTTATGTTTTATTAATAATTTCCTTGGATTTTGTTTTTTTTTTTTGTACAACGACTAAAGCTTGTTATGAAAATGTTGACAAAGTTGTTGTTGGCCAAATTTCGTGTGGACAATTTTGAACCCAGCGACAAGTGCTGGTGCTGGTTGGCACTTTAACAGTCAAACAAGCAAACTAACATATTTTAAAATATTTTGGTTGCTTTTTTAGGATTTTAACTTTTTGCAAAAGCTACTTTTGCTTGTCTTTGCAACAACAACAACAGCGACTGCCAGAAGAGACTGGGCTTGAAAAACAAAATGATAAAAATGCCTGCTGTTTAAGCTGGCGTTGAATTCGGTGCCTCTTGAATCATGACTGCTGTAAAGGAGTATACGAAAAAAATCCCATACCAGGCCCAGTGTGTTTTCAAATGGGGGAAAGGAGACTAATTAAGCTGTGAAATTAAATTTTGTTTTTTTTTATTTTTGTTTAACCGTTTTTACAATGAATCGCGCACAAAGTCATAGATTTCTTTTCAATGATAATAAAACATTTTCAGCTTCCACTTTAAAATTAAAAGGAAAAAAAAACATTTAAATATTAACAATTTTATCATCAAAATGAGACCTCCAATTGTGCTGATTTTGTTTAAACTTCATTCATGTCTTTTGGTCTATTTAAAGATTTATGGTTTAGTTTTGCTCAAATCTACAACAACATTAACAATAATAATATCGATTCCAAATGTTTACTCTATTAACTGCAAAACCAACAAAAACTTAAAAATATTTAATGTACATGAGTCTGTGTTTCTTGAGTCCAATAAGAGTTTAGCTCTGTTGTATTTACTTTCTTCAAATTATTTACACTATTCTGTTGTTTTGTTTTTGTTTTTGCTATCGATTAGTTTTGTTTACTTGGCTCTTGGGAGTTTTCAATCTAAAGACTTGAAAAAAAGCCACTCGTAAAAACCATGTGGCAGATTTTAATTTGAATGTAAGTTTATGTTCAGTGGTGTTTACAGATTTATAACACAATTTGTGTTCTCATTGTGCGAGTATTAAAGAAAAATCTAGCTGTTGGTGGCTGTTATAAAAAGGAATTATGGCATGTGCTTGGTTTTATATACTTAAATAACCTAAATTTCTAAAAATAACATTAAAAAGATTGGCATTCGGAATTAAGAAATAAGAAAACGTATTAATAACCGGAATGGCTGTCATTCAGAAAAACATATTTAAAAATAATTATAAGGCAGCAAGCCAGCAATCATGATTTTTATAGCAAATATTAAATTATTATAGTTATTTCCAAGTAAAAGTTAACTGCTTTAATTATTTCAATGAAAACAATTAGGTTTTTGATGAGTATAACAGTTTACATTGAAAAATTTCTATGAAGTAAGGCTGTTATTTCAAATATTTATGGAATACTAAAATTTTTATGCATTTAATAGTAAATTATACTTTGTATAACAGTTAAAAAATTATAACAGTTTTCTTTAAACATAACCTAATGAAATTATACGAATTGCAGGTAATATTTCAAGAAGGTTATGACATAAAACTTAAAAAAAAAATAATATTACTAATATAACAGTTTCAAAAATTGTAAATCTTAAAATATAATTAAATATTACAACTTTAATGCCTAAACGATCATCGTACAATAGCTTGTATAAAATCCTAAAGTAAGAAAAAAGTTATTTATTTTAAAAAAATTATAGATTATAACAGTTATATTTAAAAACAGAAATATTGTTGAATTAATTTGTAATTAATAACTGCAGTTATTTGCGATAATTTAAATACAGTTAGAGTTTTTTATTAAAAAAAAACTAATAATTTATAAGTGTTATATGGAGAAAAACCTAATTTTTTTTAATACCTTGTACGAAAAAATTACTATCATTTACGGTAAATAAAAGAATGATGCATTATTACACAGTATAATAGTTTTTATTTATATGGTCAATAGTTATTTCTAATATAACAGTTGCAATAACAGAATTTTCTAATATCATAACTTTCATGCATTGAAGCGTTTAATCACAAAGGATTTTATAATAACGAGTAAAAATCATTTATGTAAAAATATTATTAATTATAACAGTTATCTTTAAGCACATGTATATTATTTGAAGAAATTCAAAAAAATTACAAAGCTTATTTGTGATAGGTTAAAGAGATTAAGAGTTATTTGTGAACATATTACAAAGTTATAAGTTATAACAGTTATGCTGAAGGAGATCTAAATTATTTTAATAGTAATTTATTATTATTTTTTTTTTCTATTTATAACTATTTATTATTATAGAACTTTCGAACATATTAAATTTAAAGGCTTGTGTAGCCGATGTTATTAATTCATATCATTATATTATCGAATATAATAGTTTTTTAATGAGATATTAATGAGCCTAACAGTTTCAAATAATATTCACTGGAGTAAAGATTTCTTGTGAAAGTTCAGATAAAAGCATTTTTTTTCAATATAATTGGATTTCTGGAAAAAATAATTTAGAGTATAACAGTTTTTATCCACGACTTTTTGTAAATACTCTTTACAATCTATTGATAATATTTCAGTTGGTATATGCGATATTATTATACTTCAGGGCTTGCATAGCGAATATTAACAATTTGTAAATATCAACAAGTATAAGAGTTCTGTATAAGAGATATTATTTAGTATAATTCTTTAAACAAATATTTACTCGAATACGAATCTCCTGTGTGAGTTCATATAACAATGGTTTTTAAATATAATAGGATTTTTTAAAAAGTACAGAGTATAAGAGTTTACATCCACTACCTTTTATAAATATTCTCGAGATTCTTTAAAAATATTTCAATTGGTATATTGAATCTTATTAAATCTAAAGGTTTGCATAGGCGAAATTATTCATATATAAACATCATCGCGTATAAGAGTTTGTATAAGAGATTAATGAGTATAAAGGTTTCAATAAATATTTACTCGAATATGGATTTTTTTTTTGAAGTTCATAGGAAAATGTTTTTTTGATATTGTAGGTTTTTGAAAAAAAAAATAAAGAGTATAAGAGCTTACATTAAATACCTTTTATAAATATTTTCGAGATTCTCTTAACAATATTTCAAGTGGTATATTATATCTTATTCAACTTAAAGGTTAACGTAGCCGACATTATTAATTAATTTTTAATGTTATCGAGTATAAGAGTTTGCATAAAAAATATTATTGAATACTAGAGTTTCAATAAATATTTACTCGAATTTCTTGCCAGAGTTCATAGGAAAATGCTATTTGAATATAGTAAGTTTTTTTGAAAAAAAGAGTAAGAGCTTACGTCCACTACCTCTTATAAATATTCTCGAGATTCTCTTAAAAATATTCCAGGTGGTATATTGGATTTTATTAAACCTAAAGGTTTGCATAGCCGAAATTATCAATTTATAAATATCATGGAGTATAAAGGTTTGTAAAAGTGGTTAATGAATATAAGAGTTTCAAAAAATATTTACTCGAATAAGGATTTCTTGTGAAACTTTATAGGAAAATGATTTTTGAATATAGTGGGTTTTTTTGCAAAAAAAAAAAAAAATAAAGAGTATAAGAGTTTACATCTATGACTTTTTAAAAATATTATTTTTCCATTTAAATGCTTTAAATTACACTATAGAAAACATACACTAATAAAAATAATATGGAAGTTATAGTTAAATATATAAAAATTAGAAATAACAAGTAATAATAAATTTTAAGTATAACAGTTTCTGTAAAAAACAAGTTTATGAAAAACGCAACAACAGAAAGAGCTTATAATCGATAAATTTAAACAATCGTGAGATATTTTTATAATATTTTTTTTGTATAAATTATTTGTGTTATTAAAAGCTTTTAAATTTTATTTAAATTTGTTATTTGCAATTAATGGCCTGTTCTTTTGTGTCCAAAAATGTAAAATCATTCGTATAACACATTTAGGAAAAAAAACTGATTGTTGCAAACAAAGTGAACATTTGTGTTATGAACAGTAGTTTTGCTTATCGCCTTTTTGAGATGCACGCACATAAGTTTCTCATCTACCATAATTGGAAGTATAACGTAACGCAACCGGGCTGGAAGTCAACGTTAAATGTCACCACCGCCACTTTTGCCACAGCAAGTCATAAAAGTCACACAGGCTGTAGTTAAAATGGAAGTGGCGCGAATTAATTTTGAATTTTTTATATATTTTCATTTTTTTATTTCTTGACACCATCATCGTCATTACCAACATCATCATGATCGTCATTATGATTATCTCAAAGTTAGCAGCATCAGTCACATTAAATGTTAAACAGACAACAATAAAAATGTTTATGAACGGTAAGGAGCTGTACTCGTAGCTGTAGGAAAGAGCGAGGGTGTGAATAATTATTGATCTGTCTCGTGGTGGCGTTTAAAATATGACAATAATAAATTCTGGCTAAAACATACATTGAACAGACACAAACAACAAATTTCACCAAGACGGTTACTTTATTACTAAAAAAAAAATAAACGAAATTTAAAAATAAAAATTTCCAAAAAAATGTCTTCATCATTTGGATGATTCTTAAGATGAAGTGCATTGCAAAATAATGACAGCAAATTATTTAAAAGGCAGCAACAAAAATGAGGTTCACTTAGCGATCAGAGACCTATTTTTTCAGTTAAATATTTCCTACAAGGTCAACAGGGTTAAAAAAATATATTTTTTTTATCATTGACTCATCAGAAAAATATTTTCTTAAGAAATTCAGTTTTCACAGAATTCCATTTCCAGACAATTCTTTAATTTCTTGTCAAGTTATTGAGAGCTTCTTAAGAACAGAAAAGGAAAATACTTTAAAATCAAATATGCCATTTGACTTGTATTGATTCATCCATCCATCTATCAGCGCGTCTTATTTTATTGACTCAAATGCATTTCTGTGCAGGCCATGACAACGACAACTTGTCTAGGATATTTATAGGACACATTGGTTTTTCTTTTTCATTTTATTCTCTCTTATTTTCATATAAGTCATCGTCGTCATCATCATGATCATTCTTTTTTTCAAACAAATCAATTCCATTTCATTTGTCTTTTTATAAACACAACAACAACAAACTGACTGTAAAATATTTTTCCATGATATTTTTTGCAAAATAAATGTCTGCTTTTATTGTAATTAATTTAAAGCACGTAAAATTCAATGCCATTTCGTTAGACGTTATTTTATATAACACACACAGCCACTACTTTGTTTTAATGTTTGAACGCAAAGACAAACAATTGCATTTAAAAGGATTTTAAAATAAATGTTTCCAATCAAATGTTGAGCAACAATATTTCATCAACATTTATCAGCAACTAAAATAACAAACACAACAATTCTGTTATATTTAGTTTATATTTTGCAGTCGAATCTTTATAATGCAAATATGTATTTTAAACAGAAATAATTATACTTTTCTATTAAATTACCATTTTTTAACTGTTATATTTTAATACACCACCTTCCTAAACTGCTGTGACATTAATTTTTTTTATAATAACTATAAAAAATCGAATAGTTTCATATTAAATAGCATTCCATAATATCAATTTAAGCTGTTACATCTATCTTAAATTTATTCTAACTGTTATAAACGGATATTTGCTTCCACAACTTTGTAATATTTAAGGAATTCTAATTTATATATATCTAAGGTATTATTATATTAGCAAAATTTTAATTTTCAAAATACTATACAACAGTATAAAAGTTTTATAACAATATTTTTTTCATATATAAACATAAATTTTTAAGCAATATTCATTTTATATATATCTAAAATGCTTTTATACCATACAAAATTTGGTTTTAAGATTAGTATATACCATTATAACAGTTTTTAACAATAGTTTTTCAAATATAAACTTAAATATTCAATTATTGTATATTTATCTAGAAAAAAAATGTATTTAGAAAAATATAGCTACAAAAACTTTGATTTTAAAATTATTATATAACAGTATTACAGTTTTATAACATTATTTTTTCAAATATAAGCATAAATTATTAAGGCATCTTCATTTTATGTATATCTAAAATGCTTGTACACCATACAATATTTGATTCTAATATTGTTATATACCAGTATAACAGTTTTTAAACAATAGTTTTTGAAATATAAACTTAAATAATCAAAAAATTCTTTTTTATCTAGAAAAAAAATAGTATTTAGAAAAATATAGCTATAAAAACTTTGTTTTTAAAATTATTATATAACAGTTTGACAGTTTTATAACATTATTTTTTTAAATACAAGCCTATATTTTTAAGGCATATTAATTTTATGTAAATCTAATATCCTTTTACACCATATAAAATATAGCAGTTTTTAAACAATATTTTTTCAAACATAAACTTAACTATTCAAGTACTTCTTATTTATCTAGAAAAAAAAGTATTTAGAAAAATATAGCTACGAAAAATTTGATTTTGAAATAATTATATAACAGTATTACAGTTTTATAATATTATTTTTTCGAATATAAGCATAAATTTTTAAGGTATATTCATTTTATATATATCTTAAATGCTTTTACACTATACAAAATCAGGTTCTAATATTATTACATACAAGTATAACAGTTTTTAAACAATAGTTTTTCAAATATAAACTTAAATAATCAAAAAATTCTTATTTATCGAGAAAAAAAATGTTTTTAGAAAAATTTAGCTAGAAAAAATTTTAATTTACAATTATTATATAACAGTATGACAGTTTTACACCGTAGTTTTCAAATATAAATCTAAATATTTATGGAATTTTTATTTTTTATATATCTTAAGTGTTTTTATGCCATACAAAATTTGGTTTGTAAATCTTATATAACAGCATAACGGTTGTATAAAGCTAATTTTCCAAATATACACATCAATATTTAGGGATTCTTATTTATCTAGAAAAATATGTATTTACAAAAAATAGCCAGAAAAACTTTGGTTTTAATATTATTATTTGACAGTATAACAGTTGTTTTCTAAATATTAAATTTAATTTAAAATATCACTTTCTATAAAAATTGCACTTTAAGTAATAAAAAAACTTACGGTTGAAATTAAAACTGTTATACACCATATGGATAGATGTTAACTTTATCACTGTAAACATATTTTTCTGTAAAAGCATATTTTTACAGGGTAAATTAAATGATTAAGAGTTTCTTAAAAGCGCTGACAATTAATAATCAAACTGTTATACTATATATTATATATCATTTTGTTTTCTATTTTAGAAAATCTGTTTTAAAATTTTTAAAATTGATAATTTTAGTCTATAAGACCAAAATTCAAATCTGCAGTGAAAACTTTTCCTAAAACTGTTATATTTAAAAATAATACAATTAATAGCTTTATATGCAAAAGTGTTTTTAAGGAATTGTTTTTATATAATCTTTGAACTGTTATAAAAACTGTTATACCAGAAATTAGTTTTTATATCCACAGATTTAAGTAATAGAATAGTACGACAAAGTGCTAAAACTTACACTTCTAATTATCACTTTTTAAATTTGAATTTTTTTGGGCAGACGTTTCTAAGAAAATTTGTTATACTTTTTTTCTTTAAAACTGTTATATATCTCTGGGTATAAATTTAAAAGCAATTGTATGAATATAAAAAATTTAGCAACTAATAAAATATTAAACTTTTAGAAGAAATTTTAACACTCCATTACTTACCCTACGATAAAACTGTTATATTTTCAATTCAAATATTACGAATATGTATACAGTTTCCGGAAAATATGGTGAAACAATTGTTTAGAATAATATTTGTAAATTCAAATATAACTTGTACTTGATAATCTCATCAATAAACTGTTATACCTGAAGATTCTTAACTATAAACTGTTAACGTTATGGAAAACTATCTGAATAACTTTTTGCTCTCAATTATATGCTTAATATAAACTCTTATATTCTTTCAGATTTGTTTTACAAACTGTTATACTGCATTATATATTTGAAAAGTTACTTTATTTGCCATAGAAATGCATTCCTTTACTATTTCTGATGTTTGTTTATCATGTGCAGGTGCTGACTCTACTTGTGTTGGCAAAATTCTTAAGATTTTTTCACATCGTTGCTACGATTTGTTTGTTTGGTTAATATCTTGTTAAACATTATTGCCATTTTTTATTATATGTTTACAGTGTTCAATCTTAAATTATTTGTCCAATAAATAATACTTGATATCAAGGTAATTAATGCCACCGCAAAGCTTTTTAAATTAATTGGCATAATTAAGTGTTAAATATAAGAAAAACTCTACAAACAATTAAATCAGTAAATCTTTTACTTTTTAAGTTAAAATTTTTACATTTTAAATTAACTGCTTTAATTGACAATAAAAAGCTGGTCTTAAACCTTTAAGAGCTGTCAATTAATTAAAATCTCATTTTCAAGCTGTCTGAGTGCAGTTTGAGAAAATGCCAACATTCGACATTTTTTCTTGTTTCCTTTTTCTTGCCTTAAACGTTAAAATAGTTGTGGTATCATTTTTAACAATTTTATGTCTTTCAATTGAATATTCAAAATAACTTTTTTTATCTTTATCATTATTATTTAACCTACAAAAATTGTCAGTTTAACGTTTAATAAAAAAAAAATAATTTAATAAAAGTGTCAAACAGTGATCACGATTTTAAGCTTTTTCTCTTCTTAGTTTAGCTAGTTCTGCCTTTAAAAAAACTATTCGAAATTCCTTGGAAAGATAAACGACGGCTTCTGGCGCAATTTAAGTCTCAAACTTAACAAGACAGACAATTAATATTTGATGAAGAGAACCACTTTGTTAACTGGCTAAAATTATGAAAAACTTAAAATAGTTTTTTTTCTTAAAGTTTAAAAAGAATATAATAAAATAGATAATTATCACGATTTATGAGTTACAACAATAATAACAAACAGAAGAAAAACTAAAAAGGGTAAAAAACATGCTTGGAGTTCACATAAATTATGATATCAAAATTATTTAAATGTATTATGTTAATAATAAAAGCTTAATGATTATAAAGGGAAACTTCAAAGACGGCATCAGGTAAATTTGAACGAGTATAACAACTATATAATGGGTTAAATTGTAAATATTATTTATAAACTTAAATATTTTTTAAAAGACATTTATTAAATGCACCAGGAAAAATTTATAACAGTGATAGTACTCTGTATAACAATTATAACAGTTAATGATAATAAGATAAAAAAAAATTCTTTAAAATACCAAGCATACAAATGATAAGATTTGATTGCCTTAATTCCAAAAAAGTACTCTTTAAGATGTGTATAACAGTAATAGTAAACCATATGCATAGAGGTTAAAATGGAAGGGCTGATTTATCTAAAACTTCATTAAAATATTAAAGTTAAAAGCAACAAGAAAGTCTCAAAACAGTTCTAAAAAACTTTATAACAGTTAAAAATAATAGAAAATTATTTAAAGAAAGTCTCATAACAGTTGTACGATACTTTACAACAGTTAAGAATAAAAAAATAAATAAAAAAAGTCTCATAACGCTTGTAGAATACTTTATAACAGTTATGAATAATAAAAAAAATTTTATGAAAGGTATAGTCACTTTATAACAGTTAATAATATTTATAAAAAATAATGATAGTCTCTTAACGCTTGTCAAATTCTTTATAACAGTTATAAATATTAAAAAAAATTAATGAAGATCTCACAACGCTTCTAGAACAATTTATAACAGTTACGAATATTAAAAAAATTAATAAAAGTCTAATAACAGCTATAGAACAATTTAATTATATTAAAAAAAATTAATGAAAGTCTGATAACGCTTGTAAAATATTTTATAACAGTTATGAATATTAAAAAAAAAATAATAAAAGTCTCATAACGCTTCTAGAATACTTTATAACAGATATGAGTAATAAAAACAATTTTATGAAAGTCTCATAACAGCTATAGTCACTTTATAACAGTTAATAATATTTAAAAAATTAATGAAAGTCTCTTACCGCTTGTCAAATTCTTTATAACAGTTATCTAAAATACTTTATAACAGTTAAATATAAGATGTAGGATACTTTATAACAGTTATGAATATTAAAAAAAATAATGAAGATCTCATAACGCTTCTAAAATACTTTATAACAGTTAAAGATAAGATGTAGGATACTTTATAACAGTTATGAATATTAAAAAAAATAATGAATGTCTCATAACGCGTGTAGAATATTTTATTACAGTTATAAATAATAAAGAAAAATTTTATGAAAGTCTCATAAAAGTTATACAACACTTTATAACAGTAAATAATATAAAAAAAAAATTAATGAAAGTCTCATAGCGCTATTAAATACTTTATAACAGTTATGA
Organism: Trichopoda pennipes; assembly: GCA_030448955.1. Taxonomy (NCBI): domain Eukaryota; kingdom Metazoa; phylum Arthropoda; class Insecta; order Diptera; family Tachinidae; genus Trichopoda; species Trichopoda pennipes. The sequence goes on from JASKUP010000002.1 coordinate 8,625,423, forward strand.
ATATTAAAAAAAAAATAATGAAAGTCTCATAACGCTTTAAGAATACTTTATAACTTTTATGACTAATAAAAAAAATTTTTATGAAAGTCTTATAATAGTTATCGAAGACTTTATAACAGTTATGATTTATATACTACTTTAGTGAAATATGTTTCAATTTCAAGTTTACAGCATTTTATAGCAGAAATTCTATAACGAGTTTTTTTGATACATGTCATTATAAAATTTCTTATACAAATTTATTTCGAAAATTTTTTCTAAATTTCACTGAGTATACAGTGCTTTATATATAGTATAACAGTTACTAAAAAAATTGCATTGATTTAATTGGTTACAATTTTTTTTGAGTTTAAATGCTCAGTTATAAAATTTCACTAAAGAGAAGCAAAATAATTTTTAAATATTAAGTATAAAAATTTGTATAACAAAATGTATGCTTACGAAATTAGTTGAATTATACAAACAATTTTGTTTGAATTTATAAGGCAGTTTATGCACTGATTTTGTTGATAAATTAAATTTTTGCTCACCACTTAAAAAAAATATATATATTTTCTTAAAAACTGATTTATTGTATATAACAGTTTTTTTTAAATCGTTAACTTAATTGAAATAGTTTTTGTTTAAAGTTTATTTACCTTTAAAATTGACTGATTATGAGAAACTTTCTTGAAATACTAATAATATTATGAGTAATTTTTAAATATGACGTATAAAAATTTGTATAACAAAACTTATGCCTATTAAAGTAGTAATAGTATACTAAAAATCTTATATGAATTTATTATATTAAGTAAAGCAGTTTCTCTCACTGTCTTTTGTTAATAAATACAATTTTTGTTTAACACTTAAATAAAATAAAAATTTCTTTAAATACTCATTTATTGTGTATAACAGTTTTTAAAAATCGTTAATTCAATTAAAGTAGTTTTTGTTAAAACTTTATTTACTTTTAAAATATGCTGATTATAAGAAACTTTCTGAAAATACTAATAATATTATGAGTAATTTTTAAATATTATGTATAAAAATTTGTATAACAAAATTTATACTTTTTAAAGCAACAATAGTCTACCAAAAATCTTATTTAAATTTATAAAATTAAGTAAGGCAGTTTCTACCACAATATATTTTTTTTTAACTTTTAATATATAAAAATTTCTTAAAAGTTGTTTTATTGTGTATAACAGTTCTTAAAAAACGTTAGTTTAATTAAAATAGTTTTTGTTTAAAGTTTATTTGCCTATAAAATTAACTGATTATAAAAAACTTTCTTAAAATACTAATAATGTGTATGAGTATAACAGTTTTTAATAGACAGTGAATTTAATATTCAACCGATTTCCATGTCTTAAGGAAAATGTTTATGCTAACGTGTTTTTAATGAATAATAAATACGTTTGAGTTTTTTGTTAATAAAATCATTAAAGATTTTATGAGATAAAACAATTTCCAACAACACAAAGACTTCCTTAAGATATAAAATTTTATTTTATAATTCATATTCTAGGTTATATTGAGCTAAAAAAGCATGTGTAAAGAAAACATTATGCTTTAAATTCCCAATAAAAATGAAGTTGAAATTTAATGATTTTAAAATAAACAATAGATTATTAACAAAATATCTTAATCGCTTCAACGTTTCAAATTTTATGTAAATTTTATTTTATAACACAAAAAGATATAAAAAATATAATAAAAGTTTACCTTTTGTTATAATAATTCAAGCACAAAGCAAATTGCTTTTTATTTACATTTTTTGTAACAGTCAATTAGCCAAAACACGAAACTAAATTTGTATAAGAGTTTCTTTGTGGAAATAAAATAATCAACAAAAAAATCTTATTTAAATATCTTAAACAGTTCGAAAATTTATTGTTAATCTTTAATTTCTATTAGTCACGTTTTATTCGACAAAAAAAACTTTAAGAACTTTTATAAAATTTATTTAATTTAATTTATTTATTTTTATGTTACAGAAAAAATCTTAATTGACAAATTAGTTGTTCCAACGTTAAATGGCCATTAACATAAATGTCGTATGTAAATTTCTATTTAAAACAAAATTTAATTTTATTAGAAGCAGGTGTGCCTTAATCTGACACACATTTAAGGGCAGCCGTATTTTATTCGCTTAACGATTGAAGAATATTTTATTAAGAAAAATAAAAGTTTCCCAGCAAAAGGGGCGTTTTATTTATATAACGACTGTTTAAATATTGTATTATAATCTTTTAATTTTTTAATTAATTTCCTTACAGGCAAATTCGTTTTAATAAAACTCTTATACACTTTTATACTGGGTTGGCAAATTAGAGGTTAGGAAGTAATTGTCAATCAAATTACTAAATATCAAGAACTAAACTTTCACTCTTTAACACTTATTTAGTAGAAAGATCGGAAAATTTAAACATAGAGTGAAACTCCAAAGCGTCTAATTTTAACGGTGAAAATTTACTACCAAAATATTGAAAATTTCACTATTTTTATAGTAAAATTCAAGCGGCATTTCGCCATAAGCAGAATTATGCTTATGCTCACAGTATAATTGCTAACAATAGACCAAAACAATATGCTAGCAGTGTCCGTAGTGATGCAACTACGACCTACTGTACAGCAAAGTACACATTTAAAAGCAGCCGTTATTTAATATTTTATTCGGTTAAATGATTGAAAATAAACTTAATAAGAAAAATAAAAGTCTCCCAGCAAAAGGGCTGTAATATTTATATAACGTCTGTTATATTATTGTATTATAATCTTTTAGTCTTTGTGATATGTTCGTCCTTCTGAGACCGCTATTAAAAGTTTGGTCGTTAAATTTGAGACGACAGGTTCGATATAAAATGTGCGAACGCCAGCGCATGTTCGACCGGATAGTTCAACTTAAAACATCGCAGCCGTAAGGCACAGTGTTTTAGCAGATTTAAATTTGACAATTCCTAGACGTTCTCAACAATGAGGGTTATCCTAAACTACCACATGGCGAATTTTTTTTAAGGATTTGACATTGAAGCCTTGCAAGTTTTAAATGGTGTAGGAATTGCAGCCTAGCCACCATTTACATTGCCCTAGATTCCCTCAATTCATTCAATTCAGGAACAACTGGCTGGTTTTTCAGGGTATATCAACAAGCAAAATTGCCGCGTCTGGGTTTCTGAAAAATCTAGAGCGATTATTGAGAAGCCTTTGCATGCTCAACGTGTCACTGTATGGTGCGCCATATGGTCTGGAGGCCGTTTTTTCCCAAGATGAGTCTGAAGATACTAACAACCCAATTTTTGCCTATTATTGACGATGTGGATATCATTGACATGTGATTTCAGTTAGACAGTGCTAATGATTAATTAATCGCTAACCAAATTTCCCGATCATATAATTTCACTATAATCAATAGTTAAGTGGCCAGCCAGATCGTATGATTTAGTGATTTAACTTTGGATTTTTTTTTGCGGGCTTATGTTGAGGACAAAGTCTCTACGGAGCCAATCGAAACGATTTCAGCCTTAAAGCTCGTGATATAATTAACGAAATAGTACCGCCATTTTGCCAAAAAGTGATTCAAACCTTTAAGGAAAGAGTCGACATCTGTCAGAGTGGTCATAGTGGCGAACTTTTCTGAATTCCCTGTTTGAAAAATTGAACGGAAACAATGCATTTTTCAACAAAATCCTCTCTATTGATGAGGCCCATTTTCACTTAGGCGTTTATGAAAACACACAAAACTGCTGCATGCATCACATCCAAAGAAAGTAACCCTATAATGCGGTTTGTGGTCACATAGCCTCATTGACCTGTATTTTTTTGAAAATGTGCAAAGAACCGCCATTACTATGAATTCTCTGCGCTACTAAACCACGATAACCAGTTTTTTATAGCCACAATTGGCTACTGTTGACATCAGTGACCTTTGGTTACAGCAAGATGGCGCCACAAGTCACACAGCCATCCAACTAGAGAACCAACTCAGTTATTGTATAAAGAATTTTCCGTTGGTGTAATTTCTCGTCCTGGCAATGTCTATTGACCGCCTCGTTCTTATGATTTTACGCCTCTGCATTATTTTCTCTGGGGTCATTTTAAAGTCGGAGTATAAGCGAAAAGCCTACAAAACCACCGACCCTCTGATAAATAATTCTTGTGATTTAATGTCCCTAGATTATTTTCTCCGAGATCATTTCAAAGTCGGCTTTTACGTGAACAGCCCACAAAGCACTCTGATATACGTGATAAGATTTACATCTGCACGTAGCTATGTAAACCATAATCAGATGGTGGATCATACCACTGTGGATGAAATGTTGCGCCATCCTCGCCCTAGAATACCTTCACGCACGTATATCCTCCGGTTACTCCTAGTTGCAACTTCAAAAGCCCGAAGCAGGCCATAGCCTTCACTCTTTGGTGAAGTGTTGGAGACGCTCTAACTTCTGGTTCAGAACGCATGAAGCTTAATATAATTTAAGAACACAACGGCATTCATGCTCACTGGACCTGGACCATTCATTGCGTTCATTGTGAATGATCCGACCCACACAACTCAAATATGGGCCTCGAAACCACAACCACCACGATACTGCTTAAGAGCCAACCTCAATAATCAATCAGAGAACAGCTAAAAGGTTAAAGAGACAAATAGCTGAACTCTGGGGTTTTACTGATTCCCGTGGAAATATAGTGGAATTGTCTAGATGGCTCCTGCTAGCCTTGAAGGGGACTGGGATCACTTGTACCCCCGAAGACACATGTTACGACGGTGGATTTCCGTCAAAATATTTTAATGTGCACCTGGGGGGAATCACTCTGATACAGAAAATTCGGCTTTGCATTGACGACAAAAGTGAAGCTTTGTTGCAAAATGTGTTTCAATATTTTGTGCAAAGAGCGGTCATTTGCCGATATTGTAAGGGAAGATATTTGACCGTTAACACGATGCCTTATTAATTCCCATAATTCTATTATTCATTGCCGTCAGGAGAACTGAAGTTGTCTAATAAAAATTTGTGTTTTAAGCCAATTTAATTTCTAACCTCAAATTTGCCCATTCAACATACACTCGCTTGGAAATGAACCTAATACTTTAGCATGTCACTAATTTACAGGCATCAACTTTTGGCATTAATTAGAATGAGAGATTACAACAGACTTTAGGGAGATCGCACATTTCATACGGAGCTTCCCCCAGAAGCCATAAAATTGTGTTTTAAATTTTTTTAAATTGCAAAATGGGTGGAAATTTTTATAAAATTTATAAAAATTGTTCTTTACTTTTTTAAATTCAATTAGTAAAATATAAGCATATTAATACGAGTGTCTTCTGAATTAGTCCCAAGTGTGCTACAACTTTCAAATGCTTTTTAAGTCATTTTCATAGTTTATTGCATCTCTGATTTTTCAGTGGTGGTTTGTTTTAAAAAGTGTGGCATCACTGACATAGAAACACGGTGTATATTGCAGCATAAGAAAGCATAGCGGCAGATAATAATCTTCTTCTTGTTAATTTACATTTTCTCTTAGATAATCTACAGAAAAATGGCGGAAATTAATATTTATTTTAAATAAAGCTTTCAGTTAAAACTGGTAACTTTTTCTTCCTTTTTCTTCTTCTTTTTCTAACAGATTTGTCTGGATTTATTAAAATACAAATTCAAATTAAAAAAGTATTTATTTATTTTTAATATTTGCATGTTACAAATCACAAATTGTATAACAAATTACAACAACGTAAGAAAAAAAAACTCCTTCAGCTAAATGTAGTTCGCATGTCAGAGCCAGCTATTTCTTATACAACAGCGCTTAGAGTGTATATTAGTTTAACGCGTGACTGTCAATGTCAAAATGTAATGTTGTTGGCTGTCATCATAAAAATCAAACATTAAATTGCAACATTTGTTGTTGGTTTATTTATGACAGGCATAAAAGTTATTTCTGGAGATTGCAAGCAACTGATAGCAATCATCGTAAGACAGAAGAATAAAATAACCGCTAATTGAGGTTGATAGCAAAAACAAGCTGTAGTTTATAAAATGTAGGAAATTTTTGTTAGTTATGGTTAATGCAGAGACAATCAAATTTGTAAAGAAATAAAATATGGAAGATAATGTCATAACCACAGGGATAGCTACCTGTCAAGATGGTTAAGAATTTACAGTACGTGATTTTTATTTGAAAGTGTCGAAAAAGCGTAGAACTTTAGAAATAAAGTATTGAATATCAGATAACACAGGAGGTGAATGTAGTTAAGTTTATGCTGAGCATCTGTCTTAAAATCTTAACCCAAAGTTGATGTAGCCACTGTGTAAGGGATTGAAAAGCATTTGGGCCTGCAACGTCTTACGGCAAACTGAGGAGTCTCATTTTTAACTTGGCAGAAAATTGTTATCCTAAACGCTGCCAGGGATATAAGTGGCTGCTGATTTTATAGTTACTATTTATCGGAGGCCAGCATTCTAATAGCATCCAAATATTATTTAGGGATGTCGATATTCTGAAGATACCACTACAAGCTCCTCCCGCCCGGGAGCACATTAATATATTTTGACGGAATCTCACCGTCATTACATGTGTTAACGGGAGGTAAAAGGGAGCCCAATACCCTACAAGGCTAGCAGGAGCCAACTGGACAATTCCACTATATTACCACGGGACTCAGTAAAGCCTAAGAGTTCAGCTTTTTGGCTCTTTAGTCTTTTAGCTGCTCTCTGACTGCTTACTGAGGTTGGCTCTTCGGGAGTATCGTGGTGGTTGTGGTTTCGAGGTCCTCGTTTGAGTTGTGTGGGTCGGATCTTTAACAATGAAAACAATGAATTGTCCTGGTTCAGTAAGCATGATTGCGGTTGTGTTCTTAAATTTTATTAAACTTCATGCATTCTGCACCAGGAGTTGGATAGTCTCCAACTCTTCAGCAAGGAGTGAATGAGTGGCTGCGGCCTGCTCCGAGCTCTTGAAGTTGCAACTAGGAGTGAGTGGAGGATATACGTATCTGAAAGCTTCCCAGAGCGAGGATGACGCTACATTTCATTCACAGTGGTATGACGGTTATGGTTTACACAGCTAAGTACTGACGTAAATCATATCACGCATCACTACAAGCTATTCTTGATTGTTGTATTGAGAAACTGTGGCCAACTTTAATTAGATTTTAACATCTAACTATTTACACCTTCTGGTTTTGCACTCTAAAGCAGAGTCCTTTCATTTCTGAACAATAGTTCTAAGCCAACAAAAGGTGGTTGAAAACTTTCTTAATACTAAAATTCTTACGAAAACAGGATGTGATGTTAACCCTTTATAAAAGAAGTGTATATTGTTCGTCAAAAAGAACGTTTAAAGTGTGTCTTACACTTATATTATTAGAGATTAGCCCTTATTCCACAATACACTAATGAAAGCCATGAGTTCAACTCCCATCAGCGATAGGAATATACAGAAACAATTGTCTTAACTAAAAAAAAGTAAAAGTTTAATATTAACATGCATTGGCTGCATTAATGGAGACTGACCCCTTGTTATAAAACAGAAGTATAGAAAGTCATGAGTTCAACTCCTATCGGCGGCAGGTGTGTTGAGAATTGTGTCTTAACTAAGAAAGAATAAAGGAAAATTTAACGAATACATGTGGAGCAGTTAAGTTGGTTGCATTAATGCTGGTGTTCGCTCGTTCTAAAATAAAAAATAATGAAAGTCACAAGTTCAACTCCCATCGGCGGCAGGTGTGTTGAGAAAGGTGTCTTAACAAAAAAAGAATACAAGGAAGCTTAACTAATACCTGTAGAGCAGTTGCCTTGACTGCATTAATGGACGTGATTTCTTGTTCTAAAATAGAAAATCATAAGTTCAGCTCCTATCGGCAGCAGGGGTATGGAGAATTGTATCTTAGCTAACAAAGAAAAAAGAAAAACTTAACTAATACATCTGAAGCAGTTGCGTTTGTTGCATTAATGGACATGATTTATTGTTCTAAAATAGAAAGTATAGAAAGTCATGAGTTCAACTCCTATCGGCATAGGTCTATTGAGAATTGTATCTGAACTAAGAAAGAATAAAGGAAAATTTAACTAATGCATGTGGAGCAGTTACGTTGGCTGCGTTAATGCAGGTGTTCGCTTGTTCTAAAATAAAAAATAATGAAAGTTACAAGTTCAACTCCTATCGGCGGGAGGAACATACAGAATTGAATGAGTTTTAAATAAGAAACCATAAAGGTAAAGTTAGCTAACACATGTGGGGCAGCTGCGTTGGCTGCCTTAATGGAGGTGTCTAAAATAGAAAATAATGCATGTCATGAGTTCAACTCCTTTCGCCATCATGTACATAAAGCAAAAATCTTTTGAAAACGTGAGTAAATGAAAAGAAATATGAAATTTCAAACTTTTCTTTATAGATAAAAATGAGACGAAAGTTCTGTGTAGCCACCGTAAATAATTTGACCAAGACGCCTGTATAATAAAATAAAAGTTTAGAAGTTTAGAACGCCTTTATAATAGAACAAGGAAATTGTAGTGCAACCTTATATAGTTGACAGAGGAGAGTTACAATTTACTAGTGTGTGATAGCACTAGCTGAGTTGTTTAAAGGGGCTGACTAAAAAAGCAGGAGATCGTAAAGTGAGGTCTCGAAAGCTGCTTGCTTTAAGGGCGCTTGTTTAAAAATTAAGAAATCGAGAAGTTCCAGACACCGTGGTATTTCCTAGATGCCTGTATTGATTTCTAAATGCACATTTTTGGTAAGCAAGAGATCGTGGGTATATATCAAGTCCGAGTAAGAGCGCAGATTTGAAAAAAAAGGAGAAGAGTAAATTAAAAACCGATGTGCTGGTATTTGCAATCAAAAGCGTATTAAACAGTTATAGGAAATGTTTATGAGAGTTAAGGAACATCTTTATGCATCCTGAACAAGAAGCTCTGTTTATGCCATCCTGAATAATAAACTCTCTTCCGAGTAAATTCACTAAAGATAAGTTCCTCCATCACAGGTGTCTTTTAACAAAATGATTCAATCAAGACGAAGCCCATTCTTACCTGTCAGGGTGTCAGTAAGCGAAAATGCCGCATTTGGGCTTCTGAAAATCCCAGAGCGATTATTGAGAAGCCTTTGCATGCTCCACACTTCACCGCATGGTGCTCTATAAGGTCTGGAGATGCGAAAACGGTTAAGGGATAACGCTATCGCAAGATGCTAACAACTCAATTTTGGCCTATTATTGATGACGTGGATATTACTGACATGTGTTTCTAAAATATGGTTCCGCATGTCACTTCTGAGGCTTCATGAGGCTTCTGAAAAACCTAGAACAATTATTATGAGGCCTTTGCATGCTCAACGTGTCACTGTATTGTGCGCTATGTGGTCTGAAGGCGTGATTGAACCGTTTTTTTTCGAAGATGAGGCTGGAAATGCGATAACAGCCAAGGGATAACGCTATCACAAGCTGCTCACAACGCAATTTTGACTTATTATTAACGACGTGGGTTTCAACAGGGCATTGCCACATGTCACACAGTCAACCCCCCGGGGGCACATATATGATCTTAATGGAGAGCTACTATGTAGACCTGTGCAACTGGGGGAAAAAGGGAGCCCAGTCCCCTGAAGTCAGCAGGGGTACAACTGGAAACTCCACTTTATTTCCACGAGAATCAGTAACCCGTAGAGTTCTTTATTTGTCTCTTTAGATATTTAACTGTTCTCTAAATGATTATTGAGGTTGGCCCCTATAAGGGAGTATCGTGGTGGTTGTGGTTTCGCGGCCCCATATCAGTCTATGGTTCTATGGTGGCCGGGTTCATTTCACCTTTAATAACACCAGATCCAGCGAGCATGCTAGACATGTGTTCTGGACAGGAGTTGGAAAGTCTCCGACTCTTAAGCAAGGAGTGATGATTTGCAGCCCTGCTCTGGAATCATCGTAGTTGCAACTAGAAAGTTCTGTTGCATAGAATTATAGCTTCGGCTTCCTAGGACGAGCAAGACGTTCCAAATTATTCAGTGGTTTGATCCACCATCATGGCCAGGCGCGGATGTAAATCTAATCACACACGTCACACAGTCAATGAACCGATCAATTTATTGCAAAACAAATTTCCCGATCGCATATTTTGGCGACAAACAGCAGCCAGATCGTGCGATTTAATACCACTAGATTATTTTTTTGTTGGGCTATGTTAACGACAGAGTCTACACGGAGCCAATTTAATCGATTTCATTTATAAAACTCAAAATCCGTGATGTGATTAATGAAATAGCAGCGCCATTTTGACAAAAAGTGAGTAAAAACTTGATGAAAGAATCGGCATCTGTCAGCGTGGTCGTGGTAGACATTTGTCAGATATCAGTTTTCATTCATAGTTGCCATACTTTTTTTTTGTTGTAAAGAGAAGTAGCACTTCAGGCAGCAATCCCTATTTAGTTAAATACTGTGCTACATTTTTTGGGAAAAGGATAGAGAAGTGATGAAACAGCTGGTGAAAGTAGAAGGAAATTAACTGTCGTATTAGACAGCGCAGTGATCAGTGACCATGCCTTCATCACTGAGCAGCCCCACTTATAGTCAATTTTTATTAGTAGTAAAAAAGGCAAGGTCTTTGTTGGGAATCGAACCCACAACCCCCAATACTGTAAACTAGTACATTACCTTCTAGCCTACAGGGGCACCTTTGCTTTTCGGAACACAATTAAAATTTCTATCATCTTAATGTAAATTTTTTGTTTTAGAAAACAAACTTCTTGTTGAAAACCCCTTTAAAACAACTTCTTAAATGCTTCTTCAAGCAGAACTATCTCAGCAGCCATAGAATATAGTGACAGCCACCTCAATAAAAGATTATCAAGAGTCAAGGTGGTTGAGAATAAATCTAAGTGGCATTACACGGTAGGTAATTCACACCCTCATTACAAAGGGATATTGAAGCCATTGATTCTAGGGAAATAATTTGTATTGCATTCATTTTGCTATGCCCCTCTGGTAGATGATATCTGTTTCCTTAAATATTATTTGAAACAGAAAAACAAAAACATAAACAAAAATAAAATTTTATTAAATATTATCTTTGACTTTGAACAACACTTAAGAGTCAATACAAATAATTAAAAGAAACCATAAAATTTTCACTGCTGTAGACAAAGAAGCCACCACAATCTTTGATGTGAAGAAGTTTAATAAAAAAAAAGAAGACGAAAATTAAATAAAGGAAAATAAAAATAAAATCTAAAATAAATATAAATCTATTTTTGTTTTCCCTTTTCTTATTACTCACATTTGATATGACGTCAACTTTAAGGTGTAGATAGATGACCATGATCATTATTATGCAGTTTGAGTGGCGATAAAACAAAAACAATATTTTCCTAAACTCCAATTGATAAGCGTTTTGAAAATTATAAACAAATAAATTTGTTAAGCCCAGGAATAACTAGTCATGCAGTTGTTTAACCACAAGATATACTTAAATATCAAACTACCTGACTGTTTGTATATTTTATTACATGTTCCACTGTTTCTATTAAAAGGGCTGGCAATAGGAGCCCAGTGAAAACTATAAAAGTGCAGTAAATGAAAGGAATGTCTGTCTATAAAAGCAAAAGTTAGCATTGATTTAAATGGTTCTGTAAAAGGTAAAGAACTTTTAAGCACCAAAGCCAAATAGGAAAAGAATTTGAAATATGCAGCAAAATCTTAACAAATATGGCGTTTGAAGATCATAAGACATGCCAAAGGCATTAAATGACAAAGAAAAATCAAGGGAAAATTAAAACTTTAAAAGCAAAATTAATAATATAATTCTAGCAAAACACAAGCCTTCTTCAAAATAGATAGACAGACAGACAGGAGACAGGAGTTTATAACGGATATACTAACACACGCTGTGCATTACTTTGAAGCTTAAATTTTATACTTAATTTTTATTGTAGTTTCTCAGGTTATACACACTTCACGCAACTTTCAAAAATCTGTCTATGCCTGTTCAAAAGTTAAGAATATAGAAGTCAAAATCACTTGTGCTATGGAGGCACCCTACAATTTTTAAATAGTATTCTTATTAAAGTGGCAATTACAGTTATATCGGGTCGAGAACTTTAATTTAGCTGCAGGAGCTCTGGTATCAACCAGATGGCGCAACATGTCACACAGCTCGTATCATAATTGTTTAATTGAAGGAAACATTTGGTAGTTGCACAGTTTCACGTTAGCAACTCGCCATAGTGTGATCCATTGGCTCTTGCCGCATTTCCAGCCTCATCTTCGGAAAAAACCCGCCCAATTACGCCTCCTCCCGAAATTATGCAATCGGGAAATTTGATTTGCAATAAATTGATCGTTTCATTTGCTGTGTGATATGTAGCTCCATCCTCTTAGAACCTACGTCGTTAGTAATAGGTCAAAATGGAACTGTTTGCATCTTGCGATAGTGTCATCCCTTAACCGTTTTCGCATTTCCAGCGTCATCTTTGAGAAAAAACGGCCCAATCACGCCTCCAGACCATTAGAGCACCATACACTGAAGTATGGAGCATGCAAAGGCTTCTCAATAATCGCTCTGGGATTTTCAGAAGCCCAAGTGCAGCAATTTTGCTTGTTGACATACCCTGGCAGGTGAAAATGGGTTCTGTCTTGATTGAATCAGTTAACCGTACCATTACCACATTTCCAGCCTCATCTTCGGAAAAAACCCGCCCAATTACGCCTCCAGACCACATAACGCACCATACAGTGGCACGTTGAGCAAGCAAATGCTTCATAATATTTGCTCTAGAAGCCCAAATGGGGCTTTGTGACATGTAGCAACGTCCTGTTGAAATCACACATCAGTGATATCCACGTCGTTAATAATAGACCAAAATTGAGTTATTAGCATCTCGGAAAAACCGCCCAATCACACCTCCATACTACATAGCACACCATACAGTGAGCATGCAAAGGCTTCTCAATAATCGCTCTAGGATTTTTCGAAGCCCAAATGCAGCAATTTTGCTTGTTAGCACACCTCGACAAGTGAAAATGGGCCTCGTACTTCGTTGTTCCTGTGAATGTTGATCGGCTTCAATTCCTACACCAGCTGAACCTTCTATGGCTTCAAAAATCCTTGCGCAAAATTCTCCATGTGGTGGTTTTGGCCCCCCGGGGTCAAATCGTTATGTTTTGACGGAATCTCACCGTGATTACATGTATCAACAGCAGGAGCCAACTGGACAATTCCCTTATATTTCCACAGGAATCAGTAAAGCCCCCAGAGTTCAACTAATTGTCTTTTTAGCCTTTTAGCTGTTTTTTTTACCGATTATTGAGGTTGGCCCTTCGGGAGTATCGTGGTGGTTGTAGTTTCGAGGCTCTCGTTTAAGTTGCGTGGGTCCAGGTCCAGTTAGCATGATTGCAGTTGTGTTCTTAAGTTTTATTTAGCTTTATGCGTATCGTGGTGGTTGTGGTTTTGAGGCCCTTGTTTGAGTTGTGTTTGTCGGATCATTCACAATGAACACAATGAATGGTCCAGGTCCAATGAGCATTATTGCGGTTGCGTTCTTAAATTTTATTAAGCTTCATGCGTTCTGGACCGGCAGTTGGATAGTCTGCAATTATTTAGCAAGGAGTGAGTGGCCTGCTCTGAGCTCCTGAAGTTGCAACTACGAGTGATTGGAGGATATACTTATCTAAAGGCGTGGATGACGCTACATTTTATCCACAGTGGTACGATCCACCGTCAGATTATGGCTTACATAGCTAGGTACTGACGTAAATCTTATCACGCATTCCCTTTTAAATTTCCCTGCCTTGTGTCTGTGTCGCGAGAGCCTTTTAATGAGAATTTATAGTTTTCAAAAAATTATCTTTGCTTTAAAGATATTTTCCTTAAATGTTTGTGAAAAAATTTTACTTCCCTGGATTACTTACTCCTTTCAGATGAAAGAAGTCAAATCGGTGACAAATGACCGATTCGAAAGTACCTTCTTTCTCAAACTTTCAATCCTATATACTCTTTCGCAGATGACAGCACAAGTTGGAGGTGAGTTTCAAAAGGCGGAACATGAATGATGCACTCAATCACGATCTCGCAACAATCTCTAAATGGGATCGTGTGAAAAGAGTGGATTTTAATATCCGTAAGACACAATAATGCATGCTTAAGCATAGATCTGTGTTCGGAAATGGAGCTCTATTTGTTACTATGGGTGATATAGGTATTACGGAGTCGGAAGCTCTTGATGTTCTTTGCATAAAAATTCAGTGTGATGCTCGATGGACTAAAGATATTTTTCAAGTTTCTAAAGAAGCATTCAAGTGCCGCGGTTTTCTAAATCGGTGTAAGAAATACTTCATTCCATCCGATTTCCATACTATTTATATCACCTATACCCGTGTAAAAGTGGAATACAACTCTTATGTATGTGCCGGTGTCCTAAAGTTTATTTTGAAGTTGCTCGACGACGTACAGGAGAGGGCCACGTGGCTTATTGGAGACAATAGGGTATCTAATTCTATTGATTCTCTAGAGCATCGACGCAATGTGGGATGTATTTCACTGTTTTATCGTTACAGCACTAGTAAGTGCTCCAACGAAATTAGAGAACTTGTTCCCGTTACTCGCACGTTTGACTCAATTTTTATTGAGAGGGCATCCATTTGTGGTCGATTGGCCAGTGAATCGCACTACGCTTTACAGCGAGAATTGTTTTTTTAACAGAACAGTTCGTATGTGGAATAAACTCCCTCCAGAGTTCTTTCCTGTCACTTTCAGTGTAGGAAAATTCAAATCGAATGTCTATAAACACTACTTCCTCTTTCCTCCTCCCCGTAACCCAATTTCCTATTTGTGGTGCAATGCATTGCATATGTAGGGGTCATCCCCTGAGTACTGGTTAAAAAAAAAACAATTTATCAAATAAATTTCAAAGAAGTTGGAAAGGAGGAAACATTTAGTAACCATATAGTTTTATATTTCGTTCCCCTGACTTGACTTCCACGATCAGACTTGGGACTACCCTATTAAGTGAATTAGATGTTCAACAGTTGAGCGCATAGTCTAAACAACTTTTGTTTTGTCTTTTGCTCTACCCCCCATATGGGTTAAAGCTGCCAACTGCCTTTCAATATAAATGATGCAATTGCGTTGCTGCAACTTAAGTATTGAAAAACAAAAAGTCAGCAGAGCATGGCCAACACAAAAAGATTTGAAATGTTTTTAACGTTCTGTTGTGCTTTCAAACATCTCATTGACAATTAAAACTAAACCAAAACAGAAAAAACAACTTTCTTGGTCAACTGAGTAAACATAAACTATACAACAACAATAACAATAACAAAATTCAAGATTTATAATATAATATAAAACAAGAAAACAACAACAACAAAAAACTTTTGTTTTTTTTTTTTAATAACACAGTTTGAGGTGTAAAAGGTTTCAAAAACTCCAAATCTTTTCTGATCTTGATAAAATTGTAAACGGTTTGAGAAAAATATCCCAAGAAAAATGTTAAGTGATGACGAGTTTATAAATAATTAATTAGATATTTACAATATTTTTTTCTTCTTTTTTTTTATAAGATAATGAAATTTATTAAAAGCTTTATATATTTTAATAAAATTTATTGAAGATAAAATAGTCAAATATTTGTGTGTTTTTGGGGTCTTAAAAGCATTTAAATTTAAATAAAATAAATATGTTGATGATCACAAAAGAAAACGAGAGTCTTTTAAGAAGATTGAAAAAAGCTGCCAGAAACTATTTTTATTAGATTTATTTATAAATAAAAATAAACAAAAAAGAAACAAATTACTAAAATCAATTTTTTTCATACAGTAGAGTTCGAGTAAAACTAACTCCTTAGCACTTTAACTTCTTATGTCAGATTATTTCAGCAAGAAGTTTGTTTTTTAAATATGGCAACACCACCAACATGATCATTTTGACATTTAGTTTTTTGCCGCAATGGCCAGTCGAATCGTGTGATTTAACACCACTGGAGTACTTTTTTTGGAGCTAAGTTAAGGACACAGTCTATACGGAACCAATCGAATCATATCAAGCCTTTAAAACTCAAAATCCGTGATTAACGAAATAGGAACGCCATTTTGCCATAAAGTGATTAAAAACTTTGATGAAAGAATCAACATCTGTTAGAGTGATCTTGGTGAACGATTTTTCATTCATAATTGCCCAACTTTTCTCTTCGTAGTACAATTCAAATTTGAATCATCTTAATGTAAACTAAATGTCAAAGCAATCATATTGTTAGTGTTGCCACAGTTGAAAAACCCCTTATTTAGAGAAGAAGATTATTTTCAATTAAAATTAGCGTACATGGACTTAACAAAAACAACAAACAGTCTTCGAAAAACCAGTACATGCAAACAAAAAGACCATATCGCACCCTAAATGCAAGAGGGTCACAACTCAAAATTTTCCAAAACTGACTTTTTTTCCATAAATTAATTCAGGGTACACATCTGTAAATACTGCAAAAATTTCTTCCACATCACTATCTTCTTTAACTGGAATAATACAGTTATGGCTATTTTCGTATTAAGCGTGTTGCTTCTGCACGATGAATTTAACAGTTTTTTGTCTCTCCTAAAAATTTTCGTATTTTGAGTTGTGACCCTTTTGTATTTAGGGTGCGATATGATGGTATTTGCGGTTAGTCGTCATCATTAGGCCGTATTTTTTTTTTGTAAATGAGCAAAGAAAATAGCGGACGTTTGTCGACTTGTTAAAGGTGCATATTTGTCCGATATTATATATTATTATTAATTTTCGTGCTTTTGTTTTATAACACTATCAATAAAACTGAAGTTGTCGGAAAATAGAGTGTGTTTTAAGCCAACTTACTTCCTAACCTCAAATTTGCCCATCAGATATTTTTAATAACTTTCTTTATGGCTGCTTTACTTCGCCTTTAATGGCAACATTTAAAATGACATCATCCAATAATTTTCTGTTTTTTTTTTGTTTTTGTTTTTGCCTTAATTTGGAAAATTGTGTGCTAAACATGTTGTTTGATTTTTGCATCATCATCATCATCATTTGTTCAACACCCCAACTTTATTCCTTTTGCGTTTTTCTTAATTAATGACTTCGTCTGCCAAATTGAACACAACATAAACAAATGTTGAATTTAAAACAAACACAACAACAACATCAACAAAATCAAAGAAAAAAAATGATTAAGTGACCAGGAACTCGAATAAAGTTTTTAAGAACTTGTAATTATAACAAATATTTCAAATAAACAAAAAATTACAAAATTAATTTAAATTTAAAAGGAGTTTCGTGTGTTTGTTTTATCAATTATTTTAAATTTGTTATTATCGTTAACCAAATAACCAGTTAAGCCTTGCTGCTGTTTTTTAAGCCAAAAGCAACGTAAAGATGGCGCTTTTTTAAGGCAAAACAAAATAATTTTCTTTTTGGATTTTCCTAAAATTAAATAAAAAACCGAACTAAAAATAATTTTACAAAATTTTTAAAAATTTTTTTTGCTCTTATAAAGGTTATTTCTTATAGAGGTATAGAATTTTAAGTTGGCAACATTTATTTAACTAACCGCCATTATGTCAGCTGTCAAGTGATTTATAAATAGAGTGACACCTAGACAACGTTGCCAAATGATGCTAGTTCGAAGTTTTTCTAGCAAATTTATTATTTTTTTTTATTAATTTGCAATTTTGTAATTATGTCATAATTATAAACAACAACAACAAAAACAATTTTAAAATTTTTAAAAGATTTTTTTTTGTCATTATATTCGTATATTTTATCTTTTCTTCAGATCTTTTCGCACAATTAATATTTGTAGTCAATTTGCAGTAAGTATTTTTAAAGGGTGTCTCAAAATTACCCAAATAAATGTTTAGTATGCAATATTAAATTAAAGTTAAATAGCGAACAGAGTGCTTTCTCTTGTTACCCCTTTTCAAATTTATTTTCTCACCTTGACGGTGAACAAAGAGTTAGACCAAAACTAACGTCTTTTCTCCTCATCATCACGTCTTCTGTCATCCAATAGATCTGTGCTTAAAACTAGTGGCATTTAAGCGTGAGATAGTAAATATTGGTTTACTTTTTTTTATCACAAAAGTCACTTGTGGGATCTACATCCAATAAAGTCTTTCCCGTATGCTGCCGTCTCAACATTAATCAGGCCCTGCGCTAATAAATTATTAGCCAACCATCCTTTTAGGTTAAGGAAATCTAATCACTGAATAACCCTTACTCCTATTAGTTCCGTTTCGCATTATTTAGACTCTGCAATGGTCTATGTCATTTCGAATCGTTTTCAGTTTTACCCAGACCATATGACTTAATTCCGCTTCCGCACTTGAACTGCCAAGTTAGTACCCTTAAACATAGTTTTCCAGTTGTTTACTTTCCTTTACTCGCTCCAGTGCCGTTTCATATTTCTTGAACCCTTAAATAGAGTATCTGTCACTCCGGATCTTTTTCAGTTTCTACCAGCCTACACTGCCCAATTCCCCTTCCGCATTTAAACAGCAAGCTTTAGCACCCTTAAGTTGTTTACTTTCCTTCGCTCGCTCTAGTTCCGTTTCGCATTTCTTGAAACCTGAAATAGAGTATCGGTTACTCAATAACCCTCCCTTTACTTTTCTAGCTCACTCTAGTTCCGTGTCGCGTTTGTTCAACCCTGAAATAGAATATCTGTCACTTTGGATCCTTTTCGGTTTCTGCGAGCCTACACTAGCAAATTCTCTTCGACTTTTAAACTGCGAGCCTTAGTACCCTTAAATATCGTTCTCAAGTTGTTTACTTTTCCTTGCTCGCCCCAGTTCCGTTTGGCATTTCTTGAACCCTGAAATAGAGTATCTGTCACTCCGGATCCTTTTCGGTTTCTGCGAGCCTACACTACCAAATTCTCTTCGACTTTTGAACTGCGAGCCTTAGTACCCTTAAATATCGTTCTCCATTTTTTTTACTTTCCCTTGCTCGCTCCTTTTCCGTGTCTCATTTGTTTAACCCTGAAATATAGTATATGTCACTCCGCATCCTTTTCGGTTTCTGTGAGCCTACACTACTTAATTCCTCTTCGGCTTGTGAACTGCAAGCCTTAGTACCCTTAAAGATCGTTCTCGAGTTGTTCACTTGCTCGCTCCTTTTCCGAGTCGCACTTTTTAACCCTGAAATAGAGTATCTGCCACTTAGGTTTGTTTTCGGTTTCTGTAAGACTACTACTGATTCCCCTTCCACCCTTAAATTGCTTAATCTCCCTCACCGTTTTTCATTTTTTGAACTCCGAAATAGTTTAATCATCATTTCGGATCGTTTTCAGTTTCTACCAGACTACATGACCTAATTCTTGTTCCGCTAGTTTTAGCAGCCTGGAAATCGATGTCGAGGTGTTTGCTTTCGGAATAGTTTAGTCGCTGATTAAATCAATTTCGTAATATTTTTCAGTTTGCCTTGTAGTAGCTTCTGACGCCTATTTGAACTTTTGTTCTGGGTATGCGTGATAAGATTTACGTCTGTACCTAGCTGTGTTAAGCCATAACCAGACGCAGGTTCATACCACTGTGGATGAAATGTGGCGTCATCCTCGCCCTAGGAAGCCTTCAGATACGAATATCCTCCAGTTGCTCCTAGTTGCAACTTCAAGAGCTCAGAGCAGGCCGCAACCCTTAGTCCTTGCTAAATAGTTGGAGACTATTCAATTCCTGGTCGAGAACGCATGAAGCTTAATAAAATTTATGAACACAACCGCAATCATGGTCACTGGACCTGTAACATCCATTGTCTTCATTGTGAATAATTCGACAGACACGACTCAAACGAGGGCATCGACACCACAACCAAAACGATACTGCCGAAGCTCCAACCTCAATAATCAGTCAGAGAACAGCTAAAAGGCTAAAAAGACCAATAGCTGAAATCTGCGGCTTTACTGATTCCCGTGGAATGATTGTGAAATTGTCCAGTTGGCTCCTGATAGCCTTGAAGGGGACTGGGCTCCCTTTTACCTCCGTTGACACATGTAATGACGCTTAGATTCCGTCAAAACATATCAATGTACTCCCGGGGAGTATGCTCTGGGTATCTACCAGACTTCAAAGCAGCACTTTCCCTTCGATTATTGGATAATGTTTGAAGACCGAGGGAAAGCATCCTTGAATTTCGTTGGGCCGGTCGTCGCATTGTGCCGTCGTTGAACCCCAGAAACCCCAGTCGTTCTGTTTGCACAGTCATACCTACTTTTCCACAGTTGAACTCTAATACCAATTGTTTGCCACACTGTACATCATCACTGTATGTCATCATTGTATGGGATTCGAACTCCCAGCTTTATTACACATGAACTTCTTCACCGGTTTTTTTTCTAGAAAAGCTTAATATATTATAGGGTCGTTTACACATCTCCTCGAGTTATTCCCAAACCTTACTAGGTTTTGAGTTTCTTCTCCGCCTTTTATGCTTTTATGCACTTAGCTTCGACTCTAAGTCCACTTTACGACTTTGCTGGCACACTCTTTTGTTATAATCTTCCATCTTTTGGTTTTGCAAAAATATGGCGAAACCTTTTGATGCAGTATTCAACTTCACAACTAGTTGTGGGCCTGTTCCTTATAGATCCTAGGCTACATAGAACATGAAAGTGGACCAATTCCAATGACTACGTTCAGGAAATATCTCATGCAAACATTTAATTCTTTTACCAGCTGATCCACCAACATGATTTCAATAAGAACTGCCGCATGAAAATTATTAATTCCAAAGGGGGAACTTGGTTTTAAAGACAACATGTCGGTTTGCTTAATTCAATAATGATAATTTAATCGAATAATAAAGCCCTGAGGTTCAGAATATGATTCAGTATTGAGAATAATATTGCTCGAAAAAATCTTCACTCATTCTTTCATTAGAACATTCGTGGAATGATCCATCTTTGCTATTCCAAAACTTTTAGCTGTTAAAATGAAATTTTAGCGTTGCCACCTGGCAAAATAAAATCTCAATCTCTCATGGATTTTAGAACACCCTCTATATAATGTATCAGCCAGATGATGCCTCCTTTAAAAAGTAAAAGAAAAAGCCAAGGAAAAGCTGTAAAATGCTTAAAGACATTTATCTTTCCATCTGGTGTCAAACGCCAATTAAAAAATTGATTGCGTTGTTTATTACATGTGTAAAGTTGTCATGTTGGCGTTGAAGTTGTAATAAACTTTTCTTTCATACGCTTTAATTAAGTTGAAAATATCATACAAAATTTAAAACAATAAAAATGTTGATAAATTGTTGAAAATAAAAAAGAAAATCTTCATGGGATGGAGTTGGAAATAAATAAAGATAAATGGCCATTTATTGTCAACAATGTTGACCCAATAACTGAATGGATTATCGCGTTTAATTAACAGAAAGAACGGCAAATGACATTTTAAACAGATTTGTTAAGGATGTTTTAAAACCCTAAATTCATTTGATTTGTTATTACTATCTGCCCTTAACTTAATCACAGAAAAGGCAAGTGTTGCAAATTAAAGGTTACCCGAAGGCTCCGTTATTTCTCCTAACCTATTTCTTATTTTTCTAAATGATCTTCTTTGTCAAACTTTCAACCCTTCACACTCTTTCGCAGATGACAGCACCATTTGTCATTCGTATTCATTTGGTAATAGACTAAACCAGTTGGAGGTAGGTTCCAAAAGGCGAAACATGAATGATACGCATACTCACGATCTCGCAAACATCTCGGAAAAGGGGTGTGTTAATAGAGTGGATTTTAATATCCGTACGACACAATGTTGCATGTGTTCGGAAATGGTGCCGTATCTGTTACTATGGATGATATAAGTATTATGGAGTCGGAAGCTCTTGATGCTCTTGGCATGACAATTCAATGTGATGTTCGATGGACTAACCACATTTTTCGAGTTTCTAAAGAATCTTTCAAGTGCCTTGCTGTTCTAAAACGGTGTAAGACATACTTTACTCCATCCGATCTCCGTACTGTTTACACCTTCTATATCCATCCGAAGCTGAAATGCAGCTCTCATGTATGGGCCGACGCTTCAAAGTCTATTTGACAGTTGTTCGACCGCTTACAGGTCGTTACCACAAAGGTAAGCACTCTAACAAAATTAGGGAACTTGTTCCACGTTACTCGCACGTTTTTGAGTTTAACTCGATTTTCGTTGAGAGCACATGCATTTGTAATTGATTGGTCAGTGAATCGCACTACGCGTTACAGGGAAAATTCGTTTGCTAGCAGAACAGTCTATTTGTAGAACAAACTTCCTCCAGCGATCTATCCTGTCACTTTCAATGTATGCAATTTCAAATTGAATGTCCGCATACGCTATTCTCTCTTTCCTTCTACCCATAACCAGATCTTCTAGTTCTCGAACAATGCATTGCATATGTAGGGGTCATCCCCTGAGTGCTGGTCTGAAACAAAAAAAGTTGCATTTTACGTCAATGTTCTTTATAAAGAACAATTTTTTTTAATAGAAGACGTGGGACGTAGGACCCTGCATAATAATGATATCAAAAGTGCAGACGTATAACTACAGCTCAGTGTGGCAAACATTCAAAGTACGAACTCAACTAACCACTGCATAATTTGGAACATCATGCTCGTCCTAGGAAGCCGAAGCTATAGCTCTATACAACAGAACTTTCTAGTTGAAACTTCGATGATTTCAGAACAGGGCTGCAAATCATCACTCCTTGCTTAAGAGTTGAAGACTTTCTAACTCCTGTCCAGAACACATGTCAAGCATGGACTGGATCATTCACTTTGCGTGTCATTATCAGTGAGATGACCCTGCCACCATAATAACCATTATCTCTTATGGGGCCGCGAAACCGCAACCACCACGATACTTCCATATAGGGGCCAACCTCAATAATCAGTCAGAGAACTATTAAATGTCTAAAGAGACAAATAATGAACTCTGCGGGTTCACTGATCCCCGTGGAAATAAAGTGGAGCTTCCAGTTGACTCCCTGCCTGTCTTCAGGGGACTGGGCTCCCTTTATACCCCTAGTTGCACAGATCTAGATAGCTTTTACGTACTATAAAGACCATAAATGTGCCCCCGGGGGGGGGGGGGGGGAACTGGGAAGGAACAGAGTGTGATTTGTTTTACATCCGCGCCTGACCATGTAGTCTTAATCAGATGGTGGATCAAACCACTGCATAATTTGGAACGTCATGCTCGTCCTAGGAAGCCAAAGCTATAATTCTATGCAATAGAAGTTTCTAGTTGCAACTTCGATGATTCCAGAGCAGGTCTGCAAATCATCACACCTTGCTAAAGAGTTGGAGACTTTCCAACTCCTGTCCAGAACACATGTCAAGCATGCTCACTGGACTGGATCAGTGAGATGATCCTGGCCACCATATTTTAAACAAACCTGTTATGGGGCCTCGAAACCACAACCACCACGATACTCCCATATAGGAGCCAACCTCAATGATCAGTCAGAAAACTATTAAATGTCTAAAGAGACAAATAATGAACTCTGCGGGTTCACTGATCCCTGTGGAAATAAAGTGGAGCTTCCAGTTGTCTCCCTGTCTGACTTCAGGGGACTGGGCTCCCTTTTTCCCCCAGTTGCACAGGTCCAGATAGTCGAGTATTCTATAAGAACCGATAAATGTGCCCCCGGGGGGTCTGGAAAATAACAATGGATTATTGATAAATGAACAGGATCCTTAACCTAATACTTCCAACATTAGCATAGCTTTGCAGTCTGGCAGGTACCTAGAACAGCCGTTAGAAACTAGTACAATGCAAGATGAGAAATACTGCGAAAGGCAAGCATGAACAAGCATTGCCACTATTCCGAAAGTAAGCAACTACACGATAATGTTCCCGGCTTTAACCCTGGCAATTTAATGTAGTCTGGCAGAAACCGAAAACGATTCGAACTGACAGAGACTCTAGTGAAGAATTCAACCAACGCGACATGGAACCGGTGTGAGCGAGGGAAAGTTATCAATTCGACAATAATGTCAAAGGGTATTCTCTGATAGTTCAAATGCCGCAGAAAATAAAGCCATGTAGTCTGGAAGAAACCGATAACGATCCGGTGACAAATACTTTATATCGGGGATAGAAAAAAAAACTGAAGCGGAACTAGTACAAGCGAATTTAACACAATTGTAGGATGTCAACAACGTACGGCAGGACCCAATTAAGTTTTGAGATGGCAACAGTTTATTGGATGTAGATGCCACAGGTGAGTTGTGGGATAAAAAAGCGGATTTTTTTTTCTTCGGGGGTAGAAGGGAGCCCAGTCCCCTTGAAGTTTAGTAGGAGCCAACTGGAAAATCCACTATATTTCCACGGGCATCAGAGAAGCCCAAGAGTTCAGCTATTCGTCTTTTTAGGCTTTTAGCTTTTCTCTGACTGATTATTAAGGATGGCCCTTCGGGAGTATTGTGGTGGTTGTGGTTATGAGGCCCTCGTTTTAGTTGGATTATTTACAATGAACACAATGAATGGTCCAGGACCAGTGAGCATGATTGCCGTTGTGTACTTATTACTATTATTATTTTTTTTTTAAAGAGAAGTAGCACTGCAGGCAACAATGCCTATTTAGTCAAGTACCGTGCTACATGCTTTAGAAAAGGGATAGAGAAGAGATGAAACAGGTGGTAAAAGTAGATGGATAGTCGGAAATTAACTGCCGTATATATGACAGCGCAGCGACCAGTGACTATGCCTTTATCACTGAGCAGCCCCACCGACAGTCAATTTTTAATTTTCTAGTGAAAAAAACCAAAGTCTTCGTTGGGAAACGAACCTACAATCCCTAGACTGACAAGCTAGTACACTACCTACTAGTCTATTAGGGGCACCTAATTGATAATTAGCGGCTCAGATGTGGCAGACACTCAATTACAGGGTTGAACCCAGAAAATCGGGATCAGCGGCAATATTTATGTGGAGTCAGCATATCGAATCTATTCTTTGCTAGGTGATCGTTTGGCTTAAATTCTTGCACAGTTGTATTTTGAGGGAACACACAAACCAAAATGTTTACCCAAAATTTTCCACAAAGTAGATGGACAATTATCAATTCATGTGTACGATGTCGGATAGATGGATTAGGAGTTTCTTCCACGCTACGCTTTAAAGCGTTAATGACTTCTTTTGTACGCACTGTACAATGTCTTAATGGATGCGTATTATCATGTGAGTAAACGTGATGCAAAAAACGTTCCATAGTTAATCGAATTCATTGTATTAATGTACGATTAGGTTGACCATAAAGTCGATGTAGGGGCGATACGTATTTCGAACACAACCATGATTTTCACAATAAATTTGCACATTTTGGAAGTGTTAGGTATCAGCCTAGTCTTGTTGAAATTCTAAACCAAACTTAAAATAAATCACTTGACAGCTGATAAAATGGCTACCAGTTAAAAAAAGTGTTGCTTATGTACTATACCTCTCTAAAAACATCCTATATACTATAATATATTCATTGACGTATCCATTTAAACAAAAGTGCTCTATACAAAAATCGCTTACAAAAGACGGTATTACCGACAATTTTGTTTTGCGCCCAATTTGCGCAATACTGCTGAAATGCCAGACCAAGTGTTGTCAACTTAATTGTATATACCTCTATAAAAACACCCTATATATTATTATTATATATTTATTGAAGTATACAATTAAATAGAAGTGTGCTTCATCGCTATACAAAAATCGCTTAAAAAGTTGGAATTACCGGCAATTTTGTTTTGTGTCCAATTTGCAAAATTCGGAAGCGTTCTTCAGGCATCTGTCTATTCATGTTAAAATGCTAAGCCAAGCTAAATATATATAAATCACTTGACAGCTGACAGACTGGCCGCCTATTACAAAAGTATTGCTAACTTAAAGTTATATACGTCTATAAAAAAGAACACCCTTTATATACCCTGATTGCCCTGCTCGTTTTTATTCCTTAAAACCCATTAAAAATAAAGCAAAAACTAATAAAGACATTTAAGGAATTTGTTTCACTTAGTTTTTATATTTAAAACAACAACTTTAACAGCTTATCCTTCTTAGCATTCTCTACAGAAATAAAAATAATTGTTGCTTTTCAATACAACAGCAGCAACAACAACAAGCATACATATGTTGTTATTAGCGCGTGTCCATATTTATGAACCTTCATTATTTTGTTCAACAGGCCGCTGCTCGCTAGGTAAAGAGACAATCATCAAACAAACAAGACTTCCATTCAGAGTGGCACAAAGAAGATCACATCTTATAAGTAACCGCCCTACTGTTTGAAAGAAAATGAACAGAACAAAACAAAACAAAACCCCATAAAGTACAAACAAACAAAATAATAAAAATGAAGTACCAACATTCATTTAATTTGTATTTGTTACATGAGTAAAATTACATTTACAAAAATGAACTGAAAAACAAATAAAAAAGAATTGCCAGCCTTCTTTTTTTATTACCTTTTTCTTTTTGCTGGCAACTTAATAGTATTTGTACTTTTTGGGTATTGTTCTACCTTGTTTTGTGTGAAATGGAATAATAACAACAGCTAAAATACAATGCAACACCACAGCAAAGACAAAAAAAAAACAAAAAAAACAAAAACAAAAACTAAACAACAATGGTGTGATAAAGGTTTGTTGTTGGTGTTGTAACAAATACTGTGGAAAAAGGGCAATTAATAGAGTTATTTTTGTTTTCTTCCAGTTTTACTGATACCCAGCATTACCAGAGTAAGGTTTTTAGTTCTCTGTATTTTTTTAGCGATTTTTCTAGCGAAATTATATTTTAACATTTATATATGGGCAATTTTGAGGTTAGAAAGTAAATTAGCTTAAGACACACACTCTTTTTCAATAATTTTAGTTTTATTGATAACAATGTCAAGTAGAGATATGGGAATTAATAACGAAATATAATTTTGGGCATAATTCCATTTTTAGCACGTCACACACTAAGTTACTGGATATCAGAACTGTGGATTAATTAAAATATTTATTTTGAAATAACACTCGCATACTTGATAACCATTGAAACTAAATATAATTCTGCGTCACTAGCCGAAAAAATAACAGCTCTAAGTTGTATAGTGCAGGTGCATTGTTTTTTATTATTTATTTATTTTCGTTTTCTGTTCGCTGTAAAATTGATATTTTAATTTTTCGAAGTGTTTTTCGATAAAAAAAAACTTCAAGCGAAATTTAAATCTGAGTATGGAGCCTTCAACTTCAGATGTTGAATTATTTTTCCGATACAAGTATAACAGCAAAAAAGGTGATTTGATATTTTAAAATAATTTTTTTGTTCAAAGTCCCCAAAATGTGCATATTTGGAGTTAGACATATAGTTAATTATCGGACTAGATCGGGCTGTGTTATTTTTTTTTCTTTAATTTGGGAACGGTAGACGATATTCCTACAAAAAATTGAGGCGCTCTTTTGTCGCACTTTTGATTAATTCTACTTTTTGTTCATAATGTCAGTGGGCAAAAATGATCAATTTCATCAGGACTCCAGAATTTTCAAGATAACTTCATATATTTTAAGGAAGAAATAAAGAAGTATACTGAAATATCAGGGGAAGATATTCCAGTTTTCAATGCCATAATGAATCGTTTCATCTCCGAATTTAAAACCCAAATGGTCAGGATTGTCGAAAAAACAAAAGCAGAAATTCAAAAACAATTTAAAGAGAGGATCCAAAACTCGGATTCGGTAACTATTAGGTGCCCCTGTAGGCTAGTAGGTAGTGTACTAGCTTGTAAATATTGGGGTTGTGGGTTCGATTCCCAACGAAGACCTTGGTTTTTTTTCACTACAAAAATAAAAATTGACTATCGGTGGGGCTGCTCAGCGATAAAGGCATAGTCACTGGCCGCTGTGCTGTCTTATATACGGCAGTTAATTTCCGACTATCCTTCTACTTTCACCACCTGTTTCATCTATTCTCTATCCCTTTCCTAAAGAATGTAGCACGGTACTTGACTAAAGAGGCATTGTTGCCTGAAGTGCTACTTCTCTTTTCAAAAAAAAAAAAACTCTAATGACGGAAATACGGCCAGGCGTTTTTTTTCAGAATGCAGAACTATCAGCGGAAATTACGAAAATTAACATTAATTTAATAGTCAGAATGCATAATATATTGAATGTTGTTTCTTGTGGTACTTCATGATCACAAGAAATAACAAATATACATAAGTTTCGGGAATATGCACATGAAATGGCTAGAATCTTTGTAGAAAATTATCCGTGGTACTATATGCCTCCAACATTGCATTAATTTTTTTATTGACGGACCTGAAATAATAGAATACGCATTGTTACCGATTGGCCAATTATCGGAAGATACGCAGCAAGCTAGCAACAAGGATTTCAAAAAATATAGAGAGTGTTATTCGAGAAAAATAGATCGAGAAAAGTCGAATCAAGACGTTTTTAACATGATGCTGATTAAGTCTGATACAATAATGTCAAGCAGGAGAAGATTACACAGCCTAACTGGCCTAAACTGGCTGTGGATATGTTACAAACTCCATCCTTAAATTTGGCAAAAGATTCTGCCAGAGACAGTAATAGTGCTCATGAAAGTGGTTCCAATGAGGAAGATGGTGACGATGATAGTAATAATGCTGCATAATTAATTAATTGTACTGAAATTTTATAATGAAATGTTTTTTTTTTATATTTAATATAATAAACAGTGTAATTATCGCAATATTTAATTTTTTCTGTATATTTTAGAGCATTATGCAGAAAAACCTGTATCATCGATATCTTGCTAACTAAGCGAGTTATGGATAACTACTTTTTAGTTTTTCGCCTAATTTTATAAGTTCGTCAAAACATCTGGTCTAGTAAAACGCTAAAAAGTTCTCGATCAGATATCTCGATAACAAAGCGAGTTATCGCTAATACTTACTTAGTTTTTTCGGTTTATTTTGAGGTATTCTCTTATTAAAATTAATTAATTAATTAACTTAATTTAATTTTTTTAACTGCAACTTCTAATATCTCGTTAACTAAACTTCTAATATCTCGTTAACTAAACGAGTTATCGATAAATTTTACAAAATTTTTTCGGCTTATTTTGAGGTATTCTAAACAAAAATTATCAGTTTGTAAGGCCTCGGAATTAATCCACAGTTTTAATACAAAATACCCCAGTATGTGTCGGCAGATGGCCGCTTTTTTCAGAAAATTGTTAAGCACATTTTGCAGCAACGCTTATCTCGTCATCAAGATTAAGGATTCCAACTGACTATGCCAAATCGTAAATTACATAATCGGGAAATTTCTTATAAAATAACTGAATTTTTTGTATGGCTTGTAGCGCCATCTTGCTGAAACTAAATGTCGCAAATATTAACACTAGCAAAACCTGGCCACAAAAAATTGTTTATCATGGTTCGGTAGTGCAGAGCATTCATAGAGACGGCGTTTCCTTGCTCATTTCCAAACAAGTACGCCCGCTTGATTACAAATTCCACCATATCGTAATTTTTGTTTATGTAATCTGTATAATGATGACCAATTATAGGGGCGCAAATGAAAAAGTCGTGTTTAGTTTTTTCTATTTTTTTTCATTTGTTGTTGTTGTTTAACTTATTTTAATCTCAGTTTTTTTTATTAAATATTTCCAACTTTAAATATTAACTGAAGAATCGTTACGCATCATATTGAAATTGCGGTAGTTAGTGGGTTATTTATGCAATAATCGTTGACAGCAAAATGTTGTATTAAAAAGCAGTGAAATGTGATATTTGTTAAAGGAAGAAAATAATATCAAATTAATAGCCCCATAAGGCGTGATTTGCTGCCTCCCCTTCCTATAAGTCATACAAAAATTTATATGAAGCCTGCTATGCCGTTTGTTTTTAAAACAACATACATTTATACCGCTATCCCTGCTCTGGAGCCACACAATTTATTACCGACTTTCCCACGAGCTGTTTTTTTTTTTAATCAGCTCTCGGAAGATGACTCCTACTCATGCAATACTCTCTATCAGAATTAAGAAATTAAGTTATGGAAAGGAGGAAAGAGGGACTACTGTTTGTGGACATTCGATTAGAATTTTCCTACATTGAAAGTGACAGTAAAGATCTCTGGAGGGAGTTCATTCCACATACGAACCGTTCTGTTAAAAAACTTTTTTTCAAATGGAGGCGCTCTCAACCAAAATAGAGTTGGAGGAAATTGATGAATGATCTGGAAGTTTTGCTGAAATCTTAGCATATTTCGACTATGATGCTGAAATTTTAATTTATTTTTAGTGAAACTTCTGTTATTCACAATATTAACTTTTTTTTTGAGAGATGTAGCACTTCAGGCAACAGTGCTTATTTAGTCAAGTACCGAGCGACATTCTTTAGGAAACGGATAGGGAAGTGATGAGATAGGTGGCGAAAGTAGAAGGATAGTTACGGAAATTAACTGTCGTATAAGACAGTACAGCGACCAGTGACCATGCCTTTATCACTGAGTAACCTCACCGACAGTTAATTTTTATTTTTGTAGTGAAAAAAACAGCCGAGATCTTTGTTGGGAATCGATCCCACAACGCTGTAATCATTTATGGTTGATGGTTGCGCTCTCAACGAAAATCGAGTTGTAGGAAATTGATGAGTGATCTAGAAGTTTTGATGGAATCTAAGCCTATTTCTATTATAACGCTTAAATTTCCATTTATTTTTAGTGAAACTTCTATTATTCACAATATTAACTTATTTGTGTGAAGAAAATAAATATAATGTTTACTCGTCATAAATCAAATGAATTCTTTTCGCATGTTTCTGGCAACACTGCTTGCAATGCATGGCAAAGCAAATAGAAGAGAATAAGAATGTTATTCCTTGGAAATTTTCTAGCAAATTTAATTGTGACATTTCTCAAGAAACTCGTAAATTACAAATTAAATGTCATTTCTCATAGGAATACTTTTTTATCGATCTTTTCTGAATATTCACTCAAAAACAGTTTATTTTCATTAATTCCTCGTTTGAATGTTTAGAATTATTACTTCCTGCCTCTCCCACAATTTTAGGCTGTCGGCTGAGGGAACATTTCTAATGTATACAGTCGGCTTAAATTTCATTTTAGATAAAAACAATTTATTTACATACGGAGCTGGGTATTGCATCAAAAGTGAAAGTAAATACAGGGTGTCCGACGGGGGTATACTACTTTGTTTGATTATAATTTTTGATTTAATGGAAGAGAATGGATCTTATATTGATAAATATTTTACTTAACGTCGGCAATTATATATGGAATACAATAACAGATAAATGTCCGCCTCCGTAAGCCTCTCACACATTTCACGCGGTATTTCATTAATTTCATCAGGAATATTTTGTTTTAGTTGCTCAAGCGTTTCTGGTCTGTTTGCATAAAGTTTGCTTTTCAAAAAGAAATCCGGAGCAGTTAAATCGAGCGACCATGGAGGCCAATAGACGTCACCATTTCTTGAAATAACTTGTTGTGGAAAGAGGTCTCGCAGTAATTCCATTGTATTCCCAGCTGTATGCGATGTGGCACTGTCTTGTTGATACCACATCAATCCCAAATCATTAATCAAGCCCAAAGCATGCAGGTGTGGCGTTAAAAAGTTTTCAATCATATCACGATATTGCTCCACATTCACAGTCACCGTTACGCCGTTTTCATTTTAAACGAAGTAAGGTTCAATGATTTCTCCTGACCAAATTTTTTACCAGACTGTCACTTTTAATGGATTTAAAGGTGACTTGAATAATTTGAGGGTTTCCCATTTCCAAGAACCGACTATTCTATTTATTCACATATCCATTGAAATGAAAATGTGCCTCCTCACTCATTATGATTTTTTTATGAAAATCGGGGTTGTCGTGGGCGAACTGTAACATCCTGTTGGTATATATACGGCGGCGTAAATGGTATTGTGTAAGAAGCTCTTATGTCGACTGAATCTTATATGGAAGCAATTGCAAATCCTTATGCAAAATTGTAGCCAAATATGTTCTTTGAAGACCAAAGGTCCGGAGCACGACGCCGAATTGAGGTTGATGGATTATTTTGTACACTTTCTTGAACACTATTTTCAACCGATATTGCAGTACGTTATGGTCCGTGCTTACGCCTCTCATCTACAGACCCTTTTTCTTCACAATCATTCACTCATACACCATAAATAGTGCGTTTGGCCAGATTTTAACTCTGGCAGTTCAATGCGAAAGAAGAATTAAGCCCTGTTGTCTGACAAAACTGAAACAGATTCTAACTGATAGAGACTCTTTTGCAGAGTTCAACCAATGCGAAATGGAACTGGTGCGAGCGAGGGAAAGTAATCAAAGGTACTTACACTGGTAGTTCACATGCGGAAGAAGAATTAAGCCGTGTAGTATGGCAGAAACCGACAACGATCCGGTGACAGATACTCCATTTTAGGGTAACAAAAATACTTTGGGCCCAATTTGCAAAATTTGAAAGAGCTCTGTCTACTCCAACTGTCAAGACTAATCTTTACCAAAATGGTGGCAAAACAAGATAATATACCCTCCTGGCGGACACCCTCTATATATACTTTCCCAGATGAGAGTGCATGAGCGGCACGAAATTCTACTCTTTGTGGTAACGGTTAATGTAATATTCAATGCAGACAAAAGAGAGTGAGATGATTGTTATGCGGAGAGTGAGATGACTCTTATGGGAGAGTGAGATGACTGTTATGGGAGAGTGTACGAGTTGTGTGTTAAAAAATCTTTCTGGGAAAAAATTTTGTTAGCGAGCAAATTATCTGTCAAATGACTAAATGTCAGGAATTAAACCATTATCCTTGAACTCGTTTAGGAATTAAAACCGACCAACCATTATTTGCATCAAACGCTTATGATTTGGCAATTTAAAAAACTGAGCCAAATCATCTTTGGTGAGCGTCATTGTCACTTTTCGATTGTTTGTAAACAAACCAAAGTGTGGCATATGCGGCTCACAAAATCCACAAGCAGTCCTCGAAAAGTTATTACTTCCAAAGAAAGCGACCAAAATCCACAAGCAGTCCTCGAAAAATTATTACTTCCAAAGAAAGCGACCAAAATCCACAAGCAGTCCTCGAAAAATTATTACGTCCAAAGAAAGCGGCCGTGCTCTACAGTTTGTGTTCAGATGCCATCATCGGCCCTTATTTTTATTTAAATTAACAAGAAAATTGGAATTCGCAGTAAATACTCTGTGCCACCAAACCATGATCACAAACTTTTTGTAGCCACAAAGAGCTAATGTTGACATCAGAAATCTTTTGTTTCAGCAAGACAGCATCACAGGCAACACAGCCACCCAGACATTCCAGTTATTGCATGACAAATTTCCCGGTGTCGCAATTTTTTGATTTGGCGATGCCAATTTGCCGTTTCATTATTGTAATGTAATGCCATTGGATTAATTCCTTTTCTTGGGCCATTTCTATAGGGCGGATTTACGTAAATAGTTCACAAACAACTGACGCTCTGAAAAATGATATTCTTCTTTGTAAAATTTGCTTCAAAAATTTGTGAAAAGAGCGGACGTTTGCTGACGTCTTAGAAGTGGATATTTGGCGAATATCATATTCCATTATTAATTCCCATATTTATACTTTACATCGCTATAAGTAAAGCTGAAGTCGTCAAAAACAGTGTGTGTTCTAAGCTAATTTTCTTTCTAACCTCAAATTTGCTCAACCCAGCCAAGCCGATAACGATGATACTTTGCAAAATCATACAACGGAACTTTAACTAAAGCGGGGTGATATTAAGTTAAGCCAAAACTGTTTAGAGAACTCTTTTGTTATAAAAATATTTAGAGATTTAATAGGAGTAACTTAAGATTATTCAAATGCATTCTCTTTGGAGACTTTGTACCATTTTAACTTCTATGAAAAATTGATCCAACAGTTTCTCTTGGTGATCGAATCTGTCTGGAGAAGAATTAGTTAGCAGAGAGCGTTCTTTGTAGATGTGTTGCTCTTTCTAGAGTTACGATAGCGAAATCTTTATGACGGTACTTGAATTGCAAGGAGGATGCATCAACTGTTATTGTATTCACCAAAAATGAATTTAAGAGACATAAGGGCCTGAGGATATCGAAGTGGGTACTTTTGCATCGCATCAGTATATTTGTCACTAGAGGCGTAAAAAACTTTCATAGGACTCAATGGCTGGCTGGCAAATGACACTATTTTATACAGTCAACTCATATTCACTCTCCACCCTGACTTCATGAAAATTTTCTGTGAGTGAAAGAAACTCCTATCGGCAAACAATTTTAATTCCTTTATTTTAGCGCAACCAAAATAAGCGATTAAAATTTATACGTGAATTTAATTGTTGCAGGAATTTCCTAATTGGATTGTCACAAAGCCAACAAAATCTTTATAATTCGAAAGGAGAGAAACCACACAACAAGAAGACAACAAACTCTGCTGCCAGACTTAAAGGAAGCTGCCACATAAATTTCTATTGGCCATTATTATTTATCTAGACTTAATTTTAAGTAGGAAAACAAAACTATAGAAAATTCTTGTCATCATTTTAAATGAAAGAAAAAACGTTAGAAAAAAAAAACTTTCTCATCACAGCAAATCAATATGATCATGATTCTGGGAGTTGGAAGAGAAAAGGTCTTTCAACTTTGCAGCATAAATAGATAAACTCGTATGTGTTCGCTTTCGCACTTTATAAAGTAAAAATGATTTAATCAAGCAGAAAAAAGAAGAAGTCGACAGAAAAAAACATATATATAAAGCGTGTATTTTATAGAGGTATAGAAGTTTTAAATGATATAAAACAAACCTTCTTTATTCAAAACGTAATCTTTCTTATACGAAAGATAGTAACTTAAATATAACAAGCATATGACCGCCACGGCTAGCTCGGACGCAATCTGATCTGGAGATACAATTATCGCTGAATGGTCCTTCGAGTCCTTTAAGTGGTCGCTGCCTTATTGAGACCATAGCTCTTGCACATCATGGTTTTTCAATTGATTCAACTGGCTCTTAAGCGTTAACCATTGACTGTAACTCTCTGACCAATTATTCCACCAGTCCATAAATCACACCAAAAAGTAAGTATTTTCTAGACGTAACAGTGCCTCAACATATACTTGAGGATTATCCTAATGATCATTCCAAACACTTCAATTTTGTTTATTAAGGTTTTCCTTCAAACGAAAGGGAGTTTCATTGTTAAACAAAATTCGCCTATGAAAATCAATACAACGCTTTCAGCGGAATTTGCTCAGATTCTGATACAGATAAACGTCAGTATCTAGCCATATGGCCATTGATATGTTTTGACAGAATCTCATCGTCATTACATGTGTCAACGGGGCTAAAAGGGAGCCCAGTCCCCTTTAAGGCCAGCAGGAGCCAACTGGATAATTCCACTTTATTTCCATGGGAATCAGTAAAGCTCTAGAGTTCAGATATTTGTCTTTTTAGCCTTTTAGCTGTTCTCTGACTGATTATAGAGGTTGACCCTTCGGGAGTATCGTCATGGCAGTGTGTTTCGAGGCCCTTGTTTGAGTTTTAAGGGTCGAATTATTCACAATGAACACAATGAATGGTCCAGGTCCAGTGTGCATGATTGCCGTCGTATTCTTAATTATATTAAGCTTCA
Source organism: Trichopoda pennipes (assembly GCA_030448955.1). Taxonomy (NCBI): domain Eukaryota; kingdom Metazoa; phylum Arthropoda; class Insecta; order Diptera; family Tachinidae; genus Trichopoda; species Trichopoda pennipes. The sequence goes on from JASKUP010000002.1 coordinate 8,661,011, forward strand.
TGCGTTCTGGACCAGGAGTTGGATAGTCTCCAACTCTTCAGCAAGGAGTGAGTGGCTGCGGCCTGCTGCGGGCTTTTAAAGTTGTAACTAAGAGTTACTAGAGGATGTACGTATCTGAAGGCCTTCTAGGGCGAGGATGATACTACATTTCATCTACAGTGGTATGATCTACCATCTGGTTATGGCTTACACAGCTAGGTACAGACGTAAATCTTATCACATATCAATATAGGAAGGTATTTACGAAGACTTCATGCCCCCGGGGCATCCAATTAGCATAACTCGGAAGCGTTGTTCATGTTAAAATGATAAGTTTAGTTAAATGTACTAATAACACAAATTTATTTTAAAAATCACTAAATTAATAAACGGTGGTAAAGCTAATTCCTATGGCCATTTCATGGAAAGCTCAACTCAAGTCTTGAGGAAACGTTTAAACATATTTCAGAGAAGCTAAAGCTGCTTATTTTATTCGAAAATGTACCTGAATCATAATAAAGGAGGAAAATATTAAAAATTAGCCACGCATAAAGTGCCACATGGCGGGCATTCCTTAATGAAGAGTTACCTAAACCCGAACACTGGCTCACACTGGTTCAGTTTAGAAGTTGGCTTGAGAAAAATATCATCACATCGAAAGCGCTTACCCTCCATAACGAACAATCAGCCAGTAAAGATGGTAAAAAATGACAACAGCAAACAATATGGCCGCCATTTAAGAAAAAAAATTATGCCAACTTAAAATTCCATACCCCTGTAAAAAGCACCCTATATTTTCAAATATATTTCATAAAGATCACATATTTATAGAAACGATAAACATACACGAAGATGGTTCAATGTTTCTAATTAATAACAACAACAACACAATTGATCATGCAATAAGATGCTTCTTAACTTTCTGCAGCATAACGATCATTGCTATAATAATAATGATCATTTTGTGATGATCATTATGATCATTGAAAACACAACATTTTGTCTGGTCGTTTTACTAAAAGTAACATTGAAAACTGATCTGTTAGCGTAACCGTATATGGTGGCTACGTATTTCAAATGGTTGGCTGGTTGGATGGATGGCTGGACGGATGGATGGCTGGCTGAATGCTTTGCTTTGGAATAGACGACAATCTATTTATCGATTTGTTTGCTTTTTTATTTATTTAAGCAGGAAACTATATTTAAACTGCTCAGCGCAGTGCCATATTTGTAAGGAAAAAGTATTAAAGCAAAAATAATCTTTAACAAAAATAATAAAAAAAATGTAGAAATTTTTCTAAGAGCAAAGAAAAGGTTAATTTTACTGTTTTATATTTGTTGTTATTATTGTTGTTGTTGTTGTATTACTTAAAATGGAAACTTACCATTGCGCTGTAATTTTTGACGTTGACCACCTCCACCGCCACTTAATCCTACTGGACCCATATTACCTCCCCCTACACCTACAACTGCTGCTCCAGTGCCATGACGACCATTACGCTTGCGTTGCATTTGTTGTTGTCTATTACGTTTGCGTTCTTGTTTGAAATACTGATGATTGTTGGCTATTGCCTTCAACATTTCAGCTTCTGTATCGTCATAGTCTTTATTTGATGCCACAGTTGGCTGCGGCAATTCAGAATAATCCATTTCAATATTGCTTTCAATCAATAAACCACTTTTAGTTTTGCGTCTCTTACTGCTCATTTGATGATGGCGATGAGGCGACTGCAGCTGAGACTGCGATTGACGCTGTGCTTGCATTTGTTTTGGAGGCTGATTTGCCTGCCTTTGAAATTCTTGCTCATCTTGTTTCAAATGTTCCAATCTTCTGTTAAACATTTCTGTCTGAGCTGATTGTGCTGATAATAATGTGACCGGCGAGTTGTTTAGCTTGGCGCCTGTCCACGATACCACACTCGTTTCGAAATCTTGATGGTATGTTGTGGCATTATTTACGCTAGATTTTATGTTATAATGTCGCAACAAATCTTCTGATTGGCGATAATATTGTTGCTGTTGATGCTGATCTTGATGTTGTTGCTGTCGAACACGTTGTTGCATTAAGTCTTTGGTATGTGAGGGTGTTGCCTGCCATGTGAGTATCAAAAAACTACACAATAAACTCCTCAAACTTAGCTGCAGGCTAAATATTTGTTTTAAGACCCTAAAAGGTCTTTCCTTTGATTTTATTGTTGTTAGTGGCGAGTACAACATTTTTTGTTGTTTGTGTTTATTCTTCCAATGCGCTTTTAAGTAGGAGGTTCGTTTTGGGTTTTAAGTGTTTAAGCGAAAAATTAAATCATGTTGTTTGGTGTTTTTTTTCTTAAATCTACCTGTAATAAAAAGAACAATAAACACAAACAGTTAAAAAGCTATAAAGAGCTTAATTATTTAAGATAATTTAAAAAATAGCGGTATTTATTCTAGGTAATTTCAAATTTTATTCCACTAATTTAAAAGCTACTAAACAGCTTAAAGCTCTTGCAGCTTATATCAATTTCTGAGATATAAACATTAGCTACTCAAATCCCGATTTAGAACTTTGCAACTGCAAAAAGCTTTCAGCTTTGCAAATTTGAGGTTAGGAAGTAAATTGGTTTAAAACGCTCACTTTTCTTTAACAAGTTCAGTTTTATTAATATCAATATAAAGCAGAAACATAACAATTAATAACAGGTTGATGTCGACCTAACGGTCACCCTATATCACCTCATTAAAAGTCCACTCTTTTCACAAAGCACATTTTCAAGCACATTTTGCAACAAAATCGAGAAATTGTGCGACAGGAAAATTTGTCCGGAAAATAACTGTATTGCTTGGATAGCCAAGTGCAACTGTGTAAACCTTTAAAGAGAGAGAGATCTCTCAAAACAAATTTGCTCACTCCCGACTGCATAAGAGCTTTCAATCACTTTCGTGGAAATTTCATAGAACTTCTATGATTTTCAATGCCTAAAAATAAGTGTTTCTATTATTGAAATGTTCACAGAACAGGAAAGCATCCTCATCACTGCCAGAATTTTCGATGCGGAATTTGTAATTGAAAAGCTCTTTGGCACAGTGCAATAATATTTCCAGTACTGCTGGGTACACTCAACATTCAAATCGAAGACTTTGACTGCTTATAAATTCGCTGCTTATATATTTAGTGAATAAAAAAAAGTCACCCCAATCACTGGAGAATTTTCTTTTTGGTACACCCTTTTTCCCCTGCAACCACATCTAATCTGTTAGGTACCTTAAACACCATTAATTCAAAATTCAAATTTCCTGCCGAAATAATAATGTGGCTGCCGCAAGAGAAATTTGCTGCTCATGTAAGCTTCTCGACATTTTTAACCAAAACGATACCATCACATCTTACAACAACTTATCACATCTTCTTATTAAATGCCATATTGAAATGGACTTTTTTTTGGGGTTCCAGAGATACTTCCCTGATTTTTATACAGCGATAATTTATTTTCCTTACAAATTCCCCAAAGAAAAAAATGAGCGTAGAATATTTAGTGCGACATATTGTCATTATAAAGCTCTTGTTTTTCGATCCAGTCGGTATATTTTCTAAGCATTGGATATTTAAGCAGCTTTAGTTGTGATGTGCGTGTTGAATTTCATCTGGATGAAGATGAAAATGTAATAGTCTTTATATTTAAGCCGTAAAATAAGTGTGGACCCTGTAAGTCACACTGCACTGGGTTGAAGTTCATTATCTTCGATTCCTAAATCAAGAGCAGCGGTATTTTATATTAGGCTTATACTTTATACTTAATCACAATTTAACAAATGTAGTTCATAACAGTTTAATGTTGCCGTATGGAGGGTTTTATGGTCTAGTGGCATCATTGGCTCATACTTTTTCGAAAACGGCCATAACGTCGCCATGATAATCAATTTTTTGTGGCCACAATTGACTAATGTGGACATCTGTGAATTTCGGTTTCAACAAGATGGCGCCACAAGTCATGCAGTTACCCCGAAATTCCGGTTGAGTAAATTCTCGACTTGGCAATGTTAATTTACCAGCTTGTTCTTGTGGTTATTTTCTTTGGGCCCATTTCAAAGACATGAACAACTGAAAATGACGTCACCATGACAATCAATTTTTGTGGCCACAATTGACTAATGTGGACATCAGTGACTTTTTGTTTCAGCAATATGGCGCCAAAAGTCACACAGTCAATCCATCAATTTAGTGTAATTTTTCGATTTAGCGATGGTAATTGACCGCCTTGTTCTTGTAATTTAACGTCACTGGATCATTTTCTTTGAATCTATTTAAAAGACATGAACAACCCCCAAAAAACTGACGCTCTAAAACCTGAAATTTGCCGGAGCATTGTCGAGGTAAGCAAAGCTTTGTTGCAAAATTTGCTTTAAAAATTTTTGAAAAGAGCGGACGTCTGCCAAAGTAACAGTCAATGGTGACCGCTATGGACCAAAGATTATTGATCTTTTCATTCATCAATTGAACAAGCATGATGTGCAGCAGCTGTGGTTTCAACAAAACGATTCAAATGTCACACAGCTCGTGCCACAATTGATTTATTGAGGAAAACATTTCCTAACCGCATAGTTCACGTTTCGGAAGCGTGAATTGGCCTCTAATATGGTGCGAATTAACACCGCAGACTGTTTCTATAGGAATTTGAGAAATAGCTAGTCTATGTCGATATACTCTAAACGATTGATCACTTGTAGAACATTATTCGCCATTTTATTGCCTATATATCGGCACTAATATTTGAAAACTTATCGACTAGGTCCGAGCGAGCTATGGTGGTTGTATACCAGAAGTAATTTTTAAATTATAGTGCCAGAAGATTATCTTTCGAATAAATTTAAAAAATTCACATGTTTTAAATATTGCGAAGTCATACACCTCTGTAAAATCACTCTTTACTTTGCAAAGAATTAAGCTCCTTTACAATACTGCGTACCATCACATACCATTTTTTTACTTTTTTTAAATTTCAATTTTAAAATTAAATTTTTTTTTAATATTTTTAATTAAATTTAAATATATAAATATATTTAAAATAAATTTTTCTCAAAAACTTAATTTAAAAACAAGTTAGTTTTTTTCTAAAATATTAAAAAATAAATTTTTAATTATTAATATTTTTTTTTTAATTTTCTAAAATTTTTTAAAATATAAAAAAAATTAGATTTTTTCAAAATGTTTCTTTACAATTTTTTTTATAATTTTTTTTTAATTTAAAAGATAATTTTTTTCACCAGAAAGTAAATTTTTGTCCAAAAGAAAAAAGATTTTATATTTTTCTAAAATATTTTTAAAAAAATTGTTGGTAATTTTTTTAAATTTTATATACAAAAAAATTTTTATTATCTTTCAAAATTTCTTTTTTATAATTTTTTTTACTTTTATAACTTTTTTCCCACAAAAAAAATTTTTTTCAAAAATTTTTAAATAAATTAGATAGTTTTCATTTTATTCCAAAACTTTAATATAAAAATTTTTTTCATTTTAAAAAAAATATAAAAAATCAAAACATAAAAAAATAAGTTCAAAATTTTTGTTTTTAAATTAAATATATAAATATATATTAATATTTAAAAAAAAATTTGAAATTAAAAATTAAAAAAAATTTTATTAAAATAAAATTTTTAATTTTTTTAAATTACAAATTTAAATTTAAAAATTTTTTATTTATATAAGTTTTAATTAAATCATTATTTATTTTTTTCCAACAATTCTTTCCAAAAATGTTTGTAATAAATTAATTAATTTTATTTTTTTTTAACAAAAATTTAATTTTTTTTTAAATGTCCATTTTTCTTGGTAAACATGATTTTTGATTTTATTTCACTTTCATGATTTACTTTTATCAAAAACGAATTTTTAATTTTATTTTTCCTTCCTTTTAATCTTGTCAAAATTAAAGATAAAAACGCCGCAACCCCAGCAAAATTGTTGACAAAAATTTTCCCTTTTGTGTGTGTGTGTGTGTCAAGATATTGTTTTCTTACATTTGTGTTAAATGGTGATTCTTGGAAAAATTTCTTAATGATATTTTTTTCTTATAACGATTTCCGTTGCAACACTGGGAATCTCTATGGTTGTTTCCTTTCTTAATAATTCACGTTGTTTTTTTTTTTTTGTTGGTGGCACGTTTAATTTTAATTGCTTGGCACTGCACTTGTTTTTTAAAGTTTTTTAATTCTTTTTTTTTAATTTATTTTAGCTGCAACCAGCACATGACAATTTTTATTTATTTATTATTTTTTCTTTTGTAGAAATTATAAAGAAATTCGAAAAAAAGGAAATCAAATTAGCAGCTCTTTTTTAGGCCTCTAGAAAAAGGCTTTGGCCACAAACACGTGCATTTGCATAAATTTTATTTAAGCACCAGACTTTAGACGTTTTTATTTGTTTGTTTTTATTTGGCAGGCAAAGACAATCGCCTTTTTTTTAAATAAATTTCAAACGTAAATAAAACAAAACTGACTCAAATAAAATTTTAAAGGGCGCGTTTTTATAGGCGCGTTCAGCGTTAGCGAGTTGTTTGTTCTAAAAACAATTTTTTGGCACTTGAAGCAAAAATAATTTTTTATTTATTTCTTTTATCTATTTTTTTTATAACAGACAAACTATTTTTGGCACATCCTCTTTCAAACCATAAATTTTTCTTCAATTATACTTTTGCTTTCCTTTAATTTTATGGCTGCTCTCTTTTTCTTTCAAATAATTTTCTTTTACTTCATTCAAAAAAACTTTTATTGCACTTCCTTTGATTTTATTTTTTTATATAAATTTTAATTCAAAAGAAAACCGCTGTTTTCTTGTTTCCTATCGCTTTGTTATTTTCCGTATCCAGAACCGTTCGTTATGCGCCTCCTCGTTAAACTAATCGAAACTGCATTAAGAGTTCGTTATTGCTGATTTGAGGTGAGTATTGATAATGCAATTGTATAGGTGAGTGTGTGTGTGGTGAGTTTGTATGTTCTGTGTTTTTATAGTGCAACAGTTAATATGTGCATTTTGTTTTAGTATGATCCAGAGATGGCTATTGAAATTTTGATATTTTTATTAAATATTTTCCCGCTTTTTAAAAAATTAAAACAATAAAAACAAACAAAAAATTATAAAATATTTAAAAATTATTTTTAAAAAACTTGTAAAATATTTCCAAGTTCAAGGCTAATAGGAGAATACCGCAGGACTCTATTTCGAGATCAATTCTTTGGTTTGCTATACGCATGCTATTGGCAAAGACTAACCTGATCCCTTCACTCCTTTATGGCTGTGAAATTTATGCTAATTGTGACAGTAGGGACCGGCGCAAATTGTTAGTGGTATACAACCATATTACTCGCTATATATTTCAGAAGGGCCGCTGTGATCATTTTTCATCCAAAAATTATGTAAAAAAATTTCATACTATGGGAGCACCCTAATTACCCAGCGGGCTAATATCTACTTTCCGACCTCTTCTTATAACTAAAAAATAAATATAAAAAAAATTCATACAAATAGGTCGAGGCGTTTTACGGAACCGTGATCACAATTACAAGTTAAGTTAATACAAGTTAATAATGTCGATTTGAACCTAATAATCAAATAACTATCACAAATGCTTTAAAGGAGCGTGATCACAATTGCACAATTACAAGTTAATAATGTCAATTTGAACATAATTATCAAATAATTTTCACAAAAGTTTTAAGGGAGCGTGATCACAATTATAAGTTAATAATGACGATTTGGACATAATTTTCAAATAACTATCACAAATGTTTTAAGGGAGTGTGATCACAATTACACAATTACAAGTTAATAATAACGATTTCAGCATAATTATCAAATAACTACCCCAAATGTTTTAAGGGAGCGTGATCACAATTACAAGTTAATAATGACGATTTGGACATAATTATTAAATAACTATCACAAATGTTTTAAGGGAGCGTGATCACAATTGAACAATTACAAGTTAATAAAGACGATTTGGACATAATTATCAAATAACTATCACAAATGTTTTAAGGGAGCGTGATCACAATTGCACAATTACAAGTTAATAACGTCGATTTGAATATAATGATCAAATAATTATTACAAATGTTTTAAGGGAGCGTGATCACAATTACACAATTACAAGTTAATAATGACGATTTGTACATAATGATCAAATAACTATCACAAATGTTTTAAGGGAGCGTGATCACAAGTGCACAATTACAATTTAATAATAACGATTTCAACATAATTATCAAATAACTATCACAAATGTTTTAAGGGAGTGTGATCACAATTGCACAATTACAAGTTAATAATGACGATTTCGACATAATTATCAAATAACTATCCCAAATGTTTTAAGGGAGCGTGATCACAAATGCACAATTACAAGTTAATAATCACGATTTAGACATAATGATCAAATAACTATCACAAATGGCTTATGTCAATAATAACAACTATGCTATTTTGTAGGTTAAACATCTGTCATTATAATTCAGGATTTTACATATGGCAAAGTGTATCACATTTTTTTAAATCGCTATAATAATGTCGAATTTTGTGCCAAAAAAAGATATTTCGCAGTATATTTCTTCTTTTATTTGAAGGAGATTGAGGCTAAAAGTAATCGATTGTTGATAAACTTTCAACCCTTAATACTATTTCGCAGATGACAGCACTATTTGTCATTCATATTCATTTGGCAATAGACCGAACCAGTTGGAAGTGAGCTTCAAAAGGCGGAACATGAATGATACGCTCAATCACGATCTCCCGCCAATTTTTAAATGGGGTCATGTAAATAGAGTTGATTTAAATGCTCGTAAGACACAATGTTGCATGTTAACGCAGAGATCTGTGTTCAGAATTGTTGCTGCATCTGTTATTTTTAGTGATATAGGTATAACGGAATCAGACGCTGTTGATATTCTTGGCATGAAGATTCAGTGTAATGTTCGATGCACTTAACATATTTTTCAAGTTGCTAAAGAAGCTTTCAAGTGCCTCGGTTTTCCAAAACGGTGTAAGAGATACTTCAGTTCAATCTATCTTCGTACTATTTATACCACCTATATCCGTCAAAAAAATAAAATACAACTCTCATGCATTGGCCGGCGCCCCAAAGTCTAGTTTGCAGTTACTCGACCGCGTACATGAGAAGGCCAAGAGGCTCATTGGGCTATCCAACCCTTTTGATTCCCTAGAAGCAATGTAGGTTCTATTTCACTGTTTTATCGTTACCACAATGGTAAGTGCTCTAATGAAATTAGGGAACTTGTTCCCCTTAATCGCAATTTTTCGCATTTATCTCGATTTTCGGTAATAGCACAGAAGAAAGCCAAGAGACTCATTGGGGACAGTAGGGTTTTAAACTCTATTGATTCTCTAGAGCATATCGACGCAATGTGGGATATATTTCACTGTTTTATCGTTACTACAACGGTAAGTGCTCTAATGAAATTAGGGAACTTGTTCACGTTACTTGCACGTTTTCGCGTTCAACTAAATTTTCGTTGGGAGCGCATCCACCGCTCAAAAACTATTTGGAAAACAATGGCTTGGAAGTTTTGATTTACCCGCCTTATAGTCCAGATTTTACCTCTTCTGACTACCATTTGCTTCGATCAATGCAGAATGCCCTTCCTGGAATTCAATTCAGTACAGGATATTGGAAATTGGCTTAAATAATCTTTTGCCTCAAAACCGGAAAAGTTGCTTTCGCGCGGATAAAAAATGTATATATTTCTTTATACAAGCCCGTCCAACCAGCCAAATCAATATTGAAGCCCAATATCCATGACGCCAAGGTAATGCTGTGTATTTTGGTGGAATTAGAAGAGCGTTTTGTAATATGACCTGTTGAAATCGGATCAAACGAGCACAGGGGAGCTGTACCGTAAAATGATTCGCTTATGGAAAGCAATCAATGAAAAACGTCCAGAAGATTGGACTTGAAACAAGGCTATAATTGCTTTTTTTAAAGAGAAGTAGCACTTCAGGCAACAATGCCTATTTAGTCAAGTACTTTGCTACATTCTTTAGGAAAGGGATAGAGAAGAGATGAAACCGGTGGTGAAAGTAGAAGGATAGTTATGGAAATTAACTACCGTATAAGACAGCACAGCGACCAGTGACTATGCCTTCGTCGCTGAGCAGCCCCACCGACAGTCAATTTTTATTTTTGTAGTGAAAAAAATCAACATCTTCGTTAGAAATTGAACTAGCCTACAGGGGCACCTTAGCGGTCCTGCCCCTCTTGTGACCTGCTTGTTCACAACCTATAAGTCTATAAATTATCGTAAATTTATCGTAAAACATTATGAAACAAAGCTATAAAGTTCCATCATGAACACACTCGGTCACGTGTTGCAAGACCGGTCGAAAACTATTTGGGAAACAGTGCAGGGGAAATGTTGTCTTACTATCAGACATCGATATTTGCAACACATCATATTCCATTTTTAATTCCCATATTTGTACCTTACAGTGGTGTCAATAACATTCGAGCTGTTAAAAAAAGTCAGTTTATTTCCTAACCTCAATTTTGCTAATTTAAAAATTCTTCCGCTACTTATGAATTTAAAAAAAATATCATCACAAAATCATTTTTTTTATACGGAATACATTTATTGGAAAATAAAAAGGGTGTTTTTTATAGAGGTATATGACTTTAAAATGGATAAATAAAAATATTAATTTTTTTAAATTGACATGAAATTTCTCTTATTTGAAAGATAATTTCCTGTCATTATAATTTAAATATGAATACTGACATATGACCCATAGGGGTGGACCGAATATAATTTTCTTTTGGCAACAAAGCCTATTTAGTCAAGTACCGTGCTATATTCTTTAGGAAAGAGAGAGAGAGAGAGAGAAGAGATGAGACAGGTGGCGAAAGTAGAAGAATAGTTACGGAAATTAACTGTCGTATAAGATAGCCCAGCGACCAGTGACCATGCCTTCATCACTGAGCAGCCCCACCAACAGGAAATTTTTATTTTTGTAGTGGAAAAAAACAGCCAAAGGCTGTTTGTTGGGAATCGAACCCACAAACCCCAGAGTGATAAGCGAGTACACTACCTACTATCCTATAGCGACACCTAAATACGAATATAATTTATATATCTAGTGGCGTCAAAACGCCAATTCACGGGTCCGAAATGTGAAACTATGTGGGTACCAAAGGTTACCATTAATAAATCAATTATACCTCGAGCTGTCATATTGCGCCATAGCTCCTGTATATTGATAGGAAAAAATCCGGAAACAGGGCGCCATATCGGTCATCAGTATATTAATTTTATGGTAATTCTTCAACACATGCACAGTTATCTCCGGATCAACTCTTCAGATTTGTTTCAAAATCACTGCATTATGCTTTTCTAATATTCTTCTTTCAGGTTGTGTAAGCGTTGTGGCCAATATAAGTTACAGTTTTCTGAGCTATATGGCTTTTAAGGCCATATAGACCAAAAAGCACAGCCAAACAGTTAGTTTTTGTGGGTGCTAGAATGTCGCATCAAACACTTGAGGATTATTAAAGCATCACTTTAAATACGGCAGGGAGTTGTTTATTGTCGCATCCATTCTTGAAAGGTTCTTTAGAGAGCTTTATCGTTAATGAAATTCGCTTAAGAATTTCGGAATTAGTGGCAATCAGGTTGTGGGCGCAATTCGAACAATTTGGAAGTTTTGTTCAAGTGTCAGAGCATTCATGTTGAAATGGCAAAGCAAACTCAACATTATTCAATTGACAGTTGACAAAATGTCCGCCAGTTAAAAAGTGTTATATATATTTACCTCTATAAAAAGCACCCGATATTTATATTATTGTTTTAAAAACCTCACCCACATTTGTTTGCTGTGAACCAGCCATCAGGTGTATACAACTCATCTGCGTTGCAACTTGTTCATGCGGTGCTATAAGTCTGTGTGGATTTGGGATTAACATCTGTCAAATTATGGCTGAATATGTTTATATACCCCGCAGAGTATAGTTTGGTAAAAAACATATATATTTAAAAGATGGAATTATGATTAGGGTTGTGGAGAACCCTGTTTATTAATATTTTTGCTTTGCTTTACCCTTTTGCCGGCTTTTTTTCGGCTTTGATTTGTTTACATTTTTTATTGCTTCTTCCAAGAATATTAAAAACCATTTGCCTGTGTTTGAACATGCACTTCACTCTCTAAATCAAATTAATTCACCACGGCTTTTATGATCTCTCTCTCTTTCTCTCTCTCTCTCTCTCTCTCAGTCAGTTACTCACTAACGCATTTTGAAACAGAGAAGAACAGGTACCCAAAACAAACAACTGCGAGTATTAAAATCTTAAAATTCATTATCATTTTCAAGTAAAATCTTAACAGCAGGCAAGATCCTTTTATGGTGTATTTTGTTATTTTAAGGATTTTATTTATTGATTTGGGAAAGTTATACAATTTAAATTCGAAATAAAGGTTTTACAAATCTAAATTTTTTTAAATCCTGTTTAGTTTGAATAAAAGAAAGAAAGAAAACTAAAAAACAAAAAAATCTTAAAGTAGAAGCGCCACTTGGTCTCTTAAAACTATAATTTTCTGGAATTTTTTTTTCTGAACTGGTCTTAAATTCTTTGGTTCGTGTTAATGGTTGTTGTTGGTAATTATTCTTTTTACAACCATTTTTTACTGCCCTTCATTTTATCTTATTGTGTCACGCAAATTATTGCTTTTCCTTTTAAAGATCACATGCGACAGCCTGGTTATTTAAACAATATTCTAGGAAATTTTTATTAACAGCAACACTTGCCCGCACATGACTTCTTTATACTTTTACAACACAACAACAACAGTAACAAAAAAGGAATTTTGTTATAACAATTTGAAGGTTCGATCCTGTCATGTATTCAGCTTGTTCAGCTTTAATTTTTATTTATAAAAATTTTTTTTTTATTTTATTTTTAGAAATTCATTTTCTAGCAAATTTTTGAAGAATCACGGCTTGTAAGAGTCTCACAACTGTTATTATGACAGGCTAAACTGCATAAACGACAACACTTGAGATAGTTGGAATTAAAAACATGTGTTTAGGCGGCCGTTTTGATGTTTTAAATTCACACCTCAGCAATTTAAAGGGACAAGCGTTACGTGAATGAGCGAATGAAATGGAAAAGGGTTGCCAGGTCAGGTAAATTAATTAGGAATCATTTTAGAATACTAAATTTAAATATTTTTCAAACATGAAATTTTAAAACTATTAATAACAATTCTATATGAATATTCTAAAAAAGGAATAAAGAAGAGAAGATCAATTAGGAATAGAATTACCCCATTGAAATTAAATTTTAATATTAAACATAATGTTTTCACACAAGCATACAACCACCATCATTGCCAGCATTGGACCAAAACTACAGCACAAACTGTTACTTTTCAATAAATTGTTAAAAAGCTAAATTGTAATAGAAAATATTGTTACAAAAAAGATTTGTTAAGTTAAAAAAAAATTATTAATAAAAAAGTAAACGAAACCACCTACTGTGCAATATCGAATCAAAACTTCAGCACGAACTGCTGCTTCTCAATAAATTGCTAAAAAATAAATTAAATTGTAATAGAAAATATTGTTACGAAAAAGATTTGTTAAATGAAAAAAAAAAATATTTCGTAAAAAATGTAAACGAAACCACCCACTGTGCACTTTACAAGCTGCGTAGTAGTTTTCTAAGAAATCCTATACACGCAAGACACCAGAAAATGTTTATAAAAAAATTCTACCAAATAAAATAAACAGCAGAAAGTCAAAACAACTAACATAGAACAATAACAAAACACACAACCCAGCAGCCTGAACCAAACTGAATGATAATAACAACAACAACAATATAGAAAAATGTCAAAATAAAATATTCTTAAATGTGCAAGCATGGCTTTAAATAACTCTTGCTGGGCAAATTAATTAATTCAAATTGAGGGTCATCACCAAGTAAAGACAACAAAGTTGCCATCCTGTTTTTGTTTGTGTGTATTGGAACGAAATAAATCATTAAACTTAATTTAAAACTCTAATGTGCTGTGTAACATAATATTGATTGTTCATTTCAATATTCAAAATTAAAGAAAATTATTAAAAGACATTGTTTTAAAGCGACAAAGTAAATAACTAAATGGTAAAAAAAACACAATATTTTATAGCACGTAACCATTATTTTTTTAAAAACTGCAGCACATTTTCAATGCACTGAGTTAATTAAATTGAATAATACCTGTAAAGAAATTTCATTCCTAGAGGTTTTCGCGTTTTTAATATCATTGCAGTTATCGAGGTCTATTTTTCGAACTACAATTTCCCATAGATTTTCGATGGTACTGAGATCTGACTTTTATTCCCGGATCACTTTAAGACATTAATTTAAAATATGAATTTCATTCTGCTGTCATTCCTTGCGGTGAAAACCGTCGTTACTGCGTGTTTATATGATACGATGGGCAAGTGCTTTTGATGCAACGACATCCCTATCATGACGCGTTTTAAAATTCCGTCGTTTATTATTTTCTAGATAAGTGTGTCCGCCTGAGAAAATTCCTAGAAAATAACAAGAGACTGAAATATTAAATTAGCCCCGCATAAAATAACAGGTGGCTTAATAATTTACCTGCATAAATAGATACGGCCCAAATGAAAGAACGACCTAAGCCCAACACTATTTATACAAAATTAATACTAACTCTTCAGTACTATCTCCCCCCCCCCCCCCCCCGGGGCACAATATAAGTCTTTATGGATCACACAACCATCAAGACATGTGTCTTGCGGGGATGAAAGGGAGCCCAGTCCCCTTCAAAGCTAGCAGGAGCCGACTGGACAATCCACTATATTTCCACGGAATCAGTAAAGCCCCAGAGTTCCGCTATTTGTCTCTTTAGGCATTTAGCTGTTTTCTGGCTGATTATTGAGGTTGACCCTTCGGGAGTATCGTGGTGGCTGTGGTTTTGCGGCCCCATAAAGGAATTGTTGTATGGTGGCCAGGATCATCTCACCTTTAATCGCACCTACCTGGTAAATGATCCAGATCCAGTGAGGAGTGACCGGAAGATATACGTATTCGATGGCCTCGTAGGGCGTGAATGCCATTTGCAAATCATTCAAAGTGGTTTGACCACCATCTGATTATGACTACCTAGTCGGTGCAGATGTAAATCAAATCACATCAGATCCAGCGAGCATGCTAGTTATGTACTCTGGACAGGAGTTAGATAGTCTCCAGCTCTTCTGCAAGGAGTAGTGGTTTGCAGCCCTGCTCTGGAACCGCTGAAATTGCAACTAGGAAAGACCTGTCTGCTAGAATTAATTTTCGGCTTCCTAGGACGTGAATGACGTAGCTTCTCATTCACAGTGGTTTGACCACCATCTGATTAAGACCCACGGCCAGGTGGAGATGTAAATCTTATCATGAACTCTCCAGTACTATCTAAAATGCGGCTTGATAATGATGTCATCGCATCGAAAGCGCTCATCGATCGTAACAAATTAACAGCCAGTTTCTCTCTCTCTCGTTCTTAGATGTGTGTTTGGGGTCGTTATCGTATTGGTACCTCCACCTAACTCTGCATAGATAAGTTACGTCTATAAGACGTATACCTTTTTAATGTTGTATTCCAGCTCTGTGGTTTGTAGTGCTGAGTATTCTCAGTTGATCTCAGTAGCTTTCTAATGGTTATCAAAGAGAAAATTCAATAAATAAATGATCATGAGCAAGTGGAAGCCTATTTTGAAGAATGTTTTATAAACGAAACGATTCATTATTCTATTATCGAGCGTATGTCATCATCAATCTGAAAACTAAACGCCTTGTTTAATAGTAACTCCTATTAAAACGTGTTTATCCACGTAGTCCTTTGTGTCTTCTAACCAGCCTTAGTCCATCGGAGCCTTTCACAAATTTTAAGTTTCATATAGCAAACGTTAAGAAACCTTTAGACTTTTAATCATATGGCAACGCTATTATATACATATTTTCATTACAATTAGAACATAACCGTTCTATAAATCGGGTCTATGCCATTATCTGAAAACTAAACCCAGGCCAATCTACGCCTTCTTTGACAGTAACTGTTGTAAGAATGTGGATTAACACGTTGTCCTTTGTGTGTTCTAGCTAAACTAAATCCATCGGAACCTTTTAATAAATCCCACGACCCACGCTTCACGTTTCATATAGCAAACTTTTAACCATCCGGCAACGCTAGTATAAGCATATTTTCAATGCAGTTAGAAAATAAGCGTTTAAAAACGCTGAATTTTAAAACGTCGTATAATTCGCTATTTTACTTAATAATTCCGAAGAGAAGTCAACTTCTTTTACTACTTCTTCCTGGCACTTTCAGTAATGGAAATTTTGATTTTTAAACATTTTCACTAGCATCCAGCCCTGCATGACTGGAAGCATTTTCCTTTGCCAGATTCATGTAACAAAATACTTCATTTGTTATATATTTATATCAAAATCTAAGTTTAAAAGCTTTATAGGTAACCTAGCAGAGAACAAGGTAATGATTTTCTTTAGCAAACTTTAGGAATATCTCAAGCTTTTAAACCTATGGCAACGCTGATATATTATTATTTCAGTAAAGACACAATTGTTCATGGTCGATTAATCGCCAAATGTTTTATAAATAACTCTGACAAGAAATCAACTTCTCCTATAAGTCTTTCCAGTCATTCTTAGTGATGGAAATTTTCGATTGAAGGTTCACTAACCTTCAGCACAGTGCCTTGCGTGACTAAGGGCATTTTTCTATGCCAGATTTAAGTTAACAAATGTTTAGTTTTTAATTTGAACACAGAACAAAGGAATTCTTTTTTTTTGAGTAAACCTTAAGAAAACCTCAAGCTTTTCATCATTTGGCAACTCTAATTTTTGAAATCGAGTTTAGACGTACAGTCCAGATATGATAGTTCTCTACGTACAAATATTGTGTAAACATATCCGTCTAACAGCTGACATCTAGTCGTTTTTCATTCACTCACTTCTTGTGCTCATTCATTAAAAATCATTAATTTTAAGATTTTTATACAGGGTGCCCGCCGGGAAGGTATACTACTTTGCTTATGAAAGTGAATGAAAGAGAATGGATTTTATATTGATAAATGTTTTATTTAATGCCATCAAATATGTATGGAATTTCGTGATAAGATTTACATCTCCACCTGGCCGTGGGTCTTAATCAGATGGTGGTCAAACCACTGTGAATGAAAAGCAACGTCATTCACGTCCTAGAAAGCCGAAAACTAACTCTAGCAATAGGTCTTTTCTAGTTGCAATTTCAGCAGTTCCAGAGCAGGGCTGCAAACCACCACTCCTTGCTGAAGAGCTGGAGACTCTCCAACTCCTGTCCAGAACACATGACTAGCATGCTTACTGGATCTAGGATCATTCACCAAGTAGGTGTGATTAAAGGTGAAATGATGTTGGCCACCATAAAAACAGACCTGTATGGGGCCGCAAAACCACAGCCACCACGATACTCCCGAAGAGCCAACCTCAATAAGCTGTCAGGGAAACAGCTAAAAGTCTAAAAAGACAATTAGCGGAACTCTGCGGGCTACTGATTCCCGTGGAAATAACGTGGAGCTTCCAGTTGACCTCTGCTGCCTTCAGGGTACTAGGCTCCCTTATACCCCCAGCAGTACAGGTTTAGATAGTCAAGTATTCTATAAAAACCGATAAATGTGCCTCCGGGGGGAATATGAATGGAATATAATATCAGAGGCGGACCCTCTGTTAGCCTCACAAATGCGAGCCCTTTTAAGCTCACATTTTTCATTAAATTCTCACACATCTCACGCGGTGGTTCTTTAATTATATCACGAATATATTGTTTGAGTTGCTCAAGCGTTTTTGGTTTGTTTGCATAAGTTTTGCTTCTCAGATACCCTCCAAAAACAGAAGTTCGGAGCAGTCAGCAGGTGACCGTGGATTCCAATCAACAACACCATTTCTTGAAATAACTTGTTGGGAAAAGAGGTCTTGCAGTAATTCCACTGTAAACCTGGCTGTATGCGATGTGGCATCGTCTTGTTGATACCACATGTTAATCAAGCCCAAAGCAAGCAATTGTAGCGTTAAAAAGTATTCAATTATATCACGTTGTCGCTCCTTATTTGCAAGTTCCGTTACGCCCATTTTCACTTTCAAAGAGAAAAGGTCCAATGACCAAATTGCTCACCAGACTGTTAACTTTTAATGGATGCAAAGGAGACTGTTGAATAGTTTGAGGGTTTCCCATTCCCCAGAATCGACTATTCTGTTTATTAAAATATCCATTTATATGAAAATGTGTCACTCGTCACTCATTATGATTTTTTTCATGAAAATCGGGGGTTGTCATGGTCGAGTTGTAACATCCTATGTACGGCAGCATAAATAGTCTTGTGAAAGAAGCTTTTGTGTCAGCTGAATCTTATATGGAAACAAATGCAAATCCTTGTGCAAAATTGTGGCCAAAGTTGTTCTTTGGAGTAGTACAAGCTCCTGAACACGGCGTCGAATTGAGGTTGGTGGATTGCTTTGAACACTCTTGAGCAGCAGTAATGTTTTCAGCCGATCTTGCAGTACGTTATGGTCCATGCTTGGCCATCTTTCTTCGAAATCATTCACTATACGCTAAATAGTGCGTTTTGGTGGCACGTTATTTCTCCCAAAATTTTCAGGTGACCTTCTCATCGTCACATTAATCGATGATTAATTTTGATAAAATGTTTTAACGATTAAAACTCGTTGGTTTTTCCGTAATAAATTTGCCACGTGTCTTCTACTTCACAACTGCCAAATGTGAACTCTCACGACTAATGCTTAACAAAAATGGCGGCAATGGAAAGTAGTATACCTTCCTGGCGGACACCTTGTACTTCTTTTTTGTTTACAGCCGGTATATGATGTTGTTGTGGATGCCATTTTAATATGATAAATAAAGTGTCTACGCGTGGCTACTTTTCAGATATTAAAATAATTTTTTTCTTTAAGCGATTAAAGATGTTGATGGTCTCTTAAATTAGTCAAACTGATACGCAGAGTGTATGGCAGCTTAAAGTCCAGCAAAGAAAATATAAAGCGGTTTTCAATACACATAACACCCAGCAGTTTTGCTATAACAGTAGTATGTTATTTGTTACCCAAGTGTGGTAGACATTTTCATTTATTTTTAAATCACAATAGTGAGACCGTTTGTTGAGAGGCGAGATATTAAAATCGCCATTTTATAATTTAAATTAATGATCATTTGAATTGAAATCAGTCAACCTTATTCTGTTTGGCGACGGCAAAATCATCGTCGATTTTGAGGCAACATCACTTCAACACAACATCAATACTAATTTGGTATTCCCTAACAGTTTTATAACGACGTGTTGTCAGTTTATCGATCATTTTAACAAAATATAACACACATATCTAATAATTGAGTGAGGTGATTCAATTGTGTACTAGTTTGTGATAAAGTTGTTGTGAAAAAAAGATAAAATCTGTATTAAATTGAACCTGAAATAAATGTTCTTTGCTTTCGACTCTGACTCTAGTGCTGAAGAATGTAAGAAAAAATTAATGATGGAAAGAAGACTTCTCAGACAGAAGTCAAGAATCTTTCAGTTATCAGATGAAAAGTAGGTGATAACTTTAAAGTTATCCATTTCAAAATAATTCTTTGTTATTTGGGTATGGTTTTACGTCAACTCGCGTTAAATTTGATTTGTGAACATACCAGTTTCGGCTATATGTCATCTACAGTGTGCTCTCTATACTTGTTACTTCATTTAAAATTCGAAAGTTATTTTCGTCTGAATAAAACAGCTTTTCGGTATGTGTTAGAAATAATAGAGAGCGAGACTTAAAAAAAATATTCGTGCGACTTGTGTTCCGAACATCATAAAATTAGTAGCGACATTACGATTTTTAGCTCAGAGACTGTACCAGCTCAGTGTCAGGAACGATTTTAACCTAAAACTAGCGCAGCCCGTGGTGACGAAAATTTTGTCAGAGAAATGTCACGGTAAACAAAGTTTGCCGAAAAAAATTAAGCAAAATTACACTTGTTTTTTTAAAAATTGACTTTTCCCGGGTGTTATTGGTTGTGTGGATGGGTAAAAGAAGATCAGTATTATGTATTTAACCGTAAAGGATATTTTTATTAGTTTTTATAATTAAAAAAATATTTCATATTTACATAGATTTGCGATCATAAAATGCGTATCAGATTTTTGGATGCTCGATACCCAGGTTCTAGCCATGATTCGCTAGGTGCCCCTGTAGGCAAGTAGGTAGTGTACTAGCTTGTCAGTCTGGAGGTTGTGAGTTCTATTCCCAACGAAGACCTTGGTTTTTTTTCACTACAAAAATAAAAACTGACTGTCGGTAGGGCTGCTCCGTGATGAAGGCATGGTCACTGGTCGCTGTGCTGTCTTATACGACAGTTCATTTTCGGAACTATCCTTTTACTTTCACTACCTTGTCTCATCTCTTCTCTATCCCTTTCCTAAAGTATTTAGCACGGTAGTTGACTAAATAGGCATTGTTGCCTGAAGTGCTGCATGGAATGTAAGTTATGCAAAACGAATTTTGCAAAGATGTTACAACGAAGGTGAACGTAGTCCGTGGCCGTTTAGGTAATATTTATAATATCTTTTATTAATTTACCTTTTTTCCTCATCTGATGCAGTCTAACTATCCACTTGAATCATATTTAATGACACCCTATTGCTCACCTGCTGCCAGAAGTCCAAAATCAAGGCATTCCAAGGCGAGAAATGTGGTAGAAGAGCAAAAACAGATTTCGCTGTTTCGCTTGGTAGCACGTCAACTGCACTACACACTTCTAAAAGCAACTAAAATTGTTAATGTTTATGCTGCACTTCATATTAATAATGCATTGATTATCGCATAGATATTGCATATCAGGATGCAGGAAATATCCAAAACAGTGATATTGAAGTATGTAAAGAGCAAAATATTAGTGAATGCAAGTAAGCGGACCTTTGGGTCAATATGTCTTTACCATTTGAAATGTCTATGACTTCTTCAAGTTTCCCATTCACCTGTGACTCCCAGTACCATACCTTCAGGGTTTATTTATTTTTGGCATTGCAGCCGATTTGCCACAGCTTCTTTCAAGGGGCTCGGTATGAATTGAGTAAATATGCCGCCTCCCGTAGCTTTGCATTCCATTTTGTTTTTTACCATCTTTTTTTTACCTTAAATTTTAAACCGCGCCAAATATGTGAAAAGAATTTTGTCAAACATGTATTGAACTGCATACCATACCTTTTGCCTTCCATCACTCGTTCTATTTGATGGGCCAAGGCGTTTAGACAGTCGCAACACTTTCCCATTGTATCTTAAAATTAGTAGGAACACTGCTTCTTCGAAATCTCTTGGCAAGTGATGGATTTTTTTCCCAATTCTTCCACTAATTTTTCAAATTGGCTGGCGTTAAATTTTTTTTTTATTTTCAATCTTTTTAAATTTTTGTTTATCACAGCACGACACCAAAATCACAGACGACCATTTCAACGGAAATTTAAGGCAACATCAACGTTAAATTGTCTTACAGAATACCAAACATGTATTGCCAGACAGTCGGTCGATAAATGACAATATTGCCAACAAGAATATGGATTTAAAACAAACGATAAAAAACAACGCGTTGCCTTGTATTGCCGTCGCCAAACAGAATAAGAATGATTAAAATTGCCATTTTATAATTAAAGTTAATAATCATTTGAGTTGAAATCAATATCAGAACTGTAGGGTAGTTATTATTACCACTAGTCGTCGTTAAAATGAGGATTATGTTTTAAAGTGTTTGTGAGATTAACTACCACTCTTTTTTTTAATGGAGATTTCCTTAATGATGTTAAGCTTAATTTAAATGTTTCATTTAATTTCTAAATACATGTTTAATGACACCAGCAATGAAAACACTTTTGTGTGTTGCGTGACTTATAGCAACATTTTAAAAACAAACCAATTGGAGAACTTCTCCAACTAAATAGTGGATGTTTTCATTGCTGATTTAAACACAGGCGACTTGGCGACCACCCAATTAACTAACAACCATAAAATTGAATTTGATTTGACTTAACCATAATAATCCCAGGGGAGTACAAATTTCATCTTAAAACTGCAATCACGTGACATTTATGATTTAACTTCCCAGCTCGCTGAATTTAACAATTATCAAAAAAAAACAACAACAACCATCAACAACATCTAAGTAACACATGACAACATCCATAGAAATTGGAAGGCAGGCGCCTTAAAACAAATCGTTGTAAACTAGTTTTTTTTGTTGTTGTTGTTTTGTTTTCTTAAAATGACCGGCTCAAAAAGCTTTTGTCAACGCATAATCCATCATTTTGAAACGTCATCATAATAAACTGCAAAAAGTTGGTTCGTTGGTTGGTTGGTTGGTCTTAGTTGGCTTAGATGACTGAATAAATAAATTGTTTTTGTTTTTAGGCCACTCAAACCCCATACAAAATTCACAAAGTTATAAAAAGGCCAAAATGGTTTCTCCTCTATAGCTTTTAGACAAGTAATGAGATCTAAATCAATTTACAACAAACTTTTGAAGTCTAACCACACTTTTTTTTCTATTTATTTTTGTTAATTTTCTTTCAGGCCTTCAACAGCAAATAGCCGCCGCAAAAAAAAAACTTAAGAAAAGCAAATAGGAAAAATGCCTTTAATGTCTTTTCTGTTGGCGCTTTTGTAAATCCATGAACAAATACTCCTCATAGAGTGGTACGTACATACGTAAGCGGCCATCGAAGTGGAAGTGATGTTGGGTGTTTAAGCTCTTCTCAGTTTTTTAGCCTTAATTGGACATAATTTAAATTCCATTCGTGAGTTTTGTATGCGCAATATGTTGAGGTAAAACATTGAAATAGTTTTGCAATTTCAGTTTGCTGGCTATTAGGCGAAGGTGGACACTGAAAGAAAAAGTTTAAATAATCCATAATCAGCTTCAAATAATATTGTTACGGCTGCGTCTTGTTTAACTTTTAAAAGAACATAATTAAGTAATAAAATAAATAACTGGGTATGCTTTTCAACTAACGAACGTGGCTTGCTAATTAAACTTATGCACGCAAGACAACAACAAATTTCTAGTTACAAACTTTGCTTAGAAATTTTATACACGCAAAACAACAACAATTAGGTATGCTGCTTACTAACTGCATAGTTTTCTAAGAAAACTTATGCACACAAGACAACAACAACTATCTTAAAATAAATTCCAGAAAGAACTATTGCTATTTCCTGTCCTATCTGGCCGGTCTGAAGTCGAAAGCGAGCGCTTGTGGTTTATATAAACCAAAACGCCGCTTGAAAATGATGCACTCGCATCAAAAGCCCTCGTCTTTGACTTCAAACCAGCCAGATAGGACAGGGAATAGCAATAGTATTTCATTTACTGGCGGAGGAAAAATACACAACATTCCAGGAAGAAACTTGATCTGCATAAAAAAAAAAAAAATAAAAATACACACACAGACATACAGGCGCCTATACATTGAATGAGTAACATAACATAACAACAAAATGTGATATAAAAGAGAGTAAAAGGTTCTTAATTTTTCTAGACCTCTTGTGGACAAATATAAAAAGACAGCATCTGAGTGAATAGTTAGTTAGTTGAAAAATAAACCTCGTGAAGTAAAGACGTGCATCTTCAGTAAATTGTTCTCTAGTGTCAACTTTGTCTGTAGTTAAAGTAAATAAACTTGTAGTTAATTTAAAAAACTCTAAAAACTGGTGTTATTTACTTTGCAATAAATAACTCACAGTAAAACCTTTAACGCAACAGTATTCTAAATTGCACATTATAAGCTAAAGCCGATGTTGTCTAAATCTGCACAAATAAAATGATTTAAAAATACAGGCGCCTATTCATTGAATGAACAAACATAACATAACAACAACAAAATGTAATACAAAGAAAGTAGAAGTTTCTTTATTTTTCTGGACCTCTAGTGGATAAATATAAAAAGGCAGCATCTGAGTGAAAAAGATAGTTAGTTGAAAAATAAACCTCGTGAAGTAAAGACGTGCATTTTAAGTAAATTGTTCTGTATTGTCAACCTTGTGTAGTTAAAGTAATAAAATTGTAATTAATTTAAAAAACTCTTAAAACTGCTGTTATTTATTTTGCAATAAAGAACTCACAGCAAAATCTTTATAAAAGGTATAAGCGCAACAATATTCTAAGCTAAAGCCGATGTTTTCTAGATCTGCACAAATAAAATGATTTTAAAATATTGGTTGGAATATAATATGAGCTTTAAAGAGCTGCCGGATCATATGTAAAGTTCTTGTATAAGACTTAATGTTAAAAGGTAATTTTTTGGATCAGATAGTGGCCGATTTTTTTTTTATAAAGAGAAGTAGCACTTCAGGCAACAATGCCTATTAAGTCATGTACCATGCTACATTCTTTAGGAAAGGGATAGAGAAGAGATGAGACAGGTGGTGAAAGTAAAAGGATAGTTACGGAAATTAACTGTCATATAAGACAGCACAGCGACCAGTGACCCCGCCTTCATCACTGAGCAGCCCCACCGGCAGTCAATTTTTATTTTTGTAGTGTAAAAAAACAGCCAAGATCTTTGTTGGGAATGGAACCCACAATCCTCGAACAGACACTACCTACTAGCCTACAGGGACATCTTACATACCAAATGAAAGTCTGAATATGAGGTAGTACTGCCTTTTGAAGATGGTAATCGAAATGATTGTAAGATCAAAATCGTCAGACGGCGTAACGACAGATGTTGGGAGGAATTTATTCTACAGTCATCATCTAAGGAAGTCTGAATTCAGAAATACTTGTTTATCTGCATAAGTTAGTTCGATAACGAAAGCCGGGGAAAAAGGTTTTCATTGCACTCATCAACTAGTTAATTATGAAATATATAAGACAAATGAATGAGCTATCGAAACGTATCTCGACCCTTATGGAAACGTTCATAATGTATTCAAAGCTCAGAGCAGTGTTAGTTCGAGAATAATTCCAACTCATGGAAAGCATTGTACCAGAACTAGGAAATTAGGTTAAAGGAAGGAGGCAAGAGGGAGTAGTGTTAGTAGATATTCGATTCCTAGAGAAAACCACTGCCAGACGACTCTCCGATAAAAAATAGTCAATAGAAAATGAAGACACGATGACTCAATCCCACTGATATATTTAAATATATACAAATTAAGCATCAATAAATGATTGGTGGAGTTAACTGAATAGCCTGAACAGAGCTTCCAAATTCCCCAACAACAAGGTTACCACCGTTGATCCCCATTTTTATAGGCAAATTTTGTTTAGCGATAAACCTCACTTTTGTTTAAAGAAATACGTCAATAAACAAACTAGCTGTATGTGGAGTGATGATATACCTCGAGTTTTTGATAAGGCACCGTTCCATTAAGAAAAATAACTGACTGCTTGGTGTCTACCCAGAACGTTACAGTCCTGGCGAGCGATTACTGAGTCTGAAGTTCATCAATTAAGTTATCAGAGTCTATGAAAGCTGTGCTTCAAACATGTAATACTGTGCGTGCCCCGATTGAGTTACTGAAGGAAGCAATTGGTAACCTAACCGCAAAGTTTCTTTCGTGAGTTGACCCCCAAGATCGTGTGATTGACTGTAATTAGACTATTTTCTGTGTAGGGATCTGAAGTCGTTATTTTACGTTGATAAGCCCGAAAAGGTTAAACTACTTGGAGTACAGCATTCGTCAAATTATTGCCGATATACGGCTACAAATCTTGCAAAAAAGTCATCGGAAATTGGATATCCAGATTAGACTACATCGAGCCAGGCACGTCCGTCATATTATTATCTTTCAAATAAAATAAGTTGCATGCCATTTTAGAAAAATCATCTCTGTTTTAAGTTCTATAACTCTATAACAACCAACCTTTATAAGAGAAAATTTTTAGTATAAGAGTTATAAGACATTGTGTTTTAGAAGTAAAATCCTATTCTGACGAGTGACAATTTGAGAATATGTTTTGAGTACAACAAATAATCACGATTTAAGACATTGATCTCTGTGCTGGAAAACATGCTCAGAAAAGAGTCTCTTTATACGATATGAAGGTTTCAATATATATCCCATATGGCTATAGACTATACAGAAGATGTCAGTAGTGTTGGTATAAGGCTGGTAGTCGGTTTTGTTGGCTCTATATTTAAAAAAAGTTGCAGATTGATTTTGCACACCAAAGTAAATTTAGCTTTTTTCTCTAACTGTAACATAGAATAGAGTTTCATAGAAGGCAGTTTTCTCTTGCCTCTATTCTTTCGTTGTACTTGAAAAAGAAATGCAGTTCCAAAGCTTGCTTGTATTTTTAGTCTATTTTTGGTCACTATGAAAAAGAAGTTTAAAATTCTATTTAAAAATGTCATCAGCAAATGCAGTTTGGCACCATTAGTAATCCACCATCACTTTAATCGTATTTTCTGATATTTTGTTTTCCTAATTATTTCAAAAAAAAAAACAAAAACAAAAACAAAAAATTAAGCCAACAACAACAACAGCAGCCATAAAAATAAACTTCCTTATGTGTTCAATGAACCTCTATTAAATGCAGGAATTTTATTCGTTAATGAATCGACTTTCAGCAATAAAATTTCATAAAAATAAACATCTCGAAAAGAACACTTGAAATGAAAGATTTTTCAAAAGGGTTTATTTAATTTTCTGTTCTGTTTTGTTTTGTTCAATTCTTAGTAAAAGGATTCAAAGAAGATCCTTTTCATTGTAGTTTTAATTTGAAATGTCATGTGTTGTGTGTTTGCTCATCTTAAGTTTCTTATAAAAAATATTAAAAAAACAACAGAAAAGAAATGAAGTTGCGCTGTTTATGAAATGTCAATCAAATTGAAGAAGGCTTTTAAATAGTCTTGGAACTATTACGTTGAAGTTGATAAAAAAAACACGGCGTATTTCCGGAACTTATTTATGTTCAACAGCCATTTTTAAGCATAATTTTAGTTTTGTATTAAAGTTGATAAAAGATGTTCGCATGTGCAGGTTAATTAGAATATGAAATTTGTATTTATTTTCCAGTGCCCCTTCCTACTGTACCCCTTTATAATGTTGCTGTGTAATCAACTAATTGTTAAGTATTCTCATAATTATTTATTCCTACTGTGTTCTAATAAAATTCCTCAGTCTATCTTTTATTAAAATTACTTATACTACTTATACTGCTCTTATACAGTTCTTGTACAGGTCTCATACAGGTCTTTTACAGGTTTTGTATGTTTTATATAGGTCTTATTCAGGGATTATACAGGTATTTTAAAGGTTATATAGGCCTTATACAAGTCTTTTGCAAGTCTTATACTAACTTCTCTTATACAGTTGTTGTACAGGTCTTATAAAGTTTTTGTACCGGTCTTATACAGGTTTTATATATCTTATATAGGTTTTATTCAGGGATTATACAGGTCTTTTGCAGGTATTTTAAAAGTTATATAGATCTTATATGTCTTATACAGGTCTTATTCAGGGATTATACTGGTCTTTTAATGGATATATATGCCTTATACAAGTCTTTTACAGGTCTTATACTAACTACTCTTATACAGTTCTTATAAAGTTCTTGTACCGGTCTTATACAGGTCTTTTATAGGTCTTATATGTCTTATAAAGGTCTTTTGCTTGTATTTAAAGGTTATATAGGTCTTATATGTCTTATATATGTCTTATTTTGGGATTATACAGGTCTTTTACAGGTCTTTTAAAGGTTACATAGGTCTTATACTAACTATTCTTATACAGTTCTTGTACATGTCTTATAAAGTTCTTATACCGGTCTTATACAGATCGTTGACAGGTCTTATATGTCTTATATAAGTCTTATTGAGGGATTATACAGGTCTTTTACAGATCCTTTACAGGTATTTTGCAGATCTTATATAGGTCTTATACAGCTCTTTTACAGGTCTTATACTAACTACTGATCTTGCATTAACTACTATTTTATCATTCTTCTTGAAATTTTTAAACCAAAACTGCTGTCATTCTCAGAATATTGTCTAAAGCTTAGACTCCTGTCTAATACTAAGATTAGATTAAATTAGATTAGATAAGATTACCGTGCTCAACTATGACTGTCCTTTCATACTAAGACTAGGTACTATCTCATGCTATATTAATTAATGCTGACTTATCTTTTTATGCTTCATCGACAGATTGTAATACAGATTACCGTCAGCGCCAGGCCATAAGGCCCTAACCTAACGGTGGTCATACCACTAGGTGAATGCAATTCACCTACCAATGCAACCGAGGCGCATAAAATACCCCGAATGGCAATTTTAGAAGCACAGCAAGCACGGTTGTGCTTCTAAAATTGCTTTAGAGCCGGAGACTATCTAAACTCTCGTCATCTTACAATGACGACACTTTGCGGAGAATGCAACAGCACATCCGATAGGAAATGCTTCACCTTCCCGCTGTTTGGGTTAAAACCACAGTCGCCACATTACTCTCCAAAGACCTCATCAACAACCGGAACAGGGCCGTTGATCTGTGGGCTGCCGCTGCATATAGTACCAGTTTGTAAGTTACAGGTCGGACTTTGATCCGAGACGGCTAGTGCCGCCTTTTACACCCAGAAGCATAATAAGGTGAGAAGGCGTTCACTAAGACTGCATGCTTCCAGAAGGATGCTTCACCCACATCTTGCATTTCTAGAAAATTTTCCTCCCAGGGGCACATGATAGCCTTTATAGATCCTACAACAAACATCTAGACTTGTGTCTTGTGGGGTAAAAGGGAATCCAGTCCCCTTCAAGGCTAGTAGGAGTCAACTGGACAATCCAGTACATTTCCACAGGAATCAGTGAGCCCCAGGGTTCCGCTATTTGTCTCTTTAGGTATTTAGCTGTGTGTTTCGAGGCCCTCGTTTGAGTTTGTAGGTCAGATCATTCACTATGAACACAATGAGTGGTCCAGGTTCAGTGAGCATGAATGC